>OX388164.1:11216549-13906549 GCA_947579745.1 Apocheima hispidaria | reverse complement strand
CCTAACCTAACCTAACCTAACCTAACCTAACCTAACCTAACCTAACCTAACCTAACCTAACCTAACCTAACCTAACCTAACCTAACCTAACCTAACCTAACCTAACCTAACCTAACCTAACCTAACCTAACCTAACCTAACCTAACCTAACCTAACCTAACCTAACCTAACCTAACCTAACCTAACCTAACCTAACCTAACCTAACCTAACCTAACCTAACCTAACCTAACCTAACCTAACCTAACCTAACCTAACCTAACCTAACCTAACCTAACCTAACCTAACCTAACCTAACCTAACCTAACCTAACCTAACCTAACCTAACCTAACCTAACCTAACCTAACCTAACCTAACCTAACCTAACCTAACCTAACCTAACCTAACCTAACCTAACCTAACCTAACCTAACCTAACCTAACCTAACCTAACCTAACCTAACCTAACCTAACCTAACCTAACCTAACCTAACCTAACCTAACCTAACCTAACCTAACCTAACCTAACCTAACCTAACCTAACCTAACCTAACCTAACCTAACCTAACCTAACCTAACCTAACCTAACCTAACCTAACCTAACCTAACCTAACCTAACCTAACCTAACCTAACCTAACCTAACCTAACCTAACCTAACCTAACCTAACCTAACCTAACCTAACCTAACCTAACCTAACCTAACCTAACCTAACCTAACCTAACCTAACCTAACCTAACCTAACCTAACCTAACCTAACCTAACCTAACCTAACCTAACCTAACCTAACCTAACCTAACCTAACCTAACCTAACCTAACCTAACCTAACCTAACCTAACCTAACCTAACCTAACCTAACCTAACCTAACCTAACCTAACCTAACCTAACCTAACCTAACCTAACCTAACCTAACCTAACCTAACCTAACCTAACCTAACCTAACCTAACCTAACCTAACCTAACCTAACCTAACCTAACCTAACCTAACCTAACCTAACCTAACCTAACCTAACCTAACCTAACCTAACCTAACCTAACCTAACCTAACCTAACCTAACCTAACCTAACCTAACCTAACCTAACCTAACCTAACCTAACCTAACCTAACCTAACCTAACCTAACCTAACCTAACCTAACCTAACCTAACCTAACCTAACCTAACCTAACCTAACCTAACCTAACCTAACCTAACCTAACCTAACCTAACCTAACCTAACCTAACCTAACCTAACCTAACCTAACCTAACCTAACCTAACCTAACCTAACCTAACCTAACCTAACCTAACCTAACCTAACCTAACCTAACCTAACCTAACCTAACCTAACCTAACCTAACCTAACCTAACCTAACCTAACCTAACCTAACCTAACCTAACCTAACCTAACCTAACCTAACCTAACCTAACCTAACCTAACCTAACCTAACCTAACCTAACCTAACCTAACCTAACCTAACCTAACCTAACCTAACCTAACCTAACCTAACCTAACCTAACCTAACCTAACCTAACCTAACCTAACCTAACCTAACCTAACCTAACCTAACCTAACCTAACCTAACCTAACCTAACCTAACCTAACCTAACCTAACCTAACCTAACCTAACCTAACCTAACCTAACCTAACCTAACCTAACCTAACCTAACCTAACCTAACCTAACCTAACCTAACCTAACCTAACCTAACCTAACCTAACCTAACCTAACCTAACCTAACCTAACCTAACCTAACCTAACCTAACCTAACCTAACCTAACCTAACCTAACCTAACCTAACCTAACCTAACCTAACCTAACCTAACCTAACCTAACCTAACCTAACCTAACCTAACCTAACCTAACCTAACCTAACCTAACCTAACCTAACCTAACCTAACCTAACCTAACCTAACCTAACCTAACCTAACCTAACCTAACCTAACCTAACCTAACCTAACCTAACCTAACCTAACCTAACCTAACCTAACCTAACCTAACCTAACCTAACCTAACCTAACCTAACCTAACCTAACCTAACCTAACCTAACCTAACCTAACCTAACCTAACCTAACCTAACCTAACCTAACCTAACCTAACCTAACCTAACCTAACCTAACCTAACCTAACCTAACCTAACCTAACCTAACCTAACCTAACCTAACCTAACCTAACCTAACCTAACCTAACCTAACCTAACCTAACCTAACCTAACCTAACCTAACCTAACCTAACCTAACCTAACCTAACCTAACCTAACCTAACCTAACCTAACCTAACCTAACCTAACCTAACCTAACCTAACCTAACCTAACCTAACCTAACCTAACCTAACCTAACCTAACCTAACCTAACCTAACCTAACCTAACCTAACCTAACCTAACCTAACCTAACCTAACCTAACCTAACCTAACCTAACCTAACCTAACCTAACCTAACCTAACCTAACCTAACCTAACCTAACCTAACCTAACCTAACCTAACCTAACCTAACCTAACCTAACCTAACCTAACCTAACCTAACCTAACCTAACCTAACCTAACCTAACCTAACCTAACCTAACCTAACCTAACCTAACCTAACCTAACCTAACCTAACCTAACCTAACCTAACCTAACCTAACCTAACCTAACCTAACCTAACCTAACCTAACCTAACCTAACCTAACCTAACCTAACCTAACCTAACCTAACCTAACCTAACCTAACCTAACCTAACCTAACCTAACCTAACCTAACCTAACCTAACCTAACCTAACCTAACCTAACCTAACCTAACCTAACCTAACCTAACCTAACCTAACCTAACCTAACCTAACCTAACCTAACCTAACCTAACCTAACCTAACCTAACCTAACCTAACCTAACCTAACCTAACCTAACCTAACCTAACCTAACCTAACCTAACCTAACCTAACCTAACCTAACCTAACCTAACCTAACCTAACCTAACCTAACCTAACCTAACCTAACCTAACCTAACCTAACCTAACCTAACCTAACCTAACCTAACCTAACCTAACCTAACCTAACCTAACCTAACCTAACCTAACCTAACCTAACCTAACCTAACCTAACCTAACCTAACCTAACCTAACCTAACCTAACCTAACCTAACCTAACCTAACCTAACCTAACCTAACCTAACCTAACCTAACCTAACCTAACCTAACCTAACCTAACCTAACCTAACCTAACCTAACCTAACCTAACCTAACCTAACCTAACCTAACCTAACCTAACCTAACCTAACCTAACCTAACCTAACCTAACCTAACCTAACCTAACCTAACCTAACCTAACCTAACCTAACCTAACCTAACCTAACCTAACCTAACCTAACCTAACCTAACCTAACCTAACCTAACCTAACCTAACCTAACCTAACCTAACCTAACCTAACCTAACCTAACCTAACCTAACCTAACCTAACCTAACCTAACCTAACCTAACCTAACCTAACCTAACCTAACCTAACCTAACCTAACCTAACCTAACCTAACCTAACCTAACCTAACCTAACCTAACCTAACCTAACCTAACCTAACCTAACCTAACCTAACCTAACCTAACCTAACCTAACCTAACCTAACCTAACCTAACCTAACCTAACCTAACCTAACCTAACCTAACCTAACCTAACCTAACCTAACCTAACCTAACCTAACCTAACCTAACCTAACCTAACCTAACCTAACCTAACCTAACCTAACCTAACCTAACCTAACCTAACCTAACCTAACCTAACCTAACCTAACCTAACCTAACCTAACCTAACCTAACCTAACCTAACCTAACCTAACCTAACCTAACCTAACCTAACCTAACCTAACCTAACCTAACCTAACCTAACCTAACCTAACCTAACCTAACCTAACCTAACCTAACCTAACCTAACCTAACCTAACCTAACCTAACCTAACCTAACCTAACCTAACCTAACCTAACCTAACCTAACCTAACCTAACCTAACCTAACCTAACCTAACCTAACCTAACCTAACCTAACCTAACCTAACCTAACCTAACCTAACCTAACCTAACCTAACCTAACCTAACCTAACCTAACCTAACCTAACCTAACCTAACCTAACCTAACCTAACCTAACCTAACCTAACCTAACCTAACCTAACCTAACCTAACCTAACCTAACCTAACCTAACCTAACCTAACCTAACCTAACCTAACCTAACCTAACCTAACCTAACCTAACCTAACCTAACCTAACCTAACCTAACCTAACCTAACCTAACCTAACCTAACCTAACCTAACCTAACCTAACCTAACCTAACCTAACCTAACCTAACCTAACCTAACCTAACCTAACCTAACCTAACCTAACCTAACCTAACCTAACCTAACCTAACCTAACCTAACCTAACCTAACCTAACCTAACCTAACCTAACCTAACCTAACCTAACCTAACCTAACCTAACCTAACCTAACCTAACCTAACCTAACCTAACCTAACCTAACCTAACCTAACCTAACCTAACCTAACCTAACCTAACCTAACCTAACCTAACCTAACCTAACCTAACCTAACCTAACCTAACCTAACCTAACCTAACCTAACCTAACCTAACCTAACCTAACCTAACCTAACCTAACCTAACCTAACCTAACCTAACCTAACCTAACCTAACCTAACCTAACCTAACCTAACCTAACCTAACCTAACCTAACCTAACCTAACCTAACCTAACCTAACCTAACCTAACCTAACCTAACCTAACCTAACCTAACCTAACCTTTTTTTTTTTTTTTTTTTTTTTTTTTTTTTTTTTTTTTTTTTTTTTTTTTTTTTTTTACTTTGGGAAATGCATTTACGCATCCCCGCCGTGTGGGGACACGAGCGGGGTATGTCGGACTCCAGCGCCACGACCGCAGTAGTGGCGCTAATACCGACTAAAACCCAAAGGTGTTCCACCTCTGCAGCACGTCGGACGGGGGCCGCGGGACCATGCAGAGTATGCACCGCAACCCCCTCCCGCCGCCTGCCCGCCCCTGGGCGGACCCGCCTCGGGAAGCACCCCCTTCCCCTCCCCTTGGTACGACGCGCCGGAACACCGGGCGCGTCGTCCACCCCTGAGGGTCTGTCACAATGTGACTAAGAGGACGGATGTCCACCACATCCGCCCCCCAGACCCTCCGACTCGCGTCGCCGCTACCCAGCATAAGGCCGGGACGCCGACCGAGCCCCGCAGCCACTCAAGGCTGCCAAAGACTCGCACCGCCGCTACCCGGACTGTCCAGGGCGCCGGGCGAGCCTACCCCCTCCGTCCGGACTTCGTCCGGACCGCCTTCTACGCGCGCTCCAGATAAAAGCTCTGGGGCGTGCGGAGAAGGCCCCGGGCCCTGCAGCACTACTCTCCAAGGAGAGATGGGTGCGAGGGCCCCGACTTGCGCCGCCGCTACCCAGCATAAGGCTGGGACGCCGGCCAAGCCCCGCAGCCACTCAAGGCCGCCAAGGCTCGCTCCGCCGCTACCCGGACTGTCCGGGGCGCCGGGCGAGCCTACCCCCTCCGGGGAGGCGTAAAGCCTCCCCAACTCACGGTCGCAGAGGATAGGGAGAGCGGCGCACCGTAATACCGACACTCCTCTTCCCCTGCGACCCCACCGCACCGCCATTCAACGGTGGCGGCCCCGTATCCCTCAGCTGCAGTGCGACCCCCACACTGCAGCCCACCTCAGTTGCGGCGCGGACCCCACCGCAACCTACCGGCCGCTTCGACTGGGCCTGGGAGGGACAGCGCCCGGAAGAAGCGGCCCCACCTCGGGTTCCTCTTTGCTTCACCGTGGGTGGGGAAAACCACGGCTACTGAGCCCCCCCGCCGCGACAAGGCGGGAACCCACTGGGGGGGAACCTAACCTAACCTAACCTAACCTAACCTAACCTAACCTAACCTAACCTAACCTAACCTAACCTAACCTAACCTAACCTAACCTAACCTAACCTAACCTAACCTAACCTAACCTAACCTAACCTAACCTAACCTAACCTAACCTAACCTAACCTAACCTAACCTAACCTAACCTAACCTAACCTAACCTAACCTAACCTAACCTAACCTAACCTAACCTAACCTAACCTAACCTAACCTAACCTAACCTAACCTAACCTAACCTAACCTAACCTAACCTAACCTAACCTAACCTAACCTAACCTAACCTAACCTAACCTAACCTAACCTAACCTAACCTAACCTAACCTAACCTAACCTAACCTAACCTAACCTAACCTAACCTAACCTAACCTAACCTAACCTAACCTAACCTAACCTAACCTAACCTAACCTAACCTAACCTAACCTAACCTAACCTAACCTAACCTAACCTAACCTAACCTAACCTTTTTTTTTTTTTTTTTTTTTTTTTTTTTTACTTGGGGAAATGCTTTTACGCATCCCCGCTCGAGTGGGGACAAGAGCGGGGTATGTTGGACTCGAGCGCCACGGCCGCAGCGGTGGCGCTAATACCAACTAAAACCCCAAGGTGTTCCTTCGGCGACGGCAGGTCGGACGGGGCCACGGGACCATGCAGAGTATGCACCGCGGCCCCGTCCCGCCGTTTGTCCGCCCCTGGGCGGACTCGCCTCGGGAAGGGGTCGTTAAACTGACCCCTTCCCACCTCGTGACGACGCGCCGGAACACCGGGCGCGTCGACCACCTGGAGGGTCTGTCACATTAAGTGACTAAGAAGGGGTGGCGGATGTCCCCACATCCGCCACCCCAGACCCTCCCAGCGGAGACGGCGTGCGAGCTCTGCTTGCACGCCTCCGTCTCCGCCCTCTTCGGAGCGGGTGAGCGAGGGGATCTGTCTCCCTCTCCCGCTCCTCGGCCTCCCTCTGCGACATCACCTCCTCGCAGAAAGAGGCCATCGCCTCCCAGGACCTCTCGTCGGCGACCATCCTTGCCAGGATGTTCGGCAACGAGAGGTCCCCACCCATTTCCGCGGCCAAGAACAGCCGCGGATCCGCCGCCCCCGGGCACACCTCCAGCACGTGCTGCGCCGTCTCCTCGGCGCAGCCGCACTGGTGGCAGTCCGGAGTCTCTTCCCTCCGGGCAACGCGACACAGGTACCTCCCGAAGCAACCGTGCCCCGTGAGGACCTGTGTCAGCCGGAAGGAGAGACTCCCATGGCCGCGGTGCACCCAATCCCTGAGCACAGGACGGATCGCCTCGAGGAGCCGGACAGCCCCGGCTCCCCTTGTCCTATCTTCGGCGATCCGCCGGCTCCACGACTCGAGGGCGGCCCGTCTCGCCCTCTTCCGCCACTGCTCGACCTCCCGTGGGGGAGGCCGTAGGTCCTCCGCACGTGCCCGCGCCCTCCGCCAGTACACGGAGGAGAGGACCTCGGCCTCAAGGTCCCACGGGAGGGAGCCGGCCAGGGCACAGGCCACCTCGTGGGAGAGTGTGCGGTACCCCCGACACACTCTCACCGCCATCACTCTTTGGCCCCTATGGAGCCGGGCGGTCTCCCCTGCACCTAGCGATCCCGCCCATATCGGGGCCCCATAGAGGGCCATGGACCTTACCACCGCCATATACAGGCGGCGGCAGGTCCCCCCTCCACCTCCGAGGTTCGGCAGGAGGCGGCTCAGCGCAGCCGCCGTCCCTACGACCCTCGGGGTCAACCCCTCGAAGTGGGCCCCGAACCTCCATCTGCTGTCGAGCACGACGCCGAGATATTTCAGCGTCGCGCCGACAGCAATGGAGGTTCCGCCCACCACTATCTTTGAGCCTGCAGGTGGCGCCCTCCGAGGCCCGTGGAAGCAGATGGCCTCGGACTTATGGAGCGCCACCTCCAGGCCCAACCGCCGGATCCGGGCCACCACCGCAGCGACCGCGGCAGTGGCCAGGACAGACGCTTCCCTGTACGTCTGCCCCCTCGCGGTAACCAACGTGTCGTCGGCGTAACAAACGACGCCGACGCCACGAAGGTTAGCGCCCCTCAGCACCCAATCGTATCCGACGTTCCACAGGGTGGGGCCCAATACGGACCCCTGTGGAACGCCGCGGGTCATGGGGCTCCGGCCCTCTCCCTCCTTTGTGGGGTAGACTACCTCCCGATCCGAGAGGTAGTCCCCCACGAGGCGTCGGAGGTACTGGGGTACTTTGTGCCACCCCAGTGCCCCCAATATTACGGTCCAGGGCAGGGTGTTGAACGCGTTGGCGATGTCGAGTGACACCGCCAACAACACCCCGCCGCTGGAGCACGCCTCGTCGGAGAGGTCGCGGACGTGCGCTATGGCGTCGATCGTCGAGCGACCCCTCCGAAATCCGAACTGCGTGTCGGCCAGGTTCGGGCCGACATCTTCGAGGTGGTTGACGAGGCGGGCATTCACCACTCGCTCCAGAAGCTTGCCCGCCTCGTCAAGCAGCACAATCGGGCGATACCCCGCCGGCTCGTCTGCCGGGCGCCCCTCCTTTCTCAGCAAGACGAGCCGGCCCGACTTCCACCGCCTGGGGAACCTGCCTTCCCGCAGGCAGCGGTCTAACAGCGCCCTTAACCGCTCTCCTAATTCCTCCTGGACGAGGGCCCACGCGCGACCGGGAATCCCATCGGGCCCCGGCGCCGTGTTCCTGGCCCTCATCCGGAGGACGGCCGCCCCCAACTCGCCCTGCGAGACCTCTGGGATCTCCTCTTCCTCCTGCGCAGCCGGCGCCGGTAGGGCGGGAGGGACGAATTCGGTCCCCGGACTACCGGGGAACAGTCCCTCAACCACCCTACGGAGGACCGCCGGCTCCAGGGTGCTGGTCACCGGAGGGGCCCAGGGTCGCAGTTTCTGGCGGGCCCATTTATAGGGCCGCCCCCACGGGTCCCTCTCCAGCGACTCGAGTAGCTCAGTCCAGGCCCGCGCCTTGGCCTGGCTGATCTCGACGCGGAGGGCCTTACACACCTCTCTGTAGGCGATGTAGAGGCGGTCCAGCTCCTCCGCGTCCTGCACCCTCCTCCGGCGGTGCCGCTGGTAACAGCGGCGCGCTGCCATGCACTGGCGGCGGAGCTCTGCGACCCCCTCGCCCCACCAGTAGACCTGACGCTTGGACTGTGGAGGCCTCGCGCGCGGCATAGCGGCGTCGCACACGCGTACCATGGCCTCACACAGTCCATCCGCAGCGGCGTCCAGGTCTACTTCCTCCGAGGGGGGGGCACTCCACGTCTGGACAATTGCGGCTTCCCGCAGCAGGTCCGTGTCCAGACGCGTCAGTGCCCAGCGCCGGCCAGCCGCCGGTGGCAACCGAGGGGCCCGTCCTACCAACGACGAGGAGACGCTGAAACCGATGTACCGATGGTCGGAGAGCGTCTCCTCGTCCACCAGGACCTTCCAGTCCCGGACACGTGCTGCAAGCTCGGGGGTGGCAAGGGTCACGTCGATGACCGACCCACCCGAGCGTCGCACGCACGTGTCCTCCGACCCCCGGTTGACGATGCACAGCCCCGTCTCCGCCAGCCACTCCTCGACGGCCTCGCCCCTGGCATCAGTCCTCGAAGACCCCCACGCGGTGGATTTCGCGTTGAGGTCTCCGAGGACGACGACGGATCGGGGACGGTTCTGGCCGACCAGGGTCCCCACTTCGCCGAGAAAGCTCTCAAACTCGGCGAGGACCCTGTTGGGGGAGAAGTACACCCCCACAACCACCGTCCCCCCGATCCGGGCCGCGACATATCCCCTTCCCCTCACCACGTCCTCGAGAGGAGGGGATTGAGCAGGCGACTGTGTGGTGATCGCCGCCAAACCATCCAGATCCCCGACCCAGTCAGTCCTGGGCGGGATCCGGTATGGCTCGGCGATCACGGCCACCTTGGTCAACCGCTCTGCCAGGCTCTGGAGGAGGAGGTCCTGAGCCCTGGCAGAGTGGTTGAGATTCGCCTGGAGGAAAGTTAGGGCCATACTAACTTTCCTCCATGGTAGTCACCTGCTCCAGAGTGGGGGGGCGAGCCGGCTGCGACCTTGCTTTGGTCGCAGCCTTCTTATTCTTTCCCTCTTTCTTGGACGGGGGCTTGGCGCAAGCCTTGCCCCCGGAGAGGTGTTCCGCCGGCTTCCCCGCGGCTGCGCACAAGGTGCAGTGGGGGGCGGCGGAGCAGCCGCTGGCCTTATGGCCTGGTTGACCGCAGCGGTAGCATTCCCCGCTGCGGTCCACCTCGGCCTTGCACTGGGCCCTTACATGGCCCAGTGCGAGGCACCGGAAGCAGCGGCGGGGTCGGGCCTCCAGGACCTCGACCCGCGCCGCTACCCATCCCACCAATAGCCGGTTGCCGGCCGCCACAATCTTTCTGGCGGCCACTGCAGGGCACCGCACGAAGGCAGTGCCCATGCCCGCCGCCCCCTTCCGAACTTCTCCAACCTTCAGGTCCGGAGCAGCACAGCCTCCGGCCTTGGCGAGGCACTCGGCGAGTTCTTGGGCGCCGACCGAGTCGTCCAGGCCGCTTACCCGCAGGTCTGCGGTGGTGACAGGCCTGGACACCCGGATTTCCCCTTCGGCGCCCTGGAATACTTCCCGGAGCTTTGTGGCCAGGGTGTCGGCTTTCTCAGCCCGCTCCGTGCCCGCCACCTCTATGATGCGGCCCCCAGTCGCCGCCGCCCTCATCTTTAGCGGCGGGAAGCCGCTGAGGTCCAGCTTGGACCTGGCCTCACCCAGCACTCTGGTGTAGTCCAGGCCCTTTTCTGCCGCCCCCGGCAGCAGTGTGATAACCACTGCTGCTGTGCGCTGGGGGCGGATCCTCACCTTCTGCGGCTTTTTCTTTGCCGGTGGGGCCTGTTTACCCGCCTTGGGCCTTTCCGTCCTCTCTGTCGGTGCGCCCCGCGGCTGCTGGACCTTCGGCCTGGCGGTGTTTCTCCTGGCGACCTCCGTCCAGGCCTCGGTGAGAGGCGGTGGCGGAGGGGCAGGAACGTAGGTCGCATTCGGGCGTTCTGCTTCCGGGGCTGCGGGCTTTGAAGCCTTTCCCTTGCCCTTGCCCTTAGTGGGCTTGGGCGTCGGGACCTGCGCAGGGATCGGCGCAGGGGAAGGAGCCGCGTCACGTCGACGGTCCGCGGCCAGGGGAGGGCGGATGCGTTTCTCCGGCAAGAGGCGTTCCTCCAGTGCCTCAAACCGGGCACTGAGCATTCCTCCCACCTGTCGGAGGATCACCTGTTCCAGGTTTTCCGCCGGACCCGAGGCTCCCGAGGCCTGCGGAGGAGTGGAGGATCGCGCCTCTCTCATTTCCTTCCGGAGCTCCGTCATCTCCTTCCGGAGCTCCGCAACTTCCTCCCGGAGGCGCGCGTTGGCAGCCTGCAGTTTCCGGGTCTCCTCTGTTGAGGACCTCTTCTGCAGGACTGCCATTGCCTCTTGCACAGTCTGGGCCGCCTCCTTAAGGTGACGCTGGAAGGTCCCCTTCAAGTTGCCAGACTTTGTGGCCACCGTATTGATCATGGCCACGGAGGCCATCACCTTTTGGGAAAGGTCAGAGGCAAGCTCCTCCGACCCCTCCGATATCAGCTCAGGCAGTTGTTCCGCTGATTTGTTGGAGCGCAGTGTCAGGGCCAGCTCGCCGACCTCCTGCTCCGCTTGCAGCTCCATCTCCTGCCTCTTGGCGGCGACAAGGGCCGCCTTTGCCTGGGCGAGGCCGACGTACTCGCCTGTCGTAGGCGGTCGGCCTCTGCCTCGTCGCGCCGCAGGCACCTTCTTAATAGCCGGAGCGTCGGCTTCCTCGTCCGAGCCAGGGCCGCTGGCCCCGCTCTTTCCTTCGCTCGATCTCGCTCGTTTGAGCCAAAACCTTGCGCTGGTTCTGTCAGGTGACATGCTGGTCACCGAGACCATGCTCCTACATGAGGAGTCGGAATCCTCCGCGTTTTCGGGGCTAAGCCCCCGCCCTTCGTCATAAGTGTTTTTTGGTTTTAAAGTATCCATATAATTCCCACGAGTTGGGTCGATATAGATGTCCACTCCCGGGTGACGCCCATTCCGGGAGCAAGGGTACATACTATGGAGGTCCCCAGGTATCCATAGGTTTTTACGGGTTTTCTCCCGGGTTTTTTATATCGAGCTTGCCTGCTCTGGGACCGGCCAATAAAGGCAAGTCCCCTTCGGCCCTAACACGTACCACCACGTACCACCCTTAGCGCTGACGGGGGTCTTTGCGATGGCAGTGCGGAACCGGATGGAGGAAGAGCGCACCTCCCCCCAAGGACGCTGGCCAGAAGATTACTCCCCCGG
Organism: Apocheima hispidaria; assembly: GCA_947579745.1. Lineage (NCBI taxonomy): Eukaryota > Metazoa > Arthropoda > Insecta > Lepidoptera > Geometridae > Apocheima > Apocheima hispidaria. Next base: position 13,894,392 of record OX388164.1, on the reverse strand, counting down.
CCCACTCGACGGCAGTGTAAGTGCACGCCGAGCACGTCCCCGACTTGCGCCGCCGCTACTCAGCATAAGGCTGAGACGCCGGCCAAGCCCCGCAGCCACTCAAGGCCGCCAAGACTCACCCACCGCTACCCGGAATGTCCAGGGCGCCGGGTGAGCCTACCCCCTCCGGAAGGCCTACAGCCCTCCAAACGCCGTCCACGGACGGCCCCACACGTCCGGACCCCCGTCCGGACTGCCTTCTACGCCAGCTCCAGATACAAGCTCTGGGGCGTGCGGAGAAGGCCCCCCCGACTTGCGCCGCCGCTACCCAGCATAAGGCTGGGACGCCGGCCAAGCCCCGCAGCCACTCAAGACTGCCACAGACTCGCACCGCCGCTTCCCGGACTCTCCAGGGCGCCGGTCGAGCCTCCTCCTCGGGTCCTCTTGGTTTCCCCGCAGCTATCTGGCCGCAGGTACTTAGCCCCCCCGCCACGACAAGGCGGGACCCACTGGGGGGGAACCTAACCTAACCTAACCTAACCTAACCTAACCTAACCTAACCTAACCTAACCTAACCTAACCTAACCTAACCTAACCTAACCTAACCTAACCTAACCTAACCTAACCTAACCTAACCTAACCTAACCTAACCTAACCTAACCTAACCTAACCTAACCTAACCTAACCTAACCTAACCTAACCTAACCTAACCTAACCTAACCTAACCTAACCTAACCTAACCTAACCTAACCTAACCTAACCTAACCTAACCTAACCTAACCTAACCTAACCTAACCTAACCTAACCTAACCTAACCTAACCTAACCTAACCTAACCTAACCTAACCTAACCTAACCTAACCTAACCTAACCTAACCTAACCTAACCTAACCTAACCTAACCTAACCTAACCTAACCTAACCTAACCTAACCTAACCTAACCTAACCTAACCTAACCTAACCTAACCTAACCTAACCTAACCTAACCTAACCTAACCTAACCTAACCTAACCTAACCTAACCTAACCTAACCTAACCTAACCTAACCTAACCTAACCTAACCTAACCTAACCTAACCTAACCTAACCTAACCTAACCTAACCTAACCTAACCTAACCTAACCTAACCTAACCTAACCTAACCTAACCTAACCTAACCTAACCTAACCTAACCTAACCTAACCTAACCTAACCTAACCTAACCTAACCTAACCTAACCTAACCTAACCTAACCTAACCTAACCTAACCTAACCTAACCTAACCTAACCTAACCTAACCTAACCTAACCTAACCTAACCTAACCTAACCTAACCTAACCTAACCTAACCTAACCTAACCTAACCTAACCTAACCTAACCTAACCTAACCTAACCTAACCTAACCTAACCTAACCTAACCTAACCTAACCTAACCTAACCTAACCTAACCTAACCTAACCTAACCTAACCTAACCTAACCTAACCTAACCTAACCTAACCTAACCTAACCTAACCTAACCTAACCTAACCTAACCTAACCTAACCTAACCTAACCTAACCTAACCTAACCTAACCTAACCTAACCTAACCTAACCTAACCTAACCTAACCTAACCTAACCTAACCTAACCTAACCTAACCTAACCTAACCTAACCTAACCTAACCTAACCTAACCTAACCTAACCTAACCTAACCTAACCTAACCTAACCTAACCTAACCTAACCTAACCTAACCTAACCTAACCTAACCTAACCTAACCTAACCTAACCTAACCTAACCTAACCTAACCTAACCTAACCTAACCTAACCTAACCTAACCTAACCTAACCTAACCTAACCTAACCTAACCTAACCTAACCTAACCTAACCTAACCTAACCTAACCTAACCTAACCTAACCTAACCTAACCTAACCTAACCTAACCTAACCTAACCTAACCTAACCTAACCTAACCTAACCTAACCTAACCTAACCTAACCTAACCTAACCTAACCTAACCTAACCTAACCTAACCTAACCTAACCTAACCTAACCTAACCTAACCTAACCTAACCTAACCTAACCTAACCTAACCTAACCTAACCTAACCTAACCTAACCTAACCTAACCTAACCTAACCTAACCTAACCTAACCTAACCTAACCTAACCTAACCTAACCTAACCTAACCTAACCTAACCTAACCTAACCTAACCTAACCTAACCTAACCTAACCTAACCTAACCTAACCTAACCTAACCTAACCTAACCTAACCTAACCTAACCTAACCTAACCTAACCTAACCTAACCTAACCTAACCTAACCTAACCTAACCTAACCTAACCTAACCTAACCTAACCTAACCTAACCTAACCTAACCTAACCTAACCTAACCTAACCTAACCTAACCTAACCTAACCTAACCTAACCTAACCTAACCTAACCTAACCTAACCTAACCTAACCTAACCTAACCTAACCTAACCTAACCTAACCTAACCTAACCTAACCTAACCTAACCTAACCTAACCTAACCTAACCTAACCTAACCTAACCTAACCTAACCTAACCTAACCTAACCTAACCTAACCTAACCTAACCTAACCTAACCTAACCTAACCTAACCTAACCTAACCTAACCTAACCTAACCTAACCTAACCTAACCTAACCTAACCTAACCTAACCTAACCTAACCTAACCTAACCTAACCTAACCTAACCTAACCTAACCTAACCTAACCTAACCTAACCTAACCTAACCTAACCTAACCTAACCTAACCTAACCTAACCTAACCTAACCTAACCTAACCTAACCTAACCTAACCTAACCTAACCTAACCTAACCTAACCTAACCTAACCTAACCTAACCTAACCTAACCTAACCTAACCTAACCTAACCTAACCTAACCTAACCTAACCTAACCTAACCTAACCTAACCTAACCTAACCTAACCTAACCTAACCGAACCGCACCGGTCCGAAGAGACAAGGTCATCGCAGAGTACCTGGAAGCAAAAAACAAATATGAAACAGAAGCGAAAAGAGCGCAGATAGATAGCTGGAAAGAGTTTTGTGGGAAACAGGACAAAGAGGGGCTTTGGGAAGGGATATACCGAGTGATAGGGAGAACTTCCAAACGACAGGAAGACCTCCCTCTGGTAAAGGAGGGAAAGTCACTTGACCCGAGAGAGTCTGTTGCACTGTTGGCGAGGACCTTCTACCCGGAGGACTCGGAGTGCGAGGATAACGCAGACCACCGTCAAATCCGAGAAGCAGCTGCCCGAGTAAATGACGCCCATGATGAACAACATGATCCGCCATTTACGTTGGAAGAGCTGAGGGAGACGGTGGAAAGCTTTAACCCGAAAAAAGCTCCCGGGAAAGATGGTCTTACCGCTGACATATGCAAGCAGGTCATCATGCGAGATCCCCAGCTGTTCCTCGCGCTGACCAATAAATGCCTGGAACTCGGCCACTTCCCCATCATCTGGAAGGAGGCCAAAGTGGTTGTACTGAGGAAATCGGGGAAAGAAGATTACATGAACCCAAAATCGTACAGGCCCATAGGGCTCCTTCCAGTGATGGGAAAGATCCTAGAAAAAATGTTAGTAGGCAGGCTAAAGTGGCATCTTCTACCCCGGACGAGTACTCGCCAGTACGGCTTTATGCCCCAGAGGAGCACCGAAGACTCCCTCTATGACCTAATGCACCATATACAAAACAAACTAAGACAGAAGAAACTGCTCACAATGGTTTCGCTGGACATAGAGGGAGCCTTCGATAGCGCCTGGTGGCCCGCTATTAAGGTAAGACTGGCTGAGGAAAAATGTCCCATCAACCTCAGAAGGGTATTAGATAGCTACTTGCAAGACAGGAAGGTTAGCGTGAGTTACGCTGGGGAGGAGTTCTCCAAATGCACCAGTAAGGGTTGCGTCCAGGGGTCTATAGGCGGCCCAATCCTCTGGAACCTGCTCCTCAACCCCCTGCTGGAGAACCTGGAACGCAGAGGGGATTACGCCCAAGCATTCGCTGACGACGTGGTCCTCGTATTTGATGGAGATACGGCCCAGGATGTCCAAAGACAGGCCAATGCCGCCCTCGCCTATGTTCAGGAGTGGGGTGTCAAAAACAAACTAAAGTTCGCACCTCATAAGACCAACGCAATGGTCATAACCAGGAAACTAATATATGACACACCACTCCTGAGAATGGGCGGGGTCGACATTGGCATGTCAAAGGAAATTAAGATCTTGGGCGTAATAATCGACCAAAAACTCACGTGGAATAGCCACGTCTCAAGTGTCTGCAAAAGGGCCCTGAATATCTATAAAAAGTTGTCAACTGCGGCTAAAGTGAGTTGGGGCTTACACCCGGAGGTTATTCGGCAGATTTACGTCGCTGTCGTTGAGCCGGTCATTATGTATGCAGCTGGTGTCTGGGGGTCAGCGACTAAAAAGCTTGGTATCCAGAAACAGCTAAATGTTATCCAACGAGGCTTTTCACAAAAGCTTTGTAAAGCTTATCGCACAGTATCCTTAAACTCGTCCCTGGTGCTGGCCGGGATACTCCCTCTCGACCTCAGAATACAGGAGGCAGCCGCCCTGTATGAGGCAAAGAGAGGCGTGCCCCGGCCATCACTGGGAGACGGGGAGGTGGAAAAAATGGTGAGGCATGAAGAAAAACCACACCCTGCTCAGATCTATAGCCCGGAGTTCCAATGCCTTAACAACCAGCAAGAAGTTGAACGGCAAAGTCATCAGACAGTAAGAATCTACACGGATGGCAGTAAGATTGAGGGTAAAGTCGGAGCAGCGCTTTCCCTATGGAAAAGTGATGCAGAGACAAATACCCTCAAGCTTAAACTGCCATCCTACTGTACGGTGTATCAGGCGGAACTCCTGGCTATAGTTAGAGCTACTAAAATGATCCTCCAGCGAACCGAGAATTCCTTTGGCCTCTTCAGCGACTCTCGATCGGCTCTGGAAGCCATTCAAAACGCAACGTCCCTCCATCCCTTAGCCGTGGAAGCCAGAGAGAATATAAGAGAGATAATGTTGCAGAATAAATCCTTGTCTCTCTTCTGGATAAAGGCTCACGTGGGGATTGAAGGGAACGAGCGGGCAGACCAGCTTGCCAAAGAAGCTGCCCTAAAGCTCAAAACTAAACCTGCATACGACCTGGTTCCGATTTCATTCATCAAGCGCCAAATCCGTACGGAGACGCTTGGTGAGTGGAATCGGAGGTACAGGTCGCAGGCAACAGCAGAAATAACTCGTATGTTCTTCCCAGATGCCGTGGCCGCATACCGGGTGGTCAAAAGGTTTGTTCCGGATCAAATAATAACACAAGTGATGACGGGGCACGGTGGTTTCTCCGAATACTTGAATAGGTTCAAGTGCAAGGAGGACCCATCGTGCATCTGTGAACCAGGTACACCTGAGACAGTTCCACACATTCTTTTTGACTGCCCGGTGTTCGGTAGCGAGAGGCATGAAATCGAGTCGAAGTTAGATATGACCCTAAGCGCCTCAAACGTAAACAAAGTCATGGCAGAAAATAAAGTCAGAAATTTCTTCTTAGAATATTGCAAAAAAGTCGCTGAAAAAGTAATAAAAAGAAACAGATAAATAAGTTATGCTAACAATATATATTAATGTATATACTTGTAAAGCATGGAATTTCAAAAGAACAAGTACAAAACCAAATTTAAGTTTAATATTCAAGGGAAAACAAAAATAAAAATTGTGATAATCCAAAATGCAACAACGTATGGTTCGACGAACCATAAGTATGTGTGCATTCGCAAAAAATCCAGGTCTGGACAGTAGCGTCTGTAAATGATTGATAATGTGAGATATTTATGTGTGTAGTTTATATTAATATAACGACATCTATTTAAAATAGTATATGTACCATACTCTAGGTCTCCATACATAGATAAAAAATTCCCGAAACTAACTAAATTTCCAATTTGTAACTCTAAATTTATTTAAATGATAACATAAAGAAATACCTAAAAAAGGTCCCTGCTAATGGCAGGGGAGACAGTAAAAAAAAAAAAAAAAAAAAAAAAAAAAACCTAACCTAACCTAACCTAACCTAACCTAACCTAACCTAACCTAACCTAACCTAACCTAACCTAACCTAACCTAACCTAACCTAACCTAACCTAACCTAACCTAACCTAACCTAACCTAACCTAACCACCAAGAAGTACGCATATTTACCGATGGCAGTAAAATTGAGGGCCAAGTCGGAGCGGCATTGTCCTTGTGGAACGGTGAAGCCGAGACGAAAGCCCTCAAATTTAAACTGGCCTCGTACTGCACGGTGTATCAGGCAGAACTTCTGGCCATATGCAATGCAACGAGGGTGATCCTGAAGCGTACCGAGCATAACTTTGGAATCTACAGCGACAGTCGATCTGCACTTGAAACAGTCATTAATACGAACACCACAAATCCCCTAGCTACGGAAACCCGGGAAAACTTGAAAGTCTGCAAAAACCAAAACAAAGAAGTGTCTCTATTTTGGATCAAGGCTCATGTGGGTTTGAAGGGCAACGAACGTGCAGATGAACTTGCCAAAGAGGCAGCACTTAAAATCAAAAGAAAGCCCGACTACGACCTGTGCCCGGTCTCATTCGTCAAAAGACAGATCCGTACGGAGTCGATTGACGAGTGGGACCGAAGATACAAAGCAAGCGAAACTGCCGCTGTCACCAAATTGTTCTTCCCCGACGCAATACAAGCACACCACTTAGTAAAAAAGATACGACCAACCAGCATAATTACTCAGGTGTTGACAGGGCATGGTGGGTTCTCAGAATACCTGAACCGGTTCAGATGTAAGGAGGACCCATCATGCATCTGTGAACCAGGAATAAAAGAATCAGTACCTCATGTATTGTTTGAATGCCCAGCTTTTGGTGTCCAAAGATACAACACAGAACACTTAATAAACCATGAAATTACAAAAGAAAATGTCAATAAGATACTAGTACATAAATATAGTAGAAGCAAGTTCTTAGAGTTTTGTCAAATAATAGCAAGTATAGTAATTAATAGAAATAAATAGAATAAGAAAATTATGTTGAATATATATTCTTAGATATATATAACCAGCATAAATAATGAAATGTAAGAAATAAGCAAAGATAAGATAAAAAAAATGTTATAATTAAGACGGAATGCACACTTCATGTGACACCGCAACAAAGAAGAATAGTATAAAAAGAGTACCCAAAAGAAAGAAAAAGTCTCTGATACTGTCAGAGGGACTCGGAAAAAAAAAAAAAAAAAAAAAAAAAAAAAAAAAAAAAAAAAAAAAAAAAAAAAAACCTAACCTAACCTAACCTAACCTAACCTAACCTAACCTAACCTAACCTAACCTAACCTAACCTAACCTAACCTAACCTAACCTAACCTAACCTAACCTAACCTAACCTAACCTAACCTAACCTAACCTAACCTAACCTAACCTAACCTAACCTAACCTAACCTAACCTAACCTAACCTAACCTAACCTAACCTAACCTAACCTAACCTAACCTAACCTAACCTAACCATCCATCCATCCATCCATCCATCCATCCATCCATCCATCCATCCATCCATCCATCCATCCATCCATCCATCCATCCATCCATCCATCCATCCATCCATCCATCCATCCATCCATCCATCCATCCATCCATCCATCCATCCATCCATCCATCCATCCATCCATCCATCCATCCATCCATCCATCCATCCATCCATCCATCCATCCATCCATCCATCCATCCATCCATCCATCCATCCATCCATCCATCCATCCATCCATCCATCCATCCATCCATCCATCCATCCATCCATCCATCCATCCATCCATCCATCCATCCATCCATCCATCCATCCATCCATCCATCCATCCATCCATCCATCCATCCATCCATCCATCCATCCATCCATCCATCCATCCATCCATCCATCCATCCATCCATCCATCCATCCATCCATCCATCCATCCATCCATCCATCCATCCATCCATCCATCCATCCATCCATCCATCCATCCATCCATCCATCCATCCATCCATCCATCCATCCATCCATCCATCCATCCATCCATCCATCCATCCATCCATCCATCCATCCATCCATCCATCCATCCATCCATCCATCCATCCATCCATCCATCCATCCATCCATCCATCCATCCATCCATCCATCCATCCATCCATCCATCCATCCATCCATCCATCCATCCATCCATCCATCCATCCATCCATCCATCCATCCATCCATCCATCCATCCATCCATCCATCCATCCATCCATCCATCCATCCATCCATCCATCCATCCATCCATCCATCCATCCATCCATCCATCCATCCATCCATCCATCCATCCATCCATCCATCCATCCATCCATCCATCCATCCATCCATCCATCCATCCATCCATCCATCCATCCATCCATCCATCCATCCATCCATCCATCCATCCATCCATCCATCCATCCATCCATCCATCCATCCATCCATCCATCCATCCATCCATCCATCCATCCATCCATCCATCCATCCATCCATCCATCCATCCATCCATCCATCCATCCATCCATCCATCCATCCATCCATCCATCCATCCATCCATCCATCCATCCATCCATCCATCCATCCATCCATCCATCCATCCATCCATCCATCCATCCATCCATCCATCCATCCATCCATCCATCCATCCATCCATCCATCCATCCATCCAGGGACAAACTAGGCACAGCGCTCAATAAAGACTCCCACAGCATAGAAACCTTAGCAAGAATAATCACACTGACTGATCTCGAAGATTTTGTGACCAAATACGTAGGAGCAGTCACCGAAGCTTGTAAACAGATTCTTCCATCAGTCTCCAAAAAGAAATTAAGACTGGCAGATTGGTGCAATGATACGCTGAGTAACGATTCTAGTAAATCGGCTTAGGAGAAAAATTCAGACCTCACGCAGTCCGGTTACAAGGCTTATTGGCTACTTATCAAGCAAAGGCAAGAGTACAAGCATCTGCTTCAAAAATCGATAACGAACAGCTGGAAAGCAATTTGTACGAGAGAGCAAAAGGAGACGGTCTGGCAGAAGTCGTACCGTGTGCTGAAGGTTTGTGACGGGTACCAGGAGGATCAGCTGCTCCGTTTAACACGTACCTCTAGAATGCTGTACCCTTTAGAATCTGCTGAGTTACTAGCCGTAACTTTCTTCCCAAAAGACGAGGGGACACACCCAACCAGATGGAGGTCAGAAGCTTTTCAGATGACTTAATCGCCGAGCTAAAACGGGATCCGGACTATCCGAGAGAATCTTTTGCCTTCACTCTGGAGGAAGTGGCAGCTGTAAACAAATGAACCCGAAGAAGTCTCCTAGAGAAGATGGTCTCACGTCAGACATCTGCTACCAGGACTCTAGGGCTGCTCCGGTTATACAGCTAGGGATCTTTAAAAAATGCCTCCAGGTTGGATATTTCTCTAGGATTTGGAAGAAAGCACAAATAAAGGTGATACCTAAGCCGGGGAAGGAGAGCTACGCTACACCGAAAGTGTATCGGCCAATTGGACTGCTTCCAGTGTTGGGAAAAGTTCTGGAAAAATTACTTACTACCAGAATCTCATGGCAAACCGGCAGTTCCGGACAATTTAGTGGCCGCTCATATGGGTTTGTGCCCCAGCGGAGCACGGAAGACGCGCTCTAGGACGCTTTACAGCGTTAAAAGACAGAGTAAAGTGCAAGGAGCTGGTCGCTGTAGTCTCCCTGGACATTGAAGGAGCATTTGATAACTGTTGGTGGCCGGGGATAAAGTTAGAGCTCTACAAGAAGAGGATCGACGAACAGACACTGCAACTGGTTTCAAGCTACCTTGAAGACAGATCGGTAATGTTAACTTACTTGGGCGAAACGGTGAGCAGACAGACCAATAAGGGCTGTATCCAGGGTTCAATAAGTGGTCCTCTGTTCTGGAATGCTCAGCTCGACCCGCTACAACAGGAGGCAGAGCAGCTAGAAGCCCACATACAAGCGTCCGCGGATGACATATTAGTAGTGGGCAGTGAGAGGACTGCGACAGAAGTTGAACGTAAAATTAATAGAGCCCTGGAGATGGAAGCAAACTGGGGAAAGTCCCACAAGTTGAAATTCGCTGCACAGAAGACGCAAGTTATGTTAGTGAAAAGGCGGCTTAAATATGATCTGCCACGGCTGATGCTTAACGGACAGCATCTAGAATACACAAACTCTATCAAGTTTCTGGGTGTGACAATAGACAAGTCTCTCATTTAAGCTTTACTTGGAAAATGTTACGGGAAAGGCGGTGAACATTTATAAGATGCTGTCACGGGCGGTTAAGACTCAGTGGGAATTGAACCCAGAGATCACAAGACTTATATATATTGCAGCTGTTGAGCCGGTGATCCTCTACGCGGCAAGTGCTTGGTATGATATATGTGGAAAAAATACGTTAAGGCAAAGCTAGACAGAATAACAAGACTCTTCGCCATCAAGATCACTAGGGCACACAGAACCACCTCACTGACGGCCAGCGCGCTTCTAGCGAGGATATTGCCGCTAGATCTACGCCTCGTAGAGAACGCTGAATTATTCGAGGTGAAGAGGGGAAAGCCGCTGGTTGAATTACCGGGCCGTAAGCTTGAAGGACGAGTTAGCCCGTTCCAACTTCCTCATCCATCAAAGCGCAACCGTCTAGTATTCAGCTATATTAACAGCCAAGAAGAGGTAGATAGGATAGATAATGATTGGCTGAAAATGTTTACTGATGGTAGTAAAATAGAGGGTAAAGTAGGTGCAGCGGTAATAGACAATGGTTTATTTGCCACAAAAACAAAACAAAATATAAACAAAACTTAAAAGATAAATAAAAATTACAATTAAAAAACAACAAACACCTATTTTGTTATATTTTGTCACAAACCGGCTCCACCTCAGCATGACGGTAACGGTCTGGAGCGGTGATCGTGAGGTCTACAAGTAGAAGGCAAAGCTGGCAGATTACTGCAGTGTGTTTCAGGCTGAGCTTGTGGCAATTCTGGGTGCCCTTACACACCTAGGAGGCATGAAGTTGGGAAACATAATCAGCGACTCACGGTCCGCCTTGGAGTCAATCTGTGACCCGGAAAATCTAAACCCCATAGCTGCGGAAATTCAAACATTTATCGCAGGAAGCAATGTGGAAATAAAACTCCACTGGATTAACGCCCACGTTGGCATAGCGGGGAATGAGAGAGCTGACGAACTGGCGAAAGAAGCAGCGTTGATGATGAAAACAAAACCAACATATGACGCGTTCTCTCTGTCATTTGCGCGGCGCTCCATCAGGCAAGTCACAAAGGAAGAAAGGCGAAGAAGATATATTGCAAGCCCATCAGCAGCCGGCCCAAAGCTCTTCTTTCCAGACCCAGATAAAGCGTATTCAATTTTAGGGAAACTCGAAGTTTCATGTCTTAGGACCCAGCTTTTTACTGGTCACTGTGGTCTAAGGTCATACCTCTATAGGTTTAAGCTAAGAGACGACCCATCTTGCACTTGTGATGGCTAGTGGCCCGACAATGATGTATGTTTTGATGGCTTGCCCTAAATACGAACTCAGGAGATTGGAGTGTGAATGGAGGATGGGTCGTACAATAACCGAAATCTGGGAAATACTGGGCAAGGGAGCGAGTACAAGTAAGACAATGGTATCGTGAGTACAGGTTTATTTGGAATGACAGCGGCCTACATTCACAATCAACCTACCTTCACTTGTCAACGATGACGACTGCCGTACGCCATTCTTGGCCTTCGCTGAGGGCGCCCTAGAGAATACCCCCATTCACCATAGAGGAAGTCGAGGCGGTCTATGGAAACATGAACCCTAAGAAGTCACCGGGATAAGATGGACTTACTTCGGATATTTGCTCTCAAAGGTTCAGGACGGCACCAGGTTTACAGTTGGGTATCTTTAATAAGTGCCTCGAAACCGGATACTTCCCAAAAATCTGGAAAAAGGCTCGGATAAAGGTATATTGGATATGGTATATTATTATTGGACACTAAATATCAACACAACCATTTACGCAATTTAATAGTAATATTACGATGTGCGTCAGCTGGATAGTCCATTCATAAAGCAGTGCGAGAAACTTTTGCTCCAACAACAATTAAACCATGAATAAAATTGAATAGTTTTTTATTTAAACGACAGTACTCTCTGAATTGTTCCTCATCACTAATCAAATGGTTTTTAATCAGCGTCTTGTAACATCCTTCCCTTTGTCTGTTTTATCTTTTATAAAAAGAATCTGTTGCTTTTTTTTACTGTTGGCATAAAACAACAACGAATCATGTTCTTCCTCTTCCAATAATATAAATAAAAGTTGGTCATCAATCGACATCTTGTCAACTCAAAGCAAATAAATGAATACACAACAGCGTAATACTGCCGCCCTACTCGGAATCAGCACGGCAGGCAGCACTGCTGCGCAGCACCACAGTGGCAGCACTGCTGCGGCAGCACTGCTGTGTGCAGCGGTGTTCGGAATCATACCTTAAATCTCTGTTTAGATCTAGGTGTGCGATTATAACAGATAGGTAATTCACGGTTCCTATGACAGTAAATGATGATGATGATGATGATGATGCTGATTTTTTTGGTATTTAATTAGACGTAATGTTGTAAAACGTGACTCTTCGTGTTGTTTCAAAACTCCGTAGAAATCTGTAGTAGTCTCCACCACTTGACTGGGGCTTGACCGTGACTTACTTTGCTTGACTTAATGAAGTATTTCCCATCCTCGTCGCCAGATGAAGTATTTATAGACTGCCTATACCTATTATGGGACTATGAAGTAAACTCGCGTGTACTTGCTTGTAGTTCGTTTATTGCTGCCGGCACGCGCCGTCATATACTGCACTTAGACTTATTTTAATTGTGAAATATTTGACTTCAGGTGCAACGTTTCGGTCAGAGCGGCAAATTCAAATTTACTTGCGTTTTTTGTCTTTTACAACTTAATTACTCATCGGGGATTCATGAAAATGAATTTTGCGGCAATAGATAGGTTGTATCAAGAAATTACACCAACCAAAAAATCAAGGTTAAAGACAGTATACGTACACTTCTCACTCAACTAAAAACCAAGATGAAAATCAGTATATTGAGATTCGTAGGTAAGCCAATAATATCTAGGTGATCATTGTACCCGTAATTTCTTGGTACGACTTATTTATTGTCGCAAAGTTCATTTTCATGAACCCACGATGAGTAATAAAGCTGTAATTGACAAAAGACGCAAGAAAATTTGAATTTGCCGCGCTGAGCGAAACGTTGCACCTTCACTAGAAATATTACAATACATGACACACAACAAAAATAACTAAATAAACAACGTATGGCGCCGAAACACAAAAAAAAATCGCGCCATGTACCACATCTTATGAAGTCAGGCATCACATCTCGATGTTTGTGTCGTATTCATCTGTGGTCGTATTATAACGATGCTTAGGTTATAATTGTGTAGTCAATGATGGAATAGTGAATTAGCTGCTTTCTATCTGCGAATCTCGCCACCGCGTTTTAAGTGGCACCACAACGCCATCTAGTTTGTTTTATGAGAAACGAATTTTGTTCTCTGTTCCGTTCGACCCCTATATCTTTGCAGCACCTTGACCGATTATGCTCATACTCGAACTTAAAAATTGTATTGTCACGAACTACTTACTTGCGTGCAAAATTTCATGAAGATCAGATCAACGCACAGATGAATAGAACATCTAGAATAGTTCATCTGTGGATCAACGGTACACAAGTTATCGTCGGACAAATATTTCGCTCGGTCAATTATTACCTGTATTTATTTAGTCTGTATCCAATTAATATTAAGACAAAATGTCAAATGATTAATATTAAGACTATTAAACTCTGTAATTTAACTTATAATTAAAAAAAAAAATGATTTTCCGATCAAACCGCAATCCGGATGGCGGTCGGTCTGATCGGAAATCTGCGTTAGCTATGAGTAGGGTTTCTTGTGTGGGAGGGCTCCCACACAAAAAACCCTACTCATTGCACCCTGATCGTCCTTTATTAACACCAATACCACGAAGATATCAATATAACCCCGGTTTTACAATAGTAATATTATCTTGCGACACTTTAATAAAATTCACCCAAATTGTGCGAGAAACCCAGGTCCTTGGGTTTCCCTGGGTGCCCCGAGTATTTCCATTTTTAAAAACTCGCTCCTAGATCAAAATGCCCAGTGGAGGAGCGCCCACCAGCCGAACTTCTGAAAGGAGCCTGTGGTATTAACCAATACTTCCTTAGCGTGAGGAGACTGGGGAAGGGGGAATGGGCATACAGTTACAGTAGCTCCGGCTCGGAGGCGTCGGAAATCGAGGTTACCGCCATGTAGGATGTTGACTCGATGATCATTCTCCCTATAACCCCTAAACCCTAATTATACCCAAGCCGTGCGGGCAAGCTAGTAAATACTTATAGATAGGTAAATAATGTATTATATCACAGTATCTGTGAAGGTGTATATTATGTGCGTGTGCGTCTCCCGGCGTATGTTCTGTGCTCCCGCGGCAGCGGCACGGATGACGGACCTAATTATAGCAGTGAGTATCGCGCGGCGGCCGGCGCGGCGCGTGTCTTGCGCCTCGCGACGAGACCCGACTTGACTGTGACACGCGCGGCACTGCACGGCTGCACCTGGAGAGTGGACACCATGCTCGTCGAAACGGCCTGGCAGCGGAACGACGGCCGCACCGCTGCCGTGCTGCACGAGGTCAGGCTACAGACACTAGTATTGCCGAATTATCAATCCCCACACAATTCACTCTACTTTCAATATATATTTGGCATTGACGCCCGAGACTTATAAATCTACCTTAGACAAATCGCTGACTGACTGACGTGGTATGAAGGAATTTCCTATTCATTTTCTAGAGATTGATGACCCCCGTGTACTACAAACGGACGACTAAAATAACAAATGATGTTTGTTATTTGTCGGGGTGTTTCTATGTATTCTATGTATGTATTTACAAAAAAAAAGTATTTATGTATTCTATCAGTCATCTGGTTCCCATAGTACAAGCTTGCTTAGTTTGCGGCTAGATGGCGCTGTGTGTAAAAGCGTCCACCAATTACATTTTTTTTTCTATATACTTTTATATCAATCTATATAATATTAGACTTATTATTCAAACTGGTGTCGCCGAACTAGACACCTTGCGACCCCCGTACAACGTGTCTCGGGAGGTGCAACAATATTGAAAGGTCATATTGTTCATCATTTACAACTTTTACTGTGGGATCAACCTTGAAATCGCGAAAAACAATCAGCTGTTTCATACAAGCGGCCGATGTAATCAATGAATATTTTAATGTATGTCTGCACTCTTCTGTTTTATAGGCGCACCAAGGTGCAAAGAAAGAGATAACTTATATATCTTACTACTTATATCTTTATACCTAGGTAATCTATAGCGAGAGGAGTAATGGTTCGGTACGTGCCGCAGGTGTTCGTCTGGCTGAGCGGGCGGCAACTGGCGGCGGCGGGCGGCACGTGTCGTGCCTGGCGCCGCGCCGCCGCTGCGCCGCCGCTCTGGCGCCGCTTGCTGCTGCGCCACCGCGCGGCCGCCGCGCGCGCTCCCCTGCAGGGACCCTATCCCACACTCGGTACACTGAATAATCGATAAATGTGGCCGTAAAATAAATTACATATAGCTTTCATACAAGTATTTAGATCTATCGTGCGCTTATAATTACAAATGGAGGTGTGTGTTAGTGTTTCCGGCGAGCTGGCGGCAGGAGTACGTGGACACGCAGGCCGGATGGGAGGTGCGGGCGCGTGAGCCCGTCGGCGGCGGCGCGCTCCACTTGACGCTGGCGCCGGGAGGCGCGCGGCTAGCGCTCGTCGGCGACGACGCCTCGCTGCAGGTGCGCGAGGGGCTCGCCGCCAGGGCCCGCGGCCGGGGGTAGGGCGGCCCGTTGACGCGCAGCTCGCGTGTTGCAGGTGTGGGCGCGGGAGGTGCGCGGCTGGGCGCCAACGTGGCGCGGCCGACTGGAGGCGCGCGGGTGGCGCGGCGCGGTGCGCGCGAGCTGGGCGCCCGCCGCCGACCGCCTGCTCGTGCTCGGTGCGCTCGCGCTCGTCGACTCCTGGGAACTCCTCGTCCTCCGTTTCGACGGTCATTATTCACTTTTACTATCTTCGAAGAATCGCTACCTTTGAAAGATCGACTCACCGGTGACACGGTGACACGGTGACACGATGCCGGTCACCGTCGCGTCATCGGTTATAATCATCGCTATGGTGAACGACGAGGGCGGCTTCCAGCGATGTGTTCGATGTATTCTCTGCAGAGACGGGTGAAGGGCTCGTGGTGGCGAGCGCGCGTTGCAGCGCCGGTGCGGGCGGGTGCTGGGCCGACGCGGCCTGCGACGCCTTCCTCTCGCTCGAGCTCAGCGTGCTCGCTCCGCGACTCGCCTGCACTACGGTCTGGCTTAACGCCGCCTCGCAGGTAATACGTGTTGCATACTTGTCGCTCTTCTTATAGCTTTTTTACTTTTTATTTGGAAAACTAACAGCTGCTTATAAAATAATGTAGAAATAGGTATAATAACTGAAGAATAACTGGGTGTACAAAAGACTTGAACGGTTCTAATTTTGATAAAATGCCCTTTATGTATATAAGAATAGTATATATTATTATATTCCGAAACCTTTCATGTGTTTTTTTAATTATTATTATTACTATTTCAGGAGACACAGTCGGAATATGCGGGGGTGAGGGCGCCACTGCTTCGCATTTTCAACGAGGAAGGTGCACATATAACGTGAGTTGCGCGGGCAGAGCGGGCACGTGTAGGCTCGAGTGTTTGCGTGCGCTCCGTGTCAGTCATGGCGCTCCATGTTGCAGGTTCGCGGCGGTGGCGCAGGTGCCTCTCGAAGCCGCCGGCGGGGCCTCGCTAGGCATGCTCGTGACTGCATGCGGTGCGGGCGCGGCGACGCGCGGAGCACTGGCAGCGTGGCCACTGACCGCGCTGCGGCCGCCGCCCGTGTTCGCCGCGGCGCTGGGTGACTTGCGCGAGCGCGTGCTCCGGCACGCTGCCCGTCGGCCGCCCCATGCCGCGGAATCCCCGCCTCCCGACGAGGCGACAGTGCGTGCGCTGTGCGAGCCGCCCGAGGCGTCGTGCGCGCTGCCCGCGCTGCCCGTCGGCTTCCTCGTTCACCCGAAGTGAGTAATAGCGCCCTCCGCCGCTCTCACCACACCGCCGCGCCGGATCCCACGCGTCTTAACCATCGTTGCCGTTCTCCAGCGGCCGTTGCGTGTGGGTGTCACTGAGCGGTGGCGGCGCGTGGTGCGCCGAGCTGCCGACGCTACGCACGCTGCGCCACCTGCTGCCCCCCACACCGGCCGCTGTGCCTGCGGCCGACCCCGCTCTACTGCACTACGTCCAGCCTTCTGTCTCCGATTCGTATTTTGTAAGGTCTGTATTCGTTGTCTTTTTTATAAGTTCGACATTTCCGTCTCTCTGCTGTCTGAATCCTTTATAGCCATAAACCTCTTTTTATTTTCTTATATATGTTTTTTTTTTTTTATTGATAGCTTTTCTAAGATTGATAGTTTCACAAAACTGATTATACACGTCAAAGAGTTCAGCTTACAAAAAGCTTTAATTGAAGACATGTGTAAATTATACACCCTTCTTGTTGTGAACACAACATGCTTAAAAATTGGATTGAAAAAAATATGAGTACTAAAATAATTAATTTTAATTAGAGTACAAAGTTATAAGTTTCTTAAAAGAAGATACAGAGAAGTTAAATATGTTTATGTCCTGACAAATGCTATTGTATGTAGAACACAAGCGATACAAAGAAGAGTACTGACCATAATTTGTACGGGCGAGAGGTTTTTTTTCTTCTCTTTCCTCCTAAGAGGATTTTGGCGTCGCACGTCTTATGCATTTGCCAGTGTCAAGTATACTTATATATTTTCAAGTTTTATTAAATATTATCAAACAAGTCATAGTCACAGTCAAAGGCGAGCAAAGCAAGTCACGGTCAAGTCCAAGTCATGCCCCAGCAAAGTGGTGAAAACTTTACTAGAGCTTACTATGGAGTTTTGGAAACAACACGAAAATTCACGTTTCACGACATTATAATTATATACCATTCACCAACACTGTTCACCGTTTTTACACATTAACACTCGAAATAAAACAAGTTTTGGAAAATAATAAAATGACGCGACATGAATTCTTCACGTTCCCGCCAAAACTCGAGAGGAACTATTAAACGTTCTTCTATTTTCGAGACGGATGGAGGATCGGCTGGAGGTCTCGGGATAACTTTAATTTTTTCAGTTCTTCTTTTTTTACTTTCAAAGTTAGGAAGTTAGGTTAGGAATATAGTGCATGAAATTTTGCGCAATGACCTAAGTATAGACAAAGACATCCAGATTTAAAAAAAATATATTTTTTTGTATAATAAGGTTAGCTCCCATAGGAAGAGGATACATTTGTGAAGAGAGGATGAAAAAGAAATTTCGCTGTACCCCATCATGTGGGGTGTCATTTAAAATGATGTTAAGGTTTCCTACACAATTTTTTATCAGATGTCATCATCATCATCAGCCAGAAGAGGTCCACTACTGAATATAAGCCTCCCCTTAGAGCGCCATACCGACCGACAACGTGCCACTTGCAACCACCGGTTGCCCGCAACTTTCACAAATGTCATCCGTCCACCTAGTGGGAGGCCATTGCGCCAACGCCAACGCTGCGTCTCCATTGCCCGCTGTGCGACTCTGAGTTTCTCGAAAAGGCCCGTGGTCAAGGACCATGTTTCAGTTCCCCGTTTCAGTAGGAGGTCTTTTTATTTACAATAAATCGCCCGACGAAATATTGGGCGCAACTTCCACTGAGTTATTTAAGTCTAAACTGAAACCTGAAACTGGTCGTTAGAACATCCCTTTTATGACCTAGACGAATATGATTACATGAAAATTTAATTTATTTTAATTCACGATTAATTTATTTAATTTAATATTAATTTATTGTTTTATACCTTTATTAAATGTACCTTATAAATCCTAACCGACTTATAGCTTTGCTACCAATAAATATAAATATTTCATTTCATTTCGTACACCGACATGCTTTTAACAAGTTATTATAAGTGACCTGTAGATTCTCGTCTGATCTTAATAAGAAAAAATGAACTAATCAGCCCGCGAGGGTCGCGCGACGGCGCCGTGTGCGTGTGGCGCGTGTGCAGTGGCGTGGCGGCACGCGCCCCCCCCGCGCACCCGGCGCCCGCGCTAGCGGCCCTGCTCGCCCCCGCACACCCCACTCTCCCTGCCGCCCCGACCGAGCTGCTCGTGCTCGCCGGAGAACACCTTTATGTAAGTCATCTATGAGATCCTAACTAATATTATAATTCAGAGGAATATAGCCATAGTCGTATCAGGACCAATAAACTTTCGAGGTGTAAAAATGAATACGTTCGTCTCGAGGAAAAAACTGCGCTTGCGCGATTCAGAACCTTCTACATTACAACTGTCAGTCCATTCAAAACGCCAAAAAATACACAAAAATGGATTAACGCCATCTAACGAACTATAGGAAGTAACTTTGGCTCTCTGTCTGGATGTTTGTCGCGTTACCACGGCTAAACGGGTGAACGGAACTGATAAAATTTGATAACTAGTTACTAAGTATATGACACAAAGACGGATATAACTTTTTTATGTCCACGAACGAACGAAGTCGCGGGTAACAACTAGTATTTAAATTATATATATATGTTACGGCTAAAACCCGAAGTGCGGCTACACCTAGTTATAACCGGGTAGAACTAGGTGTAGCCACTTACTCTTGGTTAAATCTAGTATTAGCCGATTGTTTTCGGGTAAAACTAGGTTTAGCCGTTATCATTCCGGCTAGAACTAGGTCCAACCAAACCCTAGTGGCTGAAACTAGGTCTAGCCGATATCATGCTGGGTACGACTAGATCTAACCAATCCCTGTTGGATAAAACTAGGTACAAACAAGTTAAAATGTGTAATAGATGACGAGACCGCGCGGGCCGCGCGCCCCTGCCGCCCGCCCCCTGTACATCCGCGTTCGCCCTTCGGTCTCGGCGCTTGAAGTTTTAAGGCCTCGCTACATGGCCTGACCTGACATCGTTTGAAAGAGATGGCTATATATAAGTTTCTGGGGGAGCGAAAGAGAGAAGCTATAACCTTAATAGTCTGTTTCTTTTGCTCCCGTGAAAATGAAATCTAGCTGTCCCTTTCACACGATGTCAGGTCAGGCCATTTATAGACAACCTTATGCACATTGCGCCGTTGTACAAAACAGAGGGTGTCGATAATGTACAGCCCAATAATGTACGACCCTATTACACGTTAGAACTTGTTTGCACCTAGTTTTATCCAACAGGGATTGGTTAGATCTAGTTGTAGCCAGCATGATATCGGCTAGACCTAGTATCAGCCACTAGGGTTTGGTTGGACCTAGTTCTAGCCGGAATGATATCGGCTGAACCTAGTTTTACCCGAAAACAATCGGCTAATACTAGATTCAACCAAGACTAAGTAGCTACACCTAGTTCTAACCGGTTAAAACTAGGTGTAGCCGCACTTCGGGTTTTAGCCGTAACATATATATTATATAATTTTGTCGGAAACATCAGATCTTTAGGCCGAAAATCATCTTCGTCAGGCATCTTATGGGCGTACCGTGGCCACTGTGGGTACTAGTGCGAAATGAGGAAAAACACTGGCTCTTATTTAAACCATTTCCAACCATAAACAGCAATCAAACAATTTAATTTAGCAGGTAGGTAATAACGAGACGATAGTGTAGTCCTCAGACGTCTTCGCTCCACGGCGATCGGTATAGAAGTGCCGAACGTAATCGAATCGAACGAAGACACAGAGGCTACGCCAGAAGCGCACGAGTTGCCGTCTGACACGACGTTGGCGCGCTTCTCCTCTAGTTATAGAAGCAGTGATTATGATCCGGATCCGATATAATTATATAAATTATAATTTTGCATGGAAAACTATCAGCTTAAATATAAATGAAGTAGACATACAGTATTATATTACACAACCTCGACCTCGGCCTCGATCTTGACAACCTCTTGACCGATTTTGCTCATATTCGAAATTCTTGTTTAGAACCAAGTACTGAACGTTTACGCCAAATATTATCAAAATTAGCCGGTGATTGCCCTTACAACAAACTACTAATTAGTAATAGAGCTAATATAAGTGTTTGTAAATAAGTTAATAAATGCGCAGGTGTGGAGGAGCCGCAGCACGGTGCAGCCGGCAGACGAGACGCTGCAGCCTACGCCCCTCGCCCTCCGTAAGCCAGACGGCGGTCTATGGCCGGTCGGTGACGAGTCTCTCTCGAATACTTCACTGGCTGTCGAGACACACTAGATTGCCACGACCCACTGGACGCGGAGCGCGGCCTTCTGGATGCGGCCAGAGTCGACCGACACACACACCCGCCATGGCTGCCCTCGCACTGCGCTACTTCCGGAGTATGTCGCCTCCAGCGCCGGTGAGTCGTCCAGCCCCCGCCTTCTGCCGCACGTCTCGTCTCCACCCGCTCACACTCGTTCGCTTGCAGGTCCTGCGGCGAGCGAGCGTCGCCGGCCGGCGTTCGGTGAGCCGCTCGTGCGACGGACCGCGACCGCGACCCTCGCCGCCCTGTCGACCCGCGCCGCAGCCCGCGTGCCGGCCGCGCCCGCCAGCCCCCGTCCAGCGCGGCGTGCGCGTCGTGTGCTGTGCACCGCCGCAGGGCGCACGGCCGCCCTGCGCGCCGCCCGCGCCTTCGCCGCCGCTCACCTGTGCCGAACGCACGGTATTCGACGCGGTCCCAACGGACATGATTATACACCACGGTGACGAGCGACTCGCACGACGCTTACGGTGATTTTATTTCCAGGGTTCGTCCCGTATGTCGCGGTGCGTGCCGAAGTGTGAGGAGGGCGAGGCCACGGGGCGGTGCGGTCACGGGCAGGATCGCGTGGCGCGCCGTCTCGACCTCGCGAAGGCTTCGCGGCGCGCCGATTACGAGCGCGAGGCGGCGGCGCGCACACCCCGGCCCCCCGCGCCCCTCGCGCCATACACGCTCGGTGAGGACCGCGTGTGCACGCGCGCCACCGACGGGCGCGAGTACGCCCTGCCGTGCGCGCCGTCACCAACGCCGCGCTGCGGGCCAGCCCGTGCGCCGCCGGCGCCGCGTTGCGTGTCGCTGCGCTCCGACGACGCCTGCCGCGTCTCCGACGGCCGTCTGGACCCGTGCGCACAACGACCGCGAATTTTCGTTGAGGTCGATCGCGGCACGCCGCCACGAGCTGCCCCCCCCGCGACCCCTGCGAGCGCGCCGGCTCAGCGCAGTCTAACCTCGCGAATTATGGACGGCCTCGGCCGCGGCCGACGCCCGTCCGGCCCCTGCGGCTGCGCTGGAGAGACCTCCCGCCGGCGCCTACATACGTCCGCCGTGAATTCCGCCGACGAGGCTCCCCGTGACGAGCGCAACGCCGGTTCGATCGAGAAAGGAGCCGGAGCTCGCGGGCTCGCGGCTATGCTCCGCGAGCGAGCGACCCTCGCGGAGGCTGGGCGCGGCCGAGTGGCGGCGCGGTGCGCCGCGGGCGCGTCAGATGCGCTGCCGCCGGCCGGTCGGCTCGAGCTGCCGGTGCCGAGCGGCGCCGCGCGCGTCACCGTGTGCGTGTCGCTGGCAGCAGCGAAGAGCTCGCCCGAGCCGCCGCCGGCCGGCACGGCGTCGGCGCCTATACTGGAGAGCGGCGGCGCGGAATGCGGCTCGCCCAGCGGGCCTCGGGGCTCTTGGCTTTCGTTGAAAACGATACAAAGGCGATTCGCCGCCCGCCGGCGCAGCGATACGACCGGCGGCGGAGGGGCGTGTCCCCCGGGGCCGTCGCGCAGGCCGGCGGGGGCGGGGTGCACATGTAGTTCGCTAACTCCTGCGTCGCCGCCGAAGCCCCACGGTAGGTGTCCACCGAACAGCAAACAGCCTTTACCTTGTGCTGATAGAACACCACCTCGTGCCTCCCCTGGTGCAGAAGTAAAACCGACACAAGAAACTAAAAAAATGTTTCATGCCGTTGAAACTTTTTAATGAAATAATTTTAATAAAAACGTAAGTAGTCGTAGGTAACCGTAAATGAAAACTTACTGATTAGCATACCCAATTACATGTTACGTATTAAATCGTGCGGGTGTGTGTGTGGGCCGCAACAGAGATTTATTGTATAAATATATACTTAATATATTTTGGCCTAAAGGAAAATACCTTATTTTATTTTATCTTTTTACGGAATAAAAATAAATAATATTATTTGATACTTGACTTGACATGGCATCAGACGTTATAAATACGTAAGTTTGTACGTATAAGTGTCCCCGTTCAACTCTGTAACGGCTGAATGGATTTGAATGAAATTCGGTATGGAGGTCGCTAATACCCTGGATTAACACATAGGCTACTTTTTACCCCGGATTATTTTTATGCCGTTCCTGAGGAATAACAGAAATGATCAGCTTGTGCGACCGTTTCACGATGCCCGCGAGACTGATGTTCGTACCAGCGAGTTTTTCCTCCTTTGAGGATTTTGGCGTCGCACGTTCATGTGCTTTTGCCAGTGACAAATATATAAATATTTGTTTGTTTTAGTAAATATTGTCAAACAAGTCATATTCACAATCAAGGAAGGAATCAAAGAATAAATAGGATAGGCATAGATAGGAGACGGCATAGACAACGTTATTTTTATTGGTCCACGCAAACGCAGTCGCGGGTAACAGCTAGTTTTATATACTATGTACCAGATAATGTTAATAAATTAAGTTCAGTTAAATAAATAAAATCATTTATTTTCCATTTTGCTGAGTAAGCTTTTTAAAATATTGTCTTTTAGAATTAGGTAGATCTAACTTACAAAGATTTACATTTAGATAAATCATGAAATCTTATGTCAATATATTTTTCAATCACTTTATAAGGAGAATTCTGTGCCCTATGAGATTATTTCTGCAGCTGAGGTACATTATTTTGGTGGACTACTTCTCTAATTACGTGGAAGTTGGAGAATTGTCGAGTATGAGCTCCAAACAGGTGATCAATTACATGCGAGAACAGTTTCCGCGGCGCGGAATCCCGTCGGAACTTGTGACAGATAACGGGACCGCTTATAGTTCGACGTTTTTGTGTTAATGGCAAGTGCAGCATGGGACGTCATCCCCAAATTACCCAAAATCAAATGGGAAAAGCGAGAGGACTGTTTAGACAGTTAAAAATCAATTATAAAAATGTGCGGACTCGGGACAAAAATTTTCAATGGGATTGCCGAATTATAGAGCTACGCCACGAAACAGGATGGATTCGCCAGCTCGAGTCTTAGGGCCAATTTCACCGTTTGCATCACAAAACGAGCTTAACTGAACTCGGTTTTACTTAAACAAGTTCAAACGTAGAGTTTGATCTCGGTTCATGTCAAGGCGATTTCACCGGCACGATATTGGTTGCGTTCACGTAAACCAAGATTACGTGCTATGGTACGCGAATATGAACTTTACTGAGCGCAGCCGTCATCTGTAGTAGTGCTGTCTCTGTCAAAACTTCCTCCCTTTCTTTCCTCAAAGTTGTAATGTCGCTGTCTAACAGTGCGTAGGAGTTCGTTTGTTTTGTGGTGGTTTCAATCTTGGGCGCCTTGGGCGGATAAAATACTCTTTTCCATCACTATCTTCAAAAGCTACAGCCAATTTTAATTTATCATTTATTTCAGATTATGTTCATAATTAAAAATGTAAAACAAAATTAAATTTGTTTTTGTATATATTACCGCGCGGATATTCGAATTTTAGTTTAATTGTAAATATAAATGTGACAGTGACATTGTGAGCTAGTGACTCCTTATTAATCGTGTACATATAGCTAGTAAATAAGTTATTAGTGTAGTTTTATTTAGGATAGACAATTATTGATTTAGTATAAGTGTTCAACTGTCCAAATGGGAAATAAACAGAAGCGGAAGAAGCGTGGTCTCAAAAAATATTTCAAACAAAGAGGCTACAATATAACCAAGTAAGTAACTACTAAGTTTCATTATTTACATTTAACATTTTGTAGAATTATCTACTTATCATATAGAGATATAATACCCATTCATGACCCACTGTCAAAATAAATGTCACAGTGTAAAAATTCAGCAAGTTATTCACATGGTTAGGTACTCTATTCTAACGTTTATCATTAGGCGGACAACCTGTTCACTTACTTATTAGGTATATCTAGTGCTACTATGTGACATAGAGTAGATAATGGCACAAAACATGTAAACTTAAAACTTTCTTTGTGATTCTGTTTTTGTTGTTCAAATCAAATCTTATATACCTACCTGACTACCTTTAAATTTGACTACGTATAGTACTATTATCTGAGTAACAAAAAAATCTGAGTTACAAAATATTTTTTTAATCGGGGAGTAAGTACTTACGAGACCATGTGAACCGCCATGATGGTAAGCGCCACATTAACCGTAACAATTACAGTGCCACCCAGAACTTTGGCTTGCAAAATCTTGCTTGGCTGTTTTGTATATATGCTCGTTCGTATTTATGTACTCTTATTTCTTCTTTCTTTTACAGATCTCATAACAAAAAAAAACAAAATGCCTGTTTGGACTGTGGTTGGGTGAAAAACTACCCATGAAAATACAAACAATTGAAAAAGACGACAGCTTTTGGAACGAAGTGATGGAAAAGAAACTAACCCGATTTTATAATTCAACGCAATTTCTTTAATTCCCTACAGCTTGTTATTCATACATAAACAGACTTCTCATACTTATCATTGTTTATAGATTTATTTACTTACTCGATTTGTATCTATATAGTTTTATTTTTAAGGAGAATTCTGTGTTATATGGGTACTTGATAAAAATAAAACTGTTTACTTACTTATGTATATAAAGGCACACCGCCAGTATCAGGATCTTTATCCGGAAATTCCATACTAATGCTGCGTAATACATTAATAAGGGTAGCGATCAGGCTATATTCAACGTGCAGCAGCAAGGCAACGTCAATATTGATCCGCGAGATGAAATGCAAAAAGTTTGGGCAGGCCGATACATATGCAGCAACGAAGCGGCATGGCGGACCTGCCGCTGCACGAGAGGCATCCCACAGTCACCAATCTTTCAGTACACCTGCGAAATGGTGAGCGTTCACAGCAAGCAAGCAGTGACACCTCCCAGGACTACACTCTTTGCGTTTTTCCAGCTATGCCAGGATGATGACATCGCTAAAACTCTGATGTATGCTGAGGTGCTACGTTATTATACTTGGAATTACACAATAAAACAGTGAAAACTACAGGTTCAGGGTACTCTAGGCCGGGTGTGAAAGCAGGAGATGTTCTGGGCAGGATATGTGCACTTGGCAAACTTTGAATGCTACTGTTTGCGAATGCTTCCCATATTGCGTTCGTGGACCAACAAGCTTCGACGAGCTCAAGACTATTGACGGTCAAGAACAGGTGACGTTCCGAGCAGTATGTGAGAAGATGGGATTGTTGGAAGATGATAGCCACTAAGAAACCACAATGGAAGACGCCAAGTTGAGAAAGCTCTTTGCTATAATATAATGATTAGCACATGCGGTCTCTTAAACCCAGTTCTACGTTGTGATACAGATATCATCACCATTATCTGAAGATACCTCTCACAGATACGGAACACCAAACAAAAATTAATTTTGTTTCAATGAAGCACTGGAGGTCAGTGAGGACAAAACTGTCAATCATCAATCGACACAGTTATGACAAGTGATGACGCAACGACTTACCATGTAGAGTTTTTGAACTCATTAGAGCTATCCGAGGTACCGTCTCTCAAGTTGCAGTTACAAACTGGTGTTCCTGCTCTACTGATGTGTAACCTCGATGCACCGATTGTGCAATGGCACTCGGTTACGCATTACTGAACTAAAACGCAATGTAGTGGAAGCCACCATTCTTACCGGCGGAGCCAAAGGAGAGAGTGTATAAGAGAGTGTTGTAGTGTTTTGTGCGTAAAATAAATGTTTTTCTTTCTTTCTCTTTCTTATTTCCCGTATTCCTATAATACCAAACAATTTACCTTTTTAATTCAAGCGAGTGCAGTTGCCTAGGAAAGTGGCATTTCCGATGACGGTGAACAAGGCTAGACTTTAATAGTGGCAGCTATCAATACCTACCAATTATTATTGTACTAAACATATCAGTTTTCTTTATCACTATAAGTGGTTTAATTGTTTAGTATCTACTTATAATACTAAACGGACTGTGATTTTGAACTAGGCCTCGCACTGGCTTTATCCGGCACTATACAGAACAAAATGGTACAACTTATGGGTACAACATAATCACACAATCAACAATAAATTTTTATCTAGGTATGCAATCAACGTCACTGTCAAGTTGTATATGATGACTGTAGATATAATGCGACTACAGCGCTGCGCCGCGCGTGGACGAACTCCAAGTGAACCACAACTATAAATAACCAATGAACACGGTAAAAATAATTTACCTCAACACTTCTGAGGAAGTTCAACTTCTTTTGACTAGATGGCGCGGTTAGTATGGACCATGGATTTATTGGTGTTATGGTCAGAAACTAAGAAAAATATAAGTAACTAGCTGCGCTAAACCGAATATTTTTCCGAGATAAAGAAGCCTATGCGTTAATCCGGGGTGTTTAGGTTCTCTCGCTGGGTTGGTAGAATTCAAAAACGACGGATCTTGCACATGTATATATTTTCTTGATCCACAATGGCGATGCGACACTTGACTTACAAAAAACATAAAACGCATTGTAAGCTACCTCCAATCTCCATATCAAATTTCACTCAAATCCATTCAGCCGTTTCAGAATTGAACGGGAATAAACAAACTTAGGTTTTACACATTTACACACAAACTTTCGCATTTATCTATAATATTAGTATGATGTCCTGTCAGTGAGCGTGATCGACTCGGAAAAGCTGCAGTGGGTGCACAGCAGCGCCCGACATACACTGTAGAGCTCTGGGAGTAGGTGTGGGAGCTGGGAGCCACCACAACATTTATATTATTACAAATTTGATGACCATCCGTAGAAACCTTTTAATTCTATAGTTTGGCAAACTTAACCACAGATAATTATCAGCGAAATAATTGACCGAGCGAAGCGAAGGCCTCAGAGTTTACTGGGACAAATCGGCATTTGTATGTATGTTTGTGTGTATATTTGTCCGATGATAACTTGCGAACCGTTGATCCGATCTTTATGAAATGTTGTAGGCAAGTAGTTCATTTCAATAAAAAAATTATGTTCGATTATGTTCAAGGGGTTGTGAAGTTATAGGAGTCGCGAGGCCTCAGTTCGGCGCGAACTACTAGTACCTAACTAGATAGGTAAGTTTAGTATTAGTAATACCCACAGCTGATGTAATACCTCTGAGCTATGTTATCGCGCGCGGGTCGCGTCGCGCGAGGCCCGCGCGGGGAGTCGCGGGCGACGCGGGGAGACGCGGGCGAGGGGCGCGGGCGCGGGCAGTTCCCCTCGCGGCGTGGCGCGAAGTGGGCGCGTGCACGCATGGACCCGCAGCGCGTTGTGATCGATACGGAGCGCGTAATCGCGGAGGTGCGCGCGCGCCCTCAGATCTGGCAACCCAAGCACCCGCAGTACAAGAGCCGCGACGCGCGCCAGCACGCCTGGGGCGAGATTTCCCGCGTGCTCGTGCCCGCGCTCGGCGACCTTTCACGCGCCGACCAGAACGAAATAGGTTATGACCTCACTGTTACATAATTATATACCTACGACACGTCCCTGTTGGCGTCAAGTCGGGCCGCGCCCTGCGACATCCTAGCGCCTCTGATGTTTGTGAGTACCACCTACCTAGGTATAGCTAATATTCTTCCGTATAATGTAGAGAAGAAGATTCAGCAGCGGTGGCGTACAGCGCGCGACTCGTTCGTGAAGGCGCGAGCGCAGCAGCTGGAGGCCGGCGCGTGCGGCCGGGAGCGGAACTACGGCTACTACGACTCGTTGCGGTTCTTGGAGCCGACTCTGCGGCCGCCACTCGCGCTGCGGACGCGGGTCGCGAGCCCGCCGGCGCCCGCGCCCCCGGCCCCGGGCGCGGTGCGGCGCCGGCGACGGCTGCGGCCGGCGCGGGCGCTACTGGAGCGCCGGCACACGCCGCTGGACGAGGACGACGACAACTTCTTCAAGTCGCTGGCGCCGATGCTGCGCGCTCTCCGCACGGACCAGAAGCTGTCGTTCCGGTCGCGCGTGCTGGCGCTGGCGCTGCAAGTACAGGCGGAGCCGGCGCACTACCTGGACCTGGAGCCGCCCGACTCGCACTTCCACCACGAGCTCCACACGGACGCCATCGACGAGGACGCGCTGGAGACAAAGTACCGCCCGCCCTCGCCGGAGACTGCCGCTGTTACTCGATGATTTGTGATAGGTACGATAGGTAGGTGCCTATCGTGTTACTATTAGGTACATAATTATTATTATAAGACCTACCTAGTAGGTATAGTTAGGTTTTTGTAAATATGTAGAGATTATTTTTGTACTGTAACGCAAAAATAGATCCGAATAAAAGACCTCATTTTTGTATCTTGGAATGGTTTTAATTATAAATGTAATACAAGTAGTAGGTAGGAATCGAATCAGTAGGTATCGATGCGATTGAAAGCTTTGCTATAGTCCGTGTAGATCGCGTCCACTTGCCCCCCACCCTCCATGCCAGCGGTCACTGTGTCAATGAACGAGACCAGACCAGACTTTTAAGAAAACCGTCTTGCTGCGGTGTGAAGAAGTGTTTAATAGCCGCGCATATCTGCTTCTCGAAGCTCTTAGCCAAAACACAAAGTTTAGAGATGGGCTTAAATATACAGTTTTCCTCACGATGTTGTCTTTCACCGAAAAGCCAGTGGTAGATCCGTACCACATCCGTACGTAAAGTCGAAAAACTCAACTCGACATCGGTCCCCCGCGCGGGTTCGAACCCCACGACTATGAGGCGTACGTGCTGCCACTGAGCTATCATGACTTTAGCTGCTGAAGACGAAATCAAAGTATTTCAGAATTGGGGACAAAATAAAATACTGATATATTATCTGATATAAAATATCGATCTTCTAATTCTAAGTAGCCTGTTCCGTGCTATTTTATCCTGCCGTTGAACTTTAGGTACTATCAGCTACGCCCCATAGCAGTTGGCTATGCAGGTATCGCTTCTAAAGTATGGTTTCACATCTCGCCCAAACTTTCCGAAAAATTTCAACCAACCCAACTTGTTTTCCGAAACAAAGGGCAGCTGTGAAGTCGCTGGTCCAAAAATTAATATGAACGCAGCGACAATGGACGCCCGACACGCACTGAGACGGACGAGTTCACGCACGCAGCGCTCAGGAATTACTAATATTGGAACGAGCAACTTTTCCCTAAACTAATGAAATTTGAGAAGTTTGTTTTCGAAATTCACAGACAAACACCGCGGCACAAGGCGACCGACATCGCGGGAGGAGCCGAATGCGGCCATCTCTCGTGATCACAGACCACAGATGATGTGTCACAGACAAACACCGCGGCCCGAAGCTACCGGCATCGCTGGCGGAACCGGGTGTGGCCGTGTGTCACGATCACAGACAAACACTGCGGCCCGAGGGGACCGGCATCGCTGGCGGAGCCGGGTGCGGCCGTGTGTTGCGATCACATAGAAACACCGCGGCCCGAGGCGACCTAGCGCGGGAGGAACCAGGTGCGGCCGGGTGTCGCGATCGTAGGGATTACATTACTGTACCCACAACGCCGCCCGGCGTACCTACCTCTATACAGCTCTATACAAATAGATATTCCGGTATCCAGATACTTGTGCTGAATCAATTTGAGTCTTTTCATATTTTAATGAAAGCTCCAAAGCTGTCGAGCAGGTCGCCGGACGCCGCGCCGCGCGCCGTTAAATAGAACAACGCGCTATGTAGAGGGTTCAGTCCGACGGTCGTAATAAAGAAGTTATTTTCTTTTGAAATGGCTTCCCGGAAAATATTTTGATTGGCGTTATAATATGCAAATCAAATAAAAAAACTACCTGGTTCGCTGTATAAACCACTAGCCTGGATATTTAATTTGTAAAGAAAATTTTTAGTCACCGCTGAAAATTCAGAGCATTTGATTTCAGAAGGGTTTTTCAGGGGGTTAAAGGTTCAGGGTTCAAGGGTTTTGGGGTTGCGATTTTTTATTTTGTAACTAAGACAGATTTTCGAAATTCTATTCGGTTAAACATATTTTTATTTTTATTTTATACGTGCAGTATTTTTCGCACCTGATTATTTAATCTCGCCACTTCAAACTAGGCGCTCAAAATACTACTTTTTGTAGTTTTTGCGCTTAGACCTCGCCTTAATCCTAGATCTAAATAGAGAGCACATATTGACAAAGCATCGTACCGCGATAGCACAGATTGTACACATGATTGTAATTATACGAGTGTCCGATAGTGCTCGGACTATGCAGAGTAGGCTCTGTCTAAGAAACTCGGTAAGTATTTACATGGGAGCTCGGGACTCAGGGGAGAACACAATAACTTGGTGAGTAAGTGACTGTAGAATAATAGGTATATTATTATGTATATTATGTAGGTGACTCAACTTACTTTGCTTGTCATCTAATACAATTAGGACTTGTAACACGGTTTACGGTGTATTGTGATTGTGACGAGGAAGGACCTAGGTCCGCACAGATGGTGCTGCTGCTATCTTAAACTTGTTTGTTTGGTTATTGATTAACGAGTAGCCCAGATGGCGCTGTTTGGACATGTCAGAGCAATGACGTACTTCCGCGAGTTTTGCGAGTCCTAAAATGGCGTAAAAAATGGAACTGGCGTATACACTTCCGCTGTACAAGCCAATCAAAGAGACCAACGAAAGTGGCGCAATGTATGGTGTCACCACCATGCGGCGGGAGCATTTCTTCTTCGAGCACCTGTTTTCATCGGCAGTGCTGCGATATCTCCAGAGTAAGGCAGATGGCAAATTATTCGAAACTACTAATATTGATAAAAAAAAACAGCCAGATTGACACAGCGAAGTAGTGATTAGTGCGTCCGATTGTATCGAAGCTAAGTATAATTTCGATAACTCGATTAGAATAACATATTCTGTAATATATATTTTTTTATGTGCGGTGCATTGAAAAGATAATGGTTATTCTAGATCTATAGAGCATGTTGATTGTTTTTGAAATTATAGCGAGTATACGTATACTTTGGTCAATAGTCTGATTTTATTTCTTTACCTCTTCAGATTACCTAGTTGCAGTGGTCGCGTGGAGCTAGAGGCACAGCTAGGCTATATTACTTGCCAAGCACCATATCTTAGGTAATCGTTATTAAAATAAGTTTCAGTGCTTATGTAGTTTCATTAACTAGGCAGTAGCAGTGATGGCAGGATACGTGATAAAATATATGACGATGCATACTCGGCTTTATTCCTCTAGATCTGTGACCTTGTGAAGAGCAGTGTAGGGTAAAAGCTTAGTGAGATAAGGTAAAGATCTTTAGTGCTCGTTCTGATACATACATGGTTTCACAGTATCGCTGTCGCCTTACTTGTTACAATGGGGACCCAGTCCAGCGGTGACGGCTATCATTTTATAACTTTCAGCTAAAGTACGAAAGTAACATTCGTTGCATCATAGCACGAACCAGTCGCATACCTATATTAAATTTATTTTGTCTATGGAATGACGTTATAAACATAACGTTTAAAGGTATTCCTAATGTAGTGCAAGATTTGTTATGTAGAGTAGAGTAATGAGAGTGTATGTATGTGTGTATTACAATGTGTAATGTTGGGTGTGTGCGTTGCGAACTCGTGCTCAGATTTCTGTTGTAAACTAGTAGTTCGCCCCGAACTGAGACCTACAGTACCTTTACCTACCTATTACAAGCTTTTATTTCACTGACCTACATAATGTACCTACACTGTTCATAATGTATAGATATACCTATCATATACGTTATGTTGTTCTTCCAAATCAAAACTTGTAATTGATTATTCGACCACTGTCAACGGTTTCGATCGAGTTGACGTTTAATAAAGCATATAACAGATAGGTAATGCATGGTTTCAATGATAGTAAATGTTTATGATAACACTGAGCTATTGCTGATTCTGCTGATTGATGATTCTGATAATGATTCTTTGGTACCTACCTACTGCGTGCTAGAGCGCTAGAAAACAACCTTATTCGGTTAAATATACTTAATATATGCTCGTAGATGACTGACAAGGAGTTAAGCAAAAAAAAAAGTGAAAAGTGGCCATAATACACCATAACATCGCAATGTAATGCGGGTTCGCCTCTCGTAGATACGTTAGTAGGTGCAACTTGTAGTTCGCCCCGAACTGAGACATAGCGATGTTCTGTTTTACAAGATTTTATTTCACTTACCTACATAATGTACACTGTTCATAATGTAACAGATACCTAAATGATGTTCTTCCAAATCAAAACTTGTCATTGATTTTTCGACCACTTTCAACAGTTTTGATCGAGTTGACATTTAACAAAGCATATAACAGATAGGTAGTGCATGGTTCCCACAGAAGAGAGAAGTAGGTAAAAATGTTCCTCTTCTGTGATGGTCCTGTGACAGTAAATGATGATAATGATGCTGTTTTTTTTTGGTACCTAATTGGTCGTAATGTTCTGAACCGTGACTCTTCGTGTTGTTTCAAAACTCCATAGAAACCTCTAGTTGTCTCCACTACTTTATTCGGGCATGACTTAGACTTGACTGTGACTTACTTTGCTTGACTTAGACTATGACTGAGAATTATTGTAATTGTGAAATATTTGACTTTACTGGAAATATTACAATACTTGACACTGGCTAAATACACAACGTGTGGCGCCAAAACATAGAAAAGAATAAAATATCGTGCCCATGTACCACATCTAAATGTTTGTGCCGTATTATAACGACGCTAAGGTTGAAATTGTTAAGACAATGACTGGATGACAGCTGCTTTCTGTCTGCGGATCTCGCCACCGCGTTTTAAGTGCATAGTACGCCATCTAGTTTGTTTTGTAAGAAATGAATTTTGTTCCCTGTTCCGTTCGACCCCTATATCTTGGCAACCCCTTGACCGATTATGCTCATACTCGAACTTGAAAATTATATTGTCATGAACTACTTGCGTGCAAAATTTCATGAAGATCAGATCAACGGTATGCCAGTTATCGTCGGACAAATATACACACAAACATACATAAAAATGCCGATATGTTCCCGTAGACTCTGAGACCTCGCTTCGCTCGGTCAATAACAATAGCTCCAATGTTCGCCATAATAAATCATGTAATTATCTTTTATGAACATCGCGTTGGTTACTTCACTACTAAACTTATTCCATAGTTATTACATTTATGCAACTGTACGGCAACGCCCCCTACATCGTCAAAAAATCTTAAAGAATCGGCCTAGTAAGGTGCAAACCACACCATCTGACGGGGCGCGAATGCAACGTCAACCACCAAAGAAAATACAAAGACTACGTAAATTTCAACCTTAGAATCATTGAATTACGATTCCAAGAATAAAAAGTCGCGCCCATGTACCATATCTTACGAAGTCAGACGTAACATCTCGATGTTTTTATCGTATTATAACGACGCTTAGGTTAAAATTGCTTAGTGGATGACTGGGTGACGATTGCTTTCTCTGTCTGCGGATCTCGCCACCGCGATCTAGGATGTTTTATTAGAAAATAATATTGGGTACAGATTTTGTTCTCTGTTTCGTTCGACCCATATATATTGGCAACAACTTGACCGATTATGCTCATACTCAAACATGAAAATTGTTTTGTCATGAACTACTTGCTTGCAAAATTTTATAAAGGTACGGTATAAATGGATCAAGGGTACGCAAGTTATCATTGGACAAATATATACACAAACATAAAAACATACAAACTTACAAACATACATACAAATGCCGATTTGTTCCCGTAGACTCTGAGACTCGCTTCGCTCGGTCAATGATGTCTCTTCAAAGGCTCTTACAAGATGTCCCGTACTCTGTGATTGTTCAAACCTCCTCTCTCTCTCTCTCTCTCTCTCTCTCTTTTTCTCTCTCGCTCTCTGCTTTAGCCTTTAAACATCCCGCTGCTGAGATATCAGCCTACCCTCGAAGGGGTTCAAACCACAGAAGATATTTATTTTATTTCTTTTTTCTGTGGTTCAAACTATTCAATAGAGTATCTTATCACTCTCCAAATTGTAAGATTATGGTAAACACTCTCTTTTAAAATTAATTCGAGATTTGAGAATACACAGTGATGATGACGATGAAATATTTTTTCGCCTAGGTGGTTGTTTCCTATCCAATTACATAACAAAAAGTAAGCATCATGTTCGTGCACCTCCCACCACTAAAATTCTGACAGACTGACAGAGCTTTATTAGAACAATGAGCATTTTTAAAACATAATCTACGGAACCCTAACAAATGTCTTCACGGTCTTGACAACTATTATTCAATCCAATAGAGCTCGACAATGAGAAAAGATAAAAATCTCTCTTTGTTCTCATGAGATCCTTCAGAAGTTTAGTATTTTTAGTTATTGTATTTTTGTCCGAGAGCGTTAGATCCAGCGCGGTTCGAGTTTCCTTCCGTTCCGCGCCTGAACGACTGATGTTCTCGTAGTACCTAGTAGGTATAGGTCCGTAGTGCTCCTTACCGAGATAGTATTCCAGTCGGTCCCGCGGCAAACTTCTGCGAATCGGTCCTCGTTTTTATTCGACCTCCATAGAGCTACGAAATCGATCTCTCACCGCTTTTTATCGGAACTTCGAAAATGGGTGCGGTAAAAAATGGGGCTGAGGTGACCATTCCGGCGTAATGATAGCAAAAACGCTGGGCGATGGCTAGAAGCGGCCGGGCCGGGCCGATCTACGGACGGGGAGATTAGGTAATATCTGCAATTTGCTGATATTAGTCTGAAGATAGAAATTCCTCATCCATGCGTGAAGCAATCGACGCGCAAATGTTTCCACGGTCCTCATTCAAGGAGTCGTTAGAGAATACCTTTCAGAACGGCATTCAATCATTGCATTGGCGGTTCGAATGTATCGCTCGCTCGACAATATACAATAACGTCGCTCGTGTTTAACAATCAGATCATATTATTCTCCGAGGAATCGCTGAGCCGACATTCGGATGAGTATATCTAGGTAGGTACGTAGTGCTCTCGCTAGAAGCCAGTTGGCCAAGTCTCTCGAAGAAGCGGCTCCTCCTACGAGGAAGACTAATTATCCGGTCTGGCTGGAGGCAGGGCGCGCGCTTGAGCCAGCTCCACATGCCAGCCAGCTGGGTTCGGTATCGCCGTTATCTAGTGAACGCCCCTGTGTCCGTTCGACTCGCCCGGACCGCAGACGCCGGCTAAGCGGACATTATCGCGAACCTCGCTGATACATATGTTATTTGAATACGGTCCAAATACTACTCTGCGAGGAAAAGAGAGGAGAGTCGTCTCGCTAGTCTTCGTAGTGGTCTTACAAGACTACAGTCTTGGACTTGAACATTGGCTCCCAATAGTTTCCATTGATCGCTGTTGATTTTCTGTTAATCTTTTTTTTTTTTTTTTTTACCATAGGTGGCAAACAAGCACCGGCACGGATTATGCGCCGGATGGCGGGACGGCCTCCCGGGGCGGAGCTGTGAAAAAATCCCCGGGTTCGGGTCCCCTACTGTCCTGCGGGCGGCCAGCGGTTAGCCGTTTCACCGGGTCTCCCTGACCCCCATGCCGCTCCTTCACGACCGATGACGATAGCTGCATCTTCGCACCCGTAGGGTAAATCTACATAACAAGGCAAAATGTTTAGTGAACTTTTTGGACAATTTTGCGGCGTACGTTGCCGATTCTAGAAAATCGCGTCGTGCTTATGCAGGGCTCTAAGAGCGCGTTATTTGAAGCTGGTAAGATTAAAAAATTCTACCAAATTGGAACAACGCGCGTTTCGAGCGGGCCTCTTGTACAGCAGTATAGGCCGCCTACCAGCACCCACTACACATTGCATTGCACGGCGCATGCGGTGTAATTATCGTACATGCGCCGTACTACCATCACTACCGAGTAAAAAATTGTTACCAAAAGAAAGCTCTACCGAAGCAATTAACACAACATATAATATAATTATTATTCATGCGCAATGAGGGCCAGGGCAAGCGCGTACACGTCTGACCGCCGGGAGGACACTGTCTACCTAGATATGCGTCTGCGCGTGTACGGAAGTATAATAATCGCTACATTATCAGAGTCACAGCTCTTTAAAGTCTCTACAGACGAAACGATTTGGACGGTGCCAACCGCCAACCATAGACAATTTGTCTATGGTCCAACCAAATTGGACCGTATGGAAAGCAGTTTGTCGGCATCTCATCAAACATAATTATTATTAGCACAAGTCGGTCGTTCCGCGCGGCCGATTTGGTAGGTTCCAATTAAATCTGCACGTATGGGCGGCGGTCGGCCACAATGTTGCCAATGCTACCGAAAAATCGGTATACAACCGATTTTTTACCGATCAGAATGTATGTAAGGGATCGACATGCATTTGAGGTGGGCATTCTCCAGTCATAGACAACCATGTGGCCATGTGGCGAATTGTAGGTAAGTAGGTAAATATCAACGTAGGAAACGATATGATTGTTAGGTGCATGAAATGTATGAAAAGTTCTCCCACATTCTCCTTTTTTATTTTATTTTTCTTGTGGTGGCATTATTGTCGCCGCTATGGCTAATGCAACTTTTGCGCGCTTTTCGATAATAGAGGAGGCATGACGTGTGCACGTGTCGCTGTCTACGAAACAAGTGAAGCTACTGGCGGTCGGCGCAAATCGGGAGCAACTTGGTTGTCGCCGATTTGGTTGCCGCCGATTTGGTCGGCGCCGACCAAATCTTTCCATATGTAGACACCCTTAGAACAGAAATCTCTGTAAATGATGTACTCTGTGGTGTCCATGGTGCGTAGTGTCACGTCACGCGTCCCGCGATCCGCTCCACTTCACGCGCCGGGCGCTGGCGGCGGCGTG
The DNA here is from genome assembly GCA_947579745.1 of Apocheima hispidaria. NCBI lineage: Eukaryota > Metazoa > Arthropoda > Insecta > Lepidoptera > Geometridae > Apocheima > Apocheima hispidaria. The sequence goes on along the minus strand of OX388164.1, from coordinate 13,856,239 downwards.
GCGGGGCGCGGCACGGCGCGGCGGGGTGCGGCACGGCGCGGCGGGGTGCGGCATGGCGCAGCACGGCGTCACGGCGCGGCGGCAGGACTGAAAGGATTCGATTCGCTCACATTGCATCGCTCCTCCGCGCCGGCCGCGCCGCACTCTCTGCTTGCATCGGCCATTCGCTTCACTCACACTACAACACGGCTTCGCGTTACAGGCGTACGATTTCTACAACTGACTCGAACTAGGTACCTACTCTAGCATACCTTTTTGTAGCGCGTAAAGTATTCCTTGCGATGTTTCATATTATAATTAGATGATTTGTAAGTGTACATAGTTCTTTTTTATCAATAATACTTTACTCGAGTAGAGGGTATATTTTTTTGTGAAATCTCTTAGATAAATGTTATGAAACACGTCGCTTTAACCTTACGATGAAATTGAATTCGAGGGGTTTAAATTGTCACAATAGCTGAAGCCTGAATCGGAGAAGGATTAAAGTAGTATTGTTCCATTCTGTAGACTCTGTACTGAGAATTAGTGGCGTTAAGCCGGCGCGGCCTCGCCCTCGCCCGAGACGGCTCAGTAAAGGATTACAGTTACAGCCGCACAGTGTCTATCTATCTCTATACATATAACAGGCTAGTAGAATTTTAAATTGTAAGCCATTCGAGAACGCTTAATGTCGAAGCTGTTGCAAAAAGTGAAAGCCGGCGGCGTGGCGGGTGGCGTGGCGGGCGGCGTGGCGGGCGGGCTCGTCCCACCGGCAGCATAAATTAGCAGCCTCTTTGACGCATTCCATCACGGACACGCAATTACCATCGATCACTAAACTTATTTGAATAAACGACTAGGAAATGTCGCAACGGCGCGGTCTCGGAAGTCTACAGGTGGAGAGCCGGGCTGGAGGAGGAGCGGGATCGAGTCCAGTCGCGCGCCGCGCCGCTTCTTATGCTCTTATTGCATAACATTACCTTACATCCCTATACAGTGTAATAGAATTAACATGTTTGTGTGTAGGATGTTTATAGCCACGGGTCGTGTGCCGGTGTAGTTGAGGGGAGCTATCAGTGCGCAGATTGCAATGAGGCGGCACGTTATGTGTCGCGCGTCATTTCACGAGCGTTCATTTCATGGCGACTTTGCCACCCCGAGCTGCCCGCCCTGCCGTCACCTTCACCCGTCACCCGTTGGCGGCTCTTATACCGCGACAGCTGGCCTTTACTGAGCAATCATAACGATAGCTTGCAATTACGCTAGCTATTGCTAAAAATATATTACTTTAGCTTTGGCTATCATCTGTGGCTATCAGACAATAATCGACAGAGTCTGCGCAACTAGCAAACTTTGGTGGTATAATGAGCTAGACAAGTTTTTGTCACAATCTAAGGTTGGACCGTTTTGGTTACTGAAGATGCGGGTGTGCCGAAATATCGGGAACTCAAACAAAAAAAATCATGGTAAATATCCCGTGAGTACTAATAGTAATAGACTGAAAGCTCGTATAAAATACTATAACACGATTCCTTGAAATTAGGGATACCACTAGATAACCTACAGAAAACTAAATGTTATTTAGTCTCTATATTATAGGACAACTTTGCTTGTTGGGTGGTACACTATATGACGCATTTTAAAGAGTGAAAGTGGAAGCAGAAGAATGGAGGCACAACAGAAGAATGTGCTGCGTCGCGCCACTGTAGACCTGCGCCGCGCCACGGTACTACTGCATCGCGCCACGGTAAAACTGCACTGCATCACGGTAGTGCTGCGCCGCGCCACGGTTGTGCTGTGCCGCACCACGGTTGTGCTGTGCCGCACCACGGTTGTACTGCGTTGCGCCACGGTATAGAAATGCGGCGCGACATGGTTGTCCTGCGCCGCGCCACGTTAGAACTGGTCCGCGCCACGGTAGTACTGCGTCGCACCGCGGTGTCTTCACTAAATGCGCGATCACGATTCGTAAGCGCTGTAATTGGATGATCTTTGTTTTTTTTCGTACTCGACTCTAGTTATAATAATATATACTCTATAATAATACAACCGCCTTCAACATAAAACTGACTCTAATGCTCCGGGCTAAGGGTTAGTTTTACACCCAGATTCATCGCCAGGCTGTCTTGCTGAATAGTTCCGAATCGAGGTGATTCCGGCAAAAACTCATTTAACGGTCAAATGGAACCGTTGCGGAAAGTGATTCGATTTGCGATTTGAAAAAGATATTATATGGTTCTTCTGTAAAACGAGAGCGCGGATTTTACTGACGGCGCAATGTGTTGTCGTCAGTACCTGCTCCGTACACGTGTCCGTACATAAAGAGGAGAGACTGCTTGACTAGCGGTTGCGCGCGGGTGTGCTCGCTCGATTGCATCAATGTGCATAAATTTGCCTTTAGCCTTCACTTTTTTGTTTGAAGAGTATAAACTAAACAATGTAACTGTTTCACATAATTTATTAGGTAGTTTATGATTTCATACCGACGTAGACATCACACTAATATTATAAATGCGAAAGTTTGTGTGTAAGTAGGTAAGTATGTAAGTGTTTTTTGTTCTCGTCTAACTCTGTAACGGCTGAACGGATTTGAATAAAATTTGGACTGGAGGTAGCTTATACCCTGGATTAACATACATGCTAATTTTATCCCTGAAAAATATTCTGTTTTTGTATAATAGCGAGTGAAACCGCGGGGCGCAGCTAGTTGAGATATAATTATGTACTATACCTCCCTACTGCGATATGTGTCGGTTGTAAGAAGAAGAAAAAACGTTATTTACCCGCGAACTGGTCAAATATTTGATGTTAGAACCAAACTAAATACGCGTCATAACTCTTCGGCCTTAATTAACGGGTTTTGTTTATGTAACTATCGCGAGTTCGTGAGGTATTCCCACATTTCGGAAAAATTATAAAAAATATTACAATAACGAGTAAACGGTTTTCGATGAGAAGAATTTTAATTACCGAGACAATCTAATTAGTTTAGTAGTTAAGGTTTACCAGACGCACATATTCTTACACTCAATATACTGTACTGTTGTTTTTTTAGGGTTCCGTACTTAAAAGGAACTTTTATAAGTTCGTAATGTCCGTCTGAATCCTTTACAGCCTTATAACTACCAAAGTTATAAACTTACATGCATTAATTGTTTGCACAACAAACAAAAAAAAAATTTCGCCCGTCCCCCATATGTGGGGTATCATTGAATAGGTCTTTTAAAATAAAGTTAAGATTTTCTACACCATTTTTTTATTAGATGTACCACTTGCGAAATATGGGCCAAAGTTGCTTACAATGCCCCCCCCCCCCCCCTTGCCTTTTCTAAACTATGCGTCTCAGAAACTTGTTATCTTTCATTATTGATAGATCTTAGTCAAAACTTTCTTTTAGAAATCACTTTGGGCAACATGTGATTATGACTTTTTAAGATATGCGGTAAAAACGAATAAATACTTCATACGTCCTACGCGCCTACGGAACCCTACTAAGGATAGCCCGACATGCTCTTAACAAGTTATTTAAAATAGGATTGAACTGAAAAGTGTTTCGAAAACTTATAAAATGTTTATACCACACTTTCTTCAAAATTCCTTCTTTTTATTGAAAGAGAATGTACATCATTACTATCGTACACATATGCGGGCGGGAAAAGTCTATAAAAATCCATTGTTACCACGCGTTTAAAAAAAATAGGATTTGTGTCATTTGGTCTGTAGTAATGCCAAAAGAACAAAAGTTTTTATCAAGAAGTCCGCAAAATGATACTGATTATGATACTTGCTACCGCTTGCCTTTACTGAACATTAATGTAAAAAAGGAATTCAGACATGAAAATCGCGCGCGCGCTGATTGCTTGCGTTTGTTTTATTTATTTATAACTGAATTTTCAATTAGTTTTGTCTTTAATTGTCCTCGTAAATGTAATGTGTAAAGAACTGTGTTATCACTCGGAAGGTGGTGCGATTCCCAACTTGTGTTAACTCGCGAGTGATCAAACTGCTTGCTCCCTCGTTGGTAATCGGTCACATTCTCCATTCTACTCTATATACAAGAAGTCAAGAACTTATGTAAAATTTCATTTCATGCGACACTTATTTATTACTTACTAGCAGTCCGCCCCGGCTTCGCACGGGTATTTAACAAAAAAATAAAAATTATAATACATACACGAAAAGCCTTCTATTTGCGTCAAATTACAAAAAAAAAAGAAAATTATAAAGAAACCTACAAAGAAAAGCTACCCGACAGCGAAAGAATTTTTCAAATCGGTTCAGTAGTTTCGGAACCTATTCAATGCAAACAAACAAACAATCAAACAATCAAATCTTTCCTCTTTATAATATTGGTATAGATAGACAATAGTTTTCGCAGCGCACGCGATGAAAGAATATTTTAGGTATTTTTTTTACATCTTGGGTTACATTATTGGAGTTTTAGTAAGGATCCCTAATTTTTTCGAAAATATAATATAGCCTATGTCACCCGGGGATAGTGTAGCTTCCCAACAGCGAAAGAATTTTTCAAATCGGTTCAGTAGTTTCAGAGCCTATTCAATGCAAACAAACAAACAATGAAACAATCAATTCTTTCCTCTTTATAATATTGGTATAGATAAGATAACATCTGTGAAGATAACTCACGGAGTCGATGGATGCCGCTGCCGGTCCGAGTGGCCCTTGCAGAGTTTATTATCAGGACTAGCGGGTAACATTCCTTAACTATTAGCTCGAAACTCGCTAGCCGGCGCTCGCGGCCGCGCCCGCCGCTCCCTTCGCAAACATCGCAGGTAAACACGAGAACGCGACTACGGCTCACTCATCCTTCTTCCGTAACGACAAGGACGAGTTTGCTAGAGATGTTGGTATTGTGATGGTAAAGTTTGTCGGAGCGCTAACTCGAATTCGTGTCCGAGTTATTAGGGGGTCCGATCCTGCCTACGTTTGTGTCCATATTGCGTTTTCCTTATACGAGATTTTTCGATCTCGTATCATCCATTTCAGGCTGTCAATCGACGAGACTCTTTAGGTTCCTGTGGGAAGTAGCGTTGTACTACAAACCTGTCAGTGGTCGCAGCCGAGGTTGTTTCATGATGCGGAGACGGCGCGGTTGGTCTCGCACGGAGCGAGTGTTATAACGTCTCAGGGGGGGTCTGTTTGCTATTCCGGCGCTGGACGTCAAACGTCACAGCTCCGTTGTGACAATATTTATTCTGGGATCCACAAGACAGCATAATTTGCCCCCTTCTCCCCGCGCCCCGCGCATACGATATCAGACATGTAATGAAGGTTTGTTCGGGTTTCGGGTGCAGCTGCAGGTGCGGTGTGGCCACAGATGACAGTATATGTTGTGAGTGTAGATCTCTCCCAGCAAACTATACATACATACGAACGTCGTATGCAATTAACAGAGAAAAAAACACATTCTAATCGTAATCTGAAACTGAAAACAGGATAGTTCATGTAAATATAAATGACGTACATACTTATACATTATTGTTACAAAAGTCTTTATGTTACTACTAGTTGTAATGTTGAAAACACTCGTGTAATAATGTACCTATCTATAACATTTATAAGTAGGTACATTATATACCAATTACATTTTAGTATTACTTATTTGTACCTATTATTATTATTATTTCACGTATTTATTTTCTTTCTTAGATTTAGGTTTTTTACAATACTAATATAAAAAGATAAATGTTATAAAAAACCTAAACCTAGAGTCCCGCCGGCAGCGAGGCGGGGCCCAAGCTACCGGCGGTCAGGGCTGCACAGTGAGGAACCTCCTGACAATGCGCGCCGCGTCAAGGATGGCTGCCCTCTGCATCTGGCCCTTCACCCAACCGTCTAGCGAGAGCCTCTTGAGATGTTGGTCGAGGCTCTTCGCTATAAGGCCGTTCGCCGAAACGACTATCGGGACAATGATCGTCGAGTCGACATCCCACACGGCGGTAACCTCGTGAGCCAAGTCAAGGTACTTGCTGAGTTTGTCCTTCTCGGCTTTCACGAGGTTTTCGTCATGCGGGATGGTGATGTCGACGAGCACTGCCCGGCGTCGGGACCGGTTGTCTACCTCGATATCAGGCTTATTGGCGACAATAGTCCTGTCCGTGATAATAGAGCGATAATTATTATTATTACATTTGTATATAAGTATTTGTATATAGTAAGTAGATACGTGACCGACTATAAATAATTATATGCTGTGTAAGAATCGGCGATAATTACAGCCTCTCAATTAGAGCTCCATTCAGGCGGCAGTGGCGGCACAACACAATACAGCGCTAAATATACATCCCTAGCCCAGCACTCGCCGAGCAGAGGTACCTACGGCTCGCGCGACTATTTCAACACAGAACTTCGGTGCCGCTGTGTCTGTGAACCACGGCTAACGTGAAACTATTTTTTTTTTTATGTCCTGCGGACCTACCACAATCTCTTACAGATTTACGGTCTATCTAAATTAGAGAGAGAAGAATTAATTATAAAATGACACTCATTCCTTGGAAGATGGGGCGGCCTTCGGTGTGAGATGCTATATGTGTTGATACACTGACGCCGTCTCATCTTCCAGGAACATGAAAACAAGCGGTTGGTGCGGCTGATGGGCAAAATCCCTCAAACGGCGTAAATATTCTAGCCTTGACAGAGGCTCCCTATTTGTGCCGTTTGGGGTAGAGACACCTGGACCGCGGGGGCCGGGTGCTTTTGATATTTTTAAGGATTTGGCAGGAAGACTAAAAAAATCTGCTCGTAACCAAAATGCTGGCTTATATTTCGGGCAGTAAATAAGCTTCTCTGTCCTATGGGATAATGCGGCTAACATTTTGGGCACATTGCCTGAAATTAGAGATCGTTTAAACTATCTATAGTTCCTTTGGCTTTGATAGCTTAGACGATCTCTAATAAAATCTTTTAGGTTTGAGAGAGAAGTAGATATAGCCAAGATTATAAGTTAACCGTAAGATTCATTCGTTCGGGGGTATTCGTCAGCCCGTGTGTCGCTGCAATGTACAGAAACGCTGACAGTCTTGCGTCGGACCTGTATCCAACCTGTATCTCTAAACATTGTCTACTCGATACCCCGTGCATGACAGTGTACACACAGAGACAGATACAGAGTACACACTCGACCTACGGTATACGGTATGCTAACTTACTTCATAGTCCACATAGTTCATAGCGAGGTGCTTTACCGGCGTCGCGTCGCTTCGTGTCGTGTAGAAACAGTCTGACTCTACAATACTCTGCAAATGTGTTTTAGTAGCAGGGTCATTTAAATTGCTGATTAAAATTAACAAGTAAGGATATTTTTAATCGGCAATTAACAATTTATAACTATAATAATTAACAATTTCTTCAGTAAATTTAAAAAAAACAACATCACGAGAGATTTGAACTTTTAGAAGTGAAAAGCGAATCTGTATTTGTAATATTTTTAGGACAACCATATTAATAAAAAAATGTAAAAGGAAATATTTATACCATTATTAGGATCAGATCATGAAGATAGGAAGAGGATATTTTTCGTATCTCGAGAAAATCGCATCTCTAGTAAAATATCATTGGGTTTCACGATAAGTCGTAACGAGGGTGTCTTGGCAGGCATGTTATAGGGTTCTTTTGACATGTACGCACCAAAGTGCTCGAATGAAGCCGCAGAGGCTTATCGTCACAACACAGACCTCTTTTTAACGTTGAATTTGGATAGAAACAAGCCAAGATACTATTATTTGTAAAAACTTTGTTTTCTTGTGTCAATTAACTCTAAGACAAGTAATATAAAGCATTTTGCAGTTTTGTTTTTTTCTCAAAATTCTTTGACTCCACTTGACTGGGCTGAAAATAATTTTAAAACAGTGTTTTCACTATGATATAATAATTTAGTTACAAATATCTAAATTGAATAATTTACAAATTACAGGGTATTACAGGGTATACCCTGTAGTTTGTAAATTATTGATTTTAAATATTTGAAATCCTTTTTTATAATGTAAGCCACTTTGATGGCATGTATATCTCACGAACAATACGCCTGACAAAGAAAGAGTTTTATGAAATACTAGCAGCGCCTCGAGGTTTCACCCGCGATTCTACAGAAACTGAATATTTTTTCCGTTATTAAAACTACGTGTTAAACCAAAGTATAAGCAACTTCCATACCAAATTTCATACAAATTTCTTCAGCCGTTATAGAGTTGAACGGGACCAAAAACATACTTACATACTTACTTTCAGATTTATAATATTAGTGTGATTACATTTTCAATTTTCAAAAACATCCCTATTACACATGTATAATGGAAACTAGGAAACTTTAGTTGTATTGTTTTCAAAATTAAGACCTACTTACCTTATTTCTAAAATATCTTGGTAACAAACCTTATTTACTTTGGTTCGTAAAATATTTTGTAGGAGTTATAATGCTATGACAGCCAGGAACGGACAGACGAAAAGATAGAAAACGATATTAACATAAAGGTTTTTTGTTGTACTACGGAAACCTAAAACGCATTGAAATCGGATTCACAGCCAGACGGGAATAAGCATGAAATTAACGTTTTATTACACTCCTCATTTTTGATGAATCTATAACTTCAAAAAATTCTGATTTGAAATTTTGTAAATTACGAAAAGTGAAACAACAACAGCAAAAATAATATGAAACAATAAGTTCAACTCACGTCCGGTATTCCAAACACATTGCAAGCGTTCTATACCTGATACTTTACGAATACTTGGTTCGATTTAGTACTTACTTCGCCTCCTGCGCTCACTCACGTACTTAGTGAACTATGTTCCAATTATACAATACAACACATAAGCAAAGAAATCTCTATTTCATAAATTATCGTTACAGAACATATGTACGAAACCGTATGGCATTTATATTCATATCGAATCGAAATGCATAAAGCGAGTAGATACAGTACCTAAGTACGGCGCGGCGTTTCGCACAGCTCGGGCTCGGCCTCGCTTCGCTCGCTCATCAAACAAACTGGCTCCTTAAACCGTTTTACAACTTTACTGCGAATAACAGTGTTTTATGTAATCGACTAGCCGCGAGACCCGGCTCGGCACTCGGCACTCGGCACTCGGCACTCGGCACTCGGCACTCGGCGTGACGAGAACGTACGAAACATCAGAAATGCATTTAGCACTAATTTGCTTATGCTTATGATGGATCACTTAAGTAATATCCAGACAAATAAATCAAATCTTGGCTAGATAAGTTGCGGGACGAAGTACTTGTGAGGCCCTCTATTAAAGTTATACGAATCGTGCCTCAGCGTCTGACAATCGTCTGTATCTCATCTCTAATTTCATGTTTTTGTATCAAAGGTAAATAGCTACGCTAAGCATCAATTCTATTTTATACTTCTCGATAATATAGTTATATGATTTATTTTAGATTACTATCTAACAACACTCGTGGCTTTGTTGGTAGGGTGTCTGCCACTAGCATGGTCGGATGACACGTTAAATGTATGGTCCCGGTTTTCTTTAAATTATATTGTTATTTAAAACCGCTAAGCCATTTCAAAGGCTTTCCAGGCGGACATCATTATTTAAGTAACTCATCATCAGCCACAAGACCCCTAAGATCCCCCTTAGAGCGCCACACCGACCGACAATGTGCCACTTGCATCCACCGGTTACACGCGACTTTCACATGTTGGCGGTAGACCGCCAAACATGTGAAACATGTGCTAGGTAGACCTAGCGGGAGGCCTGCCTACGCTACGTCTTCCGGTGCGTGGTCGCCACTCAAGAACCTTTCTTACATGTAAATAACTTAGTAATTCTAATTAGATTATTAGGGCGCAACGTGGTGCGGCGTGGTGCGATGCGGTGCGGCGCAATGCGGCGCGGTCCGGCGTTGTGCGGCTCCGCGGCGCGGTTCACAGTTCACACGAGCTCTACATGAGCGAGCGACAATCACAGATAGCATCAACATCATCGTCCTGATACGTCAACCGCGCCACAATTCACAACACGACAGGCTAAAATCATAAACTGCCAACCGCAACCGCGCAATTTTTCTAAAACATTAAACTTTTTAATGGAATTTAAACTCTCAGCTCGAAACATAGAGATCAAATTTGTGCGTGGACGTATGTTTTTAACATTGTAATGTAACCTGCGCTTCGGTACGGATTACTACGGATGCATGTACGTATGTGTGCGGGCGGAGCGACACGCATCACACGCGGGATGCGGGATCGCGTACAGAGTCGGCCGGCGTCCACCGCGACGCGACGCGGCGCGACGCGACCCATGCGATACTCTACGCGCGCTTGCGACGCGACGCGGCACTCGCGCCGTGTGCGCGTTGTATTGAACCTCGCCGAATCGCCAAAACATCTAAATTAATGCACCTGACTGCGACGGAGATAATTATATAACCGACTGCCTCGTGAAATAAGAGACTCACCAACTAGGGAATCGCAAATAAATTTAAAAATGGCTTGTGGAACCGGCATTCAATAAGTTCGAACATATGACCCAAATTAAGGTAATAAGTTAACATAATTAGGTAGTCATTATTATTATTTCTATGTTGTCAAATCACAACAAAGAAATGATAATTTAGATTTTTATTATTATTCGATTACAGAAGTATGGTGTTATTATTATGTATAAGTTATATTTAATATATAAGAGATTTAACAAAACTGTTATGAATAAACAAGGTATAAACTAAAACTCTAATATTATCTGATAAACAGGGCGCTCTCCACTCATACCGCAAAGTCTCAAAAAAACTGAGATAACCTTTGTCAGATAGGTAAATAGTTAGGTATAGAAGACAATCTGTTTTTAAGGAAAAGGTAAACCTGATCATCACCCAAGTCCATTACGATTGAAACAGTATTCCATAAAATGTCTTGCGCCGCTTCTTCGCGAAAACAGCTATGTCCTATGTTATTCTCGACCTAACTTCTCGACTTTATTGCAATACCACTGAAGTTTTCGCACACGTGTACACAAATTATAAAAGTGCGCAGATACGTATACCTTACCTAACTGACTAAATACGCAACGTAAGTACCGTGTGGTTCTCGAGAAACAACTTACTGGTGAGGACGATTCTAACGGAGGCCAGAGTATAATGAAGTCTACGCGAGGATCGCGCCGACCTCTGAACGACCAAATTAAATATATAACGCTCTCATAACTCTACAGGGCCCGAACCGTGAGGTGCTTGTTGCGATGATTGTTAGGTTCAGCCGACGAGGCTGCGCGACCACGAACCTTATCCCCGCGCCGTAAGGCTGAACCACGGCTGAATCGGTCCGCAATGCCACTGCCGACCACGCTACGACGGCCTCGAGCTGAGCCCAACCAAATCACCAATCAATCAATCATCGACACACTCGCCTTTAAAATAGATGTTTGCTCCCTAGTAGTCCCTCGACAATCAATCTACTATTTGAGTGACTGATATCCTAGAATGTGTCTGACGTAACCGAACACCTGGTATGATCTTACTTGTTTCATGTTCTAAAGTGAGGTAAGCGTCACAAGCGCTCCATTTTTGAATCGCTCGTTTGATATCATTCGCTTCGCTTCGGAAGAAAATATCATGCGAAATGACTGACTATCGAAAGAAATCCGAAACAAAAGTCGCGTTTTCGAAATCATATCACTCGCTCACGAAACGAGTGGTTTGAACCAATCGAATTTGCATCTATCAATGGAAAATATTTGACGACGAAGACGGTGACTTTGGTTCTTCGGCGAAATATGGTGTTCAAATCAATCTGAGCGACGAAACATAGCAAATATAACAAACCAAGGAATGTACAGAAACACGTGTCTGTCTTTTGAAAATCAACCCTCACCTCGCATTACCTTGGACAGTATCAAGCGAAAGTATTAAAGGAAAAACGTTGACTATTTCGCGTCCTACATCTATAACAGTAAGTATAACTGTAACGGTTCGTTACCCTTCATATTATTTTCTAGTTGAAACAGATTACTCAAATTGTTAGCAATTAATTTATTGTTTTATATCTAATACTTAACCTACAAATACTTAAATCTAAACCACTACTTATTTTAATATTTAATCCGTACCGGTAAAATTATTACAATTGATACTCGAACATATTCTGCGTAAACGCAACCGGTGAGGTCGCGCGTCTTGGCCAATGAGCGGGGGACGTGAGGCGCGGGGACTAACGGAATCTGCTAACCGCGTCGACCTCTGAGCCGACAAGCGACTGCTGGCTGTTCTGGGAAGCGGACGCTACGTTCGATTCCGCCTCCATATCATTTTTCGCCACGCCGCTTATTTTAATTAGCTAAACTATTTCAGTTTAATCTGGTTAATTTTATTTATAATAAGTGCTGTGAGTTTACCCCGAATTGGGTGAGTGTTACAAATGCTTATCGCTGTAGTGTAGCTTACGAGCATGACGTGAGTACATTCAAATAACTACTAGGTTCGGCATTTTGATCTAACGGCCCGCTAATGACAAGGCTGTTCAAATTTAATTCCATCCTAGCAATATTGTAACAACTGCTGAGAATACCTAATTCTTTGGTATTCAGGTTAAAATTCCTGGCAGTAAACTTCAGCCCGAGGTCGATAATAATTATCTTTTTGTACGGTTTTAAACTAACAAAACCGTTGCCATTTCATATGATCCGAGTTGTTATTTGAATGTACCTAGATAGATTTAATCTTCATTTGAATTGCACCGTAACATTTGTAGCTGTTATGCCTATGTAGTTAACTTTCTAGATCCTGAAAATATTTTCCTGAAGCTTTATTTGCTGTTAATCTATTCTTTCTATTATTGTAAGCACTTCATTAAATCAGGAAAATAATACTTATAAAGTGTACCTGCTACTAGTTTTCATAACACTAGTACTGTTTTTACCTGTAAAGTACGTACGTGCGTACGTACGTACGCTATGTATTCTGTACAAGTTTGACTGCCTCATCTCGGATTCTATTCATTGCATTAGACTTCACTGCTTGGTTTCGCTTTGCGCAATATCATCGAGTGTGGCAGTCAAACTTGAAATTTGGTCATTTTCTAAGACGCCTAAAATGCGGGATTCCAGGGTTCTCCCGCACGACTAGTGCTTAGCTGCTTCGGTCCTACTGGTTGGTCGGTGCTACCCCGCTGCCTTCGGGACTGCTGGACTACGAGTCCCCCTTGCTCCGTGGACCGAACCCACTTAGCGGACCTAACTCCGTGGGCCTTCACCGCTGCGTTGACTCCGCGCGCTGCTACCCAAGGCCAGTGTGTCTGAACGGTCGCGTAGTGCACTCCGGTCCATGAATGTAACCTTACCCCGACCCGAACTTAGCTTCATTTATTACTACTTCTATTTTTGTGCTTCATTCTGTTTTTCTTTTTTAAATATAACTTTGTTAACTTCCTTCTTGTTTTAATTGCCGCCTACTATATCTAGGTAGGATAACTAGGAACGTTACAATGGCGCCTTGCTACAAGTTACATTCATGACCGAAATGCGTTGCACCTCTTATTCGCTTTTGATAGTTTTCTTTGGTGTTGGCTATAAAATTAGTTTCTAAGGTTGATTTTGTGCTAAATCGACTTGTGTGTGTGGCATTTCTACTGTTTTTGTTTAGTTATTATATCTTGTCTGATTTCGATACCATTTTGGTTATTAAAAACATTTATATTATTAAAAAAATACACACATATAAGTTGATAACTAATTATAAGGTGACTTGGTTGCATTTTGCATCTGCAATAACGTTTAAGTCATTAGTGTTATTTTGCTATTTTTTCTATTTTATATAATTGGAACACTCACCCAAAGGGCACAATGACTTATGTTATAAAATATCTTTCACTACAAAAGTCGGAACTAGAGTATGAGGTGGAGCTTCGAGGTGGTACTGGTGAATCTGTACAAGATCTTAGAAAGCAGATAGTCAAGTTGGCACAACAACTACCACCCGAAGATATCTTAGAGTCACACTTAGAACCTTCAGATGACTTAAAGGGGGTAAAAGAATCCCTGATTAAGTCACAGGGAAATATAGCTACATTAAAATCAAAATTTGATAAAAATTTATTTGCTAGAGCTGAAAATTTACTGAATCATATTCATCATCGGCTGAACAGAATAAGTGTGGTCCCAGAAGTTGCTGACATTTATAAGGTGTGCACCACTAGTTTTAATGAACAGTATAGGGATCTTACAACCCTTAAACTCCACATGCCTGCACCCCAGACTAGGACTTTAACACCCACTATTACCTCCGAAACTACGAATGCTACTACCGAGGCCACAACTGCTATTGCTGTAACTTGTGAACGTAGCCTAACTGCTGATATTAGCAAGTTAAAATATTCAGGTAAGTCGTGCGTACGCTCATTTATTCAAAGAGTTGAGGAGTTTGTACAAGCTAGGAGAATTACCTACGATAAAATTTTATCCTTAGCTTTCGAAATTTTTGTCGACGATGCCCTGCACTGGTACAGATGTAATAGAGATAAGGCGCAGTCTTGGCAGGAATTGTGCGTATTACTTATAGAGGATTTCAGCAGTAGTGACTACGACTACAGACTTGCTGCTGAAATTCGATCGCGCACTCAAGGGGAGAGTGAAAATATTACAATTTACCTCTCAATTATGCATGGCATGTTCTCTCGGCTTGGTAAACCATTGTCTGAACAAGACAAACTTGAGATATTACTCCACAATATCCGACCATGCTACGCTGGCTCATTGACTGCCTCACCTGAGATTCAGAGCATTGACGCACTAAAATTAATGTGCCGGAATTATGAGAGCATTCAGTCGCGTTTTGCTCACTTCCATGAACCTCCGAAAGTGAACAGTTCTACACTGGCTCCTGAGTTCGCGTATAAGCAAACAGCGACCACATCGAATACCACACCGAATAAGTTCCGACCATACACCAACAATAGCTACTATAAAAATAACTATACTAATTCGAACCAACATCCATTTAATAAAACTAATTCTAATATTAACTGCATAAGTGAGAACTGCGAAACGAATTCGAAACAGGATGTCGATGTGGCTGCTTTTGCTACGGTCCCTACGAGACAAACTAGATCGATATATTGCCCTAGGTGTAGAAAAGATGACCATACGCTTAGAAATTGTAAGGAAGAACGCTTCCTCATCTGTTTCAAATGCGGAAGAAAGGACGTACGTTTCGTTGATTGTCCTAATTGCAATCCAGTTCGGTTAAATGAGTCAAAAAACTAATTAAAAAGGATTGCCGAAACAGTGCTATTGAACCGGCCGTTCAATGTAAAACTTCCATGTCCGAATGGAAAGAGTGGTTACGTTTTGTTTCTAAATTTTCTACCTTCAACACTGTTTCGTCAATCCGTGATAATAATATGCGCGTTAATAAATCTCGGCTTTATGTGTCGGTCACAGTCAACGAGAAATCACTGGCTGGACTTCTAGATACTGGATCCTCTGCTACCATACTAGGTAACGGGAGTCACGAAAGCTTATTAAAATCGGGTTTTCAATTGGAAACTGGCGATTTCACTCGGTTTGTTGCTGCGGGTGGTGAAAAGCTGGATTCCATTGGAATAATTCACCTACCATTAACCTTTCAAGACCGGACACATACTATTCAGGCATATGCGGTCCCTAATGTTAAACACGACTTAATATTAGGTATGGACTTTTGGCGGCTATTTCAGCTACTACCCAAAAATCTGGATCGCATCGCTTTCTATAAAGAATCGGAGGTTTCTACAACAGACGTGGACGACAGAAAACCTAAACTTCTGTGTTCCTACAATCATCTATCCGACGATGAAAAGAAAACGGCGGATGATGTGATTTCGCAATTTCACAACATCTCATACGAAAAACGGGGTCTGGGTCGTACATCACTAACTATGCATTCTATAGACACTGGGGATGCTGCCCCCATTCGTCAACGTTACTACAGGATGTCACCTGAGAAGCAACGTCATCTTGTGGAACAGTTGGACGAGATGTTGAAAGAAGACGTTGTGGAGCCATGCGAGAGCCCATGGTCGTCCCCGGTTCTCTTGATCCCTAAGAAAAACGGAGACCTACGTTTTTGCCTAGACAGTAGGAAACTTAATGCAATTACAAAAAAAGATGCGTATAGCCTGCCTTACATATCAGAGATTCTTGACAATCTGCGCGACTCTAAATACCTCTCAAGCGTAGATCTTTCTAAGAGTTTCTGGCAGATTTTGATCAGGGAAGAAGACAGGCAGAAGACCGCTTTCTACATACCTACCCGCGGCACATTTCAGTTTAAATCCATGCCCTTTGGACTGACTAACGCACCTGCAACCCAACAGAGACTAGTTGATACCTTATTCTACGGGCCCGAGTTTGAGCATAGGGTCTTTGTGTTCATCGATGACGTCATTATCGTATCTGACAGTTTTGAAAAGCATATATCATTACTACTTCGAGTCCTAAAAAAATTGAAAATGGCCAATTTGACAATAAACTACGAAAAAAGTCAGTTTTTTAGATCACAGTTGAAATATCTGGGTTATATCGTAGACTCCAACGGCTTGCACGCTGACCCTGAAAAAGTGGAGTCTATAAACAATTACCCCACTCCTACCAACCGCAAAGAAGTTAGACGATTTCTAGGAACCGCCTCTTGGTACCGAAGGTTCATCCTTAACTTTAGTAGTCTATCATCTCCCTTAAACAAACTGACATCTCAGGGTAAAAATGCTCCACCCTTCACTTGGTCCCCTGAAGCCGATAAGGCATTCAAGGAACTTAAAAAGTGCCTTGTCTCTGCACCTATACTTTCCTGCCCTGACTACTCCAAGCCATTTGAAGTTCACACTGATGCGAGCGACTATGGAATCGGCGCTGTGCTCACTCAGACACTTGACGGGCAGGAAAAGGTCATAGCGTATATGAGCAAATCCTTGTCTCACCCAGAGCGCAACTACAGTGCCACTGAACGCGAGGCGTTAGCCGTACTCATTGCTATCGAGCACTGGCGCTGCTACATAGAAAACGGCCTCAAATTCACTGTATACACTGACCACTCTTCACTTAGGTGGTTCTTAAATTTAAATAATCCGACGGGAAGACTGGCTCGATGGGGTGTACGATTATCTGCATACAACTTTGAGATAAAACACAGAAAAGGCTCCGAGAATGTTGTACCAGATAGCTTAAGTCGCTCAGTCCCTGTCACTGCCATTAACACTACAATGGGCAGGCCTACACGTAAGACTAATGATTCATGGTACCTAACTACGTTCAATGGTTGTCAAACTTCCCCAACATCCTTTGTAAACTACCGCGTCACCGACGGAAAGCTTTTCCGCTATATGAAGTCGCTAAATCCGCTGACCAGAGAATTCGAATGGAAGGAAGTTATCCCGATGGAGTACCGACAAGATATAATCGCCCAAAACCATTCCGAACCTACATCTGGACATTTTGGCATTTTCAAAACGCATAAACGTCTGAGTTTGAAATACTTTTGGCCTAGTCTGCACAAGGATGTGATCAATTTTGTCACTAGTTGCGAAACTTGTCTCTCCTACAAGTACCCAAATCACACGACTCTTGGAACAATGGGTAGGCCCAAGGACTGCTCTCGCCCCTACCAAATGATTAGCATCGATTTGGTTGGACCCCTGCCTGCAACTAGGAAGCAGAACACATTCCTTCTCGTAATAACTTGCTGTTTCTCTAAATATTGCTTACTTTTCCCTATCAGACGAGCTACATCAGACATCATATGCAGAATACTCGAGGAAAGTGTTTTTCTCGTCCATGGGATTCCGAGCACTATTATTATGGACAATGGAAAACAATTTACTAGTAATATGATGCGCAATTTATTTGCTCAATATAGCGTCCCCAACGTCTACTACACACCACTCTATACCCCACAGATCAACACAGTAGAACGATACAATAAAACCATAATGATTGCAGTATCTACCTTCATTGAGAACGACCATAGGTCTTGGGACACTAATATTCCTAAAATACAATTTGCTTTGAACAGCGCGGTCAATGAAGTAACTGGTTTCACTCCATCCTTTCTTGTATTTGGACGTGAGCTACCAAGCGATGGTTCTCACTACGTTGATACTGATCTGGGGAATCAAATTATATTTGCCCCTCGGGACAGCTACGCCGAAAATTTAGGAGTATTACAGAAAATATTCGACAAAGTACAACTCTCGCTCATTAAGGCACACTCCCGTAGTGCCACTAATTATAATTTGCGCCGTAGGAACGTCGATTTCAACGTGGGTGACATTGTTTGGAAACGAACATTCTACCAGAGCGACAAGGATAGTAGGTTTTGCAAAAAATTGGCTCCAAAATTTATCAAATGTCGCATAACTAATAAGAAGTCAAAACTAGTATATGATCTAGAAGACATGACAGGTCACAACTTAGGGACTTGGCATGTTAAAGACTTCAAGTTAACCTAGAGGGTTTTGGATTTTTCGTAGGAAAAATCCTAACCTAAAAAAGGGGGTATGTAACGGTTCGTTACCCTTCATATTATTTTCTAGTTGAAACAGATTACTCAAATTGTTAGCAATTAATTTATTGTTTTATATCTAATACTTAACCTACAAATACTTAAATCTAAACCACTACTTATTTTAATATTTAATCCGTACCGGTAAAATTATTACAATTGATACTCGAACATATTCTGCGTAAACGCAACCGGTGAGGTCGCGCGTCTTGGCCAATGAGCGGGGGACGTGAGGCGCGGGGACTAACGGAATCTGCTAACCGCGTCGACCTCTGAGCCGACAAGCGACTGCTGGCTGTTCTGGGAAGCGGACGCTACGTTCGATTCCGCCTCCATATCATTTTTCGCCACGCCGCTTATTTTAATTAGCTAAACTATTTCAGTTTAATCTGGTTAATTTTATTTATAATAAGTGCTGTGAGTTTACCCCGAATTGGGTGAGTGTTACAAATGCTTATCGCTGTAGTGTAGCTTACGAGCATGACGTGAGTACATTCAAATAACTACTAGGTTCGGCATTTTGATCTAACGGCCCGCTAATGACAAGGCTGTTCAAATTTAATTCCATCCTAGCAATATTGTAACAACTGCTGAGAATACCTAATTCTTTGGTATTCAGGTTAAAATTCCTGGCAGTAAACTTCAGCCCGAGGTCGATAATAATTATCTTTTTGTACGGTTTTAAACTAACAAAACCGTTGCCATTTCATATGATCCGAGTTGTTATTTGAATGTACCTAGATAGATTTAATCTTCATTTGAATTGCACCGTAACATTTGTAGCTGTTATGCCTATGTAGTTAACTTTCTAGATCCTGAAAATATTTTCCTGAAGCTTTATTTGCTGTTAATCTATTCTTTCTATTATTGTAAGCACTTCATTAAATCAGGAAAATAATACTTATAAATTGTACCTGCTACTAGTTTTCATAACACTAGTACTGTTTTTACCTGTAAAGTACGTACGTGCGTACGTACGTACGCTATGTATTCTGTACAAGTTTGACTGCCTCATCTCGGATTCTATTCATTGCATTAGACTTCACTGCTTGGTTTCGCTTTGCGCAATATCATCGAGTGTGGCAGTCAAACTTGAAATTTGGTCATTTTCTAAGACGCCTAAAATGCGGGATTCCAGGGTTCTCCCGCACGACTAGTGCTTAGCTGCTTCGGTCCTACTGGTTGGTCGGTGCTACCCCGCTGCCTTCGGGACTGCTGGACTACGAGTCCCCCTTGCTCCGTGGACCGAACCCACTTAGCGGACCTAACTCCGTGGGCCTTCACCGCTGCGTTGACTCCGCGCGCTGCTACCCAAGGCCAGTGTGTCTGAACGGTCGCGTAGTGCACTCCGGTCCATGAATGTAACCTTACCCCGACCCGAACTTAGCTTCATTTATTACTACTTCTATTTTTGTGCTTCATTCTGTTTTTCTTTTTTAAATATAACTTTGTTAACTTCCTTCTTGTTTTAATTGCCGCCTACTATATCTAGGTAGGATAACTAGGAACGTTACATAACGTTGCATATAGATCGTTGATGTATTTTATTTCCCTTCTGTCGGGAATGCTTCGGCACACATACACAATGAAATGGAAAACTATCACCCAGAAATCTGCCGCTCAACGACTGGGGTATCGTTGACAAAGGGATTTAAAAATCTTATGTATGAGGTTTCTCTAAAATTGGTTCCAAAATTATTTCTCATCATTTAAATTCAAGTCCAATGGACATTATCGATTGTATTTCGTAACGTTTAAGATTTTACCCTAGAAACATAATAATAATTATTCGGAAACGACTTACCTACTAAAGTGTAATAGTTAGCTAGATATAGCAGGCTGTTTTATATCTCTTTTTAAATGTTGTTATTGTGTTTTTTGGCAGCAACTAAGCGATTGTCTATTGCGTAAGCTAGCGTGGAATTACGTTGTGTCGTGTACTCGTGTGATCCCGCGTTTTCGTTCACCTACAACACAAGGTTTCCATTACACACCCGATCCTTCTCTATGGAAATATTTATCCCGGGGATCCCATGTACCTACAAATAAAACTGCCGGGTAAAATAGGCTGTTAAGCCCAGGACCGAGGCAGTATAACATGGGTTATCGGACGAATTGAATCAAGCCGACTAGGTAAAGTATTTATTTTGAACCCACTAGTACAAAAGTTTTAAAATACATATCGAGACACACATCGCGGCAGGGCTTCGTAGCTAAGTTGAAAATAAATAAAATATAACTTCGAAAACTAAAACCCGCCTACGGTTGAGTATGAAACAAGAAAATATTATTCGATATTCTAAATGGCTTGGAGCATATAATAATGTACATGTGTATTTTTTCAGTTGATCCGTAGTCTAATGCCTTATCGACTACTAATATTGGCATGAGACTTGAAACATTCAAGGGTACGTATAAGCCGTACGGAACTCAAATATACAAAGAGTGCGGTTGAAAATGGGCTCACAGTGCAAAAACCACAAACGCTGCTAACGATCGGTTTAAACTGCTAGTACCCTAATAGCGCACCGACAAACTGAACCGTTCATTAGCGTGCTTATGTCAGATAGTTTCATTTTTCAGGTTATCTGTCTCAGTGTCTCATAATTTGATGGCCACAAACTATTTCTGTCTTCACAGAAGACCTTGACCTGCATTAAATCCATTTCTTTCTTTAATAAACACAGAATACCGGAATTCCCAGACGTCAATTTGAATGTGACATTAGTGCACACCGGCGCACTACCTCATTTTTGAGTAAGCCCGTGAGCACGCTAAAATGACGTCACTGATGACGTCACGTGGCGGACAGGAGCCTATAAATGCGCATCTTAAACCGAATTTTTGCACGCTGACAGTGCAAATAGTAACTATGTGCGCATTTTAAACCGCACTCAAAGTGTGGAGGCATAAAAAATAACACCCTCGAAAATCACCACATCGGGCACATACAACATTTCATGGCATACGTAGTTCTGAAAACCTCATAACTATTGATTCGATGGATCATGGAATAAGTAAACTTTTTTATTTTATGCCCACTTTTCTTGTAGGTATCTGTGTTCTGTGTAGAGCTAAAAACACTTTACAATGTTGCGACGGTTCTCCTTATATTTTCCTTTACTTGATTTATCTATACGATACGCAAGTGTAAAAGTTACTGTTGATATTTTTTCCTTAAAAAATGGCTGTCATATAGTACAGTTGGACCGGACGTACGAACAGACGGACACGGCTAAGCAATAAAGGTACCTTAGTTTGCTACGAACCCTTAGAAACCGTTTCAGCACTTCTCTCAGCGGATTAAAAGTAAATGATGAGGCAGGCAGGGGGACGTGTCCCCGCGTGGATCCGAAAATACCGAGGTTGTACCGAGGACTCGGAAAGTCCTGGCTTACGGTACGGCACGTAGTATGTTCTGTGGCACGGCCCCGGCACAGAACCACTGCCGCATCATCTGTGGCTTCTGCTCACTACTGACTGTTGCATATTCTGCAGGCTGGGGCGGCGTGATTGGCGGAACGCAATTGGATTTAAATTCACAGAGAGCCGCCGACGGGCGAGGGCTTAAGCCTCCAAGTCCGGTGCGTCAGCTCTCAAGCAGGATTTGATAGGTTTTTAATATGACACCATACGGTGTTAGATAGGTTTTTAGAAAATGCACGCGGCGTGGAGAGGTCGTTAGTCTCGTTAGCTGAGGAGGTTCCGGCGAGTGCGTGCGACCGACGCGGCGCCGCGGCTCATTCACATTCAATTGATTTGACGGTAGTTTGTAGTGCTCGTGTAACTGTTCAATTTACGTCACGACACGTCGGAATCGAATAACTACACCTCTCTATAGCTCGAAGCACGTACGCACCAAACGAGCTACATTCTGCCGTGTTCTGTTCTGAATTGACAGCACGGAGCGTAAAATGCTGCATGGGATTCGGGTCCACGATCGAGCCTTCTTATGTGTAAAGGTGTCAGTGAAGTATCTCGGAGCCACGCACAGCGATGTCTCGCGCGACGGCGGCGATTCTCGACAGCTGACATCCGTGCTAATGAACTTGATTGGTGAGGATTGGATACTCACGAGCGTCAATTCATTGATCAGGTGGCTTTTACCGACGCGGCGGGCCACTCGGGGGGAAAAGGTCGATATTGCGAGCGAAACGGTGCTACCACTGAACAGCTCAAATGTTAGAACGCGTCATCAAGTGCGCTGAAACGCGCGGATGTGAAACTCGAGCAGAGAGAAAGGCGCTATCGATATCTTAGCGGTACCTGCGCTGCGCCCGCGCCGGGCTAGTCCACTCGGGTTAGCCCCCGTATACCACAGTCCTGCTATGCCACGTCAAATAAATACCTACCAAAAAGTCCTGTTTCGACACGAACTCCTTAAACAATAGAGGATGCACTTTAAATAAAAGTGTTTCGAAAGTATGATGATGTACCGTTTGTGAAATATGGGCTGACAAAGTTGCTTGCAATGTGCCCCCCCCTCCTCTTGCTATTTCTATACTATGCAACATAAAGACCACCTACAGAAATATCTAACACTAATATCAATAGTACTTAAATAATTACATATAGGTGCTTATCCCTAGATATCATTCATCGTTCATAGTTTCGATCCAGCGAGTAGTATTCAAATAAAATATGACAAAATAAATTCGATCAAATACACCCAAGAAGACTCCTTCAAGAATCTCAACACCAAGTCTCCAATAGCATAACATCTGACGAAACAGGAGTGGAACAGTTGTGCCAGCGACCCAAGGCCGTGCTCCGTTACTTTAAGGAGCTGGGCTGGTTTGGGTAGGCTGGCAGCGGGGTAAATGCACAAAACACCCTTAGCGGGACGTCAGTGCAGGTCTTATCGCCCCAGATAGAATTAGAATTAGACACCCACAACATTCATCAAAATTTGAAAGTTGTAAGTCCGTTACACGTCCGATTTATGTTATAGATTGGTACCTAGTATGTGTAAGTACTATTGTGATAGGGCAGCTCTCTTCGAGCGAGCAGCGCTCCCGCACTACGTTGCTACCCGGCTCGGACAAAGACAAAGAAAACTGAATTGATTGAATCATCTCTAGCGGCAGAACTCGACCGGCCGATACATCACCGGTAATGTAAACAATCGCTAACACACAATTACCTCCTTACTTGCAAACTGACCCGTGGTCCGGATAGAGAAGCAATGTTCTAATAGGCGAGTATGGGTGACGAACGCAGACTATTACAGCTCTTGCATGTTTTTTTTTTCCAGCTCCTCGGACACCAGGGTCCGTGCCCTTTGTCAAAAGTATTTTTTTTTGTTAATTTTAATACTAGTGCAACGTACTAGTCAATTTTAGAAGCTTCTATTTCAGTACCCTGTTTCTAATGTATAAACATTTCTAACTAAATTGAAACATGTGCCCTATTTACACTATCGCGTCCAAACGAAGCATGGAATCAAAACAGATCATAGACAAATCAACCAATAGGAGCTTTCAGTCTATACGGGCTGGCTCGTCTTTTATCAGGCTATAGATTATTGGCCATACATTATCAGCACGTGACAATAAAGCACGACCAGGAATGTACAGCCAATAATGTACAACCCAACAATGTACGACCCGATAAAAAAAGTGTACTTTTCTCTGGCACGCGGATTATCGGCTGTACATTATCGGCTGTACAGTTCTGGTCGTGCATTATTGGCACGTGCTGATAATGTACAGCCTGTATTGTACGACCAAATAATTGGCAGCCCGGTACGCCAATTATCGGTCACACATTCCCGGCCGTACATTATCGGGTCGTACTTTATTGGGCTGTACATTATCGACACCCTCTGTTTTGTACAACGGCGCAATGCGTATAAAACCTCAAGCGCTGGGACCAAAGGGCGAACGCGGATGTACGGCGCGCGGTCTAGTCCCCTATTACACGTTTGAACTTGTTTGCACCTAGTTTTATCCAACAGGGATTGGTTAAATCTAGTTGTAGCCAGCATGATATCGGCTAGACCTAGTATCAGCCACTAGGGTTTGGTTGGACCTAGTTCTAGCCGGAATGATAACGGCTAAACCTAGTTTTACCCGAAAACAAGCGGCTAATACTAGATTTAACCAAGAGTAAGTGGATACACCTAGTTCTAACCGGTTAAAACTAGGTGTAGCCGCAATTCGGGTTTTAGCCGTAACATATACACTTAGATACATACTATTATTTAGGAGCTGGATGGATCTGGTTGTTTGGGAAGTTGTATCTTACCAGTGTGTAGTTAGATTGTAGTGTTGTAGAGGCGTTGTTCCACGCACCACTACAGGTGTAACTCGGGCCGCTGTATCCCGTGGCGGTGATAAGCGGTGAGTAACGGCATCCGAGCCGGATGTGGGATTACTAACAATCCATTCCGATGTCCGCACTCCGAGTCCGACCCGCGGGCTGTCGCAACATACTTACCTACCTTGTTTTATTATCCTGTAGAATGTTTCAAGCGATGTTAGGCGCCTCCGGACTGTCGAATAACTCTTATCTACTAATTAACCTACATACACATACAATACAAACTACCCTACATACTAATTGATTTTAATTCTGAGCTACGATCTAACCTTTTTGGGTTCCGTACCTCAAAAAGAAAAAAAATAACCTTTACAGGATCACTTCGTTGTCCGTGATGGACAGATTTTTGTCAGAAGCTCGTGGAGGTGTTACATTAAAATTAACATCAAATAAGTATTAAAATAAAGCGCCTGATTTGGATAATATTTGACAAGATTTCGAATATTATAAGCAAATCGGTCAAAAGGTTGTCAAGATATATGAGGTCGTGCGAACTAGCTGAGACCGCACGACCTTATATCTTGACAATCAACCTCTTGACCGATTATGCTCATATTCTAAATTCTTGTTTAGATTTGAGTGGCGAATGTTTTTGGCCAAATGTTATCAAAATTGGCTGATAATATTAATTAAATAATTTTAATATTACTTTTGGCCATTTATGGCCCCGCAACAAACTTCTCCCCTACTGGGTGAAATACACCTCCAAGCATCTCCTCTTTTGGGTGAAATACCCCTCCAATCACACAACATATATTTTTTAATGAAATTGTAGAATTTGAGGTTGTGCATAGAGTGTGTGCTCGCGAGGTTCACTATACGCATATAGTGAACCTGCCGGCCCCGGACCGGCAGCCGGCCCCGGACGCCCGGGTCCGATGACGTCTAATTGATCGTGACAGGCGACTTCGCTCGTGGAGAACGGATTTTAAATTTGGTTCTCGATTCGGATTCCTTTTTAGAGTTAGATGCATTTGCCAAGCTAACATATCGACTAGATTAGACTAGACTCAATGGAAGTATTTTCACCTTCTGTGCTGTAAGTTGCGGGTTCGATTCCAACCCAGGACAAAAAAAAATGTGTGATGGACAAGGATGTTTGTTCTTTGTCTGGGTGTTTCTATGTATTCTAAGTATGTATTTACAAAATATAATGTATTTGTGTATTCTATCAGTTATCTGGTTCCCATAGTACAAGCTTGCTTAGTTTGAGGCTAGATGGCACTATGTGTAAATAACGTCCACCAATATTTATTATTTATTTATTTATACTAAGGCCCGTATTCTAGAACGATGCTCAGTCATGAATCTCGACTCATAACTTTACTAAACATTGGATGAGAGATGTGATCGAGACTTATAGTGCTACACATGACATTGGATCGATCAATCTTTAAAAGTAAACTAGCTTATGCCCGCGGCTTCGCCCGCGTTGCTCTAGTAAAAATGTAATGGCGTTCTTGTAAGTAGGCTATTTATAATTTAGGATGCTATTGTGTACGCTGATTGGCGATTGGTTTGACTCAGTTGTAGATTTCAATTCCCGGACCGACTGATTTTTGGGTATGAATTTAAATTTCTGGATGTTAGTCGTCCGTGTCATATTAAGTGGTCTGGTTAAGGAAAAGACTATGTGGCCTCTAAAAACTCTCACTTTATTATTACAAAGTACAGGTATTATACTATACAACTTTGTGTGGAAGTTCGTAATTTTTACTTTGTATTTGAGAGCACAACTCGCGGGCATCAGCTAATTCGTAAATAATATAATCTTTAGGTCAGATTATATTTACGAATAAGGAGTTTCAATTCAATCCAAAAGTTTTTTCTAAGCTCAATAAATTAACTGGTAATAAATTAAACATATTACACCTACTCCGGAGAATCACTAGTCTATACCATTAATCATAAATACATAATAGATAGGTCAGTCTGTACGAGCGTATTTTAGTGAATTAATTCCATTATCTTTTACGAGAAATTTTCTATTGTCTTGACAGTCTTACCAGGGATAATTACAGCTTCGAAAGATGTCTGTTTGTAGGGTTATCGTCTAAACATTAAAAAACGCAAAGCAAGTAGGTATTTAATATTTATCCAACCGTCCTATCGGTGAAGCTATCGATGTTAGCACCGTTCGAGATGGCTATCGAATCACGTTCTATTCTAGGTTCTAGGTTCGATATCGAACGCCAATCTTTGCTACGAAATTGGAATCCAATTCAGAGATGTTCCAGAAACGCTCCACCGCTCTCGGGGACCGTAATATGCAGTTTTTGTGTCCGTTTTGTAGTCTTTGTACCTCCGGCCCCGGCTCGTCCCGCCGCGCCGCCGCCGCCGGGCTCCGACGGACGTGACACTGTGATTAAGTGGTTTTCGTAGTTTTTCTCGAGATTGCCATCGTTGTGTGAGAAGCGGCTAAAATGTCAGTCTCCGTGAAAAGTCGCTTTCTGGACAGCTGCCGAGGCTCGGCTCGGAGAACTGGGACGAATTAGTGAGCCGGTGTTAACTGGAATGATAAGCGACTCGATCGAGATGAATACGCGTAAGTTTCACTTAAGACTTTAAAGATACGGGTGGAAGATTATCTCAAAACTCATTCAATTTGTCATCTGAAAAGGCAGACGTAATAAATAGCATAATTCAGCTGGTTCGACCCGCCTCTTGACCTGCTTGTTATTCACGTGAAGCCGGCGGCGGCGCTATCTCGTGGTGACGAGCTCTCCGAGTGCTCGTTGCATCATGCCGGGTATTGCAGCCTCGCCCTGCTAATGGGCCTGTTCTAGTTTGAATGTGAACTCTCCACGAGTAAGTATATATATATGGGACAGGTCGGTCAGCCTCGTAGCGCTCCGCCACATAAATAAAGGGATATAAAGGGAGCGCCGCCGCCCGCGCCGGTCACCACTAACTGAAATAGATTGCCGCGTCCGAAAACGAACTGTCGCTTTAAAAGGTCAGCTCGATTCCGAAAGTATTCTCTAGCATAAAAAGGTTTTCATGCTCTAAAAACCGTCCGTCTATGACTAAATCTGTTCCTTTCGAGCATCAGTTGTCGGAATCAATGGAACATGAAGTTGTGATGTTTTTCAAAAGATAATTATAGGGGATGTATTCACCGTGTCGAGCGCATTCAGCCGTACGCGTACTTACCAGTTTGTATTAAAAGATTGATAGATGTACGCGAGCCCGTACATGTGAATTTCAAAGTAATAAGAACCACGCCAATAAGATCTTTAGATGTACGCAACAAAGCCGAAAATGGTCTCAGCAAGAAAACAGATGTATTTCTTGGGATGATGAAGGGTCAGGGTCGTATAAATCCCTTTCGTATACTTCTGTCGAGTTGTCATTTCTCGAGCGAGACACGTCGAGGCTTTCTATGAAGCTTAATATGAATAAAAAATGAAACGTAATGAGATCGGGATTATAACATGTCGAATAATCCTTCATGTTCGACGAACGCGACGCGATGCGACGTGATGGCTCGATTGGTATTGATGAGGGTTCGATTGGGAATTTAATACTTACCGGGTCTATCGCGTTATTTGAGCCGTTATATTGAAATACACAAAACACAAACGGCTCTGTGCATGAAATTTTGTACAACGATAGTCTAAGTACAGACCTCTAGTTTCAAAACATAAAAAGACTTTTTAAAACTATGCATCTCAGAAACTTGTTATCTTCCATATTGAGATAGATTTTATTAAAACCTTTTTTTTTAATATTTCGAGCAACATCTGATAATGACTATGAGATAAGCGGAAAAAACTGATAAATACTACAAACGTCTTACGCGCCTACAGAACCCTACTAAACATGGCCCGACATGCTCTTAACATGTTATTCACAATCCCAATGATTGTCACAACAATTCTGGTGACTGAATGTCACCAGAAAATTGTATTTCGAATAGAGCTTTCGTACTTATTTAGGGTGCTCGCAACAAAAACTTTCGGTAAAAAGCTCCCGAGCTTTCAAATTACGCTGCTAAAACCCGTGGCGATAATATTTAAGCAAAAAAAATACCTCCGGAGATAATGCAGCGTACCTACTGTTATTATTTATTTTAAAATATTGAGTTACTTTATCCCCTAACGAGTTTTACCTGGTGCGTGGAGAATTCATCTCGCGACGGCTCGATCCGCCGGCTGCGAGTCGCGGCGAGTCGATGCCGGCGGATCGAGTGATAATCGATCAACGATTCGACACGACGCGCGATGCTGGAAATGTTTAATAAATAGGGCTGCCTCGACTTGAACTCTTACCACTCTTTTGATTTCCTTCTCATGGGGAATATGATGCAAATTAATGTAAATATTGCTTCAAAAGAATCCCGGCTGCTCGTAATAGTTATACAAGTACCGAATAGTTAATCCTATCGAGTATCGAAATAAAATCAGTACATTTAATTGATCGGCGTACGGTATCCATCAAGCGCCCGGAGAGCGGCCGGCGGCGGCTCGGCGCGCGGCTGCCGCGGCCGGCTCCGAGCCGCATTTCATTAGTTTTAACGTAATTAAACAAGTCTGTCCCGACCGGCCCAAGCCGAGCCGTGGGCGGGAGATTACCGCCCGCCCGGGCGCAGATAACCTCCTGTATTTACCTACACACAACGTGCGACGACCGAGCGACATTAAGCCCTACGCCACTCCGACAGAGTTGCAACTCGCCGACTTCGAGGTGAAGACAATTAGCACGAAAAATCCTCGCTCGTCTAGCCTTTTATTTGACGTTTTTGCCGAAAATGTTTCGGCTCAAATACGTTTATGAGTGTAATTTAAAGGACGTGCTGCGCTGTTTGTTCTGTTCTCGAACCGCACTCGGACAGAAACCAGTTCCCAAGTTTACAAATCTATAGATAGAGGTGCGAACCGCCGAGCCGAGCCGCTTTCAGGTAAATTAATGTGTTAGTTTGTTCAATTTGTTACGAGTTTCACAAATTACAAATATTTACCTAGTTACCTATGTTCATTTTATGTGGTTTTAGAACAATCAACTTAGTTTAATAGTATTGGCTGGGGCTTAGTCCAGAAATCCCCTTAGACAATCCTTCATTGGGGTATCCTATATTACTTCCTTTAGCGTGAACGGGTCGATGAGTGGCATGTCGTGTATATATATATTTTTGTGTTATATATATTCTACATTTTGCATTCGGGTGTTTTGTTTTCTAATAATAATATTACTCGTTTAGTGAGAGTGAAGTCCGACGCCGCGCCGACTCAGTCCGGAACTCGTCAAAGATCAGGAAGGCAGATTAAAATGTCACGACATTAAATGAAGGCGTCATTGCCGACGTCTCCGACTCTATAAACTATAAGGTAAAGTTTCTCTTGTCCTCATTCAAATTTTAGCAAGTCGAAGGCGCCCTCGGCGGCGCGGCGCCTCGACCCACGTCACGGTGCTAACGAGCACCGACTGACACAGGTGGAATGCCAAACGACACCGATAAGCGGAATCGCCTCGATCCACGTCCGAAATATACAACGACACGTCGATGGTCAGCAGCGGCCAGCGGCCCACTACTCTACGAGTGTTTCGAGGAAACTCGAGCCATTTCGGATATTGTATATACACAAAAAAAAACCTTATTTATGGCTCTTTGGGTCAAAGTTGCAAACTGATAAATCTTTCGAAGATATGGATGAACATTATCAGAAGACACAATAAACAGCTCACTATAGATTCCTAAAGGGAAGATTTTTACGATATTAGATTTTTATTTGCTTTGATACAAATATTATTCGATTTTTTACTTTATATAATATTTCTAGTATTTTTTGACGGCAGTGGCTGTGAACGTGAGTTCGTAAACAAAAATTACTTATTCGGAATAGAATTATCAGAATCGTGTACTAGATAAGTAAAAATAAATGTTTTCTCTAGCCACGCACAACACAACTTACACAACACAGCAGATATTCGCGAACATCAAACCAAGTCAGTAGGTAACTATCTGTGTCACTCGGAACACAACACCGACTTTCTGCTATTTACTTCACGATTAACACAAAGCAGGATCTTGATAAAAGCTTTTCTATTCTCGGATAAAGCATTTCATTGTAGAGACGAGCAGCTTACGATAAAAGATACGGTATTGTGCCGCATCGCGCGATGATGAATTATATTAACGAGCGGACCGAAGCTGCCTCCCTGTGGAACCCCACGTACCTACTCGCAGCTTTATATCTTTAAGAACTCGCCCTAAAGATATTTTGGTTAAGCCTTTGAAAAAAGTTGAAATAAGATTAATGAGACTGAAAAGATTAAAATGAAAGAAGGGCAAATTTTTTTTTTTTAAATCTTTTTGAAGCTATACTCACGTAACGCAAATAATGTAGCTACACAAAAACCGTGTAAGTAGAAATCAATGTTACAAAATTGTCTCGTTGGTGTTCCGGTTCCGTAGCAAACTAAGGAACCCTTGCGGTGTCCGTCTGTCCGTCCGTTTACACGCCGCGGCCCTTCCTGTACAGAAATTATAAAATCTGAGAACGTAATAACTGAAGCACGCCTCCAGCCTGACGGCGCCAGGACGCGGCAAGCTGCCGAACTGAAGGCACCTCTATTCAAGAAAAAACTTGCTCCGCCATTCATCGATGCGATGGAGTGAAGGTATTGTACTGTAACAATTACTAAATGATACTGTGATTGTACCAATTGTGTTCTGTGATTGCGCATGCGCACTCTCCCGCGGCCGCGGCTGTGTGAGTGAGCCGAGCGAGTACTCCCTCGTATCGTATGTACGGCGACATAATTGATGATGGAGACTTATCTGCAAATCATTGCCGGCTGTGAAACAATGGGAACTGTCGCCGGGGAAGTGGCGGAAATCGTTGGCGAAACTGCTCGGATACTTTGCGGATTTATGTTACAAACAACAAACTATGTGGTAGGTAACTGTAGAGCAGCAGGTATTGGTTGGAGTTGTATTTATGTACATTTTGTTCGCACTCGTGTAACCGCTAGCGTCAACAATGCGTTCTATACGATGTACGTTGCTGCTTAATAAGTATAACACAAGATCAACTAAAGTACAACGTAAAATCTGTACAAAACCAAATAAAAACCGTTCAACAATACGTAATCACCTTCGAGGAACCTCTGCAGCCAGGGTATTGTAATGTCATGAATAGAAATAAATTAATGATAGTAAAGACGGCGGCGCGCGGCGTTGGCCGGTGGGGATTGGCGTACCTCTCCTGGCAACGTTTGTAAAGACGGCGGCGCGCGACTTTGGCCGGTGGGGATTGGCGTACCTCTCCTGGCAACGTTTATAAAGCCGGCGGCGCGCGGCGTTGGCCGGTGGGGATTGGCGAACCTCTCCTTGCAACGTTGATAAAAACGAAACCGCGAACCGAATGCAAATATACAAATTGGAATTTTTGTTTTAGTCCCCGATTACTTTTCCGAAATTTTAATCTTATCGTTGATTAAAAAATAATAATTCCAATTCTTTGCGTTAACAATAAATTGCTATGAATTGTTTCAATCAGTGCAGAGCCTATGAAACCCAATGGCGCATTGACTTTAATGTTATATCGTTCTGTTGTTTTATGAAAACGATCAAAAAAGGATAAGAAAAGCGCAATGAAACCATCGAGTGGGGGTGGGGGACCCGGCCCCTAGCCTGGCCCTGACGACAACTACCCATATTCTATTTTTCTACAGAAATACCCAATTATTGAAAATCAGCGAAATTTTTTATTGTATTAATTATAGATTAACTAAACATTGTGTGTTGCCAGTGATGACATATGGAACTGAAACGTGGTCCTTGACTACTGGCCTTTTGGAAAAACTCAGAGTCGCACAGCGGGCAATGGAGAGAGCTATGCTCGGAGATTCTTTGCGCGATAAAATCCGGAACGAGGATATTCGTCGAAGAACCAAAGTTGCCGACATAGCTTTCAGAGTTTGCAAGCTGAAGTGGCAATGGGCAGGCCATATCACTCGAGGAACCGATAACCGGTGGGGAAGAAAGGTTCTTGAGTGGGGACCACGAACCGGAAGACGCAGCGTAGGTAGGCCTCCCACTAGGTGGACCGACGACATTGTGAAAGTCGTGGGCAACCGGTGGATGCAATTGGCCCGTTGACGGTCGGTGTGGCGCTCTAAAGGGGAGGCCTATGTTCAGCAGTGGACGTCTTATGGCTGATGATGATGATGATGATGAACTAAACATTTCTTACAAGTTTAATGACGATACAGTGTTGATGATGTAGTTGGCGTCTTTCAAGCTTGCTGAACGAGTCGAACAAATGGCATGAATGAATAAAATTTTCTAACAGGGTTGTTATGTTTGTCAGTTCTTCATAGATGTGAGATAAATGGGTAGGCCGGCGGCCACGCCGCACCGGTCCGGCGGCCGTGCCGCACCGATCCGGCGGTCGTGCCGCACCGTGTCGCTGGGTTGCGTTTCACTATACGGCCCATCCTACAACAACATGATGTTGTAAAACATGCTTTTAAAATGTACTTGTCGAGATAATACATTTAAACATCAATGAGTTACGCTCGTATGTTATAGCTATAGGTAAGATTTAGAAAGGAACTAAGCAAGTACGTTGCCGTGTTGTGCAAACAATAGACAGACACAAATTTCTGCTGTAGTTTGATGGCCTTGTCACAAGCAGACCGACGACCGTGCTCCATCGTAGACTTCATTTCAGTTGATAGTAAAACGCAAGCCTTCATGGCCTCGGTGCGCGAGTCAGACTCGCACGGGCCCGATTTTTTAAAAATAACCAACTGTACGATCCGCAAACAAAAATTGATCGTACTATGCCGCGTTTCGCGGTGTTTTTGCCGCTGAGATTCTAACCTGATTGTCGATCCTGCGAAGCGTCCAGGTGAGGCGTCTCGCAGTGTGATGGCTTACCCCGGGTACCCAAGGCTGACCTGATTCGAGCGTCCTACTCGAAATCGCATACGCATGCACACGCAGGGATCGACAATTTCGTCTCAGAAAAACTGCACATTGGCCGGCCTAGCCCACTCGCGAGAATTCTTAAATATATCGCACAATATACACCTGATTGCACTCCGGGGGACCCTGTTTTGGGTACCGAACACCCCGGTCACAATTATCTTTAGATTATCTCCGAAAAATCAATAAAAAAAACAAAAACAATTAACCGCGGCGTGCAAATTAAAAAAAATGCTCATCCGATCGCCGTGCCGGTGCAAGGTTCACTCCAGACTCCAGGACATCGACGTCCGATGCGTCGGCGCTTGTACTTGC
This sequence comes from Apocheima hispidaria, assembly GCA_947579745.1. Lineage (NCBI taxonomy): Eukaryota > Metazoa > Arthropoda > Insecta > Lepidoptera > Geometridae > Apocheima > Apocheima hispidaria. Next base: position 13,822,175 of record OX388164.1, on the reverse strand, counting down.
GAGGTGTGTTCCGCGCGCATCATGCTACATTTAGGCGCGTTCCGGATCGGGACGAAACACCAACATTTTATAGACTGTGATACAATTTTGGGATTGCAGCGTCGCGTCAGCAGAGTAAGTAAATTGGTTAAAAAAAATCGAACTTCTGTGTACTTTATACCTAGTACCTACGTACGATATGTAGGTACATATATTGCAAGTCAACATAGTGAGTGATCCGCCAGTGAAGCGGGGCGTGCTGTCTGGTGCCAAGCTGTCCCTGAAGCCGACCAGTACAGCGCGAGCGCCTGCCGACTTGGCGCCAAACAATACGCACGCTTGATTATGTCGCGGGATATACCGACGCTAACCTCGCTTGATCTCTCCGGTGGGTAGACCCACTCGACTCGACTACCTTCCTACCTACTTATTGGTTACTCTTTGACGAGTGGAGCTTCCGTTTCGTATACTTTTCCTTGAACGGCATAATATTCTCCGGGTTTTCCTAGTTTGAAGAAATTCTCTTAAGAAAAAAGGCAATAAGTTACGTACGTACGTACACTACACTATAGAAAAGTTTTGCCGACGTGTCCGACCGAGCTCGAGCGCGGCCACTGAGGTGCTAACGAGACGAGTTGGGCCAAGTTTTTATTATTTATCAGGGATTTCTTAATATTACGGCATCACAGTCATGATCACATCATGAGACAGTATGTTATCGACTTTAGGATGACTTTTTAATCATCTTTGAAACATTATATCGTAAGTAGATAAGTATCGATACGATACTTTATTTCTCTTTCTTTTAAATCAAAAGGTTCCACAAACTAATAATTTCTCGGAATTAATGAATCCGCGTCGCGTCGGCATCTCGTGAGTAACACACATATCTACTACAATACAGTGTCCAATTTACGAAAACACCGGGGGTTCGGAGACCTAGCGAACAATGTTAATGTTTCTTTTTAGGGTTCCGTAGTACTAAAAGAAACCCTTATAAGTTCGTCTGTCTGTATGCCTATCTGTCTGCCTGTATCCTTTACAGCCTTTTAACTTCCAAAGTTATAAACTTACATGCTTGTTATTTATCCGAAACTTACTACCGACTTACCTAACTGGACAGTCTGTCCAAGGTAGTTATAATGGTCAACTACTTCGAGCGCATCGTTCCCAACAACTACCGGTACGGGTGCAACATGGGCATTCGACATGACACGTCTTGTCCGTGTTCATTTTTAGACCTACCTGTTGGGAAACGCTACTGAGGTCGTTGAGCATAATATTGAGGTCCTCTAGCGACTCTGCCATGATTACTATATCATCGGCAAAACGAAGGTGAGTCATGTATTCGCCATTAATGTTGATGCCGAATCCGTTCCAGTCCAAGAGCTTGAAAACGCCCTCCAATGCGTTCGTGAACAAGTTTCGGAGAAATAACATCTCCCTGTCACACGCACAGAAAAAGAATTTTTTTTTACTTCTCTCTTCTGTGGTCACACGCCTTTCTGCGATTGGATTGGTTTCGTGCTCTCGTCCTGCAAGCGGATTGACATGGTGAAGTTTCTATACAAACACTTCATCATTTCGATATACCTATAGTCGATATGACATCGCTGAAAGGATTGCAATACCGCCCAGGTCTCGATGGAATCGAAGGCTTTTTCATAGTCCACAAACGCCGGGCATAATGGCCCATTACACTCTTCAGTCTTCTGTATAATCTGGCGGAGCGTGTGTATGTGGTCCATGGTGCTATTAATGGATGATGGAATTAAATAACTTCTGAAAGACTAAAAGTACCGGTTTTCCACCCGCTCTCAGAAGCTCCGTCGTTATTCCGCTATCACCTGGCGCCTTGTTGTTTTTAAGTTGCTTGAGAGCCATTCTAATCTCGCATAGGCTGATGTCTGGGATGTCCTCGGTGTAGTGTCGGGTCAGTTCGGCTCTGGAGTCCTGAGTTCTTCTGACAATGGGTTTTCGTGTCCTCGTGTCTTCGTTTTTTGTCGTCCTTAATACAACTTGTACAATAGGATCGCAAGTCGTGTCGCATTGATTTCGAGATTCGCCTATTAAGCTTGCCCTATTCTGACAAGTCAGCTGAAGATTGCAGTCTCATCTCAGTCCGGTCTTCCATTAACTTAATAGTTCTGACGGAGAGCTTTTGAGGTTTTTTCCAGCGTGGGGCCTTAAAGAACTCGGACCCCACTGCTTTGACAGTTTCCACCAGCCCATTGTTTAACTCGTCCACAGTCTCGTATTCGGCTAGGTAGCGATTACGCAGTTCGAGTTGAAAGTCTTCGGGATTCTGGATTTGGGCAGGACCAAGACGGAGCGTAGACTTTGCCAGACATGACCTCTCAAGCTCGACGTTGATATTCAATGAGCCTCTGAAAATGCGGACAGGGCAATGTTTCCACCGTAAGTACTGGCATTTAGTAAGACATTTAACATCTAATAAATATCCGGCGACCCGGTCATGCCAGTCTGCGACCAGAAACACCGAAGGACGGGTAGCAGCCTCCTCTTAGCAATCGGTGAACGTTCTGTGATCCCCAAGCGGCTACCAAGAAGCGAATATTCAACGTGTGGTATTATACCTGTGGAATTTCACACCAGAACTCAGCTGCTGTTCTAATTTATCGTGGCATGATTTCACCGCGCAAATTGTCATATTTTTTAAATGGTTTCTTTTAACACTATCACTGACTCAGAGCACTGACCGCGCGAGCGTCGTACGGTGCCATGTGATCTGTGCGTTTATGGCACCAACTGAACGGTATGATTATGATTATTTATAGTATGACAGGTACAAGGCAAACAAATACGAAGAATGCGCTATGATTAAAACATCTCATTTATTCAAACAGAGAAATGTATGTCACCGACGTGACAGATAAAATACTTTCAACTTAAGTTTTACAAGATAAGATAGAAGACATTTTTACCGGCGCGCCATCTTCGGTCGCGTCAACCGAGATGGTGACACTTACGAGACGCGATAGCTACGTGCGCGAGATTCTCAGACAGGGATCGTTACTTACACATTTGACAGGTTATCATTCAACAAGTCTGTGAAAATGTAGAGAGAGGTCGAACACCGCTTATCATCATCATCATCATCATGACATCATCATCATCATGACTAGCCTTGTGGCTCAGTGGCCGGATTTCCACCTTCTGAGCTGTAGGTTGTGGGTTCGATTCCCACCGAGGACAAATATTTGTGTGATGAACATGGATGTTTGTTCTTTGTCTGGGTGTTTCTATGTATTCTATGTATGTATTTACAAAAAAAAAAAACAGTATTTATGTATTCTATCAGTCATCTGGTTCCCATAGTACAAACTTGCTTAGTTTGGGGCTAGATGGCGCTGTGTGTAAAAAAAAAAAAAAAAAAAAAACGTCAGCCAGAATACATCCACTGCTGAACAAAAGCTTCCCCTTAGAAAAAGGAGCAACATAAATGAATTGAATAGAATAAGTGCACTGTATAATAAAAATGCACAAATATTAATTAAGTGCAATGTAAATGTATGTATGTGTAACATGTTGAAATTTTGCTTGTTTTTGTTCGATAGTTTAATGAACTACCTAATTATTTGTGTACAGTTTACTATAAGTATATTATTTTTGACGTATAAATTCGTGTTTACTAATAAAGAACTTTGAACTTTAACCTTTAGAGACGGAAGGCAGCTTAGGGATCGCAGAACGCTCACCGTTTACTAAGAGGACGCTGCTGGCCGTCCTCCGGTGGTTCTAGTCGCAGTTTTAGGACATACCCGCGTCCCCCGGGTCCGCCGCGTACCTACAAACCCCAAACACGTGGAAAAATACCTAGGTAAGTATATAACGACTTGCAACACAGCAAGCGGCCGCCCTCTATGTGAGAATGCGGACGCAATACCAGCGTTAGTTTAGAGCTGAGTAAAAACTCGGTTCGGTTAACAGCTAGTAAGCTTTGGATCCAGACCACTGGCGACACTCGCCATCGCCCCTTATATAGCGGATACCTTCATTACAAGTGCTATATGACGCCACGTCACGTCACGCCACACGACAACTACAAGGCGATGGCGGCGGTGATGGCTTTGAATTCATCATTCGAAGTGTGCGTTTCTCGCCCCGTGTACATAAATCATCGGAATAATGAATGTACAGTCAACTCTCTATACTTCGATATTTCTGCTCTAGAAGTAAGTAAACAGTGCTCGAACCACTCAGCGAACGATTATCCAAACAAGTCAAAGATCCTGTACAGGTAGCTGCGTATGAAACAAGCCGTGGTAGAACTGATTCGGTTCCCGGCTACTTTTCGTCATATCGTATGGCCATGCGTCGACTGCTGCATTGCAGCTGCTCCCATGATTGTTGTCAGATAATAAAGCCAGCTTTATCTACTTAAACGGTAATTACTTTTCTATGTTGATTGTCGTTAGGAGTAATTGTGAATTACAGTCATTATCTGCCTACATTCACACGGCCGTACAAATTAGTAAGTTGAGTTACTTTCATTATATCGATCGCTATGTTCCCAAGATCAAAGCGAAGCTGAAATTAACTAAACAACCATAAAAGCGACTACAGCACAACTTAAGGCTACCTATAATAAATATGATTATAAAGGTTAGCTGTTAAATTGGTTTTAGAGGTCTCAATCCGATTAGACTATATTTGGAAGTACATACTACTGGCCTTTCCCTCCCCTTAATAATATCACTAGTAGTTCTGCGAACAGTAGACCTCGCGAGTCACAATTTCATATGTTTTTTTTTGGTGACGGCGATTTTTGATTGGTGGGGTATTTCCTCCAAAAAGGGGGAAAGTTAGCTTAATTCTATAAAATTGTAGAACCTCTATACCAAGTTTCGTCAAGATTGACCTAAAAAAATACGACCTGTACGCGAGTACCATACGGACAGAGGAAAGCAAATTTGGCCAGTTAAAACAAAGACTTTCATTCGCTTCGCTCGCTCGGTCAACAGCAACAGAGCTACGGGGGGACCTGAATTTTTGCATGCAGTTTTTTAAGGGTCAGAGAGTGACATAGATAGTATCCCGGGAAAATGTACGTTCCTGAAGAAATTTTCACGCGGGTGAAACCGCGGGGCCCAACTAGTATTATAATACTTATACATCATTTAAGTACAAAAATGTTGAACCTAGCGTGGGGTCATGAGCTATAGAAAGAACTCCTTGTTTTGATTCCCATCGTCGTCAACCAACCAAACTCAAACCTTATTCCAGTGATAGAAGGTTCGATTCAAATTGTACGAGGCTCGTAAGGAACACAGATGTTCTACGCGTTATGAAAACATGAATATTGCTACCTAGTATAGTTGACTAGCCGCTGGTGACACGAACACGACGCGAAACGACACTGCTCCCATTCGAGAAACACCGCTCTATGTTACGGTAGCTGCAGCCGGGCCGGGCGCGTTGTAATGCTAGGTAACTGTAACTACTTCTACTTTTGATTGTATGAGAGGCACAGATGTGATGTGAAAGAGTCGAATGAATGATGGCGGCGCAAATTGCATTTCGAAAGGCAATGGGTGGCTTCAACGATGGAATTATATAAATGGAGAAAGAATTGCCGAATCTAAAATAGCGTTAAATGAAACTAAATCATAGGCTCCATTCAAGCAAGAAGATACCACTAAGCTCAAGACGACATCATGCTGACATTGACATTTTTGTTGTGCTTTTGGATATAAATGAGAACGTAATCAAAAGTGATTTTGTTTCGAAATCATGGTTTCTTTACACATTCAGAATATCAACAAATCCATGAAGAAACATAAATATGAGCAGACCTAAATATAGCCGGTGGAAATATAACGATAAAGAGGTTTGACGTGGTCGTTGCTCTAAGTACCTGTACACTGCTATGTACTGTACAAGCACTGAGTTATAACTTCCGAGCGTTCGGGTCGAGTCTGATTTACAACTAAGGCCAGCGCAAATAGCGGAATATATTCGAAGCGAAGCTCTGCAATATACACAAGTAGGGAACTGGACGGAGCCATCCATCTGCCGCGCTCCGGCAAATCCTATCACGTCGCATAACTTCCCCGGAGATTACCGCCGACACTCGCCACTCGATACATTACTTCAGGCCGCCGCGCCGCCGGAGGAGGGCTGGGGAGCGGAGAGGATTGGAGAGGGGAGGGTTCGGTCATCAGATGTCTTATCAAGATAGATGGGAGAGCGGCAGCATCTCGCGACAGCCGACAACCTTATCAGCTGTGACAAAACACATTCGATAACTTGGGTACACTTCAACCACTCGGGCTTAGGAGCATTACATATAGACAGAATTGGGCCGGGTTTCCGATTTCTCGTTCTAATCGGTGCTTAGGATCGTTATTGTTCTATTGTAGAATCTGACATTTGTGTGTGTCAGCTCCCAGCACTGACGTCTACCATACTAGTGACGTCAGTGGCTCCCAGTCATAATTGGCTACAACATTGCATACTACAGTGCATCTCCAGCATTAAGCAACTCGGTACCGGCCCGAACGCCGGAGGTCGGAATTGATCTATGATCTCCAGAGACAGAGGGCATGCTCGCGAAGTGTCCGGAAGAGCTCGGCGCATAGGTTTCGGAAGTACGTAGTTGGCTCACGGAACACTTTCTCGACGACGAAGCGACGCGGTGCTGCTCGAACGGCTGTTGGCATACTGTCCTAGTTATCGCTGTCTTTATACCGCAGAACAAAGCACTTGGAATAACAGACATAGTTACTTCTTATCGATAGCTACATGTATCGGAGAGACCTTCCCGCGCGTCGCGAGGGCCCGTCCGCGTAATGCAGCGAAATTCGCACCTCCTGTTGTTGTAAATCGGATATCATCTATCCAGCCCATTGTTACAGTTTGATTCATGTTCGTCAGTTTGATGTAGGGTTGCCAATTGGTTCCTTATGTATTTGTAAAATGAGGATTTTCAATAACGTTTTCTTGACAAGAAGATAATTAAATTTTACTATAGACTATATAGTAGTTCGCGCCGAACTGAGACCTCGCGACCCCTATATCTTCACCACCCCTGGACCGATTCAGCTCATATTCGAACTTAAAAATTGTATTGAAATGAACTAATAAATTTACAATATTTGCCTACAAAATTTCATGAAGATCGGATCAACGGTTCGCAAGTTATCATCGGACAAATATACATACAAACATACATACAAAAGCCGATTTGTCCCAGTAAACTCTGAGACCTTTGCTTCGCTCGGTCAAATATTTGCTATATATAAATACAATAAAAGTTTAAGTGTGTTTGTAAAAATCACTGAATCTTCTTAACGGCAAATGTACGAGTATATAGTAGACCCGTCGAGTTGGGCTAATATGTTATGTTATCTTACGTATGCTTCATCTATATAATAAAAGAACTTACCCTTCTCTAGGAACAACGCACAGACCAAAGTGCTTATCATAGAGACGTGTAATTTGATCCCAATACTCCTCAACTGGTTTAGCTGAATAATAAGAACGGTTTTGACGAAATTCCACTTATAAAAACACCCCCAAAGTTGTATGGAAATAAAATCTTTTGTCACGCTATGCCCATGAAACTCGGTTTGTGTAATACATAAACATTAAAAAAGGCATGCTTAAAGATTTTTTGAAAATCAATCCCTAAGAGGTGAAATGGGATGTTTGATATTCTCTAGCCTAGGCGAGCAAAGCCGTGCGGGCGGGTTATATGGCGAGCAAAAATCCTATTTCAGAAAATGTTTGAATCGTAGCGGGTGGCACCCCTGGCGCGGAGCGGGCCGCCGCGCGTTGCCGCCGTTACTCGATTGTCGTCACTACTCGGTGTTTATGTACGAGGGGACCTAGCTCGTACATAAATGATGCAATTTGTTTTAATTGTTTTAAATGCAAACATTAATCCAAATCCTTTAAGTACTGGCGTGGTATATAGACTGACGTGACGGCAATAACCGAAAAAAACAATAATTAGTAATATTATGTAATTTTTACAACATCAGTTACTAAAATAGGTTCCAACTGATCATTATGCATTTAGTAAAAAAATATTAAAAATATTTGTATGTGAATTCAACATCATAATAAGCACTTTTTGAGACATCATTAATTAGAGACACTTACCCCCGAATACTGAAACGTTCGTTAACTTTGACAACAACTTTAACTTTCTAATACCTACTGCCTTTGTCTGGCACTAAGCAAATGACAAAAAGTTAACAAACGTTTCCGTATTCGGGGGTTACAATAACATTTATTACAAACGACCTCTTCTAAACAAATTTGTAATATGTTTGACAAATTTGTATTTATTAAAAATCATTATTTATTGTAATAACTGAATAATAAACTGAGGAAGATACCAATAAAATAATGGACATTCTTTGAGACCACAGATGAATCTGTGTTTGAGACCTACCAATTGTTCAGGGAAATATAAACTAATTAAAATAAATTATAAAATCGTACACAGTTACCGGATTTTTTTTGATTTCTGTAGCCTTCATCTAGGAAACGCGAGTTTATGTTTATGACGAGTTTTAGGGCTGTTGTCAGACATTTTTAAAGTTCATGACATGTTTCTGGCGGTGACGTAATTCTGTGGCGCGCCGAATACAAACGGAAAGCTGATCGCCTAATTTCAATTTCTATGCCCTTGTTTTCTCTTTTATTCGCAAACGCGGACTTAAAATGGTTGGATAATGCCGTAGCCGTAGACAGCGGACTTGTTGGTTTGTTCGCTAGCGGAGCTTGCTTTATTTATGTCTGATTGTAGGTAGGATGATAAATAGGCAGGTGGATGGTGAACGCACATTCACTTAATCAATCATTTATGCAGTGGCTTTTGTTAGCATTGTACAAAGTAACAAGGAACGCAGGATTCTCTACTTTTATACGATTTACCTAGAATAAGTAAGTAGGATACGATTCTAATAGGTGGGAGGTATCTCCCGCGTGTCTATATGTATATCCGCAACAACAGAGTCCATTCGTGGATCATCTGCCTGTGGGATTACTCGTATGTCTGGGCTTGTATGTCGCCGAACCGATCCCGCGCCGTATGCCGCATTGAACTTCCATTAGTCCAAGACCTCTCAGAACCTCACCTCCTTCTTACTAATAAGCCCTTTCGCAATTCCCTAGTACCTTTCTACACTGGCGCTTTTACAGTTCGATTGTCGCTCGAAGGTTCCGACTTCCGACCGATCGTTGCGAGTTCTACGATACTCTAGTGCGACATATTCACGGAGTTTACTGACCTGTCGCATTGGTTACGTATGCTGTAACATACCCGCGTTAGATGATGCGATGCAGTCAGCGGCTCGCGCTAGTTTGTGTAGCGCTGTCGGCGGGACGGGAGACAGCATCCGGCGTGGTTGGCAACAGCCGGCGCGCAGGAAGCGCCCCGGGATCGATAGCTCTGTGCTGCGAGCGCCGCGCGCTACACTGGCAGCTGCGCTCGAGCACTACCTCGCTTGATAAAACATGTACCAAGACACTCTTATTGAAATTATTTGAATAAATCTATTTTTTAGACAATGTCCTCAGTTTTATAAATTTATTTTTTATTAAATTTCTCTGCGTCCTTGTTATCTGATACTGTAATCTAAATGCTTAGTTTTAGAAGTAGGTAAGTTCATGTTAAAACGCGTAAAAACAGTATTATAGCATAGTGTCATTTCGACGCGACGATTAAGATTGCCGGTTCGTCGAATCTCAAACTCCGAAACGACGTCTTTCAGATCAGGCAGGATTCGTAATGCCTGACATCACATTGTCCTCTTGCTCGCTGGACGCTCTGAGTGCAGCGTCGTGCGGTGACGGATGTGCAAGTGTAGAGTGTATGGACACACTTTCTCTTAAGGGTTATTTCCTCTGCTTTTCTGTAACGTGCAAATATCATGAAACTAGCCTTATTTTATTCCGCAACCATGAGTATAACGATAGTGGCTATAATTTAGGTCCCTGAAGAGTCGGTGCAAAGTTGGTTTGAAGACGTCTCCACCACACGGCAACGTCAGCCTCCAACCATCCCCGAGAGGTCCTTTCTTAGTAGGCACTACTTCTTTTGCTACAGGCAGGGGATACCGACGCTGTATTCTAGTGCGCATCACAGACAGGCACCTCATTATCTTTTTATTCCTCTTTTAATTCTGGAAAATTTCACCCAGATTTTGATTTGCCACGTATATGACATGATATTATATAGATTTTATTATCATTTGCTTGAAAGCCCATATATCATCCCAACGAGGAACCCTATGGTGGTGCATGCGTTGATCACTCGTATGCGGAGTGACGCGTCTCGCGAGTGGAGCGTATCAGCGCATGGACGCGGCTCCAGTCTCGGCCAGATGTAGCATGATTGCAATATTTTTATGACGTCTATAAAAGAACACGATATCCTTGTGGCGAAACTAGATCGCCGCCTATCGACCAGCATATCCGCAGAATTTAATTCCGGAGCCACAATCTTATTTTCTAAAAGTCTCCCGATGGAACATTTCAGTTTCCCCCATTTAGACAAATCTGCAGATATTTCGGTTACTGTGTTATGCTACATAACATAACATGTGTTATTCTATGTCTTCGTCTTTACTAATATTTAGAAGCAACGCGAGAAAGTACCCTAACATACTCGTTATTTTAATGTTGTAGGATCGAGTTCAATTTATGCAGTGGAAGTTGAAGGCAGTCAATTCGGTCTGATCTGACCTTGAGAGTAAGGCTGAAACTCAAATTAGCGTGTTGTGGAAAATTATGACAAACACAAAATGAGACCAATCTGTGTTTTACATACATTAGAAATTAGAACATAACTATGAATTATACATTCTTTTTTTTTTACATTAGAATTACTGGTTATGGAATATGAAGTTGGCATCCGGTCGTGCCAGCAGCGTGGAAATGTGCTAGTGTCCATTAGGCAGTAGTTCCATAGCTCCACCCACGTATACGTACACAAAGCACTCCGCTGGCTCGAATGTTCATTGTTCCATAACATAACTATAACAAATCTCGATAAAGGCTCGCTCGGCGCCGTCATGTAGCGCCAAGCCATCGTCTTCTGACGTCGGCGCCGCTCGCTATACATCTATAATACAACAGACACTTATACTTAGTGTGAGTAAAACATACTCGGTGTGACCCGCTTATACTCACGATTTTACATAAGTATATCTTATCTCGAAAAGTACTTAACTGTGGTAACCCTGATAATAATTATCTTCATTTGGCTCGAACGAACATATAGCCAGACATACACTTTCAATATACGTCAGGTTGTCTAATTACGACCATTTACTTTATTAAAATAATATTTATAATTAAAATTCTTATACAAATACTTTCGCATTTTTGTACTGCTAAAGTACAAAGAATTAGAGTTCTGATCTGAATGATCTATTTTTCTACATGTAAAGTTATGCTAGACAATAAAAAAAAATACTGTTTAATATATTCTAATATTACAAAAAAATACTTACGTAGTAAATTTTTCTGTGCAACTTATTATGTTGAGAATTACACCCCCAAATATTCTTCTTTATATTTATCTAATAGGAAATATTACTTAATTTTTTTTTCAATTTCGTTTTGACAATTTTATGTTTTTTTTTCGTGTATTTTTCCTATTCATGTTTCGTGTCGACTATTCAATGTTTGAGGTAAGATATGATGCATATCCCAACCCTTCTTCCATATCCAATGATCAAGCGTAAAGCAGATCGGAACACGTTCTGGATATCATTCCTTCCGTAGGAACGTGACCACTCCATGCTCAGCCCCTGCAAGAACTTACGCAGCGCATTTCTCTACGACGCTCGTTATGGCGCTGAGATACCTAAACAGGGCTGTCATGTCCCTCAAATGTTTCAGAGACAGAAGCAGTGAAGTGTCGCCGTATATTGTAGGTATCTACGTACGTTTCAGACGCCATTACCTCCCGAGCATAACGCGACCACTCTATAGAAAGCGCTCATTCTCGCAGTTCATTGCTCCATAACTGCGCTTGATAAGGGCTTCACCGGAACCATCAACTATAGGGTTGCTCATTCTGACGATGAAGAGACACTGCAGACCAAACATCGTCTTTTTCGTTCGTAGTCAAGTTAAGTTAAGTTATTACAGCGTCCCCTGAAATGGAAATTATTAACTTTCGTCAATTTCTTGGTTAAGAAGTAAATAGTACAAAGTTACCTGACACGGCGCGTTTTAAAGGTAAACTTGTGGAAATTTCCCAGAGAGGTTATAAATACCAGGTTAAGCAGGTAAGTGGTAGCCCTGCACCGGCTATAACATGAATCGCCCCGGCGCGGCCCCGGTCTTGACCATTACGGCCCCCGGCGACCGGCCCCCGGGGAAGGTACACCACTTTGTAATAACTGACTTCGTTAATTGTCGGTTTTAAAGCGCACTTTATATTTATGACCTTTGTGTCTGTTATGTCAGAGCCTCGGAGCTGATGTTGGAATCGTGATCCTTTCGTTACAGATGAAACAAAGACGAAGGGCGTAACTAAAGCGCGGATAAAGTTCCAACAACCATGCTCTTACAAATAATATTAATGTCAAAATAATACTATAGCAAATGTAGTACTTGTTATACAAGTTTATGTACAACAACGTCGGCAGCAGCTTTGTCATATCAATGAGAGTCTGGAGGTCGCGTGACATAAGAGGGAGGCAGCCTCCTCGGCTAGCCTGGCCCAGCCTATAGCCTAACCTAGCCTAGCTACCATTCACACGTGCCATATTGTAAGGTTATTTGTTTTCGTGTTCCTATAAGTGTTTTTATTTCCTTTTGTTTTGTTAATATGTTTAAAAAAACGGACAACCGCGAGTGTGACTCGCGCACCGTGGGTTCTGTACATTTCTTAGCGTAAAATGATATATGTAACTGCAAACGGAGAGCACCGAACATTGTTCTAACAAAAAGAAAACATTAAAAAAAAAAAAAAAAAAGTGATTTAATATTATATAAGAATGAATTCAGATTTTTCCTTTACTTGTGCTATAAAACCTTGCTTCTTGTTAAATTTCACAATTCTAGGCCAACGGGAAGTATAACACTATAGGTTCTGGTTTACTTGCGAGTGTGAAAATATGCGGCGTAGTAAATGGCCGTATAAGGGACTTAGTATTTGATACCTCCACGCATTCCTGACAAACATGGTCGTGACTCTCGACAGACAGACTGACAACGAAGTGGTCCTATACGGGTTACTTTTTTCCTTGACGTATGGAGTTATGTTATTTGCATCAGATTACGGACACCACATAAAATATGATGGATAACAACGAGCGGATCGAGTAAATGGCATCCACCCTAAAAATATGTACCATCATATAGACAAAAGAGTTGGTAGCTTGGACGAAACATCATAATGGACAGAGCCATGAGACGTTGCCGCTCCGATGTTCACATTGTCATGTTTCTCTCTTTATTACACGGATCGTCGCATAGAGTAAGCGAGAGAGCTATTGTAAGATTGGCAACCTCGCACTCTGTGTCCATTTTGACCGATTAGTAGGTCATAACATTGCGACCAACATTTACTCAAGAGTGAAATTAGATAAAAATAACACTGTCAAGACTCAATACTATCATACATAGTGATAGTGCTGTGTCTTGTCCATCGAGAACAACGAAAGGAGAAGTAAAAGACCCAGAATTATCATTTCATACGTAAGTCTTTTGTAGCGTTTATTACCTAAAATAAGCAGTATCAAAGCTAAATATTCGTTTCACTTAAAGAATATACATGTTTGAAGTCACACAACTATCACGCAGTGTTATTTAGTAATTAATTTAAGCTTTAATTTAAGATAAATAAATGCATTGTTTTACGTGTTTCTGCTAGTCAAGTACCACTGCACGTTTCAAACATTGTCGATATTTGGTCGATATTTATCTAATAATACTCTTGTAATATCCTACATATACTAAATTAGGTGAAACATGAACTGTTAATTCCTATCCGCGTTTAATCGGCTTGATACGTATTCTATCGATAATTAATTTTAATCTTTTTGAAGCTTTCGCGGCTTGAAATGTATGATATTTTGTACCAATATTGTGTCATGGTTAGCCAATTAATTAAAATAAAACATTTTGTTATAGGTTTCCAAAATGTCCAGAAAACAGAAATCAGTGGATAAAGGCTGTGAGGCGCGAAAACTGGGAGCCACCTACTTAAATACTCTCGACTTTGTTGAAAACATTTTCAAAAATCTAGTTTTTAATGGATGTGATTGCAGTAGTATAGATCGTACCAGATCTATAAAATATTTGGGAGTGACGATTGACGAACGCTTGAACTACTTTGATCACATAGCTGGTCTCTCCAGTCGGGCGAGGAAACTTATCTTCATAATGAAGAGGCTTAGAGATTGCACACCGATAAACATTGTCAGACAGGTATATGTGGCTTTGTGTCAATCTATTCTGCAGTATTGTGTCTCGGTTTGGGGTAGTACGTGCAAAACTCATATGATGAAAGTAGAGATAGCACAGCGAGCAATTATCAAAGTCATACTAAATCACCCTTTCAGATATCCCACAGACAGTATTTATAAAGAGCTCAAAGTACTACGAGTGCGGCAGCTTTACATTTTAAACGCCACAGTCAAAAGTCACAAAGTCTTGTTAAATCGAGATGACTACGATTCTCTGCTGGCTCGACGGGCCTTCAGAATGCCTACCCCTAATTATACCTCCCTTTTAGGATTTAGAAGCCCAGAATTTTCTCACCCCAATACCTATAACAATGTATGTAGGGAATGCACTATTTTAGGTTGCAATACCAAGTCATGCAAAAAGATAGTCACAGACTGGCTACTGACGCTCTCGTTTGATAAGACAGAGAAGATACTATTGTACAAGTCTCCTTACCTATGAACCAATAGTCGAAACCTCGTAGCTTAATTTATGTAGCGCAATTGGTATCAATTGCGCTACATGAATTCACGCATCATGCAAGCATCCTCTTTCAACCTTTTATTCGTACATACTGCATTGCAATCACACATACATCACATCTTCACACTACTCATACACACACTATCATACTATACACCACATACACACATTCATCACATAAATCCTTAGTTTTTTTTAAGTTGTTTTAATTATATTGTAAAATTCACTTTTCAAAATTGTAGCTTAACCTTTTCTACTTTTAACACCATTGTAATAAATTCATATTCGTTAACTTCTCTTACACAACTCGTGCTCTGAACCCCAAAATACAGGCATTCTCGCCTAGTTTGGGGATCGCTGGTAAAATCTATATTGTATAATGTAAGTTTTCTGGTAATAAAATTATTATTATTATTATGTGTATGTTTATACGTGTTGTATATATCTCGAAATGCTTAAAACATTTCGGTGTAATGAAGATCACGGGCCTAAGCCAAGTGAGCTTCATGTTCTACTACTTGTGGGTTATTTAGGTCTTCCTGTAAGAATTTGCGGACAATGCGACATGTATTCAAAATGACGGCTTTTTGCATTGTCATGTAGGTGTTCTCATTGATGTCTATTACTTTTAATGATGTAGTTAGGTGTTTAGGGATTATTCCTGTACTGGATAGCACCAGCGGCACAATGTATACCTTATTCATCTTCCAGATTCTTAGAATTTCTTCCTTTAGTTCGGTATATTTATTAACTTTTTCTGTGATGGTTCTGTGAAGGTTATGAGTATTGGGCACTGCAATGTCAATTATAAATACTATTTTATCTTGTTTGTCAATCAATATAATATCAGGTCTATTATTATGGATAGTTTTGTCAGTTAATATGGCTCTGTCGTAATACAATTTATGTCTGGTGCTCTCCAATACAGGTTTTGGGTTGTATTGGTAATAGGGTGTAGTTTTGTCGGGAATAAGTTTGTGCTTAATGGCTAATTTCTGGTGTATAATGTGTGTTACTTGATTGTGTCGATGAGTGTAATCTGTTGGTGCTAGAGTTGGGCAGGCGCTTGTGATGTGTTGTATGGTTTCAGATTGTCGATGGCATTTTCTGCAAATGTCATTCTGTACGTTAGGATCTTTAATTATGTGCTTTCTATAGTTTTTAGTGTTGATAACCTGATCCTGAATAGCGATCATGAATCCTTCTGTTTCGGGAAATAGAGATCCTAGTTTTAGCCATTTATTTGAAGCCTCTAAGTCAATGTGTGGTTGTTCGAGATCGTGAAGATGTCTACCGTGTAATTCTTTTCTGCGCCAAGTGTTTATTTTATCAGTTTCGGCAGATTTCGGAGATCTAATTTGGATGTCTCTAGCTTTCAGATTGAGAGGTGTAAAGTTTTTATCTGTCTCTACTGTGGCCGAGTGTATATTACTAGTTTCAGCTTTAGTGTAAAAGAATTTGCGTAGATTGTTGACTTGCCCTTCCCATAGCACTTTCAGATCAATGAGCCCCCTACCCCCTTTCAGACGCTTTATAGATATTCGTTCGATCGCTGACTTTGGGTGCAAATTATTGTGTTTGGTAAGTGTCGTTCTAGTTTTGATTTCTATTTGATTGATGTCTGTCCGTGACCACTTAATGATTCCAAAGGAATTGGTAAGTACTGGTATCGCATATGTGTTTATTGCTTTGAATAGGTTTTTTGAAAATAGTGACTTTTTGCAGATTAAATTCAGCCTACGTGTGTACTCTTCGCAGAGTTTCTTTTTTATTTGTGTATGGTTGACAGATTTTGATTGAAGAATGCCTAAATATTTATAAGTATCAGTTGTTTCCATTTGTGCAAAGTTGGTTTCATTAGTTTCACTGTCGTCGTTAGTCTTTATGACTTTACCTTTGTGTATGTGGAGGGTTCTGCATTTATCTAAGCCAAAGGACATATTAATGTCTTTACTGAATTGCGTTGTTTGTTGCAAGAGCCTGTTTAGAGCTTTTTCAGATTTGGAGAATAATTTTATATTTCTGATTTTTCTAATTTCTGTTTCTGCTGTAAGTCTGTAACCACTATTTTCACTGTTTAGTAGATGAGACAGAGGGTTTAAAACGAGACAAAACCATAAAGGACTAAATGAATCTCCTTGAAAAATACCGTTCTCAATCGGGATTTCGTCAGTGCTAATAGACTGAGCAGAGTTTGATAAAACGAGTCTGGTCTTCCACTCGGTCATGGCATTTTCCAAGAAGGTTATGATTGTTGGGTTGATTTTATAAATCTGTAAAATACGAATGAGCCAAGAGTGAGGTACGCTATCGAAAGCTTTTTTGTAATCAATATAGGAGATATGTATATTTCTATTGTGGGTTTGTGCATGTTTAAGTACCGTAGAATCAATTATGAGTTGTTCTTTACATCCTTTATGATGCCGCCTGCATCCCTTCTGCTCTTCGGCGATTATATTATGTTGTGTTAGGTGGATATGTATTTTTTGTGTGATACATGAGGTAATGATCTTGTAGATAGTTGGAAGACACGTGATGGGTCTATATTGAGATGGGTTTGTGGTGTCATTGCTTTTTGGGAGCATATATGTTATTCCTTTTGTTACAAATCTGGGCATTTCAGCTGTTTCTTTTAAAAGATCCGAGATTATTCGTGCTAAGACATTGTGTAGTATAAAGAATTTCTTGTACCAAAAGTTGTGGACGCCATCAATTCCCGCTGCCTTCCAGTTCTTTGTCTTGTTTGTGATCATTTCAATGTCTTCTCTTGTAATATCTACGAATTCCATTTCCTCTATATGGCTCCACCTATATTATTATTATTATTATGACTGAGCTGTCAATCAAAAAAACTAGGAAGAATAAAATAAACTAGGAGACGGTGTAGATACTTATTAACTGTCATAGTTACTATATATATTCGTACTATTTACATGGCAATTACGAGTTTCGATGTGCAACGGCATATTTTTGCAAATATTGTGTTCTTAATTTACAAATTCTTAGTTTTGTACACTTGTGTACATTTTTATCGAAAGATTCTGCACTAGTTTTCACTTCCCTACTCACTAAACGCGCCAACAGAAAGTGGACACGCTCCCAAAGCAATGACTCTATCCAGTATAATGCTAAATCCATGGTCGGTAGACTCTTAAACTGAGATTCTTATGACGTAAGTCTGCATACAGTAAGTAAGTACTGTTCCAAATCCTTAAACTAATGGCATCGTCTCAGCTTGTCGTTGATGGAGTGTCACTTCATGAATAAAGATAAGAAGAATGTCTCTACAAACAAAATGCCGTTATCAAAATCCAGCCCATCAAGTTTCATATCCTATTACAGGAAAGGAAGCCATGGAAGCCTGCCAGAGACTAGGACGAGCACGAGGTAGAGGCGTCATTAGCGCGAGCGGCGCGGAGCGAGGCGGAGCGCGCGGGTGTGTAGAGGCAGGATGCCCCGCATGCAGGCCTATTCATATAAACTGCTACACGCTTCCTGCGCGTATCCCTTTGTCGCTTCAAGTGCGGCTAGCTGGGTGGCTGGCAATAAACACTTTTTGTTAAATAAAAAGAAAAATATTAAAAAAGAGCTCTTATCTTCTGGTCATATAGAACCGAAGTCATAGGGTTTTTTACATATAAAAATTGGTGGGTGGAGGACTACGATGGTTGATCTAATGTTAACTTTGTTTCTTAGATATTAGCAAATAATGTACAGTCCGACTAAATTTCAAGCTAGGTGCGACAGTTTGTTTTTGGTTTTAGATTCTAAGGACCTTATTCATAAGGAGAATTCTGTGACTCAAAGTTTTTTTTTTTTTTTGTGGCTTTTGTTAAGGTGCGTCGTTTCGCTCAGCGCGCGAAATTCAAATTTTGTTGCGTTTTCATGAAAACTAGTTTTGCGATAATAAATTGATTGTTTCAAGTAATTACACCAACCGAAAATTCAGTTGAAAGCTAGTATAAGTACATTTCTCACTAAACCAAAAACCGAGATGAAAATCAGCTTATTGAGATTTGTAGCTAAACCAACGTTATCTAGGTCATCATTTTACCCGTAATTTCTTAAAGCAACTTATTTATTGGCGCAAAATTGGTTCCAATAAATCCACGATGAGTAATTGAGCTGTAATTGACAAAAAACGCAAGAAAATTTGAATTTCGCGCGATGAGCGAAACGTTGCACCTTAAGAAACATTTTTGTCATAGACAAGTAAGTTGTACGTCAGAAAAGAGAAAAAAAAAACGGAATTTTGAATTTATCAGATAAAACAAAGAAAATATCCTATATGAATGAATGAATGATATGACAAAACAAAATGAACACTTATTACAATATAGAACTGGAAAATTAAAATAACTACAATTCTAAGATCGTGTAATGTTATCGATCTCTCGGTTACCATAGATAAAAATTTACACTAAGTCGGACCTGAAACTATTGACAGCTGAATCTACCTGATATGAAAACACAAACTGAAAAAGTTACAATCGACAGCAAGAAAAAAAACATCATAAAGGTTTGCGTCCGTTATCTGAAAGGATATACGGCGTTGGAGCGGCGCGCGGCGGGCCGAGCTCCAGCGCGATGCAGTCCTTGGAGCAACGCAGGCCTCCGGCCGACCCCGGGACGGTACCGAGTTGCTCAATGCCACAATACGAGGGGCGTCATTATAAACTGAGAACGAGCTACAAACTCTTTGGAAACGAAGAAAAGTTATGACTGGCCGGTAAAGCTGGAATAGGAGTTTTGGCGGGAACGTGAAGAAGTTATGTCGCGTCATGCTATTATTTTCCAAAAGTTGTGTGTTATATCGAGTGTTAATGTATAAAAGTTGGGTTTTTATCCATTAAGTGTTCGTGAACGTGCACGAGTGTTGGTGACTAGTGTTGTTTCCAAAACTCCATAGAATCCTCTAGTAAAGTCTCCACCACTTTACTGGGGCATGACGTGGACTTGATTGTGACTTACTTTGCTGGACTTAGACTATGACTGAGACTTATTTTAATAGTGAAATATTTGACATCATTTGAAATATTACAATACTTGACACTGGCTAAATACACAACGTGTGGAGCCAAAAAATAAGAGAAACAAAAAAAATTGTTAAATATTGATTAGACTTAAAAATAGGAAATGATTTGAATGTAATGTTATGTTATTTATCTTTTATAATTCAAAAAAGCAATGCAAAAATTCGGAATACGGGCGTATTTCGATATTTGCCCGCTTGCCGGTCCGTTCGACGGTGCTACGGAGCGTTCATGAGGCTGATTATGATGATGATGATACGCTTGAACCTAGGGTTTTATTATTATTTGTCAGATTATACCAAACATTTCTTCAATTCATTTAAAAATAAATGTATAATATGCCTTACCTGCCTTATTGCTAATATGCCTGGCACCGGAATATTGATTGCTCGCACCCGGCTCCCTCGCCCTGGCTCACGTTATCTTGTTCGCACTTTTGCAACATTTTTTTAATATAATAATAACAGAGAGGATATTTAAAATAATATATCATTTAATATGCTCAGAATGCCATTGCCAAAGTTTAGTAGCAATTTTCATGTAATACAATTATTATTTATTTTGTCGAAGGAGAAGGAACAAATACAATTTTTCAGAGTTTTTTTTTCTACTCCATCGTCAAACAATAAAATAATAACATTAATATTGATAAATTGATATAAAACATTGACAATGGTATTCCTAAGATATAAAATTATATATTTTTTAATTTTCTTTTTGTAATTTTATATTAAAAAAAATGCTGAAAAGGTGTAAACGAGATAGCTGAAACAGGGAGCCGGCTCCTATGTCTCAACATGGTCGCGGTCACACGACCGACGTTCAGACGGACGCAATGAGGAAACGATCAATGTAAAACATCACGACATGACATGATCTACCGCATGATGATCTACCGCAGTAGATCACAATATTTCAGAAGATAAAACCGAATATGCAATAAAAGTAGTTAATTTATTAATTAGGTTATGTGCACAGATGAATGTTATGTGTGTCAATTGTTATCTTCAAAACAATCAGCGAATTATTTTAAACAGTTATTATAGAGGTAATTAATTTTTAGTGTTTATTGTAGGTACCGTGGAAATGAGAGAACCTATTTACCTTTTCGATTCGATTAAAAATAAAAACGAATGGCATCGTTAAAAATATCTTGAATCGATCCAAAATCGTAAAATGTTAATCGTTGTAATCGCTTCAAATCGTAAAATTGTAATCATGGGAATAGAACTGTACTGAATCGGTTGACTTGAACACGGTTAGAGTCGGTAAAGCTGTAGCAGGGCCAGGAGATAGCGGCAGCGGAGCCACTCGAGTCGGAGGATGCTGGATGCAGCTCCGCGCCGCAGGTAACGCGGATGAATGGATGCCGATCCACTCTCCACAAAAACGAAACGCGACGCTGGAGTACGCTTCTGTCAGTGGCGCAAAGCGATGGCGCATGGCGCGCCGCGGCGAGGCGGACTTGGCGTCCAATTTTTTTACGAAAACTCGTGGCTCTGCCATTATTTTGAATAGTAAATTTTTGACCGAGCGGAGCGAGGTCTTAGAGTCTACGGGAACAAATCGGTATTTGTATGTATGTTTGTGTGTATATTTGTCTGACGATAACTTGCGTACTGTTGATCTGATCTTCAGGCAAGTAGTACATGACAATACAATTTTCAAGTTCGAGTATGAGCATAATCGGTGAAGGGGTTGCAAAGATTATAGGGGTCGAACGGAACAGATTACAAAATTCGTTTATTATAAAACAAACTAGATGGCGTACTATGCACTTAAAACGCGATGGCGAGATCCGTAGACAGAAAGCATCTTTCATCCAGCCATTGACTAAACAATTTTAACCTTAGCGTCGTTATAATACGACACAAACGTCGAGATGTTACGCCCGACTTCATAAGATTCGGTACATGGACGCGAGATATTATTTTTTTCACAGATGATTTTTTCTGTTTTGGCGCCACACGTTGTGGCCATTTGACACTGGCTAAATCCAGTGTCAAGTATTATAATATTTCTAGTGAAGTCAAATAATTCACAATTAAAATAAGTCATAGTCTAAGTCAAAGAAAGTAATTCACGGTCAAGTATACGTCATGCCCCAGTAAAGTGGTGGAGACTATCTAGTAGTCTCCATCACTAGAAACCTCTAGGGTTTCTATAGAGTTTTGAAACAACACGAAGAGTCACGTTTTACAACATTACGACCAATTAAGTACCAAAAATAATAGCATCATCATCATCATTAATTTACTGTCATAGGAACAACGCATTACCTATCTGTTATATGCTTTGTTAAATAAATGTCAACTCGATCGAAACTGTTGAAAGTGGTTGAAACATCAAATGACAAGTTTTGATTTGGAAGAACAACATAATATCATTTAGGTATCTATTTATACATTATGAACAGTGTACATTATGTAGTACGTGTATTCCACGTACCTGTAGTTTGTGGAATGGCTTACCCCATTCGGTTTTTCCACCGAAATATAATGTGGACTGACGCAAACGCAGGGTGAATAGAGTCCTCAAAGGTAGGCAACGCACTGACAATGCCCCTGGTATTGGAGGTGTTCATAGGCGGCGGTGATCACTTACAATCAGGAGGCCCGTCGCTTGTTTGCCACATATAACTTTTTTTTTTAAAGTTGGTAAGTGAAATAAAGTCTTGTAAAACAGAACATCGCGAGGTCTCAGATTGGGGCGAACTACTAGTTGTATTGTTTATCGACACACATGTTGCACAATAAGTACGAATAAATTGTCTGTTACAGTTAATTAGAAGCAAAGCGATCATGTCAATAATGACCGTACTTAGTGGAAAGCCACCGGTTCTCAAACTGATTCTGCTTCAATAAAATAGCAATAATTCTAACGTTTATTTTAGCGCACTTCAAAGGTCGTTCTTCTCCACAGACCATATGACTAGTAGACAGATCATACCTATTCCAGAAACGCACGGGAAAAAACTCGACGCGTCATGTTGACAGCAGGTTAGAGCCGGCCAGTCCTTGGCGCGGATTTCCGGAATGAACTTTGAACCGCAGAATATTCAATCTCTATGCGCAACCGACGAAGAATTGGTGATATTAAATGAGATTTTTTCTGCATGCGTGATTTACTAATTATATTATCTTTGTTTGTTATATTGGGGTCGAGAAAAAGTTTATTTGATGTCATTATTAGAATTTACATAACCTTCCAATAATTTTATTATGCTAATAATGTTACAAATATGCGATTAGATCCGGTGCAGCTATTTCATTGTAACCAGAAATTATTGAGTAGGAAATAATGAGATTATGCTTCTCTGAATAGAGCCTGTGCCTACTATTAATTTATTTAATGGCAGCACCATGTAGTCGTACGGCGATAGTTAATGAAAAGGACGTTTCGAGGACAATAAAACAAATGTAGAGGAATCCTGTTATAAGATACTTAGGTGTATCTGTACCCCAGCCGTCCCCTAGCATAACTAATTATTTTCGAAAATACTTTAGTTACGTATTCGATAGAAAAATATGGAAGTTGTAGTTTCCGTTCCCGTCCGACAGGGGCGCAGCTGTTCCTTTTGTACAATATAATGCTATCGGATACGCTTTTTCTGATAGAGTCTGCTCTGCCATTGCCAGCACAACTAGATATTTTCGATACTTGGTAGGTTGTATGTAGATACCCTAATCCCCCTACTCAGTTCTCACTAGTACTCGGGTGCTGCTAGGCTTGGTTTAGTTCACTATTATGCCACGACACTCCTCGTTTTGCGCAGACTATATAAATCATGTTAGTTGTCTGCATCATTACCGTTATCTGCATCAGCTGATCGTGAAAACAATCAGAACGTCATCACTTGTTTAAGAAACTCTCACGTTATCAGTCAAGCTATTAAGATACTAAAGCGCCGATGAGAATCCTCTCCAACATTATTATTATAGGTAGGTATAACAGTCACTTACCTATTCGAGCACGTGTAGCGCACGTGGTCTGGCTACTCGCTATCACTGCACCTACCCGACCGCGCCGAACACAGGAGTTATGTATTGTGTTGGTATGTTCCATCCTACAGTTTAAGCGCGTGGCGTGGTGTGTGTGATGTGGGACTGTGGGTATTGGACGTCATCATAAATCAAAACGGTACTTAGACAAGTGAGAAATAAAATATTAGACTGCACCGAGTGACTCGCTCTCCCGATTCCACTCTCGCAGCACTTATTCAATATTTTTAGGTTTCTGTAACTCAAAAGGAAACCTTATAGGATCACTTCGTTGTCTGCCTATCCGTCCGTCTCTCCGTTCGACGTAAAAAATATCAAGCTTACTATTAGTCAACGCAACAAAAAAGTAATGGCGGCCAGTTATGCCGCCATATTGACGCTCACAAGTTTCAATAGAAACTTATAAGGTACTTCTCGTTCACCTAGAATCATGAAACTTGGTAAGAAGCAACGTCTTACATCACAAGTACAGGAAACAATCTGGAAATCATTAGTTCGTAGTTAAGTAGGTATATCGAAAAAATAAATAAACTATTACTAAACTAAACTGTTTGTGGTTGGAGAATAGTGCGTGACGTAAATTGACCGTATGGGAGAAAGTTGAAGGCCCTCGTTCAGCAGTGGACGTTTACTGACATGACGACATTAATGACATGAGTTGAGGAGTCGATAAGTACTTCAGAAGTACTACTTTGGACCTAAATTCCACACGACAAGTAAACGAAACAAGCATGTCTAGCTTGACTTATGAGCGTCGTCTCTCACGGCTATCAAAGTAAAAGCAGAGGTCTTTATTCTGTCCCAAATCTCAAGAGTCAATATCCCCCTGCAGTATGTAGGCTACAGACGTGATAAGCGTCGAAATAACATTTTTAGTACCAAATAAAAATATACATAGAACGTTATCTCTACTACTCACGACAGTATCTAACTGCGTGATTCTTCTCTCGGCACGATTGTAGTGTGTGTCTCTACGTCAACTGTTTTATACGGTCATGAAACTATTATTTATTTGCCTGAAAATTATGACTACAAAAAGTCATGAGCCCGCAAATCGTAGCTATTTATACTTTTCCTCAGTCGTTTCATAAACATAATAAAGGAATCCGCCGGCTGCGCCTGCGCCGCGACCTTTATCGCTTGTTTCTAAAAACTCATTCGTCGTAGTTTCCGTCTGTTCGTTTGTAAACATGGGATGTTTTCGCTCACGTTTCTTACAACTGCCTTTATGTGGCGTTGTTTCGTTTTGCCCGCGCCTACTGCGGCCGGGCGCGGCGCCCGCACGCCGCTCCAGAAATAGGTAACCCAGCGATCGGGGCCCTGCGCCCAGGGCCCAGAGCCCCGGGTCCGGGGCCCCGTCCCCGGAATCGGCACTCTCCTAACGACTCATTCTCCACCTAAAAGAGTGCTTTATGAACCTAGACAAGCGTCGTTTATTTTACCGGTTTTGAAAAATGAAGCAAAACTTACGTCAAAATCTTCCATTTCAGAAAATTCTACGTCAACAATTACTTACGAGCTTTGTGTTTCATGATATATTAGATATACAAGCAATTATTCCGTTTTCTTGCATATTTGAAGGATTACAAGTCCCATCTATTTGCTCTATATGATCTCATGTATATGATCTACATCCTGTTGAATATGCTCTGTACCCTCATCATGTATATGAATATTTATATCCTCATATATATGATCTATATCCTGTTGAATATGCTCTGTACCCTCATTATATT
Source organism: Apocheima hispidaria (assembly GCA_947579745.1). Taxonomy (NCBI): domain Eukaryota; kingdom Metazoa; phylum Arthropoda; class Insecta; order Lepidoptera; family Geometridae; genus Apocheima; species Apocheima hispidaria. The sequence continues at coordinate 13,796,504 of OX388164.1, read as the reverse complement.
ATGTTCTATATCCTTCTAGCGAGAGTTCTATCTGTTCTACCCTGAGTAGTTGTTAGTCGTATAGAGATTTTCACATTTAAAATACTCGATTGAAGTATAGATTTTAAGTTTTAATTACATCATTAATTTCATTCATTCAATGTAAGAGCAAATTCTCTTTTTTTTCGCGCCTTCAGGTTTGGTCCCCTAATAAAAGTTGTCCCTAATGACGAGTAAGTAAGTGCAGCGATAACTAAGATGTATAACCGAACATCTGGTATAAAACCCTAATTACCTACACTATTATATTATTAGTCTACAATGATTTGCAGAGTCAATGGAAGACCTCATTCCATGTCCTTCATCGGATGAAGCAGTTGAGTGAAGAGCATTTATATAGAATCCAGGACAAATAAATAATAATCCAGTATAAATAATCAAGGAACGAAGAACACGCGCCGCCTCCACAGTATTTCAAAAATCGAGCTTTAGGAACTCGTACCGTACGTTATTGCTATGCTTACGAGGAAAAATCATACTCTCTTATTGTATTTTACAACATTACTGAACTTGCTATCTACGTCCCATCCTATCACGCGATCATAAGCCCCTCTGATCACGACACGGGTTTGGTACAATACGTTTCATCTACGTCAATGACTGGAAGAAACAATCCCAAACGTAATTTGGGTAATTATCATTATTATTATTATACTTCAGTTTGAAGCAACCTATCTAGTATTATGTTATGTATTGGTGTCCTGATACGAATTTGTATTCTCTACCAAGAACTACCTGATAACCGGCAAGGCAGTGCGTCGTCCTGTCATCCTGTGATCTCTATTAAACCTAAACAGATTATAAAATAATTATATTTATCATAAACCTATTTTGGTTCACCTTTGGTTAGGAAATACTGAATTGTTTGTTTTAACTCATAAATAGTTTTTCCCTCGACAAGTAGATAAGTAGCAAAAGAGTAATTGTAGTTTGAGAATATAAGACGGCAAGTTGGGTATCTACCTACTTAGTGGGCGCGGTGGCCACACCTGGCGTTATTGAACTAAATCAAATGTCAATGTGTCAAGTGATTAGGAATGCCTCCATGCGCTATGTATGTATGTATAGGTCCACCATTTATGTGCGGAAAAGCCCCAATTCAACACTAAAAAGTAAACGTTCTACTTCAGTAACCGGCTCGTCGAGTAGAGTCCGTACACTCCGAGAACGAACTACACCTTTGACAACAGGCAAAAAAGTATCCTATCTCCGTCTTTGTGATATACAGTAATTCCTTATCAAATTTTATCAAGATCCGTTCAGCCGTTTAGCCGTGTTATATCGCGACAAACATCCGGACAGAGAGACATTACTTCCTGTAGTTCACTAGATGGCGTCGTGCTTATGCCATGCTTATGCATTTTTTGATGATTTGTATAGAACGACAGCTGTAATGTAGGGAGTTCTGAATCGCGTAAGCAAAGTTTTTTCCTCGAGACGAACTTATTCATTTTCATACCTCGAAGCTTCATCGGTCCTGATGCGTGTGCGGCTATATATATTCCTCTGAATTATAATATTAGTTAGGATTAGGAAGTTTCGCCCTGATGCCGGGGCTCTAGAATACGGCATCGGTATCCCCTGCCTGTAGTAAGAGCCTACTGAAAGGGGACCTCTGGGCTCGGGGGTGGTTAGAGGTGGGGCTCTAACCACCATCTACCAAAGCGAGCCTGGGGAGGACAACAGCGTCGTGTGGCGGACGCTGTTGTAGGACGTCTCACGACAGGTACCAGCTGTCCCGGGAGGAGCAGAAGCGTGGTGCTGAGGGCTCCGGTGCGTTCCCTTGGAGATCCCGGAGCCCTCGGTCAAGCACCAAGGCAGGCCACCGGGGGGGTTTTAGTGGGTATAATCCCACATAACCCGGCTGCACCCCAAAGCAGACGGGTATCTTGGTGAAGATTTCCCACTCGCAAAAAAAAAAAAAAAAAAAAGGATTAGGAAGTTAGGATGTAGACTGCTTTTACTTGTTGTTGGGTGTAGCGGAGAAGATTAGGGCTAAGTTAATTTAAACATAGTAGATAACGAGAATGTTAAAATATTCGTTCAGTTTTGTAGTCTAATAAAAAAAAACAACCTTGGATACGACGGTACAAAACGTTTTGAAACAACGTTTTTAACGACCTAATTTGATAAAAATGTAATTTTGCTATTTAGTGCCTCATTACAAAATATATTTTGAGATTACAGAATTCTATTTCAGATATATGTGTATGTTTACATAGTCATTTTCTCGATAAAAAAAAAAAAACATTGAAAAGACTCCGATTTACACACATTTTTTCCGGCGCTCGGAACCTCAGAAAAGAGATAAGATTTTTTCTCTTCGGTGCTCGGGACCCCGCCCTAGTGTATATTCAAGTGATTATTACACTAATAGTGAGGTAATAATAATATCTAGGTTTGCGTGGCAAAGATTTTCGGTTGTTTTCTTGATTTAGATGTAATTAGCAATTATCTGGTTTTTTGACTAGCGCGCGTAAAGGCGACATAATATCTCCATTTCTTTTCACGCGAAAGTGTAGAGCGCTATCTTTCTCTAGAAATAACCTCTCCAAGGAGTGCAATAAGCTGCCGGCCTCCTTGTTTCCTGCGAGATACAATCAAAGCAGGGTTTTTCGAGGTCAGAGTGATTAGGTATCTTCTAAGTCTACGTGCTTCGTCTTCGACCACATCATCGCTTACTAAGAGGCGTGTTGGTGATGGGGTAATGGTTGTCTGGAAGTGATCGTATTTAGCGATAAGGCCGCCACTTGCGGCATTAGTTTATAAGGTTTTTCTGTATGTGATTTTGGTTTTCTGGTGTTCTCAATAAAGAGTTTCTATCAATATATACGCGTTAAAAAAATTAAATATAACGACGTAGTAAGAACCCACTCTTTCTAAATATAGGCTATCATTCCCGGAGTTAAATAAGTAGGTACCACTCAGTTATCTTTAGACGTTAATTCTGGCGAAAGAGTAGGATAAACACTTTAATAAATAGCTTTTTCTCTTAATTTTCTTCGAAATACAAAATAAATAACAACGTGGAAAATATATAAGGATACTTAATTTTTATTTCCGCTCACAAAAATGTTGAGAATGCTACCTACCTACCTAACTACCTAGTCGGATACGTATTGAAATTTTAAAAATTAAAATAACAAACAGCGAAACGTCCAGGTTCAAAATGTCTAAAATCTAAATGTTAAATGCTTTAAGATGTCGAAAGTCTTTATGAACAAGATCAAATTAGCCACATTCGATATGTCAAACGTTTAAAACAACAAATTATTTTAAAAAAATATTGTATAAGTTCAAAATATAATAAAATTGTAATTAATTGCCTTGCAAAAACTGTGAGCAATCTTAGTACAATTGCAATAGTTTAGTTTGCCGACTGCAATTGAATTGTCTGTTTTTTAAAATAAATTCTAACATGTCCTTTTATTTTATTTTGTTGTCATTTTAGTATTTGTCTGACTAATTGTATTACTTAGTAACGCAATAACAGAGTACGTTGTTTTCTATAACGTCGGAACAACTTATTGTGTTTAGCATAATATACTGGCCCTAAACACTAGGTTAGGTTATGTTTGACCTGCGGCAATCAACGCGCGAGCCTAGCGAGCGAAGCGAGCGTGCCGCGGCAGCGGCCGGCGAAACGCTAAACTTTGTAACATAGTTGTATAATTTGAATATTAGTCATTTTCACTTTAAATCCTTTGAACTTGGGCATTTTGAAATAAGATTTTCTGACCATTTGTCATTTTATTTTTACATTATTAAGTTTTGTCGTTTAAACCATTTAACATTTAGATTTTAGACATTACATTGTTAGCTATTCAAACTTTTAAAATTTCAATACATATCCACCTAGATCTATATCGGGAAGAAATTTAATCGTCAAGCTTGGTACCTAGGTAAATACCCAAAAAATGAATTTTGTGAAAGAGTCCAATGTATAATACGTAGGTACACATGTACGCATACACGGTATACAATTAATACGTAGCTATCTAGGTATGTTAAGTAGCTAGCTGCCAAAAAGCACTATAAGCTAACACCGAGTAGTCCTTGTATTAGCAGCTTTCTCTCTCTTTATTGCTGCTTGTATAAAGTAGCTAACTTTTATCTATTCAATGCTCTTAGCGAGAAATTGCGAAAGCCTGAAATTATGATTCAAATCAATTAATTATTCAACAGCGACTGATTTCGGTTTAATTTTCCAATTTATTCCATTAAATTAGATATATAAATTCGACCCGCTGACCAAATTCCATAAATAAATGAATAATCGCAACCAATCGATGGATATAGGCAGCGCTCCGAGTTGACCAGCTCGTTCTCCTACCGTCCTACACTCACTGAGTCCGTAGGTAGATACTTCGTTACATACCTACCTACTGACTCGGTGCCTACACAACACTGTATCTTTACTTTAGGTACCTACAAATTTTAAGTATTTTTTTAACGTACTTCAACGTACCGACGTAAGTCGAAGACGACATGTCGGCCGCCGCGCGGGTCGCCGAGGTGCACTGCGGTTGATGTGTTTTGGTTGTAAGAGTTGCTAGATGTTTCTTTGAACCGTTTTGAAAGCGTCTACCTAAGACACTCGACAACAACGATTTTTGAATTTGCTTTGTAGCATTGCCTTGTTTGAGTGTGGGACGAGTCGAAACTGCCAACCTAACGAGTACAAATTCTTTGTTTCGCTTTGCATTGCCGTCCGCGTCGTGCCGACGTCGTCGCGGCGTGGGCGAGGGGGGTGAAGGGGGCGGGTGAGCACTAGCTCTAGATATCAGCTGGTGGGCGCGTGTGCGTGTATAGCGACGAGGCGCGCCCCCGCCGCCGCACACAGACACACCACCAATCAGCTGATCGCAGTAGGTCGCCACGCTGCCGCCGCCACCTCGCTCGCCGCCATCGCTCGCAATGCACTCGCAGACCAAACAATATGCTGGCACTTCACGAACCTGAGTCGCCTATCACTATCCTATTTTTATTACCAATGTAATTATTAATTATAACCTCGCCACTATACGTTGTAAAATAGCCTTTGTAAAAAAAAACTAGTCGTAACGCAAAAAGTTTTCGTTGGAGTTATTTGGCATGCGTATTCGTAGAATAATCTGAGATCTTCAACGCTCTATCCGGAGAGACATGAAAGAGAGCCGCTCCCGGGTCCGTTTCACTCGCTCGCACATGGGTTGCGGTGCGTGCGAGAGAGACAGAACCCGCGGGGCCCTGCGGGACGAGACGACGCCGCCTGTCAAGCTCCTCACTTAAAATGGCCGATGGTTGCTTAGTTTCGTGATCGCCTAGGGAGGGGGCCGATGTCGATAATATTATGTTTTATGACGACGGGTGGCGGCCGTACATAAATTGGGTTTTCGTTTTACGAGAGATAATACTGACGATAAATTATTATACTTGCATTTCGGGAATCGAATTTCATCTAAAGTATTTCCACTTTCATATGACGTACGACGACGATGTTTTACAGTAACTACTGTATTGCGTTTCGAGGAAGCGGCCAATTACGGCGCGATCGTAAAGTGGCGTTATCAGGCCGTGACGGAGGCATTATATTTAGCGATCGTTATGACGACCGTCTTATCTAGACTTCTCCTTGTAGATCCCGTGATTAGTAGGCTCCGTGCGGCTCCGCTCTAATGCCGTAGGTACAACTGTCGACTCTGAGCGCACATTTACAAGATTATTACTTTTAAAGCTCTTATACCGCACGATAGTCCTCTGAATTGCCTGCCTCGCGGCAGTAAAGCCTAATAGCCGCTCGACGGTAATAAATACTTCATGGCATAATAAACTGTATACGTGATAAAGCAATATTTTTAGGTATTCGTTTATTCATGTCATAAAAATATAGGAATGTTATTAAAATATGATAGTTAATTACGAATTCCTGCTGATAAGGCTTACGATGAATCTTAACGCGTACAATATCAAACCCATAAAACAACAATAAAGTTGTTTACTGTCTCCGGGGAGATATATAAAATAAATATATCTTTAACCCCTAACCGGAATCGTGGGTCAATTTGAACACGACAACAAAAAAAAAAAAATACGAAACTCGCGCAGCTAGATTTTTACGCGCTCAGCTAATCTTATGACGTCACAAGGTGCTGTGGGTGCCGGAAGATCGGCGCTTAAAGCCTACTGGAAGTGAAGAAATGGCTATCACTGGATCCAATTGGACCCACAATTCCAGATATGTTGTTTTTCTTTTTATAATGTACTGATAAATTTTGAACTGCTTAAGAACTTAATTAAAACTATGACACGATATCTATCTGATAAAGATACTCTGAAATATACCAGGTCCAGGAGTTATTTGAACTTTTTGATAAAAAATATAAACAACAACGAAAATACACCTTCCCCTCAAAGTGGATCCCGAGAAAATTGATTATGATATTTATGTAGTCCTAAAATGGACAGCAAATAATCGCAAAATGCGATTATTTACTTTCAATTCGACTTTGAATGAAACGTGGAACAAAAAAAAAATGTGCATCAAGTACTCAGTAAAGTAATCGAGATACATAACAATTTTATAACTTTTAGATTAGCTTGTCATTATTTAGTTATATCACGTTTTTGTTAAGGGGAAGATACGTGAAACCTCGTAGTAAAAAAAATATTTACATATTAATACATTTTCTTTATGACATAGTATGTCAAAGTAAGGGACCAAAAAAAGTCATGACAAATATGGGATGTAAGAGTTTATGTTAAAAAAATCTATAATTTAAAGCTCTCGCCGAATAAAAGTTTATTTATATCATAAATGAAAGTTGCAATATTATGTCTTAATCAATTTACGTAATTATTGTTATTAAATTAGAAATTATAAGGGTTTTTATTTTGAGGGTCAAAATGGATCCACGATTTCTGTTATGTTGATCAAAATAACGATTCCAGATAAATTAAATTATTCAAAAAAATTAAAAATAAATTGGCCCATCGTCACCACTTTGGCTGAAGTAATACTTCGTTAGGAAGGATAGAGCCCGAGGGAGAGCGGTGAGCAGGCGTGCTGATCGGAGTTAGACCAGCAAGTCGAGTGAGCGACGGGCGGCGCGGCAATCATCCATTAGTTTCGATGTTTATTGCGTGGATGCTAATTTATGGGGCCGTTTGCCGAGATGTCGGATAATGAAGTAGGTAGGCATGCTCTAGGGAACGGAGCTGCAGCAAGAGCTCGCATCGGTCCGCGCGCGTTTAGAACGCAAGTTGCGTGCGCTTTGGATCTATCTCTCCGTATCATAATTAGAGCCGCCTCAGCGCAGTTAATTGCCTCGACGTTCGCACGAATGTAACGAATCATTATAATCGCCGTTTTATTGTTATGCTTCGTCTGAACTCTCGTTTCCCTGAATAGCAATTCGGTATGAATAATTCCTTTCCCGAAGTCCATTGTGGATTATTCGCGACTCATTGTGTATAAGTGCCTTTCAAACATAAAATAAAATGTCGAATGAATGACGACGCTATGGTATTGTTTAGCGGATATTTTGGAAGTGTTGTTATTGACGTGGAAACAATGAAAGAATGACTCTTGTGAATGGTTGAAAACTTAAGCCATTTCAAATATTCAATAACACATATTAATCGCAACCAGAACTCAGCTCGGGACAGAAAAAAATTGTTCTAAAAAAATATCCGAGAAAACGTTCAACATTTATGAGCGTAGCTCTTGTCGGTCGAGTAACTCCCAGGCTTGACGGTCTTTTGCCAGCTTTCTGTTTACCCCTTTGTACGATATGACATCTACCTTCTCTTTTATCTGGTCTATGAATGCTTTTTTTTATTCATCTGAATGTCGAGACAAGCCTACCTAGAATTTTGAACTACAAAGGTTCAAAACCTTGCGTTGTAAATGCTCTGCGCTCATCACCCTGAGTTATCAGATCAGACGTTAAATATCTTTATGCTCGGTAATTTTATTAAAAACATTGCTTCTCAATCCGGAACACAGTATTTTTGCACCGCTACTGTTTTGCGGTTGAATACCTAATTGGCAAAGGTGCCCTTCTGGGTCTGCCTGGTCCTCTCTTGAATACATTATTTAATTTTACAAGGACAATTATTTTATGTATCCTAATTCGTATCCATATATCAACTCGCTACAAGACTTCTTTCCTCATTCAGAATATTTATTTATTTAATAATTATCTTTTTTCTTATTATTATCTTTTAATAATAATATCTGACACTTCCGGGTTGGTTTTCTAAATTTTCTATATGAACAGCATTTAAGTATAAGGTATGGGAAAGTTGTGAAAAACTTCTTACTCTTTCTATATTAACTTGTTGATATGAGTTGTTTAAATTCACACCCATTCTATGTCCTTATAACTATTCGATTTTTGAACATTCTTTAGTCTCATTGTTATTAACATCATGGGTTTGATTTTTAAAATATCGACTGCTATGTGGTCAGTTGTTGTTTTCATATTCAAATTGTTTGAATCTAGGTACTTACTAGGACTTTATCATCCTTTCTCTCTCTCTCTCTATCCTCTCTCCCTCTATGTATTGTTTTTCAAACTCATTTATTTAACGACTTAAGACAATAGTGTTTTTGTCACTGTATGTGACTTTGAATAATCGACACTTAGCTGTTATGATACAGTGGGATGTTATCTGTCATCGGAACGATAGTGCTATTCACGTTTATGTCGCTCTCAATAGCCTCTACGACTGGAATCTTTAACGATGCAGGTTAAATATTTTATACCTGCCGCGCCATTATATTTATAACATTAGAGAATTCTTTCTCCAAATTCTAATTTATTGGGTCTTAATGGAGGTTTTATGAATATATATCTCGTTTCAACGACCGCTAAATAAAATGGGCAGAAATTTCAAAGTTTTTGTTTTAATATTTCAATAGCTTCATTGCACAGTAATTTATTATATTCGCTTACAAGACACATTTTTTCTTTTCTCTCACATCGAGAGCATAAATAGTTTAAATATCATAGTGTCTGTGGATAATAATAGTCAAATCTACACAATGTTGAGTTAATTCATAAGTCTTATAATTTTGAAATTGATTGAATGCTCCCCATGCTATTTACATCATTTTGTGTAGTTCTAGGCTCATATATTTAAAAGTTATTAAAGAACATGACATTTGGATCCGCGTAAAGGTAGTTTCAGAACAAATGTTAGCATCGGTTAGTAGGTGTTCCTCGTAGAAGGGTTATACTTACATCGTAAGAGACGCATCCATCCAGGACTAGAGACACGGCCGGGATCCAAGGGCACATCACTACTACGCGAACGCCCCTACGCACACTACCGCACGAGCAACGCACACTAAACGTCACCACGACTTGGAGATAAATAAAACGATGCATTAGGGATTTTTGTAAAAAGATAGTTATATTTTTGGCATTGGACTATGACACAATATAATACTATGATATGCTAAGTAAGCGTTTTATAAAGACTTTTACATGCCGAATATTCGTTAATCAGACTATTCATCAGAGGACTTCTTTATATATAATTTTAACAAACATAACCGCTTACAAAATGAGAGTAGAGATACGATCCTAAATAACCGCTCGGGGTTGCTCTAGAACTCATCACCTATTCGAAAACATAACTATGCCTAGTTTTATTCGTAATATTTTTCTCACTTTCATTTTTTTTACTCTATAGGTACATATTTTTTATTATAATACAATTTTTGAACATATAATTATCGATATGATATTATATTATACAGAAATACGCAACGAATACGGCGACCTTACAATAACTTGAATCGCGAAGCGTCGCTCGGTTACTGCGATTGCGAATAAATACGTTCGTTGGTGGGTATAAGGACGAGGCGTGGCAACCGCGCGCGAACGTACAGATTCGCGCGTGCACGCGCGGCCTCCGCAACCCGCTAAACGATAACACGATACGGCTCAGGTCCACGGCGAGCACGACACAATCGTCCGGTACAACAACACATAAATTAACGTTTAATTAAACAATATCAACGTACCTAAGTACTATTTGGTATTAAGTTTGTTCGCGAATGGGCGCGCTCAGCCCGAGCCCGACATAGACGCGAGACACTTATCACACTAAGTAATTACAAGGAAACATCACAGAGATCGGTGCCGGCTACATGAAGATCGGCAGCTGCTGCAGCGCACGCTTATCGAAGCGGTCGGCGTAGTGCGCGGTGGGCGGTGGTAGCGCGCGCGCTATATCACAGTCCAGCGCCTCGGGCGGCAAGTACGGATGCGGCTTGAGGCGTGCGCGCAGCACCTTGCCGCCCGCTGCCAGCTCTGGCAGCGAATCGAACCGATAGCAGGGCTCGGGAGGACGCGGACGCGCGTGCTGTGCCGGCTGCGGCTGCGGCGGAGGCGCGGCAGCAGCGGGCGCGGGCGCTGCGCGGCAGCAGCGTCTTGCCGGCCGCGGCCCGCGCGCTCTCGTGCCCGGAGTCACCGCGGCCGCGGCCGCCGCGTCGCCGCGCGGCAGATTGTTCACGAACGGAACGCGCCGCAGGCTCTCGAGCCTCCGGAAGTGCGACGGGTGGATCATGAGCAGTGGCTCGATCTTGACGCCCTGCGGCGGCTTGGCACAGTCGGGAAGCTCGTATTCGATACTGCAGTCTACGTGTAAAGGCACCGAGTAGTCCTTGGGGGCTAGCGAGGCGGGCCGTGCGTCCCGGCGGAAGCGATCGGCGGCAGCGAAATCGGCCTCGCCGCGGGCGTAGCCCGTCATGGCGGCGGGCGCGGCCTCACGGCATGTGCGCCGCGGGGCGCGCCGATCAGCTGATCGAGTGAGCCGAGCACGGGCGCGCGGACGTGCGCGCAGAGCAGTGGCGGCCGAAAGACTGGCTGCTGCGCCCCGCGCGCCTGCGCGCCGTCGACCACCACACCCCGCGCTCCGCACCGCCCCCGGCCGCCCTACGGTAGCACCGCGGAGCCGTTCATCCCGGCCCTGCCCCCCGCTGCGCGCGCCTCGGGTCTCGTCTTCGGCTGTAAGCTGAGAGCCGAGGGAGAAGCTTCTCATCTGGAGCCTCGTTGCAGCGACGACGACGCGACGTCGTCGGAGGCAACGGTAGGTGGACGCAGCGGTTGCAAGTGTTCCCAGTGCGGAGTCGCAGCGGGCGCAGGCGGCGAGACACGAGCTGCCAACGCCACCATTCATCGACAGATCGATAAAATAAGGCGATGGCGAAGGCTTTTCACAAGCGATGCGAGTGTTGCGCAGAAATGCACCACGCACACAAACGCTCGGCCCGAGGGCGGCCGGAGGCGGGGGCCGGGCGTGATGAGAATGTCAATCAGCTGATTACAAAGAACTTCAAAATTTTAACGTGACTTGAGACAGCGACACGACGAGGGGGAGACGAAGGATAGTTATTAATTAACGAGCCTACTTGCAATGTTTCAAAAATAAGTAATTATTAGGACTTTTCGAACCTAGGTTTATGAAGGTAGGTTTTGTAAAATGAGAACTCAAGAAAGTAAACTGGACTTGCAGTAAGAACTAAAGTAAAGGCTTGGGCTTAGGACTATCGTTAGGAGGCGCGCTGCACCCACGACACTCGATACCCGACGCGACGTGACCCGACACCCGGTTCGGGTGACACCACGCACACGCGCACATGTCGGTCCGTATCTTTGTATTTATATAGGACGTGCTCAGAATTCGGCGCCGAGCTATTTGCGCCCAGCTTAGTTTCTCTGACAGAGATAAGCAATCTCGATAGAGCCGGCTGATAATGTCTATATTTCGAAACCGTTTCAGATGTGAATCTCTATGTAAATTACAAAACCCAACTTAGCACGTACCTAACTATTCACTACGTACCTTCAGCGGTAATAATAAATATTTTTTTAATAAAAATTTACATAACCATAACCATCCTAAAAGTCCTAACAATTCCTTATTTTTCTTTTTTTCTTCTTGTGCTTCCTTTCAAAGCACAAAACTTACCTAGGTACTTAACATGTGTTATGCATTCTCATAAAGAAACGCATGCGGAAACCCTCGAGTTTAGTAATACTTTTGGCAACTTGTCTACGTACTATGTAAACCGAAAAATATTACAATTCAGTAAAAACACATTCATTCAATCATTTTTAATCAGAAGACGTCTACTGCTGAAGGTTTCCCTTTAATGAGGAGGGTGTTACCATATAAAAATGCCACCACCACACGCAAAGCAAAACGTAAATCCACGCCGTGTGCGTATTTACATTTACATAAGAATAAAATTATTTCATGTATAGAAGTGAGACCAAAACATTGCTTAGAGATGCCATACGTCATGTTATCATACAGAGAGGTTTGAACGCAAATTTCTACATTGTACTTAACAACTTTTGTTCCATACTTTTTAGTAACGTGTTTTTTTTTTCTTCCATACGAAAAAGAACACAATTTGCAGTTGTATTTGGCAATGGATTTAATTTTACGCAGTCCCAAATGAATAAGACCGTAGGGTCCCGGGTGAAAGGTAGGAAGGAGCTCAGCTGACATAATCCATATAAAAATACCAAGCTAAGTAAAAAACATAATTAAATTTAAACTTTAAATATATATATATTTTCACAAAATTAAAAGTCGTGGAACAAAATTACATTTGCTAAGTATGATTTAGTGTAGGGTGTGTAGGTAGCTGCCTGCGAGAGGTTTTGCATTAATTTAAAAGCACGTCTTTATATTCATTACTGTATCTATCTAATTAAAGTTGTTTCAATTACAGGATTGGTTAGACCAAGAGCCTATGAATTTATTGACGGCGTTGAACGTGTTAAGAACAAGAGCATGTTAATTATTCCTATGCAGCTGATGTCAAAATTATTGTTAGTGTAAATTATTTGCACATTCTATTAATATTGAATATGTATACGTAATTATTATTATATTTCTGTTATACTATATTTTTAATCCAAATGCCTAAGGCTATGATCTTCGTTGTGAAAAATTATGAATTCTGAATTGACGCTAGATGTCGCTGTACGTTGCTAAAACGCGATATCGTTTCATTCGCGGTGATCGTAGGAACTCGCTCCCTGCTCCTACAACGACGGTTACCTCATTCAGAGGCCCACCTGATGGAAAGCTTTTTTTTAATGGACGGTCTTGGTAATATAAGACCTCCTTCTGACACCTTTATTAATAAAATCAACATGAATTAAACAAATAGTTACTAACAAATATAATGGCAGAATTACACCAAACCAACGCTGGGACTGGGGTCAGTCAGTCAGAGATCATCTGCCTCTCTCAGCTGAGAGAGGTAGGGAATTCGGTGTCGAGGAATTTCCTTTTTTCCGAGGCTGGGCGCTGGGGGACACTGCCCCCAGGGAAGGTGGAGGAGCGAGCGACCTGCCGGTGTTTTCTAACCGGCGGCGTCTCAGCTCCCTCCGCGGACCGACTGGTCCTGTAGACACTCCTGTTCATTCATCCGGTTTTGTGGCGCCTTCTTCGCCCTCTTCTGCTCCGCTCGCTTCTGGGCCAGCCAGGAGTGGGACTGGGGTAAAATGTGTCATGTTTCTAGGGTTCGGTAGCCTTACCCGAAGGGTGTCATCGGGACCCTATTACTAAACCTAGGTCCGTCTGCCTGTTCGTCCTACCTATAAAATGCTCTATCTTTTAAATGGGAATAGGTAGCCGCTTGAAATTTTCACGTATTTTCTTTTAATTTTGTATTTTTTGTCAGGAAAGTGCTTTATAATAGATAAACAACAAACCCATTGAAATGAAACGTGTTTCATTCGACAATTTTTTCTGCTTTATCTTAAAAACGGTAATTGTATTTTTCGGTGTCTAATATAAATTAGATTAAATTAATATTGTATTACTATTATATATACTGCAAACTCTATATTAGGTAGGTGTCTATAGCAAGAAAGCTGAGCGGTAACCGAAATAAGCGGTCAAATGTGAGTCGGGCACGAGCCAAGGCCCGAACCTATGAAACAGGAAAATGTATATATTTTTTGCATTGAGCTGCAGCTCGATGATTTTTTTGTATTTTCGCAGGGGCTCTATTGTTCAATCGCTCGTATGAAAGATTTTCAATTGACAGATAGAAGCAAATTCGAATCAAACAAACCATTCGTTTAGCGAGTGATATGATACTTATTTTTGGGATTTCTTTCGAAAGTCAGTCTTTTCTCATGACATTTTGGGGAAATATCATACAAGCTGTGGTGGCTGTGGTGTGTGAAAGGCACCACCATTCATAAATGGAGCCCATGTAGAGCCTGTGCTAGCGCGGCTCGCGCTGCTCGCGCCGCCGCGCTAGCCCTGCTCCGTGTCACAGAAAGATGTCTCGGCGTCAAATGTCAACGAAAATTGCGTCACACATTCATCTGGGCGAGAATGTGAGTTCACACACACACAACGGGCCACCCCAACCTCCAGAGCACAAGTACCGTCAGCTCTTTTACCATCGTATAGTATTATCATATCGTGCAAGTGTATATTCATACAAAGTTAACTTAAATCTGAATTTCCTTTTTTTTGCAATGACATTGAAAATGGAATGAAAATGGACTTGTATGAGGTACCTCTGTGTATTTTCCACTTTCGATGTATTTGCAGAGAGGAAATTCGGGTTACACTTTATAAGAATACCGTTTTCCATAGAGAAGGAAACATTATCTGCAGTAACAGCAAGTAATGCAGCTTCTTTGTCTCCATACCTCTGCTCCATCGACGTGAATGTGTTATTTGTTTATATATACTGTTTGGTTGTTTACATATTGTAATGCACACATCGGTGCTCAGTTCCCATGACGACGCGGACGTCCTGGCAAATGCAGTCCAACCGACAGAACCACAATACAAAAATATAATATAACCAGTAGACCGCACGTATAGAAAATATCTCAGTAGGTACGTCTGGCGTGAGACAAGGTAATAAATTGCGCTTACGTTCAGTCAATCTGTGCATATGATTCGCCGGTTCCTGGAGCCAGCCAATCGTACGCGACAATGACTTGAGTAGGCTTTTTCCAGCATAATATTTTCGGGATAGGAGAAAACGTATAATCTGTCTACTTGTTATTTTAAACGGTGTGACATTACCGATCCATCTGCTCTCTATTACAAACAAACAAACCTTGCTTGTAAAAAAAAAACTCGTCATAAAATATCGAGCGATACATTTGTAATATTTAGAAGACGAGCACAATGTGAACGTAGATATCACTTTTCCGTAGATGTGACTCAGTATTGGATATTTTATAACGAAGTTTGCTTCGGACGTTAACTACCTGAAATTAAAGTTGAAAGTGGCTTGTTTTCATTTGAGTGGCAGCTTGGACTCCTCGTGGGGCTTGCCGAGATCAGATTGACCCTTTCATTTCCGGACCTACTTATATTTATTTATTTTTTTGGGTCTTGCGAAATTGTAGTGTCCGGGGGGCGATTCCGCAAACAGCATTCTGGGTACGCATAAAGGCCGTCGCCCACTGAACCCGCCCAACACCTACACGACTTTAAACAACATTTTGGGATACAGCCCTGATAAATAATTAATATAAGAATATAATTCAGAACTTCATCATCATCGACAGCCAGAAGGCATCCACTGCTAAACAAAGTCTGTGAAGCGCCACACTGAATGACAATCTGCCATTTGCATCCACCGGTTTCCCCGACTTAAACAATGTCGTCGGTCCATCTAGTGGGAGGCCTGCCCACTATTCGTATTCCGGTTAAAGAAACTTTCTTCCTCATCGAGGAAGAAACTTCCTTCCTCGGCTTCTTCAAGCGATGTGGCCTGCCCTTTCACTTTCGCTTGCAAACTCTAAACTAAACCTATAATAAGTATTGTTACATTATAATTTAAGTAATTAATTATTGGCTATTGTATGTTATAACGCTCTCTCTACCCATATAACTTCACCACCCTCTACATTATATTGAAATAAACTAAGAATAAAACATTTTAATAACCAATAAGATATAACTGTTATGGTCTATGTGAATCTATGGTTTTCAAGTAATGGTCTGGCAAAATATACACACAAACATACATATCAACGTCGATTTGTTGTAGACTCAAGAACCTTCGCTAAACCGCCAGTAAGTATGTAAGTAAGTAAGTAAGTTTTAATTAAGTACTGTTTCTACCCGGGGTACACGGACCCACGCCCAGCAGTAGGAAAAGACAGAGATACACAACAACTAGAATATGAAAGTTGAATTGTGAATCACTTGAATAATTTAGTTACTCGTACTTTATTAATTTCAAGATTTGTTTAATTATCTACCTTTATTTGCGTCATCGTTCATTATCTCAGAAGCGTTTTACCTCCTGCCTTACTTGTCTGATCTGACGAACAGAAATACTTACCGAAACTAAACCGAACGATAATAAAATTATTTAGAGAAAAGAACAAGTAAGTTTACCATTATTTAAAATTAAAATAAAAAACACATCTGCTAACTGTAGCCTGTGACACTCCGAATACAAAGAGGAACCCGACGACACACACATCACTCGTCATCAAATGTTTAAATCACACTAATTATTATAATTTCGATTATAAATTCGAAAGTTTGTGTGTAAGTATGTAAGTGTGTTTGTCCCGTTAATCTCTGTAACGGCTGATTTGAATGAAATTTGGTATGGAGGTAGCTTACACCCTGGATTAACACATAGGCTACTGTTTATCCCGGAAAAATATTCGGTATCTGTAGAATAGCGGGTGAAACAGCGGGGCGCAGCTAGTTAAATATAAGTTGAAAAGCTAAAGCACGCCTACGTAAAAATATGAAACAAGAAAATACTATTCAAAATTCAAAATGGCATAGCCCATATAATGTACATAATATTTTTCTAATGATTTTTAAAGACCATTTAAACGTACTCTAAAGCCTTGTCAAATACTTATATTGGCATCAGGGACTTTACAACTCATCAATTTCGATTCGGGGCAATGTACTGCGCTGGTTCTGTTAGATTTCTCGCGTGCATTTGACTCTTTGAATCCTGACATGCTCACTGCAAAGCTCTCATATTATGGCTTTACCGATGACACCTGCAAATGGTTTCATACTTTCTTGACTGATAGAGAGCAGTACGTAGAAACTGAATCACCAAACGGAAGCAAGCTTATCTCTAGGGTAGGTAAACTATCTAGAGGAGTCCCCCAGGGATCGATTGTGAGCCCCATACTATTTTCTTTTTTTACTGCAGATATGCCGAATCATATTGAAACCTGTAAGTACCATCTGTACGCTGACGACACTCAAATTTACCATTCTTTCTATCCTGAGGCTACAGACATTGCTTCTGAATGTCTGTGATTAATAATGACCTAAACGAGATTTACAAATGGTCGCAACGTAACTCGCTTATTCTAAATCCTTTAAAAACCAAACTGCTTATATTGGGTACCAAATCTCAAACTCATAAAGTCTTATGTCATAACCCTAAAGTTTCAATAAATGGAGTAAGTATTTCAGTTGAGTCAGAAGCTAGAAACTTGGGTCTCATCCTTGATAGTGAAATGAGGTTCGATAAACATATTCGGATGCTCAGCACGGGTTCAGACCGACGCGTAGCACCACCAGCAACCTGCTGGACGCGATGGCTTACGTCATCCCTCATGTGGACGCGCAGGTGCAAGTCGATGCCGCCTACTTTGACTTCAAAAAAGCGTTCGACTTGGTCGATAATGATATATTATTGTCAAAGCTGGCGGCTGTTGGATGCACCACCAAACTATTGAAGTTTTTTGCGTCTTACATGAAAGACAGACAGCAGTACGTGGAGTACGCTGGGTGTCGATCTGAACCGTATTATACGAGAACGGGGGTGAGCCAAGGATCAAATCTTGGTCCATTGGAATTTACCATTATGATAAACGACCTGCCAGAGGTAATGCAGGAAACCCGCTGCTTACTGTTTGCGGACGACCTCAAGTTGATGTTAGCGATTAAGGACGAAAGGGACTGCCAACGCATGCAAGAGGACGTGGACAGGGTGGTAGAATGGAGTCAAAAGAATAAATTGCAGTTTAATGTCACTAAATGCTCGGTATTATCTTTTAGTAGGGCAAAATCTCCACTCCACTTTGACTACAAAATAGATGGCGAAAGCCTGAAGCGTGTAGTTGCAGTCAGAGATCTTGGTGTTAGTATGAGTGCCGATTTGACTTTCAGAGATCACATTATAAAGACCTGTAAAAAGTCTTATAGGACATTGGGTTTTGTATTGCGTCGAGCCAGAGGCTTCACAAATGTAAGAGCAATATCAGCTCTGTACAATGCCCTTGTACGAAGCCAACTCGAGTGCAACGCCGCGGTGTGGGCTCCGCATGAAGCGAAGTATAGTCTCATGTTGGAGCGCATACAAAATAAATATACAAGGTACTTGTACCTAAAGTTATACGGTGTATACCCGTTCTATCCGTTGATGTATCCAACTCTATTCGTTTTGGGTATGGTTGGATACAACAAATTGGAAACCAGAAGAGATTTGGCACTGGGATGTTATTTGATGAAAGTATTCCGAGGCAGCATCTCGAATCCGGAAATACTGGCGATTTTGGGGTTGTGCGTGCCGGACGGGTACGTGAAGCGTCGGATCCGGCCGCGACTGTTCGCGGTGCCTCGATCGAGGACTCAATTACTGGCTAGGGCTCCTTTGACACGCATGTTGCAAAGATTAAATCGAGTTGCCGAAAATAGTGACCTGTTCGTTTGCTCAATTAAAGATTTTAGTTTATTAATGTTATTTGAATTATGTTATAGGGAAATTTAATTATGTAATGAATTTAATTATTTAATTTAATTTAATTATGTAATGACTTTATACGTAATTGACCTAGATAAGATTTATATTTTTTAATGTTGTTGACTTACACTATTGAATTAGGAATTTCCTGTAATGATAGTTGTAATTTGCATAAATAAATAAATAAATAAAAATAAATAAATAAATAAATATTAGCGAGAAAATTAGAACGGCTTTCTATAAATTAAAGAATCTCTATGGCTTAAGGAAACATCTATCTGAGGAGGTGAGAATATTATTGTGTGATCTGCTGGTATTGTCACCGTTTAACTACTGCAGCGCGGTTTATGGGTCGTTGATATATGCCAAAACAGAAAAAGCTATACAAAGAGTACAGAATGCGTGCGTGAGATTCTGTTTCAACGTCCCAAGAAGAGAGCATGTCACTCCGTTTCTCGTCAAAAATAAAATATTAAATATGAAAGCCAGAAGGGCGTTACATCTTGCTTGCGTTACACAAAAAATTATATGGAACAAGAAACCTGATTATTTATTTGAAAAATTGACTTGGTTGAAGGATATTCACTTGTGTAATACTCGCTCTAAATCCCTGAATGCGTTATCCTTCCCTAAGCACAAGACCACCCGATTTAAAGGTTGCTTCAAATACAGTGCGTCTAAAATTTGGAATAACCTACCCCCTCCTATGAGGAAAAAAATGAATTCCGATACTTTTAAACTAAAATATAAGGGTTTGTTATATGAACTACAAAAGCAGAACTTTGAAGCAACTTTTAAAATTACTTGAGATACCGATTGACCATCACACTCACATCTCTCTCACACACACACACAACAAATACACAAACAACATACACAAACCTTTAAGTACTCTAATAGTAACACTTATATTATACTTAAGTTGATATTGTAATACCCGCAGTCGCTTAATGCTCACCTTTCATCTTCTGAGCATAGGTGTACGCTGAAAACCAGCCCTGCGTGACCTTTCGGGAGCTCGCATCATAGCGCTGAGCGTATCCCTATTGCCAATCTAGTATTTGCTTATGCTACAGTGTCCATTTTTATTATTTTTTTGTTTTGTTATTGGCAATAAATATATTCTTATTCTTATCATAGGATTTAGTATGATGTGTGAAGACGCATCGATAGATACCTACTACAGTGTAATCCGCTTAGTACGACTTCGCATTTAACAACCAACCGTTTTTAGCGACATAAGTATAGGCATATGTTTGGTTTTAATATGAGCCACTATGAAAGTACATCCGTTTATTACGACTCCGCCTACAACGACCGACCGCTTTTAACGACGGAATTTCAAACAATTGTCCGGTTACAACGACGAGCGTTGACGTGTTTACATATAAATCGTAGGTAAGAAGCTATCTCCGCCCCGCCCACCCCCTTGCCTGCACATCGCTGATTGGAATTGAACTTTTTATTTTAGGGCAGTATTTAATTCGCGGGTAACGAGTGAGTACGCGTACAAAAATGGCTTCTACAAAACGAAAAAGATTCTCTATTGAAGAAAAAAGTGTAATAATACAACGTTTAGAAGCTGGCGAGTCGAAAGTAACTATTGCGAAGGAATTCGGTGTAAATCATTCGACAATATCCACAATTATAATAATAAAAACAAAAATGTATGCTCGTTTAGTATGGCGTCTGGTTAGTACGACGTAATATCATCGGTCCCTTGACCGTCGTTATAATCGGATTCTACTGTATATTGTCAAAATCTGTTACGCGGTTTAGGAGATTAAAGGGAACATATGAACAAACTCATACAGGGTTATGGGGAAAGGGTATGCTAAGCCGAAATGGGCTCGTAGTACTCATGATTGTGAACAATTTTTACTATGGGAATAACCGTGACATTGAGAAAAAAAACAGCAGTTCCGAACATTTTATCGAGTGCCATTGACATTTTTGTATGGAACTGCTTTTTTTTTTCAGTTTCAGGTTTAGTCCCGTAGTCTTTAGTCTTTTTAGAACATTTAGACTTTGGACATATTGCCGTTAGCTATTTTTTTTTTTTACATTTCAATACGCATCCATGAATAGCTTACATACAAGATTGTGACCAATGAATATCAGTATACAGCAGTAGGTAGGTACAGTACGAAAGGCTACTTATTGTGCAGTTTTACTAAATGTATAAGTATGAGTTGTTGCACAAATGAGAAATGCCTGACCAAGTATCATAAGTGGCCGAGTGATACGTAAGCACCTTTACAATGAAGTAATAATGAGGTGATTTCCTGAATCACGAGAATCACGTTCTCGGTGTCGAGCCGGAAACCAGAATGCAAACATTACAATTATTATTGCTCTACTTATTAACGTTCTTGATTATAAATAATCTGCTGTATAACTAGCTAGACTTTATGAAAGTAGATACGATGAGAAAAAACATAATTGCACAAGTTATACCAGGTTACATATATATAACCTTACCTTAATTACGGCTGGAACCCGAAGTGCGGCTACGCCTCGTTGTAGCCGGTTAAAACTAGGTGTAGCCACTTACTCTTGGTTAAATCTAGTATAAGCCGATTGTTTTCGGCTAAAACTAGGTCTAGCTGTTATCATGTTGGCTACAACTAGATTCAACCAAACCCTGGTGGCTGTTACTAGGAGTAACCTCTACAGATTATTTACCTCAGAAGGAAGTTGTTCTACTAACTCTACAGAACCACATGTTTCTGGCTTTACGTTTACGTTTATTTATTTTATTTACTTTCAAGAGGGGCGATAAAACCATTTGAAAAACGACGATGAATGACATTTGACTATTATTTTTTAGGTTGGATCCAAAGACATAAAGGGGTAGACACTTAATCAGCAAATCAAACTATCTTGAAATAAAGTACACCAGATTGACGTACCTGTCAAATCAAATTAAGAGCTCCATACAGTTGTCATTCTCATCTCATACTGATAAAATCTCATAATAATGAGACAAAAAATGGTAAACTATACAAAAATATCATGCCAAAATTACAAGGATTCTCAGGAATCAAAGAACACCACTGCCACATCCATCTTTAAGTCCTGAAATATACTTTAATAGGATATAAAATTATTGAATAATGTAAACAGAATAGTCGCTATGACAACGTTTAGGGATGTCAATCGAATTTCGGTTAGTCCAAAAATCGATTATTAAATGAAAAATATTTTTTTGATATATCATGATTGAGGATTGTTTCTTGTACTGTAAAGAAGACCGGCGACGGTCATTGACGCAGCCCTTTGATAATTTTATTCGTCGATTAGCAATTGACAATCACTTCAATCAGATTAAAACACGATTAATTGGCTGCATCATCATTATCAGCCAAATAATAATAATAATAATAATAATAATAATAATTCTTTATTGACACTTAAACATAAGCCACTTATACATAATTATATAACTTTACTCAGAATAAAAACTACAAGAATATTCGGCTTGCGGTAGCAAATAGTTGGTCACAGAACCTACGCTAAGCAAAGCTTGTGTTGTAGGTTACTGTATACCTTCAGGGTACATTATAGCGCAGTAAAGAATTGAAATTGAATGAAATACAATAGTAATAATATTATAGCTAGTGATTTTATGTGTATGTGCTTGTATGTGTATATATTTGTGAATGAAGATGCTTTAGGAGAGTGGAGATTTTCGCGTAGCACCAGCCTCAAACGAGTTGGGCTCGCTGAAATGCCCACCCTTTTGTATTAGTGACAGTGTGTGTATGAATGTGTGTGTGTGTGTGTGTGTGTGTGTGTGTCTGCGAGTGTGTGACTGTGTGCGAGTGTGAGAAAGTGTGTGTGTGTGTGTGTGTGTGTGTGTTTGTGAGAAAGAATGTGTGTGTCTAGCAACCCCGAGAAGCATTAGCTTCATGAGCTCATTATGTGTATTGGGAATATGCCTGCTTGTGTAAATGTAATAGGGGAGAAATTATTAGTACAGTCTGCTATCCTATAACTTGAAGCAATTTTTCTGTGTCCGTCCGTCTGTATGTTAACTGTGATATCCATTCAAATAACACATTTTTTGCTTCGAAAAATGTCATAGTCACAAAGTTAGTAATATGTTTATTAATTTTATTATAAATATAAGGACCCAAGAATATTTTGTGTCTTTGGGCTGATCGTGCTCTGCATTTCATTTCGCACAACACTCTGTCCTTTCGTCTTTTATGATGGCTGGAATTATGAGCGCTTGCACTTTTACCATGTTGCGCCAATGTTAGATGGAATATATAAAGTTGCCGAACCGTGAGGACTTGGCAGTCTTTATATAATTGATTAGTGGGATATAGAAAATGTTTTCTCATAGCCACTTTAAGTACAGCTCGCTGTGCTACCTCAAGAGCCAACATATGAGACGTGGAAGCTCCACCCCAGATTGTGATACAGTACGATATAATAGACCTACATAGAGCATTGTAAATTTTAAAGAGAAGATCACGATCAGCTACATCCACTGCTGGACAAAGGCATCCCCTTAGAAAGGTACGATCAAACACGTAAATATTGAGAATGCTCCATCGCCTCTAGTTTTTTTTTTAAGAGTCTGAACGATAAGGGATTCACGTGGAATTTATTTGACTATATACTTGATCCAAAAATAATCAACGGTTTAATCGAAGTTCGTTTTTTTTTGTCCGATTGAAGAATCTAATACGAGATCGGTTCGAATCGGTTCGTATACGATTTTTTTCTGCAAGAATTGACATCCCTAAGACAAAATGAACTGTAGTATTGCCAGATTTTTTTGTAATTTCCCAACTTTGTTTAGGTTTCCTAGAGACTCAGATACATGTAGCTGATCTTTTGATAAAAATAGTTCGGCAAAGTAGAGATGAATATTGGCGGGAACCTATTAAGGTTTCCACCAATATTAATTTGCTTATAATACATAATTTTCATAATTTTGCCTAAAAAGCGTGTCGGCGCATAATTATCAACAACAAATAGAAATGTTTCACCAATCCCTATCCAACAACTTAACTTAAAACCCTACGGAAGCCTACAATGAGCGTGTCACGATATGACACAATTGTATTGCAATTTTATTAGAAATAAAATTTTGTACCTTCCTAAGAATGTAAGAATGTAAATTTGTCTAGTGTGGTTGTGGGTTTTTGGGTCTGCAAGTAATATGCACATTCTCTTAGGTTTTCACCGTCACATTCGTGTTACTTCAGGTTGCAGAATAGTCAGGCAGTTTCAAAAAAGATAAATCCGCTAATAAGCGAAAGTTGCATATGCGTTTATTTGCAAATTTAGAGGATTCCATTTCCATCGTAATAAATTGAAAATAAAAACTTAACATTTTTTAACTTAACAATAATGTGGATGATAAAAAAAAAAGTATAAGAGCCTATTTAAGAACCACTGTGATACAACCTAAATCACTCCAATCAAAATTTATTTACCCGACCAAATAGGGTAATCACTTTTTAATGGAAAGCCTCAAATGTCATGACAAAAAAGACTGTCAAAAATAATAAGCCATTTCAAAATCGTGTTTGTATGGAGACTATCCTTCTGGACCTTATTTATAAGGAGAATTCTGTGGTTGGATCTTTATTTTGACTGTGACATTAGACCATGATGTCTAATGTAGCAAAACGTTATTGTAAACGTCACTCACGTCAAAAAGATAGGTACCGAATAGGTTGAATTAAATGCTCGAAGCATGGATTTAGCATCATTCGTCCAAGGCTCGAAGGGTCACACTGTCTTCATTATTTGTCAACGCCATCTATTACAATCTTTTGCTAATGGTTTTTTCGACCTGTCAGAAAATCCCTCATGAATTATCAGCGTCTATAGCCGTGTATCTACCGCCGTGTCGGTAAAAAAGTCACTTGGTGTGTATTAAGTACCTATTTTAACTACAATTTAATCTGTGTCTATACTACTCTCTACCGACATCGACAGGGAAAACAACACCGATGTACCTATTAAAACATATTTTAAATAATATAAATTACAAGTATTACAATACATATAACTTTAAAGCATCAATTTAAAATACTAAAACGGGTTAAAATCCGTATAATACTATTGTTTCAAAGGACATAGGTACATACCACTCCGAATTATTACTTAAGGTTTTAGGTATTCGTTGTTGGATATCTCCAATTTATAGATAATAGAAAGATTTAGGTAGTGTTTCGAAGACAGAGTTCGTAGTCGTAGAGCGCAGTACTTACGTGCGGTGCGGTACGACTCGCAGTATTGGTAATTACACGGAGCATCGAGGAGCTATCGTTCTCGCATCTCGAATTCTCGATATCGGCGATATGAGAGAACGCCGCGCCGCGCGCCGCGTCGTCGGTCGGTCCGGTCCCCGCGGAGCCGCCGCCTTTGTCTATAACTACAATGGCTCCGTACAATGGCAATATTTCACCTCGTGTGAGCGAGTCGAGAGTCGAGAGCCTGCCCTAGACCGACCGCTCCGCGGAGACCCACAAAAGAAATGAAATATCGATTCGCAGAATGAAAAGTAAATACGAGCACTGGCCCCGACTCCTTCGACAGAATATAAAAACTGTAATTTAAGTTTTCGCACAAAGTAAACGCTCCATCGCATCTAATCCTCGTCGCAAAAAAATATTCGTAAAGTGAACGAAAACGGCTCGTCTAGACTCTAGACGTATTATATCGCCTCTCTGTGTGAATGTTATTAGCGTTTATGAAACGTGCACGAGGAGCGTGACTCCGGGAGCGAGGCGACACGCGGAGCGCGATCGATGTTTCACAAAATATTATGCTGTTTGTTCTGCATCACTAAACACAGACAACACAGATGGCTCTAAGTCATTACAACAACACTACGCCAAACATAAGGCGACAACCGTCGCTGCTCTTTACGTGCGAGAATATTTTAAGATCTATGCATTTCTTAGAGTATTCAAATTATTCAACCCTTGCGAAAACAGCCAGTTCTCGGAGTTTAAACGAAACTGGTTTGGGAATAAAGCGATTCGTCTTGCGTGAATGTGGGCATACAATACATGCTTGGCATAAGCAAGTCGAGAATCCTTTGTTCGCTGTTCTAGGCGCTGGTTCTCCTGCAACATACATTCGGAGCATGTCGGAGCCCGAGGCATGGGACCGCAGCGACCGCAGGACCCTTTCAAATACATACATAGTTACAAGTAGCCGCCGTCAGCCCGACGAGGTCGGGCCTGGAGTCACAGAGACACCGTGCTCGCTCCGGACAGCTCTGACATAGAAGCCTGTCGGCTTTTAGGGGGAAATTCCCTAAACAACACACAGTGCAGCTAACTCACAAAAAGGATTCCAGAAACCAACATCGGCACGGTGCTTCGTTATGCCTCTTTGTGGAAATGTCGTAGCCACCCTCCCCTATTTAGTAAGAACATGTTGTACAAAGCAGTATACATTAATTCGTGGCGCAGAGGAGCGGCGCGGGGTCTGCCTCGTCGTCGTTCGAATTATTTTTACTTTATCCCCGATCGATATGTTCGCCAGTTTATCGGATGCGATGAATACAGACCGCTTGCTTATTCCGACGAACTTAGTTTATGGAAAACGTATTAGGGTTCCCGAAGCAGAAGCAGTAAATTATAATAAGAAAGAGGTAAATTCTGTGAAACGAGATCTTACGAAGCCCATAAAAGGGCGAGCGGACACGAAGCTCGTTTGATTGCCGATGTAAGGCGATACCGGCTCGAATGCCAACCGAATCGGAATAATCCCGCGATGTACATAAATCGCATTCACGGTTCCCAAGAAATGGTAATGCCGCTCTATCGGTCTAGTATGCTAATTCCGCTGACGAATTCGGAATTTGACTGACTCAGAATTATAATGGATACAATCGCGAGTGCGAGTCGCTCGCAGGCAAAAAGCAGCTCTCAGCCGGGACGGCGCCGCGAGCCGCGACGGCCGACGGCCGACGGGCGACACTGCCGTCATCTTCGAAAACAATTTTATGCGTTCGCGGAGGCTCAGAGTTGAGTCGTTCAACATTTTAATTGCGAATCGTAAAAGAAAAGTCGTAAAGTTGTTTAGAAGTAGTGAAGTGTCGCGGCCCCGTAATGAGCCATTGTACGGGCGCTCGCTCCGTCGCAGGAAAAAGAACAAGCAATCCGGAGCCAGCCCCGGATCGGGGTGTCCTTTTGTTCGCAGCCTTCGGGGAGCCATTAAAATTACTGCTTTTTGTGCCACGCCAATAGAGAGATGAATATGTGATTGCGCTGAGATTTTATGTGAAATTGAATTTTTTTGAATAACAAGATAATAAATAATGCGGCCGAGCACGACGCAGCGCGGAACATGAAAGGAACGATTTTGAATGCTGCTGTCGTTCCTTCAGTCGCCGAAATGGTGTGTAAGTAGGTCGCTCGATTTCGGTAATGCAAAGTTTATGAATGCGCCGCTGCTGGGGACGGAATGGAAAAATGAACTATTAAGCGATACCAGTGTACCTGCCTGCCTGCCTCGCAGGCTGACTGCCTGCCTGCCTGCCTGCCTGCCTGCCTGCCCGGCACGGCGGCGGGTCGGCGAGGATGGAAATAGCGTAGCATACATTACGAGAGCGCGTACGTTGGCTATACAGTCGTCCAAGCAAACGTTCTCATTTGCGTTCTATGTTTATTCCTATTGAATTGACGACCATTATTTGCTGCGAACAATGCTTAATTTGACTCCATTTCATCATTGCTATGTAGGTAAGGTGATAAACGACGGCTTTGTTTAATTCTTTAAAAATACTACCTACCTCCACTAGGAGTAATAGTATTCTGTGCTATCTACCACCATATTACGTGATGATTTTCACATGGAGTATTTTTTTTTTTATATAAATTATTAATTTGATTATAATGATTTGAAAAATGTACATGGTTTATGAGATTCAGATTGTAACGAACATGGTCTGAAAGTTTAGTTAGTTGGTGTAACATTACATCTGGCAGAGTAAAGACAACAAACACTGCCGTCTTGCAGACCGTCTCGGCGGCGCGGCGTCTCGTCTTTATTGACGTAATTAACGTAAGACGGCAGAACATATGCTGGCTCAATCACTAGCCCTCGGCAGGCAGAGATCTCAGATGGGAGGCATTTTAACTTCATTTTAAGCTTACAGCAAAGCACTCAATCGGAGGATATGCTCATAAATCATTTGCGTCCCAGTATGACTACCTAGTTCAGGTGGTTTCTATCAGACTTCATTTAGCACACTGGATAAGCACATCGTGGTAGCTCAGTGGAAGCACGCTCGCCTCACATTCGTGGGGTCTTGGGTTCGAACCCGGACGGGCCCGTATGAATGAGTTCTTTGGGAATCACGTACGGTTATACCACAGGCTTTTTCGGTGAAGGAAAACATCTTCAGGAAATCTGCATATTTCCAGAGAATAATCCTTATGTAAATCCGCCAACCCGCACTTGGCAGGCGTGGTGAATATGGTCTTATCACCCTTCGACGGTAGTCCGGTATCTCAGCAGTGGGATGTTAAAACGTTAATTCAGAGAGGACAGAGAAGCACATTAACAGTGCAGTAAAAAAGTCTCGATGATAGAATCACCCGCACTCCATAGTGCGGATTCTATCATTATTTAATTATGACTCATAATTTATGAGGCATGTAAAGGCGCTTCCACAGAAGAGAGAGGTAAAAAAATTCCACTTCTGTGGGCACTTCCTACGTTACCTGCAATATAGCGCTAAAGTATTTTTAGCAGACTATCCCGCCAAAATTTTTCATATTCTAACACTTCATGAAAGAAGGCGAGGAGCAGATATAGCTTACCTCCTCAATATAGCAAATGGTACAATTGACTGTCCGGAGCCACTCGGGCAGCTGGGTCCGCTCTACGCACACCTGTTCGACACTTCTGCTTTTAAACTGAAGGAGCTTCTTAACTCAAATTATTTCATAAGTATGTCCTAATATGATCTTTCTTCAATGTTCTACTTTAAAATAAATACTTATATGTTTTTTTTTTAAATGGATTTGGCAAACTTAACTTTCTAATTATTGTTTACTTGTGTGCGAGTCCCGTCGTCTACAATAGTGTTTTTCTATTCTTCATGTTAACTTTTAATTGACCCTCTGTTCTTATATAATCTAAAACTATTGATGTATCTAGCTGTAAGTTTTCCTATGAAATTAAAATAATAAGGTGGTATAGTACCTGATGCGGCGTTTTTGTGGATCTTACACATTCTGATGGGTGGGTACTCGTATGAATAACGAGGCATTTAGAAGATATTGAAAATGTCGGAATATGTTATTCTATTGTAGCATACCCAATGTCCGATGTAGAATTAGGTCAATTTTTTTTTATGTTGCATTCAGAGGTCACTTTTGCTACAGGGCGTTGTAGTCGCTGAGCCACAACATAAGCCCATTAATGATTTAAAAATATGTCTAGTACTTGAAAAAATAACGTCACCTAGGATGTATCTAGGAACTCCAACACAAGATCCCGTCTAAGATCAAATGAAAAAATAATTTCTCAAACAAAATAATGCACATTGAGGCCGCCATAATTACACCCAAGAAAATACCTCGGCGGTGTAGTAATCTCGAATTTGTTGACCACTGTAACTACCAAAGCAGTCGCCCGAAGAATCCAACTTGGATGGGCAGTATTCGGGGAATTGCTTGACATCTTCTCGTCTAAAATTCCGCAGTGTCTGAAGACAAGGGTCTTCAATCAATGTGTGTTGCCAGTGACGACATATGGAACTAAACGTCGTCCTTGACTGCTAGCCTTTTATAGAAACTCAGAGTCACACAGCGGGCAATGGAGAGAACTATTAATTGCTCGGAGTTTCTTTGCGCGATAAAATCCGGAACGAGGATATTCGCCGAAGAACCACAGTCACCGACATAGTTCTCAGGGTTTGCAAGCTGAAGTTGCAATGAGCAGGCCACGTCGCTTAAAGAACCTATAACCGATGGGTAAGAAAGGTTTTTGAGTGGCAACCACGAGCTGAAAAACGCAGCGTAGGTAGGCCTTCCACTAGATGGACTTACGATTTGGTAACCGGTGGATACAACTTGCAAATGTTCGTTCGGTGTAGCGGTCTAAGAGAGAGGCCTTTGTGCAGCAGTAGACGTCTTCAAGCTGTTGTTGATGATGATGATGATATGGTAATCTAAAGAATAAAAATTAAAATCGTACCTTTACTCAGGTGACCACGAATACGTACAAAATAATGAATACTAATTATGTTCCTTAAAATTGTTCCTCTCCTCAAATCTGAATTATAAATGTAACAATGGTTTTACTTTGAGTTTATTTTAATTGATCCCAACTTTCCCCTTCCTTAATCCTATCTGCATTGTGTTGGGTAAAAGCTTCGCATATTGAAATTAATGCTAAAATATTTATTTTTCAACGCTATTTGTTGTAGAGCTTATTCCCAGCATCCCCTGAGTCGAGTTAATCCTCGTATGCTACAATCCTGCCTGTTAGGCCACGGTCAGTCCTGATAAGTAGTTATTTATCTTGCGTCTTCTGCTGATTCCATAGACAAGTTCGTAGTTCTGTCTGTACGTAATATTCCATTCATGCTCATTAGCATATTCATAAACGTATTATACATTATGTAACTGTAGAGAATTATATACAATGCCTAGGTATTTTATACAATCCCAACTGAATTTCATATCGTTCAGCTGTTCAATCGTGTAATTAATGGTAACAAACAGAGGAATGGTTCATTTATAATTATGTTTCTTCGACTATAACTTGCGTACTGTTGATCTGGTTTTCATAGAACTTTTTAGGCAAGTAATATAGTATATTTATTATTTAACTATTTTTTAGTAGTATGTAGTCTTATAATGTAAGTATGTCTATTTTTTTGGTTTGTATGTTACATAATCCTTTATAAGAGTACACCCCTTCCCTTACCTCTTCCTTATAAATCCTCTCCATGCTAAGATTGCCTGGAAGTGATCGCTTTAAGCGATAAGGCCGCCAATTGTTAAACTAGTTTTAAATATATTTTTGTATTATGTATGTAATTCTCGTGTGAACTATAGAGTTATCTATCTATCTATCAATCTAATATTTAATGCTAATAATATATTACGATTTCAGCAAAATCTGTCAAGGGGTTGAGAAGACTGAAGGGGTTACAGTTCCGCGGGTGATATTGGCATTTTATCAAGGTAGTTATTGTGTAGTGTTGTAAAGCAAAAACAGTAGGCATCCTTAAAACAAAAGTCCTTTCCATTCTAGCCGGGTGTAGCTGCGTGCTTCCTCGGTATCTGTCCGTCCGTCTGCACACTACCGGCGGCAGTTTCGATTCCCACGCAAACACGTGAAGGCCGCTCGAGGACTCACCAGGCCAGTGCTCGCTCGGCGCTCGGTCGGCGGCTGCCACCTGCCACACACAACGCATACTGCTGTACCTAAATTGTACGTACTTACGAGCCGGCTCGGGTGATTCAACTATGTCGTTCGCACTTTTGAACCATTTTTCAATATATAATTACGAAGAGATAAAAAACAAATATTACGGAATATCTTAAGAATACCATTGCCAATATTTTAAAGCGATTTTCGTGTTATTATTTCTTATTTTGACGAAGGAAAAAGAAGATAACTCGAAAAAGTTGTTTTGATTTTATAATTTTTTAATTTTATATTAAAAAAATAGTTCAAAAGTGCGAACGAGATATCGTTATCAGGCGAGCCGGCTCTTAAGCTGTAGGTAGATAATGTACAGGGTAGTTACATAGAATATTGACCTAAGCCATTGTGTCAGGACAAGGTACATTTATGGTACAATACAATGTTGGACGTTCTGAATTTCTATAAAAGCTAGCATTTTACGTACTTAGCTTGGATGGATGCAGTGCGGACACACCTTAAGTGGAGACCATTTAAAAATTGGATTTTCAAGTTGGTAAGTTGATATGGAGAGAGCTTTGCTCGCGGTTTCTTCGTGCGATAAAATCCGGAACGAAGATATTCGCCGAAGAACCAAAGTCACTGATAGAGCTTTCAGAGTTTGTAAGCTGAAGTGGCAATAGGCAAGCCATATCACTCGATGAACCGATAACCGATGAGGAAGAAAGGTTCTTGAGTGGCGACCACGAACCGGAAGACGCAGCGTAGGCAGGCCTCCCACTAGGTCGACTGACGACATTATGAAAGTCGCGGGTAATCGGTGGATGCAAGAGGCACGTTGTCGGTTGGTGTGGCGGTCTAAAGGGAACGCCTTTGTTCAGCGGTGGACGTCTTCTGGCTGATGATGATGAAGATAATAAGTTTGTATAACTTTACCAACTTCAAACAACACACGCTTCGAGCTTTGCACAAGAATGGTGTGCACTTCTAGAATCGGCAGTGTAGGACGTCAAGCGGACTCCTCTTAATAGAAGAAGTTGGCAATATCCATAGAAGGTCGTCATTCTGAGGGTCCATAATTATCAGACATAATAAATTAATGTAATTTCCACTTACTTGAACATACTTAGGCAGATGACAACTCCATTGACTCACTATTTATTATAAATTTGTGAAAGCGGAATCTCAGCCCTCCATAGACGCAAGTATGTTCCCATCACTGGTTCCCATGAACATGCTGTTGTCCACGACGCGAGGCGACACACAAGGATCGGAGCAGGATCGTGTTACACTGGACGGGACTCGCAGACGACGTAGCTATGGCGGTTACACTGAACTGAACAGCTGATTATCATCGACATTGACAGGCGGTCGTCGCCCCACGACTGCTTGCCTCGCTGGGTTTATAAACTATATATATATTTATATATATACGATGGGATGATGGGATGAAGCGTTTCCCAACAGATGTGTCTTAAAATGAACACGGCCAAGACAAAAACTATGTCAAATGGCCATGTTGTACCCGTACCGGTAATCGTTGGGAAATATATTTTGGAAGCTGTTGACCATTATCTACCTTTCGAAGCTGTTGACCATTATAACTACCTTAAACAGATTGTTTTTAGATGATTGTTGTTTAGGTAAGTCCAACTTGGACAAAGATGTCGCCCGGAGAATCCAACTCGGATGGGCAGCATTCAGGAAATTGCGTGATATCTTCTCGTCCAAAACCCCGCAGTGCCTGAAGACAAGGGTCTTCAATCAATGTGTGTTGCCAGTGACGACATATGGAACTAAACGTCGTCCTTGACTGCTAGCCTTTTATAGAAACTCAGAGTCACACAGCGGGCAATGGAGAGAACTATTAATTGCTCGGAGTTTCTATGCGCGATAAAATCCGGAACGAGGATATTCGCCGGAGAACCAAGGTTACCGATATACTTAGCTTTCAGAGTTTGCAAACTGAAGTGGCAATGGGCAGGCCACATCAGTCGAAGAACCGATAACCGACGGGGAACAAAAGTTCTTGAGCGGCGACCACGAACCGGAAGACGCACTCACTAGGTGGACCGACGACATTGTGAATTACCGGTGGATGCAAGTGGCAGGTTGTCGTTTTGGTGTGGCGCCTATTGGTGGGAGGCCTATGTTCAGCGGTGGATATCTTCCGGCTAGTGATGATAATAACAAGTGATCAGGTTTAATCCCGGAGACGAGACAATGATCTCGTTTAGTGCGTTTGACAGAAATGGTAAACGATAAGACTATGGTGGAGCATGCAAGGCATCTCAATAAGTACAAACTATAATGTTTAGGTGTCTTCAAAACTAGTGTAAGCAGATAACTACCTTCCAGCTTGTGTGCTCTATCCTAGACCACAGGTGCAGGATGTGTCCATACGCTTGACATATTCGGAATTTAGAAAAAAATACAGGACATAATTTATGAAAGTAATTTAGAAACAAAGACCCTTTGTACAAGCTTGCACTAAGTTTAATTCATTGAAAAATTGATCCTCTTTCTTAATAGAGAAGAATAAAGGTGGAACTAATTTTGAAACACGTAAAATATTAAATTGTTGGCTAACAACTAATAATATACAAATGAATAGTTTTTGTGTCAGATCGTCTACTTACTAAACAATGCTAGGCCATGCATAAACGAAAATTAAGTTCACTTGGTCAAATTGAAATAGCAAACGTGAGCGGCCGTATAGGTCACTGCTTTATTCGGTGCCACAAGGTCAATGTACGAAGCACTCACTAACCACAAGCTCAGGAGTCGCTACCAGCTAACTAACGTACCTACCGGCTACTACATAAAGATGATTCTTTTATTTGACAGCAGGTTAACAATGAGCAGTTTTCCATTAGGCATTGTCAGTTTAGTTATTTCATCATCAAGAGATGGCGCTCGCGGAACTTTTGGTATTTACTTTTTAAACTTTGTCATGACAGTGGAGAACGTCAGCAAACGTACATAATTAAAAAAAAAACTAAATCCAGTAAAATTATGTAATAATTCATATATATGTGATAGTTAAGTATTTTGAAATATTTACGTACATTAATTTCCATCCAACCAAGCGAGAGATAAATAATGCTAAAATGATACTTGGTAAACCGATCATTATTCGAATCGATCAGAACTTGATAGTTGGTTACCGGCGCCGAGGGTTCTCGGGTGAAGTGGGCCGAGTCGCGTCGCCTCGGATCCTGCATTTAACATGACAATGGAGCGGCCCTTTGATATATTTTTTTATTTATTCGTTACGGAGTAAAGTGCTCTTGGAGGGTTAGTCATGGCCTACGTTCCCAAGGCACTACTCTTCGGTTGAAATATCTATAGCGTCAGAAGTTTCGTAATCTACGCCATGAGCAAGCAGCGATTGATAATTCTTATAAACTTTTTCAGAGATGATGGTAGAGTTCATGCACTAAAAACGTAAATTATATATATCACGAAAATCTTAGGTATCAATGTATTTATAAAAAAAAATATAGAGACGATTATCAAACAAAGTGACGGTCTCGAGATACCTACGAGTGAGTACGTGTAGTTACAACAGATATTGTCTTCCCGCGCAAAGTAACTCTGTCTCTCTGTCCGGATGTTTGTCGCTTATCATGGCTAAACGGCTGAATAGATCTAGATCTATTATCACAGACATGGTCATAGGATACTTTTCTTTATGTCCACGCGAAAGAAATCGCGAGTAACAGCTAGCAAACTTAGAGACGCTTATTAGGTTATTGCTGAAATAAAACTTACATAATATATTATTCATATTCATATTATTTTAATTTATATAACTATGCTACCTCTATACATTCGGTAAAGAAGGTCATTAACCACTCCGTATACTATAAAAAGTATATAACATGCTTAATAATCGGTACCTCTGTTGAGTATAGCAAGAAAGAGAAAAAGTACTCAGTCGTTTTAGATTAGAGAAAACTGATTCTATTCATCTACTGTCGCATATGGTACCTACACTACTGTAGGTAGAGTGCGGCTGTCCGGCCGGCGGGTACCACGTATGCATAGCCGCTTACCATCAGGTCAGGTGGACTGCCACGTCAGCAAGTGTGCAAGTTCATTATTACAATCAATTTAGGAGTTGTAAAATTATAAGAGCCATCAGAAAATATCAATATACTTGGTAGGGAAACCGCTCTTGTCCACCGCAGCCGTCACTGGGACGTCGTCGTCGCCGAGAAACGAAATTACGTGATGGCCATGTGACAGCGATCGTGTGTCCAGTGTGACTAAACTCGGCGGTCCAGTTTGCTCTCGCTGTCGTGCGTGGTAGCTGCGTTTTCGTAGAAATACAAACTATAAGGATGGGTAGGTTTAACTGGCGAAATTTGTTTCTGCTATTGTACGATCGATGGCGTAGGCAATACCTCACAACGTGGCCTGAAGTTTTAAAACTATTATAGACCGTCGGCCCGAGCCTGAGTTCTAGTGGTAGCGCCGAACTACTCGAAACTTCGGTGACCTATGTCGGCGCTCGGGTGACGGACGTGCGGTCAACACCACAGATCACACTAGATACCGCATTACGAGATACGTTGTTCCTACAAAAAGTCACCAAAGTTTGAGGAAGGCGCGGGTCGCAGGGAGTGCGACCAAGCGTTCTCATTGGCTATCTTAAGGTTATGTCTACTCGCGCCTAACAATGAACCAATCAGATTAATTTCTTATAAGTGTATTTAGACTGATCTGTGGTGCGCTTCGACCGTCCTGAATGCAGAATTTAGGTGTGATCTGTGGGTCAACACGCTCGCTACTTCGGTGCCGTCATCTCGTTCTCGGTGACGACTGCGGTGGACAAACGCCCTAACACTCCTGCTGATATGTATTTTATGTGTATTTTTGTGTATTTTATGGCTGATAGATTAGATGTCAGATCTACATCCGTATCACTGACCTCTATCTAATAATATTATTATAGACATCAATGATCTACATAAAGCTCGATGACAGTGTGGTTCGGTGACGTCTGGCTTGAATTGGATTTGGAGGTATAGAACCTGATACCAAGATGTAAGAACATTTTCTTAATTAGTTGTTTCATTAGAATTAGGGTCGCCGGCGCCGCCGCAGTAAAACAAGCTATTTGTCGAGGCGGCCCTAATACACCGATAAGAAAGGTCATTAGCACAATACCTAACACAATACCTAGCGGCCATTGTTCCACCGATCACTCGAATTGTGTTACCGAACAAAAACAGCGCATTATGCGCGCTGTCTTGTCTTGTTCCCCTAAAATTATTGTGTATTACTTCTTTATTGACGCTTTGTTTTACCGAACAAGAGATATTATTGTTGGAGGAATTACCGATGCCTGTTGTGTTCAATCTTCAATCTAACTAAGGACTACTAAACTCGTTGCAAAGACGGCTTCAGGCGAATCGCTAATCATACCTGCGGTTGTATTCTAGGCACTTGGAAATAATATTATATTATTTCCAAGTGCTAATAAGACCTGTCTACACTTAAAGAATATGAATGAATATGAAAATTGTAGCAAGTTGAGACACCATAATGGAAGCATTCTTAATTTTTAACAATTTGTAATTGTTATGAATGCAACTGTATGCCAATAAATAATATTCTATTCTATTCTTGTTGCTTTTCAGTTCGAGAGATTAAAACGTTAAGTTTATGTTCCGTCGTTATTTTACACAATACATATATTATTATACAAAATACATAAAAACTAAAACTATTTAGCTACTACTAATAAAACTAACAATTGGATTACCCAGAGACCATTGAAAGTCTAAAAAAAATGTAAATGTCAAGCCCACTGAGTACCAGCTGGCGGTGTAACTCTACATCAATAATATCGCGATTTACACAGTTCTATATTGTTCTTGGGCCATAAAAACTCTACGCTTGGGCTCAGTGGGGGGACCGGTGGGCTCGAGGATTTGATTTGAATTATCTTTAGACCTTCAAATTTTTTTTATCTATCTACATACATTTTGTGTAGGTTTATGTATTTACTAGCTGCGCCCCGCAGTTTCACCCGCTATTTTACAGAAACCGAAAATTTTTGGGATAAAAAGTAGCCTATATGTTATTATTGCATAGGGTGTAAGCCTCCATACCAAATTTTATTCAAATCCTTTGAGCGGTTACAGAGTTGAACGGGAACAAACACACTTACATACTTACACACTTGCACACAAACTTTCGCATTTATAATATTAGTGGTGATGGTTATAACTATTATTAATACTTGTTGCTTGTTTGTTGTTCAATAATCATGTAATTAATATGTATACTGTATACATACATAATAATTATACAATTTAGTTTCAGTTATGAATTATTAGATGTATTTTGATGTAAACCAAATGCATCCCGAGGTTCATACGGACACGTGTCCGGGAAGGCGTCAGGTGTTTGTATGTATGTTTGTTTGCATATGTTTGTATGTTTAGGAGTGGTGTGACGATACCTTTCGAATAGTTGCGTTAATATTATCTTCATTACATTTTGTATGCAATTAGTTCAATTTCAATACAATTCGAAGATGAGCAAATTCAGTCTAGGTGTTGTAATACGGGTACAGTACCGGGTTGCGAGGTCTCTGTCGGCGAACTACCAGTCTTATCATGATGTAGTATATAGTATCACACTTCTAATATAATTTTCGTGTTAAAATATATCCTGTTAGCAAACACATTCCACCCGATAACCCCTGCGCCGCGCGCCGCCCTCCAGCCCGGGCGGCTCAAAGCGACCTCCTATCGGCGCCGAGCTTCTTTCATGTCAATCTTACATGAAAGGACTCTACTCTTTATACGCCGACAAACTTTTACATTCGCTCTTTACACTAAACTACTCTATACGGCGTACAACGCGACACGACGGCACCGCGGGACGGAGAGACTATTACCGAGCCTGTGACGGGGGCTTTGTCGACCTCCATTCATCCACAACTGATAAATTAAGCACATTGAAGCTCGGTTTTGGTCCGTTTTTTTTCCCTATACATAGAAACGTGCACTTTATTCGATTTAGTGCAGGTTTATTTTGTTTATTCCCCGCTGTACGGCGCGCGAGTGCACGTGACGTGGTGCATTTCGTTTCGCCCGGGGCCCGGGGGGCCCGAGGCCGGGGCCCGGGGGGCGTCCGGGCGCTTCTTTAGATATA
Organism: Apocheima hispidaria; assembly: GCA_947579745.1. Taxonomy (NCBI): domain Eukaryota; kingdom Metazoa; phylum Arthropoda; class Insecta; order Lepidoptera; family Geometridae; genus Apocheima; species Apocheima hispidaria. The sequence goes on along the minus strand of OX388164.1, from coordinate 13,758,196 downwards.
ATATTTTTATTATTGCAGCAATATGGCGACAATGCCATGGGAGCTTGGAAATTCGTTCTTTTGTGATGTTGCAATCCAATTGTAATTTATGTTTTTTGATAACAGATCGTTTCATTATTATTAATGGTACAAGCGCAAAAAGAGGAAAATGTGAACAATGTAATTATGTATATACAATAAGTGGTGTTGGATATCATAATTAATTATTTGAGCAATTTCCATTACCATCCGGTTCAGCTCATCCGACCCGGTCTCGAGGTGACCGCTCGCAACCAACCTCCGGCTTATATCCACTCCTCGGCACAATTCGCAATTATTTCCAATTACAAAAAAGCAATAACGACGTCATTAATTACAAATCAAACGCCCCTTAGTAGGTAGACGGAGCGAGGAGATTAGCAGGCGACGCCGCGGGCGAGCGCTAGTCGGCCCCTGACGAGGGTCGCTCATTAAGCTGATATTATCTGGGAAATAGGAATACCTGCTACTTTAATAAAATATGATAGTTAGGTACCGAGCTTATACAAAGCTATTTTGTTTGAAAGGAAACTACGCCTCTAAGGAACAGTATCTATATAATATATAATAAGGACTTATGGCCGGGATACAAGAGCCGGGCTGGTTTTTGTAATTTGGGCACAGAGTTGATAGATCTGGATAGGACTTTGTTGAAGACTTCATACCTAGAGCAGACCTTTAATTAACGACCAAGCGGTAGTGTGCAAAAAAATGTGTAATTTTAAGGGCTGTAACGAGAGCGCATGTCGTTACCCGCGGTGCAGGATTTAAAAGTGCAATGTGGCACTTACCATCAGTTGCACGCACGTATCTTTACTCAAAGGTATAGGTCATAGATAAAACCGTGGTATAGATACACAATACCTGTAAACATAACTAAACTACCTATTAAACATTTATTAAACTACCTACCGATAGCAAGTAGTATATAGGTATAGTTATTCATTTATCAAGTCATGCTTCATGCCTGAGACGAAGTAATCGATTCATAGAATTTGGTATAAAAAATAGAAGCTAATATTTGCTTCATAATGCTCCCCAACTAAGTACGAAGTACAGTTTGGTTTCATCAAATTATTCGATCGATGTAAAATACGACCATATCGTAATATATAAAAACGTCTCATACTACCACAGCGTACTACCTACGTGAGCCGGGTTCATAGCGACAGACCTCGATATTTTTTTATATGGTTGACAGAGTTTTTGACCACAACTCACCCGAGCCTGAAAATTGTAAGCACAGCTTCGGATGGGATAATATGAGAGCCTGATTCTATCTCTTGGAAGTCTTTGTAACCGATCTAAGGCCACGACAGACCAGAGTTTGTTGAATGTTGTCCTTACCTTCAGATCAGACTCGAGCGAAGTATTCTCCAGTAGCTGGTTGGTAGTAGTGTTTTGGGTGCAATCACTATTCATACAATTTTTTTTCCACCTTTCACTGCGTAAGTAACTGTTTCTGTCTCTGTCTGGTTTTCTGTTTATATGTGTGTAACTAATGTGTAACCTTTGCGTGTAGTAATACACGCTACGCTAAGACATCATGAGCGGCCTATTCATCTTTGTGAGCGGCCAATAGAGATACGACGGATATAGTTAGTTTTAATATAAGGGCACAGTTTAACAGTAGTCGCCACCGTCAGCTGCAACTGACAGGCCGTAATAGGAAAAGAGCTCAATCGATACAGTCCCAGATTTAATAACAGTTAGTATGCAGCTCTCTGCCCTCGGCTCGCCCCGTACAAAGCTCCGGAGTGGTGTCGTGTCGTGTCGGACCGCATCTAACTGCTTTTGTTATTTTTTTGAGGCATTTCCTATAATGGCCCGTTCCGACAATGGCCGATTTCAACGAGGTTTTTAATTATATCGCCGCTATCGGAGCACCATTGTACTACACAGCCCGGCCAATAGTTAGGATTGTGCTGTGCCACAGATTGAATGATAGTACAACCTGAGCCGGGTTTAATTTGAACCGCTCTCACGCACGGCTCGGCTCGCATCCCCCGGAGCTTAATACTATAATATTTTGATGTACTTTTACTACTTTGCTTTGTAGTCGAATGCGAAGAAAGAAAAATGATTACCAAAAAAACTTCACATTTAATTGTAAATAGCTTAGTATACCTACGTGTACAACAGTCGCGCTATACTTTAAATTTCTGTCGAAAGAAACAATAATGTGAACAGTGCTTTAATAAGTTTTGGACAGCTACGATTTTTACATTTGTTTTACAAATCTTCTGACTATAGTTTACAGCAGTCATGATAAAAAATGTATGTTGTTGGATCCAAGGGAAGCATTAGAGTACTGCCGCTAACCCTCTTTTTATAAAAATGTCTTTATTTTTACCCTACAAACAAATAACTTTGATCATAAAAGAACAAAGTAACCATGTCACCCTGTTATATTTAATGTTTTTCAAAACAATATCATTTTCAAAATGAAACTTTACATTTTCTTATAATAATTATGTTCGAAGACGTCGAAATTGTATAACACGATATCCATAAAAGTTCCACTATTAAACCCTATCTCAATAAGTCTCTAAGGCGGTGGATCCGCAGCTCTCACAGAAGCAAACTCTTATATCTATTACGGCAAAGTATCAAAATGGAGGGACGTCTCTGTTATACTCGTCTTACCTACTACAATGTATGAAATGTGACATCAAGAGTATTGCATACAGGTGACGATATTATGGAAAGGAGACACTTGACGAAACGGTCACATTTCTCACAGGATTTTGTATTTACTGAGCTCTGAGAGCCTATTTCAAACCAAGGGCGAATTAGCAATAGATTTTTAATTCTGTTATTTGTCTTAATAACTCGGTAAAGATTTTCTGAGCAAATCATAATAACATAATTACTTTTTATATTAAGTAGGTACTTAAGCCTACTCAATTGCCCTCCGTGGTAGATATTTTAGTATGTTAAGTAGATAATACCAGTCTTTGCCTCTATACCTGAAAATAATAATTAAATCGAATGGCATCATGCCACGGAACGGGCCATTATTAGATAGAGAGTAGCACACTCATCGACATCGAGTCTTTGTACCGTTCTCGAAACTTAACTCATCCGATAACACTAAAATTATCTACATTTCTTGTAATTTAAATATGTCAGAAAATGATGGCAACATTTTTAGAGATGTAAAATTTAGTTCAGTTTTGAAAATTATACTACAGAATGGTCGTCATTAACGCCTTAAATAAGTCAGAGACCAATTTCAGCTGAATACTAATTGGACGGTGAATTTACCCGCAGGTAACTTTATTAAATCCGGCCTTGATTCAGTTCCTCTCTCGGGAGAGAAAGCAGCTCTCGTACAGGGTAGAGCACGTTAAGACTGTGGTATTATCTGCGGTAGAGCAGGTAGAGAAGGTCGGCGAGCTGGAGAAAATGAGACTCGAGTTAATCGCGCGCGACATATTTATTAATGTGTGAAATCTGATCCGAATCCTACTCATTTACTGCTACTATTTACGGTTTGATACTTTTATTATAGGAGTGGACGCTGAACACCGGTAATAATATATTGTCTAACATAAAGGTGTGGAGTCGTTTGGTATTTTCAGTATTTTAGCTGAATTGAGAATAACTACTTAGTTATTCTAAAGGATTTTTGTAATTAACGACCTCGCAAGTCGCAACGAACTATTTGGTTTGTCTGTTATTTGGTTATGAGACATAGCAAGGTAAAGGCGAAGCGAAACAACAGGAGGGTTTTCCTCGAGGCCGATGGCCCACCTCTCCGACATGTGCGGAGGAAGTGCCAGGTGACTGGGACATCAACAAGCGCGCAACACAAAATTACACGGCGAGGGTAGCGCGAGGGAGGTCCCCCGAGACTCGTTTTATGAAACGTAAAAAACGTCGAGTCACAGAAAGGTATGTATGACTTGTTGTTTCTGAGTACAATACGCTTTCAAAAGACCAGATCGACTTTAAAACTCCATGAAAAGGTAAAAGCTTTCATTATTTTTGTTCATCAGTTTTTTACTTACTACATCTTTGAAAATGTTTCTCTTCAATCTTGTGAATGCACAAAATAGCGAAAATAAAAGTTATTCAACACTTACTTTCTTTTCCCAGACTGGTACAAGCGATGACGTCATCCGCTGAGTTAGTAGATACTACGTAGGTATATATACGCATTCAATATACCCCAACTTTTACATACGTAATAATGTACCCGATGACTTGACTTCCAATAGGTCCCGCCAACAGGAAGTATCAGTGTTTGGCACAGGACAGGCGCCGGTCACCAAAGGCACACAATCATACACGGACCTCGCCGACATGGTTGAAGTATCCCAGGATGTGACAGAAGGTCGAATAGATTCTCTCCAAATAATCAAACAGCTAGGGCCCCAGGGCACACCCCTTCTGGGGTGCCCAGGCAAGTCTGATGACCCTTTTCCGGGTGACGGCCCATTCCGAGGTTCATACCGCAGCGGTGCCCTTGAGCTAGTTGCCCAAGTTTTTAAGGCTGAACGCCATCTGCGATCGCCAAAGTCCGGTAAAGCTGTAGAGGCCGGTACAGGCCAACAGCATAGTCATTTTTTCGTGATTTTGTGTTTTCAGAGTTGAAATGAAACATTCGAGATAATAATAAGTTTAGTGTGCTGTAATCGATAAAGAAACCCTGTAAAAAGTTACACGGGATTTCATCAGAGAGAGGATTTCGTATCGTTTGATTTATGAATTATGATTATTTCAAATGAATTTCAATATGGAAGAAACTTTCATTATAGCTCCAAAACACCGGCACGTATTACCACTGAGCTGGTACAGTAAGTACCTACGACAACGAGCCCCACATACTAACTCAGTGAGTATTTATACGCAAGTTTGCAAAAAATGCTCTTTTACACAAAACACTTCAAAACGTTGTCCGTTGGTATTACGTGCAGGCCTTGACGTCAGTCTGGAAAGTACAAACAATAGATATTGATAAGCATAATTGACCAAGTGAGCGAAGCGATCGAAATACGCTCCTTCAACTGACGAAATTTGCTTTCATCTGTCCGATGTTGGTACTTTTGTACGAGTCGTATTTTTCAACCAATCTTGACGAAACGTGGTACTCAGGTTCTACAATTTCCCGATCTTAGACCTCACGACCTTATATCTTAACAATCCCTTGGCCGATTTTGCTTATATTCGAAATTCTTGTTTGTTTTTTTTAAGATTTTGAAGATGTTTTGCAAGCTCTGCTGATGCGTCGGCGAAGTCAAAGGGTCCTCGAGCGAGTTGTACCTCCCCCCCCTCCCCCCCTAACCCAGCACCAGCTCACTCTAAATTAAAATAACTGCCAGCAATAAAGTAATTTAGGATACCTTTCCTTTTACTGCCGACGGTTTTTATGCCATTTACGGCTTTCTACGTTACTCCAGTTTATGGGCATTAGGTACCGCTGCGTACTGTTCCAATAGGTCCTGCCATTGGACCTCTGGTAGTTACCGACTTTACTGCACTCTCTAAATCGTAACAATGTTATGATACTTTCAGATTTCTCGGTACAGATAGCGCGTGTATGAGTTTTATGGTTCTTTGTTATGTTAGCGCTCGGTAAGAATGTACCTAGGTAGGTAAGTACGTAATCACAGAACAAATTTATACAATATATAATAATTGGTAACGTACCTAGTTGTTCTTATAACGTGAAAATGTTTTTCAAAAGGCTTAACAGTATCTCGAGAGACAGCGATGAAACGCTTTTGCAGTCGCCAAAAATTGTAAAATTGTAATATTGTATCGTCAAGTGTTGTATATTTTCTGAAAATAGACCACTGAGGCTGTTAGTATACTTACGTCATCGTGCGCCTGCGTCGTTGAGCTGTTTTTTCAACCCCCATGAAAAAGAGCTTCGAAATATACTCTGCGCTACCAGAGAATTAGTCATAACTCCGCAAAGGAAAGCGTTACACAAGTTATATGTACGTTGTCGTGTGTGAGTTGAGATGCTCTAAAAGGTAGCATTTAAGTACCTACCGACCTACTTCAGAAGATAGATTGTCGTCCCCTAACTGCCGATAATTCCCGGATAGATAACATTTATATTTCTTCAGTCAAAATGAAAACTGACGCACGGAGAAACAAAACTTCGCCTTATCATTAGAGTCTGTTAAGCTTGCAGTGCCCAGTACTGGCCAACAACGTAACAAAAAAAAAACTTATCATTTTGGGGCCAATTGACGACATAACTAGACGCCTGCTGTCCGATAAGAAAAAAGCAGTCAACTGCCGAGATCATTTTTGATAAATTATTTCGTTGCATTCGATACCGATATCGACAGCCACGCCTCCCTGTGATCCGCCGAGTACAAAAATCTAATATCGAAGGGCGTGACCACAAAACAAATGTCTACAACAGCAGGAGGAGGTACCCACTACCCACATGCTTAAAAAAACATGGTAATTTTTTATATTCGTTCCTAGCGAAAGGGGAGGAGACTTGTGCTCTGCAGTGGGGTGCATAAGCTGCCGGTGATGATGGTGATGATGATGATGGTATTTTCTTTCTTGATGCAATACCTCCATTTCATTTCATTCTAACTAAAACTAATATTATAAATGCTAATGTAACTCTGTCTCTGTCTGGGTGTTTGTCGCATTATCACGGCCACAGATAAACGGCTGAACGGATCGACCTGAATTTTTGCACAGATATTTACTTTTCATTTATTGTTTCATGCGAACGAAATCACGGGTAACAGCTAGTTAGGTTTAATAAAAATTTATTCTCATAAAGATAATAATTATCACTTACATAAGAATCAATTACATAGAAAAAATAATATTGTTAGTCGTTCTAGTTAAGGTATCAGTCGGTACACAATTATCGCATTCTTAGATAAATAGATAGATAGAATAGTTAGTTCATTAATAAACATTTGTTATATGATGAGCAAGTTTCGGTTTAAATTCGTTAAGTGAGTTTATCTTTTTTAAATCGGAGGGTTGTTTATTATAAAGCTGTGCGCCTTCGTAACTTATTGTTTTTATTCCATAGTTTGTACGCACTACGACACTTGGGTAAAATAAAAAAGCTAGCGCGACGCGTGTGTCGCTTTGTTTTAATGTGGTTTTAGTGAACGTTACATTAGTATGGATCGATTTCGTAAGGATTTTTCGCACGAGAATGCATGTGTGATAAATGAATAACTGTTTTAAGTTCATAATTTTAGTTTCTTTGTAAATTAATTTACATCACATCATCATCATCATCAGCCAGAAGACGTCCACTGCTGAAAATAGGCATCCCCCTTAGACCGCCACACCGACCGACAATGTGCCACTTGCATCCACCGGTTGCCCGCGACTTTCACAATGTCGTCGGTCCACCTAGTGGGAGGCCTGCCTACGCTTCGTCGTCCGGTTCGTGGTCGCCACTCAAGAACCTTTCTTCCCCATCGGTTATCGGTTCTTCGAGTGATGTGGCCTGCCCATTGCCACTACAGCTTGCAAACTCTGAGAGCTATATCGGTGACTTTGGTTCTTCGGAAATTAATTTAGTTGATGTTAAATATGGATAGTTAAATAATAATTTGATAGTTTTGTTTTGAAGGATTTGTAGTTCGCATAATTTAGTTTTAGTGCCGTTGCCCCAAATTTCTATTGAGTATAGCAGATGCGGTTTTACGAGTGAATTGCTTTACTAGCGTATTAATCGACGAGGAACACACCGGACAATACGTAGAGACCCAATACCTAATGAGAGTTTAGTTTTAATATGTTCTATGTTTGTGTTCCATGTCACGTTGCTATCCAAATGTAACCCTAGGTATTTTTCACTGTTTTTCTCTTGCATAGCTACATTATTTATTTTAAGTTTTTAGTCATAGAGCGGGACGTGTTTGTTCTTGGCTTTGAAAATGGTGAAACATGTTTTTGAGACGTTAATGGTTAAAAGATTATGTTGGAACCAGGCAAAAAGTGTGTTCAATAGTTCAATTATAAATCGTTATTTTGTAAAGAAACACAAAGCCTCCATCTTGGCTATCGCAACCATTGAAGTAAACTTCAGAAGATTATGTCTCGCGCCGTTCTCAGAGAACTAAACCACAAAACCATTATGGAACTCGACGCAAAACCACAATACTATTTCTCAAGCCGGCCGAGGGCCAAGATAAGAGCATTGACTGCGCCTAGGTACCTACTGACTCATCTACCTCGCCACTAACCTAATGTATACCTATACAAGCGAAACATATCCTCCGAGACCTTCTTGATTACTCCTATTCAGAAGAGTTTATTGAAAAAGACATCAAATGATCTCATTCCATTCATGAGGTTATCGGATTTAGTGAATAGTCATCAACAGCCAAAAGACGTTTACTGCTGAACATAGGTCTCCCCCTTAGAGCGCCACACCGACCGACAACGTGCCACTTGCATCCACCGATACAAACGATTGTGAAAGTCGCGGGTAACTTCCAGTGACTTTCAGCTTGTAGCTTAGAACCGTCACGTAATAAGGTCATCGTAGGTAGTAAGAGTAGATAGAGAGATAGGCATCGTAACATTACGAAGAAGCTTATACCTAATTACCCTGTAGTCCCTCCGAGAGACAAAATACAGGGAACGATGACAAAAACGGCAATTTGGGCCATTTCCGCCGCACACAGGGGCTACTACTGTCCTTCACACGCACATTCCATTTAGAACCTTATGGCACAAGTTTTAGGTTAATTTTATAGGTGATGTGTGCTAGCTTCCACTATGGGGTTCGACGAAATAGTAAGCGTGTGTATTGTTTGTCATTATTGTCTAAGTGTTCAGATTAGTGGTTTGCGTTTTCGCGGCAGGATGACGAGTCTCCCTCTAGTGGTTGACGAGGAAAGTACTGCCTCGGAATGCTTCTCGCACAAAGGAAACAATATTATTATGGTGTCTCCGGCACGCTCGCCTCACATTCGTGGGGTCGCGGGTACGAACCCGGGCGGGCCCGTGCCCGTACCAATGAGTTCTTTGGAACTTACGTACGGATATAAAAGTACCTCTGGCTTTTCGGAGAAGGAAAATATCGTGAGGACACCTGTATATTTAGACGAAATTCGAAAATTGATTGCGTATGTGAATCCGCCAACCCACACTGGGCCAGCGTGGTGGATATGACCCTATCTTCGAGGGTAGGCTTATATCTCAGCAGTGGGATCTTTAAAGGCTGAAGCAGAGCAGTGACTCCGGTAACCAGTTGATTGTTTCAGGCGTAACTTTGCGAAAGTTCATTTTCAAACTGTCTAAAATAACCAATCTGTATACGTCTTTCCGCTGCAAGGATCAATTGTTTGTTTTTTACCTTGTATTTATTTAAATTAATATTTTGAATAGAAAAGTGTTATGAACAATTTTTTTTAACAATTATAACCTGAATATGTAGATAAGAAAAATATTACAATTGTATCCTAAATTTAAATAAACTTTGTATTTGAATTAGTATTTTGAAAAAACAAGTATTAACAATTTTAACATAATTATGACCTGAATATTTTGTAAAGAAAATATCACAACTTTGAAAATAAATATAAATTAAATAGAGCAGCACCGGCCTCCAGCTGGGCTGGCGGAGAGACACTACAGATTGGCTATTTTAGACAGTTTTAACGAATGTCTTAGTAGAACATTAGTAGAATGACGATGTTCTATTCTCTCTAACAGTATATTCTTCAAGAGGAGCCGATCACGACGCGATTACTGATTTTATAAAATATTTTGAAGCCTTTTTCCAAATCCTTCGTCTTTGTCTGTGTCAGTTTGAACGACTGCCACAGTCAATGCCGAGCCCAGTACAGCCGCAGAACACATTGCGGCTGCATTGTATGCGGCATTCTAGCTTTGAAAATGACAAAAATTCAAAGATCAGTGGTCGTTATCTCAGGACGTGTTATATAATCAAACGGCGCACATACTGGTAGGCGGTCGTTATTTATTCTGTGGCACGACTTACGTAGAGTTTGTTCATCCTAACTAGGTACGAGGTTTTGTATGGGATGCTAATTCTTCTTCTGTAGTTAGTCTTTGCACATATTAAACACTTTAAACTCTTTTGTACTCCATAAGCAGCATTAAACTATTCTTAATTTAGTTTTATATAATCAATGAGTGGTCTCCTGTAGTTGAGGGTGCACCCAGCTTGATACCCGTTACATAAAGTGGATGTAATGTGTCACTTCTGGTGGGGATCCAGCCTAAATATTATTATAAATTCGAAAGAAACTCTGTCTCTCTGTCTGGGTAGTTATCGCGTTATCACAGCCAAACGACTAAACGCATCGAGCTGAATTTTCGCATAGGTATAGGTCGGAGACGGTCATAGGCCATACTTTTTTTTGTAGGTCCACAAGAACGAAGTTGCGGTTAACAGCTAGTATTGTATAAATAAATATTAAGTCCTCAGATACTTCCCAAACAAGAAATATTTCTCCCAATTTTGTAGTAACTACTGTTTTAAATTTTTTTTTAGTTACATATTTGGAATGTACTCCCTTTATTTTTATACCAAACATTATATTTCTACCTCATTATTTTTGCGTTGACAAATTGTGTTATAAAATCCGACTATATGGAATTGCATTTAGTATAATTCCGTATAGCCTATTTATACGCGGAGTGTAAAGACCACAGAAGAAGAAAAAAACTTTCTCTTTTCTGTGGATACCTATCTTGTCAAAATCTAAGAAGCGCTTTAGGAGATTAGAGGGAACATTATTATGAACATAATACTTACTGCCAAACTCTAATGTCATATCATAACCCTCCCATATCGTAGTAGATTGAAAAATAAGGAACGGCAAGTCACAGGATTTTTTGAAAATCAACCCCTAAAGAGGAGTAATGGGGTGTATTATTTACTGTAACCTTTTCGAGCAAAGCCGTGCTGGTGCTGGTAAGCTACAAGATACGCGATGAGAGCGCTAAGTATGAAGTATGAGTACGGGATGCAACCTGCGACACGCCATGCGATCCGCCGCGCTAGGGATGGGACACGGTCTACGGGACACAATATCCGGTTACAGCTGAGACACGGCTACATTCTGCTGATCGCCCTTTTGTACGTAGTTTTTTACCCTGTTGTATCGTGACAAAGGACCTTGGATTAGATTTTATATCAATGGCTTACTGTTCCCATGAAATATCAATGTACCTACAGTACTTAGGTGCGAAAACCAATACAAAAGGATTGTTAAAAAAATATCTATCAAGATCGTGTTATGACACGCTATTGGTAGGGTTCTGTAGTTATGTAAGAAATAAATTATAGTCAATACAATATCGGAATATGAGGGCTGTGACAACTTTACCTAGAAACCCTACAAAGTAAACAATTTCAATGCATGTAAATTAAATAGAGTAATTATAATTATCTATGCAATGTATTTCATCCATTAAGCCTATCATTGTTTACGATAGTTTTTAGAAAGTGAAGTGTTATTTGAGCCGCTCTAGATTAAACGTACCATTATATTTTATCCAAGTACTGTCATGTGTGCGTATCTCGAGGGCACGGCTTACTTGGCTACTGTTATATTGTATGTATTCTATGGCACGGCTCATATCGGAATCCTTTTTATCCGGATCGCAAGCGAGTGGTTCCGAGATTCAGGCTAATGCCAAGGAAAAATGCTCAATGTGTTTTTCTAAATATTTTAATGATCCGGCAATTTATTTGAGTCACTAATCAGAGTACATAGAGGGATCCTTGTTCCCTTCCGCTCTCCCCTCCCCATTCCCCTGTTCCTCTTTTTCCCTTAGCTATATCTGTGCCGGGACGGTGCCAGGAACCAAAGCCACCGTGCAACTCCGTCTACTCTATGAAACTATATCTGATATGATACCGCAGCGTCAGGCGATACGATACGGACGGATAGTGTTGCATGCATTGCATTGACTGAGCTGTCTTTCGCTGCATGAGGTCGGTGTTAATTTAACCACAATGAAGAGTTTGTTGTCACACAGAACTGTTGCTAGGTATATGTTATACAGGGCCTAGGCTGTGCTTTTATAGAGCGTAACATAGAGCATGTACGAAGATGAAACTTGTTAAGTCTGAAATAGGAATGATTTGAAATAGGGACATTATTGTTCACAACAGATGTTACATATGTATTATGTAGCTTAAAAAGATTTACAAACTAGCGTTTCAACTAGCAGCCTTACCGCTGTAAGCGATCTCTTCCAGGCAACATGAGGATGGACATCAATCTTAATAAATAACATACATATTAGATAGATAATACATGTAACATACTTTCATCCTTATTATATAATGCATTTCCGTCACCTTTCGAAAGAATCATTCTGTGTCATGTTCGTTAAACGGAATAGTATCCGCCGTTCCCCGCATTGTGGGTCCGCGACGAGGACTGACACCGGAGGGAAGGAGCGCCGGCACTGACGTAGGCAAGGAGTGCCAACACGCCTACGGACGCTGACGAACATTAATCAGCTGCCCTGAACACGCAAACAACAATAAACATCGCATTGTAAACCGTGTTCCCTTGACACAGAGTCACAAATGCAATCAGTGAGTGTTACTGTCGTTGTTTTCAAGTATCGTAATATGTGCGGTGTTGGAGAGCTTCGTTCAGCCGAGGCCGAGGGTCTGGCGGCGGCGGGAGGCGGGAGCGGCGCGAATTGATGATCTTCGGAGTCACGGTGACGCGTCATAAAACGAATTAGTTACGTAGTACTGAATTTAAGGAAATATTTGGGACCAGAAGAGATACTGGAAAAAAATAGGCCAAGTGCAAGTCGGACTAGCTCACGGCGGATTCCGTACGTAATGTGATTGTGTTAATGAAATATTTAGTTTCTAAGCAAGAAATAGCACGCCCAGAAAAAACATTTTTTTCATCACACTTGCAAATGGCGAATCAAAGCGAATGTGAACTGGTGTTTTCAGTATTTATAGTATGTAAATGGCACATTCTTTTGAAACTTAAATAAGTTTTGGAATGGACCCCGCATCGACCCTACGATAGAAATGTATACCACTGACAACTTTGATGGCACCACTATCTATCTATATTTATAAGTATAAAAAGAAATACTTGTTGTGTTCTAGACTAAACAATGACATCCCGCATGGTTTTCACTTGCTTTTATGTGTATGTAAAGGTAGACTTCCGAGAGTCCGCGCACGCCAGCATGGGGGCGCGGCGGGCGCGGCTGCGATCGGCGGCGATCACAGATCACACTCGCGGCGATGCACGGAGTAAATCATTCCATTTTCGAGCCAGAAACACTGAACGACAATCTGCCATTTGTATCCATCGGTCTACCGATGTATTTACCATAATTTACCATAATTTTTTTCCATTAGTAGTAGATAAATGTTTTTTTTTAATTATAAAAAAAATATGTATTTCTAAATTATTATAAATGAAAACCAAACTAGTAGCGGCATCTATTGTAACGTCACGCAATTGCTACCATTTCGTACGGTAACTACTTCCGACTGACCAACGATGACATGCCGGTGTGTAAAGTTCGGACTATTTAGTACATCGCTACTCCGCTAGGGCGAGCTAGCTACCGCTACGAAGCGAGGTGTAAAAGTGACGTGAATAAAATTGGGACTAAAGTAATTATTAAAATGTCCACCAATAAAAATATTTTGATTTTTTTGGTATAAGCTCTTATACCAAAAAAATATACCGTAATCGAAGATTGAATTGTAATAAAAGACCTTCATAGCGAACAAATCACACTAATATTATAAATGCGAAAATTTGTGTGTAAGTATGTACCTGTAACGGCTGAACGGATTTGGATGAAATGTGGTATGGAGGTAGCTTTTTTTTTTATCCAAAAAACTCAACAGGCCCTGTGGAATAGAGGGTGAAACCGCGGGCCACAGCTATTACTACATAAATAAACCACTAAGAAACTCGCGAAACTTGTGAAAATCGCGAGCAGCCGGCGGATGCAAGTGGCGCGTTGTCGGTCGGAGTGGCGCCTGCTGCAATTGTACTACGATTGCTCACAGTATTTACAAGGCACTTCATTACAATTTTACTATATTTAGACCTACGGACCAATAATTTGGTGTTTTAAACGTTTGACATAATATATTATTGAATTTTCCTAATTTGAACTTGTTCCTATTGACTATTAAAATTTTTCAAATTTCAATACGTACTCGAAGGTGAGGCCATATTAAGCACCACGCTGGCCCAGTGCAGGTTGGCGGGTTCACATATTATACGCCACTGAATTGTTTCTCCGGAAATATGGCAGGTTTGCTCACGATGTTTTCCTTCACCGAAAAGCTAGTGGTATGATATATTCCGTACATAACTTCCAAATAAATTGTTGTAATTTTTATTTATATACAATAAATAGTTTTTTTAAAATTTATTATTTCTTATTTATAATATTATAAGCTGCGCCCCGCAGTTTCACCTGCGTAAAAAAATTCAGAAACCGTACATTTTCCCGGAATAAAAATCCTATGTCACCCTCCTACCTATAACCTATATACATGCTATTCAGCTAGATTCGTTGCTCCGTTGCTGCATGACACAGGAACAAACAAACAAACAAACACATTTATTGACCGAGCGAGCGAAGCGATATAGCTTTCAGGGTTCGCAAGCTGAAGTAGCAATGGGCAGGCCACCCAAAACCGAAACCACTCACTCGAAGAACCCGGTGTGGTGCCCTAAGGGGGAGGCCTATGTTCAGCAGTGGACGTTTTCAGGCTGATGATGATGAAATCACTATAATTGCTATGTAGGCATAGGTATTATACTTTATTTTATTTATCTGGTTACCAGATAAATAAAATAAAGTATAATGACGACGTCGCCGAAGTGCTAAAAAGTAACTGCATCATGATATAGTAGCCCCGAACACTACAGGCTGTTTGAACTGCGACAACCAACGCGAGAGCCAACCTTTTTGTGTTAATTAACTATTTTTGTTTGGCGTCACTTGCTTTAATATAATAGCAAGATTACACTTTTGGTTATAATTTCAAATTAAAATGGGGTTTTAATGTTTGGCGATCATTTACTATTTTTGGCAGTATATATTAATCTTTTCTTGACTTTATATATTACTACTAGCTTCTGCCCGCGGCTTTGCCCGCTTTGCTCTAGGAAAAAAAATAGAAGAACGTGTACGTTCACAAGAACGTCACTATTTCCTATATTTATATATATATAACGATGTCGGGCTAGTTAAATCATTTACAACTCAAGAACGGACGGCTGGACCGATTTTTATGAACTTTGATTTGTTGGATTTGTCTCCGCCCCGAATAGCATAATAACTAGAAGAGCTTGCATCGCGTAAGGAGTCGCGGGCATAAGCTAGTTTCATAAATAAATACATATGTATATATTCTGTTTGCATATATTTTTTATTCGTTATAAGTGTATCATCCCTAGGATGTTCACGGCAGGTATAGTTGTTGATTTTGAGTCTCGGCCGACCAGATTATTGGATAACGACTACGAAAAGGGAACGTCGACTTTTTCCATGTAACGCTCTCTCTCTAGAAACTCATCCTCGCGGGTCGTTTATAACGAAGAGAACAGTGTGACCTTGAAAAATAACCGTTTCTCGAAAAAACAAACTTTTTCCTATAAAACTGTCCCTGGAAACTCGCCCTTGCGGTCCTAGCAAACCACACATAATCTCGTGATAAAACCCGTAAACTTTTTATCTGTCACTTTTGGTGGAAGGAAACTTGTCCTCGAGGATCGAGGGTATAAGCTACCCCGGCACCAAGGCTATAAGCTGGGTAGCTTATAGCCTTAAATTTGGTTTCGGGGTGACACCAAATTTCATCTAAATATTTACCATTATAAGGTTAAGGAGAAAAAAACCCAAACTTTGAAATTCTTTATTTTCTTTTTATAACAAATTCTTGTATGTAATTGACATAAAGAAACACAAACACTTTATACTAACACTATTCTAAATACAATCTAAACTTAAATAAAAGAGCTAAAATTACAACCAAAATTAATAAATTAATTACAGATAAAAACAGAGCTCAGCAGGGCTAGCATGTGTACCGCGACAAAATCTTCTCTACTCTTCATGTCGTGAAAAATGAGACAAACTTATACATAATCGATGCCGTGTCCTGTTCTTGCATAACAAAAAGATGTCGCGGTGCGCATGCTAGCCCTGCGTGTCACGGGAGCTGATTCTGAATAAGCTCTGAAACAAGTATTTTTAATATTTTTTTGGAGCACCCCATTTCACCATTGTGGTTTTTCGAAAACCCCTTTTTAGTAGGCGGTTACACCCGTCCATAAATGTACCCTCCAAATTTCAAGTATGTACGTCCAGCGGCCTAGGCTGTACGTTGTCTATGAATCCAACACTCTTGTCCTGCTGAGCTTTTTATAGATAGCTGGTGATCATAAACATAAAGACATAAGCCAATAAAATTTCTGAAAACGCCCCAGGACACAACGGTTTGTGAAAAAACTTTATTACTCGAAATTACTATAAATCCGAAATTACGACTAGTATCACAGTTACGTAATAGAGGTGATTATTTTACAGCTTTTATTTAACTTGCAGTGTATGTATATATGTGTATGTATGTTAAGGTCAAATCTTACAACTGAATTTTAGAAGTTTCCTTGTTCGCTATAGTTGAAATTTTGCGCGCCTGTCAAGTTCCGATGACAATACAATATGATGACAGTGAGCTGATCTGATGATGGAGACGGAAGGTGGAAAACGGAACTCTTTAGTAATTATAGATTGATGGAGTTTGGACTCATTTCGATCACCTTACGGATAACGGATTTTAAAAAACTTTCTCTGGTAAAATTGTAGTTATCACTTTATCAGTACTAACTAGGCATCATAGATAAAATATTTTGCTTAGCATAAAATTTCAACGAAACTACATTTTTTAAATGTAATTTTAATATCGATTCATTTTATCTAGGCACCAGATATTGCAACGCCTTTCCAGGTACACCTCGTGTGGCAGCTCCCCGACCCGTCTTGTAGAGGCACATGCCTCGTGAGGTGAGGTCCCCGACCCCGTCCTGCATAGGGACATGCCTCGCATGGTCAGCTCCCCGACTCCGTCTTGTATAGGAACATGCCTCTTGCGGAGGTGCTGCAGGGGTACCCAAGCAACGCTGGCTCGCCGGCGCAGGTGCCGCGGCGCAGGTCGCGCCACGCGGCACAGCGGCGTACGCGCAGCCCTCCGCCGTGCGCCGATGCAGCGAACACGCGCCATGCTGCATTGTGGTCGCACTCCACCCCCCCGCGCGAGCACTCCGGCTGCCGCCCCTCCAAACCGTTCACGTACACATCCGCGTGCCCCACCGGCTCCTCCAACCCGAGCACGCCCGCGCTCGAGTGGATCACCTGCACGAACGCCGCATCCGTCTTCTGCAGCCGGTATCCGGAGTGCGTGAAGCACGGCCGCGCAGGATCCAGCGCCGTGATGCGCCCGAGTTTCGTCTTCAATCCTTTCTGCACTAACTTCCCGGTCATACCTGCCACGTGAGCGCCCAGACTGAACCCTATCACGTGTATGTCAGACGGAGGAATGCCTACCTTATTGAGGTTCTCGGCGAGGTTGTATAACAAATGTGAGACGGCGTTGACTCGAGTGGCGGCGGAGAGGTAGCCGCGGCCGAAGGAGCGGCGCGTGTCAAGCACGAGCACGGTGGGGTGGTGACGTAGCAGCGCGGTGACGAGCGCGCGCGCCGCCTCGTCCGAGGGCGAGTTCCACCATCCTGGCACGTAGAGCGGCAGCGGAGAGCCACGCGCGTGCCGCAGCGCACTGTGCACGGCCGCCGCACGGTGCCGCCGTGACCCGCCGCGACGGAACTCCACCACTTCTAGCTGCGTCAGTTCTGGCGTCGACTGCCGCGAAAAAAACAACTCCAGTGGCAGCAGCTCACCTGAAAACAACAACACCGAAATCAACACTAGATACTCGACTGCGAGGAGTGGTTTTACCCTGTGCTTGACTTGATGGAGGACGAAGCGTTCTGTATCTCCTAAAACCCTCACTGATGTAAGCGCGATTCAACACGGTGCCTCAGCACCTTTTCAGACAAGTCCCTGGTCACCCGAACTCCTCGACATGCCGGGCCATTAAGCTCTATTCGACAATAGAACTTTTTCGCCTGCGAGCTCAACTCACGCAAACAAAACTAACATCGAATTAATTTAACGATTTTCAAGCATTGTGACAAGTAAAAATAATTCTCAAGTCTTTGATGAACTAGACCTTGCTTTATGTGAGAATTTTTATTGTCGTGGCATTTCCTTGTTTGCATGATAAAAATAACAGAGGACGCTCGTTTGTGGTTAGTATTAGGTAATGTGACGTTACGTAGCATAAGGGCTACGAGCATTACCAACAAAGCTAAATACTGCGGAAAGTCAAAGCCTTTTCGAATATTCATTTTTAGCCTTGTAAGGATAATTCTGTGCCTCAATATTATAATTTAATTCTTTATAATTATATATGTATCTATTAGAAACTGGTTGAAACGAGGTGAAGTAGCGGTGCCTGACCAAAGCAAAACAACTTGCATAAAATATATTTTTTTGCCTAATAAAACTGACTTCTTTGTTAGAAGAATTTGCAATTCAATTTAGGAATGTTTCGTTTTTTAGCGAACATCAGATTAAAGAATAGAGATACTCTTGGTCTCCTGGTCCTCCGGTCGAAGCTCCGATAGAAAAGCTCGTACGTTTGAACAGCTATAAACGTACCTACCTAGTTTGAATGACTATCAAGGCTACTCTGAAAATTTTTCGGTAATATCCTATTAAATAACTTGACCGTAACTGGAAGCTTTTATATAGAGATACGTTTCCATTTCCGTCGAATAGTACCAGCGTTTTTGTACTTTTAACGCCTTGTAACCGGAAGTCGCTAGGGGGCGCCACCTGGCAGCTGCGCGCCATTTTGTTTTCTTGAAATATCGAGCGCCATTTGGAATCATTGGCGTGAAATTTTTCGTCGAAGCAACAACTCTGTAGCAGCCTTCCTGGCCTACGTCTGTTGCGTAATTTTATTATTATTATGTGGTAATAGATATATTATTATAAAGTGATATTTATATAATGTGGTGAAATTCTTAGTAGACAAGTTATTTTCTTAAAATAACATTAGTGTAATGTATAAATAATACATCCAATTTCACGGAGTAAGTACCCACATAATATTTTATTGTTCGTGATTATAATTTAAACGGGTTTCCCGTTCGATACGAATCACTGATTCGATATTTTATTTTTTATTTTGCCCAAGGGTGTTTTAACCCATATGTGGCTTACCAGTGTTTTTTGAATAGTTTAGTTACCAGAAAATAATGTCTCGGCTTCAGAATCGTCTTGGTTTGGTTCATGCTGCCTGAACGAGGGCGTAATCTTCTATCTTTCTCATCAGCTAAACTTCGCTGTGACTACTTCACCCATGATTGATAAATAGGTGAGCTGAGCAACATTTTATTAGACAGGTTCCTGATGTGGCGTGACAACGTGTCAATCACTATAATTATAAACAGTCTTTCAACAGACTAGTTCCATTTATTCAATTATTTTATTTGATTTGATACATACACCACGAAAATGTTTTGTAATGTGTAACTCTTATAGTTCGACGTAAGATATAATCATGCTCCAGGTTTCACAAACCTAGAATCAAACGATGATGGGAATTTACATGACACCTTACGTAGCCTAGCATGTACGCTAAACAATCATTACAGATATAGAGATCCATTAAACTAACGTTAAATTGTTGTTTTCTTTCGTATTGAAAGCAGTTAAATCTCCATGACAGAGGCACCGTTACAAGTATGCGAGAAGATCATCGTGCCTTTATTGGACGCGTCTGCTTAATAAGTATAGGTCCTGAATTCTATTCCCGGCCGGGCAGTTTAAATGGTGAATTTCAATATCTGCTCTGGATCTGGGTGTTATTTGTCAATATCTTATTTATTACTTGGCATCCCCCATATGTAGCTGTGTCTATGAAGCGTCAACATTTAAATAAAACTATACAATCTCCCTCGCGGGGTGAATTTAATGTTGCAAGTACTTCAATGTATTTCGTAAATTAAAGAAACAATCACTACAATAACACTCGCATTGTTGTAACAAACTATCCTCGCGGGATAGATATGAATATACGAACGAACATGCAATCGCATGATTGTGGCAAACCATCCTTGCGGGGTGAATGTCATATTGTAAATATTTCAATGAAATTATACTATTTTACTACCCTCCTCAAACTTATCTCAACTAATATAGTGAGAGAGTGTGGTTCGAGGCTCGAGGCCTCAGCCTGGTAACACCGGAGGCCGTGGAAGCTCTCGAGGGGCTTCCAGAGGTGGCCGTGGTTTAAAATTACTTCAATAGTTTCGGGCAGGTCAGCTAGTGCTTTATTACCGGAAGTGGCAAAAAAATGGGGACAGAAATAATTTTAAAAATCACCGTATACCGTATTTCTCAAAAACCCCCACTTGCTCCACATCAATAAATACAACATGCACATGCTTGCATGTTACAAAGTAACCCGGGGTTGATGTCATTTTGTAATGTAAGTTATAACAAACTGCCCTCGCAGGGTGGATGCGTTTTTGCAAGCTACCCTCTTTCATTCATTGATTTTACAGCCGCTATGAATTTGTACTTGAATTTTAATAAATTTTTTATTTTATTATTTTTTATAATTGTGTTGTTTATGAAGTCGCTAAGAGTATATTTACTTGTACCTAAAGCCCGCAATAAATTAATTGAATCGAAGCAACGAATACAACATGCACTCGCATTGTATGTATATGAGAAACTACCCTAACGGGGTGAATGCTACTTTGCCCACCGCCCCTCGCAGCAGAGAGGTGCACTAAAAACGTTTTATTTTTACAAAGGAGAACCCATCCTTGCAAAAATCTATCCTCGTGGGGTGAATATCAGTTAGCAAAATACCCTCATCATGGTCAACACCAAGAGCTCATCAAAACTAGTACAGTGATTTTGGAACCGGTTTGTAACACATCCTAGCGGCATTACGCTCCTAGAGCCCCGCAGGGTTTTTGCTCACCGCCCCTCGAAGGGGAGAAGTGCAGTGCACTCAAGCAAGTTCTTTTACCCACCGATACATGTAGGGGAAAGGTGCAGTGAACTAAAAGTAAGTTCCACGTTCCAAGTTCGTGGAAATCAAAAATTTATGAGGTCAACTGCGTTGGTGCGGCCTCATTTAGCGAATGGACAGCTAAGAATGCCGAACAGCTTATAAATATATTCTTATCGTTATAAATATATTCTTATCGTTATAAATATATTCTAAAGCAATCTTACTGCGTGTAAGTTGCCCACCATGAAATGGGAGAAGGCTGCTCATAAAAGATCAGTCTGTTGTTGGAAGGTCAAAGCGTCAGTAGCTTTGAAGACGTTAACCCTTTAGAGTTAGACCTCAAGCGTCAAAGTCGCAAGAACCAACCAAAAAACCCTCCTATGACTACATTAGAGTTAGATCTCGAGCGTCAAAGTCGCAAGAACCAACCAAAATCCTCCTATAACTACATGTACAATAGCGCGGGTCAGTTTTATTGCACGGCATGTGACCTTGTGCAAAGACAGTTTAGATTTGCCAGCCAAATACGTGCACACGCCAGCAGGGCTTGCAAGCGCACAGCCACAAACGTATACATAATCCTAGTCGTGTCCTGTTCATGCATAACAAAAAGATTTGTCGCGGTGCGCATGCTAGCTCTGCTGGAGGAAACCAGGGTCGCCATCGTTGGACACAACGGACGACAGTGCCTAATAAATGTTTTATTTAATTTAATCGAGCATTAATTAAACAAACTCTTATAATAAACCACCCTCGCGGGTTGAATTATGTTTTAACGACTGATGGATGAATACCACAATTGCAGTAAAATCAAGAAAGTAACAGAGATCGTGTAATATTTCGTCTCTTAGGAAAAAATTGAACGAGTTACTCATAAACGATAATTCGGTTGCAACCTCTTTGATAACCTAAAGTAACCTGTAAAGTGTTAACTGCGATTCGTTGAAAACAACCAAGCTAGAGAACCTTGCCATGTCATAGTCTTAAAATAATTTTCTACCAAATTAGGTAGCAAAAGCATGCAATTAGATTGATTCTGCACCAGCCTGTAAACATCCCACTGCTGGGATATCGGCCTACCCTTGAAAGGTGATCAAAGGTTATCTGGAATAAATCGTTTAGCCAATGGCCGCCCGGATGTCTTATTTCGGTGTGTAGTTACTTTTGTATCTATTTTATTTTGCGCGTAGCAAAGTAAGGTCCGCCCTTGGACTAACAAATAATCACACCTTTGTAAAGTTCCGTATGATATAAAATATGTGGTTCAGTAGCTTTCGTAAAGGTAACTTGAAAATACTTGCTATAATACTATCCTTGGATAGTAGGATTATAATTGGTTGGACTTCATCATCGGCAAATATTGATTTTGAATTTTAATGTAAATACCTACAGTCATAAGGTGTATGCAACGAATTGAACTGGTGAAATCTCAACCACCGATTATATTGCCTTCAATGAACTTTCGAGTAGCTGATGCATCGGTCTCGAGGTCAAGGTCTCGACAATATATAAATTATCTATAAACTGCCTATGTAGTCGAAATTGTGTTTTTCAAAATAGTAATATTAACTACAGAGTACTCGTGTAGCTCATGTGGAATTAAGAAATAGCCTAGCACTATTTTACAACGAATTTTAATTTCAAGTAGCTCGAAACGTTGCTCACGTTCAAAAATGTTTCAAAACATCTTATTGATACGTCGACAATGTGACATGTCCATCACCGAAGGTCCAAAATATCCCTCTTAAAGTTGGGAAATGGAGAATAGACCGAAATGATAAATTGATAATAGCTAAAACTGTTTTTAAAACTTACAAGTGATAGATATACGGACTTAAAAGCCGAAACATCCTACTGGATTATTAATATTAGTAAAATTCTTAATTTTACATAAACTTGCATATTACATGCCAAGTAATTCTGACACTTTATGTCGTTAACTTTGCATGTTCTTGTAACATAATATTCTCGAAATATATACTATGTAATTAGGTTTGTTTAATACAAATGCTCCACGGACTCCGGGGTCCGTGCCTTTTTGTCAAGTTTTACAATTATTTATCAACTAAAATTGAATGTAAATATGTTTGCATATATTGCTTCTCGGTAATATTATAATTTTATTCATTAATACAAATTAAAAAGGCTCACGAATAAGTCGTCGTAGCCTAGAAAATCATTTTAGTAACAGAGAAAAATATTTTACCTGAATTTGGGTTCGATGCAGATACTAATAGTCAGATACCGTTTTGTCGGAATTATCCTTCTAATGCACAATGATCGCAATTTAATCCATTACGTTGGATGGACTCACTCAGTCACTCAGTCATCAAAACTGTTGCCTCGCACAGTGATAGCAGGCCTAGTAAAATCTATGATATCACTGACATCACAGCTTCTCCATAAAGCTATTAGTCTGGGGTCGTCTGCAAGTGTCTGCTAAATACTGTTTCGATTAGCACACTAGATAATTGAAATTGTGATCAGTAAATGTTTCTTATATTTTACAAAAGTAAAATTTTACACAATTGTGTAAACCAGTAGATCTGAGTTAATGATTGCCTTGTTTCCGTTTTGTGTAGATACATTTTTAATAAGAGGTAACGAATACTATTATGCCGTTTTTGCTAACGGCTAGTCTTTATATTCTAATGAATAGAGCCTTGTTTACATTTTTTGAATAAGAATTAGCTATCCTAGAATACTATATCAAGTTCTGAGAAATCATTTCTAAAGTTTCTTTTATTTATTTTTTATTTTTTAAAAAACGTGATTTAAGTTAATAATTATTAATATTAACTGTTCACATTGGCGTTACATTAATTGCAATTAAAAGCTCTAGGTGACGCCACCAGGCGAAAACAAACAGGATCTCTATATAAAAGCTTCCAGTTACGGTCAAGTTATTTAATAGCAGCGTTTTACCTGAAATAAAACGCATATTAAAATACTTACCTAACTGGAAGCTTTGACTTTAATTTCTGCCTGGTGGAAATTCTGAAAAATGAGCCAATTATTCCAAATGGCGCTCGATATTTCAAGAAAACAAAATGGCGCGCAGCTGCCAGGTGGCGCCCCCTAGCGACTTCCGGTTACAAGGCGTTAAAAGTACAAAAACGCTGGTACTATTCGACGGAAATGGAAACGTATCTCTATATAAAAGCTTCCAGTTAGGTAAGTATTTTAATATGCGTTTTATTTCAGGTAAAACGCTGCTATTACCAGGTTCTTATATGATTCACGCCAAATTTAAAATTCCGCTGATGAATCAAATTTTTAAAAGGTTTGGTTCGTTCTGCGTAAATTTTATTGTGACGCGAGTGTGACAATGATTTATGATGTAATTCATCATTTCTCGAGCGTTTTCCGAATGCCGACGGCCTCATTGAGTTCCGATTCGGATAATGAAGCAATTACGATGTGTTCGGCTCCAAACATAGCTGCAGACAGTGACGGGAGACGGGATGTGGCTTCGAGAAATAATACGGCGGCATTTCTTTCAAAACCATCACCTGATACTTAACTGTACATTAGGATGCGTCACTTTACTGAGTATGAAATGAGTACCTAATGCAATTCCCATTAGATGCAATAGTTCCTACAAGAAAGTTCGATTCATACTCGGATATTTTATTGATCTCGAGAAACTAGCTATAGTTAAAAGAACAACGCTCTCATAAAGGAACCAAAAAATGTTAACAGGACGTAGCTGCACCTTTGGCAGCAGCATAACCCTAAGAAAATCACATACTGTATTGTAGTCTTTGGCCTCTGTTAACAAAAATTCAAGAACTACAAAGTTAAGATCCACGTACAGGCCGCCGATGCCGCTCGCACCAGGTCCTCCACGTTGTCGAGCACCACGGAGGGCAGCACCGCCTCTAGAGCACTCAGGGCGTCGCCTCTCGCGCCCGCCACCACCAGCAGCAACAGCACTAGCACTACACTCATCACTACTGGACGGTTTGAGTCAAGACTGGGTACAAAATAATCACGTCCGTGATAGCAGACGCACGCGCGTGCATCTTATCTTTGTTCGATCTTCTGCAGACTGCTTCTCACTTTCACACTTGAGTACATCAGGATATTCTACACTTTAGTATCTATTGTATGTAGTACTTTAGTATATATTCTATGATGCTGTTGCTACGAAAGGATCCGAACAGCAGCAAATTCAATTGATATCAAATTTTAGCATCATCAGACATGACAACCATCGAGATTATTGGGTCAACTGTCGCTTCAGTCACAGATTGCGCAGCAGCTACTGTTGAATGTCACAGATTAGTGCCTAATGAATGAGTGTCAGGCAACCAGCCGGCACGCGACCCGTCCTCGCACTGCGCCCGCGCTTACATAACAGTAAATAATATAAACAAACCTGCCGAGTGATACCCTTGGAGGCAGGCGGCGCCGCCGGCGGAGGCTTCTTGCGGAGCTGCTGACTGGCGGAACGTGCGCGCAGGCCGCTCGGGGGACATGCTCGACATAAAGGCCATTAAATCAGTCGATAGGCTGCCTGGATTTATAGTTATCAAATAATTTAGCTACGTACTAATACTAACTCAATGTATCGTATAGATAAAAAAGGTGATGAGTTGAATGCCTCAGGGTGACCTCAGGTCAATTTTTAAAATATCAGCTGCGCCTCGCGTTTTCATCCGCGTGGAACATTCCTCAGGAACAGTACCTTTCTCCGGGATAAAATAAGTAGTCAATGCTTTTCTCTGAACCAGCAATATTCAAGCTAATTTTCGGATCAATCGGTTGCTATGTTGTGGCGTGAAAGAGGAACAACATTACTTTCGTATTTATAATATTAGCAGGGTTTTTTTTAAATTTATTTTTTTGTTTGTAGTAGTTTGTACTATTCTTGAAAACTTTGAACTTCGCACCTTAAAAATTAAAATCAATTCTAATATTTACCACACCACCTATCATCGAGCTTGAATGCCGACCTTAACCTCGACAGATCTCGGTTCTACAGCCGTCCAGCATGACATAACAAGCGCTCGCGGCGCAGCGTACACGCAGTTAGGGAGGTACTAGACAAAGCGCAACCTTCGTCCGACCGTTCATCAAATATAAATGGGCATTTAAAGACGCACTACTGAATAGTAACGATACAAGACGTTTAGCACGAAAATGCAAATGTTTGAACTGTACCGTGGCACAATAACGTTGAAGCCTGCTTTTGATCTATCAAAGTTATCGATGGACATCTTTTGTATAAAGACACAGTACTCCACATGTGTGTATGTTGTAATGTGTGATATAGATGGTAAAGAGGGCGCTTGAATGAGTAGCACGTATGGGGAAGCTAATAACCATTGAAGGTAACAAAGGATTCTGATTATGCAAGCTTCGACAACGGACTCGAGTACGAACTAAAATCAAAATCTCCCCGGTTTTTAGAACGCAAATTAGCGGAAAAATTACCTAAAGGTCTGTTAATATAATTGTCATATGTATTTTGAGTTGCTGAAAATCAAATGTAACAGACAGTTAACGCAAATCTGTCTATCTATACATATTTAAACTTATAATAACGAGGGGATTACTGTACATTGAAGATATTTTTGAAAATATATTTTTTTAGGAATATTAGCTGGCCAAAATGCTGGCGTTTATTTGGCTCAACGCATAAGCACTGCCATTCAGCGTGGTAATGCCGCCAGCATGCTGGGTTCGCTGCCAACAGGTAGTGGGCTAATTTAATTTAGAATAATTGAGTGAGAATGAGCACTAGGAAAGGGTTAAAAAGCATTTCAGGTAATATAACCTAAGGGATGAAACTTTGTGTGGAAGTTCGACATTTTTACTTTGTATTTGAGATCACAGAGCACACAGTCCGAGTCTCCGTTCTGAGACCTGAACCCGCGAACGGAGTCGCGGGCATCAGCGAGTCCAATTAAACGTCAATTTAAATAATTTTAGGTTTCGGAAAGCTTTTTCGGGTTCGCATGGTTTTCTTTTCTTAAAGTTTTGTAGTATTGTTTGTGTCATTTCATATCTTCCGGCGAAAGAAAGTCTACAGATCGAAGTGAGCGAACCTCGTGGGTCGTTCGCTATAATGTTCCATTACGTTTTTATGGGCTCGTATCAGATGGCATTTTAGCGAGGGGCCGTCGCCGTCCTGATGCCGTTTATATTGGCCAGATTTTATTGTCATAGCTACTACTTTGATAAAGTGATTCAAATACTTTCTTAGAAAGTATGTAGGTATTATTACAAAAAAAAATAAAAAAAATAAAAAATATATGCCTTTGATCGCATTCTCACGAACTAGGTAGATAGAGTTTACATTTATTAAGGTATAGGAATCTAAAAGAAATCCTGAGAGCCAAATCAAGTAATGACATTAGGTACAGCAGTAGCAGTATTAGACAATTTCCGGGCACCGTCGAGAGCTGTAATTTCAGTGCCGTCTATAATTACGATAATAATTACCTCCTGTAGAATATTGGCCGTAAAGATTCATACGGAAGTGCTAAGATATAGAGAACGAGAATTTGCGTTTTATCACGTATCTTCTGTATGTACATGTACAAACTTCATTATTCATGATATGATTTATTTCCTTAATAATACCAATTTTACCACATAATGCACATTTTTTTTTCTTGCAATTGTTATTTAGGCTGTGTTCGTCTGTCCGTCCGTCTCTATGTCGCGGTCCTTTTATTCAGAGACTCGTCGTAAATGAGAGTCGTTATAAATGCTATAGTGTTGTTTGGCACCTACACATATATAGATAGTTCACACAGGCGTGGCTTCTCTAAATAAATCTGTATGGGGAAGATACAAATTACCTACTCCATCAGTAGTGATAGTACGGGAAGTTGGTCGTGAAAAAATTTTGGTCGACGATCATCATCATCATCAGCCATAAGACATCCACTGCTGAACATAGGCCTCCCCCTTATCCTCCTTGATCGAAGATAAAACGTTAAAATTTTCGACCGATAAAATGCCATACTTGCACTGCGGGCGGGTGTCGTTCAAAAGGAAATTCAGAATCATTGAGAAGTTATAAGAAAAAATCGCCTTGCCCGTGCATCGTCATTTAATCTTGCAGAAATATATATATAATATATATATAATTGCAAATAGTATCGTATCTGTCAAGGTGTGTATTGCGTTTCATTATTGTATTGTATTTGATAGCATTACTAGATGCTGAATATGCAGAGTGGGTGGACTACGAGTAGGTACGAGTATACCACGAGCTCTGGTCTTACGTTATCTTTTCGGTCACGTCTCTGCGATGATGGTCAGATTAGGCAATTTATTGTAAGGATATTTTACATGTTACGAACACAGTTATATATTATTACACAACTCTAGGGCCTCTAGAATTTGCCCGGGAACGTACTCAGATTTTGCAGTAATGAAGCGTTCTTAGAAAAGCGTTAGAAGGTCTGAGTCAGGTGAGACGGTGAGCTCGTACTGGCGGAGTGGCCAGCCCTTAAGTGTTATAGTTTTCAGTTGACTAATATGTCTTCTTCTTTTGTTGTCTAATTCTTACAAAACAGCCAAAACATGAGAATAATGTCAATGTATTTTTATCTATTGAAATCACATTTTAGATGTCCGGAAGTGAATATAAATAAAGTTGGTCCGGAGGTCGGTCGCACATTTTCAATGTTCATCGTTCGTTCCTACCTCCTACCGTGTTCGTACGTATATAGCTTCACCAAAATATACTAACAAGCACGTTTGTATTTGCTTATTCACCAAATGTCAGGTTCATTTCCGAGGTCGCAACGCTCGCTTTACGCGACTTGTATAATGTTAGAGGAAGGTACAACATGATTATTATGTATTATATAGTCATTCAAATTTTTTGTGAGTGAATATCAATTTATAGCATCACGGAAGATCTATAGTAGTGGTAGTTACGTAGTCTTGGTGCATTGCATACTTGGCATTATCGAGGAGTAATTCACGGTCAACGATCTTTTAACTATTCGGCGATTGCTGCGGAACAATCGTTGCATCATACCAAGCTGAGACAGTGGTAGAGGACGACGGGTTTAGAGATAATTTTGAGTTTGCCTCTTTGTTTACATCTCCAATGTTTTACACTATAACTACCTGAATATCTGACGATCGTATTGCGGATTTTCAAAACATTTTCAAAGCATATAAGTTTAGTTGGTGTTCTCGTCGGTTGGGTCACCCATCCATATTTTATTCCCTTTATTTTATACTTCTGCTAGTAGTCATCATATAACCGTATCAAAATAAAACACGTTTACCGATTTCATTTATCTAACTTATCCTTCATTATACATTTATCTATAGTAATTTTCATGATAATTTGAGATGTTACTATAGAGAGTAATTTGCTGCAATTTTCCATATCTTACATTACAATGGACACGCAAATGCAGCGACTAACAACGAGTATGTGGATATAAGGAGCTGTCAACTCTAACACGAGCTGACATCTAATGCTGCACTCTCACGATGATGCGGCGATTCACGGCGTGGCTCCTACCGGCGTTGCTCCTGGGGCATACCTTCGCTAGTCCACTGGTAAGTAAGAATTTACCTTTTGCTAGCGGCCTACTCCATGATTAGTACCATCCTCGGGGGAAAATGTTATGATGATAGTGAATGATACTAGAATTGTAATAAAGCAATATTCTATACCATTCAGTAACACACTTTTACAGCTACATACAGTACTGATAGAACATCGAGGATACAGTACAGTACACATCAGGTCGTTTTTTCGATAGCCATTATACTATGACCCGGACAGTCGTCCGCTAGCTGTCGTGTCGGAGCTGGGCCAGCGACTAGCGTCGCATTCGCGCCTCCAGGAACCCGACTCCCGTCCGGGCTTGTTGGAGCCCGGTGACTCCAGACTCGGCCTACCTTCGCGGCTGGAGCTCGGTGATTCCAGAGTCGGGCTGTCCTCGCGGCTGGAGTCTGGTGACTCTAGGCTCGGGCTGCCTTCGCTACAAGAGATCGACGCCATCAAGAAGGTCGCGCAGATTCTCGTCATGCTGGGAGAACAGGTACAGGGGCGGGTTGGCATATATAATTCTTATAGAGGACTTGCTGATTTTTATAGTTTTGTTACGTGGCGCATATCGAGGACGACGCCACAGAATGAAGTTTACATCGTCTTTCTTTTGTTTTTTCGTCAACGTATTTGCTATTGTTGCAATACATTTCATTCCTATCTTCTGACGATTAAAATAAAGTAATTGGTTTGTGCAATGTGTTGCTTTCCGGAGATCGATTCAAAAAATGTGTGAATGATTCTTTCTTTAAGTATTAAAAAATGGTTTTGTTGTATCGCAGGTGATCCCGACAATCATCGGTGATATCGCACCGGGTGCGCCGGCGGCGGCAGCACACGGCAACAGCTACGCTGTGCCGGGGGCGGACGTGCCCAACGACTCCGTCAACGAGAACTAACACAACCAGTTACATATTTAGTACAATAGGCATTTTAGGGTTCCGTACGATTTACTGAGGTCTAATAGTTTACGTTGTTAAAGTCGAAAGTAATTCTTGTGAGGACTTAGACAATCAAAATGATTATTTCAAATTTTAATGATAAAACCCGAAAAACTTACTTTGTTCGCATGAAACCCTGCCTATAGTGAAGTTGTACTTATACGTATATTTAAAGGTTAAGGGTAATGTTAAGAGGCTATTGATACCATACATAAAATTATGTAGATATTCTTTGTTCATACCATTTAGCGACTTTCGTTTGTATTAAATTGCATTTGAATGTATATTTCTTCTATTTTATATCAAGGTACCCACTTATTACAGGCAGGCTTTCATGTTTATAGTAGGCATATCCTTTTTTTCCTTCGTAAGCAAACGCATAATGTACAAATTCAAGGTTTTCAATTCAATTCAAGGTTGCAAATTCGAAGAGACTGAAATTATTTACGAGTGCTTTGCGCCAAACCATTGTGTTGTATCTAATTGTACAAAATATTTATTGTAGTGAATAAGTAGATAAATAAGTATGCCAAAGATCTAGTGGTTCGTTCGACTAAAGAATCATCTAACTGTATCTTTTGCAGGGAAGTACGTGAACTGTACGCTGTGGTCTCATACTAAGTCACTAGTAATCTGTGTTACTGATAACTCTTCAATCGTCCCAACAGCCGGGATTCAATCAAGGAGCACCTTTGAAGCTGACAAATATTGAAACGAGTAACCGGACGCCTTTGTTACATTGAACGGGGAGAACCTACATACCTGTAGGTATGTACCTGTCTGTGACGTATACGCATTTAATTTGAGGTTTATTATATTATGTGTGTGCATCGAATTTAACTTCCTCCAGATTGAGTGCCTGTTTAAATTTTTAGCAACGAATTTTGCTAATTTTCCAAATTTAAGACGAGTCTTGTCACGAAAGGCACACATTTAAAAATTTCGTTGTAAAAGTGACCTTCGACCACTGCTCGACAGCTACTAGCTCAATGCCTTCGACTAAGTGTGCAGTCGTTGAAGTACTCCGCCGGTGAAGAGTGATTCGGCACCACAGATGATTCATCTGTGTTCGGCACAAGCCCTCCATCGGCTAAAGACGTTTCGGAATATCGTACGTACATCATAAGCGTAGTAAACTGCTTTATGGTATTTAATATCTATTTTAAGATATACTTTTTGTCCCTAAATCATGGCTAGTCCTAGTTCTCTGATCATGTTCATCAAAATCAAGTGTTAGCTATGCGTAGATATATCTACCTTCCTACATTTAAATTCCTAACGCCATAGGGACGCTAGAAGAGAGTTGGTATAAATAGTAATAGATATAAATATATAATATAGATGGTAAATTGATTGTTTTGTCTTTCTACACATTAGATATGTATACAAAGTTTAGCTCATGTCAAAGGGTAGCTCCCATTCTTTCCTATCTTTTGCCATCACCTGAGCATGGATGATAACTAACATTTTCATATTTTTAAACTATTAACGTGCATTTATGCATAAGATAAATAAATAATCGCCTGTACTAGCTATACATATTTATAGTTTAGACTAATTCTCTGAAAATCTCAAAAATGCACAACGCCTGATGATAATCTTCAGGCATTGCGCCAGTAAAGTGAAAATCGTATCAACAGAATTTTTTTTAACGAAGAGTTTTAATGCCGCCTCTTTTAAATTACATTTAGGTAACTGAATGAAACACGTTTTCTGTCATTCCAGGCACTCAGACTTGAGGGCACGATTGTAGAAGGTGCAGTCCGCGTGTATCCAATGGAGTAGAATACGTCGGAGTTCATGAGCCTGAGTGCCACGGCTCAGCAGCCCTCGGGGAGGGCGGCCAGCAAGCGGGCTGGCGGTGCGGCCACGTGTTCTGCCCGGCGCAGTGCCGCAGCCGGACACTCGCCTCGCTCTGCGGGTGTCGCCTGCACACCCTCACATGATCGGAACGATAACACTTCATTTGCTTATCGTCTGGCTTGCTTGAACATAGGGTTAAAATACCGACGCGGACGGGTAACTCAAAGAGGATTTTTATCTTGGGAATATTAGCCAAAAGTAATAATCTGATAATCTTTCTGATAATTTCACAGAAGTTAATCTACTACTTCCCCGATGGTTACTCCAGGTCAGCGCTGGAGGAGCAGCAGAACGGGCAAGTGTGTAACGAGTGCACACTCGACAGCGCTCGTTATCTCTACTCCGCCAGCACCGTGAGCGTCGCGCGTTTCTCGCAGGGCGTCGGGAACAAGCTCTTCATCAGCTTCTTCTTCGTAATGTAAGCAACAGAATTATAATATCAGTAGTTTAATATTAGTAGGTCGATTTTAGTTCGGGTTATAAGTTCTTACAGACGTAGCCGTCTCATAAGAGTTCAAGTGGGTAAAGGTATTCCTGCTTTTATATATTTGCCGAGAAGGTATCTCATTAGTGAAATTTTGCATGCGTGTCAAGTTCCGATGACAATACAATATTACGACAGCGAGCTGATCTAATGGAGACGTAACCGCCAGGTGGAAAACGGAACTCCTCAGTAACTAACAGGAGATTGATGGAGACGTAGCCGCCAGGTGGGAAACGGAACTCCTCAGTAACTAACAGGAGATTGATGGAGACGTAGCCGCCAGGTGGGAAACGGAACTCCTCAGTAACTAACAGGAGATTGATGGAGACGTAGCCGCCAGGTGGGAAACGGAACTCCTCAGTAACTAACAGGAGATTGATGGAGACGTAGCCGCCAGGTGGGAAACGGAACTCCTCAGTAACTAACAGGAGATTGATGGAGACGTAGCCGCCAGGTGGGAAACGGAACTCCTCAGTAACTAACAGGAGATTGATGGAGACGTAGCCGCCAGGTGGGAAACGGAACTCTTCAGTAACTAACAGGAGATTGATGGAGTTTGAACTCATTTTGATTATTTTACAGTACCAATAACGGATTTTATAAAAGCTTTTTTGGACAATATAAATCAGAATATACTTTTCCGCGAAAACTTATTTTAATTGTATAGGACAAACAAAAAGCATGTGCAGCAGGTGGTAACAACTTTTTAATACATAATTAACATCGATGAGTGTTGACAACAAGATAAAATATAATTTAGACAGGTATTACTAAATTAAATACATATTTTATTCCATTGAGAACAACATTTTTATTCAGCTATAGTTAAAAATAAAAAGAGCAGGAAACTTAAACCAAGAATTCGACAACATCGTGTAAAACCTAAAATAAGTAGGTACTTTCGTATGTACCAGTATTTTGTTTATACAAACCGGACAAGTGCGAGTCAGACTCGCTCACCGAGGCTTCCGTACAAACTTAACTTTGTAGTTGAAAAAAATGTCTGCCATACATTGATATACGTCACGGTCATTTCTCCAAGTACAAATATAAGCTAGAAATGTCATTTTTTTATTTTATTTGTTATAACTACAAATTTATGATTTTCAGATTTATTCCTTTACATATGCAGTAATGCCTTGCTTGTTGCCATATTCTTATTCTAGGTCAACTAATCAGTAGGTTTTGATTTACCTGCGACTGTGGCAAAAGCGACAAAATGTGCGTCAAAAATGGCCGTGTTTTTTGATTGCGTTGACTTAGAAGCTTGAGTTATTTTACAGCTCCAAGGGACAGTAAGCCTCAGTATTTGACGCGTTTCTGAGATAAAAGGTCTAGACAGACGGACAGGCAGATCGCACAACCGCTCCCTAGCCGATTAAAAAAAACACTATGTAAGTATTATAATGCTTTGTTACTCAGGTAACATATGTACTCAATACACCTTTGGCGACAAATTATTTACAGCTATAAATTACTAAGTAGGTAGGCTATTATATCTATTTTTTGGTGGAAATACTACCTTGGTAAGTACTTAACTTTATGCGGAAAGAGCCTGATACTATATTTTTAGGTTGACTTGAAACTTCTATTAACGGCCGCACTCAGAGACGATTAATACTTAAACTGTCACTAAGTGAAGATTTTCTATAGAAAATATTCAAATACAAAGTAATCATTAAATGCCACTGAGTGCGGCTGTACTTCAGTCCTACTTTAGCATTTCATTTGAAGAAAACAAACCTTAACGATACTACGATAGCTGTGGTACTTAGGACAAAATAATATTCATCACCATCATCAGCAAAGATGTCCACTGCTGCACGGGGTGGGTTGTCATAAGCCCTACGCTTGGCATGCGGCTTGAGGATCGCAGAACACTCACCGTTTAATCAAGAGGACACTGCCGCCAGTCCTCCGGTGAAAAAACAATATTACTTATTGGTAAATTTTTAATTTACACATATCTTACTATGTAGGTACTTACATTATCTTCTTCTTCAAATATACAATTCCTTTCTTTAGTCCAAGATCCAGCCTTTCTTTACTTGCGTTGTGTAAAATAGAACATTTATTTCTTTACTTACTTAGTTTTATAAAATCACAGCTACTAGGAGAAGAATTGTCCTCTACAATAAATAGTACAATTTAAATTTATATTTACAGCACTTTAGAATCCTACAAAATAATTCCCCTAATGCATGCCATATTCGTTTCATATATTTACAATTTTATTTTTATCAGTATATGTATCTACCTAGTATAATAAAATACATATATCAATGTATAATACAAAAAGTCGATCCATCATCAATCGAATTGAGATGATTGCCAGAATTGTGCCCAACAGTTCGCTTCCTATTCGTTCCTCTACGCTATTCGTGTTCATTTTGTGCGAATACGTACTTTACTATAGATACGAACGCATTATAAGTTCTTTTAAATACATCAATTAATAATAATAATAGAAAATTGTCGAACCCTCGACAATCGCAATGAAACGAGTGCGAGAACTCGTTTTCTATTCGTGCTAGTTTTGTGCGAATTTTTACTTAATCGTTAGAGCTCGCAGTAAACTCCTTCATAAACAAGATTATGGAGAAACTACCCGCTTGTCCTGGGAACGTAACGTGGTTAGTAAGTTCTCAACTCAGCACAGGGGCTCCATTTAAAATGAAAGATTTTGTATTGATATGAGTACAAGTCGTAGAAGCAAATTAGAATAGTTCAAACCACTCGTTGGTATAGCGAGTGATAGGATTATTTCAAAACTGCGACTTTTGTTTGAGATTTCTTTAGAAAGTCAGTCAGGCACGGTATTTTCGTGCGAAATATAATAAGAGCCATTCAAAAATGTAGCCCCAGGTATCTACATCGTAGGTAACGCCTCTTATCAAGTCAAATACAATATCCCACAAAACAGTTGACAAACTTGCAACCGGAAAGGCACCGCTTTATCACGCCACACTATGCTTTCGTCATGAAGTTTATTCTTCAATCAAATTTAATATTTAACATAATCACTCTCAAAGTCTGTCAATGTCGTACCTACTTAAATCTTACAAGGGGCCAAAACTCTTTCTTCCCTCTATCTATATCAACATTTACATCGCAGAGCCTGTAAGTGATAACAATCTTTCTTTCCCAATGATAAGAATTATCCTTCCCAAACATTTATTTCCCCATCCCTATCTTCAAGCACGGCCCTCCGAGGAGCGAGAGACACACGGTGACGGGGTGACCTACCTCTGGTTTCAGGAACAGGTTACTATTCCCTCGTGTGAGGGTACCTAGTTAGACGCACACGGGCGCGACGTAGGCCCGCGGCGGCGCCTGATGTCACAGGTAGATGGTGAACAGCACCGCAGACAGCAGCAGCAAAGTGATGCCGCTCACGCTCATCCGCGCAGACCGAGATAAGATTCCCTTCCCTGGAAACAAAATCCAGACGATTTGATTTGAGATTTAGTATTTTAACGGAGCGTCGTTTCGGTACCGCTTCGTTACAAAGAGATTCCACGGTAACGTCCATATACTTTTAAACAATCAAGTATTTTAAATTTCGTCTAAAAATATTGAAAAGACGTATATAATGAAGAACAAGGCGTTATATTTTGCGAGACACTGAGCGCCTGAAATAATCTGAATGCGTCTTTCCGTCTTTCATTCAAGTATGTTAGTATGTTAGTTATTCTGTTACTAACCATAGTCTACCACCATACATATTCTATTATGTATACACAAGATAAGAACGTGTAATATAATATGTTGTTTAGATTAGAGTGAGTCCAACTCACAGTGCTCGGCGAGTTTCCTGAGGCAGCAGCAGTCTCTGAGGCGTGCGTAGTGTGCGCAGTTCCTTGCAAGTGGCGTGCAGCGTTCGGGCCCGATGTAGCAGGTGTGGGGCAGCCAGGGGAACGGCTCCGGCAGGAAGTGCCGCTCGCAGCAGCAGTGGTCCGCCACCACCTTCGTCTCGCAGTACTCCAGCTCGCGCTTCGTGCACTTGCCGCACCCGGGGATGCTTTGCGGCACTGTAAACCCAAGCAATCACATTTGTTTATTTGTATAAAAAAATGTTGGTAACTCCAAGAAAGCATGTAGCCTCAGCAATACTGGCTGGTTGACGGATAACGTTTTTGAAAAGCGAAGCTCTGTGAGATGGGAATCGGTGACGTATGGCTTTTGACTTTTGCTGGAGCTTCAGAAGATGGAAGTTGGTTTTGGGTTTTTATGTATTCATGTAATTTAGTTATTGAGCAGATGGTTTGAATCCTTAAATTATTACGTGATTGTATAGTAGAAGTTTGTTTAAATGACCATGCAAAGAAATTGCTAACAAAAATAAATTAGAAAAGTACATAATTAGGTTTTGCATAATGGCAACCAGTTCTTCTGTAGAACCAAAATTAGAAAAGTGACAACCTGGGTTTATTGGTAGCTTTACTGTATTCGGTTCGATCGCGTTGACGTAGATACTAACGGTCAAAATTACAAATTAACATGACATTAGACTCGTATAACACCTGCGCCTCCAGAATTCAGAATGAAGCGAACAATAGGTGCCAATGACGACACACTTGCAGTTTGGACCTACACCGACGGGCGTGACTCTTGGCTTCCTGAGTTTAACCTTGGATTTGGAATCAACGTTTTCGTGAGGCTATAAATATGTATATTAAGTTATCAAGTTGAGAAAACGTCGGCATTGGCGTGGGCAACGCTCGGGACGTACAGGCATTAGTTGTATTGAGAGGCTTGGAAGCCAATCAACACAAAGTTTTATATCCATGGCAACAAAAAAATCTTCAAACAACCTTTCACACCCCGGTCCAGCCCTCTAGCCAGAGGTCCAGCCAGAGGTTGATTTTTGAAAAGCCCTGAGGTATGCTTTCTTTCTTCTTTTTTATTTTTTATGCTTAGTACATAATATGAGATTATTTGGCTTTGCATGAAAAAATATTTAACGTTCGCTTAGTTTGCTCATCCCCGGGGCATATAACATAGATATGTAGATCTGAAGTACATAATATTGTTTTTTTTTATTGTGTCTATGTATAATTTTGTTCCGGTTCTGTTTTTTTTTTCAGGCTACTACCCCAGTAAAGATTATATCGTGACCGACTAACCTTCACACTGGTCTTTCACACTTGTGTGACGGTTAGGAAGAAAAATTCCTAACCGTCATACTGATTGTATAGCAGTATGGAGGCTATTTTAGTAATTGGTGGATAGTGCTGTGGGTGGCATAGTTAATAATTAATCTTTAATGATTTTTTTGTCTAATCTTTCTTTACATTTATTTATTATTAAACTTGCCACACTTACAGCAACGCCAAGGAGTGTGACAAGCCACGAGTACATATACGAGTATAGTAGGACTTGATAAGATAATGATTTTTGTCTCGCTTTCACACACGAGCCTTGTCGTCATCGAGAATTCAGATCTTTTTATTAGTCCTATATCAATGTAAAACTAGCGGGTTGTTTTCATTCGGATATTATTGTATTCCGATTCACCCTATGACGCATGTGTAGGAACCCGCGCTGCACTATCGACCCACCCCACCCCCGCCGAGCGGGATGCTGCCTCCTGATGACCTAGTTTCACACCATTTGATGGATGCTGTGAGTAAAGTCAATTAGCGGGCAACTGTTTTTACTTATTGAGTAAGCATGGGGAGTTTTTTGCACAAAGATCATGTAAAAGTTATATCTTTAGATAGATCTGCTTGATTACACGTCGATAGGTTTTTCGGTTCCTGAGAAAATATACCGTGACACAGACAGACAGACACCGGAGTCTCATCATAAGAGTTGCTTTTGTACCAATTTGGTGCGGAACCCTTAACACCGATTATTGCGAAATCATGGCTATTAGGTACGTCACAAATTTGCAATAAAAACTATCTTCGAGAGCGAGCAATCGAAGGTCGGTTGAGTAACGCGAGCGCAGAAAAACTGCAGATGAAGTCAACCGGCCGAGACCGACCGCGGCCGTGCCTGACAAGTAATAATAATGTAGTTAATTCGATTGATTTCTTATTTCACCTAGGTAACAAGAAAGATATTTATTTAGACAATACACTTCGAATCCTTGGAATGTATATTGCCGAAATGAGTCGGAACATCTCATGAATACGTTCATATTTTGATAGGACTTTACGAAATCGATGCAAACATGTTATAGGTACCTACCTACATTCCTGAAGGCATATTTTTTTCGGTTGACTTATTTTGTCAGCCTGAGAGGGAGATAATGTTTGTCTCGCCTGGCGTAGCTGTCCCTTATCAGAGTAGAGCAACACTGGCCGAGTTGCTCTATGCTTTTTTTTATGCTCTACTTGATTACTTGCTCTTGATGGTAATTTTTACAGTATATTATAGGAGTTTTTGAGTTTTTTTTACAGTTTTTATCAACCAAACAACCAACTAAATAACCTCACCGACCATAACGCTCGCGATATATAAGCAACTAATTTTGTTTACCATATAGCTAGTTCTCTTAGTTATTATCAAAGACATTATAAGGAGAATTATGTGGTTATTATATATTTTATGTCTAATTATTGAGGCGGACCTCGCGCCGAGACAAACCTCTGCGAGGCTCGCTTAATGGCGCTAATCAGAAAAAAACTTTGTAAATTACACCTATACGTATTAAACAAAAAAAAAGGTAAGAGAAAATGTTATATAGGAGTACTTAGTAACCAGCGTCGGCGGGGACACAATGAGAGACATTCTGTGACAAATGGGTGCTCCTCCCCCGGACCTTGGCGCTTGCTGTAATGTGATGACCAGCAGGTACCCCCCGCCCACTCGCCTTCAATAAGTAGCTACCTACATTTAAGTACTTAGACCTTGTCGCTCCCAAAAAGTAGGTGCATGGTGTATACTTACGTGCCTACTATTGTTGCCTGATAGGTCTCACTAGCTTGGTTCCGAGGCTATACTAATTTGTTCTCTAAGAACTGTGCGCGGGCAGTTTGCTTTAGTTTCGCTGACGTCATCGGCCCTTTGTCGCTCGTCGCCTTTGTGGAAGTTGTACAAAAAAATTAACCACATTTCCTAAATGCGCAATTTTTGTCTGATGTACGTTTACAAATACGGTCAATTTATTTTCTATACTAGCTGATGTCCGCGATTGTCATGACAATTACGAACACAACAAAATAGAAATCATCCAAATCGGTCTAGCCGTTCTCATGTGATGCTCCGTCATACATGTGGCAAGTGATTCTTATACAATACTAGTTGTTGCCCGCGACTTCGTACGCGTGGCCCTACAAAAATATAGCCTATGTCCGTCTCCAACTCTTTTTTCTTTATCAATGCAAAAATCAGGTCGATCCGTTCAGCCGTTTAGCCGTCATAACGCGACACTCAGACAGAGAGACAGATAGACAAAGTTACTTTCGAATTTATAATATTAGTTAGATGTATATATTAATTTTACTAGTAAATAGTTTGCACCGAACTGAGTCCTCGCGACCACTGTATAATTTCAGAACTCCTACACCCAACCCACCTCGTGGTCTAAGTAACGCAAATCTTGAGTTATTGAGCTTCAGTCTATCATCACCAGCGATTCAC
Organism: Apocheima hispidaria; assembly: GCA_947579745.1. Classification (NCBI taxonomy): domain Eukaryota; kingdom Metazoa; phylum Arthropoda; class Insecta; order Lepidoptera; family Geometridae; genus Apocheima; species Apocheima hispidaria. The sequence continues at coordinate 13,717,661 of OX388164.1, read as the reverse complement.
CTGATACGGCTATAATCTAGTGACATTTAATACTTTTTCATACTTTGATAAGCATAATGAGACCGAATTAACGAAATAAGTAATTGTCACAACAGTATCGCATTAATGGTGAGTGCGCAGTCGCAGATTACAGAGTTGGAGCTGGACATCTACGTAATCTATGCAATTTGTACAGATGCTAGTGATGTAATGTCACAACATGTAGGTAGCGTGCAGACATCACTTGCAGTCAACAAAGCACATTGAACTATTATTTAATCCAAGGCGAAGGTCGAACTGAAATATATACCTTTTTATATACTTGAAACTTCATACTTCGTACGTAACGTTCATACTTCTAATTCTTTGTTGTCAAAGTGGCTACTTTACCTTTTTACTTTTACCTTTTACTATCTTTTGCATGCGGATTCTCCCGCGCCTAAAAACATAGGTCTTATATATCAGGGATAGTGTAGTATTTTACCAGTAAAGACATTTTCAGAACCTGTTCTGTAGTACAAAATAATTGAAAAGTTTATCTCCTTACAACTTTGTTAAAGATTTAGAGTAAGATAGAAGTACACTATTCTAGAAGGTAAAATAGGTTACCTAATTATTGTTATCCTTGACCCGGTTAATCCTCGGGTCACGATTCTGTTCTGATCCAGTGGGTTCGGCGAGCTCGTCCCAATTCCTGGATGTCGTCACTGCCTCTTAATTGAAGCCTCAAGCAATTGTTGACTCACACCACACATTGTCATTACGATCTAACCATTGTTGTGACTATAACTATACAGTAGTTTAATACGTTTGATAAAATATGTGAAATGTCTATCGTAACATGGTCATGGCAGGGTTCGTTAATTTTGTTAGGAATAAATAATCATCACCATTATCACCATAGGGCGAGTTCTTAGTGTGCAATCTTAGTGTGTGTTATTCTTAATAGCCACGTTAGCCACGTCACTAACTTGATGGGATATAATTATTTTCTGCCCCTTTCGCGCGGGTATGGGGCTCCGAAGTGGATGGAGGGGTATGTCTATTTATAATATCTCGTAAAAGAACAAATTACGACTTTAAGTTGTAATTTTTTAGACTGTGTTCTTAAAGCACAAGTTTTGCCTGAGTTTTGTTTTGTTTTCAATATTTTTTCTGGTAGCGGTACATTGTACATTTGTATCAATTTTCAGCACAGGCAAAAAAAAGTACCGTGACATACAGATGGACATTGCAAAACAAAGGGAGCTCCTTAGTTTGCTAGGGAACCCTGAAAAGTCTATTAATTCACCGCGTTTTGATTACGACACATCTAATTTTAGTTCAATTTATCCTGTTAGCTGTTAATGCTGAACTGAACTAGAATGAATGGCGAAACAATACAATATCAAACGTACTTACCCTGAAACAAAGGTAATTTAAGGTAGGTAGAGGGTACACGCCAAGAATTATGTGGGTAACGCAACATGACTTTAGTCTAATCGCGAGTAAATCAATTATGTTTAGCTGGCGAGATCGGATCAAACATATCAAGCTATTGTGAGTTATGATAATTATCATACTTACATAAATGATTTTGTCCTGCCGGTAGTGACTAACTGCGTAACTGGTCTGGGTGTACTAGCTGCTTTTGGGCACTAGTTTTTTTTAATAATTACAGTATAAAAAGATTATTATTATTACAATTAAGATTAAATACGCATTCGAATCCCAGGTCAGCAGCTTTGTTTTTCAAAAACGTGTTTCCTGCCGATCGTACGTCCTCCCGCCGTACGCCGTGCGTTGCTAACACGAGCAGTTCCGTAAAAACAAGTGTCACTTACTATCCGAGAGTTTGAGCATGATGGCCATCTTCTTGGCGTCGGCCGTGGAGATGGCGTGCTCAACGAAGTACTCGTAGCGCGTTTGCAGCGAGTCGCCCTCCGGCCACGGGTCGGACTCGTTGCGCGGCGCAGGAGCGCCCGTACCGCCCTTGCCGCCCGTACCCACCGGCCGGGGTACTGCTGCATGACGAACCTGTAGCGTAGTATCAGACACTTTAATACTTAGGTAAATTACCTGTACCTATAGGAAACACGGGAGAAAGCATTTACCCTATACTGTTTTTAAAATGTTATACAAAGAGCTAGGAAATCTCTGTAGGGGTATTATTCTACTGTTTTCGTTCCGAAAAGTTTATATAGGAAAATCACTAAGCGGAGAAAATTTCTCATGACAGAAAGAGTCAAGACAAACGAAAATAATTAAAAATCATTTTATTGCATAGCCTACATTTCATACAAATTGAGCCATATTTAATTTACACATTGATATTATTAATATAGTTTATATCAATTGGAATTTAATGCAATCGGTTTCAGACAAGGTAATTACTATTATTACATACTCAATAATACTTATATGGGTGACTCATTTTTTTTAACATGTTGAAGTTTTACATGCTGCTCGCTTATTCACGAAAAGATCCATAAAGCTACAATAAGAAGATTGAAGAAATTCCATGACTCGACATGTAGGTCTAATATAGTCTGACAAAACGTAGAGCAGGGCCCGTACCGTGAGGTGCTTATTGCTTAGTGCTAATAAATAATATTATGACTGCGTGCGTAAGTATGCGCCCATCCGGGCAATACGCATCTCTTACCAGCACCTCCGGCACCTGGAAGATGACGTCAGCGCCGGCCGCCGCCACCAGCACCGTCAGCAGCGCCAGCAGGTGCAGCGGCCGCCGCTCCACGCGCCTTACAACTCGTCTCATGGCCACGAGGTGATACTGGCTACTTCAATTGCGGACCGACCTGAAAAAAGACGCTGTACTCGAACACTTTATCTCCAATATCCTGCCTTCACATACTTACGAACTTAAAAAGTTCCGTAAAATCAAACTATGATTATATTTCTGTCATTTAGAAGCGTAGGCTAAGCTCTCGTAATATTTTGTTATAATGGCAAAGTTGTTGATCGACAATAATTTTTATGTGATGTCTCTTCAAGGTTTACCTTATACGGAAGAATAGAAGAATTATCGATCTGGCGGATTCTATTTCAGCCGGCCGACTGCGTCATAGCTCACTTTGTAACTAAATATTTACTGTTGACTTATTAATGTAAGTACAATCCTATTAATATTACATATACCAAGAGGGCAGGCCACAGTGCTGCTGTTTCTAGAATCTAGAGCAATCGATTGCTTCCGTCCTCGTCACTCGCATCACTTTACAGAAATAAATAATATCGTTTTCCGCAGAATATGCTCTGCGACGACCACATTTTATATATATCCTCCAACATTCCGAGTATTCGTGTTACATCTATCACGCAGCCTGATCTCCGATACTCCTCCGTCGACCGGCGCCCGGCGCCTATCGACTACAAATGTCCCATTACTACCCACTTGGTCTCCTACTTCTCCTAAGTGCCTGGTACTTGGCATTCCTTTGCGCTACCCACTCCTCTTTATGCCAATTTAATACTTACCATAGTTCTTAAGTGGTAGTGGAAAGTAGACGGATTATAAAAGGTAAACATTAACTTAACTTACGTAAAAAACGTACTAACGTAAACTTTGTTGAAATTGGATTATTTAGCTTTTTTGGAAAAAAGAAATACTAGATCTTCCAACCAATCGTTGAATATCAAGAAAGTAGCTTCGCGATGTACCTTCATAAAGCGGCGTGCCCTGAGAGAAGTCAATTTCCAGCGGTTAAATGGGCTGATAAATAAAACACTAGCTAGTACTGACTGAAGTCGGGTGCATCGTGTTGAAGCGTCGCAGCGCACGAATGTAGAGTTTGTATGCGCGCCACGTAGGGCTCCAGTATCGGGAACGACAAATAGAAAACCCAACTTGCCTTGTAATGCATGCTGCATGTGGTCGCCTGGTCCTTACAAAACTAAGAAAATAGTGTTATTTACAAACTCATTAGGTCGCATTATCGATAAATCCCCTGGCTTCTGTGGGGTTCAAGTACAAATAAATATAAACCTAACCTAACATAACAGAACTAAAAGAATAACAGCAGACTTGCTCCGATCCAACTCGGTGTCCCTGCCCCCGTCAACGGGGCAGACAGGAAACATTTTAGCCCCGACATACATCGCGGCTCAACGGGGCGGATGGCACGGATAAAGCTTTATTTGTCCCGGTATACATTTAATTCACGTTGACGCACCCTCATATAAATAAAATAAGCTGTACTTACTAGCCCCACATTCATCTCCTGATATGTTCTATTAGTATTTTAGTTGTATCGTTTTTGAAGGCTTTAGTTAACAGAATCATAGATATTTATTGGCCTTAAAAATACAAGACACTTGTGAATAAACTCATAAAATAAACTTATGCTTAGAATGAAATTAGCCATAGCAATAAATTGTTCTTCAGAAAAATGAGGATTCCGAGATTTTCTTAGACAATATTATATTCACTTATTCGTAGAACGAATTACTTTCAAAATGACCGACAAAACTAAACTAACAATGTTTTATATGGCGGTATACGTATAAGCAAACTTGCTAAGCTTGTAATTAAAAGTCTATCCACGCCACTGCGACGGTTTATGGATTCCCAAAATGTAGGGCAGTAGGTAGATACATACCCAGTTGGCCCTTTACCATGGCTCACGTGATAGTTCTTACGTCCTAAGAACGATCGAACAACCAAGTGAAAATAATATGAAGAAGTTGATGGTGCTGGTTTTGTTGTTTTGTAATATTGACTCATCGAAAAAATTATTTTTCATCGCATCTATTTATAATAATATGAAACTATGAGACGATAGATGCCTATAACATTATTCATATGTCTGCTTGACGTTACGAGCCATAACTTTTCTTCGGCTCCGATTTATGACGGCGTTAAGTGCTGACGAACCGATTGCGATTATTTTCATAATGCAGTTACAAGGACGCTCGTCAACATTGGGCTAGATTTTGTTCGCGTGACCCCATAAAATATGACTAGCTATTCAATTATTCTTTTTCGTTCGTTGAATGAAGGAGATGACGTAACGAAATAACAGTACAATAAGAATAATTATCAAATGAATAAAGAGATAAAATAAGTAATGACATAAATAAAACGATTCTCCAGAAAACCTAACGCAGGCCTACCAATGATATATTGAGGCCTACCTATCTACCTACTTATTATTTGAACCAGGTTATTTCACAGCTTCCCAATTAAATTGCAAACTGATTGTGTTTAGATAAGTACCTACGAGATATACCTACCATAGCGTCTGTTATCGTAGATTATCTTCAGAGCCAAACCGCAAACCATGTCAGCCGGAGTGCTTTGCAACCCGACCCTCGGACGCCGCTTCCGTGCGTGGATGTTTCGCATGCAGTATGCCGCGCCGCCATGCACCAGCGCGCCAGCCCGCCGCAAAACCACGCGTACGCGACGCGCGCCACGCCCGCCGCGCACAAACGCGCGTACGCGCCGGGGGCCGGAGACTTCGGATACAGGTGTGAAAGCACGGTGTACGTATTTTTACAAAGCAGGACAGGTGTTGAAATAGATAATATTTGACTCTATTGCAAAACTTAATAATTTTAAGAATTCGATCAAGATAAAGAAAGAACTTACTTAGAAGGAACTCTCTTAATTCCTAATCGGTTAGTGCTAGTGTTTGAGCTACGATTAGACAATTTGTTGGAGTGTGTCGTGTGCAGTGTGCACCACTTAGATAAATGAGTTGGAGTATGCAAAGATAGAACTAACACACTACCAGAACATTGCTCGCTTGCACTGTATGCGATCATCACTTGAAAGCATTATAATCTGTACCTACCTAAATACAAGGTTTTAAGGAGATGGTATGCTAAGCCGAAAGGGGCTCAGAGTACTCGTGATTGTGAACAACTTTTACTATGGGACCAACCCTGAATGTTGTCTAGGTGATCATTTTACTCGTAATTTCTTAAAACAACTTATTTACTGTTGCAAAACGAGCGAAACGTTGCACTTGAAATATTTGTTTCTTTCATACCATTTAAAAAAAAAAAGAAGAAATCTCTCTAAGAATCGTTGAAAGAACTCTCTTCTAAATTGCTGAATCTTGTTAAACTTGACTTTAAGTGATTTTGTAAAGTATATTGCCGTATTGGATAAGCTGCGATGAATCTCTCGTGTCAAGGGAAAATATTCGTTATTATCGTACCATATTTCAACATTTCCTTACTCTAAGAACCGTTTAAAGAAATCACTGATTATTTTATTTCTGATGTGTTTGATTGTTTGCGGAGCTGTTATGACTATTGTGAATATTTTGTGATTAAGTTCATTCAACATATATATTAATTCCAGTTTAGTTTTATAGTTATATGATATGATATTGCTCACCTGCCTACCCTTCAATATAATTAATTACTGTTGTTGCAAAATAACATTATTTTCTTTCTTTCTTCCTTCTTTCTTTAAAATTATTTTGAGTGTGATTTCTTGTACTGTGAAGTTTCATAAATAAAACCAAACATAAGTAGATATTTGTGTATTTTACTATACTTTTTATAGATAGGAATTTGTACCCCTTTTGTTTTCAAGCCAGTAAGCGTTACATAGGTACAATATTGTGACCCTTATTAGAGGCGGCCCGATTTTTTACATATACTGTACCAGCCAGGTCGTCCTCCAGGGCAGTTCTTTGAGCAGCACTCGTCATTGTTCTGACACTGAAGTAAATAAATCTACCATTAACATATATATTCCTCTCGTCATTACCGTTTCGTAATTAATAAAAAACTTACAGAATCTCCCAAATGTTTGCATATATCAGCATTAACGCCACTTCCAATAACGAAAATCAAAATTAATAAAAATATAAGGGACGCAAAAAGCGAAATTTTAACAATTGTTATGTAATTATTTTACGAATACCGTTAATATTGTACGTGTTTACTTGTAGCTACTTGAGCTTATAATGATAAACTGTATTATTATTTTATTATGACAAGATATGAAGTCGTCGAACGCGACAAATTAGTCAGCCAGTAGTTAGTTAGAGCGGTGTTTTTCAACCTCCGGGTCGCGGCCCCGGGAGGGTAGCGTAGTCTTGCTCGGGGTATCGCTACCGCGAGCTACAAGCAAAAGAACAGAACATGTAGTAATATCTACTGGTAATAGTAAAAACCGAAGAAATGATAGCTTCGTGGTAGCAACAGCTCTAGCTCTACCTTGGGATCTGAACCCACGCCCATCAGCGTGAGATCCAAACGCTTATGTCATGGATGATGACCGACTGTGACTACCGAACAAGTATAAATAAAAAATCAAATACCCCGGTAAAACTAAAAAATAACCGATGATCTCCAAGCGGCTGAATAGTTTACTTGAATAATTTGTAGATATTATCGATAAAACAAAAAATATATATCAAAATCGGTCCATCCTGTTGGGAGCTACGATGCCAAAGACACACGATACACCCCTCTGGTTGCGTCGGGAGTTAAAGAACAAAAGTGATGATCGTGAAACGCTAATTCAAGACGAAGAATTTTTTGCAATTTGGTTCAGTCCTCCGCATAAATGTAGGTAGTTCAGGCTCAAAAAATGTCCTCATTTGATTACATAACTTGGCTACCAGATAAGATGTAACGTCGCAACATTATCGTCCGTTGACCTTGAGACGGCACGGGTCGTTGACCCCGCACCCTCGAAGAGTCCAAGTTTGGGGCAGGTGGGTTCGGGTGTCCGCATCCTCGATTGGAAATAGGTCACCTAACATAATTCTTATGAAACTAAATGGTTCTATTCAATTTGATTCCTGTTTTTCACGTGACAATGGGACGTAACTTCTTATTAAAAGCACTAGCTGATACCCGCGACTTCGTACGCGGGCTTAGAGCTAAGAACAGAAACTCGGACTTTGTGCTCTCAAATACAAAGTCAAAATGACGAACTTCCACACAAAGTTTTATACCTTACCTGAAGTTCTTTTTAAACCTTTTTTGGTGCTCATTCTCACTAAATTTTATAAGGAGCTCGTGGGACCCTAATCCTGTGCGCTCGAGATTATCTCGGTCACTGTCTCTCTAATTTAGAATTTAATGGGAGTGAGAGTGACCGAGATAATCTCGAGCGCACAAGAATAGGGTCCCTGTGCTTTTGACGTTTCTGACCGGTCGGTGATGATTGCGCTATCCTAATCAGTCATTCGGTTTTATGTTCCTACTTAAACAGAACCTTGATTCTCCGAGTATAAAGCATATAATATAGATAATATAATTTCTATATATGTCCAGTTTCCGTAAACTGATTTTGACGAAACAAAGTCTATGATCGCGGAATCCAAAGAACATATTAACATAAAAAAAAAAAAAAAAACTGCATGTAAATCCGTGCCTAAGTTTACCCCGGACAGACAGACAGACAAACATTTTGAAAACTATATTTTTGGGTTCTGTTGCTCCCAAATTCTCTTAAAAATATCTTCAATGTAGTCCCCTCGTCACAGTTTTATTATAAGTATAGATATAGATATTGAAAGCGGAGTTTTAATGAAAGTAGGCTGTTTGTTGTTCAGTGGTTACGATTACTGCACAAACCTTTAAGTAGGTAAACAAAGCCTACTTCTCAATAATAATCACAGATAAGACTTGGGTACCTATCAGAGCTGGAATAGGTATAATACCATTTAACTGTAATATATAGCTCAATGTATAATACTTAATCAGGATTATTTTGTGTTTTTTGTATGCAATTGAGGATGATCTACGTCGCTCTCCTAATGTTACGATCGCTTCTGATCGCTTCCACCCGAAATTCGAAGTTCAACAGTTCAAAACCGTCTGCTTTGGTCGACATTTGTGTGGTGGAGTGGTGGGCCGCCGATGGTATCGGCCAAACTCTCTTCCAGTACTTACAAAAATACAAAACACTTTTTTTTTTAAATAGAAAAAAACAGGCATTCACAAACCCATTAATGTAAAATTAAATCAAATAGAACAACAAGAATACGGTTAAATTACATATTTACGTTACAAAAACAACAATAAATCGCGCTCGTGTCGATCACTAATTTCTGCTTCTTGTGTGCTTAGATCACAGATTTCTATTCATCTGTGGTTTTTACCTACTTTTATGATTATTCATGTAATTATCTGATCTACATTGATTAAAATGTGTATTAGTTGTGATGTTTTGCTCGAGCTGGCTTCTCCAGCTCTCCCTCCTTGTCTCAAATAGCATAATAAACAGGCGGCAAGATTGAATTAGTTCCCGGGACAGATATCTACGCGACACCACGCGACACCACGCGCCACAGCAAACATGTTCCGATTTTCGTTAATTACTGGCCTATTAGATTCTTATTTCCGTCAACATTCTCGATATGTTCGAGAAAAGTAATTTAAAAACTTCGGCGGAGACTCGCGTTATGTGTGACTTCGCATCGCCTTGGCCCGTAGTTTTCTCGATCCATCCGGCTTCTGCTTGAAATATTGTAATTTGTGGGCATGGGGTAGAGGGTAGACTTTAACTCAGCCAAAAGTCAAATTTCCGTATACGTACATATAATATTTGGTATGTAAAAGTACCTATTTAGTTATTTCAATAAATCTGTTCTTGGCCTTATATCCTGCAAAACACGCAACTCCAAGTTAATTTGTACAGGTATGAAAGAGCTGTACATTACAATGCTTGCTCTGCATATCTATATAGACAAACAGCGCGTCCGGCCAGCTGCCGTCTGCGAGTAGCCTCGCTCCACACACAATGCCTGTCTCTACGCATGTCGTGCGGTATCGTGACACTCTACCTAGGACCGACCTATATCGCCAGGAAAATAGGGGAACTCAACATAATAGATAAGTTCATAATAGTGGTCATAACCGCTGGCGTGGTTATGACCATATTAGGTACATGCATCAGACTACCCTCGAAGATGATTAGGCCATAGGCCACGCTGCCCCATTGCGGCTTGACGGATTCACATACCACCCGAATTTGTTTCCAGAAAATATGCAGGTTTATAGTTATATTATATAATGTAAAATAAAATACAATAACAATTTAAATGTAGCATAGACTACTCTATAGTAGATAGGTACAGCTTCATAATGGCGGCTTCCAAACTGCCCTCCTCCTTGTACTGTGCTGCGCTGTGCCCGACGGGGTCCATATGAAACTTTGTACTAATCTTATAATGATTTTTACTGGCTTGTACTTTATCGAAGCAATAAATCACTTGAATCGAAGAAACTATATAAAAAAAAAAAAAAAAAACTTGTATTATTCTAAAATGTTACATACTGATTTCGCGAGTGTCAATCGCTATTATCAAGTGAAACATGCTAGTATCTACTGAAAATCTGAAATATCTGCAGCATAATATTCTTCTGGAACGCGGAAGCTGGGTGCGCCTGCTCCACTCGATCGGTACAATGCATGAAATCAATAGGTATTATATCTATTGAGTTAGAATGTACAGAAAATCAATTGTAAGTCTATAGAGGCTAGTGCAACGTGAGCGCAGACACAGAGAACATAACGGGAGAGCACTCATCGATATCGTCTCGATTCCAATTTCAAAGGTATTCTGAATAATGGCCGGCATTACTAACTCCAACATTAGGGCTGGTTACTTACCGGCGAAACGGGATATTCGAAACCAATTTCGAGAACTAAAATGTAGACAATCGGATCAACAGCTCTCCGCCGAAGGTCTAACTCATCAAGCAGATTGAGTAAATTCCGTAATAGTTTGAGGAGAACCACGTGGTAATGAGACGCTTCACTTGAAACACAAACGAGGAAATCCTTCTTACGGGAATAGAGGAATTGCGACACCTACCCAATAACGACAAGCATGGCGCTTACCATCAGGTAAACGAGTTGCTTGTTAGTCGTGCTCGCTTTGTCAACTATATTTAATATCTAATACTCCTGAAAGACACTGTAATCAATCGGGAAAACTATAAGAAGTCTTGTATTTTACAAGAAGGTATCTACTTATTTTTTGTGAGCATGGATGTAAGTTTGTCTCGCCATACCTATCGAATGAACAGATAGGATTTCAAATCGCACCAGGACATAATTATCTTGTAAGGACTTTCGGGACGGTATGAGATTTATTTTAATGGCAATTTAAATCGAGAAATAACTTAAGATAATCACGATGAAACTGAAGGCTTTACTCGTAGTAGTGAGCTATCGATCGTATCTGGTCCTCGTAACTATACAAATTTGTACTTCATTTGTTACAAAACTTTAATTAAAATGAAGACCTATCGAACTACTTGAGTCAGACAGTGAACGCAACATCTCATTACCACACAATGGTAGAGACACAGATATAATATTCAGTATGCAAGGAAAACTATCGTCGAGCCAACTATCGGCTATATTATAGATGCTTTCTCACGCTGCCGCCGCAGAATGAGCTATTGTAGTTTATTCGTTTTTGCACGCCTTTTGACACCTTGGCTTATTTCATCCCAGACATTAATGAATGGCACCTACTTGTACGTGATTGCAACCCAAAACCTACTAAAACTTGAGTAAGTACCTACCTAGAGGCAAAAAAACAAGTATTTTTTAAACTCAATGAGATCGGTTGATCTAAGTAGATTGAGTGATACTGGCCCAGTACCTAATATAAGCAAGCGGAGATCTCTGCATTTCTTTTCAATATCATGAAAAGCGAGCGAAAATGTATCTGCTGTTTCATACATATTGTCGAGTGTCATTATATCCATTGTTGTTCCCCAGCCGCGGCGATGACCGAGAATACTAAACTCGGATAATTATATACGAACCCCCTACCTATGCAAAGTAAGTAAAAATAATTACTCGAATGCATTGATTCGTATTTTTTTTATAGGTATAATAAATTGTGGTAGTAGGTACAGATGTCGTTTTAACCATGTTCTGACAAATAAATGAATCTTGAATCTTTACGGTAATAAAATAATCGAAAATTTGTGGAATGTTGTGAACTTGTACATTGGCGCAAAGCGGGGATGATTGGATTGGCAAAAGAGATAGAAGGCTTATCTAAGCCATATAGGTACTTACTTAGGGCGAAAATTGAGTAGCAGATGTCAATGCTCGTAGTACTTAGGTAGTTGGTGTATAATAAGTAATTATAAGTATGACATTATATACCTACATTCCCTACGAATTGTCTGTTATTCCGCCATGCCTGTTGTGTTGAATTTAACTAGAACCGATGACACAGCATCCTAGAGCTAGTGTTTGATTAGTGTAAATCGTTCGTAGTTGAGTAAATTGTCCTAAATAGAGCATCGAGCGGACACGCGATGTAGCCGTTTACCAGAAACCACCCCTCGTGGCCGGCGGCGGCCGCCCAGCTGACTGCCGAGGAGCGCGGAAACTATGACTCACTGCTGGGGTATTGCCGTTGATTAACTTAATATCCTAGAGCTTTGCCATTCTGATGTCATGACTTTTCGCATGACATCGTTACAGTTAAATGAACTTTTAGAAATTCATTTTTGGTCCTTCGAGCTGAATGACATTTAAAAAAAAAAAAAATTTATATAGACAAATCTATATCAACATCACTGCTGAACATAGGCCCCCTTAGAGCGCCACACCGACCGACAACGTGCCACTTGCATCCAGCGGTTGCCCTCGACTTTCACGATGTCGTCGGTCCACCTAGTGGGAGGCCTGTCTACGCTGTCTTCCGGTTCGTGATCGCCACTCGAGAACCTTTCCTCCCCATCGGTTATCGGTTCTTCGAGTGAAAGAAATATGTTTGTAAGTAAATTCTTATTCACTTATGTTCAACAAGAAAGTACTTAAGTGTCCCTGTAATCGGCAATTTATTTTATTATATTTTTGAGTACATAGATGTAGACGCAGGAGCTCCCGCAGTCGACCGACCACGCGTACGGCACAAACCATCAAACGCTAATACCATTTTGCCATCCCCGCTATTTATTAAAGCAGGCACGTAGGTAGCTGGTAACGCAAAATACGATTAAAATAACTTACGCTTTTCGCCGACTAGATATTTTCCTGCCAACTCTTCACAGCATCTCTTGGCACTATACACCGATCGCACTAAGTATCCTTCTTTTTAAACAAGTAAATAATTAATTCCGATTCAGTGATACATTATTTATGTATATTTGTCGCACGTCTCTATAAATCGAGTGTTTCCCCCGAGTGGAGGCGTCGCACGCAGCACGCATGCGCCGCGCCCCGCTGCCACAGGCGCACTGCCTGCCTCCTAGCGCGCCGCAGGACACTGCCACTGCCACTGCCGACTGAATAAGCTTTTGATTTTGCGACTTTAGTATGTCCAAGTCATCATCAGCTCCATATTGAAATAACGTATGTGATTTCCCTAAGAGTACCTAACGAGTGACGCAGCCAGTCCTATCCGCCATGTGAAGCGCGTTTTGTAGTGCTGCCATATGTAATTACTATCAGCTGACTACTTGACAAGGATTTCATAATATGTCCAGAACGACCCCTCCATGTTATTAATCCGCCCACGGTACGGATATTTGGCGCTGTGACGTCGCACTAAACGGTTCATACAGGAGGCAAGTAAAGAAAAGGTTTTGGCGGTTAACGAAACATTTATTACTGAAGACAAGCGTTTGATAGAAAAATAACAGTAATTACACAACACAACAAGAAATACATCGTAATACTCGCTAGTTTGACAACACTAGTCTCACTACGTTACGCTCGACTGGCCCAATATAAGGCCGCGCATTCACTGGAAGACAACCTAACGTGCACGTCGTCACATTGACACCACATTTTTTCTTTTTAATTTTGACATCAGATTCACCTCCGAATACTGAAACGCTTGTTAACTTTGACAACATATTAATCCTATGCTGCCTTTGTCTGCCACTAAGCAAATGACAAAGGCAGCAACAGACTTAATCTGTCGTCAAAGTTAACAGACGTTTCAGTATTCGGGGGTCAGCGTTTTTAGCCAGTCTCGAGATTTATCATTCGTATATCAGTGTCATATTTCACAACAAAACAAGTCTCAGTCTACAATTTAGTCTCGTTCCAGTCCAAGTCACGCTGCAGTACACTAGCGGATGCTTTACTATAAGCTGCTACGGAGTTTTGGGAACGTGAAAATTACGTAAATACTTTTCTCATTACACATGAATACTCGGGAAAAATCTAAGCTTTAAAAATGAATACTCAGTACGACCAGCTCTTTCAGGTTGGCGCCTAAACGTTCACCGACGTTCGTTGTCTTATGTGCATACGCGCGTATAGGACAGGACATCTTATCTCGCTATCTTTTTTCAAAACACCTAGAGTTATATGAAATGTTGCTCTCTTGTGAATACGCAGCTTTACCAACAATAATACCAAAGCAATAACGTTACAAAATACTATCTACTACTTACATAGGCTATATTTACTTAATTAATTCCGTTTTATATTATACTAGTTGTTACACGCGACTCCGTTCGCGTGGACCTACAAAAAAAAGTAGCCTATGTCCGTCTCCGAACCTTAAATATCTATGCAAAAAATCAGGTTGAGCCGTTCAGCCGTGATGACGCGACAAACACCCAGACAGAGAGAGTTACTTTCGCATTTATAATATAAGTATTATAACTATCGTTCTGTGCATATTTTCCTGTTGAGGGAAAGTTTTTACACAAACCAGGAATTTTTATACAAAGTATTGTGTAGTTTTTTATCACTAAAATTAGTAATCATTTATATGGTTTGATCCTAAAACAATCATTTTTATTTCAGAAGTACACATATTATTGTTTTCAATGTGTTAGATTTATGAACAATTTTTATTTGTACAATTCTTTAGACATTTATTAGAGTACGAATTACTTTTGAATTAAGTAGTCTTAAACATTCATTTACAGTCTTATAATTAAGTCTATTTTGATTATTCAAATTTCAGACTTTGCAAAGCTATCGGTTATATTTTTTTTATATATTTGTAAACGAAGCATTTTTTTATAATTTTTTATTTTTATACGAAACTACACTTATTTTACTTTATAAGATTCCGACTATTCCACTCTAAAATCTCACTGAAGCATTTGCCGATCGTAAGACGCGGATCTCATGCGATCCGAGATTTTCACACAATTCCATAATATCTAATAATTAGTAATAAACTATAATAATAGCATGTTTTCGCTGACCTCTATTAGTACTGCAATAGAGGTGAACGCATGCTATCTACAAACTATCTACGCATGCTCAATTTAAAATATTTATCTTACGGCGACATCTATACTTGTACTCCGAAACTTTTTTAAACAGGTTTTTTACAAATAACAATACGTAGTTTGAAAAACACGCTTTGCAATAAAAAGCTTTTCATTTACTCGTTTTTTTTTTATTTACTCATAAGACGATCCCAGACCAAGGAGCAAAACTTCAATGGGTTTACTAATATCCTTTCAAGTGCTCCGTAATGTTATTCACCTCCTAGCTCCATCATCAGACCAAGTTTTAAAGCGATCTTCATCGTCGATTACTTGAATTCTTAGATTTTCTAACACACATATCGACATTCAGGTGAACTTAAAATCAGACCGAAGTCCTGGAGGAATGTCACACACTTCGCGAAAAAGATCACCGGTTGTGATCGACACTACAGCAGGAATAACCGTCTCAATATAAAGTGAGTGTTCCCGTATTATTATAACAGAATGTTTCAAACATGTCTCATCGTAAAACTTAAAATAAATTAAAATGAGCATTACGTACGTTACAGCTAAGTAAGAACTAAGTTACACCTAAGTCAGTCTGCCGTCAGCGTCGAATGGTAAGGTAGTTGTTCGATAATTGTATGAAAACACAGACATTCGGACCACGTTTTCACACAATCGCCGATATTTAGGTAACCCACTGTGTAGCGGTATTACCGAAACGTTATTACTAAAATTATTAGGAGAACGGATTTATAGCCACGCCTTATTCATAAATGCTCGATATCTATGCTATGAAACGATCTGTCTGGTTCTCGCCGACGAGAAGACCTAGTCGTGAAAGCGAGACAAAAAGTGATAGAACTGTACACCCAGCACAGCCACCATTAAAAAAACTTCCGTACGTATTCTGGAATGTATGAAAATGGACAGCGCCTCCATCGGATGTAAATGGAACCTAAATTTAGGTTAGCGTTAGCTTATCGAGCGTTTATGTTTAGTAATAATAATGTGGACAAATAACAATAGCTAAAAACACAACAAATGCATGTACTGCAACACATGCATTTGTCGTGTTTTTGTTACATTATTAAAAGACATAATTATAAGATCTACTTAAAGCAGTCGATTGAATCGGACGGTACTTTTAGAAGTTCATTTTCAAACTGCATCTGTGAGTAATGTCTAGCTAAAAAATTATAATCAAACTGTAATGTACATAGCAAAACGTAAGTAACAAAATAAAATAACGGTTCCGATTCTCCTTTATTTTTACCTCACCAAAAATCTATTATCTATTCATATATTTCCTAACTATCTAAAATCTAATCTAACATACGAAACGATGAACATAAGAAATGATACTCGCAAACATATTTTAATCAACTTTTTACAAATCTGCGGCATCGCATCCATCACGTAAGCTCGCTCCGAGGCGCGCACATTTGAGGTTTGAGGTTTTTTTTGACCCACCCACCCTTCGAGGTTGCGCCGCTTTATTTAAGTAGGGGTCTGACAAACTCGCGTTACTACAGGAAATAGTATGCCAATGAGCGTTATCTTCACTAGCCGGCACGCCAGTCGGTCCCCCGCGCGCCCCCCGCACGCCCCGCGTGCACACGGCGGCACTGGACCAGGGCTCGGGCGTTACACAGACTGTAGTGTCTGTAACGGGTGGTTAGAACGCGTGTCGTTTCCGTACACGCGCAATTGTGTGCGTGAAGCGTAAGGTTGTCACCGTATGAATAGTGCGAGCGAGACAGTCGCGAAAATTATGTAATGTAATGAAAGTTATGTCTGCCTCGTGATCTGTACGGGTGTTCGTAGTCAAACCTAGTCCAATCCAAGATCAGCGCTAATTCCCCTGGTGGGTAGTAGTGTGCACGCACTCGTAGCCGTACTTGAGCTGGTAGTGGAAGACGGGCTCGGAGGCCAGGTCGGCCAGCTCGGGCGCCGTCAGGATGTCCTCCAGCGGCGGCAGCAGCAGCTCCAGGTCTCCGCCTGCAGGAGACGCCTCGCTATAACGACTTATTGAAACTACAGTATAACCTGATCTATTATATACTAGAGGAGAGACATCGTACGGTGATCATTATATTAATGGTGTACGATTCGTATAACGTGCATATCGTTGTGTTCCCACGCGCGTGCTATACGCTAGAGCGTGTCTCCGGGCGCGGAGACCTCGGCTACGGGTTTAAATGCGCTCACAGTGCAAGCACCACAAACACTGATATCGATCGGTTTAAATTGATAGTAAGCTAATAGCGCGCCGACAAATTAAACCGTTAATTAGCGCGCTTATGTCAGATAGTTCAATTTTTCAGGTTAGCTGTCTCGGTGTCCCATAATTTGATGGTTTGACGGTTTGATTTCTGTCTTCGCAGAAGACTGTGGCCTGCAGCGTTAAATACATTCATAATTTTTTTCGATACAAAAATAACTCAGAATACCGGAATTCCCAGACGTCAATTTGAATGTGACGTTACACACCGCGCACTACCTCATTTTGAGCGAGCCCGCGAGCACGCTAAAATGACGTCACTCATGACGTCATGTCGCTGACAGGTGCCTATAATCGCGCATCTTAAACCGACTGTTTGCACGCTGACAGTGCAAATGGTAACTATGTGCACATTTTAAACCGTACTCTATGTCGCCCCGAATACGTCACATATCGCACTGCCGACTGGAAGACTCCCCCATCGTGTCCGAGAAACACTTTACAAGAAGTTCGATATCGGTCGACAGTCGGCCGGGTCTCGTGATACGAGATACGAGCAGGTCGGAGGAGAGTGTAAGTAACGTTACCCATGACGTGCACCAGGTCCGCGAGCCGGAAGAACACCTTGTCGGCGGGCGGGGCGGCGGGCGGCGCCGCGGGCGGCCACGCGTCGCGCCGCACGCTCGCGCACCACACCTGCCGACCACTCCCATGGCGTTACGAAGGCCTTCAATCGACCAGTTTCAACGAATCACGTGTTGTCAAGTCTACTACCTCGCTTGCTCCTGCGAAGGTGAAGCTATGGACGAGTCTGACAGTTATACTCGGGACGAGTCACCCACATTTCCGTAGGAATCGCATACAAATTACAATTTCGAAATTGAACATTCTTATGGAATTCGACACGACACGTTCCAGTTGAATACATACCCTATCCCATCGAAATAAAGCGAAGTTTAACCTGAACGGTCATACAACGAGGTATAATATTGTATCGATTACCCTGAGCCTGAGTTCGTCCCTGCGCTCCATGTCGGGGACGAAGTCCGTGAGGTCCAAAGCTTTCTTGTAGTCGTACTCCGTCAGCGACCTGCTCTCCGACTCGATGTACATCTGTGACACGACACATTACGTAAGTAGACATACTAGACACTATCAGTAGTAGCTGCGTATAGGCTAAGTGGCCAGTCCTAGTGTCAGAGTTTTTGACCGCACGGAGGCCTTTGATATTTACTAAAACAATGCACTAGCATTACAAACTGTTTCCAATTACAATAGAGTAGTTAAGCCATCACACTAATATAATAAATGCGAAAGTTTGTGTGCAAGTAGGTGAGCATGTCAGTGTTTGTTCCCGTTCAACACTGTATCGGCTGAACGGATTTGAGTGAGGTGTGGAGGTAGCTTATACCCTGGATTAACACAACGGCTACGTTTTATTCCGGAGACCCGAGTAGGTAGCGGCCGAGGTACAGCCGGGTAGATGCGGGTGTGACCTGCACGAGCTCCTCCGGCGCGAGCACGGGCGAGTCCGTTGCGTCCAGGCCGCGGCGCACGCGCAGGTCCCGCGGCAGCGCCGCGTGCTGCTCCGCCAGCGCCAGCCGGGCCTCGAGCCGCGCCAGCAGCGCCCGCTCCCGCCCCTGCTCCCGCTCCCGCCCCTGCTCCGGCGAGGAGGCGAGCAGGCACAGCTTGCCCAGGGATGCCGCCGTCTGGGGACAACGACCGATCACACAGGGAACCGAGCGGACGCACCCTGACAGACTGCGCACAGGAGGCAGACCAGAGGCGTGAGACGGACTTAGGAGTGCATTGTTGATTTATGTACATGGATGTCAAAATATCGAGTGATCACACAGTGAGCCCTCGAGCACCAAGGCAGGCCACCGGGGGGGTTTTAGTGGGTATAATCCCCGCATGAACCGGCTGGACCCAGAAGCAGTCGAGTGAAGATCACACAAATCTTGTGAAGATTTCCCCCACGCAAAAAAATAAAAAATGGTCCTTCGCGGAGCAAAATGTCAATAACATTAAGTAGGTAACGGTACAAGAAAGAGAACTGAGGAGGATCTACTTCCGATGTGTATATATGCAGGAGACGGCTGCACGTCGCCGTCCCGCTCCCTCTCCCTGGTCGCTACACGTAACCACAGTCCGCCAGTCTCCCACGACAGTCTGCGGCCGCTACACGGCTAGTGCGCGCAGTGTAACCGGCGGACCCCTACCTGGTGGTGCGCGCTCCCTTTATCTTTACTACCCACAAATAGGATGGTGTCACGCTCTCACCCCAGTACGACAAGTCGACAACTGACCGTCATCCTCTCCACCGAGGTGGTCTCCTCGTCCGCTATGTCCGCCAGCAAGTCGGCCGCCGTGCGCGGGCTCTGCGCCGCCAGCGCGTGCAGCGCCGCCAGCGGGGCCCGCGGCGGCGCCGCGCGCAGCCAGGCGGCGAGGCGCGCCCCGCCCCCGCCCCCGCCGCCGGCCGCCGCCCCCGGCCCCGCCCCCGCCCCCGCCCCAGCGCGCGCCAGCAGCGCCGCGTGCCGGCCGCCGCGCTGCGCCAGCCACGAGTATGCGATCTCGGCCATGCCCTGCAACACGCGCGACGCACGCAAACATGTCACGACACGAACACGTCCCCGGCGGGCGAGCACGCCGCACGCCGCACGCCGCACGCCGCACGCCGCACGCCGCACGCCGAGCCGCGCCCTACCGTTTGACCCACTTCGAAAGTTCTTTCGATCCGTGTCAGTCGTCGCGGCACAGTTCAACTAACGGTCCCTCCGGCCCGTACCGGTAAGGGCGGTCACTATTACTAGCCGATTAATCCTCGAGAGAGAGAGATAGGGATAAAACGTAGGTATTTAACCCGAAGGGGGTCCTCTCACCTCGTTTTCATACTTGTCGATGTACTCCTGCAGCGCGTCCATCCCCGCGTGCTGCACGCACAGCTGCACGAGCAGCTCGTAGTCGCGGAAGGTGTCCGCCAGCGCGAGCGCGCGCTCCGCCCCGCCCTCCTCCACTGCACACACGGCACGTGTTCACACGACTGTCACACGACTGTCACACGACAGACGGACGACAACCAACGTCCGGCACGGCACGGCCCGACACCGGGTGCGACACGCACACCGCACGCTACGTAAACTTACACCGGACTAAAGATTCCTTTTGATCGCCTTAACTATTCGAGGGCCTTCGAAGAGGATCGTCGCGGTGGAACTACTATATCCCATTAATATTATAAATGCGAAAAATTGTGTGTAAGTATGTAAGTAGTTAAGTATGTAAGTGTGTATGAAAGTAGGTAAGTATGTTTGTTCCCGTTCAACTCTGTGACGGCTGAACGGATTTGAATGAAAATTGCTATGGAGGTTGCTAATAGGTACCCTGGATTAACACATAGACTACTTTTTATCCCGGAAATAAATACCGTTCCCGAGGGATAAATCACCCGACGGTCACCCATTTTTGCGACCATTTTACGAAGCGAAGTAAATTTTTTTGTTCTTTTCTTTTTTCCTCCCTTGAGGATTTTGGCGTCCCACGTCTTTTGCATTTATTTCTTATTTGATAAGGAGTTACCGTATATCACAAAGACGGAAATAGGATACTTTTTTACGTCTAGACAAATGAGTTCGCGGGTAACAGCCAGTATTACATATTCCTACCTGAACATGTCCATTAACTCGTCAACAGCATGTCGGGCCATGTTCAGTAGGGTTCCGTAGGTGCGTAGAACGTTGGAAGTTTATCTGTTTTATCAGCTTATCTCATATAAAAAGTCATTATCACATTGACTGAAATAATTTTAAAAGAAAGTTTTTATCAAGATCTATGAACACGGAAGATCAAGTTTCTGAGATGCATAGTCACATTGCAAGCAAAACAACAAAAAAAAACGACAGACAGGTAATTAGAGGGTAACTAGAGTAGTCGAGTGTCGTACGTACCGAAGGGCAGGATGAGGTCGCGGCGCAGCTGCGCGTACAGCGGGCCCGGCGCGCGCTGCAGCGGGCCCGCCGCGTGCAGCACCGCGCGCGCCAGCGCCGCCGCGCCCTCCGCCGCCGCCGGGCTCGCGCGCGCGCACTCGCTGCAACACGGGGGGGGGGGGGGGGGGGGGGGGGGGCTCACTGACGCTCGAGTCTCGTGTAGACAAAGACAAACCTCTCGTTACGAGATAAATTTAAGCAGCGATTAATGTATTATTATTATTATAATTTAATATTGACGCGATACTCACGTGACGGCCCGTTTGACGAGGTCTATGAGCGCGGGCAGTAGTGCGCGCGGGCCGAGCTGCGGCGGCGGCGCGCAGCTCCACTGCGCGCGGCACTTCGCCATCTCGCCCAGCACCGACTGCACATAAACAATGCTCATAATAACATTACTCGAATATTATACAAAGCGAGCGCGGGGATACAACATGTCACAAGCTAGCCTCGATACTGGACCGGACTAGAGTGTAGTACCGTGAGCAGCGCCGCGCTGGCGTGGTAGTGGGCGGCGGCGGCGCGCGGCGCGGCGGGCGCGGGCGCGCGCGCCACCGCCGTCAGCACGCGGGGCACGCGCGACACGCGCGCGTAGCACACGTCCGCCGCCGACAGCGCCACGCCCGCCTCCTCGTCGCCGTCCTCGGCCACCACCTGCGGGAGACACGCGCGTCAGCAGGCGCGGGGAGCGCGCCCCGCCCCGCGCCCCGCGCCCGCGCCCCGCACGGTACAGTACCCGCTGTATCGCGGCGTCCACGAGGAGCGCGGCCTCGCCCCCCGCGGCCTGCGCCTCCCGCAGCGCGGCCGCGCCCGCCAGCCGCTCCGCGAGCCCGCACAGCGCCGCCTCGCACACCACCACTACGCCTCCCTCTGCGATCACAAAAATTTGTTCTATTTACATTTACAAAACCAAATATTCGCAAAAAAAACTATCAAACATATTCGTGGTGCAAAAATTTATACTAACAGGTGAGGCGCCCGAGGATTCCCATCCGCTGAAATCTAGCGTCCGATATTGTTTAGGTTCTCGTTTATAAAGATCCTTTGCGCTAATGTATTAACTTAAGTATATTTCGTTCGCCCGTAATATTTCTGCGGGTCGTAGTAAAGTAACTTAGTACTGGTAAAATTAAAATTTAAGAAAGTTGCAAAAGATACACCGATAAGGACAATCCGAAATACAGTAAGGTCTGCAACCTGCCCACATAAACGGGTACAACTGAAATGTAAACGTAGGTACACTACTAATATTAAAGTGACGTGTCCGAGCGAGTGTTCGAGTGGTAGTGGGACAGGGTACCGATGGTGACGGCGCCGGCCCGCCGCAGCAGGCCGGTGGCGCGCAGGAAGTCCGCGTAGAGCGCGAGCGCGCGCCGCTTGTCCGCCAGCTGCGCCGCCACCTGCAGCGCCGCCGAGCTGCCCAGCGCCACGCTGGTGGCGGCGCCGGCGCGCGCGCGCCACCTGCGGACACGGCACGGTACAGCCGGGCGCTACGGGACGCTACGCCAGTATTTGAATTACTTGTAATTAAAATACGTAATTGAAATACTAATACGTATTTGGTAATTAGTATTTCAAATACTTGAGGCTTCAAAATACAAAAACCTGCTAAAGAAAACAATCTTTCTACAGCCTGTAGAAAGATTGTTCACTCACTCATTCACTCATAGTTCATTTGTTCTGATTCACTCTCCAACAAGAGGCTGTTTGTCTGACAGTACATTTAAAAATCTAGTGTTCATGAAAGGAAATGCAATGTATGTACTATCGAACTTTATTTTCTTGTGTTGTTATTTTATTTTATTATTAATAGGTTTATTATAATCCATAACAGGTGTAGAGCCAGACGCACCTCAACCACCAACAGTTACATGACAATAAGAACAAATATAGGCGAAGTGTGAAGAGCAAGTGTACCTGGGGTCGCCGGCGGGCACGTCGTCCAGCATCTCCGTGGCGACGGCGAGGACGGTCCGCGCGAGCACGCCGTCCGCGTCCCCGTCCCCGTCCCCGTCCCCGTCCCCGTCCCGCGCCGGGAACAGCTCGGCCAGTATGGCGCGACACGCGGCCGCGTCGCGGCGCAGGTGGAACAGGAAGGCCGTCTTCAGCTTGCCGCAAGCGTCCGTTGTTATCGTGCTTATCTGGAAACAATCTTCTACGTTCATGGAAAAATACAATAAAGTGTGCCGCGACACAGACCCTGACCCACGCTGAGATAGCTTACAGAGCTCGAGGGAATCTTGGTAGGATGAATGATATGGAGATAATTATGTACAGATACATACATGTAAGTGATTATTTCCTGTCAGAGGGTCATCAGTCTTCAATCAAATTGAGAGCAACTCGGATACTTCCCGTTCATCTCTGTAACGGCTAATACGGATTTGGATGAAATTTGGTATGGAGGTAGCATATGCCCTGGATAAAAAAAAGGCTACTTTTTATTCTATTATAAATATTAATATAAATAATAAAAATAAAATTTAAATATTCGGATTCTGTAGGCACTGCTAGTATATAATAATATAATACTGAGATCTATCTAAACTGCTATATCTTCCATCATCAACAACTAGTTCCCCTTCCACTACTACCTGCAGCTACGACAGTCTCTGTGCAGAACCAGTATTGATCTTGTTAATTTCTAACAGCCAAAAGACGTCTACTGCTGGACAAAGGCGTCCCTCTTTTTGAACATTTCATGGAAATATAAAAATTGAGATATAGGTATCACACTAATATCATAAATGCCAAAGGTTGTGTGTAAGTAGATAAGTGTGTTTGTGCCCGTTCAACTCTATAACGGCTAAACGGATTTTGATGAAATTTGGTATGGAGCTAAGCTAATAAACAATTACCCATTTATCTATTTTTTTATACTTATTTGGTAATCCAAGGAATAACGTAGGTTTTTCCTTGGATTAACAGGTAGGCTACGTTTTATTCCTAAAAATGTAACAGTTCCTGTAGAATAGTGGATGAAACCGCGAGGCGCAGGTAGTAGGTATACATATATAATGAAAATAAAGTAAATAAGAGCGAGTGGGCAGGTAGGGTAAGGTAAGGTAAGGTAAGGTAAGGTAAGGTAACGTTACCTCGTGCGGGTCGATCTCGAAGAGCGACAGGTTCCCGTCGTACACGTCGGAGGGACACGGCGACCCCGGCGGGCTCTCCGCGCCCGGCCTGCCGACACACACACTCTACACTACTACCCGCCTACACACTACGTCGGAGGGACACGGCGACCCCGGCGGGCTCTCCGCGCCCGGCCTGCCGACACACACACTCTACACTACTACCCGCCTACACACTACGTCGGAGGGACACGGCGACCCCGGCGGGCTCTCCGCGCCCGGCCTGCCGACACACACACTCTACACTACTACCCGCCTACACACTACGTCGGAGGGACACGGCGACCCCGGCGGGCTCTCCGCGCCCGGCCTGCCGACACACACACTCTACACTACTACCCGCCTACACACTACGTCGGAGGGACACGGCGACCCCGGCGGGCTCTCCGCGCCCGGCCTGCCGACACACACACTCTACACTACTACCCGCCTACACACTACGTCGGAGGGACACGGCGACCCCGGCGGGCTCTCCGCGCCCGGCCTGCCGACACACACACTCTACACTACTACCCGCCTACACACTACTCTCTACTCTCTGCCGCTACGGCACGAAACTTATTTACACACAGATATTACCTGAGGCGATTAGGTTCACATTAATTAATTAATAGTTAGGCTATAAATAACTAATAATTTTCGGCCGAACTGAGACTTCGCGAAACCTATAAATTCACAACCCCTCGACCGATTCAGCTCATATTCGAACTTAAAAATTGTATTGAAATAACTACTTGCCTGCAAAATTTCATGAAGATCGGATTAACGGTTCTCAAGTAATCGTCGAACAAATATACATATAAACATACATAGAACTGCCGATTTGCTCCCGTAAACTCTGAGACCTTCGCTTCGCTCGGTCAATTATATTTGTGTTTCCAGTGTATTTCGACATAAATCGTCAATTTATTTTTATTATCAAAAACGATTGATTACCTCGCCCCGCGTCCGGACTCGGGACGAGGTGATGAGTCTCGGTTACGATCGGGCAGCTCAAAACTATTCGTCCAACCCGCGCGTAGTACTAGCCGGCTGCTAGAGCCCGCCCATCGTACGCGATCCAATCGACGAGTAATAAAAAAAATATGGATCACAATGACAGCCGATAGCGGATGAATGCGATCGGCGAGAGATCAAGAAAGCCACGTTTCGAGTGACCGTAACGGTCGGGGAGGTGATGGTGATGGTGATGGTGATGGTGGTGATGGCGGTGCAGTATACTGACGGCGGCGGGCGCTTGTCCCGCAGCGCGAGCAGCAGCACGCCGTGCTTCCGGCTGAACAGCAGCGGCGCCCCGCGGCACAGCTCCGCGCCCAGCACGCGGTCCCCCTCCGCGCCCACCGGGATGCACTCCGCCGCCGCGCCCTCCGCCTGCAGGTGCGCGTGCGCAGACACTGCACACACACACACACACAGTACACTCTACTTACACTCGGACGCAGGGGACAAGCCACGTCGCGACGCTACCTAGCGAAGCAGGCGAGCGACGCGGCGCCTACATGACGAGGTGCGTCGTGTGCGGCACCGAGGCCGCGTATTTCATATTTAAAGTTTTAATGTGGACATTTATAGAGATGGCTGCCGCACTTCGTCGATCCGAGTTACCGAGCGAGCGATCGTAGCGGTTTCCATATTTACATTTATATTGAATGGTTTATATTGAACCGCCGGATCTCTTCGAATCGATCGCCGCGTGTACGACGGAGCATCGCTCGACAACGGCCGCAATGCTCAGTTTTATATTGTGTTCGTAATCGTCGGGACAAATCGCGGGCATCGGCTAGTATTCAATAAGAGGTAAAAGTTCAGCGACACGAGGTCGTGTGCGAGCACCGCCGCAGGAGCCGCACGGCCGCGTACTCACGGGCGGCGAGGGCGATGTATCTGGACGTGTACACGAGGGCGTGCGAGTCGAGCGGCAGGAAGCGCGGCTCCTCCCCCTCCCCCGGCCCCGGCCCCGCCCCCGGCCAGGCCCTCAGTGCGCCCACCGCGCGCACACAGGCCCGGCTCGGGTCCGAGATGTTGATGTGGGCTACACATATACATACAACATTTAATTAACTACACTTTACTAGTGAAGTAGAAACACTCTCAAAATACGAAATAATTAGGATGCAAGGATGCATTTTTAATGAACTTTGGAAGTTTGTGAAAACGTTTGTCGCTACCGAGCTTCATAACAGCTGAACAGAGAAAGATGGAATTTGTGAATGCCATATACAACAGATGAACAAATGACTAGGTGTCCCCGTGTCAGGGATGACATTGCACACCGTTCTAGGCAAATAAATTATCTTATCTTATCACACATAAAGATGCGGACGACTAACACCCAGACCCAGAGCAGATATTTCAGATCATCATTCAAAAAACATCTACCCGACCGTGAAACTAACCCGCGAGATCCCGGTCCTGAGGCAGACGCGGTGCCACTACGCCACAGTCGTCATCGCACAGTACTTTGAATTTCGGTAAAAATAGTATAGCTCCTGGAGAACGATGCGAAGAAACCTTAAGGCCTAATTGAATACATTACACGGCGTAGCGAGCTCTATTACAATGCAAAATATAACACGTACCTATAGCGTATCTCCGGTCCGGCTGCCGGGGCGCGCTTATCGCTATCAGCAGCAGCAGCTCGTCGGTCCCGCAGGCGCGCACGTCCAGCGCCACCACGTCGGCGTTCCCCGCGTCCCCTGCGCGGACACACACTGTACACATGCCCCGACTACTCGCGGACGTGGCGCCGGCGGCTCGTGGCGGCACCTACCGTGCAGGAGCGCGTCCAGCAGCGCGCGGCGCAGCGCGTGCTCGTGCGTGTCGGCGCCGCGCCACAGCTGCAGCACGGGCCCGCCCGCCACCAGCGCCAGGTGGGGCTCCTGCCTGCTGCCGCCCACGCCCACCACGCCCACCAGCTTCTGCAACGACACATTCTCCACCTTGTTCTTTTTCTCATTTAAAAAGCTAAATGAATAAAAAAAAATTACTTTATAAGTTACACGCATGCCGCTGGCGGTGGAAAGATGATCCAAATTAGTGGCTTTCATTGTGCTTTTCGAACACTGAAAAGCAGAATACCCCGCTTAGCGCGGCTCGGGCGATATGGCTCGCTCGCTCGGTCTCGTCCAAATTGTCAGTATAAGGTATAACTGTCGGGTGAAGACGGAGAGTACTGTGGTGTGCTTACGGTTTCTGCGTGCGCCGGCATGGAGCCGAAGAACATGAGCGAGACGCGGCGCCCGATGCCGCCCAGCCAGCCGCCGGGCGGGCACAGCCGCCGGCACGCCGCCGCCGGCCGCCCGTCTGCGGCATTACACGGACATGGGGAAGTTTTGTTAAAAAAATATTTCTTATAAAACTGTGAAGTGCAATTGACAAATTAGTATTTATTTATTTATAGCATGAGCCGATGTGCTCGTATCACACGGTACAGGAACTCACTCGACTTATCAGTTTACATTTATACCCTCTATGAATCGGCCAAATACATAGATACATACCTACAGTGGTGGGTTCGATGAGAACGAGTGTGCAGGTAGTGGTGGCCAGCACGAGAGCCCCCGACGCGACCACCAGTCGGTCACACTCCTGTCCGGCTAGCTCGCACGATACGTCTGCGTAAACACCCTCTTGGCCGACTGACGGCCAGTAGCGCACCACACCCTCCGGGGAGACGCCCACGCAGGATGCCATCTGATGAAAACGGAGAAGACTATGGAGCCGTGTAGAAGTAAGAAATAAATAACTAAAATTTATCATGAATTCAATGACAGAATTATGTTGATCATCATATTTCCCAGCATCAGCTGTTTGGGTGCCGACCGGGTTGAGACGTGGAGTTTTACTTATGTTGACTTTACCAATGGATCATTGGGAAGATACATAGAGCACAGTTACTTAAAAAGGCTTCAAGTGACAAAAAAATAATATAAGACTGTTTTAGACTTTCGTGGTTGTTTACTACATAACTATTAGTACTCACAGGATATTTTTATATTTATTTTTAACTATCCCACGAGTACTGATAGTAATAAGCTAAAGATACGTGAAGTCAAAGTCAAAGGTTCTCTGGGTTAAACAAAGATTATACAGTAAGAAACATAAAAACAGACCTGAGCACCCTCCGCGTAGAACACCACAACGAGATCAGCTTTGTGCGCAAGGTCGGTCTGCGGCAGCGTTAGCTCCCGTGCCGCAAGGTGGCCACCCGGCAGCGGTGCACCGCCATCCTCGGGGTTCAGAGAGCGAGGCCAAGCCAGGATGCGCCGCCCGCACACCACCCAACACCACCCGCAATCAGACATACACACGCTGACATCACTGCTTCCTGATGGACACAATAATACATTGATGAGGGCACACTAGTGTAAGGCCTCATTAATGGAGAAATGACATGTAAGGAAATGTCTCAGACGGCAATTCAAACTGTGTGTTGGCTTAGCTTAAAGGCAAGAAGCCTTGCGCGGGGGGCACGTCAGGCTATGACCTTGATTCAGAAGACCATAAAGAAACTCAGAGCGTTGCAGCCACTCGCATTAACTGCACGCCCCATTCACACAGAAGCCAGGCAGAGTCACTGCGGTTGCCATCACAGGCACCGCCGCCGCAACACCAACACTTATACATTCATTAGCATATATTATGTCTGAATTAACCATGAGCATCTTCATTAACAACAAACATGTCCTACACTTTCTTTATTATACAAAGTGTAAGGTGTTACTGAAAGGTGCAACAATATTGAAAGGCATGTATGTACTCATCACTATGAAAACTTTTACTATGGGACCAACCCTGAAATCACAAAAAAATAACAGCTGTTTCTAGAAATGTCAATGACAAAATGTATGAACAGCTGATATTTTTTTTTAAACATTATTGATAGCACATACCTAGAGTTAGCACCTCAGTGACCATAACGGGCAGGGGCAGGCCATGAGTCTCGACGGTCA
Organism: Apocheima hispidaria; assembly: GCA_947579745.1. Taxonomy (NCBI): domain Eukaryota; kingdom Metazoa; phylum Arthropoda; class Insecta; order Lepidoptera; family Geometridae; genus Apocheima; species Apocheima hispidaria. The sequence continues at coordinate 13,688,251 of OX388164.1, read as the reverse complement.
TCAAAGGAGTCTTGTAAATTACATCTCCAGATTGCTCAGACTGCATAAACTTGCTACGAAAATAATGGAATGTTTTTTACATGAATCCGATCAAATTTTCAGTCAACCACCACCAATGACTAAAGCGCCAAGTGCCTCTGAACCAGATTTCAGTAATTTGTAAGGACGCCCCTAGAGCCTTCAAAATATGGCCCAGTGGCCTTACATATTACAAATACTACATAAACGTGTCATGAAACAGCAAATTAACGAAATAAAATTAATTAAAGGTAACGACTTTTAATAATGAGAGGTTATCTACGTGCGAACCTATGGTTCTTCTTCGTTGAAGACAGTCCTATAGGCCTTCGTCCTGTGATGGATTGTCTGACTCTTGGTGAAAAAGGACTCTTCATGGCACCAGTGTTGTTAAAATCCATTTTGACTTGATAACTCTTGAGGAAAATTAAATTCCAAATATTTCAGTAGAAAAATCTTCGTTTTCAAAAATAAAATCGAAACAAAACGACAGAGTACAGTGACAGACAAGCATTGATTGGAGTTTTGGCGGGAACGTGAAGAAGTCATGTCGCGTCATTGTATTATTTTCCAAACCTTTGTGTTATTTCGAGTGTTAATGTGGAAAAATGGTGGATTTTTCATCTTTTTATGTCTACTGGGGCATGACATGGACTTGACCGTGACTTACTTTACTTGACTATGACTGAGACTTATTTTGTTTGTGAAATATTTGACTTCACTTGAAATATTTCAATACTTGACACTGGTTAAATACACAGCGTATGGAGCCAAAACATAAGTAAAAAAAAAGCATTAATTAACGTCAATGTCAAGAATTCAAGATTTTAGTTTTCTCTTTTCTCTGTTTTTTTAACAAGTTGTGGCGTTGCCCCTGTAGGTCCTTTAATTCAAACCACTAGTCTCCTGGATCATTAATACTTTGTATTTTAACTAATAATCATAATAAACCTATTACAACGTCCGTACCGGATTTAACCGCGCATTTAATGGTGCGGTTTAAAATGTGCACATAGTTACCATTTGCACTGTCAGCGTGCAAACAGTCGGTTTTAGATGCGCATTTATAGGCTCCTGTCAGCCACATGACGTCATGAGTGACGTCATTATAGCGTGCTCACGGTGCTCACAACAATGAGGTAGTGCACTGTGTGCGGTAATGTCAAATTCAAATTGTCATCTGTGAATTCCGTTATTATCTGTTTTTTTTCTAGAAAAAAATGGATTTAATGCAGGCCAAAGTCTTCTGTAAAGATAGAAATGAAACTGTGCTATCAAATTATTAGACGCTGAGACAAATACCCTGAAAAATGAAACTATCTGACATAAGCACGCTAATGATCGGTTTAATTTGTTGGCGCGCTGTGAGCGTACTAACAATTTAAACCGATCGTTAGCAGTGTATGTGGTGTTTGCACTGTGAGCGCATTTTAAACCGTACTCTAAGTGTCTCTGGAGGGAGTTTGGCGGGAACGTGAAGAAATCATGTCGCGTCATTATATTATTTTCCAAAACTTGTGTTATTTCGAGTGTTAATGTGTAAAAACGGTGAATTTTTACCCGTTAAGTGTTCGAGAACATGCACGAGTGTCGGTGAATAGTATAATGTTGTGAAACGTGAATTTTCGTGTTGTTTCCAAAACTCCATAGAAGGCTCCCGTAAAGTTTTCACACTTTACTGGGGCATGACTTGGACTTGACCGTGACTTGCTTTGCTCGCCTTTGACCGTGACTATGACTTGTTTGATAATATCTAACAATACTTGAGAATATATATGTATACTTGACACTGGCAAATGCATAAGACGTGCGACGCCAAAATCCTCTTAGGAGGAAAGATAAAAAAAAAAAAAAAAAAAAGTGTCTCTGTAATCGCTTGACAGTTATATGATGTTGACACCTGACAGTGACAACTCTACAGCCCCCAAGAAGCTTTTTTACCTACAAGCTTCTTGGTTGCCCCAGATTGCTTACATACTCTTTGCAGATTGCTGGCGGCATTGCAACGTTGAATGTCAATGCTCAATTTCTGGATAAAACTCAATGGAGCATTGACTCTGGACACCCGACGCCTCCACCAATCGCCTGGCCAAGTCCCGATAAAACCTCAAAGCGGCCGGCCCCCACGGACCCATCGTCTCCACCCCAAACGGAGTGAACATGTACACCCGGTCAAAGCGTGCATATTTGCGCCGTTTGAGGTTTTCACCTTGAGCGGCGGCAGCACCGGCCCTAATTGATGTACCAAGACGTAAAATCGTAAAAACAAAACGTATAAAAAACCCAAAAATATAGTTTTCAGTATTTTTGTCTGTCTGTCTCTCCGGGATAAGCTCAGAAACTAAGTCATGGATTTACTTGCAGGTTTTTAAAGTATCTTCTGTTGACTCCGGCGCTTAACATAAGCTTGTCCAACAAGGACTGCAATGTTGATCGCACTGTGATGGCCTGGACCTGTGCTACGCTGCGCTTTCGGCCATCATTTCAGCATTTCATACCAGCACAGACCACACACACAGACCACGACAATAATGTACTATTAGTCTTGTGAGACTTGGATGACACAGTAGGTTGGTCGTGCCTTTGGTAATTTTCATTATTTTATCGTTGCCGGCTACAACAACGGTGACACAGCCCCATGCGTAATACAAAACTTGACACGGGCTAAATATACCATATGTGGAGCCAAACCATAAGAGAGAAAAACAGAATTGTCAAAGTTAAAATCGCTAACGGTTCCCGCCGCTTTCTTTTAGATAAAAAAGTAAATTTAAGATAAATTAAATTTGTTTATATTTATTCACAATAATTTCTGTTATTAGAAAGTTGTTTTAAGGAGTGTTAATGCTACTCTAACGTTTCACAGGGTATGCGATCGACAAAATGTATATAAAGTCGATAGTGCTGGACGGGTTCAAATCATACGGAAACAGAGTGGAAATCACAGGTTTCGATCCTGAATTCAACGCAATCACTGGCTTGAATGGCACCGGCAAGTCTAATATACTGGATTCAATATGTTTTGTACTTGGAATCACCAATTTATCCAATGTAAGTGACGCATTCTGAACCACTGCCTTGATCTCTTGATGTTGATTTTGCCGCGTTTTCTGACCTGTGTATTACTCCTATTGCCAAAAGAATATCAATGTTTTAATATTACGTAGGTAAAGTTGTTAGTTTTAAAACATTTACTCACAACAGCTCTACACTAATCTGAATATGTTGTATGTAGGTGCGAGCTGGAAGCCTGCAAGAACTGATCTACAAGCATGGACAAGCCGGTATCACCAAGGCGACAGTCAGCATCACATTTGACAACACCAACAAGGCCCAGCAACCCATCGGGTACGATAGCAAGGAAATCACAGTCACCAGACAGGTGAGTCTCATCACAAAAACTAATTTTGTTTGAAAATGTGAAGGGAACTTTGTCTGTTTGTTGTCTTTTTACAGCTATTGTAGCAGCTGTAGGACGATGTTTGATAAAAGGGTTTGAATATTTTGGCATACCTTACTGTCTGCCACCTTAATTTTTTTTCAAAATAGTGGCCACTTATGATACATGTATGAATCGATAGTGACACTAATATGAACAAGATTTGTATGAGACCAAATCTGAAATCTAAGGTTGTCAATTGTCTCACTGCGAACGAACACTGATATCCACGTTTACGAGTGTGAGTAAAAAATTAATTGAAAAAATACAAAGATAAAGTCCTTACTTATCTTAAGAATGACAATTGTTTCGGGTAGGTTACCTACACACGGTTTCATCCGCTATTCTATAGTTACGGTTAAATTTTTCACCATAAAAAGTGCCCTATGTGTTAATACAGGGAATAATCAACCTCCATACCAAATTTCATCCTAATCTGTTACCGTTACAGAGTTGAATGGGAACACACACAATTACATACAAACTATCGCATATATAATATTAGTGTGATATACATTTTATTGTTATCAGGTGGTGATGGGAGGTAAGAATAAGTACCTGATAAATGGCAACAATGTGCAAAACAAGCGGGTGAGCGACCTGTTCTGTTCCGTTCAGCTCAACGTGAACAATCCCCACTTCCTCATAATGCAGGGACGTATCACCAAGGTGCTCAACATGAAACCACCAGAGGTAAGATACATTTTTCGTGAAAACACTCTTTTTCGACACTCAAACTAAAGGTCGACTAAAACCGAAGTAGTTAGTAATCTGTTCGTGTAGATTTAAATTGTTGTATGCTATATTCAAAGATCACACTAGATACCGCATTACGAGATTCGTTGTTCCTAAAAAAAGTCACCAAAGTTTGAGGAAGTCGCGGGGAGTGTGACCAAGCGTTCTCATTGGCTATGGTTAACAATGAATCAATCAGAGTAATTCTTTATAAGTGTATTTAGAATTTTAGACTGATGCGCTTCGAGCGTCCTGAATGCAGAATCTAGGGTGTGATCTGGGCTATATTGCACATTGTTACAATGATATAGGGATTTATTTAGCTTGTTGTTATTTTTTAAATGTATCTAAAATTATAATTGTAAGCACAGATCAATTTTTGTTCAATTTCAGATATTGTCAATGGTGGAAGAAGCGGCCGGCACCAGAATGTACGAAGCTAAGAAACAATCTGCACAGAAAACTATTGAGAAGAAGGATGCTAAACTGCGTGAACTAAATGACGTGAGTTCCTCGTGATGATTCTAAATTAATTATTGCTCGTAAAAACCTGCGCTACCATCATTGGCCTGTTTGTCTGTCTGCATCAACACAGTACAAGCATCTGCACTAAACTTTATGATTGCTCTGAATTCTAGTATTAACTGGATTTCTTAACAAACATTAGTATTAGTACTCACGGGATATTTACCACGATTCTTAGAGTGCTTAATGATCATAATATTATATCTCCCCCTTTTCTCCGAAGCTTGATGGCGAAAAAATCGAATTAATTAAGGCTGGTAGACAGATTAGCTAGCGATTACGGGATAAATAAAATGAAGATGAAAGAAATGTTTTTCCCCACTGAGCCGTTTCCAGAGACCGAGGGAGATATGGCATTTAACAATGAAGGCTGAGGTGCTCGGTTCGAATCCCACTTGGCACTAGTTATTTTTACGTTGTGTGTATCTTTTTGCTCTAGTAGTATTTTTAGGGTTCTGTGTATCTGAGAAATATGATAATATCCGTGATGAATGCTCCATGAGCGAGCGATTTTTGTAGAGTAGAGGAAGTACCACACCGTTGCCAGTAATTCAACCGCCAAGCAGTAGTGTGCAATACCGTGTTCCGGATTGACGGACGAGGTCTCAAGTGAAACAGTGGTCACAAACAGATTTAACATTTAGTTACGAGCGCAGTCCATTGCCGCGCATGGTTTTGAAGGTTTGAAGTTGAAAAAAACTCTGAACTCTGTTGGACCGTATTTTTTACTAGCCTGCCCGCACGGCTTCGCTCGCACAGGCTACAGTAAATTAAACCCCCCATTTCACCTGTTTAGGGTTTTATCTATCAATGCCTTGCCACATGCCTTTGTTTTTAATGCTTATTTCACTAACCGAGTTTCATTGGCTTAGCATGAAAAAATATTTTATTTCCATAAAAACTTTGGGGGTCCATTTTACTCCTTTAGAAGTGAAATTTCGGAAAATCCGTTCTTATTGTTCATCTGGACTATTTGGGTGTTAGAGTATTGGGTTAAAATTTCACATCTCTATCATAAGTGGTTTGGTCTGTGCGTTGATTCCTAGAAAAGGGCAAGTTCTTTTATATATAGATATTCAACAGTATCTCCCACTGACCCTTTATATTTGGTATTGGCAACAACAGAATGACTTTGTTCTGAACGACCTAGAAACTTGTTGCAGACTCTTCATATTTATACAAAAATGTAAATTGTTCCCGAATGTTGTAGATAATAGACGAGGACATCGCGCCGAAACTGTCGAAACTCCAGGAGGAGAGATCGCAGTTCCAGGAGTATCAGAAAGTGGTCAGAGAGCTGGAGAACCTGAACAAACTTTACACTGCATGGAAGTCAGTTGCCATTCATTTTTTCCTTAAAATACTAGCGGCTCCTCGCGGTTTCATCTGCTATTCTATAGAAACCAAATATTTTTCTGGGATTAAAAGCAGCCTATGTGTTAATCCAGGGTATAAGCTCTCTCCATACCAAATTTCATCCAAAACCAACAAAAGGAACAATAACAAACTTTTGCATTTATAATATTAGTCTTGACTAGACCCTGGAAAATGAATACTATTTTACTAGCATAATACTCAATACTCAATACTCAATACTCAATGATTTATTGCGACATATATGTAGGTCTTAAATAACATGATTTGGGTTTAGTGACACATATGACCCTATTAGGGTATGGCAATTGGTGCGGAGCGGTCCATTTGTATATTGTCAAAATTATCATTAAAAAACTCTTCAATAGTGTAATAGCATTTGGATTCCAGGATGCACTTTAGATTCTTAATAAAACAATCGTAGTTTTCTAAATCTTTTAGTTTGTTCGGCAATTTATTATATATCTTTACAGCCATTGAGTTAGGTCCAGAGCTGTGCATTTCTAGATTTGACTTCGGTTCAACGAGTTTATGCCTATATTGGTATCTAGTTTTGCGTGCTTGATCTGTTACTTTATGAAAGAAATGAGGGTACTTTTTAACAAATTTAGCGATTTCAAATATGTAAATACACACTAACGATAAAATTTTAAATTTAATAAAATAAGGTTTGTGGAAATTTGGTATTGAAATGTCAGGGGATTTTATATTGGCTAGGATACGAATACATTTCTTCTGAGCGGTAAAGAGATCTTCTACGTTTACACTGTTTCCCCAGAGTATGATGCCGTATCTGAGCCACGAGAAGGCATATGCATAATAAGCAGTTATAGCTGTGTTCAGGTCGGCAGCTAGTCTTAGTTCTCTTAGTGCATAAGCGAAACTACTCATTTTAGCTTTTATTTTAAGTATATGGGCTTTCCAATTTATGTGCTTATCAAGTTCTAAGCCTAATAGTGTTGCCGCGTCAACGCATTCTACTTTATTATTATTGTAGGAAAAAGCAATGTCAATAGGGGGTTTTTGATAGGGCCTAAATTGAATTATTTTAGTTTTTGCGAAGTTCAATTCAAGGTTATGGTCCGTCATCCAATTAATTATATTATTAAAAATGTCAGTTAAATTAAATTAAATTAATTAAATATTTTGTTCTTGGTATAAAAGGTACCCTACGTGTCAATCAATTGCCACCTAACATCCAAATTCGTTTAACCAGCACAAAGCTGCGACGAAAATAGATCCTCATATTCTTATGCATTACAATATGATTGTAATCTAATCTCGACTTTAATTTTCCAGATATGTGACAGCAGAAGAGAAAACCAAAGAGGCGGATGGCAAAGTTCAAAAAGTGAAGGACAATATCAAAGCCAAGAAGGACAGCATTAAGAATAGTGAGAAGGATATCAAAAACATTGACAAGGAAGTTGCAGAAATAAACAAAGCTCTAGATGAGGTATAAATGTTATGATTATGTATCCAAGTAACCATTCCAAAATAAGGCCCATTTTTACCTTCATCATCCCACAACAGATGAGTATGATAAGGTCCGATGGAGAGATGATGCAGTCTACACTTTTAATAGTAGAGTTGATGTAAACTCTTCCTATGAACTGTCGTAGATAAGCTCGCTCGTATCACTACTGTACTAACGGCTGACCCTTTTTTATTTTGTTTTTTGGCTTTCACACATAGTGTATTTAGCCAATGTCAAGTTTGTTATTTTTGTTCAAGTAAAGCATAATATTGTACAGTAAATACGAGTCACGGTCATTGTCTAAGTCAACAATTTCATTCACTGTCGTTCATTCCGAGCGGTGGAAGCTCTACTGGAAGCTTCTACGGAGTTTTGCAAACAGCACGAAAAGTCACGTTTCACGACATTATATTATTCACCAAAACTCGTGCACGATCAATCAATAATACAATGACGCGACATGACTTCTTCACGTTCCGGGCAAAACTCCCGGCTGACCTTTATTTGTCATCGATATGAGCGGTAATACTACGGTCGGTTGATGATACACGATTCCTCGATCAGTCCGAGCGGAGTATCGCAGTACTGTTGTCGGTATGTGACCGTGAGTGTGAGTGTGCCTGCGGCAGGAGAGCGGCAGCGTGCTGAAGGAGCTGGAAGCGGAGCTGGTGGAGCTGGAGCAGACGGAGGCGGGGTCGGGCGCCGCCGTGAAGGCGGGCCGCGACGCCGCCGACTCGCACGACAAGCGCGCGCGGGCGCTGCAGCGGGCGCTCGACGACGACGCCCGGGCGCTGCGCGAGAAGGAGCACCAGCTGGAACAGGTGAGCCGGCCTGGCTGCATTCTCGGTCGGCTAGGCTATAGCAAAATTTCAGATGTACATTGACAACATGACGCCTTCGTCAAAAAAATTATTATCACATGCATATTTTTTCGTTATTGACCGAGCGAAGCGTAGGTCTCAGTCTACGGGAACAAATCGGCGTTCGTATGTATGTCAGTATGTATATTTGTCCGATTATAACTTGCGAGCCGTCGATCCGATCGTCGTAAAATGTTGTAAGCGAGTAGTTCATTTCAATCTAATTTGTAAGTTCGACAATTAGCGAAATCGGTTCAGGGGCTCTGTAGTTACGGGGTTCGCGAGGTCTCTGTTCGGCGCGAAGTACATGTTATTATGTTTATTGAAATATGACCGTCGCACGTCCGCAGGCGAGGGCGACGTTCTCGTGCCTGCAGGCGGCCAGCGAGGCGGCGCACGCGGCGCTGGCGGACGCGCAGCGGCGCTTCCTGGCCGTCAGCACCGGCCAGGAGACCGCCTCCGAGTCCTTGCAGGACCAGCTCATGGGTGACTATACCTCGCACTCGCGACCGATACTGCTCTAGCGGCGCGATCTCGTGTTGCGTGCCTTGCGTTGGGGGCGGCGGCGATCAGCGCGCCGGTTTTCTCTGTCGCAGATCGAAATCTATCTCCCTCTCTCAATGTCAGTAACACCAATAGAAAACATGTCGATCGTCCGAAAATCGGTTTTCTGATATAATTAAATAAACCTGAGTTGCCAGGCCGTGCGATATGGACGTACACGTCGAGGTGATCAGGCGATCAAACCCAATGAATGCAGATAGAGATAACCATCCCTCTGCTACACGCGGTGTGATCGTGTCGGCTCGTTGCTTGACTGCTATCTATAATTAGAACGTGTACAAGCGTTATCCTTCTCCCAGCGGCCAAGAAGGAAGCGTCGGAGGCTGCGACGCGCGTGTCGGCGGCCAGCATGGAGCGGCAGCACGCGGAGCTGCGCCTGCGCACGCTGCAGCAGGAGTTCCGCGCCGGCGCCGCGCAGTTCGCGCGCGACCGCGCCGCCATCGCCGACCACCAGGCGCAGATAGACAACATACAGGTCGCCTATAAAAAAAAAAAAAAAAACGCCTGAACGGATTTGGATGAAATTTGGTGTGGAGATAGCTTATTCCCTGAATTAACACATAGGCTACTAATATAATTTTATCCTAACATTGAACTGTTCCTGTAGAATAGCGGGTGAAACCGCGAGGCGCCGCTAGTATTGTTATACATGACTTGTCTCATGTCTGCACATGCAGTGCAGGTGGAGGCCGGCCGGCGAGCACAAACTGGTGCAACATTGGCCACTGCTGATACTTACGTTGGTTTGCACGTTGTTGGTGAGAGACACACTCACCTTTCCAACTACCCGTGTGTCCTACCGCTGCCTAAAGTCAGTCAAGTGCTGGTATTGGTTGTACAGGTGGAACAAAAAAAAAGTCTGTTCAATTTAGCGATCCGTATCATTTTCGTCTGCCCTCGCGGGGACTACAGTACTCGTAGCTATCGTATCGCTGTCACGATTGACGAAAAAGCACTCAATTGTATGAAGCAAGTGCAACTCGAACTCGAGTCACCTCCTCTATCACTCCGCAGGCACAACTAGCGACGATGAACTTCGATTCCGAGCGCAACGCCACGTTACGCGAGTCCGTGCGCTCGCTGCAGAGCGGCGTGCGCGCGGCGCGGGACGCGCACGACACGATCGCGGCGAGGTTACAGCGCTGCAACTTCCACTACACGCCGCCGGCGGGGTTCGACCGGTCCCGCGTATCAGGTACCTGTAACACGACACGCTCGCGGCGAGGTTACAGCGCTGCAACTTCCACTACACGTCGCCGGCCGGGTTCGACCGGTCCCGCGTATCAGGTACCTGTAACACGACACGCTCGCGGCGAGGTTACAGCGCTGCAACTTCCACTACACGTCGCCGGCCGGGTTCGACCGGTCCCGCGTATCAGGTACCTGTAACACGACACGCTCGCGGCGAGGTTACAGCGCTGCAACTTCCACTACACGCCACCGGCGGGGTTCGACCGGTCCCGCGTATCAGGTACCTGTAACACGACACGGTCGCGGCGAGGTTACAGCGCTGCAACTTCCACTACACGCCACCGGCGGGGTTCGACCGGTCCCGCGTATCAGGTACCTGTAACACGACACGCTTGCGGCGAAGCTACAGCGCCGCAACATCCACTACACGCCGCCTGCGGCGTTAGACCGGATCCGCGTATCAGGTACCTGTAACATGATGTGCACGCGGCGCGGTTACAGCGCTGCAACTTCCACTACACGACACCGGCGGGGTTCGACCGGTCCCGCGTATCAGGTACCTGTAACACGATGCAACGGTGCACTATTACTGAGATGATGACTGTAATGTGGGTTTTGACTTCATACAATGAAAGTGTTCCCAGGAAATCTTTAAATATACCCTCCACAACATAATGTACTATGAAGTTAACTACTGAGTTTACTGAGTTACAAAATTTTGAATTTCTCCTGCTTATTATGTTTCGACAGACGAGACGCGAGAAATCCCCCGAACGCGAGGTCGAATCGAAACCACCCGATAACTGATGAGGTCATGGACAGTAATGTATCTGTGAATGTGATTTCTTTACTATCTGTGTCCAGGTACGGTTTGCCGGCTGTTCGAAGTTAATGACCCCGTATACTGCACGGCGCTGGAGACCGCCGCGGGAGGAAAGGTACGGTATAAAACACTATGTACAAATATCTGAAATATCTGATATTTACTCTTGCAAAGAAAGCCTTTCTAGGTTTCCGGTAATATTTAGAAGAGAATTACCCGTGTTCTGTTCCGTTTCCTTCAGCTGTACAACGTGGTAGTAGACACGGAAGTGACGAGCAAGCTCCTGCTGCAGCGCGGCAACCTGCAGACTCGCACCACCATCATCCCGCTGAACAAAATCTCCTCGCACGTCATCGACGCGAAGACTGTCCGACTCGCGCAGGAGATCGTAAGCACATTATTATAAAGAAGGCTTCGACTGCTGTGTTATTAGATACAGAGGTGGCGAGCGAGAGGCTCGATTCAGAAATATTTTAAAGCCAAAAAAAAGTCTGCATGAAACATTGACAGTTCTGAGTTTCAAAAGTCTCCTTTTTTCCGTGTGTTATTGATACCTCAATAACGTTCTGCGATCAAGGTGTGTGTCGTATCTCAGGGCGGCGGTCCGGACAACGTCCAGCTGGCCCTGGACCTGATCACGTTCCCCGCGCACCTGCGGCCGGCCCTGGCGTGGGTGTTCGGCGGCACGCTGGCCTGCCGCGACCTGGAGACGGCCAAGCGCGTGACGTTCCACCCGCGCGTGCGGCGCCGCTGCGTCACGCGCGACGGGGACGTGTTCGACCCGCAGGGCACGCTCTCCGGCGGGGCCAGGCAACAGGTGACTCGTCGCTCGTGGCTCGTGGCTCGACCGTTCACTTCCGCTTCTCATTACTCCACTTTTTTTTCTCGAGTCTCGAGAATTTTCTAGGCCAATTTCTCAAGCTTTCTCGGGTCTCAAACCATTTATAAAAACCGTTAAAAGTTGAAATTTAATTTAACAAAAGGAATTTTTTTATTTCCTTTTTATTTCTCAAGTTTTTTGGAGTTCGAGAAAGCTCGAGCGGAAACTCTACTATTAACCTAGCTCGTAATAAACGGGTGACTCGAGACCCATACCGCGATGATATTTTAATTTAGTTGGAATACCGAACAGCCTTCATACAAATAAATGTAACAATAGGATAATGAGAACACCTAACTGAGTAGGAGGGTCACACGGTGTAGGACAGTCGAGTACAGTATTGTCCCGGCGGCACTGCAGGGCGGGTCGGTGCTGGCGGCGCTGGCGGAGCTGCGCGCGGGCGAGGCGGCGCTGGCGGCGCGCGAGGCGGCGCTGGCGCGGGACACGGCCGCGCTGCAGCACGACCAGCGGATCTTCGACGACTACCACGCGCTGCAGCAGCGGTCGGTCGCCTCGCCTCACCTCACCTCACCTCGCCTCGCCTCACCTCACCTCACCTCACCTCACCTCGCCTCACCTCACCTCACCCTACCTTACTTACCGAGTCAACGAACACTCGTCCATACCCTGAACGGTTTCTCCGCTCGCTCGGAAGACCTGTCGTCTCATCCGGGCGACTTGTAAAAAATTTAGCGCATCTAATACTAGTAATTCTGCGAACGGTAAACCTCACGAGCAAAACCTTTTTTGCACTATCACAATTTTACAATTCCATAGAATTTTTCGCAGTCGGCGATTTTATTTGGTCCGCCGACGACAAAAAAAATCGTAGAATCTGTATATCGAGTTTCGTCAAGATCGGTTGAAAAATACTACCAGTACCGACATACGGACAGATGTAAGAAAATTTTGCCAGTTAAAACTGAGACCTTTCGTTCGCTTCGCTCGCGTTAACGTAAATAAAATGTTCGATGACGTTCCGCAGGTACGAAATAAAGTGTCACGAGCTGGAGGTGGTGAAGTGTCGGCTGGCGACCACCTCGCACGCGCAGCTGCACGCGGAGATAGAGAGCTTGGAGAACCAGGTCCACTTACTGAATCTCTATGGTTTTGTATCGATGAGCGAAGTGGCTCGGATTTCTTATCTTTGCTTGTCCCCGCCACTTCATCTTTTTATAGCGTGTAACAATAGGCAACCGTTCCAGTGAGTAACACTCGATTCGTTAATACATTAAAGCTGCAAGAGTTGATTTACCTGCGTAACCTCTCGGACAAGCGTGGCGCTCGGCGCTCACCATCAGGCGTGAGAATCCCTCGTCTCGTCTCGATTGCATGTAAAAGCCCAGCTATATTAGTTTACCAAAACCGACGCTCGCGTGAGTGGCGCCTTGAAATACTTACCGAGAGAAGTTTGTCTTCTCCGACAGGTGAAGGAGCTGACGGAGGCCGTGGAGCGCGACACAGTGCTGCAGAAGGAGGCCGCGGCCAGGGCGGAGGCTCTCGAGGCTAAGGTCAAGGACATCAAGGGACACAGGGAGAGGTATGGAGCCTTCAACTCTAAGAATACGAATCTTAGGCGGCTTATCGATTGTCTTTATCGCATCGTCGGGGGCGTGCCGCGAGCATTTTAATTCTAATCTCGAGAACATATTCTCGCTCTTTCTCTTTGTAAATTAGAGCAAAATTAATGGAATCCCGGCTCGAAGGACCAAAATGTCACCGAGACGTCGGTCCTTCGAGCTGGATATGCTGTGATCGGGAGAATAACACCTAGTGTCGTTCACCAGAGAGTTCAAAAAAGCCGAACAGGAGCTGAAGAAAGCGAAGAAAGCGGCCGAGGAGCACGGCAAGAAGTGGAAGGAACGGGAACAGGAGCTGGAAGCGCTGAAGCTGGAGACGAGCGAGCTGCAGCGAGCCGTGGAGGCCGGCGGCTCGCAGCGCCAGGCGGAGGCGCAGGCCGCCGGCGACGTGCGCGACAAGCTGCGCACGTTGCAGCTCGACCACGAGGCGCATGTCGTGAGTATGCCGTGCACACTACTGTGCCGCGGGCGGGAGCCGCGCGCGCCGCGGGGCCACCTCACGATACAACACTACAGGCACACTGCGGTCCAAAGGAAGAGCCCACATTTGCATTCGCTGTTTTTAAAGAAATCCACTAAAACTTCATTTTCTTTGCATATAATTGTGTAAAATATACTTTAAAATTAGAAGTAGGGTTAAATTCGTCCTCGGTCGCAGGAAGCCACGAAGCAGATGCGAACACGCATCGAGCGACAGAAGGCGGAGATCGCGTCCCGCAGCGGCGCCGTGCGGAGGCAGCTCGCCCGGAGGGAGGCGCTGGCGCGGGCGGCGCGCGACGCCGCGCTGGACGCCGAGCGCCTGGCGCTGGACGGCGCCGAGCTGCAGGCCGAGGCCGAGCGCTGCCAGCGGGAGGTCGGTACTCGGCGCGGGGGACGTGTGCTACATGCGCCGCGCCTTGATATTAGGTGTTTGTGTCAAACGCACAGGACGAAAACGAGTTTGTTCATGATGCATTTTTTATAGAGTTTTATGTGAATTCGAAATAAGAAAGTAGAGAAAGAAATGTATAAACCGAAGCAGAACGAAGTAAACGTTACCAGATGGCGTCCCTGGCGCGCGAGCACCCGTGGATATCGTCCGAGCGCGAGTACTTCGGCGCCGCGGGCGGAGTGTACGACTTCGAGGCGCGCGGCGCCGCGGCGGCCGGCCTGCGCCTGCGCACGCTCGCCGCGCACCGCGACACGCTCGCGCGCGGGCTCAACGCGCGCGCGCACACGCTGCTGCAGCAACAGGAGGAACAGGTGCGTTACACGCGACTACACGCGCGGCCGGCTACGACGGTGCTGTCTTGTCATCGGTCAGCACGAGGGCGGAACTTCATTCGAACGATGTTATTGTTCTCGATTCATTGTTATCGAAGGCAAATCATATGACCCTATGGTTGGTACTTTTAGACCGCTCACAAGGAACATGATATCGACGATCGTAGTTGTCGGAAGCACAGTAGTACTCATTAAAATTACTGCTCGTTAGGTATTTTCTTAATAAACCATAATGTTTATTTTCCCGTCGTGATGTAAGTATAACAGTATCGGCGACCGTTTCAGTACGCGGACCTGATGCGCAAGAAGCGCATCGTGGAAGCGGACCGCGCCAAGCTCGTGCAGGTGATGGCCGAGCTGGACGAGAAGAAGCGCACGACGCTGGTGGCGGCGTGCGCGCAGGTGAACCGCGACTTCGGGTCCATGTTCGCGGCGCTGCTGCCGGGCGCGCAGGCCGAGCTGCGGCCGCCGGCCGGGCGCGGCGTGCTGGACGGGCTGGAGGTGCGCGTGGGCTTCAACGGCGCGTGGAAGGAGTCGCTGGGC
Organism: Apocheima hispidaria; assembly: GCA_947579745.1. Lineage (NCBI taxonomy): Eukaryota > Metazoa > Arthropoda > Insecta > Lepidoptera > Geometridae > Apocheima > Apocheima hispidaria. Next base: position 13,672,979 of record OX388164.1, on the reverse strand, counting down.
GAGCTGTCGGGCGGGCAGCGCTCGCTGGTGGCGCTGTCGCTGGTGCTGGCCATGCTGCTCTTCAAGCCGGCGCCGCTCTACATCCTGGACGAGGTGGACGCGGCGCTCGACCTCTCGCACACGCAGAACATCGGCCTCATGCTCAAGACGCACTTCAAACACTCGCAGGTTATATACTACACTACACTCATTTAAGTAATTTATATATTTTATTATTATTGTATATATTTATATATATAATAATAATAAAAAAATAACACTGCACTCACTCTAGTCAGGCCACACAATTATTTTGTTTTTGTTATAATCCTAACTAATATTATAATTCAGAGGAATATAGCTGCAATCGTATAACGGCCGATAAATCATCGAGGTATAAAAATGAATACATTCGTCTCGAGGAAAAAACTTCGCTTGCGCTATTCAGAACTCCCTACATTACAACTGTCAGTCCATATAAAACATCAAAAAATGCACAAATATTGATCAAAGCCATCTAGCGAGGTATAGGAAGTAACTTTGTCTCTCTGTCTGGATGTTTGTCGCGTTATCACAGCTAAACGGCTGAACGGATCTTGATAAAATTTGATAAGGAGTTACTGTATATTACAAAGACATCCGTCTTGTCCGTCCGTCACATATTTTTTTTGTCTACCCGAACGAAGTTGCGGGTAACAAGTAGTATTGAATCGTTATTCTCATTAGGTCTCAGTACAGACCGCGTCGTAGTAAGAGTGCGGTTTAAAATGCGCTCACAGTGCAAACACCACAAACACTGCTAACGATCGGTTTAAATTGTTAGTACACTCACAGCGCGCCAACAAATTAAACCGATCATTAGCATTGCGTATGTTAGATAGTTTAATTTTTCAGGTTATCGGCCTGTGTCTCATAATTTGATGGTCACAATTTCATTTCTGTCTTCACAGAAGACTGTGGCTTGCATTAAATCCATTTTTTTTACTATAAAAAACAGAATATTGGAATTCACAGATGACAATTTGAATTTGACATTAGCGCACACCGCGCACTACCTCATTCTTGTGAGCACGCTATAATGACGTCACTGATGACGTCATGTCGCTGACAGGTGCCTATAATCGCGCATCTTAAACCGACTGTTTGCACGCTGACAGTGCAAATGGTTACTATGTGCACATTTTAAACCGCACTATAAGACGGACGCTGCACAGTGTTGATGTGACGTTGTCGGAGGTAGCCGAAGTGGATTTACTGAAACTATGTTTTGTTTGGTTTGTAAACCTTCATAATATATAAAAGGCGATGTATGTATGTTCGATATATACACCAAAACAGTTGGATCGATTTTGATGAAAATTTCAGGCTATCTTCAGATAACCACAGCGAGTGATCCTGTGAAGTTTGTTACCCGTGCGAAGCTGGGGCGGGACGCTAGTATATTATAAAAGACTTCTCAGTTCCGCGGTTGGGGCGTACGTATGTGGGCCGTATGTCGAGGCCGTTCTACCCTGTGCGGTTGAGACGGGGGACCGTGTCGGGGACGCCATGGAACACACAAAGAAACTGCCAATAGCACCCAGACCCAGACCGAGAGCAGGTGTTTAACTCTGTCATTCAAAATTCAGCGTCATAATATTGGATTGATCTTTTGAAGATAAGACGTACCCGAGATTGGCTCGGATCGTGACAAGGAGCCGTACGTCCGGATGTGTATTCACAGCGGCCGAGATGATGTTTCGACTTAATTAACTTTGCGCATTTTCTTATTTCAGTTTATAATAGTGTCGCTGAAGGACGGCATGTTCAACAACGCTAACGTGTTGTTCCGGACAAGGTTCGTGGACGGCATGTCCTCCGTGCAGCGAACTGTCAACACCAAGCGGTAACCTGCCTGCCTGCGCCTCGCGCCGGTGCCCAGCGGGACTCTGCCTGCCTGCGCCGCGTGGCAGTGCCCAGCGGGACTCTGCCTGCCTGCGCCGCGTGGCAGTGCACAGCGGGAACCTGCCTGCCTGCGCCGCGTGGCAGTGCCCAGCGGGACTCTGCCTGCCTGCGCCGCGTGGCAGTGCACAGCGGGAACCTGCCTGCCTGCGCCGCGTGGCAGTGCCCAGCGGGACTCTGCCTGCCTGCGCCGCGTGGCAGTGCCCAGCGGGACTCTGCCTGCCTGCGCCGCGTGGCAGTGCCCAGCGGGACTCTGCCTGCCTGCGCCGCGTGGCAATGCCCGCTGCATTAGTAGGCAGGGCGCGTCTACTTGCCCCTCTAGCACATTCTACTTACCTAGTGCCTTGTCACTTGACTAAAACCCGTATCACAGATAACGGTTATATAATCTTAACAAATTTAAACAATGTGCGCTTCTTAAATTGGCAGTGTAGGCGCAAAATAGTGCCGCCGTAACAGGATCGGAACAAAGATCGCGCTATGCGGTATCTATAGAGGTTTATCTGCGGGGCGAATGGACGTTGAGTTTCACTCGCAGCGGTCATTCACCTTATCAGCTGTTTGATGTATGTTTTGTTTACTTATAATGCATTTGTTGTAATTACGGAGAAAGTTCTCAGGAAATATTGTGATGATACTTTTGTATTTAGTGAAAAATAAAATTATTATTAGTACATACCCATAGATTTTTAGATGTACATAAAAGTTTGAAAATGTTATAAACCTATAGTTTAATTTGTAATAAAAAAAAAACAAAGACTATAAAAATGTTTTATTTACTTCCTAAACCTTACCAAAGTTTTTTTCAAACCACAATTTCGACGAAATTGTGGTTTGAAAAAAACTTTGACTTCGTTTGGAAGAATGATTGGAAGAAAATTTATTAATAGTAGTTCACATTACTTTTGTTAAAACGTGGATGACTTACAACAATTTATGCTATATTATTCCTTTAGATATCAACAATATTTTAATGAGATCGTAAAGGTAACTGTTTAAAGGCACAACGTAGGATTTTTTGCCGTTTTTAGAGCTCGTAGCAAAATTGTATAGAAGGAACCCATTAGGTGAGACTCCGGTGTCTGTCCGTCTATTTGTTACCTATACTGAAGCCGATTTTCTTTATATGATATCGACTTATTTCCCTCATATTATTATCCCTATATAGCCCACGAGCTATATAAGGACCTGGCCAAACGTTTGGTGGAGGCGACGAATGACCAGAATGCTGGGGCCTATTTTAGGCAAAAACTTAGCATTTGTCATCCAGCGTGGCAATGCTGCCAGCATTCTGGTCACTTTCCCCTCCACCAAGGCGCTTGTAGATTAGGTTTTTGTATTTATCTATTTTTGTATATAATTTAAGTTGCTTTATTTTTAAGTAGTTTGTTATATTTTATTGTAAATTATGTATATGAAATAATAAAACAATACAACGATATGCAAAAAGAAACCTCATGATGCACTTTCTTTACTTTCGCTGGGCTGTATGTACCGCACGATGTGGTCGAGTGGGAATTAATCACTTGAAAGGTAGCGGAAAAGAATTTTGAATATGAGAAAAATCGGTCAAGAAGTAGTCAAGATATAAGGTCGTGAGTTCCTCTTTTTGGTGGAAATACCAATCAAAAATCGCCGACGACTGAAAAATTTTGGAACCTATTCTAAAATTTTCTAAATCTAAAATTTCGTCAGATACCAAGTTTCGTCAGATTGGTAAAAAAAAATACGACCTGTACGCGAGTACCGACATACGGACAGATGAAAGCAAATTATGCCAGTTAAAACAGACCTTTCGTTCGCTTCGCTCACTCGGTCATTTAAATCAAATCGCAATAAATGTCCCGTGAGTAGGGTCACCTATTAGTTCAAATGTACCTAGATCACAGATAAATAGACCTAGATATTCCTGCACATAAAGCTATCGCACAAGTTATTCTCGTGGGGTTTGTCGGATAAATGCAGATATCCTGAACAAAGGTATTGTGGTAATACTGCGCGTCGCGGGAATGGAAACTACTCGAACAAAAGTCCCGCTTACACGGGCTCGACGCGCGCATTCATCGTGGTAAAAATTCTATTACGTTTGCACTATAAACATTTCCTCATATAGGGAAGTGGGGTCAAAACCCACTGCGTATGCAATTGTCTTTAAATTGTAGGTACCTCCGAGTTAGTTAATTATGCGGCAGAAAGGCACAGAATAAATTACGTGTAGGGAAGGCTAACACTAAATCGTTTTTAATAAAAACAGCGAAACGTAAGAAGCTTCCAAATTCCTACAGGCGCTCAACGTGCGCAAGTAGGCGAGAGTGTGATCTGTGGCGAGAGCACAGATTACACGACGAGAGTAAATAGCTAGGTATCATATTCGCGATCTTTAGGTTAGTTACAAAAGGCTCGAGACTTAATTATTGAACGAGCGAAGCGAGGTCTCAGAGTCTACGGGAACAAATCGGCATGTGTTTGTATGTTTGTGTGTATATTTGTCCAACGATAACTTGCGTACCGTTTATCTGATCTTCATGAAATTTTGCAGGCAAGTAGTTCATGACAATACAATTTTCAAGTTCGAGTATGAGCATAATCGGTCAAGGGGTTGCAAAGATTATAGGGGTCGAACGGAACAGGGAACAAAATTTGTTTCTTATAAAACAAACTAGATGGCGTACTATGCACTATGCATTAAAACGCGGTGGCGAGATCCGCAGACAGAAAGCTCATGTCATCCAGTTAACTTTAGCGTCGTTATGTACGACCCATGTATACGACACTAACACAAGGAATATTTTTACTCGAGGAGCACTAACATCAAGGTATTATTACGCCTGAGTTCATAAGATGTGGTATATGGACGCGAGTTTTTTTTTCTCTATGTTTTGGCGCCACACGTTGTGTATTTAGCCAGTGTCAAGTATTGTAATATTTCCAGTAAAGTCAAATATTTCACAATTAAAATAAGTCTTAGTCATATTCTAAGTCAAGCAAAGTAAGTCACGGTCAAGTCTAAGTCATGCCCCAGTAAAATGGTGGAGACTACTAGAGGTTTCTATGGAGTTTTGAAACAACATTACGACCAATTAGGTACCAAAAAATCAGCATCATCATCATCATCTACTTCCATCTCTCTCATAGGAACCATGCATTACCTATCTGTTATATGCTATGTTAAATGTCAACTCGATCGAAACTGTTGAAAGTGGTCGAAAAATCAATGACAAGCTTACTACAATCATTTAGGTATCTATCTATACATTATGGACAGTGTACTATGCGTGTACTGTGCATTATGTAGGTAACTAAAATAAAATCTTGTAGAACAGATCATCGCGAGGTCTCAATTCGGGGCGAACTACTAGCTATTCTATGTAAGCATATGGGCCAAGGTTCCTAGTTAGACATGCCTTGTCTTTTTTTCCGGGTTATTTTTGTTTTGACATGCAAACATGTTAGTTTCAAATCAAATAAGTAGATACCAAGTACCTATTAACAACGATTTAAAAAAAAAAACCTGCTGCTAAACGATCCCAGCCACATTTTTAGTATTTTATTTATTTTATTTTAATTATTTGTTAATAAAGATTAATTATTAACTATGCCACCCACAGCACTATCCACCAATTACTAAAAATAATCTTTGCTGGGGTAGTAGCCTGAAAACAAAATCAGAACCGGTAGTAGTAAAGTTTAGTTTCGAAAATATTTGGTGCCTAGCTTTGGTTCCAAGTTCCAGATAAATTAATTTGTATGGAATTTGGTATTGAAAGAATTTGGTAGGTATAGGCTTTATTCCGGATTTTTTAAGAATATTTTTCCTTTATTTCGCGGGTCGCACTAGGATTTTGCTATTTGGTGTGTTCACGAGTGGACATGTTGAAAATGCTTACGTAAATAGAGGGTAGGGTTGCCTTACTGTGTGCATGGTTAGGACTAGGGTTAGGATCGAGTCGCGGTGGTGGTAGAGACTCGAGAGGCGGGTCGCACCACCTGACTCGCGGGAAATAAAACTTTTACTATTTGAAGTCGCCGCCGCTTTAATATCTGAAATTGATCTTTGTAGAAGACGCGCTTTTCCATATCTAATATGCTATTTTATTGGTACCGCAATAAAACTGCTTCGTAGAATTAGTGTTGTAAGATTTGATTTCTGAGACCGCGGCGTATCTAGCGGAATAACGGCCAATCTCGAAGTTAAGCGTTTATTCAGGGTAGGCATTTTATGTCTCGGGGGGTCGCGGCTTCGACTGAATACTTATCAAGCGCGCTGCGAGGCTGAGCTGAATGGCAAGAGACGTGATTAGCGCCGCGCCGCGCACCGACCGGCCCCGAGCCACTCGCGTAAACAATCGGAAGCCGTTTCCCAACTCGCCTTGTTTATCGGTTGAACGGTAGGGAATTGCGACGTACTTTTTGTCTCTGTATTTATTATTTGATAAGTTAACTCTCTAGTCTAATGTAGATAGGGAATATTTTAAAATAGGAACGAATGAAATTAACTACGGCTATTGGCACAACGAAGGAGGACGTGGTGCAGGCGAGACGGGAGCGTTAGCCCATTTCGAGTCGTACCTATTATAATTATTTATACATTTTCGGCCTAGAGTATCCCACTGCTGGGCAAAGGCCTCCCTTCCCTTCTTCCAGAGTAAAGTTCCCGGTCTTCGTGGTCCAGTGTTTGTCGTGCGAGTTCAGCTCGTCACGACGTCACGCCATCTTTGTCTGGGTCGACTCTGACGGCATTGTTTGCCCAGCGGTCTTTCGGCGTCCAAAAAATGGGACTCGCTCAATTCCATTGTTGCTGTCCGGCTTTATGACTGACATCGGCGATTTTGGTCTTGGAACGCAGTATCGTGTTCCTTATAGGGTCTGTTAATCTGACTTCTAGGATCAGAGGACCGCATTTGGGGGCTTGTCAGCGAGCGATGAAGCGTAGTATCCTTATATGGAGTTGTACATATTGTATAATGACTGAGGGAAATTTTGGCCATAGATACGTGGTTCTTCAGTAAGTACCTATACCTACACGCACTTCTACGGCCTGCAGTTCGTGCCATTACAGATCAGTAATGAAATAAAACCTTTTTCAATATCCCGTAACCGAGTTACAAGCAGCTTACTAGCCACATAACATACCCAGCACCTCTCGCACCCAAGAAGCAGTGGAGCCGCCCGCGGCCCCATCACTCGTCGGCGACGCTAAGTTTGATTGATGTAGGTCTGCAGTAGCACCGCGATGACCGCCCGCGGACATTTTTTATGATTTACGTTAAGAATAATTTCGGGCGCGCATTACGAGGCAGAAAGCTTGATTTATTGACACTACGATCCGTCTCGGAACGATATCTCGGGCCTGCAGACTCTGACGGGCTGGCTCTTTCATAAAAGGTGACAAAAGAGCAGACCGCTGGCTAAATCTGTATCCACCTAGTTATGTAAAGCGAGATTAGAGAGACCACTACTATTACTAGACTACTACAAAGCAGAAGTGTTGTTCAGGCAGATATCAAATTAAATAATGGAATATAATTATAGGATTGGACCCGGGTAGATAGATAAGTATGTCCTAAAACTGAGACCAGGACCACACTTGAGAACGGTCAGCAAGATAATCTTACTAAATGGTGAGCGGTTCTGCGATGCCCAAGCCGCCTGCCAAGCGTGAGGACTAGGCAAACATACAATTTTTTAAGAGAGGCCTTCGTTCAGCAGTGGATGTCTTCTGGCTGATGATGATATGATGTACTTTTTGTATATACCGTAATTACTTGGATAGATAGAATAACTAGCACCTTTTGCTCCTGCTCGTTGGCAATATTGTTACCTATACAAATATCTTCTGATATTAGCTAATCATGACGTGTTTTCCCCAAAATTGTAACTTAACAGTACTGGTCTATTTCTGCATTTACGTGTTTATTATTTGTACCCGTCGCGAGCCGCGCGAAGAATACTGATGATTCCTGGCCGCTGGCAAACCGGCTTTTCTTATCGTTTCTTATATAAGTTAGAAGTCGGTTGCCTCGGCGAAGACAAAACACATTAGTTAATTTGGGTAGAGCCTCGTAGAGCTGTCGATTTTCATCAACTGAAACTCAAAGATTACAAATGAGATTTACTTGGGAAAGTAATTTTATTTTCTGCGAATCGTTTAGTCTTTTACTTTCTTATGACTTATGTTGGTACTCAAGGTTTTATTTATTTACACAATATGGATCCCCAACAGAAGTAACACATTATATTCACATTATGAAACAGGTATCAAGCTAGGTGGAGCTAATTACAGGAGACCAAGTCTTGCACATGGAGGTTAGACAACACTCAAAGTTTGTATATAGGAAAAAACTATTCACTTCATACATTTGGTACAGCTATGGTGTTGCCTCTATACGTACTTAGATGGCTATCACCTAGACACTACCTATACCTATTATGTTACCTCTAAGTAATTTTAGAAACCGTTCTTACCCCCGAATACTGAAACGTTTGTTAATTTTGACGACAGATTAAGCCTATTGCTGCCTTTGCCATTTGGTTAGTGCCAGACAAAGGCAGTATTACAATTAATATGTTGTTAAAGTTAACGAACGTTTCAGTATTCGGGGGTTATTGTGTAAGTCCAATGGCGATAGTAATACCGTGCCATCTCGTTCGCGCGCGTGGTGTCAGTTGGTGCGAGAGTGACGGATTTTTGTTTAGATGCTTAACCGAGCGATGCAAACGTCTAAAAAAATCGGAGTTTGCGTATGTTCGATTATGATGAATATTTAAGGGTCGCGAGGTCACAGTTCGAGAGGAACAACTCGTTATATGTGATTTGTAAATAGATACCTAATAAGTATGTACGTACAATGATCAGTCCCAGTGAGCGGCGAGCGAACCTCCGCGTAATTATTATTTGCCTGAGACAAGCTTGTTTGCTTAACACCCGTACCTAAAGCTTATGTAAATTTGTTCCGCCGTGTAACGTCTTCATTAATTACAAATTATTGTATTATGTAACGACGATTTCATTAGCCATGTATTTGGTCCCAGTTTCGAAGCAAACAAACCAGCGCAGGCTAGCTTTAGTTATTAGTAGGTATACTTACCTACTTACCTACCTAACTATATTTGAGTTACTCCAACTTCAACTTTTGTTCGTGGGATTCTGCAGCGTTGCCGCAATTTTGCCAATGTCTTGTGTTCTTAGTCTTGACCATGGACGTAGTACCCAAACTACGTACTACCTTTGGGTACTACGTCCATGGTCTTGACAATATTCTGAAGGTTTGCCGGTGAAATGTCGGAGCGATGTGTGCAGGAAGGTGTCCGATGGAGTAGTCTTCGCTTGACGAATAGTTTTTTTTTAAGCCACTTTCTCGCTTCAAATGACGTACAAAAAACAAATAAGATTAGATTAGTATTTTGAAAAATAGGTATAAATATTTTATTATAACATACTATAAGTAGTATACATACTATAACTACTATAAGTAGTATTATACACTGTACTTTTTCTGGTAACCTCGCACTCGAGCCCCCAGAAACAGACCTTGTGCCTAGTTCGGGGTTCACCGCTAATCTGTTACTAATATTGTACGGAACCACCAACTGTTAAAATTTTTAAGTCTTGTGTATTTAAGCACCTCTGTACTTATTTTTTGGTAAATAAATATTATTATTATTATTATTGATTTTAATATATTAACAATTATATTCATAATTACAACTTTACAAACACAACATTTTATTATTTTATCTATTTGAGTGGGTACATAAATCATTATGTAAGAGATTAACACAGTAATTTGTTTTTTTTTGCTCTGACCTACATCAAGGGGTGCCAACTTTGACCTAGTGATCTCGATAAGAGAATAAAGTTCGATTCACATTCCACCGGATCCCGCAGGGACCCGGACGAATGTCGTGTCACTGATATACCTACTTGATACTATACAATGATGCTCTCATTTCTAAAAGAAAAACTTTAAACGCTTGCCTTAAAATCTATATCTGTTTCACACAGAGAGATCGCTACGTAGTTTGAAAATGGAAATTCTGCTGTATCTACCTACAAGATAATATTATATTATGGGATTCTTGAGCATATCTACGCAACCGTGGGGGCGGCTTAGAGCTTTGCTCCGGTATTTCAAGGAGCTGGGTGCTTTGGGCAGTGGCTGGCTTTGGGAAATGCACAATACATCCTATTCCAAACGTCAGTACAGGACATATCGCCCCGATCTCGAATAAGAATTTTACAGAGCTCTCATTTCAATATCCGGGTTCCGTCCGGCTTTGAAAGGCCTCGTTGTAATGTGAAACATCCTTTACTCCTGGAATTTTTCATAAATACAATACAAATAAATACCTAGCCTGTCTGTCTGTCCGTTGCTTTTACACGATAAGGGACTTAACGCGATGGACAGTGCATCAGCATTTTTAATGCTAATGCAGTTTATAAATCTACAGGCTAGGGCCCAGAGAGTGCTTGAGAAAGATCCTTAAATTAATAAATATTTTTGACCATGCCAAGCCAGTATATTTACGATAATATACCTAATGTTTGCTAGGAAACATTCTAGTAAATTTCTTAAAACATGTGATGTGGTAATTATTTTTGACTTGTAGATGAATATTTACCACTAGACAACTTTGACTTTTGTGATAAGCATACACATAGCCTAAATCGAGAAATAAGTAGAAATTAATACTTCCCAGGACATGGCTCGTTAGGATTGACATAAAAGGACAAATCGTTTAAAAACAACAATATTATTTTACTTGTGTGTTCTAGTCTAAATGAAAAAGGTTTTCAAGAAAATAAATTAAGAAAATACGTTCATAAAACATACTTAACGATTGACGTCATTCTATAGGATATAAGAGCTTGACATTTGACATTAGATAATATTGATATATTTTATTCTGCTATAGAATCCAACATTAATTTAGTTTTAAATTTATTTAGCACAATCATAGTGCAATGTAGCATTATGATTGTGAATCATAACCCTCCTTTTTCGTAATCGGGTAAATAGTGTTAAACTTGTATGACATTAAAAATAGTGTACCAACTGTACCAAATTCACAAATAAATGATTAAATTGAATTGTATGTACTACGTCAGATACATTTTAAATATTATTCCCGAAAATTACATCAAGGCTGAAATCCAGGACGACGCCTGGCCACACAGTCACTTACTATCAGGCGAGTTTATGGTTAAAAGTAGATCTATTTGTAATAATAAAAAAGAGAAACCACAGATAAAAGTAAAATATTGGTGTCTAGGAGTGGAACCGCTAGGCGCGGCTATATACATAGTAGGTAAACAAACATACGACAAAAAATCTTTTAATGGTTTTTGTTTACAGTATGATATAATTACACTGAGATCATTCAATCAGAGAGTGAGTGAGTGTAATAAGGAATCGGTTCTTTGAAATCAATACAAGCAAAAATACAAAAAAAAAATTGTACAATTTCTAGTTACAGATATAATTTAAATAATATTCAATAAAAAAAAGCTCTTGTCTTTTGCTGTTTTCAAGTTGACAACAAAACTACCAACAATAAATAATACGTAACAACAAATAGAGGAGAGAAAATAAAATACAAAATTTGTGCCAATAATAAGCCATATCCAACAAAATTAAGTGACAGCTCAGTGTTTTCGCCATGGGTAAGCTAACGGAAGATCAGGAGCAGTTCTACCGTACTAACGGGTACATAGTGCTGAAGGGGCTGGTGCCCGACGAGGAGCTGGAAGCCATGTGCACGGAGTATGACCAGCTATTCCGCAGGAAGAATCACGAGAAGACGGAGAGCTCCTGGGTGGGCAGTGATGAGAATGATAGGAAGAACGACACGGAATACACAGTGAGTTACCTTGATTGCTTGTCGTGAAGGGCGAGAATTAAGTCCTAGTGTATGATTAAATCGGTGACTACCAAGAGTGTCTGTGGGAGAACCTACATTATACAATTGAGTAAGGTGGAGTAAGGTTGTGACAGAGTAGTGGGGTGGCCTAGGCAAAGAAGACGTGAGTTGGGATGACGATAGCATCACGGGTCGAATCCGAACTAGATTAGCAAGAACCGAAACAGATGGGAAAGCACGAAGAGGTATATACCCAACAGCGATCAGGATGGATGTGCTTGATAATGATGATTTCGTCACTTTCTTGTTTTTAGTTATTTCCTGTTGGAGGTACAAATCAAAGTTTAGAAATATTTGTTATCCAGTCCAGAGTATAAACTATTTACTATAACTCTAATCCTCATTGTAATCAGTTCAACAGTTTTATGGACCTGAGTAGACAGAGCAGAACGTGGAAAATGAATAACTACGAGTACATTTACTTGATATACTAATTAATTTCACTGAGAGGTAGACCTAGATACGACTACCAATACATATATTTTTAGTCTCTAATGGGATATTTACTCAAACCTAGTCTGTCTTCCGTCGGGAACTTCTAAAGACACGGATCTGAATGAATCGGTTCCCGTTGGTTCCAGGTGAAAGGCATCCACAACTTGCAGTACCACGCAGCGATCTTCTCCCGGTTCTTGTTCAACGCGCGGCTGCTGGACGCTCTAGAGGACATCATGGGAACTGGGAACATCGTGCTCCATCACACCAAAGCACATTACAAACCACCTGCTAAGGGCGCCGCTTATCCTATGCATCAGGTACTTATTTCATACCCACTGGCGTGGGTACCTACGGGCTTCTAATTACATTTACTGCAAACAACATTTACTGAACCAAGCAAACATTTACTGTTCAATTTTTATTCCTCTAAAATTAAATGTATTATTATTATCTTATTTTCTAAAAAAATAAAACATAAAGTAGAAAAATTAGATAATTAAGATTACCAGTAATCTGTTTGATTATCAAGTATTTATCTCGTTTTTCAGGATTATCACTACTTCCCCTACGAGAAGGACTCCATGGTGGCAGCATTCCTGCACCTGGACGCAGCCGACCCCGAGAACGGAGGGCTGTTCGTGTACCCGGGCTCGCACCGCCTCGGGCCACAGGATGACGTCGGCGCTACAGAAGGCAACTTTCATTATGTCGACCAGGTAAGATCGTGTTAGTACAACAGAAGGCTTACACTTGATGGCCTGCTAAGCGGGATGCCTGCCCGAAAATTATGAAACTTTTCTAAGAGACCGCTTTGTGGGTCTGAGAGGTCCTTCAAAAGTTTATGATACCACCAGGTTAAATAACGCTAAGTCATTTAAGAGTAAGTTGCATATCGTGAGTTAATAATATACCTTCGCTGGGATATTCCGACTGTTGATGGTAATGTTTTTTTCTGTATTCCAGAACAAGTTCCCCTTATCGGGCGCAACCCCTGTTATCGCCGGTCGTGGCGACATAGTTATATTCTCCTACCTGCTAGTGCACGGCAGCTCCGTGAACCAGTCGACCCGTGGCCGTCGCATGCTGCTGGCTCAGTTTGCGGCCGCTGATGACGCGCCGCTCGGGGCACAGCCACTGCGGCCTGGCCAGGGCTGGCTGGTGAAGGGAATCAATGTAGATAGAGATGCTAGTATCAGTAAGAGATTTGAACAACAATAAATGATTCATATAAACGAAACTCAAAAATATATTTTTCATAAGACATCACTTATGGATCTTGTTTTATTTTAGTTGAGTTAGTTGCTAGTCTAGACCTAGAGGACAGATTACCGTTAATATGTATGGACTAGAATGATGATTAATTATGGTCAAAAATGAATCAGAATCAGAAAAACTGTATTGTATAAACTGTGTACAAAGACTGTACTGGAATAGCATTAAATGGCACTTTTTTACTACCATCAAGCATTGATAATAATTGTAATAATAATTGTAACCACGCTTCAAGGTCCTTAAATATCTCGTAAGTTAATTAAGTTTGTTTTGCTTCTAACAACCCGTCGGAGCATCGCGCCCGCGTCAAACAAGTGCACTAAGACGCGCTTTATATCAGACGAGCACCGCTCTGGGAAGTTAAGAGAACTATTCATGGCTGAGCGGGGTAACGACCACGCCAAACGATATGTTTTAACAGAAGTAAGTCTTTAATATTCTATTAGAATAGATTATAAACAATCACTTCCTCAATAAATAAATTAAAAAAAAGCTCTTGACAAATTATGAATCATATTTTCAATTTTAAAATACTTCAGCTGATATGAGTGGCTTCGATTCTATTGTACCACTCACTAAACTAAAACAATCCAACGCGACTTTAATAATTTGTGTCTCTTTCATTTCAACGATGTCGCGTAGCCGGCCAGCCCAGAGCACCGAGTACCATCCAGGAGGTGAGTTAATCTGTCGCCGTAGAACTGACTAAATCTAGGACAAGTTAAAAACAACTCTAAAATATGTAAATACTAGATCATCTGCACGGCTTCGCTCGCGTAGGCAATAAAACATCCCGTTTCACCTCCTGACCTGACACCTAACACACACTACACATTACACACTATATACTACACTACTCAAACAACCAACCCACTAACCAATCTATCAATTAATAATACATTAGATATAGGCTCAGCAAGGCGGTTTCATCGCTAAGAGCGATTTTTTTCAGACACCTTCTAAATTATATAGAGTTTCCAAACGTACTTACAACGACATCAGCCAGATAAAAGACATTAGTTTGTTTTAATAAAACGGGAATAGTCACGGTCATAGTCGGATATTTTGACTACAGTTTCGATCACACTCGGTGATCTTTATCAACGAATGCAAAACAAAATGAGTCAAAACCACGTCCGTTTTCATAGTAAAATAGAAGACATCCACTACTGAACCATGATTTACACCAAATCGATGTTAAAAACCTTTACTCTTTAGCGAACTTCATTTTGATCTAACCTAACTCAACAGAGGAAAAAATACTTGCATTATGTGACGGGTCGCGGCTAAGTAAGTATACAAAAGACATCAAAGTTTGGTTTTTCCTCATCGCCTAACAAGTAATACAGTGAATGTCCAGCTCCGAGTGTTAATTAGACACAGCGCCGCGGCCGCCGCAGCGCGTCGTCACTACCAGCTAACCAAACCCAGATAAAACTTAATAAAGATACCAACATCCAAGGCTCAAACGTGGCTAAAATAATTTAAAATAATATATATATGATAGTAATATCTACTTACTGGCTTCGATTAATGTGCTTTTGAATATTTGCAGTAGAGTAAAATAGCAAGATGTTTGCCCAATCAGAGAGACAACTATAGAAAGGAAGAGGACAAACTCGAAAGATTTTCTTGTTGAAATTCGGTGTGGTTTGATTTTTGTGTTCTGTAGAAGCCATTAAACGGTAAAAATAACAGAAGACGCCGTGCGACTCGATAAGAGAGGCAAATTACGAAAGACAAATTGCAAAGCGCAATTGATATTGACTTGAGAACACAAGACGAAGAGCAACGGTGGTTTTTATTTGCAGCAGTATGTCAGCGCGACACTGTCTCTCACTCGACACTAAAATATTAGATGACGATAATTTAAACATACAAGACTACTATTATTTTCGAGCCGCTCAAAGAACGAACTGACAGCTTCAATAACACTGTAAAAACTGAATGACAGCCGTAAATTCTGATAACTTTTGCTAGTTTTTTGAACGTAAGAGTGTATAGTTGTTAACCGATCACCATTTTGTGCTGTATTGAAATATAAAAAGAAAATGTTTTTATTTAGCCTTTTATAATGTTACTGTAGCTGTCAGAAAGATTCTTAGTGCGTTTCAAGTGTCAGTAAAGCCTTAAGGTACCTCAAGCGTGTTAAAGGGTAATGGCAAATAATATTTACCTACTGAGGGTATTTTTACCTACTGAGGATTATCGCTGCTTATTTTGACTAAACAAAGTCCACGGCTGCGAGTGACGTCGTTAAACCGTCGCTGCTAATCACTTTCGATCTAATAATCTATTTACGCCATAACGTTATCCTGTTTGCGCGACAACGTTTTCCTGTTACGACGCTATATTATGGCATGAACGCACTAGAATGGAATGCAAAGCGAGACGCGACACGAATCAATTTTCTAAACACATAATTTTTAGATCTCTTATTTCATTTTATTCTCGTACATTTTTTCAGTGACCATGCTACGTGCTACAGTGGGGTAAAGTTGAAAAAATCGCTATCGTTGTTTGCGAGTGCGACGACTATTGGGCGTAAGACTGATCTGACTTTCCATACAACGCGTGGCATGTGGCAGGTTAAGCAAGAGGAAAACTTGTCAGATATCATGTCACGTCACTTAGATAATTGAGGGTTTATGGAAATCCCTAATTTTAACAACTAAAATTTGATCCTCATTTCGCGACACGTAGAGTATAACTTAAAATGACAAACTATGATTGTTAAGTTAGCAGGGAAAAATAACGACAAACGGACATTATAACTAGCAATGTCTTCTCTACGTAGTGTAGTAGCTACGACGCAGCTACGACGCAGCTACGTCGTAGACTAGCGCGCTACGAGTGGACCGACGCACCATAGCGACCAATTTGGAAAAATATACATAACAATACCCATAATTAGATACAACTGTCACGAAATTATCCTGACATTTTAGCTATAAACTTAATAAATACTGAGAAACCATAATTATAACTATGTCGTCATAATAATTCCTAGTTTCTATTATAGTTTTAGCACAGATTACTCAATAGTTACCAAGTTTTTAGTCTACATTTGGTTCGGATATTTGCTTATTTCCCGAAATCTATTTGTTTTTGTAAATCATCGTGTGAGGCCTGTGTCGTGTCATGTAGAGGGCAGGAGTCGCGCGTCGCAAAAGCATAATATAATAACGCAGCTTTACCCTTTACGGAAGACGTTATAAAATCACAGTTGAAGCTTCCCGAGCTTCCAGAGCGAGGCTGCGATTTAAAATTGTTTATTTTAGTAGCTTACTTTGCGCGACGCTAACGCTCTGTTTAGGATAAGTGACTAAAATGACTCTTGAGGAGCGTTGTTTTGTCGACTAGATATTTTTAACCGACTGACCCTGAAGGAGGGTAATGTTTTTGAGTGCATGCATATACTTATGTACGTTAACTTGTTCGTATATCACCTCCTGTAGCCTAATCGGCTTAACCAATTTTGACAAGGTAGGTGTCGTAGAATTCATCTGTATGTCCGGAGCGCCATAGGCTACATTTTGCAGTCGGGTTTTTTGTTTTCCTTTAATAATAATACTTGTTTTGGTACGACTTTTTAGTGTGCAGTATTTGTTCTGCAGAGTCCAGCGGGAGAAGTACTGATCCTATCCCTGTTGTACAATACTGTCTGACAGTGGAACGCTAACCTAAGTTTTTTCTTGTCACGTAGTCATGCGTGGAGCCAAAACTGACGTAAATCGCAATATTTCGCAATAAAAATCAATCTCAGTCACGGTCCAAGTCATGCTCCAATAAAGTGGTAGAAGCTTTACTAGAACCTTCACGGGGTTTTGGAAACAACACGAAAACACACGGCTTATTTATTATATACGATTTTTCTACACTCGTTCACACTATCGAAATCACTAACGAACAATGGTTATTTAAAAACTTAGTACACATTATGTCGATGTCATCATCATCATTTTTATTAATCTGATGACAAATTAACATAGGTACGGGAAAAACAAGTTTGAAAAAAAAATACATAGCGGTAACATGTTTTATTTGCGTTGGCGACAAAACTCATTGCTTTCTGTAAAATAATGTTACGTATATATATTAGAAAAAAACATACATAACTGAAGGTCAGGAGAGAAATAGTGGTCTCAGTGTAAACATAACGCTTTTATCTATTTCTATTTCCCGATATCGCTGACATTTCTAACGTCGATACAAACAGATCGGTGCCCGAGAGAGCCCGCTCGGAGCCGCAACTAAGACGATCGCGCTAAATAAATAAAAGGGAAACGCGAAAAAGATAAGAAAAAAAACTTTGCGAAGAAACTACCGACGACGGGAAACAAACGACGGTTTTACATACAAAAGCGGTATTGGAACTACTCTTTTTGATAGAAATCGGCGAAATAAATATTTGTTCCGGCCATCGACGGCTTCTTTGCATAAATTTCAGTTATAGCAACACATTTGTCAGTGGGTAATGCTGGCAATATTCATGGGGTATATTTATATGGTATCGGGCAATACATACGTCTTGCTTGGAGTTGCGAGCCGATAAATATAATGTATTGATGCGGGTTGCCGCCCGCGCCGTGGCCGCCCGCTTTATTTATCGAATACTGTTTAATATTATCGATGATGGCACTTTCTGGATTTCCTTCGGCAAAATTTTCATTTTAGTTAAAAAAACCACTTCGTATCATCGACGCGAGTCTTCTTAAGAAGGGACCATCAGGCCTCCAATCTAAAAAGATCGCGCCTTGTTTATGTAGAGCTCGAAGCTCACGTTGTTTCAAGCTAGCAATGTTAAATAACCTAATCAACTTCTTTTAAGCTTCATTTATATTATAAAGGCCCATCGAGACTTGTGACCGATGGGGCCCTAACACTGAAACATAAGCCTCATACTAAAAATAAAAATTTGACCGTTGTCCCTACCGAAAGCTTGTATTCCGTCTGGTTTGACGGAGTAGTTGGACCACAACCCTGTAACGAGCCCTAATCGCTACAAAATCTCGCGGTCTGTATACAAAAGACGCTAAATGAGACTTGTTTTCGGACTTTCTAAATGGAAATGCTGTACGATATTTATAAAAATACATGGCATAATTGTAAGAGTATAACGGCGGCTGGGCCGCGGGCCCAGTGTTAAGTCCTTATTACTATCCTTAACTGCAGTATGTGTGCTTGTAGCAGTAACAGCACAGTGGCCTCAGGCCGGTCGGGCTGGTAGCCTGGTACCCCCCTTGTGCCCTAGTATCTAAGTTATAGCGTCATTGTTTATAGCAACTCCAAAGGAACCGAACTTCGTACGAGAAAACAATACGTAAACACCACTGAGGTTTTTACCGCTGTATCTCAGTTTACAGCTGCTTTATCGACTTGCTACTTACCTGCTTTACTGCAGACTAGGTACTTTAGTAGAGTTCGGTTGTAGCCACGGTGATGGGAATTCCATGCTGTAGTGTTATAGGACCAGATGCTGTTTTTGTACCTCTTGGATTTTAATGTATACCGGAATACCTGCGTTATTTGCTGGGGCTTTTTGTTATAAAGGTTGTTCCGTTAGAAAACGGAAATATTGTACGATAACATTGTAATTATCGTTATAAATAACTTTTACTTTTACCAAGGGACCCAGAATTCGCGAGGAAAAGTCTGCTATTCCATACATTTCGTCGAGGGTGACTGACATTTTTTTATGGAACAGCTGCTTCCCCCCCGCGATTCCAGGTTTGATCCCATATTAAATGTTGTTTTTAATAAATATGTCCACCGTATGACCGGACACACGGTATAGGTGTAATTAACCTTTTCAATCGGTTGTCGTTTGTTTCTAAGTATTTGTTTCATCGATCAAAGCGGCAAATTACAATTAGGTCTAATGCACAAGATGGAAAAGGACGTTGCGCTTACGAGTAGAACTGTGCCCAGCTGTGGGCAGTCATTGGGTGCTGATGGCGATAGTGATATACATAGTGCACATTTTTATTTTATTTGAGTACCGGTTTGATTTTAATTTTCAACAGTTTGATGTTGGGTGTTTCTTTTTGATCTCAAAAAAGGGAATGGATATACCAAACTATAATTATGCAAAGAAAAACGAAATCTAAGTCAAAATGTAGTCTATGATACTCCGGGTTTTTGAAGGACTTCGAATATTTACAAAAATCTAAATACCTCGCAATTCAAAATCGATTGAGCCGTTTAGACAAGCAAGTGCAAGCAAGGGATCAAGTGTCATTTTACTTTACTTAGAGGCATAGCTTAGAGGGTTCTGTGCTTAAATAGTTAGGTAAAACAGGGTGAGCTCTGTGATCATATAGTCTGAATAATAGTGTACTTCATTAGTCTCCAAAATACACTAGTTAATAAAGTTTAGGAACAAGCTAGTCTTAATGGTTAGTTAGTTTATCTTAGTGAAAGTGCTCTAGGTGCGTTGCTACCACAGATTACCCATAGATTTCGCACTCAGGCCGATCGAAGCGCACCAGACGTCGATCAAAATACATCTATAAAAATTTACTCTCATTGGTTCATTGCTAGGCGCGAGTAAGCCGAACCTTGAGATAGCCAATGAGAACGCTTTGTTGCAGTCTCAGTAAAATTTGGTGAGCATTTTTCGGAACGATGATCTTGTAATGCGTTATCTATATATTAATAACATCAGGTGAGCGAATTGCTTGATAAAAAAAAAGTGGTTACTACCTAACTTTTACATTTTTAAATTATTATTATTTTTATTCCGGAGGGAACTGAGAAGATTTAATGCCCGACATTCAATAAGGTCTGACCTATGGTCCGACGACGGAGAAACGGATACGGGTTAAACCTAGGCTCTGTTTACGCTAAAGGGATCTCTAATAATTAAGATCGACCCAGAGGAAGGCAGCTTGTTCAGCTTCTGAACCAGATTACCAGCCGGTTCGAGCAAGTAATGAGGCATGCCAGGCACTCGTCGGGGATTTACGGTTTATTAATTAGGAGCTTTTGTCAAATGTCGATTTTTCATCGCTTGCCTAGTTTCTAGTGTATTAGGTAGTATCAACTTATTTTGTCGGATAAGTAAGTTTAAGGGATGAAACGACTTACGCAATTTCTCAGCAGTGTAGGCAAAATAGTAAAAAAGGTTTGAGAATTAGGATTTTGTAGAGTTGGCCACTTGAGAATCGGCTAATTTAAGAATTAGACGTTTTTAGTATTATCTATTTCGGGATTGGTCCTTTGTCCTGTGTAGTGACACAGGTCATTGTGTACGTGATAATGCATTCATGAGTATTTGGTATCTAAAACGTAGGTCAGGAGGCTATGCAAGCTCCATCAGTACTTATAGAAATCTATCATCTTTTGGTTCATAATGTTTTTTCTTTCTTTACTTTTTACAGGTACTGTAGTTATGTGTTATGGGTATGAATAAAATGAAGCCCTGATAAATTTTACCCAATTATGTTTCGATGCGTAACGAAAACAAACCATCGTTGTTAAATTACCATATTTCATCGAGTTTCTACACCGAGTACCGATCGATGGCCGAACTCTTCACTTTATTGATGCTACCACAACAAACAAACATATAAAACAAACTGCAAACAATAAACAAGATACGTTAGCATAAATTCGCGGCTTTGCCCGTACATTCCAGAATGTAAGCGAATTCCTGTTGAGCATAAATCAAAATCGGGCATACTTTCGAGACTATCAATAACCAACATAACCGGCGTCACTGATAAATCTCCTTCCATACGAATTTGACTCTTAAACTTAGCGCGATAAGACTTCGGTATCCAAATTTGAGTAGTGAAATAAAAAGGAGAGTTATAAACAATATCGCGAAAAGGGGTACAAATTGTAAGCAATTCAATTGCAGTAATGGGCGTAGGATAGGATAGGACCGCTCCGCGACTCCCATCACTGAGGGCGTTCAATTGATAAAACTTCGCTTTTTGCGCTATTTATTACAATATGTTACCGGTAATATAAGAAAAGATGGAATAATATAATGGCTAGGTGTTGTAGTTAGTCCTCTATGAAATTTAATTCCTTGTCGCGAAATTAGTCTGGCAACATTGTCAGGCCGCGAGAAAAAACACTTGTAGACTATTCCAGTACGATTTAGGCAACGAGTATAAGTACCATTTATTTTCTTAAATATTTCCTAGATAGTAATATTCAATTTTTATGTAATATTTCAGGTGCAGGTGAATTAAGACGGATGACAGTAGATATATATTTTTTATGCACGACAACCGAAAACCGTCCTTGAGACGTTATAAAACAGTGAAACCCTATTATTTTACTTTTGTTTGTCTTTTTCATCCATTCCACCAGTTTGGCATTCCTTACGGTACCTAGGCATTCTATATGATATCGAATTTAATAAAGTCCTGGTAACATTTACATCGGAAGTTGTTCATTCTGAGACATTATTTTGTAGCTCTAGAATTGATTCTAAACTAACCCAGTAAAGTCACTGAATAATTTGAACCTACTTTATAACTGTATAACTGAAGGGATTAAATTTTAAGCGACGGGCTTATTACTGCTTACTACAGTACGGGACAGTAAATATTACAATTATTCTAAAATCTGCCCGCAGCGACGTCATTTTACATTTTAAAGAAATCGTTTTAGTTATATGAAATAATGCCTGGGCCATTGTGATAAAATGGTAAAAGCTAGCAACAAATAGTTGGAAAGCTCCATTGCAAAGGGCGGCAATAAAGAAAATACCGCACGACCGGAGATTTTCATAAAAACCGACCAAAAAGGCGCGCTGAAACAATTGCAGTTCCGTGAGACTGCGCTGTGCACTGCAGTGACGGAACCCGAGGCTTCCTGCTCAAAAAGGAGACGTTTTACCTGCTAAGATAGGAGGATCTCATTTTCTATAACTTTTTTATACTTTTTAGGTGCGAAACTCGATAAGAAAATATAATATAAAATATAACACTTCATGTTTTGTTAACCAATTTTTTTTTTTCTATATTTTATAACTTATTTGTTAATAAGCGGAAACTAAAGCAAACTACTGAGCCCCTACTACACTTATATCATAGAAGAAAATTATAACTTAAATAATATAACTAATCCAAAAGACCGCTACGAGTGGGAATTGTTCCCAAAATGCTGGCCCCATTACCACGGTCTAAATCTTAGAAGACGTCAATAAGGGTACTACATATTTTCTAATTTTTAGAGTTCAGTTGGTTTGTTTTGTTGCCAGTTTGAGAGTCGTAAGGGAATGTATATTTTTAAGAGATGAAATTAGTCATTAGTAGTAAATTAGAAACGTAGGATGTTGGCGACGTCAAGGGTTTTATCCAGAAATATTTTTTACATGACAATTTATAAAGCCCAAAAATACTTCTAGCGCCATCTATTCGAAACATTACGCTTCTCCGAATCAGCTTAAGCTAACGTACTCATGTAAACAACCACACCCACGAATCCGGTTACCACCAGCTGCCGAGCCATTTTAGATTTTATCACTAAGCAGTTAAAGTCGAGTTGTAGTTAAAGTGGGAATCCCCAAAAGCCAGAGCTGGATGTAGACATTATCCACTGCAGTGCGGTGCAATGCAATTGTTTCGCTGCGTTGAATTAAAGCCAGATGTTTGGATTTATCGAAGCTAGCCGATGGGTGTTTCTTATTGCGACCCCCTAGGGATGGCTGTTAAGTGAGCTCACTGCCTGAACAGATGATGTACCAGGATTAGAGATTCTTGCTACTTTTCTGTTTGGCAGCTCCAGACAATCAGAAACAGTTTGTTCATATGATGTTGGTTGTTCATTTTCACTCAAACTATTTTAAAAACTTTAATGTTTAATTTGATTGTCAAGTGCACCCAATTATTAGATCTAAAAGCAGGAAATCGATGTATAGTCTCTCGCTCACATATTCAGTGTTTTAAAAAAATGTAAAATTAATGAGGGCGATTTAGAAAAATGATTTTGCAATTTTATTTTTTTATAAAATTTGTAATGTCCAAAACAGAGACACATTTGCTCACACACGACTTAATTTATTTAAATATAAAATAGGATATTGTTTTCTCTATTGCTCAGTCATTATAATTTGTTATTTACATTAATCCAATTAAAAATGTAATGTCATGTTAATTGTTGTTAAAAATACAATTTTGAAAGTTTTTAAATGAAATAATAATTATAATTATTATTATTTCAATAATAATAATTATAATTATTATTATTTCAATAATTATAATTATAATAATTATTAATAATGGTGGCGGTGCGAGCGAGAAAGCATACAGTCCGCCAAACAAATTAGTATTTAGCGCGTATGAATCGCATGGATTTAGTGACGATAGCTCATGCTCTTGCATATGTTTGGCCGCCCGCTTATAGACCACCTCCCACATAGATAATATTAGCATGGTTTTGACAAAAAAAAAACTTAAAAAAGTTCTATAAAAATAAAATAAGCCCAAAGCTACTAAGTCAGTATCTTCAAGTAACTTATATCAAGTTAGTGGTTATAATATTGCCAACTCTTCACTCTCACACCTAACCCATCTATACAAACTACTAATACTACTACACTCTCTGTAGTGCTCATTTCCGATTGTAGATTAGTTTATAGACGGTGTTCACATTGTTTAAAATGGAATCTCCGAGGAACCTCTCGATGGAACAAAGAGATTTAGGACTCTTGATATTGTACACTATTAAAAGGAGGTGTTCGAAATTGATTGAGAATCCCGGAGTGAATAGAAATTGGAGTAGTTACATCTTGGAGGGAGGGGGGGGGGAGGTTTTGTTAGAGGACGGAGAAATGGCTTATGGGCTGATTACAATTACTATTGATTTCAATGTTACGACTACATTACGTTGAGTTGGTGATGTTACTTGAGCCTGCATTTATCTTTGTGATTTACCATTGTACCATTTGTGAGTTTACCTACTTTTGTCCACAAGTGGGATCGAATAGGTTAAAAAAAAAGAAAGAAAAAATAATATAAATACAAAGCACAACTTGTATCCAACAGTTGCCCGCGACTTTCACAAAGTCGTCGGTCCACCTACTGGGATGCCTGCCTACGCTGCGTCTTCCGATTCGTGGTTGCCAATCAAGAACCTTTCTTTCCCATCGGTTAGCGGTTCTTCGAGCGATCTGGCCTGCCCATTGCCACTTCAGCTTGCAAACTCTGTCAGCTATATCGGTGACTTTGGTACTTCGGCGCATATCTTCGTTTCGTATTTTATCGCGCAAAAAAACTCCGAGCATAGCTTTCTCCATTACCCACTGTGTGACTCTGAGTTTCTCCAAAAGGCAACTAGCCAAGGACCACGTTTCAGTTCCATCTGTTAGTTCTCTTTCTTATGTAATGGTGTCAATTCTGTTGTATCGCTAAACTAAACTAATCTGACAGGACTTAAATTATCTGCGTCTCTTTTCATTTCAATATCGGACAAAAGGATGGCAGAAATTTTAGAGCTGTCAAATTTAGTATACTCTAGAAAATGCACAAGAGAATAGACTACAATATGAAGTTAGCTACATAACTGACATAGCCACAGAAAAGGGAAATATAAGATTTAAAAAAACTCTTCTGTGATTAACACAAATGCAAAATCTAAAAACAAATCCTCTTGAAGTGAAAAAAGCAAAGCAGTATTCACACAGACCTGCTTATTGTAATAAGCAATGCAAGTGTTGCATTCAGTCCGTATAATTAGTGCGCATCATTATAACGCGTGTGCATCTTCAGCTCGGTGGTGATCGCTTTCAAACCACACAACGCGCCGGCTTGGCCTTTATGCGCCTGCCTTATTTACGTGGATCTAATTAGTGTGAATATAATTAAAATGCCTGTTGAAGATTTTAGAGTTTACTTACAAAGTTAATTGAAAGTTTTCACGTATAATTAAGTAACTACTTATTTACTATTTTATACTCGTATAAATCTAACTGTACACATTTAGATTTGAGTCATCTATTTTTTTTAGTAATCGCTGACCGAGCGAAACTAAGGTCGCACAGTCTACGGTTGTAAGGCGACATTTGATTGTGTGTATTTGTCCGAGAACTTGCGAACCGTTGAATCTGATTCTCCTGACCTGTTTCTCCGTCTCTTTGTCTGGGTGTTTGTCGCGTTACACAGCTAAACGGCTAAACAGATCGAGCTGAATTTTTGCATAATAGCATATAGCATAATAGCGGGTCGGAGACGGACATAGACTACTTTTCTTTTGTAGGGCCACTCGAACGAAGTCACGGGTAACAGCTAGTATTTAATATGGTTTGAATTTTTTTAATTTGTCTATCGAGTCATGACGTGCAATACATTCCTTTAAATTGATTATTATGTGTTAACGAGTTTTTTATGGATCTACTGAACCTGATGATTCAAAGAAGTAGGCAAGTTATAAATTATTATTGACCGAGTGAAGCGAAAGAAAGTCTCAGTTTTAATTGGTTAAATTTTCTTTCATCTGTCCGTATGTTGGTACATCGAACGAAGCTTCGCCGAGGTAAATTTCCCCTCTTTTGGGGGGAAAATCCCCAAAAGACAAATCACCGACGACTAAAAAAAGAATGATATTGTAGAACTGCGATTGTGCAAAAAAGTTTGTGCTCGCGAGGTCTACTGTTCTCAGAACTACTAGTAAATAAAACCAACATATTTTTATTCCACTTTACAGTTCAGCGACCTCTGTGGGAATAACAAGCTACCATTCAGTCGCCTGGCAACACACTCGAGGAAAAGCAGAAAATTCATGAAAAGAAACTCCAGAATGTAGCTCGAAGAGAAGAATCTAGGTAGCGTAGGTAGAGACTTTATAATTATGTTCTGTAACGTAGACCAGCCTCGTACTCAAGTTAAATAAACACGTCCGGCTGGATCGGTATTTCCACAAAACGTTCTCTATATTTTTTGATTCGTCTTATCCGTCTGTAGAAAATATTCATGCACCAAAATATTTTTCCCTGGCTATACGAAACGTATTGGTTTGGGACCCAGTCTGCGTAAATAAATAAACTTTTTACGCAGAACACTTTCACGGCAAATCCATATTTGATTAAATCTGGACTGAGAGAACGAACCAAATGTGTGACGTTGGACATCATTAAAAATTACTAGGCATAGGAAAATGAAAATTGCCGTACGAAATAAGATTATTTCAATTTTGTTATTGTTACCTACTGCAATTGTTATTAATAAATGCGATACTTAAGCTAAGCTTAAAAAATCAATACAACTAAAGAAAAGTATTTATAATGTCATGTCTGCAAACAACTTGTTTGGTTTGATGTGGTCTGTTACCACTATAAAAGATTGTCTAAAGCATGGCCCGGCTAATTGCTTCGTCCGGATTTGCCTGGAGAAGTGCCTGAGTACTGGAAACCGCAACCGAAGCTGGTAAGTGGTTTCTAAGATTAAGCTAAACTTCGACACACAGACAAACGTGCGCTGGTAGGTCGGAATGGGTAGGATTTGTAATTATAATACAGCTGTGTGGTAAGTTATTGCAAAGTTTTGGATTTACCATGAGACAAGAGAACAGAATGACCGGCTCTATTTATGAGGCGTCGGATTTTAATATATGTATATATTTGTTATGGTACCCAGTGACGAAACGAGCAAGTCGCTCACCTGATGTTAAGCGTCACGCTGGCCCATAAAAATTCATTGCCATCCCGAATTTTGAACTAAGTGCGCGGCAATGCACTACGCTCGTCACCCTGAGATATTTGATGTTAAGACTAACTACTAACAACAAGTAATGCATTTAATAAGTAATTATTAAAAGGAAAACACTATACCGACTGCAAAATGTCTTCAAAAGTTTTTGTTATTCCAGACATGAAGAGGAATCCAACGACACCTCACTCGCCAAAATCGGTCAAGCCGTTTTAGCTTTAGGAGGCAAAATAGAAACACAAAAAACATACATATACTACTTATATACTTACATACCACCCAAAAACATTACCTTCCTTCATGTGCAGTTACATTAATACTGACCTACGTACACAAATGCCTTACCTCTCAAAATTTAAGAAGCCAAGCAAGACGATTTCCGTTACGATTACACTTTACGATTACTTTTTTGAAAGCAAAAATAAAAAAATATTTTTCAAAACAGCATTAAAAGTTATATCCTCGGATAGATATTTTTATGCGCGGAAACAAAGCACCGAAATGAACACTATAATGTTGACTATCTCGGGGCATTTCGGAAAGAGCCAAAGATTAGCATAGACAAGGGATACGCGAGTTGTGTGGCGTCGATCGACCCTCGGGACACAGTGCCGGACAGACAGTGGGATACTTTTCACTCAAGCTAGAAACTTCTGTAATACGAGACAAGACAGTTATTCAGAATGAAACACTATAACATTTTACGCATGCACTGCCATGCAGTGTGGTAATGCCGCCAGCATGATGGGTACGCTGCCAACTGGTAGCGGGCTTGAACATTTAGATTATCTTTAAACCTTTAATGGTCTCTGGGTAATCGAACCGTTTTTTTTTATATATATAGTTAAGGTAGACAATTATAGTTTGTGTGTATTTTGTATAGTTGATAAAGAAAAATATACAGTTTACGCGTAGATAAAGGCGGCAGTGTAAAACTTGCGCTTTACTTTCCTCATTTACTGTGCCAACGTAGATACTTCCCTTAAATTATAAAAAGTAAAAAATGTTCTCTGTCCACGTGGTGTGGCCAAGCATGCTGTTTTCCGATGGTAAGCGCAACGTCCAGTCAGAACGAAAACGTCACGAAAACAGTGTCAGGGCGACGTGTAGCTTATTTCATAGCCGAAGCTGTCCCACTGATAAATAAGTAACTAAGTATGTACTGTATTAGAACATATCGCGAGAATGTGCGCATTATGGATTCAAATGGTCGCGACAAGCGCGGATTACCGAGTGTAACGCGCACTTACGGCGCGGATTCACTCCAAGGCCGCGGAAATACGCTCTCAAATGAAACTGATAATATTATCCTGCTACAGATTTCATGAAAATAATCGAAAAGATAGCGTATTTAGTGTAGCTGAGCTAGCTAGCTAGCCTTACGTATCAGATCTGTCGAGCTAGGCTCCATCTCATTATGTTGGGGAATTGAAGATTCTCTCAGAGTTTTAGCATTAACACACGTAAAAATTTAGCAGCTTAGCGGCTTCCGAGACAATAGACAATATTATCTATTATTAATAGAAATATTGTCTATTATTGTCTATTGTCTCAGAGTTTTAGCATTAACACACGCAACAATTTAGCAGCTGCAACGCAGGGCTTCCGAGATGCTAACGAGATACCAATTATAAGAAGCAGTAAAAAGAAAACCAACGAAAGAAAACGAGAGAGAAAAGGGTTTCCTCTTATATCCCCTCGCTGGTCTGTGGTCCGTGCTTACCAGATCTATTAGTACTTTAGTAGTAGCAGTACCTTACTGTGAGTAGTATTTACCCATACATAAATTAGAACGCTGCCGCAGATTTTGGATTGCACGTAAAACGTACACAAGTAACCCAACACAACAACGTTTTCGTCATTTTGGAGCTCTGCGAGCGGCTTTAGATCTATCACAGGAAGTATTTAGGCGCTCAGTCTAAAGCTCCGAATTAACTTATCATAGAATGCTTGGTATTGTAACTTTATGTGTATTCGACGTTACTTGGATGATTTATTGTTAATAACTCGGTAAATGGTGAAACTACTTTAAATCCCCAAAAGAGAAACCTTATGCTCTCGTCGAAGGAAAACTTATGAAAAGACTAGCTGCGCCCCGCTGTTTCACTCGCTATTGGAATGGTTATTTTTTTTAAACACAGGAATGGTTTTTTTTTCGGGATAAAAAGTAGCCTTTGTGTTAATCCAGGGAATAAACTATATACTTCCATACCATATTTCATCCAAATCTGTTCAGACGTTAGAGAGTTAAACGGGAACAAAGACACTTACATACTGTCCTACGTACATACTTACACACTTTCACACAAACTTTCGCGTTTATAATATTAGTATGATAATATTCATTTTCTACTTTCTACATGTTCATACATTTTATCAAGTTCCCATTTAACAAAAGTTTTGTTCAAGATCAGAAAGAGGTCTGGCGTCAATTGTCAAAGTTTCGCGCTGCTAGTGGCATTTCCGCATATTTTACACGGACTTCCCTTTGGCGTCACAGCCACTCCATGGAAGAGTTTATGAAATTACCGGGAATGTTCGCAATATGATATGGATTGAGTCTAAAGAATGCAGAATAATTTATGGACCTTATAGCTGTGTAATGTTGATTTTTAAGACTTACACTGGTAACTAAACATGCTAATTTTTTTACCATCATTTTACCCGACTGCTGCAGATGAAATGTAATGTTTTTCGGGTGCGTGTAAGAAGGGATGTATGTTTGTGTATTCATAAAATCACTTCCAACACTTGACAGTTTTCGAAGTGCAAGGTGTCGTAAGATTTCAGTGCCCAAGATGCGCTCTAAGCATACCTACATATTCAGCGATTGATCGATGTGGGTTGGTGATGATAATGATGATGAGGCGATGACAACGTGTCTATTATACTTTCTGGTTCAGGCGTTTGGGTAGATGATTTGAAATCATTTTCGACCATCGATTTTCCCGCCATTGATCCCTGATGTTAATACCACAGAGCACTCAACAAGCAGCGTGGGCATGCACCAGCGCGGCAGCTCGTCAGCACCCAAACGTCCAAATAAACAAGGTCGGCCGCTCCGACGCGTGCGCTAATAAAAATATGAATATGAATGGTACAGGAACGGGTCGGCCTCCATCGACAGCGGACATTTGTAAGACTAGCTTTCTCTAAAGAAAAATTTTAAAACCGACTATCTTTACATTCGCAAGTAATATTAAAGTAACACTCGGTAGTTCTTACTATTATCCTTCGACAGGAGTTAAAGTTTCATCGGAGTAACGAATATTCACAAATCTATTTCTATAGTTAGGTACAACTTTAGAACTATTGTCTTTAGGGAATCCAAGTGTTCGTTTTGTGTCGCAGGCTAAGTAGTATCCAACCTATTATTTTGAATGTATTTTGTTCTGTTAATAAAGGCACTTTCCCAGTATGTAAAATAACTATATCTATCAGATCCGCCGTGGAAGCCGAACGTTGACTTACGTCGTTAGTCACACAGACAGAATTATTATAGTACAGTATAGATTAGTTAGCGTTGAGTGTGTAGATGCTTTATATCAGTACTATGTTATTTTCCCATGCGCCAGCAGAGTCCGTGCTTGGTACCGAGTTATGTATGCCATATATCCCGGAATATCAAAGGAACGGGTATAAAAACATTTCAACGAGTTATCGGTTTTTTTTGAAAGGATTTTTTGTGTATTTGTGTGATGGCTATTTCGATTTAATAAAATATTCAATGCCTACTTGTGACCTTGGTTGGTAGGGTAGTTATCACACGTACTAGATGAGTTACTAAGATATTGAATATACTTTTAATTTTTAAAAAAACCTACCACCAGAACCATTTATTCAAATTTGCTTCGTCATATTCGATAGACTATGATAATCGAGATTATCTTGGTGCCACCCGCTAAATACGTATTATTGTGGATTTTCGATGGCCATCTTTGGAAAAAATAGGAAGAGGAACAGCATGGTGATATCTCCAACACACCGGGCGCCCTGCCGACTGGTAGTGGCCTTGCGCATTTCGATTATATCCACACCTTCAATGGTCTCTTTGTAATGCAAGTTATCGTTTAGTTTAAGTATAGTCTAAGTAGTTTAGGTAGTTTTGTTTTAGTTTGTATGTTTTTGTTTAGTTAATAAAGGTAAAAAAAAGAGTAACAATATCAGAAGTAATATTTATTGGCCATATCGTCTTCATCCAAGCCAGTACAGATCAAGAAGTTGCTTTTTGTAGTAGTAAGCCTCTTTCTCAGAGTCTCTTTAGAAGGTCATGATTATTTATTGCACCCATAAAGTACAAGGTGTTAAAAACATATTAATTTAAAAGCAAACATAAAATTATCTTTGTATGTATTGAAGGCCAATGTTTTCGCTTTTCGCAAGGGATTTGAACTGTAAAAGTTCTAAATTGTGGGTGGCACTGAACTGTTATGACAGAGGACGGGCAGCAGCGTCAACTTAGTAAACGGTGACCGTTCTGCGATCACTGAGCTGCATGCTAAGCGTGGGATTGCGCCTTCCTCTAAGGGTTCCAAGTTCCCTAAGGATTCTTTTGTTCCATGGGTGGACGCCCTCTGACCTGAACGATAACTGTGACGAGACGAGTCTCATCAGCAGAGCAACTCGTTGCTCAGTAATATAAACAGAAGTTAGTGCTATTGTCATTACTTAATGGTTGCTATTACTTAATCAGTGATTAAGTAAGAAAGCGTCCGAACAGCCGTCTGATTGTCACTCGTGATTATTAATATTCATTATTTTAAATTGACTGTGGTTATCGTACAAGAGTATATCTATTTATTTGTTGATTAAATTACTATCATAATAGAAACTAAAGAATAAAAGTGATAGAGCGATTACTCTCGCCTCCACGGCCTCCAGTGCAGTTTTCTTTCGATTGAGGTGTCTGTTACACTATATAAAGGTAATGTTTGTTTTGGATGACAGGCTTGGCGTTTTACCACAATTTACTTGATTTTATGTGACATTGAGGCCAAGGACGGTAAAAAGTAAAAGGGAACTGACTGAAGTTTTGGCGCATTTGATATTTGAAGTTGTATATCTGTCGCTCTGTTTTTCGTGCGTGCGATAGAGTTAGTGAATTTTCCTAACTTTTTGATGATATTAGCGTTTCGGGGGTAGTCTTTTATCACCCTCAAAATCATAAAAAAATCTTTTGTCTTTAGTGTCAATGGCTTGGATAAGCCGCTGTTTTGTTTTTTCAAAAAATGTTTATGGTATTCTAATAACAACTACTTTTGTTCGTCGTCTTTTCGACACTTAAAATTTGACACTTTAACAAAAACAAAAAAGAACAAAAACTGTAACAAAAAAGATATTGCGAAATTAAAAAAAAACATACGAGCATAGTTTTTCACGTGTAAATAACCTAGAAAAAAACCATCGACATCGGATAACATTTAAGGGTGTATCAGACTACGCTTTTATGCGCGGTATACTCTATTCTTAATATATTATATGTTTATTATCACCTAAACACACCCAAAAATCCCAACTATCCGGAAATCACCGATTCATTAATAGGGAACTATGACAACCTTACTGCCTAACATATTCATTCTACGTGTCACTTACCTACAATAATACCTTTAGCACATATCGAGCGACATTCGACTCTACAACCGAATTCAGTAAGGCATAGTTTAGAATAAACCTACGAGATTGATATTGAATGTAAGAGCAGAATCCGGGAATATTTCCCGACGCGAGCATATTTTGCGGGTAGTGAACCGTTCGAGAAATAGATATCGGGTTATAACTGCACCCGTACTTGTAATGGTGGGCCCTGTCGGGTAGCTGTCGGGAAAACGCGCCGATATCCCGACAACATGCTAAACTGCCTTTGGTTTGATTAACATTAAGTAGTTCAATACTTATCTTATATATTAGTTACTAGCTGTTACCCGGACTTCGTTCGCGTGGACGTAAAAAAAGTTATATATATATATAAAATCTTTGTGATATACAGTAACTCCTTATCAAATTTTATCTAGATCCGTTCAGCCGTTTACCCGCGATAACGCGACAATATTTACTAAAACTTAGAAATATTTATTTATTTATTTAAAGAAACACCAACAGTATACATATTAATTATCATCTATAGGGTAACACTTTTTAAATTAGATACAGTTCTGATATGTACACCAGTAACAGGTGTTTACAGCATTCACCGTTAAAAGCGTGGTTTGAAAATTATTTAGTGGTTTATTGGCAAATGCAGAAGGCGTGCGACGCCAAAATTCTCAAGGGAGGAAAAAAGAAAAGAAAAAAAAACTTCGTTCGCGTGGTCATAAAAAAAGTATCCTATGTCCGTCTTTGTGTGTGTACAGTAACTCCTTATCAAATCTTATCAAGATCATTTCAGCCTTTTAGTCATGACAACGCAACAAACATCTAGATAGATACAAAGTTACTTCCTATAGGTCGCTAGATGGCGTTGATCCATATTTGTGCAGTTTTTCACGTTTAGTATGGACTGACAGTTGTATTGTAGGGAGTTCTGAATCGCGCAAGTGATTTTTTTTTCCCTCGAGACGAACTTATTCATTTTGATACCTCGAAGGTTTATTGGTCCTGATACGACTGCGGCTATATTCCTGAGGTTAGGATAATCCTTTATTCACATTCTATCAATAATGATTTTTATTATATTTGAATACAACATAGTTGTTAATCACAAGTGC
Organism: Apocheima hispidaria; assembly: GCA_947579745.1. Lineage (NCBI taxonomy): Eukaryota > Metazoa > Arthropoda > Insecta > Lepidoptera > Geometridae > Apocheima > Apocheima hispidaria. The sequence goes on along the minus strand of OX388164.1, from coordinate 13,639,057 downwards.
ACAACTACGAAACGTGCCTCACAATATTTCTCTAAGATACCGGCAAGAAATCCTGTAAAAACACAAGTTCAAAAACCTCTTATTTACCAGAGCTACAGAAAGACTGCATTTGTCATAAGAAATGCCAAAACTTCGTAATAAAATTAAAGTCCTTTAGTTTCAACACTAACCTTATTCGCATTTTGGCTTGAAATTTTAATTCGTTAAGCGACATTTCCACAAGCAAGAATACACCGTGAAAGTTTTGAGAGAATAAAAGTTGCAGACATTAAAATTAGTATAATTAAAGTTTGATTTTAATTTTTGGAGCCTTGTGATTTCTTTGTCACTTGTGATTCACAAGTTATCAGGAGTATCATAGTAAAATTAATCGTCACACTCTTAGCGTGGAACGGAAACCGGCTCTCAAGTAAGAATATAATACTTGTAGCGTTAACATTGCTCGTAAAAGCCGCTGCATAATTCGAATTAGTAGACGGTCTACGACGTCTACAGCAGGCATCCCGTCTACGAGGCTACGGAGCTACGTTGCTACGAAGTGCTACGAAAACTGTATTTAATTAATGCAGTACCAGGAACGGGTTAAAAGCTCCTCTTTCGCAGTTCACGCACTGCTGCCCTTAATGTACCCTTAATGTCAGAACAGTGCTGTTCCATTCGGCGAACGATACAGCGATCGTGGAATTACTAATTGTACAACTAATTTAACACTCGCCTGTGTTAATAATTATGCTGGAGTGTTCGTGATTCATTACAACGTTTAGTAATTTAAAGCGTGTTTACTATTTTTATGAAATTGAATAAGCATTCTGAAATGAACAAATAAGCCCCCTTATCATGGACGTACCTGATCGTGATAGTAATAGCGCGCGAGCGGGATCGCGCATAGTGCGAGTATGTTGGTGGCATGCTATCACAAGCAGAATCACGAACGTTCATAATAAGGGCAAAGGTCCCGTGATCGGATATTCTAAAAAAAAAAACTGCGTCAAATATACACATGCAAATGCCGCCTTGTTCCCGTAGACTCGGAGACTTTCGCTTTGTTCGGTCACTTATATTTTACAAATTCCAAGAATACTATTAACAATCGTATTAAGAGTTTTAGTAAATTCTTGCCTATTAATTACGCAAATTCCCATAGTCCCACAGTTCTCTAATTTCACACTAGTGTGTTGTAGTGTTGCGGCAGTAGTTCTTAGCTTTAAGAGTTGAATCCTGCCTCGTAACTACCCGCCCGTAACCAATAAATAAAAGTATCTACATGTATGTAAAATTTCAAAATTGTCCCAATTGAGGAAATCGATGAAACATTTCACCTAAAACGGGAATGTCAATGAAGTTGAACTCCAGGAATTCCCAAGGTTAATTCCCGGATGGAAAATTCCGGGAAACGAACGCTAAGGGTATCCGATACCTAAAGTAGTTTGACATTAAAGAGTGGACACTGACGAGTTATTTGAGTAGTTCAATGACACTCGGGGCTTGGAATTATCGGCTTGTTCCGTCTTCAAAATCAACTAGCTAAAATTAAAACATTTAATTTATGACAATTTTATTCATCATCATCATCAACAGCTTGAAGAAGTCCACTGCTACCAGCTACGGAGCTATTCCAAAAGTTTTTCTACCAAGAAACTGAGAATTTACTCTCAGTCCTTAAGGTAACTGCGTAGTTCTGAATCCTTCAATCAATTCATGCAAAGACTCCAAAAGGCCAGCTGTTAAGGACCATGTCTCAGTTGCACATGTCATCAGTGAATTTTTTATTACAAAAAACTCTTTAACATCGCAGTTAATCCAATAATTTGTTTACGATTAATAAAATTATATCTGAGGCCTTTGGGCGGCTTTTAAGACGTAAGCAACCGCTTTCTGAAAACTATTAATAAGTTACTTAGTTAATAAGTTGATCAATGAGATTTGATTGATTTGATTTTTGGTGATGGTTTGAGTTGGCCAATTTGTTCGATCTACAGCTATTCGGAATTAGTTCCGGAATTTTCCACAGACTTTTTCTTAATTTTATGCTTATTATGTTTAAGTTCATGCATAAACATACCCAGCAGTAGTGTCCAAACATATTAATATAATTTATTTATTTAACGTAATATTGATTTAATTTTAAAACTTAATTAACTAAAACTTTACTTAACTACAAAATTAACATAATAAAAAAAAAAAAAAAAAAAGTAATATCATTTTAAAACTTTTAATTTCTTAATGTTTTTCTTGCTTGTTATGGATCATGTTTCCGCAATAAATTTCTATTATTACTATACAGGCTGCACGCTATGAGTTTTGCCGCGCGGCTAGGGTTCCTGATTTCTCGACATTTTTTTCCCTCGAGTATCGAGAATTATTGAGGCGCATTTGACAAGCTTTCTCGGTCTCGAGTCTTTATATAAAACCCGTTAAAAGTTGTTGAAATTTAATTTAAAAAAGCAAATTTGTAATCCGTGATTTTTTTATTGCACCGTAATCATTATTTTGTAGTTTTAGGGACCTCTTATTTAGGTAAGGAAAGGAACAAAAATTAAAACCTTCTTTAATAATAAAAAAATTAAATATTATTATTTAAGTAATCTTTTCTTAAACTAAGAACAGATTATTATGTACACAAATACCAGAAACAAAGAAAAAACATTTATTAACGAAAATTACGTGAAAAGTAATTAAAATAAATTCTCTAGTATCTTGTAGTAACAGTAGTCTATTTTTCCAGTTTTTTAATCAGTCAGTCATATAAAATTTAACATAGGTATTTAATAGTTTGAAAAACCAGCTGCGCCGTCTAATCTAAGCGGGGGATTCACTGGTGCCGCGCCGAATTACGAAATGTGTGATCTGTGTGAGTGAACAAATTGAATGCACGGGCACGAAGCGCGGGCCGTGCTACGCGGCAAATAATAATCGTACTGTGCCCCTGGCCTTATTCAATTTCGGAACTCGAGAATTCTCTGAATTTCTCGTCTCGAGTGATACCAAATTTCTCGAGTTTTTTCGAGTTCCAGTAAGCTCGAGCAGAAACCCTACGCGCGGCAACCAAGCTTGCTGGCGGCTATTAGAACCAAAAACACCCGCTGGCATGCCCGGCGGCCGTGCCGCCAGCATAGTGTGTAGGAACTTTGACTTAGAAATGTTTGAACACACTATATTGGAGCGTAAGTAAGTGGCAAAATGGAACTTTCCCAAGCAGACTCAGCAATAGAGACCTACACCACTGCAAAAATATTATAACTAGGACTACTAAGAGCACCCCCCGGGGTCACCCGCTATTCTACAGAAAACAAATATTTTTCCGGGATAAAAAGTGGGTAAAAACAATAAGTGTTCATCCAGAGTATAAGCTACCTCCATACCAAATTTCATCAAAATCCGCTTACAGAGTTCAACGGGAACAAACATTTACATACCTACACACTTTCGCATTTATAATGTTAGTGTGAGAGAGATATAAACTAGGGTTTTTCAAGGTCAGATTGACTATACAATCATCTTTTAGGACTGCGTACTTCATTTTCGACCACATCGACGCTTGTCAAGAGGAAGTTGTGTTCGAGTTGGGGATCAAACGCGGATTTATAGTCATAGTCATTTAAAAGGCAAAAAAAAAAGCCAGCAGTAAAGCTGCCATAAAATCATAACTATCGCATACTAAATGTATGTAAATTATAACAAAAATTATATAAATTAAATAAAAAAATATAAAACTCGTCATAGCTAAAAAACCAACGTTGTAAGGCTTGTTATAAAGCTTTGCATGCTATGCAATGAATAAAGAAAAAACAATATTTAATCAGCAAAAGTAGATTCATAGTTTCGCTAATTATCGCGCCCAGAACGAGTTCTATATAATAATAAAATAATATGGTGCAACACGGTACTTGCGCTGCAACTGGTGAACATAGATATTAGCTGGAGATGTCGACAACATGTAATTACACGGCTTTGGAACCAATCAACAACATGCTAAATATTAACGTATTTATTTACTGAAGTTGGTTTAGATTTTTAATGTGTACAGATGTAAGAACTAGGATGTTTAAAATAAATAAATAATAATAATAATGCGTCCCACTCATAGCTAACAAACACTCACACTCGCACTCGAAGCCTTAGTGGAACACACACAAAGACAACCAACTAACATCCAGACCCAGAGCAGACATAACTCATCATTCAAACATCTGCCCGGCCGGGATCTCATAAGGCAGACACGCTCGCTACCAACTAAGCCAGGCATAGCAGGGGAATTCAAATTTAAGTGAAACGGTTAACGGGAACGCAACAAAAACAACTATCGTAATCTTCGACCAATTACTATTATCCCAAACATGCCAAATAATTAATCTTAACTGTCGCATACCAGAGCTTAGCCGCAAAATACCCAATTCTAAAAATGACAACTGAGTGTAAGACCAATTCTCAAAACATCTATTTCACCAAATGCGTAATCTCCAAAATAGGCCACATACTGGTTGACATCTCGTATCTAATCGCACCAGTTGTATTTCCTTGGCGAAAATTGAATGAATGACTTTTGAGTCAACGTAAGGGCGATTAATGACCTCGACCCGTTAATTTTAAATAGAGCTTGTCTAGATGCGCGATCAACTGGTTCATAACTTTTTTATATTAGCTTCGCCATAGAGAAAATAATTATACTAAGAGTGATAAGTCCAAAGAAAGATGCGTAGCTCGATTGTAGTACTATAAGGACATGGATTGTCGCTAGTACTGTAATCTGCGACATGATGTTCACAATCTACTTGACTTGAAGTTGAAACCCAAGCTAACTCATTCGTAATGGTACGGAGAAAAAGCGCGACTTTTAATGAATATTTTTGCATTAATTATATCAGTAACATTCTTAATTTCATATTTTATTTGTAAAACTCGCTAGGTTTTCAAGAGAAACATTATGTTTGGAAACATAATTTTTACGTCGTATATTGCACCGAATTTAAACTAAACCTTAAATAGCGGTCACATACTAATACTATGTATCTATATTAACCATATTTTCATCGGCTTTCATAGCGGTTTGGACATTAGCTGAATACGTCGGTGCCATCTAGTTTTAAGCAGATTTTTCGGGGGTACTCTTCGTAGTATAATATTGTTATACTTCTCGTGCAGATTTCGTGCGATATCCCAGCAATGGGATGATTAAAGGGTGAAAAAAAAATAAAAAATTGCAATATTTTTTTTAATTCCTCTCTATTTAAATTTTTATCAGTTTTATTAAATTAAAACCAAAAATGAAAAATTTCTAGAAAAATATGTAACATCTCAGGCAAGCGTGACGATTACCACCACACACGCGACTTACTCGTCTCCTCACTCAGTTGCTTAAACAATAGTCGCAGAATCTTCTCTTTATTAAAGTCAGTAACTGATGGAAAATAGCGATCACAAGTTTATTCGAGTGTTAACTTGTAGAAGCTCGTGAAAAGGCTAAGTACCGGCACTTGTCTTCACAAATCTAATTTACCGCCGAGTCCGATCGCACGCCTAAGTATTTGTCGCCAATTTCCGAACCTACTTCGGAACCGGAAAGGTCTGGCCCGAGCTCTAGCTAATTTTCCGCCCTGTCGCGTCGGTAGTTAGCCCGCGTGACGTCACTTCCGGCTATTACGCCTTCATATTACTAAAGCAATGCTAATAACCATATCTTCTACCTTGTCATAGGGAATATCGTATAGAATCCTTGAAATTGTCAATGGAATAGCTGATTGTGTTATTGAGATACAGTTCTAGAGTGTCGATAGAGTTTTTGTGGTTGAATGTGCCGTATTAGAGTCACTTTGACGGCAACAGGAAAACTATATGGAATTACTTTTTTACTTGCGTTTTATGAGCAAAATAAAAATGGCAGAACATGTTCCGTCGTCATTATTGAGCTCGTTTTAGGGAGGTATTTAAGTTTTCTTCAGGCGCTTCTGTCACGAGGAACTAAAAAAAAACAAGTTTCAAACATAGATTCATAAGCCACTAGCTGCGCCCCTCGGTTTCACCCGCTGTTCTACAGAAATGGTAAAAAAAATCGGGATAAACAGGCCTGTGCATACGGGAGATATATAGGGAATACGCTACCTCCATACCAAATTTCATTCAAATCCGTTCAGCCGTTACACAGTTGAACGGGAACAAACACACTTACATACAAACTTTCGCATTTATAATATTAGTGTGATTACTAACGAGTCCCTAAAAAGTCCCTTATAATATATTTCGATAGTGTAACAGGCTGAAGCGAGACTACACAGTTTGTGATTGGTTGCACCGTATCGGCACCTAAATTATTATTAAAATATCATGGTTAAATAAGTGTTATCTATGTATTACTGTCTAAATTGTAAACCAAAGCTGTATAAAGGTCAGCAGGTAAGCTCAGTACGCACGCTAACGGCGGCGCGGCGCGGGCATACATCAATACACTGGGAATAGCGCTGCAGGTGCTATACATTACAGCGCGAACAGCGCGAGTCATAGAAACGGCGGGGCTATGAACATTCGATAGACACATTTTGTTTTAATAAAACGGGAATATTCACGTTAAATTGAGTCGGTTATTCCGACTATAGTTTCGATCACATTCGGTGACCTTTGTCAAGGAATGCTTTGCACTGAGTGCAGGGCAAGACGAGGTCGCGCGCGTGTCTCGCTTAGCATTCCTTGATAAAGGTCACCGAATGTGATCGAAACTATAGTCGAAATAACCGACTCAATTTAACGTGAATATTCCCGTTTTATTAAAACACCTCACATTATCTAATGATTTGTAAAATGATGTTTGTGGATCTATAAATAAGTTCCACATAAGTATGTGTAACGTTACAAAAATAACTCAGTCGGATCTTTCAGGACTAGAGAAAAGGGGCTTCTACAGTTAAGAGCAATCTTACAGTTTCGTGCATTATACTAGCCTTGACTATGATCACTATTACCATGATGAACTTCAGTAAATGGACCAAAACAGATTAAACAGGAAAAAACAAAAACACTTTCCAGGGTAGAGTTGCATCCTCCATGAGACAATTGTGATAAATTGTCACAGGATATTTTATTTGATGACTTTTTGAGATCCTTGAAAAGGCTTCGCCCATACTTAAGCTCGGCGACGGACGCCTCAGATGCGCTGAGCTACTCTGATGACGGCGAGTCAGTAAGGCAAGACGAAGGCGATCCGATCGCGACCTTAACCCTGCTCTTGACACCCTTACTTTTCTTTAAAAGGTTAGGATGTTTCTAATTCTTCTCCAGGGACATGTGCTAATGACCAAACTCCCTAAATGTATTTCCATGGCCCCACACAATCTTGGCACCGCGCTACGTATGACGTATTTTGCATTTAAATTTTATAGTTACCTCTTCCTTCCTTATTATGAAATGTATACGTACCTTTTTGCAAACTCATTTACTTTATTTATGTTATGAGTTTGGATATTACGTTGCGAGACTGAGGTCCACCGAGCTTTCGTTGCGAATAAAAAAAACAAAAGATTTTACAAAGTTTCTGAAAGCTCTCATAAAGACTACTGATATAGATTCGGTCGCTTTAGTTGTAGACCAACGCCATTTTTTTTTTTAAAGATATTAAGCAATATTTTAACAACATTTTTTTTTAATTACGTCATTAAAAATATTATAACCTAATTCTTTTTTCGACAAGATGTTTGCCCTATTGCTCATTAATTATAATATTAACATATGCCCGCCCGGCTTCGCTCGCATAGGCTAACACCACATTTACCCCTTTTGGGGTTGATTTTCGAAAAATCCTGAAGCCTTTCTTTATTTTTTATGGATATTACATAAACAGTGTTTCATTGGGTGGCATGTTCTTTTTTTAATTCGATACATACTTCGGGGTCCATTTTACTCCTTTAAAAGTAGAATTTTGCAAAATCCGTTCTTATTGCTCATTCCTATATCCTATTCATCCTAGACCATTTGAGGAATGTTGGGTCCAAATTTCACATCTCTATTTTAAGAGGTTTGGTCTGTGCGTTGATTCCTAGAAAAAGGCTTGTCGCGAGCAAGAACCTTTTCACACAACCGCAATTCCACAATTTCATAGAATTTATTAGTCGTCGGTGATTTTTGATTGGTGAGGTATTTCCCCCAAAAAGATGTTTGCTGCGGCGCCATTTAGCGGCCGATTTTGATAATATTTGACATAAACTTTCGGTACTCGATTCTTAACAAGAATATCGAATAACTATGAGTAAAATCAGTGAAGTGATTGTCAAGATCGTGAAGTCGCGCGGTCTCACTTCAGTTTGAAATACCAAACCAATAACAAATCGCCGACGACTAAAAAACTCTATAAAATTGCAGAACCTTTATACCAAGTTCCCTAAAGATTGGTTGAAAAATTCGATCACCCGTATACGCGAAACATACGGACATTATCAAAATCGGCCGGTGTATGTCGCCCTAGCAATATTCCCCTTTTTTGGGAGAAGTTACCAAGTTTCGTCAAGATTGGTTGAAAAAAACGACATGTAAGCGACTACCAAAATACGGACAGATAAAAGCTAATTTTGCCAGTTAAAACAGACTTTCGTTCGCATCACTCACTCGGTCAATAAAATTGAAATATAACAAGTTAATAATGGAAAAAATAATTTCAATTAAAATGTTTTTATAACGCTCTTACTTTATTTTATATGAGCAAAAAAGTTGAGTGTGCGAGTGAGGAAGCGCGTATTGTGTCAGCAGGACCTACAGCCTGAAAAACGGCGAAATAACAGAACTGTTACCATAATAATAGTGCCACTGACTACTTGACTAGGCTTCCGTATTGTGACAAAGAAACCGAGTTTCGATCGAGTTTATTTTCATTTTATACTTCAGAGCGCTGCGCGGTGACAACTTCAATGCAACAACACCATTCATTATTCATACTCTATTGAATGATGTAAATGAGAATGGCTATTGAAATGAACAAGAATAGGACAATGTAGAATGTTTCTGTTTTACGTTACATTTGTACTTCATGGATTGCAAATGCTTTGAAATTCATGCTTTGGCTATGATCAGTAACAATAATAGAAATCGACGGGATAGCCTCCTAGTTTTCACGCATTTTTACACACAGAGGTTACACGTTCCTTATTATAGCTTGGAATTTCTTAAGCAGGAATTCAATTTTACAATTGAAAGCCTCAGGAATATTTTGTGTTTATTCAACAAAATTAAAATTTCTAAAGAAAAACCAGATTACTTTTGTCGCAGAATAAATAATAGTAGAACCACAGAAGGTACACTCGCAGGAGACAAGTAAATAAATAGATATTTGTAAAGTTGCAGAGTAGATTTTACTATATATACAGCAAAGCATAAATACCCTCAGACGTAAAGCACGAGAAAAAGGTAGTGTTCGCTCTGTCAGTTGACACTACTCACTTGTTAGGTTGGAAGTGAAACCGGTGCCGCCTGCGGGTTTCACGGCTAAACGTTAAAAGTCAATAAAACTGTAGAGTTAACTCGTAAACGGAGCCCGCTTGCCTAAACAGCGAGCGAAATTACTGGGCACAAAGATATTTAACACCTAATATGTCTGGGTGACTAGCGCAGTGTGTTGCCGCGCAGGGTTGAACTGTTGAAATTCAACATTTTGGGTGGCACTGACCTGTTATGGGCAATTGCTCGTCTCGTCACTCATGTACGCTGTGTAAGCAAATAATGTTGAATGTGTGATTTTTAAATTTTTCATTGTGTTCGGTGCATACCAAGCCTGATTTTATACGTCGCGGGGCATTCAATTATCCCAGATGGTATCTTTATAGAGGGTGTAACGTCGGCCTGCGATACCATTGTTGGATCGAAACTGATATCCGAGATGATAAATACAAGAGAGTTTAATAGGCCGGCGGGTGCTGCGAGTTCAGGCATTCTACTTAATATGTTATCGGGTCTTTTACCCGGATCGTTGTAGCTCGTATCGGAGGTCCTTGAACTATCTATAATATTAGGCATTTATTAAGTTACAATTGTGTTATTTAAATTATGTTTATAATATAGTTAAATATTAAGACGTAATATTTATCTTTGATTTCCTTTGTTGTTTTGAGACAAATGGAAATTTTGCTTTCGGCTATGATTTTGTAAACATTATGGCGAAAAAATTTCAAGATAATTATTATATTTCATAAAAACAATATCAAAAAAACAACTTTTTTACTCTGCCAAGTCCTAATAAAATTGTAATGGGAAGGCACTCTAAAAGAGCTCTCACAAGTATAATAAGACAAAATGAGAGTAAGCACTAAAAGTGGAACAGCGCGCTGTTCCACTTCTGCAGCGTCACAATTCCAACCGATCCACATTCACAACAAGATCATACACCGGTGTGACTACAGATAAGTTAATTCACCTTACGTAATATAATCAATATACAGTTTTATGGCTGTGAGACAGCGTGATATCTTCTCATCCAAAATCCCGCAGTGCCTGAAGACAAGGGTCTTAAACCAATGTGTGTTGCCAGTGACGACATATGGAACTGAAACGTGGTCTTTGACCACTGTTCGCACAGCAGGCAAAGGAGAGAGTTATGCTCGGAGTTTCATTGCGCGATAAAATCCGGAACGAGGATATTCGTCGAATAGCTAAAGTCACCGATACAGCTTTCAGAGTTTGCAAGCTGAACTGGCAATGGGCAGGGCACAACACGACACTCGAGGAACCGATAACCGATGGATAAGAAAGGTTCTTGAGTGGCAACCACGCAGCGGAAGACATCGTAGGCAGGCCTCCCACTAGGTGGACTGACGACATTGTGAAAGTCGCGGGCAACCGGTGGCTGCAAGTGGCACGTTGTCGGTCGGTGTGGCGCTCTAAGAAGGAGGCCTATGTTTAGCAGTGGACGTCTTCTGGTTGATGATGATGATGAGACAGCGAGATGTCATTTCAAAAACATCCACGACAAAAAAATCACAAAACGGTCTTACTATGAAAACTGACATGGTTCTCAAATATTTTATTTTAATAAAACGGGAATACTCACGTTGAATTGAGCCGATTATAATATACCTATATTCCAACTATAGTATCGAAAAAGCATCCGGTGATCTTTTTCAAGGAACGCGCGTGAAGCGCTCGTGACCTAGTCTTGCCTTGCACAGGAAAAACCTTTTTTTAATGTGAAACTTTCCATCTAATGCGTTATGTATACTTTTTCCAGCAACAGTAAACTACATTCGTTAGTCAAATAATTCTATGAGCATGACCAACTAATTTCATGAACAATTAGCAGCTTTGTCACAACAAGCTGCGACGAATGATCTCGCTAATGAAATCATGACGAATTAATTATGTGCGTACTGCGATCAGGTTCCAACGAGACGTAATTATTGTTTTATGTTGTGCAATGTCACCTACCTACCTGCTTGTTATATAACTAATTTACGACATGTGTATATGTATAATGAGTGCGGATGAGGGCGCTGCTGGCGCGCGGTTGTTATACCGGCCATAATAATGTTATGCCGGTTGTTCCTAAGATTCCTGAAAACCACCACTAACTTATACATTTAAGTGTAACGAATGGGAAAGATACTCTCGAAGTTTTTGACCATTATAACTGCTTTGGACAGATGTGATGTTCAGTTAGGTAAGTCCAACTTCGACAAAGAGCTCGCCCGAAGAATCCAACTCGGATGGGTAGCATCCGGGAAATTGCGTGGTATCTTCTCGTCCAAAATCCTGAAGAGAAATAAATAATAAACAAATAGCAAGTAATATTATTAAAACATACTTACATACTCACATCTATAAAATTAACCCCAAAAAAAACTTGGTATGAACTGTGTCGCAGTGGAAAAGGTCTTTGATATTACTTGGCTTTGTAAGATTCTCGAGCGTTTAAGACGAAATATGGGAAAGAAAATGATAAAACAGGTAAGGAGAATTCTGTGGAAACAGGTAAACAAAAACCCGAAAAATTAAATCATTTAAACACTCTTCGATCAAATAAAATACGAGAACAAAATTTAAATAAAAGTGGGATAGAGATTTAACATCTACCTATTTGATTGTTTTGTAAACATTGTATGTACCACGCAAGAGAGTATTTTCTTCGTGGTAGATACCTACTTATTATATGACTTTTTACACCAGATATTAATCATATTTTGAAACTTCATAAAAACAACTTAACTTTTACAATGCCAAGGGAAGGCCTTCGACTAGCAATGGTACACTATAGGCTAGCAACAAAATCTTTTACAGTGAGTGACAGATTGATACCTGTCATATTGACTTCTGTCACCATCATGTGCCTTCGGAGGTAAACTAAAGATTGTAACTGATACTTGTCACACTGACATCTGTAATTTTGAAACCTGCCATCCATGTTCTAACCTGTGTTGTATTTATTACGTGTGTATCGCAGTGATTCCTAGAAACTTCACGTTCCGGACGATTTGCTAACAATACATCCTGCGAAATGGTCCTTCTGATTGTCATGATTAACATCAGCCAAAACACGTCCACTGCTGAAGATATGGGTGGGTTGCCATAAGCCCTGTTGTAGGTAGATGTAAGCTACAATACTGCAAGCCCAATACTACAGACAGGTGTCTTCGGGATCGCAGAACACACACCTTTTACTAAGAGGACGCTGCAGCTCGTCTTCTGGTGGTTATGTTCGCAGCTTTAGGACATGCCCGTGACTGTGTAATGGTTCATGTGATACCATTAGCTTATCTACCTACCCATATAAAATAATGTAATTTAAAGAAAATTCGCTCTCCGAGTAAATGAACAACAGACTTAAGCGAGGACGTGAGTGGTTTTCAAGGAACTCTTCGATCACTGATGTATCTTCAAAGAAAAGATTAGGATAATAAACTAGTTTTTTTCTTAAAACAGGTTACAGCGTACAGGCTTCGTAACGCTAGGTTCGTTCGTACGTTGCTATGGAACTCGAAGTTGCGCATTAAAAATTACATCCGAGGGAAATCGTGTTAGATATTTGACATCAATGTAATATTTTTAGCCCGAAACACATCTAAGTGACGTGACATGATCTGACAAGTTTTCCATGCTCGTAAACTCTATATTATCCCACCTGCCACTTGCCACGAGTTATATGAAAATTTGTCAGATAACGTGTCACGTCACTTGATGGTAGGTTCGTTCCGATTTGTATTACTCTTTCAGAGTCCTGAAAGTCAAGGGTAGTACCATACCTTTGCCAGTTATTCAATTAACAAAGTTATTATTAAGTTATTATTTTTGTAGTAGTGTGCCGAATTAATGTGTTCCGGATCACAATAGTGCCAGTGAAATAAAAGATTCGAAATATTTATTGCATAATGTAAGGTGAAAAAAGTTCTTATAAAATTAAATTATGTACAAGACAAACTATTTCCTTAAGAGGTTCGCAAAAATTTAAGTATAAAACATGTACCTACGAGTAACTTAATAATTAACTCACTTTAGTACGTTCATTTTTCGTCGGACTAGGCTTTCATTTGACCACAACGACAACGACGATGTGGCCGAAGATGTAGCACGCTTGCCTAGGAAGCACCCATTCACTCTATTCAGGAAAAGCGCCGGATTGTATTTGTTCGGAAAGACAGACGCAGGCAAAGAGTTCCACACCTCTGCTGTCCTTACTAAGAAGGTGGATTGGAAACGTTTAGTACGTTTGAATAGTATATCCACCATTAGAGGGTGGTGGTATATTCACAACTAAATTTCTATTTAACTTTTTTGTTTTTGTTCTATGATTTTTATTTATTTATTTTCCAACTTACAGCTATCATTACAGGTTACTACCTACCTTTTGTTAGTATGTATACTAATTAATACAATTTCAATGTCAGTTTTTTTAAATATACACATTAACTTAACAACCATGTTGCTAATTTTTTTTTAAATTAGTTTCTAAGAAGAATTTTTAATTCGATCATAATTTTATTGTAAATTGTTATTGTAAGCTATTGTAATTATTATTAGTTGTTATTGTTTTTGGTAAGAGTCCTCCTCCCTCTTACATATCTCTATAGGTGTTGGAGACGCGAGCCACGAAGTACTGGTATTTAATGTGAAACTTTCGTAATTTCTTCAAGGCTTGCCCACACGAGTGAAAACGAGTCAACTATTAACTAAGAATGATGTTACCCAGCGTTCATTACTCAGTGTTGATATTATGTTACTAACAAGCTTGTCTGCAAACTGCCTTAATGAGGGCCGCAGGGTGCCTACAATGTACTGAATTAAGTTTTACTTCACTGTGTATGCATCCTGTGCTGTGCTCTGCTGTCATTACTATTCAGACAGCTATTGACCAAGCGAAGCGAAGGTTCACGATCTTAAAGAACAGGTCGTCATTAGAATGTATGTTTGTATGTATATTTGTCTGACGATATGTGAACCGTTGATCCGTTGATTATTTTGTGACCTTAAATTTTAAGGTCACAAAATAATCATACAAAAAAATCAAATGTAATACGTGTATTCAGAGATTTGATTGAGAGTGCATTTAAGTGCCGTCACAACCAAGGTCAGGCACTTGAATCTATAATATTCCAGTAGTTTGTTATATTATGTATATATATGTATAATGTACATACAAACTATTTAATTTTCGATAATGACGTTTTAATAATCGATTTAATTATGGCTTAACACTTCAGGCTCTTGAACAGTTGCGCTGTCACGACAAGTCTAACATAATGTTACACCACAAAAAGGTATTTCAGTACCAACTGAACAGCAAATCAAGTTCATTTATTTTCTATGATCTTAAATTAGAATCTTTGTAACGGTTTTACACGACGTACTACGTAGGCGATCTTGATGCGAATGCGAAACGGCGCGGCGCTGCGCGAAAACAGAATATACCTACTGAAGTGAATTGATGTCCTACGTGGCCATACGCACGCAAACCTTAGTGTGGTGCAGCGCAAAACGAAGCGAACATAACTAAAAAAAAGTAACGTCCATGACAAATGGACAGTGCCCATTGAACGGCGGCGGCGGCGGCGGCGGCGTGATGAACGTAGGTACTCGTAGGAAAAAGCCGCTGCGTCGAACCATATCGCATTGAATTCACGTGTCACCACATCGGATCGCTTCGCGATTGCGTTCGCTTTGAATCGCCTACGTAGTACGTTGCCTTAGAACTACACTATTTTATACGGGCAAGACAAATGTTTATCGAGCAGTTAGCGCATTCAAACGAGTCTCTCGGTAATGTCTAGGGTACCTGGCTCGTCGTAACCGTCTAGTGTTTGAATACCTGAGTGCCGCTCCACTAGAGGGCGCTTGTACGTCACGGAATGTTCCCTATAATTGGAAAGAAAGACTTCAAGACAACATGCCATAATATTATTAAATTGTTTAAATTATTTATTAGTTTGCCTAATTTTATTTTAAACATAGTTTAATTGGTACAAGTGACTTGCCTGTTATATTCAATGTTATATATTTCTAGCCTATAAATATTTCACAAGTGATTTTGCATGTTTGACTAACCTCCGAATACTGAAACGCTTGTAAACTTTGACGATAGATTAAGTCTATTGCTGCTTTAGCATTTGCTTAATTTCAAATTTCTTTATTGATGACAGAGGGGTCACATTAATGCGCGACAAAGGCAGTATTACAATTAATTTGTTGTCAAAGTTAACAAACGTTTCAGTTTTCGGGGGTTATATTCATGACTTGTTAAGCATATGTAAGGATGTAGTTTGACTGCCCCGGTGGCTCAGTTGGTAGTGAACCTACGTTCTGTGCTTGGGGGCGTGGGTTCGATTCCCATCTAGGACAAACATTTATGTGATGAATATTTGTGTTTGTTCTATGTCTGGGTGTTAATATCTATATAAGTATGTATTTAAAAAATATCTATGTACGTATATCAGTCTCTGGCAGCCATATTACAAGCTTTGCTTAGTTTGGGGTCAGATGACCGTGTGTGCAATAATGTCCCAGATATTTATTATTTATTATTTTTAAATAGAAAAATTGAATTATACAAGTAATGAAGAATTATGTTTTAATAAAATGGGAATACTCATGTTCAATTGAGTCTGTTATTCCGACTATAGTTTCGATCATGTTCGGGGACCTTTATCAAGGAATGCTATAAGCGTGACACGCGGACCTGCTTTACTGATCGCGGCAATCAAAGTATATCGAAACACTCGAATTAATTCCCCCCGCGCTTCCAAAAGGAAAACAAGCTCCTGTCTGAGCCTTTTGTGATACTTTTTATGTATATTTTAAAGCACTTTCGGGCCATTACGTGCGCGGAATAAATTCAACGCGTTACCAGCCAGTTTACTGACAACTTAGACACGCAAATAACTACCGTTTATGTAAACTCGATGGTTTATATTCATTTACTCTTTGAAGAAACGATTTAATTTGAAACAATTTTATGTTGGATTTATTTTCTGGAATCGGTTACATGGAGAAGGTTGGTACGGTACGGTTGTAAGAATGTTGTATACAAGATAACAAACAACTTTTGTACTAAGACTTTTGAAAATTCGCGAAAAAAAACGGCAGTTCCTTACAAAATGTTCGTGGAATAAAATGTAAATGAATGGTATTGGAATAAAATGTAAATGAAGATCCTAATTACTTTTTGTAGTTTCAGAGTCATGAATTTGGGTGAAATTGTAAACAAAGATGCTATTATCAGTTTTCCAATAAACTGAATGCGATATTGAGCTCGCTTCCCTAGCCTCCTTGTTACCGAAAACCTCGTTACCCCGACGACACGGATGTTAAAAGCATTTCCGCCATCATTTCATATAACCATATTCCTCAATTGATTGATCACAATAACTTAAGTCTCTCTGAGGAGATGAGAGGGACGACCCTATAGAAGACTTGCAGTACGAGCTTAAAAAACTAGCAAGAAAACTTGCTAAAGGTGTCTGCAATGAATTGCATTCTTGCTAGTTTATTTGGATATTATTTTTTCTTGAGAATTGATAAAATTACTACAAGTACTCTGTGTATTGCCCGATAAAGTGTAGAATCACTTTAAGGCGAGGTCGAATCGCAAAACAACAAAGTGCAGCATTTTTCAGCGCTTTGTTCGAAGTGACTAGATTACTTAATCAGGTGCAAAAAATACTGCAGATAGAAAATAAAAACGCGTTTACCCGAATAAAATTTTGAAAATCTGGCTTAGTTACAAAATAAATTGCTTTTTGCCGATTATCGGAAATATACAAATCAAATAAAAAAAACTACCTGGTTCGCCGTATAAACCACAAGCCTGGATATTTAATTTGTAAAAGAAAATTTGTAGTTACCGCTGAAAATTCAGAGCATTTGATTTCAGAAGGGTTTTTCAGGGGGTCATTTTGCGATTTTTTATTTTGTAACTAAGCTCAAGCTAATGCTCAGCGAGACACGCGCGCGACCTCGTCTTGCCAGGCAAGACGAGGTCGCGCGCGTGTCTCGCTGAGCATTCCTTGATAAAGGTCACCGAATGTGATCGAAACTATAGTCGGAATAACCGACTCAATTTAACGTGAGTATTCCCGTTTTATTAAAACAAAATGGGACAATACTTATTTTAAATCACAATCAGTCCTCGCCTTAAGTGTTTCTATACATAAAGTGTAAAACTGATTCTACACTTTATCGGGCAATACGCAGAGTACTTACCAGTAGAAACTGGTAGTGGCGTTTTCGCTAAGTCTCACCACCTGTAGCTAAACTGTACTATCCATACTGCCAGCATACTAGTATTACAGCATTAGTTACACAAAATTACCCCAACGTAGGGAAATTTACGGTCAGGCATTAGGGGGCAGGACGGGGTGGCGAGGGGTTGCATATGTTCTTCGTAGGCCCTGAAATATTCATACGCGAGTAAGTGACACCATCGATTATTGTAATGAGAGATAGACGGTTCTGTCGCGGTGTCGTCGAGCGCACAACACGCTCGCTATATTATTTGTTTTGTTCTTGTATCTAGCTTATATTAAAAATATGAAACTCTTGGTCGGTTTGTTTGTTTTTTGACTTTTACGTCAAGAACGTGATCTTTAGCATAAAGGAAGTAAGCGCATATTAACCTGGCGTTGTGACATTACTTTTTTTGTGGACAGATCAGGCGTTTGGTTGCAGCTCACCTCACATTATTTACACCTCCAGAAGCCTGTGTTTTTTTTGTTCTAAAATAAACAGCTGGGATCTGCAAATGAAAGTTATTTCGAGCTACGGCTCAGTTTCAGAGTCAAAGTCAAAGTCAAAATTTTATTTGCGTGATAATGGGTATACAACTTCATAAATCTAAAAATGTCCATCCATTAACAACCGTTACAGGCGTGCAAAATTATTGATCGAGCAAAGCGAAGGTCTCAGAGTTTACTGGGAATCGGCATTTGTATGTATGTTTGTATGTTTGTGTGTATATTTGTCCGATAATAACTTGCGAACCGTTGATTTGATCTTCATGAAATTTTGTAGGCAAGTAGTTAATTTCAATAAAAAAAATTGCTTCGAATATGAGCTGAATCGGTCCAGGGATTGTGAAGATATAGAGATCGCAAGGCCTCAGTTCGCCGCGAACTACTAGTTTTTTTTTTTAATGCCATTGGTGGCAAACAAGCAGACGGGCCTCTGATGATAAGCGGTCACCTTCGCGTATGGATACCTGTAACACCAGGGGCATCACAGATACGTTGCCGACCTTTAAAGACTCTACTAATAGCCCTTTTGAAGAACCCCATGCTGTAGTTACTCGGGAATACCGCTGTTGGAAGCTCATTCCACAATTTGCAGGTGTGAGGCAAAAAGCATCACATAAAACGCACGGTGTGCGATTTCCACAGATCGATCACATGCGGATGAGCCTTGAAGAAGTTGGCAAGTTTCAATAAGTTTATTATTAATTAAGTTTATTATTATCTCTAACGCCATTCATCGTCGCCTTTTAGAAAAATGACTGGAGTGTCAGTCGTTTACAATTGATTTATCTGCTGAGATCCGCTAATTGAGCTAATTGAGCACCACGCACCAGAGAGTTCCATTATTTTTGCAGTCCCGGAAAACACAATATTTTGTGAAAAAACAGTGATTCACACAGGCAAAACAGTTTGCTATTGCTAGTTTCCTTATAGTATCACATCACTAATGATATCGGTCGTGTGTTTATGGTTGTTATTGTCTTGTTTGTTTCTGGTTGTAATACGGACTTCTCATGAGTATTGTGTGGCAAAAGATGTGACTTGTTATGTAGTTTTACCGTAAGTTCGTATCCGCGACCAATCTCTGCAAATTGAAAGGCACCTAGAAGTATTTTTCTCTTAAATTTTGGCTTCACATATTAAATTGAATATTGGTAGACTTTTTCACAGAAGGTGCCATCTAGCCCCAAAATAAGCAAGGTTGTACTATGGGAACAAGATAACTGATAGAATACATAAATAAAAACAGCCATAGCCAGTACATAGAAACACCCAGACAAAGAACAAACATCCATGTTCATCACACAAGTGTTTGTCTCAGGTGGGAATCGAACCCACAACCTACAAGCTCAGAGAGCGGAAATCCTCCCACAAGGCTAGTCAATAGCTAGTGTCAAGTTTATTAATATTGAATGTAAAATAATATTTGTTTCACAATAAAAATAAGTCTCAGTCAACAATTTTAGTCATGGTTCAGTCCAAGTCATGCTTCAGTGAGGTGGTGGAAGCTCCTACGGAGTTTTAGGAACAACACGAAAAGTTAAAACACAATTCATCCACACTTGTGCACGATAACGAACACCTAATGAATAATTGAATATTCATCATTATTACACATAAACACTATCATTATTACACACAAAGTAAACATGTTTTTTGAAATAATATAAAGCGGGAACAAAATCTTTTCAAAATCTTTGTTGATGCCAAAACTCTATAAGTTTTCTTTAGTGATGGATGAACTCTCGTCTCTGTTTTGTATTGTCACCGCTATTCTCATGTATAAATATTTATATTATGACAGATAGTTCTTATGACTACGAAGAAAATATATTTTTTTGTCGTATTTCTACAGCCAAAAGCTGTTATACTTCACTACTGAACACTATAAAGACAAAGTGAGTGAAGTATATTAAAGTATTTAATAACTAATAACGTATATATAACACAAAATTGAATAGTAATTAATTAAAAAGTTGCTACGTAGGGTCCTAATTTTATATACCTATCTATTTTACTGATTGATGAGACAAGCAAACAAGCAATGGGTTATCATGCTTGCCCACAACAGATTTAAAAAAAAACTGTTTATTACTTCCACTATTACGAAAAATCTACATGCTTGCTTAGTCTAACTTTAAATTTCTTAAGATTGACAACATTTAACTGTCACCATGATACTTACTTATCACATTGATGATTGTCCGGGCATGCTCCCCCAAAATTCTTTATATTTATTTAATAAGAAATATTTTTTCATTACATTTTTGACTATTTTATGGTTTTTGCCATGAATTTTTCCTATTAATGTTTTGGGAAGACTATTAAATGTTTGAGGTAATATGCATATCCCAACCCTTCTTTGTTCAGTCACCCAGTTCAGTGCCACTCAGATTATTGCACTTCAAAGGTTAAAAACCAAGCGCGGCAATGCACTGCGCTGGTGAAATTAGATGTAAATTTTAAGTGAAGTTGTGTTTTAGTGTTGTGAAGAGTCGTGAAATCTCAGTTCGTCGCGAAGTACTAGTTATGTCTAGTTTATAAGGATACGATGGGGCCGATATAGACTTGTAACTAAAAGTCCCTAAAAAAACAAGAATAAAAATATTTAAAAAAAACGCAAGACAATTTTGGCATAATCAGATCAGTTTCATTTCAAGAATCAGATTACGAAACGAGTCCCATCAATACGTTGTCTCTATAAAAGTTTTTACATCTTTTCTAGTTCATGCTCTATACTGCCGAGATAAACACTCAAACAGTTGTTTCTTATATCGTCCCATCGAAAATAAAATCCCGGCCATAAAACTGGATAGTAAAAAAAATTGGCGCAACACCAATATTTCGATGCTAAATTAACGATTATGTACTTCCTTTTATATCACTTATTTCCCTATTGTACGAGCGAAGCGAAGGTCTCAGATTTTACGGTAACAAATCGGCGTTTGTATGTATGTTTGTATGTATGTATATTTGTCCGACGATGACTTGAGGACTGTTGGTCCGATCTTCATGAAAATTTAGAAGTAGTTCAAGCAAATATATTATTTTTGTCCGAATATGAGCACCACCGGTCCAGGAGTCGTGGCGGGGCTGCGAGGTCCGGTTCGAGGTAGCCGACTGATAGTATACGAAGACGACTGAATATAAAAGTTTCTTTTTAAATCAAAAGATGTTCAACATGTCTTGAAGCAAAAAACACACGGGCTTGCGTTCATTCTGAAATTGGTAAGTTTTGAAAATATTAGCAGAATTGTTTACATATAATTAATAATAGAGTATTACAAGTAAAAAATTTTAGGAAAAAAAACCTAACTACTAATTCTATTTAACTGTACAATGAATGAATTGTACATTTCCAATCCAATAAGTCGAACAAAGTCTACACGCTTGTCGTTCTGCAGCGATTATTGAAAAGAACAATAATGCCAAAGAAATAAAGTTGGATTTAGAAAGTTTTCTGAAAATACGAATGTAACCGTACTTTAACTCTACGATATGCAGCCCTTCCTAAATAGGTAAAAAGGCATAAAAATCTCACACTTTCATAATCTTGGTGTGACGCCGAAGGCAGCTGAAACAATATGCGAGAGCGGAGCAGGAAAGGCAAATGCGTAATGACCTCCGGGCCGCTCGTTTGAACGGAAACGCATAAAACCTTACGTAATATTGTGCGGGCCGCGGCCGCGTCCGGTTGGTAGCCTCGTAAATAATGCCCGAATAACGTAGCTATTTATTTTTTATGATTGAAGATTGCGGGCGAGCTATGATATGTTAATGCCGATTCATACTCCAACTACACATTTATTCTATACTAGTTGTTACCGCGGCGTTACCCGTTACTAGTTGTTGTAGTTCACGTGGACCTACAAAAAAATAAGTAGCCTATGTCCATCTCCGATCCTTTAGCTATATCTAAGCAAATGTGCAGGTCGATACGTTCTGCCGCTTAGTCGACCAACAGCCAGACAGAGAGACAGATACACAGAGAGACAGAGTGACAGAGTAAATTTATAATATTAGTTAGGATTATTGGAAGTTCTATAAGACTGCTTTTTATATCCAGAAAATTATTGACACGAATTTGTCAACTACTTAATTTAAGATTAAAGTATACCGCCTACTTGTCCATACCCACCGCTGAATGTTATGTGATTTCGCTGATTTCATAGAAGCCCCAGTAAAGTCTCCACCACTTTATTGAGGCATGACTTGGACTTGACTGTGACTTACTTTGTTTGACTGCGACTTGTTTCAATTGTGAAATATTGGACTTCAATTGAAATATTACAACACTTGACGCTGGCTATTTTTTTATTATCGCAATATACCTCGCTCTTTATTATTGCATGCTGTCTTCACCTGTAAGTATTGTGACATTTAGTTCTATTTTATTTGTGTATATTTTTGACATTGTATTGGTGTGCACAGTGTAGGTGAACCTAAATAAATAAATATATTCGTAGTTCTATAATATAATGGTAACACCAAAAGCGAATAATTTTTTGCTTAAAATGTATGACGAATAAATTTAGTTTTTACTAGATTACCAAAAATTTTTTATGATAAAATCAAAAACTATCAGCGTACTCAAGCCAGATGTCGGTTCCATAGCTCGCGGGAACGAAACCGCGGGGCGCAGCTAGTATATAACATTGTAACTCCACAATTACCGTAACACCGTTGTGTACGCGAGTGTACGTGTCGATTCCGATACTCAGCCCGCGCCGGGTAGAGTAGGGAGCTAACGACGAGTGCTCTACGTAGAGCAGTTGTTGTAAGTGCTACGATTAGCTCTGCCAACAGAATAGACTAACTTGAAGATTCGACGAGAGAGATGTCTGATTATCTGTTTCAGCTATATTACAGTGAACGTATATGTTCTGGGATACAAATGAGCTCGTGCTGAGTACTGAGTGTCGAGATGAGTGACACGCTCGCCTGACGCTCACCGTCAGATTTCCCTATGACAGTTCATTGCCACTCAGAATGTTGAACTTCTAGTTCAAACCCCTGCGCGGCAGTGACGTGCGCACATTACCCTGAAATCTGTAACAGCCTTTTTAAACATCCCACTGCTGGGATACCAGCCTACCCTCGAAGGGCGATTAGGCCACATCCACTACGCTGGCTCAGCGCGGGTTGGCGGATTCACGTACGCCATCGATTTACTTCTCCGGAAATGTGCAGGTTTCCTCACGATGTTTTCCTTCACCGTAAAGCCAGTGGTATCTCCGCACGTAACTTCCAAAGAACTCATTGGTACGGATCCGCCCGGGTTCGAGCCCGCTCCCCCACGAATGTGAGGCGAGCAAGCTCCCACTGTGTGAGCTACCAAGACTTCCATACCCTGAAATATTCGATACTAAAACACTTTAGGCGTACTGATTGCGATAGAAACCTTGCCCCTTTAATCGGAAACACAGTAATGTTTGCACACTACTGTTTGGTAGTCGAATAACTGGTAAAGTTGTATTTCCTCACGCAGAATTCGCAAAAGTGTCTTAATTACCACTACAAATGAGTGAGCATTATACACACTTCCACACTCGCTTACACAAATTTTTGCAAACTATAATAAACAGACATAAAAAAGTATCCTATGTCCGTCTTTGTGTTAACGTAACTCCATATCAAATTTTATCAAGATCCGTTCAGCCGTTTAGCCGTGATAACGCGACAAACATCCAGATCGAGAGGCCATTTTTATGAGATCCATTTTGTGCATTTTTTGACGTTTTGTATGGACTGACAGCTGTAATTGTAATGTAGGGAGTTCTGAATCGTGTAGACGAAGTTTTTGTCCTCGAGATGAACGTATTCATTTTTATACCTCGTATCTTTATTGGTCCCGATACGACTGCGGCTATATTCCTCTGAATTATAGTATTAGTTAGGATTAGGTTTGGTATTAACACAACTCTTGTGATGTATAAGATTGATAAAGACGGTAACACGTCTGAACTGAAACAGGAATCATATATTGTCTTGGATCTTGGATTCTTAAAAATAATTTATTTATTTATTTATTATTAAAACAATATTATTATTATTATAATGTTTATGTAAGGCATTTTTATATGTTATACTTCATGATAATCTTCTGAACAATCTCATTTGAGTAACGACTCGAATCTGTGCCGTCATTACAATTAATTATAATTTAATTAAGCCCGAGTAATAACATTATGCAGTAATGGATATACGTGCTGTGGTGGTGTGCGTAAACCGTCACGGGCTGATTCTAAAACAAACGACATTATTTCTGTCCCAGTTGCTCTCTCGTCAATTTCAATAAGTGTGACAGGCGACATAAATAATATCTATTGAATAAGAATAAGATACTGATTTAACAATTGAATGTGGAGAATAATTACAGAAGTAAAAAACTGTTTCTCTTCTGTGATAATTACTATGGAAGCCGTAATGGTAAATCTTGCCATAATATTTCTGATATTGTTTTCAGTGTTCCAGATAAATGGTATTCTGTAATTTTTATGTATCACTAGCTGCGTCCCGCGCTTTCCCTCGCAGTGTAAAAGTGCCTATGTGTTAATTCAGGGTGTAAGCTACCTCCATAACAAATTTCAATCAAATCCGTTCAGCCGTTACAGAGTTGAACGGGAACAAACACACTTACATACTTACCTACTTACACACTTATGGTAAGTGCCCTAATGCCGCCGGCATGCTAGCAGGTATCATGCTGAGGTTGGGCATGCTAGTGGCAAAAAAAAAACAATATCGTTAGTAGCTCTAAGTATAATTTTATTTTTATTTTGGTATGATTATTTATTATTTAAAATTGTATGTTGTGTTTTTTTTGTCACAAGTTATTATGGTTGTCCATTGAGTTAATGGGTCTTTTAATAAAGTTTCAGCATGGCTCACCTGATGTTAATATGGTCTATAGTGGTTTTTTTTCAAAATCAATGTAAAGTAGGTCAACGGCCACACTCAGAGTATTTTAATGATTACTTATGTCACTAAGTAAATATTTTCTATACGAAATCAGTGACGTAATAAGTAATCTTTGCGTAGATTACTACGCAAAGATTACTCGTCAAAGAAAATTTCAAATTCAAAGACGCTCGTTAAGCGTCTCTGAGTGCGGCTGCAAGTTACACACATACATATTAATTATCAGCATTTTCGTCTAAAAGCCAAATTAGATGATACCTGTTTACCTGATTATTTCCTACGATCATTCATTTCCTTTTCAAACTCTAACGTTTCCCCGTATTTCCTGTTTTCCGTCGACGCTACTTAGGTTAAGTGTACTTTTGACTTTCAATGTAAAGATGTAACTTTTACTCACTCCAATTGTACCGAACTAAAGTTTCGGTCGCCCTTTATTATGTCTTTTGTTAGAGATGCCATTTTCACGAAAATTACAAACACCCGAATGATTTTTACCCTTTTGGTTTCAAATGTCTCGATTATCAAACGATAAAAATACGATTCCTTTGGATGGTTTAATATTTCGTTTTATTTCAGAATTTTAATATTTTTCATTTGGTTTGTGTTGCCAAAAACATACAAAATAAATTTATTTCCTATTAAAAATAAATCTAAAAAAAATCTATAGGTATCCCATTTTAGTCTCATGATGGAAGTGTCTATTGTTAATTTGGTTGGATACTATCTTCTTTGACTGGTGATACAAATATTGATTAATAATGAAGTAAGACAAATTATATTGAACTATCTCAATTTTTTTACCTTTGACAATCTCTAGAATACCTTTTTTTTTATGAAACTGAGTGACGAGACAGCTAAGTCACTAGCCCGATGGTTGAAGTCACGCTTGCCTCCACTTTTGATTGTTACTAAATCTATTTTGTTATTGACTAAAATGTCCAAAAATCGAGTAATTCCGTCCGTCCGTCACTACATCTTCCATTGATACAAAGTTTAATATTAAACGTCCATCAGCGGAGCGGCCGAGATCACAATTTCTGGTTATTTCGTGATTCCGAGTAAGTTCTGTTCCGGAGTAACTTCAGAACAATGTTGCGGTACATCTGTAAAGGTGATCATTCATTCTGTTTTATTCAAACAAAACTAGATTTTTATGTGTGTAACGTTTGTTATCGTTGACAATTTTGTTGACTGTTTTGTTATCTTGGACAATGTAACCCAATATTCGTGCTGTATTATTTGGTTTCTAAGGAAGTCCCAGTAGTTGTTGGCAAAACAAAAAATAATGAGTGTAATAATAAAGATAATTATTTTTCAACATATTACCCTCCAGCCTCTAAATATTTAGTAATGCGACTAAACAAAGCTATAAGCTATAAGCTTTCAAATATCCAAAAAAAAAATCTTGCGGAAGTTCGAAAAACAGATCAATTAATCAAATAATTTCGTACAGATATGTATTCATAGGTTTAATAGATTTAAGCAATTTTTTTTTCTTTTCAGAAATATTTTCTTTATTACATAATTTAAAATGTCTTATACTAATTTTAATGTTGGTTCCATGGATATTACAAGACTACTAATACTACTAGTTAGTAACCGCGACTTCTTTCACGTGGACCTACAAAAAAAGTAGCCTATGTTTGTCTCCGACCCTTAAGCTTTATCTATGCAAAAATTCAGCTTGATTCATTCAGCCGTTTAGCCGTGATAACGCGACAAACACCCAGACAGAGAGACAGAGAGACAGATAGACATACACAGGGACGGAGTTACATTCGAATTTATAATATCAGTTAGGATATACTATAAAAGTGATTGTATGTCATGTCAGTATGATTAAAGAGTAAGCAAGAGTAAGTTCGAGCAAGTTTTTTATGCGTGTCTTCTTTTCCCGTCACGATAAAATGAAAGTGCAAACGGTGCCTTATATTGAGTAAGTTAGGTTTATATTTGAATTTTAAATGTGACGCTTATGGCCTTAGAAATATGCCGCTGGAAACTTTTGAAAATCGTTACAATCAAATGAATAGCTGTTCCAGTTCAAAAAGTTTCGAGAAAATACATTTAACATCTAATATAGGTACCTCAGGGTGACAAGCGCAGTAAACGGGAAACTATTTGGCGGCCTACATTGCCTATTCAAAAACGACCCGTCACTCTTTTGCAGAGCTAGAATCGCGCGTTGTTTTAAATTGGTAAAGTAACATTACCTTACCAAATCCTAATAACGTGCGCTTCGAGCTCTGTCTAAGACTGTCGCGACCTTCTTGGAGCGGCAGCGTACGCCGCCAAAAATAGCTATTGTCATTGACGGATTTCAATTTAATTCAATTATTTATTTGCTCATTAATAGGTAAAATAGATCTTAAATTAAGCTTGAACAGCTAATAGCAACTTAAGATTGCCTAATTTTAAGTTGCTAATTAATTTATCTAAAATTATTTAAATACATATGTCAAAAGAAATTAACTCAACGATGTCATATTTTGCGTGATAAACATACAAATAACATGATGTCTTGCAAAATTTCTTTAATTATATAAAAGTTTTCGTTCACTAGACACTTTTTTAGCTCCGCACAAAGTTTATTAAAATACACATCTACCAAATCATTTGTAAAGGCGCCATTTAAAAGCTGAACAATTCCAATCTTACATTCGGCGTGCTGAGACGCAAATAATTGTCTGTTATTTTCAACAGTTTCAACAGTTGAAATTTAAAATTATTTGTGGCACTAAAGTGTTATGGGCAAGCGTGACGCTTGCCTTCAGGCTCTTAACTCAGACGTATAAAAAACAACAGTATGTTAAACATCTATATCTTCCAGACAACCTCTGGATATTTTAAATATGTTAAACCAAGCCCCTAGTTGTTTTAGTCTTACGTTTTATTTTGTAAATTCTTAAATACTGTTATCTATCCCTTTCCACGAACACCGTTTTCGTTAATTTCTGAACACACACCGCCCGCCCGGTGGATTGATGTATCAGCCTTAAATAACGACTGATAGGCGGTTAACGTGTATTTATATGCTTATTAGGCATCTTCTCTTAGGTAAATTGGAGTTCGTACGAGCCTTAATAAGAAAACACGCTTAGGTTGGATATTGATATAAATGTGCTTACTTGTTACTATACTGTTAGTGCGAGACAAACAGACGGGGATTTTTTTTGACGTAAGAAACAGTTGATTAATATTAATTGGTTGAGATGAGTTGTAAAAGCTACTAGGAATTTTTCGACGACTCCAATCCAGAGGCATTGGCCTTTCAAAATGGTCGGCGGGCTGATTATAACAGAGAAACGTATGAACGGTTGGAATTGCAGGTTTGATTAGCGAGTTTGCTGCAAAACAGGACAGAATTTAGCAAATACAGCTCAGCAATCAAATAACTGGCTAAGCCACACAGCAGCCAAATAACAAAGAAGCGGGATATTTCCAATTGTGATTCATGGCACGTTCATCTCCATTCATATTATTTTCCTGTTCGCTCTTTATTCACACAGCAAGAGAATGGTTTGATGTAAACCAATTCATGCGATTGCGTGCATAAATCTTCGTGAACGGCTAAGATAGAAAAATGGGCCCGTAGCCCGTAGTGGTGCTACGAATAATCGTAGAGCTCATGTCTACGAATGATGTAGCACTGTCAATGCGAGAAAACCCTAGGATTCGTCAATCAAATTTGAATATTAGAGATGAACTTTTGCTCGCTGCTTTCTAAATAATACTTGGTACTAACTGACTCTAACTGATATTATAAACGCCAATGTAACTCTGTCTCTCTGTCTGTCTCCCTTTTTGAATGTCTGGTGTTTGTTGCGGTATCACGGCTAAACGGCTGAATGGATCGAGCTGAATTTTTGCATAGACATAGTTTAACGGTCGGAGATGGACATAAGCTACTTTTTTTATTGGTTCACGAGAACGAAGTCTCGTGTAATAGCTAGTAACAACATATGTATGTATATTACGTCCCGAAAAGAGAAGCAAAATTGAGAAAATCTAATAATCGTGGTTAATGTAATTTAGTTGCAAAACATACAAGAATACTGTGTACTTTACCAATATTATTATTCCTAGCAAAATTAACAATTATTATTATTACTAGTAGTTCACGCCGAACTGTGACCTTACGGCCCCTTTAACTTTACAAACCCTTGAATGAAAGAAATTAAATTTTGCTTATATTGTTATTTTTTTTATTAAAATGAACTATTTACCTACATCACCTAAATCAGATGAACGGTCCGCAAGCAATCGTTCGTGAAATATACATAAGCATACTTCGACTTGTTCCCATAAACCCTGCGGCCTTTGCTGGGCTGGGTCATATATTTTTTTACATAACAGTGCATTGGAACATCTATTTATAAATATCTTTCCTAATATCCATACACCATGACTTAAAACACGTTTTAGGGGGGTTTGAGGAGAAAATGTAAAACTAATAATCTCTAATAATGGCGAAAACTTGGCAGGAGTTTGTGGAATAAATCATTTACAGGACGACATTTCTGATACCTATTTCATGTCTTTTAAGTTATTTTTTTCTCTTTCCTCCTAGGAGGATTTTGGCGTCGCACGTCTTATGCATTTGCCAGTGTCAAGTATACATATAAATTCTCAAGTTTTCTTAGATATTATCAAACAAGTCGTAGTCACGGTCAAAGGCGAGCAAAGCAAGTCACGGTCAAGTCCAAGTCATGTCCCAGTAAAGTGGTGAAAACTTTACTAGACCTTTTTTTTACTTTATCTATGGAGTTTTGGAAACAACACGAAAATTCACGTTTCACGACATTATACCATTCACCAACACTCGTGCATGTTCACGAACGCTTAACGGGTAAAAATTCACAGTTTTTACACATTAACACTCGAAATAACACAAGTTTTGGAAAATAATAAAATGACGCGACATGAATTCTTCATGTTCCCGCCAAAAAACTCTTCTTTTAAGTTGTTTACTCGAATGTTCAATGCGGCAGCTTTCACGTTTATGGACGTCTATGGTCTAGTGTCTATGGGCGTATGATTTCATAGCAATTTCGCTCGTGTAAAAAAAAAGGATAAATATCACTTAGTGTAAATTTATAAAAATATATCTTTTCTCTTCATGACAATGTTACAAAACTTTTAAAAAAACTTGCTGTCTTATTTCTTTTAATTTGAACAATTTCAAAAAAAAAATGTTCGATCTTTTTGTCAAATTATAAGATATCAGAACGAAAATATCTTCTCAATACTTCTAATATTACTATGATAGACATACACAAAACGTGTGTATGTCTATCATAGTAATCTCTTGTAACTACTGCTTGACACTACCAGTAGTATTATAAGATTTTCCTCTCTCCCATGACGCTACTGGTAAATCAATGGTATAAATAGCTTTTCCCGTCGAATTTTTGAAGCAAGTATATTAGTTTTTGGGAAACCACACTATTCAACAAAAACGTACAAGTGTGCGAGCGAAATAGCTGTTGTGCGGTTATAACTGTATATATTTTTATATGTTGCACTATCGCTTAGATTCCACATAATATAAATCGACTATATTTATGTATATATCTATCTATGGTAATTTCAAAGCCGAATTCATCACGTTGAAAATGCTTAGTGCATGCTTCTCTGGTGAGCGCATTTTATGGATGCACAACATAAATGTATGCAGTGTGAGCGGTGGCTAGCTCACAAAAGTATTATCAAAGAGTTTTTGTACCTTTTAGACTTGCTTGTGCTTCGTTTTGTGCCTCTACCCGCCGGTTCTAACCACTGTGCGCTAGTGGGGACAAATAATTTAGGTCCGGGGTCCGGAGGTCAGGGCCGGAGACAGGGTGGACTGCATATTTGCTTTATAAATCATGACGAATAAAACGAGTGTTTTGGTCAAATTATGCGAATAATATCGTGTTGTATCTTTTTCAACACACTTGCTCGTAAAGCAGACTTATTATTTCTCTTTTAGTTAAGTTATTAGACACGCGTGTTTTTTACTTTACGTTACCGCTGGTTACCGCACTAGTGTTATTAAGTTATGTTTGTACTTTACTGCAATTGATGTGTATGCAGACGAACCATTTATAATTTAATCGGGTAATACAGTTTTTTTTAAAAATACCAACAAAGAGTTTTTATATTCCACTCAGCTATTAAAACCTATTTTAGCCAAAATAGGTTTTAATAGCTGTGGGAAAAATATAAACCTGCGCGCCATTTCCCATAAATATTTGTTAACGCTTTCGCTGTGTGGTTGACTAATATCACAAATGTCGACTTTAAGTAGTGAAAAAGAGAAATATGTAGATTTGACCGCCGGAAATACTAATCGAGTCACGAAACGCGAGTGATAGCGTTGCCATCAAAATCTGGTGAGATATACCGCAGCCTACGAAATTTTCAAAGTAAGTTTCAAGTTTGTTTTTCCCTCGCAAGTGTGTTGTTATGTATTAGTACCTTAGTCCTATTATCTTATTTCTGTGGTATTAAAAGTTGATTATTTATAGCTATAATTTTAATTAATTTGTAATTGTTTTCGTAATAATATTGTTACTACAATGTAATGTAATTTTCCTAGTTAAATGCGTCAACGTCTAAAGAATTCTTGTTTTTTTATATTACTGATATAAACTTACGAAATAGCAAAGTAGTTTGTAACCGATCACATTTTTTTCCAAACTACCCCCAATTTCTACGACTTAATGCGCACTTTTTAATGTACTGAAGTTATGATTTATAAAAGTTATAAATGCGATCCTAGCCTAGAAAACTGTTTAGTATTAAAATTTTGTTACTTAGTTATTTAACGCTGAGTTTTTACGAAAAAAAAAAAAAAAAACTTATTTAACTCGAATAAAGAACTTTCAAAATCAATCAGTTTCCGCCTGGAGAAGCTTTATTTGCAATCCTTATTCAACTGTCAAGCAGTAGTGTACGAACGTTATTATGTTCTCGATTGAAGGGTGATTTATACAGTAAAATTACTGAGCATAAAAATATCTATTAAATCATGGTGACGAGCGTGCATTGCCATGCAGTGTACCGGGTTAGTCGTACACAGCCCCTTAGCTTCTATCCTACCTAATACGATAGTAAAATGAAACTAAGGTTTGACCATAAGTACAACCAGATTTTAATCAACAAAAAGTGAATCTACGTTACAAATAATACGCAAAGGTTAAAATTAAAATAGAGTAAAACAAATGAATTTACCAAACTAGCTCAGAAGGAGGGCACATGAATTTATAGGGTCGTGGTTGATCGACCTGAAGATCAGTTACTGCT
The DNA here is from genome assembly GCA_947579745.1 of Apocheima hispidaria. NCBI lineage: Eukaryota > Metazoa > Arthropoda > Insecta > Lepidoptera > Geometridae > Apocheima > Apocheima hispidaria. The sequence goes on along the minus strand of OX388164.1, from coordinate 13,606,667 downwards.
TTCACTTCGTAGCACTGTACTTCCCTATGTCAAAAGGCGGCCGAAGGTGGTAGACGGCCTCAGGGTGCTGGAGCAGAGCTCAGTAAGCAGCCAGGCAGCAAGGGAGGTTGGTAGACCTCGGCACTATTGCGCAGCGAGGTCGGTTGTAGTTCCCGACACGGGTCGAATTGCCCAGTGTCGAAACGGAATTCCCAATCCGTGAGGCAAATGTAAACGTAAAACCTGGGAACAAAACCAAGCTGATAGAAAATAGTTCCTCAACCTCCGTTCTGAGGGCTCACAGACAGCATCACGAACACGAACAAAATAGGTGCAAGTACTTACATAGTAGTTTTGCCGTGTGGTACTATCAGAACGGAGTTAAAATTATTAACATTGCTAGTAAAGCTGAAGGCAAAAAGGTACAACACAAAGAAGGACCATTTACTTGGAAATGTTAAAGAAATAAAGCAATTTGCAAAAATAAATTAAAATACAAGGTAGTTAATAAAATTAAAGTGATGAAATATTCGTATCAACGGAAATTTCCAAGCGATGACAAGATGCATTTTTCTGTGTGCAAATGATAATTAAGACAAGTATGGGCAAAGCTAAAGTATGGGCAAAGCTGAAAATGAATATCTATTAGCACCATATAAATTACACAGTATGACGGATAATAGCAAATCATGATAGTTTGTGTTTTATGTGTCATTCAAAACTCACCCTATATCGGGAAATCACTTCACATGTATTTAATATTAAGTTATTATCAATGTCCAGCTAATGCGCTGGGACCTATTGAGGTTAAATATTTTACGACTGGCCGCTAATTTGCAAAACCAGCTTGAGCTGTGATCGAGTCGTCACTGGAATCACGGCGCGGGAGTCGCACCGGTCGGCACTGCGGCACCCCTCAGTCTTCACCTGATGCGGGGCAGGCAGGCAAAAACAGAACTTCATCACCCAAGTCTATATCAGTGTAATGAGAGCCGCAGATAACTAATTCCCGTCCAAAGACAAGGAAGGAGGGCGTATATCCTGTAGCCTCATTAACTGAGTTGTTGATCGCAAATTGGACACTAGGCAAAAACGTGTCCCATGAGCGGTGATCGCCATCTACAAAAGTAGAAACACAAGTAATTATCGTTTTATTATACCGCTCCACGGTATTGACCTGTGGAGTATATTTTGGCGTAAAAAATATATTCGGAATGTTATATTTCTTGAACAGTGCATTTGTATGGGCACTAATAAACTGAGAGCCATTGTCTAAAAAAATTGTCTGAGGGACACCATGAACGAGAAAGATCTGTTCTTCCAAAATTCGGACAATAATGTCTGATGTAGCTTTCTTTATTGGAAAAATATGTCAAAATTCGGAAAAACAGCAGGTTACTACCAAAATGTGACAGTTTTGTTTGCGAGTTACTGGTAAGGGACCCATTAAATCGATGGACATCATCTGGTATGGACGAGAGCACTGCTTGGGGCGACCTAATTCTCCGAGAGTAGCGTGGTTTTGGAATTTATATTGTAAACAAGTAGAACACGACCCCACGAAATTAGCTACTTCTCGATACATGCCTGGCCAATAATATCTAAGCGCGAGGCGTCTGTAGGTCTTAAAAATTCCTAAGTGACCAGCAGTTGGCTCACAATGGTTTTCAGCAATGACGGCGTCTCTAAGTTCTGAAGGAACTACCTCTTTCCATGAAAATTCGTTAGTAAGATGACACTTGTTTTTACTGAGACGGTAAAGAGTGTCATTTTTGACCTGATAGTTAGGGCAATGCACTGGTTTGGTTAAGCAGTTGTTGTAAAGGTCTTTATACCAATCATCACTAGAAGTCGCGAATGATTTGGCAGTGACAATAGAATCGACCGGAACTGCTCTAGACAACGCGTCGGGAATGATGTTATCTACACCGCGACGGTGTTTGATTTCAAAATCAAACGACGATAAACGAACTCCCCAGCGTGCTAGTCTGCCCGAAGGATTATTTAATGATAGAAACCATTTAAGTGCACTATGGTCGGTATATACAGAAAAAGTTTTACCGTTTTCAACATAGCAACGCCAATGCTCTAAGGCAACAAGAACAGCCAGAGTTTCACGTTCGGTAATGCCGTAGTTCTTTTCAGCGGTCGTCAATGACCGACTCATGTAGGCGATGGGATGTTCTTTGCCCTCTATAGACTGCGTGAGCATGGCGCCTACCCCATAGTTACTCGCATCCGTATGCACTTGGAATGGCAGTTCGTAATTTGGGCACGAGAGAACCGGTGCAGAGACCAAACATTCCTTCAAAGCCTTGAAAGCTTTGTCAGCTTCAACAGTCCACTGGAAAGGTGGAGTATTCTTCTTGCCAGAAGTCAGCTTATTCAGAGGTCCTGCGATTGTGCTAAAATTTGGAACGAATCGACGATACCAGGTAGCAGTCCCTAAAAACCGTTTAAGCTCTTTCCTATTGGTAGGAGTGACGTAATTCAGGATAGCTTCTACCTTATCTGGATCGGTACGCAATCCATTCGCATCAACCACATAACCTAAGTATTTGAGTCGACTGCGGAAGAACTCACACTTTTCTAAGTTAATTGTCAAGTTTGCCTTGCGCAATTTTTCCAAGACTCGAAGGAGAAGGGAAACGTGTTCTTCGAAACTGCTGCTGACGATGATGATATCATCTAAATAAGCAAAGATCCGATGATCCACGTCACCGAACAACGTATCTACTAAACGTTGTTGAGTAGCAGGTGCGTTAGTCAAACCAAACGCAGTGGTTTTGAATCTCAGGGTGCCGCGACCTGGGACGTAAAAAGCGGTCTTATCCCTGTCCTTTTCAGCAATAGGTATCTGCCAAAAGGCCTTGGATAAATCTAGACTAGATAGGTAACGCCCGTCACGCAAGTTATCCAAGATCTCTGAAATATACGGAAGGTTGTAGGCATCTCGTTTTGTGACAGAGTTCAATTTTCTGCTGTCAAGGCAAAAACGAGGCTGCCCGTTCTTCTTAGTGACAAGGAGAACAGGAGACTGCCAAGAACTCTCACAATGCTCCACCACATCCAAGCCCAACATTTCATCCACCTGCTCCACTAAGATTCTTTGTTTTTCCGGCGATAGCCTATAATATCTTTGCCTAATGGGGGGAGAATTGCCAGTATCGATGTGATGTGTGATCATGTTTGTCCTACCTAAGCCTTTGTGTTCAAAGGAAATGTCGCTATATTGAGCCACAATATTATCAGCGATAGATTTTTGAGAAATGTCCAAGTTATCATAAGAATGAACGAAAGTATTCAGACTAGAATTTACATTTAAGTCCATAAGTGGAACTGTGTGCAATTGAAGGGATCCTAAATACTTTGGGCATAAATGAAAAGCGCGCCAAAAATCAATGCCTAGAATAAGTGACGATTTAATTTCTGGAACAACGTATGTCTTCACGATGTGAAACTGATTGTCTAAGTTGATCGGCAAGTTAATATAGCCTATACTTTGAAGTACCTGACCACCAGCAGCAACAATCGATAACCTATCATCAGTACATAGCTTTAGGCCACGGCTAAGCAACGTATTGTGTGCATTATTGCCGATGATAGTGACCGCAGAACCTGAGTCGAGGAGACCTGAGGCAGTAATGTCATTTATTTTAATATTAATGTATGGTCGCGTATCATTAAGAGGTTTATCTTCCAGAATTGTAGCAATTTTGTAACAGTTAAAAAAAATACGTATAGTTTTTAACCAATCGTCCCATTCTTCCTTATCGCAGCGACCTACCGAAGAAGAAAGGGTACCACAATCCTGTGAAATTAGTTTTTTTGAATTACAACTAGGGCAATCTGGTTTTTTCACACCTTTGCGACCACACTTGAAACATAAAATCTCAGTATTCCTACAGCTCTTATAACTATGTGTATTGTTACGACATCGAGGACAAAAGGGCTGCTTCGTGTCAGTATCAGAGTCACTTTTGTTCATAGCATGTAAATATTTTTGATTTATATTATTATTAGCGTTAGGTTTAGCATAAGTATTATTACTATGATTTGGTGTGAAATTTGGCCTCTGTTTGTATGTGTTTGTCTTCGGTTTGTAAGCAAACTCTGGTGCTAACAATTCACCAGAAGGTACAGCAGTAGGCTCGCGAAATTGGACCAAACGAGACTGGACATTCTCGAAATTCCTACACAAAACACGCAATTGTTCAATTGTTTTAATCTCAGTTGCTGAAGCTAAAGTGCTTGCATAGCAAGGCCTGATGTTGTGTAGAATAATTTCGAGTTTGTCTTCTTCTAACAATGACCTTGACAATCGTCCGAACATCCCTGACAAAATTGACAAGTAAATCGTAATGTTTTCCGCTTCGCCTTGAGTCCTAGATCGAATCTCAGCTAATAAACGATAGTCATAGTCAGACTTGTCGAAGTCTTGTCTCAGAAGAATAACAAGCTCGTCCCAAGATGATACCTGATCTTTAACGCTTCTTAACCAGTGGAGCGCATCATCAACAAAAAATTCAGTGGCATATGACAAGAGCTTGGTATCTGAAATATTTCGAGCCTCACTAAACTCGTTGACTCGCTGAATAAACGAACGCACGCAAGACTTCCCATCATACTTCAACCTACCTAGTTCGGAAGGCATCCTACCACTACCATCACAAGTAACTGAAACGTGAACCGGTGTGGGAATGGCTTGTGGTTCTAAGCTCGAGCCTGCGACAGATAGAGGGTCTACACTCCTTCTCTTAAAAATAAGATGCTTTTCGTAAAGCTCTTCGAAAAGCGTACTGCATTCTAAATGCTTACTAACAAGCTTTTCCTCTGCATTGATACGTCCTAGCCTGTGATACAGATGGTGGAACACATTCTCGGTACGAGCCAAAATATTTTTATCTAAAACTTCAGTAGAAAAAGTTGATTTTATTTTGTCCAGAGTTTCAAAAGTAATGGCCAAGTCCTCAGCTGGTTCTAGATGCGAACACAAAACGTCATCCGACGGATATATTTGACTAAGTTTACTTATTTGTTTCCTTATATCCGCTACCGTACCAGCAGGAGTCTCACCTCTGACAGAAACCTCGTACTCTAGCTCAGCCTTTTGTAAGGAAAGAAATTTGATAGGGTGCGACATCGTCCCGATAAATAAACACACCAAAAAAAATTATAAGATAATCAAGTTCGTTGTAAATGACACACAAAAACCTGTTAATTTGATCAATGAAGTAAATACTCCGTTCTGTAACAAATAATTTTAACAGAACGCTCCGGTTTGATGATGATTTAAGGCTAAAGATCGTTGGATCACAAAAATCTAAAATAAAAATTATTGTTAAAAAAAAATGCAACTGGTGTGAAGGCAGCTTTATGATAAAATGTTTGTATATAAACCAGCAATGTAACAGACTGCTTCTAAAAAAAAAATGTGAGAAAAAAAAGAATTAAAATAAAAGAATATTTTAACAATTTTGACACCGACTGTACTTTTTGTAAGAAAAAATTTTTTCTTCTTAAATCAGTAAACAAAGTAAAACACGTGTACAGGGGGTAAAAAAAAACACAATAGCACCATTTTCACCTCAGTTACGGCAAACCAAAAGAAAAGAAACAGCGTTTTACAAATATCTAAACCACTCACCGTACAAAATCTAACTACTTACTACAGAAGCGAAAACAGAAATCAACCACGTATAAAAGGCGCCAATGTACCGGGTTAGTCGTACACAGCCCCTTAGCTTCTATCCTACCTAATACGATAGTAAAATGAAACTAAGGTTTGACCATAAGTACAACCAGATTTTAATCAACAAAAAGTGAATCTACGTTACAAATAATACGCAAAGGTTAAAATTAAAATAGAGTAAAACAAATGAATTTACCAAACTAGCTCAGAAGGAGGGCACATGAATTTATAGGGTCGTGGTTGATCGACCTGAAGATCAGTTACTGCTTTCACTTCGTAGCACTGTACTTCCCTATGTCAAAAGGCGGCCGAAGGTGGTAGACGGCCTCAGGGTGCTGGAGCAGAGCTCAGTAAGCAGCCAGGCAGCAAGGGAGGTTGGTAGACCTCGGCACTATTGCGCAGCGAGGTCGGTTGTAGTTCCCGACACGGGTCGAATTGCCCAGTGTCGAAACGGAATTCCCAATCCGTGAGGCAAATGTAAACGTAAAACCTGGGAACAAAACCAAGCTGATAGAAAATAGTTCCTCAACCTCCGTTCTGAGGGCTCACAGACAGCATCACGAACACGAACAAAATAGGTGCAAGTACTTACATAGTAGTTTTGCCGTGTGGTACTATCAGAACGGAGTTAAAATTATTAACATTGCTAGTAAAGCTGAAGGCAAAAAGGTACAACACAAAGAAGGACCATTTACTTGGAAATGTTAAAGAAATAAAGCAATTTGCAAAAATAAATTAAAATACAAGGTAGTTAATAAAATTAAAGTGATGAAATATTCGTATCAACGGAAATTTCCAAGCGATGACAAGATGCATTTTTCTGTGTGCAAATGATAATTAAGACAAGTATGGGCAAAGCTAAAGTATGGGCAAAGCTGAAAATGAATATCTATTAGCACCATATAAATTACACAGTATGACGGATAATAGCAAATCATGATAGTTTGTGTTTTATGTGTCATTCAAAACTCACCCTATATCGGGAAATCACTTCACATGTATTTAATATTAAGTTATTATCAATGTCCAGCTAATGCGCTGGGACCTATTGAGGTTAAATATTTTACGACTGGCCGCTAATTTGCAAAACCAGCTTGAGCTGTGATCGAGTCGTCACTGGCAAAGAGTATGTAATACTACGTAATAAGAGACGGGACACCGTACAAGCCAATAGAATCAATTTGCGTGGCATTTCAATACCAATACACAAACAATTACGAGGTTAAGACGTCATTTGATTCTCTTTGAAATACCAAGAGTACCAACCTAACAGGCCAAATAGTGGCGGATACGCTTGCTTTGCTTTTATCGATATCGATAAAAAACTGATAATCGAGGCTCATATTTAAGTAGGTAATTTTTTATCCACATCAGGATCTACTCCACATTTAAGCCTAACGCTGTTGAGAAGGTTGGACTTAAAGTGGTCCCGTAACAAAATAAAAAACTTATATACACAATATTATATTTTATTTTTCATTAGGTAGGAAAAGGGAAATGCCTTGATTACGTATATATGCCTTAATCAGAGTTTTTAGCGCCAATGATTTATTGTTGCAGTAGCGCGCAGTGATGTGCTGAGCCTATTTTGTATATAGTGGATAATTATAAACAACGTTTTAAGATGAAAGTATATTAGTTTAAATAAAATTAGTTTTCCAGTCTGAGTTATGATGACGGATTTTTAGATCTGTCAAACAAACAAAAAGCTTAAATCATTGCATAGAAAAATATTTAAGCACAGAACGCAAACAGTAAAGAGTTATTTTAGTAGCTCATCTACCTCTTTCAACATTAATACGTGGCATTATATTTCCTTGTCGCAAATTAATAATTTTGCGTTGACACAAATGTAATTTCTTAATGTGTTTTCTTTTTTGAGGTGTAACTTCTACATCTGTAATAACATTAAAAAAAATATATTAATTCATTATTACTTAACACAATCAGTTATACTTTGTATAGGTCATCTGTTTACAATTGCTTAATGGATTGACTTGACCACCATAATTATTCACCATATGATACCAATTCTAAAATACTTTGTTATCTATTATTTACCTGAGTCTAATATCCTTCTCCTTATTTTTCGAGGTGTAAATTGCTGCCTGCATCTGTAAAATTGCCATTTCATTAGATAGTTATAAAAATCAAACAAGATTTATCAAGTTATTTTCTTAAGCTATTATCACACAAATATATTAGAGTATTATCATTAAAATAGGAAATGTTTTAAAATTTACAGTCAAAACTTATAAATCAAGATGAAGAGATAAGATAAAGTAAATATCAAGATAAGAAACAGACGCAAATGCACGCGTGACTGACGCAAGGCTTTTTTACATGTATTGTTGGTCCACTCACCCAAACCCATTTACTTCAAACATACACAAATGCAAAGTTAATTGTTTTTAAAACTTTAGCCAGATTTTGTGATAGTACCTACCATTTACAGAGCTCGATTTATGTTAAGTAGCATTTAAACAAGCCGACTAGTTGCTTAAATATATAATTATCGATAGTTATGGTACAGCACTAGTGCACAATTATAATGAAAATAACATATGAAATTTGGTTTGTTCTTAGCCTGCTGAACCTTAATGAGCTAAAAACAGCTAAATAACATCTAATATGATGCTTACCGGGCTTCGTCTAGAGGAAATTTCGCCATAAACTACCTTTTTTCGTGATCTTTGCGACTGGCTCGATCTCCACAAATTTCACATCTTATAAACGGTTTTTTCGGTTTCTTTTTCGGGAAAGGAACTCACAGAGTAGTATTTTGTCACTTCACACTATTTATCTTATCAAATTAACAAAAAAATTACTTTTATTTGATAGCAAAACAAAACTAACGAACAAAGTTTGATTGACCACAGATAATACAAACAAGCTAGTTGTTGAGAGAAAGAGAAGGAGCACTGAGGGAGTATGATGGCAAGTATCCGCCATTATTTGCCATGCAAACTCCTTAGAAATGTTTTTTTTTCCTTGTTTCACCAGACTGGTCACTGGAATCACGGCGCGGGAGTCGCACCGGTCGGCACTGCGGCACCCCTCAGTCTTCACCTGCCCCGCATCGACCTGTTATTGTCGGTCATGCGCTTGAATAGATTTGCTACTTACCTAGAATGTGTTTTGTTTATGAAGTTAAATTTTATATTTAAAAAAATAGAAAGGATAGAATGTAAGCTTTGTAAATACTAGTTTTATCACCACTTGTTGTAAGTTTAAAATGTTTATTTATATTAATCTAAATAAACATGTAACGTTTCGTTACAGCAGGGCTCTGAACCGTTGGACTTCAAAATTATTAGAAGTCCTGTTGTAGGGGTCGTGGCTTACTGCCAGACCGACAGGGTGACGGGTACTTGGCACCGAGCGAGAGGGAGACGAAAGAATATACTTGTCCCGCTCGCACAGGCACGCGCTGGTATACCCGTCTCGGACGTGCTTCGCGGAAAGGTGACCGCTCTTGCTTGCGGTGGTTCCTGGTCTTCCTAGTCTTCCTGGGCTTGAGGGGTTGAAGATTGAAACTCCTTTTCCTTGTATTTCTTCTTATTTTTATTGTTCTTCACTTACTTTTACTGAACTGTGTTTGCTTAGATTCTAGCTCGCTTAAGTACCTCGAAGCTTTACCGTACAGAGAGCCCCTAATTTTGTTCCGAGTTTTTCCGGAATTTTCTCTTTGGAAATCTAGGTTTTTCTATTACAATTTCCAGATTATTTGTGTTATTCGTAAGATTTATACCTAGATAGCTAGTATTTGTCCTGCTCTACCCGATGATATATAATTTTGCCTAGCTTATTAGCTCATTTCTTATATATTAAGAAATTTGTACCGAACTTCCTAGTTTTAGGGATTTGGTTAGGAACACAAATGCTCTTCCTACCTAATCTATTGTGCAAAGCCTACAGAAAATGCCTTTATTATAATCCTCACAACTAGTTCTAAGTGTCTAATATCAATTTTACAACCTAAGTCTTATAATTTTCATAATATTAAACATAATAACCTTAACCTATAAAAATGGTAACGGACTCTCTCAAATTACTTAGTAACTAACGTAACTTAAACTAAAGTTTGGTCGCCGACATCCTCCCCCTTGTGCGCAGCACCGACGTCTGGCCCGGCGACACCGTTGTCCGACGCTCCGATGCTCGTGATCTCGTGCTCGTTGACTCGCGCAGGAACCAGTAGAACTGCTTTGGAGCTAGGGCGCTTCAGGATGCCTCCATTGGTTTGGATCTCGACGACTCTTGTTCTTCCGTCTGGTCCGGGATAGGTGCGAATGACTTCTCCTCTTGGCCAGGTACTTCGGGGTAATGTGGAGTCCATTATGAGGACTATGTCTCCACACTGCAGGTCGCGGCTGGTGATCTTCCCATCGATTCTCCTTGGGATTAAGGTAGGTAAATATTCCTTCACCCATCTAGACCAGAAGTGATCGGCCAGTCGCTGCGCCATTCTCCATTCGCGCCGTCCTCGGAGGTCATCGTCGCAGAATGTCCCAAGCCTTGGTAGGCCACAGGACCTCCCGATAAGAAAGTGATTGGGAGTCAGTGCTTCTTCGTCTTTGCCTTCTATTTTCTCTACTAATGGTCTTGAATTAACGATGTGTTCGGCTTCCAACACCAGTGTGTGCAGAATTTCTTCCTTCGGGTATTTTTCCTTGAGAGTTACCTCCAGCGCAGTCTTGATGGACCTGACTAGGCGTTCCCAGGCGCCGCCCATGCTTGGTGCCCCTGGTGCGATGAATTTCCAACGTACCCCCAATTTCTCTGCTTCACTGGTGACCTCTTCTTGCTTGAGATCTTCAAAAGCTTCTTTGAGTTCTTTATTTGCCCCCACGAAGTTAGTCCCGTTGTCGCTGAAGATGGACTTGGGCATTCCTCTTCTTGCAGCCATTCTTCTCAGTGCCAGGATCGTTGAGCTTGATGATAGTGATGATGCAAGTTCTACGTGTACAGCCCTGGTCGTGAGGCAGGTGAAGAGGGCTCCCCAGCGCTTCTCATGGCGTCGGCCCACTGTGACAATCATCGGTCCGAAGTAGTCGACGGCCGAGCTGGTGAAGGCTGGCTCCCCGTAGCGTAGCCTCTCCTCTGGCAGATCTCCCGTTGGCGGCTGTTGCGGCGTCCCCCTGTAGACCTTGCACCATTGACACTGGTGCGCTGTTGCTCGTACTGCAGCTCGAAGTCCCAGGATCCAGAAGCGCTGTCTAATTTCGTTGATGACCGTTGCGTGATTGCCGTGATTGAAGAGTCGATGCAGATGCGCGATGAGAAGTCTCGTCATGATGTGCCTGCTGTCGAGTACTATGGGTCGCTTGAAGTTGTACTCTAAGTCTCGTGCTGCGTCGATTCTTCCCCTTATTCGAAGTAGACCGTCTTCAATTGCCACGTCGATTTTCTTGAGCTTGCTGGATTTCTCGAGCGGTTTTCCTTTCTTTATAGCAGAGATTTCTTCCCCGAAGCTCTCTTCCTGACTTCTTTGAAACAGAATTTTCTCCGCACGTTCCTTGTGGTGGTCTTCTATGGGTAGAAGTTTTCTTTCTTCTCTTGTGCTGATGATTTCAGACTTCCCTTTGGCCTTTTTTCTATTTCTTTTCCATGTAGGATCTGACTCTTCTTGTTTCCTCGAGATGTTCACACGTTGGGTTCTCCTGCATAAATCCACGAATTGCAGTACTCTTGCCATTGCTCGGCATAGTCGGTTCCAGCTTGAGAATCGTGTTGGATCTGGAGTCGAGTACTTGTCGTCGATTTTTGTTGCCGCGACTAAGAGAGTGACCTTCTCTTCCCCTGTTGGTCCCGCTTTGAAGTTTCGCGGCTTAGGCCAAGATTCTTCAGCTTCTTTCAAGAACGCGGGTCCGGTGAACCAGCGATGACGTCCGTCGAACTCTTGGGGGATGTCTCTCGTTGCGTCGTCGGCCGGGTTGTCTTTCGTTGAGACCCATCTCCATTCTTGCGGTTTAGACGTATCTTCTATCTCGGCGAGTCGGTGGGCTACGAAAGGCTTGAACGTCCGCGGATCTGACTTGATCCATGAGAGTACTGTGCTCGAATCCGTCCAGTACACTTTCCTTGTCGGCTTGATGTCCAGCTCTTCCTCGACGGAGTGCGCCATCCGTGTTCCCAGAAGTGCGGCCTGGAGTTCCAGGCGTGGGATGGACACCGGCTTCAATGGAGTTACTCTGGCCTTCCCTGCTAGTAGAGTCACGTCGAATCGGCCTTCGTTAATCTCTTGCCTCCAATACACGGCGCAGGCATAGGCAGTCTCACTGGAGTCCGTGAAGACGTGCAGCTCCCCCTCGTGTCTGGAGTGTCGAAAGCACCTCGGGATTCGCAGATCTCTCAGTAGTTGCAGGTTCTGTAGATATCTTCTCCATTGCTCTTCATTATCTGGGGTGACTTCATCATCCCATCCGATGCCGCTCCGCCATATATTTTGTAGAAGTCGCTTCCCCTGGATGAGTACGGGTGATGCCAACCCCATAGGGTCGAAGGTCGACATCACTGCGCTCGTGACTTCTCTTTTCGTTGGAGTTCTTTCCTGTTCAACAACTTCTTGTACATTTCTTAAGCAGGTGCGAAACCCCATCTCATCTTCTTCGGTGAACCATCTCAGGCCCAGTGTCTTTTCTTCCTTGGAGCCTAGCTCGACTTCCTTGTTGCTCTGATCTTCACGAGCTAGCTTCCGAAGTACCGCCGGTTTGTTGGATGCCCATCCTCTGAGCTCGAACCCTGCTCTTCTGTGGATGGTGTCCACTTCGCTGGCGATCTTGACTGCTTCATCTTCTGTTGGTAGGCTGTGCAGGTAGTCGTCCATATAGTGACTACGTTCCACTGCTTGAACTGCCTCGGGATATTCTTCTCTGAAGTCTTCAGCGTTACGATTCTTTACGTAAATTGCAGTAGCGGGAGAGCAAGCTGCGCCGAATATTACTGATGTCATTCGGTATTCCTTGGGCTTGCCAGTGCGTAGGTCCCCTCGCCACAGGAACCGTAAGCTGTCGCGATCTTCTTCTCTGATTCTGATCTGAAGAAACATCTCTTTGATGTCAGCCACGACTGCGACGGGATGTTGCCGGAACCGAAGTAGTACTCCGAACAGGGATTGAAGCAGGTCTGGTCCCGTTAAGAGCGTGTCGTTGAGACTCTTCCCTGCATACTTGGCCGCCGCGTCGAATACCATTCTCTTTTTCTTCTTAGTAGGATGCGTGACGGCGAAGTGTGGCAAGTACCACTTCTTCTTTGATGCAGACTCGCGTGGTGCTTCCTCTGCGTAGCCGCTGTCCAACAGATTCTGAACTTGTTTTGTATACTCTTCTTTGAAGCATGAGTCTTTATCTAGCTTCTTTTCGATGCCCCGTAGACGATTTTCCGCTAATTTGTAGTTGTCTGGCATCTCTTCATCTTTATTTTTCCATAGAAGGCCAACTTCGAATCGTCCATCTTCGAGTCTTCGACTGGTCTTCTCCAAAATCTCGAGAGCTCTTCCTTCGGCGTCCGTACTGGGTCTACGCGGCTGGACCCCCAATGACTCCACGGCGAAGTGCTCCTTTATCATCTTGTCCAATTCTTCTTCGCGGGCGAAGACGTGCGCGCAGGTTACGAAGTTCACTGGTCTCGATGCCCCCGAGTCGCATCCATGCAGCACCCATCCCAGATGCGTAAGTGAAGCGACGGGCTGATTCTTCTTGCCTTTACGCGTGCCCCTGGAGACTATCAGCTCCCAGTTGTCTTGCCCGATGAGCAGCTTTGGTTGTTCCTCTTCATAGTAAAGCTGCTCAGCCATCTTGCTGAGGTGAGGGTATTCCTCGATCTTCTTTTTGTCCATCGGCTGAGGCGACAGGTTCAGTTCGTCTATTGTTCGCGCCCCAGTGATGTGTCTCTTCTTTGACTGGTGGACTCCTTTTATCTTCACGTTGATCTTCATGGAGTCCTTCTTTGTGATGAGCTTACCGCCGACTGTTTCCAATGTCAAGCCTTCTTTCGGTCCTTGTAGCCCCAGGTGTTTGGCTACCGATGAGTCTAGTAGCGTCACCGTTGAGCCTTCATCCAGTAGAGCCAGAATTCTGATGGCTCCCTTCGGACCGTAGACCTCCACTGGTACCATCTTCAAATATGCCTTCATATTCCTCGCGGCGTTAACCTGAAGCACATTGTTGGCGACTTCTACGTTTTCTGCCTTTGATGTCTGCTCCGGTTGCCGGTCCTCGTGTAGAAGAGCGTGGTGCCATCTCTTGCACACCTTACATGATGGCTTCTTGCAATTTTCTTTTCTGTGTCGGCCCCGTAGGCATTTGAAGCACAGCTTGCTTGACAATGCGATTTCCCAGCGTTCCTTTGTAGATGCATCCAGAAACTTCTTGCATTCAAAGAGACGATGGTTTTCTTGACAGTGTGGGCAGCGCTCTGTGTCTTGCCCTATTGCAGCGTGGATGGCTTCTCTTCTTCCCGCTTGACTCTTCTTCGTTACAGCTTCCTGCATAGCGTATGGGCTGCAACGGTCCGCTTCTCTGTCAAGGAACTTTCCCAAGTGCACCAGGTCAGGGTCTTCTATCTCTGCTGTGTAGTCGAACCATCTGTAGCGCAGGACTGCAGGCATCTTGTCTATTATGATCTTCAACATCTCTGGTGACTGCAGGTACTGTGGCTTCTTCAGGCTCTTGACTGTAGCTACTATATTATTGACTTGGCTTGCGAACACGCACACATCGCGTGCGCTTTCATTCATCTTCGGTAGGTTCCTCAACTTGTCCATCTCGGCCAGCACTAATGCATCCGGCCTCCCGAAGCGACGACGAAGTGCTTCCATAATTTCTTCGGGCTTGCTGTCGGAATACAAAAGGCTCTTGACTGCTTCCCTTGCTGTGCCTTTGATGGCTTTCCTTAATCTTGTCATGTTCTGGACTGAAGAGAAGTTTGTCGCTGTATCTTCATAAACTGTCTTGAATGCTAACCATTCGCCGCTGCTTCCATCGTAGAAGGGTAGCTCGTTCATGTAGTTGGGTACAGTTGCGTTCTTAGTTGAAGTACTTATTGCCTTGATGATGGCATCAGCCAGTTCCTTTGTTCCACCACCCGTGGCTGGTACAGAGACTTTGGGTTCAACGCAGGGCTTGATGAGTTTATCGTCAGGCTTCTCCCCGGACATCCTTATCGCCGTGTCGTTGACCCACTTGTCAACGTTCTCCTCTCTGTCCAGTGGTTCGCTGATGACCGAATCATCGTCTTCCAGTTGAAGCATCTCCAGGTGCGTCCTGGCTAAAGCGGCTGCTGCCTGCGCCTCTTTCAGCTCTAGGCGAGCCAACTCGGCGCGGGCTTCCAGTTCCTTCCTCTTCTTGGTCGCCGATGCCACGGACGCAGCCTTCGCCCTTGGTTTGGAGATCTTCGGGCATTCGCCCCCAGTAGGTGTTCCTTCTTCAACAACGGTGGTCGTTTCGTACGAAGTCCCGGATGGGTAGGTACCTTCCGTGGTGGTACCTGATGTTGCTTCCCCGGTGTTTCCCGTAGTACCACTCGCCGTTCCCTCAATGGCGGTCGGCGTCTGATCACGTCGATAGCCTCCCTTTTGACTTCTCGTGACCGGCATCTCGTATACTGATGCGGTCCCTTTCCCACTATGATGTCGTCCAAATATGCGAAGCAACTTGATCCGGCTTCCCGAAGGACCAGTTGTAGGGGTCGTGGCTTACTGCCAGACCGACAGGGTGACGGGTACTTGGCACCGAGCGAGAGGGAGACGAAAGAATATACTTGTCCCGCTCGCACAGGCACGCGCTGGTATACCCGTCTCGGACGTGCTTCGCGGAAAGGTGACCGCTCTTGCTTGCGGTGGTTCCTGGTCTTCCTAGTCTTCCTGGGCTTGAGGGGTTGAAGATTGAAACTCCTTTTCCTTGTATTTCTTCTTATTTTTATTGTTCTTCACTTACTTTTACTGAACTGTGTTTGCTTAGATTCTAGCTCGCTTAAGTACCTCGAAGCTTTACCGTACAGAGAGCCCCTAATTTTGTTCCGAGTTTTTCCGGAATTTTCTCTTTGGAAATCTAGGTTTTTCTATTACAATTTCCAGATTATTTGTGTTATTCGTAAGATTTATACCTAGATAGCTAGTATTTGTCCTGCTCTACCCGATGATATATAATTTTGCCTAGCTTATTAGCTCATTTCTTATATATTAAGAAATTTGTACCGAACTTCCTAGTTTTAGGGATTTGGTTAGGAACACAAATGCTCTTCCTACCTAATCTATTGTGCAAAGCCTACAGAAAATGCCTTTATTATAATCCTCACAACTAGTTCTAAGTGTCTAATATCAATTTTACAACCTAAGTCTTATAATTTTCATAATATTAAACATAATAACCTTAACCTATAAAAATGGTAACGGACTCTCTCAAATTACTTAGTAACTAACGTAACTTAAACTAAAGTTTGGTCGCCGACACCTGTACTGCTATGAGCAACCTTACCATCGGTTAAGCGAATTGCTCTACTCGTCACTCTTTAGCATGAAACAATGTACATTTACAAAATGTTGTATTCATGGTTTAATCAGCGTAATATCCTGCATGTAAGGTATACGTTTCAAATAATTATATCAAAAAATATATAATAATATAATAATACAAAAAAAACCCAAGTTCAATAAAGTTATCTTTAGCAAATTTTACACCGTACTCATAGCAAGCAATATATGCAAATACCGCGGGCACAGTCACTAGCAAGTTATTAATCCTCTTGCCGAAGACGGTAGCACGCTCAGACTGCTTTATTTGTCGCTATCTTCTGGTTTACATTTGTTACGCTGCCTGATGTTTTAGTAAATCCCTAGATTTATTTCAGTTCATCTATATACCTATTTAGGATCTAAGCCAGCACTCTAGTAAGTAATGTCGGTGGAAATGAGAAATCGTAAGTATTTTGGCAGAGATTTCAGATCACAGACGTTATTTTTAAATAAAATTCAAATGTAAAGCACCTACAGACAGTTTTTTCTATTAAGAAGTAAAAACATCAGTAATTTTATACGTCAATGAAATTGAATAAGAAAATATTTTTACAAGATGCTTGCTCTTTTTACCCGACTACGAAGAAAGGGAGGGTTATGATTTTGACAGTTTATGTATCTCAGTAAGTATCGTTCGTATGTCTAACTCCAAACCGCTTATCAGATTTTGACAAGATAGGTGTCCATTGATGCGTCTTCACATTCCACGTATCACAGGCTATACGGAATCATACTAAACCCAATATGGTGGATTTTATAACTAGCTGATGCCCGCGAAGCTTGGCCTTCGGCCTCGCTAAGCTCTTCCTACAGACCTTGTCCTCATAATTACGATCACAACAAAAAAGAAATCATCAAAATCGGTGCAGCCTTTCTCAAGTTGTCAAGTCATTTTTCTATATATATATATATATAGATTTTACTTTACGTCGACAGAATGTTAAGGCTGGACCATTTGCCGGCTCACAATAAAAAGTGGCATGACCTTCTTGAATAGACAGTGTACGCCGCGAAATGGCCCAGCCTTAAGGCCAGTTCAGGCTTGGTGAATTCCCTATCAGCTCTTAAACTTCAACTGCTGGAAGCCTTCCCCATACTGGGGGTAGTTGCCATAATACTTGGCAGGCGGCTTGAGACTTGATAATTTGTGATAAAATGGTAATAATGGTGTGATGGTGAGCCTGATGTACCTCGTTGTTAACGATACCGTTTGAAGATGAACTTTCGCAAACTAACGCCTGCTTCAATCAACTGCCACCAGCCTTAATATCATGAGGGTAAAATAACAAAATGACAGGATAGAGAATCTAATACAAACATTAACAAATTCCGACAGAGAACGCCGACCGACCGCTGGAAGGGTAACGTCCGATACCCTCGCCTCGCCTCGTCCATGTTACGATACAACACGTACAAGGATGTCCATAGTCACGCTGCGACGTATACACTTCCCGTGTCGTTGGACCGACGCAGGAAACTTACTGAGACGCGTCAAACCGAGCAGGAAACCTTAACTAGATTTATTTATAAACAGACATTTTTGTTACTAGCTGAATCGAAATGTTTTTCCATCATGTTCATGATGAGAAGCGGATGTATTGAGAACTTGAGAGCATCTGAACGATAGAAACAGAGCAGATAAGTTTATTTATTTTTAATATATGATAAACACATCTGGGATGGGAACTAGCTCTCAAGTGAGACTGTTAGAACACAGCGTCAGCTGCTTTGCGAAATATTTTAGCTTGAGGGTGTTAGTGTCGTCAGCCGAGCACTACATAGTACCACGACGTTGTCATGGTTTCCTAAC
This sequence comes from Apocheima hispidaria, assembly GCA_947579745.1. Classification (NCBI taxonomy): domain Eukaryota; kingdom Metazoa; phylum Arthropoda; class Insecta; order Lepidoptera; family Geometridae; genus Apocheima; species Apocheima hispidaria. The sequence goes on along the minus strand of OX388164.1, from coordinate 13,588,670 downwards.
GATGTTTGTTTTACCTCGAAGTCATTGTTGTGATTTGAACCCACGCCCCGCGGCCCAAGAACCGTTGGCCCATGTTGGTTTAACGCGTTCGTTAAACCAAAAAATACAGAACAGTAACCTAATAGGCTAATAGTTAATAAGAAGAACAACCTGCAACACAATATCAATCTCTATCTATAAATTAACTATTGTATTTTCCAATCGTCCATATTTTTCAAAATATGAAATCTGTCGCGCGGAACTTCTCAGTAGCTTCGCGATGTTGACTAAACGGCGTGCCAAGCGAAATGGCAATCACAAAAACGCATAGGGGAAGCTTAGACATGAAGAAGAGCTGCTGGAGCTTGAGCTTTGTTTTATATATTTATATATTAGAACCAAACATAATGTAAAAATAAAAGTTAAATAGGTACGAGGTCCATCAGACCCACCAAGCATGCCGTGTGATTGTTATCCACCAGGCATACAAAGGGTTAAATACATGAAAGAGCCGCATTATAACTAAGACGGGTGAGCTAGTGGGCATGCGTGTGAATGTGTGCGAGAGCTAGGTGACTCTAGACAAAGACTTCCTTGGAACTGCCCGCTTATTCATTTAAGCTATGAGAGTTTACAGGTCGACAAATACATGCGAATGCAAATGTTGCAGCGATGCTCTGTGATTAGCGCGTTCGGATCGCATGCCGCAGGGCGTGAGTTCAAATCCCATCAATTAACTTGATCTACCTATGAAGGAAAACATCGAGAAGAACATGGTGGTAGGACTTTCTAGTACTCGGCTGGCTAGCTGGTTACCCTCAAATTATTAATTTAAGAATAAGAATATATTTATTGCCAAAAACCAAACAAAAAAAATAATAAAAATGGACACGGCAGCATAAGCAAAAACTAGATTGGCAATAGGGGTACGCTCAGCGCTATGCTGCGTGCTCCCGAAAGGTCACACAGGGCTGATTTTCATGATTGTCTTTTTTTTTTTTTTTTTTGTTCCAATTCCAGGCTTGCAAGCAAAACTTTGTGTGTTTTTTTTCCAAGGATTTAATAGCCGAGTACATTGGGATAGAGAGTTAGCTTATACCTTGGATACACTTTTTTTTGTTACTTACAAACGTCGATTTTTCTAGAACTAATACTGAGCGTTTCCAGCACAATAATAATTGTGATAAAAGATCAGATGGCTCCAATTTTTCTCGAGCGCTCAGGGCACCAGCTGTTCCGAGTCTCCTAGAGGAGCTCACCGACACGACCGCGGACAGCACCCGGGCTCATGACAAACGGTTATCGCGCCCGACGCGCCCTTACACATACCACACAGAAAGAGATGGACAATATACACCATCAGTACACCTTGGTAGCTATTTTAGGGGTTCTTTATTCATCTCGCTTTTTCACAATATTGTTTATTGAAGTTATAAAAACACTACGAATTTCCCGGAAGTGTAATAGTATAATTTTTTTATGGTAGTTGTGTCTAAGATACGATTACAAATATTTCAAAGAAACTTTTCTTTCAACAAGTTGTATGGAACAGCAGATTTTTTTTCGTGGTTTCATGGTTGGTTCCATAGTAAAAGTTATTCATAATGATGAGTACATACATTTCAATATTGTTGCACCTTTTAGTAACAGTCTGCATTGTTAATCCCAGCCTCATCTATGTTCTTTTGAATTTTTCATCTGTTCCTTTTTAGTCTGTGCGTATTCTGTGAAGGCTACAGAGCCTGTAACATTTTACTTGTTATGGCCTACAAGGATTTGCAATATGGCGTTATTCCACGGTCATTAAAATACACTCATGTGTTTTTTTTTTGGGCGTTACGTGTTTTGGTTGTTTTACAAACAAACCGTCTGAATTGTTAAAGTATGGTCAGGTTTGTGATTTTATTTGTTAGATTGTTCCCAAACTTACTTTCGAGTCACTGAATTTTAGAAACAATATCGACTATAAAAGATCTATTACGAAATAGTTTAGTAATTATGCTACAGTTTTTTTTTTAATTCTTATTATTATCTAGTGTCCTGTGCTGTGATAATGTCTTCGAATCAACAATAGAAGCAGAAACCCGAGTTTGTAATGAAAGCTGGCTCTCAAATTAGACACTACAATTTGAACTTATAAACCTACATATATTGTGGAATACGTTAAGACCTGTGGAATACATTGACTGCATTTATATTTTTACCAGAAAAATCTCTGTATGTAAATCGTACCAGGTACGGAACCCGATATCCAAGTCTCATTTGGTTTCAACGCGTCGATTCAGCACACTCAAGTGCGGAAACTACTCCGTACATGTATGACCAAGTTACCTTAACTTATTGAGTAGGGGAGCCACCGTCGTATTCTCTAAGCAAACCTGACTGACCACCCAAAACATTTTTAGTTCTTTAATTTGACCAACTGTACGGAATAGCACACCTTGTACGTGTAATACTCTATATATGCCTTCAACCCTTATACGTGAAATCAGAAAAGGGCTTAATTTAAAAGTCAGAAAAGCTAATTCAAATACATATTTTTCTGTTGTAAATTCAGTCTTGTAATACGTCTATCTCTATTAAATGTTGTTTTTAGGAATCCGATCTTTTTTGATTTTTGCTATATAGATAAAATGCTCTTTTCAATATATTTGGGTTAATATATACAAGGCATAGGCATAGGCATAGTTACATTATATAAAGAAGATTGCTAATGTCCATAGAAAGATGCGTAACTATTGTAGTACTGATGAGGAAGTAAGATGTCGCTAGCGACAGATTAAAGCAAGTTAGTAAGATGTCGACAGGCATGTGCGTATGCTATGTCGACATGATCGTCACAATTTCTGCTTGACTTGAAATATGGCTAATATTTCAAGTCTCATAATTTGTAATGGTGCGGGGATAAAATGAAACTTGTGATGATTTCTGCATTAATAATATAATTCATAGATTGGTGGCCGCCATTTTCCTGTTTTTTGCCAAGTTGCAAAACTATTTCGTCCATATTCCGATGTTTGACGATCGGCCATCTCGTGGCCACATATTCAAAAACAACGCATACAATGAGGAGGCCGGGTAGCCACTCAAGGAAATAAGTAAAATTATTAATTTTATATTTTATTTTACAAAATTCTCTAGGTTCTCAAGAGATGGCATGAAAACATTATTTTTGGAAACATTTTTTACGTCGTATATTGCAATTTGATTTAAAATAAACCTTAAATAGCGGACATATAATGTTTATATATTAACCATATTTTCAACGACTTTTATGGCGGCTTGGACATTAGCTGACTAAATTATATGTAAGCGCCATCAAAATAAGTGTACCCCAGAGCATCTGCTAGTTTTAAGCAGATGCTCTGGGGTACAATTTTTGTATGTGATTGTTATTCTTCTCGTGTAGATTTTCCTTGGTGCTAGTTATGCTTCAGTGGTGAAAAGTGGTGGAAGCTTCAAAACACTTAAGAAAGTATTATTAACAAAGTGTGACTATAATATAAACAGAAGTTTGGAATAAGAAATAAAACATGTGCCGCTCCCATATCCGCTTCACTCATAATATTTCGCTGGTAGTGTTTCCATAAAAACCAATGGCACGCCGCACACTACGTTACTTTACTTATTCATTCGCTTCGCAGAAGAGGTTTCTTTCACTGTGCTTCCGAAGATACATTAACGAATATCCTTTAAACACACACTACGCACAAAAATACACCACAACATATTCAAATAAGAGTTAAGTTTCAACGAAGCGCTTCCACTGCGGATGGCCAAATTAAATTGAGACGCGAAAACATTATTTATTTATCGCTATTATTCCAGTTCCTCGGTTCTATATTATTTTGGTCGTTGCGAAGATCCAATGAGTGCCGTTCGACACAATAATATGAAACGCCTTGTTGCGGTAATGGGCCTTACTTTTTTCCTCGTGGATTATTTTTGTATTCCGAACGCGGTATTTATCAAAAGGCATTCGTTAGTTGATGAAATAGTAGGCCCTATTCTCATTTATTTTATTGATATTGTATTTGCCTCCATTCGATAGTTAGTATAACTGACCTTTGACCTTCGATTCTTACAAGTAAGACATTTTTGATAATGATTTAATCTAACAAATTATTTTTCATCGGACTCTCTCAAAACATTGAACCATAATTTTTAAGGTTTTAAAATTAAATTTTAAGTTTATGCAACATTTCAAAATAAAAGACATAACTTATCTTTCAAAAAAGTAAAATGGTGTGATCTTGCCGTTCAAATTTTAAATGAAAAATTCCTTCCCTCCATTTTCAGCCGTAGCCATCGCTATTGCCGGCGTTCTCTGATTCGATTTTCGAACTTGACATTCCAAAACGTGGCCAACCTTTTTGAAATTCGAATATCGAATTGGTAGTTTTTGTTTTTCGTGCGATTGTTCCGTCGCTATCGGTTTTCGATCAGTGTAGCCGGAGGCGCTGGGACGCACGCACGCCCGGGCTGTCCTCCTCTGTTTGTCGGAATCTCGATTTGTTTACCGTCTAAAAACACGTGTTACTGTGTGACTCTCTATTTCAAAACTGTTCTATCATTTTCATAGAAATTCTTTGATCATTTTTGTTCGATACTTTCACAAATAAAAATAGTTTTCCTATGCTTAATTAGTGTTTTGCGCAGATTTGATTGAGAACATGTGAAATGTGCACATAATGATGGAGTGGCTAAGGGTGCATTCAGACCTAGTGGCGCTGGGCGGGACAAGAGCGGTCATGTGGCTGGTTTTCCTGCTGGTTGCTGGCATCCAGGGTTACGTGGAAACCGAAGAGTTTATCAGTGACCTGGATAAGCCTGGTGAGCTCATTTATTTATTACTTTCATTAAGCCAAGTTTAATTCGTTTTGGAACTTTTTGCGTTAGCAGTCTTTTGTTTTTAATGAATGTTTTCATTGTACATTATTTTTAAGGAAAATCGTATCGCACATTTACTTTTTTTTAATTGTTTTCCTGGCCAGCGTTTATTTTTATTCCAATATACTGAAGTTTTATTCATTAAATAAAACAATTTAATTGAAATTTTGAAAATAAGTTTAGTTATTTTTTTGTAATTTTAAGTTTTGCTTGGTGTTGTTAGTATTTTTTATATCAGAACTTGACGCATAATGAGTCTAGAACTTTCAATCTGTATTTATTTTCGACATTAAGTAATTGCTTATTGTTTATTTAATATTTTTAGATAGTTATTTTACACAGGGTTGAACTACAAAATGTTTAAACAGATTTATTATTCACAATAAGAGAATATATTCAGCCCGTAAAAATGTACCTTTATGGATACCACTGAAGCTTAGAAACATCTCATATTGAGAAAATATAAAGACGGCTGACCCGTACTGATACTCTACAAGTAAGAGGTGCAAACGCGATCGTCTAGATATAGCATGTAGTATAGTTACCTACAGGGTGGCCCATCGGCAAATGACCACCCGAAAAGGGCTTATAGTACACATCATTATGAACAACTTTTACTATGGGACCGACCCTGAAATCTAGAAAAAAAACTTCTGTTCCATATATTTTGTCGTTTGTCATAGACATTTTTCTATGGAAAATCAGTATTTTTTTCTCTATTTCAGGGTTGATCCCATAGTAAAAGTTGTTCGTAATGATGTGTACTATAAGCCGTTTTCGGGCGGTCGCGTGCCGATGGGCGACATTGTTTAACTTATACATAATTCGTAGTAGACACTCGGCCGTCCGGACCGCGAGTTCCGCCCGAGTCTGTTCTTGACATGAGCCGGCGAGCACTGCATACCTTTAACTCCCTGATTATTACTCATTGTAAATTTGAAAGCATCGCCATGCGTTGTTATATTTTGTATTGCATGTAAATGTTATAAGTACGGATATACAGACAAACATCTAATTACATTGATTATGTATAATTTATATTGCATAATAATATTGTAATAGACATTGCTTATCGATATATTTTTAACTAGCTGTTACGCGCGGCTTCCTGAGAGTGGAACAATAAAAAAAAATTGTAGCGTATGTCCGTCTCCTATTCTTAAGCTATATCTATGCAAACATTTAGGTCGATCCTATCAGCTGTTTAGCCGTGATAACGCGACAAACACTCAGGCAGAGAGACAGAGAGATAGAGTTACGTTTGCATGTATAATATTAGTTAGGATTAGGGTGGTACAAAAATACATACGTTAGTAAACAAATTACAAGCAAGGGTCTTTTCTTGTTATACGGAATATGATATCGAATTGTATTTTTTTTTACCCGTAGTTTAGAAATATTCAAATCAACAAGTACCGCTTGTGGCGTAGCCCTTCAGAGATGTTAAGGCCCTTAGTCGCGTCAGCAGTTGTCTCGCTCGCGCTTTTTCACATTATTAAAGACACATTATTTTGGATGACAGTAAAACAATATTTTTAGAGCCAAATAATACTTTAAAAATTTAAGGCTTAGAATTATCTAAGTCAACTTACCGGGCGCCTCCAATGTAACTTTGAAAGAGTATGTCTTGGAAACGTGAGGCTGGACGAGATTTTGTCTCATATAAACCTTATTCATATTAGTGTCAGCTCTCGATTCATATAGGTTTTATGATTGGCCGACATTTTGAATAAAAAACAAGATGGCGGACAGAAGGTATGTCAGGCTTCAAACTACAAAATTCAAGGCCCTTTTATATCTTTTATTTTGAAGGACGAACTCGAAAAACTGAGAAAAAGAAATCCTTTATTCCTGAAATTAAATGATAACAATATTTTTGATATAACAATAGGCAGATACAACACACAGTTTTCGGAAATTCCCTCTGTTTCTACAAAAACTTGTAAATTTGTGAGTAACATATATGTATAATAGCACAATAATATACCCAAAATGCCCATATTTTATATATATATATATTTTTTTAATATTTTTATAATTTATATATTTTTTTTATATAATTTTGGCCCATATGGGCCAACATTTTAGAAGCAGCTATCTCGCTCACTCATTTTTTTTTTTTTTTTTAAGTTCTCAAATTAGCTTAGTTATTATAACTTTCAGATGCAGTTTCTGATACTTCACATTTACTAAATTTCTATGTGTAGGTTCGTGGATTGTTTGGCACGTAACTATTTCTACGCCGTAAAAGCATCCTACAAATTTTACTACAGAAGTGCACTCCCCATCAAAGGAACAAGCTGCTCTAAGTAAGCAAGTAAAATAATAAAAACTTTATTAACCACGTACATAAAAGACTCGGTGACGTAAGTCCTTCTTAACTTTATGTTTCAATTACACGGCCACCGTTCGTGTGCCTTTCATTAATCAAAGTTAAAGAAAATTATGTAATTTATTTATAAAGGCTACTTTTTACGGGTTGACACTTCATTAATCTTGACTTTTTTATTTTATGAACACGCTAGCCCAGAAATTGTATTTAGATACGTAAATAAGTAGCTAGGTAGTTAATTTTTTCAACTCTAAGGCCTAAATTATTTTCGCAAGAGGCAGCTCAGCGAGTTGCCTGGTTATGCGTTCATTTTTGACCGAGCGAAGCGAAGGTCTCAGAGTTTACTGGGATAAATCGGCATTTGTATGTATGTTTGTATGTTTGTGTGTATATTTGTCCGATGATAACTTGCGAACCATTGATCCGATCTTCATGAAATTTTGTAGGCAAGTAGTTCATTTCAATATAATTATTAAGTTTGAATATGAGCTGAATCGGTTCAGGGGTTGTGAAGATATAGGGATCGCGAGGTCTCAGTTTGGCGCGAACTACTAGTTATTATGAGCCTGTCATGTCCCTGGGCAATCCTCTTTTCATTTATCTCTGTCCTGAGCTGTTGCTGGCCAGTCTTACTGGAGCTTGTCGAAGTCGTCCCGCCATGTGGTCTTAGAACAAAATATTCTACAGGCGACTTGTAAGGACCCATGCGCATTTGCTGCCCTTTCCGATTGATTCATAATATTGTGTTATATGACCGAGTGCCAGCTATGTAGGCAATAAGTAAGGAATATACTATTTTTGTTTTAATAAAACGGGAATACTCACGTTAAATTGAGTCGGTTATTCCGACTATAGTTTCGATCACATTCGGTGACCTTTATCAAGGAATGCTTAGCGAGACACGCGCGCGACCTCGTCTTGCCTTGCACTGCGGGCTGCGGCGCGTCGCGCGCGTGACGTCAACGGCTGCAGCTGCAGTTGCACTGCAGTGCAAAGGCACTGCAGTGCAGCAGTGCCGTTGCTGCACTGCTGCAACGGCTGCAGTTGCAGCCGTTGACGTCACGCGCGCGACGCGCCGCAGCCCGCAGTGCAAGGCAAGACGAGGTCGCGCGCGTGTCTCGCTAAGCATTCCTTGATAAAGGTCACCGAATGTGATCGAAACTATAGTCGGAATAACCGACTCAATTTAACGTGAGTATTCCCGTTTTATTAAAACAAAATGTATCAAAACCACGTCAGTTTTCATAGTAGAATATACTATTGCTGTATTGAATAAATCTACAATACAATACAGAACCACTTTATTGACCCCACTATGCCTCATAGGATATCGGGATAGGTACAACAAGGTGGATTTATCGTTAAGAGATATCTCTTCCAGACTACCTTTGAATGAGTATGTTGATATTCTTGAGCACAGCGTAGTTAAATGAGCCACCCTTCCTAATTTTTATTATAATTCAAAAGAATGCAGCCGCAGTCGTATTAGAACCAAAAAGCTTCGAGGTATAAAAATGAGTACGTTCGTATCGAGAAAAAATCTTAGCTTGCGCGATTCAGAACTCCCTACATTACAGCTGTCAGTCCATACAAAACGTCAAAAAATGCACAAAGATGGATCAACGCCATCTAGCGAACTACAGGCAGTAACTTTGTATCTCTGTCTGGATGTTTGTCGCGTTGTCACGGCTACACGGATCATGATAAAATTTGATAAGGATTTACTGTAAATCAGAAAGATGGACATGGGATTCTTTTTGTATGTCCACGCGAACGAATTCGCGGGTAGCAACTAGTTTTATATATGTCATGAATTATGTCCGGGTCCTCCATACTAACTCCCGAAACTTGTCTGGGCTAATGAACTCGATGACACGTCCACTCCAACCGTTATCGGTTTTGTGCCAGATACGACCAACCCACAAAATTACTAATCGAGAACAAATTGCGTATTTACATTTTTATTTCTGTTTTTTATTTTGTCGACTACTTTACCAATAAAAATATTTTCAAAAGCCTCAAAAAATCAATTGAAACATTTCCCAATTCAAGTGAAAGAAAAAGGGATTTCACAGAAAGCTGATCTGCCTAGAGCAAGACTAAAGAGAATTTACTAATTCACTAGGTAAACGAAGAAGCTTGCGCGTGGTGCCGCTAACTCCTCAATTCTGGGAAATTCTGTAATATTGCGGGATAAAGTTATCCAATGTTGTAATCGAATATTAAACTTTCAAATGGTGAAAGATATCCGGACGTGGCGGTTCGGGATATTCATCAGAGCCTATTTGATTTGAGTTCAGAGTTTCCGTTTTTAGGGAAACGAGGAGCGTTTTCTCAAGAGGAAATTTTTGATAAGAAATAATTTTTAACCGACTTCCAAAAAAAAAAGAGTTTCTCAATTCGACTTGTTTTTTGTATGTTTCTTCTCTTAATACTCCTTCATTTATAAAACGATTTGGAAAAATCTTTTTTATTTGATAGGATATACCTACTTTCAAATTCGTTCGATTTTTATCGAAATCCAGTTCTGATAATGGGATCCATGAGGAATTGAGGGAACTGCTTGAATATTATAGGCAAACAAAGAGAGATTTTGGTATTTTCATCAACATGTCATTTGCATTCAGAAAGTATCATTTGGTGAAGTGGAACTGATGAAGAAGACCACAGATGGCCACCGGAACTCCTCAATGATAAGTATGTCACGGGTGGCGCCGAGAACATCTCGATAGTTTATTTTGCAGTGTTTTGTCGAAGTCAATTTTTTTTGTTAAAATTATTATTAGATCAAAAAAATCTTACATAAAAAATATATGTTATACCTTATTATAGAAGAAAGCAAAATTATATCGTAGGAGATTGTGTAAGGAATGTGTCCTTTTTGACATTATTATTATTTATGTCTCAAATTTACTCGACCAAAGACAATGCTTTAATCAAAATGTTGCTATGCTAAATTTGATCAAAACAGTTCAACCCATTTTTGTAGAGCTTTTTTGTGCAGGTAGCCATTTAAATACCAAAGTATCATTGAATTACTCAATTACTTAATGTTCCTATTATATAATATAATAATTAATTAATTAAATTATATTATTTTTGCTGTCTCTGCAACTTCATCAACCTATATCTTAGACAATATGGATGAAGAACGTCTTTCCCAGTCAGTTTCCTGACCAGTGGGCCAATTACACCCGCCGGCTAAACTGCGGAAACCGTGCGTTTATAACTTTCGACGAAACTTATAAAATAACCGTTTTTGAAACTTGAGAGATCATAGAAAACACCAACAACTAGTCGGTAAAAGTTATTGACATAATATTACTTCGTAAGGAATGGGCAATGTAGAGATCACGCACTAAGGTTCGTGACATTGAGATGCCTATCACCAAACTAGAATATTGTAGGGAGGACACATTGCCAGGCAGTGTGATGGCAGGTAGACTGCAACGATGGTGGATTGGTTGTCGCGTATCGGTAAAATACAATCAAATCATTTTATTTCAGACTATAAGGTCCATAAACACACATTAATCGCACAAAACTAATTAAAAATAAAACTTAAAATTTGAATTAGATTAAGTAATTGTAAATAAAAATAAGTAAAATAAAATAGCGTCATGTCAAAGTAGTACAAGTAAAGAATGTCAAAATCTGTCAATAATTATTATTATTACAGACATGTAGGCGTCGATCGCCCTTAAGAGGCGGCTCCCTTGATTCAGGTATATCGTTCGTTATTCAATTTTTTTAATATTAAAAATTTGCAGAGAGGAAATAAAATAAGTTTTGTATTTTTTTTTTCAGATAAGCATTAATAAAATCCGTTATTGGTACTGTAAGCTGATCAAAATGATACCAAACTCCATCAATCTACTGCTAGTTACTGAGTAGTTCCGTTTTTCACCTTCCGTATCCATCACCAGATCGACCCGCTCACAAAATATATATAATCATCGTAATTTGACAGGCATTCAAAATTTCAACACAATTGAACAAGAGGAACTGGTCTAAAATTGACTTGCAAGACAAAAAGTTTTTCAAAGTTTGAAAAAAATAAAAGATATTATGTTTAGAATACCATTGCCAATGTTTTATAAAAAAATTCATGTTATTGTTTCTTAATTTGTCGAAGGAGAAGAAAAAATCTCGGGAAAAAGTATTATTTTTCTTCTCCTTCGCCTAAATCACAGAAGAGAAAAAAAAAATTACGTCTACTCTTTTCTGTGGCCCAGATAATCAGGATCGAGAATCAGGGGTTTCGGGCCTTAAGCTTGTCCAGGTTCGACCTACGATTTTCACAATTCAGACAATGTATATAGATCGTAGATAATGAGTTATCACAATTGACTGCAAATATCATAAAAACTTTTCCAGCATGACTCAAGTATAAAACAAAAAATATATAAACCACCCCTGTTCGTCACGTCAAGTGGCTTCGAGTTCTCGTATACTCACGGTAGGGGAGCGGAGCTGGTAGACAAGGCCAAAACAAAGGTATCGACTTCAAAGTGTCGATCCCCGTGAGAGCGGCTTTGATCCGATCTCCGATTACAGATCAAATGGAACAGGATACGTGCCTCATGGAATAAGTATGTAAAAGTTGTCGATAGCCTCCTAATGAAAACAAATTTAAACGTTACACGATATAAAAAGCTTTTATAAAACAAATAAGCTAATAATAAGATGTTGACACTTAGAATTAACTTGTACATGATCGGGAAAGGAGGTACCTAGCTAGTATAGCTTGTACTATTTCTATAGTGGTACCGTTAAGTACATAAGCTCTATTTTATTTTACGGGGAGTCTGTAAGTCTTAAAATCAAAAGTAAATAGGTACTTTTTAGAACACATCATTGTTTAAGATCAGATAGGGTATGGTGGAACGCAAGACTTTATGTTCATATTTTTCTCAACCTTTCTTCTCAAAGTTTTGAACTATTTATCGTATGTAGGTTACCAAAACCTTTAAGCGTCTTGAAAAATGTTACCTACACGTATCTTGTACGACAAAGAAAGAGAGGGGACGGGGGAGAGAGGAATCTGTGTCAATCGAAACATCTAACACTCCAATTATATCCATCGAGACTCACTTAAGTAAATACTCAATTGAGATAAAGACAAAGAAGTCGAGATCAAAGGTAGATATCCGGCACCGTGCGGAGCTCCCGTGAGGCCCGGATTGCATTACGGGTCAATTACAACCTTCTATGGATATAACCCAGCGCGGGGGGAAGTGAACGAGAACCGTACCAGCTATTGTTTAACCTGTTACGGCGAATTCATTTCTAATTACGTTGTAACGTTTAAAAGTTACTTCGAAAATTAGAGCTACAGATGTATGTTTTTTTAATAAGCTTTACTCCAAAAGCTCTTCGTGACTCGAATAATAGCCCTAACGGACCTGTGCATATGGTTTGCGTATAGCCGAGAAACAGAAAGATGTAGCACGCGAGAAAAACTTAGCATGGTCGTCGGCTGCTTGAAAATATGTCGGCAAGCACCTACTGTGTGTTCCGGCAGCCTCCTTTAAGAGCCAGTTCTTATTCTAGGTTAGTTGTGTTAACCATCTTCGTCACTTAACATCAGGTGAGGTGTGGTCGAACGCCTAGCCTGCTGAGCATAAAAAAATAGAAAGAGATAAATATATTTTACTCAATTTTTTTCGTTGGTCACCTTTCGCTATAACAGTTACTCTGATACGTGATGAGTGGGCCGAAAACAGCGAACAGAACCACCGGAGGACGGGCAATAGCGTCTTCTTAGTAAATGAGAAGCGTTGTACGCTTCCGAAGCTGCCTGCCCGCTGCCCAAAAGAGGGGGAGGCCTCTGTTCAACAGTGGGCGTCTTCTATATGTACGTCGTCTAACCGAACACTCGGTGTAAGTATCTCCAAAAGTTTGAGTTAAGTAGGCTTATTAAACTCTGAATTCTGAGTTTTTGGATATTATTCCAGAAAATTGTGATTTATTTTTATTGGATGTTTGTAACCCTGATGAAAGCCGTAAGCCGAACACTAGCTAGGTGTACACCTAGCTCGGCAGCAGCCACATTATATTTAGCCTATTTAGCCCATGGCACTTGAACTTAATACTATGTACATAAATTGTTTAATTGCCTATAAGCTATCATGTGCTTGGTACCTACTGAGGTCGCGGCCATAAAATGTGCCGATGCTTAGCAATAAATAGTTCTGATTCTGGTATAGGCATACCCCATATCATAAAGGTAAAAAAATAAATAAAAAAACACTCGGAAGTGTCATAAAAATGTACGAACTGCAACGGTAAAAGTGATTTTATCATTTCTTTAATATTCTCTTTTATTTCCATCTATCTATTATATATAAAATTCGATGTGTGTATGTATGTTCCCTATGTAGTCCAAAACGGCTGCACCGATTTTGATGAAAATTTCAGGCAATCTTTAGATTGGCTCAGCTGGTGGTTCTGTGGAGTTTGTTACCCGTACGAAGCCAGGCGGGTCGCTAATACACTAAATAGTTTGAAACATTTTTACTTACAAAATTAATACAACTTTTAATACAAAATGTTGTTTTGTTGTAGCAGTTCAGGTGTTTAATTTATTCTCGAGGCGTTGATCGTAAATTTTCCCGTTACCACATAATGTTACTAAAATAGTTTAATTTTATTAATCACTAGTTGAGACCTTCGTGTTCAGCTGCTGTCCAGTAGGAACTCTAAATTACTAGGGCTATGAAGTGCCTAGCAAATTCAGTGCTGCTTTCGTATTAAATTTAATCTAAATCCATTCAGCCGTTAGTTGAGTGAGAGTTGAGTGGGAACGAACACACGGACACTTTTGTAATAAGTGCGAGTGATAGTATAATTCATTTGGAAGATAAAATGCCGCAAATAGTATTCATTTATATTATCTATTTATAAATAGATCAGAAAATCAGAAGAAATAGAAAAAGTTTCTTTAGTACTGCTTATGTTTTTATAAAACTTGTCACTAATTTGTGAAATAACATAAATTTTTAAGTAGATACATTTTAGGATAAAGAGCTTTTTAATTCTAGCAGAACTATTCTTGGAACATCTCAGAGAAGTCTCTTTAAGAAGGTCTGACTCTAGGGCAGGCCACTACGCTTTCAAGAAATAAGAGAACCGCTTTGCATTTAGTTATCTCCGATCGTGCTAAAATATTTCTACTATCATTATCGAAAACAACAAATTTTACCAAGCGTTTCTTTATACCTCACTTTAGGAACTGAATTGAAGAAATTTTGTTTTGACACAATTGCACCTAAAAGCATACTAATAATGCTACAGAATTGAACGTAAAAAATCTACCGCTTATGTTATTATTACAGATTATAATATTATAATCATTGTTTTGGCAAGAAAGTAGCGAATACAGCAGACATGAAAAAGTTTTTCAAATAAACCCAAAAGAACAGTAAATCTTTGCGAAGAAATACGCATAGGTCCTGACCCATTGCTAGACTAATACGTATAAAGTGCGTCCATTTTCTACGAGACTTTATGATATTTATGTGTCCCATGTTGGAACCCTCTCAGATTATATGCGTAGAAATAGAAGAAGTTTCAGTCTACCCCGAGCTTGTTGCAGGTAAATTAGTTATATTATATTTGATATAGCAGTTTGCCAAATATTTATTCAAGTCTTAATTGAATTTCTTTTGACCGACGTTCAAAATTACGATGCATTCAAGAGTTAATAAAGTACTGATAATATTGAAGCTGCTTTTTCGTTACCGAAAAGTAGATTAAATGTATTTGAGGGCTATTTATTTACTAATAACTCAAACAAAACACTGTCTCTCTCTCGCTCCCCCCCCTCTCTCTCTCTGTGTATATTTGTTACTTGGGTTATTTGTTATTTTTCCTTCAACCAAAAAAAATAATTATCATAAAAAATTAAAATGTTAAAATGTGCGAACGAGATAGATGAATCAGGGGAGTGAGCCTTCAAGAAGATCTTATTGAATCGGCAGTGTGGGCTGCCAAATGATACGCCCTTAACATTATTTGATTATAAGAGATTATCCCGAAACCAAAAACGATTTTTAATTCCGGAAAACACCGGGAAATATTAAAACTGAAAACCTACGAGTGAAGCCGGGGTGTAGCTAGTATCTATTGTAGCACGAACGATTCAGTGAACACGAACTCCGTGAGCTGGTTGAACACGAGTCCCATACTAGCTGCATCTCAGCGAGATATACTAGAGCATCTGGGAGACAGTGGACACGGCGGCGGTGCCGACGGACACGACAATTCATTACCGATGCCTCCTTTGTCTAGAATCCGTAGATGCATCTATAATCCTAACCCTAACTATATCATATATAGAGGAATATAGCCGCAGTCGTATCAGGACCAATAGAGCTTCGTGGTATAAAAATGAATACTTTCGTCTCGAGGGAAAAAAAAACTTTGCTTGCGCGATTCAGACCTCCCTACATTACAACTGTCAGTCCATACAAAACGTCAAAAAATGCATAAAAATGTATCAATGCCATCTAGCGAACTATAGGAAGTAACTTTGTCTCTCTGTCTGGATGTTTGTCGCGTTATCACAGCTAAACGGGTGAACGGATCTTGTAAAATTTGATAAGGTGTTACTGTATATCACAAAGACGGAGATAGGATACTTTTTTTATGTCCGCGCGAACGAAGTCGCGGGTAACGACTAGTTTTGAATAAATAGAATGTTCTCACATCTAACAAACTTCTTTGTGTCTGCTTAAAAATAACCACAAACAAAAAGCAACAAAAATAACGCGTGGTTTTATCTTAAATTTTCTAATTAAGTCGGATGTTTGAAATAAATATACTCTATTCAAGTGAGAGTACTAACGAGTAAGTACAAGCGGTCGAAGCACATTACTTTTGTCTAAGTCCCTGTAGTCGTTCCAAAACTGAGTGCTAACGAGTTTTCTCACACAAACTACATTATACTGGGTGTTCGGTTAGTAACGCGACGGTCATAATGTATTCTAGGATAACATTGCACACATCATTGGAAAAATCAGCTGTTTACGTTACGTTTCGCAGATAGCGAATTATTTTTTTATGTAAACCAGCAGTTTTTTTTTTTGGAAAATTTACCTTTGATTCTACAGGGTTATAAGGAAAGGGTATACTAAGCCAAATAGGGCTCATAGTACTCATCATTATGAACAACTTTTACTAGGAGACCAACCCTGGAATCGGGAAAAACATATCAACTGCTCCATAGAAAAATGTCAATGACACTTCTCGATGTAATGTTTGGTGCCATAGTAAGTTGTTTATAAGACAAGTACAATGACATCCTACACTCGAATTTTCAATCAGACGGAGTGAAATTAAATTACGAGTGCTGCCACTTATATATAAAACAAAATGTAGTAAATATATCACCATCACTACGCAACTATGCACTAGGCAACATTATTTTGACAAGTGACATTTCCATCTGTCAGCTTACTCCGTCTGATTAAAAATTCCACTGTAGAATATCTCCATCGTCCTTCGTCGTTGTCCGTCGTATAATACTGTGTTTGTTGGTGCTTGGCTACCAAACACCCAGTATTACTGTGATGATGCAAACATACACTGGACAGAGAAGACGAGATTTTGATAATAGAAATACCAAACCAATTTCCCACTCCAACCGAATAAGTACCTACCATAAACTAAAAATACCCTCACCTACCCTGCATTTATATTCGTCCCCATCTAGTTAAATTAAAAAGCGTAGTACAGTGTTTACCGTACCGAGTTAATTTTGCCGTAATTTTGCCGTTACTTCCGCCGTCAGTACTGCATTTTCACGGCGAGCGCAATACCAACTAAAGCTTGGTGCAGATATCTGCAAAAAAACATGTTACGAGTGTTGAGAAAAGGCCTCGTAAGGCAGCGTAGTAATGCTGTGTGCTCTTTATTTTCTAATTCTCTTTTTTTTCTCTTATGTTTTGGCTCCAAACTGGAGTTAGTTAGTTAGTTTAGTGTTTAGTCTAAGTCAAGCAAATTAAGGCACGATCAAGTCCACGTCATGCCCCAGTAAAGTGGTGGAGACTTTGCTAGAGGTTTATAGGGAGTTTTGAAAACATCACTAAAAGTCACGTTTCACAACATTAATCTATGTACCAACACTCGTGCACGTTCACGAACACTTAATGGATAAAAATCCTGAAAAATAATAGAATGACGCGACATGACTTCTTCACGTTCCCGCCAAAACTCGACTCGACTTGCTGCGGCCACGACGAGGGACGCGGGGAGAAGCGAGGAAAGTAGGCAGAGATGTGTTGTGGCCACGTTCCGACTTTATCGATTGTCGCGCGCGAGTCAAAGGATCAAGCAGTTATGAATAGAGCGAGGAGAACTAGAGACGTGAGTAGACCAGTGCGTAACCGTATAAAAAGTGCATTATTTTTGCGCAGTTCAACTAGTTTTTTATTTTTTCATTGGTACTTAGAAACGAGACGAGCAAGTCGCTCACCTGATGTTAAGAGTCACGCTTGCACTTAGCAGTTCACAGTACCATCCAACATTTTGAATTTTATCAGTTCTAAGCTCTGTGCGGGCATTGCGCTTGTCACCCTGAGATATTAGATGTTCCCGTATGTACCCAGCAATTTCGCTGGAAACAATCCGGAACACAGAGTTGCTTGCACACTACTGCTAGGCATTTGAATATTTGAGAAAGGTGTGGTACTTCCCCAGGCGGACTCCTATCACCACTGGTTATAGGGAAATGGGGGAGAGGCTACTAGGATAGCAAGGAAAATAGTTACAAAACTAGTGGTATTGTAGCATGTGCTACAGTAACCGCTACGTGAATTCGAGGCTATATTTAATATTTTGTGTTAGGTCTGTGCACACACTACGCGCTAGGCGCTCATTGTTAGTACTGGGCACTCAATACTGAGCGCGCAAGTTTCGATCTTCACTGTGGTCGCCAACACTACACTAGCTTCACCCCGTGGTTCTTGCAGTTTATAGCTCTCTTATGTTTTCTATAGTATCCGTCGTAAAAAATTACAAATCCTTCTTAACAAAATTATTTGACCTTTTAATCAAGAAAAAGGTTATAGTAAAATAATAGGTAGATAAAGAGAGAGAGAGTTTATTATATATTGCATTTATTAATGTATGGTTGTATCACAGCAAATAACATTGCGCGTTGTGAAACAGACTGCCTGTACGAAGCTCAACACAATAAATGTCACAGATGTGTGCCACTTCACCCCCGGCTTTAGAGATATTCTAGTCATTTGTGTTTGCATACACTTGCATACAAATTCTAGTTAAATATTTTGCATAATTTCCTTTTTTCGACAAAATGAGAATTATTTTATTTATGAGTATATACAAAGTGGTGCTTGATACACATTGATTTTGCATGAAACTGGTGTATAAAAATTGAAAATACCTAAATATTTTTTGAGTCAAGTGTCTTGTCTCAGACAGACACCGTTATGAACAAGCATGACGCTTATCATCAGGCGAGCGACTTGCTCGTTTCTCTATTCAGTAGAATAAAACAAACATTACATTTTCAAATATAAGATTGCACCCATAATGTATGCTTTTGTTCAACGACCACAAAACTTCTTTGTGATGTTAGTTTACGAACCTTGATTGTAAAAATCAGTCAAGTGCGAGACGGATCCGTGTATTTGTGATATGTTATGTAAATATACATAATATACTATAAAGTATAATAGAAAGTGAGAGTATTTATGTATTTATAAGCCTATGTATTGAACCTAGTTTGATTTTATTGCAACTTTTTTATTTTGTTGATGTATCGATTTCAGTTATTGAACTCATTCGGATGCAAATTGTAATGTTGTACCTACTTACTATCGATAGCTATTTCGTGAGCTATTTGGGATTTTTGGGAGAACTTTGAAATTCTTAAATAAATTGTATGTCTGGCTTTTATTACTTGGAGTAAATTTATTCACAACTACTAACTTCATTTCGTTTTGAAGAGAAACTGATTTATTTTTGATACGAGATTCGGACCTTTCCAGGTTTTTTTTATTCTGAACATTTTTTTATCTTATATTTTGGCTTCACACATACTTCGTGTATTTAGCCAGTGTCAAGTTGTTTTATATTCAATTAAAGCATATTACCCAAACTACGATTAAAAACATGTCCCAGTCATAGTCTAAATCGACAATTTCAGTCAGTGTCCAGTCCAAGTCATGCTTTAGTAAAGTGGTGGAAGATTTAACGGAAGCTTCTACGGAGTTTTGTAAAACATTTGTCACAAAAGTCAGATTGCACTACATTATTCATTAATCAACACTCATGCACGATCGAATTAAATGCACGAGCATTTAATGTATAAAATCCAGTTTTTACACATTAACGCTCGAAATAATACAAGTTTTGGAAAATAGCACAATGACGAGACATGAACGCACGACGCACGCATGAGTTTCTTAACGTTCCCTATGAAGCTCCATTTCTTCATAAGTGTAACCATCAAACAAAAATGACCACTAGGTTCCGGTCTCAGGACGATCGAAGCGCACGCCACGCATCTACTTACATTTTATTTCAATATTTTCAATGGTTAAATTCCTGGTTATGGCTAGACGTAACTTTAATATACAATAGGTTATTATTTTTGACTTGTAGATGAATATTTACTAATAAATACTTTGACTTTGAAGGTCAATGAAAACAACTGTTCGTAGTCCCCGCAAAACACGCGTTTTGATCCCACTTTGGTGAGTTTTTGTAGTGATAAAGATCTCGAAATGCGGTATCTATATAAAATCTATGCCATAAACATAAATGATCGCATAAAAGTTTACTTTGTGATGACACATGAACGAGCTCCCATGAATTTCATTACAATGATTGACGGACTGAGTTAACTGTAGCCTACAGCTCTTTACAAAAATACTAGGTATTTTGTGTAGCTCAAATAAATTGTTAAAGTGATTGTATGAACCTTAGTAAAATTAAACCAAGAAAACCCAATGATTTCGGAGAATTGTGACTTTGGTCATTTAAAGACTTTATTATATTTTACTATGAAAACTGACGTGGTATTGACATATATTATTTTAATAACTATACTTTGGAATACTTACTAATACTGAGTTGGTTATTCCGACTATAGTTTCGATCACTTCCAACTATAAATAATATAATAAACATATTACTATATCACACTAATATTATAATGCGAAAGTTTGTGTTTAAGTGTGTAAGTATGTAAGTACGCTTAGTGTATAGTAAGGCCAGGCTGCTTACTGAGGTGTTTGATTGTTCATAATAATTATCCCCAATGGATGGACTGATTTATAATTATGTGATTTTTTTAAATTGTTTCATTCTATGGTTATTATCTGTACAAATTGTAATCTATACTAAAAAAAATAATAATAATAATAATTTTAATGTAAATTTAAAATTTTCTTTATCTATGTATATATTTTGTCATGCCGATCTTGACTTGGTCAATCAATATTAGAAATCATTATTTCCATAATAATTGTAGTGACTTGGCAATCGCACAGCATAAATAAAACGCTGCTGTATGGAAATACCTTCTTATATCGCTAATAAATTGATATTAGGTAGATAAGTTATTATGTCGCACATTGCCAAGTCACTATAATTATTATAGAAGTAAATATCTCTAATATTGATACAGTCACTAAATGTCGGTAAGGTAACAATTTATGACAACGTTGTAAAATAGTTGCTTCCATAATAACTAAAACTATAGTAGTTGGCGCCGCACTGACACCTCGTGACAACTATTACTTCACAACCCCTGAACCGATTCCGCTCATATTCAAACTTGTATTGACAAAAATTGTATTGAATTGAACTACTTGCCTACAACATTTCATGAGTATCAAAAAAAACGGTTTTTATAAGATTATTATTATATATTACTTATGTGATAAGTATATTGTTTCACTGAGAACAGGCTTGCTATAAAGACGCCGTAGACGACTAACTAGCGTTGTCATATAACATGACCTACACATGAGAACCTTTCTGAATGTCTGTCATTGAAACGTCTTTGACCAAGGTAACATTCACTATTAAATTTAATGCTCCGACGCCCACGCTCCTTAAAAATCATGATCGAAGCAAAAACGAAAAAAAAAAATACTCCGTAGCCGATAGAGCTGCAAATTTGCCAGTATTATTTTTACTTCCGCTGTGTAATATTTTATCAATATTCCGAATCAAAAGGTCACTAATTTTTGTTTTCACTATCAAAAATATTTATGTTGTCCTTATAACCTTACCTACATAAATAATTAATTAATCAACATCATTATCCGCAGCCTTCTTTATCCCACTGCTGCGTATAGGCCTCTCTCTTGCTTTTCAACACGCAATAAAAAAATAAAAATAAAGTAACGTAAAAATGCAATATATTTTTAAACAAAACAAACGTTTTCTTTTTTTTGTTTTCAAATGTTTATTAGTGATTCTGATAACTAGCCACTCTGAGAATTAGGAACTTATTAGGAAATTGGAATTTTGAGATTTGACCTTTTTGAGACTCGGTTGTCATTCTGACGTCAGCACTCGTTCTTCCTTTACAATGACAGAGAAAGATAATGAGAATGAAAGATAAAGATACCTCAGTAACAGAAGCGTACCTACTCAGTTCACAATCAAACTGCTTAGTCAAAATATTCAGGAAAGGCAAGTAAAGCTCTAAGCTTACGTAAACCCCCTCCACATTGTGGTCGGTTTACGCGAAACAAAGCCCATATACAATCCAAACGTGGCTGTAACTAATTCAGCTATTATGCTCATGTACATTGTACTGAAATAGGCATTTAGTTCCGATTAACATTGACGAATGGGCCACCTTAATAATTAACGTACATCTACTGTTCTAACTTAGTTTAGTTCTATTGTAGACTCTGCGCGTCTTTTGTTAGAGTATACTTTGCGACGGACGGTAGTTTGACATTGTGAGGCACGCGGTTCGCAACAGGGACAGGGTTAATCTATTTAAGAAAGTAAACACGTTGTTGGAATAATGACTGTGTCTTTCAAAGAATCGATTTAAGTAGCATAAGTGGGCCCATTTGAATGTATATGTGGCGGAAAAGGGGTGGAATGGAAAATGTTGGCTGAGTTTAAATTGTGTTGATTATATTTTTCGATGGTAAAGTGCTATTTAAAAAAATATATGGAATGATTTTTCGTAGTAAATAGTAGGAATGCATTGGTTTGCAATATTGGTTATCCGTAACAACAACAATTTTTTTATTTGGACGTGAATGTCATCTAGAAAAAAAAAGCAATCGCTAGTCGCAAGGAAAAAAACACATGCTTATCAAAATAATCTTATGGAAACTAGAGAAATAAAAACGCCAAAACGAAAGAAAAAACATCCGGCCAGGAGCCAGCGAAGAAGCCCTGGCCTCGTTTCACACCACCACTAAATATATTTTCTTACGTAAATTTCGAGGAACCTAGTACTAGTGTCACTCACCTTTGGACATGTTTTATTATCTATTAATAAATCAGTTACAATAAAAAATATTTTGTGAAAATTTCAACCTGCTGCCTACTACGGTTCAAGAGATACAGTCCTTTATATATAGGCCTCTCCGGGCTGGCAAAGCATTTGCACCGCCACTAGTGTTGCAGATATCTATAGGCGGCGGTTACTGCTTACCATCAGCTGGACCGTATGCTTGTTTGCCGCTATTAGTATTAAAAAAATTATGGACAGACAGACGGCGTAGGTTTAGGAATTAGTGACCCTTCGGGTACGGAATCATAAAAACAGAACTTTAGATTACACTTAAAAATATTATTTCACAGGCTCAAAAGTTGCCGAAAATAATATACACTTTTTAAAGTAGAGACATTCTTTCTAGAATACTCATTAAAACTCGAAGAAATCTCCGCAGTCGTTTTACAACTTACTGTTT
The DNA here is from genome assembly GCA_947579745.1 of Apocheima hispidaria. Classification (NCBI taxonomy): domain Eukaryota; kingdom Metazoa; phylum Arthropoda; class Insecta; order Lepidoptera; family Geometridae; genus Apocheima; species Apocheima hispidaria. Next base: position 13,565,546 of record OX388164.1, on the reverse strand, counting down.
CTCATTATGAACGCACAGACTCGACAGACAACTTTATAGATAGATCTGAAATCGAATAACTACAAGTAAGCCTTTCTACCAACAGCGCTTCTTAGTAAGTTTATGATCATTTTGCATACAACATAAAATTATGATATACCAACGTAATTAAAATCATTTAACGTCCGATCCAGACCCGGGTATGCCCTAAGCTGCGACCAGACCAGTGAAGGATGGGCAGCAGCGTCCTCTTAGTAAACGGAGAGCATTCTGCGGTTACAGAGCAGCCTGCCAAGCGTCGATTATGGCAACCGACCCCCTTTTCTAAGGAAGCGTTTGTTCAGCAATGGACGTTTTCTGGCTGATAATGACATCCAATCCGACAACAGGAAGTATTCAGTATTTGGTATATCCCAGAAGATCGCATCCTTGGGTTGCCAGGGCTAATCAGATAGCCGTATTCTGGGTGACGGCCCAAACCTAATGCCTATATGATAATTTAAGGTCCAGTGCCATCTGTGTTTGCGATCCACCCGGTGAAGCTGTAGAGGCATCAGAAACCAACAGCAAAGTTATAAAAAATATTAAATAAATAAATTAAAACATGATATTACATACTGATTTGGTCGGGCTGCCCGAATGGGATTTGACAAAATACTTCTACTATAATATTATAATTATTTACTACTATACCTAGACTATTCCTTATTTTGCCGTTAATCTTACAAACTATGAACAACGTGCGCTTCAAGCTTTGTGTAAGAATGGTGTGATCTTCTTGAATCGGCAATGTATGTAATGTGTGTGTAAAGTCCCGGCTTGTTGTTTGTTTTACCAAGCCTGCTTAAATTCATTGTCAATTCGTAGTTTCAAAAAACAAGTTTAAAACGCAAAATCTTAGCATTGACATTGAGCATGTCATCATCCTTGCATCTGAGATGTTTGGAACATTCTCGGACCATCTCCGGCTGACCAATGATAAGGTTATCATAGTTTGGTGATTGAAAAAAGGTACGTAAAGTATGGCTCACCCATTGCTCTATTCATTCACGGCGAAATTTCGCTGTAGATATATGATAAAGTTCTAAGTTTTTCTCTTTTATTTGTAAAGGAGTAAGTAGGTACTAAAAAAACGGTTAACTTTTTAATTTAACGACAGTGTCTTCACTATTAAATTTTATTCTGTCGCTTAAAAGAATTCTTGAAGGCTTTAAGCGAATGTAACGATATTTAAATATTATTCGGCCTGTATGGCCTATAAAACTCGAATATAACGTACCTCTCGTAATGGTGATGAAAGCCACATCTCAATGTCAAATATCATATTATACAATAAAACCAGTTTTATAAATAAATATACCTAGCTGTACATGGTTTTGTTCTGGGAGTTCTCTGGAAACTTTTTATTTACCCTCTTGACTCCTTGAGGATATAAATAAATATAACCCTTCTAAGGAATATAGTATACGAGTACATTATAAAGTCATTTTTTGAGAACCGTCTAAAGTTTTAGTTAATATTTTGTAGAAATTATTCGTATGGGTAACCAATAACTGTTCCAACGACTCACTCTATTTAGTAAGAAAGTAGGTATTTAGTAGAAGTTTTGGTACTTAGTAAAACTTCTATATCTGTAAAAGACTTTGTCCTTACTGACTGACCTATAGACAACGTACAACCTAAACCGCTGGACGTAGAGGCTTGAAATTTTGAGGGTATGTTTATTGAGGGGTGTAAAAGCACACTAAGAAAGGATTTTTCGAAAAGAGTTTGTTTGAAACTTTTTATTCTCTGGTTCGATTGATACCAAACTTGGTATGGATACTCTAAAGGAAAAATAAAAACATACGGGTATTTAAGTTTTTACAAAACCAGCTCCCGTTGTCATAAAAAATATATTAAAAATGTAAGTAATAGTATGTTTGTTTCTCCTTAACTTTGTAATTGTCCATTGGTATCCTAGAGGCATAATGAGACCAGTAGGACGGCCCAGGAGAAGATGGTGCGATGACGTTGTTGAGGTGGCAGGCGCCACCTGGACTCGACTAGCCCAAGACCGCAGCGTATGGCATTGTATGGAGGAGGCCTTCCACCAAAATTGGATGCCCAAATAGTTTTAATTAGTAAATAAGATCCTAATCATAAGTAAGCAAATATGGGCAATAAAGGCTATTTTATTTTATTTTATTTATTTATTTTAACTTTGTAACGGCTGTGCATGTTTTGATGAAAATTTGGTTTCGAGCTAGCTTATGGCATATATTGACACAAGCTATTTTTATCCCGGTAAAGTATATACGTAGTTTCTATGTGATAAGTATAATTATTAATCGCGGGCGAATCCGCGGGCAGGAGCTAGTAACTTCATAATTATACAAAATAGCTACTCGTAATTACGTTTCCCAATTATATGGCATCGTGAGAAATATATCATGTCAAGATTCTCAGTTGGCATTAAAAATTGCCCCTCCTAAGTTATTTATCAATGTCACTGTGTTAGATAGACAACTCTTACTCTTAGATAACTCTTTATTGACTTTGATTTTCACACCAGAAATGTCATACATAAGACAAAAAACAACTTAAAACTGGTGTAACAACTGGCTGTGTTAGTTTCTTTAGTTTATTCGTCAGTCACGGATATTACATTGAAATGATGGAGTGGAAATTGACTTAAAATAGAACAGCTTTAATTCGAGTATTGTAAACGCTGAACCATATTTCTAAACGCTTTCAATTCAAAGAAGCACCAGCTGCAAGTAAAAGAGAAGGAGTACGCTCTCACAGGTAATTCTTCGCTCGATAAACGCCAAAATTCCTGCATTGTCGCGTCTCCACTGGAACCATTCCCGAAAGGAATTCTTTTAAGGCGGTCTCGAGATCATGCTTTCACAGTGCGCCTTTGTATTTAGATTACTTATTTTTATATCACCAACGTTTCAGCCCCGCTTTGAAATGAGTTTGGTAAGAATTATGAGTTTTTGTGGCGACGCGGAATCGTGATATTAAAATCGTATTTTGTCTGTGTATTTGGGCGTCACGGGATGTCGCCGGAGTTTACTCGAATCGAGTGGAGTTTGTATTTAATGAAATATTAATCTAGTACAGAGGGAATTGGGGCTTAGTAAGGCACTAAATTGAGTTTCATTGCGGTGGAAATGTTCAGTATTAATATCACGTAGATTTCGTTTTCAATAATTTTTTATTCACCTTTTCATACTGTTACGGCACATTCGTTGCCCAAGTAACTATTTTTATTATTTTGTATTTAGTAAAAGGTTATTCACAAAAGTTATTACACCCAGCAGTAGGAATAGAAAAGCAGTGGACTATGACGACTTAATTTTAGATACTAATGATTTGCAAGACACAGAAATATTTATCCAAAACCAAACAGTAGTTTAATTAGTTACGATGACAAATTATATGAAATGAACATATTATTGTCCTTTTAGTCAACCTAACTATAGTTTCATAATCTTTAATAAATGTAAATAAAAAAATCTGATTGAAATATAACGATGGCAAAAACTGACCAAATGCGAATCGAACTTACACAACCGCGAGGGTTCCATACCAAAGTTAACATAAAAAAGTGTTTTCATTTACTTACATCAGGGTTCATAACACGACTAACACTAGACTGTTTTTAGGGTTCCGTAGTACTACAAGAAACCCTTATAAGTTCGTTATGTCCGTCTGTATGTATGTCTGTCTGTATGTCTGTCTGTCGGTCTGTTTGAATCCTTTACAGCCTTATAGCTTCCAAAGTTATAAACTTACATACATGAATTTTTGCACAACAATAGTCAAGTAAAAGACATATAGTTTCAAAAAATAAAAAAAACTTTTTTTTTGTAAAATAAGGGTAGCTCCCATACATGTAAACGGGGAGTTAAAAAAAATAACTTTCGCTGCACTCCATCATGTTGGGTGTCGTTGAATAGGTCTTTGTAAGGTGACAATTTTGCCAGAATAAAAAAAAACATAATTTTATATTAACGGGGTGGCTGTCATACATGTAATGTGGGGATAAAAAAAATCGCCTGTATCCCACATGTGGGGTATCATTGAATAGGTCTTTAAAAATGATGTTAAGGTTTCCTACATAATTTTTTTATAAAAGGTACTGCTTGTGAAATATGGGCCAACAAAGTTGCTTGCAATGTGTGTGTCCCCCGCGCCATTTCTAAACTATGCAAATCAGAAACTTGTTATCTTCCATGTTGATAGATCTTAGTAAAAAAAATCTTTTAATGTATTTTGGGCAACATGTGATAACTACTTTTTGAGATATGCGGTAATAACGGTTAAATACTTCAAACGTCCTACACACCTACGGAACCCTACTAAGTTATTTTATATTTATTGTGATACACTATAGAGTTTGCGCTATAATCACATCGAGTTTGATGTTTCTATTTGTTTTACCGTTTTTATGGTTGAGCATAGAGAAGAAAAAAGAACGTATTCTGTTTGGGGAATAACCCTTTTATTATTTTTAGTATTTGTCAGAAAATTTACCATATACTAACAGATATTCCGTAAAAATTAAGTGATTAAGCGCATACCTATTTCAGTTCAAAAGATATAACCTTTTACAGGTAGGACAGATAGACAGACGGCGTAGGTTTAGTAATAGGGTTCCGATGACCGTTCTTCGGGTACGAAGTTCTAAAACATGATCTCTATTGTGATATTCTTATTTCACACATCTAAAATGTTTTACTTATGACCTTATTATATTATTCTAGCGCCCACTTAAAATATTCAAGTCCTGAAAAGGTTAAACATGTTTTTAAAAGTCATTTGTAATATCAATGTTTAAATATCCATGATTAAGAAGCCGATATTATATTATATAAACTTAATATTAATATAAAACTTGAGTGTTGATTATTTTTACTTCAATGTTTTATTTAGTTCGTCTATGAGTTTTCGTAACCTAAAATTTTGTGACTTCCCAACGAGTAATACCAAACGAGTCACATGAGATGCGTCTGGGAAGTTTTTTCCCATTGAGTCACACTGCTAGATCCGTTTGCCTGTCGTTGGGATAAATGGTATTACTCAGTGGGAAATAAGCATCCTGACAAGTCACAGTGTGACTTGTTTGGTGTTGACTCGTTGCGAAGTAAAATATTTAATACAAATGATTGCATGAACAAAACATTATTTATTGTTATCTTAGAAATGTTGTCGGTCCACCTAGTGGGACACTGAAGACAGTCCCCGGCAACCGATGGATGCAAGTAGCACGATATCGGTCGGGCGCTCTAAGGGAGAAACCTATGTTCAGCAGTGGATCTCTTATGGCTTAAACTTTTGTTTGTATGTCATCATCATCAGCCGGAAGACATCCACTGCAGAGGCCTCCCCCTTAGAACACCACGATCAACGACAATTTGCCATTTGCATTGACCGGTTACCCTTGAATTTCACAGTATCGTCAGTCCACCTAGTGGGAGGCGTACCTACGCTGCGTCTTCAGTTTTCTTCCCCATCGGTTACCGGTTCTTCAAACGATGTGGCCTGCCCATTGCCACTTTAGGTTGCAACCCCTAAACGCTACGTCGGTGACTTTAGGTATTTGTTTAATAATACTATCACACTTACTTATTTAAAAATGCCAAAGCACTAGATGCTGTAGTGTTATATGCTACAGCGCTAGATGCTACGACACTAGATTCCACAACGCTATATGCTACAACACTACATTACATTCCACACGTTAGTTGCTACAAGACACGATGATGCAGCGTAATAATCAGCTATCATCATCATCTAGCATCTATCGTTGTAACATCTAATAAGATGCTATAACGATGGATGCCACAACGGTCGATGTTTCAGCGCTTGATGCTTCAATGCTAGATGCTACATTGCTATATTCTACGAGTGCCACTATTTCTACAGCGGGGATATTAACTCTGCTGATTTACCGCAAGTTTGTCCCAGCGCCACACTTGCACCTTGCTTATCCAATTTTCATCCACTTGGTAAAGTGTATGTGCTTAGGTTCGCTGTTTGCAAGACTAGAGTTTACCAACTCATTACCTCGTGATGACAACGCTCATCTATATTTCACTCAATGGTGTTATTCGCGAAGTGTGTCGGCGGGCAACTTTGTGTAAAATATCAGCCCTAAGCTTCGTAGAACAAGCGGTCGTAAATTTTTACATAAGACATATTACCTTTTACCGAACGGTTTAGAATTTTACAGGTGGGTAGTAAAACTGTAAAAGTTTATTACAAAATTACATTACTGTATAAAAAGGGAATAGAAGGCCAATTATATGGCAGTCTAACTAAGAAATTTTTATATATAAAAGCTTCAAATAAACGAAATTAAAGTGGCTATTACTACTGTCCGAGTCAAAAATGTGTCGTGCATAAACCACGACTAGTATGAATTTAGATTGACACTGGTCCAAAAGCTTTCATTAGATTTTTAGTGGCTTGCATTCGACAAATGTAATTATACCAAAAATACAAATTGACATCCGCAAATATCAGCTCCAGCTGAAATTTTAAGGTATGTCAGTGTCAAGATAAGGATGTCGCTCACCCGATGGTTAGCGCCATGTTTGCCCCTGCCTTTACTTGTTTTTTTTTTGCATAGTTTGAACTTCAACACATTGCGCTCGCCACCCTGAGATATATGATGTTAAATCTGTTTCTTCCAGTAATTTCGCTTGAAACATTACTTTTTAATTAGGGACACAGAAATGCTTGCGCACTACTGCTTGGCGGTTGAATAACTGAAAATACTTTCCCAGGAAGCCTTTTCAAAAGAGTTCGCCACTACATTAAAGAAGAGCCCACACTTCATTGTCGCATAAATGTTAATATATGAACCTGGATATTTTACTGAAGCGTAGAGTCAAACAAGTGAAGTATGCATCATTTACAGTGCATTACAAACATTTATTACTAGCTTACTAGCTTCGCTCACATAGGATACAGTAAATATAAACACCCCATTTCACCTGTTTAGCTTCAGTTGATTTTCAAAAAATCCTGTATCATGCCTTTCTTTATTTTAAATGATTATTACATGGACCGAGTTTCATTGACTTAGCATGAATAAATATTTTATTTCCATATAAACTGGTTTTCCATAACTTTTCATTTTACCTCTTTAGGGGTGGAATTTCGCAAAACCCATTCTTATTGTAACCTAGACCATTTAAGGAGTATTTAGTTCAGATTTCACGTCTCTATCATAAGCGATTTGGTCTGGGCGTTGATTCCTAGAAAAGAGCTTGTTCATTTATCTAAACAAGATGTTACTGAAAGGTGCGATAACGAATATTGAAAGGTATGTATATACTCATTTTTATGAACAACTTTTATTATGGGACCAGATAGACACACAAAAAACGTTTTTAAGTATATTTATGTATATTGTTTAGTTAAAAAAAACCCATAGAAACTATGACAATTAAGATTCGAAAATCCATTTAATCCCTCATCAATAACATCTATAAATATTTCTAAAACTATTTAACTAAAAGCATAAAACATGTCAGGTGTTATTGTGATAAAGCCAAAAAAAATCAAACACAGAACCTACAGCAGGCATCGGTATTACACCCGCACACTGGAACTCAGTGAAAACATAATTTTCCGCTACTCTACTGGCATACAACCAATTTAGCTGATTCGTTATTACTCAAAATAACATAAAATAAAATTTACTTTGGAGATAAACAAGGCTGTGATTTCAAGCTATGAGTATTGGCACAAAGAGTATCAAAGCGAGGATTTCAGAGAGATTGGGATTTTTTACGAACTATAACATTTTAACTCCTACATCTAAGGTCGTTAACCGACCTCAAAATACGACTCACAAATATTGTCTACTGACAGACACTTGTAAATTGGCAACAAATTATCAACTTAAAAGGTTCAGCCTACACAATTATGTGGTTTGACAGGACTCATGGCGACATTCTCTGGAGTTGGGATTACTATTACGGGACCAAAATGCGCCTTTTCCCATGAAATTATGTCTTTAAAGCCCGGAATTTCAAAACTTGCAAGATAATATTAATTGCGTTTGTTTACATAGTAGCTGTGTTTTCTGAGGAGTACAAAATTAATACCATAAAGGCCTGAGTCCTAATGGCCTATTGTCCTGAGTGACTGACTGACACACACTAAGCAAGGATTTTTCGAAAATCATGTGAAATGGGGTTTTAAAGTTTGTATGAAATTTTTTATTCTCTGGTTTAGTTGATACAAAACGTGGTATGATAAATGGATACAGGTATCACAGTTTTCTAAAAATCACCTGTTCTGGGTACCCTGCCGCACGGTGGCGAACTTGACGGCGTGTTTGTTTTGTAGGTTAGATTAGTTTTTATTTATAAATATTTTGTTATTGCTACACACAGAATTCTCCTTATAAATATTATGTCTTTGTTGCTACATTAGATTATAACAAACTCTACTGATGTTATAAATTTTACATTGTATATATGTATATGAATATTTATTATTTCGCTGATAAAATGTTCATTTCATAAGTATCACAAATATAATTATAATAATCAAAAAAAATCACCTCCCATTAAGATCAAACAAAGGGTTTCCAAGTTTTGGTGATAGTATGTTTGTTTCTCGTTAACTTTGTAATGGCTGTACATATTTGGTTATCGGGGAGCTTATAGGCAGAGTAAACATAAAGTAAAATAACTTAATTCCAAGTAAAATAAATAGTTCTTGTTGAATAACTATAACCATTAAACTCCATAATAACTCAATGTTTTTCAATGAAATTTGGTATTGATATAGTTTATACCCCAAAATAACATACTACTTTTTATCAACAAAAAAAAAAAAACGGTTCCTGTAGGATAACGTCAGCACTGTGACGACTTAAAGGAAGTGAATAAAATTTTGGTAATGAGATAAATTGTACCTTAGATTAAGGCGAATTTTTGTTTCCCCGCTTTACATATAGATAGCCATCCCATTAATATACAATTATGTTTTTTTTCATTCTTTCAAAATCGTCACCTTCAAAAAACCATTTCAACGACACGCCACATGATGGGGAACAGCATATATTTTTTTCCTGCCCCTCTTTCCATGTATGGGAGCTACCATTATTATAAAACTATAGTTGTGAAAAATGAAAAATGAAAATATGAAAAGACTTTGGAAGTTATAACGCTGTAAAGGATTCAGACAGACAGACATGGTGAACTTATAAGAGTTCCTTGTAGTACTACGGAACCCTAAAAAGGAAAAACCCTTTTCCGGGAATCAACGCCAAAACCAAGCCGCTTATGATAGAAATGTGAAATTTGGACCCAATATTCCTCAAAATGGTGAAGGGGAACAATATGAACGGATTTTGCAATATTCGACCTTTAAAAGGGTAAAATGGACCCCCAAAATTTGCTTGGAAATAAAAACTTATTTCGTGGTACGCCAATTAAACTCGGTTGGTGTACTAAACATAAAAATAAAGAAAGGCATCTCGCAGGATTTTTCTAATAACAAACACTGACGAAGTGAAATGGGGCTTGGAGTCACTGTAGCCTAGGTGAGCGAAGGCGCGTGGGCAAGCTAGTAATCTATATAGATCTACTTGAAGTACTACGTAGAGCTTAAAACTCATTTTGTTAACACTTGTCATGCGGAAAATGCACACAGAACGCACCAGTTCCAACACTAAAATGTTATTAAATACACGTTTTTCAAGCTCCGTTAAAGAGAACTAGCTCCATAAACATTATAACCCAGTTCCCGGCTCGGAGCACTTAAGGAAACTTTCCATACACAACCGCACTTCTCAATTTCCTAACAACAGTATCATAAAACAAAGTTTATGATATCAGTGCAGTGAGACGTCCAGCTCCGAGATATAATTTCGCTTCTACTTGCCCAAGAAGTTACCGATGTCAGAAACTTACCTCACCTGGTGCGGACTGGGTGTCGGCAATTTAGAACTTAGAGTTTGTGTATGGTGTGAGATACAAACGATAATACTAAATCAACTGACGCGTTCTTGGCTTTAAAGCGTTTTAAGTTAGGTCCCACTAGTTTTAGTGCAGGATCGTGATGTTCTGCAAACTTGAACCTTTAATCAAAAATCAGAAATATTTATTGGCCATGAATAACATTGAATATTACATGCAAGTCACTTTTACAAAGTAAAATGTTTGTTTAGATGATGTATGTAAAATTAGGCAAACTAATCAATCATTTAAATAATAAAATTATGACAGGTAGGTATATATTATGCTTTACGCCGTTTGTCCATTACACAAAAATGAGGATTCCGAGAATTTCATTGACATAATTATATTCACTTAAATTGTAGAACGGATTATTTTCAAAGAATCTGCTTATATTTGCTATGATTTAGTTCGGTTATAGAATTATTTTGGCGTGACGGCCCTGTTTCTCGTTTATAACTAACCTAGTCCATGGCTTGTACAGCTTTTCCTTGTTTCGTAGATTGCACTGATGCATATCCTTATTTTTGGTAAATTAGCTTCTTGTATTTCAAGAAAACTATTATATATGTAGATACATCACTGTCAAGTACAGTTGCCGTGTCTTTGAAGTCACATATCAACAGTATATATATTATCTACGGGAACTAGCGTAGGCTTAGATTTTATACAATATAGCTAAGTAGATTAAAATGTGCCACAATGCTGTTGAAAATTTACAAATCTGAAAATTTTGACGACGACTCAAGAAATTAATGGCTATGCGAGAGCCGAACTAAAACACATCAGATTTTAATGGATGCAAGCAAATTTCCATGTTTCAAATCAAGTCTTAACAGAGTAAAGAAACAGACACTGGTAATACAGACCCATGAATAATCATACAAAAATGAGAGCCACTAGCCGCTGAATATTACATGACCGTGATCTACGATTACCTATTCGTGGTACTATTTTCGAGCAGCCTATTTCAAGACCCGAGACGAACGTTCATCTATTTCATCAGCGGCAAGGGTCCAGCCCTTTCTCACCGGCAATCATTCACCTTTCATATAAAGCTGAGATTACACTTTTTCGAAACAAACTTTAATATGCTACATACGGTTGAAAGCAAAATAAGCTTTATAAGCATTGTTGCTGTGTATGATAGATATTTACACAAATACCACACAGGTTCTAAATTTAGCGTCGGGTTTAGTTATTGGCTGATTTTCCATTTTTGAGTAGAACAACATAATTGGATATACAGGGATGTACTTTCCTTGGCCCACTTGAATGGGACTGTGGCCCAGAACCCAAAATCTTACCATCGACTAGCCCAAAGGCTCTTACGAAAGGCAGTGGGAGTATTGAGCTCTCCGTCTCCTCCTTCCCGGTACCCTCCATCATGCATAGAGGCTGGCCGTTGAAGTGGTTTTGGTGGGTATAACCCAACATAACCCCGCTAAAAAAGCTGAAAAAACAAATCCTCCTTTCCCGTTTCACTTTATCGAGGGGCTTAAATATGAATGCCCTCTACGTGGGTCTCACTCACTCTCTCTCTTGTACTGGAAGCGCGGTGGCAGATAAGAATATTTTTTCCGCCTACCACCATACGGTACAGTACATACGGCGGTGGTCTTCAAATCAAGAGAAAACAAAACTCTCCATCTCCATTCAACTGCCCCCTCCTAGGCCACTTCTTCGCTTACTATCACGCAGGATGTTGTCTAACGCCATCCCATTTTAGATTTTAAAATGTCATCAAAGAATCGTTTCCTAATAGACTGCATCATCTCTGTTACTTAATCTCAGCGAGAATGGTTCACGAAGACTTGTTATCCGAGCTGCGTCTGTCGCCAGCTTAACGCTGCCCCTCATTCTACGTAATAGTCGAGTATGCGGTAGCTGTGTAGGTATACGTCTCGGAAGGTCCACAATATATCTGTTGCGCCTAAAGGGTGTCCCTTTGGGTCGCGTTATCTTCATTCAGCGGACACTTTACATAAACTCGTCATTACTGGGGCTTTTTTTATAACAACACAAACAAACAAACAAAAATTATTTATTTTGACATTAATTAAGTTTTTACATCGAGTGTTGATCCATAGGCTCCCGAACTAGTCTAGGACTGTGTGTCAGGTGCCAGTGGCTTCTCCTACTTATGTTTTAAATCATGTCAAAACAATGTATAATAAAGTATACAATAAAAATATTATTAAATATTAAATTAACTAATTCAGAATTTAGATTATCATACCAGTATTTATAGCCAAAGGGAATAGAAAAAGAAAAACACAAATAATAACAAATAATAACAACATATATATATACATTGTTATTATTTGTTATTATTTGTGTTATATATATATATATATATATATATATATTGGAATACGTAATATATATGTGCACGTGTGTGTGTGTATATTTGTGTGTGGTATGTATGAGGGTGTGTGTTTGAGTGTGTGTATGTGTGGGTGTGAGTATGTGTGTGTGTGTGTGTGTGTATGTGTGAGTTTGTGTGTGTTGCATTAAAAATGCAAACTATCCAGCATATCTTCGATATTACCGTAATCGTATTTTTTCAACCAAGTTAATATGATTTTTTTTATTTCATTATTACTGCATTTTCTAATCTTAAATTCATCATTTATTATTCTGTACAACCGTGGTGCAACAATATCATACTTTTTCTGCGCAAATCTCGTTCTCGTGTGGGAGGTCGGAAAGAGTTCAACTCTTTTCTTAGTTACTACAGGTAAGCTTGGTACTGTTTTCTTGTGATACCGCCTCAAGCATTCATATATAAAAATCTTCCGAACACTAAGGACATTTGCCTTTTCATATACCTCTGTAGTAGGATGTCTGTAAGGTAGGTAAAGAATTACTTTCAATATCGCACGCTGTGCACGCTCCAGAAGTAAGAGGTTAGTTTTAGCAGCTGTGCCCCATGCACAGATGCAATACCTAAGGATACATTCGCACAGTGCCCTGTATATCTGAATTACTAATTTTGGTTCCGCTACTGTTCTCAACGTTTTAAAAATGTAAATAAGTTTTCTGACCCTTAGCTTCAGCGAGTTAATGTGGATGTTCCAGTTGAGTTTATCATCTATGTGTACCCCCAGATATTTAATGGATTCTACCCTTGACAGTGATGTGCAGGTGCACTGGCTAGTCCGAGGGCCACGGTTACAGGGATAAGTATGTATTTTGACATTCATCCCTGGATTACAGCTTCCAGTGGATCTCATACTGTAGCACATGAACTTGGTTTTGCTGGTGTTTAGTGACAACAGATTATTTTCTAACCAATTAGTAACTACTGACAGACAGTCTTCTGCAAGATTTATCACTTTTGGCCAAGTCTTCTCATGCAGAAGTAGTACAGTGTCGTCAGCAAACATCAACAAATCCAGTCCCTTTAGTGAGATGTTGCAAAGATTATTTATATAGATCAGGAATAACAGAGGTCCGAGAGTGCTCCCTTGTGGCACGCCATAGGTACATCCTGCACTGTCACTCTCATGTCCCTCAATTCTTACTTTTTGTGTTCTTCCTGAGAGGTAATCCGTAAGCCAATCCAGTGCCCATCCTCGTATTCCAACTTCTTCTAATTTATTTAGCAGAATGGGTATGGACACTGTATCAAACGCTTTTTGTAAATCAAGAAATACACCAATGCATTTACAACCGCGATCAAGGTATGTCGTAATTTTATTGTTCAACAGAAGCACGGCGTCTTCAGTGGAACGTCCTTCTCTAAACCCAAATTGATTTTCACTCAATAAATTATTATGCTCTAGATACCGCGTAACTCTTTTTTTAAATATTTTTTCCAAAATTTTGGATAGAGTCGATAGTAGTGAGATCGGTCTATAATTAGTCAAGTTTCTTTTGTCACCTGCCTTAAATACTGGACATACAACTGCTTTTTTAAAAATAGCTGGGAATCTTCCTGTTTCAAAACTCAGGTTGCATATATGCGCTATAGGTTCAGCTAGTACGTTAACATATTTTTTAACTAATTTGGCAGTTATCTTATCCCATCCAGGAGCACTATGTGTCTTTAGGGACATAACTACATGTCTGACCTCAATAGGATCTGTAGGAAGTAGCGACATGGAATTAACTGGAGTGTTAGGTATTTTGGCTAATGATGCCAGCTTTTTTTCGGTAATTTTTATCTTATCCAGGGTAGCATCAGCAAGCGTTTTTCCAATAGAGGTAAAATACGAATTTACTTTATTAAGCGAATCTTCGGGACTGTTGCTTAAATTGAGAAGATCATGAGGTGCTGTTTTTGTCTTGTTAAAGTTGCATACTTCTTTAATTGTATTCCAGGTTTCTTTTAAATTACCTTTATTTGTATTTAGTTTATAGCTATAGTATTGTATCTTTAAATTTTTTATAATTTTATTACAAATATTTCTGTATTTAGTGTATCTTTCTCTAACTTTTTCATCATTAGGTGCCTTTTTAAATTTACTATGTAGTCTGTCTCTTTTTCTAATACATTTAACCACTCCTCTAGTTATCCAGGGTTTCAGTGGTTTGTTTTTTTTTGTTACTGTTTTTATTTGAGTATTTTCATGAATTACCTTTAGAAGTTTAGATGTAAATAATTCTGCAGCTGCACTTACATCGTTTTTGATTGCAAACAATTCTATCCAAGTTTCTTTCATCAATGCTTCATCGATTTTGTCATAATTAATCGTCACCTTACTATGCGGAGCTGTATTCTTGTTAACTTTTGTATTGTCAACGTATAGTAACACTGGATGATGGTCTGTCACACACTGCTCAAAAACTAACGTTTTCCATACACTCAGACTTTTAACCATGATGTGATCGAGACATGTTTTAAATCTAGTGGGTCGTGTAATGCCCTGTCTTAGGCCATGTAGCGCCATCATGTTTAAATAATATTCGGAGCTCCTAGTTTCATTTCCTGGCATAGTATCGAGGTTGATATCCCCAGTTAGTATAACGTTTTTGGTGGATATGCTAGCTAGTACGTTATCAATTGAATCTAAATATGGTCTCGCATTATTGAAACATGGAGGTCGATATGTGCATACTATGGTTTGTTCAGTGGAAATTGTTATCACAAGGCAATTTCCTTCAGTACAAGTAGGTTCATATGCGCAGACTTCAATATCTTGCCTAACATATGCCACAACGCCATCATTTTGGTTTAGAGTATTTTTAGTCCAGTACATATTGTAGTTATTAATGCTAGGTGGCGGTCTTAGGCTACTTGTCCAACATTCCGTCAATACAAACACGTCAACTGATATGTCCAGACAAGCCATGTATGCCAGAAAATAATCAAAGTTACAATGTATGCTTCGTATATTCATGCTCATGATACATAAGGTATCTTTGTTTTTTATGTCGACATTTAGAGTTTTCATACAGCCGTTAGTATCACCTACGGAAAGGCATTCTATAGCTGTGTAGGTATACGTCTCGGAAGGTCCACAATATATCTGTTGCGCCTAAAGGGTGTCCCTTTGGGTCGCGTTATCTTCATTCAGCGGACACTTTACATAAACTCGTCATTACTGGGGCTTTTTTTATAACAGCCACCCTTTTACGAGTGTCCTGTTATATAGCCGCCGCGCGCCGCCTGGGACTTTGGCTGAGGTTTTCATAAAAGGGCATTGTTTTTTTTTTATGAATTTCAGTGTATGTTACAATTAGGCAATTATGTAAATTTTGTCTGAATGTCACGTAAATTTTGATTTACTTATTTACTCGTATCATAATTATCTAAGCTTATATTTCTTGTTAAATCGATTTGGAGTATCGCTTTCTCAATGAGATAATTTCGGAGTAACATGTTTCTGAGTTACGAATTTCAGAGTTCCATAATACATTTAAATGTTTTGTGGACGTTTATAACCAGAAGAACTTAATTTACTAGTGAGGCTAATTCGAAAATTGCCAAACTCAAATTAAATTATTTATGGTTACGCTTACATAATACATCAGAAGTTAATATAAACCAACAACGAAATCCATAAACAAGTCATAACGTGGACATCAAACAGATTTATTATGTTCAACGGAGATAAACCGGTTGATACCGGCTTATAGTGACTGATACTGGTTTTACGCGGTTTTGGTGCATTTAAAGTCGTTAGCGACGCGGCGGCGGGTAGAAGAATTCCCGTTGCGATTAGACAAGCCAAATTAATGTGCTGCTGGTGTACGATATTTGGAGAATGAGTGTGGCCCGAGTGTCAGCGGTTTTCAAATTAAATAAGGCGAGTTGGAGGTCAAATATACGAGTAAATAAGGGAAAATTTGAATGAAACCAAAATGAAAATCATTTATTGTGTTCCAGATTGAAGGAAAATGTTTCCAGCGAAAATACCTACTAATAAAGAGATCTAACATTTAACATAACATCAGAGTGACAACCGCAGTGCACTGCCGCGCAGGGTTGGAACTGTTAAAGTTAAAAATTCTGAATGAAGAATGGGCCACAGAATTAGACGAGCAATCGACTTGCTCATGCTCATCTGATCACACAAATCATTCAAAAAAAGATTGAATTCGTTCGGAGTTCTGATGATGATGATGACGGAATAACATTTTAAATTTAAATAAATAGTCAACGATTCCATTGCATCCACGTTACCAGTCTTAATAAAATTCACCTCTTTTATAAATACGACTATAATGCCAAAAAAAAATATACTATTATGGTATGACCGAATATTAATTTCTTAGGAAATAAATTTCATCATTTTGAAAGTATTCGATGGTTCTCTAATTACCTGAAAACCTAATAAAAGTTGTCTCCCCCGGCCTTCTCTGAATAGTTAACGGAAACGTTAACTATTCCAAAGCGGAGCCTAATTAAAACTAATTTTTAGTTAACAACCGTGAACCTCGGCAGTTTATTTCAATTTTAGTGCCAGGGTGAGTTATTAAATTAATTACTTCTACCTGGTTCGGCGTAATTCAAAATAGTCGAGTGGCTGTTGGAGATTTTAATCAGATTATCAATTAGCATAAACAAGTCTAGTGCACTGGTGGATGCGACTAGCTTAGTGCTGCAGAGAATGACAGAAACAGCAAGGGCAGGGCGGGTCTAGTAGGGTTCTATTAGAACTGACCACAAGTTTGTTTTTGCTTCTTAAATTATGTGATAAAAATATGTAAAAATACATATAAGTAAAGATTTATGCATTTTAAATCATTAGTTAAATAAATCTAGCTTTACTTTGATTAATTTTGTTTTAGTAAAACGGGAATACTCAAGTTTAATTGTGTCATTTATTCCGACTATAGTATCGATCACATTCGGTGACCTTTATCAAGTAATGCTATAAGCGTGACACGCGCGCGACCTCGTTTTGCCTTGCACTGACTTACTTTGATTGCCAAGTTTGTAAAATAATAAATAATATACTTACGGCACTTATTACACTTACGTGTCACGGTACGTTATGTATACAAATGTTTAAAATTACATTTTGACAAAATTTCAAATACTTGCAAATACTTACTGAACTAAATTACCATCAGAAAGTTTTTGCTTTTTTTCTGCTGATTACCTAGTGGTGCTACTAGTAGGTACATCAGGAAATAACAACGGTAATCAAATAACCCACTATCTCTCCAACTGCATTTTCACGGAAATCCAGAATGAATGCGTAATGAGGTCTGACGATCTTCTGTTTTTGAGATAGGACACGGAAAATATTAACGGAGGGAATATTTACGGAGAAAGTATTAACGAGAGGAATATTAACGGAAGAAAATTATTTTAATCACGCGCCGACCTTTAGCGGTGGCCATTGACATGTCTGGCGGTTCCACCAGAATACGGAATTTACTGTTATAATCCTCGTGAGATGCTTTGGTGTTCAAAATATTGCTTTAACCACGTAGAATAAACATAATAAAAGTATGGTAAAGCTTATGTATAATTATCTTCAGGCCTTTAGTCGCGTCCAGTTGTCTCACTCGCGTATTTTCACATTATTAAGAAACATTATAAATAAAAACACTACTTATGAATTTCCCAAATATTATAATACTATTTCTGTTTAATGTAAGATTAGAAATTACGTAATATTATAAATGCGGATGTAACTATGTCTTTCTGTCTATCTGTCGATCTATCTCTCTGTCTCTTTGGCTGGGGGGTGTTCGTCGCGTTATCACCGCTAAACGACTGAACAGATCGACCTTAATTTTTGATAGATATAGCTTAAGGGTAGGAGAAAGACATAGGTTACTTTTTTATTGGATCATGCGAACGAAATCGCTGGTAACAGCTAGTTACAAATATTTGTTTGTAATTTCACACTCTATCCAGAAAACCTCGCAAACATTCGAGTAAGACAGTTGTGGCACGTCTATTTTTTGTATCTATCTATCTATTATACTCCTTGCACCATAGCACTCAGTGGTGGTTCACGTGCGTTATGTTTCATTTTCCGAATGACCAAGCCCTAGAATACTATACGAATTTCATGGAGTTAGCTTGACGCGGCCGCGTTACGAGTTTGATCGAAGATACAGAATAACGGCCACGACTTACGCGTTACGCGTTTGATCGAAGATACAGAACACAGAAGAGAGAAGTAAATAAAAAAAAATCCTCTTCTGTGATACAGAATAACGGCCACGACTTACTTCTACTTCTATTTTTGGAATCTCCAGCTACCTAGCTTTTGATACTACTTCCACTTACTCACTTTTTGTACTTACTTTTCTATTTTCTAATGAAGGTATTTCCTTAAACGTCTAGGCTCTGTGTATTGCGATATTACAAAGCGATACTTTCACTATGGAATTTGCAGAATTCATTAATTTTCACGTGCAGTTTGCAACGGGTTGTCGCCAATTTGTAATTTTTATAATTTCGATGCCTATGGTACAAAAGATAAAAGGGTTAGCTAGTCAGCGCTGAAAAAATCCTAACTACAAGAGGTACACAAACCATGGTACTTAACTATATATTTATATTCTAAGTACACGCACTCAACTATTTTGGTATTCTGCATGTATAGTCATCAACATTAGGCATTGTGCTGTTGACATATGGTTTAAAATAGTTTGATGGCATTTCATAGTATGTATAAGATATTGGGTTATCTTTGCATACAGTAGATAAATATATACATAGGTTGCACCGACCTGTAAATTAACGACCCATGTCTAATTTGAAGCATTTTCAAAGGTAAACTGTAAAATTTGGAGCAAATACAAAAATAGCGCTTTATACACACACATATTTTGGTAAACGTTTTTGTGAAAGATGATTTTTAATGTCGCGGATAAAAATATACGAGAACGTGCTACGCGCTTGTTATGTTCAATGTGTTTGATAAAAACACGCTGTGTTCATTTTAGATAACTTTCTATAGAAACCTAATCTTATTTTAAATTTAATCAGATAAAGTAGCATTGCTTAAAAAGATACGAACGGGTATTGTTGTAAAAATAACGTCATTTTAGGTTTGATTAAAGCAATACTTGCAAGTAAATTATATTTATCCTTCGAGCTCGGTTAGTATAGATTTAAAGTTACAAAAAAAAAAACCATTGGAAATCTTGATACAATGAAATTATTACATATCGTCCTCAATCCGTTTGAACACAACTCAACTGATGTTGGACTGGAACTCGAACAAGGTTAACACACAGCCACTCATAGCCATGGCCATGAGAACTGGCTCTCAAGAGTGGCTTCCGGAACACACTGTAAGGTGCTTTGGACCAGATTTTTAATTTGAGAGTGGTAGCTAGCCAGCCGAGTACTAAAAAACATCATTACCAGTAATAGGTCGATAAGGGCTGAAATAATGGTGATGATGATGAAAGAGATTAATAAAGTAAAACATTAACGACACTGGATGTCATGAAAAGTAATAACATGGCAAATATCATCATCATCATCATCAGCCAGAAGCCGTACACTCATGACAGGCAGCTTGGGGATCGCAGAAAGCCCACCGTATACAAAGAGGACGCCACTTCCCGTCATCTATAGGTTCTTGTCGCAGTTTTGGGACATACCCGGGTTCTACCAATGTGTGCTTAATTCTTTTCGATTACTACTCATTATGAGCCATCAAAATGAAATCGGTAGCGTGTGTCTGCGCCCTTAGGCTACGATCGCGCGAAACCTATTTAGAGCGAAATAGCGCTGAGAGCTCATCGTCGATAAATTCCTAATTTTTGTGCCGTCTCGTCTCACCTTATGAAAAACGAGATTAACATAAAACGGGATTCTTGTCGCCCCTTCCACCCCCTTCTCCCTCCAGATGGGACACCCAAAAACGAATCCCCTCCTTTCAGATAACGTAAACGTCAAAATCTTCGTCAACGAATTGTTCCGATAAGGTTTCGTAACTTCAGAAGTTGCGTAATTGTTTCGCGTAATCTTGTTATGCATGATCGAAGTTGAATTTGGAAAAGAGTTACTGCTTAGTATAATTTATGCATATTGCTCGGCTTAAAGTAAAATTTTCTTAGTTATTGCAGAGCGCGGGTTTGATTGGCTTCGGTCGGATGTTGGTAGTGTCGGTCGGAAGCGTGTCATCTTTGAATTATGAATTTTATCCACCATAAATTATCTGCTACTACAAAGACGGTAAATTGCTTGTAATATAAGTTTTAAGCTTAGATGACTTTGGTTTTAAATTTAGTGATTTTCCTAAAGATTTTCATCAAGTTTTAAAACAGTGTCTTTATTAGTTTAACTGTTACTAATGGTTCAGTAATGTTTCACCAAAACACTTGACTAAATACTACTTTACAAATAGCGTTTCGTATACTATTCATTTTATAAATACCTTGTTCCGCTTCATTTTCAAATGTGTCAAATGTTATTATGTCGTTTATGTATTTTCCATTAAAAATACACGGGAATGCCTATTAAACAACATATACACAATACCTGATTCTATTATTTTAAATTATTTAAGGAGGAAAGCTAGGTAGGTATATTTGAAGTTCTAGTTTACATTCAATTTAAGCTTTGAACCATTTATATCTAAAGCCCCAAAATTGAAACGACTGGGCCTTCTTTTCCAATATAGTGTGTTTGTCAACATACATGTGACGTCACACCATTAATTATTTTTAAAGGTTTTTTCGAACCATATTTTTCCTCCCTAGCCGTGACTTATTTGTTATCGTCTCTAAGATGGTAATTAATCAATGTCTCGCCCCACGAAGGTACACTATACAAATCGCCCCAAGTTTGTAAAGAAAAATCAGTTCTTGTTGTAAACATAATTATTTTAATGTCAATATGGACGCTGAAATTGTCCATTCACAAGTCCGGTAATGTATTCCCGCGGTGCGCCCGGTCGCGAGTGTAAACACTGCTTTACGGCACAGATCGAGGGATAGACGGGAGCGGGAAATGCTGGCTCCGTAGAGCAACACTTACCTCCGGCATCTGGGCTGTTCGGACCGTTACCGAGTTGCTAAATACGGCTGGCTCTAAATAAATAAACATAGACAAAGTAGATGTAGATTGGCATCTTATTATAGGAGCTTGGAATATCAAGTTCGTCTTTATTAAGTATACGTTTTTGTGGATATGAAATCACAAATTATAAAGATTCAAAATAAAAAAAATAGTAGTACAAAATAAGCAGATTTCAGATTTAAAAAAAATATAAAAAAATAAAAACTTTTTTATACTTAAGTAATCTTCAAAAGTTTCACTTTAGCTACTGATTAGTTTAAAAGCATCATCATCATCATCAGTCTGAAGACGTCTATTGCTCTATTTCTCCAAAAGGCCAGTGGTCAAGGACCACGTTTTAGTTCCATATGTCATCACTGGCAACACACATTGGTTGAAGACCCATTAACGGGCGTTCAAGACGTTGGCGGGAATTGGGACGAAAATATAATATATCACGCAAGGTTAAAATCATATTAGTTTAATTACACGGCTTCTTATTCCTTCCTTTATTGCTGCATATTTCAGTTATTTTTATAAGACAAATACATCAACACTTACTGCCAAATATAGTTTCGTCTGAAGAACAACACACCAGAGTTAAGATCAATAGAAATATAATGATTACTGAGACCCGCTCGTCGCTCGCCTCACGTCCCATACGTCAATTGACATTTGTGTAAACAGGCGCTTTGGTTTCTTATAACCCCAGTTGGGCGCGACGCGATCGGCCGGTGGTACTATTTGTTTTCCGTCGACTAACTGACGATGTGCAGTCGGCCTAACAAGAACCCGATAATGGACTTAAATAGAATTCCTAATTACATTCAAATGGAGGGGTATTTTATTGTTTAAATAGTGGTTGATGGGGTGTAGCGTGTTAGAGCAATACCGAGTAATAGGGATTTTTGGAATTAAATGTTGACTGTTAGGGCGTATTCTTGTTTCAGACGTTTGGCGTCGGCGGGGGAGTTGAATTGCAAATACTAATGTTCTTTTACATATTTATTTTCGTTTTATAACAATTAAGTATAATAATGTTCAAATCAATGATGATGCGTAAAAAGCTGTAGTGGCGAATATCGTGGCAGTAGTAAAGTATAGACGGCGACGCCATAGACAAAGACCATCATAGATGGCCGTAGATGGCTTGTCCACCCGACGCAACGTGTCGGTTCGTGCGTTAACATTGACAATGTACGATAGACGTTTTTTTTGTTAACAGACTATGCGATGGTTAGTCGAGATGGTAGATATACTTAGACTGGAATCGGTTTAACTTGTGGTAAAGCCCCAGTCGAGTAGACACCTACTGGAAAGTAGGTGTAGTAGTAGTAGGTAGTAAGATGTGGTACCTTACCACATCCATCCAACTGCATCTACATGGAATAATAGATTGATCTGTTTTTCTGTTCTAAACGTTTGCTTATAAAAATAAACAATCTAGGAAAAGGAAAGTTTGCTTATTGTTGTGTAGCTGCGCGCGGAGTTTCACTCGCGTGCACATTTATTTTTTCCTAAACCATCCCAGTATTGAGGTAAACAAAAAATAATATTAAAAAAGTAATCGGTGGAGCCATTTTTAAGTTTTTGGGATACTAGCATGACAAATGATTTTATATAATTATAGTTAGATATAGAGATACAAATTTGCCTTGCTGTTCAAAAATAAAATTATTTATCGCTACTTGTTACCTTATTATACATATACAATATTTCTATATACCTAGTACCCATACCTAAACATATACCTATACATATACATAGCCTATCATCGACATACGAACCTATCCCCAATCTCCTAGTACATAACTAAGTTGCTAGATAAAGGAACACAGGTCCCTACAGTTTTAAAATTACCACTATATTTTCGAGTATTTGGTAAGGCTGTCGGTTTTGCCTCGGTCCCGGGGGATGCTCCGGGTCGGCAAAGAGGATCCTCAATCTCGACCCAGGGTATGTTTACAGAATCCGGGCATATTTCACTTGGCCCGGAACGGCGACATGCGCCGTAACTAGGTTACTCATATATTTGTACCTCGGTATTATGGTTTTGGTCGCAAATTAGATTATTAATTATCGCATGAGTAACATTTTTAATTAGATTTTCTTTTCAGTATCACGCGTATGTTTTCAAGTATTGGAATAACACAATCTCTTCCACACGATTTTTTGACCGAACGAGCGAAGCGAACGAAATGTCTCTGCTTTAACTGGCAAAATTTCGTTTCACCTGTCCGTATGTTGGCACTCGCGTACAGGTGTAATTTTTCAACCGATTATGACGAAACTAGGTAGTTTTTCTCGAAAATCCTGTCTTCTTCCGAAAAATAAGACAACTAAACGAAAAACAAAAAAAAAAAACTTCACGCATGATACACAATGAAACG
Organism: Apocheima hispidaria; assembly: GCA_947579745.1. Taxonomy (NCBI): domain Eukaryota; kingdom Metazoa; phylum Arthropoda; class Insecta; order Lepidoptera; family Geometridae; genus Apocheima; species Apocheima hispidaria. The sequence continues at coordinate 13,541,778 of OX388164.1, read as the reverse complement.
CTGAAAATAGAATAAAAAAGTTATATTAGTGCCACAAAGTAAACCTTCTACGCCGAACATGAGCGTAAAAGTAATATCACCTTCGAAAAGGCATAAAATCATCGAGCAAGTTTCGTGTAAAAGATGTCGAGCCCGTGATAGGCTTCAATTTTCGCGCACAACTCCCGAGAAACGAATAAAAAAGCCGTAATATGAATTGACATCCAGTTACCTTCCACTTCCACCGACTATAATAATAACATGACAGGAGGATTGAAAAAAAAAAGCTACATTGAAACCCTTTTCTTGCTTTCAGTGCGTTGTTAGAGGGACCTCTACAGTAAGTACCCTTTCTTTGGGACCATTAGGTATGCATCGCGGCGTCTTTGTGTGAAATTTTGCCGCTCGCGAGAGAGACGCCTCGGAAATAATTTTAATACTCAATTTTACTGGCGACAACGCGGTTTAGTCAAATAGGGTGCGATAATGCACACTCACATTATGAAATACTTTAGCTACTGGATGCGATCTACTACAGTACCTGACCCTGAGTTGGACACAATTGGTACCTGAGCTAAGAAAATAACAAGTTGATAGATGCCTACCTATTTTACACACTCTGGGTTCTGTGTTTCGCTTATATACTACGACAATAAGAAAAACAGCGAAGAGCCCTTAAAAGATAGTCGTTTCTTTTTGTCTTTCCGTCCGTCTGTCCCAAATTGACACCGCGTTTTAACTTCTACATTTACGAACCATGTTACATAAATAGTTGTACCGTGATATTGTAGCCATAGATCCCAATTTAAAACTATAACAATTATGTAACCAAAAATAATTGAGCATAAATGGGTAAACATTTTAAATGGTGTGAATTTTTTGCTAAGCTTTTCCTCTCGTGTATGATTGAGTAGGGCTATAAAAATGAAGTTAATGTTTTTGTAAACAACACTTTTGTTTTGTGAAAATATGTCTCTTCAATGTGGCTTACTTACTCAATTTCGAAACTTGTTACTTTCTAAATTGTTAAAACAATAAAAACTTCAAAACAATTTTTACGCTCAATGGAATATAAACTTTTTGGGTTATTGACAAAAAACTACTATTGTTATTACTAATTACTTTATTAAAACTCGCGGGAGGGTTCATACTAATGTCAGAAATAACCGGATCCCGACCGGAGTCACGACCGACCAAATTACTTTCAGAATGTTTTTTCTTACATTTGAAAACTTATTAATTTAGCGTGATAAAAACTTGTGGTCAGAAATAATGTTATGTACATCATAAAAAGTAGGCATCCTGACTCGTCTCAAAATCTGGTTAAGTCCAATGAGTTTAATTCGATAATTTTGGCATCATGAAACCTTGTTATTTATGCTTGTCTCGACACGCTCTTGACAACTTATCATTTTTTTACTGTATATAGAGAAACATATTTTTTGATAATTATATAAACATTTGACTCTAGAAATAGTGAAGATTTTTATCGCAAAGGTTGCGTTATCACAAGCTCTTTTTGATTAAAATCAAATCGAAATCCAAGCAGAACTCGCTGATAACGACTTCGGTGGCGATAGCTCCCTGATCTCATAATCCATGCAGGCTCGCGACTCCCTCGCGAATTTTTTCATCATCTTTTTACATAGGTTCCTTATCCGCAGTCCATCATTATTCCGAGGGCAAAAGGCCCCTGTGACCCTTTTCACACCTATATTCTAAAGTCCGTCAAGCCCTGAGGGCGACGGAAGGTCTGCAAGTATCTTAACTTGTTTTGGATTACATGTTTCGAATTTATAATGGGTAAAGCGTTAGGCTTGTTAGAAAACTGTAATGTTTTGTATCGATACGGACTCTTGACTCAGGGTTAACTTCGGGGTTTGGATTAGGCTGGTATTGGTAGCCTGTACGCGAAGATACTCAACTTTGTGTAATGCATATATTATTAGCTTATGACGGGCTCTAGGGCTTGTAGTAAAATGTAAGTGTGACTAGATTACGAAATACGTAAGACTTGAGTCAAACGAGTCCAGTTACGAATTGTAATGTCATAGTATGCTCTTTCTCTCTCGTATGTATTAAAAAACTGGTATTACATTTTTTTTTGTTTGTTTTTTGGTGGGGTATTTCCCCCGAAAAGAGAGGAAGTTTGCTGCGACACCGTTTCAAACAAAATTGCAATAAAGTTTGTGCTCGCGGGGTCTACTGTTTGCAGAACTACTAGTTATATATTTGACGCAAAAAAGAATAATGACACACCACATGCCAGGCAAGAAAAAACACAGACAGAGAAACGGACTGGCACATTCGTCTCGTTTTGCCCTGTACTGAACCCCGAAAAATAGCTGATGATAGGGACTTCTTAATTTATTAACTAAATAGGCCTCGAGAGCAACAGTATGTTTTTGGACCGCCCACTCTCCAAGTTTGAAAACTTTGAGTACAAGTTCAAGAACCTATGAATACTTCATTTAACTAAATACTATTGTTTAAGGACAATAATTCCATTGTTTTTGTGCCATATCAGTCCTTTGTTCTTGTGTGGACCGAAACTGGAACTGATCTATATTTTGTGACAAAAACTAGTTTTGGCGCAAAAAGCTTTGGTCAAACATGTCTCTATCTACATAAGTGAGTGTAATGTAATGTATCTATCTACTTAGTTACATGACAAACTAATTTTAGTGATGTCGATTTATGTAACTTATTCAACAAAACGCATTATTTTCATTCGCGTGAAAAGTAAATTTTTGTTGTACGTATGGAACCATAATAAACCAAGAACGACTCGTACTTTTCTATTTTTTTTTCCCAGATAGTGAATAGTGAATAGTTTTCAATGGGGCATGCGGATTGAGTATGGCCCCGGGCGATTGAAACACATACCTACAGTAATAGATTGTACCATTTGTAAGAAGGACATTTAAGTAATGAAAATGCTGTATTAGATTCAGAATTAGAATCACTTTATTACAAATCACATCAAATCATTTATTGATAAAACCAAGTTACACGTCACATTCCATTATCTATGTCAAACAGAAGACCTGATTACGATTGGGACATTTAGTTTAATTCTTTTTTGTCCTCTTTTATGTTATTTCGGACATTTGTGATCACTTAATTTTTGTTTAAAACTTTTAATATGTTTTTATTTTGGCTGTTTAGTTTGTAAATAATGTATTGATATTATTATTTTTTGTTATGTTTAATTATATTTGTGATATATTAATGTAATTGCCCTGACCGTTTTATGTCTCAATAAATAATAAATAAAAGTTAAATGAAAATAAAAAAAATTATTACAAGAAGATATAGGTTAAAAAACTAAAACTAGACAACGTGGTTACGTAACGGTGTATTTTTGCTTTAAAAAATCATAACAATATAATTATTACTTATATTATATTTTTGAAATGTGTTTATTAAGCCCTTTAATATGGTACTCAACAAGGAATCATTTTTTTTTTAAACTCATGGTCTTATGTTCTCTAGAGGGCGCCTTATTTAATTTAATGTTACGACGTTAATGCCGCCAGCATGCTGGGTGCTGGGTTCAATGCTAACTGTACTGTACTGGGCTTGAGCATTTGTATTATCTTCAGAGATTCGTGTGTTTTACGTAGTTTGCGTGATAAAAAAAATGGATGTTGTGCATGTGCATGTTGCATTATGCATGATTGTTGAACATTATTACGTTGTTGTTTTATTGCTAAACAACACCACTTATTGCCTAGTTTGAGCAAATGAAAAGTAACTTATCTTATATGTTACTATTGGGTGTATATTTATTTGATTTGATTTTGTGTTTCTACTAGGAGAACTCAAAACTTCACCTCGGGAGTTCATAAAAAAAGCCATCATTTTATTTATTTATGTTAATATAATTTCGTGCAAAAGCCAGACGAATCAGGTCTCGAGAGATAGTCTCCGTTGCTGTGTGTAGAATAATTTGAGAGCAAAAGAGTTGAAGTTACAGAAGATTGTTTTTCGCAACTTTCTGTAAGATAAGATTATATAATTTGCAAATATGGGAAATATTATACTGTAAATCTGATCTGTTCTGTAAAGCAAGAGAAGATTAGTAAAGATTTGTTAAGTAAATTGGTAAAGTCTGAGTAGTCAACCCTAGTGTTTATAACCTATAGTGCTACATCCCTTTATCCCCTGTCAAATATTATCAACATCTTATTTAAAAAAAAAAAAAATTGGTAGAAACCAAGTTGTGTACGTTGTGCAAAGTCTCTGTACACTTCAGAGGACGAAATAGAAAACACAAAAAATATGATGAAGGTTCCCAAGGAAGGCCTCTCACATGCCATTTGCTACGTTTTTTTTTAAAAATTTCCTGTGCTTCAATGTTTCCAGTTTTATCACAAAAAACGATTGAAGTACACAGTGTAGTATGTAAATGTGGTGTAGTAGCATACCTCGGTTGCTCTTAAAAATATGAATGCCTCCATACGCAAGCCTAGGTCATAAATGCCTCCCATGCAGTTATGGATGCCTACTGCTTCTAATACTAAACTTAAAAAAAAAACAAAAAAAAAATTACTTAAAATTAAATTTCAATCATAAAAACATAAGCGGTGGGTTCCCAGTAGTGGAACTATTTGGTAGAACTACTGAAAAATAATCTGTTCGTGTAAAGTAAGTGTTAGAGGCGGGTATCAAATCCCCAAAGTTTGAAAATAGTTCACAGTAAAAACTTCTTGGTGAATAATTAATATTAACCCAATAAACCAAGCTGACGTGTAAACTAAGAACAACTTCAGTGAACTGAGATAATTCAGCTGAGTGATACAGTGCTGTTATTATTTTATAGCCGGGGATCCTTTTAATCAACAACTTTCAGGTAATAGTTACCTTCTCGTAATTACTTAACTGGAGCAGCCTTTTAGTTTAGCAACAGTATGTTGGGTACTGGTCACATTCATACTACAATTTTACCGAAATGAAAATTTCTGCCAAATGTTCTACCCTTGCAGATCATTTGGCGGACTACGCTGCCGATTTAAGAATATCGCACCATTCTTAAGCTGAGCTGGAAGTGCGCGTTTTCTAAGTTGGTTAATAATTATCGTAGCAGCCTCGAACAAGTAACTAAGTGCGCAGTGTGGAGACAAGTACCCTAGCTTACTAAAAGAAAATACACAATCTAACTACTTAACCTTGTGTAGATAGATTGTGTTTTATAGATAGATAACTGTGTATTGTTCACAAAAGAAAAGACATACATAAGACAAAACAACTGGGGGCCTTATCACTTAAAGTGATCTCTTCCAGGCAACCTTAGCATGGAGAGGCATTTTTATGGAAGAGATAAGGGAGGGGTGTGCACACAAGCGTTATCCATACACAGATTCAAGACTAGGGAAATCATTACTGGGTGTATGGCAAAATAAAAGGAACAAGAAAATGGCATGTGAATGTGTAACAATCAGTGAGTCAACTTTAAAACAACAAATTCTAAAATCAAGCTTACTCTGAGCAAACATACATTAATCATAGCTAAAAGGTCCCACTTTAATTTATTCAAACTCCAAACTTCAATAACTTTGCTTGTGCAAACAGGGCGGTTCAACCATAAATATTTATTTCAACTATCCATCATCCGCCTGCAACGACCGACCACTGACCAATGACAAATAGTCAATCGTAATAAATTTCACATCAAAAACTACATTAAACAGAGTTAACCAACCCTTGTTTGAGTAGGATGCTATCAATAATGCCAAATATGTTTAAAACGGAGATATAAATGATTATGTATTTCAAGTCAAATATATAGTAGACTCAACGGGAAGCGCGATTATTCAGTGTTTATATACAAAAAAAAAACTATCAATATACTTATTTAAACCAATATTGAAGTTGAAAGCGTAAACAGACTTGAGGAGACTCGAATAAGATTTTCTTATAGAAAGCCGACTGCCGGCATCCTTGTTTTCTGAGAGATATAATCTAAGGCTTTGCAAAGCTAGAGTGAATTGGTACCTTCTAAGTCTACGTGCTTTATCTTCTACCACATCACAGCTTTGGTGCTTAAATGCGGACTTATGTGAGAAAAATAATAATAATAACGTTTGTAAAAAAGTTTATTTTTAAATTATTACTGACAAGCTAGTCTGTCGATTACCAGCTCTCTTGATAATCGAAACTATTTTATCTCAAAAAATAAAAAAGGTACATACTACTTATTGTATCTTCTATTCTATCTTATTGTACTATCGAGTTAGAAGGCCAGGAAAGAAAACAAACAAATGGTGTTTTGGCACAATGTATTTAGGCAACATGTTTCAAGTAATGGGAAGCGTTGATGTGAGTGAAGCATGGGAGAGATGACGACCTGCCGTTACAAGCATCTGTTGGCATACGTTTTATTCTTTACAAAACATTTTCGTTGTTTTCAACATATTTTGAAGCTAAATCCTTCATTTTGAGTAACACTAATCTACGAGATGCTTTCGGCGTTGCATTGCAATTTACAACCACTCTGCTCAACTTAAGTGCCACCTGCCTTAACCCGGTAATGTATTCAGATTGTCGACGTATTGCGATCGTATCAAATTCCTATTTGAACCTCGCGGGGTGAAATGAAACTAACAACACCCCTCCTGTCTCACCCCGCGAGCGTCCATCAAATCGCTCAAAGCGAGAGCTTATTACATTACAATGTCATCAAGTTTGCGTGGCCTGACAAAGGGAATAATACCGATTTATAATACGGCGGCTTAAGTACGTCAAATTGAACTATAAATAGTATTTAAATTTGACTCATATCTACGCCATTATATTGATTCATTGAAGTAAATTTGTCGTTAGTATTCGATTCCTGGCAACTGGAAAAGTGCTCAGTGTACCTTTTAAGTAAGCTTGAACACTACACGAGTCTGACAGTCTTCTACAGAATTAATTTATTTGCTATGAAACCCTAAAAAACCGTATGTATAAACGGCGCCTTGACAGCATCTTGACGTTATGTAAAGTCAAGATGTTGATTTTAATAATGGTAAAAAAAACTCTTCTTTGATTTGATAGAACTCTTACAAAACAAAAAAAAACAATTAAACTTAAAACTAGTAGTTCTGCGCACAGTAGGCCTCGTGAGTATAAACTTTTTTGCACAATGAATTCAAATTCTACAATTTCATAGATGTTTTTTATCTTCGGCGATTTTTGATTGGTGTGGTATTTTTACGTTTAAGTTTTCTGCGGCGCCATTTACCGGCTGATTTTGATAATATTTGGTATAAACATTCGGTACTCGATTCTAAACAAGAATTTTGGATATAAGCAAAATCGATGAAGAGGTTGTCAAGGTATAAGGTCGTGTATTCTCAGTTCTATACCGCGAAATGAAACCACACGCAGCTGTGAGTCAAAAGATTGAAGAAATAAATATAATTTTTAATTATTATTTATTTAACTATCCCTATACCTACTCATCATTATTATAAACGCGAAAGTATATTTGTTGGTTTATTGATTTGTTTGTTCCTCTTTCACGCAGCAACAAAGCAACGGATCGAAATGAATTAATTATTTTTACATGGTTTAAGGATCCCAGAGTGACATACTACTTTTTATCCCGGGAAAATTTACGATTCTGAAGGCCTTCTCCACGCGCGTCATATATTTTGTACCGAAAAGGTTTTGCAATGCGGTTTTGTCTGGATGTAACGTCATGCTCTAACCTTTACGAAACAACAAGCCGAAGCCGCATAAAAGAAAAGTTTTCCAATAAAACGACGTAACATCTTTAATTCGATTCGCGTCAGTTAAAGCCGTAAGGTTCAGATGAGCCCCATCCATAATGTAACAAGTTATAAAAGCGCGTCCGGACATCCGTCATCCGGCTGTTTGTCTCCTTTGTTTGCAGACGCAAATCGAAAATATACGCCCATCATTTTCTCCATCAAGAGGCCGTAAAAAACGCAATATTTGTTTGTACAGTAGCTCAGTCCGAAAGAAACGTGTAGCGTAGGAATACGGAATACGAGTAAGGAAATGACGACCAGACGGCTTTTATTCTCTATTACACTTTCATTTTTATATCTTTCAATTTGGCGGAAGGGATTTAAAAAAAACAACGAAACAAAAATTGTAACTGTCTCTTCTCTCGAATGAAAAGATATTAAAACGAAAATTTGTTTTAAATATTTCTGATTCTACATAAATATAGTTTGTACATAGGAACAACAATAGAAGTGTAAGAGAAAACAGTTGCGACACAACTATATACTCCTTGCGGCTAAATGAGAATGACGTGACTAAACGTAAATGCTTTCGTGCGCTAAATAATTCCCTGAAAATGTTTGATGACGGCGCCGCGTCACTGGCGTCATACACGGTCTTGTATCATGGATGTCTGTCGCTCAAGGTTCAATCTCTCTACCCAACAATAAAAGTAAACTTTGTGATAAAGCTGGCCTCACTACCCCCAAGTCCCACGCCACGTCACTGTTCATACAATTCAATTCATCTCTATTTCCAATTAGGTATTATTATTATACTCTTATAGATAGTCATCACTAAGTATAAGGTTAAAATGAACAAAACGTCACAAAAGCACAACAAAATTATCAGCACTACAAACATCTGTAGGCTCAAAATAAGGGTTGTTCCGTCTTCGTCCCAGCGGTCTCGTCCCATTTTTTGAATCATCCGAAACAAGTATTATCAGCTAACATAAAAAAAAAAAATTTTTCTTAAATCGGCCCAATTGCTATTCTTGGCTTAAAGTGATTAAAAAGTATGGATAGCATAAAAAAGCAAGTTATATTTTTATATAATTGTGTAGATTTAAGTATAAAGTACCTAGGTATTAAAAAAAAACAATAGTAATTATAATACTTAATAATACATACTACTACTAATATTAATAATACCTACTAGCACCAGTGGACTAAATGATAGTGCATAAACACATGCCAGGCTAAAAGGATAACGGCTGAAGTAGTGAAGTCGCATACACACAGTCACGCTACTGCCATTACAATACAGTGAAGTGAATGTTTACGCAGCGAATGAGAGATGAAGCGTAATAATATTTTATTTAGGTCGCTGTTTTAGTGATGAGCCGCGGAGATGGAGCCTCGTTCTGATTTCCAAATGTGAGTAACGCGGAGGGTTATCTTGTCGAAAGGAACCCGCATCCCGTAAGGCTATAAAATGCACGGCTGACATATACATTTTACATAAAAAGGGAAACTTTAAAATAAATAAAGAAAGAAATCGAAACACAAATGCAATTCTCTCTACCTACGTATTTTGACCAAGACACCGGTTCTTATTTCGTGATTATCACAAGATAAGACTAATCTAAAAATTGTTTATTTACATTAAAACGACGTGTACAAGTCGGAAAAATACTCCCTGGACCGATTTAGCCTGAGAATTTTATTTCTTGTTTATTTCTCGAAATTGTAGCAAAACTCATTTTTATTATGTCTATTAATTTTAAAAAGGGCATTCGTAAACGTGTCTAGACTTCAGTTTTGTTGAATTGAAATATCAATGTAAATGAAGCTTCAGTTCGAAATAAGGTCGTAGCAATATTGCTCTATTTGGGTTTGCACGAGTAATGCTGAAGGTAACAGTTTGGGTACGATAAGGGCACCACATCGCTCGAAGAACCGATAACAGATGGGGAAGAAAAGTTTTTGAGTGGCGACCACGAACTGGAAGATGCAGCGTAGGCAGGAATCCCACGAGGTGGACCGACGACAATAATTTTATAACAAGAAGCAGTTCAGAAGCAGCGCAGGTTAAACGCGACGGGCGCATCCTTTTTTTGTAATTCAAGGATATGAATGATTATGATTTCTGCATTGGACTTTTACAGAGGTCGTCCGGGGAAGTACCACACCTTTGCTAGATATTCAACCGCCAAGCAGTTTTATAATTCCTTTTTTTAAGGGACTTTTAGACATGAAAGTGTGCAAACATTATTGTGTTCCGGATTGTAGGGCAATGTTTCTAGAGAAAAATTACTAAGCCTAAAGAGATTTCACATCTTATACCTCAGGTGACGAGCGCAGTTTTTGAACTGTTGAAGTTCAAAATAATGCTTGAAACTAAATCACTGTGGGGAAGCTTGACACTTACCATCAGCATCGACTTGCTTAGTTCTATAAAAGAAACACGTATGCACGATACCTGAAAGTTAGGTATGCTGTTATTTTACTAATAAAAAAATAACCACTTTTTACCTGTAGGAATTAATATAGAGAAGTTTTATTTGATTAATAGGAATAATAAGATATCTCAGGACCCTCTCCTAAATCTCCTCTCAAATCGTCTAAGGTAATAAAAAGATAGCCCAAACGACCGTGAGCGCGCTGGTCCTGAGTCCCGACCTGCTTTTGGTGTGTAGACGCCTTTATATGTATGTGTAGTTACTGCGAACCGTATTGTATTATAGGAGTATGTACAACTCGCAGATAACGCCCGTGACTCGAACATTGTACGTGATATTGTTTATCGTGATGCTGTTTATACACCAAAGAACTTGAAACTTCTGCATAAGCAATGGCGCATAATTTTGTATACCTACGTACGGGTCTGTAGACATGCACAGCTATCTAACTCGCACACTTTCAATTGTTTTTACCCGACTGCCCATGAAGAAGGGTAACGTTTTTAGATAGGGAGATTTAATTTACAAAAAGTGTAGATTGTATTGAATTTTTGTTTATCATAACATCAGAAATATTATAAAGAAATTCTTGTTTTCATATCTTTTAATTTTACGGAAGACATCTTACGCATATTTTTTTTTTCGATCTTCAAAGGGAAAGTCTATTTAAAACATTTATAATCTTATCTTAGCAGATACAACATCTTAGAAATGTTTACTTAGTGAAGTTATCTCTTTAGTGCACCGCATTGGTCGCAGGACAGAGAGTGCCGAGTGCGACTTTTTGCAAATGCGTTTACTTACTCGATCGCGTTAACGTTAACTATAACGTGTATGAAATTAGAGCAGCGCCGTCTAGCGTCATCTAGATGGCACTGTTATAGGTAAACGCAATTACAACTAGTAGTTCGCGGCGAACTGAGACCTCGCGACTCCTATATCTTCACAACCCCTGGATCAATTCAGCTCATATTTAAACTTAAAACGAAAAAATTGTATTGAAATTAACTACTTGCCTACAAAATTTCATGAAGATCGGATCAACGGTTCGCAAGTTATCATCGGACAAATATACACACAAACATATATACAAATGCCGATTTGTCCCAGTAAACTCCGAGACTTCGCTCGGTCAAAAAGGTCCATTTTATTAGCAGTATGGGAAATAACGCGCTTTTTCACAATGGAGTTATCATTAACAATAATTTTACTCCTATTGGTGCAAAATATATACAGGTACAAAAAGTAAAGTTAATTTTTTTGCATTTTTTGTTTTTCTACGGGTTTTCCAAGTTGTTTTTTTTTCTGATACACATATTCAGCCAGAGTTACTAGAAATATCATTTTTGTCAGGCGTCCTGGTAAATATTTCATCAGTTCAATCACTTGTGACTTGACCATCTTCACTGCATTCCCTGCACTGCTAGCCACACGTCGTTTATACGTGTAATCCGATGTGTGTCTGTTATTGGTCCGCCGCGCTGCGATCTGATTTTACCTAACTAGATTTTTTTTTGTTACTATACTAAAGGTATAGCTTCGTTACACATAAATTTGATTTTTCACCTACTGTGAATATATATAGTTTTGAAATGCATAAAATACGATTGTCATAATACTGATTGTATGACAATTAATCATGTCGAACAGTAATATTTGCGTAAAAAACTTTAGCTCTTTAGAAACGGTTTTATAATGATGGTAAAATTGAATAGTGCCATAAAGACGTTTGAATTTTTATTTATTTTTTAATTATGTTATATTTAATAATAATTTGTTTATTGGTACAATTATTCGTATGATAAGGTACATAGTATTATTGTTTTACATTAAGTTAAAGTGAAAATCTTTATAACTCCAATGCATTAATACAGAAAAATTGTAATTCTGGAAAAAATATGTCAGACCATATTTATGTAAGAACTAATAGTATAGCTGCATAACATAAAGTCTTAAGATTTATGACAAACAAAATGTATGCAAACTGATATCTACCGTTCAAATCTAAGCGCCTCTACTATTATACATTGTTCGTGTTATTGTTTATCGTGCGATTTGGTCGGGGTTTGCATCGCTAGTACTATCAACTATTCTGTGGTTTCGTTGTTGGTCGATTGGACTATACCATTTCCGACCAACAACTTAGTACACTTTAGTACAATGTATACGGTATCTTAGGGTACTCGATTTGATTGTATTACAGTATAATATAAAATGTACATTGGAATAACTTACGGGCTTAGGAAAATACTTATTTGAAACTTTCAGGTTGTCTGAAAAGTTTCTCAATTTAGTTAAGTGCGTAAGAAAGTCTCTTAGGCATTTTGTTAATGTACTACAAGTTGGTTAGTTGGACTATATTCGTTTTGCAAAAATTTTGGTATAGTTTACCTTCACATGTCAGTTTAAAAATTGCGTTGAGCAAGACTATTTTAATCGAGTCCAGTTTCAGGGAAAGTTTTGACGACTCTTTTGGTTGGTTGTTTTGGCTCAGTAGCTAGCACGCCTGCTTGTTATAAAGGATGTGCCGGGTTCGATTCTCGGCGGGCAAATATCTGTTCTGGGTTGGGGTCTTATAGTAAGTAACACTCAGACCCAGACCCATTGTTCTCAATGTCTTTGTATGTGTTCCATGGCATCTCCGAAGACACAAGAAATCCTAGTGAGGCACTATGAGTGTGCAGCGTTTTTATTATTATGGGTATTATTATTAGTTATCAAATACCAACTTAGCTGTCTCTTGTATTCAGCCTCATCAAGTACCACGCAAGCGTTCATACATTTATCTAAACAAAAACTTGAGATCGCAACATTATTCGAAATTAAATCTCAAATTACGAAATCTTGGCTTTAATTTATTACAAGTAGCTCTACAGTTTTCTCCTCAACGTTCTCATGGAGACAGCGACGCGACACCGTGCGACGTCTTGCAACATCGCGTCGTGCTCCGCCGTGCGTCACGCGTCACGCGTCGTCGAGTACCCGTCGTCACGAGGGTTCAAGCGCGGACTTGAAACGCCTTTGGTACATTATTTCTGCTTAAGGAAATTGCACGGAGTGAATACTCGAAAAGATTAATCTAAGCTGCGATATGAGCAATGGGGCGGTGAAGGGAGATTGAGCTCCGAGATTTACTTTAACTGAACAAAGCTTGGCGTTTCTTTTGGATTTGTCAAGCATTTATTGCGAGGAAAGACTACGTAAATACCAAAAAATCTACACCATATACACACCTATACACCAATACATCTGAGGGCACGGAGATGCCCCCGCCACGTAGAGTATTATTTACCTTTACATCAGAACTCGGGTAAAGTTGACGTTTATTATAGACTTTTATATTACTTCGTAAATACCAACCCGGTGGTGAGCAGAATTAGACTGCGCCAGTGTGAGCCCGTCGACTCAAAAGTCTTTAGTTTTTATATTTAGTTTTAGTTGATTAGCTTTGTTAAATTTGATGAAAGGTACGGACCCTGGGGTCCGTGGAGAATACATTAGATAAATAATTTAAGAAAAAAACCCCATCGCACTGATGTTTTTTTGCATTTTTAAGTAGAAGACATACTGGGACGTATATTTTCGGATAGGCATATCCTTCAGAGATCAACGCGTTTGACCCAGATCTCACGATAAGGAAAAAAAAATATTTTTTTAAATACGTACTCACGATTCTGTTTTTTTACCAATGTATGTATTTTTGTTTATTGACAATGGAAACAAACTTTAAAGTGATCTTTAAAGTGACATTTTAAGGCATTTAAATTTAATAAGGGTTTTTTAACTGAAACTCGTATAGAATTTAAAGCCAATGATCTAGGTAGTGATAACACTATTTGATACTGCACTCTCCTTGAAGAAGTAATAGTTCAAAATACCCGACTGCAACATGTAGCCTCTATGTCACTCCGGACGTAATGAGGATTCTAACGATACATCACTCTTCAAAATCAGTCAAGCCATGTAAACTACAGGAAAATAAAGTAAAATCGTGGTAAATATCCTGTAAGTACTAAGTTATAAATATCCGGTGAGTTTATTTGCGCCACCGTCCGTACTCCATCACGTCATATATATGTTTAATCATCTGAAGGTTGTCTGGAAGAGATCGCTTTGCTTTTAACGATAAGACCGCCCTGTTGTACCTATCTTTAATGTTTTTTTTCTTGTTATGTCCTTTTGTGGTGTCAACAAAGTGTTATTGTATTGCGAGTACTAATTTATAAATATCCCGTTAGTACTAAGTTAATTCTAGTAAACAACCGCAGAAGTTAAACAGTGTTACACAAACATAAATACTTACATACACCCCAAAACATTAACCTCCTTCTTCGGCAGTCGGGTAAAAAGGCTCATAAATGTGATATTTTTTACTGTCGGAATTACAAATTTTAACTCTCAAAACAATTATAAATGAGAAATTACTATAGTATATCTTTGCCACGAGTACCACTGCAACATTGTATTACATAGAATCCAAATTTAAAAAATAAAAATAAACTATCGAGTCGTAGCGTGAGTTTCGTAACAATCTTTAACTTGAGACCCTTTCCCTTCCCTCCGTAAGTTACCACCTAAGTTACAATTATCGCCAACTTGAATTTCGCTATATCAGGGTCCTTGACTCGGATAGGAGTTTGACTCCTTTCAGAAAAATTAGGCTGTATAAAGGATATTAAATTACAGCAGAGTGTTTGAAGGGAAAAGTTTTTATCAATTCTGGTTTAAAAGATAAAGTTGGTAAATGAGAAAGATGGCCGCCACCGGGAGGTGCGGAAAAAATAATTGGAAATGGGATTTTAAGGCCTATTTGAATATTTTTTTAATGTTCCTTACATTGCATTACATTATGAGCCAGAAGACGTCCACTGCTGGGAGGTCTTAGACCGCCACACCGACAGACAACGTGCCACTTGCATCCACTGATTTCCCGCGACTTTCACAATGACGTCGATCCACCTAGTGGGAGGCCTACCTACGCTTCGTCTCCCAGTTCATGGTCGCTACTCAAGAACCTTTCTTCCCCATCGGTTATCGGTTCCTCGAGTGATGTGGCCTGCCCATTGCCACTTCAGCTTGCAAGCTCTAAGAGCTACGCTAATGTCATCACAATCAGTGTAATGATTCACGCGCGTAATGTTCCTTACGCGAGTGAAATAACGGAGCACAACTTGTAAACTATTTTAAATGTCTAGATGGAAAATTACGCAAAACCATAAAGGATGTGTGAATTTTTGATTTTAGGTTTATCTCCATGGAAAAGTTACCCCATTACCCCATTACCCCATTTACCCCTGAGTACCCCATTTTCAGGTCCAATAAAAGATAAAAATAAAATCATTTATTACAGACTAGGTGTAATAAATACATAGATATATTAATGATAGAAAATAAAATAACACAAAATTATACAAGCTAATAATATGATAATTATTTCTGAATAATTGATGAGAAAATAAATGAAGCAATTTTTCTCACAATTAATGTAATAATATACTAGGTAACATAGGTGTGCTCAATAATTCTTTGCCCAAACAATTTGTACAGATTGTTCTTGATCAAAGAGTAAACTTCCTTACAAAAACAAAACGCGTAAATCTAATCGAAAACATTGTTCAGAGCTCTCCCAACTCCGAACTCTTCTAACTCAGATCAGATATTTGCTTGAAAGAAGTAAATTAGAAGCTTAGTAAATTCCTGTATGTAAGGTAATGGGAAGGGCGATACTTTATAGTACGCTCCGCCTCCACCAGTTTTAACTTTTGCGTAGTTGCAACTCAAAACACTATTTTTGCACACTTGGATGCTCTACACAGTGTATGAACCCATACACAAAAGTTTTTATATGAAAGAAGACCATGAGACTAGTCGTGGCCTTAAAAGTTACCTCTTCAGGGGAACAATATTTTTTATTTTATTTTTTTAGCTGAGCAAAGCAGGGATTCGAGCAACGTTTGTTTTACTAAATATAAACTTGTAAGAACTGATAAAAAGATAAACATTTAAGTTAGAAAAATAACAAGTATTTTCTTTTCGTGTTGAGTTTCTGCTTAGTGTTTGCCGTGTATCTTTGTACCTTTTGTCGTGAACGGTTGATCGCAGTGTCAGTTATCAAATCTTAATATACGTTCTCATATTAGGAGTATTTCATAAAAGACGTTTTAATGTTTTTGGAATGATAATAAGATAGTAGCTGGAATTAATGCACTTTTGAAAATACAAAATATATTTCCATTAAGCGATGAGTGCTTTTCCAATTTCATTACAAAAATTAATATCTGACGCACAGAAAAGTTTCTTCTTCAGATTGATTTCCAAGAATATTCATTTTCTGTTCGACTCATATCAGATTTCAAAGAAATTATAAAATTTAATTACGAAATATTTCAAGTGTAAAATGTAAAATGATATCGCATTAAACGAATAATGATCTCATACTTATAATAAATTATCAACCCATACAAAAGTTAGCAAAGGTCATAGTTTCTTTTAAAACTGTCTTATTAAAGCGCTGACAAATTAATTCATCCTTGCTAAAATGTAGACACGTAAAAAGGTAACGTTAGAAAATTATTTCTTGTCTTTTGCATCAATTATTATGACCACAAAAATTACAATGCCATAAGAATAATGACATTTTTACAAGATTTTATTTATATTGCAACGTTTGTATGTAAGTGTATGTTCGGGTCAAACATTACTACTGAATTTTAGACCAGTTTTCCTTGTTCAATTGAGTTGAAATTTTGCATGCCTGTCTAGTTTCGATGACAATACAATATTATGAGAGCGAGCTTATCCTATGATGGAGACGGAAGGTAGAAAACGGAACTCAGTAACTATCAGTAGATTGATGGATTGGACTCTTTTTGATCAGGTCTCAGTACCAGTTACAGTACCGGGTTTTATAAAAGCTTGTCTGAAAAATATATATTTTCCACAGAAACTTACGAATAGACGTTCTTGATTTAACTCGGCACATGCATAGATATAATGATGTACAGTAGATAAGTAGATTCAAACAGTAGGAAGTTCAGTGAAACTGTGCAATGGCTAGATATTATGCATTCAGTATATGTACCACCTAACCTGTACCTAAGCAAAAATCAACTATACGCTGCGCTGTTTATGGTTACTGTGCTGAGTAAATACGAGGTCTCTAATATTGTGTAATCAAATCCGTTTGTAAGTATGTGTTCTGTTGTTACAGTCCCCACGGCGCACGCGCAGGGCGTCCTAGGCAAGAAAGCAGCCCTACCGTGCGATATTCAACCGCTCGCCGGGGACGACCACGTCTCGATGGTGCTCTGGTTCAAGGAACAGGACGGCGAGCCACTTTACAGGTGATTCATACTAAAGTCGTCTCATTGGTAGAAGAACAATACAAGAAGGTTTTCCTTTAAATATTATATTATTATTAGAAACGTGTCACTCCATCCACCATTTTGTCGTATATCATTGTCTATCTTGTTAGAATTATATATTCCGCTCTTGCTTTGCTTGCTGATGACGGAAACTGTGCCAGGATTCTTACGGTTGAAGAACATACACTTACATCGCAAGAAAAAGTACACGAAAGTACATTTTTTGTTTCTTTTTATTTTTCGTGTGGATTATAGCAATCATAAAAAGGGGAAAAGCCTTTGTTCAGCAGTGGACGCCTTCTGAATGATGATGAACATTTTGACTGTTTCTGTCAGCTATGACGTCAGAGGTCGCCTGGCCACCCAGCCTAAGCTGTGGTCGTCCCCGGCGGGGTTTGGCGCGCGAGCATATTTCCGCGCCGCGGCTTCGCCCGCGGTCCTGTTCGTCGACAGCGTGGTCTCCAACGACGCCGGCGTCTACCGCTGCAGGGTGGACTTCAAGAACTCTCCTACGAGGAACCTGAGGGTCAACTTCACTGTTATTAGTGAGTATCGTCTTAGTTTTGGTATTTTATTGTATACATGTGGCAAATGTTTCATTGGCAGACCACATGGGTCACCCGCAGATAAGATTAACGCGCGGAAAAATGGTACAAAGGAGGCATAGCAGACGATCGATATTATGATGATGATAATAATTTGCTGTATGTCAATAGCCTGCGACCTAAGCAAAGGCCGTTAGAACCGGTCGATAGCTCGTAAGTAGCTGTTCCTCCCTCGTCCAAATTAGATACTCCCACCAACATTTTACATTTAGGAACATTCATGTAAAGAGCATAATAAGCATTTTTCATACTTTTTTTTGATCAACAGTCATAGTAGAAATAGTAGTAGTGGCATAACATAATTAAACTATAATCTAAAGTAACACAAGGTCCGGAACAACAATAATTTCGATAAAAAATAGCCGATATCAATAAAATACTCTGAAAAACCGCATTATCGAGATGTTGTTGGCACCATCCGTGAAATAATTACCATTGAGGAGTTCCGGTGGCCATCCGTGGTCGTCTTCATCAGTTTCACTTCGCCAAATAATACTTTCTGAATGCAAGTGCTGGATTTGTTGATGAAAATACAAAACCGTTATAAATGTTTGCCTAAATATTTGAGGAGTTCCCTCAATTCCTCATGGTCTCTATAATCAAAACTGGAATTTGATGAAAATTGGACTAATCTGGAAGTATATCCACAATAATTGTCCAAATCAGTCTAAAATGATGGAGTTCTATGTGAAAAAAAAATAAAAATAAAAATTATCGAATTGAGAACCTCTTTTTTTTAAAAGTCGGTTAGTAAAATTTGGCCATTTTGTACGTCGGTTGGCAGGTAACGTAAATTATATGGAAGTGACCATTATTTTTTAAATGTCAGAACCGAAGGAAACCTGCGAATAAAACAATGAGTACGTAGCACTTTATGAACCAACTATAAGTTCTAAAACAATGTTTCTTACTTAATGTAGTCACACAGTCCTACACGGGCAGGAATCCAACCAGTTGGGCTAAAGGGAAGTTGCCAAGCAAAAGTTTGTGCTACAATCTGCATACATTTTCTCTAAAAGACGTAGTTTCCGCTCATGTAAGCACAGGCTTTGCTTCATCTCGTTATTTCTGCTAGATAAGTTTCACGGAACAAAAATGTGTATAGCTTATAATTAATATTACAACAAAATCTGGCGCGAGAACCCTTACAAATAAAGTAATTCTGTATAAATATCAGATTATTGTGAGGTTTGAGGTCACGTCGTATGGATTCCGACCACGTCTTACAAACTAAAATATATAATGTGCTCATACAAAGTGTTCTCTTGAGCCTTTAACTAATCTATATACAGAATGATTGAGTTGGAGAGGAAGAACGACGATGATGATGGAAAGTCACTAATAAGGATATGTTTTTAAAATATTTTTCCAGAAAAAAAACCCAAGTCAACTTGGTTGAAATCAAGATTTTGGCCGGGTCTGCGTTTTGAAGAAAACATTTTTTGCATAATATCCGCGCAGTGTATGAAAATACTCGTAAACGAGGACTAAATTTAAGCGTCATTAGAATTACTTTCTTTTATAAAATCAGATTTACTCGAGAAGCGCGCGACGCACCACAATAATGTCTTAGCAAAATTGGCCCAACGCGTGCGAGACAATCTGGCGGTGTATTAACTTTGGCTTCTGTTGTTTTCATTTTTCTGTGCTCTATTGGCCAATGACATCGACTCGATTTTGAAGGACTTCAATAAGAAGCGAATGCGAGGCTTGTGATTGGATATCCGATTCCATAGCCAACATAAAAAAATAAAATTTCGACAGAGTTCGCTAAAAAGGTGAAAATCGGCCATCTTGTATTTAGTCATAGATGAATGTATACTAGCGTATATTTAGTTGTGTTTTGCGCGGTCGCGCGTCGTGCCCGTAAAGTGAAATTTAATCGTTTTTAGGAGAATACGGTTAGAAAAAGTGTGCAAATGTTCTGAAAAATAACAAAATAAGTTACTAAAAGTATTTTGAGCGTGTACTTTTGCCTAATAATAAAATTAAAGCGTTCAAACTTTCCCTGCGGTAAGGCTGCTGGCCGTGGGATTTTTAGTGTTTTACGTGTTTTCGATCAAATATATAATTTTGAGTGATAATACCAGTGATTTAAAATATGTGAATGTGTTGTTATCATATCGGACAATGTTTTTAAAGTGGTGAGATTGTGAAATAATTCTAACAAGATTCTTGTTTGTGTCTAAAAGTGGGCGAAGGATGGAAAAAAAACTTAAACAAGTTTTTGTGCACAGAAAATTTACTATTGGTATGTTATTTACAATATTGTATACTGGTCTGAAATATAGTGCGTTTCAAGACCTTGCGAATGATATATAAAACATAAACCCATAATTAAAAAAAGCCGTGAAATTATAAATTTTTCAAAACATCTCAGTCAGTTTTTGCAATCTAGACTTAGTGCACGCCGACCGGACCTCCCACGTCGCGGGGCCCCTGCACGAGTAAAAACCTTTTAGATGATACCGGTATTTTCCGAAATCAGCGGCAACTGAGAAATTTAATTTGTTCACAAAACTTTAAACAACTCGAAAACCTTTAATTTTTTTTGAACTAATGTAACGCATAAAAGATATCCCAATACCTGCATAAACACAGGTGAAAGGAAATGGACTGTAACTCCTGTATATTGATAAATAATGATTACTTAAAGGCTCAAATGAACATTTTGTAATGAGCACATTATAGATTTTAGTTTGTAAGACGTGGTGGTAAGAGATATGGAATTTCGTAAAATCCGTTCCTTACTGTTCACCGAGATAGAACATTTGAGGAGTCACGAAATTCACGAAAACACGAAAACACGGAAATTTCGCGTCTTTATCATATTGGTAAAATGAACTCCAAAAGTTTGTATGGAAATAGCATGTTTCTTATGATAAGCTAATGAAACTCGGTTTGTGTAATAAGCATAAAAAATAAAGAAGAGCATGTTTCAGGAATTTTTGAAAATCAACCCCTAAAGAGTTGAAATAATATGGTATTTCATTTGTGGTAGCTTTTGCGAGCAAAGCTTTTGCGGGTAAGCTAGTTGATATATAAAAAATATTTCTTAGGGACCAGACGAGCTAATATTAAAAAGTGAACCTTCTATGTCGTGCTTTCTAATACAATAAGCATCATTGTGAGCTAAGACGCAGGCGATCAACGTTAGCGTGAAAGTGGCTATACATGACCAGCCTGCGGACTTATCCCGAAACTCTGAAAGTGATAGTGGCATGCTCTCGCAATCAGAATCACGAACGTTTCAAAGTTAGAGGATAAGCCCGCTGACCTGACATCGTTTGAAAGAGATGGCTATATATGAGTTTCTGGGGAGCGAAAGGGAGAAGCTATAACCTTAGTAGTTTGTTTCTTTTGCTCTCGTAAAATTCAAGTCTAGCAGTCCATTTCGCACGATGTCGGGTCAGGTAATGTAGCTAGGCCTTAGCGCCGCGCCGCCAGACGCCGCTCCCGCAAGCCACTCACACACGCACATCTAAAACGCGATACAGATTACACCAACATACAAGTACCAAACATAATGGGACGCAATGTTGGGTCACTATATCACATCTCAAAGCTTCTACAAAGTTAAAGTACAAATTAAAATTTGCCAAATACATTATCATGGGATCTAGAGGATCGTATATTCATTGCGTAATCCTTTGAGGATACAAGTTTACGGACTACCAGATACCTATTTTAAGCAAGGCTGAGTACCTTGGACTAATTAACCACAGGGACTCGCTACTCCGATATAGATTAGAACTTTATTTTTCTATTGGATCCAAGGAAATAACGACTAAGAAATTTCTATATTTACAAAGCAATTTGTTTTTTAACAATATATTTCAATAGAGATGAACGTCATAAAATCATGAACCATGAATTCATCTCTCTTTCTTTCCCGCCTTCTTTTTGAATTATCTCTTTTCAAATTAGTTCTATGGAAACGCCGTCAATAGCCGCTTTAGACGATAAGGCCATCCTTGTTCTAACGAATGTTTCCATAGCCTAATTTTATATTTAAACGAGCAAAGCGAAGCTCACTGAGTCTACAGGAACGAATGAGCGCTTGTATGTGTGTATATTTAATTTTATCAGACGATAATTTGAATACCGTTGATCCCATCTTAATGACGAGGTCCTTGATTTTAAGAAATTAACTAAATTCTACTAGATATATTTACAAGACTATATTTTACTCTTAACATGTTTGGTTTCAAATAATCTAATGATACAATTGTCAATATTTATCCAAAGTTTTACTTTTATGAATGCTGAATGCCTTTTGGAGAAACTCAGAGTCGCACAGCGGGCAATGAAGAGAGCTGTGCTCGGAGTTCGGCGAACAACTACTACATTGTATAGTAATTTTGAAGACATTGCAGATTTTTATTATTTACCGTATCCGAATTTCATTTGTTTAAGGTATCTAGCTAATCCATCTTACCGCTGACCTATCTCAGGTATTACCTAGGGACAAGGCGGACCCAGGCCCGATATATTATTTTATCGGCAAGCTAACGTTCAGTATAAAATGCGGCAGAATTGCTCTGTTTGTTTTTTGCCCTTGAAATTGGAAATTTAATGGCCCAGAGTAACAAGCAGACATGGATGTTAAGCTTGAACGTGATAGGAATTGTGGTGGGATTCGAATCTGTTAAAATATGCGGTAAAGTTAATAAGACGAGAACAAAAGGTATCTTAACAACGTAGCTCGTTATAACTCGGAAGGCTAACTGTAAAGAAATAAATGAGTTATGAATAGAAAGCATAATAATTTACAAATTAAGTCAAACTTGCAGACCACGATACATCTGAAGGATGTCAAAGAAATTATGGAGGGTATACAATTAAAATAATATAACATACTACTCGGCAGTCATTTTACCGCAAACACACTGTGGATTCAAGGGAAATGATTCCATTAAAATTACTGGGTGTAATGACCCTACATTGCAAATCTTATTTTACTTACGCTTGATGCTTAACCTTCGTCGATTCGACTATGCTGGTAAAGGCTTAAATGAAACTATTTTGTCGACTAAAATATTATTATTTTTGGTATATTCTATGCTTTAGATATATTCCCATTATAATAAGAAATAAAAACTGCATATCTCTAAATCATACAGTATTTTTTATTGAGATATACTTTTCATGCGAAATCTACATAAATATGGTTCAACTTAAAAATTCTCTTTGTAACATAAACAAAAAATAGCAATTCTAAAACACGTATTATATTCAATAGACATCTACACAATCACACAAAAATTTTGACGCTAAGAAATAGTACATCTGTGGCAAACCTCAATATTGTACTCGTATTCTCCACAAGTTTTTTTTGCATTTTGCGGTTTTTTTTTTCTCATATTTTCTCTTTGCAGTCATATCATGGTCATCTGCCTGTAATAAATAAAGTATTGCGACTAAAACAGTGCCAAATAAACAATAATTATACAATAAATGATAATCATTCACGTAAATAAACAGAAATGTAAAAAATACCTACGTTCTTTCCAACCTTCGTCGATCCGACGAGCCATGGACGGTTTAGACGAGATGTTGCGGCCCTAAGATCGCACACATATATTTACAGTGCGTTTTCAAATACTGCGTCGTCGATTTGACGATGTTTAGCAATCTAGGGCTATCATCTAATATTTTATGTTGACGAGCGCAGTGCATTGCCGCGCATGATGATGAACTATTGAAGTTCATAATATTGGGTGGCACTGAACCGTTACGGGCAAGAGCGGCGCGTAAAATCAGGCAAGTGACTTGCTTGTCTCGTTACTTAGTTGCATTAAATAAAAACGTTTATTCTGATTTTTCAGAAATAAGCAACATTGGAATTTCCGGAAGTTAGATCACAAATAAGCATCCATTGTGAAACGCAAACAAATGTCATTGTCGTAAACGTAATTAATTTATATCACAAATATGAATTATTGCAGAGAAAGCTTACTATATTTTCTATAGTCACCACTGGAATATTCATCTTGGTCGTCTTGTGAATAAACAATGAACGGAATGATTGAGCAGTTTAACGTCATTAGTTATACGAGATACAGATGATACTATATTAATTTAAATGTATTTAATGCTGTATATTATTTATATAGCCATAGAATAAATAAGTAGCTATCTGAAGAATAGTATGATTTTATGATGATATGTCAAGCCAAAAGATTCAAGTTGGCATAATGACTAGAGAAGATAAAATCTAATTAATAATTAATTAATTAATCAGTTAAAATGTATATGGTCGAGGTAAAATATATCAAGTGCGTATCGTTATACATTACTTAGATTACTACTAGTTTTCCGTAGCTTTCTTAAAAATAAATAAACAAAACATCATTATCATCGGAGTCCATGTTTGTAGTGCTGTGTACTTATTCCTATTCGAAATAACCAGCTTCAAAAACAGACTTATTGAATTCCTTCTTCCCAAAGCATACTATTAATTAGATGAGTTTCTAAACGACAATAAAGTCCCATGATACATTTATTAATTTGACCTTTGTATTTATGATTTGTCATAATTTTAATAAGTTGTATTTAATTCATTCAGTTTTATTATTCAATTAATTTAGCCTGTGAGCCTGGGTTACAAAGTTGGTACATGTGTAAAACGTAGAAGTTATCCAGGTCCCGTTTTGTCAGCATACAAGCAGTTAAAGTTGTTAACTGCTTGTATGCTAACTAAATTAATGTATTTCATTGTAGCAGATGTAAATCTAAGTGTACCCAATTTCAGGGATGTAGTCTTTATTGTATCTAAATAAAAAAGCCGTGATGAACAGGCAGACGGACAAACGGACACGGCGAAAGCTGCCTTCGGCGGATTCCTTTTTTGCGACGGAACCCTGAAACAGGAAATTATTGACCAAAAGAGGCGAGGTAAGACACATCTTTGCCCGGTGCTGGAATCGGTAATAAATAATAGCCTGAAGAATTGTCCTCGTCAAAATAATGAAAACAAAACATGATGGACATTTTTTTCATCATCATGTTTCCTTAGATTTCAATCGTCTATTTTTAAACACAATGGAATAAAGTCGGAAACACAGACTTGGAATTCAATTACTGACCGGAATACATTTTTCCCAGAGCGATATTAAAGAGAGGCACGTATTCTCAGGCGTCAATGATTAAAACGTACCATCAAAAGAGTCCAATTTCAATGCTCCAGGCATGCCGTTACAAATGTTTGCAATATCATCTGGGAATGAAATTACACCGGAAATACAGTGGACCCGGAGCTTTTTACTAGCAGATTGGTTAATATTGCTGGGTAAGGCAGGGGACTGTTATAGTTCCGAGTAATAAAGTAAGAAAAGTCGCGACTTAGGGGAAGGTAGATTAAATTTGGATCATTTGAAAAGGCTGTTCCGTCTGACTGGTTGAGGTAAAAATACTGGCAAGTTTTGTTAGGTTTTTTTTTAATGTAATGGGACAAGCAGCAGCGTGAGAACATTACTGTGTTCCAGTAGAATTACTGAGCATAAAGATTTTTTTAATGTAATATCTCAAGGTGAAGAGCGCAGTGCAGAGATTGTAATTGTTGAAGTTCAAAATTCTGGATGGCACTGACCTGATACGGGAAAAGGGACCAGCTCGCTTACCATTAGGCGAACGGCTTGTTCGTATCATTACTCAGTACTATAAAAACAACAGCTTCCTACTACAATACGAAGCATGAATATATATGTTTTTTGAATTTTATAAGGATTATAAGGATAAGGATATTTTGTTTTCGGTTTCGGAGGTAACGAAAATATTTGATGTTAATTTACTGCTTAGAAGTAGACTAAAAAGATCAAACTGAAAATTATCTTTACATTTTAAAGGTCGACTATGATTAAGCTTAGACGTTGCTCACATTTTTCTCAACAAATTCCATCCAATAATAACGCTACGCATTATATATACATTATTACGACGATGATCTCTAGAGAGGGCATTATAACTTCTGATCAAATAAATCAGGCTGAAATATTTAGCTCGAATCTTAACAAAGACTTAGAGTTTCTTTGATGCCGGAGTATATTTTCCCTGATCCCGCAAGCTTACTACGAAATAGATTACAATATGAACCGGAGGAGCCTTTTGAAAAGTTCTCTCGGAGAAACAATGGGATACCTCACTTAAAAAATAAACAAGCCTGAAACCCCGAGGAAATCGCGAAGAGGGAAGTTAAAAAATAACTGGTGTGCTTAGCATTCATAATTTATGGATACTTTATGTTTAGGGATTTTTAGGTATTATGGCGAAAGTTTCTGTCAAAGACGGAGAGTATTTTAAGTGATTCCCTGGTTTCGTAAGAGATACATAAAGGCTGGTATTGTGCTATAAATCGCGACCGAGCAACGATTCCGGGAGAAACCACTCGAGCGGCATGCAAACGGGATTGGGGTAATATTATTTATTTTCGACCTTTATATCATTTAGGGTTTCTGGGTACGGGTTCCAAAATTAACAACGCTTCAGTTTCTTGGGTAACAAGGACGTGGGCCGAATGTAAAAAGTCGCTAACAATATCTTAGAGTAATCTGACTAAGTGGCAATGGGCAGGCCACATCACTTAAAGAACCGATAACCGATAGGAATGAAAGGTTCTTGAGTGGCGACCACGAACCGGAAGGTGCAGCGTAGGCAGGCCTCCCACTAGTTGGACCGTCGACATTGTGAAAATCGCGGGCAACTGGTGGATGCAAGTAGTCAGTCGGTGTGGCGCTCTAAGAAGGAGCCTATGTTAGGCTTAGGGAATCTTTGGCGGCCTATCCTGCAGATTCATGAGAGACGCGCCATTTTTTTAAAGAGTCCATCATTTTGATAATGTCGGTATGTTGGTACTCACGTACATGTCGTATTTCTCAACCAATCTTGACGAAGCTTGGTATACAGGTATAGAATTTTTTAGTTGTTTGCGATTTTTGATTGGTGGGGTATTTCCCACAAAAATGGGGAAAGTTTGCTGCGGCACCGCTTTCCGGTTGATTTTGATAATATTTGACATAAGCATTGGGTACTTCCCGCTCGGTCCTTTTCGCCCACACTGTTGACGATAGGAAAAAAAACACAGTGTTGACGAACGCTACTATATTTCCCCGCTCGTTCACACTTCGCGTGCTTCCTCGATTGCAAGTACTCGATTCTAAACAAGAATTTTGAAAATGAGCAAAACCTGCGAAGAGGTTGTCAAGATATAACGTCGTGAGGTTTTAGTTCGGTACTTCGCACTGAAATCTCACGACCTTATATCTGATAACCTCTTGAAAATTCTATGAAAAATTCCACGAAATTGTAGAATTGCGATTGTACGAAAAAGCTCATGCTCGCGAGGTCTACTGTTTACAGAACTACTAGTTCAATTGATAACCCTGTATAAATCTTTTTATTTTGAGCCTGGGTTTTAGGCATTATTTTTTATTTTGTGATATTTTAATCAGTCAGACGTATAATTACATGGACAAGACCCGCGCCGGCATCACCACCCCATCTAATCTCAAAACTGTTATTTAAAAGCCCTATTTAAGTAGTCCCTTTCAAATCCACTTAGACTATAAACTGGCGAAGAAATTGTAATCTACGATACAGAATTACTCCAGCTTTAGCTTTATTTATCTTTACTTTAACCGGGATAGACACATTTATTTCTGTGTAAGGGTCTGAGAGCCAAATAAGTGTTGTAAGTAATTTGAGCACAATTCGTATTTAATTAACGAAGAATGTGTGCTTTATAATGTACTGGGTATGGTCGCTGCTTAATAGATATTTTGTCTTTGTCTTTACGAAACGAGCAAGGAGATTACTAGCTACTCGTAGGTGCTGTTAAATTACCATACTGAGCTTAGCTCTATAGTCCATGGTTTTTTTGCTTGTGCATTTTCACAATATTGAAGACATATTGTCACTAAAAGACATCTCTCAGCATTTCTAAATAAAATTTCCGATAGGTGCTAACAGGCAAGTTAGTTCGAAGTTACTTTAGTGTTTGTTCGATTTATGAGACAGTTAAAGCTACTCCGTCTTTTTCACACTTATACCGGCCGGAAATCGAACCCGGGAACCTTCCTGCTAATAAGGAAGACATAAGATAAGCTGAACAGGTCATCAAATACCTGAACGCGCGAGTAGATTACGAGTACTTAGCACTTGGAGGGGATGAAAGTGGCTTAGTGTGCATTTTCAAAAAAACGTATGATTTTGTAAGTCTGTTTATGATAAGAACAAATAAAACAAATTTAAAGTCACGGTTGTTTAAAACATTTATATTAGTAAATTAGTAAAAATTGTGGTAAATATTCCGTGAGTATTTTGGAAGCGTTGATGAAGATAATGATGAGAAGGTGAAGCGGAAGTTAGGCAGCGAAGAAAAAGTCCAGAGTGTGGGATAGAAAAGAGTGGTTTAATCCCAACACACGAAATATATAGAACGGTAGAAAGCACAGAACAGTAAAATAACAATAATGAAAGAAGTACACGAGATTGCGTAAGCGCGCGGTGCAGTATAGAATGTGCACAAAGAGGCGCGGGCTTCGCGCGCCGTAGCAAAGTAACGACTGGTGGCGCAGGCGGCGGCGGCACCGGTCGGCGAGCGGCCGCTGCGCCCTAACGGTAAATATCGATAGTAGGAGCGCGCGCGCGGCGATGCTTGCGTGAATATAAATAATATTGATATTTGGTGTACTGAATGTATGTAGTATGTGTGAGTCATGTGTGTGAGAATGTAATTCAATAAGTAAATAAATAATGACATGAAATATAATAAATGTTTGTATTGTGTAAATAAATAAGTAAAATAAACTAATTAATATAAATATGTAGTAGGGTCACCTACAAGTATTAATTTAAATGTAAGATAACGAATGTTACTAACTTTCGTTCTAAAATGATAATTTTATTTGACGGAGGAGAACGCACAAACTTTTCTCTCAAATTAAAAGATATCAAAACTTTTATAAGTTTAACAACGTACAGATTTTGGAAGTTCACGTTCTACCTACAAACAACAAATACAAATACATAAAAGTGTATTTGTACATTTGTAGTGTACAAATGAATTCTCTTTTTTTTAAATATGCCAATGCGGCCTCCAGATTGTCGCGAGAAATTTTCCAAGTGCCACGCACTAGTGTAAATAGCTTTTTGCTTTTAGTTTTGTCTATGCCACTAATTAAAAGCAAAGTTAAGGTAACACTAATAGAGCCTAATAGAGTATAATCATATTTTATGATCAGACATGAAAATAATTAAAGCCCTTCGTTAAAATCAAGGTCCATATATCATCTCTGGGAGATATATTCTGACGCGATCGAGATTTTCTGTCACATTCACTCTCATAACATTTCTAATAAGACCGATAATTACCGAGATAATCTGGAGCGCACCAGAATGGAGCCCCTGCCTATATAATGTTCACAGTCAGATTAAAGTGTTTACGACGTTGAATCTCCGTTTCAAAAAGGAAGTTTCAGATCTTAGGGCGTTAAGCTCTTAATTCTATTGTCAAGCTTGTAATAATTCTTAGAATTAAATTGTTCGCGAAAGTAAGACGGTAACATTTGTCAACAGCTTGGTGAAGTTTGAAACGGTATATTTGATTCATAATACTGATAAGTTTGTAACTCGATAACGAAGCTATATAGGCAATGCGATATTGACAACAGACAAATGGCCGCTGTTCACTTACAGGCTTTTGGGTGGCCTTCAAATTTTAACTATAGAGGACTATATTGGGTAATTAAACCTATCTAAAGTAATGAAGGGCCTTGTCGTTGTTTTTTAACTATAAGCTTAAGATTAACGTATACAATCTACTTGTCAAGCGCCAACTGTTTCCCACCACTAAATGTTACGCGATTTTGATGTTTTTTATATGTCATTTGCATGTCATCTACATCGTGAAAAACTATGCATAGATTTTTTTTATTCTTATATCGTAACATTTTTGACGAAAGTGAAGAATTTTTTGCGTTGAAATTATGACGATGAAGAGTACGTTTTATTAGAACACCAAAATTTTTTTTTTTAAGAACATAACCTAACGTCGTAGATTATTGTTTATACAAAAAAAAAAAAAAAAAAAAACTTTCCGTGGTCCGTCGATGAGAGTGGGCAATAAGACATACCAGGACAGTCGACACCCCACAAGGGTTTAAGTTGATGGCGTCGCAACTGAGCTGGAGATAAGCGGTTTAATACCAATACTATTTCTCTACACAGCCCCACCTAACCGGCCCAGCATCATGGACGCGAAGACTCGCAGCCACACGCGTCTGTTGGAGCCCTACAGTGAAGGAGATACACTGGAGCTCGCCTGCGAAGTTTATGGAGGTACTCAACAAACAATATTAAAGTTAAACATAAGACGCTTCACAATGGAAATAGAATTTATGTTCTAATTCATCTTTCAGAGCCTAATTAAAGCTGAACTTTGATAAATCTAAACTTAATTAAACATGATTTTCTCATTCGTCGGTTTGTTAAATCACCTGAGGACCCACGTCTTCTATTAAATACTTTAGATAAATTACTAAATCTATCTTGCCGCAGGTCGTAGATTCAACTCTCAACAATGACCTTTAGCTGCCACTGAATGATAACCATGTGAAGAAACTATAGTATGGTTGGTAGTGATACGTTCTGGTACCCTGCTGGGTGGCTAGCTACCACTATCAAGTTGTCTGTCGCCAAGCACCTACCAGTTTCCATCCTGTACTAGATGTGTTCGCCATCACTGACCAGTCCGTCACTTAATATCCCGTGAGCTATAGTGAAACCGATAGAATAAAAAAAATACACTACAACCATTGATAAAAGTATTCGTACCTCCAACAATACAAACTTCTTCAGAATTTTAAATAATACTGATTTGCTAGTAACAGATCAGTGTACCATCTATCTTACCTCCGCAGGCGACCCTCGCCCTCGCCTGACCTGGTATCTCGAAAACACGGTCATCGACGATTCGTTTGAGCAGCGTCCAGACGGAGTCACCGTCAACACGCTCATTTTCCCCAACGTGGGCCGGCAGCATCTCAATGCGAGGCTCGTCTGCCAAGCCTCGAACACCAACCTGGCGCCTCCAGAGACCAAACTGCTGATACTGGATATTAATTGTGAGGTTTAATGCTAATTTTAGTAACATTGGGGTCGACGAATCGTTCAAGCAGCGCCCTTCCGAGCCTTGAACACTAATCTTGCGTCTAGATCAAGAGATCAAACTGTTTATAATTGTTGAGGTCGTAAGAAGCTAGTTCTTTAGTAATACGTTCCAGAGCTATATTTTTTGTTATATCTTGTTATCGGCTTTTATCAATATTTACCTCATCCAGACTTTATAATTTTGGGTCGGAATTTGACTACAAGTGACCAAAATATACCATGGAGGTGTTAACCAAAAGACGTGCATAACATAGACATTTAACGTTTCGATTGCTCTATTGGTGGTCTTGTCTTGTTCAGCTCACAGAGGAAAATACATTTTTGAAAACCAGAATAAGAAATTGAGAGAAAGAACCCGATAATCCCGATATTTTATCCGTATGCCATAACATGTTTGCAAATGGCAATATGATACATTATTTTGAAACAAAGTGTTTGTTATGAGAGGAAATTGTTACAGCAGAGTCGTGCTTGACATAGTTTCATTGGCTTTTTTCCAACACTATAAGTTGCTCTTATATATCCTAAGCTTATCTTAAAAAGATACAATCAAGAAGTTGTTATTTTTGAGACAGGTTTCTCAATTATCGTACGTTGTTGTAGTAAGGCCACTCAGCATCACGATCCTGAACAAGCGGGGCCAGTTGTCCGCGGACAGAACGTACGACGTCGAGTGCAGGTCTGTGGGGTCCAGGCCTGACGCGCAGGTGACCTGGTGGAAAGGCAGTCGCCAGATTAAGAGGAGTGCTAAAAATGTGAGTTTGAGAGATGATTTTATGCACATTGGATGCTTATGAAAAATAACCTGCTATATGTATACTTCAAAAATAAAGTAGGCTCTCAAACACCGCAACACCGCAACACCGCTTGCACTTCTTGTAGGTACATATTGAATTTTAAAGGTCTAAATGCAGGTGGAATTTGTTGAAAGCCTACTTTGAACCGCGCTACACATGGCCAACGTCCGTACCACATAGATATATTGGTCAGATAGAAGTGTTTAAAATTAAAACTAAACTAGTTTTAGTAACATAAATAATCGACGTTTTTAATTGCCCTAGCTAACAGCTGGCCTCGACATTAAATTAAAAAGAGCTAACACTTAGCATCTTAGCTTATCATTGAAAAAATCTATCATGGATCACCATTAGAGTCTTAGCCATAAAATATACGTTACGCACACTCAAATGCCATATATCATAAATCATCCGAGAATTGAGGAAAATATACTCACAGCCCGCAATGTTGCTGACGCTTTCCACGTTCAAAAGAGGTTAGGTCAACTCCACGCCACTCAGCCTGTGTTCCAACAGTCAATAGTTAAACCCTTAGCTAGAATTGTGCGTAATTAACACGACCGCGTGACAATTGCAGGTCGTCAAGTGTCGCGCGGCGTGACACGCGTCGTGTGACGCCGCGCTTTGTGCAATCACCGACAAGTGGCTCTCAGCGTCCGAACTGTTAGCAAAACGACTGCAAAACATTGGAAAACCAGCTATTAATTTGGTAGATGTTTCGATTGAAAGTAGTAGGTACTATTTTACTGGCGTCATAAATACCTAATTTAATAAATACTATAACACAATATGTGTGAATCTTTCTAATATACCAACATTCATACCCACATAAAAAAAAATGATTTGTATGAATGTCCGTCTTCTTTGCGTCTGCATTATGTATCGTTCATCCGATTGAGTTTAATTCCTCAGTCCTGAATCCTGCACCGGCAAAAGCTGAGCAGCACCGTAGCAAGACCACTAGGCGCATAAAGTCTCTGGCACCAGCTAGATATTTAAAGTTTTATAACTAAATAAACGCTGGTTACGAGAATGTAATGGTCAATTTTACGAGTGTTTTGCTGGAAATGCCACTTTTATGATTTAATTACGAGTAAGTGACTTATTAATACAACTTTGTTGTAGCACGAATTTAAACAAACTCAAACACAACCTCACTGAAACTGCTATTTCAATGCAAGCAGCAGATGCATTGCGAGAACGGGCGTAATCGTTTCGCGTCACGTCTCTGTGCAATTACCGACAAGTGCCCGCCCGCGCAGAGCGCGAAAGTTTTAGTCACATTTCCGCGTGTCACACTCATCGGAGACGAGTGTTGACCCTTTGACGTGACACGTTCTTTCACGTTGAAATACTTTGAAGGGTTAAGGTTAGAGAGAATCTCTACCTATTTAAAGTTTTACTGAAACTTTGTAGCAATTAACTAGAAATTTTGATGTTATTTGAAATAATGTTTTTATTTTACAGCTCTAAGTCAAAAGCAAAATTCGTATATACCTTGGCTTCCTGAACAAAACGAACAGATGGATTACCAAGAGAAACAAAATAAAAATCTAAATAAAAATTTGGTGTAAAGATAATACAAATGCTCAAGCCCATTATCAGTTTTGCAGCGTACCCAGCATGCTGGCGATATATCTTGGTGTATGGCAATGTTTATGACCCTCAGGTGCTCTGATAGATTATGTAATGAGTTATTAGCGGTTATGTAAACTGTTAGCTGCAAATTCCCATTTACAAATTAATGTTACCTAGATTGATTACAACGTAATTTAAAAATTAATGAAGATTATTACAATAATGAGCAGATTTAAGCATTACCCTTCGAAATTAAATTCACTTCAAATCTTTTACAATAAGTGCCCTAAGTGCTCGTTCGGGGTAATTTATTCTACATTTATGTACGCAGTACATTCATAATAGCTATTTGGTAACAGTTGGTGTAATTTTGGGTAGAAGTGGCATCATTAAAATTTTGTTTGGTGCAGGCGTTTAAATTAAAAAATATTTTGAACAATTAATTTCATAATATAATTATCATTGATATTCTGTTGTTGCCTGACTATATACTAGACAACATTTCGCTAACGCTTACAGGTCAGTGCCCGGATAAAACGTGTATCTACCTTCAATATCTTCATCTCTAAGTACGTAAGTCGTACCCAGGCATGTGTACGAAGCTCCGTACATTTGTATTGCAGTTGTCACCTAGATACTAAAGTCGTGGGGTATCGGACACTTGTGTAGCGCAGTGTACCTTTGACCAATTTCGCCAAAGTAAATAAGAGTAGCTAAAGATTACTAAACTTTACACCAAATGAGTGTGTCAAACCGCTTTTTATGTTTTTGTAAAGATTGTACCTAACCGTTGATGGTAAACGAAGCCTCCGTTCCAATAATTTCGTTAACATTATTCTTCTCCGCCAAAATGAGAATGCCACGAGGACATTTCGGTGTATTGTTGTTTTATTGTTTTTCGTTCTATTGTGGCGTCACATTTGATGGCAGCCTTCGGAATGAGTAATTGAGTGTCTGGCCGACAACCTAATTGGCTTGTTTATTTTATGACAACGTTTACTTTATTATTTCACAAAAATAAAATAAAAAACACTAATTAACCTTCAAAATAATTATATATATTTTGGTCTCATTACGTACACATTACGTACATCAATATAGTACCTATTCCATCACTGTCCTTTACTTTCAGTGAATATTCTGACGCATTCGACATTGTTTCTTCCCTGTGATTAATTTCATCTCAATAAAAGTAATTCGCGATAGAATAATGTCTACGAGCATTGTCCAAGAATAACATCACAGTAATTACTTTTTCAAAAAGTCTTATATTTGTTAAAATCACGAGATTTTAATAAAAACTCTGACGTGGTTTTGACATATTGTATTACAATAACACAGGAATAGTCACTTTAAAATAATTCGGTTTAAGTCGATTACCGTCGAAACTATATTGGGAATAGCCGATTTAACTTAATGCTAGAATTCCCCTGTTATTACAATAAAATTACCAGATTATCTAAACAAAATCGTCACGAAAATAATTGCCTCAAATATTTGATTCCATTTACACGAACCGAAACAAACAAGCCAATCCATTACCAACTGTCAATGTTAGAGAAAAGTAACAACGCAAATAAACAGAGTTTTTAATTAAGAAATCAATAAACTGGCAATGTTTGTAAATCACTCGATCATCGACCGTTAATAAACATCCGAATTAAAAAGTTGACAGTGATTTGTTAGGGTTGTTTTACATTTACACCTACCGACTTGTTGACGTGTCTAATTGAGCGACTTTATTTTTAATTAAATCATATTTTGACGTGTTGCCCGTCTCAGGCCTGTAAATTATTATATTTGATATTTTTGTTGACTATCAATAAAATAATCACAATCACCAGCCCAGGGCCCGTACTGTGACGTTCTTATTGCGATGACTGTTAGGTTCAGCCGCTGGTGCTGCGTGACCGTGAACCTTATCGCGCCTGCGATACGATTCGCGGTCGCGCAGCGTCGGCGTCGGCGTCAGCGACTGAGCCTAACGGTCACCGTAATTATGTCACGTCACGGTTCGGGCCCAGACTATGCAAAAATAAATTCGGCTCGATAACGCGACAAACATCTAGAAAGAGAGACAAAGTAACTTCCTATAGGTTGCTAGATGGCGTTGATCACTTTTTGTGCATTTTTTGACATTTTGTATGGACTGACAGTTGTAATGTAGGTAGTTCTAAATTCCGCAAGCGAAGTTTTTTCCTCGAGACGAGAACGTATTCATTTTTATACCTCGTATCTTTATTGGTCCTGATACTACTGTGGCTATATTCCTCTGAATTATAATATTAGTTAGGATCAGTAGAAGATGTGGTGATTAGTGACATGTCTCGTGGCATTTGTGTTTGTTCTATGTCTGGGTGTTACTATCTATATAAGTATGTATTTATAAAATATATATGTACGTATATCAGTCTCTGGCAGCCATATTACAAGCTTTGCTTAGTTTGGGGTCAGATGACCGAGTGTGCAAAAACGTCCCAGATATTTATTTATTTATTTAAATATTTTGAAATTCTAGAGAAACATTGCATCGTATCATAGTAGTATCGGTATCGGCGACTATAAAACACCCCAAACAGTCTTTTTTGTGCTCAGGTGAGATTTTATTACGATAAATACAAAGAGATAAGCGAAGAAAGGATTATGAAGTGTTGAGACTTGGGAAAGGGAGGGACGGACTGAATAATTATAATGAAGTACCAAGGTATTGGTCGGTTTTTAACAACAAATCTACCATATCCGCGGGGTGCACAAAATGTCGCTTCTGCCAGACTATCCAAACAACCCTAACTTCTTGGGCTAATTCCAACTTATTCTTGTCTTTGTATCGTTGGCATCGTTATTTTATTCTACAATCGTGCTTGAAGTAAATGCAGTGATTGAACACTCGCTCCAAAACATTCAACCATTTTTTTTTCATTCATGATTCTGCTGCAACTTTGTTTTAAAACACCTATTCACATAATCTCTAGAGTTTTACTATGCGATAGGAATCCGGTGTGAAAAAAGTTTCGCCGAGCGGAACATTCTGCAACTTTTCGAATATTTTCCGCAGAATTTTCATAATCTCGCGTGAACAATGCCCGCTATTTCAGCTGGGGACTCGATTAGCGTGACAAGCGTTCGAAGCCACGTGGGGAAGAGCTGAGTCGATGGAATTATATGATTAGTGTGCTACCACGCAACACTCACAGTTATTAAAGAAAACAGTATAATAGTGAAATACTATTAATTTTTTATGTGTTTGTACTCATAAAATACCATTACTTCAATATATTTTTTATTATGTACTTATTTATTTTGCGTACTACCTCTTCATCAACAACTAAGCACAATAAAGGTACTTGATCTGAAACTCTGGGAGTTCCAGTGCTCATTGATGTTTGTGTGAAAAAATATGGGCCCTTATCCTGAAGTTATAGCTTACCAAACACTGTTTTAGACTTTCGTGGTTGTTTACTACATTACTATTAGTAGTTTCAAGAAAAGTAAAAATCGTGGTAAATATTCCGTGAGTACTATTAGTAATTATAGCGTACCTCATTGCAGTAGCTATGCTATAATTGTGCCGTAGAGAAGATTTCAAATGAAGGAGCTCCTTTAATTTTTATCAAAAAAATGACTGTAATTCAATAGGCGTTAGTGATATTATCTGCTTACGTAATATTTGTGTATCATGCAACAACGCCGCTCGCTATCACTACCGGTGCAGTTCCAACTTTAAAGCATTTATTTATGTGCTACCACAGACTACATTTCTGCATATGCTTATGCACTAGTTTCTTTAGTATTTTGTCCTCAGAACTATGGGTTGTCATTAAATTCTTCATTGTTTCATAGTACATAGTATACGATCTATACATTATACAAACATGCACGACAATACCGCCTTGTTGTAACTTACTACATATCTACATCTAATATCTATTTTTTCTTAAATATTTTTTTTGGAAATAAAAACCGGCTTCAAATTTAAACTAAAAAGTAGAGAATAATATTGTAATTACTTCAAAGAGCATTAAAAGACAATCAACGTACTTATTGATATTTATATACCTATTTACAATTTATAAACAGTTATTTTTGAAGTAGGTGCCAGTTTAGAAGGACAGTTTAATCCTGCTTTTGCAACAAACTTTCGAACGGGACGGGGCGGTGGCGCGGCTACTGCCTTTCCTGGCTAGCACCGACTTAAAAAATAATTGATTTTAAATTATTGTGGTTCTCCTGACACGAGTCTAAGAGCGCCTGCTTACTTTCATACATGCATGTGTCTAAGTACCTGATGTCATATCGCACTCGAAACACGCCGAAAACCGGAGTTCCAAAAAAAGTCGCATAATTTAAAATGTTCATACAAAAAGTTCAGGCTCGCAGTGTATTCCGCGCGCGTTGCACGCATCATCTCCTACTCCTGCTTAAAATGCACGTTTAAGTTGTAAACGCTGCACAGTTGACCCTATTCTCTAACGCGACTGGTGAGCTATAAACATGGACAGGGTTCCGAACGAAATCAGGGAAATGTTGGGGTATAACATAGACATGTCTAGATTCAGCGTTACGAAGTTTTTGTTCCGACCCAAACTCACCGAAGTTTATTTACGGTATAGCCCCATTCCGTAAACAAAACGAACGTAGCGTTTTCACAAAACATATTAGTCCATGCGTTTTTGTTTTGGAAATTTCCGAGTTCGCTCATCAATTCAAGGCCAGAAATTAGTCTCTCAAAATAAATAACGTAAAAATTGTACGAAAACTTTATATATATATATTTTTTATTAAAGCAAGAAATTTGTCAAAATGGTATTTATGGTTATATCCTCTGCAAAGATTGACTCAAATGAAGTTATGAATTAATTAAATCAAGTCACCTTGATCCCAGATCAACGACAGTTAAAAGAAATAACCCCAAAAACAACATCCTAAATACTTCCACGATGTGGATTTCATGCTGCGTTCACCCCCTGAATAATTAGGCACGTTTTAATTAGGCAGGGAATTACGGGAGAACAATATTTTCCGAGGTTTAAATCCCGGGGGGTCCGGATGATACTCGCGGGATGAAAGCGGGACAAACTGGGAAGAATAAATTAAACGTGTTAGAAATGAAATTATATAGAGATATTTATACCAAACTTTATGACATATTTTTTTAAGTTTTTTCACGTGGGATGCTTTTCTGTAAATTACGTTATCAAGGTAAGTAGCTTTTAAGATATTATTTATCGTTTTTTTTTTGTTTCTGTATTAATTTGTGCCGTAATCCCTCAGAATATAGATTTATGTATAGTAATATACATACTTTTCTTTGAATATACCTGTGAATTTAATCATCACAATGTAATGTTCCCATTCTGTAAGCTATAACTATAAATAAGTATAAAAATGTTTTGATTGTTATGTCTACTATCAAATAATTTCTATCAATTCAAAAATCTTTTTAAAGTATTCTAATTTCTTAGAAACCTGATTAAATAACAATAAAAAAAAAAAACACATTTTAAAAATGTTAATAATTGAGTATTCTTCTAAACTTAATTAATTGGGAGTGCATTCAGCTTAGAGCTTATGATACAAAATTTCAATGTAATGTGTAAATTGAAGATCCATCAAGATTTATTAATTCTCTGCGTGTGAATGCTGCGTGAGCATAGTCCAAAATTTTTTGATACAGGCAAATATATCTACTTCCTGAACTATGAAGGTAGTTTACTACTCGGAATACCAAAGTTAATAACTGTTACGTATGGGTTTACTGCTCACGAGTACCTGAACACGGCCCGGCTGGGACGAAACGAATTACACCCAGCTGTTCCATATCCACGTACGAAACGGTCAGCCGATCGATTCTCCGTCATTACGAAAGTGATATCGGGAACACTGACAGTCGCATTCGGAAACTCCACAGAAAAGAGTGTAAAAAAGTTTCCTTTTCTGTGGGAAACTCTGTCGGATTTGTAATCAAGCTAATTTTCCACAATTAGAATCACTTATTTATGACGCCATGAAGTTACAAATAACCTAGATCAGGGCCCTGACTCTGCAAGATACGTAAACGCGCAGGTGAGGTGATACGACGTTTAGTGAGTTTGCATTTTTTGCCTTTTATTTTTTTCTTGCCCATCACTGCAGAGAAATGTCAAAATATTGAATTGTTAGGACAAGGTATATGGGATATTTTTTTTTTTCCATAGTATTCAGCAAGAAAAAAGCAGGTTCACTTACCGCCTCACCTCACTTGCGCGGTCACTTAGCTTGCAGAATACACGTACTGAGGGTAAAAATATAAGTTACCTTACTATTATGATAAGCTATCATTATTTCGTTCAGGTTCGTCAGGCAATGTCTAGTGTCTTAGAATGTCTAGTATGGTAAAGAGTAGTGTCCTATTGCGTCCATTCTCAGAATGTCTAGTGACCGAAAACGACCAGTATCAAAAGGTCCACCTACTAAGATGTTAGGAGCCTCAAAAGGTCCACTTACCAAAATGTCCAATCACAAAATGTATAGTCCTAATATCATCCTTTCTGCCCAGTCTCAAAATCCAAGTATGGATACGCAACGAACGACTTCAATATGGGTTACCGACTAAACCCGCGATTGACTTTTGTCGATAGGAGTCAAAAGGACCTTTGTTTGATTTAAAATAAAAATAGTTTTTCATTTTGAAATATAATATAACAGTCAGTAAATGTTAATAGGCAACTAATTACGAAACAATGTATTATAACATCTGAAATAAATGTTTCCATACTAACTAAAATAAATAGGTTCTTCCTTACTAACCAAAATAGACTTGGCTTTATATGATTGAGATTGGCTTTTTACGGTGAGGATACGTTTTTGATGGGATCACTATGTTTTGTAACTTATTTTGCCTTGTATATTTGGATGTAGGGGAAATAATTTAGAATAATGGCAGTTGAACTATTTAGAATTAGCGACGCCTATCTAAGGTAGTTATAATATCTAACACTAGGCACCGCAAACCAATAAAATAAGAAGAAGAAAAAAACTCCCTCGTTTCTGGCCTGGCCGCCATCTGGCGGTCAGCGTGCTCACCAAGGTGTGACGTTCGTTTCATCGTGCTTAGTGCTTTGACAAGGCTAAGCTTCAATTTATTCTTGCAGTTTTCGGAGACCAACTCGACCCTAAGCGTGCTAAGCTTCGTCCCAATGGCGGAAGACCATGAGAAGTTCCTCATCTGTCGAGCGGAGAACCCTAGGATATCTGACTCTTTTATTGAGGACAAGTGGAGACTGAATATACACTGTGAGTCTTTACTTTTATAAAATTGTTTAGTTACTTAATTTACTATTGTTCGCGTGATTTGACCACATTCAACACCGAGAATGGCGAGTGCTTCTTAACCGAACAAAGTAACCATAAAGTTTTGACAAAAAAAAACGAATAAACAAGCTAATATAGTTATATCGGTGTACATAATATCAGTGTGTTATTTGAATACCACTAGAAATATTAGCACCAAAGATTATCTTACATAGATTCCGTTCACAGGACGATCGACGCGAACAACGCTTCGGTCAAAATACACCTGTAAAATTCACTCTCATAGATTCATCATTAAT
This sequence comes from Apocheima hispidaria, assembly GCA_947579745.1. Lineage (NCBI taxonomy): Eukaryota > Metazoa > Arthropoda > Insecta > Lepidoptera > Geometridae > Apocheima > Apocheima hispidaria. Next base: position 13,500,558 of record OX388164.1, on the reverse strand, counting down.
AGGCGCTATTAGGCGATAGTCATAGAGAATGCTAAGTCAAACCGCGCGGTGTTGCGTTTTTGTTCGGACGAAAATCTTGCAATGCGGTATCTGAAGGGGGTGATCTGTGATCAGTAAATACCAAACGATGTTCAATATCGATCGCAACATTTCATCAGAATTCGCATAAATAGGTAACAAAGCCATATATGTAAGGTTATACCAAAATGTGGATATCGGATCCATTCCGAAGGCACGTGGAGTGTTAATATCGCGAGAAGCAATGGGATCTTATTGTTTCCAGTATTACTTACCTTTCATCTGGATTTCGGAACTATATACGAGTATGTTATCAATGTTACTGATAGTATTACTACGTACTAGAGGCGACACCGCAGTGCTCCTGTAGTAGTAGTAGGACTCTTGCAGAGTCCGCCTGGGGGAGTATCTCACCTTTTCTAGTCATATTGAAATTGTCATTCAACCACCAAGCAGTAGTGTGCAATCATTACTGTGTTCCGGATTAAAGGGCAATGTTTCCAGTGAAATTACTGGGAACGAAGAGATTTCTCATCTAATATCTCCGGGAGACGAGTGCAGTACATTGCCGCGTACGGTTTTGAGGATATCAAAGGACATCAAAGGAAAAAGTGTCTCCCAAAATTCAAGTTTATGTAAAAAGATGTCAAATAACAAGCAAATGTCGCATAAACATTTCAACTTGTGCTGGCTCACTGAGTCCCTGGGCTGGGCACGATTTACTTCCCTTTCTCTCCACTTGTTCCGGACATATTCACTTCTCTTATCACATCTAACTTATTTATTCTTGTATCCAGATGTGCCAATAGTGACTCTGAAGCTGGGTTCCAGTCTGAACCCGAGCCATATCAAGGAAGGAGATGATGTGTACTTCGAGTGCAGCGTCAAGGCGAACCCCAAGACTCACAAACTATCCTGGTATAAAGGGGTAGGTGACTTCGATGCCGTGTCATTTATTTCCTCGGTTTGAAATAGGTTCTTGTACTAAACCTCTACATCAATCACTATTGAGTTTTACGAGGCTTGTTAGTAAGACGACGTATAAAAGCAGAGAACATCGTATCAAATTGGTTTGAGATCAACCTTGTTGTGATACCGCCCAAAGGTTTATGACTTACGAGTACTCCGCAGTTTTATTTGCATTTGGATGTGTTTGCCCTCTCTATATGACTTAAAATTAGCATATCACACCTGGACTCCAAAGTTTAAGTATTTCTAAAACTGCGATAGTGTAATAATAGTGCGGTAATATATAATAATAATTTAGATTTTTACCCGACTGCCCAAGAAGGATGGTAGTGATTTTGGAGTGTATCATGTGTGCATCCTCCTGTAGCTCAAACGGCTAGGCCGATTTTAAAGAGTGAGGTGTCGCTAGATTCCTCTTTATGTCCAGGAGTGACATAAGCTACATAACTTTTTGCAGTCGAGGATTTTGTTTTAGTTTTAATAATAATAACTAAAGTTAACAGCGGTGAAAGACTTAAGAGTTTTTTTTAATGAACACTTGTTACTGTATACGATTTCTAGGTTGATAATGGGGGATTAGTCTACTTCTCTAATCCAATAATCGAATCTTTATAACATCGATGTTATGTTCCAGACCAAGGAAATTCAGCACAACGCTAGCCTGGGGATGCTGCTTAGTGATCAAAGCCTCGTGCTGCAGAGAGTGAGCAGGGCAGCTGCCGGGGACTACAGTTGTCTCGCTTACAACAGCGAGGGTAGTGCTACTAGCAATCCTGTGTCGCTGCAAATACTATGTAAGATACCTTAGTAAATCTAAGGTATTTTGATAATAATAAGCTTCGTGATAGCTACCAATTATCGTAGTGTTATCATAGCGACGAAATTATATTAATTATCGCGAATTGAGGTAGGACGTAGTACCGAAATTATTTTGTAACTTATTTTTTCAATAAAATATGCCCAAATTACGAAGTAAACATTGTTCGAACGTTTGGTTGTGGGCTTTTTACAAACTCGTGATTAAGCTTATATTTGTCTTCATCATCAGCCAGAAGACGTCCACTGCTGAACGCGGAATGCGGAATAGTTATTGAATGCAAATATTGTTGGATGCGTATTATAGAAAAAAAAAAACTTTGTAAAATCTCACTCCAGCTGAATTATCTCGAGACAACCTGAGCTCGTATTGTTCAGACAATTTACAAAGGCAAGCGTCACCTCACATCTTAGAGTTGGTGGATGGCGGTTTGGACGAGTATCACACCGTAGATTATAATAATAATAATAATAAATGTTTATTTATTCAGGCAAAAACCCATAATTAAAGACACAACAACAACAGAAAATTTGAAATACAAATAAAATTTTAAATATTATTCTATTTCTATGCACTAATATTAGAAATGTAAATTTTTTGATCCACGATGACGTTGGGTTTTCTTTGATATCCGTAATTCGAACAAATTCATTTCACAGATGCTCCTGTATGCAAGACCTTCAACGAAGGTGAAGCATACGGGGCGTTGAAGCAGGAAACAATCGTGTTGCGTTGTGAGGTGGACTCCAGCCCGCCGCCTACCAGCTTCAGCTGGATCTTCAACAGCTCTGGGGAACAGACAGATTTAGATTCTAGGTAAATATGATTTCTTTGAATAAATGTATGCCGCCGTCGTATAAAAGTAAGATGAATGTTCTTCGTCGATCAAGAACTTGTACAAATTGTTGATATATTTGTACTATTTGTTCGATGATAATTATATTGCGTTCCATTGACTCCATTTCCTTAAAATGTTGTTGGAAAAAGTGCAAGGTGGTGGTAATATTTTGGCACGGACAACAAGTAATCATTAAATAATTTTCATGAATTCCTAAAAAAGTCCCTAATACGGCCACAGCTTGTCACTACGATTTCATATAGTTCGGACAAATTGCGTAATTAAGTGTTTGAAATAGTCGTGATGGTAAAATTGTTTGAAGAAGTTTAAAATTGTTAAATTGTTCAATTGCAGTATTTTAAGTATAGGAGTCAGTGCTTGAAATTACAACGTCGCGTGGCTTGAAGGAGATGTGGCTGCGGGGTGAAATTTCTGTTCATGCTTCCAGGGCCAATTTTCACAAGACAGGGTAAAAATTTCTCTTTATAATAACAAATCTAATGGGATGGCACATCGCCAGTTGGATAGGAAATAACTTTATAGCCGTAATAAAGTCGCGAAAAGATCTTTAACAACCGGGTAAGATTCATTTATATGCCATTGGTGGTTACTTTAGTGATTAAAATGATAATATAACGTCACCACCCGTCATTTGTGATCTTTATCTTTTTTTTCTGTTTGGTTTGCGTATTTCGCTCTTACTTATGCATGCTGATGACGTAGAATGGTTTTACCCATACTTTTAGTATATTCTATGTATTTGTGTGTAACCTACAGCGCCTTGGCGGAGTATGTTATTTTAACATGATTTTATCAAATTTCTTTCCTTCTCAGTTACCAAAATAGAATTTTGGCCCGGAAGCGGCCAGACTCTTAAAAAGTTTCTTACAGAGTTGTTAATAAAGTGTCGGGACGCTGATATGATAGGGTACCGTAGACAGCTTCTGAGGATGTTTTTTTTTTGGAGTAAAATAAATTTTAGAGATATATTATCCGAATATAACACTGACTTTTTAAAAAATATTTGGATAAAGGCTAACAGTAGAACACTACAGTTTATTTTTCTTTAATGTCAATGCCTATTATTTACTCTACGCACTAATCCAAGAAACACTTCCTATTCCACGCCCTGTGACCTAGCTTACGTCACCACAATACAAATGATAAGCAAAATATAACTTTCGCTTTTATTTCCACGTGTTTTGTTTTAGTTTGTTTTCAAATACCGGATTTTCTTCGACCCTACGGTACACGCCCTCGACTGACATGGACTTCGGAACGGTGCTGTGCTCTGCAAGGAACTCCGCTGGAGAGATGAAGTCACCTTGCCTTTACAAACTTGTTGCTGCTGGTGAGTGTATATACAGTGAGGAAAATATTTCAATTTTCGATAAAAAAAAGAACAATTACCATTTCACGTTTTTCAATAAAAATATTCCTTACGATAAATAAAATCTTCTTAAATAATTGAAATTCTCCCCATCTCATTGTTTTATTCGACTTTGCATATGAAAAAGGTTAAATCATCTCGATATCTTTTCTAAAAATGTGTGTCGGAAAAATATGTGGTTCCGATAAAAGCGAACGCACTGCGGAGTATATAGATGGATTCTCGGAGAATGTCGTCTTTGTCACGTGTAAATAACAATAAATGTGACGCCTTTGTTTCTTTTCTTTTGTGATCAGTGAAGTGTGAATATGTAAAAGTCTTCGATATATTATAATGACTTAGTTATATATATAACTTATATAACTTATAGTAACTTAGGTTTAAATAATTATTATGATCTCGATTGCATCATTTTCTTATATTAGGTAAAGCGCCTGAACTTTTTTTTCGACAAGAACAGTTTCCTGTAAAATGATTAAATAACGCTTTATACTAGATTTCTCTGTATTGAGGATATCATCGAAAACACAAAGGAAAGGAGAACTTACACCCAAACCCAAAAAATTTTTGTTTTTGAGATTTTAAGTTGTTTCGATGCAGGTCATCCAACGTCGCTCCAGAACTGCTCAGTGGTGAATCAGAGCTCGGCCGGCCTCCAGGTGGAGTGCCTCGAGGGATTCGACGGGGGACTCACGCAGGTCTTCTATATGGAAGTGCTTGAAGTACCTACTATGATTGTGAGTTTATAATTCAATCTATGACTATGACCATACGACACTGAGGAACCTAAATAATCCGAATCGCGTTTTTTTTTTGGAACTAGACGAAGAATTTTGCTTCATCAACTGAAATCATTTTATTTAGGCAGGTGGTTTTTGGTCCATCAACTCTGTTTTGCTCCTTAGGTACACGATGTGGACATAAAAGTGTCAGAACAAGGACAAAGCAAAAGTTATGTCGATTTACCAAAAATCAGCCTGCTGGTGTTCATATTAACAATGATAGATAATTTATTTCCTCCACTAGGTCAGAGCAAATGTAACATCCAATCATACACCCGTGTTCGACGTTCAGAACTTGGACAGCCATTCTAGTTACACCCTGGTTCTCTACGCTGCTAACGCAAAAGGAAGGAGCGAAGAGGTCACGCTCTATACCGTTGGCATAAGGTCTCCTGACAAATACACTGGTAAGTATAAAAGTACATGCTGGTTTATAAAAATGTAGGAAGCATTCAATTTGAACCCCCTTATAAGAGTTATCACAGTTATGCGTTTGTCATTTATTTGTTTCGCTTTTCGTAGTGGTGGGAAACTTTTGAAGGCTCGTTTGAGGAAGTACCTACCACACCTTTGTCAGTAATTCAACTGCCAAGTGTTAGTATTAGTGTGTAAACATTACCTACTATGTTCCGGATTGAAGGGCAATGTTTTCCATTGAAGTTACTGGGCATAAAGAGATTTAATATCTTATTATCTCAGTTTAACAAGCGTAATGCACCGCCGCGCAGAGTTTTGAACTTCTAAAATTTAAAATTCAGGGTGGCAGTGAAATGTCATGGGCAAGCGTGACTCTTATCAGGATAACGACTTGCTCGCTTCGTTTACGTACAAAAAGCTATTCAACTATACTGTATAATTGCAACTGATATTGTATAAAAACTTCGAGAACAATTTACAAACACAATAATGTGATGGCTGTTTGATAAAACTAAAATTATGATAAACATAATAGTATTATGTTTAACAGGAGTGAGCACATCCATCCCTCTCTCCCCCATGCTGGTGGCGCTACTGTCGGTAGCGGCGCTGCTCTGCACGGGAGTGTGCGGCGTGCTGACGGCGCTGTACCGGAGACACGCTGCCCGGAGACATCACATGGACAAGCATCCTCCTTCCTCGTGAGTATGGACTCTGTTCTACTGGAATATTCGTCTGTTTGCCCCCTGGGAGCCTATCACTTCTCTCGCATAGGTAAAGAGAGTCAGTTCAGTGTTTACATTGTTATAAATAATGCATTAAGGATTGGCTTCTTTGGGATCGGCCCCCTGATCTGTATCCAAGTTATTAGTCACAGGTTTCAAGAGCTGATAAGTATCTCAAAACTTCACGGTTGGCCTTATAGCCTAAAAGGGCTTGACGGACCTTTCAAGGCTGACGATAGCTTAGTTCAGGGGTGAAATCCAGGGTGCCTGCTAACTAGTGATAATTTTTCTATCCCCATAGGAACGCCCTCTACATACAGCAGAGCGTTGACTCTCTGACAAAGCAGGACAACCTGAACACGTACTGCGCGTCTCCGAAGCTTGACTATTGCAGCCAGTATGAGATCAAGCTGGATAGCGAAGATACGGACCCTGACATCATTCCTTGTCACTATGGTAAGTTAAAATGAATAATGGGTAAGCTCAAAGTTTAATCAACACTCAATTTTCATAACCTAACCTGTCAACGTCAAAGTTTCCCTCGCTTATCACTTCGACCTACCGCTAATCCTCGGAAATGAGGCAGGGATTCGTTCAAACGACAAGACTGGTTCAAGACCGGAACAGATAACGCAAAAAAATAAACTTTCTACGAGTCAGTAGTCGTACTCGTATATGGTTGAAGATGAAGAAGTAGAAATACATTTTGTAGATTTTATAAATATACATCTATATATTTTGTATATTATGGATTTCTCTAATTTCTAAAGAATCAATCTTGACTTTTTGCTCCAACTATACACACGAAGGCCAGCAGTTAAGGATCACGTTTCAGTTACATATATATGTCGTCACTGGCAACACACATTGGTTGAAGAAATTTGTCTTCAATCACAATAACAAACTTAAGTCTACTTAATATGAATTGATTAGTAGAAATGTAAGATTGGATAGAATGATTGAAGATCATCTAAAAGCACCGCTACCAGACATTATCACAGATCTTGTAACAGTTGCTGTACATTACTGCAAGATCTCATCCCAACGTAAAGGTACATTGGTACATAAATGGTTAAGGGGCAACAAGGTATATTTAGTCGAACAATAGTATAATAGTCACGTAAGCCATTACCGGATCCCGCCCTTATCGCCTGCGATAGAACACGGTTGTTTCGCGGGCTAATGTTCCGTGCCACTCGTAAAACGAATGTACGGAAATTGAGTTAAACCCTAGATAATATCCCAGCTTCTCTATATCTTCGGGTGAAACTTTAAAACGACTGTGATTATAAATAGAGTGCCTCCATTTACTGCAAAATTGAAGCGTTATCCTTGTCAGACTGAGGTTAAAAAAACGAATATAAAGAAATGGAAATAAATAAAACCTGACACGTGCGAGTTTGACTCGCGCACCGAAGCTGAGTGGCTAGCCCTAATGTCGGAGTTTTTTTCCCCCTCCTTTTTTGTTTTTTTTTTACTGTCCCCAACACTAGTCGGGGACATTGTCAAGCTGAACATGTTGCTTACGCAGTTTCCTGTTTTATTAAAATCAATTCCGCCATATTGGATCGCCGTTTTGAAATCAAATGCTAATAAACCATCAATATTTTTAAATAATAATTCTAACAATAATATTATAATATGATAATAGCGGGCAGTATGGGGTCTTTTTAATATTATTTTTTACACCTACTTTTGTAGTTTTTTTTTGTCAGATTTTTAGGGCTGCCTGAAAGTCTCTGACATGGAACTACGTAAATTATTACGACGACGGGTACGATGAAATTTTGTTGGTAATCCTAACTAGCCGGTCTACAGAAAAGCTAAGCGGAGCAAGACTGCGCGCGGCGAGATGTTGAACAATAGAAGTGCATAAAATAAACATTACGTGACGATATGCCCACGTTAACATTCACCTCGAAGATAGATAGATAACTCTTTATTAAAAACCACACAAAATAAAGAAAACCAAATACAAGTGTCGACTAGATGAGTGATGAGTTGATGAGTGAGGTGAGATTGAAGTCCGCTATCCGTAAGCCGCTTGCCAAACGTGGGGATTTTGGCAACCAGCAACCCCCAATTTTTATTTTATTTATTATAGTAATACTTGTTTGTGTTTGGGGCTGAACCAGTACTCATTATTTGCAGATAAAAAATCACTGGCTGATTTTAAAATACCTGTTCCGGGCGTGGACACCGAGCCGCGCAGGATACACAGCGATAGACCGAGCTTGCCTCCGAGTGCTGTGAGTATTACTATTGTTACACTAAAATTATAAATGCGAAAGTTTGTCTATAAGTGTATAAGTAGGTAAGTATGTAAGTATGCTTGTTCCCGTTCAACTCTGTTCAACGGAGTTGAATGAAATTTGGTATGGAGGTAGCTTATTCCCTGGATTAACACATAGGCTACTTTTTGACCCGGAGAAATATTCAATTTCTATAGAATAGCGGCCGAAACCGCATGGCGCAGCTAGTATTATATATATATATATCTAATATTTTTTGGGAATCAAAAATCGCTCGTGTAATTCTGCTTCAGTAATGTTACAAGTAGACATTCATTAATTATATAAATTAAAGTATTTATGTATTCTATCAGTTATCTGGTTCCCATAGCATAGCAATAGCGCTGTGTGTGAAAACGTCCACCAATATTTATTATTTATTCATTAATAGGGTTCAATCTGAAAATTTACTTTCGTAAAGTAACGTCTGATTCGTATTCTATGAACTTCCGAAGCGATAACTGCTCTGTGATGCTGCGAGTGTGGGTTCGAGTACAAGCGTTCTGTAAAGGCTATGAAGGTCCTGCGTTTCGGAACATTTCACGTGGTGGAATATGAAGATGGTGATCGAGGTGACGCACGCCTACTTATTCACTCTTGCTTTAAAGAGTCTCTACCTAATGTGTATAAAATAGAACCATATAAAACACAATTATACGCTCCATCCATTCCCAAGATTTTGAATACCAAAAATTTTGAATTCCCAAAAATATAGATCTTCCTAGTGAGTAATTTTCATCCATTAACGCTACATGGCTGGACACAGGGTTCTTTCTAAATTTTTTTACTTCGAGTCTACAGAGCGTATTAAAAATAAAAGGTATCGAAAGGCAAACGTACATTGTAGACTGAACTTAATCGCACATAGAAAACTAACTTTATTATTAACCTCATCATCCTTTATCACGATGTCTTCGCAGAATCGCAAAAGTTCAATATTACATTGTGGCTTGCTGCGCCAACAAAGTTCGTTTATGATCTTTGACAGTGGAGTTTTTTATGTCGAGTGTAATCTATGATATTATATTGTTTTTGATTAGGTATGTTTGTTTGTCCCCCAGTCGTCAGTAAGTATAAGCGTGGTGAACCGCGGCGTGCTCGCGCGGGGCTCCGACATCACGCGAGCTCGCCCCGAGGTCGTCACCACCGCGAGGAAAGTCAGGGAAAGCTGCATATAGAATGCACCTGTGGCTGTAAGTTTAGGAGAGCTTGGTACAAAATATGAAGTAAGGCGGTCAATGATGCAATCGAATCAAAATCCGATTTTGATTTGTATTTTTCAGGGTACTTTAATTCAATTTCTTGTAAAGGCGACTTTAAAACAAAATTACAGCGTAGTCAAAGGTCCTTCATACATTACGATACTTGCAAGTATTTCACGATATTTCAATTTTCTATATACCAATAGAATACTAAACTTGTTCGTTACTCCAGGGTCCTACATTATGCTACTGAAAGCAAAGAAAATTGTATCATTTTTCTATTTCTTTTAAATTTAATGTTCTCTGGATAATCCAACTTTTATAGTAGTCTTAAGTAGTTTAGCTAGTTGTGGTTTGTATGTATTTTGCTTAGTTAATAATGGCACTTGCCCGTAAAAAAATAAAAATAAAAAACAATATTGAACTGCTGTTTTGCCGAGATTCTGAGAACGACAATTCGACGCGCGGGACCGTCACGGCGGGTGTCGCTAGACTAGTAAGGGACACGTGGATACCCACAGAAGAGAAAAAAATACTTCTTTTTCTGTGTGGATACCGGTAGCGAAGAGTGCGTGTCACTATACAAATGTATGAGCGATACTTAGTGGCGACTAGCCTCCGAGACTTTCATAGGATACTCGTTACCTGGCTGTGTGTATCGTAATGTGCAAAGGGCCTTACAATTTCCTTATCTTAAATTTTTGAAAAATAAGTCATGTTTATAACGAAGTGTAGGAGAGAAATTACATTTTTCGCGCACTCATCAAAAAAGTTCCATAATTTGTGAAACGTTTTTCCTGTTAAGTTAATCATGTTGGTTTCGTATAAAATCGAAAGTTTCGTGATAAAAGTTGAACGATATCACAGAGGTCGCTGGAGTCTTCATACTTAAAGTAAACATTAATTCACGGGGAGTTTTTATACTAAAATAACATAAAGTTATAACTTTACTTTTTAATCAATATTTGGGAAAAAAGCAAGCGAATCTGTTACGATACAGATAAAGTTAAGTCAATAAGAAAATAAATTTTATTTTTAATTAATACGACATATTTTTTAAGACTAGGTAAAATATTGTAAATCAGGGTTGTTATTAATTGTTAAAAGGAATAATAAATGTAATTATTATAAATAATATTTGATGCTTTGTAAAATAATACATTTTCAGAGAAAAGTATTTAATGTTTTCGAATGTCGAAATTAAGTTTACTATAATTATGTATATTCCCTGAATTCTTTCATTATATTAAAATGCTCATTAATAAATAATTGTAAAAAAAATCGAGCTATTAAAAATATTAAGGAGACTCAGTAATAACATCATCATTTTAAGATAGTTAAATATTTAATATTAAAAACTATGTTCGTAAAGAGAAATTCTCATCATGTCCAAAAATCTTGGTATTTTAATTTTTTGTTCCAATTTCACCAAGTGACTTAATGTTCAAATTAATGTAATGATTTGTTTACCAAATTTATGTAACGATACGATATACTTAGTACCTTTCGCATGATGGTAAGCGACAACACCGGGAGAGGGCGACCGAACATACTTTCTGGCTGAGATTTGAACTGATGATGATGATATCTGAACTGTAGAGAAAATAATAAAATATTATGCTCGAGAGCCCTAATGTAAATTACGGTTGGTGTGAAGTAGAGAAAAAAATAATCTGTGCTGACCCCAGGTTTTTGTCATGTTTGTCACCACATTTTATGGGACGGTGAAGTCAAAATTAATAAATCTCACAGATGGGCAAGCAAGGCCGTCTGTACCGTGTGAGCCTACCTAGCGTGTTCCTATTTTTTACGCGGTAAAGGGGATCTAAATGCAAATAAACTATAAGTGTCCAAAAACTATATTTTTATGTCATACGATTTCTAGTAGATGCAAAGGTATGACTAACTCTAATCTATGCGCTGGAACGAATGGAGGCAGATAAGCGGCGAGCGATGCGTGGGCGCAAATCATTGCGCTGGCAATCCGTGCCCCACAGTAACCACACCTGCTCGGAGGGCGCTTGGAATGGGACGCGCAGTGAGATAAAGACAGGTGATGAAGTACTCGAACTTACCCAGAATAATAACTATGATGATTCTGGATGTGTAACGAAAACGCGAGACGTAATTAGTAGATTTAAAAAAGTATTTGGAGTCATTTAGTCGTGTTAATTCAAGAGAAAACCAGATTTAACGTCAAAATTGGTGAAGCAATCACGGTTAATTGAGCATTGACGCGGTTAGCCGGTTCATTAAAGGCTCAATTTTAACATGGAAATGAACAATAAAATTAACGTAATTATAAACTGTTAATTATATACCTAAGGATTAAATCACTACTTTGTTGCGTTTGTGAATTTATAATTCTTAGATAACAATTTATACAAATACTGCTCTATTTTGTTGAAGTTGGGTTTCTTTACGTGTAGTATAATTATTTAACATAGTATAATTATTACTTTGTCATTTATTAGCCAGCTGATGAATTAAGAAAATAATTTTAAAAATCAGGGTTTAAAACCTACCTCGATTCCTTTACATAGTATTTTTTTTACTTATGTGTAAATAAATTGTAAAATATTTAATAATGTATCTTATATGTCTAAGTTAGAAAGTAACTAATCTCGTGACAAACGCTAAGAATAAAAAAGATGAATAATAAACGAAAGCCGAAGCCGACGGAGGATAATGTTTTAATTTAAAAATTACCTATTTGCAATTAGAATAAATACTATATTTGCTTTATAGTTACTCTTATTGACTTAGCTAGGATAATGCCATACGTACATTAAAAGGAACACATAACTTTGTGATCTAGGTATATTTTAATAGGTTTTGCCATGGTTATACACACGAGTGTTATTTTTTTGTAATTCACAAGAAGGACGGTCTTTGAATTCTTATTCCTAATTCTAGAATTTAACTTAGTTTTTATCACTTACTCGTAGAAAACTGAACTTCAAGTGGTTGTTTGAGCTCGTAATGTTTAGCTGGAATATTCAATTTAAGTAATATGTATAAATGGGCGTTTCCACCGGAGGAAAAAATCAACCCATATTATTATGCTAGGATAATAAAGGAATTCTACTGGAGTTATATACTGGTCTACGGTTGGCTACCTCACCCTTCCACTTGAATATTTCAGCTAGAAACATACATAATTATTATTTATTTCAATGTGTTATCGAACTAAAACTTGACAAACTTATTGAGTACCTACCTATAGTAACACAATGTTGGTTGTTAAAAGTTTATTAAGTAAACACGACTGACATCGCATAGGCTAACGCATTACTTTTAAGAACATAATGATATTATTAAAAAATAATTGTTTTAATAAAATACATGAAGAATGAAACTTTTTTACTTGCAACTTGTAATTTGGGATTAAGATCTACTGCAATGTAATTATTTTCCACTTATTTTTATTGGCCTTATAAAATCGTTAGTTACTTTGGACAAGTCACTTACAAAAATATTCAATATCTATAAAGTAACAATTTGCAAATAAGTATGAATACGATGTCGCGGTCAGCTCTCCATATCCATATCAGCTGTAGAAATCATATCATATCATAGAAAAACCATTCATACTCAACGAAGTGTATGAAACACTTGTTTTTTTTTTGCAATTTTATGGTTGGGCCATAATAAAAGTTGCTCAAAGTGATGAGTACTTACACGAGTTTTCGGCTCGGACACGTAATCGTAATAGTTATAATGAGTGGTGGTTGGATCTCGTGTCTAATAAACTAGGTGTTTTGTCTATAAACTATCTTTGAAACAATAGGTTCAAGACAGCATCAAAATGCAGTGCTTATTTATTATAATTATACGAAAGGATCGCCATGATTTGCCACAGACGCGCATTTGAGATAATGATTCGCGGCAGTAAGTAATAATACGGGTGATTCGCAATTTTAGTATCTAAGGTTTTATAAGCAATATTGAATGTCAATTTTTGACGATCCTCGTTTCAAGTTTTACATGTAAAAAAAGCGGCACAGAACCAACTTTGACGCCTTCAACACTAATTTAATGTTGTCGATGCGTGGCCAGCACGGAGAGGTGATTCAAGACGCTTTCTTTAAAGCTATGCATGTAGTATCTCTATGGATAGATCTTCTAGGGAAGGGCAAGGTCACACCTGGCAAGTGACAGGAAGAAATGATCAATAAATCCGGACAGTGTGGGATTTCGATGCATGATGCGATGCTGAGGGTGTGGTGCCTTTTGACGCTGTCGAAATGCAAACTGATGAAATTCCGACGCAGGAATAAGTTCAAGAAAATTTCACTGCCTAACAATATAAATGTGACAGTATTTATGTTAGTTTGTCCTTCATTCCCGTAGCAGCGGAATTTACGAAATATTTTCATGCATTGAGTTTCAGGACCTGAGATGACATCGGCTATTTTTATAGAGAAAAAAAAAACTTCTTGTAGTCAAAAAACACACAGTTGTGGGCGCTACAAGTTTCCAATAACGTGAAACGGAAGGTATCATCCAGTAATATTTCGCAATCATGTCATCGATATGAATCATGAATGAACGAGCATTGAGATTATCATTCTCATTAAATCAACAGTTTCAGTTCCATTTGCAGGCGAAAACAAAGAGAGTCATTAAGCGCTCATTTTGTGAAATGCAAAAATAGCCTATAATGGGACTGAGGAACAGATGAATAGTTATGGATACGCCTACAGAAGTTTATTTTGGCTTTAAAATATCAGGTGTCGCAAAATGCATTCATGATCACCGAATCACAGTCATATATTAATGTGTATGATCACAATACCACGAGTTCCACTTGATTTGACTGAAATGATCGAATCTAATTGAATTCCATAAAAATATTCAGTTTTTTAGCACGGATAATTCCACGTTTCGCCACCAACTCGCCTCTTGGTAAACGACGATGTGGTCGAAGATAAAGCACGCATACCTAGGAGATATTTACCTCAGTGGATACTGAGGCCCTAAAGATCCCTGAATCATATATCTCTATTATATTAATTCGTTTCTATTATTATTAATGTGGTATTTGATATTTTACAAACGTAAATATTTGTTCTCCACCCATTGCATTGTGTGTGCACTGTGTCGTATTATACATACCTACATGTTATACGACTACCGAACTGATTAAAGTGATACCAATGAGAATAAAATATTGTACTAGCTAGGCCCTGCGGTGTTACCTACCTGGAAAATCCCTCAGGAGCCGTACTTTCCGGTATAAAAACAATCTATCACTCTCCGGCCCTAAAACTACGGGTATATTTATGCAAAAAGCTCGATCCGTTGTTCTGTTCCAATGTATAATAGCAACCATCAAATTAACAAAAAGACTCGCATTTATAATATTAGTAGGGACGTGCTTGCTTCCGGTCTAGCCAAACTAACGAGGGTTTGGAAAGGTTTTCAGTCTAGTTATTTCGTATAATATTATCCTAAATGATATTTGATATCTTAGTTATTAAAATTGAATCTATTATTATATCGTGGTCCAAAATGTTAACGAGTGTATTTAGAGCGAGTAAATCATTCGATATTTATTCAGTTGTAGTAACTTACCTACTGAATCGACCAGGCCAGTTGTAGCTTTACCGACAGAGTTATCAAAAACAACATTTAAACAAATATGACTCGATTTTTCAGCTACTACAAATTTCTTGAACGTGGAAATATTAGTACATGAAGATGCTACTACTACAGTAACTAAAAGAAAAACAAAAAATAACAAACCGTTAAATGTATCCTATATATGCACTCTGGGCAATAAAGAGGAATCCAATTACAAGTCACACAAAAAATCGGTCAATCCTTTTAATCTAAAGAAGATTAATATACACACATCATTATAGGAACACACAAACATACATATTGACATACATAGAGTAATTCTCACATGCTGTATAAATGCAAAATCATTACACTTCTACTTGGGCAGTCGGATAAATAAGTATCAGAGTTTGAAAAATAGTGCTAACAGACCTGGGGATTCACACCGACTGCCCTCTAACAAACGTGAGAGAAAGGGAGATCAATATTTATTTTTGTCATATTTTTCTCGAAGTCTAAATATAGAGGCGATATTTACAAAAAACTCCTATTTGTCTTTACTCGACTGCGCAAGAAGGAGGGTAACGTTTTAGGGTGCACGAAAATATGTGAGTATGTATGTTTGTGTCTCCTGTAGCCTAAACGGCTTGACCGATTTTGAAAAGCGAGGTGTCGTTGGAAAATCCTCTTTACGTCCGGAGTGTCAGGCAACATTTTGCAGTCGGGTATTTGCTTTTAATGATATTACTTGTTCACTGAAAGAATATCCACTATAATATTGTGCCGTTTTTCCACTGAGAGCAATCAAGGGTTAAATGTACTCCGTTTCGTCACTTTTCTCATCCACCGTCAGTAATACTGCGAGTAACAGTTACTGAACTTTATACAAATGCAAATGTATTCATACTTTGCTAAGATGATTAAAGGTTATATATAACTATAGTCATGGTACAGCTATCTCACTTGCACATTTGCAAGTTTTTGTATATAGAGTACTAGCTGTTACCCGCGACTTCGTACGAGTAGACTTATAAAAAAAGTAGCCTATGTGCGTCTCTGACCCTTAAGCTATATCTATGCTGAATTGTTGTAGACTTTTTTTTGTTTTTCCTGGCAGTCAGTGTTGTTTTATTTATCGAATGTGTAGAAAGCTTTTTCTAATCTTGGCACAGGCAGACACTCTCTTGTTTTCTACGACCACGCCTACTACTACCACCTACTACTACCTATATACAAACAAGTAATATCGTTAAAAGAAAAACATAATACCCGACCGCAAAATGTAGCCTATGACACTCTGGGCGTAAATAAGAATCTAACAATACCTTGCTTGTCAGAATTGGTCAAGCCATTTGGGCTACAGGACGTCTTATAGGATTACGCAAACATACTTACATACACACATATTTACATACTAGACATTTGTTTGACTAGCCTTGTAGCTCAGTAGGTGTTTTTCCGCCTTCTGAGTTGTAGGTTGTGGGTTCGATTCCCGCCCTGGACAAACATTTGTGTGACGAACATGGATGTTTGTTTTTTGTCTGAGTGTTTCTATGTATTCTATGTATACTTTTTTTGTGTACATAATATTATGTAAACAAAAAAAAAGTGTTATGTATTATATCATTTATTCGGTTCCCATATTATAAGCTTGCTTAGTTTGGGGCTAGATGGCGCTGTGTGTGAAAAACGTCCTCCAACGTCCACCAATATGAAAAAATACATCCCAAATTCATCACCCACATTCTTGAGCATTCAGGTACAAATGTAATCGTGGGAAAGCTACTGGCTCGATGTATACAGTAGCAGCAGGCCGATAACGAGCTACTTCCCCTCCGAATGCAGATTTGTTTGGGTCAAGCATTGGGATCATTACTTTTTACAGCAGCAGTAAAAATATAAGATTTAATTGTGAGAACATCTGCGCTGTTCCCGGTTTATATGTCGCCTCGGTGGGGTTGGTATAACGTTCAAATGGATTTTATGGTTTTAATCCAGCCTTTAAGAATCCCACTGCTGAGATACCGTATACCCTCGAAGGGTGATTGGGCCATATCAACCAAGCTGGCCCAGTGCGGGTTGGCGGATTCACATACGCCGTCGAATTTCTTCTCCGGAAATATGCTGGCTTCCTCACGATGTTTTCCTTCACCAAAAAATCAATGGTATATATCCGTACGTAAGTTCTAAAGAACTCATTGATACGGGCTCGCCCGGGTTCGAACCCACGACCCCACGAATGTGAGGCGAGCGTGCTCCCACTGAGCCTGATCCTTACTATATGACATTGATGGCTTTGGCATATAATTATGTGAGTATTATTTACTATTAATATACTTTAATTTTTATTTGTATTCTCATAACAAAAACAAAAATTAAGGTAAAGTACGTTTTACTGGTGTTAATAAAAGATAGACAAAAAAATATTTTATAAACTATCCTAACTAATATTATAAATTTGAATGTAACTCTGTCTCTTTGTCTGTCTCTCTGTCTGGGTGTTTGTCGCGTTATCATGGCTAAACGGCGGAACGGATCGAGCAAGCCAGCAAGCTTCATTTTTGCATAGATAATAGCTTAAGGGTCGGAGACGGACATATGCAATTTTTTTTGTAGTTCCACGCGAACGAAGTCGCTGATAACAGCTAGTAAAGTATGAAAAAAAGATTGTAGGGAGATACCTTTTTTTATACAACCGAGTGAAGAGGCATGCTAGTTGCTCGCCTGATGGTGTGCGTCACGCTTGTCGAGTGTAGTGCCACCCAGAATGTTGAACAGTTCTAAGCCATTGCACTGCGCTCTGTGCTTTGCTGCAGCAAAGAACTGCGATCGTCACCTTGGGGTAAAAATGACAAATTAAATCTTTATATCCCAAATAATTTTGCGGGAAACTGTCTAGCGGAGAACTGCTGTGGGCTGATGATGATGGAAAAGTATCTAAAGAAATCTAGTCAATCGCCTAAAATGCCGGTTTATGCCGGCTACCGGCAGCTACCGGTTTTTTCTCACATTATTATATTTAGATCTT
This sequence comes from Apocheima hispidaria, assembly GCA_947579745.1. Taxonomy (NCBI): domain Eukaryota; kingdom Metazoa; phylum Arthropoda; class Insecta; order Lepidoptera; family Geometridae; genus Apocheima; species Apocheima hispidaria. Next base: position 13,482,516 of record OX388164.1, on the reverse strand, counting down.
AGAACTACGATTTTTCACTAGTTTCTGGACACTGGTTTCTCATTGGATCCTTTTTCTTTTATGAATCCCTTCTTTTCTCGAAACATCAGAAGTGGGGATTGTAAGCACTGTAACGGCGTAGAGAATACGTACGTTACACTATACAGGGTTATAAGGAAAGGGTATTCTAAGCCGGAAAAAGCTCCTAGTACTCATCGTTATGAACAACTTCCAGTATGGAACCAACTCAGAAATTACGAAAAAAATATCAGCTGTTCCATACATTTATCCGAGTGTCATTGACGTCTTTGTATGGAACAGCTGATATTTTTTTCGTAATTTCTGAGTTGGTTCCATACTGGAAGTTGTTCATAACGATGAGTACTAGGAGCTTTTTCCGGCTTAGAATACCCTTTCCTTGTAACCTTGTGTATAGCTTCCTCCAGAATTATACCTCTGGGCCTTATCCAATTAAGGGCCTTGTTGTTCGAGTCGGGAATCTTCCACTTCAACTTTACAAATACATAGAATAAGTTGAAAATGCCTCGGAACGAATGTATTGCTGACGCTCTGCTCCCTGTTCGTGCGTGCGTCCTCTACTGTATTTTAAACTTTTTGTTGAAAATAGCGTTTGGGGAAAATGTTTTAGCCCTTAATGACCTTTTGTTTTTGATGTCAATGGCTGGGATAAATTATAATATGATTATTAAAATGATAAGTAGTTTAAAAAATATATTTTTGGTAATTACTTACACATGACCGAATGAGCGAAGCGAACGAAAGGTCTCAGTTATAACTGGCAAAATTTGCTTTCATCTGTCCGTATGCTGGTACTTGCGTACAGATCGTATTTTTCAACCAATTTTGACGAAACTTGGTATACAGGTTCTATAACTTTGTAGTTTTTTTTTGTCGTCGGCGACTTTTTATGGAGGGGTATTTCTCCCAAAAAGTGGGCAGTTTGTTGCGGCGCTATATAACGGCCGATCTTGATAATGTCCGTATTTTGGTACTCACGTAAAGGTCGTATTTTTCAACCAATCTTGACGAAACATCGCATATAGGTTCTAAAATTTTATAGAATTGTTTAGTCATCAGTGATTTTTGATAGGTGGAGTGATCGGCCGGTAAATGGCGCGGCAGCTAACTTCCCCTCTTTTGTGGGGAAATACCCCATCAATCAAAAATCACCGATGACTAAAAAAAACTATGAAATTGTAGAATTGCGATTGTGCAAAAAAGTTTGTGCTGGCGAGGTCTACTTTGCGCAGAACTAGTTATATGATAGCTGTTAAGTACGTTTAGACCACCGTCATAAGTAAAGTGAAAGTTACAGTATCACACAAAAACTAATTCTTCCCGTCGTACCTGCGCAGTAGGCCAATTTTAGTAGCGCGGGAAACTTCGATCTACCAATGGCAACTACGCGCGCTAAAATATTGCGCTGTTATTGGTCAATCAATTCTGCGGCAGAATCACACCGCCCGTGCACCATATTAGCCCGACAGTGTACAAATCGTGTAACCGGGACAGATAGCTGCTACGCATTCTATAGAAGCAATACTCTGCCATTTGTGCTTGCAAATAAAGTTCAGTATGTGTAAATAAACATTTACACGTTCGCCTACTGTCGGAACCCGGTCTGCGCTTTACTGCACAAACGAAAAATGCTGATAGAAATTATTAATTGTGTAAAACTGTATAATACACATAAAAATGGTAAAACAATTTCTAAATTCTATTCATAGAATTCATTCATTGTGAAAATTAATTAATTAATGAAAGTTTTCCTCGCAGCCGATACCAGTTGATTGGACCCAGCGGTGTACCTGTGGGTAGATAAGTACTTTGTTTCGGCTCAAACTCTAACGACCAACTTGTTAACTGATGGAGCTCTCTGAAAACTATTTAATAAGCATCATGACAATCGTTTCATCTCTTTTCAATCATGTAGTGTTCTTTTATCGCATAATATATATTTTTTCCCGGTCTCGCGTCTTTTTTACACAGATCGAGTCAAATGAAGGCCTTTATGATGTAAGTTGGTATGAACGTTCCAAAAGTAAACAAAATCATACTTACATTTCGTAAGTAGGTGTGCGCCCAAACGAAACAAGGAATTTCCATTGCTCCGATCCTCCATAACCCGATATGACAAATGGTAGGCCGTGACGTCACCGTAATAATATATTACGGAAAATGAAGAAAAATGCTCAAAATAAGCCTTTAATGCTTTCTGCCCCAGACGATGCGATCTCCAGGAAATATTAGGGAATATTTTTATGGGTAATCTTACGGTGAAGAAAATAAGATGAGAGGTTGATGTATTTGAAGCGTTTTAATATGTGGGTTGCATCTCTTTTACCCTACTTTCCTAAGATATAAATTACGTGCGTAAGTGTATGTTGCTATGTTGTTATTAAATTTATTGTTTAGTTGTATGCTACATAAATCTGAAACAAAAAGATAAAATAATGTTAGGTGCCTATCTTTGAATAGTTATGGAATATGCGCCCAATTTTTTTTTTTAAACCTAAAAGCTAAAAAACCTCACGCCAAACTCTAAGCGACTAATATGTTTTTTTATGGTGACAATAATATTGCCACCCATGCCAATTTTGGCGTTGACGACCATTTATTACTTTATTGTTAAGCAATTTTACTGATCAATATAATAGGTATAAATAATCTAAGTACCTGTACAATAATCAGGACATAGTTGACACTCAAATCCAGCAGATGTAACGGCGCTGCGAGGCTGATCGACATCACGGAGCCACTTATGAAGCGAGGTCGCTCGCTGACGACGGCGGAGTACCAGCGGCTGAGGATGCGGTGCCCTTGAAGGTTCTTTACTGGAAGTTGTTAAATAACTACATTTATGGAACTTTTGAAAGTTTACTTTATGTCACGGTTTATATGTGTACCTTTTTTTGGTATGCCTAGTACGGACTGTGTCAGAGGTTTGGTCGAGTTACGAGTGATTTCTTTACTAAAGTATCGCTTACTAAGTTACTCGACTGCAATCGGAATGTACACAAATATTTGATGTTAAATCTTACTGAGCATGGTTTTGAACTAATTAGGTTAACAATTCTAAGTGGCATTGAACTGAGCAAACCACGAGCATGCCACCAGACGAGTGACATGCTCGTCTAGTAGGCTAGTTGAAGAAAAAAAATGAGAACTTCTGTTTTCAAACTGTTCAATTTTGTCGATGCAAAATATAATGAAACGAAATAAAGCAACCTATCCGTAGTTAAGACTAGCTCTTGTCTAGTAATTACTAAGCAAAAAGTTTACGAGCATTGAGCACTCATGAAGGGTCTCAAGAAAATTGAACAAAGTCTGAGCATCGAGGCAAAACTTGTAAATTGCTTACGCCAGCATCTACACTCTCCTGAAAATTACTTGCGCTAGGAACTACTGACGCTCTCGCGTAAGCAGTGGTGTCAAGTTGACGGTAACAGCTAGAGCGACTGCCGAGCAACGTGGCGAAATTATTTATTGTAAGTATTTTCTATTACATTCGAGGTTTCATTATAGATTAAGCCCTTAATCACGTATCTTATCACTGTATAATAAGTGGTATAAAGCAAGGTGGTGAAGCGCTAAAGTTGACAGGCTAGGTATTTTGACCACAAAGTCAAGTGATGGTAGTTTGCAGCGTGCTTCTAAATACGATTTGTTCCACGACGTATTTACTGAAATAGTCTGTCCACATTTTTCATTTGCTTGTCTTTTCATAAATGTTGAAGACGAAATCATGACTGATGTTGTTGAATTCTGTTATGCAAACCTCAATTTGTGCGAATAACAATAAACCAACTGTGACGTTGTAGACGCCCTAGTTTTGCAGTCATTTTAGTTGCGTAGGTTGCACGATACTAAAAGGTTTTCTAAGAAAATACAACTCTACTCGTAAATTAGATTTTTGAGGTTTTCCTAGAAAATGTGGCTGTGGATTAGATTCTGTATGAGCAAATCAGAATTAATCGGTTGAATCGGGAGCAGTTGCGCAGGATAAGCAAAAACTGATTTGTTTATATAGAAATCTTAAAAAAGGAAGTAGATGAATTTAAAAAAATAGTTGTTTAGGGGTCGGAAGTGACTAGGTTTTATTAAGTAAAGAATTTAAACTCAAATAACATATCCATATGATACGGTTTGTGTACAAGGTGATGTAAAATGAGCCACAAGTATCGGAGGTTCTCGACGGATTCGGACGAAATAAACAGCGTTTTAGGGAATAGAGAATAAACTACTAATCATCAAATTTACGATGTAATAAAATCCTGTCGTAGTGAGGTAGTGACCAGGTGCATATACGAGTATGTATCAAAAGAATCCCTAAAAAAAAACTTTCCAGTTTTCGCGTAAGTTTGTAAGTGAACAGTAAACACTTAAAGTGGAAAAGTTTCACTTGGAATCGAATCCAGCTCTCAGTGCCTACCTACATATATTATTACGGAACTTATGACTTCTACTAATGTGTGAAACTTAACTTTCTCAGAGCCCCAAAGATTCACAATGAGAGTTTCTACAATGGGGAATCAACTTTTCTGTGCCACTTTAGTGCAAATGGTATATCATATAACACACATATTCGTAAGTTTTATTAAATATCAAATTAACAGGCAGCATTTTAGGCGTTTGACTTATTTACCAAAACCCAATTTTAGACTTTTGTGGTTGTTAAAAAAATTGCTAGAATAGAATACCTAAGGTGATTGTTTTTTTCTAAGTTTCACTTCCAATTCACTTGATTGAAATTAATATATCGAGGTCTAATCAGAACAAAAATTTAGAGGAAGAGTAGTTTTTTGTCTTTGAAACATATTTATTTATTATTTCGTATGTGGAAAACATGCAGACGGGCAGCCTGAAGGTAGGTGATCACCGATACCTGTAACACCAGATCCAAATATAATGATTTTATTATTTATTATTTTATCTGAATTATTATAAATATCTGGTTAGGTTAACTTGTTTAAAGATAAACAATTGATATCTTATTCTTATTGTAACAGAAAAAAAAATGTTTACTAACATAAGAATTAACATTATATATTTAGTTTGTGTGTATATTTTGTTTAGTTACTAAAGACCCGATTAATAAAATTAAAATAAATCGTACCTTTATCGAAGCTGGGATCTAGCACCAATTTGTTAGCGAGCTGGAAGGCCAGCTGTTGACAGATGGCATCGCTCCTCGACGACTCATAGCACACCCTCCACAGGCAGTAGAACACCTTTACCTCACGCCATAGAAGATAGATAAGGACGTGTACACCCTGGAAATATTATCGTCAACATCGTCAACTATTTTTTGAACCCATTGTTGATCTTTTCAGCTATCTTTTCCGGTCCTGTGCCAGTCTCGTGCACAGAAAAAAATGTATTTTGATAAGATTTATGTTGTTTTCTACATCAAGATCGCTAGATAGTAAAAGTTCGCTAGATGGCGCTAGTTGGCCATTTTTGTAATTTTTTTGACGTTTTGTATAGACTGACAGGTTGTAATGTAGGGAGTTCTAAATCGCGCAAGCAAAGTTTTTTCCTTGTGACGAACGTATCTATGTTTATACCTCGAAGCTTTATTTGCCTTTACAAAAAAGGGGTAGACCATTGACATTTGTCATTGCTATGATTTCCCATTGCTGTTATCAGTCGCCTTTCGCCTTGATACGACTCCTCATATTCTGCTCTCAAAAAAAATACCCATCACAAACCGTTTTGAAGTATTTTTTTAGGGACTTTTTACAAGATGCTTTGCGAATAATGCACGGTTTCAAATCAATCATTTTGTATAGTGAGCCATGAAAAAAAGTTATAGTGAAAAGTACCGTGTCCGTAAGCGACAGCATAATAACGCTGGAGTATGTCACCGTCGTACCTAGTACGACTGCTAGCAATAATATTATCTGAAATAAAGAAAACAATTTGTATATAATTATATTACCTATATTGTCATGGCTTACAACTTCTTATTCTAGAACAAACAATCGGAATGTACATTTCCTACAGTGTCATCTGATCCACGGTAGCGGTCAGTTGTAAACGTCAGCTACGGTCACCAATCTGGAGACTGACCGATCATTCGTTGCATAATTAGATAGATAACTCTTCACGTTCACCCCAGAAATAACATGCATAATACAAAAATATACTTAAAGCTAGTGTAACAATTGGCGGCCTTATCACTTAAAGCAACCTCTTCCAGGCAACCTCATTGTAATTTTGCAGTGATAATTAATATTTCCGTTCATATATACATTGCAGGTATCGTCTCTTGCATATTAATGTATGAAGAACATTGGTTAGGCCTTTCGTACACTACGCTACGCAAATCTCTAAGCGACAACTGCACTTAGACAAAGGCACGTGTAAGATGTTAAAGTACGGAGCATCGTAAATATGCCTTGTACAAAGCTCTGTACATTTCATTTCTATTATTAGTAAATGCGTGCGCAACAAAAACAACTAACAGCAACGCCAACGACTTACTATTTGTATTCCAGTTAATAGACAATAGAACATTATTTATTTGTCACAAAGACAAAACAAAAAAAAAACAAAAAATATACTTAAAAACTAAAACAAAAATTTTGTACAAACCGGCCCACCTTAGAATACGTCCGTTGGAGCCGGCAGGTGAAATCACGCACGGTGCGTGCACAAGCATTTAATAAAATAAATATTACAACAAAGAAAAACAACAATCAAGTTAAACAAATAACTGTAAGAAGAAATAATACAAAAGAAAAAACAACAACAGTATAAAAAAAACAATTACTCAATTCGGATTCGCAGAAAGGTAAGCATAATGCGCATTAACTATAGTTGTCGTATATTAAAGTCCCTTTATATCGGAGACTTGCAAAGCGTCGTGCACATAGCTTTAGTGATACCTAATAAAGATACACTGCAAGCGCAAAAAAGCACCGTTGGATTGATCGGACTGAAAGTTTTTACTACAAAAATATTTAAAAAAAACTTACTCTCGGCGAAACTTCTTCATTCATCAACGCAGTAGTAACTAGCACATGCCTATAAACTCTTGACCCAAAAACAGGAGAAGCATTTTTCAATTGTGATAACCTCAAATTTATCGCTTCCACAATCATACTGAAGAATATCAGTTCTGCATCTTGAGCAGAAAACAATATAAAGAAAAAAATCACTTCACTGCTCGATCTGAGAACTATCAAACCAGTAACGTCAATAACTGCGCAGGCGATTACACAGAAAGTGTATTTAGTGGAACTTGCTTCTAATTTTTTAATATAATCATCTTCGATTCCACATTTTTCGTCCAATCTTTTCAAAGCGTCGAAGGAATTACGTCTTACCCTAGCAGTGATGATTAAATCAACGAAATCAACAGCCAAAAACCCTTGAAACATTCTCGTTCCGAAAGACACGTCCGATGATAAAACATCGAAGAGCACGATAATACTCAGCAAAGAGAATGTAACTACAGAGATCATGTTGCCGATGAACTTTGTTCTCGGACAGTCGATGACGTACGAGCGATTTATACAAAAGAAATTTTCAAGAAAGATAAATTTGGAAAAACAGCTTATTGTACGAGAAGACATTTTTGAAAATTGTGTAGCGTGTGCTTCCCTCGGCTAGCATTTAAAAAATAATGGTAAAAAACATTTCAAAGTGAATCGAATTATTCGAAAGTAAATTCGTTTTAATGACTTGTATTTGCCTCAAGGGAAATTATAGTAATGCGGTGAGTATTACATTTTAAACTGATTTTAAACTAAATGGTTAAAATTACTTTCGGTCACTCATAATGAAAATCTAGATTAGAAAATGAGCCGAAAATTGTAATTAGTAATTTAGTTTAGTAATGTTATGGATCAAGCTCATGAGTTTCACTCTCATAGCTCCCGACTCGGTTTCACTCGGTGAACAGTGGTGAACAGCGGTGAACAGTGGCGAACAGCGGTGAACAGTGGTGAACAGCGGTGAACAGTGGTGGACAGCAGTGACCAGTGGTGAAGTCGGTTTCACTGTGTCGAGAATGCTATAGAACACACACAAAGACACGGATAAACCTGAACTGAAACAGATATAATATCTGCCTGGTACTTGTTTTTTTTGGCGCCTGTATGATATTCCGCACGAAAATACCAATAATCATATAATTCGCTAACGCAACGAGTGGTTTGAACCACTCGAATTTGCTTCTAGCATTAGAAAATCTTTCAATTCGCAAGATATTTTTGTCCGAAATATCATACGAGCGATTCAAAATGAAGCACCTGGCCGGGACTAGAACCCAGGACCTGATCGTAAAGCAGACACGCTACCATCTAAGTCAGCCATGACTAGTTTCAATGTTATCCAATTTATGTTGCAAAGCAAAGTTGTAGTTTACAATAATATAATATAGTGCCGCATTCGCCTTGATACTGGGCATCGGCATCGGTATCCCCTGCCTTAGTAAGGGGACCTCTGAGCTCGGGGGTGGTTAGAGGTGGGCTCTAACCAAATACCTAAATGAGGCCGCGGAAGATGATAGTTGAGTGGCTGACGTTGCCGTAGCGGAGGCGTATCAGGACAGCTCGTAGCTATCGCGAGAGAAGCTGAAGCGCAGTGAGTTTTTGTGGGTATGATTCCACTTAACCCGGCTGCACTCCAAAGCAAACGGGTATCGTGTGAAGATTTTCCCTCTCGTTATCTGGCACCAACTCGAACACCTACCGAGATGTGAAGGTAGAGTCACAGATGAGTACGAGTACATAGATTATTTATTTGTTCCGGATACCGGATGAACTTGGATGAAACTTATTATTATTTCTTATAATATTTTGGCGATTTTTCTTGGAAGCTCGAACGAAGGTAGGTCAAGTTACTAGCTCCAGTTACTAGCGTAAGTAGCTAGCTCGAGTCGGAAGTAAGAGTTATTAGTTCACGCGACCTATTTCTATTGTTATTCCATTACTGTCGGCATTCCTCATTCCACCTCTCTGAATAAGAATGCCTGAGTGTTATTTTGATCGAAAAGGTTTTATTAGATGAAAATATTCATTTATTATTGTGAGTTAAAGAGGTAAGTGATGGAAGCATAACGATAAAAACTAATTTAGTGTCAACTAAAATTAGGAAACAGAAACAATGCTTTAAGATGTTTATTTTTTATGTACCAGGTATGAATAACTAGCTGCGCCCTGCGGCTACAACCGCTATTCTAAAGAAACTGAATATTTTACCGGGATTAAAATTAGCCTATGTGTTCATTCAGAGCATAACCTACATCGATACCAAATTTTATTCAAATCCGTTCAGCCGTTACAGAGTTGAACGGGAACAAACACACTTACATACTTACCTACTTACACACTTACACACAAACTTCCGCATTTATTTTTATAGTATGATTGAATGTTATACATACTTGGATCTTTTGATATATTTAATTTTGTAGCGACGACATAGCATAATTTATATGGAACTAAGTATACCTATTTAGGCGTTTGTGTTTAAAATAAAGCTTATTATAAATTTAACCAAAATAAAAACAAATACGTTTTGAAGAAAAGAGAGATCATCAACTAAAACCATTTGTCGTTAGACAAAAAATGTTGGTTGTGCGTCGACACGAAACTATAATTATAGCCCCACGGGAATTTCTTTGAACTAGATAAATACAAGAAACTTAACAAAACTAAATAAATACAACTATTATTTAGGCGTGTTTATGTCCCACAGGAGATTAATTATGGAGAGGTCGAGAAATGTCAGCGAGTCCTTGGTCGTTGTTTGTAGTTTAAAAAGGAAACAGGAGACGTGGGTCGAATTCAGTTATTACAAAACTATAATCACAAAATTCTTCTAATGAAACCATGCATCTAAATCTAAATATGACCTGGTGAAGATGGTGTTCGTTGGCTATTCTGCTCGCTCGCATGGTGCGAGTAAGTTGGTGCGAGTGGGACGGCACGCGATGACCATTGCCGCCAGAGTTACATGATAAGGCCCCAGGTCAACATGATCAATTATTCTATTATTCGAATAACTTAGAATTACAACTACGGATCACGATCGATTGTTTAATATAACTCTATTCATATTTTATTAGACGTTTTGACAGGTATGCCATACTCACTAAAGTTATCAAAATCCGTAATGACAAGAAGCGTGACTTGGATTGGACCGTGTACAACTACCGTACACAAATTAAATATCACTGGCTTAATATACATTACAGATTTGTTTGGTAGTGTGAAATATTATATTTTACTTCATATAATTAATAATTCTTTACACTGGCTAGAACTGAGCAATATGGTGTAATATAAAATTGCCATTGACGTCGATTCTGTCTTATTCTGAAGAAAAGGGATGCTGATAAATAATTTTAGTCCTGTTATATTGGTTTAGTTTTGAAAGTGGTGCGATCGACACCATTCGAATAGACACCATTGTAGCGTTAAAATCCAAGTCATTGTCTTCCCTGTCTCCTGGGAGTTCACCCGCCATTTTGCACAGCAAATAATTGCATTTTCAACTAACAAGCCGGCAAAAGATGAACTTTCTTAACTCCAAGATTAACTCTCAACTAGATTAGTAGCAGGAGACCAAGTCAGTTCGCCGCTGGCAGTTTTTAACTCTACCAAGACTTGGATAAACAGGACATGTGGTGGAGGTTTGGTAGTAGTTTGCAACTTTTATAAATACTCACTGAATAGATCTGTTTTGCCACAATGATCGGTGCGCATCCTTTCAAGGTGACTATATTTAAACTGTATCTATAACGAAACTCTAGTGATTTTCCGCTTCAGTATCACGAAATATCTAGTAAAACAAAGGAGTAAGAGATAAATAATTATCTTTATCTTAACGAAACGATTGCGACTAGTTGTTACTAGTTGCTACACGTGATTTCGTTTGCGTGGACATAAAAAGGTATGCCATGTCCGTCTTCGTGATATACAGTAACTTCTTATCAATTTTTATCAAGATCTGTTCAGCCGTTTAGCCGTGATAACGCGACAAACATCCAGACACGAACTAAAAAAAAAAAACTATATCTCGCTAGATGGCGTTGATCAATTTTTGAGCATTTTTGGATGTTTTGTATGGGCTGACAGTTGTAATATAGGGAGTTCTGAATCGCGCAAGCGAAGTTTTTTCCTCAAGACGAACGTATTCATTTTCACCTCGAAGCTTTATTGGTCCTGATACGACTGCGGCTATATTCCTCTGGATTTTATTATAATACAATTTCAATTAGTTAGGATACAATCTCACCAAAGTGCCTATAATTTCGTCTACATTAAACAAAATTATATTTCACTTTTAGCAAGTCACTCTCTATATGATGACCATTATTTTTCATCACAAAATGATCATTACTTAATAATGCTGTGACTCAGCTGAACAAAACCCGCTCGTTCATCGCATAATGGCTTTAAAATCATAATCTAACGCCCCAAGCCCAATATTTGCCTTATAAATATTCTACTTGCATCGTACGAAGTCTTTTAGATTGCAGAGTTTCTGCGTGTATGAGGTTCTGCAGTAACTCAACTCCGATGATTCGAAATACACTCGAATATCTAATTTTTCTTTGTTTCTTCTGAATTTGTTTCTGATCTAGCAATCTGGAATGTATCTGACAGGAGAATGGATTTTAATGACGAAATTTACAGCTTGGTGACCATCTGAGTAATCGGATAAGTTTCCTGTCGTGGAACCTCAGTATTGGTAGGGCTCTCTTACAGAGTCTGTCTGGGGAAGTACCACATCCTTGCCGGGTATTCAAACGCCAAGCAGTAATGAGCAAGCGTAACTGTGTTCCGGATTGAAAGGAAATGTTTCCAGCGTAATTATATACTGGGCATACAGAGTTTTAGTATTTAACATCCCAGGATGACGAGTGCAGTGCTTTGCCGCGCATGGTTTTGAACTGGTGAAGACAACATTCTGGGTGGCACTGAACTGTTATGGGCAAGCGTGACGCTTAACAGACTTGTCAAATTAAGTGTCACGTCTTGTGGTTTGCATGGTGTCGCGCTTAATCGTACCTATATTATGTACGTAACTTGTATGTGTGTACTTCCTCTCTTTCACTCTGTTTCTTGGCCTTGATTGCATGGCAAGTCCAGTCAGACAGTAAGGGTGTAGTGGTGCTAGTGTTGGAGTTTTTAGATTACTTTGAGACCTCCGAAAAATGGCAAGAACGAATACTCACTTATATCTCAGCCCATCTGTAGAGTTGGAGTAATTAGAATTCAGCTTGAAACCAACTTTGAACACTTTTGATAATTATAATGATAACAGTTATATATTATCAGAAGTGTTCAAAGTTGGTTTCAGGGTGTATTTTAATTATTCCAACTAACTGTATTAGAATTTTGAAATCATTGAAGCAGTTTACTCTTTTCCAAAACGATATCACGATGATCCTTACTGCACTTACTGCACCCCTTCAACGTCTTTCTGTATCTTGCCTGGATATCTCGGCAAGTGTCGGATTTGCATCACAAAGAGCTAAGATGTTTATCTGTCTATCCGCTAGCACTGTTTGGCAGGTTTTACATCGAAGAGGCTGAGTTCTTGTGCTTTTTCTGTGCTCACTGGACAGCTCATTTTCAAGCATTTTTGCTATGCATTTTAACACACGGTCTGATAACGATTCGAAATTGTTTTTTTTTTTTTAGATTTTTTGTCGATTATGCGAAATATACCAATCAAATAAAAATCTAGCTGGCTAGCCTTGATATTGCACCTGTAAAAAAATGTGTTGTTATTGCTAAAAATTCAGAGCATTTCATTTCAGAAGGTTTTTTCAGGGGGTGTTGATGTTTTTTCAAAACATCATTTTTTATTTAGTAATTCAGACATATTTTCTAAATTTTATTCGGTTAATCGTATTTTAAGTTTTATTGTCTATCTACGGTATTTTTGAATCTGTTTATCTAATATCGTCGTGTTTTTGTGATTGAATGCGCCTCAAGTACCTAGGTACTAACTATCCCTAAAAAAGTTTTTACCTAAGTATGTCTTTTTAAGACCTACTAAATAATATGCTAGACATAGATTGATTGTTTTCTTAGACCGTTTTTATAGCTATAAATACTAATACTAATAAATTTCCCGGAAAGTACCTTACTGATGATTTTGATCAAAATATTTAAGTATTCCTGCTTACTATTCATTTATTTGGTTAAATCTACCTTAGTAGTACTAAGTAGCCGACTTTATTTATTTTTTATTATTACACACGTTTATCATTCAAAATACCAATGTACAAACTTGAAATATGTAAACTAAAAAATTGATAACTTAGATACATTACAACTGTAGTTATTAGCATACCTGTATGCATACCATGCATACTGATATAAAAGCTATGAGTATAATAAAATTTAAGAAAAGACAATCTATATTTTATTCTTGAATCTGTAATATAAACTTTGGCAGGAGGGTTACTAATGACAATTCCATAAGCCAACTACACTTTGCTTACACAATAATTAAACAACCCCTGAAGGCGACACTCGACGCCTTCTATGTTTAAACGTGGTTCCAGCGAAGTCTCATAGATGGCGCAATTTAAAATTTTGAAACTATTGTGTACTGAAGAGGAATTTATATTATTTTGTATTTACATAATAATAAATAAATAATTATGTGAACTCTAACTGTGTATGTAAGTACTTTTTAATAACTAAAAGAATATTTTTTACGTTTTCAAAGATTTTTTTTTAAGGAAAATAAATATTAGGATAAAAATTTAGTGCTTGCTCTGCTCGTCTTTTGATTATGTAAGTTGTAAATAACAAATACGAAGAAAATACAAATAACATGTGTATTTTAACGTGTGTTAAGTTTTTTTTATTGAATAATTGTTTGTTTCATACTAAGTAGGTAACAAGTTCAAAGCGAACAAAAGTCGGTGACAATTTCCGACGCTTTCCGTAACGTGGTTACTCCCCAATTATCAACAAACTCGAGGAAAAACAGAAAATATCCAACTCCAACAAAAACACGCAAGAAAAGAGAAGAAATTAGAAATCTGGTAGGAGCTTCCTTGTGTTATTTTTAACAAATTATGCCATTAAGGATACGCGGCAGTGCTTATGAGCGCGAGATGTGCTCACGAGTTTAGATACTTAATTAAATTAGAGCTGAAAATTGGCCGGTGTAAGGTTTGGGAGGTAGCGGTTTTAGCTCATAACTAATATTAAATAGAGATAATATCATAGATATAGCCGTGGTAGATCAGTGGGAGCACGTACGCTAGTATACATTCTTATCTATGGGAGCACGCACGCCTCACGTAGTGGGGTTTTGGTTTTGTGGGTTCGAACCCCGGCGGGCCCGTATCAATGAGTTCTTTGGAACTTACGTACGGATATACCACTGGCTTTTCGATGAAGGAAAACTTCGTGATAAACCTGCAGATTTACCTGAGAAGATATTCGATGACGTATATGCCAACCCGCACTGGGCCAGCGTGGTGAATATGCTGGCCTTATCACCCATCGAGGGTAGGCCGACATCTCAGCAGAGCAGAATATCACAGTTCTTTATATCATTTATAGTTATATCAGTTTTTTTTTTAATGCTAGTATTCAAACCCCAATTTCATACTTTATCGATAATAATTTTATTTTGACATAGAATACAAAGAAAAATAAACAGAATTAAGAGAATAACTCTAGAATCATGATCGAGTCGAATTATTATTGAAAGTAAAGAGTGGTTAAGAGGCCTTTGAGCTCCGTTTGGAAATTAGCAGGTAGGACGTAAGAAGCCCAAGTGTTCTTAAATTTTCATTAAGGTCCTGTTTAATCATCTCCAAGTAAAGTCCAAACTAAACTACTCACCCGTTATAATGGCAACTAACTGTATTATTAGTTTCAAAATGTCTGAGTATCGCTAATAATCCCAAAAACTGGAAAAAAAAGTTATTTGGGACGCTTACTCGCCCCTTCGAAGGTATGTCGATATCTAAGCAGTGGCAGCAGCATTTAGGGGCTGATGCAGATAGACTCGCGAATTAGCACAAATCAGAAAGTAGGTGATAAGCACTTTACTTTGAGATGATGGAAGAGGCCGTTAGGGTTGATGTAATCGAATATTTAAAAAAAAAAAAAAAACATTAACCTGCGCAACTTACTCGATGATCAGGGTCCTTCTTAACTTGCACTGTAAGAGGCATGAAATGTGCGTGATTTGTGCGGCAATAGCCGTTTACAACTAAACCAAGCAAACCAACTTTTTATTAGGTGTTATTTACAATACCATTTTTTTTTATCGCCCTTTCTTATACCTTGGGCGCAGAAAAGGCCGCCAGTGTACCTAAGTTTTTTCTCGCGTATCTATTAAGATAATTGCCGACTAAATTAAGACCTTTTGAAGTCTTTGCTTATGATGACTTAATAGCAAATTTAATGTCGTGTACTTTTTGGCGTTATCCCTGTTTTTGTCACGTACACTTAGGTGGACTCTAAACTGTAGAGATATCCCACATTTTTCGAACACTTCCGTCAAATAAAAAAATATCGAATTGAAAATTAAAACAATTGTTGGAAATTCAAAAAAAATAATAATTATGCGAGTAATAATCCACTCGACTGTAATTTATAAATTTATTTTATTTTTATTTAATTCATTTTTAAAATAATTAATAATAGTTGTATTTTTATAGGACGAGTAATGCACACTGATATATTATTTTACCTAGTATTATATAGACGTCAGTAATTAATGTTTGTTCGTTTCATTTTTGTCGTCTAATACCTAGCTTTTCAATTATTGGTATCGTCTGGTTATCTCGAGTCAGGGCTTACAATCCTGTCTGTTTCCTCCAGTTTCCACGGGTATTGGCATCTTGTTCGGTGCGTTAGTTGACTCTAACGTCTATTCTCACGATGTTAAGCCATTAAACTAATTGGTAGCTTATTTTTGTATAAACTTATTTGCAACTTCCATAGGGAGTGGTCAAGACTTCTCATTTAATGCATAGTTCATTCGGAACAAAGACGCAGAACGTTCGCTGTGGGTCCATTAAGAACTTGCCACTAAGCCACAAATCAAGAAAACTTAACCGAGAACTATAGGTTTTTTCTAGAACAACTCTATTGTAACTTTGTTGTAATTGTCGGTCTGTCTCGCTAAGAAATCGCACTTAATGCCGGTTATACGCCCGCGCCGCGAATAGGCCAAGAGCGAGAGGTAAGTATGTAGAATGTACGTAATAATAGTCGCTCTCGGTTGGTTTCGCTCGCTAGCTCCTCGATACATGATCTCGATTGCAAATATAGATTTACAAACAAACACACATAGATTTCGGATGCAAATCAAAAGTAGATTGAACCCGTAGTAACTAAAAGTATCTAGTGCCAAAACGTGTTATCCATGTGTTGGTAAATCTATGACTGCATGTCCGTAATTTAAGCTGGATTAAAGAGATCTTGACAGTTCTTTGGTTGCAAAAGTATCCAGTTTCTCGACGCATACCCTTGACGATGACATACGTGACGTCAGCGGCACGCGAGTGTCACAGACAGGTGTGCGGGAGCAGTCGCGGCGCGCGGGGGTTTGGACGCGTGATCAGCTTACGCATGTGAGTGACGCCGGTACGGGAGTACTGCTAGACTGAATAGCAGTACTCCAAGACGAAGATTGATTGGCGGGGGTGGGAGTGTCAATTCTTCACGTAGTAATGTTATGACGAGAGTGTGCAGCTGGCATAACATGACGATTTCTTAGTAGGTCTATTCCACTCGGGGCTTAATTCCAAACAATCTGAACTACTTCTCAACTAAATCAATTATGTGTCCCTGAACGCCAATCGGCTAGTTCTATCCATCAATTTGAGGTAATTATTAATGCTGTTCCCGAGAGGTAAATAGTTCTTGGTTCCTAGCGATTTCACTGAGTTGACAGAGTTATTGGCAAGAAGTTTACATTTAGGAGTAGTAAATCCCTAAGCGCCCGATAAACGAACTTACGAGTATAATCACCTAGTAATTAAATTCAGTTGCTATCATTTATAACGCGTCATAGCTCCCCATTGAATAAATTCAGAATTCCCTCTGTCAGAGATCTTATGGAACACATGAAACCACAGGAAACTAACACCCAAACCCAGAAGAGCTACCTATTTATATTCATCATTCAAACCTGCCGGCAAAGCTCTGTGCTCTGTCCTCCTTGGTCTGTCGGGTAAAAATAAAACAAATTTTATTTTTAAATTTTAAATTCTAAGTTGACCCAGTATTGATGTCACCCAAATTACCATAGTGGAATAGACCAATTATTTCGTGACTGAGCGCCGTATTTCGTATAGTACGTGGAATGGAATCTCTCAATTATTGTTGGTTTAATCGTGTTGGATGCTGTCAAATGGCTTTAAAGTAATTTGCGCTCTCTTACAAGAAAACGCACCATTATAAGCACCATTATAACTTAACGAATGATGCTTTAATTTTACTATGAAAAGTAAGCAACGCAACGTAAAGCGTCGTGCAAGGCAAGACGAGGTCGCGCGCGTGTCTCGCTTAGCATTCCTTGATGAAGGTCACCGATTGTGATCGAAGCTATAGTCGGAATAACCGACTCAATTTAACGTGAGTATTCTCATTTTATTAAAACAAGATGCTTTAATTAATGCTTGTTTAAAAATTTCGGGAATCATCGGTAGCGTATTTACTATTTTCAATCTAAGCAGAAACTATAACTATAGACGTTAATCATGGATCTTCATTACCGTTCCCACGCGTCTTACTTATCACCACTATACTAAATCAAATTAAATCACGTACGACCGAACGGAAATCTCACCTTTCATGTATTTCATTAAGGCAAGTACACATCTGAATAAGTCGAGCAGGAAAAACCCCTCGAAACATCACCTACGAGACAAAACGAGACGAGATTTTTATGCAACTAATAATAATTATTATTATTAGTAAGTAAATCAGTTTATTGCACATATATTGCTCGACGTATACATATACACGCAACATAGTACTAAGTAGTTTGTTATATTAATATTATTGTATATTCCTCTAGTGAAGTCGTTACTTTCATGTTACACTAGCTTGTTCGTAAGGCTTCGCTCGCCTATATAGGCTATACTAATGAAACACCCCATCACTTATGGTGTAGGTGTTATGGTGTTTTAAACTAGTTTACTTTCTGGTCCGCTCCGCTCTAACTGATAACATTGTCCGCTTTTCTCAGGTTCTGTGGGCACCAGCCTCAAGATGGCCGCCCGCATGGTGACGGCAGACAAACGACGGATTTACTTTAACACTTCGACTCATCTACCAGTCATCATATGTTACATTGAGACTCACCGCTTGGTAGGTTGGCTAGCTAGAGAATGATTGACCGAGCTATGTGGGATCAGTTGCGACGTCTCTACTTTTAATTTAAATTAAGCATTGACAGTAAGGGCTCATACAGATGACGCGAAAACTTTCTCGCGCGAGTAAACTCGCCCTAATAAAATGACGTTAGTACACATAACAAATATTTACTAGATTTACATCATGTCCCTCAGTAGGTTTCGAGAGTCAAATAAAACAAAAAATGTGATATGACGCAATATTTTATTTAATAACAACATAGTGCTAAGACTCTATTTCAATGTACGCCTAGGTAAGTATCACGCGTGTGCGAGCTGTTCAACCGCCAAACACCAAGTTCTGTGCGTGTGTTTCAGATCGAAGGATCGCTACCTGAAATTTTCCTACACTACTTAGCGAAAAAGATATCACATCTACAATCTCAGGTATGACGATCGCAGTGCCGCGCCGCGCATGTTTTTAAACTGCTAAAGTTCAAAATTGAGGGGAACCGTTATGAGCTAGCGCAAGGCAAGTGACTTGCTTGCCACGTCACTAAGTAAAAAACGTGCGAAGAGCTTCATTAAATAGTCGTTTGTTTCGTAAATTGTTTGCTAACATGTTGGATAGACTAGTGCATCGTACGTGAGGCGCACTTATCAGTGCGTAGCGCTCGAGCGAGCACTAGTGATGACGTCATAATGGGCGACTCCACACGTGTGACGCGACGTGATTCTATTAACGACCCTCGAGCGCGGCTCGATTCACGTCTGTACCGCTTGATAGGTGCTATATGTCGGTTGTGATTGCCAATTTTCAACTTAACAACACGTCTACGCGTCTGATGGTGTGATTTGAGGTTCATAAAGGTGACGAGGTTAGAGCAGGTGTCGGGGTGAAGGGACGGTTTGCGATACTTATTACTAACGAACAAGCACAGCATATGCCTCCAACTAGGTGAACCAAAAACATTGTGAATGTCGCGCGCAATCGGTGAATGCAAAATGGCAAGTTATCTTTTAGGGTCTGTTTTTTTTTGGACTTCATCTTGTTGATAATGATGATTGTAAGTAAACAAGATATTAAATAGTCTATAAGTGATGTCGGATGTCCACTTCGATGTTGTCGGTGTTGTGTAGCAACACACAATTTAATCATCCAAACTAATTTTTATTTTTAGCTTGTAATCCATAACAGGCATCATAACATACAATAAAATTATTCTGCTCTAATATATTTGAAACCTCCTATTTTGAGGTTTGATGCAACCTCACGTAAATTTTATTAATTTTACAACCTGGGTCGCCTCAAATTCTGTCTAAATTATGAACATCCGCATGGCTCCGTTGTATCCCCTAGCGTCAGTGTCAACATTTGAGTCACTCTAGGAATGCTGTAATGGCTCCATGGCGTTCAAATTATGCCTGTTAAGTGGCTTCCAAATTATGCTTTCTTGTGCGTATTAGTAACTCGAGAATGCACCCCAAAGGGATGAAATGTAGGTGTTTTGTTCGTATGAAACGGTGAGACCACTCGTGGCTCTACCAAATAAACGTCTGCTAAAAACTTTGACGCACAACGAGCAAAATGGAAAACTGTTTAAAATAATTATTTCAAAGAACTTTAAATACTACACAGCAATGTTTTTTCCATTAAGGCTTATTTCACAGCCACATACATACGCGTATAAAAATAGACGTACGGCGAGTGTCTTCTTCGGGTGGTGCGGGACGCTGTTGGCTGCTCGTACTTGTTTCGTTCGTTCGTTCAAGAACGACTAACGGAACGAATCTGATAGTATTATTAGCGTTCGGGGTAAGAATTTGTTTATGTGCTTGGATTTCTGTTACCATTATTGCCCAAAATGAATAGTTTACAAAATTTTAATATTTTATTTTAATTCGAAAGCCTATTTTTTTTAAGCGGTATTTATATGAACTCTTTATGAACACTTTTCCGAATTGGTCTAGAGATTTTTAACCGAAACATATATCCCTTAATATAGAACACATATTCAATATTTATACCTTAATTATATGAGGAAACTAACTATACGAGTTAGCTACTCACTGGATGGTATAAGAACCACGCTTGCCAATTATTTTTTTTACATCGGACTAGGCATTCGGAGGACCACAATCTCACCTGATGGAAAACGACAATGTGGCCGAAGATGTAGCACGCTTGCCATTATAGTAGGAGCGCACATATTCAACCAAAGAAAATTTAATATACGTCAATCGACCCAATCTTTCTCCCGTACTTCCGTTCCACTTCTGAGCTGGCATTCAAAACAGCGCGACACGTTCGCAGCGCTTAATGACACAGCTCTAATGAGATCCAGTAGCACAATGCTGCTCGTTAGCCGCACAATACCGTCATGCATGGACTCGGGGACCAGCGAATATTCCCCCCGTAAATTTAAGCGAATATACCTTACAGGCTTGTTAAACTAAATACGATGACAAAATAAAGAATATTTACTTATTTTGTTTTAATAAAACGGGAATACTCACGTTAAATTGAGTCGGTTATTCCGACTATAGTTTAATAGTTTAGTTCAGTTCAGTTCGGTTCAGATTAGTTTAGTTTGTTAGTTTAGATTAGTTTAGTTTAATACTTACTTACGTAGGTTTTTTTCTGGTGAAAACCACACCCTTATTGTTGTGATGTTACGATGTTAGCGTGGCTGATAATTATTAATTCGCAAGCTATCCAAAATAGCCCGTATTGCCAGAGATTTAAACTATTTGCAAGCGGTCGAGTTGACAACAGGCAACTGCGGTCACGCGACCTAAATCATGTAACTGAGGATCGGTACTTCATTTAAACTTTGTTTAATTGTCGGTAAAAAATCTTAGAAAAATAAGCTGTATTTTTTATGCTGCTGAGTAACGACACGAGCAAATCACTGGCCTGATGGTACGGCACGCTTGCTCGCAATAGTTCAGTTCATGTATAATGTATCTCATGGAAACGAGCAGCACAATTTTTGAATATAACCATCAGACTAATATTATAAATGCGAAAGTTTGTGTGTAAGTATGTAAGTGTATTTGTTCCCGTTCAACTCAATAACGGCTGAACGGATTTTAATCAAATTTGATGTGGAGGTAGCTTGTACACTGGATTAACACAGGCTACTTTTTAACCCGAAAAAGTCAATAGTTCCTGTAGGAAAGCGGGTGAAACCGCGGGGCGCAGCTAGTGAATAATATGTGCCAGCAGGAAGACTACTAGTCGAGGCACAGCCAGTACATCAAAAGTTCGTTTGTGCTGCTCTGTGACAGGTTTAATTACATGAGATGACGTCACAAAACGTCTGAACTCTGCCTGGGAGACTCAGTGCAGTGGAAAATTAATGCTCGTAATATAACATCGTGAAGCGATATGATACAGTAGAGAGACGTGTAGTAAGTACTTTATTTTCAAAGGAGTATCAACTGACGTTGCTGATATTTTAAAAGCTTCCATTATAAGATTTATTGTCTTCTAATGTAATTAAAGAAATCGTGTGTTATTTCGCGGCACCGAGTGATGTTACATGACTAGGATAAACTATCTATTGCTTATATCAAAATAAGTTTATGTGGAAAAAAATATTTTCCAGACAAGCTTTTACACAATCCTTTATTGGTACAGTACGCTTATCAAAATGAGGCCAAACTTCATCAATCTTCTGTTAGTTAATGAGAAGTTCCGTTTTTCAGTTTCCGTATCCATCATCAGATCAGCTCGCTGTCATAATATTTTTTTGTCATCGGAATATGACAAGCGTGCAAAATATCAACTCAATTGAGCAAGGGGACTGGTCTAAAGTGGAGTTGCAAGATTTTACCCTAACTTACATACATACAAACATTGCAAGTGAAATAAAAGCTTGTAAAATGCATACTTAGAAAAAAGAAGAAAATCATGAATTACTGTAACAACTAGAGCGGCCTTATCGCTAAAATTATTATGGCATGGCTCTTCCAGAGTTTTGTGGCATAATGGATTGTACAGAAACTATATTTTTATATATATTTCATTATATATTTTTTTATATTTTAGGCATCAGCCTATTCCAGGAAAGGTCCAGAAAGTCCAGAAAAGTCCAGTGCTTCGAGCTCGAAACAAGAATGGCTTAAAACTTGGATCGGCAGAATAAGCCGCCAAACGATCCCCTCATAACCTGTTATAAAGTTCAGTAGGGACTAACATCCAACCCACGTACAAAACTGTTCCAAAATATTAGTGTTATTGTAAATGAGTCCTCGCATCCCGTGATTTCATTCAAAACCTTCATGTTCCATTCCCAAAGCTCAGATTTCAGCCATAGAGTCGTCATAAAGCTTGAATACGGAACCCGTAGCTTTAAAACCGGGGCCTAAAAACTTTTAACTCTCTCAATTCCGGAACGCGCTGGCCGTCATCTAAATTTACATGCAGAGAGGGCGGAATTACTCAAAAATTGCGAAGTAATCGACCACGAGGGCTCTACAAATACTGGAGCGGGCAGTTCAACTGATTAAGGAGAGTGAGGTGAAATTAAATTAAATATTTTTATTGAATTGGAAAACTCGTTTGCGTTTCTTATTACTATTAGAGTAGTTATTTCTAAGATAGTTTTTAATCTCGCAGCACTCATCCTCATCACCATCAGCCATAAGACATCCACTGCTGAGCAAAGGCGTCCCCCTAAAATAAGTAACCCATAAAGTGTTGCCATGTTAGTCTTGCAACACTGCCTTAGTTTACTAATTATACGGGAATATTTTAACTGGCAAAACCTCTCGCTGGCAGCTGCTTCTCACTTTATCTCTGCTTTTTTTTTTATGGTGCAAATGTCAGCTTCCACGCTTCACCCGGGTTCTGCTTAAGCGTATTGTCATTGAGCTTTAATTTAAATTAAATATTTTTTGGGAGAAAAATAGTACCAATTACTTGTCACGGAACTAAAGTTACCTGCGAGTGGATTTCGCTGAATTAAAAATAACCCTATAAATTAAATGACAAGACGAAAAAAACCTCGAAAAAATTCTATCTCTGCATTATCAGCACGTTTAAAAAATGCTTGATACTTGGTAGGTACCTACCCAGTTCTCACTAGCACTCGGGTGCTACTAGGTAGATAAGTAATCATAAAATAATGTTTCACCGTTATGCCATGACGCTTCTCTTTTTGCACAGACTCAACAGTGTGACATAACTTTGAATTTTATCCTCTAGCACTGCACTGACTCGTACCTGGGAAACGAGTAGTCAAATTTCACAACAGCAACACAGCACAACTAGCAACTACACTACTAGCAACAGTGCTCTTTAAACCGGAACACAATAATTAACAGTATTCTTTGCAAAAGAACTCTCAAGAATATGGCATCTACCTTGTCAGTCTGCATGAGAATCCACAGTCTCCCCAGTTACTTGCTCCGTACAAACTTTACAAGATTTTTAAACCTACACAAAGACGTAACTTAAAGGTTAAATAAGGAGCAGCATCAACTGTTTCTCCCACTCAGCGGATTGCGCGCGTTTGGCGCGATATACATTTGGCTCCGATACATCACTCTGATATTATGTAAATACGAGTTGTCAAGAAGATGAAAGCAGGGTTCAATTTAGGTTTTAGGAAATATGAGGCTAAATTAAAACTAATTTGTCTCAAAACTCTACCGATACAGGATTGATTATATTTATACGAATTCCAATTGATATTTTCTTTGCGCATTCCGATATTTCGGCTCGCCATGCATGATTTCATTCAATTACCTCTAATACGCTTTGTATTATGCCTCCATAGTATTTTCTCTTACGGTAAATCTAAACACACAGATTAATCGAACCACATTAACGGATGTTTATGCTAAAAGTTCTCTCTGATAATTTCAAGGAATTTCAATGAACAAAAATAATATTGTTTTGGCAAAATATTGCTTGAATTTCTCATAATACGATATTTAGGCACAATAATTTTTTTCTTGTTTAGTGTCTTGCATCCTAAGTCCGAGCCTGTCATCGTTTCTTCTGGTTTTTATCCCCTAAGACAGCAGTTGTGTTGACGTCGTATAATATCGGCGATTTATAATCTGCGACTTGGAGTGGGATCGCTAGTGAAGTGGGGCCAATTTGTATGCAAATACCTACGGCACTCAGACCCGGGTTCGATGCGGGTGTGCAAAGACAAAGAGGAAGCGATTAAAAAATAAAGTTTTATAAATATATTTGATGTACAAGTGTGATTATTTGAGCAACTCGCTCATTGATGGTAATTGCTATGCTTTTCAATTAACGTCATTGACATTGATTCTGTTGTAACATTTTTAAAATATATTTGACAGCTCTAAAATTGTTTCCGTCATTTTCCAACTTATTTAAATAAAAAGAGATGCACATAATAAATTTCGTCCAGTCAAATAAGTTTAGTTTAGTGACCGGTACAACAAAATCGACGCCAGTTTCCATGTCACTTCAATTTTTCAACCGAAACACTGTGCGACAAAGCCCTGCGCTCGTTATGACCAAATTTTACTAGAAATAGCTCTTGTGTAATCCGAAACAATACTGCTTAGCAGATGAATAGCTGGCAAAGGTGTGAAGCTTGCTTATCCAGTTAAACAATTTAAAAGAATCCTACCACTAACAAACTCACGCAGACGGGGTTAAGTAACTACACAGATCGTCCCGCCGATAATCTAGTAGCTTTGATTAGTTTTTAACTTGAGGATAATAGTTACGTAGTTAGTTGTTAGGTGACAAAATGATATAAAAAAACTGCCGTAACACATTATCATTGTTTTTCACGAAGTTTTTTAACATGATACTATTAATTTTGATTTCTTTTTGTTTTACGATAAAATGTACTCACTTTTACTTGGAGCATAAATTATACACTATTTTACGCTGTATTTTATACCTTGCGCCGAACTAATATGTATATTACAAGATAAACTTTGTTCAGTGGTCATATATTTCAACTTTGAGTTATTACTCGTTTTCTGATTAAATTTTTCACGAAAATATTTCCTGGGATAAATTATTTATTCCTACATTTAGAAGATTTAGGGCAGTTTCTTTCATTTCTCCTGTATTTTAGCGATTTCTAGAAAAAGTTCAATAAGAGATAAATATTTATTTGTCATGCTTCAAGATTTTACTACTTTTAGATAGATTATGCTATAAACTTAGTGCTCGGTTAGTACCTAGTTGTTTGGTGATTGGTGTCAGAATTTCTGGAATAGCTAATACCAAAAATACTTAATACTATAAAACTACCGCCGCAACAAAACACCGTTTTAACTACTACTTACTGTTTCCGTGGTTTTCATCATTATAACCGTGCTTATACTAATAGTTCGCGCTGAATCTCTGTAAATTCACAACCCTTGAACCAATTTCGCTCATATTGCTTTTTATTATCTAATTGCCTACATAATTTGATAAGCATCTGTTCGCAAGTTACCGTCGGACAAATATACAAACATACTTACGTACACAGATGAACTTACGTACTAATGCCGCCTTGTTCCCGTAGACTTTGTGAACATTACTTGGTGAATTCCGAAATAATGATTTTAAATTGTTTGGCTCGTCAATATATCGCTGTATAATGTATCAGGAACACAGCACATGACATATACTGTGAATACTAACTAATGTGTAAAAAATAAATTCAAATTTTATAAACTATTTAAATGTCTTGGAATTGAATATTGTTTGAAGTTAAGATAATCATATTAAATGGACCTCAGGCTTATTAAAAAAAAATTGTTATAGTAAAGTAAAGTTCGAAATGGAAAACTAATCTCGACAAAAATGCCCATATTAATGACAAACAAACAAATGAGTTTAATGTCTTTTTCCAGGATACATGTTTTCTCGTGGCGCGGCAAGTTTAAATTATCAATATGCAGAAAAATTCTAGTATTAGCATACAGTAATTTTCTCTGACTTTCTTTATCCACACATTACAATGTATAGTTACAAATTATCTTTAACTCGTTGACTATTATTATTTCAGTAGGTATAACTCGCTTCTTAGTTGCTACACGCAATAAAAACACACAAAAAACAACAAGAGAGATGTCATTTATGGCAAATTCAAGTAATATAGACGTCATAATTTATAACTCATCTGTAAAAGAATAACTACCTCCATTTTATTCATCTAAACGCAAACAAAGTATAAATCTGGTACGCGCGATAAACCGCGTCTGTACCCGATGGAGATATAGTGAACACTGACGCCGAATCATTCTGGCATCTACGCGGGTGGAGAGCTGGCGGATATATTGTCTTCGGTCTGCATAGAAGCTACTAAAGTCAAACTTTTAATCAAACGAAGTAAAATGACATTACGAGTGCTGCCACTTTTTCGTGAAGTAAAAATAGCGACGAGGTAAAAATATTTAGTTGATTCACTCATATCAGTTTAGTGAACTATTTTATTAGTTCATATTCTAAAGTCTTAAAAGTGATAAAAAACTTCCTAATTTATTAATCAAACAATTCATTTACAATTTATAACTATTAATTAATGTATAGTTCCATTCTTTTGAACGATACAACCTGAACTAGATCATCATTACGATTTAAAAGTTGGCAACATCATTTTGAAAAGTGACATTTCGATGTGTAATTTTATTCTGTCTGATTAAATTCGACTTTAGACATTTACCGTTTTGCACATATTGGAACTTCAAAATTACATTTGCATGAACTACTTCTCTGCCTACAAAATTTCACGAATATCGTATGAATCGTAACCAAATTGTTATCGCTGAAAAATAATATATTAAACTTTCAGACCTTCGCTTACGTTTATTATATCTGTAATAGAGCTGCGGGTTTCCCTGGGCGGATGGTATTTTTGGTTTTGACATGTTTAGTTTTAGAAGGCGATGGTTCAGGATAATGGTTAGTAAATATCCTGTGGAATTAGAATCGATTTTATCAATAAAATACTTATATGTCACACCATAATATTCCTGACTCATACAATCTCAACAATATTTAAGATTACTGATTTATGATGGTTAGTAAGATGAACGTTAGTACTGTTATGCTATAATTACGTTTCCGAAGACATTGCTTTCAAACTAGCCTCTAGCTCTCCAATTTCACGCATGATATTTTCACTTCAGGAATGTCTCCCCCATATATCAGTGCCAGAGTACCGTTATAAATTTTTCGGTCAAGAAATTGGCGGCCCCCATGATTTAGATGGGGTTCGTCAAGTAAATACCTACTCAACATACGCGCGGGCCGCATGAGAAATTTATGGCTCGCAATATAAGACTAGATGAAACTAGTTCGAACGGCCCGCAACCGGTTTTTGACCCTGTATTTTTTATGTAAAAATGTGTGACCGTAATGTATGGGCGCGGAAAAATTTGGTAGTAAATAAAGTATGTGGAGGGTGGCTTGTTGGAGATTGGATAGTAACGTAATATTTTGCACTATGGCTTGAATAGAGACAAAACTGTGCTTTAAATTGCCACTGCATTTACTAGCTGCACCCTCGGTTACACCTGATGTGATTTTACAGTTTTGTAAACTAACATTTTTTTTATTTATTTTTTTCAGGTATCGCTATTCTTAAGTAGAGCTCGAAGCGCACGTTCTTCGAAGTTGGTGACGTTATATAATCTTACGAACATCGCACCTCTATAGGGAATTAGATTAAAATTTATTCAGCCGTTTAGTCAAGAAAAGTTTATTACTTTATTATTTAATACTTTATTGCACATACATACAACTTATTAGGTACACCAGTAGGACTTATTGCTAAAACATTTTCTACCAGTCATCTCCGTTGTAGAAGAGAGGTAGATAGCAATATTCAGGATAGAGAGATTCAGTAATTTTATTTTTTTGAATATGACAGGTTTGGCGTTTGACCACAACTAACCTGATGTTAACTATCGGCGTGGCCGAAGGTGATAAGCACACCTACATTGCCTGGAATGGGAACTGGCTCCCAAATGAGGCTGCCAGAACACACCGCTAATGCTTGGCGACAGATTTTCAATTTGAGGTGGCAGTAGTAGCTAGCTAGAGTACTAGAAAGTACAACCGCCACGCTATGGTTTTCTTACGATGTTTTCTATCACAGGTAGCTCTAGCTCAGTTTTGAGATTAGAATCCACGACCTGCAGCGAGCGATCCTAACTCGCTAACCACTGAGCTGTCATCGCTACATCGTCTCTATTGTTGCAATAGTATCTATTATAAATTTAATAAAGCATTACGTGTGCGCATTACAAAGGTTTATAACATGTAAAACAGTTGCCCCTGGGTTAAGCCCAAGTTATTGTCTACTTGGTGAAGCGGCGCACGTCGCCGCTGCTATTTGGAGATATCGCCAGATATCTGAAACCCTTTTTGTGGCAATTTCTAACAGTAAATCGAGCTCACAGAGTTTGGACTAAGAGCTGGGCCGTAGTTTGATATTCTTAGATAAAGAGTTCTGTATTTTATGAGAGCTTAATTTTAGTCTCATGATCGGCATCTATTGCTAGTCTCACATTTATGTAAGTATTGATCGATATAAAGCCTAATTCACACTAATTCATGAGAATGTCTTGTTCTCCACATTTAATAAGAATCAAACTTTAGTAAGTAGATTATTTAATTTACAATAAGATGTACATTTCAACGTAAAAACGTTTTTAAAAAGGCTTACTAAGGTCCCACCAGAGTTAGCGATGAAACGCTATTGTTGTCACCTACAATGTTAATATATCTCGTGACTCAAGGGTTGCTTCGCCTAGTGTTGTATATATTCTGAAAATAGATCACTACACCTTGCATGTAAGTGATAAGTGTAATTACGTCATTATTGAGAGGAGAGGGTGGGGGCGGTTGAAAAAGAGCCTCGAAATTCACTCTTCGCGTCCTGAGAATTAGTCATAACTCCGCAACCCAAAGGGTTATTTGAGTTATTAGTACGTCTTCTTGTGGGTATTGAGATGCTCTAAAAGATGAGAAGAAGAGAAGAGCTCGACCCCTTTTTCGCCGGTTGGTACCGAATCAAACGAGCGAAGAACTCATCAACAAAACGAGAAAGGCACCTTCGTGAGGCGTGAACACCGTAGACTGGTAGCGTTGGGCGCTGTTGTACGGCCAACGATTGCTTCGACCAACATTTTTGTCTGTGTGAGTTTTGGCGACAGATTCATACAAAAAAAGAGAAAATTACGATATTGTAACGATATTACCCACCCCTTTTTTTAACATAAGAAGAAGTTTTACTTTTTTTTTTGCATATTTATTGATGGACGTTTTTCACATACAGCGCCATCTAGCCCCAAAATCAGCAAGCGTGTACTATGGGAACCAGATAACTGATAGAATGCATTTTTATTTTTTTTCGTAAAAGCTAAAGACTTTCCTACAGAGGATCGATAATGACTGAAAAGATATCAATTTGGACACATATTTTTAAAGTTTTGCACATGTACCTCTATTTTTTCATACCACAGCTCTGAGTCTTATAAATAGCGATGCTTGTCCTGTATTATCAGTCAATGTTCAGTGGAACAGGCCTCAGATTTTTCTCAGAATAGTTTCGGAACCATTCGATTGTGGATGCTACTGATAAATGCTTATAGACGATAGGCCTTGCCTGAGAGACTATTTTTGTTTTTGTTTACATTTTTAGCAAATAAATGGTGAAAATCAAACGAGATTTAACAAACACGACATTGGTTAGGCCGGAACTACCACAAAAGTTGATACTAATAATTAATTTTGTTTCATTTTGATCTTTGTACCTGCTATGGTCTCTGTGTGATCCAACTGTTTGTTTTATATAGTAGGCTAAGTAGTTTAGGTAGTTTTAGTTTATGTATATTTTGTTTAGTTTATAAGGAACATAAAGATATAAAAGTGCAACGTAATATATATATATATATATATATATATGTTTATAGTGACGTTGTAGGCAATGTTGCTTTTATTTTTTAAAATATGTATTTGTTGTGTCGTGACTAGGACAGTTAAAAAAACAAGTATCTATGTTACAAAAATACTAAAACAGACAAAAAAGTAAAATTGCAAAAGGTATATATACCTGGCTGAAAATGATGTATCAAACCTCACTTTATTTCGACGTACAATAAAAAAGCGGCACCCCACTGTGTCCCATAACTGTGAATCAGTGCAGTCGTTTTTTTTTTATCCCCAGTTTTCCTGTGTTGCATGTAGTCGCTATGTTAACATAGCGAATGACGTTAACGTCATCTATCAATTGAACTGCCCATATTATATCTGAAAGTACAATTATTGATCGACAACTTATTTGCTAAAACTTGTGGTTACATACAGACGTAGTGCACACAATACCACAACGCTGTTGTCGGGTAAAACAGCAGACATTCTGTGAAATCGGTCAAAGAAAATAAGTAATTATTGAAGCAAACTAATTCAACATTGGGACTAAAGTATTATGTCCTAGGATGATAAGTGCAGTACGGCGGTACGAACTCGGGTTTAGATCAACATTCTACATAAAACCTTTGTAGTCTGAATCAAATGATTTGAATTTAAAAAATATCCAAGTAACTCATTCCAATTATGAGCTGGGCACTCGTGGCATACAGACGAACAAACAGAAGGATAGGCAGATAGGGTGACGCTGTCCTTTTGATCTTTGGGTACGAAACCTTAGTATACCTTCTATATTTTTATTTATTTAGTCTCCATTTACACAGATATGTAGTAGGTCTTAGGAATACAATAGACACTAGAACCACGTGAAGCTATCAACGTTTGCAAACGTTTGTCTGGAAGGCTCCGAAAGGCTACCTCTAACTAAAGACCTTACGGCGACACTCGCGAGTCGCAAACACTTGCCTCCGAGAGCTCTCTCGACGGCACAAAGGCTGCGTGTCGCACCGTTACACCGCGCACAGTGCAACATTATTGAAAGCAGGAAAAAATATTGCAGAACTCTTTCTTTGGTAAACATTCCATGTAATAGTAAATCATGTAATAAACAATCAGTATGTACATACATGTGCGTGTATATTAAATCGTATTGCTCAAAAAGGGGGAAATAGTTTGGAGTTGTATGTAAGTTTATGTGCCTTTATGTGTTCTGTTGCATAAAGGGTTGACCAATTATGAACTGTAAGGTTTCGCTTAATTTCTTGATATATATAGACTTTAAAGTGCTATGTTTTATGGTAATAATTAACACAACACATCGCTCGCAAAAATACTGATACTCAACGGACACATCACTTTCCGGAGTTCAACTTGTTGAAGTAAGAACGCAAATGAACGAAGCACAGTTTTCCATATCTTTGATATGCATTTGGGTTATTGGTTTACTTAATTAATTACAGGTACTTAAGTATTTCTTATGATTACTTATTACGAACAGACAAAAGACAAACTTGATTTGTTGTTTACGTAGCATTGGAAATTTTAGTAACTAATTATGTATGAGGTATGATAGATAATGATGATTAGAATATATTTTTTAGACTAAGACCCGCCTGTCCGATGTTCAGGTAGTAAAACATGCAGCACAAATCAAACAAAAAAAAACTCATCTAGTTTCACGAATAATGTGATAAATTGCACAATCTCTAGCAACGTTAACGTTACGTTTCGGTGGTAGTGCGATCCCTATTAAAATAGCAGGTTCCCACACGTACGTCGCATCGTGGCGTGGCGTGGCCTTGCGTGGCGTGTGAAACGTAAAGGATTGGCCAGCACTCGTCACTACTCACTTCAGTCAGTGTAATTGGAAAGGATACACCCGAAGGTCTTCTCGTCTCGCATGGGTAAAGTAGTCATAACTTGAGGTTTTCAAGTTGTTGTTTTTTTAAGTTTTCAAGCTTCGCAAGCTTTCAACACCTTAGTGTTTGTAATGCTGATTCCGTTGTGTTACTCGCTTAGGTAATATTTAATTGGGCTAAAAGTACTAGCCCTGCCTTGTGAAATGGATACTGTTTTTTTTAACGTGCGCAATCTGTCACCTTGAAATGTCATTTTACAGCAAGACAGAGTATCTTCAAATAATTACTTATTATGATTTCATATTTACAAGGTATATATACACACATTATATACATATGCACAATTTACGTACTTAACATAAACAACTAGTTAATATATTAGAATTACAGAAAAGAAAAGAACGAGAATTTAAATAAGAAACTAATCCAAAAGACCTCTACCAGTGGGAGTTGTTCCCGAAATGTCGTCAAATTGTATTTATCTCTAAAAGTATTTGACCGCACACGAACACGCGGGGCTTGAGTGAAATGCGATTTTTTATCGCGACATTTGAATCAATGCATGTGCATTCGCATCGATACAAATGTGTGTATGCATCGACGGTAGCAGGTTATAATGTAGGGCATAAACTAGTCCACCCACATACAAAATTTCCAAAGTCGTCCCAGAGTTGAATACGAACTAACATACAAATTCACCTTCATATACCTTTTTTTTTATAGTCCTAC
Source organism: Apocheima hispidaria (assembly GCA_947579745.1). Lineage (NCBI taxonomy): Eukaryota > Metazoa > Arthropoda > Insecta > Lepidoptera > Geometridae > Apocheima > Apocheima hispidaria. Next base: position 13,449,752 of record OX388164.1, on the reverse strand, counting down.
TTTGCGCTGAACCGAGACCTCACAACACCTTTAATTGTTATAAACAACACTTCGACCAATTTTTCTCAAATTCATAATTAAAACTTGTACTGAAATGATCTTCTTAGGCATTGTATCCGATGATAATCTTACAAGTTATCGTCGGACAAACACACGAGCTGACAAACATACACAAACACTCAGCGTTTGCGTATTTGTGTTTCTGTAAAATTTGATTGTACTTCGCTTCGCTCGGTCAATTAGTGTGAGGTAATGAGCTCACATTTGATCATATCTTACTGGCTAACACGGTTTAAAGTAGAACTACCATACTTATTGTTTTGGCCATATATTTAGTAACTTTAGTAAATTGTAACGCTGTTGATTACAGGAAATAAATAAAATAAAAATATTATTTCAGTCCAGACAGAGTAGGTGCCCAGGTAAAACCTACCTATAAAGTTTACCTGCGCATTTTTACAAATACACACGATCTAAAAGCATACTATAAGCACACGAGCCATTTCTCTATCTCTCTTCATACATCATTTAAGTTTTGTGTACAGTTGCGCGGAAAATTTGTAATTCACCACCATTCCCGTTTATTTCGCTACGTAGAATATTAAGACAAACTAAAGCTTGTTTTCGCGAGACGGAAGACGTTCGGTACACAGATGTGCTCACGGAGAGCCGATCTAGAAAGATATGAAACGTTTTTTAAAATTATACAATGCTACCAAGATGATAATGATTTCGGATAATGAAACGTTCTTGAAGACGTATGTTGTTTTTAATCAGGTAGCAATAAAACGCAAGCTTGTTTTATTTAAAAAAAAAGTATATATAAGTGCACATTGGCTTACTTCGGATGTCTCAATCTGATCAACTAAAGTCTTCCTCAAGGTAACTCTTGGTGAAAAGGTGGTTACTTGTTGCATTCATATTTAATGTGTTTATTCGAATTTTTGGGTTAAAAACAGTCATAATCCTAAGTAATATAATAAATTCGTAAGTCACTCGGTCTCTCTGTCTGGATGTTTGTCACGTTATCACGGCTAAGCGGCTGAACAAATCGAACTTTGCATTGATATAGCTTAAGGATCGGAGAGGGACATAGGCTACTTTTTTTTGTAAGTCCACGCGAACGAAGCCTCGGGTAATAGCTACTATGACGTAATGTCATAGTATGAATGCCTGGAATTAAGAATAAGACCGTCAACTAAAAAATTAGTGAATAGTACCTACTACATGATACTACTTATTGAGTCTGTCTTTAATTAATTTTTTAGGTTTTTAATACGGAGTATCAACCTACTTTAAGCGACCTGCATGCTGTGAAGTCACACAATGCTGCAATGACTGACTGACGTCTTTGACTATCGGAGGCCACAATTTGGGGTTGTCGTGCCAGCGTAATAAGTTTCTTAATTGAAATTTTCTCCCTTATCAAACAACTAACAAATATTTAAGGTCGCCATCTGAAGAAAGCAGCCCGTCCCTCTCCCTCTGTGGAATAGCACAGTATAAAGCCATACAGTGCCTCCAGTAGGTACTGTAGACAGTATAACCGTACCGCAGATGTTCCCGCGCCGGTTCATAAACCGGCTAAATCGCTTGTCGTCGCCGTTTGCATAAATATAAACGGAGCTCATGGCACGCCACTCAGTACATATATGTGAGTAGGTGAACATCTGACAAATTAGCGTAATTTAGCAAACTTGCGTCTGCAATGCATAAGACAGAACATATTTTTTACTAAGTTAAATTAAAATTGGACGAATAATTTCCTATAACTTAAACTAGTAAGTTTATATAAGACGATAATTCGATTTCCGAGGATTCCGAGGCGAAAGTATTTTTTTGCGTTTCGCTGGCTGTTTCAGTTTAAAAATTCGGAAAAATATGATATCTGTATTCTAGTTTAAGACTTGAAATATATTTTTTTATCCTAATTCATTTTTTGCATGTCCGTTCTTCCGTGCCGTCAGAGTCAGCTATGTGAACAACGGAAAGACAAACCTTTTTTTTACTCGTCAGTTTGATTTAAGGAACTAAGTTTAAAAGGAACGTTTAAATCAAATAAGTAGTAATAAAAAAACAATGAATTTCTCTATATTACATGCTGAATCCAGATTAAGAATAACGGTGACAGATGATATAAATTGTAATAATGAAGTAAACAGCGCCTCTACCGGAAAAAGTTGCATTCTATTATGTACGACGTTTTAGAGATGATACCACACTACATTACAGTGCGGCGCAAGGCGTCCCATTTAATTACGACATATTATCTGCCACACTTTACTCAACCAGTCGCTAGAAAAAATAACCTTATTCCTTCCACTTTACGGCATATTAGTGTAAAATACGTGACCACAGAGCGAGCCACACATAACATCAAAACGTCACCGGCAGTACATAATAGCTCAATGTTTTCCTACTGTTCTCTTTCGACTGTGTTCGTGCCCCGTCTGTAAACTAGGAGCGATAACAGCTAACTATCGATAAAGAAACGCGAGGCAGAAGTAACGCGACACGAGACAGCCACTCGCAGGTGATCTGGACGTAAACGACGCCTCGGGAACCTGAGTTCGGTGGAATTCCGTGGACGAAGAAAAAAAAGAGTCTGTAGGAAAACATTTTCTTAGCTTTCTTATGTTACTGAGATCGCCCGACGATAAGCGTCACTCTTGCTCTTAACAGTTCAGGGCCTATCAGAATTTTAAACTTAAATAATTCGATACCCTGTGCGGCAATGCATTGCGCTCGTCTGATATATATGACATATTAAATCTCTTCAAAGTAATTTCAATGCAAGCAATTCCCTTTATTCCGAAACAAAGTAATGTTTAGACACAACTGCTCGGCAAATGTGGTATCTTTAAACTTTACAATCCTAATTTGCCACTAGGTAATTTTTAGTGATTTCTTTCGTTCTTTTAATGAGTTGATTTAAAACGGGCTGATTTTTTATTCATGTTTAGAAACATGAAATTACCGTTAAAGCTTTTGAACACATTTTTTTGGATTGATATTGTAAGCGCATTATAGTCTGAGTCATCGGGCTATAAACGTCTCTCCATAAGACCTGTAAGTGCGAGCGAGATAGACAGATTTAATGATTTATGACCTGACGACTCAGATAATAATGCGTTTACATAGTATTATCATAATTTACTATGATACATTATATTCTATGCATTAGTTAGACCCGAGTCTGTGGCCTTTATTTACACATAATTTTAGCAAAAATTCTGTTCTATTCAATAAAACATTAGTCTGAAACAAAATTTCCTCCAAGGTTGAATTCAAATAACATTTCCAATAGAAAACCGAATGTAATAAATTATCCCTAAGTCCATTGTTCTATAATTCGCTACTTCCAAGTATTAAAGAATAAATAAATCTAAGAATTATGCTAACAAGTTCCGGAGGATCGGCTAAGTAAGTATCCGAATCTGAAACTTCGTGTTTATTCTTGGTTTTTTTTATGTTAATTATATTTGAATTCGTACATTTTTCTCCGTTTTCACGGGACCGCAACATTTTCCCGCTACAGAATTTGAATTTCAAATATAGAACGAAATCCTGTTCTACAGTTACTGTTATTCAAATTTACATTCGGGCCAATGACGCGGAAGTATGGGTGTCATCTTTCATTCCTAATTTAAACAATTTATGTTTTGTAACAGTTTTGTTACTCGTTGTATTTTTATGTTATCAGACCTTTTTATTTTACTAAGTTGCGTTCATAGTGCGTTCACATTTAAATCTGTTAACATCAACTTATAATTTATTTTTTCTTGTGATCATGTGAGTGCGTTCGTAAGTCCTTAAAGAACACTATCTAGTATATTTTCTACAAGTATCTTATTATAATTATTTCACAGTGACATCACTATCAAAATATTCTACGATGTTTTCTCAAAGCTTACTACAGTATTTTTAATAACTGATTTCATGACACAATACTATATTGTTTTTATCGAAAACACGTAACGTAAAAAAATATATTCGCGCGGAATATTTGAACTTTTCGATTTTATCATAAGATAAAAGTACACGCACAAAAACTTATAATAAGAAAGTATTTATTTATTTTCCAACTTACTACTATAATTGCAGGTACCATTGCCTAATGCGACAGCGAAGCCGAATTTTAGTTCGTTAAGTATATCATAACACCCTTAATGTTATCTTCGTAAATTCTCTCACATCACAATCAAATAGGTCAGTTTCAACCAAGTAGAATCATTAGTAAGAAAAAGTCGTAGTTTAAAACACAGAATTCTTTGATATAAAATTACAAATTTTGTTTTTCCATTGATTTTTACCTTTCATCTCTTCATCCCCGTGCGTGGTCCACCCACAGTCCACACATGCCCAAAGTGTATTATTTTAAATGCGGTCCCAGTGCCCTGAGGGTCAATTTGCATACCCGGGATGTTTAACCCTTTTTATCGGCTTTTTATATCAATATATGTCCAATAAACGTTTTTGGAGAGGCGATAGAGGTGTTTGAAGTAAATAAAATGAATGAAAATGGAACCTAAAACCGAAAATTACTCCAGTGTAAGACGTCCTTTCACTATTTTCGTTACTATACTATTATATTTTAATACGGTTTTCATATGCAAAATTTTTGTTATGCTTTTACGACTTGTGTTGTTTAAAATCCTAAAAATTTGAATGATCGCACAATAAGCTAAGATAGCATGTCATGTAGATAATCATTTTTTCTTAATTAGGATTGTCTACGAGTACCTGTCAAAACAGTGCAGATAAAAGTTCTGACCATTTTTATACTCAAAATCATTACAGCATTTTAATTAAGGGTTGACTCTGGAATTTGCGAAATAAATGCCCAAGGATTTAGTCAAACTCTTACACCAATTGTAAATACTAATCTTCGAATTTGTAAAGATTATGTAAGTAGTTGAAAATGTAGTCCCTCAATCCTCACACCTGCAATATTGCACATACTGCCGGGATTTCTGAAAATATTTTATAGTTTTTTTTTACCGGGCCTATATTAACTAAACAAGATATAATACACAAAATATAAAAACAACTAAACTATCACACTAATATTATAAATACGAAAGTTTGTGTGTAAGTGTGCGAGTAAGTATGTAAGTGTGTTTGTTCCTGTTCAACTCTGTAACGGCTGAACGGATTTGAGTGAAGTTTGGTATGGAGGTAGCTTATAGCCTGGAATAACACATAAGCTACTGTTTATCCCGGAAAACTATTCGTTTTCTGTAGAACAGAGGGTGAAACCACGAAGCGCTGCTAGTACTTATATAAAACGAACAGTTACAGACACTTAATAAAGAATTTTTAAAGATTATTTACTAAATGTATGATTTAATAATACAGTTCACATTATGACCTGTCACGTGAAGCTAAGACTAAAACTATTTGAAGTTAAAATATTATTGCTTTGAACGTGAGCGATCGCAGCCAGTGAGAAATATTACACCTTACCAGTTTCGTTTTAATTAAAGTTTCAATAGCTCGTGTTATGTGGACGGGAGAGGTATGTAGCTGGCTGCCTATATTCATAAGTGTAAGTCGGTTTAATCGTATTATACTAGTAGTTCGCACCTAATTGAGACCTCGCGAACCCTATAACTTCACAACCTCTTGACCGATTCAGCTCATATTCAAACTCAAAATTTGTATTGACTAATAAACTACTTGCCTGCAAAATTTCATGAATATCGGGTTAACAGTTCTCAAGTTATCGTCGGACAAATATACATACAAACATATAAACATACATACAACTGCCGATTTGCTCCCGTAAACTCTGAGACCTTCGCTTCGTTCGGTCAATAAACAACTAGCTGTTGCCCGCGACTACGTTCGCATGGACCAACAAAAAAAATAGCCTATGTCCGTCTCAATTCAATTCAATTTATCTTTATTTCCAATTAGGTATTATAATACTCTTAAGGATAGTCATCACTAGGTATAAGTTTAAAATATACAAAACGTCACAAAAGCACAACAAAATTATCAGCACCACAAATATTTGTAGGCACGAAATAAATGTCAATGGTAATATAATACTTTATGCCCCGACCCTTAAGCTATATCTATGCAAAAAATCAGCATGACCCGTTCAGCCGTTTAGTCGTGATGACGCGACAAACACAAAGACGGAGAGACAGATAGACAGAGAGAGTTACGAATCGGATTTATAGTATAATGTATAATATTAGTTAGGATATTTAAATAAGTAGATATATGTTTCTCCTGCTCTAATTACGTCCGAGATAATTTAAAAAGAAACCTTTCCAGAGTCTACCTGTCTCTCTGTATTTCATTTGTTTATTTTTTTCTTTTCCTGAAATAGGTATGTCTTTTTTCCAGATTTATATAGGAAAATAAATTTTAAACCTGCGCTAGTAATCAAGTGAAATATTTTTTCTGAAAGATCTTGGTTGAATTCAAAACTACAGAACTATGACAGATACATACCACGTCTCTCATCACACTGAAAGCAGCCAGCGCTGAAATTGGAGCAATCTTCAATAACTGGAACTGATCAATTATATCGAATATCCAACTCGTATGGTACAGCGCTTACACCGAAATTGTAACGACAAAAACTGAAGGGGGGGGGGGGGGGCTTACTAACTATAAGATTTTATTATTTTCTCTCTGTCCAAAATTAAGTTATGAAGTTGATTTTCCTTTTTTAGGCTCGATATTTGGTTACAAGTTAACCTGATTTTAAGTTTGTATATATAAAAGAAAAAGAGAAATCAATTTATATATATATAGCTCTCCGAGTGCACGATTTTAAGTAGTTTTTTTTTAACCACATGCGAATAGAGTATGCCTCCGTCTTTTTCATATAAAACGCGTAGTCTGATACCCACCCCTAAATATTATCCGATTTCGATGTTTTTTTTCTACACCGTAGAAAACTATGCTTGTAAGTTTGTTTTTTTTAAATTTCGCAATATCTTCGTTGCTATAGGCACTTAAAGTGAAAAATTTCATGCGTCCAAAATACGAAGAAGAAAAGTGGTTGTTATTAGAATACTATACACATTTATTGAAAAAACAAAATATAGCAGCATAGACTATGGCTTATCCTGGCGATTGATGCCGCAAAAACCAAAGATTTTTTAAAGATTTTAGAGGTAATAGCAGACTACCCCCAAAACGCTGATTTCATCAAAAAGTTAGAAAAATTCACTGGATCTCTCTATTGCTCGCATGAGGAACAGAGCGACAGCTATACAATTTCAAATAACGAATACGCCAAAACCTCGCGGAAGTACTATCTTCCTAAGCTTCTGACTTCTTGTCGCACAAAAATAATGGTTATTAGGGTGCACTCACAAGTTTCCGACGCGCCATCTCGTCTCTAGTGCGTACGCTTCTTAGCTTGGTCTCGTTAGTGCTGTGCCTCAAAACTTGGAGCTGTGGTACCGTATTTGCCCTTTTATTGCAGTAGACCTTTTGCAAAGTCCTTCTGGAAAATAAATAGATCGTTGTCAGATATTTTAAAAAGAAGTAGTTTAAACGTAACTCTAGTCCATTAAAATCACATAACCAACTGCGTCAAAAGGAGAGTTAAAATATTTCTTCATAAACACCAATTATATTACAAAGATGACAGTTTTAGCTTAGCTATAACACTTTTTGTAACAATGAGATATTTTTACCAAAATATCTTGTTTGTTGAATTGAAAATGATACGAAAACTTCAAAACATAATAATAATAAAAATGTAACAGGTCAACACATAAAATATCTACAGAACATTGTTTTCCGGCTTCCAAGAGATTGAATTCTAGTAAGTGAAGCTGTAACAATGTTTTTCATATTTACAAGGGACGATGCAACAGACGATAGTCTTACATACACAGCTTTATTACAATACCTAAAAAAAATGCTCACAGTTATACCTCCCTCAATAGTAACGATTCATATTCAAAACATTGAAACAATATAGTTGCCAAAATATGGCTGATAAGATTAGTTTTTTATTTTTATTTTAGCGTTTGATTAATTATTACGGTATTAATTTATCTTATTTCTATAATTGCTGAAAACAGATTCTTAATTCGAGTCATGTGATTACCATTGTATCTGTATTTGAATATCTTAATTAAAAGTTTTAAGATTTTGGTACTTGTCGCATCATTGTTTGTCAGCCTAATAATGTAGAATACAGCGAGTTACCGCCGAGAACCCGAAACTATTGCGCCGTTGTTTCTTGTTGTGTCGTGATTGTGTCGCAACACATTAAGCGTCATAATGACTTAGCACGTGGGTAACACAAAGAATTTCACGAAAAACATTATTAATGATCGAGGTGAAGGAAGAATACAATGTCGTTGTAGTTAGTCGTATCATGTTCGTGTCGCAAAATGTAAAGATCCACAGTGACAGCACAAAACGAGATACCGCGATCGAACATTGTGCGATCGGGGTAAAGGAAGGATTCAACTATTGCTGTTTGCTGATACGCGGGATGTGAAATTGTAAAACATTCAATGTGACACTTTTGAAAACGAGTACGTGCCCTAGACGGGCAGTGGCCCTCGACGTTGCTGCAGGAATTCATTTCTCCAGGCCCTAAATGATTCCAGCTCCACTCGTTTGCCTGGATCGCTTATTATATTATAGTGTTGTAATATTTAATACAACTATATCTAGTTTATAAGGACACGATGGGGCTGACATAGACTTGCAAGTCTAAAAGTCCCTAAAAAAATATTTAAAAAAAAACGTTGCTGCAGCAATTTTTGTAGTTTATTACTTCTTTTCCAGATATTTTTTGGTACATAATTGGATTTTAGAAAGAGATAAAGCAGACGTAGCTTTAGCGGTAGGCGAAGTAAGTCACTCGCAGCAACTTTTAAACATTTGCTCATAGCGTAGGCAACTAAGCCCCACAAGCACGGTAGCGTTGCACGTTAAGGCGTCGGTTCAAATGATAAGTTGTTCTGCCCTAATATTAAAATGGGAAGTTTTATTATATTATATAAGTTGATTACTCTTCAACGATCCAAAGGGCTACAATCTATTACTCTATCTGCTATTTGCTATAAGCAGATCTATTTTTTTGTTTTTAAATGTACATTCTTATTTAAAAAACAGTTTTAACCATCTGTTCATCAGACATCGTTAACAAACCGTTAAACGTAACGCGCCGTTAAAAGCACATTATAACGCTAACGTAATTAACTTTAGCGTAGAGCTTAGAACGGAAATACACTTGATCTCGTAATTAAAGTGAAAAAGGCGAAGTGCGCCTTTAGCGATAAATAATTTGTTGCTCATCAAAATAGGTGTATGGCCACTAAATCAGAGACGAATATGTATTAAAACCAACATTGTAAAAGTCGCGGGCAACCGGTGGATGCAAGTGGCACATTGTCGGTCGGTGTGGCGGTCTAAGGGGGAGGCCTATGTTCAGTAGTGGACGTCTTCTGGCTTAGAATGAATGAATGAATGAATAAAAAAATTGAATCAAATAAACAGATTTGGAAGTAAGTTAAAATTATACATAAAAAAAACATTAGGAGGTGTTTTATAATTATGTGTACCCTACACTTCCTGAAGCCCAAATGGCTTGACCAATGTCATGCCACTCAGAATTTCAAACTTCAACAGTTCAAAATAATTATGTTCTCAGATATTAGATGTCAAATCTCTTTATGTCCAGTAATTTCACTGGAAACATTGCCCTTCAATCTGGAACACAGTAATATTTGCACCTGACTGGCGGTTAAACAACTGGCGTAGGCGTTACAGAACTTCACGCGTGCTTCAGAGAAAAACGCATAACGTTTAAAGATTTAACAGTTACCAAATAAAAAACAATTATTTTCGCCATAACCCAGGCCATACACTCTCATTCGAAATTAATTAAAAATGCCCTATCAGGCCCACAATCGCTTGTTGTCGCCCGAGATGCCTGTCATCAAAGGGTGTGGAATCTACAGACAGTCAATATTGATCTTCGATAAAGCTAGAAGGCTTTAATTCGAGACGGAATCAATTGATATGGTAACTCTTATTAACTTATGGTCCATGGGTTTGTTTTAGCTTAATGTGACGGACATAGAATTTTATTCTTTTGCAAGTCACCAAAAAATAGTGATATTAACACCAGTATACTCATTAGATTGGCAAGTTGTTGCTCGTTGAAATTGGAAACGTCGAACGTGTTCCATTGATAACAGCATCTTAGCTAACGTAGAGAAGTAGCTTTGACTATTCAACCAGAAAAGGACGACGTAAGCGTTCGATTCTGCTAACAAATAATTATATCACTTTTTCATAAACTTGACATCCTATAGATCAAAAATTTGAACAACAATTTTAAATAATTTATATTGAAGTAAACAATAATGACCAAAAAAAAACACAATTGTGAAATGTTACACTATTTATTGTTTTGTGGATTTGAGGTGTTACATTTTTTATTTTCGTTTTGAGGTGTATGTGTTTTATAAACATGCTCAATGGCAATGGGCAGGTCACATCACTCGAGGGGACGATCACCGATGGGTAAAAAAGGTTCTTGAGTGGCGACCACGCACCGGAAGACGCAGCGTAGACAGGCCTCCAGGTGGACCGACGACATTGTAAAAATCGCGGGCAACCGGTGGATGGAAGTGGCACGTTGTCGTTCGGTATGGCACCGGTGGATGGAAGTGGCACGTTGTCGTTCGGTATGGCTCTCTAAGGGGAGGCCTATGTTCAGCAGTGGACGTCTTCTGGCTGATTATTATGATGATGATGATGAAACATGCTCTAAACGTAATGGATTTTGTCTTGTACATTTTGGCAGAAAGTTTTAGTCACAGTAGGCTCGTCCCTTTAGTTGGAAAGTCAAAGGGTAGATATCAAATCGTACAAAAAGTATTTTTTCGAACTGTTACGTTGTTTTTTAATGCAGGTTGCCTAATAATACGGAGAAAAAGCCTTCATTATATCGCAGCCAGCCACATTACATTACACATAACATTTACATTCAGAGCTGGCATAAACCAAGCCTAACTATTTACGCCGGGCTTTCAGAATACAAATATTAGAATAACATTTATTGTATTCTAATGCTAGGGGCTAGCCAACATGTTATATACATGCCAAATACGTAAGTATATTAGAATCAGATATCTATAAGGACCAAATAACCAGTAAACAAAGCACATCTATTTCCCTCTCACGAAAATAATACGTTCAAAATAACTTAAGCACGCCAATTGATGGCCTATGATTGGGCGGCTGTATAAGAGCTGCCCAATCATGCTGTCCCGCTACAATAAAAAATATCATTAACTGATTTCGTTATTTACAGGAAAACATGTCAGGAATGCTATTATTAACTTCTAGGGTCCAAAGTAATGTGATTTTTCCTAATAAAGCAGCAAACCGTTATTTTTAAACGAGTCCGTTGAACAACAAAGAGAATAATAAAAATGTTTTTATCGCCTCAGACAAACAACACGCTCAAATACTTCCGACATTTTTGCCAAAACAAATTAAAATTTAAATACGTCGAACGCAGTATTTCATTCTGATTTAAAATCTCTCCCCAGAGTTTTGATTACGGATTTTTACCGGTTTTTTACCGTAATGTTACCGGTTTTTTATTTGTATGGCACGGCGCAGTGCGGTGTTAAATCCGAAATTACGGGTTCTGATGTCCGGTTTCAACGCTTTAATAAACATTAATATTTTTTATGCGAGTCATGTTAATTTGCTTATTGTACGGTCAATTCAACAATCAGAACATCTTTCAAATGAAACCCTTATTTCTGAACTGATAGGGGCCAAAGATCCGGTAAACTCCAAAATTATTATTAAGGGATTTTTTCTACCGGTTTTTTGTGCACCGTTTATGTTGATTATAAGCAAATAAATCCTAACTAATATTATAATTCAGATTAATATAGCCGCAGTCGAATCATGACTAATAAAGCTTCGAGGTATGAAAATGAATACGTTCGTCTAGACGAAAAAACTTCGCTTACGCGATTCTGAACTCCCTACATTACAACTGTCAGTCCATACAAAACGTCAAAAAATGCACAAAAAAGGATCAACGCCATTTAGATAACTACAGGAAGTAACTTTGTCTCTCTGTCTATATGTTTGTCGCGTTATTGTGGCGTTATTAAATTAATGTGCGGAATAAATTATTTAAAAAAATAGCATTTAGTTTGTATTGCCTCGACTGTAGCAAAAAATAAATAACTAGTAACTGGCGGAACGTCGAAGGAGCCAGTACGCAGGACGACTTTAAGTCTTTGTTTTTTTTTCTCCCTGTATTAATCTCTTAAATGAAAAAAGAAGAAAAAAAAAACACTAAAACACTTTATCTATCGGTTGCTATTCCCCCGATCCAGGGTCCGGGGTTCGGGGTAACTACCCTTCACGAGTAAGGCCGTAATAATTCGCCCTGTCCTCGGAATCACCTCAAAGTCTGCCCGAAGGTGGACACATGGGTCACTTGAGTTTTGCTGCGCTTGATAATTGATTTTTGAGTGTTAGTTACGATCGATGTGTATGGATTGGATGGTTTTAACGATCTTAGGTTTTTGATTTTTCTTTTTGTCATTTAATATCTTAAGGATCTATAACAAGATGCTTCGCAACGGCATTATAGAACTTGAGTCACCACTCAAATTCTGTGCAACACCACTTTACACCACCGCCTTCCAAAAAACCTTAGCGCATAGCTCTCTCCTAGCTGTGTGATTCTGGGTTTCTCTAAAAATCCAGTAGGCAAGGACAACGTTTCAGTTTCGTATGTCATCACTAACAACACACGCTGGTTGAAGATCCTTGTCTTCAGGCACTGCGGGATTTTAAAACCTGTAGCAACACCTTGCTGGAGCAATTTTTAAAGAGAAGTTTATGATAAGCCACCGAACGTAATTATGATGTTGCAACATAAGCTTAAGCACATTGAAGTGTAGGCAGTGACAAGAGAGGAGGACGAGCATAGGTACGGAAGAAACACTACCTTTTCACCACACGATGCGACCACCGATTCCCACCATCGATGATTCGCATGATGTGAACTGATCCATTCTAGTGTACTAGCTTCTATTCCACACTTGACGAGTGTTCATCTACAATAAAAGTGATATTATTAAAATTAAAATAAAATACGTGACTGCAAAATGTAGCCTATGTCACTCAGGACATAAAAAGGAATCCAACGACACTTTACTTGTCAAGCCGTCAAAATCGGTCAAGCCGGTTAGACTACAGGAGCTTATTTAGGAACAAACCAATATGCATACTTACAAAAATACTTACATACACCCCAAAAACATCAACGGTTGGGTAAAAGAACAAGAAATTAAAGTCGTCTCGCTCGCGTATTTTCAGATCATTGTAATGTAAAACCACGAAGTGTTAATTTTCAAAAAGTACAATGTTACTGTTTGTGCAAAGGATAATAGCTTTTTTTTTACGGAGTTTGGTGCCGAAACAAGCTAGCCACTCACTTGACGTTAACTTGTGACACGACTTTAATATATATAATACCCCCTAAACATCACCTGACCTTCAAAACAAACAGCTAGTTCAGCACATAAAAAAAACACGCGTGAAAAAAAATCTTATATTTATCCCTCTCAGGATAAAACATTTTAAGTTGAAAAGCATAAAACCTCATCCACATGGTGAACAAAGGCTGGCCGAGCTCGAGGTCCTCGAGCCGAGCCCTATCGAGGACGATGATAACATTACGATTCAAATAAACGCGGCGATACTTTGCGCGCTCGTAAAGCGCACGCGTTTGCGGGACCGACTCAGCGGATGGCGGGGAAGATTTTATACGATGCGACACGATTATTTGATTTAAAAAAAACATCATTACTCTTAAATTATAAGCGCAAAACAAAAATTATCTGTGTAAATCTCTATCTGTTCATTGTGCTTTCGGGACCTTGCCAAACGGAGTGTAGTACTTTGCCTACGCAGTCTGTCTGTCCTACATATTTAGAGCTGTATCTTTTGAACCGTAATATAAGTAACTACTTTTTACAGAATTTAATTTAATGAGGCTGATTTCCTAACAAATAATTAAAATATGAATAAGAAAAAAATTAAGGGGGAGCCTCATGAAATAAACGTGTTTTTGTAACGTGTTTTTGGGGTTCGTACATAAAAAGAGATCATTATAGGATCACTTCGATGTCCGGTGCTATCATAGATATATAATTTTACTTATGGGTAGTACGGAACCCTTGGCCCACGAGTCTGACTCGCAAATAGCCAGCTTTATTTATTAATTGGCGGTTATGTACGCTGAAAACATGCAGAAGCTATAAAATAGTTGGGTGTGAAATATTTTTTTTCTTCCTATAATTCTGTATCTGTTCTGCAAGCTTTTTAGGGTACCGTAGTACTACAATGAACCCTTATAAGTTCGTCATGTCTGTCTGTCTGTCTGAACCCTTTACAGCCTTATAACTTCCAAAGTTATAAACGTACATGTATTAAATTTTGCATAACGATAATCTAAATGTAGACCTCCAGTTTCAAAAAAATAAAAATAATTGTTAATGTATAATAAAGGTACCTCGCATACGTGTAAAGAGGGGTGAAATAAAAATCGTTGTACTCTATCATGTGGGGTGTTATTTAACATGAAGTTAATGTTTCCTGCTGCCTTTTTTTTTCTTGCGAAATATGGGCCAACAAAGTTGCTTGCAATGTTTCCCTTCTGCTATTTTTAAACAATGCATCTCTGAAACTTTTTATCTTCCACACTCATAGATCTTAGTAAAAACTTTCTTTCAAAATTATTTTGGCCGACGTGTGATAATGACTTTTTGAGTTAAGCGGAAAAACTGATAAATACTTCAAACCACTACGCTCTACTTTCCTACGCGCCTACGGAATCCTACTAAACATGGCCCGACATACTCTTGATAAGTTATTTTTTTACCAAACATCGTGACGTATAAGCCCACCTAGTTGTGGAGATTTACAATCCTCTACAAAGTAAGTTCATTCTTTTATTGACGTTAAACGGAGCGAGAGTGAAGGATAACGCGTGATTATTACCGAGCATGAACTAGAGAATGAACTAACGGAACTAAAGGAAAGAATTATTATGAGAGATGATTTCACGACAGGTGGGGAAGATAGTGGGCTTATTTATGGTCTCCGCGTTGGTTATTGCTATTCATTACCTACGCTATCAACGAAATAGTGATGTTTTTTCTAGGTATAAGATAAGTTAGATCTATGAACACAGCACTGGCGGGATAGACTTGTACCAAATTAAATAGATTTTTATGGTAATCTATTCTGTTTCATTTTATTTACTAAGCTATCTGGTAGAAGGATAGGGAGATATTTTCGTTCTCATAATAATAGTGATCAATTATAATTAAAAAAAACAATTTTAAGTTTTAAACGAATAAATAAAAAAAATATTTTTATCAATCATCACTACTGCAATGAAACTTGCTTTCATATAAAAAACTGTTTCAAAGCTGCAATGCCATAGACAGACCAACATATACAAAAACACACAGTCACGTATACGCTTCAAGCTCTTTTGGTAGGAGGTCAAAACCACTTCTGTAATTTCTTTACTGTATGAAGAATTTATTGTTGATTATTTATCCATTACTAAAAAAATACCTACTGTGGACTGTGAGACGAGGAGTTCAACTAATTAAAATTTCCAAATAAACTAAACACAAATGTAGTGTATGTTCCTGCTGAATCCCGTGATGGATAAACCATTTTAAATAAATTGAGATAAGTTAGAGTCGTGGTAGCTCAGTGGGAGCACGCTCGCTTCACATTCGAGGGGTTCGAACCCGGGCGGGCCCGTACCAATGAGTTCTTTGGAACATATGTACGGATATATCACTGGCTTTTTGGTGCAGGATAAGATCGAGAGCAAACCTGCATATTTCCGTAGAGGAATTTCGATGGCGTATATGAATCTGCCAACCCGCACTGGGCAGGCGTGGTGGATATGGCCTGATCGCCCTTATTCTAGGATGAAACTGCGAAGCACAGCGTATTATTAAAAATAGAATAGTGATAGTTGAAATATTATATTTCTTGAAAAAAATAATTAAAAAAAATTATTCTTAACTTCAGTTTCTCAAAATGAAATTCCACGACCCTCACATACTACTGTTATGCATACAAATATATAACAGTTACACATCGCTAGCTCCGCTTCGTACTACGGATTATAATAGAAAGATGGTCAAATTAGAAATCTAAGCTAGGGCTTGTTATTTGGTAAATCTTTGGATTAATGCGAGTAATATCTACAATTAATACTAAGTGCTACTGCATTTTTGATGGTACGTTACAGATTAACAGATTATCTGTGGATGGAAAGTAATACCAATCTACATACCACATGTGATCAGTTCGTCTATACAGTTTTGAGGCTCTCTGGGGTTGTAGGGGCTTTGGACGTGGGAACAACGTTGCATATTTATGGACTATCATGGATCATGGATATCAGGGATATTGGTGGCCCAATGACCCACCGAGAGTATGTTGATATCCCAGCAGTGGGATGTTACAAAGGTTGATGTAGTAGTTTAATGGATAGGTAGAAAGAAAAACATGCGAAATAGTGTAATACAGAATATTTAATTATGATGTTTTGTTCTGTGATTGATAATGGTGCAAGCTTACATTTTCATCCATGTGTACTTGGTTATCCGGTGGCCTGGTAAGTTCTATAGGGGACATAGCGAAGTCACTGGGAAAAAATACGGACTTTGAACACACGGGGTAACTATAGTCAATTTAATTCTAGCAAGTCCACAGACCATACGTGATCTGCTTAAAAAACTATTTTTCAGTCTATTTATATGAAATTATTATTTTACCAAACATATGTATTTATTTAAACCCCTAAGACAACGTCTTTTCACAAAAATACAACTGGATTGGTGGGACATTCCTACCAGTCCAACTGCATGTTTTAGTTTAAGCGGCTTGTCTAGTCAATAATTGAAATCAATAGTTCAAGCCACCCAGAATTTTGCACAAAAGCAGTTAAAAGCACTAACTTCTTAAACACTAAACTCCTAAAGCACTAAATTTTATTTGTCTCGAATCTGAATTTTGATTCTGTGTAGCTTTGCTTCACATGTTTTGAGGTCCGTGCCTTTTGTCAAATGTAACAATTTACGTCAACTAAAACTTAACATAAAACTAAAGACTTTACAAAAGGAATATAATAAAGAAAACTTTTACTATTATTACAGAGTTAGCCACTTATTACTATATTTGGGTATATAACTAGGCATACATAGTTTTAGAATTTCTTAAATAATAATCTTAATATGATTGCATTCTGTTTTGTATGTTTATATATAAATAAATAAATATACTCCGAGCAGTCCAGCTTCGCGGGATTATGTGGAAGCATAATTATAATAGTTTAAAACTCTTCATACCTAATGCGCGCCCTAAATGTTACGTGTTTTCTCAGAATAAAAGAGTCCTACCACTACGACTGTCATAGTAACAAAAGACGATTAATGTGAGTAATTTCTGAAGTTATCCATCTACAAGTTCGTTATCTCCAAGCGCAGGATTTGAAGCTCTTTTATCACGGCGTGAAGAATGCGGCACTGCGACAAACACGGAGGAAGTGTGCAAGGCGCTGCACTTATTAAGTTTCAGTAGTTAGAATGAGTGAGGAGACCGACCGCGACGGGATTGCGTTTAAATTTGCTTAGCGATGGGAATATGCGTGTACCAAAGGTTTTATACTAATAAGAATTAATTCTGTGGCGTGTACGTATATATTTGTGTCGTGAATGCAAATTTATTCTGATGTCGCTAATTGGCCGAGCGAAGCGAATAGTCTACGGAACAAATTTTATATTTGTACACTTGTAGGGCTTCCTTTTGGCGTTATGATCTTCATCATCATCATCGTATAGATGAAGTCCACTATTGAATAAAGGCCTTGTCATTAAAAAAGGAGGGGAGTCATAATCACCACGCTTGGCAGGTGGCTTGGGGATCGAATATTCTCGCATTAAGACAGGAAAATAAAGTTGAATCTATGAAACCCATTCATCGATCCAAAACAATTTAAACAACGAGAAGTAAAGGAAAAACAAGAGACTTTTATATATTAATCCAGTCGGATGTAGAGTCCGCATTAACATACAAATGGGCAGTAACGGCGTTACGGCGTTACGCGACGGGCGGGTGGCGTTAAACCCCCGTTTATCCGCAGGTTAGTCTATCCCGATTAATTAGTTTTATACGGACTGAGATTGTGTTCGGATAAAGTAAAGGTTTTATTACTATTTGTCGTGAAGACAAGTTTATTATTATTTTATTTATTTTATTAACCAACGTGACAAAACCTTTACGGTATAGTTTGTTGATTAAGGTTTTATTTTAAATAACACTTTCCACCCATAGCTCTCTTTTAGAATTCCCTGTATCGGGGATGTCATGGAACACACAGAAACACACAGAAAATAACAAATAAAATGTAAATTAATTTTTAGGTTTCCCCTATAGGGAATGAATTTTTAGGGAACTCTAAAAACCCCTAAAAATTAATACATCAAAAGGAAAAAGGTACCTTTATATGATCGCATCGTTGTTCATCTTTCCTTTTGTCCGTCTGTCCGTATGTCAGTCTGTCAATGCCCTTTATCGCAGAAACGCGTGGAGGTATCAAGTTGAAATTATATCCCATACTGAAGCCTACGGTCCCTTGGAGCTGTAAATATATAATTACGAGTAGTCCTGTGGACGGTAGACCTCGCGAGCACAACCTTATTTGCAGAACCTCAGTTCTACAATTTCATACTTAGATGTTTTTGTCGTCGGCGGGTTTTGATTGGTAGGGTATTGTTTTCATCTGTCCGTATGTTTGGTACTCACGTACAGGTCGTATTTCAACCAATCGTATTCAGTATAGTATTTTGTCGTCAAAGGTTTTTGATTGTTGAGGTATTTCCCCCAAAAAGGGGGAAATTTGCTGCGGCGGCACTTATTGGCCGATATTTTAAATAATATTTGACAGAAACGTTCGGTACTCGTATAGACATATGACAAACGAATAGTAATACATACTAACATATAAATAACTTATGATATAAAACTTTTATTATTATATTTTTGTTACAAACATTTTTAAAAACACGTTTCGTTAGGAAACTAAGTTATTAATCAATAAATAATGTACAATTATACAATTTTGTGCAAAGTGTGAACAGTCACTAACGTCAATATTATACAATTTTATTTAAACGAATTCAAAACAGTAACAAACAACACAAAAGTCGAACCAAACCTAAGACAGTCCATCCCGACCGTCCGGTCGGGATGGTCCGGTACGGCGGGTCGGGTCCCCATCAAACGTCCCCATCAAGCTGACAGCGTTATCTCGCTGGATGGCCAGCGAGATGCGCCGGGCAAGGAAATGGCCCCACCAGGATCTCGCCCCGCCAACGCCAAATTTTTACCAATTTTGATTATGAGCAAAATCAGTCAAGAGATCGTCAAGGTATAAGGTCGTGAGATCTTATTATATATTATATAATATTAATATTTATTTAAACTTTCAATTCACGATAACTTTAAACAAACAAAAAAAATATAAATACATATGAAGCTATTAAAGAGAACAACATTTTTAAAGCCCTAATATTTTTATCTTACTTCAAGCTAACATTATTGAATTTGTTAGCAAACACGTCTAGTCTTAAATAGTTTTAAACTCATTTAATTTACTTATACACGTATTATATTATTTGACTTTTCAATTTGTTTCACAATAATTTGAAATCTTTTTGAATGTATATTAAATAGAAATGACACGAGCAAAGTTCTTACAGAGACTATTACGTGATGTGGCGCAAGTTAAAAGCTTAGTTATTTACGAATACATTGCTAAACATGACGGACAAAAAACATGTTACAAGGCGACATTTGCGACACTTTGGAGGCACAATATGGCGTCAACTCCAATCCTTTCACTAGTGATTTCCTAACACTTCAAAAAAGTTTGAAAGTATTTTGACAGCTAACATACTCGCTTGGCTGGCATGCAAAACATGGCCGACGTGCCGCAAGGTGGTCCCAATTGACGTAAGTAAACGATACTTTGTGTTGAACGAAGTTCTATGTCATAAATCGGAAGGGAGAAAGTGAACAAGTTAGGAAGTGGTAGCTTTGGAAATTGTCAAGTTAGGAAGTAACAATTTCGGAAATGGACAAGATAGGAAGTGGCCCAAGTCGACCGAAGGGTTGTAGAAGTTGACGAATTAGGAAATGGACAATTTTGAAATGGACAAGGTGGGCCATGTCGAACGGATGGAGGGTCCTAGAATTTAAATTAAACATGTCATAAACGTACATTAAAAAGATATAAATGTTTCAATATCCGAAATTTAAATTTCTAAACACCATCAAAATCTGTTATGCAATTTAGGCGCGATTGATCGAATAAAATAATCTAACGTTCACCGATGAAGATTGAAAATAATTATTTGCCGACAAATTTTTAGTTAAATAAATAAAAAGTTTTTGCTACGACGCAATCGTTAAAATTTGTCTCCAAACGTATCGTGTTAGCCAGTGTCAAGTTTTTTTCAGTTAGTTTTAGTTCAAGTTCATTATTTTTCTTATATATATATATAGTTGCAAATAATAATTTATTGACAGAATTATACATTCACTAACTGTAATAATTTACAGTAATTTTGTACGACATTGTATTATATTATTATTATGATTTGTGTGTATGGTTGACTAATGTAATTGGCGTATTATGCCGTTTTAGTTAATAAATAAATAAATATTCATTATCACTCGAAATAACAAATTTGAAAAAAATACAAAGTGGCAACATGATTATTCCACGTTGGCGCCAAGCTTCAGCAAAAAGGTTTCATTTGTATTATTCCGCTCCTGCTCACACTTGTACCACACTCATACGCCACGCGAATTCCAACGACGTGTTAAAAAACAAATTCTCTTTATATCGAGCCAAACATTAACTAGGCAACTTTATATCCAAGACCTTTATTCCCAGTAT
This sequence comes from Apocheima hispidaria, assembly GCA_947579745.1. Lineage (NCBI taxonomy): Eukaryota > Metazoa > Arthropoda > Insecta > Lepidoptera > Geometridae > Apocheima > Apocheima hispidaria. The sequence continues at coordinate 13,428,715 of OX388164.1, read as the reverse complement.
TGAGTTTCGAATTAGTTTGTTATTTTGCCGCCGACCCCGTGTAATGGTGCTATTATATAAGTAGTTGAAGTTTCTTTAGTTACTTTTAGAGGACTTAGAGGTTTTCGATATGTAATAAGCTATTTGGAAATGTTGAAAACCATTGTGTTGAACATTTTTGTATTACTTTAATTAGGTCGTTCTTATGGCGAACACACACTCACACTGGATTACTTAGAGTGACCATGACCCCTATCATCAGGCGAGCTCGTCTCCCGATCGAGCAACATATAAAAACAGAAGATTAAAGCGGTTTCAATTATTGATGAGAATGAGGTAGAGTGTTTGCATACATTTCCGTCCTTATTTCACCACATAAGCCTTCAATCCTTCATGTATTTTTTTATGAAGCTTGTATTTTCTATAGACAAGTAGTCAATGCCGTTGAATTCTCATTTAATAACATTTTCTTGCTACAGGCATTTGAGAATAGAATGAGTCAACGTATGACTTACGCGTTATTATGTGTAACTCAAAAGCCTCAAGCAAGAAAATGTTATAAATGAGAAATCAACGGCATCGACCATTTGTCTATGGAAAATAAAAGCTTCATAAAAACTACATGAAGGCTTATGTTCATTATAACTACATAATAAATATGTCATAAAATGACTTACGCGATAGCAATAGAATGGATAAGTACGGAGCGTGCCGAGATTTAACGAAAAATCAAAGTCGGTCACAGCACGATGCGCTCAAGAAAAGTCACGCGTACTGTAATGTTGCACCGCGCCGCCCGGCTTTGGAACACTGGTTGTCATCCAATGCCGTGGCGTAAGTATCTCTTCTAATATAAAATGAACTACAAATCTAACGTATCAGCTACTTTTACTACGTTTATGGTTTCGACAGAATAAGTACATAGACAAAATTAAAATTGAATTCGTACACTATCCAGTAACAACTGGTTAAAACTTGAATTAACCATGCAGTTACTCCCGGCTATTATGAGCATACCAACTGGCTGTGCTTATTACAAGTGAAAATGTAAATTCGGCGACAGAATGGCGTCTTGATGTTCGAGTAAAGACGTCTCATCTCTATGGAGAGAGTTAACTTCTGTATTTTCGGCAGTGAAGTCACTTTAGAAACTCCACTGGTAGATACAATATAATTAAGATAGTATGGGTAGATAATATTTTATGACAATCAACTTAGTAGTATTTTTTTTTGTGAAACAGCTCAGAAATGGTTTAAAGTTGTAAACTTGCATCGCACATTGTAACACACAACACTAACAAGTATGAAATTAAAAGTGAGCTAATTAACTGCTATTTAGTTTTAAAAATGCTTAGACTTAACTTTTGTTGGAAGTGCTCGGTTTAAGAAATCTCATGTAAGTATTCATTTCTAGTAACAATTTATTTCTTGGACGAATAATGTGTGAACACTGCTATAGATTCTCACGATTGTTTACTACATTTTAATAAGAACCCACGGGATATTTACCACTATTTTTTCTGCTTATTAGTTCCTGATATTTTGGCACACATCCCGTGAGTACAATAAAATAAAGTATGAGTGCTTTTTATATCATGTATTAAATTTGTCCTTACTGCCATAAGTACTTAGTTAACGACGTCGTCTTAACGTTGTACAACGTTTGCTAGAATGTTACTAATGTAAGACTTGTGTGTAGTGCCTTTAAGTATATACTAATTGAAAAACGGGACAGTACTAGCAATGCAACACATGCGAGTTTTAAACTACTGTATAATTTCTCTTTTAATGTCTTAGGAACTTGTTTAAGTTGTGTCCATAATAATGAGTCAACATTTAGTCGGAAAAGGTCTTTTAAAATAAAACAAGCGATCAGTAAACTTGATACCAGGACACTGCAGTTCAAATGACAAAAAAAATAGGAAATTTTAAAGTGTTTTTACAAATTGTGTAGTAAGAATCTACTTTTGCAGCCAGTCAGTACATTGAGAGCGTCGGTAGTATTCTTGGTAGAACAATAGTAATATAGATATAATAACAGTAATTATAGTATAAGAAGTAATAAACAGTTTTTTACTACATTTTTAAATTATTGTCATGATAATTTTTTCTTACCTTATGTACACATTCCACGTTAACTCAAACATTTTTGTAACCATCTACCAACCGTATAAAGTTATTTTTCGACCGCGGACGCGTTCGGAAATCAAATTAGTCCGGAGTTCGCGAGACGTTATTCCGTCTCGGTCACACGTTACACGCTCTTTACCGAGTTGGTAACGCTGTTAGCGAGTTGGCGTCGCCGGCTGGCAGTTGGCAGCGCTGGATTGGTAATGGAACCTTCGAGAATCTTGTTGGGCGAAGTGCGGTTGTTAAATTGGATGCGACGAGGATCTGAGTTTATTTGAATGTGTGACTTTGAAGGTCTTTAACGTGTATTTTTTTAATTTGAACACTAACCACGTGGCAAAGACAACAGGACAAATTTAAATGTATTTAGAGAGTATAAATGTTTTTACAATTTGAGAGCTTAGGATTTGAGGTAAGTTTTTTTACATTTCTAGGCCATTGCATTTTTGTGTGTACAGGTTAACTGAATCTAGTCCAGCCACCCGGTCTCCACCAGTAAGTTCAGCAGCTCGCTGATGCCAGCGCAGGACTCCCGGGGTGTCCTGGGATCGGTCCGAGGATCGTCGTGCGTTCTTTTGCCACGCTGTTACTAGCAGCAAATGCAAGTTTGTTTCGTCTGCCATCACGCAACCTCTCCTAGAGGACTGTCTATAACCTCGATAACGTGACAGTAGACTTGTCTATTGATCAATAGTCCGCGTAACACAAACAAATGTGACGTCCGGAACACTTAAAATGTATTTCGCTCAAATTATTTACTCTTCCCAATAAACACACAAGATAACAGAATTATATAATGTAACCATACGCGAGTATGTATTAATCCATACATGTTCATGATAATCCGCGATACATCATACGTATTACCGTAGAGTTCATTCATCACCTTCGAGAGCAATCAATCTTTTGCATTACAATGACGCCAGGGAATGTACGCAGGACTTTAATGGCGGGAGGTGATAGAGCGAAACGAATTACTGGGCGAGGGGCGAGGATAAAGTCCTACACTAAATCCAGTTGCAATCCATTACCGTTTCAGATGCAATACGATACTAGTAATGAATATAAAAAAAATACTGAAAAATGTCACATGCAGTCCGCGTGCGTTGACGGCAAGCCTTAATTGATTTTCATACTATTGCACCTGCAAAGGACATGGACTGAGACTGGAGTTGGTATTGCCGGGCCTTTGGATTGGGCCATTTTGCGCCTACACAGCCGATTGCAGAAGTTTGCGCCATTCTTATGCAGAGCTCGAAGAGCGTGTTATTCGCTATGGTAGGTTATTAAAAAAATTATTAAATTATTATATTAACCAAATATTTGGCATTAAGCCAAATATTTGGCCAAGGTGAACAGACGTTCCGTTGGAGGACTTTTGCAGATCTGTAGGGTTGATGGAATTATATCTATCCATCGCGGATCACACGTAGATGGAACTAGAAAGGAACCAATGCCACAACGGACCAACCAGTTTTTTACTTGGCACAAAAGAGCGGTAAATTAAAATTTTCTGAGCCTCTGGTTTCCGAACTAGCATTACACAGTATTTCGGAAACCAGCGTCCAACGATGATGACGAATAGTGATACTCAAGTCTAAAGATGTCTATCTCCTCAATTCGTGAATGCACTCTGGTCATACGACCCACAGGAGATTAGTCTATTCCATATCTGTTCCCTAAGTCCATCCCTGTGTGACACCTCGTTAAGGAGACATTATCATGTCCCCGTAATTCGGGAGCAGTGTTCGCCTGTTCGGCGCTCGATGATGGAGCGGTGTGAAAGAACCGCCCCTGATGCTTTGTTCCTAGACGGGTATATTACGGGTCTATGTACGTGTACCAACGTTCTAGTGGAGGGCACACATACAATACTGCCGATGTACATTTAAATAATTATATGTGAATACTAGCTGCGCCCCGTGATTTCATCCGCTATTCTAATTCTAAATATATAAAATATATCTAAATATATACATAAATATCACGCTAATATTATAAATGCGAAAGTTTGTGTGTAAGTATGTAAGTGTATTTGTACCCGTTCAACTCTGTGACGGCTGAAAGGATTTCAATAAAATTTGGTGTGTGGAGACCTTAAAACCTGGATTAACACATAGGCTACTTTTTATCCTATATTTATATATTAAGGAAAAATATTCGCTTTCTGTAGAATAGCGGGTGAAACCGCGGAGCGCAGCTTTTGTTAATATACTTTTGGCTCCGTTTCTTGGTGACCACAAGTTACAATTACAAGTGAGTGATACTTTCTGTTTTGGATGCTGTTTTTAATTATTTATTTTATTATGCTTGTCATAGAATAGCTAAGCATTTGAGCACGACTCACCTGTGAGTAGACGGTGTCGTCGGGAATAGTTAGCACACTTAGCCTGTGTGCTAACTAAGTAAGCTAGCTCTCAAGTGAGGCTGTCGTAACACACCGCTATGTGCTTGGCGACAGATTTTCAATTTTAAGGTGGTAGCGTCGCCAGCCGAGTACTAGAAAATAATGTAGGAACATCTCTACTTAAAATTTTCCTACAGTACCTCCATCATGGTGTCCTTACGATTTTTTGATTTTCCTTACGTCGATAGCTCAAGTTCACATAGGATTTGAACCAACGCAAATATTGTTTTTAAACTCATTTCTGAAAAATCCAATTCACTTTACTTACCTATAAACTTAGCACCACAAACTTTAAAAACATTCTAAAGGAGGTTATTCCCAAAGCTAGACCGAGTTATCTAGCCTAGACATGTCTGAACAAATCGAAAAACTTTAAATGGGTCCAATTTCCTCTCCTCCTTTCAGATCGCGAGACGTGCAGCAATTAAAAGAATTGCCTCACCGCCATTCTAAAGGGACGTATTTATAACTACTAATAATTCATAACACTTGGGAAATAAACCAGTATCTATCAATACAGCTTATCAATAACAATTCCAATAACAGAATAATGTACTAGTAAACTTTTAAATATCAGACTGGGTTTGTTTGCATCACAGATTACTCACTATAGACACCGCATTACGAGATCATTGTTCAGAAAAAAAAAAACCGAAGTTGGAGAAAAGTGCGGGTTGCAGGGAATGAGACTAAGCGTCCCCAAGACACTAAGCGTTTTAGTAGTGGTGGGGCTCTTCTGCAAAGTCCGCCTGGGGAACCTTTACCAGTTATTCAACTGAAAAGCGGTAGTGTGCAAACATTACTGTGTTTCGGATTAAAGAACAAAGTTTCCAGCGTAATTACTGGGTATAAGGAGATTTAACATCTAATATCTCATGGCGACGAGTGTAGTGCATTGCCGTTCATGGTTTTGAACTGTTGTAGTTCAAAATTCTGGATGGCACTGAATTGTCATGGGCAAGCGTGAGCTAACAGCAGGTGAGCGACGAGCTTGTCACGTCACCAAGTTCAATGACAAAAAAAAACCCAATGAGAGTACATTTTTATGCTTTTATTTTTATTTTAACCTTCTTTTACCCGCGGCTTATATTATGATCGTTAATACCTTAAGACAATAATTGTAGCAAGATTTCAAAAGAGCCTTATACCGCCATACTACCCGTTTGTAAAGCAGTTAGCGCTAAACTCTATGTCATGCTAAATTACATTTATTGTCATCCTAAAGTAGAAGCTACTGATTGGGAACTGAATTGACCAATGCGTGGTGAGCTTCGATCGTCCTGAGTTCGGCTTGTATAGTCCAACATGATAGTGATCTGCGTCGCGTTTATTTCTCATATATTATAAGTAAGGTGTACGATAAACTAATTTACAAGTTATACAGTAAAAGAAAATCTATACGAAGTTCAGCTGGATGTTATTGATGGTAATTTTATGAGGCCTATACTGTCGATTCAAGAAGGTCACCCCATTTTTATATGAAGGTTAAAAGTATGTTTTTCTTTTTCGAGTTACACGGTCTTAAAATTTTACAAATAGCTTCTTACCTTACATATATAATAATTCATTTGCTTGAGTATGTATTCGTATAATTTTTATATATTTTATAACGCAATTAGTTTGGCAAGTAATCGCTGTTGTGACCATGTTGTGTGCTCACGGTTTGGATCGCGGATTCGAATAGAGCCTTTATAAAAATGTTATATCATGTATCGTCGGTGATCTGTTGTATGTACCTAATAAAATAAATAACCACTATGTTGCAAACGTAATTTGTAATTTTTCAGTTGATACAAAATAACCGGTTTTAGAATTGTATTTTTGCCGCATTTTTTTTGTAATTTTATTGTTTTTGCCCGACTGCCCAAGAAAGAGGGTAATGTTTTTGAGGTGTGTGTATGTTTGTGTGTTCTCGTATCATCTGTCCTCATATAGACTAAGCGGCTTGACCGATTTTGACGAATGAGATGTAGTTGGATTCATCTTTATGCTCGGAGTGTCATTTAGCAGTCTGGTTTTTGATTTTCTTTAATAATACTTGTGTTGAATAGTAATTATTAGATTTTTGTGTAACACGCGCTTACTCCATTGCTTTTCATTTGCAAGTGAATCGTACAGCGCTATCCTTTTCTCTATCTTACTCTTTTCATCAGCCTTTAAACATCCCACTGCTGAGATATCGGCCTAATTAATTAGAAGGGTGATTGGTCATATCCACCAAGCTGGCCCAGTGCGCTATCTAAATACTTTCCTTAATCGAACAACATTGCGCAAATGCGAAACATATAGTACATATGTTCACGTTACATTTCAGCCGCGGCAATTCCTTACCAATGCTGCGAGAATCCGACCACGTGCGCTCTCTGGAGAGTCCACTCGTAGAATTGCAGGATTTGTTGCCTTGATCGCTATAAATAGAGTTTAGCACATATCAGAATGGCCCCACATATCGCTTAAGACTAGCTACGAGTATGAGCACACCAATTGTATGCTGTACGAATCCGACAAAGCGTGCGCTGGCGATTCCACTCGTAGAATTTCAATATTTGTTGCCTTCATTGCTCAGAATACAGAATAATCAATATTGGAATGGCCGTGTGCAATCATTGATAGTCACTACAAGTATGAGCAAATGTTATTTTAAAGATTTACAAATTTAATACAAAACAAGACGTTGCAATAATTATAATTTGTGTTTCAAATAGTCCATCTCAAAAAGTTATCAGGGTTGGGTTACCGTAAGTTACATTTACATCCGATTGCTACCGTATTTCGGTTGACGCGTATAACAAAGGTTAGCCACATCATATTCTCCATGAAATTCCAACTAATATTATAATTTAGAGAAATAACCAAGAAAGCTTCGAGGTATAAAAATAAATAGGTTTGTCTCGACGAAAAAACTTCGTTTGAGCGATTCAGAAAGCCCTACATTACAACTGTCAGTCCATATGAAACTTCAAAAAATGCACAAAAAAGGATCAACGCCATTTAGAGAACTAGTGGATGTAAATTCGTCTCTCTGTCTGGATGTTTGTCGCGTTATCTTGGCTAAACGGCTGAATAGATCTTGATAACATTTGTTAAGGAGTTACTATGTATCACAAAGACGAACATAGGATACTTTTTTATATCCACACTAACGATGTTGCGGGTAACAACATAGTTACTCTATAAGGTTGGTAGTATGATGTACGTGTTTACCACACAAGGCTTTTTGACACGTCATTTCCATCAACTACTGATGTTTTAATGTCAGGAATAGAACACGTTGCAGCGATTCGTGATCTCAATCCAAAACGGTTGTACTGTTAAGCCGGCCAGTAACGGGGCACTTACAGAGGGATAGCTGTAGAAAGGGTTTCTCTTGTCCACTGAGAGGGACATGGTTTTAATTACCATGTCCCAAAACTACGAAGTAGGTATACCAGAGAACTGTTTTTGGAATGGAAGGTCCAAGTGAGTGTAAGGCTGAGATCGCACGAGTACGGCTCTGATTAGTCTCTAGATTCTAGAAAGAAAAAAAAAATTGATCATTGTAGAAAATATGACTAATTACATGACTATTATATATTAAACATTATTGATGCAATGGCGAGACGATACAAACGCACATTTCTGGCCGTGCAGAGTGAATTTAAAGATTTAAAAACAGAAAGATATAATCTAGAAGTTTTTTTTTCTCTTCTGTGATTTAAGCCATTCAAAAATGTTCACATTTGTTCTTTATTGGGATAGATAGTGCCACTCGATAGGCTCTGTAGACGATAAGCCACCTGACAGTGCGTTTCAGGTTTAGGCAAAACTCGCTCACAGCAACTTATTTACTAAAATGAAAACTTAACAAAGTGCAAATAATTAAATAGCTGTAATAGTTTTTATTTATTATTCTTATCTATTTTCTTATTAGACAAAAATCCCCATCTCCATTTTCTCTTTAACGTTTTCAAGTCTTAATTCTTGCAAATAGCCGAGATAACAAAAGGAGCCTTTGTCTAGTTCTCGCGCTTACCGCTAGATGGCATTAGGTGTGGTGTTGTGTCGAGATTATGTAATTTTCAGCTCGCTTCAGACAATGAAATTACTACCGAGTTTACATGCTGAAACCTTGTTGTACGTAATTGAAGTTGTTCAACATGTTTGTGGCGGATAAGGGGATGCGAATGTTAAATTACGTGTTCTAAACAAGTATCAGATACAAAGAATTTAACGAGAGTTCGTATAATATTCAGTTTATGATACATTTTGACGAGATAATTTCGTGAAAGGTAAAATAAGTCAATTTATTCGATGATATTTACTAAGCACCTTCTAATTTCTACTAATAGATACTATAAAGTTCTAAGACAGTATAAAGTTTTTTGCACAACCACATTTTTTTTTTTTGTCATTGGCAATTTTTTGCTTAACGATAATTACATCGGCAGACAACAAGCACGATGGATTGACGAACTTACACCCATCGCGTAGCACGCGGACTGAAAAAAAAAAAGCCTGTAACTAGAAGTGGGGTGATACAGGCTGTGATGATGATCTCAACTTAGTTGTTAGTAATAAGCAAAAGCTTGCTTTTCTAGATACTGTTAATTTTATTAACAAAAATTATATACATATTTACAATAAAAATAAAAAAAAAATAACTTACCTACTACTACTAACCTACTTAAAATTAAAACAAATTATAAACAAAAATAAATAAATACAAAAAACCTAATCTACGAGCCCCTTGGTGGAAGGGAGTGTGGCCAGAATGCTGGCAGCATTGCCACGCTGGATGGCAATGCTGAGTTTTTGCCCAAAGTAGGCCCCAGCATTCCGGTCACTCGTCACCTCCACCAAACGTTTGGCCAGGTCCCTATAAAGTTCGTGAGCGGCCGGCCCCCATGGACCTAAAGTCTCAACCCCAAACGGCACAAACATATACGACCGGTCTAAATAACTATATTTGTGCCGTTTGAGGTTTTCTGCTTTAGTCGCGGCAGCGCCAGCCTGACCTGCTGTTGCCGGAAGATGGGACGGCGCCAGTGTGTCAACACATGTAGCGTCCCAAACTAGCGGCCGCCCCATCTTCCATGGGATGAGGGTCATCCCGTCGGGTCTCTTGCCGTCGTCCCGCATCAGCCCATTAGGTTCTAAAATAGACGGGACGCCGGCACTAACAAAGGCCCGACGGATAATATCATTTAAGCTGGCGTGCCGCGGTATTCGCCCTGCGCTCTTAACGCATGACAATCCATGGTGGCCGAAACGATCTGCCATTTCAGTGCACACACAACGATGAGAAACCTGACAAGGGGCACCTACGCGTAGGGAAACAGCTAACCGGAAGGTATTATTATCTAAAAGATTACCAATGTTTTTGGATGGCAGAGCATGCAGCCAAAGCCCCGACTCCCATTGAGTGACAGCAAGTAGGCGAGCACGCTCTTTAGGAGAACTTGAAGTATTAATTAGAGTTTTAAGTTCTAACTCACAGAGCGGCCCATCCCACTGCCTCTGAGAAGCGGGAGTTTTGGGAAAAGTTTGGCTTGGACAGGATATTTTCCAGCTTTCTACAGCCTCAGCTAGATAACTAATTTGAAAATTTGGAAGGGACGTTGATAAAATTGCGTTAACTAATTTTTGAGTGCTGAGGACTGACGATATGAAAGCTGGCAAAGAAACACTGGAAATTTTGCGTATACCGAGACCTCCAAACCTGACAGGTAGTGAAGCCTGACGCCAAGTACGATCGTCAAAAGGTGTGTTAAGTATGGTGGTGAGTGTATCCCTTTGAATGTTGTCAAGCTGTTGTAAAGGTACACTGTGATTCCAAAGCTGACAACATCTAAGAGAATACATAAATTTTGGAACAAAAAGGCAATATCGAATGATAAAATAAGCCATGTGAGCATTTATTTTTTGAAGGCGGTCCGAAACAGAGTAAAAATTTTGAATTTTGTCGTCCACAAAATCTTCTATTGACTCATCTAGGATCGGGGATCCTAAGAGGCGAAGTGATCTGTTGTCTAATACTTTGATGTTTGGAGCAATTTGTTCGAAAAGGTTTATTGTCTCATTCTTGGAAATCGTAGAATAATTTGGAATAAAAAGTTCGCATTTCGAAAAATTTTGGGTGAGACCTATTGTACTAAAATCTGTGATTAAATTTTGTAGATCTTTAAGTACAGTTTTTACATCGCCTCCTAAGGTCCCGTCATCTAGGTACCACACGTTAAATTTGGACTCTAATTTTTCGATGATTGGATGGATGGCTAATGAGAAAATAGCCGGTCCAAGCGGATCACCCTGTTGACACCCAACTTCTGAAGATAGCATGTTGTTCTTGTAAATTAATTTTGAAGGTTTACCATAACACTGCCAAATGAAATTATAAATGAAGGGAATTTTGTCTTTAACTTGGGCCAAAAGAGTGTTTCTGTCAACAGAATTAAAGGCGTTCTTAACGTCCACCTTCAGCAGCACTTCACCTCCTTGGTGATGTAAAAAAGTTCTAAGGGCGTGCACCGCCGCCTCACAGCCACCACGCGAACCAAAACCCAACTGCAAAGGTTGGAAAGTGTTGCAGAGTGATTCCTTTATGTGTTTTACACAAATTTTTGCTGTAAGGCGACGATACACTGTACCAACAGCTATTGGCCTTATGCCACCATCTTTTTTAAGTAGGGCGCATAAATTAGCTCCGTACAAAAAGGGTACAATTGCGTCATTCACTTTGCCTGCTAGCATTAAATTCACTAGAGCAGCTAGTTCTTTGAGTAGGGAGTCCCCGTTTTCGCCGCAACTGGCACTAGTTAAATCTTTTAAATGTTGCGGCGTAAGAGAATCAAGGCCCCCCGCTGAGCCGCTGGGAAAAGATGCTATCGCAAAAATGATGTCGTCTAAAGTTGCGGTAAGAGCATCCTCCTCAGTAACACTAGCAGGCGAAGGAAGAGCTTGATTAGCTGCTGATGGTGGATGTTTTTCCTTCAGTGCCAACAAAGTGTCCGGAGTGTTTGGTGCCAATGTATCATTAGAGAATAACAGTCTAGCCGAACCTCTAATATCTCCTTCACTCATTTTATCTTCCACTAAACGATATGACGTGCGGGAAGACATGGAACGAACTGGGTTAAACGAAGCTAAGGTGATATCAGGATTACTATTTGAATTTTGTTGACAATTTTGTTTTATTTTACTAGTAAGGGAATTTTGATCTGATGGGTTTTTCGGAACATGGAGAATTCTATACGGAAAAGTCAACAAGTGCTCCCAGGCTTGAAGTGAGTTGCTTGTATTTACTTTCCTGATGTCATCGATAAGACATCTGGCGACGCTTATACGAGCACCACGTGGAATTCTTTTTATAACTGGAAGTTTTGATTTGAAATTGCCTAAAAGTTCCCCAAAATTTTCAAAGTTTTCATTTTGAGGATGTACCTCGCTAGAGGAATTTGGAGCCGAACGGTGAGCTTTACTTAAATGAATTTTGAGTCCGCGATTGCCTTTAAAGAAACGTGACTGGGAGCACTGGTTGCACTTCACAAGATTTTCTGACGACACATTGGCAGGCATAAAGTTTGAATTTTGACCATCCGTCCGAGTAGCCGTATCCCGTTGCGAATTACAATCTAAATCGCGCACAACTGAAGATGAAGTGATTCTGGTCTCTTCATCGTGTAGAGGCAGCTGTCGCCTACAACGCCGATCCTGTTGGAGCGGCGGAGGCGACAAAAGCCTTGCGTCTTCTTCCGGAGTGTGAAATATATCATCGTCGCGCGGTGGGGACGAAGCAGCAAGCATATAAAACAATGAAATCAATCAAAAAAAATAACTTTAAAATATATACAAATTGCGTCAACATTGACAGTGTCCATTTCAAAATTCAAAGTTGTTTGAATATGCGCAGATCACATCACGACCACGACTTGGAGCCATAATATAAAATAAAACGTGGAAAAGGTGATTTTATTTTTTACAATATTGCTGTTACTTTGCAAATAAACAACTCTAAGCAATTTTAAAGATTAAATAATTATTTCAATAAATTTACAGCGCCATCTTTTTGACAGACGTCAGATATATATCACTGTTAATTAAATCAACCAAAACAAACCAAAGCTTAAAGCTCATTTCAGTATAATCATCGCCAAAACTGATTACACCGAAGTTTCTCCAAACTGGCAATCGTCAAAACTTTAACATTAATTCTCAAACATTCAAAATAATAACTCATCAGGGGCGATTCATCACTTGGATGTTATAATTTATGTTGCTCTCCTGAAATGTCAATCCCGATCTGTAACTCGTTTATAAGTTTTGGTGAGAAATACAGGTAATCAATGTAGAACGACTCTAAGGTAAAGATTTATTTATTTATTTATTTATCATTACAGATCACTATCTAATGCGATAGCGAAGCTAAGTATAAGTATAGTTAAGAATAACACAATACCCTTAACGCTATCTTCGTAAGATAAGATAAATGGAATAAAAAAGTATTTTATCGTTTGGGAGAAGACTCCCTAATAAAAGCAAGAAATTCATACATCACTACCGAATTATAACGTTTACTCCAAAAAAGTTCAGCCTTTTTTTCACATTCTGGATTTCTTCTAAGAATAGGGCGAAATATAACCTGTAGATTTTAAGCATCGACAATTGGCCAGATCTTAAAATCTTTCTCGGGCGAATCTACCCATAGCCATTTAAAAAAAGCGGACATCTCGCCCGCGGTCCAGTTTCGAGCGAGCGTGATGTTTGCGTCTAACACAAATTTTAACGAATGATTTCTAAAAACAAAGGATTTTATAAGTTTGACATCTATTTGGAGCGATTTTTGTCAGGTTTTTTTAATAGAAAGCTATTTAAGTTAGGGTGTTATTTAGCAGAATTTGATGAAAATGTGGTTAGCACGGCTTACAATTTTTTTACTGTATCGGGGGCGATGGTCTTCGTTTGCTATCCCGCTCGCTCACATGATGCGATTGGTACGGCACGCGATGCCCATCGCCACCAGATTTGCATGATAAGACCCCAGTTCAGTTTTAAAACAAACTTGTTACAGAACTGTTTTACAATTTCGTGTAAAGCAATAATCTTAGCAATAATTATCAAGTATAATAAAATGCAAAGAGTTGAGTTACGTTAAAACTGCCTTGAATAAATATAATTTATTTTCATGAATAAAAATTTGAGCAAACCACATGAGAGCTAATTGGATTAGGGATTTTTTGTCAAACAAATTCATACCAGTGTTTTAAATTACATCACGTCATGGGATGAGATCTATTGGGATGAAGACGGAACAAGCCTATCTGAAGTGTACTTTTTTTTTGTTGTTGTGGTGATGTAAAAAGAAGCTTAAAAAAAAAAGAAGAAAAAAAAAATTGTACGGGAAGACCACTAGGTAAACTGAAGTCTGTGAAAGTCGTGCGAACCGGTGTATACCGGTGGCGCTCTAAAGTGTAGGCTTATATGTATTGTGCAGAATAGTGGCCGTCTTCTGGCTGATGATGATGATGACAGCATAAATATTAAAATTGTGACCAAAGCGAAACGTTTTAGGCATTAGAATCGTTAAAAAGGTTCTTCCTTGATCAATCTACGGTCAGACCGGATTGTACCGGGTCTGACTGGTTCTCCTCGTCAACAAATTACGTCACTAAAGCTTCCACGGTAATCTCGTAACGACGTAAACAGATGGGAAACTGGAAATTTTGCGACCAAACTCTGAAACAAAGTTTGATAAGTTAGTTAAAAAGATGCAAACCTGGCTAGCTTACCTCGATAATCTCAGTTACAAGATAACTGAAACTTTGTTGAAGGTTTAAATGAACGAGAATTAGTTGCTTAAGGTAACGTGTAAAAGTCCTATAATTACTAACCTACGTCAAAAAAAGAGGCGGTTCTCAAGCCGACTGTTTTTTTTTATAAATTCATTTCGAGGTTTTTGATTTCAAAAACAACCTCTACAGTAAGAACGGGCTGTTCACTTGTGGTCAGCCATCCAAAAACTGGATGTCATGTATAAAGCGGACCTTGTGCTGATTTGAATTACCTTACGTATTTTCATTAAGAGTGGACCAGCTGCCGAATCAAGAAGGTCGCGTCATTCTTAGGCAGAGCTCGAAGAGCACGTTGTTTGAAATTGGCAAGATTAGGTATACTACCTTCACTGCACTTCAGGTCCTTCCTCCTCCCGTATTGGGGAGGTGACCCTCATTCCTGAGGTTGAGCGGCGGGGCAACTACCCCTTGTGAACAATGGAGGGTGCGAGCGGTCCAGCCCAAGCAGGGTGGCGCCTCGAGTACCCTCGTGGTCGTGGTGACCAGGCTGGCCATCATAGTTTGGTGGCGATTCTTGTTTCTTCTGAATCTCATCTCTGTGTGCCGCTTCCCACTTCCTCTTCTTTCGGTCCAGCCACTACGAGACCACGAGGGATAGCACACATTGTACGTACGTCAGGAGGACGGGTCTGAGATGGGAGTCTGGCCCTTTGCTAGTGCGGTCGAACATGCGACAGATGAGGCACGAACTCCCCCACCGTATCGGTCTTCAAGTCTTGAGCGATGATGTCATTATGTACGTACGGGCTGGCCCCCTGAGATGCCCCTGCTCCTCCCGGGGTGTGAGATGGAGACGCAGTCTCCGCAGTAGCAGCCGCTCTAACAGCTTCGCGATGTGTGGCAGTAGCTCTTTGGGGCGGTAGCTGGCCAGTTAATGTCAGTCCTTGCCGGACTTCTGGAAAACGATGACCTTGCCAGTCTTCCAGTACGCGGGGAAGTGCAGGGTCAGGCAAACTAGTCCCCTCATCGGCATCCACTTCGAAGCGGCGTTCGGAATCCCGTTAGCTTTATCAAAATGTTTTGAGCTCCGCGTAAGAATACCACGACCAATACCGGCATGAATCGGCAGCTAGGCTGGATGGTAGTCTACTTTTAAGCTATGTAAATAATCAAAGAAAAATAAAGTCTTCAAACATTTTTACGTCTGTATGAATACTCGATAGAGACCAAAACGTGTATATTCTATTAAAAGAGCAGTTTGAACAGCAATCGAATAAAGATTTTTCAATAAACACTCCGTTGTAGAGGATTGCACTCGTAGCACCTCGTAGCGCTACATTCGTAAAGGTGTTACGTTGTAGAGGTTCTACGAGCGCTGCTACAGATGAATCGAATGAATCGTGTTGAATCGAATTCTTATTTATATATTTTTCTCCGTGAAGTAGTACTTTTACATGATTTTAAGGTCTTTAGATGGAGTTTGATGATATTTTTGTCACTGAAGAAACTTTAGAAGTGATGAAATTTATGAAATTCTTTGTATAATTTGAGTAATTGGATATTAACCCCCGAATACTGAAACGTTTGTTAACTTTGACGACAGATTAAGTCTATTGCTGTCTTTGTCATTTGCTTAGTTACAGACAATCGTAGTATTAGAATTAATCTGTTGTCAAAGTTAACACACGTTTCAGTATTCGGGGGTTAGTGATTGAAAGGTTTGAAAAACAATAGTGAAATGACCGATCCCAGTAAAGCACCTAAATGAATATTTTTAACGATAAAATATATCAAGGCAACAATCAATAATAGACGCTACAAATAAATAAAAATAATCATGTATTCTTTAACGATGAATTTCAGACGTACTTTATAAGGTGCTTAGTGATAACTATATCCAGAGGTTACTGTGTACTTGTATCTAATAAAAGTTAGCATTTTCAATAAATACGGTAACAAACTTTTTAAATTCGTACAAAAACATTTACTTAAAATTTTGTTATAATTTGCGAGGTAATTGTATGTGACTGGTTTCGTTTTTATCTCAATAAATAAATAAATAAGAGAACTACTTGCCTACAAAATTCAATTTCATCATATTTAAATTATCGGTTTAAAAATTATCTTCGGATAAATATACAAACGCCACGCCGTCTCGTGCAAGTAAACCCTCAAACCGGTCTTAGAACCTTCACTTCGCTCGGTCAACAATTTAAGTAGAATATTTCGGAACAAAACGGTTTGCCGAAATGAAATCAGTGAAAGCTTCTTGAGAGCTTCATTATCTTAAATCCTTAATCTGTGCTCAAAAGAAATATCAATTAAGGATTAAGACTCAAGGTAAAGCTCTTTTAAAATATCTAATAAATTTTCTAAAATATTCTCAAAAATTTTGAATATTAGATATTAAAATTGAATCAAAATATTGTACCTTGTCTAACAAGCCAGCTTATGCAAGGTGAGATGAAACGACGCGCGCGTCAGGGTTACGCTTCCGCGCATTGCTTGAAAAAGACCACCAGATGTGTTCAAAATGTTGGTCGGAATAACCGACTCAATTTAACGTGAGTATACCCGTTGTTTACAATGTGTCAATACCGCGTCAGGTTTCATAGCTTATAATTAGTAGCCCTGGATTAAAGGATATGCTACTTTTTAACCGACTTCCCAAAAAATACCGTTCCTTTAAAATAACGATGGAAACAAAGATAAGAAAGGTTCTTGAGTAGCGAACACGAACTGAAGACGCAGCGTAGGCAGGCCTACCACTAGGTGGACCGACGACATAGTGAAAGTCGCGGGCAACCGGTGCAAGTGGCACGTTGTCGGTCGGTGCGCCTATGTTCAGCAGTGGACGTCTTCTGGCTGATGATGATGTTGATGATGAAGATAATATGGTCAAACCGTGTGTTGCAGATATAGTCTAGCAGCCTATAATATCCATATATATATTATGAACTATAGTTTGTAATTTTGTTTGTTTGGTTTGTTTGTTATAATATCACTGTGATTTTATGCTGGCTTAATGTTAATGGCAAAAGAATGTTAATGGTTTGTATCTCTTTTGCATATTTAAACCCTTTCAAAGAATATTTAGCAATTAAAAGCTGTTTGTTATTGGAGATTTGAGGAATGAGCAGTTGGAGCGAGTTTATTTAGAAAAGATTATAAGACAAAGTTAGAATTACATTGCGATATCTATTAACAAAATTATGTTTATACTGTTGAGTTTAAAAGCGAATTTATTCACGAGTATCTTAAGGATTACCCTGATGCCGGGGCACTAGAATACGGCATTTTTATCCCTTGCTTGTAGTAACGGCCTACTAAAAGAGGACCTCTGGGCTCCAGGTTGGTTAGCGGTGGGGCTCTAACCACCATCTACCGAAGCGAGCTCGGAGAGGATGACAGCGTCGAGTGGTGGACGCTGATGTAGCCTTAGGTGTCTCACGACAGCTGCTAGCTGATCTGGGAGGAGCTGAAGCGTGGTGCTGAGGGCTCCGGTGCATTCCCTTGGAGATCCCGGAACCCTCGGTCAAACACCAAGCCAGGCCACCGGGTATAATCCCACATAATCCGGCTGCAGTCGGGTACATTGTGAAGATTTCGCCATCTCAAATTTTAAAATGAATTTGATGAATGAAAATAGAGGTGTCAAAAACTACGGAAACAAGTAATAATAATAAAATAAAAACTATATGATAACACTCAGGTTGAAAAAGAGGAATCCAACGACACCTTACTCATTAAAATCGGTCAAGGCGTTTAGGCCACAGAAGGTAAATTTAATACAGGGTTATAAGGAAAGGGTCGGGAAAGAGTCTAAGCCGGAAAGGGCTCATAGTACTCAACATTATGAACAAATTTTACCAATTATTAATTATGGGACCAACCCTGAAAAAAAAAAAAAAACAGCTGTTCCATACATTTTGTCGAGTGGCAAAGAAGACATTGCGGTATACACGTGTTTCGTAAAGGTCCAACAGTATTGAAAGGTACATAATGAACAGCTTTTACTATGGGACCAAAACTGCGAAAAAAACGAATTGCGAAAAAAAAAAAACTGCTGTTTCATACATGTTGTCATTGATATTTTTCTATGGAACAGCTGATTTTTTTCGCGATTTCATGGTTGGTCCCATAGTAAAAGTTGTTCATAGTATAATGTTCAGAGCATTCTGCCAATCATTCTATACCTGCAGCCTATAGGTCAAGCGCACGAAAAAATCATACAATGCCCTACGCATCCAATACAACAACGCCTTCAGGGCGTTATTGAGGCTGCCACCGTATTGTAGTGCTTCAGGGATGTTCGCAGACGCCCGTATTGACGGCTACGCAGCAATAGTGCGCAAACGGGTTGCGTCTCTGATGCGCCGCGTGCGGGGCAGCTCCAATATGTTCTAACCTGCAGCTGTTCAGAGTTCACCTCGAGGATGGATCTAGATTGTCCAATAATGCAGCATTGGACTAGGCTGCATGTTGAGCACTCTGGGTCCAAACCTAAATTTAGACTGCGCTAAGAGTTATTTTTTATTCTTGGTTTGTTTTGTGTGTTTGATTGATTTTTATGTTATGATAGTAATTTTGATTTTGACTTTTAATGTAATAATTTGATTTTATGTAATGTGCCCACGACTATGGACTGGTTCCGAAATAAATGATTTTTAATTTAATTTAATTAATTTAAATCACTTAAATAGATATTATCTCTATGGTGCGGTAACATAATGGTGGAGGTTGTATACTTTTTTTTATTATATTAAAATATTTATAAGCTATATATTATAATATTTATATATATTTATAATATTTATTTATTTTTATTTATAGCGATAAGGCCGCCAGTTGTTACACTACTTTTTAAAGTCTGTTTATAAATTATGTAAAATTTGTGTGAACAATAAAGAGTTAATCTATCTATCTATCTATATTTGAGGTTCCTTTAAAAAGTTATGTAACAGTAACAAAAGTTAGTTGTAAAAACTAGAATGTATATGCCATGTTATGAAAAAATTATGTGCCATTGGAACTGCTTCCGAGGTAATTTAGTGCAATAAAATATAATACATACATGCCTTTCAATAACACCTTGTATATTCGGCGTAATTACTGGGCATAAAGATATTTTACATCTAATATCTCAGGGTGACGAACGCAGTGCATTGCCGCGCATGGTTTTGAAATTTAAAATCTGTATGGCACAAAATTGTTATGGGCAGGCGTGAAGCTTAACAGCTTCTAGCTAGCATGTCAGGTGAGAGCGAGGCTAATATCGTCAAAAAAAAAAACACAGTTTTTCACGGTTTAGATAACAGTCAAATTATTTAAAGAATCATCGAAACCGGAAAACATTTGGCCTTTTAGTAAGGACAGGCGATATTCTCTAATATTCATAGATTCTAAGATTCTTACCTCAAAATATAAGACCAAAAAAAAACCACCATTCGTTAGAACAAGCTCGTCAGTTAATTACATTCGTTCTTACTTGAAGGTAATCGGATTTAGGTTACTAACTAAGACTACATAACTAAGAGAAGTTTTGTCGGTGGTGGTTTATGAGGAGCCAGTAGCTTGAACAAAGCTTGTCTTTTAAGGCATTTAATCGAGTTAACAGTTCTCTCGCTCGCACATTTTAAAATTATTGAAGATATAAAATCACTGATTGTGAGTTTTCAAATGATGTGTCTATTTCTAGTAAGATTACTAATGTTTTGAAGTTATTAGAGTTTTTTTATCTTTAGTTTGACGAAAGATATCGAACATAAATTGGAAAAAATTGGTTAATTTTTCGATCTTTGCCGTCAAATTAAAAGATTTCAAAACGATGTTTTCTCTAGAATAGTTTTTGGAAATCTTCACTTTATTTGATGAATAAACATCAACATGAACTAAACAATCTAACTATTTTCATGTAGTAGGCTAAGTAGTTTAGGTAGTTGTAGTTTGTTTGTATTTTGCTTAGTTAATAAAGGCACTTGCCCGTTAATAAAAAAATATGTAACTAACTAGGTTAGGTATATTATCTAACACTAATAAAAAATAAATTAGTTTATGACTTAGTTACATTTATAGAGTTATAGTTTTTCGCTCAATATTATCGCATGCTGCCTTCATCTGTAACTATTGTGACATTTAATTATAATTATTCTACTTGTGTAATTTTTTTCACACTGTATTGGTGTACACAGTGTAGGTGAATATAAATTAATAAATAATATTAGCATACAGCACCATGACATTGTAAGGCCCAACGCTAATTGGGTAATAATACAGCCACAAACAAATGATAGGTGTTTCGAACTGCAGCCGAGAGAATACTTAGGTATAAGGTCTAGTTACAGTGAATATCCACTTCTCAAAACGCATCCACTTCATAATGAACACTTCTCAAAATGTCTACATTATTTTATGTCAAAGCATACATTTAACATTTGTTTTAGTTTAATTAAGTTTTTACTTTTAAGTTGTATTTTAATTTTAAGCATGAGTTTTTTGTAAACTTGATAATTATTATGTATACTTTTCTTGTAAAAGATTCAACTTGTTTTACATAACAAATTACTTACATGGCAAAGGCATCTCATTGCAGGGAGAATTCTGCGTTACATGGTATTCTTCAGTTGTTTTTGTCTCTATCAGTCCGTCAGCGTATTTTCAAAACCCGGCGATATTACTACGACCACGCAAGTACTCGTAAATAATCAAATTGAGAGCCCCCAGATGCCACGTGTAGAGAAGACAAATATGTATTTTTTTGTTATTTGTTTTGTTATTTTCTTCAAAGGTTTCGGTAAAATTTACAAATAAAGACTTTGATCCTCCTACCAGAAAAAAAACATAGGTACTAGCTGTAGCGTTTGTGTTTTACTACAGTGTCACATCTCTAGTTTTCTTGGCAACCTTGCTGATAGGATGTACATTCTTTTGACAAATTTTACCTATCATTATATTATTATAAGCCACCAGCCATCGCAGAGTTATGGCACTAGTTTCAAATCGTTGTCCTATGTATATAATTTATAGTTTGAACAATGAAGAGTTGTATATCTATCTATAACGGAACAAATACTTGTTTTGATATAATATGATTTGTGCCTACGCTGTTTGGGACAGGTATACATTTTCCCACGCTCTTTAAGTACCACAATAAAGATTCTATGCCAATTTTATTCTTAATTCGTTGTGTGTGTACATGTGTGTAAAATGTGTTTGTGTTTTTGTGTGAGTGATTGTTTTTGCGTGTGGGAGGTGTGTGTGTTTGTGTGTGGGGGTGTGTGTATTTTTTTTATAAACAGCGGGGCGCTGCTAGTGACCCATATTATTCGGTCGAAGATGTTGAACTCGCTTAACCTTAGATTACACCTTACTCTCAAGTCGGAACACATGGTTAAGTTCATCGTAACAGATTTTCGTCTTTAGGGAAAAAGCTAGCGAAACAACCAGTAGTCAGTACTATGCTATTCAATTCTTACAACGTGTTTCTGCTTTAAAAATTCAAGCTCACTGCTGTTATATTAATATGAGGCTATGGCGGCGAGGCGTTTGACCGCGCCAACCAATAATCTATGATCAATTCAATATGTCATATGACTAAAGTTAATACTACTGGTTCTTAGTAGTTTATCGACGACAAAGAGCTCTAAAAGTCTGCTTATATCAAACCAAATGGCCTCAGTTCCCAGGCTGTCTCAATAAACATCAGTGGGTACATTACCAAAATGGCCACTCGGTTGTTGTTAAACGGACATAAAAAAAACTCGTTATTAGTGATGGACGAGTTTTCCTTTCAACCGTCTTTGTATGTAGTTGTTCTAGGATGTTTAATGAATGTTTTATTTGAGTAGAACAAAGAATCAATAAAATCATGAAGAATTTTTTAGATCAAAAAAGTTGTGGCTATGACACCTACTTGATCTCTATTCATCACGCGTCTGATCATTTTTTTTTTCAAGCGGATAGGCTGAAAAGTATAATATTTTCAAGTTAGCGTGGATGTCAATATTCCGAATAATGTTTAGTAATCCGCAGTAATGCACTGCGCTCGTCACCCTCAGATATTAGATTTTAAATATCTTTGTGCCGTGTAATTTCATTGAAGACATTGCGCTTCAATTCGGAACACAGTTATGTTTATTTTGCTCACTACTGGTTACGACTGTACTTCACTAAGAAGTAATAACTGATTGATGAAATAGTTTTTTTTTTTTCAAAACATGCCACCAGTGGTTTTTCCGACTATTTGTAAAGTTCGAATAACGCCAATCATTGCGCCGAGCTCTAATTTCGACGTTCGGCCGCGACAAACAGTCAATGCGGCCACACAGTGGTTGGGATAGGTAAAAACGGCGGAAAAAAACGGAATGGCCAAATATTTGCCATCAAACGCGAGTCAAAGCGATTGCTGTGTGCGTAGTGCATAGTGTCCTTTTTTCGAATTAAAATTCTATGTGATTGTCCGGATAAAACTGAAAAAATTGACTATTGGTACAAAGGTACAAACAAAAATTTGAAAAGTATAAAAGTTAGTTCAATAGTTATATAGAAAACTATACATTCATTGACAAAATGATGTAATTTTAATTCAGTTGACACGAATAAAAAATTACGCCCATAATCCACGTTTGACGTGGAAAATACACTAACCAGAAAAATTTAAAGTGTCTGACGACCAAACAACATAGGTAAATCTCATTTTCATTTCAGCTGAATTTTGCCGAGTTAAATCAGTTACAGACCTTCAATGCCAACACTCAAAAACATTTCGGTGCCTAACGCAATTAGAGACATAACAAATGCTTTCAAAACCTACATGTCACACGAGAGCCTGTTATTGCTGCACCAATCTACTATTTGCAACGCAACCCAACAGCGCATGATCCTTATTACAAAGCAACAAAGTTTACTTGTGAAATTCGAATATTTCATGGGTATTTTGTTGTCCAAAGCTGGCCAGAGACAAATGACAGTGATATTGGCAGTTAAGCCGACTAGTGTTGTATTTTTTTGTCCAGAGTTTTTAAGTTCGTTCCAATGTGTTCGCGTAAAGTCTGTTAGATGGATGTTTGGGTCGGTTTTGAGCTATCCGTCGATTATTGAAGCGAGGTCCTTCCACGAAAGAATTTTCCAGATTTTTATATTTCCTTTCAATCAAATCATTTATTTTCAATAATACATGTCAATAATGGTGTTATAAATCATTTTAGTACCACGCTGTATCTAGTCTGCAAGCAGACTTGCAAATATTTTATGTTATAGAACTATACTATAAAATGATATATTATTATTGTTACATAAATTGTATTAACGATTAATAAATTCTTCGATGCTATAGAAACCGTTGCTAAGAAGCCAGTGAGTCAACGTATTTTTAAATTAATTTCTTCCAACACTTTAATGTCATTCGGTATCTTGTTATAATTATATTGATATACACATATTATAGACATTTCTTACATAAATATCCTTAATGGCGCGAGGTTGAGATAATAGGTTAGTGAACTTGGCTCTTTTTTGACGGCTCTTCACTTCGTTTCCTAAAATAATCAGGATTTTTTTTGGTGAAAACACTAATAGCTTTAATGTACATACATGGCAAAGTAAGAATATTACATGCTTTAAAGAGTGGTCTGCAGCTGTCCAAAAATTAAGCTCTATTTATAACACGAACACAGCGCTTTTGTATCTTAAATACTCTATGTCGACTGAGTTACCCCACATTATCAGGCCGTAGCTAAGCAGAGATGAGACATAACTATGATATTCCACCAAAGCAGCCTCCATAGACACAGTCCTCTATTTCTCTGTTGTTGCATGGTGATTTTTTTATTTTTGATTGATACAAATGTTAGTACAATAATAATGTCTAACCTACATTCTTCCTGCATTTTTTGTACATATTTAACTGTAATTCCAAAATCTTTTAAAGCTTATTGAGTAACTCGGGTCTGACCAGTAAGAGACATAAAATTATCCAATCTATTTTTTTTTTCACAAACAACATTTTATTATAAAAAGGGAATAATCATTCGAAATTTGCGATTTTAAAGTATCCAAAGTTGTTTAAGAAATCCATCATTCAGAAACTAGATGTTATGTAATAGCAAGTAGTGCTGCGTGTAAAAACAAACGTTTTATCTTTGGTGTTTACGGTCGCCGATTTTTTAAAAATATAATTTTGTTTCGTTATATACAGTTATCTACATAGCTGTATATAACGAAACATTTTTTTTTTACTAATTTCATACAATGACATAAATAAAAAACACTTATCATTGCCAAATAAGTTCTGCGTAGGTACTACACTACTCACACAAATTTCTGTATTATGTTCCCATGTTCATTAACATCACACATTTATCTACCAAAAATGCCAAATCTCCCGAAACTCCTCAACCAATTTACCCATACCGGGTAATTTACCAATGATTTACGACAACACAGCCGTTGTACGTTCCTACATAATTCATTTTAATGAGCTATTACAAGACAGTACAAGCTTTTGGTACATGTACACTGTGTTTTAACTCAACTAAGAATTTTATTTATAGTTTCTATTACACAAAAAGAGTGAATTAATTATTATAATATTTGAGGAAATGTATTTTTAATGAACGCTTTACACTCATAGTTCCCACTCGGATTGGTCTCAGTTCTGAGGAGACTACGCTACTAAAACTACAATATACTACACCCGGTCCCACTTTTTTGAGTATTTTTTAACATAATATTAACTATTCTAACTAATATTATAAATTCGAAAGCAACTCTGTCTCTTTATCTGTTTGTGTGTGTCTACGTCTGGGTCCAAAGCCACTGATATAGCTTTCAAAGTGTGCAAGCTGAAGTGGCAATGGGTAGGCCACATCACTCGAGGAACCTATAACCGGTGGGGAAGAAAAGTTCTTGAGTGGCGACAATGAACCGGAAATCGCAGCGTAACTAGGTGGACTAACGACATTGTGAAAGTCGCGGGCAACCGGTGGATGCAAGTGGCCCCTTGTCGGTCGGTGTGGCACTCTAAGGGGGGCCTCTGTTCAGCAGTTGACGTCTTATGGCTGATGATGATGATGATATCTGGGTGTTTGTCGCGTTATTACGGCTAAACGGCTGAACGGATCGAGTTGACATTTTGCATAGATATAGCTTTAGGACCGAAGACGGACATGGCTGCCTTTTTTTTTGTTCGTCCACGCGAACGAAATTTCGGGTAAAAGCTAGTAGAATATATATTATATTTTGTCTCTTCATTACATTATAATACATTTGCATTTTTTCACATATTTTATCAATGTGTGTGGTTTATCGATGTACGTATTTATCAATGTATTTTATCGATACAGTATGGTTAATTGTGTTGTCTATTTTGTAGCTTAAACATACACTTTCTTTACTGGTCGAGCTACCAAAAATCCCTAGCCGCGATTTATACTGCATCACAATACTTTTATTACAGTTTAGAATGATACCATTACAATCAAACCATCCTTAACAGAGCGAAGCCGTAGCTAGTATTTTAAATAGATACTTATACATATATGATATGCTATTGCTAAGTACAGATGTAAAATAAGCTCTATCACCCTTGATTTTACAGTTTTCTATCTTTTTTGTGAAAGTAACCTTAGCAAAGTCTTTTGTGATACACTTCATTGTTAAATTGTACAATGACCAGTCCAGCCGTCAAAAAAAGAACAAACGGACAGACATGAAAATATAACTTCTCACATCTCAGACAGACGATCTCTCGTGCATCAAACTAATATTTAAAAATGAGCAAATTTGTGAGTAAGTGTGCTTATTCCCACACAACCCCGTACCGGTTGAACGGATTTGGATAAAATTTAATAGCTTATAATTATTATTATACCTTGGACATAGGCTACGTTTTACCCTGAAGATAGCGGGTGAAACCGCGGGGCTATTTCATAATTATTATTGTAATGAATGTTTAATAGTTTTGTATACTACAATAGGTTCATACAATAGGCGTATAATATCAATAAGTGCAATTTGAAATAGAATTAATTAAACACAAAGTTGACCCGTGTTTGTCCTAAAACTGCGGCCAAAACCACCGGAGGGTAGGCAGCATCGTCCTCTTAGTAAGCGGTGAGCGTTCTACGATAGCCAAGCCAACTGCCAAGATGGGTTTATAGGACCCCCTTTCAAGGGGGTTGCCATTGTTCAACAGTGAATGTCTTATGGCTGATGATGATGATAATGAAAGCAGCAATTATATCTGATTGGTGCAAATTACAAACCAAATCCCACAATATACTCAAGATAAGCCATTATCTCGGCTTCAGAAAGTTACACCTACACCGTACACTTACTACACCCATCCAGCGCAGCGTCGCACTATCTCGGTAATAACAATATTAACTCTGGAACAAAGGTTGGTACTAGTTGTCTCACGTGGCAAAGCTATACGTTTCCTATTGCTTTGGATTTGGCTAGTAGGTAGTTTGAGGACTGTTTTGTGGTCTGCTTGTATCAGAAAATAAAAGTAAGCATGATCACATGCCTTTTTCAATAAATTCTTATTAGTGTTAAGTGTTGAATGACTACTGCAGTTACTAGCAATTTAGATAAATTGACAAATGTGACTGAATTTTATGAAAATGGCACGCCGCGGGTTTGTGTGGGGCATCCCGTGTTCGAATTGAAAGGTACTGAAACGCACTCCTGCCAGCCTGCAGTATACCGTCTCTCCTATGTTTTGAATATATAACTTCAACTCCATTCGCCAAGCCCGCACATTTCACGCTTTCGCCTCGCCCACGCCCACAGTATACTCTTAACATAAGTCTAAAAGTTTTCTAAAAGTCTTAAGAAAATCTATTAGTCTGATTATATCTATTGAATAGTGCCGTTAGTTTTACTACGCTAAACAAATTTTTCATCGCTGTAACATCGCTCGCGCGTAGAGCAGTAGACGACTAATGCGATGCAAGCGAATGACTAATGTTGGCACAGAGCATTGTACCAGCGGTCACGTTGCGAGGTATATCGCTATCTTGCTCCCGTGTTATATTAAAATACTGATTATAGGAAGTGGATCAGTATGCTGAGTGAAGTGGAAAAGAACAGAGAGGCGATCCTTATCGACGAGATGCTATTTTGTATGTTGTGTTAGTATTTTTTTACTGAAATAAATAAAAAAATAAAAAATAAATGTAAAACAAAGCTTTTTTGCTTTCTTTGACGCCTAATGTTCCATCAAACTAAAACTTCAATATTAATTTGGGGGCCGCTAGCACACTGCGGGCCGAGATATGAGCGGGAAAATAGCTATTTGTCTACATTGCGAAGCTTCTAAGAAGTAGATATTTTAAAAAAAACTACGATTCCCTAAGGTAAGAGTTAAATCGTTTATGATACCATAGTCTAAAGAGTTCTAAGCTTCCTATGGTGTATAACGGTACATTACGGCGGTGAATCAGCGGCGGCTTGGCTCGGCGACAAATCGCTGTATAAATCAAGCTGCACGCCAGCGGGGGCCGGGAGGTGCTACGCCTTCAATGATTCATTGGCTTGTTTATAATAAGGACGGTTGCGATGCGATCGGAATTCAGGATTCGGATTATTGGCTAGAACTAGAGCAACGCTGAATGGACGCCTACAATTAATTTAATCAATATCCTCCTTATTATATATGATTACCATAAGGACACTATGACGCGGTACCTAACCTTAGATCCCTTATCAAAAAGATTCGATTAGATAAATCTCTATGATGGAGCTCCAAGCACTGTAAAGACTGATTGCTCACGTTAATTAGAAAGTTTGTAACCAATAATATTGATAGCAATAAAGTAACCAAGAAAAGAATATTGTGTGAATCCAGTTTACCGCATACAAATTCAATTTTTTATTATTATTAATTATAATTAGTTCTTTTTTTTTTTTTTTTTTTTTATATAATAGGTGGCAAACAAGCGACGGGCCTCCTGATGGTAAGTGGTCACCGCCGCCTATGGACACCTCCAATACCAGAGGCATTGTCAGTGCGTTGCCTACCTTTGAGGACTCTATACACCCTTCGTTTGAAGCAGTCTACACTATATTTCGGTGGAAAAACCGAATGAGGTAAGCCATTCCACAAGCTACATGTACGTGGAAGAAACAATCGATTAAATCGAACAGTACGAGACTTCCACGTATCTATAATATGTGGGTGGCATTTCTGGCGATGGCGGCCGGTTCGATGGTAAAACCGGGATGGAGGAATGAGTTCAAAAAGTTCATCAGAGCATTCCCCGTTATAATATCTGTAGAACAAGCTGAGCGAGCCAACGTCCCGGCGCAAGCTCAGCGGCTCTAACTTGTCGGTTAGTTTCCGGTCATCAACAAGTCTAACGGCTCTTCTCTGCAAGGAGTCAAGAGGGTCGAGCTGGTACTTTGGTGCACCACTCCAGAGATGGGAGCAGTACTCCATGTGTGGCCGAACTTGCGCTTTATACAATAAAAGGCGCTGGTTCGGCGTGAAGTACCGCTTTGCTCTATTAAGTACACCAAGTTTCCTAGAAGTTAATCCGGCCTTGCTCTCCAAATGACTCCTAAACTGGACCTCGCTAGAAATGTCGACGCCCAAAATGCTAAGGTTCGGCGACAAGATAAGGGGAATGCCCTGAAAACTGGGTGAACATGCAAACGGGCTTTTCTTAGCGGTGAACGCTATTGCTTGTGTCTTGGAGGGGTTAAACTGCACCAGATTTTGCTCGCCCCAGCAAGTTACTAGCTCAAGACAGCAATCAAGTGAAGACACAAGCTCTGCTCTCCTTTTCATAACCTCGTCCTTACAAGCATTAGCACGGCCCAGATACTGAGCATCACCCGTGCTATCGTCCGCATAGCAATGGATGTTGCTAATTTGCAACAAATCATTGATATGCAGGACGAATAGCGTGGGTGACAGCACGGACCCTTGTGGAACACCGGCATTAATTGACATGGTCGCAGAACAAGCGCCGTCAACGACAGCTCTTATGCAACGACCACTCAAAAAGTTGCCAATCCACCTGCAAAGCCCTTCTGGTAAGCCATAAGATGGTAATTTAGCTAGAAGAGCCTCATGCCAAACCCTATCAAACGCCTTAGCGATATCTAAGCTGACAGCAAGAGCTTCACCTCTACTCTCAATAGCTTCACCCCAACGGTGAGTGAGATACACTAGAAGATCACCGGCAGATCGACCGTGACGGAAACCATACTGGCGGTCACTAATCAGCTGATGATCCTCTAGATATCTCAAAAGCTGAGAGTTGATAACTCGCTCCATCACCTTGCAGAGTAATGAGGTAATCGCTATTGGCCTGTAATTTGATGGATTTGAACGGTCACCCTTTTTAGGTACAGGGTGAACATGGGCGACCTTCCAGCAAGACGGCACGATACCGTTATTGTAAGAGAAGGAGAACAGACGCGTTAGAACAGGTGTTAACTCCGGAGCACATCTTTTTAATACGATCGCTGGAATGCCATCCGGCCCACTCGACTTTCGCACATCAAGGGACAACAGTTCACGCCGCACAGCCTTCTGCGAAAAGCGTACTTCCGGCATTGAGCTCGCACAATTAGACCGCGCAGGCGGAACTGCTCCCCCGTCGTCAAGAGTCGAGTTAGAGGCAAAAAGAGCACCAAGGATATCGGCTTTCTCTTTTGCACTATGGGCCAGGGAGCCATCCAGCTTACGTAAGGGTGGAAGCGTAGATTGGCAAAAGTTTCCCTCAGCAGCTTTGGCGAGCGACCAAAAAGCGCGGCTACCTGCAGGATAACTTGTAAGTTGTTCACCAATCCGGCTTATGTGAGAGAACCTTGCTCGGGTGATGGCCTTTTTAGCAAATCTAGAAGCAGCATTGAGTTTCTTTTTATATTCAGCAATCTTAGGATCTTTGCTCAATAATGCCGCAGTCCAGGCTTTGTAAGCTGCCATCTTGACATTAGCAGCATCTGCACATGACTTATTAAACCATGGACGACTCCGGCCGCCAACGCGTACATTGGAACTGGGAATGAAACACTCCATTCCTTGTAGTACCACGTCAGCAACGGAGTCGGCACATATGCTAGGATCATCTGACGAGAAACTCAGCTGCTGCCAGGGATATGAAGCAAAAAATTCACGTAACCCATCCCAATCTGCCGAAGTGTAATGCCAAACCCTTCGCTTTCCAGTAGGAAGAGCTTTGGATCGCGAAGTCGAAACAGATGTTCTAATGAGGCAGTGGTCTGATTTGCCTAGAGGCGCATCAACCACTATCTGGTAATTGGCAGGGCGTGAGGTCAGCATGAGATCGAGTAAAGAGGGATCGTGGTCAGCTATATCTGGTATCCTCGTAATTCCAGTGACCAGCTGACTAAGGCCAAAAGTCAGAGCAAGTTCATGAGCAGCTCTACCTGCGTGATCAGTCTTGCGGGATCCTAACCATTCGGCATGGTGACCATTAAAATCACCAAGGATCACTATTTCTGCGGTGGGGAACTGCTCAATCACCTTATCCAAACCTTGCGAGATGTGCTCATAAAGATGAGTCGTTTCTGAATCACCGCTATGTGACCTGTACAGGCACACATACACCCGAGTTTGACCCCCATAATCTACGCGCACCCATAATGCAGAAATATCTGCTACTTCAAAACTCTTCAAACGTTGACAGCAAATATCCTCCCGTACGAACAAGCACACACCGGCGCGAGGCAAAAAAATGCGCTCTAATGCGTAGCCAGGGTAGTGCAGATATGAAGTGTCCGCGGGACTAGATATTTGCGTCTCC
Organism: Apocheima hispidaria; assembly: GCA_947579745.1. NCBI lineage: Eukaryota > Metazoa > Arthropoda > Insecta > Lepidoptera > Geometridae > Apocheima > Apocheima hispidaria. The sequence continues at coordinate 13,397,654 of OX388164.1, read as the reverse complement.
GTCAAAAAGAGGAGGGCTGGTTTAGCCGTTTCAAGGTGGTAGTGCACAGCGTTAAGATTGGAGTGGATGCCCCGGATATTGCAGAAGTCCACTTTAAAAGTGGATTGAAGGGCCGCTGATGAAACGTTTATCTTTTTGTTTTTCACAGCCATAAAAGAGAGGTTAAGAGTTGGGATTGATGACACACTTCCGACAAATAACTCAGGGACGAAATATAGTAATGAGCTAAAAGAGGCTTTAGTACGTAGAGTGAGTGACTGGTGGGCGTGGGGGACGGAAGGGCCCCCGGTCCCCCCTGGGAGCAACTGTCGGGATCCACTCCGGTCTCCTACTCCGGCACGACAGCAACTCCACAGGATTATGCGCCGGATGGCGGGACAGCCTCCCGGAGCGGAGGTTGGAAGTAATCCCCGGGTTCGGGTCCCCAACTATCCCGCGGGCGGCCAGCGGTCAGCCGTTTCACCGGGTCTCCCTGGACCCCACGACCACCTTTCACATCTATCAACTGCAGTCGCATTTTAAGCGCACTCGGTCCCAAAGTATTCACTAGTGTAGCACGTCATCAGGGGAGGGGGGAACTGGTTCTCCCGCACTAGTGGCGGAACACGTTAATGTGAACATCAACATTTGGCGACACACTTACACTGGAGGGTGGTAATGAACCAGGCGGGCACCCAGGGATGCCCTAGCACCATGAATTGTTTCAAGTGGAGTTGAAGCTCTGTCAGCATTATAATATAATAATATTAAAATACTGACAAGGCCTGCAGGGGATGCGGCGAGCACGCCTCCACGCTTACCCCCCAAAAAGAAAAACCCAAAAAGAAGTTCAAGAAAAAACTAACCAACACAAACGACTTGCTTACTGGTGACTAATAAGAACAGTTAGATATAATTAACTTGCGTAATACGTAAAATCTAAATAATTTCACCCCTATAAAATGTAATAAGCATAATGTAGCAAGATATGTCTGCCTCTTACTTCAAAAATATGTAAAGCTGTTCCCACATTACATTTAAACTAAAGCCGGGTGCACACGAGGTGTCCGCGGCGATCCTGCCATTAATCACGTGCCGCACTGCATCATACGCGTCCGTTTTAACACGTACGACACGATTCTACAGAATTATTATTTTTTCATAAAAATAGTGAAACAAACTTCAACATACTTTACATTATCTTTAGATATAATTGATGCTAGTTTAGATTATGTAACGAAATATGTAGCGTTATTAGATCTGTTATGCTCAGCAAGATTTAATATGTTTTTTTTTTTAAATAGACCTTTTTAATATTTACGACTGTATATTGTGTATGTGTAAAATAACAACGATATGTTCAGATGCGATGTTTTTAGATAACGAAGGTAAATACGACATGTTAAATATAAGGGTTTCCAATGGCAGGATAATATGATATAAGTAATCATATTTGTAAATAAAATCGGTACTATTATAGAATGCTGCTCCCACAAAACATTTATTTTTCACAAGCCACATGCATAGTTCACAAGGGAAATATTAGCGAGAAAAATGCAAAAGTTGTTTATTTGTTGTACTTGGGAGAGTTACGTTATGACTTTACATTTTCTGGGGTTATTACAAAAATATACAAAAATGGATCCAATTTTATTATAGTTTGTCACTGAAAGTTAATTTATTAATGATTTTTATTTGGTAAATGATTCTTGAAAATATTTTTACCAACCTTACCGAAAGGTAGATATAAATATTTAAACCATGTACATTTAGAATTAATTTTTCAGTATTTCTTGATGTCATGATTTGTGAAATATTTAATTGCAAAAGCAAAATTAATCACGTCTGTATCAATGGCGGGCTGTGACCGCAGAACCGCAAAACAACGGATGTTGTTAAATTTAATCTAACAGTCAATTCAAAACTGTAGGTAATCGTCTGAACCGGAGTATATATTGTACCGACGTTGTTAATTGTCATCAAAGTAGTCGCCTTGAATTAACGGTATCAAATACTTAACTATTGAAATGCGTATTCCGATTCTACAAGTTACCTAAAATTATTTGCCACTTCATTCTGATGTACCTTATGTTAGAGTATTAAACTTATGTGGTATCATAGCAACGACAAAATAACGGTTCTGTTATTTAAGCTGTCATTACAATAAAATTTGCCGCTTCTCATGGTACTACGGATTTTACTCTGAATATTTATTATTCTCCAATACCTTACACGTTATCATTCTGGTGTGAAGTTGATGTAGTACTGAGCTTGATAGAAACGCACTAAACTAAAAACAAATTTTCTATCATCATCATCATCATCTGAGCATTCTCATCCAGAAAGTAGCTTGAATATAATACCAGTTAGACTATTATCAAAAGAACCTATATACAATCACGAAAACCACACGTTGTACCGGCGAACTTTACTCCTGACACTCAACTTTTGACCGCATACCAAAAACAATATCTGCAATACCATTACTCAAAAAGACCTTCCAAAAATTCAACTTTACTGAGCATCAATAAGGTTTGTAATAAAATTGGCTAAAATGAAGTTGTTAGAGAAGACGCAAATGTAACTATGGTGAGGTAGTAGGAACGAGTAAATCATCCAGGTAGGCAATGCTGCAGTTCGAACTCTGCCCTACATCCGTGTGCATTAGCGTAAATATTGTTTTGTACCTCTTCACTAGGCACAGCTGACAGTATAAATATTGAATGATACGACGTTGGGGCCAACTATTTTCAGTATTTGGGTCATGTTTGGCATATGAAGCACGATTTGATGGAAGGTGAGATAAGGGTTCATTGATTTTTTTGGAATAAGACCATGACATTTTTAAATCTGGCTGTGATATCACTTTGTTAACATCGATCAAATTACATAAAACGAAAACAAATTTTACAAATTTTTTAAAATTTTCAAACTACTAGCTTTCGTACAAACTATGTACAATTTATATTTCAAACTTGCATTAGTGGTTTATACAAAAATACGCCTTATTCATAATCTTAGAACTCTTCGAAATGACGTAAAATACAAATATAAATTTTAGGTATACGAGTAGGTATATATACGTCATTTCCAAATGTTTTTAATTTTTGAGGAATATTCTGCTGAGATTGTGGTTTAACGATTAAAAATATTGACAGATGATTTATTGTCAGTGCAAATTAATGACGGAATAATCAGTGTATGGAAATATTTTACACAGACCTTTATGGATATTATGATGCATGTGGGTTCTACGTTATATTTTTATACGTTTACAAATGACATTTGGACAGTTAAATCTGTGTGTTTTTTTGTTCAATCTCATGGTTATCATTATCATCAACAGCCTGAAGACGTCCGTTGCTGACAAAATACCTGCGCCTTAGACCACCACACTTCGTTCACTCAAATTTCGTCAGTCCAACTAGTGGGAGGCTTACCTATACACTGCGTCTTCAAACTCGTCGTTGCCACTCGAGAACCTTTCTTACCCATCGGCTATCGGTTTTTCGAGCGATGTGGCCTTCTCATTGCCACTTCAGCTTGCAAACCTTCAATCTAATAATAATCTAATAATTTGTTCAATACATTAAAATAATATTGCTATACGTTTGAGATTCTGCAAAGGTTTGAGTAATATTAAAAAAATAAAAACACGTGTGATAAAAACAAGAGTAAACAGAGCTGTGATATTTTATTTTGGTTAAATAAAACCAGTGGCTCAGTTTAAAATCCTCCATTTCTAACTTCATCCCTTGTACTGAGGCTGACAGCGTCAATCATAACCAGGGATTTCGGTGCTTTGTGCAACGATAATATAAATAAACGTTCACAGCTGAGGTAAACGCTTTACATAATTTTAAAGTTTACGTCATTCCACTACTGGTAAAGTTAAAAATGCTTCATTATTTGACTAGAACAATTTATATTTATTTAACTGGATGAGACTTACGGTAGATTGGGATATTTTAGTTTTCCTGCAGCTTTCAGATTCATTCGTTTTCATGTTGCATTCCTTTGTGTTTTTTTCTTGTGAAATTTTATAAAGATACATGTAGATAAACAGAGAGTTGGAGAGTTTTAGATTTAGTCGAAAGAGTGGTTAAGTGTATCTAAAGAAATATAGATTTCAGATTATTTATTCATCTTATAACAATGATTAGTTATATTAGGTAAGTCATTTACAGGTTAGGATGTCACTTATAGTAGTGGAATGTTATATAATTTATAAAATTGTAATGATTAATAAAATTAAAAATTGAATACAAAATAAAATTGAATATTAACAAAATTTATTTCGGTGGGGTGGCCGACGCAATCGGTGGCCGCACAACAGCGGCCAAAGCTACAAGTCTGCGGTGCTCATGAAGGAGTCTTACTCGTTTTGTAGATGAGTTCTGGCTCTCGTTTGGTTCGGCACAAATCGGTCTATGAGCCCTTTTTCGCTGCCTCTGCTGCTAAATAATCCTGTAATTGCAGCGCATTGCCTGAAACTTGCAGCGTTTGAACGTTTGGTAGCCTGTAACTTAGTACAGCTTTTTACATGTAAACTTTTTTTTTTTCTTATCTCGCCTTTTAGAGCATCTCAAATCCCACACGACGACGTATAAACAACTTGTGTAACGCTTTCCTTTGCGGAGTTATGACTGATTCTCTGAAAGTTCTTTGAAAGAGGCCAAAGTTAATTTATTTAGATTAATTTATAGTTAGATTTTATTTATATTATTATTTATTTATTTATCCCTACTCAATAACGCAGGCGCACCATGACGTAAGTATACTGACAGCCACGGTTCAGTGATCTTTTTTCAGAAAATATATACACTTGACGATACAATGCTGAAGTCACGAGATATGTTAGTAATTTTGGCGAAAACAAAAGCGTTTTATCCCTCTTTTTTTAAAAAGGTTTTCACGTCAAAAAAAAAGTAGTAGATGACTAAAATCATTGTAATAAATTATTACGTATCCATTAGCAAAACTTTCTTTCTCAGCCATCCATAATTCCAGCGCTAAAGACATTCCCGGTCGTGTGGACAGCACTCCGACATAATCTCGATCTGGAATCGCAATCACGTCACGGAATCATCCGGTTTAGGCCAGAATTACGGCCGTGCGGACTTTCCGGACCAACCAACCGTTGATGGTGTAAAGCGTACAGTAAGGATTCAAGATGCAAAATACAAAACACACACTAAAGATCTAGCAAACATTGTAAACATAGCACCTAGAAGCTTTAAAATACTAACCTCGGAATAAAATAAAGAATAGAAGAAACATTATTTTCACTATTTTTACACTATTGTTTGCTGCGGTGAGCAAGTCCTTCAAGGATTACTCACCTACATGCCATAACCTACTTATTTAATTTGTAACGACGTTCCTTTGGGGCTTTTTAAAATAAAATATTTGATTGATTTGATTTTATCATGTACAAATGTATCGTACAAAAGTAATTCTGTACATCGTTTGGGAATACCTACTTAGGGTTATATCGTGTCATGTCCAATCCATCACTCCCCGTTGACGTCCAGTAACTTCACTGATATTGATCTTCTGTTATGAGTTTTTTTAATGGAACTTTGTGACAAGACGAGCAAGATGCTCTCGTGATCGTAAGTGTCACTTTTGCCCAATAGTTCAATGGCACCCAGAATTTTGAACTGTAGTACTTAAAAACACTGCGTTACAATCGTCCTTCTGAGATATTAGATTTTAAGTCTCTTTTTTCTCAGTAATTACGCTGGAAATATTGCCCTTCAATCCGGAACTTAATAATGTTTGCACACTACTGGTTGGTGGGTAAATAGCTGGCAAAGGCGTGGTACTTCCCCAGGAGGACATCAACGCCAAAACAAAACAATATTGCCGTCCTGTAAGCAGCAATATCGTATCATTACTTACTTGATGCGTAGTAGACAGGAAATGGTTTTGGATTTCAGCATGTAGACCCCAGCATGGCAGACGCGTCAACAGCGCAGGTGCGACCGCGTTGCGCAAGATGAATAATCCCAATACTTCGTCAATTATGCTAGTAACGTCAGTCATTGCTATCGATTCATTTGTGTGGAGTTTCACTTCTATGACTGTACAATTAAATAACTTAGTTGATGTTCTGTAGTAACAGTACTAGCCTAGCGTGTTGACCGCAGTGTGTTAGACGCGTCAACAGCGCAGGTGCGACCGCGGTGCGCGAGATTAATGACCCTAATCCTTCGTCAAACATGCTCGTGACGTCACGAGTTTTGTGATACATGACGTTTTGAGTTTGGTTACACGTCAACTTGTTTAACATTGTAACGTGGCATGTGTCATAGTTGTAACATGTTTACTAACAACAAAGGCAAAAAAATATTTTAAATTGCACATCATGACATGACTGAGTTGTAAGCTCATTTTGTGTTTGTATAATTTTATTCATTTTATCATCGCCACAACACATAGTTATTATATTATGAGGATACAAAAATAATCTTTTATCTACAATTACTTTTAAACAAAGCTTACAGATGATAATGTAGGGATAAGTACTGACGCCTACCAAGAGTGCACAATAAAAGTCACAGCTCTTTCACTGGTATATCATTTATTAAAATTACTGAACTACGGCTACCTATCGTGCCCGGAGGGTGACGACTGATGTACTCCACTCGTGTTATACATTGCATTCCCTAGAGTCAGCGGAATGCAATGCAAGTGCAATGATGTGTCGCTACATAAGCATCTTTTTTTTGAACCAACACCGCACTTTCTAGAACATTTTTTTACAAGAACTTACAAATTTTTCGTTTCTTCTGGTGTAATAGATCATTTTTTTTTATTTTCCGAGCACATATTATTTTCCGCTCGAAATTATAATATAATACTTATTTCTACAAAAGTTACCGATATAGCTGTCAGAGTTTGCAAGCTGAAGTGGCAATGGGCAGGCCAAATCACTTGAAGAGCCGTTAACCGACGGGGAAGAAAGGTCCTTGAGTGGCGACCACGAACCGGTAGACGAAGCGTAGGCAGACCTCCCACTAGGTGGACCGACAGCATTGTGAAAGTCGCGAACAAACGGTGGATGCAAGTGGAACATTATCGGTCGGTGTGGCAGTCTAAGAGAGAGGCTAGCAGTGGACTTCTTATACTTATTAAAACAATCATGTAAATTCTGAGCGAGGAAATGGCCGAAAACCCGAGTGCAAGAATACGGTCCCTGTAAGCCTTCAGCAACAGTCATGGACAGGCTGTCATTCATAACGGCGTCGCACTACAGCTGATTTGGAGTAATACAGCATTGAAACTTCGTCGGGTCGCAGCTGACGCATGTTACGTGCACTGACGTCGACTCTGCTTTGTCATCAACTTTATGCAGTGGCCAGTTAGTTGTTAATATTGTTTTGTTGTCGTAGTAGTGATCGTTTGAAGAGCCAAGCACTAGTTGACGGATTGAGGATTGCGCGAAGCAAACGAGATTATCTGCTTCAACTGGTAAAATTTGCTTTCATCTGTCCATAACATATGTTGGTACTCGCGTACGGGTCGTATTTTTCAATCAATCTTGACGAAACTAGATATAGACGTTCTACAATTTTATAGTTATTTTGTCGTCGGCGATTTCTGATTGTAGGTGTATTTCCCCTTTTTTTGGGAGAAATACTCATCTACTACGAGTAAATTAACTTCACCTAAATTGCGTTCTTAGAAATCTGTGATCCCCAAGCGTAGGGGTTATGACAAACACCCCAACATTCCTATTGGTATGGTTTCGTCTAGTAAGAAACGTCTAAGAGCTGATAAGAAAATCAATTTACTAAACATCATTATTTTTCTAAAGATAACATTGAAAAATGATTTTTTGAAAAACTTTATAGTATAATACCAGTGTATATTCTGCAAACCTAATGTATGTATTGTGACATCACCAGCAGGTGCTGTAATACAATGCAGCATTTTTCCGACGCGTAAACCAGCACCATTTATCATTAATTACCGCAACGCAATCCACGGTTTGTAGAACTATGTGCGTTACACATGGCAAGCTAGTTTGAAAAGCATGTTGTAATATCTTAACGACGATTTACATTACAAACTTTTTAATATTATGTGACGTAGTTCATTTGTTTACACAATTGAAATAGTTTTAGCGTTGTTCAGTACCGACAACAAACATTAAATTATATAATACTAGATGTTACCCGAGACATTGTTCGCATTAACGTACAAAAAAAAAGGAGCCCATGTCCGTCTCCGATCCTTAAGCTACATATATGAAAAAATTAGGTCGATCAGTTCACCAGTTTAGCCGTGAAAACGTGACAAACACCCTATGCACAAACCTATGCCAGTTATTCAATCGCCACGCAGTAATGAGCCAGCATTAATGTGTTCCGGGTTGAAGGGCAATGTTTCCAACGAAATTACTGGGCATACAGATATTTAACATCTAATATATCAGGGTGCCGCGCAGAGTTTAGAACTGTTGAATTTCAAAAAATTCTATGGCATTAAACTGTTATGGGCAAGCGTGACGCTAAACAACAGGTGAGCAACTTGCTCGTCTTGTCAGTCAGTACCAAAAAAACTTTCGCATTAATAATATTAGTCACTATTAAACGTATTATCTTTTTGTTTTATTAATACGGGTTTATACTAATTGAGTCGCCTATTCCAAGTACCTATAGATCATAATGGGTTTACTTTCAAAATGTCTCGCCCCCTTCTTAACTTCTATATCTTCATCATCATCATGCTCTTGTAAATGTTGTAATTACTTAAATAATTGTTTTAATAACAGATTAAATTTCAACTGAAATTTGATTCTCGGTTTCTGCAACCGTGTGTCTTAATACAAACCGTTGGCAGTGCAGTCTGGCTGCGTCCGAATTTATTACGCACATTTACATCGCATACTTTACAAGTCGCGTCCTTAACGATGCACATTACAGCACCGCGCTAGTGCCTGTGGTGTGCCGGATTTAGGTACCATATATTGTACAATTAAAATTATCTTGAAAACATTCACTCACATCTCAGTATCAATTAAGATAGCTAGAACGAATTTTTAAATACTTAGGGTCTTACATATAAAAAATTCGCTAACTGTTACTAATGCCTGTCGGCACTAAACTTTGACAGCTCCTAAGTTCATACTAAACTCTTTGACGTAGCAATGAATTGAGTCGGTTATTCCGACTATAGTTTCGATCACATTAGGTGAGCAAGGAATGCTAAGATTCGAACAAAACTGACAATCTGAACTGGTGGTAATTTTAATTGAGACATTTTTACTTTTGGACATTTGCATTGGTAATTTTTTTTTTATGACGTTACTCGTGCATATCGACATTTGTATCGATCGGTTGCCAGGTCTCGGTCGATGGGTCGGTTTTTTCACAGGTTTCATTATTTTTCTCATGGTATAATAACACTAACATACACCGCCGGGTATCATATTATAATTATTATTATGCTATCGCATGGGAGTAGCCAGTTTATCTTACAGATAAATATATTTATTCTGAGCAAATGCAATAAATCCAAAATATGGCGCTTAGCTAGTTTCCAACAAAAGTTTGACAGTATGAAAAACCGAATAGAATGTGCTGTTTCCATCTAGATTAGAAAAAAAACAATACCTATCTATTTGTTCCACCCATAAAGCTACCCGAGCTCCGTATTACCGAGGTTCCAATTGAAAAGAGATTTGCAAAGCAAATGAGGCGCAGGAATCACCAATCGACACAATTTGCTTTATCTACGAGACAAACAAATTCCTGGTTCGGCGATTAAGGTACGCCTTTGTGTTTTGGGATTACAAGGTTTGTACGGAAACCCAAGTGTGGATTGAGGATGAGTAATCATGGGATGTTTATTGATGCGTCTATGTATGTATCACTCAAGGGGATACAATGTTTTCTCTCTCATGTTCAGAAAAATGATTGGAATTAAAAGATTGATTAAAAGTGATTCTGAGTTCTACTGTTCCTTTTTTATGTTACGGATTGACGAGGCAAGCAAGTTGCCTTAATAGTTCAGTACCACCCAGAAATTCTTTAGGTACATTTTTGTTCAATTTTGACTACAGTAATATTTGCACACTACGTGCAGTCATAAGTGTGATTCTTCCCTAGGTTGACTCTGCAAAATAGTTCTACCACGAGGTACAAAAAACCGTAACCTAAGACTATGCTACGATATATTTTTATCGTGGTAAGCCCGTAAAAATGTTTAAATAGCAATATATTTCTTAGTTTCCCGCAAAACGTGGTAGCGTTGGGTCGCAAGCGCTTCGTTTAATGCTTAGAAACTGACAGATCAATACTTAGTTCATTTTAGTGACTTACCTCGAGATTCTGAAACGTTTGTTAACTTTGACAACAGATTAAGTCTATTGCTGCCTATGTCATTTGCTTAGTGCCAGACAAAGGCAGCATTAGAATTAATTTGTTGTCAAAGTTAACAAATGTTCCAGAATTCCGAGGTACTTTCATACCCTTTTAGTGGCACAGGCGGTGATTACCAGGTGTCATGCCGTTTCATAGTCAACGATTTCAGCCGGTCCTAACTGAATTCCATGCACTTTTTCATTTATCCCCCATTCATTTCTCACCATTAGGGCTAGTCCACGTTACCGGCTATAAAACCTGACGTGTCACGGCACGTGTCGCGTCACGTGCCTTCCACGTGCCGCCGCGATACGAGCTAGACGTGACAAGACGTGATCGGACACACCAGGAGGGTACTCTGAAAAAGTACAAGATAAACTTTTGGTGAAATAAAATATAAAAAAATTATGGAATGGGGATGGCAGTTTTTAGAGTTACTGAACTCAATTCTGAAGCTAAAACCTAGCACCTAATAGTGCGCTCTATCAGCCACACTTGTGAGCCAGTTCCCAATTCAGAATAGGCCTAAAAATCACGTTCTTCGTAATAGCGTATACACAAAAGCAAAATAAGTTATTAAATTAAAATAAATAAAATGAAATAAGTAATTTTCTCAGACTTTCTTTATTCACACTTTACCATGTATACAAATTATCTTTATCGTTGAATATTATTATTTAAGTATAGCTTCTTAGTTTCATGTAGTCTGCACCTATAATTGTGGTGACGTTTAGCCTGTTTCCATTGCTTGCCTCCTTCTATGTTACAATGACCTACATCATGTTGGTGTCTATTAAATAAAAATAAAAAATATTTAAAAAAAAAACAGCACAACTAATAAAGGAGCTTATCTACTTTAGTCATAGCTAAGAACACTCTGATCTATAAAACTTAAAAAAAAAACATATTGAAATCGGTTCATCCGTTTTCACAATGCCTCAGACTGATACACAGTTAGACGTTTGAATTGAACTTAATACATTATAAATCACCCCTCAGTTTGCCTCGGGGGTTAATGACATACTTTTTTTTTATGTTAACTTCTGGATTTACAAAATATATTTTGGCCTATAGATTCAAATCTTGCTTACAAACGTTGATGAGCCTCCTGGCTTAGTTGCGTTTGCTTTGTATAAGCCCTCCTGTTCATAACGAGTTTGATTCGCGGCCAGGCGGCTACTTTTTATCCCGGAAAAATATTCAGTTTCTATAGAATAGCGGGTGAAACCGCGGGGCGCAGCTATTAATATAATATAATAACTATATTTTATTTCCAAGTTTCTGTGAGATTCACAGTAGCATCACCTACTTTATTTATGTGCCAGATTCTCGGGTTGATTCGAATGTCGGTGTAAGTTCGATTCTGGGGAAAGGAGCAATTTTTCTCCCTGGCTGAAATATAGGGGGGTGTAGCTTGGACTGTGAACTGCCATCAGTTTCCTCTTCCTGCTGCACGGGCGAGCTGGTGATGGGCTGGATATACGGAGATATGTGATTGGGTAGTAAATAAATACTGATTTATAGTTCTAAGAACGGAAGCGGCCGTAGTACTGAATAATTCCATATCGCCTTGTGCACTAAGCCTACCAAAATAAGGGTCAGTTTTTACTAATTCAAGTATTTACAGACAGCTTGACCGTAAGTGGTCGAGCCCTTAATGAGATTTTTGTTTATGTAAGAGTTATTTGCAAATTCATAACGATTTTATTTATTACGAAAGCTTTGTTGTGATCGCAACTATTAACGTATCGAAGAAATCACACTAATATTATAAATGCGAAAGTTTGTGTGTAAGTAAGATTGTTTGTTCCTGTTCAACTCTCTAACGGCTGAACGGATTTGGATGAAATTTGGTATGGAGGTAGCTTATGCCCTGGAATAACAAATTACTTTTTATCATAGCGGGTTAAAACCGCGGTGCGCAGCTAATAAAATTATAAAACTATCATTAGATGTGCTGTAGTCAGCAGTCAAAGGACATTCACACAATAAAAATATCAATAAAATAACTTCGTAATTGCTCTAAATTTGCCTAACAGCAAAACTATAAATATAAAGACTTCTTAACTGTCAAAAAAATAAAAAATTTGAGCCAAACGTGTTTTCTCATCTCAAAACAAGAGGTACTCAAAGTCCTTAATGAGGAAAAGTGTGGAAGCAAAGTCGGGACACTTTTGTGTAGTGTGCTCACATACGTACTTACTATATATATTACACACATACACAACACACAACTTATTGTACAAATATATATATATATATGTAAATATTTATTTATTTATTTTATAAAAGTTACATTTATAAAAAGTAAATCCATTATTGGCTGTCAATCTCGCTTTAAGTCTAATGTATTTGTTTTGAGAGCTGTGGATTTTGTAAAATAAAATAAGATAATTCGAGGCCTCGTGTATTGGGGAGATGGCTCTAACACTCAAACATACATACATACATACACATACATCACCACAAACTCAATCAATAATACTTCTCATACTTGCATGCAAATTACTCTACCTATTTACTGTATCGCACTCTTGTTATCCTTATGATATTGTCTTCCTTCATTGTCTATTTGTTTATTATCTATAACAATCTTATATTTCAGCGGATTACAAATCAGATTTCGCGCGACAGACCAAGATACAGGCTTTGCCTAGTTTGGGACCCATTAGTACCACTACAGAATATGTATATATATATTTATAATTAATAGTATAATTAAGCAAATAACTTTCCCACCAACAAAGATGAACAGACAAATAATTTCATTTCCCCACCTCTATATTTCAGCAGCAACAAAAACAAGATCTCACCAACTCACCATATCGCCGGGTCGCAGCCATATTTTATTTCCGTACTTACGGCGCGTGCTCGCAGTTGATTAATCTGGTGCATCTACGGTGCGGGCCGTGTTTTATGGGCGCATTACCGTTGCTGACTTATAGCCTTTAGCTAGAGTTTTCAAATGATTTGGAGTGAGGAGTACTGAGAAGTTACACAGACTAGTATTCAGAAGTACATGACATTTTCTCATACCTGCACCACTTCTATGATACACTACATAATAAATTTGGATAGCTTTCGAGTGCAAAACTGTTTGATCACTCATAACAAAGCCTGAACGATTTTACTAGCAGAAACTAGCTCTACTATCTTATTCTGCTAGCAGGAATCAAGTAAATACAATTACACGTGTTTATGTCCTGAATAGTTTAACCGTTCCTGTAGAATAGCGGGTGAAACCGCGGGCGCTCTAATAAATTATAATTATACACTGTAAAATAGATACACACAGAAATAATATTTGAATTACATCTTAGTATAAATTAACCAAGTGTTTGAGTTATATTTGGACATTTATAAGCAGAAAGAGAAGCAACATTCCGCATGTTAGTCGTGTTTAATGTCCGTACATACACCGTGTGTTCGCAGTTGATTAATTTGGTGCACCCGGGATGCAGGCCACGTTTTATGGACACTTTGCCACCGCTGACTTATGGTCTTTCTGACTATTTTGATACCTAACATACGTGAGGTTAGTTATTTAGGTACTTTTATAGATATTTAAACATTTCTTTCTATAGTAAAAAAATAAGCCAGAGAAACTTGGTTTGTAAACTAAGCTTATCAAAAAAAGAAGATAATTATCTATTAGAAGTTTTCAAACATTAACCTAGAGGTGAAATGGGGTGTTTCATTTACTGTAGTTTAAGCGAGCGAAGCCTTGCGGTTTGCCTTGCCTAGTGTTGTTATAAAAAAAAAAAACATAATTAGACTGCCTCGTTCTCGTAGATTCTGAGCCCTTCGCTTCGCTAGGTAAATACAATAACTAACATTACAATTTCATTCCAACCTTACATTTCCCATTCTGTCCTTACATTTCCCCGGTTCTATGTCGAGTCAGTCCTCGACGCAACGATTATGCCCTCAGCGGCTCAGCGTCGTGCTGTGCAGTCGACACTCTTCAACCTAATTGCGTTACGAGAAACTTTTGTTAAATTGCTCCATTTTTAGTCCGTGTTAAGTATTGTGCGACTGTTTTGTAAAGTTTTTGGTTACGTTGAAAAATGGTATTTTTTCTGTTCCTTTGTTTTAATGTGGCACACCTACTTTGAGCAGTCGTGTAATAAATAACACTTCACAGCTCTCCACAATTCCGTATGTCGAGGATTCCATGTAAAGTAAATAAGCCTTTATTTCTTTTATTTCTACTTTTTTTTATTTTTTGTACTTATGAAACAAATTGATACATGTGAAAGTCGCTTTTGGGATGTAGGCCTCCCACTCTTCTCTTTCTCTCGCCTTTCTCAATCATTATTTTGTAAATGTAGGAATCTTTTTTAAAGTCCTGTAGAAATATCGCACCAGTCTTTGAACCGCCAAGCAGTAGTGTAGGTACAAATATTTACTGTTTCGGATGAAGGACAATGTTTCCAGCGCAATTACTGGGCACAAAGAGATTTAATATCTTAGAGTGATGAGCGCAGTGCATTGCCGCGCATGGTTTTGAACTGCTAATGTTTAACATTCTGGGGGGCACTGGACTGTTATGACTATATATCAAACGCTACGCTTACGCTTAGCACCAATTGAGCGACTTGCCCGCATCTTCGCTTAATATTATTTTTAAAAAAACATTCTGGTTGATGAAAATGTCTCTTCAACGTTTATTTTGTCTTCCGTCCCTTTTTATCCATCTCGTATTAAGAAGAATACCATTGATTCAGGATTTCCATGGAACACAAACATAGACACGGACAACTAACACCCAGACCCAAAACAGATTTAAATTCATCGTTATTTATGTGCCCGGCTGGGCACATAGCTTGAGACCTTACAATTGAGAACAACGTAACAGAACTTGAGAGCTTATAAGAAAGACGCGTTACCAAATAAGCTAAGAAGGTCAATAGATAAACTGCCCCCAGCTATCTCACTTGCACATTTGGATTTTTTTGTATATAGAATACGAATTTCTAAAAAAATCTGTAGTTTATAAATGATATCATAACACCCAAAATATTTTACAAATAATTATCGAAAAAATGGGCATTTTTTCGTTCATAGCGAGAAACTAAGACTAAGTATCAAGACAACATTTCACAATCCTTGGCATCATTGTACTTCAGTTTTTAGGCTCAAAATCCGCTGCATTAAAACGTAAAGTTTTTTTTAATTTTTTTCTAAAAGTATAACGCTGCAATCTCTACCATTTCACCATTGCACTCAGTATATTGTATAGCAGTGCACCACTTGTACCCACTTCAAGTAATATTGTTATGAACGGTGGATGTTAGTTTTTGCGTTTTGTTTCTGTTAGTTGCGGAGCGTCATTGTTCGCTCGTGCGTTTCGTTGCGGTCGGAATCCAATTTGGAATTCAATGGCTTTGTTAATAGTAAAGTTGTAGCAGTACGTTTGTTTGAATTTTACTAAACTCTCTTAAACTGATGGTCTCTTTTTGTTAAAATATGTTAGCGCTTCCATTGTTTTACAGTGCGACAAACATTTACAGGGTTATTTTTTTGTAGCGATGGTTTTCGCGACGTTTGGATCGCACGTCTGCACGCAGGGCTTAAGTTCAAATCCCTAAAATGAGCTTGATATTGGGTGAAGGAAAGCATCCTGAGGAAACCATATCATAGGTGGTAGGGTAATTTTTAGCCACAGAGTGGCTATCTTCATCAATTTGCAAATTTATCGCAAAACACTTTAACAGTGGTTCTAGCAGCCCCAGTTTAGAGCTAGATCCAACTGGATCTAGGTTGGTTGTCTTTACCATTCTCGACCTCACCGTCAAGTCAGAAGTAAATTTTTGGTCAAATGCCAAAACTTTTGGCCTGTAAATCATAAAACAAAAGAGACAGAATGGAGTGCAACCACATTATGAGGAATTTTAACATTCTCTGTTTTTATTTCAAGCATAGTAATTTCTCGTAGAATAAGGTTTTCTAAAACTGGAACATAAGATTTTTACCTTATTGGGATAGGTTAAACCATAATTTATAAAAAAAAGTTAAACCTATTTACAATGGAATACATGCACATTTCATTTACACGTGTTATTTAATATATACAAATTATATTATTATACATTATTATTATTATTTTATTATGTTATAGTGGTTTTATGTTGTGTACATATTATTAAAATTAATTAAAGTCAACAGCTCGGCTGTAGCGAGTTAGGGTAGGCGGACTGCAGTAGTTCTCGACAGGGGTCATCCCAGTGAGGACAGCTTCGCAAAGCTTGCTACTTGTTTTTCTATTTGTATATGCAAATTAAAATTGCTATGACGTACGCTAGCATGTTTGTAAGTTGTAAATTTTAAGTTCATAGTTTAAATATTATTGTTGTGAAGCGTCTGTTGTAGTTATAAATAAATAAATTAGTATAGCGCTTAGATTTACACTTGCGTTCAAAAAAAAAAACCAAACATGGTCAGAAATACGGCGTTCATGTTATTGAAGCTGTTAATGTTTCTTAGCGCGACTCTTACGTACGCCAAAATCCAATACAATCAACAAAGATTTATACCATCACTTCCGGCGTACAACCAGCGGGGCGTGGCGAGTTGACCGCTCGTTGTGCTTTATATCCAGCCACTTGACCAGACACTTCTAACATAGCCATTCAACTCCGCGTATCTAGCCACTTAGCTCACTGCGATTTAGTGGGACTCTTTTGCTACTGTACTGGACCTCTATTCTCAAACGCTGAAATTGAATCTCGTTTCGAAAAAAATTCGAACTTCGACATTTCTAATTCTTAACGCTATCTTTCGAGATATTCACGAAGGATAACGGGCGAGATACATCGAGTGGTCGGATGCAATCGAGACGAGATACAGTCGAGATTGAAATTTCGAAATCGCCTAGGGACCTGTGTTTTGTTGAAGATTATTTTATTTGTTGAAAAAGGTTTCATTCGTTTACACTCGTTATTTTGTTCATGCCGTGTAAAAAAAAAACGTTAGCCCAATAACAGCTATGCATGCTTTCAGTCACAACTTCATTTAACATTATTTTAAGGAGCGCTTGTGTTCAAACGCCAAGAATAGATAACACAAAAAAAAAAAAAAACTATCGACTGCCTGTGTAAGTTTTAAGTCGATTTTTGTCTTTTGTATTTAATTTATGATCTGGTGTGAATCATAAAGAGTTGTCTATCTATCTATCTTCGTTTCACAAAAAATAGAAAACCTGTAGGTAACGCCCAAATAAGATAACCCCAACAACCCTTTGAAATGTTTCAAAGAAACACGACAATCAGCTTTCAAATCGTTAACAATGTATTGCGAGGCCATTCGTGTGTAAAAACTTCAATAGTTTCTTACGAAAGGTGATCCTCTGGGGTGAATATCTGGGACAAATTTGTTAGTTACAAAGAAAAAGGTATAAAAGGAAAAAAAACCGTCTTTTTCTGATCTTAAGCTACGGACAATTTGTCCAATTTTTGATCTTTCTGTGGAATTACATAATGTCTAAATAATATTTCTACCAACATTATTAGGACTGCGACGTCCAAAATAAGCCAAAATGCTCGTCATGGTTAAATCGATGTTATAAATAATGCAATAATTAACATGAAAAAATATAATGTACATTGCAAAAAATATGTTTACAACTATAGCAAAAGTCTAAAATCATTAGTATTTTTAGGAGTAAAAATTCGTAATATTTGGCAAAAACTCAAAAATAGTGGCTTACACTCAATTGAACATGAACATAACATGAACAATACAGTATTATTTTGTCACAAATTTTATGTAAAAAATACCTTATAAAAATGCTAAAACCCGAGGTCGAGACATGTGTAAGAGTAGGTACAGACTGTTATCAATTCAATACAATTATTCAGTTCTATACACCAAGTTTCATTTTAAAAACATTGAATTTTCAGACATTCACAAAACGGGTTTTCAAATTTCCGACAATTGATTTTAAGAAAAAAATAGACAGAGATATAAAAAGTGAAAGAGAGAGAGATATAGAGAGGGATTAGACTTATGGGATATTCAAATAAGATCTTGTTCGATATCTGCCGAAGATGTTTTCGGCCATTTTCTACCAGTTTTGCGCTGCTGTGCCTGTCAGGCCTTTCTATCAGGCTCCCAGATTTGCTATGTAATTTAGACCGATGGTCACAATTATTTTTTCCATAATTGTGACCTTTTTATCTACTCAATACAAATGTATAAGATATACACAAATTCACAGCGGCTGAAAGATGGCATTGTCAATTAAATGCAGCTGTTATTAATGTAGCTGCGGTACGATTCTAATACATTCAATAATGTTTTTGTATCATCATTTTCAGATTCATTCTCAATAAGAGTGACAAATAGTTGACAAAAAACGATGTCTCGGCACGGTAACATACAACTAAAAACACAGATGAAAATGTATTAAGACTAGCTTAAGAGGATAGTCCTGCAAATTGTATAGCTGTCGCTCTATTTCGCGTGCGGGCGACAGATAGAGTGAGGACATTTTCTAACGTTTTTGATGAAATTAGCGTTTCGGGCTAGTCTATTATCTCCCCCTAAATCTTAACAAAGTATTTTGTTTTTGGTGTCAATGGCTTGGATAAACTATAATCTATGCCGCTATGTATTGTTTTTCTAAAAAAATATTTATGGTATTCTAATAGCAACTACATTTCTTCGTCGATTTTTCAACGCAAAAATATTGTCACTTTAAATGCTTAAAACAACGAAGGTAATTCGGAAAAAAATATATAAACAAGCATAGTTTTCCACGGTGTAGAAACATAATTATACAAAAATCATCAAAATCGGATAATATTTTAAGGGTAGGTTCTACGCTTTTTGTATGGACAAGACGACGATAAACTGTATTCCTGAGCTGCAACTCACGATAAAAAAGCTACAAATCGACAAGTTGCATGATACGAACGCAATCAGCGCTAATTAGCTTTATACATTACCAAAGTACCAAAACAACATCTGCCTATTACTATCAGCGCGCCAAACTCCACCTAAATCGCTGCAAACAGCAAACTGTCGTTTATTTTAATACAGTGGCCAATGTAAATTATTCGCGTTCGAAAAAACCGGGTCACCCCCCAGATTACTTCGTAAACAAGTTATCCTGATTTATGTTAGAAGTTTCAAATATTTTTGGAGGCAAAAGTTGCCGGCCAGGTGTCCCTTAATATTTTTTTATAGCACAGCCATGTCTCAGGGACTGCAATTATGTAAATTAAAAACAATTTCAAGTCCCTCCGTTTTCGATGACACGCGAACTTTTCCAGCGCTTTTTTTTGCAATTGTTCGCGTTTTAATGTTTTATGCGCGGTTTGAAGTTTCAATTTACGTGGCGTTTGAGTGTTTATGGCTGATTTTATTGTTTGTTATAAATCAAATGCAAATTTGAGAGCTAAACAGCACATAAATGTGTAATGGAATCACGCTAGTGTGGGGATTTAAATTTGTGGAATAAAATTTGTTGATGTCCTTTGTCAGATATTTTGTTATTGTGCGGTTTAGTGGGGAGCTTATCTTTGATGACCTGTTTGGCTCAATGTTTGAATGTTTACCTTATGACCACGAGGTCTAGGGTTCGATTCCCGACCAGGCAGATGTTGAATTATTGCATGTTTTTTTTTATAGCCAAAATCTTAGTTCTCAAACCGTTTAACACGTGTCACTTGATAGTTTGAGAGTCGCAGTACCCATTCCAAGCTTGCGATCACCATCTTTGTTCACACTGTAATATAACAACAGGCAAGTTCTGGTCGAACGCCTAGTCAGACAAATAAAGAAAAACAAAAGCTACTAACTACATACATTTCTCAAAGAAAGAAAAAAACCGTTTCGGAAAACCAAAAAATTGTCTAGTTTCTCGATGGAAAAAACCAAAAGCTAAAAAACCCGTTAAACATTTTTTTTTGCTACACGAATGAAGGCAATTGATCGTGGAAATTAAATTAATAAATACATTTTAAGCGTCCGAAGAGTTTGGATTTAGTTTACACGAAAACCTTTATTATAATAATTAATACACTTGTAAGTTCAGTCATAAAATATATTCATAACTATTCATTTTTATTTCAATTGAAAACAGTAATTTACAAAAATCCTACCCAACACTGTACAGCTAAATAAATTTGCTATTTTTCAGTACAGACACTCGTCGTAGCAACGTAGTTCCTCGTAGCGTCGAGATATTCGTAGCGCTACGCTCGTAGAGGCACTACGGTGAACCATCTATCTGTACAAAGTGTTTTATCGCGACATCTTCGAGTATATGAGTGTCTTTAGAATGTATTTGCATAGAGAATATAAAGTATTGATAGCGGTTTAGTTTCGGTTTAGTTTCTATAAAATGTGGATGACGTGTACCCTTGTATCCTTCATTTTAGTTTGGATATTGTTTTTAGTTTCTGCCACTCGTGCGCGCAAAATGCGTACTCGATTTCAGCTGCGCGGAAATTTTGCGGAAAAATTGCGAAAAATGAACCATAAACTCATTACATAAAAGCATAAAAACAAAAAAAAAATATGATTTGGTAGTGGTTGGAACCGTGCGCTCACCAGTGGTAGCTGAAACCATGTTGTTCAAAGTTCAACGTCTTCAAAAATTAGCTGGTAGTATTTACCAGACAATCAAAAAAAAAACAATGGTGTCAATAATGTAGAGCCATTTTCTAAACTAAATTAATTTTATCAGCTTTAAAATTATTGCTGTAGTCTTTTTATTAGTTATTAAAATAAAAAAGACGCAAACAACCTGTCAAAAAGCCTAAACCTGTTAAGTCCTGTCAAAATAGTTTAGTTTAGAGAGTTGTACAAGAGAATCTACAACATTGGCAAACTTATAAAGAACTACTACAAGCAAACCACCTAAATCCTACCAGAACAAAAGATCATATACAGCAATTAAACAAATGCCCCCAACATTCCGCCGGAAAGAGTTTAACGCTATCCGGCTTCCATGTTGTCTGTATGATCCAGTTTAGGGTACGAGCACACTAGGTGGAATGCGCAAAACACAGGATTGCAATAGCAATCATGCAGCATTTTTTTTTAAATTGTGTTTTCGTACGTTATCTTGTATTTTTTTTATTCAATTTTTGTATTGAGGCTTCTATTCCATTGTTAGCCACAAATCACTGCTAGCTAAATGTAATAGATGACAAAATGACTGATGATTTTATTCGATTTTTTATTTTTATTATTCGCCGTTTATTTTAATTATTAGTGCAATATCTTAACACACACGAGGGCATATTTAATGCGTTTGGAAGTTTTTCGCTTAAACACAAACAAGACTTAAGCACTCAAGAGCTAGCAAGCAACTGAAGGATGTGCAGCCAATTGGCAGCACTTAAACGGTACACAGTAGTGATGTACGGCGTTCTTTCTATACGTAGCTCAAAGGGAGCTACCTCTCTGTATTACTAGAATGCGCACTGCTGCGGTCTATCTTATTATTATAGATTTAAAGTAATTTCGATTTATTTATGAGTGTTTTCGGTTTTCGTTTGACCACATCGTGTCTGATGTTAAACAATGTTGTGGTCTAGATGGGAGTAATCTTAACTACATGGTAACTAGATTTAAAGACTCCTAAATTGAACTTTTCGGGAAACACATATTTTGGTAAAGAGATTAACCATAATCTTGTCCATATAGAAAATATGGAATAAAACAGTTTTCAGTTTGGGATCACAAGCCACATAATTTATATAATATCATAATATCATCATAATTTTGAGATGACCCCTTAATCACACTGATGTTATAAATGCGAAAGTTTGTGTGTAAGTAGGTTAGTATGTTAGTGTGTTTTTTACCCTTCAACTCTGTAACGGCTGAACGGATTTTAATAAAATTTGGTATGGAGGTAGCTTATACCCTGTATTAGTTTCTGTAGAATATTTGGTGAAACCGCGGGGCGTAGCTATTGTAAAATATCGTAGAATGCGTAATGTGCATCGACATATTGTAGGTGTTATCCAGTGCATGCAATACATATAAAACCTCGTGTGTGTTGTGTGTTGTACTAGTGCAGTCTCACCCTTAAGCTGAGTGTGGACGCTCCTTGCTATTCAGGACTAGTCTGCGCGCAGACACGGCAAATGAAACTGTCTCGGTCCAGTCTAATCTTGCTGGGGTACTACTATTGTTTCAAAACTTTTTTTTTTTTTTTTATGCTGTTAAGTTATGGAATGAACTACCTACGGAATTTAAGCGTTCACCTTCACTGAAAGTTTTTAAGCGTCGAGTTAAATTTCACTATAACTCAGAATAGCTGCTGCATCGTCATGCTCACTTTATGCTTATAAATATGTATGTGTTAGTATATTATTATTATTAAGGTATGTACTGTTGTAGTATTAGTAAGTGGTATATATTTATTATTTTAGTAGGTATGTATTATATATATATATATTTTACGTGTATCATAATCCCTTATTTATAGCACAGCCTATGCCATACCTCTTCCATAAAAATCATCTCCATGTAAACATTTGCCTGGAAGAGATCTCTTGAAGCGATAAGGCCGCCATTTGTTACACTAGTTTTAAGTTTTTTTTTATTCTATGTATGTGTTTTGTATCTATCTAATTTACAGACTCTTTTACAGAACCACATGTTTGCTAGTTATTCAGTAGTGTGCAAATATCACTGAGCTCTGGATAGAAGGGCAATGTTTCCAGTTAAATTAGTTTCGTTCAATTTGTAACTAGTTAAGAAGATAAAAAACCTTGAAAGCTTAAGTTAGACTAGACTAGTGAGTCCTAGGATTATAAAATCTTAGGACAATTAATTATAATAGATAACTAGTAGTGTGCTATTCCTTTAAAGAGGATACAAATAAAAAATATTTTAATATTCACAGTTATATTAACTTTTTTAACCCTGCCTGCTGCTTATCGTAGTCTGTTTTGCAGCACAGTCACCCCAAAAGTGAGAAAAAAATATTGAAACAATACGCACACAATTAATTGATTATGATCAATGATTGATAGTTATAAGTTAATAGACAATATCGCAAGGCTGATCTATCCAAATAGATCAAACTACTGATTAGAATTCTGTGCATATAACAATGCACAGTGCTAGGTGCTCTGGCGTTATTTGTCCCCGATAACTATATTCGTGTCGGGAGCCGTTGACGGCATCGGCTGTTCTCGTGTGCTGTCTCGCGAACCTGCCACGCTAGCAACGCACCTACAACTAGAGCCTTGGCCGTGCTCAATCATTTTGCGCACAAGTTCCAGCATATCGACATATTTAGTGATAACATCACTATTATTATTAGAGAATTTAAGTTGTTTTGTACTCATTGTTTAAGATAGTAAGCGTTTTGGTATACTGTTAGCTTACTATTTGTTTTTTTGGAAATAAATAAAATAAAATAAATAAATGCAGCAAATCATCGTTCGAGAACCACAAGTACCTCCCTTACCGTTATCCATCGGCGGAGTGCCAACAGCTTTGGAAGCGACCGTCCGCTGGGCTGATGACGTCATGCTCTTTTTTCATTTAACGAACAATTTGCCCCACGTTCGATCCTTGGTCTGCTCATTCCGGAAATATTTCAAGATGCTCTCGGATCCAGGGCAATATCGGTTTAGTGTCTTTGAGGCTGCTTGTCAAATTGTGTGATAAATTTGTATTCCTTTGGAATTATTTGAAGTATGTAGAATCTTCAGTGAAATGTGAACCTAATGAAAACTGTGTATTTGACGTTACCAAGTGTTGTGCTAACCCATGGTCCGAATAAATGAATTGAATTGAATTGACAATGTTATATTTATAATGGTTTTAAATGAGAAGGAACGCAGAGTTCATGTGAAACTTTGAGCTCACATTAACATCCTATGTAAACAAATATAAATATAATTAAAGTATTTATTCGTTGCATGTTTTTATTGTGAGCTATTTAAAGGAGAGCTGCTTGCAAGAAGACTGAGAGACTATTTCGAGAAAAAGATATACTTTTTCGTGCGCAGAATTTTCAGTTCTGAAGTTGCGCATTTTTCAGAATTTTCTAATTGCGGCACTCAATACTCCATACTCAATACATTTATTGGAAACATTAAAACAGTAAATTACATGTATTGGGTATGGCAATATCGTGCGGAGCGGGTAATTTTATTCCATAATTGTCTTATCTTTCAAAAATTCGTCTAAGGTATAGTAGGACTCTCCTATACCTCACGAGATTTGACGAGTCCTTTTTGATATCGATTAGGCGCAAAATTTCAACCGAGATCGCTCGAGGTGAGGCGAGCGAGCGAACACCATCAAGAACTTCTAGACATTCACAACCTATCTCTGTCTGGTAGTCAGCGAGAGAAAATAACACCTAAACCTAATTACCACTTAGAAGCAAGTTTTAATTTCACTGCAAAAGACTTCCGCCTTTTCTCAAACTCTCTCATAAGTTTAAAAACTCAGTCCAACTTCTTGATCCAATACTAACGAGTTCATCCTAAGTCCAAAGTCTCAAAGTCTCAGTTTTTCCACCGAACAGCTTTCATTACGAAGTTCGCAACTCTAATTAGGTCCCTGTGATTGATTAGCAAAGATATTGGAATCTAGTATTTTCTGGACTTAAGTTTAATTTGATTATCTTGCCAGTTATTGGAAAATTAGTTAAGAAACTACTTTCAGAAAAATAAGTTTTGTGAAGACTGACAGTAATCCTCGAAAAGTTGAAATGAAAAACGAGTAAGGTATAAATGGGATTTTGAACTTCGACTTTCACACAAGCTGAGTGTGCCACATACAGAACACACCTATATTCTTCACTCAGGACGACCGAAGCGCACCCCGCATCCGTCTAAATACACCAAAATCATCGCAAGGCGCGAGGAGGCGTAACCTTGAGATAGCCAATGAGAACGCTTATTCGCAGTCCCAGCCACCCGCGCTTTCCTCAAACTTCGGTTTTTTTGTTGGAGCAACGATCTTGTACTGCAGTGTTTAGTGTTATGTGTCGCCACATCTTCGACCACACGAACGTTTAAAATATCAAATAAGTGTTCTTCTTAGTCACAATGCTTTTATTGGCAGGCTACCCACATTATTTAGTCGACATTTTTTAATTATTTTGCCAAATTTCCACAAACCTTTTTTTTTTTTTTTTTTTTTTATTCTCATTTAAAGAGCTTTTTCGCGGAGCGAATATGACACTCTGATTTGAATTAATAAGTAATTAAGTTAAATCCTATGAGCTAGTCTGTATAGCATTCTGGCCGAGTCTGAAAGAGGCTCGGCCAGAATACTGTTACAGTGTCCCAATCGGTGGTCCAAAAGTCTGCTACCAAAGATATTTCTTCTGATATGTTCGTTCCGTGCACATTCCATAATAATGTGATATATGTCATCAACCACATTACAGACCGAACAGTTTGGATTGGATGTTTTTCCTATTAAATATGAATATTTGTTGCATGGGATGTGCCCGGAACGAAATCTCAGTGCTACAACAGTATCTTGTCTATTTAAAATATTGGTGTCTATCCATGGATGTCTCAAGGGGTGGGGTTGAATCGTTCGATACCAGATACCGCTTGATTTTGATCTTAAATCGAAATATTCTTGGAATCGATTAAAACAATGAGTTCTCAACATGGGAATGTAGTTCGTATAATAGGGTGGGGAATTTATAGGAATTCCATCAGTACATGCTACTTTTGCTAAGCTATCCACCTTCTCATTTCCATCTAGGCCTATATGAGATGGGATCCACTGTAGTACAACATTTCTATTTTCAATTTGAAATTTTTGTATGATTTTCAAAATAATGTAGGCTATCGGTGTACCTCGAAAACTCGAGGAGCACCGAGCCAAGTGCTGTAACGCGCTTCTGGAATCTGATAGTATTACAACATTATTGAGTTGAGTTGAAGCAACGAAGGACAAGGCCTCCGCAATAGCGATGAGCTCAGCCTCCATTATAGATATTTCAGCCATTATTCTGAAGGACATGCTTATATTGTATTGTGGATCGTAAAAGGCCGCTCCAATGTCAGTTTCATCTTTTGAACCATCTGTATAAATTGTGTGATAATTTACAAATTTAGTGCATAGGTAATCGTGGCAAATAGTTCTTAATTGGAGGGGATTATACTGACGTTTTGATTCAGATACACTTTCTATTTTTGGAATAACAGTTTTTGATAAATCGATGTTGGTAACCCAGGTGTCTAGAGAAAACATGCCATAAGTTTTGCAACAATGTAAAGGCAGATGATTAAAACTATTATGCGTTTCAGTTAATAAGGGTTTTCTTTTGTTAAGCCAGTAGCGTCTTTCGGTTAGAGTGGTTAACTCAGTTATAGAGTCCATTACAATGTTATTTGAAGCGGCCTTGCATCGAAACCAGTATTTTCCAGCTAGGTATCTGCGACGCACGAACAGGGGATAAATATTGAGTTCATTCTCCATTATGTGGATAGGGGTAGATCTGATAAAGCCACCGATGATTCGCATGGCTTGGTTCTGCACTTTATCTAGTTTGTATAAAAACATTTTCGAACTGTTGTCATAAAGAAAACTGGCATAATCTATGCGGCTGCGAATAATTGCGATATAAAGTCTCCGAAGGTGTTTTGGGTGCACACCCCAGTCTGAGCCCGCGAGTACCTTAAAAACATTTAAGAACTTTAAGACTCTTTCACACGTATCCCCAATATGTTTGCGCCATCTAAGTGAACGATCCAACCACACTCCAAGATATTTCACACAGTCTACTCGTTCAAGTCGGATATTATTTATGCGCAAATTCAAGTCCATCGGTCTCTTCTCTTGTCCTTTTCTAAAAACCACGACCTTACTTTTAGAGGGAGATATATCTAGGTTTAAATTGGCAAACAGAATGTTTAGGGAATCTAGTGCTATTTGAATTCGAGAAGAGGCCTCCCGAATAGTGCTTGAAGTTGCGTATAGTACATAATCGTCCGCGTATTGGGATATACCGATGGTAGATATGGATTTACATATATGTATTGTTCCTGTATTGAACAGTGTAGGTGAGAGGGGATCTCCCTGTGCTAGACCACGTCCTGTACACCTACTTATGCTGTAATTGGGTCCTTCAATGTACAAATGTCTATCTTTTAGAAAGGCCCAGAGGTATTTACATAAAAGAGTTCCACATCCAAGACGGTCCAGGGTAACTAGAATGCTCGTCACGTCAATATTGTTGTATGCATTTTCTAAATCTAGAAAGCAGCCTACGGTAAATACATCCTTTGAAAGACCTATTTGAATTCTAGAAACCACGTTACTAAGATTGTCTAAACATGAACGACCTTTCCTAAAACCTATAGTTTGTTCAGAAAATAATTCCTTATGTTCCAGAAACCACTCCACTCTATTATTTATGATAGAGTGGAGAAGCTTGCATATACAAGAAATGAGAGATATAGGTCGTATAGATGTCACGGACGTCGGATCACGTCCTGGTTTAGGGATGGGCACTATCTTAATTTGCCGCCACTGACGTGGGATAAAACTTTGTTGGAAAAACATGTTATA
This sequence comes from Apocheima hispidaria, assembly GCA_947579745.1. Lineage (NCBI taxonomy): Eukaryota > Metazoa > Arthropoda > Insecta > Lepidoptera > Geometridae > Apocheima > Apocheima hispidaria. The sequence goes on along the minus strand of OX388164.1, from coordinate 13,369,782 downwards.
TAGTGTCAGCAATACATTTTTTGCAACATCAGGTAGATTCTTGACCATAGAAAAAGAGATCTCATCACAGCCAGGAGCCGTATCTTTAGATTTTATACACTTGTCTAGTTCCTGTCTAGAAATAGGGCCCTCTAGTTTCAGGTTTATTGAATGAAATGATGGTTGGGGCGGAATAGTGAAGTCTGGACATAAGTTGTTGAGCAAGGTAGCGGCCATCGCGTTATCTACGTGAGTTTTAGAAAATCTGCAACCTTTTAACCACCTCATGTGGCGCCACATATCGGTAACGGAGACACATTGATCAATAGAAGTACAAAATTTATTCCATGACTCAGTTTTCGCCTTTCTTATTAACCTTTGAGCATTTCTAATCTTTTCTTGTAAAACAATTAAATTATTAGGAATGGAGTTTTGTCTGAAACGAGTTAAAGCTAGCCGTCTCTCTGCTATAGCTTTGGATAACACAGGGGACCAGTACGGTTTCGGTTGAAATTTGCTACTTGGGTTTTGACACATTTTGTAGACCGGAATACAAGAATCAGCAGCTTTATTTAACATGTCAAAAAATAAATCATAACTCTCTTGTAAATTAGTATCATTGATTTGAAAGTCTAAGCAAGCTTCTTCAATATATTTTTGGTAGGTCTCCCAATTGGCGTATTTAAAATTTCTTTTTTTTATATGCGACGGGGCAATATTAATTATTGATGATAGCTTTACTATAAGATGATCACTGCCTAATGATTCATTTGTCACTCTCCAATCAAATTTACAAGCAATATCTGAAGAAACTGCAGAAATGTCTGGAGCAGACTGTTGGACAACACCGTTAACCATTTTTAACCTAGTAGGAGTACCATCATTTAATGTTACAAAATTATTATCTGTCATAGCTTCAAAAATCATTAAACCCCTGGAATCTGTCTTATACGACCAATTTGAATGATGTGCATTGTAATCTCCAACTATCAAGGATTTACTAGATGCTAAAGAAAAGACAAAATCCCAGTCAACTTGAGTTGTATGGACGTTGCTTGGACAGTAGATAGAAATTACATTTTCAATAAAATCACAGTTATGTATCCTTATCATTAGTATTTGTATACCACTATTATTCATTATAACCGAACATAATTGTGATTTTATTGATTTGTGGGTCAATAAGGCAATTCCACCATACGAATCTGCTCTGTCCTGACGGTATACAGTGTAATCCCTAACAGAACATCTAATGTGTTGGTCTAACCATGTTTCAGATACTGCAGCAACATGAACTTTATCACGGTACAAAAATAGTTCAAAATCGCTTAATTTATGTCTGATGCTTTGTGCATTCCAGTGTACAATATTTACTTTAAGGACTTTATCCATAATTATTGATGATCTTTAGCAAAAAAGACCAGTCTGGCATATTTTGAAACATCCATGAGATTGCATACTCTATACATATCTGAATTGCTCGTTGTATTTTACTTACAATGGGTTCTTCCCTCTGAAAAAACATATTTTTAAGTTTTAATATAAATCCCTTAAATGATAACTCAATCCTGTGTCTTCGGTCTTTAGTTTGTTCGGCTTCAGATTGTTCTTTTCTGTGGGAGTCCTGCGAACCTTCTATTTCACTCTCTGATTCCAAGACTTCATCATCTTCTATTTTAGATGTACTATTTTTCTTGCGTTGTCTTTTCCTTTTTTTATGTTCTTTGAGAGTGTTTTCCTCGGTGATAGAAAACAGGTCCTGAGTTAGACTAGTTGGTGGCATTGACTTAGAAGTGGAGGCTTTTTGTGCATAGGTTGGAGTGACATACTGCTGTTGAGGACATGTAGACGGGTTCTGGGTGGCAGTCTGGGCTCCAACTATAAGGGCCGTTGTCATCGTCCGTGGCTGCACTGATGTCTCGGTTTGGGTTCCCGTAGGTGGCTCACCTACCACTAAAATCTCAGGGACGGTGGTCGCAAGGGGAACATATATAGTTAAAGCTTTTCTGTACGAGCAGTTGAACTCCGACATGATGTCCCGGATATTTTTTTCTCTTTTATAGACAGAGCAGTTTTTGTTCAAAGCCATATGATCACCGGTGCAATTTATACATTTGTAGGCAGTACTTTCACATGTCTCATGTTTGCCAGCACATTTTGGGCAGTACGCTTTCTTTGATGGACACATTCGAAGTACATGTCCATATCTCCAACATCTTGTACATTGTGTTACGGGGAACACATATGGTTCTACTTTCACTCTCATATCATATATACATATATGTCTAGGTAACGTGGGCCCTTTAAAGCCGACTCGTATTGACTCACTTTCTGTCCATGCTGCTTCTCCAGACTCCCCTGCAACCTTGCGTCTGAGACGCCTGACACTGCATACCTCCGTCGAACAAGAAATTGATTTTAATAATTCGTCATCTGATAGGTTTAGTTCAATATCTCTAATAACACCATATGACAAGGCTACCTCATACGGTTGTTGAAACCTCCATCCCAGCTGGGAAAAATGATTGCTGTCCATCAACTTTTCGGAGTTGACTTTGTTCAATTCTACAATAACTTTGAAAGGATTTATGTATTTAACCTTAGTTATGTCTGTAATATTTTGACTCTGAAATAATTTCGCGAGCGCAAATTGTTTCGGAAACTTGTCTTTAGATGTAATGCATAATTCAATGCTATTTCGAGATTCGCGGATGCGTTTTTTACGATTCATAACCTCACTCCACAACTCGTCGTTTTGTAATGGTCTTTTTCTTGGTATAATTATTGGACGATCTTGAGAGGTTTCGTCCTCCATCTCTTTTTCTTCAAACAGTGGGGTTAGGTCTTCATATATGGATTGCATTTGATTTTGATCTAAATTATTTTCGTTTTCCAATATCACATTTGTATTGTGTAGGTTATCACTCACTTCCTCATTCTGAACTGGACTTTCTGCCATAGCAGATAAGGTGTAGTGTTTGAATGGCACTCGAGCGCTCGGCCCGGCGGTGCGCTCGCCGGACCGGTTGCGTTAAACAATAAACAATAGCTAGCGATAATACTCGTACGCGTCTATCTGACAGAAGGTGCGGAATCGGAATGTCCACAAACCTTATTTTAACAAATTGTTTTTTTTTTATTGACCATTAAACCATTGTAAAAGTGTTTTTTTTTTCAAACAAAATGCGTACCTATTGTTAACCAAGACCATTTGAGGAATGTTGGGTCGAAATTCACGTTATAAAAAGCAATTTAGCTTGAGTCTTGATTTCTGGACGTCTTATTATATAGATTTTTTAGATAAGTATAGATTGCATAGCGTTGTAGATAATTAGTATGTAGCCTTGTAGATATAGTATGGTAATATAAGTTTCGTTGCAAATCGTAGTAGGTACCTGCTTATATTTTATTCTGAAAACATTGTAACTGCGGTTTAAGTATTTGCAAAGTTTCTCGCTACTACTTTCATTGCTTCAAAACCGTTTATTGCTAAACAGCGCTGGAGTATAGCGTTCTCTAGAGACTTCACGAAAATCTCTAGACTCAGAATAACAGTATGAACTTTCCACTACTTCAAGCTTACCACCTACCTTATAATATTGATCTATTAAAGTTTCGAATCACATTAATATTTAATTTGAATAGGATAGCTTCAGTTTAATGTAGTCAAGTTGTTTAAATTATTGATAGGTGACTACGAACGGTCCTAATCCCTTTTTAAATGAACGTTACTTTGTGCAGAGCAGCACATTTAAGCTATAACTAGAAGGTCTGCGAACGGCAGACCTCGCGAGAACAAACTTTTTAACACAATTGCAAATCTACAATGTCATAGATTTTTTTCAGTATGATTTTTCAGACTGAGACCTCGCGATCTTATATTTGGACAACCTCTTATCCGATTTTGCTTATATTCGGAATTATTTTTAGAATCGAGTTCTGAATTAGATACAAACATATAGATTGATGCTAAAATATATAACAAACTACCAGTACAGATAAAAGAGATAGATTTGTTTTTTATTTTATTTGATTTGACATGAATTTACCAATGTACTTACTTATATTTGCTATTATTATTATTATTATAATTTTTTTGTTTAAAATGTATAACAAATAGAAACTGACGTGTGACCAATGGTTATGAATAAATGAGATTGAGATTTATTGATTGAGATAGAAGATGAATTCAAATTTGCTAAAGCCCTAAAAGTTGTATTACCCACGAATTCCTACTATACCCCAGACGAATTTTTGACAGATAAGACAATTATGGAATAGATTGACCCGCTCCGCACGATATTGCCATACCCAAAATTGTAGAACCTGTATACCAAGTTTCGTCATGATTGGTTGTAAAATACGACCTGTACAAAAGTACCAACATACGGACGGAAGAAAGCAAAATCTGCCAGTTAAAACTGAGACCGTTTATTCGCTCACTCGATCAATTATTTTCATATAAAATTTACTAGTATTCATGTAAAATTAATACTTGTAAAAGTTTTTTTTTACCTCTTGTCAGTCTCGCCGCTCATTCTATTACAGCGTTAAAACCCTTACTGTTATTTTTGAGCAGACGGACGTCTATCGAGGTGATGTCTGGACCCAAAGCTTGCACCTGCTGCGCTACACTTGAAATTGCTCTCACTGTTGGGTAGAGGGTTAAGTAAAATGAAACAGCGGTGTAGTCTTATTATATATGTTTATTTTTTCTGTTTGTGCGTTACATATTCGTTTATAAGGGCACACCTCGTCCCTGACCTCTTCCTTATAAATCCTCTCCATGCTAAGGTTGCCTGGAAGAGATCGCTTTAAGCGATAAGGTCGCCAATTGTTACACTGGTTTTAAGTAGATTTTTGTATTATGCATGTAATTTCTGGTGTGAACAATAAAGAGTTAGATTCGTATAATACTAATTGAAAAAGGTTTTTTTTTTATATCAATAGCAAAGCAAAATCAGCGGAGATTCACAGTATCATGTCATGTTAATTACCGCAGACGAAAAATGGAAACTGTAATTATTTCAGTCCATGAAAATACTATCACGCTGATATTATAAATGTGAAAGATTGTGCGTGTGTAGCTATGAAAATATGTAAGTATGTTTGTTCCCGTTCAACTATGTAACGGCTGAATGAATTTGGATGAAATTTGGTATGGAGGTAGCTTGTACCCCGGATAAACATACCGTTTTTGTAGAATAGCGGGTGAAACCACAGGAGCTGTTAGTAAAATATAAAGTAAAATAAATTCTATGTGCCTAATTTGGGTTTATTTAATAAAGTGGAATTTATTCCCATAAAAGTCGAAATGACTCAACTATAATAATATAGACATAGAGCAGACTTATTTGCGACTCAGTGATATTCCATAGGCATTCACATTTTCTAATTAAAAAAAATCTGAATGGCCTTATTTGACAGATGAAAGGAACATCTCATTGTAGTTCGTCAAAAAGCTGTACGTATCGCTGAACTCTTGAGCCTAACAAAGTTTTGTGAGCGAAGAAAGCGAAAAAAGCGAAGGGAGCGAAAAAGCGCTTTTCATCGCTGGAGCGCTATCGTGACACTCGTGTTGTCGCCGCATCTAATTGGCTTTGAGCTATCTCAAAAGGGAGCTGGCGCGATAGGGGAGCGTTCGCGTTCTAACGGACGGCACGGCATTTTACTCGTAGTCATAACCGTGAAGCTAGGTGCACAGTTTGGATGTTCGATCTGATCTGCACTTGGATGGGTGGTATCTATAATTAATCGTACGAATATCTTCCAGGATTTGTAATACTTTTAATTACGGTTTGTTTGTCTTAAGTCGGTATTTTCTACCTTTTTCCCACACAATTAATGATTGCGCTAGCATATCTGCTGTATTGGAAATTTGGGCAACAAACCGCACGCTACTTTGCCGGTATCATATTGGAAGCAGAACAGAGCAGCTTTATTAAAAGAAAATTGACCACTAAAGCTTATCGTAATGGAAAAGAAAGTAAGACACCATCATTTCATCACCAGCTTGCATAATGCCATAATGGAGTTGCACCCCGCACTCGAGCCTTCATTGACATCTACTACACGTCCATTCATACCGCTCAAAATATTGACAACCCTATTCAAACCAGCTTGAAAAGGGCTCGAAAGAAAAAGGAAGGAGGCCCGATTTTTCCTTACTACCCTCAATAGAACGCACGAATAAGGCTTTGCGCTCGCAGCATCAAGACGCAGTATAGGTAGGTGCAGTATGGAATGTAGCTTGTTTTTATATATTTGACTATGAATAAAATTATAATAATTACATAGCGAAGCGAAGGTCTCAGACTTTACTGGGACAAATCGGCATTTATATGTATTTTTGTATGTTCGTATGTTTGTGTGTATATTTGTCTGATGATAACTTGCGAACCGTCGATCCGATCTTCATGAAATTTTGTAGGCAAGTAGTTCATTTCAATACAATTTGTAAGTTCAATATTAGCTGAATTGGTCCAGGGGTTGTGAAGATATAGGGGTCGCGAGGTCTCAGTTCGGCGCGAACTACTAGTTAATAATTAAATTAAGATAAATGCTCGGAAAGATATACTTATACTTATAACTCATCAAGCGGATTTTAAGGCATCGAAGGACTTTAGGTACCGTTATCTTTCGAGTTAGGTCTGCACTCCTTTGCATAGTCATGCAGTCGAATTGTTATCAGTTCCTACTATACCTTCTTTTGGGAGTTTGTTGTTGTCGGGTAAAAATAAAATGGAACAGAATATGATTTACCAAAATTAAATGTATACAATAAATTTATTGGATTACCCATATACTTATGAAGGTAAAGAGGTGAAGATCACTACCAGTAGGCGGTGTACCCAGCGGGCTGGCAGGATAATCTCACTGAACTAAAATTCCGTCATAAATAATAATTATATACCTATATAAATAATTATAAGGCAAGACATATATTTTAGGTAAACGTAAAATTTACCATCGGGCGCACGTAATGCATATTTATATTTCTATTGAAAATAGTATGCAAATTGTCATTGTTTCAATTAATGTATACTTTATTTCGCATAATCAAGTGTAATTACGCTACTGGTATTATAAAACTGTACCCCTCACAGATGAAATAATAGTCACTGCGTCCTTTAAAGCGATGTTTTCGCAAATTGCCAGTTTGTACGACGAAAACGACTGTTTGTTAGAGCTAAAAAGAGTTGAGTGGTATTCGGTGAATGAAAAGATGGGTTTGACGATACGAAGATTGCCTTGCTCGCGAAATATGAATAGGGCTCCAAATATGCCGCGACGACAGCACTTATGAGTTCCTTCAATTTTGAAATGAAAAACATCCATTGTACAGGACTACACGAAGCGTAGACAAGGCAAGCGGAGCTGGTCGTTCAGGTGCGAAAAATCTAAGATACCGTCAACTCCGTAGGTCGCACTTGCACTCTATCGTGGTGTCATAAAATACTCCGCCAGGTATTGCATTATAGGATCACGCCTGTGACTGTAGCGGCATCAATCATCGTCACCTTATGAACGTTAACGACGTCATCAACTTTCATAAGCAAGAGCTGAATACGTAATATAAACAATTTAGACAAAGATACACTTATATTATCAGCCAGAAGACGTCCACTGCTGAACATAGGCCTCCCCCTTAGACCGCCACCGACAATGTGCCACTTGCAACTACCGGTTGCCCACGACTTTTACAATGTCGTCGGTCCACCTAGTGGGAGGCCTGCCTACGCTTCGTCTTCCGGTTCGTGGTCGCCACTCAATAACCTTTCTTCCCCATCGGTTATCGGTTCTTCGAGTGATGTGGCCTGCCCATTGCCACTTCAGCTTGCAAACTCTGAGAGCTATATTGGTGACTTTGGTTCTTCGGCGAATATCCTCGTTTCGGATTTTATTGTGCAAAGAAACTCCGATCATAGCTCTTTTCATTGCCCGGTGTGTCTGAGTTACTCCATAAGGCCAGCAGTCAAGGACCACGTTTCAGTTCCATATGTCATCACTGGCACCACACATTGGTTGATGACCCATGCCTTCAGTCACTGCGACATAGTGATAGGACGTATATATAATTATATAAATAATTGTGGTATTGTGTTTAGTAAAGAGTATTTAGTTTTTTTGATATATAATTTTGGTGACGAGACGAGCAAGTCACTCGCCCATAACATTTCATTTATATTTTATGTTTTATATTTTACCTTAAATTTAGTTACTAATCCTAAGACTGTAAGATTATCAAAAAAGGCTGTTATACATATCTAAATTTCAGGTTTTAATGAAATGATATTCAATTTCAAATTCTAGAACTTTCTAGTATGGCACACTCACCCCAGCCGACCATATAGAAATTATTTACACATTTTCTCTTAGTCTCCACCCGAAGAGATTAAGTCGTCACGTAGCGCCCATATTTCTTACGCGACAAGACGGAGTACTCGAGATATCTGACTCGTAAATAAATAAAAAACAAACATGAAGACTACAGGACGATACGAGTGAGTTATTTATAGTGGTTCAGGCATCTGTTTGTGAAGTAGAGGAGTTGATTGTTTGATTCTTTTAAAGGCCCTTAATAGTGCCAACAGACCCGTGGTTTGCTATACGCGTGGACCGACGTCTTACGAAACGAGATAGAAAAATACATATAAAGTATAAGTTTCTTCTATTACTCGTTTATTCTGCTGTCATATAATTATGTAAAATAAATAAGTGTGAATATCAAAAAAAAAAATGTTGGAGACGTCTTCCGGTTGATGAAAACGATGATGAATAAAATTATGTTGTGTCTATTAGTGACAAGATGACACACATGTCTTGAAGAGACTTAAATTTTTTGGATCTTTTAATTTGATGAAGGAGATAGAAAAACTTTTTTTATGTCTGCTATTTAAATGATAACAAAAAGCCAATTTATGTACAAAAAGCAATTAGGACTATTTGAGTTCAATTATGTTCAACTTACAGTTTTTATAAATTCTCACTCTATTTACAAAAACTAGCAAATGTGCGAAAGATATTATGTGCATAATCAGTCAGAAGACGCGCACTGGTTTACAAAGGGCCCTTAGGCTGTCACTCTATGGCCATCGATATTACTTCTTAAATTGCTTACTGCTGGAATCATTTATACTGATTATTCTTATCATGTATGTAGCCGTGGTAGCTCAGTGAGACCACGCTCGCCTCACATTCGTGGGGTCGCGGGTTCGAACCCGGGCGGGCCTGGACCAATGAGTTCTTTGGAACTTACGTATGGATATACCACTGGCTTTTCGGTGAAGGAAAACATCGTGAGGAAACCTGCATATTTCCGGAGAAGAAATTTGATGTGAATCCGCCAACCCGCGCTGGGCCAGCGTGATGGATATGGCCTAATTACCCTTCGAGGTTAGGCTGATATCTCAGCAGTGGGATGTTTAAATGCTGAAGCAGAGATCCTCGTTAATAATCATGCTCAAAACGCCTGTAAATACTTAATATCAACAATACAACTTTCTATTATTTTATGTCCAGGCGTTGTGGTTCGGAGAAATAAATCTAGCGCTAATCATAAAAACCTAAGGAATGACAAACTGTTTCATAAGATTGTCTACTGCTTATTATAGTTATTATTAATATATACTGCCAGAATTTTAAACTCCAAAATCCAAACAATCAAAAGATCTAAAATCAGAACCATTCATTTTATTGCAATAAGCTCGTTATCCTGAGATATCAGAAGTTAAAACTCTTTTCTGGAAACATTGGTTGTCTAATTGGTTTAATACCGTACGAACGAAAAAAAAATGTATTTACCCTTAATCCGGAATAATTGGTTGATTAACTGGAAAAGAGGTACTTCCTTAAATTCTCCGTGGCACTGAACTGTTATAGACAAGCGTGAAGCTTAACATCAGGTGAGTGACTTGCGCGCCTCGTCACCAATATACATAAAAAAAAAAAAAAACTTCCTTATGAGGGCTCTGCAAAACAGTCTTACAAATAAACACACACATGTATTGGCCAAGTGCTAAGCAAATGCTAATCATTAAAATTAGTAGTTAACGCCAAACTGAGAACTCGCGACCCTTATAACTCTACAAACCTGGGATCAATTTAAAAAATTGATTCTGAATTTCTAACTTGATAATTGTATTTTAACTCCGAGCCTCGCAAGTTATCGTCGGACAAATAAACAAACAAATACCATCTTGTTCCCGTAGTCTCTGAGCCTTCGCTTCGTTCGGTCAGTGACTAAATGTATCCTTTATTTCTCTTCTATCTATCTGCTATAAAGCTTGAGTATTCAACACTTTAACAAGTACCTTTATTCCAAGTTTTAAGTTTTTTCCAATGGAAATTGATATCCTTTGATATCAATTTCCATTGGAAAAAACTTACGCTCCTCAGGATCAGTCTGAACGAACGTCGTTGCAAGTTCGTGTTCGGTTTCCCCAGTTCAGAGTTATTACTTTCATATCCTTTGTAGAGATGTCTTATCCGGAATTGCTCGATAGCTCCATCTAAAATTAGTTAGGTTTAAAGACCTTTATTATCAACAAAGACAACATTGTCACTTATGTGATAACCTAATTTAACTGATAAAGATAGGTGTTCGTCGTCGCATTAACTAATTTAAATAAAATTCACAAATAAATAAATGCTGTAAGTAGGTTGATAGATATCTAAGTTATTACATTATTAACATTTATTGCAAATAACCCACTTCTCGAATTTGTTGTCTTACGACAATAATTATCTGATATGATATTATGTTGAGCGAGTTTGATATTATATTTGAGGGTAGTTGGTTATAAAGTCGCGCTCCTTCAATACTAGCATTGCTTTGCCATAGTTTGTACGTTGCTTGGGTATGACAAGGTAACTAACTCGTCGAGTTCGGCAGTTACCAACAGTTTGGCGTTTTCCTATTTAAAGTTTTTTTAAAAAAATATGCGAGTGTTATATATATATATATATAGTTTTCGAATATTCATTATTTTGGTTTCGTCGTAAGCTTGTTTGGTTCGTGTTAACTCTTCGAGCGCACAGTTGAGAATGAGACGAATCTCATTCTCGATATTGAAGCCACACGACGACGATATTGAAGCATAAAAACACTAAAAACTCGTTTAAGATACAGATTTTTTACATAGCAGTAGTTGTATTACTTAACATGTATATTTTACTGTTTCATTCACCCGATACGCCGTTTGGATCATAAGAATCGTATGGTAAGTTAGTGCATGCTTCATTTAGTTGGCATTAGCATCATCACTAGTTGAATTAATATAACACTATTACTTTTCATGCTACAAGGATCTCCTCAAAAAATATTTGGTAAGTTATTATACAAAAGCTTAAATAGTGATAATTAAAGAGCATTTTAATAATTCTCCACTTCACCCTGTCAACTGTCATCTCGACATTTACTCCCCTCTCTCCTATCCTCTTTCACACAGTTCATCCACACTTTTTTTCGGTCGCCCTCTCCCGGTGCTGCCTCTTACCATCATATCTAGATACCTCCTAGCCACATGACTAACCTCTCTTCTCATGTCCATACTAGGATAGTCTACTTCTCGCTACTTACACACTTCCTCTAACATACTCGTTCCTAATCTTGTCCATTCTTGTCACTCCACACATCCATCTTAACATTCGCATCTCCGCTGTATGCAATTTCCTTTCATGCTCTCTTTTAGTGGTCCAACCCAACACTCTGATCCACACAACACATCTGTAATTCAGGCCTTATAACGGTAAATTATAAACATTATAATTATGTAATGGTTTTGTAAATTTTCCCCTTTAGTTTTAGAGGCATTCGCGAATCGCAAGTTGTTCCCAAGACCTGTCGCCATTTCACCTAACCTGTGTTTATCCTGCTTGTCGCGTCTCGGTCAATATCGCCGTTGCTTTGGATGATAGAGCTGAGGTACTGGAAGGAATACACCATGTAAGGCAATCGGAGTAAAACTGGATGTACTTATTTTATTATCTATTACATAAAAAACTTGCAAATGTGAGAGTGGGAGCTATGAGATGTAGCACGACCCTATTCTATACCCTCTAAACGGAAATTCGTCATGACGAGTGTCACGCCGGCTCCTCCGGCAAAAATGTTCCAGGTAATTTCAGGTGTTCTAGCTTATCCCTATTTTATTCTATCAATTTATATTACACATGCTTGGTTGTAAAACAGGATTGGCGAAGTAACTACTGACCTGGCGTGGCCATAACTTTTACAGTACAAGCAAATAATAGTGCTATAAAGGTTGAATAATAATTCCTTGCTTTTATGGCGGTGTTGTGGGGCTTAATCTAGGGGCTGGTATTGCTCCCCCCCCGTGGGTTCCCGCCTTGTCGTGGCGGGGGGGCTTAGTAGCCGTGGCCTGGTCACCCACGGCGAAGCTAAGCGGAACCCGAGGTGGGGCCGCTTCTTCCGGGCTGTGCCTCCCAGGCCCTGTCGAAGCGGCCGGTAGGTTGGGGTGCTGTATGGGCAGCATCGCAACTGAGGCGGGCTGCAGTGTGGGGGTCGCACTGCAGCTGAGGGTTAGGGGCCGCGGCGGAAGAGGACTGTCGGTGTTTCGTTGCCGCTTTCCCTGTCTTCCGCGGCCTCGACGGGGTCGCCACCGTTCGATGGCGGACGCGGTGGGGTCGCAGGGGAAGAGGAGTGCCGGTATTACGGTGCGCCGTCCTCCCTATCCTCTGCGACCGTGAGTTGGGGAGGCTTTACGCCTCCCCGGAGGGGGTAGGCTCGCCCGGCGCCCCGGACAGTCCGGGTAGCGGCGGTGCGAGCCTTGGCGGCCTTGAGTGGCTGCGGGGCTTGGCCGGCGTCCCAGCCTTATGCTGGGTAGCGGCGGCGCAAGTCGGGGCCCTCTCACCCACCTCTCCTTTGAGAGCAGGTGCTGTAGGGCTTGGTGGCCTTCTCCGCGCGCCCCAGAGCTTTTATCTGGAGCGCGTGTAGAAGGCGGTCCGGACGTGGTCCGGACGGAGGGGGTAGGCTCGCCCGGCGCCCTGGACATTCCGGGTAGCGGCGGTGCGAGTCTTTGGCGGCCTTGAGTGGCCGCGGGGCTCGGTCGGCGTCCCAGCCTTATGCTGGGTAGCGGCGACGCGAGTCGGGGGGTCTGGGGGGCGGATGTGGGGACATCCGTCCTTCTCGTCACAGTCGTGACAGACCCCCAGGGGTGGACGACGCGCCCGGTGTTCCGGCGCGTCGTACCAAAAGGGGAAGGGGGATCTTCCCGAGGCGGGTCCGCCCAGGGGCGGACAGGCGGCGGGAGGGGGTTGCGGTGCATACTCTGCATGGTCCCGCGGCCCCCGTCCGACTTGCCGCAGCGATGGAACACCTTTGGGTTTTAGTCGGTATTAGCGTCACTGCCGAGGCCGTGGCGCCCTGGACATTCCGGGTAGCGGCGGTGCGAGTCTTTGGCGGCCTTGAGTGGCCGCGGGGCTCGGTCGGCGTCCCAGCCTTATGCTGGGTAGCGGCGACGCGAGTCGGGGGGTCTGGGGGGCGGATGTGGGGACATCCGTCCTTCTCGTCACAGTCGTGACAGACCCCCAGGGGTGGACGACGCGCCCGGTGTTCCGGCGCGTCGTACCAAAAGGGGAAGGGGGATCTTCCCGAGGCGGGTCCGCCCAGGGGCGGACAGGCGGCGGGAGGGGGTTGCGGTGCATACTCTGCATGGTCCCGCGGCCCCCGTCCGACTTGCCGCAGCGATGGAACACCTTTGGGTTTTAGTCGGTATTAGCGTCACTGCCGAGGCCGTGGCGCTTGAGTCCGACATACCCCGCTCGTGTCCCCACACGGCGGGGATGCGTAAATGCATTTCCCAAAGTAAAAAAAAAAAAAAAAAAAAAAAAAAAAAAAAAGGGGCTGGTATTGCTCGGGGTGTAAGAGTATTAATGTACCAACGTGATTATTTTATGGTAAGGCAAGTAAATCAATTCAATTATCTCTCAACGCTCGAAGTATACGCGTTGATAAAGTCACATTGAATTCACGTACATGTTCTTGATGGGTACGCTGCTGGCTGAAATTTGACTTAAGCATTAGGGCTCTAGGTCCTAGACTAGACATTCGTCGATTTATCTTTACGTCCTGAGTGTCATAGGCATTTTTTAGTCGATTTTTTCTTTCTATATTAATAATAATTTGTTTTCTTCTTGACATATCATAATTATTTTTTTTGTATTCAGGAATAAAACCTTTTTTTGAAATCTATATTTATAAGGAGCTTGTGTCGCTTTGCGAATATGTCAGCTCCATGATGTTTCTGAAACGTTAACAAACTCAGAGTTAACAAAGTTTTCAGAAACCCGAGGTCAGTATCATCTAAGAAATATTAACCATAGCAGTTTAAATAGTGTCCGTGCCGCCTCACCCAGTACAGCGGACAGTACACTTTGAATAACGCCAACTTCAAGAAAATTAGAACCGTTTTGAGTGAGCGTGACTGATCTGACAGACTGAGTTCGCGAACATTCCACCAGGATGTGATAAACATGCTCGAGGCATCCACTCATATTTGTCAGACTCTTCAAGCCTCATTAGAAAATTAAACTTATTATGAGGCATAGTCCTGACTGGAGTCTGTGAGCCATAACTGTCTCTTCATAATATAACAAAAAAAAAAACATTCAAATCCATTTAGCGGTTACGAATCTAAGAAACTCGTTTGATTTCACAATTTCAATTACGAAATAGTTTCTGGTTAGACGTACGTCTCCCATACCTACTGTACGCGCGATCGAAATAACTTTCGATACGTGTCGCAAAGGCACAGAGGGCTAATAGATTCCTCCTTTCTACGGTATCTGATGTGTTATTGTGTACGATCAGACATTTTTTCATCCCTTACCTACCTTTTTTTTTGCGAGGTGAAAATCTTCACAAGATACTCGACTGATTTGGGGTTCAGCCGGGTCCCCTTTTAGTAGGCTCTTACTACAGGCAGGGGATACCGATACCGCATTTTAGCGCCCAAGCATCAGGGCAAATCCTTACATACCTACTACGAAGAACTAGAACTTTTGTTACCCAACTCCTTAAGAAGGAGGGTAATGGTTTTAGGATGTATGTAAGTATGTGAGTATGTTTGTGTGTTCAATTCAATTCTTGTTTTATGGCTTTTGCGAGAGTGTTTTGCAATTTAGCCAATGACATATGATGTGGTAGACCATCAAACGTACAGAATTTGTACGGTGTTTAATTGTATTGATCGGTGGTGTGTTACAATATAACCTCCTGTAGTTGAAACTTCTTGCCTGATTTTGGCGAGGGAGTTGTCGTTGGATATGTCTTTATGTTCAGAGTGACATGGCTGCATTTTGCAAAGTCAAAGTTATTTATTGGTAAATATTCATCTACAAGTCAAAAAAATAATAACCTTTTGTATACAATAGTATACAAATTAAGTAGAGGCTATTCATTGAATATACTGATCATTTAAATGCGTTATACAATGTTAATAATATTCAATTATAATAATTATTACGTCAGAACATAAAATGTCAATATTATGAGAGCGAGCTGATCTGATGATGGATAAGGAAGGTGGAAAATGGAACTTCATAGTAACTAGCAGTACATTAATGGATTTTGGACTCATTTTGATCAGTAAAACCTAGTACCTATATTGGATTTTATAAAAGCTTGTCTGAAATAATAAATTTTTCACCTAAAACCAAAGACATTTTATAAGGAGAATTCTGTGCCTAAAACTTATTCTTTAATAATATAACTTGTTTATTCAGAACTTTAGTCTATAGATGTTGGCATTCGACACAAGCGAACGATATTGATGTCAGTCTCGTATAGTCTATTGTTATACGAGCTGAAAGTGTGAAGCCTAACGCATGGCGTCTGTTCATGGCATATCTATTGAACTGTAATAGGTAAATTGAGAAGAATCAGAGAATAGATTACGGTGTTTATTTTCTGTTGGCATCCTTGTTTCCTGAAACATGTACTCTGATCTGATTTAAGGCTTTACAAGATCAGAGTGAATAGATTTCTAAGTCTGCGTGCTTCATCTTCGATCGTAATCGTCTCTTACCACCGTGCAAGCTGGTGGTGAGCGATTTGTACGCGATTAAGAAAAAAAAAACTTTTTTTTTTTTTTTTTTTTTTAAATTAAATATTTTTCCTTTGCTTGTTAAATGTACTTAATTATACTACTATGTTATACTTAGTTATAACCATAAAAAATATACGAGAAGAAAGACAATCTCATGCAAAAATTGTAACCCCGAAAAAAAAAACAGTATTAAACTAGGTAGCTTACGTATATAGTAAGCTAATATTCAAACAGCTATAAAAGCCGATGAATAGATCATTATCCTTATTCTTAGAACCATAGTATTGGTACATGCCTGCAATTTAAGGTTTAGTTCTAATTAGATTGCAATATACGACGTAAAAATATGTTTTCAAAAATTATGTTTTACTGCCATCTCCTGAGAAACTAGCGTGTTCTGCAAATAAAATATTAAATAAATAATTTTACAGATATAACTAATGCAAAAATATTTCTAACAAGTAAGGTTTTCCTTTGTAACATTACGAATTAATTAGCTTAGGTTTATATTACAAGTAAACCAGAAATTGTGACGATCATGTCGCAGTTTAAAGAACTAGTGACATCTTACGTCCTTATCAGTTACTACAATCAGGTTATGCATCTTTCTATGGCCATTGGCGCTCTTCTTTACATAATTTTTCTATGGTTATAACGAAACGTAGTAAGCCGTTTTGAAAGCAAATATCTCAGCCGCGTACGAATTCTCTGGCGGCCAAGTTGTACCCCAATCCGTTACAAGAAGTCCTTCCTTGGTCTTAAATATGCACAGTCATGTGAAACTAACATATTTATTTTTATGAATGTACACTCTCTATTAGCTATATAAGTAGACTCGAATTTGTGCCATAAAATACATAAACATAAAATCATAAAAAACATACAATCTATCAACATTCATAAAATATTGTGAAATAGGATCTACGCTACAATTATTTATTCTTAGCAGAGTCTAAAACAGTGAAAAATAAAGCGTAATCCTCGACCAGAAATCGTACTTTCTAAAGCTTTACTTATCAATTGTCCCCAATAAGCATTCGCAAACAAGAAACTGGATCTTTCGGGCAGGTGTCGGACGACAAACGTCACCGTCCCCCGGGCGGGACAACGGAACGACGGTGTGGACAAGACACAGGAAACCAGTAACTTTAACTTTTTAGTTTTAATAAACAAAACTAGCACTTCTTTCCCACCGATTATTTCAAACCCCAACTTTTACCTCTCATATTCTCTTCATCCTAAGATTACCATAAAAATAAGGCTGCAATTTTTTCTGGAACCGCTATCTTCTGTGTGTAATTTCTGGTGTTGCACAATAAAGAGTTTATCTATGCAGCTGATTCTAGAGCAACCGATATTGTTTTTGTCTCTTTCACTGCTATGTCTATTTGCATGAGAGTAACAGACGGGCTAGATAATTTACTGTTTCCCGAAAATAGTGCAGTATCTGATAAATCTGCAGGTATAATGGGAATCTCTGTACAGATTTATTTATTTAGGTTCACCTACACTGTGCACACCAATACAATGTCAAAAATATACGCGAATAAAATAGAACTAAATGTCACAATACTTACAGGTGAAGACAGCATGTAGTCAAAAGTGTCGTGACGTCACAAAGATATGGCAAATTATCCTTTAGTTGGTGAGGTCATGCCCGTGAGGCACTTATATACCTACCCAGATAATTGAACCTGTTGGAGTAGACAGTGCCCCTAATCATTAGAACCTTCTTTGAGATTCTTCAGTTTTAAAGTTTTATTTAAGCGGCATTTAAACCAAAAAGTTTTTTAAAGGTGCCGTGTCCAAAGGGTGTCAACAGGCCCTATTAAAACCACGTTACCATTCATCATTTTAACGACCCATTACAAATAAGCCGACGGTTAAAATTTTCTGAAATAAAATTAAAAAATATGTTTTCACATAATAAAAGCTCTTGGTGAATCGCTTCCTCTCTATCCACACACCAGCCACAGATTCTGACAAATTGAATCTGAGCGAGCCTGGGGCAAGACAAAGGGCGATTCCATTTTATTCGCCATCTGACTCCCGTCATCATCACACCTCTAATGACATTCCAATTATAGCCCTCGGGCTGAAATCTTGGTCTTGTAGCTATACATAAACCTACCTATTTAATTCTACTGTATTATTGCTTAGAGTACGAACATTCTAGAAATCAATTTTCCTTAAAAATAAATCTGTCATTTTTTATAAACTGAATCTATAATAACCAACCGAACAAGGATGCTCAATGAATGAAGGATCAATGTTTGTTTTTAACTAACAAAGCGTATTTTACTAAAGCAGCACAATATACATGTATAGCATGTTGTATATTAATATTATACCATATTGGAGCGGTTGCACTCAGTTTGAATATGAATATCTGCAAAGTAACGCATTCAATTAACCAATTGATAATTATTCGTATTGATTATGTCAAAAATAAATGAAGTGCGATAAAGAAACAAATTAGTACCTGGACCAAGGGTCCTTAATGTCCTTCAATAATCGCTATTTTTGAAAAGGCTCCTCGGGCTTTAATGTTTTTAACAATCAAGTTTCAACGAAAGGTGAATCATACATTACTATTAATACTCACGGAATATTTACCACGATTTCTAGTTTTGTTGAGTTCCCGATATTTCGGCATGCGCCATGTTCACGGGTAGACTGAAAATGCGGGTGGATGATAAAAAGTTACGAAATTTAGGAGCAGACAAACCGATCTACTCCCCTTTTCAGTCTTTTGCTACGGGTACCACTAGTATTAGAACTCGATTGCTAGTCCCATGAACATGGCGCATGCAACTGTGCCGAAATATCGGGAACTCAAAACTAAAAATCGTGGTAAATATCCAGTGAGTGCTAATAGTATTGTAGTAAGCGACCACGAAAGTCTAAAACAGGTGAACAATACTCTACCGCAAGAAGGGTTAAGATAAGATTCTAGCATTCTCTCAAAAACTTGTATGCGATGCATTCCTTCGCCAAGAAAACTGAACTATTTCATTTATTCGCCGCACAAACAGCATTAGAAGCAACATCTGTTCCGTTAATAAAACAGGAGCACAAAGATCGCGTATCACGTCATAAGCCGTGCTAACTCATAACATGTAAATTCCGCGTTGCTACAAAAAATGTTGGACTTAATGAAATATTCAGTAGGCTTGCTCCACGACGGGGTTATATCAAAACTTTTGGGGAGATTGCCGAGGCGCCAAGAAAGTAAAATGGATGATGTTGATTTAGTTTCAGTCACGTAGATAGATAGATAGATAATAACTCTTTATTAATTTATATTATACGGTGATTACACGTAAGTAATTATACTACGTGTAAAGACGTACAACCTTTTCATCTTTTATGTATATATAAACAATTGCTGAGCAAACTTCAATTTTATTTTATATTTTTTCTGTCCATCCAAAGGTCCTGAGGTTGGTGATGTGTATATCCAAAGGTCCTGGAAGAAAACGCTTTAAGAGATAAGCCGTTCATTATAGTACCACATACTAAATTATTCTTTAGTTTGTTTTTTACGGTATTCTGTTGTGCTGTAGTCTGCTGCGCTGCACTGCATTGCATTCCAATTTACCTGTAGTTTTTCCGGAGGATTTGAATTGCTTGCAAAGTAGGGTGATTTTTCCCGGGATAAGCAACACACCAGATGGTGCAGGAGATTCAGTTGATGGGAACAGGCGGTCTTATCCTGCTACCAGGTGGGGTATGGGACACATCTAATGTTTTTTCCTATTTGACCCTTGAGGGGAGAGATCAGGGGGACAAAATGGAATATTCCCTTATCTGTACGTATCAATTAGTGTGAGTCAGATAGCTATGGTACGTCTATATACTCCTTCATTCATCAGTAAGCAATGCCTAGTCTATTAGTACAAAAATTCATAATAGATGCAATGCGTCAGTTAAGTGCAGAAAATGCATGCCACATCTCCTGCATAGTTTCTTCCTACATCCGTATCTCATACAAAAACTTGCGCAGTAACTCGTCGCAGCCACAGAGCGCGTTATCAGTTGTCACACTCCGACTCACTCGAGTTTTTACACTTTGTTGGAATGTTCTTAACGGTTCGAGTTTTCTGTTTAAGCGAGTGCGAGTAACTTGGGGAGTTATTCTCATTGCAATAAAGATGGTTTTATGAAATTTTTAAGATCAAAGGTTTGAATTTGATAAATAGAGATAAAAGTAACTTTTTTTTCGTTAGACTATAGACTATTAATGGATATGATAACATTCTTATCAAAGTTCTTAAAATGTAAACTTTTCATGATTTTTTAGGTTGATTTTAATATAAATTTTCGATAAAATGATTAAAAATAAGGAAACAGTCAAGCAAAGCATTGGCAGTGTATACTTATAGTTAATTGGTATTATATGGCCTTGAAGATAATTGCAGCATATAGTCAAAAGAGTTGCCTGCTTACTTACACAAAAAAAGACCGTAAAGATATTTTTTTAAAGTAATATCATAACTATAATGAATACGAGATTTTTAAATGATTCCGTTTTAAATGTTAAATCTCATTTTCGCGAACATCCACTGTGATCTTACTAGTCTGAATATGGCCGGAATATCTCCTAGGATATTATTTTCTGTCAGCCTATCTATAACCAAAGACAGATTTTACACAATTTAGTTGTCACTTTTAATTTACGACTTAATTAAATGAAAATATAGTCCAAGTTATCAGACTTAATAAAAATGGTCGCCTTCAAGCTTTTGCATTTAAAACGAACACTGTTTTTGCAACTTGGTCGTTTACATTTCAAATTAGCATTTTCATTCAACTATTCCTCTTCTTCATTGCTGCTTCTTGAATATTTTCAAAGATTTGTTATTTGATGAAAACATAGCTAGTGACTTGGGTAATAAATTTAAATTATGTAAGTCAAAAAAAATATTATACATTGGAAATAATTCATAGCATAATTATGATAAAAGTGTTTGTAGGGGTAGGACTACAACTAGCCTTTTGTTACGGGACTTAGTATGAAGGACCCCGACATATTTCATAACATAAATATAAAATTAAAAAGTCTGCAGGCACGGAACACAGAAAAACATTAATGCTCGAGTCATAAGACATTATCGTCGCCGACGATAATCGCCACCGTTCTTACGATCGTCATCTGAAATAGACTTTAACAAGTATTGTGTAAATAGAGACATTGCAAAAAAGTAAAATTTGAGTCTGTTTCTGATACGCATATTGTACCTATGCATAGTGTTTAATTATTGTATACTAGCTGCGCCCCGCAGTTTCACCCGAATTTCACAGAAACCGAATATTTTTCCGGGATAAAAAGCCTATGTATTAATCCAGGGTGTAAGCTACCTCTATACCAAATTTAATTTAAATCCGTTGAGCCGTTACTGGGTTGAGCGAGGACAAACACAATTACATACTTATTTCTTATTTCTCAGTTTAAAATAAAACCCCGTATTATGAATTTCCAAAAAATATTATGTGGTATTTATGTGAAGAAATAGATAGTCTTTTTTTTTTGTATTTATTTCATTTAAATAAAAGATAATATAAAAACGAAAATAATTTTATTAGGAAATTCACACTATCTATCAGCTTGTGCGAGTGAGAAAGCTGAGGCATAACTCCAGACCCCTTTACGTCTAAGAATTCGAGAAAAAATAAACTCTTACTTATTAAAAACTGAGTAAAAAATCGCATCTCGTCCGGGACATCCATTACGAGCAAACCTGTTGAACGCAGATTATTGACAGCGATCTCGATCATCGCGATATCATCATGTCATTATCGCCTCGAGCTCGCCATTACCGCCTTAAACTCTTAAATCGCCGCTCGTGTTTTAAATTGCCAACTTGACGGCAATTTCGAACTTGACAGTTAACTTGGCCGGTAAAATTACCAAGTTTAAAATAATCGCGGTAAGTGGATCTTCTCAATTACGATGTAAAAATGTTGCGTAGATTTGGTTGTGCGTTGTTTTTCCGCAGAACTTGTGTTTGTAACGACATCTTCTTCCTAGGCAAGCGTGCTACATCTTTGGCCATCGCTTTGCATCAGGTGAGATTGTGGTCAATCGAATGCCTAGTCCGATGTAAGAAAAAAAAAAAACGTTATCCTAATCTCCTATATCGTAGCTAATATTACAAATTCAGAGGAATATAGCCGCAGTCGTATCAGGACCAATAAAACTTCAAAGTATGAATACGTTCATCTCGAGGAAAAAACTTTGTTGGCGCAATTCAGAACTCCCTACATTACAACCGTCAGTAAATACATAATGTAAAAAAAATCACAAAAATGGATCAACGCCATCTAGTGAACTAAAGGAAGTAATTTTCTCTCTCTGTCTGGATGTTTGTCGCGTAATACAGTCAAACGGCTGAACAGATCTTGATACAATTTGATAAGGAGTTACTGTATATCACAAAGACGGACATAGGATTCCTTTTTTATGTCCTCGCGAACGGAGTCGCGAGTAACAACTAGTAATAAATAAAGCGTTGAAAACTAGATTAAAGCACAGTTGTAAAAGCTGTGACTTTTTTATTTTATGGCCATGTGTTTAATTCAACTGATGTTAAGTGGCGCTCTGACGATGGAAAACAAATTTAGCCAGGAATAAGATCTGGCTCGGAAAGCGATTATTACAATGCTACCAACTCTATAAAGAATACCAATATATAAATTGCTAGTAGCTTTTATCGAGGCAGAAAAAGGAACAAACAAATCCATTTCAATAATTTATTCAATCCTTGAATACCAATAAAGACACTTCAGTTCCTATTTGCCAACCAATTTATGCCGCGCCCTATCTGCAAATTAAGATTTAAATTATGTATAATTGTACCCTAAAGATGCGTTCCCATTAGTCATGCATATCTTTACATCTTTGAAAGGTCCAGTAGTGTATGGACAATGAATTAAATTGAACGATTATCTTGATCATCGATTCCTGGGTCTATTCATCATATCCACTGGTTGGGAAAAACGTGATCTTATTTTTAGACCGAGGGTACTGTATCGTAACATCAAAATATTTAAAAATGCGTGTATACGTTCTAGCAAAAAATCTAAGCTGATTGTGATGATGATGATAGTGACTTTTAAGTTTTGCAGGCTATTTATTAATACTATAAATCCGCCGTGGCTACATGACTCAATGACGTCAAATTCACGTAATTTTAAAATCATATTCACTAGTTACGACGTTTTATTTGACTTCTTCGACTATAATTTTTTTTTTTTTTTGTTACTTGTGATTATAGATAGATAGATAGATAGAAACTCTTTATTGTGTACACCAAAAATAAAAAGAACACACGTACAGAACTATCTTATACTTAAGCTAGTGCCACAAGTGGCGGCCTTATCGCTAAAAGCGATCTCTTCCAGGCAACCATTGCATGGAAAGAAATTCACATGATGGAACAGGTGAGGTATGACAAACATTTTTAATAATATAAATTGATAAATACTAAGTATATAATAAATATATATATATATATATATAAATATATGTATAATATAAATAATATATTAATCTACAAAATACCCTCACATTATGCCAGCAACTATACTATAAATTATTAAATAATGTGAATTTAAGCAATAATACGAAGGCAGCAAGAATAAACAAATCATATATATATATAGCACTAGACTAGAAGCAAAATAGCAAGCAGTAGAATACACACTTAAAAGTAATTCACAGCAGCAGAGTCAGTTAATTAACATTGTGATAAATAAAACACTTTCACTCTATCCTTGAAAATGTTTAAGGACTGGGACTGTCTGATGGAAACCGGCAAGGAGTTCCATAATCGGATGGCTTTTACAGAAAAAGCGTCTTCGTAGAAGATACTGTGATGCTTTGGAGTAACAAGAGAGAGTAAAGTTGACTGCCTGTTGATTATATTACTTTGTCATGAGGGTAATCTCTGGAAATGTCCTATCTATTTATCTAAGAATGTTTATCTAATGTGTTTAATTGTGTACCTACTTAAACTTACAATATAATTTTTCTATGTAATTGATTCTCACGTAAGTGATAATTATTATCTTTACGAGAATAAATGTTTATTAAACCTAAATGTGTTTGCAAATCTAAGCGTGGCTTGTAATTCGATAAATTTTCAGGCGTAGTTTGAGACACTTCTCATCATTCAAAGCATTCGTATGGAAAAAAAAAACACCATAGTCACATATACTCTTAGGCCTCTGGGCTTTTATTATACAGGATGTAATACTCCCTGTATATTATCGACTTCGGTGTGACACTACTTCGGCTACGCTTTGTCCTCCAGCAAGACGTCATCTGACAGGTTAATATTGATTAACGCGTATTAAAATTCATGCGAACGATCCGCGCAACCATATTAAATGGTAATTTTACCTTTTTAACGGGAGATGAATTAATGGGGTGGTAAATCAGCTTTCACTGCGTAGCCATTTTGTTGGGAATGCGTAGACGTTGACCAATTTCGAAATTACGAGTAATTTGTGTTTTTTATGACATGCTGTAGGTATATAATTACACAGACGGAAGAGATCGATAAATGCAAAAAAAATTAAAAAAAAAATCCTTTTCCTGACAATCCAAAGATATTAAACAGAAAATGACAGACTCTGACTCTGACAAACAGATACAACATTTACTTTTTAAATATTCTTGTACTATACTAAGCTCTATACTTTACTAAACTATGAACCGTGACTATTAGGAGGCCTTGTTTATCGCAGCGGTGACAGCCACACATAGACAACACTCCCTGAGAGGTCACACCAACATTTAATCAAGATAAATTCTGTTCAGCTATACTTTTCTATTGTTAAATTAATATCTATGATACTACAATTTAGTACGAGTACACCCGTTTGTTGTAAGGATGACAGCTATCCAACTACACAGGGGAGTATGTTGCCTGCCGAAATACAGGTGTAAACCTGGCTCGGCAGCAGCCACTCAATACATTTAGCCCATAAGCCCGTGGCACTTGAGCTTAACGTTATGAACATTATTTTTTTATCTTTTTGTATTGAATAAAGAAGAACAAAAGTTTGAGTGAGCTAGCTATGGAACAGGTATATTTCCTTTTTAAAATTGTCATCAGTTTGTCGTGTCGTGTCACTGTTCTTATAATAATTAACTCCAGCTTACAATAAAGATACTTTGTCTGATGACGAAGTGGTTTCGACCGGGTTCGTTGAATTTACATTTTGTTACTGTATTTAACTTTGTTATTGGTTATTAGCGGTTTATGAGCGGATGTGAGTTTCGGAAACTATTATTTGGAGAGATTAGTGTAGATCAGACTAATAATGAAGTTTGTAAGGGTGTATGAATTTGTTCTCATTTAACCCCGTAAAGGCAAAACGGATTTGGTATGGTGACTTATACTCTGGATTAACGCGAAGGGTCTTTTCATCCCGGAAGAAATATTGGTTTCTGTAGAATAGCATCTAAAGCCGTAAGGCATCGCATGTTATTTTATAATTATCTACTCAACTTTCCCTCAGCCATGTAGAATTTCTTGCTGTCTTTTATCTCGAGTCGAGCCAAGAAGAGGTTTCATAATAATGCAAAAAAAAAAAGCAATTTTAACAACATTCTCTGAAAAAATGGGCTTACTCCAGAAATCCTCTAAGTGCATATTTTTGCACTATTGAGATGTTCTTGGCTCTACCCGAGAAATACTTATTATTGTGGAGTTCCAGTGGTCTTCTTCATCAGTTCCACTTCACCAAATGTATGATACTTTCTGAATATAAATGTTTGACTTGATGAATATACCAAAGTCGGTAGCATATTATACATATGCTTGTTTAGTATTTGAGGAGTTCCCCCAATTTCTCATTGATCCCGTTATCAGAACTGGATTTTGATGGAAATGGGATCAATCTGGAAGTATATATTTTCGAATAAAAAATATATTTTCCAAATCGGTTTATAAATGACGCAGTGCTGAGGTTACATAAGTCGGTCAAAAATATTTTACGTCACACACTTCGACTTTTAGCCTCAGGGACAAGAACATATCAAAATATATTTTATGCAAAATGCTTGTTACTTTCAGCCGTATGACGAAAAAATTGCGCAAAATATCATAACCTTGTTAAATTACCCGGATTTTAATATACGTCATACTATTGAATGCTGAATAATCATTCTGATAACGCTTGAAGAAAATTACACACTTTTGTGTATTGAAAAAACATTGAGCTATTCATTTACTACTCACTAGAGCCATTTAAAATCCAGTCGCTCTCAGAAAAATCAAAACTTATTTGGAGAAATATACCCGGGGTGTATATTATACACTATTTATTATACATATTAAGGTATGGGAACATTCGTAATATACAACACAACAGTCATGATCACACGGCGAGCTCTAGCGGCTCGCGAAATTTTGGCAAAGTGATCAGTACCACCACAGCAGTCGAATAACCGATAACCGATAGGGAAGAAAGGTTCTTGAGTGGCGACCACGAACCGGAAGACGCAGCGTAGGCAAGGTGAACCGGTATGTGAACCGACGACATTGTAAAAGTCGCCGGCAACAGGTGGATCCAAGTGGCAGGTTGTCGATCGGTGTGGCGCTCTAAAGGGGAGGCCTTTGTTCAGCAGTGGACGTCTTCTGGCTGATGATGATGATATGATCGCTATAGAACATTGCAATGTACGTATTGCGTTGTCACATCTTAGCACAAAGTTAGTACAAATATTACCTCAGTGCTATAAAGGCGTTAAATTAAAATTAACAGAAGTGTTTTCTAAAATAAGTTGGTTAATTATGATCGACAAATAAATTCAAAATTAGCGCCTAATAAAGCTCAACAGCCTTTTAAAACTTAACCAAATTAAACATTACAAACAAAAGTACGGGTTTTTATTCGTTTCTAATGGGCTTCCATTTGTAAGATCCTCGCAAAGATAACCATCGGCGGGAATTACACTTCCTTCCGGCCGTACAGTTCTGTGATTCACGAGAGCGCTCGGGTTTTATTTGTGTGCAGTTTTACTGCACTAGGAAGAGGAACGGATGGACTTGGTATCGTGAACTTAGTTTGCGTCTTTCTCTCTAACTCGCTTAACATTATTCTCTCGCTCATTTTTGATGCGTTCATGGGCCCGCAAAATAATGCGCTATCCAGACATTTCAGATCCCAAGAGGTACGATAAAAAGTTACTTGTATTCTCGCACAGCTTGTTCACACAGTTCACAGTTCACACCGACTAAACACTGACCCGGCCCTGACTGACCCGAAAATTTATAGATAGCGCTTAAATCCTGTCTTCCGTGTTAAACCCATCTTCACATAAAACACAAATGTGAGCCTTATATCGTGATATACACAGTAGAATGTCAAATAACAACCCACGTCGGCTAGCAACGCCGACGTTTGGTATTCAAAATTTGTCTTTTTAAAACCTGAAGTTTAGAGATAATGTACTTCAGAATGAAAACGAAAGACAGAATCTTCACCTGGCTAGTGACGCGAAAAGGTACGGTAGTTGTGCTTATTTGCCACCCTTTTATAATAAAAAATAAATCCAGCAGGAACACACACAAACAGAATTAATTTACATAACTAAACACAAATACAAACAAGGTCCATGCGCACTCGTGACTTGAACAACTGCTGTAACACGATACGCGAAGCACAAAGTGATTCCGACGAGTTGGTAATGGTGCAGCTTAACACTAACTTACTTCTAGTGATTGAACGAGGTGAGTATTTACAACTTTTTAGCAATAAACTTTTCTACAAACCCAAACTACATTTTATTGAGATTTAAAAGTTTTAAAACTTAATCATGTAGAAAAGCAATAATGTGTCTTGTACGGTACCCAACACCTGAGTTTGTGATCGAAAGTTTATCCTGTCATTAACCATTTGCCAATTGACCTTCGATGACAAACCAAAAAAAGGTATGTTTAGTATAAAAATTGAGTTAAGTGCGTAAAAGCCTGTAATTATACTAAAGATCAAAGTAATTATTAAAATGATGAGTCCCTGCACATAGAAGTTTTCCACAATTTAAAACTCGTTCACAAAGTATCTAAAAGCAAGTTACCTCGAAAGTTAGACGAAGTTCTTTTTCCTGTCACCTAAAACTTCGTTATAAAACTACGTAATAAGTTAGGAACTAAAACAATTGACGTTCAAACGGCGTGTCGTCAGACGTGGACGTACTCAGGATTCGTTTTAGGTGAGAGGGAAAGAAGATGGCATTTTTATAGCTTACTTGTTTTCAATCACGTAACATAAAGTCGTTTTAATTGTGTCTTAATGGAATGGACTAGGGTGGTATTTTCCATGGAATTGTACTTATTTTTTCCTTGTTATAGGTTCGGTAACACACAATAGGTTATTGAACATACAATACATCTAGATAGTAGACACAACACTAAACCTAAAGTCCAATTATAACCGTACACAACTTATGCGTAGAAACATTGACACTAAAAGTGAGTAATTACTAATTACATGTGTAAAAATAAAACAAACAATGGTTTCACTTAATCAAATTATTAACGGAAAATTTAAAAGATTAAAAAGTACTCGATAACATTTATCTGGGACAACTTAAGTTGGCATAAGTGCAGCACATCCTAGTTAAATTACTACCTAACGTAGCATTAAAAATCTTGTACAAGGTACACAAGTCTGTCTTAGTCATAGTTTTCTATAGAATATTTTCTGTTATTACTACATCTAAACCAGCTGTAATGGCCTGGCTCATTTGCAGAGTCCGTCTGGGCAAGTACCACACCTTTGCCAGTTATTCAACCGCCAAGCAGTAGTGTGCAAATATTACTGTGTTCCACATTGAATGGCAATGTTTTTTTAAAGAAAAAAAGTAATTTTTAATGAGATTTAATATCTAATATCTCAGGCTGACGAGCGCAGTACAAAAAAGTTTTGGAGCACATTTTTGTCAGTCTTATTTAGGTTTTCTCTCGTTATATTTAATCATCCTTAATTACTCGTAGCTTTTTTTCGTTATATCTCACTCGTTATACAGTAAAAAGAACGAGAGAAATGTCAATGTCCAACTGAAATAATATTGATTTAAGAATTGCGGTAGGCCCCCACTTTAACCACCTTATCTACATCTCTGTCGCAAAGGGGATGCAGCACAGACAGACAGACAAGAAGTGCGAACTTTCACACGTAGAGATATGGAACCTTTAAGTTACGAGGGGAGCACGTGGTGAGAATATGGAAATAATAGGACGTAGTGGGCATAACTAAAATTGGTATTTGATACTAGTTAAACCATGAAAGCTAGATAAAGTAGTCTTGTATCTAGTTTTGCCTTAAAATGCTAAATATCTTCAAATTTTCTCCTTTTTTTAAAACGATTAATGGTATTTCCATATCAGTCATCATCATCATCATCATCAGCCAGAAGACGTCCACTGCTGAACATAAGCCTCCCCCTTAGAGCGCTACACCAGCCGACAACAATCCAATAATCATATCAATAATATTTACTTAATATAAATTAATTAATAATAATAATTATTATTTTTATTTTTTATATTGATATTTCCATATCAATAATAGTCTTATTTTTGACATAAAAAAGATCTCTACATTTTCATGAAATAATTATGATGCTTTTGTGAATTTTCTGTTCTCTAATTTCATAGCTTGTGTTCCAAATATAGAAATTGACTGATACATTATTACAAATCAGTAACTAAAGAACCGTAAAGAACCTACTTACCTCAGCAAACCGTAAGAAGATGATATTTAGTAAATAGACACAAAATTAAAAATATAAAACAGCAAGATTACATTTTTCTAGACCAATTCACGACGATGTCAGTAAAGCAAGTGATTAGGAAAGGTCAGCGGATGACATACATTACATACGGGATGCCAGTTGAAAATTAATTTGTACGGAACCCGATAGAATTTATGTTATTGTTGTTGCTTAGTTAACTTAATAACCCACTTTGGGTGTGTCGCGTGTAAGGTTAACGACGAGACTGTAAGCTGTATTAGGTATTTACTAATGTACGTTGGCTTCATTAGAATTTTACAAAATCGTCGACTGGCGAGAGACAGCGCAAGACTGGACCGATAATACCACAGAAGAGGATTTTTTTTTATTTACTTCTCTCTTCTGTGGATAATACGACTCATGTTCTCTGATATCGGAGATCGACTATACATATAATTGGTAACATGGAACGGGATATTATTGTACTTATCACGTTTTTTTTTTAATTCTGGGACCAAAACTGTAATAACGAAAAAATCGGATGTTTCATAAGTTTCGATGAGTGTAAATGATTTTTTTCAATAAAACATTTTCTTACATGATTTTCATAATTATTATTTTTCGCGTTTTCAGTGTTTGTCCCACAGTAAAAGATGTTCGTAATTATGAGTAGAATAAACACTTTTTGGCTTCGTACTATCACTTCTTGTATTCGTAGCCAACCTTAAAATCATACCTTTTTTTAACTGACTTCAAAAAAAGCAGGAGGTTCTCAAGTCGCATGTTTATTTTAGTCTGTCATTATTTTATAAAACAATATAGAATAAAAAAATATAAAAGAAAAGCAAAAGAAAGAAGATAAAAATTTATAAAAATCCAGTTCTGATAATGAGGAATTGAGGAAACTGCTCAAATATTACAAGCATACATATGTAATAACGATTTTGGTACTTTCAAGTATGAGCATTCAGAGAGTATCATTTGGTGAAGTGAAACTGATGAAGAAGACCACGGATGGCCATCGGAACTCTTCAATGATAAGTATTTCACGAGTGGCGTCAAGAACAACTCGAACATTCTGTTGCAGCCATTATTTTTTTTGCTAAAATTATTTAAGCGAAAAATTAAAATGCAATTAATCTATTTGACACTTTTATTATCTTGATTATCGACATTTGGTTATTAGTGATGTACTGGTTTCAATATGAATCTTTTCCACCTTGTTCTGGAGGGAGGCATCTGAATCAGACTAAAAATACATTAAACTATTACTTATAACCATCATCATCGTCGTCCATAATATTTCTTATCCCACTGCTCGGTATAGGCTCTCTTTCTCTTGCTATGCCACCTGTCTCGCTCCTGTGCTAATCCAACCAAACTATCCAACTATCCATATAACTATAAAATTGACTATGACTACATCTACACTACATTTGTGTCATGGTTAATTTTATTGTGGTTTTTATTTTTGATGTGTGTGGGTGTAATTCGCTCGAATAAATGAAATTTTAATTTTAATTTAATCTAGTCCAGGTTCGACGACTCATCTCGCTGCCGGACGACCAAACACTCCGCTTACCTTGCCTCAGCCACTCTGTCACAACCTTAATCCACCTGCCCTGGACAGGAGAAGTTGCTAAGTGCAGTGATGACTCTTATAACCATTTCGAATCAATTTTTCTCAATCAACATTCAACTATTATAATATCCAAACTGCTTAAAGCGTTCATAACTATGAAAGCCGCGAGTCCCAATATCATTTCAGATATCTATCGTCGCCCTCTCGATCCATTAGCCGGACGGCCGGTTCCGGTTTCCGGTGAAGTCAGTTGCCCCGGATGTCCGTACACGGTCCGGCTTTGCCGGACGGGAAAAATGCTGTATGAGTTATGGTGGACGGTTATGATGGAATATGTTGAAAGCTACTTCAAGGCTTGTAGCTATTACACATTCTGTGTCAATAGGCATGTTTGGGTGTTGCGAGGTCAAATTATAGACTAGGTTTTTTTTTATCATTTTAGAAGGGCAAGAATAAAATCCGTATATCGTCACTTTGCGCTACGTTTGCCAATTTGTCTCTGCCCTGCCCGTATCGTATTTTATGCTCGTAACACGTATTTTTCTACGGCAGATGTGACCGGCGGCTTCTTAAGTTTCCCACTAGTTTTTCACCCGAACTGCGACCTCTCGGCCTTTATAACTCCACAACCCCAAAACCAAGTTCTGATCGTAAATATTGCATACGAAATTTCACTAAGTGTGGATTAACGATACGTGAATAATTATCTTCGGACATATTATTAACATATTAATTACTAGCTGCGCCCCGCAGTTTCACCCGCTATTTTACAGAAACCGAATATTTTTCCGAGATAAGAAGTAGCCCATGTGTTTATCCAGGGTGTAAGATATCTCCACACCAAATTTCTTTGAAATCCGTTCAGCCGTTACAGAGTTGAACGGGAAGAAACACACTTACATACTTACCTACTTACACACTTATCCACAAATTCTCGCATTTCTAATATTAGAGTGATGTTCCTACATGTTTCTACACTGTAAAAGCTGATATTTTGTTTGATCAGAGACTTTCGTTTCGTTTATCAAAAACACGGTTTCAAATCTCAGTCTTTAACCAAATCGTATCAATTTTAAAACCATCCATAATATATTACGAGTTGAAACGTTATCATTATCTCGTCCTTGTATAATCACCACTACCCAGATCCATAGGCACCTATCACCCATAGCACCACATTCAATTATTTACCCACAACAGCCTTCAATTAAAAGTTATTTGCTGTACAAACAGGGATACACCATAACAATAAGTCATTTTCGCCATAAGGAATAGTGAAATTGTGAGCAGTGAGACATATTTATATTTGCAGATTATAATTATTTAGTAGTGTGCACCGAACTGAGTCCTTGCTACCCTTATAACTTCACGCCCGAGGCTCTGGATCGATTTTTCTCATATTAACTTAAATTTGTATGAAATAAATAAATAAAATATTGGTGGACATTTTTCACACACAGCGCCACCTAGCCCCAAACTAAGCAAGCTTGTACTATGGGAACCAGATCACTGATAGATTATCTCCATTTTTTTGTAAGTACATACATAGAATACATATAAATATCCAGACAAAGAACAAGCATCCATGTTCATCACACAAATGTTTGTCCTGGATGGGAATCGAACACACAGCCTATAGATCAGAAGACAGAAATCCACCCTCTGAGCTACAAGGCTATTGAAAACTATTTGTCTACAGAATTTCATTAATATCGGATCAACGATTCGCAAGTTTACGTCAGATAAATTTGTAATCCACACAAACTAAAACAAACGTTCATACAAACACTGACGTGTTTTCTTAGACCTTTGCTTTATTTATAGTTTTTCCGTATCTTGTCTTTTTCGATCGAGATCAAAATTTCATAGAGAAATCACACAGTAACATTACAAAACTAGTGGCCCAGGTTTTTACCAAAAATTCACAACAAACTGAAAATTTTAGGAATCACACTAATATTATATATGCGAAAGTTTGTGCGTACATTGCTACATAATGGCTTGTAAAAGTTTTCAGGTATCGACGGTGATGTAAAGTCTCAAAACACTTGTTAGTGTTGCCACATACTAGCTTCAACTTAAACTTTTTTGAGCACCAACTTGCCTAAAAGAATAGCAAAGAATACAAAGAATACCGCTCAAATAGAAATTTGATAATTTGTCACTGTTAGACGAATATAAGGATACGCGGCAGACCTTACAAACGGAAGACCGAAAGACGCAGCGTAGGCAGGCCTCCCATTAGGTTGACCGACAACATTGTGAAAGTCGCGGACAACCGGTGGATGCAACTGGCACGTTGTTGGTCGATGTGGCGCACTAAAGGGGAGGCCTGTGTTCAGCAGTGGACGTCTTCTGGCTGATGATGATGATGATGCATTCCATACTTTTTTTTTTTTTTTTTTTAGTTTTGGCCAAAAGCTTAAGATGCTTAGAAAACCCGTTTAAGGTTGAAACTCGAATTAAGACTATTCTGTTTCTTTAAGTACTGTAAGTTAAGGCTTATAGTAGTCATTATTATGAACAACTTTTACTATGGGACAAACCCTGAAATCGAGGGAAAAAATCTGCTGTTCCATACATTTTGTCGAGTGTCATTGACATTTTTCTACCTATATTGTGTGAGCTGATTTTCTGTTTAGTTTCTACACTATGCCATAATGGTGGGTTTCACTTAGGGCGGGCTCGTGACGTTACAATAATGGACACCCGCGAATTTATCGCGAGCCGTGCATCGGTCTGTGGGTGGTCCGAGCTACTATTTGTTTTCGTTTTTACCGCGCTAGATAATTGTTGGAATAATTGTTTTATGAACAAGAAACTAGGTCTAGAGAACATTCACTAATAAATTAAGCGTACTGTTACTTTTGTATGGTACTACTAGCGCGCCCCGCGGTTTCACCCATTATTCTACAGAATCCAAATATTTTTCTGGGACAAAAAGTAGTCTATATGTTAAACCAGGGTATAAACTTTCATTTAAATCCATTCAGCCGTTACAAAATTGAACGGTAACAAACACACATACTTATAAACTTTCGCATTATAATATCAGTGTGGTGTGACGCAGACGAGTAAGTTGCTCACTTTTTAACAATTCACCGTCGCCCATATTTCTGACACGGTTCAAAAACCTGCGCGGCAACACACTGCGCTCGTCAAAGGCAATATTCTGAATATTAGAATTTAAATATTTTATGCCCAGTAATTTGCTGGTAAAATATTATTTAAGATAAAGATTTTATGTCA
The DNA here is from genome assembly GCA_947579745.1 of Apocheima hispidaria. Taxonomy (NCBI): domain Eukaryota; kingdom Metazoa; phylum Arthropoda; class Insecta; order Lepidoptera; family Geometridae; genus Apocheima; species Apocheima hispidaria. The sequence goes on along the minus strand of OX388164.1, from coordinate 13,335,152 downwards.
CTGTTCGGCTCTAACAACCTCTCCAGTGCGCTGCTCTTAGGCTCGCTGCCCGCAGACTTAAGCGCGCACCAGACATGTAAGAATTTACATGGAATCGATGCCCTAGCTAAACTAAAGTTAGTGCAATTGCTAACTTTCACTAATAGAAACACAAGAAACAGATAGCATGCATTTCAGTGCTGCACCATACAAACTTAGACGAGCCCAGAGCAGGTGTCGGCTAAAAACAGGTTTTAAGTGTCGCTGGCTTACCTTTATCTTCGCGGCTTAAATGCGTAAGCTCGTTTGACAGCACTAAAGTGCATGCTATCTATTTCTTGTGTTTCTATTAGTAAAAGACAGCGATAGCACTAACGTTAAGCTGTTTCGCATGTTAAATATTAGCCTCAAAGTGTGACAGTGCCCGCGACTTTCACAATGTCGGTCTACCTAGTGGGAGGCCTGCCTACGCTATGTCTTACGGTTCGTGATAGCCACTCAAGAACCTTTCTTCCCCATGTGTTGTCGATTCATCGAGTGATGTGGCCTGCCCATTTCCACTTCAGCTTGCAAACACTGAAAGCTATATCGGTGACTTTGGTTCTTCGGCGAATATCCTCGTCCCGAATTTTATCGTGCATCCGACACTAGCAATCTCCATTGCCCGCTGTATGTTTCTGAGTTTTTCCAAAAGACCAGTAGTCAAGGACCACGATTCAGTTGCATAGTTCATCACCGGCAAGCACTGGCACTTGACTGGGGTCAGGTATTGCTAAAAATATATATGTATAACTATTATAAATCTGTAATAGGTATGCGCTTGGACAGGAAAACTTTTTTTTACACGTAAACAAAATAAAAATTGGTCCTTTTGGTACCCCAACCAAAAAATGCTATGTTTGTAATGCAATGTCACCAATAGGTTTGTGATTTCAACGATCGCCAGATCGCGTCGCTTTTTTATCAATACCGCACTCATTTTTTGTTTTGTTTCGTTTGATGCAATTTAAGTGAAAATTTAAATTATCGCCGATCGCATTGCACTGTTTTCGTAAAGTCACTCATAAACATTTATTGTCTGAATCTCACTTTACCAAATAAACCGAACGAAAATTCAACCGAAAAACCAACGTATTTATATAAAATAGTAAATGCAGCCAAATCTCCGAGCAGACAATGCGGGCCAGAAAATTAAATCCAAGACCCATATCGCATGCTTTTGTTCCCCTTTTTGCGAACGACAGGTGAATACGTGTTATCTGAAATTAGGTTCTACGGACTCAATAAGATGCTAGATTACATTAAAACGTATTTATAAGTCTGGTAGAATTGATGCGGGGACAATTTGGAGACGTAGTTTGTAATGTTAATAGGTAATGTAGTTGTAATTTTGTGTCCACAGTAAAAGTCACTCTCTCAAAACTTAAAATTTGTAAAATGTTCATCACACGCAATAATCCAAAGAGCAAAATGTCCAAACGCAAAATATCTAAAAATACTTCTAACAAACCGCATATTTTCCGAAATATTTGTCTCCAGATAGATATAGCCTATCAGACGATAACTCCAGATAGGTATCTCGTAAACTATGTACAAAAATTAACCGAATTAATTTAATTATACAATTTTAACCGACTTAAAAACATATCGAAAAATAAACATGAAATTTCACGTATTAGTATCCAGTCTTAAAAAAAAAAATATAATGCTATTTTCGTGAAAAATATTGGAATTTCTTACTAAATTGTAAAGTAAACCGACGAAAGGACGAGCAGCTGCGTCCTCTAGGTAAACGGTGAACATTCTGCGATCCCAAGCCGCCTGCCAAGCATGAGGATTATGGCAACTACTCAAGGGTCGTCCAGCAGCAGACGTCTAAGAGCTGATAGGAAGGAAATCGACAAGAGCCCATTGAGAGGACATACTTTTGATTTTCAAGGATTATTCCAAGAAATCGTGAAATGAATGATACATATATTGTGTATTTATTAACTTAATAGCCGTGACAGATAGCATTAACCCGTTAAGATTAACCTTCCACAAGCAGCTTCGCCATACCATCAAAAGCATCTTTTGTTCCGAAAAATATAGGTAAAAAGTTTTTTAGATTTTTTTTACCTTAGTTTTTTTTGCTGCAAATATCAGCTCCTCAGCTTAACTCGGACCTCTGCGTTGTTTCTCATTTGAATCTGTGCAATTTTATAGTCATTGGATCTTCTCTCTGTCCCTTTTCTGTTCAATATGACTGGAAATGATGGCAATGATTTTAAAGCCGTCAAATTTTGTTTAGTTTACAAATTGTTACAACAGAACCCGACATCGACATCACTCACACTCAATTTTAATATTTTTGTTTCAAGAATTCTTTAGTTCTATATAAAAAAAAATATAGAACTAAAGTAATTTGGTATGATGTAAGAACACAGAAGAGAGAAAAAATTTACTTCTAGATTGTAAGAAGGCTGACTACGACTCCTTCGAGGGATTTTAGGAACATATAAAACATAATTCATAGTTTTTACTCTCACGATAAGATCATTAAATTCACAATCACGGATCAAAAACAATTCACATAAAATAAAGTACTTAATGTCAATCCATCACATCCACATCTGCATTAACGTACAAAATAATTTAATAATTAAACCTCTTTGTGTGAAAATTTGGTAATTAATACCAAAATTAGTTAATTATAAGTTCGATACATCTGCAATATTTAAGTTATAAGAGGAACGCGAGAAAAAAAAGAACGTGCTACCTAAGGTTTTAAGTGACTACTTAATTTTTAAGTCCAATGCTTAATACTTACTCCGCTGGCGCAGTTACACAAGAAGGTCTTGGGTGTCAAGCCGTCTCTTGTACGTGACGGACAAGGAGCTACATTCAATAAATTTAAAATCGCTTGTTTCACACAAAATAGATGTAAAATCACTGAATATAATAAAACCAGGTTTTGTTTTCTGTATTAAAATATGCCTATAATAATAATTATACATCGTCTTACGTGACGATAAGGAAATAGTCCCCAACATAACGACTATCCAAACGTAATCTTACTTATTCTATACGAAAACATATAAAAATGGAACAGCGTAATTATTAGGCGTAAATTGAAACTACATTTTCCATTTACTTTTTCTATTGAATATGTAACGAAACTTTTTTTGGTAACAGTTTTGTTACTGTTTACATTTCAATTTTGATGCTTGCTACGCTGTAATGGCGAGCCCTTATCGACTATTTTAAGGGGCATCATTAGCCAATTCACTAATTACTCTGGGCTGTATTAGGCATATTAACGGATTGGAGTTATTGTAAAACGGCGGTTTAACGGCTAATGCGATATAGTCCCCGCGGCCATCTGGCGCGTTAGCTGATTAACACCATTAATGTTGCTAGGGACACCTTGTACTTTCGTCTTTCGTTTGTTTTAGTAGACACGACTGACTTTAGCTAATTTTAAATTGTTAGAATACTGTAGAGGGTTTGTTTTTTTTTTTGCAATTTTTATGCGCTAGCAGTTTATGTTTATGTCACCCGCTACGCTATAGAAACCGTGTTTTTTGCCGAGGTGAAAAGTAGCCTATATGGTAATCCAGAGTATAAGCTACCTCGATATCAAATTTCGTCCGAATCTGTTGAACCGTTACAGAGCTGAATGGGGACACACATACTTACACACGAACTTTCTCATTTAAAGTATTAGTTTCATGTGATTTCTCAAATCAATTTTATAAACAGTTTTATTATCAGAAAATCTGTCTGTTAACACACATTATCAATTGAAATTGAATATCGTCATTTTTTGACACGAGTTTGCGTTTCATCACATTCTGTGCCTGATGTTCAGCGTAGTGATGGTGTAAAGTATGTCCATTGTCCAGTAGGAAACATCAGAACCCAGGCTGATGATGGTTCACAGAGGGCAGCTGGCAAGCTAGCGGTCGTATCGTAAGGGTAAAATGTATTAAACAGGCAATTTGCTTATCTATATAACGTCTCCAGCGGGTTTGACCGCATTCTAATTAAGCCCGGGCCGAATTAGGGATTTATTGGCACCGATGTTACTTTGTCTTTATTGTGTTTTAAGTGTGAGAGATTAATTTTTGGACCCATTTGCGTTAAAAGTGTTGTTGATTTTATAATCGATATCTAATTTTAATGTATAAATGACTATTTAGGTTCTAGTGATGAAACCTCGCTTTGTATTTTGCTATAGTAATTTCACCATTTACTAAAATAAAAAACAAGATCTATTCTAACTTTCTTTATAGAATGAAATAATGCCTAACGATTGTCTTTGAATGTACATATACATGAGGAGAGAAACAGATTTTTTCGTAGCGTGTGTATTTTTAAAAGTGCTGGTCTGATGATGATGATGATGATGATGAAAAAAACTAACAATAGGTTTCCTTACACAGCCTCAATTTTCATTTGAAAATCAAGACCTACGTGAATTAGCTGGATCGATTGGCTATAAAACTGTTTATATTAGGAATGTAATTAACGGCGTTATTTTACGATAACGACGTGCGATTTGATGCGATGGTCGTAAAAAGGCGCACGCCTTAATTGTGGCGTGTTAGGGTGATTACAGACCGGACCGGACTCTTGTTCTAAAAAAATGCTTTAAGGTGCAACGTTTTGCTCATCGCGCAAAAATCAAATTTTCTTGCGAATTTGTCAATTACAGCTTAATAAGTCATCATGGATTTATTGAAACCAACTCTGTGCCACTAAATAAGTTTTTTTAAGAAATTACGGGTAAAATGATCACCTTAGATAACATTGATTTAGCTACAAATGTCAATAAGCTGATTTTCGTCTTGGTTTTTGGTTTGGTGAGTAATTTTAATGTTCTTATATTAGCTTTCAACTTGATTTTTGGGTAGTGTAAAAAATACACAATGTATGTAGCCAAAAAATATAAGGAAAAAAAAATTATCCATGAAAATTGTAATAGCCTACAAGTCAAAAAAGGACTTGCATTATTTCCGTGACTTTACCTTCCTTATCATCACATCCTACCAAACTGATACGTCACAAATATCAGCCGCACCATTTGTCAAGCCAACGTAAAATCAGAAGAAAGGAGTCTCCGAGTCTTTGGCTATTGATTGGAGCCTGTCATCTTCGCTTCGAGAGTTTCAGATCATCCATCATACATACGCGTTAGACTTATGGAAACTAACCACTTTTCCTCAGACTAACGACCCTTTGTACCTAGCCATAAAATAAGACTAAGCTAGATATTAAAATTACAATCTTTTCTATCAGCTTTTAGTCGTCCACGTAGACGAAGCCTCCGCCATAGTGAGGGAGGGAGGTTGCCATAATCCCCACGCGTGGCAGGTGGCTTGCAGATCGCAGAATGTTCGCCATTTACGCGCTGCCCGTCCTCTGGTGGTTCTGCTTGCTGTTTTAGGACAATCCTAACTAATATTATAAGTATATAATGTAACTCTGTCTATCTGTATATCTTACTCTCTTTCAATCTCTCTCTGGCTGGGTATTTGTCGCGTTATCACGGCTAAACGACTAACCGGATCGAGCTGAATTTTTGCGGACATAAGCTACTTTTCTTTCGTAGGTCCACACAAACGAAGTTTCGGGTAACAGCTAGTACAGTTTAGAAAATAACAATTTAGGGAACAAATATAATTAAATAGGTATACTGAAAAAATATTTTAAATCGGGAAATAAAGTTATATGATATAAGCTTTTAAAATTTTTGTGCGGCTAGCCGCTAGAGCTGTTCTATCTTTTTTTAGAGAGTGTGTAAGTGTTAATATGGTATTTGTAGAACACACATGAACCGTGACATCACAGTTCGATATAGTGCGCCCTCTGACTAGCATAAAATGAAAATGATTGTGACTTATTTACATATAACATTTTTTTTTTTCTTTGCTCTTTTCTATTTATGGAGAGCTTTTTTACAAAGCAATAACAAGAATCAGTCAAGAAGCCTTTTCTGTTTTTATCAGGCCTAAGCGCAAATCATTTAGAATGTAGCCTTGATTATTGGACCAGTTTTACATTGTACCCTAACGAGTGCGAATGATATGTATAAGGTATAAAAACTATTGCTCGGTAATTTCACTGGAACCATTGCCCTTCAATCCGAGATAAAGTAATGTTTGCACTCTACTGCTTGGCGGTTGAGTAACTTGCACAGGTGTGGTACTACCCCAGATGGACCTGCAACCTGTTTAGTGTATAGACCAGAAACTAAGATTCTAAGAATTTTATCTAGGAGTACCATCTTTTGAGGGATTCAATCACTCAAGCCTTCGAAACGTCTGTTATACAGAGCGTATTGATTTGTTCTATCAAATATGAGACACGGATCAGATAGTTGGGGGAAGTTAGGTGGATACATGGAGGTAGAATGGCTAATCATTTTTTTTCCCTGACTATGTAAAAAGTAATCTGTAAAATTTAGGTTCCTCACAAAAATGCCGCATGTATCTACTGTGTTCTACGATTTTTAGTTTCTAGTTGCTTTTTTTTTTTCTTAAACTATTTTCCCCATGAGTGGCTTAAAAAAGATTGCTTAGCGGATTTTGTTTCCCGGATTCTCCTTGTTCGTAAGGTAATTTATTACTACAGGTCCAGTTATTTCAATTCTCTTACTGTTTAGGAAAATCATTATTTTATATATAAATTAACTATCGATAAAGATCATTATTAAAAAAAAAACACCATTGAAAACTCCACCCAAATAATTTAAAAACCGCACTACGAGGTCGTTTTTCCGAACAAAATCCGCCAAAATTGGATATAAGTGAAGGTTGCGAGGACTGCGAGCAAGCGTTCTCATTTTCTATCTTAATGTTACGCCTACTTGCGCTAAGCAATGAACCAAACAGAGTATTTTTTTGTAGGTGTGCTTTTGTAAAATTTAGTCCCCGAAACGGAGTCATAGTGGGGAGCTATGAGTTTGAAGCGTTAGTGTTAAACATGAAACTTGTACAGTAGCCTGAAGCTGTTATGACATACGTGTTTATTAACATCAAACAAACGATGTGGTCAACTTGTCATTCTTGTATAAAATATTCTCTCTTACTCCAATTCCGTGTGACCAATCCAATACGTTACCAATTACTGGTTAAAGTTTGAAGCCTCGGCGCTGGAATTTTAGTAACTAGCGTGGAGTTTATTGATCTCCCTCCCTCCGGTAGATTACAACTTACTCCGTGGAAGGAACTTAGGAACAAATTTCACTTAGAAAATGGAGAGAATGTTCTCTTAGGTTCTCTTTTCGCCCTATGAGAACGGCTACTGGACCAGTGTTTACAAAACTAAAAACTGAGTTAGACGAATGAATTGTTTAACTGGCGCAGTCCCGCTGTCCCCATCGCATTTTTCAGGAAATTTATTTTAGGATATTAATGGACTTAATTAATTGCTCAAGCTTAACTATAAATAAAATAGAACTCAATTAAAACTTTCCAAACCACAGACTATAAATGTTAAAACAAAGAAAGAAGGACGCCGAGTAAAAACCTCCTTTACAAGATCACGACCATGACAATGTAATTCCAAATTCAAATGTTTAATTAATCCAAGTGTGTCCCCTGGCAAGCCAAATTGGTTCCGTACCGAAGTTTTTCCATTCCAAATTGGAGGTCCACGCTAATTTTCTTTTGATTGCTCTGCTGGTAGTCTGAGAAGTTTTCTTGATTAGTATTGAGTTTTGGGAGTTTGAGAGCCAAGGTGCGCTTTACATTTCCTTAGAAATCAAAGTGTAATCTTCTTCTTTAGTAATTATCTGTAATGCTTACATTCATTGAGTCGGAATGTTACTGTCTAATTAGTCTAAGGAATTTTTTTAAGTTTGACGTTATCATAATTATACTCTTATATATTTGTCATATACAGTAACTCCTTATCAAAAGTAATTAATTAACTAATTAATTTATATTTCAACTATAAACCAAACAATCTTCATCATAATAATCACAATCATGCTTGACAGAAGAGAAAATCAAATTAATTAGTAATGAAGTCCATAGTAGCGTACTTAATAGTTAACTAGAAATCGGTGATTAATAAGTATTTTATAAACTTAAATTGCGTTTTCAGATCGAGTTTGGCAAAGGCAGCACCATAATTATCCGAGGTAAGCGGCGGAAACCAACAAGTTACAACGCCACTGACAAACACCTGATTCGCATAAGCCAGGCCCATTAAGTCACTCATCAATATCACATTGAAGCGTGTGCATATTTTGTACTTATATAAAGGTACATTGGTACTCTATGGATAGGAAACATAAAGGTTTTTTGCCGTCCCGCTCTTCGGAAGCTATGAGTCTCGCGGCCAGTAGTAGACCCATTTCATCCGCTTGCAGTGCTGTCGTGGCCAAACTTTATCTTACGTAGTATTTATATTCTCTTTGGCTATGTCTGCCACAGCCATGGCCTTGTTCTTGTTTCTTGCATTGCCTGTGTATCTGTTTCAAGAGAGTGGTACACCATCTAAGATGCGATCAGCTCGTGCTTTTGCTGTGTGCTGTGTGTTACTTGTAACTATTTCATTATTACTTTATTTTGTTTCGGGAATTATTTTCGTCGCCCTGTCCACTTTTCCTTAGCGTACCTATTTTTTTTTTTATTTTTTTTTACCCTTGTCTGGCATCAATATTGTATTAAATAAAAATTGTTGCCCTTTCGAGCTTAAACGATACGCAAACACCAGCAACGTGTAAATTGGAACGATTCAAAGCTTGGATGTTTGCCTTTGGCGGTTCGTCGTTATGGTTATCGTTTGAATGATCTTTTGCTTATGAAATTGCTAATAATATAAGGTTCTGGCGAAAATATGAAGAAAAAACATAAATATTAAAACGTATATACAAATTCAAAATACCAAACTAACTACACTGTAATATACTATTAGTATATTTTGCATAAAATTTGTTTTTTATGCTCAAGACGTGTTTAGTTAAAAGGCGCCCTTTAGAAAAAACATAACTATAATGATTTTCTTTTTATTTAAGTTTTTATGTAATTACTAGCTCGCCGGTACAGCTTCGATCGCATAGGCTTTTACAATAAATGAAACACCCCATTTTAAACACGTCTTTAGGAGATGATTTTTAATAAAATCCTGAGACATGTTTTTCTTTATTTTTATGCTCAGTACAAAAACCGAGTTTCATTGGTTTAGGCATGAAAATATATATATATATATATATACTATAGATAGATTAAAATTATAAACAACTGCTAATTAATGTTTATTTTAAACACTTCTTTTTAACAACACACAAAATTACAAGCTATTGTTCGACTTTTGAATGCGTTTTGCAGAATAATTAAAAATTATGACGTTTTGAAAGCTTGATCATTCGAGTTAAAATTGAAATTATCACGATCACGGCCGAGTTAAAATGATTGGTTCACGACCTTGAATTATTCAAGTAATGAATTATTCATTTGAAGCTGTCACACCTTATCTTCAAGTCGCCGCGGCGCCGGTGAGATTGGTCGAAGGGTGATATTTTCACAGCGTCAATAACTTTCACATCCCTATGCAATAATTTAAGCAATAATAAAATACAAAACGAGTTTTTGGCGGGAACGTGAAGAATTCATGTCGTGTCATTTCATTATTTTCCAAAACTTGTGTTATTTTGAGTGTCGATGTGTAAAAACGGTAAATTTTTACCCGTTAAGTATTCGTGAACATGCAACGAGTGTTGGTGAATGGTAAGATGTCGTTAAACGTGAATTTTTGTGTTGTTTCCAAAACTCCATAGAAGGCTCTAGTAAAATGTTCACCAGTTTACTGGAGCATGACTTGGACTTAACCGTGACTTGCTTTGCTTGCGTTTGACTGTGACTGTGACTATGATTTGTTTGATAATATCTAACAAAACTTGAAAATATATATGTATACTTGACATTGGCAAATGCATAAGACGTGCGACGCCAAAATCCTCTTAGGAGGAAAAAAGAGAAAAAAAAAATACAAAACATCATTAGTTTGAGTTTTTCATCATTTCAATCCTAGGGTGGCCAACAAGAGATCGTTTTTAGCAATTCACTCTTTTACCTTATTCATGTCAATTCTGGTGTATACAATAAAGAGTTATATCTCCCGCTTCTGATACATCAGACGAATGGATACATCAAAATTCATTGCTTATCCTTCGATTTATCCTGTGAGTATTATTCTCATTTTGCTGGTATTATTTTATGCACCCCATGCGAGGAACCGTTTACTATACATACTACTTCTTAGATACTTAGAGGAGAGCTAGCTAAGCTTCTGGTTACTTGTCCTAACATCTTTAAATCGAAATGATATGAATTCCCAATCATCAGCCTGTACTACTTGGTTGTTTTTTTGCATTGAATTTCTGCGTGCAGCTGTAATTCGGACATTTTGAGAGGAATAGAATTGATATGATGAATACATAAAATTGTTATTGGATTGATTTGGATTTAAAAAAATATAGCAAATTATTGGCTTGATTTGGATTTAAAAAAATATAGCATTTATTTAAATGCCATTTGATAAATATCATTTTTACAATATTGTAAAATATCACAATCTACTGGAATGTATCTATGTATCTGGAGAACATAAGATTTGATACAAGAATAATTTTACAACATAAATTATTACTAACTTTCTCAAGTTAGCAGCTTGTTCTTTATAAGGGTTGGCGTTTTTATCTCGATCGACCGCCATCTTGGATCACACCTTAATCTATGGTCAAACGAGCCCTGAGCGAGTAGGTACCATAAACATTATTCGAAAAAACAAAACATTGCGGCTTAGATTATGGTTTATCCAAACGATTGACACCAAAAATAAAACATTTTTTAAGATTTAGGGGATGATAGCAGACTACCCCCGAAAAAAATTATAAATCACAACATTAATTTAACGAAATGTTGAACAGAATGTCAGTTAGATCACTTGGCTTCTACACTATCCATTTGTCGGCCTACACTGCCGATTCAAGAAAGACGTGCCATTCAATCTTATATTCACTTTCATAGCCTTAACAACTCTGAAAAACGCTCACTTCGAGCCCTGCAAAAATTGCGCGAGTAGTTTAGGCCGAGAAACGGACAACTTAACTAGAAAACAACGGGTAACATAATAGTACCACAGCTCCTTGACTACAATCACGTATGGTTTACTCAGCATTCAGTGAGTTATCATCCGTAGTGTCGATACATCGGTCCGGAGTGCCTCAGGAACAGGAATCATTGTGTCTGGATTGCTCCAAAAGTTTTGTTGCTGGATGAAATAAGATTGGAGAAGTACATGTAATTTTGACGATATTGCTTTCTGCGTCATATTATTTTACTAGTTGCTACCAGCGACTTCGTTTGCGTGGACATAAAAAAGTATCCTATATCAGTCTTTATTATAAACAGTAACTCCTTATAAAAATTTATCAAGATCTGTTTAGACGTTTAGCTGTGATAACGCGACAAACATCCAGACAGAGAATAAGTTACTTCCTATAGTTCTCTAGATGGCGTTGATCCATTATTGCGCATTTTTTTAAGGTTGGACTGGCTGTTCGCACGAGTATTATGTTCAACTGGAACCGCTTTGTGGTTAAAAACAATGTATTTTAAGTATTTTATTTTTTTAACTACCTCCTTGGTTTTGGTTTTTACGTATAATTTGTTTTTTTTTCCATAAATAAAAGTTTGTCTAGTGTCTATTATTGTCTACGCTGGAAACATTGCTGCACTACTGCTTGGCGGTTGAATAACTGGCAAAGGTGTGATACTTTCCCAGGCGGACTCTGCAGAAGAGCCCTACCACTACTATTAGAATAGATTTGAGAAAAACACGAACTAAAAAACAAAAAGATTAAACCGACCCTCGATTGCGCACTATGGGAAGTTTTCTAGCTTGTCACTGTGCCGCTTCAAATTATTCTAAAATGAGATTCAATTGTCTAGATCAATTTCTTGACATAAATGTAGAAAGGGCACTTAAACCCCTAGCTCCATATGTCTCTACAATTGGCCGGAGCAGTTTAAACGTAGATATATTGCCCCCGGTGTATTGTTAAGGGCATGGCGTTTAATCTAATCTCATCTGTACTAAGAGGCCTGGAAGGGCTAGTTTTATGGAAACATACGGTAGAGTTTTTCTCGAATCATCGTATCCTAACTAACATTATAATTCAAAGGAATATAGCCGCAGTCGTATCAAGACCAACAACGCTTCGAGGTATAAAAATGATTACCTGCGTCTCGAGGAAAAAATTTCGGTTGCGCCATTTAGAACTCTCTACATTACAACACTGTCAGTCCATACAAATTTAATTTAAAAATGGCCGCCATCTAGCGAACTATAGGAAGTAACTTTGTCTCTCTGACTGGATGTTTGGCGCGTTATCACGGCTTAGCGGCTGAACGGATCTTGATCAAATTCGATAAGGGGTTAATTAATGTATGTGTAATGTGAGTATCATAGTGCATAAATACTATGGAGCCACCCTTGAAATCGAGAAATAATTTAATGTATCTCTACAAGTAATTAATTAATACCTTCTCCAATACTCGACAAAGTGTATGGAATAGCTAATTTTCTATTTTTGTTTTAATAAAGCGGGAATACTCACGTTAAATTGAATCGGTTATCCCGACTACAGTTACGATCACATTCGGTGACCTTTGTCGAGGAATGCTAAGCGTGAAACGCGCGCGACCTCGTCCTACCTTGCAAAAAAAACGTGTCAAATCTACGTCAGTTTTCATAGTATAATTGTCTATTCTTGACCCTTAGTACTAAAATAGCGAAGTTCGTCTAGAAGTTCACCATTGTTAAGCAACGGATGACACGGTCAGTCTTCGGATGGGTGACCGCGAGTGGAATTTGCATGCATGCGTACGTGCATGCATGCGTGCATGCAAATTCCACTCGCATTCCACCATGCAGGCATTATCGACGGGTAAATATACATGCTACGGAGAAATCCGCAGCATTATCGCTGAGCACTGACCTTTTTTGTCGCACTGGACACTACAGCGACAACTGAACATAATTATATATTATTCTTTCCCATCATTATATTTATTTATTTTGTGAAGTTGGTGTTGTAGTGTTTTGTGCGTAAAATAAATGTTTTTTCTTTCTTTCTTTCTTTCTTTCAAACATACAATACTGCCTTGTTCCGATTGATTGATTATTATGAAAAAACTATTTTTCTATGATAAAAATGACTCAGTGACAGTGTTGTGAGCCGCTACATGAACTGCTGTTTTTCCGTACCGTGTGTTTGCACACATAGATCCCCAGGTGAACGTTAACCGAATGAATTCCGCGAGAGGAAAGACAGACGGACAAATGGCGGCTGCCACTTGTCTGTTCTTTAATTTTCTACTGGCCATCTTGACTCCACTTTATTAGTTTTGGAAGCTGTCGGGTGGATTTTAGTTGTATGGTCTTTTTGCTTTTCAGCCCGGGGAAGTACCACACCATTTCTAATTATTCAACCGCCAAGCAGTAGTGTGCTAGGCTCCGAATTAAATGGCAATGTTTCCAGAGAAATTGCTGGACATAAAGAGATTAATCTCCGTGCGACGAGGGCAGTGCTTTGTCGCGCATGGTTCTGAACTGTCGAAGTTCAAAATTCTGAATGGCCCGTGACGCTTACGATTATAAACCCTAACTAATATTATAATTCAGAGGAATATAGCCGCAGTCGTATCAGAACTAATAAAGCTTCGAGGTATAAAAATGATTTTAATTTATTTATTATTAGGTACACACAGCAGATCACCTATCATACATGACACAACATTTTAAAAAGGGTCTGTTCGAATCCGTGATCCAAACCGTGAGCACACAATATGGTTACAACAGCGATTATATACTATATTAAAAAGTTCGTCTCAAAAAAAACTTCGCTTGCGCGATTTAGAACTCCCGACATTACAACTGTCAGTCCATACAAAACGTCAAGAAACACACAAAAATGGATCTATAGATCTATATCCATCTATGGAACTATAGGAAGTAACTTTGTCTCTCTGTTTGGATGGTGTCGCGTTATCACGGCTAAAACGGCTGAACAGATCTAGATAAAATTTAATTTGGAGTTACTGTATATCACAAATACGGACATAGGATACTTTTTTATTTCCACGCGAACGAAGTTGCGGGTAGCAACTAGTGCGTTATAATTATATAATGCTTCTTTTGGTTATCGTTAATTTTCATTAAGTCCACGATGAGTAATTGAGCTGTAATTGACAAAAATCGCAAGAAAATTTGAATTAGGAACGATACGAGCTGAGCAAAACGTTGCATCTTAGGCGCACCATACACCGAGGCTACAAATGTTGTACACTACAGTAAACATTTATCGTAGACCTACATTTAAATACGAGTGCACTAATAAACAACACACCACATTTCTTCACAAACAGTGTACCACATAACACAAACGTCTTACTGCACACCACAGATTATTTATCTATGCTGCACCCAATGTCTTTGGTGTATGGTGCGCTTTAATTCTAGAATATTTTACTTCAATGATAATATTATGTATGAGCTCATTTTTTAATCGTCTGATAACTGTTATCTGAGGAATAACTATGGCGGTTTGAAATCTTTTGTACAGAAAATATATCAAATCGCCATTTAATTAATCAGCTATGAAAAGTCAGCCCTAAGTGTAAAGCCAAAATATAAGAAGGAAATAAAAACGTAACGACCGCAGACCTGGTTAATTTATCTGAGCTATAGACACCTCAGATATTTATAAACTCAGGATTTTTCCAAACGAACACCAATCCTGTAAGGTATAAGTTTCTTTGACTGAAGCTACCTAAACAAACTGAAATAAACGAACCCTTTACCTTTGTTGAACTTTGATCGAGTGGACCATATCCTACCTCCGTGCTAACCTTGTAAGTGGACGAGATTGGAGAGTTTTGCGACGTATGTGTTTTGTGAAAACTATGCTGGGAGCTAACAAATTGTGAGAGAACTCGCAAGATTACGTGCGACGATCATGTCTGTAGAGTTGGCCACTGAGTTGGTTGGGCAGCCACTGTATTCGTGAGCAAAACTAGTAATCTCCCGTAAAATTGGAGTTCCTTCATCACACTAATATTATAAATGCGAAAGTCTGTGTGTAAGTATGCAAGTGTGTTTGTTCCAGTTCATCTCTGTAACGGCTGAATCGATTTGAATGAAATTTGGTATGGAGGTAGCTTATACCTTGGATTAATGCATAGGCTTAATACTAATACTTTTTATCCTAGACGAATATTTAGGTTCTGTAGAATAGCGGGTGAAACCACGGGCCGCAGCTAGTTTAAAATAGTTGTTCGCCTCGAATTGGGAATTAGAGATACCTGTATCTTCATCGAATTCGCTCATATTCGAATTTTTTTTTTTTCTGTATGAACTACTAGCCTACAAAATTTCATGAAGTTCGGATTAGCTGTACTCAAGTTATTTTCGGACATATATATACAATCGCCGATTCCCTTAAGAATCTGAGATCTTCGCTTCGCTCGGTCAACAATAGGGTTATCGGTAGTTCATTGCATTAGGTGATACTTTGCGGAAACTTTTTCACTTGTGCACCTTCAAAACTGTATCTACTAGAGACTTCTAGAGATGACTGAAAAATATTGTTATACTGTTTTGAATACAAGGAAAACTAAGCTAGGGAACCTGCGGCAATGCGACTTATAAAGCCTGCACATTTTTTTTAAATGTTTCGACTGTCAAGGCTTTTGAGCAAAAACTCACTATATGTTAAGTTACGCCATTGCCACGCTAGTGTGAAATGGAAACTGGCACTGCACACCGATAACAGAAAATTGGAAAAAAAATAATTTCTTACATACCAAAATTCAAGGGTAAGTCCGAAAGCTGCGACCAGAAGACCGGCAGCATCCTATTAGTAAACCTTGAAAATTCTGCGATCTCCGAGCCGCTTGCCAAGCGTGGAGATTATGGCAACCAATATGGTAGCCAATTCGTCCAGTAGTGGACGTCTAAGAGCTGATAGTGGATATCTAAATGAGCAAACAAACACATTCTGAATATTGAAACATTTCAGTCTGACCTCCATAAATATATTAAATGTGTAATCCACCGTCCAACACACACGAACCGGTCCGGATCCGGGCCGGGTCCAACAGCGCCGGGTCTTGTCAGTGGACAAATCGTGTGGAAACCCAACGACAGTTATTGGGCACCGTCGTGGCTACACAATCAGGTCTGGTGGAGCGTGTAGGACAGACGAAGGTTTGAAATTCAGAATAGGTAGATAGATAGATAGATAACTCTTTATTAAAAATCACACTAAGTATAGAAAAACTAACTACAGTAAGTAGTACTATTGAATAGGTTTTTTTGTATGTTCGTCAGTTTACTCCTCCGACATTGGTCGGAGACGTTTAAGCAACAAACATTATTGCATCGGTTTTTGTTTCATGCTAAATTTGCTATAATGGTATTTTGAGTCGCATATTTCATTCTTATAGGCTCGTCAATAGGATCGGGGGTTTTTGGGTTTCTTTTTTCTTGCTTTTCTTTATTTCACAATAAGAAAAGTTAATGTATTAGGAATAAGTAAGTGTACTTATTCCTAATACATTAACTTTTCTTATCTTCTAATTTTATGCTCAGTGTTTAATTTATTATATTTTCTAGATCTAATTTACCACATTTACATTTCTATTCTCAAATTTTACAATTGAAAAGGAATTTAATTTGAAAAAAAATGAATTCTTAAGCTATATCTATGCTAAAATTCAGATCGATCCGTTCAGCCGTGATAACGCGACAAACACTCCGACAGAGAGACGGAGAGACAGACAGACAGAGTGACAGAGTTACTTTCGAATTTATTATATTAGTTAGGATTTATTTTGTAAATACATAACATAACGCTTTGTGTGCTGATGTGTATACGAAACCTTCTGTGCTCAAGACCACACACTTGGCCAGTTTTGAAAAATATTAACGTATGGCCACCAGCTCACATTATCATTATATTCTAATTGTAATTGAATTTCTTTTTATGTGGAATATGGACCTTTGTAGTCTGAATTAAATGATTTGAATTAAATTATTAATAAGCCGTGATCGAACATGCTAAGAAAAGTATTTTTTTTGTTTTAGGTCACGATCTTGAACTAAATTATAGTAGTTAAGTTATAGTACTTTACCTGCTGGGCTGCGATGGCAACTAAAACATTTTATTACGTGGATAGAGAGGTTAGCAAGACAAGTACATCCCATATTAATAATATAATTCCTCTCATCTCCAAACCCAAAACAAGCCACGAACTTAATCATATCGCACGTACAGGATGCTCCTAAAACGATTATATTTAAAATTCAATTACCCAGGAGTGTATGGCAGATTAAGGCCTCACCGGGCCACATCGGAGCTCATCGGGAAACATCGGCTTTTCGGAACTGAATCAGTTACGGGGAATTAATACCGCAAGGGTATCGGTCTGATGGAAATTCGAGGCGATCAATGCGTGTTATTATTTTTTGGAAATTAAAATTCTGTTTTCGGAGGTATTAGAGATGAATTATTATAATCCATGGATATTGCCGCAATCATGCGCAAACGAGTCGCGTCCCTGATGCGCCGCATGCGGGGCAGCTCCAACAGCTGCCTAAGCTGTTCGCATGGCGGATGGACCTGGTCTGCTCAATAATGCAGCACTGGACTCAGAGTCACACAGCAGGCAATGGAGAGAGCTATGCTCTGAGTTTCTTTGCGCGATAAAATCCGAAGAGTCACCGATATTCCTCTCAGAGTTTGCCACTTCGGCAATGGGCAGGCCACATCACTCGAAGAACCGATAACCGATGGGGAAGAAAGGTCCTTGAGTGGCGACCACGAACCTGAAGACGAAGCGTACGCAGGCCTCTCACTAGGTTGACCGACGACATTGTGAAAGTGGCACATTGTCGGTAAGTGTGGCGGTCTAAGGAGGAGGCCTATGTTCAGCAGTGGACGTCTTTTGGCTGATAATGTAATGTCCTTTCTTTGGATAAAAATAGAAAATTTTGTGCAGTATTCAGGCATTCTATTTTTTTAGGGAAGCCAAATGGAAAGAAAAAAAAAGATGAGACAAAATAAGAATAATAAACTAAGACTCAAGAAAGCTACCTAATCCGTAAAAAACAAAACGAACAAATGCAAAACGAATCGTAACCGGATTTTAACCGGTGAAAATCGGTGCGCAGTCGTAACGCACTGTTGCCACCGCGGTGCGGTTGCGGCTGTGACGCGCCATCACATCCGCAACCGCATTTTGCGTACATACAGGACATAATACATACACATGTACATGTACATTTTTTGTAGTGGAAGGATTCTTTTGCAAGAGTCCGTCTGGGGAAGCGCCACACCTTTGCCAGTTATTCAACTGACAAGCAGTAGTATGCAAACATTGCCCTTCACTCCGGAAAACATCCGGAGTGACGGGCAATGTTTGCAGCGATATTACTGGGTATAAACCTCTGGAAACTTTATATAAACTAGCTAGTGAACTAAGTAGAATAAATAATTGTGTCATCGTCATTATAAGCCAGATCGTCTACTGCCGAACAATGGTCTACTCAAGAGGGAGGTGCTATAATCTCCACGCCTGGCAGGTGGCTTGGGAATCGCAGAACGCTCACCGTTTACTAAGAGAACGCTGCTGCCCGTTCTCCGGCGGTTCTGAGGCTCTTACGTCAACTGGACCCGCTTCAAATTGAACCCGCAGGATGATTTGACATATTTATTAATTTTATTATATTTCTAGTCATATAGACATTCTTTAAATTTCGGAAGAAAACAGTTGTATATTTTAAACCTATGTACAAGTGTGAACAAAATTTAAAAACAAGTATGTCCTAAAATTAGTATATTATATCGGGTCAAATAATTATATTTATCTAGGCTATTAATCAAAACAGAAGTGCCAACTTTACTATTTATTTGTTACTAGCTGTTACCCGCGATTTCGTTCGTAGACCTACAAAAAAAAGTAGCCTGTCTCCGACCTTTAAGCTATATCTATGCAAAAATTCAGCTCAATCCGTTTAGTTGTGATAAAACGACAAACATCCAGACAAAGACACAGATAGTTACTTTCAAATTTAAAATATTAGTTAGGATATCTTACAACATCAATTCCCAACATCCACCGGATTCCGAAACCAATTCCAAGATACTCTAGAACGGAAGTACAGTATAAATAACAGTATCTACGTTACCAGCCCAGTCTATAGCCTGAGCAAGTAAATCCTGACAATAACTGAAAGCTACCTGCTTGTATACCATACCACAAAACACGCAGCTATCTTCAACACCATAGACCTTATGCCCTTGATAATAGGAGTGATCTCAAGTATTGGTTGTCAGTACATTCGATGCTCCATGCCCGGTCCGGTTGTGCTTTCCGGAACGGAAGTAAGTCCGGAAGTTTACTTAAGGAGGCGCGGGTAGGACGAAGTATCGGTAAGTATTCGCTTTTATGAAGGTTGGCAGTTTTGAAACGGAGTGTTAAATGTTTTAAGATGTTTTGTTTCAAGAAAAGGCACATCGAGAACTGTGCTTTTTAGAATTAGAGAGAGTTAAAAACAATACTGATAAGAATTAAAAAAAAAAAAAAACTACCAGTTGAACTTCGTTGTAATCTGCATCAAAATTTGTGAGTGAATTTTGTTGTATTTTTTGTAGTTGTATTAGAGATACAAGGTTGTATCATGGTACAAGGGGATCTGGAGAGGAATTTAAGAGGAAACTTAATTAATTTAATTTGATTAATTCTGGTCCACCCAACCTGTAATAATGTACTTTTTTCTCAGTTTTGGCACCAACGTGATATTATCATTTTGTCACTTTGTATTATTATTTCGAAACTTGTTTTTTTCCGAGTATTCATTTGGAATAGTAGTGAGATATTAACTTTTAATTGTTGTTTAATGTGCGCGAGTGAGAGATACTTAAAAATTGTAAGCTGTGTATTTTCGTTTTGTTCCGAAAACTCCGCAGAATGTTCCAGTAAATTAGAACCAGTTGTTCCAGTTCCAGTGTTAATAGTAAACAACCACGAATGTTTTAAACAGTATTCAGTAGAGCTTCCGTCTTCTCAGTCCAACACGGGCTGCACCTTGACTGAAATTGTTGACTCATTCTTATAATATGACTGTTTTTTTTTAAATTAAAATATTACGATTTCTACGAAATATTATATAACGTGTCTGGTGCCAAATAGCAGAAAAAAAATATTGATCCCATATTATTTATGAAAAATATTTTAAAAACATATACAAACTCTGTTAACTTATTAAGCATGCAACTGTAGTAAAGGCTCTTGAAAGTACTCATTACATTCATTCCAATGCCTACCCCATCACCTGCAAGCATCGTGCCAACACAAGGATGGAGACACAGTGGGACGTCGTGTCGCCCACTACCACGTGAACCCTTAGCTTGTAGCTGGCAGACACGTGGTTTGAGTCACGTGAATTTCCACAATACACTTAGTTAAATTACCATATTTGAAAGCTATTTCATCTAGGTAGGTAATTGAAAAATAATATCATCTCTTTATTTTAAGCCTGAAAAGTTTAATAGAAGGTGTTACCTATTGTCCTACGTGAGCAATGAATGCGGCTAAGCGGTGCGACGCGAAGCGGCGTAATAGAAAAGAAAGAAACTTGCACGTGACCTTCGTTGTGCATTGGTGTGCATCGGTTACATTGATAATTCAGTTTTTAAACGCAGATCGTTTCGCATTTTTCCTAACCGCTCACCTAGGACAATGCCATAATCTAAAATTTTGGCGGCAGATTTTTTTTTTAGGTATACAATTCTGCCGTGTATTTTTGAAAAATGTGCTTTGGTCATTTTGGGATGTATTTGAAAGTTCAGAACATTATTTTGTGTCATTATATTCAATACGGACCAAAATAAACTTAAACTTAACTGTTAACCCCATTTTTATAATAATTAAGAAAAAATATCATATTGAAAATTGTTCTAAATATTTTGGCTCGTAAATTATGCTCGTAGAATTAAAAATGCAAAATTGCAGTTTTTTCAAAATTCACATAATAATTTTATATCTTCAAAAACATAAAATGTGCGAGCTAGATAGCTTCGCCTTGTATTCTGGGCCTTAATTAGTAAAACAAAATGTATTTTCAGGCACTCAACATTTTCTCCACACTTTCGAGAGCATTACAAAAGAACGCCAAAAAAATCCACAAAGAACCTGCTCCCTTATCAGCAACTTTCTCTTTATTATCCCCCCACCATCATCCGTACCAACCTAATAATCATTTTACTACTCCACCAATACCAACATTAAGCAAAGTTACCTCATTCGCTCCCGGATAACGAACAAAATTGCCTGGTAAAAGCTAACGACTGTAGTTAACAAGGGAGAGTAAAAAAAAGAAAGTCGAGAAGAAAATCACAACTAAAACGAAATAGGACTACTATAAAAGTATTCGAGTTCCGAGAAATAATGAAAAAAGTTGGTCAAATGATCGTTCGGCTTCCGGCTGTGGGGCGCGTGTAGACAAACTGTCGTACCTGCGTTCGACTTAATACGATGAATTCTGCACACCACCGCATGGTTTGAGGAATGTGGTTCTTAACATTGACACAACAATCTATGATGTACAATCAAAAAAAAAAGTACGATTTTTCACACACATCGCCATCTAGCCCCCAATTAAGCAGATAACTGATAGAATACATAATTTATTTTTTATTTTTTTGGTTTCATTGTGTAAAGAACCGGTTTTCCTCCGGAAAAGAAAGAAATCACCAGTTTTTTGACTTTTGCATTAGAAGTTCAAATCCACTAAGTCACAAACGATTACTAAAGATTTTAAATGTTGGTAAAATATACGACTTTTATTGTTCGTGCCTTGTTTAATTTAATGTTCGTTGATACAGGCGTCGATTTTGTTGTTCCTCAAACTAAACAAAAATTGTCTGAAAGGTGTAAAATTGTGTGTATGAAAATTGTTGATAATAAAAAAAATATCAAGCTATAAAGCAGTTTAAGAAATGCTATAACGAAATCCCTACAACTTTACATAAATTCTCATATTAAAATAATTATAAGGAAATTATTTAGTTTTAATTAAGTTCACCTACACTGTGTACACCGACATATTTTCAAAAAATATAAACAAATAAAAAGGAGGAAAAAAATCATAAATGAATTAGGTTTTGACGATCCATTTTTTACTTCGATTTCAATAGCGCTTCGTGAATACGCAGCCGAGCTCGTCCACTCTTGATTCCTTACAACTTCAGAGAGATAATTACTTCCTAGATGTAAAAACCGGCGCCTCTACAAGAAAACTTTTACATTTTTTACTCGTTTAATCTGAGAGGCTGGTTTCTGTCAGTTTTGAATTATAAAAGCTCCCGCTTAGCTACAATTTCAGTTTTAATTCTATAATATTATTAAAGTTAATGTTTTTTAATAAATATAATTCTAAAAACTTTACATATTTATAATTATGTAGTTTTTACATAATTATGAATATGTAAATATATGTAATAATATGTAAATTACATAAAAAGAAGAAGAAAATAACTTTACAACAACTGAAATAAACAACAGTAACAAACCGAAAATAATCAAATCAATTATGATTATTTATTTATTTAATAGACACCAACATGATGTACGTTGTTGTAACATAGAAGGAACGGAAACAGGCTAAAAATCACCACAATTATTATTATAGGTGCAGACTACATGAAACTAAGAATCTAAAAAAAATAGATATTTATCGACAGAGAACTGATGCCACGAGCAAGTACTGATGGTATAGGAAACGGGACAATTTTTATATAACTTTTTTTCCTTTGTTTTACAAATTTGTTATACAACGAAACATTAACACAAAGTATCTGAATCACGCGTTTACACAACTAAAATTGCTGCATTTTAGAACTCACCAAAAAAATGTTAAATGCCCTCGAGATCAGGCAGTTGCAAAGCGGCTGGAGCCTTGAGCTAACCATTTCACCCTCAGGATAAAAGGAAGCTAAAGACAATGCTCCGTTAAACACCCGGAGTCCTGCATTAATTTCTATGTTAAATTTCATGGTTGTCTTAATGCTGGGACTTATTGTTTCTTTTGTGTAGCATGCACGCGAGTTGTACGCAGTGGCAGGCGGGCAACAGACAACGCGACTGACTTACTTGAGTTGAGTTAAAGTTTTGTCGTGCGACTCTTTTTGGTGTACCACATAATAAATATTCCATCTGACGTTATATCCGTTTCAATGGCAATTAAAGTTGACATTGAAATTTAACTTAAAAACTATTTGTCTTAATTTGGTGAATTAATATCCATCCTTTTTCTAATGTATACTATACTATGTGTAACTCACTGGATTAAGAACTAATAACTAATTAATAATCATAATGTAACCAACACCACATATTTTATCAATTTTATACCCACTAGTATATTGAGATTCATTTAATGTAACGCAACTAGGCATGCATAATTTTAGAATGTGATACAGATCTATAAAATGTTACTTAAATTATAATCCTAAAATTATTGCATTCTGTTTTGTATGTTATTATATAAATAATTAGAAAATAAATAAAAGTAAGTTTTGAACGCAGTAATACTATTTATGCTACGTCCTTTAATTGCTTGAATAATAAATACGTAATTATTATTTTTGCTATATGATTTCCTTTAATTATTAATTAATTACTTGTCCTTTAATTACATTGAAACACATAAAGTAATGAGATTGGGTGTTACCAGTTATTGTAGCAACTCCCGCAAGACATTCATAGGCATAAAAACGATTGTAAACTTTTGAAAATTTATTCATAGTTCTTATTTCTTTCTTTCTTTTTCATTATTGTTGTACCTAGCATAACTGTTAATTTTTTATTGGTTGAAGTGTCATCGATTTATGGATCAGAGATGATTAGCGTCGTGATTGGATGCCGATTCATGTTGGTTTTGCGGCAGCTTTTTTTACAACCCTTAGCAACCCCAATTAATTGCAAGACAACTTATAATTCAAAAAAATATCTGCACCTTGTTATAATTTTCGACCAAATAATCATCTAGCATAGCAACTGCATCATTCATCAGGTCAGAAATTTCGAAGGGTTCATTTTTATTGTATATTCATTACAAAAAAGAATTTGTTTTCACTAGGAAACTACAGTAAGTTTGTTGATGTTTCGAAACGCGCTGATCAAAATAATTATAAGAAAACTGGATTAAAAAGACTGAAAATATTTTTAAGACTATTTATTAGGTGAGCCATTATTCGACATATAAGTTACATACGAGACACTCACGACCGGGTGCTTTACACGAATTTTTGAAGTCGCATCGTCCCCTTTCTATTGCCAGCCTTATCCGCCGCGCAGCCGGAAGGGACGCGGGTCTGCGCCGGTTTCGCAGCGGGTAAGTAAACATCCGGTGGCGCGCATCCGACCGCGACCTCCGTTCGCAGGATATTGTGTAACGCCGTTTCAATTTCGGCATCGCACTTGACCCGAAAAAATGTAAATGAAAATGTCTTCTCCTACTGACTGAAAATTGTTTTATTCTCTTGCAGTTTTAACCGGGTCACGCACATCAGTGGACTGCACGAATATTTGGCGGCCAACACTGCAGATTCAGGAAAGTCACATCACTCTTATCACATGCAGAGCTAGAACGGCACGTTGTTTTATGTTTTTAATTACTATGTTTTCGGCCTCTAATTTGACCGGACTTTAGCTTTACCGGTCTTGTGGCAAACGCAGATGGCGTTGGGCCTTAAAACTATTAATTATAGTTATGGGCGACTAGCAAGGGCACCGCTACGGTAGATACAAAAATTGGTTTGGGCTTGGCCCCCAGAAGGTGTGTGCCCTAGGGCCGTGGCTGGTTGATTATTTGGTGGGAATGTAACCAATCTTCTGACAAACGCTGGGAATCTTGGACCTCGTTCGGCGAGGTCAATGTATGATCGTGTGCCTTTAGTAACCGGCTTCTATACCAAATACTGAAAACTTCCTATTGCCTGGAGCGGTCGTATCGGGGTCGTATTGTTATTTTTTGGTAAGATTATATAGCCTTACCGAATTCTAAATAAGTGCGCTTCGGGCTCTGCATAAAAGTGACGCGATCTTCTTGAATTGGCAGTGCAGGCTGCCAAATACTCTCCCATTCTCCACTCGATGATTTTCAGAAATAAGTAAATACTAATTTCTTAGGAAAAACTCGATATCCACTTCTATAGAAGGCGCGAGATTTGACAACAATTAACTTTCTTACTCATCTCAACATTCAAAGCTCAACAGAAAATCTCGAGAGCCGCGTTGCTTGGACGGAATTAAAGGCTTGCACGTCATCTGGTAAGTTTATACATTCAATAAAAACGCTATACCTACTGCAACAAGCGGCTAGTTGTGTGCTAGAAAAACTTATGAAATCACGCGTCACATCCCGTAAACGAACATCAGACTTTAAGCCACGAGCCGAAAACACGCTACGTACTTATGACCTAAGCGTAGCTACACACATTTCACAAAACATTCCGAAGACGTGATAGAAGCGAGTAAATACAAGCGCTAAGCTAATTCACATAAAGTCCCATCGTTCCGTAATCGGGCGATCGGAAATATTGCGTGCCTTGTAAACCAATTCCGAGGGATTATCGGACGGACCGGCTCGAGGGTGATAAATAAATGGTAATAACTTGCCTTTTTTGTGACTGTGATTGGACTGCGGTTTGTTAAGACTAAGCTAGAAAAATCCGATAAGCCTGTTTCGGCTAAAATATTCCATACTTTGACAATATTTTAATTAATTAAAGTTAAGCTAGTATGACATAAAAACAGCTTGATATTGGGCACTTCACATTTATATATATTTATAGAGTTATTTTTGAGTTAATTATCTTAAAATGTTTGCATCGTAACTTTCCACAATCATAAAACTATTTCAAAAATACTTACTATTTATCTAAGTCAAAATATAGATTTTAGACATTTTTTACAACAAACAAAACGAAAGTCACCTTTAGAAGGTCGGTCATTTTCAAACCTGGTTAAGTAGTTAGTTTCTGCGTCGACCATTTACATTATTATGGAAGCCTGTTATGAAACACTATTATAGCGGCTAATAGAAGCTTAATCTTTGCCTCCATCTACAATAACAATGCCTTCATCTATAAAACAAAATAATGGATTTTTCGACATGTGACAAAATTGTTATAAATAAAAAACTCTGAACTTTTAACGTGACTGAATTACCATTGTCATTAATAGACAGATATGTAAGTGCTTAATTTTTTGATACTCGATGATGAGACGAGAAAGTCGCTCACCTGATGTTAAGCGTCACGCTTGTCTAATAAAAGCTTAGTGGCACCCAGAATTCAGATCAATCTATATATTTCCAAGTAATTACTATGGAAACATTCCCTTCAATTCAAAAAACAGTAATGCTTGCTCACTACTGTTTGGCGACCACAAACTCTGAGTGGCACTGAACTGTTATAGATAAGCGTGACGTTAATATCATGCGACCGACTTGCTCGTCTCGGGACTCAGTAGCATTAAAAAAAGTAATCAAAAATAAATAAAGCGATGTCTACCCACAGACGAAAACTAGTTCCAATTTAGGTATACATTAACGAACGCACAAAGGAAACAAGGCAATAAAGGGTACCCTCGTTTAAGCTGGTTTTGAGTCCTAGACGCAATTTATCAAAATGGCGTGTTGGCTAGTAATGGCAACGGAGCTTACGTAGGACAACTAATAGCAGAATAATTGGTTATGTAATTCGATGTAGGTCGTTTGTCAGTCTGACTTTCTTTTATAGTGATCAAATGCATATATATAAGCTTGTAGATACTCATGAGTACGAAAAGGGTTGAAAAATCTGTAAGAAAATCGATTATATTCTTTACTAACTATGGGCACACCCCTTCTGTCGTGCTAGGGCTAGTCTGATGACCTTATTTCAGATGACGGCCCAGGCCGAGGTTCGTACCGCAACTATTCCCGTGCGCTAATCACCCATGTCATACAAAAAAAATAAAAAATAAAAATGATGACAATCTACTTCAACCCCAAACAAACAGCAACAACCAGATGTCGCTTATGTCGCCAGCTAATGTTCAAACCGCTATAAAAGCCGATGAAAATATGGTTACTATAGAAACATAGTATTTGTATAAATGTTCGCAGTTTAAGATTTAGTTCAAATTTGATTGCAATATACAACGTAAAAAATACGTTTCCAAAAATAATGTTTTCTACGCGTTCCTGAGAATCTAGTGAGTGTTGCAAATAAAATATAAAATTTATAATTTTACTGATATTAATGCAGAAATATGCATAAAGAGTAACGTGTTAGATTGTTTTTCAATTCAAGTCAAGCAGATTTTTAGACGATTATCAGGGCAAAATCTTCATGTTGTGCAAATGAGACAAAACTGCAATTTGCAATTGCATTTTGTCGCGGTGCGCATGGTATTTTGTGCGGTGTGCACGCTAGCCTGCATCTCGCAGTCTAAAAGCATTAGCGACATTTTACGTCCTTATCAGTTAGTACAATGGTTACTCTTCTTTTTATGGCCATTGGCACTCTTCTTCATTATAATAAATTTCTCTATGCCCATATAAGTAATAGTTTTACGCCTAACGCTATTTGATACAATTTCGGTGAAGCTGGAGATGTCAACAGAATAGTTTTAAAAAAAAGCATTAAAAAACTGCGGAAAAAAATTTAGAAGTTGCTTAAGGCAAAAAAAAAAACGTTTCACGAAACTTTAGGTGATAATAAGTGATGTTAGGCGTCACCTAAAGTTACGAACCCGATTCGGGCGTGCCTAATGATAGGCAACCCTTAGAGTGACAGCTCGCGCCGCGCTCGGTCTGTCTCTCTTGTAAATAGGTATTGTTACTGTTTTAGGCTCAGATTAAAATCTGATGTTTTAGGTAAGTTTTTAATATAAATCAAACATCAAAAGCACAAACTGACAGTCAAACAATCAAAACCATAGATAACTTTCAAAAATGTAATCAACTATTGGTGAAACAGAAGATTACGCTTAGGACTTTGCTTAGATTGAAAGTTCCTTAATTCGGCGTTGCCTTGTTCGTGGTTAGTATATATTTTTTTTATGTTACTCTTTGGCGAGACGAGCAAGTCACTCACCTGATGTTAAGCGTCACGCTTGCCCATAACAGTTCAGTGCCACCCAGAATTTTGAACTTCAACAGTTCAAAACTATGCGCGGCAATGCACTGCGCTCGTCACCCTGAGATGTTAGATGTTAAATCTCTATATGCCCAGTAATTACGCTGGAAACATTGCCCTTCAATCCGGAACACAGTAATGCTTGCACAGTACTGCTTAGCGGTTGAACAACTGGCAAAGGTGTGGTACTTCTCCAGGCGGACTCTGCAAGAGAGCCCTACTACTACAAAAAGTAGTGAAAACAGGCATTACTTTTTAAAATCTTTCTAACCGTTGTTCAATAATAAAATATAGTGTTGAAGTAGTCGTACCAATGAAGCCAATGATAAAAATAATTATGATAAATAAAAAGGCACCAGTACAAAATATATCGTAACCGTGTATGTAGGGATCACACATTAGAAATCAAGTCTTGTTAGCGGCTTATGCTGTAGGGATGGTGCATTAAAGTATCAGTTTTGCTATAACTACTGTACTTTAAAAGATATAGGACTCTTTTGCGGAGTCCGCCTGGAGAAGTACCACACCTTTGTCAGTTATTCAATAATATTAATAATTATGGTAAAATTTTAACAAAAAAAATGTTTGTCCCTTTTTCTCTCGCGTTTTCGTGTGAAGTTTTAAAAACTGAGTGACGAGAGGAGCGAGTCAATGAATTTCACGCTAACCCATAGTAGCTCACTCAGCATTTTACCACAGATCTAAACCCTACACCGCAATGTACCACGTTCAGTCACCCTGAAATATTAGATATGAAATATCTTTACGCTGTACGTAATTTCCCTGAAAAAACTGCCAATACAGAAATAATAATATTTGCATATAACAGCATGGCAGTTGAATAACTGACAAAAGTGTGGTACTTCTCCAGGCGAACTCCGCAAAAGAATCCTATATCTTTTAAAGTACAGTAGTTATAGCAAAACTGATACTTTAACGCACCATCCCTACAGCATAAGCCGTCGTAACGATGACCGTTTCCCTCACGGGTGTTCAATGGCCCAAAGTAGCATCGCGTGCTTCACATAACACGGTCCTGAATTAATACTTACAATTACTTGGTCAGCACGCACAAAAAACGTACAAATTACAGCTGTGCGTGATGGGATCGGGGTGGGGTGCAGGTGAAGCAGGAGTGAGCGCGGGAGCGGAGCGACATGACGAAAGAGGAGAAAGTGTAGCGAGAGCAAAAATGAGAAAGAGTAAAAGCAGGAACGAGTCAATACAGAAAAAAAAAACAGAGTTGAACTTTATAGTCGAAACTGGAAGGACAAACAGAAATATGAGAACGAGATAGATCTTATTCTCACTCTCTTGTTTTTGTTCATGCATTATACGGATCTTGGAGTAGATGTAAGTGAGTTAGAGAGTGGTGTTGAGTAGCTTATTGTAAACAAGCTAGTACAATAAAAGCTTTTAGTCACGATTATTAAGATCACATATATCGCAATAATCAGTTGAAAACCGGTACAAGTACGTGCGAGGAATAGAAAATTATTATTTTTGTGATAATGGAAAAATTTCAAACAACAGTTTTTTTAGGTGAATTGCTTGTGAGAATATGTCTCGTCGAAGTGGCTTACAACCCTGTATTTAATGGAAACAAATAACTTTCTACGTTGTTAGATCATCGTTAAAAATCGATAACAAGCAAGTTATATGTTTAGATCTTTTATTGGCTGTACTATATGTTTTGCTTAGGTTTATTTTTAAATGTTTTGTGCTGTTGGTCTATTAATATCAAAAAAAGTCTTTATTTAATTCCTATCCAATGCAAAACTTGTTAGAGCGACGACGTCATCAGCTAACCCGATATTTTTACCCACATATTTTGTAATCTCGACCTGAACATCATTCTTCTATTGATGTCAGATTCAGACATCAGACCTCAGCTACTACGTTTGTTGCAGTTAAAAAGCTTTATCAAGTTGTGATTCAGTTTCAACTAATTCAATCATAGAAAATGCAACTTCAAAATTTGTTGTGTAACTAAACGTTACAGTAAGTACCTGTAATAGTAATAGCTTAACCTGCTTCACTAGTCAATGAGTTAAAATCTTATCATAAATCAAAAGCCTTAGTCAAAACTGTTGACATTGCTTCCTCTGTGTTGACATTGGTCCCATTTTTATCAAAATCCAATTCTGATAATGGGATAAGGAATTGAGGTAGCTCCTAAAATATGATAGGCATACACACCATAGCGATTATGGTATTTTCATCAATTGCAATTTATTTTCAAGCAATTGCATTCAGATAGTATCATTTGGGAAGTGGAACTGATGAAGAAGACCACAGATGGCCACCGGAACTCCACGATGATAGATGCTTCACGGGTGGCGCCAAGACAATCTCGATGATAGTTAAGCGACTATGACGAAGCAAATTTAAATAAATGGTTTTAAAGAAGTAGTTTTTTATTTATTTAACATTATTTTGTAACCACTCGCTTCGTCGAGCAGTACGATTTAAATTACGATCTTCAGTACTGCATAGAGCTTATACTGTGCCCCCAGACCCTGCGATATGTACACAACATAGAATTATAAGCACATTTCCATAAATACTTCGTATTCAATTAGACTAGACCCTTGTCACGAAAAATCCTCGCGGGTTGCCAGCGTATGTTAATTCCTTCTCACAGAACTTTGTAATCTCTGATCTACGTAACAGGAATCTAGATTACATAAAACGTGATTTTGAAACCTTATCATGTAACTCTGTTGGCGATGGTTATCGCGTGCAATTTCACTCACGGCAACTTACTCGCACCATGCGAGCGAGCAGGATAGCAAACTAAGACTATCGCCACCAGAGATGCAAGATAAGGGCCTTTTTCAGTAGCCAGATTACATGTAACCAAAGAACTTATTTTTACGTTTTTTTTTAAACTTTTAACAAATTATTACCGCGAAATATACTTCGCTGATGTTTTGCCCTACAACATACTACCGCTACCCATGCCGGAGTCTTTCAAGCACCCAAAAAAACTGTAACATCAGGGCTATATCAGCTAGGCCGGCTAAGCCGACTGCTTTTTTAGTATGGACTATATCAGGCGCTTGAGCCAAAATCAAAACAGACGACCTTGGCAGCCCAAAACAAACAAAAACTATCGTCGAATCCTACTGAACCGAATTCTATTACTTTAATGCCCCTAATGGAATCAGGACAATTGCTCTGGCATTTAACAAATCGGTGGCAGCAAACTACAAAAATGTTCCAGCTTTGTCACTATACAATTTCCAAGCAATCTCGAGAGCTCCAGAAGACTTGAAAATTTCGTTACAATGACAAGGTTGCATCTGTATGTGGGTTTGCTGTAGGTGTAGGTCATTAGACGGACAGTTGTAAATTAATATGGGATTAAGGGAATCCTTGATTTGATTTTGGAAAGGGTCGTTGATGAATTGCCTCAGTAATTGTACCTTTGTACGTTTCTAGGAATACTTCCACGTTTATAGGGTTTCACATTTGGGAGCGTGTTTCTACGTATTTCTTCTCACTCTGTACCTGTATCATTTACAGAATTCCTTTTGTCGTTCACATGCATTGCTTAGATTGCGACCTATTTTAGGCATATTCATGGTTTGGGGAATGTACATTGTTTTTAAACTAAACAAAATATCAAATTTAGAATACATAGCCTTTTTTGACGAAGGGAAATCTTCACAAGATGCAGCCGGGTTATGTGGTATTATGCCCACTAAGCCCATTCCTTGATAAAGGTCACCGAATGTGATCGAAACTACAGCCGGGATAACCGACTCAATTTAACGTGAGTATTCCCGTTTTATTAAAACAAAAATCATTAGTCTCCACCAAAAATCCAAATTCAAAGATTATGACGGTGTGCAGATGGTACTCGAAAGTACGGATCTTACAGAAGGTATTGATCTAAATACTAGCCTACTACTACTAGATAAAAACTAGCCCGCACTCCAGTCAAGTTGCACTACCGGCGCTCGAAACTTTTAACAGTTAAGCAAGAGTTAGCTTTACACTACCAGCCAGGTGTTACACTAAGACTAAGATGTCGCCAAGTCTTTTAAAATATCTTTCCTTTTTAGTTTTGTTTTATTATTATCTTGAGGTAATTTTAATGTTATCTTTACTATAATTATGATCTCTATTCTAAGTCATTTATGTCGCTATTTTGCATGGGATTTTTATTCTTTTAAAAGCTTGTTTGTCTTTTTTTTTTCGTCTTATAAATTATAACGAACATTTCGTTTGTAATCTTATCGTTGTCATAAATAATAATTATAATATGCTAATTATATATCATTGGATGTAAAAAAACCTCCAAAAATTTGTGCAAAGAAACAGCTGTAGACGCAACCCAGGGCTATGGGTATGTATCTCTTTTGTCTTTTTCAAATTATGAAGGTATTGTGTAGAATCAACATTCATTGATTTAATTTTTGAATTACATTTAACCTTATATTATAGGCCTTATTATGGTATAATTAATTTTCAAATTGCATTTTTACGCAATCAAGAAACCCAGTCTTTACAATACCTAATGCAGTCCAAGTCCCCTGATCACCACATTTCGTGCCAAATTACGTTTTCGTGCTTGTATAGCGAAACTCGGGAATGAAATTAAGCAGTTATATTAATTGAACAGATTTGCTTATGTAATCATCATTTAGGCGACAATTACGTAAGGCTGTATTCAGTTCTTGGAAAGTAAGTAATAGACACGAGTCACACGTCTGAGCAATGCGTGGATGCTTTCGAAAGAAGTGGTTTTTTTGAAAGAATACTGCATAACATAATATTCATGGAATTAGTTATTACACAAAAGTTGCAAAAAGTGTTTTGGATTGACGCGGAAGACAGGAATAGGGTAAGAAGGCAGGAAGACTAGGTGGATTGACGACATTGTGAATGTTGCGGGCAACTGGGGAATGCAAATAGCAAATTGTGATTTTTGGGTGGTACTTTAGGAGGGGAGCCTATATTCAGCAGTTAACATATCGCGGCTTATGATACTAATGATGATAATTAAAAGGCATAAAAGCGAAAGAGATAAAGAGAAAAACAGAAGATTGTAAGATGTGAAATATTGAGGAAGAACACCAAATAAATTAATATCCAATTGCATATTTTTAAGTAATAAACTTAAACATTCTTTATTTCTATAAACTTAAATAAAAATAAAACATAATAATTTTTCGAAACACACATAGTGATTTCATTTATTATTAATGTAAAAATGCGCGAGAGAGATTGCTGTGGTGTTGTCTAAGGGCCTTACAGTAAAGTGACACCGGAAAACAATGTAATCGTAAGTAATCGTATAACAAACGTCAAGTGCCGAAGCTCAAGTCGCTGCATTGAGCTGTCACAGCAATGGGCAATGAATATTTATAGGCTATTCGTCAACTATAGGCACTTTCACACTGGATCAGTTTTGTTGTTTTAACAAACAGTATTTTGTATGATTCAAACTGACAAATGAAGTCAAAGAATGCTTGGTCGATGGCTAATTTTCCTCGATAAATGATAAAGGCGATGGGATAAGGATAAATGAAATGATATGAGATAAGGAGATAAGGAGACTCGATAAATGATGAATTAAAATATCTGGTCTGGGTGTAAGTTGTTTTGGGAATCACAGGGAAACCTATCAGGGTGCTATTAGAAGTCTTTCTAACTAGAGAATAACGCATTTTGCTGTGTAACGTAGAAGCTGTTTCTACTTTGCACTGTTTCAAGTGTTTCGTGACTTCACTGAACAACTTCAACGGAAGATTAGGCCGTTTGCTAAGCAGAATTATGCCGAGTTCAGGCCATTTTTGTGATATATAACGTAGATTAGTTACAGCTGGTAAATTATATTGCTCACCTGCACTACGATTCTAAATTAATTACTGTTAATGTTGTTGCAAAATAAAATTATATTTCTTATTTATTACCTGCTAATTCATGTTTATTTTAAACACTTTTTATAACACTTTTTTTAAGGGATAAGCGTGGAGGCGTGCTCGTCGCATCCCTTGCCGGTCCGGTTAGCACACACATGAATATCACTGATGTGTGTGCTTTCAGAACTGCAACTCCACTTAAAGTTTAACTGGTGGTAGGGCCTTATAGTCCACCTGGCTAGCTACCACCCTTCTGTTTAAGTGTGTCGCTAAATGTCAATTGTTTTGGCACTGACGTGTTCCGGCACTTGTGCAGGAGCGCCAGTTCCCTTCCCCCTTTTACAGCATGTTCTGCTCTCTATCCTGAGACCCTACGGGTGCGAAGATGCAGCTACCGTCATCGGTCGTGAAGGAGCGGCATGGGGGTCAGGGAGACCCGGTGAAACGGCTGACCGCTGGCCGCCCGCAGGACAGTAGGGGACCCGAACCCGGGGATTTCTTCAAAGCTCCGCCCCGGGAGGCCGTCCCGCCATCCGGCGCATAATCCTGTGGAGGTGCTGCCGTGCCGGTGTAGGAGACCGGAGTGGATCCCGGCAATGCCTCCCAGGGGGGACCGGGGGCCCTTCCGTACCCCATGCCGGTCATTCACTTACTTGTATATGGTGACTCATCCCACACACATCTGTTCTTCGTCGCTAGATAGAGAGCCCTACATGCTGTAACTCCTTCAACTCAACTTTAACTCCCAATGGCCAGTAAATCAAGAATGAGCGTTTCTTCAGCGGCCTCCGACTCCACATATCAAGTGGACTTCTGTAACATTCGGGGTATTCATGCCAATTTGAATGAGGTTCATCATCATCTTGAATCTACGAAACCTGCCTTGCTCTTCTTGACGGAGACACAAATTTCCTGCCCTGCCGAGACATCTTACCTCTTATACCCTGGGTACAAACTCGAGCATACTTTTATGCGTCGTGCCGGGGTATGTGTGTATGTCCGGGAAGATGTTTG
The DNA here is from genome assembly GCA_947579745.1 of Apocheima hispidaria. Classification (NCBI taxonomy): domain Eukaryota; kingdom Metazoa; phylum Arthropoda; class Insecta; order Lepidoptera; family Geometridae; genus Apocheima; species Apocheima hispidaria. The sequence continues at coordinate 13,300,040 of OX388164.1, read as the reverse complement.
TTGTCGCCGTCTCAGTGGCCTTGAAGAATGTGACCTGTCCACTTTATGGGTGCGCACGGACTTTGGGGGTAGTACCCGTATTTATGCGTGCCTCTACAGGTCTCATAGCGGGGACGCGGAGACAACTCGGTTATTTGAGCACGTTGCTAGAGGAGCTGACAAAGTATTAGAGCAGCACACTTCCGCTGAGTTAGTGGTTCTTGGTGACTGTAACGCTCACCATGCTGAGTGGCTTGGTTCCAAAGCTACTGATCACGCGGGTCGTGCTGCTTCTGACTTTGCCTTAGCTCATGGCCTCTCTCAACTTGTTACTGGAATAACAAGAATTCCTGACGTTGAGAGTCATGATCCCTCTTTGCTGGACCTTTTCATGACCTCCCACCCTGACCAGTACCAGGTATCAGTTGAGGCACCACTCGGTCATTCTGATCACTGCCTCATCCGAACCTCAGTGCCTTTCTCGGTTCACGCCCATGCCGTTCCCTCTGGCAAGCGCAAGGTTTGGCACTATAGGTCAGCGGATTGGGATGGATTGCGTGAGTTCTACGCGTCCTATCCCTGGGGGCGGCTTTGCTTTTCTTCAGACGATGTTGACACGTGTGCGGACTCCGTCACTGATGTCGTGCTTTAAGGAATGGAATGTTTTATTCCAAACACTGTCGTACGCGTCGGTGGACGGAGTCGTCCATGGTTTAATAAATCCTGCGCGGAAGCTTCGCGTTTGAAGCGTGATGCTTTTAAATCATGGTCCGAAGCTTTCGCCAGTGAAAACCCGCACACACCTGTCTTGAAGAAAAATCTTAACGCTGCCTCTAGGTCCAGTAAAAGGGTGATTGTCGAGGCCAAAGCTGCCCACGTCAGCAGAATTGGCGACCAACTTGCACGGTTCCCATCTGGAAGTCGAGCTTTTTGGTCACTTGCCAAGACTGCTGAAGGCAACTTTTGTCGGTCCTCTCTACCTGCCATGCGTAGGCCGGATGACACATTGGCTCATAGCGCAAAGGAGAAAGCCGACATCCTTGGTACCCTCTTTGCCTCAAACTCGACTCTCGACGATGGGGGCGCAGCACCACCCACCATTCCGCGGTGTGCGAGTTCCATGCCAGAAGTACGCTTCTCTCAGAAAGCGGTACGGAAGGAACTCATGTCCCTTGATGTGCGAAAGTCGAGTGGGCCTGATGGCATTCCGGCCATCGTCCTTAAAACTTGTGCTCCCGAGTTGACTCCGGTCCTAACGCGTCTTTTCCTGCTTTCATATTCAACCGGATGTGTGCCTACTTCGTGGAGGATTGCCTTGGTCCACCCGATTCCTAAAAAAGGAGATCGGTCTGATCCGTCTAACTACAGGCCCATAGCTATTACCTCTCTACTCTGTAAGGTGATGGAGCGAGTGGTAAACACCCAGCTCCTTGGTTACTTGGAGGAGCACCAGCTCATCAGTGATCGTCAGTACGGTTTCCGTCATGGACGATCAGCTGGTGATCTTCTGGTATACCTCACTCACCGTTGGGCTGAAGCCGTTGAGAGTAGGGGGGAAGCGCTTGCAGTTAGTCTGGATATAGCCAAAGCCTTTGATCGGGTCTGGCACAGGGCACTCCTATCCAAGCTACCATCCTATGGACTTCCTGAGGGGTTATGTACATGGGTTGCCAGCTTCCTTGCTGATCGGAGTATCAAGGTCGTTGTAGACGGTTGCTGCTCCGACAGCATTTCTATCAATGCTGGCGTCCCGCAGGGTTCTGTGTTATCGCCGACGCTCTTTATTCTCCACATCAATGACATGTTGCAAACAAGCAACATGCATTGCTATGCGGATGACAGCACTGGCGATGCACAGTATACCGGTCGTGCTAACATACCTCGTGCCGTTGTTGAAGAAAGTAGGAACAAACTAGTGTCTGAAGTTGAGGCCTCTCTTGAGCAGGTCTCGGATTGGGGTGAACTGAATTTAGTCCAGTTTAACCCAACGAAGACACAGGTTTGCGCGTTCACCGCTAAAAAAATCCCATTTGTCGTCGCTCCTCGGTTTCAGAACGCTCCCCTCAAGGTTTCGGAGAGCATCGGGATCTTAGGTGTTGACATTTCTGCAAATGTACAGTTCCGTGGTCATATTGCAAGTAAGGCGAAACTTGCATCCAAGAAACTTGGTGTGCTCAACAAGGCGAAGCGGTACTTCACGTCGGGTCAAAGGCTTCTGCTTTACAAAGCCCAAGTCCGACCTCACGTGGAGTATTGCTCCCATCTGTGGAATGGAGCACCCAAGTATCAAGTTGAGCCCCTTGATGCATTACAGCGTAGAGCTGTCAGAATTGTCAACGATCCCAAACTCACCGAAAACCTAGAGCCGCTCAGCATGCGCAGAGACATTGGATCTCTCTCTATCTTTTATCGCATTTATAATGGGGAGTGTTCTGAAGAATTGTTCGACCTGGTACCGGCGTCGCGATTTCATTACCGCACCAGCCGCCACCGCTTAAAAGCTCATCCGCATGTGATAGATCTGTGGAAATCGCACACTGTGCGTTTTACGCGATCCTTTTTGCCTCACACCTGCAAATTGTGGAATGAGCTTCCACCAGCGGTTTTTCCGAGTAACTACAACATGGGGTTCTTCAAAAGGGCTGTTAATCGAGTCTTTAAAGGTCGGCAACGTATCTGTGATGCCCCTGGTGTTACAGGTATCCATAGGCGACGGTGATCGCTTACCATCAGGCGGCCCGTCTGCTTGTTTGCCACCTATGGCATAAAAAAAAAAAAAAAAAAAAAAAAACAGCATAAAAAATTACAAGATATGGTTTGATTTTTATATTGTGTGTTGTAGCAATAATTAAAAAATATGAAGTTTTCAAAGCCTGATCATTCGAGTTACATTTTGAAATTATCGCAATCAGGTCATTTTGCTATGAGTACTGTCGGGTTTTAATAAAGACATTTTGTCAAGTGGTCATAAGATAACCCCGCTCTATATTAATTAGTAAGTAACTATGGTCGCAACTATAACTGCAACTACAATATATAAACTAGCACATACTTAATTATGAGTGTACACAAAAATTTTGTCTACGAAGGAAGAGTTCACATTTTAATCACTCTATTATAATATTTTTACTTTATAATTTTTGAGCTGATTTCAAGTTCTGTTAACACTGGTAGTGCGCACCAAACTGAGGCATCGCGACCTCTATAACTTCACAAATCTTGGATTCTGCTTATGCATATATTATATTCTAATAAAAAATGTGTTGAAACAAACGACTTAGAAATTGTTTACAAAATCTCAGGAAGATCGTATTAACGATTCGCAAATTATAGTTAGACAAATACACATACACTTTGACTAGCCTTGTGGCTCAGTGGGAAGATTACCACTTCTATACAATGCCGACTTGTTCCCTTAGACTTTGAAACCTTTGCTTTTTCTATTTGTACGTTGTTCGATTTGTCATTTATTGTCCCAATATGAAAGTACGTATATTATTACCATTTAAGCAATAGTTGACAAATTGCTATTGTTCCATTCATCTGCCAACGAAGTGTTAATGACGACATTAATCTCTTAATTTCATCTGTCACCTGTCAATGTAATGCTTTAAGTACTATTCGTTCCATACATTCTTATCTATGATTCGTTCATACTTTGGTTAATGTTGAGATACATACTCTAGATCTACTTTAGGCTCATTTTATTAATTACTAGCTGTGCTCCGCGGTTTCACCCGCTATCCTACAGGCACTGTTTAATTTTTCGGGATAAAAAGCAGTAGCCTATGTCTTAATCCAGTATATAAGCTACCCCCATGCCAAATTTCATTCAAATCCGTTCAGTCGATACAGAGTTGAACGAAAACAAACACACTTACCTACTTACATACTTACACACAAACTTTCGCATTTATAATATAAGTGTGATGTGATACTCAATCGATACATTAGTTACAAAATAGTACTTATATAGTCCCTGCCTAAGCGGCAGGTAAAGGTTTTCACCTGTTTACATCATAATTATAATATATAAATTCTTCTTATAATATTGTCGGTCTACTGTCAACTAACATCCTCGGGTCTCCAGACCTACGCGTACAGTAAGCTATTTGTGTGGGTATTAAATTTGAACTTGGCGATGGTTCTTGTGGAAACTATGACAATTTATTGAAGACGGCAATATATTAAATTAGAGGTTTAAGGTATCTTAATGTGCTAGCACTAACATAGACAAGACATTAAAAAAAAAAATATACTGCGTACAAAGTTATAAAGGTTATAAGGAGAATTCTGTGAATGCATATTAACTACAGCAAATTGATATCAACCACAATTTTATATTAAAAATATTGAACTATTTTCGGTCCTACTACTTACCGTAACAGACAGGGCTAAACTTCAGCTCTAATGGGCAGTTCATCACAAACTTTCATAAAGTTTAAGAAATGCTACGTTAACTATCAACGTAATTTTTATGAATAATAATAATAATTCAGACGTTTAATGGAATAACAATACCGTTTATTCATGAATTATTCATGTTATATTTATGTAAAATAAAATTCATAGACAGTTTGTCTACCCTATTGCAATAAAACTAGTCATAACTTTAAAAATAGATACATGTCACATTAAAATTCTAGCAATAAATCTCGATTGCTATCACACATGAACTTGGCAAAGAAAAAGGTCGCATAACCCGAAGGTATGTACCAATAAAATGAAAGAAACCTCGATTCCATATCGATAACGAAACGATACTGACACACGAACAATAAAACAGAGAATCGATAACAAAAACGCAACGCATGGGTAATCGGTTTGGTGAGTACAGAGATACCAACTTATATGAAGAGCTTAGCAGAGGAGCCAATATCGTATTTTTGAACAAAACCGAAAGTATCTCGAGGAAAGTTTCAGTTCTATCTGTTTGTCAACTCTACAGATAACTTGGTCAACCTTAACCGGTTCGCGTGCGGACGTATTTTGTAAATTGTTGTGGTATCGAATAAATTCTGAATGTGAAATCACAACAATGATAGTGTTGACAAAAAAAAACTAAGTAAAGGCAAATAACCAATTTTTTTCTGTAAAAAATTACTAATTTATTTAATTCCTTAGACATACCGTAAGTTCTAAGATTCACCTTAAAACTGACGACAAAGCCTGGTTGGAGGTACTGGCCCAAAACGCATACGTAGGCTTAACAGGCCTAACATCTAAGTGCCTATCACAGACCTTCACCAAAGTCTTACTTCAAGAGGTGTGGTCGCAGCTTCCGATCACGCATTGGTCTGGGAAGCATGAACCCAAGGGCTCCATAACTCCTGACACTGATTGAATTATCTGTAAAAACGTCAAAAAGACGTTAGTTGAAGGCCCATGATGATGAGACATACCATGGGTGAAAAATAATAAATTAAGAATACTTTTTTTTTCCATCCCAAAACGTATTCATAAATTCTTTATTTAGCTCTCGAGGTAAACAGAAAGACTAATCTTCGCTACTACCTCGTTTCCGTGAAATCAATTCTTAACCCTGATTAGAACAACTAAATCCCACAACAAGCGTGTTACGTCTTTGCTCTAAAACCAGGGCCACACTGCAGGTGGCATTCTTAGATATTAGAAAAAAATAAATGCTAGTGGCTATCCGTACTATCCAGATTGTTAGTATTTCAAGTAGCTGACGTCAAACGAAAGATGTGTTGTAGCATTAGAAGACTGATAAATTCAAGAATACCTGCTAATTCTCGTTGTGGTTTTCATTATTGTTTCTTGTGATTTTGATAGTTATTCCATATGAGAGCGCTTAGGATAAGCCATTGGCAGCCCCAAACTCTAACGAAGCATGGCCTTGAACATGGCCATTGTTATTCCAAGGCCGTGCTCCGTTATTTCAAGGACATGATCCGTTAATTCAAGTCTGTGCTCCGTTATTCCAAGGCCGTTCTCCGTTATTAGAGATAGTCTCTAATAACGGAGAACGGCCTTGGCCTTGGCCTTGTCCGTTATTACAAGACCGTGCTATGTTATTTTAAGTAGCTCGGCTAGGTTGGGTAAGCTGGCAAAGGGGGAAATATTTTACGTACAAAACAAATAAGTAAATAAATAATAAGTAAATAAGAATTAGTACTAGGGTCTGATACTCAACAATCGTACAAAATTACATGATTAAGCTTGCCGCCTGCAGTGAGACCCTGGCGTGAGTTCAACTTGCATCTTAGTGTCTCCCAACTACTTACCTCCGTGCAAACAACTACATCCGTGCAAGTTTTATCAGATTCGTGGTTTGGGATTCACTACTTACAAGCTCCTTTAATAGAATTGGGATTTGCATAGTCGTAAATAAAATACTTGTCTTATCATTTTTGCTTAGATCGGAAATGTTCATAACTAAATGTCTTCAGACCATCGAAAATATTTTGTGAAACTGTAAAATTATACAAAAATTATTATTACTTATAGCTAATGATAGCTTATAGTTAAATAAACCAGTTTTTACTGACCTATCAGACATACCTAGCACCAGGCCCTATGCAAATTTTTAAAGCAGAAATGAGCCGAGGCCAAGAATCAAACCCGGGATCTTAGGATTAGACGACAGACAGTCTTTCAAATCTTCAATTTAATTACCAATTATAGGCATATAATTAAAAAAATAACATATTGAAATATTTGTATTGTACCAAATATAAATGGTCACACGCAAAAAGTACGAAACGCAAACTGATGTGCAGAATCAACACTGTCTAAATTTCTAAACGCACAAACCTAAAATTCAAAATCCAGAATAAGCACGCAGAGAAACAGTTTATTCTTTTTACATTTCCCATTTCCATAGGTCACGGTGATAAATAGATAAGTTCGTCATTAGAGTGACGCCGGTATTCTTTATTGTTGCCTTTGTTTGCTTGTTGTGGAACTTGGCGCTCTTTTTGTGAGTTTTGTTTGAAGGTCAGATTCGCTGACTTGAGTCTTGGAGGAATAGACTGTTGTGAACAATAAGGCAAGTCTTATATCTCATATTGAGTACTAGTTATTACCCGTGAATTCATTCGTATGGGCTTAAAAACAGTAACCTATGTTCGTCTTTGTGATATACAGTAACTCCAACAGTAAAAGTTAAACAAGATCCGTTCAGCCGTTTAGCCATGATAACGCGACAAACATCCAGTCAGAGAGACAAAGTTACTTCCTATAGTTCGCTAGATAGCGTTGATCCATTTTTGTGCATTTTTGTGACGTTTTTTATGGGTGTGACAGTTGTAATGTAGGTAGTTCTGAATTGCGCAAGTGAAGTTTTGTCCCCGATACGAACGATATACCTCGAAGCTTTATTGGTCCTGATACGACTGTGGCTATATTCCTCTGAATTATATAATATTAGTTACCATTGTTGGAATTTGAAACCACACCACGTGGAGTGCGCTCAGAACCCGATAACCACTGAGCTATCATCGCTTCAAATAATCGCCATTCGTTTCGTCTTTATTTACGCGAAGTACATATAAAATTAAAATTTAAAAAAAGCTAGCAGAAAAAGTGTAGTCAGCGAATCAAAGAAAACAGGAAATTGGAAAGATTTTAGGTGTCGATACGAAATATAATTACAGCATGGGTGCGTTTAGGCAAGCCTCGCAAAAATGTAGAGTGACAAACGTCAGATAGATATAGAAAAAAAACGGAACATCTTATATCTTCACGCACAGTGTAAAAACTAGCAATGTCTGTACTTTTTGGTCTGTGGTCAAAACTGTTTGCCTTTTGTGTGGGTGCCGTAAGCTTTTTAGTTTTCGATGTAGTTTATTGGGTCAGATAGTTGGGAATGAGAAATGATTATGGCTCAAAGGTTAACGGTTAAAAAAGTTTAGTATTGAATTATTTTATTGAATTTAGATCTTTTTAATGTACTAACTACAGTTTACAGCGGGAGGACTCAGATAGCAATCGTCCTCCCACGGATCCGTGAACCAGTGCATATTGAAACTTCTGTTATAAATCTTGCTGTGTACACAAAAAAATATATGGGAATAATACAATAAAAAAACTACAGTTTACAATTCCCATTTTGACTTTACAACCAAACTTCAGTGTAAAAAAACCATGAAAAAAACAGTCAACTATGCTTAGATTGGTTGGTCGATCTGTAATCAGTTGACTTCTATCGATCATATAAACTTTGGAATCCCGTAAATTTTCATTTCTACGTTCAACAATTTCTCGCTCCAGAAGTAACAGAGTTAGCCTACGCACCAATCAGCCAATCGATAAGTATGTCAACATGGACGGGCGCTAATGCTGCGCAAACAGACGATGTGGGTCGCATTTTCCAGCTGTTAAGTGTTGCAGAGTTATGGGGCTGTTATGTCGGGCTTAAAGCATTTATAACGTGAATTCTATAACGAAAAGAACTACATCATCAATCTCGGACAGAGAATATCAGCTCCTCCCACCTCCCCACTATATAAGCACTATTTCCGTAACTCATATAGCCTTCGTACATTTCCAATATACGAGTACATCAATTTTGTCTTAATTTCATTTCTGACATGATACCTCTTGCTAGACGATTAGACGTCAAACAACTTGTCAAGAACATTTCGGGTATAATTTGTAATTTTTAAATTACAAATAATGTATTATTAGGATCAATCAACAAATATGGTTATTTTTCTGAAATAAATTATTATTATTATTACTATGTAAGAAGTTCTATGCTATTTTAGGTTACTTACTTATGTGGTTATACCTAAACTTCCCAGGCGTTTTGCATTTACTCAATTTCCTGTGTTTAAATTTAACTAAAAATAGTTAGTAAATTTAAACATGAAAGAACCAAACAACGGACTTATTTGGTTGTATAAATAAAAAAAAAAAAAAAAAAAAACTGTGGTTGTATTCTGTTGTTGTCAGCGGCTATCTTCGGCTGCGATTTGGTTTTTGTTATTTTTGTTCTCACAAAAAACATTTTTTTACATAAATACTTACGTACTCACATACAAACATACAGTCCAAATATACTACCTTCTTTCTTGGGCAGTCGGGTAAAAAAAAACTTATTAATTCAGCCTTTACAATGTTGCAGCTGAGTGAACGTTTCTTTACGTGGCTTTGGTATAGTATAAGGATATTCCTTCAATAAATCTAAAAACCCATAATTTGAAACCCTTTTGATCCCTTTTGATCTAATATCCTCATAGGTTAATTTCTGACTGACTGACTGCGCTATCAAATGCATACTGATATTTATCAACTTTAACTGCATGCATTATTTATGAAAGTGTTAAATTCTTCACGTCTTCTTTTGATGGCGCCCAGTCAATCACCAGCTAATTTATAGTGACATCGGAATTCTTGCGTTTATGACACTTTTATACGATATTTACGTCAGTGGGTCCTAAAATCATGGGAAAAGTTGAGAAAGTCAATAATTTTATATTAGGCTGTGGGCGTTGTTTGTTTTAGACAATCTCCTTTACAATTTGTTTTGTTTATAAAGATGTTTGATGGATTTTTATGAGCTCTTCGTGACGTTGAGTTGTCTTGCACGTGCAAATTTATGATCAAAATAGGTACCTTTTAATTTTTATTGGGAATGGAACTATGTATGTTTGGACACCAACTTACCTGGTGAGTTTGATTAGGAAGTAAATTTGCCAAATTTATTTTAGGTATATACTGTTATATTTTCAGTAAATGTGGCTTGCTTGTAATACTATGCTATCGCCAATAAATATTTATGATTGTGATTTTGTTGTTCTAACTCATCAATCAATTCTGAACCGTAAGACTAATGAAATAATATTTTGTAGTTTTAGGCATTTTTAAGGACTGGCGACGAGACCTAAAAACGGGGTAAAAAAAAACTATTAACTAAACATTTTGTGTAACTCGCTTTATTGGCTTCGTCTGAAGTAGTATTATGTTTTACACTAAATCATAATCACATACAAATTGGTTATCGCAATTAAGACAAGGAGTAAGCTGAAGCTGCATGACAGCGTCTCGCACGCTGTAGCTGTTTCGCGGCACACCAGGATTTTCACTTATTACGCCGACGACAAAGTGGATGCCACCACCCGCTTCGTGCGGCGAGCGATGGCAGCATCACCTATGACCATTGCGGATTACAATTTGCAAATGGCCGTTAAAGTCCGGAACGAGGCGGTAGTGCCTCAGGCTAAGACTCAACACTAAATGTAACAGAATAAGGCAGGTTGTAAATATTTTGTGTAGAGCACTCACGCTCACATAAAGGCTTCTTCTTGCGGCGGCGTCGTGTGTCGGGTCGCCCCCTACCCTGAAATAAGGTTGAGGAGAGCGATGGCTGGCACATGCGTCAACTCGTGAACGGGTGCTGCTTGCGGGAGCTGGACTGCTCGGAGTACGCACGCAACATAGTAATAAGTATAGTAGATATTCCTCTTGTTATGTTGTCAGATTTATGTTATATTAGTAATAGTTGACAAAACAATGTAAAAGGTGACAAAGGGCATAGACCATGGAGACCGCGGAGCTGCACTGGAAAAAAAAAACATTTAGTTAAAATTTTCTTGTTATCACTAATTCAACAGAATAAATAATAGTACAAGTGTAATTCTTCATGTCAGTGAGCAACAAGTTGCTCGCCGGATGGTAAGCGTCAGACTTGTCGTAACTGTTTAAAGCCATCCAGAATTTTGATCCTAAAAACACGCGAATCAATACACGGCGCTCAACGTCCCGAGATATTATTTAATTTATGTAAAATCATAGTAATTTCTCTGGAACTTTACTGCTTGCTTGAATAACTGGCAAATTTCTGGTAATTCTCTAGGCGGAGTCCTACTACTAAAAAAGCTTTGTAGTGGTAGGGCTCTCTTGCAGAGTCCGCCTGTGGAAGTACCACACCTTTGCCAATTATTCAACCGCTAAGCAGTAGTGTGCAAGCATTGCTGTGTTCCGGATTGAAGGGCAATGTTACCAGCATAATTACTGAGCATACAGAGATTTAACATCTAACATCTCAGGGGACGAGCGCAGTGCATTGCCGCGCATAGTTTTGAACTGTTGAAGTTCAAAATTCTGGGTGGCACTGAATTGTTATGGGCAAGCGTGACGCTTAGCATCAGGTGAGCGACTTGCTCGTCTCGTCACCAATTTACAAAAAAAAAAAAAAAAAAATTCTAGACATGTTTTCAGATTTAACCTAACATTTTTATCTCGACACACAACACCACTCGATAGGTGTCGGAGCTCTCTCGAGAGCGATATCGGCTCTCGACAACAGTGTCTGCGCCGACAAAGAAGTGTCTGTCCTCAATAGAGCGGTGTCGGCAGTCTCGATAGACCGACGGGAAATGTTTAAAAGCGTCTCGAGACACGACAACCGCTTTAGCTTAGCCTACGACTTTTTGTTGAAAGGGAACTCTATTATAGTGGTGGTAAAACTTGATGGTTAGTTAGATTTACTTAGTAACCCCAACTGTCTGTATTATTATTATTTAGGTATGTATATATTATCGTAGCGTATATTTTTATTATTTTACTATGTTTATGTAGTATGTAGTCTTATTATGTAAGTATGTCTATTTTTTCAGTTTGTGTGTTACATATTCCTTTATAAGGGCACACCCCTTACCTTCTAAATAAATCCTCTCCATGCTAAGGTTGCCTGGAAGAGATTGCTATAAGCGATAAGGTCGCCAATGGTTGCACTAGTTTTAAGTAGATTTTTGTATTATGTATGTTATTTCTGGTGTGAACGATAAATAGTTATCTATCTGTCTGTCTGATTAGTTTCAGTGACGTTTCCGGCAATTTTTACACGACTCACCAAGAAAGAGCTACTTTGGGGTGTATGTAAGTACCATCATTATTTATATTCATTGTCACATTTATTTCTGGTCATCATAACAGCACGAGTCTCTGAAATACAAGCTTTAGCTTAGTTCAGAGATCCGAGGCCCACATACATTTTTAAGGTCAATGTTGGAAATAAAGAAATTTTGTATTGTATGGTATTGTACTGTATTGTATCATCATTAGCAACTACTTAACAAAGCCTCCTTAGGGAGGGGTGGGTTGTCATAATCCCTCCACTTGGCAGGCGGCTTCGGGATCGCAGATTTTTTACCGCTTACTAAGAGGACGCTGCTGCTCGTTCTCCGGTTGTTCTAGTTGCAGTTTAAGGACATATCCGAGTAAGTACCTAAGTGTTAATGTTTGTATGTTCCTATATTACCTATGCAGGGCTAAAAAAAAACAACTGTTCCATACAAATATGTCAATGACACTGGACAAAATGTATGTAGCAACATTTTTTTTTCTCGCTGTATCATTTGGTCATAATAAAAGTTTTTCATAATAATGAGTACGATGAGGTTTTTTCGGCTTAGGATACCCTTTCCTTATAACCCTATATGTACCTAGTTCGATTCCTCGTTATTGTCGGAATATCATGGGGTACATTTTCTACAGTTGCATAGGCTTTAATTTACGACATTTTTATGAGTAATATTTTAAATGGAGATTTTATTTAAATTAAAAAATCATCTAAAATGTATCCAGTATTCAAAAATCTTTCCGCTTATCTGGCTTATATTATACAACGTAACATAAAACATTATTGAAAGGTATGTATGTCCTCATCATTATGAACAACTATTACTATGGGACCAACCCTGTAATCTTAAAAACAGCTGTTCCATACATTTTCTCGTGTCATTGACATTTCTATGATTTTTTTTCGTGATTTTAGGTTGGTCCCATAGTAATAGTTGTTCATAATGGTTACATACATACCTTTCAATAATGTTTGCGTCGAATATACGACGAAGAAAAGTGGTTATTATTAGAATACGATAAACATTTTCTGAAAAAACAATACATAGCGGCATATATTATGATTTATCCAAGCCATTGACACCAAAAACAAAAGATTTTTTTTATATTTCGGGGTGATAACAGAATATCCCCAAAACGCTAATTTCATCAAAAAAGTTAAGAAAATTCACTATCTCTATCGCACGCACGATAAACAGAACGACAGCTATACAATTTAAAATATAAAATATCGCAAAAACCTCGCGGCAGGACTTCTTCTTAATAAAAAAGTCTAGAAAAAGCAGTAAATCATAATGCCCGCGACACACTCTCATTACGCTATCACGCTCTATTTGCGCAGTTTGTCACCCGAGTCAAATTAATATTGTGTTTGCGAACAAAAAAACGTGTTAATGCAAACACGAGCGGGTGTTTGAAGTGTGTGCTAGTTTTATGGATTATGGTTTAAGTTAGAAGCGACTAGTTATTAAATATTTTTTGTCTTATGAATGTTAAACTAAATGGACAAAGCTGATCAGAACATTTATATGAATGTCAACTGATTTTGCATACTGATATGACATGTATTTTTTATTTATTACTGTTTTTAATCAGATAGTAATATAATTTAAGTAATTGTTTTTTGTTGGTTTATTGGTGTTTGGTATAATACCGTGCTAATGAAATAATTGTAAATTTTTGTTATAGCCCTATATAATAGTTATACCACCAAAAAATGTGGCTGTTACGCAAATGACGCAATTTGTTATATATTTGCCGGCTTCTCTACAGAACTTACCTGTGTTATCAGTACAGAGCTTACATTCAAGACCTCATCTTGTAACTGCTGTATGGCAAAAGCTTTTTTTAATACGCTTGAACACATTCTTACATAATATATTATAAACACGTAAACACGTTTGCCCTAGTATTATGCCAGAGTTTCATTAAAAGATTATACCTTAGATCTGTCAAAGAAAAATGCGATAAAGTATGCTATTTTAGACATTATTGAATTCCAGACATGAAAAATTACGGTCATTGGCCTAAATCTGGCCTAAATATTATGCCATCAATCTTAACGTCAAAGCTATTTTGGTGTTGTTCTTCCGCTTACGTAATGAACTCTTAAACTTTTTAATCGAATTGGAAACTTGAGTAATTCTAATCGTAGTCAATCTCACTTTTTAGGTATAAAAGATTGGTTCATTTTGTTTTTTTCCTGAATCTCTTTATGGCCAGAAATGTTGCTGCAGATATTAATCCCAATTAATGTTTTTTAGCACAGTTCTGCTCGGAGGTTGAATAGCTAGAAAAAGTGTGGCTCCAAAAGCAGCCTTTCCAAAAAATCCTAACAGAACAAAAAATGTTAGGTCTGTCTTCAAAATGCATACCAGTCTTTGGCCAAAATTCACTGGGGTTTGTTTAGCCGTGGAAAGTAACATTTATAATTATGTAAAAACAAGCTAGACACTTGGATAATTAAGAAGATAAACATGGGTGACAGTTATTAAGTTTCAACACCATGTGATACAGGCACATCAGGCGATGCTGCTCGATTATAAAATATATATATATATATATTTCATGCCCAAACAAATAAGTACTACACACAAACAAACGGACACACATACTTACGTATATGACTAACTTTACTGGCCATATTTAAGTTACTACAACAACATCATCATCATCATCAGCCAGAAGACGTCCACTGCTGAAAATAGGCCTTCCCCTTAGAGCACCACACCGTCGGTCCACCTAGTGGGAGGCCTGCCTACGCTGCGTCTTCCGGTGCGTGGTCGCCACTCAAGAACCTTTCTTACCCACCGGTTATCGGTTCCTCGAGTGATGTGGCCTGCCCATTGCCACTTCAGCTTGCAAACTCTGAAAGCTATATCGGTGATATCGCGGATTTTATCGCGCAAACAAACTCCGAGCATAGCTTCAACTTATTTACTGAAATATATAAGTATCAGCGACTTGGTATGCTTCTGACCCATAATTATGCTTTTTACATAAACGAATGTAAAGTAGGAGCATGACATAACAAACCATGTTAGAGACAATCAAGCTTTCTAATGACAACGCAGTCTCAAAACAAAGTAAGTACATCTTGCCTAAGTGTAAGGCACCTTCGATTTAAGACCCCGTCCCTAATCCGATGATGAATTGCTTTTCATCAGCCGTGACGCGTAATTTCCTATAACAAATTAAATTAATAAACATTAATTGATGAGTTAAATCTCTTGGAGTGCGAAATAAAGAGGTAAGTGTTCATTCATCAAGATTGAACACTTGTAAGATTAAGTGATTTTTAATGCAATAATAGATAAAGTATGTAAGTAAATGTAAGCAAATTCTTTAAGTGGTCATTTAAACAACTTCAACTAAATAACACGTAATAATTTAAGGATTCAAACTAGCTTTTCAAATATTAAATTACATGAACACATCAACGCAAAACCAAATTCCATCTTCCGGTAGCTCCAGCAAAAAGTCAAAAGTCACCGTTAACAATCACGCAAAGCTTCGTTTTTCAAAACGTTAATCCTCAACCGGGCAGTATTGACTGCAGGCTTTCTTGGTGTTGCCAACATAAAGTAATTATTTTTAAAGATTATCTATAATTAAACTGAGCAATAATCTAAATAGTAAACTGTTTGAAATAAAATATTTCGAGTAAGAAGAACTAGTAGATAATCTGACCTACGAGTAATCAATAATAAAATATAACGTGCGGAAATTTAAAAATATATTTAAAATCATGCGTTTTTTTAAAGATTTAAATTTAGTTAATTATTGCTTTATCCAATAAGTCCATCATTTTAGCATTCAAAATTAAATTAGTTAAGTAAAATGTCATAAAAAATAAGTACATACTAGCAGCGCCCTGCGGTGCCTTAATCGAATATATACACATAGCCTATGTCCAGGGTAAAAGCTACCTCCATACAAAATTTCATCAAAATCGGTTCAGCCGTTACGGAGTTGATTGGGAACAAACACACTACATACAATAAAGTTTTTTAATTTATAAAATATTTACATAAATAAATTATAAACAAAGATGGATTAACTTGAAAATTTGTTAAAATTAAGTCTTTAAATCCTGGATAAATCAAACCAGAAATTATATATGTTTTATAAAAAAACCTAAGTTATACGCACTTAATTTAGTGATAACCTATTTTATATTTTCTGTTCGTTATAATGATAACAAGTGTACTATCAATTTAAATAAACTCTATTTTTATTTGTACCTCTTTAAAATTATTTTTTAATTTAATTTTTAAACGCAGGTAAAATACTTTCTTGCTATCAAAAACTTACTCTTTATCACAAATCGTCTAAAACTGAACAGGAAACCAAACCATAAATCTTATCTCAAATTACAAAACTCCACAACAATTTACGATAACACACGTCCAACTTATAAAATAAATTTAAAATAAAGAATTATGCTTTTATCGATTTTAACGTTACACTAAAACTGATATAGGAATCTCTGTGTATCCCGAACGTCGTAAATCGACCCCATACTGGGTATTATAAAATACAATGCACTTCGTTCTATAAGTATAGTGCGGGGAAAAACAAGACTGTTCGCTGGTCCTTAGATCTGTGATCTTGAGGCAAGCGAACTTAGTAAAATAAAATAACACGAATATTTTGGAACAAGAGTTTAAAAAATAATAATTGTGAAACCGAAGCGAAGCGCTACCGTCTTTCCAATAATATTGAATGGTTGATTTTCATAAACATTCCAGGAAGTCACCATAAATTGTAGCGTAGAAGAGTTTGTTTCTTAAATTTATTTGTTTCAAATAAATTTGTACTTAAAATGACAACTTTTCCTAGATTTTTCGTTCTTATTGCACTTCAAAGCAAGTTACACCTACAACAACATTTCTAACTCTCAGAATTTGAGACATATGTACCTATATGTCAAATACTTTTGCAAAAGTAAAAACAATATCTAATCTCAAAAGTAACAAGCAGTAACGTGCAGCCTCACGGATTTTCTGTTTATTGGAGGTAAAATCACTTACTGACAACTGCTAAAAGGTATTAGTTGTACCCGTTTTTTGTTTTAGATTACAAATATCGAAAAACAGAAAAACGCTCAGAATCGAAAATTATAACAAAAAAAAAAGTTATATGTATTTAGAATTATTGCAGATTTTATAAAAGATTTATTGATTGACACAACATCCAATTTTTGTAAATTCACACTCTATCAACAAAAGCTTGCAAATGTGCGAGCGAGATAGCTGTGGCACGACTATTAAAATATGCACCCTTTAACAAAAGTTTCGTCACTTGTCGGTTTATTGTGATATGTTACAACAAACTTTAATAATCAAGACCGAAGACCCATCACTACATTTTATTACGTTACACATATGACAGAATATCGTTCATATAACGACAAAGTTAGGTTAACTTATCGAGTTTACGTTCCAATATCTATTTTTAACTTTATGTCTTTGGAACAGGACCTATATTATATCATTTTATGTAACGCTTGCCTATATTTATGTGGTCTTGCATATGGAAATATGATTTTATAAATTGAAATGTAACATTTCCGGCCTTATTATAATAAGTTCAAAGGTATTTATTGCCTAAGTTTTATGGTCATTTTGTGGCGTAAACGTCAAGGCGCCATATTTGACGGCGTATTGACGATTTGTCTTCGTCGCTTTAACATATAACATAAAATAGCACGTAAATCTCTTGTAATTGAGACATTTCCGAGAAATAATATTTAGAGGAAGCTAGAAATGATAGAACAAGTTGGAGGATGTTTATAATACGATAATATTTTTTAGAAAATAGTTATTTACTCTCGACTAAAACCAAATTTATTAATTTTAGCATTAACAAAATATTTCTGTATCGCAATCGAGCGTTTCAGCGATTACGATTAATTGCAATAATTGCGTGTTTTAGCAACACTGAGCCAGAGACCACAGAAATATACAGGAGCCTTATTAAATTGTTGCGAATAGATTCCTAGTGTCTGGAGTGTATAGGGTTCAGTCGCTGCATCGGGATTCCAAAAGCGACATAATCCGATCGCTGACGCTAAAAGTTGCTATTATCGTTTGGCCTTTATTCACAAGCCCATTTTTTAATGTTCCCGAGTGACAAGACGAGAAGTCGAGCGAGTTCTCGTCTTGTCATTCAGGAAGGTAAGCATCACTTTTTCCCATGATAACAACAATGAATTGGTAGAAGCCGATACAATTTTCGCGATTTCATTCAGCTGTAGGCCAGAAGGGAAGACGGTGGACCGGAGAGAGAAGTGGACCATAGAGTGGAGGCGCGGAACGGAAACTCGCTGGTCGGAGAACATCGTTACAACAGCAAAAAATCATTGGAAGAGACTGGCACAGGACCGGATAAGATGGCGCGAGAAGAGAAGACCTATACTCAGCAAATAGGGATACCTAATCACTTTAAAATAATCATCACCTAATCTCCATTATTGCGCACACCCCGTCTTTTACATCTTCTACGATCCTCTCCATCCCAAAGTTGCCTGGAAGAGATCGCTTTCAGCGATAAAGTCGACAGTTTTACATTAGTTTTGTAGAAAAATCTGGTGTGAACAAAGAGTTTATCTATCTTTAATTTGATTCGGTTATTCCGACACATCTGAATCCACATAGAATTATATCTGGAAGTCCGAATAACCGACGCATTGTAAGTAGCATTATAATAAAATAATATGTATTTATTTTATTTGCACAGGCATTTAAGGCTAACCTGCTATACCTAGCTTAGATAGGAACTTTACTTCGTGTGAATGGCTTAGAATTCCTATAAATAGTCTCCCTTCAATATATCCTGCCAATACACTACGATGTGAAGTGGTTAGTTACAAAGTGATTAACCTATCAATCATGAGATTGTGATAATGTTCCACGATATTAATACATTGTTGCTAACATTGTAATTAAACTCAATTCTAGATACTGAATACCTATGTTTGCATTAACGAGAATTAGAATTTGACTTGCTAATTTAGTCCGAAGCAATTCTAGGTAAGGAATTTTAATATAAAAAAACTTCTCATAGGTACCTTTGTTATCGTATCCCTTTAGTAACAACTTTAGTTGCATGACTTTTAGTAGTTTGTTTTTGCCAAAAAATAACAAAAAAACATACTAAAAATAGCGTTCAAGCTATACAAGGTTTTAAATGATAAAGAGCGTGGGATGAAGCTTAAAACCCAACGCTAACGATTTTTTTTAACTTTTTTGTAGTATTTATTTGTATATTTTTTTTTTTAAACAGAAGCTCTGAAATATGATTTCTGTGCATTCGTGATGTTTTTGGTATGTTAAAAATAACTTTGTATTGAGTTAAAACAATTAAATAACTACAAACCCTTTTGAATAAAAAGAAAATCTGTGAAACAAGAAAAAAATATTGTAATGCGATAAAATTAAAAATTAATCAGTAATTAGTATTTACTGGTTATAATTGTAATCTTGACATAGCTAATAGGTACATTTAGTCTCAGTCCCCACAAACCGCACTTTCCTCCAACTTTAGTGAGTTTTCTGTCGGAACAGTGATCTCATAACGCGGTATCTATAGTTCTATGTTATTTGTTTACCTAAAGTCTAGGAAATTACTATTCGATGTAATCATGAAATAAAACAATTTTTTTTTTTGATAAATGCTTGACATTGTATTTGGAAACATTTACAAGAAACAATCTCATTAACAGTACAAGTCCCATACTTAGTATGGGTTCACGGCAATTGACAAATAACCTAACTTTCCATAACTAATTAACAATGTACAATTCTTAGCACCTTTATAACTAATGTTAGACTAGATTTTTTTATTTCCTCGTAATTTCATATTTTTTTTACATAATTTACAAAATTTACAATCGGTCTGCGGCACATAATTTCTTGTAAATTACAATTTATAAATTCAGTTTCCGTTTGACATCTTGTTATGGTATACTTACAAAAAATTACAAAAGAGTTCTCAAATACTATAATATGTTGGTTTATAAACACGTAAACATTTGTATTGTCAAATACTTCTTTAAATTTGTACAAAAAAATTGAAACAGATTTAATAACCGTACAAATTGTATTGTACTTTATCATTTAAAATCCAAACTTACCACTTATTTTACTGTATATTAGAGCTGTAACATTTGATTAATTAATTCAACACGCTCGATTCACAGTTCATAAAATTTCAAAATAAAATCAATTCAATTCAATCGTCAATTGGATTATTGTAGTTAATTATTTTTTGCGTTTATTAAAAAAAAACAAGTTACTTTATTAAATTTAAACTTTCCGAGTTAATCAGCGTAAAATTAACTTTATTTCTCTGATAATTAACTTATCAGACTGCTTTGCTTTATGTTATTTTGGTTTATTGGTTTTACGTTTCGTTTCGAATCGTACTTAAAGCCTGATTCGGACTACGTGATTATTTTAGTAGTGAGTAATTTCGTAGCTACGCTTATACAAAAAGAAGAAATTTAACAAATACTCAGCTTAGAAAGCAATACTTTAATATCTAAATCAACCACCTAAATGACTATCACAATCTGAATTAGGCTTAAGGGGTACCTACGCACTGTGCGGTAAGCCGGAACGTGGTCAGCCGTCCGGGTTGGCCGCAATCAAAAATATGAACGAGAAAATAGTTTTTATTCGCACTACGATGCGGCTGCTGACCATACTATGGCTAGCCGGACGGCTGACCGTAACGCGGCTGTCCGCTCAGTGTGCACGTAGCCTAAGAGACAGCCTTTCTAGTTTTTAGCAATAACACTTTCACAAGGTGTCTCTCAAAAATCAAAAACGCAACAACAACTACAATAACTTGTTCGACGAAAATCTGAAGTGCAAATGTAATAAGACATTCAAGCCCAAAAATGTAAAAAAAAAAAACACGTTAGTCTTGAGCCTAACCGAATTCACAGAATTACTATTATTGAAGAGTTTTGGCGGGAGCGTGATGAAGTCATGTCGCGTAATTGTATTATTTTTCACAACATGTGTTACAGTGGATTATTATCTACTAAAAGTTAGTGAACGAGTGTTCGTGAATAGTGTTATGTTGCGAAACGTGACTTTTCGTGTTGTTTCCAAAACTCCGTTGAAACCTCTATTAAAGTCTCCACCGCTTTACTGGGGCATGACGTGGACTTGACCGTGGCTTCCTTTGTTTCACTTAGACTATGACTGAGACTTATTTTAATTGTGAAATATTTGACTTCACTTGAAATATTACAATACTTGACACTGCCTAAATACACAAAGTATGGAGCCAAAAAATAAGAGGAAAAAAACTATTAATGAATTCGTCATTAGCGATTGTCGCTGTGAAAAAAGTGATAGTAGATGACACAATACAATGGACAACAGTTCTTAATTAGCTCGCTTATCGCTTAGATAATCGCAATTTTGATTGAGTGCCTCTGTCGAGTGATTACGTGGTGAAACTGTAAGAAATACCCACACCCACAAAAATACGAAGTACGAAAAAATACGAAGTATTTTTGTTTAGTTACGGTTACTTTAGTTTCGACGAACGCTCACGGCGCTAGTGCGGTTTAGGTACTATTTCGCAACTGATCACAATTGTTACCGTAATAGGTAACCCGGTGACCATAAACATAATATAACGCCTAATGATTTTTTTACCCGAAACTACTGCTTAGTCCTAGCGCGAGGTTTTTTTGGTTTTAAAATTGTATAGCTGTCGCTCTGTTTCTCGTGCGTGTTTTCCTAACTTTTTGATGAAATTAGTGTGTCGGGGTAGTATGTTATAACCCCTCTAAATCTTAACAAAATCTTTTGTTTTGGTGTCAATGGCTTGGATAAAGTATAATCTAGCCGCTATGGTTTGTTTTTTCAGAAAATAAATATTGTATTCTAACAACAGATACTTTCCTTCCTCATATTTTCGAAGCAAAAACTTTACCAATAAAAAAAAAAAACTTACAAGCATTTTTTTTTCACGGTGTAGAAAACATTAAAAAAAAACGTCGAAATTGGATAACGTTAATAATAATGGTGGTTAATCAGGCTACGCTTTTTGTATGGACAAAACGCATATACTCAAGGTCGCGCTCCCGAGCCGACCTATTTTAAATATTTACAACATACGTGAAAAAAATAAAAATGACATTAAATCGGAATTAAAAAATAGCATTCAATTATCTTTGAAATACCATTTCCAATACCATTTTCCTGTTATTGTTTTCTATTTTGGCAAAGAAGGAAAAAAACGATGGAAAATTATTTACGGAGAAAGTTTTTTTTTTTTGTTTTTGTTTCAAAACTCAATTATTACATACATTATCACTGTATTCATTTTTTTCAAAAATTCTGATTGTGGGTGAGGAACTCACTCTTAATTTGAAATATTATTTTGCTTATCATAAAATGCTTCAACGAGCAAGATATTTTCAGGTGAACGATTTGGCTCTTACGTCAACTGGTCCCGCCTCAAACTGTTCTCCAGGGATCAGTTGACTAATTAATTAATTTTATTATTTTTCTTTAGTCAAATGAGAAGATGAGAACCCACTTTAAAATTAGGAAGAAAACAGTTTTTCGAATTTTTCGAAAACAATATCGAATCTATGTACAAAATTTGCACCTAAAAATATGTTAAATCATAAACCATACCGTGACATGTTGCTGAGGTGGGCATTGGTACCATCTACAGCGGCTTGGCGACAACAGTTTCAAATATCATGTTTACATGTCAAACAATAATCGGGCGCTCATAACTCGGTCGGAGTTATTGTAAGGCCGATTCACAACCGTGGGCCGATTCGAAAGAACTATCGCCGTGTTAAGTGTAGATAAATGTTGTCGTTGAGTTTAATGACGCGTCGCGTGTGGCCGAAGCGTTAGCGGGCCAGGAAATCGGCGGATCTGTGAAGTCATTTATCATGAGGTACATTTGGGGGCCTTTTATTATTGTTATTGATTTGATTTGTTTTTGATTTATGATGAAATTGTATTGAACGCTACTTAGAACTTTTTTTTTCAATAGATCCATCTATAACAGATAATAATAAATATAATATAATAATAATAACGTGTCACACTCATAACTCCCCACTATTATACATACAAAAACAAGCCTTGAGCTGATATTTAAATTCATTACTTAAATCCTGGCCGGGAATCGAACCCGAGATCTTCTTCTCATAAGACAGACGTTCTAACATTGAGTCAAACAGGTCGGACAATTATCTATGGAATCAAACAACTAAACATCTATGAACAATTAATCAAGATATTTATTGCATTTGTTTTCTAGTTTCTATGAATAAGTGTTTGATTTTATTCTGGTTTTGGTTAATGTTTTTTATCTAGATTATCATTTAGGAGGGACCTTTTGGCCCTTTCTCATGGCACGCTACTTCACCAAGCTCTCCTTAAGCTGCTATATTATTCGGACAATTCTAGCGTAACGCCAACGTGTTCCAATTGAGTTCAAATTTTCAACGTTATTATTATTTAAAATTCTAGGTTATTTAGTTACCAAATGACAAAGATGAAAAAAAAAGTTTCGAACGCCTTTCTCATGGCCAAGCATCCCCCATTCAAGACGAACTTACTTATCTTCAAAAGCGCAGCGCCCAGGGTTCTCAATATAAATCGTACCGACAGCGCACCAAGAATTTGTCCACACGATGGACAAAGCATCTTTACTATTTTTGCCCCGCGGATTAACTCGCAAGATTTGTAAATATGAGTCAAGAAAATTTTGCGAAAATTACGCGGTTTAAGATCAAATTCATTTCAAGTGATATTAACAAAAAAAATTAAGTACCTGTGCATCGCACGGTCGGTTGTAGAAAAAAAAAACGTTTTAGCATGTATCTTTTTTTTCTGACACAAATACAGGAACAGTTGTTTTTTTTTAAATTAACAACCACTGCAGCATCTTAAATATTCACATTTATGTCAAATAGATCTATCAGTGGGTCTTTTATATTTTATACTCCTCTTTTGCGTTAAATATATTGTTTTATTTTATTATTAGACCAAACAGGTACTTTCTAGGTAAGTATACTAGACTATTCCTTAATAGGGTGTGGTCAAACGCAAACCTATTCTGAATATAAAAACAAAATAATAAACGACACTTTAACAAAAAAAGTTATTAAACATTTTGTCCACGCGCTGCACCAAACATTTGTCAAAACGCTCCATTTCTTACAGAAATGTCCTAGCATGTTACATTTAGTACAAATGTGCCACTTTTATGACGACGTTAGAGTGCGCCGAGATTTTAAACCTCATGATTTATATTGGTTTTGGGAGTTTACTTTCTGTATTACTTGTAAGTTTAAACGAAGGCTTGAATGTCTGTTAAAATGTCCTTTTTGTTTGTCGAATAAACGTCATAAACTAATATTAACGGATTTTATAGCTCTAAACTTCACAGTTTGTTAAAATCTATGAGACTTGAGAAGGAACTTATGACTTTAAAGTAAAATCCAATGTAAGTAAAAACTGCAGCCGTTCGGATCAAGCCTATCTAGGCTTGCAGTCTAGATAGACTGCAAGCCTGATTGCTGTGGAAATAGGGGCATGTCTTGTGCTGTGAGCACTAAATATAGACACAATACATATTAAGCGCAAATTGTTAGAGTCGTTAGTCTCAGCGATATTTAACCCAATGACTGCCACAGTTGTCCTAAGCTTGAAAAACGACAATGGACTCTGTATGCCAACGACGTCAATAATTGACAAGAAGTATGGTCTACAACAACTCAAAATAAATACTATAAATTATATATTTCGTTCGCGTGGATCTACAAAAAAAGTAGCATATGTCCGTTCTCCGATCCGAAATTCAGATCGATCCGTTTAGCCAAGATAAGGCGACAAACACCAAGACAGAGAAACAGAGTTGCTTTGGCATTTATAATACTAGTTAGGATTATGATTTTGGAATCCCTGATCTTTTTGTAGGTAGTAGGTTGGCATACAGAGCACGATTAGGCATTTATGCAGTGAAGATCAAATGGTTAGTAATAATTATAAAATCATCGTATTTCTCATCAATCATCCAGTTATTATAATTTAAATTTAAAGCTTACAGTTAAAAGGACATTCACTTTCCCAAGCGCTATATCACAAACATTCTTACAACATGAATAAAGCTAAGCGTTTACAAAAACATGAGCTGCATAGTCAGCGATAATATCGGAAGAGCATAAACGTAAAATTGGCATTGCAGGGCGCCAAATAAATGGTCTTCCATTAATATGTTCTATAGCCTCTAACATAACTGATATCACTTAAACAGCTTTGTAAGGGTTATGAGTGACAATGCAAAAACGGGTCCTGAACTGAACTGCATTGTGTTGTTAGCGCGCGTCATGTTTTCATCCACGTTTAGCCTAATCCTTACGGTGATTACAGATATAGCGAACATTATTACATAGAATAATACACGAATGCTAAAACCTCATTACGGGCCGTATTGTGTAGACTTGAATAACACACGAGCATAATAAACGTACCTACTTTATTTGAGCATACTGTTTTGTTCGGCTGGAATTTGAAGGTATTTTGAATAATTCGCGATATCTGCATGCACTTAGTTGAGATGCAATGAAAACGGTAAACAGTTAGAATGTAGTACTTATATTAATAACTGCTTGTCATATCGTAAAAAAAAAACAGGCACTCTTAATATTAAAGTTTGCTTGCATTTTTTTTTATTAATGAAAACAATAAATAGTGAAATGCTATCACGTTTTCATTGGTTCTCAACTTTGAGCTACATTAAAATTCGTAGAAGACGTTTTACAAAAGTTGTAAACTAAAGGAACACAGTCATTACTTATAATATTATTATATTTACATCGGAGGGTACAATTATAAGTATATATTTATATACAGCTTTCTTGGACGCGATGCGAAGTCGTCACCACCTCTGGCCGCAATCTGTGAACCGGTAATATTGCAATGGTATAAAATCACCCCTAAAATTATATTGGGTTTTCGGTAAGATGTCAAACATATTCTAGGATGTCATTGTACAACTTATTGACCGAGCGAAGCGAAGGTCTCAGAGTTTACTAGGACAAATCAGCATTTGTATATATGTTTGTATAACTGTATGTTTGTGTGCATAATTGTCCGACTTGCGCATTGTTGATCCGATCTTCATGAAATTTTGTGGGCAAGTAGTTCATTTCAATACAACTTTCAAGCTCAAATTTGAGCTAAATCGGTTAAGGGGTTGTGAAGGTATAGAAGTCGCGAGGTCACAGTTCGGTGCGAACTACTAGTAAGTAACTGAAATCGATAAAAAAAATTGGCTGCTACACAGATGAGTGTCATTTACCCTCCACGAAAGGAAAGTCCGACAATTTTACGAGATAAATATTTAAAACAAAATTCAATACCGTGAGTGTAACCTGTTTTTTAGGATTCCGTAGTACTACAAGGAACCCTTATAAGTTCGTCATGTCCGTCTGTCTGTCCGTCCGTCCGTCTGTCTGAATCCTTTACAGCCTTATAACTTTTAAAGTTATAAATTTATATGCATGAAATTTTGCACTACGATAGTCTAAGTATAGACCTACAGTTTCAAAAAATAAAACTTTTTTTTGTAAAACAAGGGTAGTTCCCATACATGTAAAGAGGGGGTAAAAAAAAAAAATTCGTTGCACCCATTATGATGGGTGACCAACATGACCAAAAGAAATCCTGATAGTAAAATACACTATATCTCTGATTAATATATTGTGTTGACTAACTGATTGAGTAGTTAGCTATGTTTATTGTTTGTGTGAGCGATACCGAGTAGCTAGTAGTAGTAGTAAATCCAAAATATTAAACCTGTGTGCGGTAAGTGATGACGTCACTCCAGTAGCTGAGCTCGGACTGCACGCGTTCACTCCTTTATTCACTCGTCCTAAACTATGGTACGACTGTAACAATGAATTAATAATAAAAATGACACGTCTGAGGTCACAAGGCACTTCTGAATACGCAACAGTGAGTTAGTTATACATGAGGCGACGAAAGCTGAGTAGAGTCACGACTTTAATCGTACGCCTGGAATTGCAAACGGGCTCACGCCACCGTCATTGATTTTGTGATTTCCTGCCACATACGAAGCTCCATTCAGGCGTACAGCAACGATCACGATGCTTCTCAAGCCTCTGATTTGTGTCGCTTAGACTATGCACACGAACAAAATTATGACCTTACGGAAAACAACAATCGGCTGGTCGCATATATGTACATCGAAACTCGTCAAATTGCATTGTGTGAGAGTTCAAAGGGAGTCACAATCAGGAGTTGACAGTTATTCAGCTGCCTCATGATCATCAGCCGGAAGACGTCCACTGCTGAACATAGGCCTTCCTCTTAGAGCAGCTGTCTTACATGTATAAAATAGCATATGTACAAAACGTAGTAGTAGTAGCCTCGCAAATCTTGAAGCGCACTCGACTCATACCTCATAACCTGCGGTGGGCGGCAACAAATAATGGTGACGTGTTTAATACCAACGTATGACTAGAGTCATCAACTAGCGTCGCGTTGTGTACGAACCACCTGATAGTACATGTAACAACCGGCACATTTTACGACACATAAAGAGTAGCACAGACTCCAGCGTATATTTTTTATGAGTGAAATGACATCATACACGGGAGTGCTAGTTTATGTTTGTGCTATTTTTGTTCTTATTCTTCGTCGTAATGTCAGATGAGCCTTGTCTTTCATTTATTTAGGCCTTAAGTGGACAGGAAAGCTATATTTTGTGAGGAAAAGTGGGGCCAGCGTTAAGTGCGTCTAATATTTTTAGAGGAAGCGTAAGACCCTCATCAATCGTTGCTTTCCATCAGTTAAGATTAGGGTCATAAAGTAAGGATGGACTGCTATGCTTTAGGTTTGACCTTGAATATTCAAGAGGAAATGTAATTCATGAGTCTTTGGCTGTTTTTCCGTTTATGTTTATAATCCAGACTAGTCGTGTTGAAATTTCTAGTCAGATGCCTGGCCTTTTTTTTTGCGAGGGGAAATCTTCACAGGATACCAGACTGCTTTGCAGCCAGGTTATTTAGTGGGATTATACCCACTTAAGCCTCCCCGGTGGCCTACCTTGGTGCTTGACCAAGGGCTCCGGGATCTCCAAGGGAACGCACCGGAGCCTTCAGCACTACGCTTCAGCTCCTACTGGGACAGCTAGCAGCTGTCGTGAGACGCCTAAGCCTACAACAGCGTCAGCCCCTCGACGCTTTTGTAGGCTTAGGCGTGCTTAGGTAGATGGTTAGAGCCTCACCTCTAACCACCCCCGAGCCCAGAGATTCCCTTTTAGTAGGCTCTTACTACAGGTAGGAGATACTGATGAAGAGTGTTACATTAAAATCTTAATTTACGGCCAGTATTTTTATTTGCGTCAAATGTGCAAACTTCGAAATGTGTAAAAATTATTTGAAGAGAAAAAAATATTTTTTTTTTTCGCTCGTTTCTTGCAATGTTTTCAAAACTTCTTTCCTTAACACATTAAAAACAATATAATAATTATATAAATTATGTCTTTAACACATTAAAAACAAAAAAAAAACAGATATTGATCATGGCGCAAGTTCCATTTCACTTTTTTGTTTTAATATCTATTTTGAAATTCTACAACAAATGGAATAAAAACTTAAAATCTTGCTAAAAGTACAGAGTACTTACACTAGTTAAAGGTATTCTATAGTCCTTCTTCCTAAAGTCTGTGTAGTAGGCGCCACCGTCGGGCTCGGAGCGTATGTCCTCCGGCAGCTTGGCGATCTTGCCCGTAGAGGGTGGTCTTTGAAGGCTCATGTACCCGTTCGATACGGGCCTGCGTTCTGGAGAAGAAATTAAAAATGTGATTTATTTAGTGACTGGTTTGGTGAGCTATAAAATTATCGTAGTCTTTGGAAAGCCCCTATCTCTTTAAAACAGTTTTAGCAAACGAGTCTTCGTTGTTCCTCGGGCCGCGTGGCGTAGGTATAAAAGTTGAGGAGATATACATTTCAGGTTCTCACCATAAAGGTTAGGTATGATGTCAGGGTCTGCGTCGTCAGCTTCCCTTGGATCAGAATTGAGGAGGGCTCCTCTAGAGCTCCTCTCACGAGGTTCTGTGCTGCTAGCTCGAGATTCCACCTCCTGTTTGACAGGAGTGGGACAGCTGGGAGCTCGTTCCACGTACATCGCTTCACTGCGGGAGAGGATAAACTTGCGTTTGTGATAATTTACAATTTAGTATAAAATAATAATAATAAACTTAAAAACATACTTTAATAGAGTGATGAGTACTGCGCCTCGACACACAGGCTTTTTAACTTCAAAATTATTATTGGCTCTGAATTCTTATGGGCAAGCGTAATTCTTACCATCAGGCGAGACATTTGACCGTCGTGTCACTCAATACTCAATACTCAATACTCAATGATTTATTGCGACATATATGTAGGTCTTAAATAACATGATTTGGGTTTAGTGACACATATGACCCTATTAGGGTATGGCAATTGGTGCGGAGCGGTCCATTTGTATATTGTCAAAATTATCATTAAAAAACTCTTCAATAGTGTAATAGCATTTGGATTCCAGGATGCACTTTAGATTCTTAATAAAACAATCGTAGTTTTCTAAATCTTTTAGTTAGCTCAGACGAGAAAAAGACATTAAAAGCGATTATAAGCACATAATAATAATCATGAAATTAGCATTATCATTTTATTTGCATTATAGTAGAAAAACTTTTGAAACAATAATTATTTATTAAATTATAATAAGATAATTTAAAAAAAAAACAAAAAAAAAACAAGAGAAAAAGGAAAAAATAAATTAAACCAAAAAAAAAATATTAAAAGAAAATATTTCTTGTATACATACATATATATGTATATATATTAAATGTTCTGCAAAATTACAACAACTTTGTAAGATTGTAAATTCAAAACTAATATAATTTTTACTTGAAAATCGTGTCGCGTGCCGGTAGCACAACATGCCACCCACCCAGCAGTGGCAAAACATGAGAGAAATTGACGCTAATTGCAACATCACGAAACTAATTACTATATTATGGTGATTATATGAATAGAGAACCTTGAGTAACTTTAGAACATCATCAGCCTGTGTAGGGCTATAAATAGTCGTGCTACAGCTGTCTCACTCGCACATTATCATGTTTTGTGTATACGATAATATTGTTTTTGGAAATTGGTTTAATTTTTAGCCGACTTCCAAAAAAGAGGTTCTCGATTCTTTTGAATGTTTTTTTAAAATATTTGTTACCACAGAAGTCCGTCATTTATAAACAGATTTGGAAAATACTTTTTTTTAAATTTAATTAGATGATTTCAAATTAGTCCCATTTTTATCAAAATCTAGTGCTAACAATGGGATCCATGAGGAATTGAGGGAACTCCTCAAATATTATAGGCATATATAATATAGCGATTTTGGTATCAGCAACAAGTCAAGCATTCAGAAAGTATAATTTGATAAAGTGGAAATGATAAAGAAGACCACAGATGGCCACCGTAATTTATCAATGATAAGTATTTCACATGAGGTGCCAAGATAATCTAAGTTAGTATCTAGTTAAGCGACTATGACGAAACAAATTTAAATAAATGGTTCTGATGAAGTCAGCTTTTTAATTAAAATTATTAAGTTATGAATAACACAATAATTATTATAGGTGACTGCGGCACCACTGCAGAAGATACCGCTATCACATTTTCGGTCGAGTGTCAGGACACACGCCAGCGCGCTGGTCCGCTGGGCCTGTCCTGACACTCGACATGGACCCGTTGATGAGCGGTTCACACACACAACGCTGCACATGTACTGGATTACTGCGTCGAACGAGCTATCCCATATATTTACTGCTAGTTGTTTACCCGCGACTTCGTTCGCGTGGATATTAAAAGAGCATCCCATGTACGTCTTTTTGATTTACAGTAACTCCTTATCAAATTTTATCAAGCTCCGTTTAACCGTTTAGCCGTGATAACGCGACAAACATCCATACATAGAGGCAAAGTTAATTCCTATAGTTCGCTAGATGGCGTTGATTCAATTTTGTGTATTTTTGAGGTTTTGTATGGACTGATATTTGTAATGTAGGGAGTTCTGAATTGCACAACTGAAGTTTTTCCTCGAGACGCACGTATTCAATTTTATACCTCGAAGCTTTATTTGTCCTGATCGACTGCAGCTATATTCCTTTGTATTATAATATTAGTTAGGAAGTTAAGATTAGGATTAGCAAAGAATATCACGAGAATACCTATCTACACTATCTACTATCTATCTTATCTATATTACGCAAAAAACTGTACCCCCGAAAAACGTATTATTACTAGATGGCGCTACGTAAATAGTTTTTTTTGCAGTAGTGTTCTTTTTTTGTTTTTATTATAACTTAGATAAACTTAGTAAAAACTTGTTAGTAGTTACTATTATAACGTATCCGCGCCATCGGTACAGCAGTAAACGAGTTTTGAATAAGATAGTTCTGAGTACATGCTACGATAAGCATGTTCGCTTTATGCGGGGCATATCCTTACTTTTAAATCAATGTATGGAATAGATTTTACGAATTACCCAACTTAGGGGAAAACATTTTAACTGGCCACATTATCTTTGCGTCTGTGTGCGTGACGAGGCAAGTCACATAGCAAATTTGTAGCTTGCGTTTTGAGAAGGCGCTTCTTATATAGGTAATAGTTATCTTTATTGAAGCAGATGGCGTATTGATAAAATGCAAGGTGTTATTCGAAATGTTGCTCCTGTATAATTTCGCTATGGTACTAGGTATCCGTGACGTCGGTAGATCACGACCAATGGTGGTGATGGTGGTGGATGGTGTCCTCGGTAGTTTTACCTCAATGGCGCATGTTTAGCCGGCAAGTGTCGATGTCGCGTGGCGTGGCGTCGGTAGAGCACGGCGAGCACGCCACACACGGCCGCCGCAAGCAGCGCCGACATGGCAGCTATTGATGCCAGGACTGGTGACATGCCTAGTGTACCGCTTTCACCTGTGGGAGGAATGTTTTACATAAAGAGCGCATTTTTAAAGGACTTATCTGAAACTGGATCTTGTATTATAACTGTATCTACGACAAATCTCTAGTGGTTACCGCAATGTCGTGTCTAGTACAATAGGAATAAAGTATTCATTGTTTATCATTATATCTAGACCATAATGATCCGATCTGAGGATCGATTCTTATATAGGCTTATGAATTATTACGATCCAGTACGTTATATACATACTTATATATATATACTAGCTGTTACCCAGGAATGAGGACTTTTCGTAGACCTACAAAAAAAAGTAACCTATAATCGATGTTCGTCTCTGACCATTAAGCCATATGCAAAAATTCAGCTCGATCCGTTCAGCAGTATAAATTATATACTATGAAAACTGACATGGTTTTGACACATTTTCGAAAAACCGAAAGGTCACTGATTGTGATCGAAAGTATAGTCGGAATAGCTGACTCAATTTAACGTGAGTATTCCTTTTCGATCTACCCTGTTTTATGCCAATCTCGTCCAGGTGTTGCCGCAAAACTTTTGGATGTCGTCACGCCATCGCTGTATCGGTCTACCAGGGTTACGCTTACTATGAATTTACATGACATACCCCCGAATACTGAAACGTTCGTTAACTTTGAGGACAGATTAATTCTAATACTGCCTTTGTCTGGCACTAAGCAAATGCCAAAGGCAGCAATAGACTTAATCTGTCATCAAAGTTAACAAACGTTTCAGTATTCGGGGGATAATTTATATTATTATAATGATTCCTATTATTAGACGTATATTCACTTTATATCTAGAATTTTTGTATGTTTATATTTTATCTCAACCATAAATGACAGATTTTTTGTCGGATGGCTTTCTGTTTCTTTCTCGCTCTATCTAACGCTTGCTCATCTGTGACGATGTCATTTATATGTAACCGTTGAATAAAATTCGTCATGTAGGACAGTTCATAAAATAAAATATCTGTCGTTAACACTCAACCAGTGAAAAATATATATAATGAAATTTATATTTTTTTTATTGCGGTATCTTGTTGATTGACTTATTACTTATTGTACAAAAGTTTTACCAAAAAAAAAAATACTTAAAACGGTTCACAGGTCAAACTTCGGAAAATAACTAAAAATTTAAATGCAATAGTCAAAGGAGACGGAACGAGCCTAAGCCCTATTTTATTTGCTCAAAATATTCTTACACTTTGCATATTCTACCAATAAATTTACGATGCGGCTTTAGAGGCATTTATCAAAGAGATTTTTATACTATGACCTTTATGGCACCCACCTAGGATTAACCGGTAAGCTTCTTATCCACACCTACACGAAAATCTCGCAAAATAACGTTACTTTCTCTAATAATGCTTGAAAGGGAAATTTTGGTAAGCATCCCAAAACCGAGATAAGCTCAGTGCTCATGTTAAATCTAAATAAGTATTTAGTATTTATAATAGGATACATTGGTGCTCTACGAGAGTGAAACTAAGACTACCGTCTGCAATAAAACAAAACGTATTCTCTCTTTCTTAAATTTAAACTGTTTATTTCTTGCAGTTGCTTATTTTCTTTGTACTTTTTAAAAGACAAAAATATGTTTGCCCAAATAAAAGTCAAATGCAAGAACATCTGTGGGGGGCGTGTCGTGACACACTCATAAGAGTGGGCCGTAGCTCTCTTAGATATAAAAAAATATTATCTTCATTGGTGCAGTTAAGAGAGTGCAAAGTATTTTTTTGCGGATGTCCATGACATTTTCTTTGACTCCTTATAAGCATTTACTTAAACTGCTATATTTCGTAAGACATTAACATCTGGTGACAATTCAAAAAATGCAGTTTACGATCTACATATCGTGATTTCTCAGATTTTTCCGAAAATGCTTTGATTAAAAAATTATGTACATTTCAAAGTAAACTTTTACGATAAACTAAATTGTATTTACTTTCATAACTATGTCAAAAATGTTTAGCCGATTATCCGCGCGAGTATGATAACTAATGTGAGCTCGTTTATAAATGATTTTATACCACAAACCAATATTAAAAATTCAGAAGATTTTATTAAAACGTGACTGCAACGACGTGATATGCAAATATCGGTCCAGAGTAGAGATGACCAAATAAAATTTTATTCGAATCATTCAATGCGATATTTTACAAAGCGCTGTATTGTTGCAAAGTTAACACCTAAAAATAATCTAAGTAGTAGTCAAACGTGCTTTGGCACATGTCATAATATATATTATATACGTTTGGGTATTCCCGTGTAAAAAATAATCTAAATGTTTTCAATTTAGTAATCATGGCAACATTTAGGAGTTAAACTTTGGTACGCCTGAATTCAAACTTGCACCCCGCGCCGCCTTTCACGCATAAAACTGCTTTGTTTGAGGCATTCTAAAGGTTAAGATACAAAGAAATAAGTTTTTAGGGGTCTAACGCATTGGTAGAGTATTACAAAAATCTTATCGATACCTATTACACTGCACATACAGCTAAAAAATTACAAAGACTGTCGGTTATGATATCAGACTGACTTATGATTATTAATGTAACTTTCATTCGATTTGATTTATTCGATTGGTTTTTTTCGCGAATTATTCGTCGATTCCTACTGGTAAATGCTAAGCAAGTTGGAGTTTTGATTTATTCGATTGGTTTTTTTCGCGAATTATTCGTCGATTCCTACTGGTAAATGCTAAGCAAGTTGGAGTTGTTGGATTTGAATTTATCGACATTAATAAGAAACGTAAGTAGATGGCGCTAGTAACGCTTAAAACGCGCTATCGTTTCGTCGCAGGTTTTTCTATGCCTGTAGATCAATATTCAATAAAAAAGATTCCTACACAGCACCACGTTGTTTTATTTAGACATAGGAATTCACACATACGCACATTTCGAACCGGATACAGCAAGGTCTGTGGTGCTCGCGGCGATTTTAGAGGAGATTTACCGGCACTTGTAGCAGGCGCTAATAGTGCACGCCGGAGGATTTCCAGCCTCTTACAACGGGGGCAAATTGGAAAATCCACAGAACAAGAGTGGTTCCGCTACTCGCCACCAGAGGGCGACAGTGGTCCGGAACAAACTCTCAACGGCGGAGCAAGGGCGAAATCAACCGGACATCTACCATTCGGAACGGAGAAGTGGTTGGCGCTAAAGGGCGCTGCAATCGGAGATCGGAATCAAAGTGAAGTTGGTTAGTGCAAAGAAATCGTGAGTACAGTTTCATTCATTCAATAAAATGTTCAGTCAAGAGTGAAGTGATTAGAGTTTGACATAACTTTGGAACTTGTAATATTTGCATGATAGTTAAGCACTTAGAATAGTTAGAAATAAGTGGTATAAACGGGGAACCTACGGTCAATTTTAAAATTTCTCACTTCGACAAGGTTCCATACACTTGTAAAATTTTATGTATTCATCGGGGACTTAGAATATTTTCATCGTATAATTTCTCATTTCGACAAGGTTCCATAGACTTGTAAAATTTTCTGCATTCATCCGAGACTTAGAATATTTTGCATCATAAAATTTATTGCGACATAGTTCTATAGACTTGTAAAATTTAAGATCACATTTTGTGTACATTTTATTTTGTTAAGATTTGAAGTTTGTTAGGAAAAATGGAACCGTTGTATAGATTGCAACTGAATAAGAAAACTATTATAGAAAGAGCTATAATTAACTATAAAAAGTCACCTAAAGAACGAATTACACGTGCTTACGTGCAAACCAGAGTCGATCAACTAGAAACTATTTGGAATGATTTTATGTCAACGCACAGTTCCATTATTCAAGCTGCTGCTCACGAGAAGGACCCGTATTTCACGGAAAATATATATGAATTAGTCGAAGAATTGTATTTAAATCATAAAGGTGATCTAATCGATGTTTTAGATAAGTTAAAATCTGTACAGCATGTAATTGAACAGTCAATTAAGCGTGACCATGGTATCAAACTACCGAAAATAGAAATCCCGAAATTTTCAGGGCTATATTCAGAATGGCCCACCTTTCAGGACTTGTTCAATTCGTTAATCAATTGCAATAAATCATTGGATGACGTGCAAAGGATGCACTATTTGAAGGGGTTATTGACCGGTGAAGCAGAACAACTTGTTCGCCACATCCCTGTAACGTCAACCAATTATAAAGAATGTTGGGAATTAATAGTAACTCGATATAACAACAAGAGGTTTTTATCAAATTCTTTATTGAAACGGTTTCTGAGTCAAACAAATGTGTTGGAGAGTTCAAATGGAATAAAGGGTTTGTTGGACACCACTATGGAGTGTCTAAATGGTCTCAAAAACCTAGGAATTGACGTGAGCTCATGGGATGTCATCATCATTTACATAGTAAGCGCTAAATTAGATGACGAATCACGTAAACTGTGGGAAATGCAAATAAGTTCAATTGATGAAATACCCACACTTACGCAGTTCGAAGAGTTTTTGGAGTCCCGGTTCAGAGCACTCGAGTTTTTGAATGAAACCAAAACCACCAAACCTAAGAGTTTTATTAGCAAACCATTGTCTTCTCGGCACCATGTGCACCATATTGTCAACAGTGGCAATAATGCCAACGTAACAAACATTTGTCCATTTTGTACTGAGAATCATAAAATTGCATATTGTAAGCTGTTTGCAAAAGAGAGTCACGATTCACGTCAGAATTTTGTTCAAAAAAAGGGTCTATGTTTTAATTGTTTAGGATCAAACCACTCCGTCAGATATTGCCGCCAGAGCACATCCTGTCACGTCTGCAGGAGACGTCATCACTCGTTGCTACATCCAAGGTCTGCATCAGCAGTAGTAGGCACTGCCAATGAATCTGCCAACGTAAAGTCAGCAGTGTCTAATATTCAGGCAACGATATCAGAAGGTCAACAATCAACGTTAAACGTAACGTCACATTTTTCAGAGGAGTCGTCAGTAGGTACGCAGGTTTTGTTAGCCACGGCACTTGTCGAAGCACAGACAAAGCATGGCTCAACACAACTGCTGAGAGTGTTATTGGATCAAGGATCCCAGGCATCATTCATAACAGAATCAGCAGTGCAACTCCTTGGGCTTAAGAAGAAGCCAATCAAGTCAGTGATATCAGGAATAGGTGGTGAGAAAAGCTCTTTAGCTTCGGAGTACGCAGTCACGGTGACTATTCACTCACGCCTAGATCCCAACTTTAGTGTGCAAGTACATGCATATGTACTTAGTAATATCACGTCACTTTTGCCACAAGCAAAGGTTGTTCCTTACAACTGGCCAGAGCTAGAAGTCGTCAGCCTAGCTGACCCAGAATATCACTCACCAAACAAAATCAACATTTTGCTTGGTGCTGAAGCTTATGGTCAAGTGCTGAAGGAAGGTTTAATTCAAGGTCCGCCAGGGCTACCAGTAGCTCAGAATACAGCCTTTGGCTGGATTTTATCAGGAAAAGTTTCATCAACTAGTGACACCATCAATTGTCATCATGTTTCTATCAGTTCACAAAGTCAAACTGATGACAATGAACTCCTAAAGAAGTTTTGGGAGATAGAGTCTGTCATTCCCGGAGTTCAGAAGAAGACTTTTACAGAAGATGAACTACGATGTGAAGAGATTTATGCAGAAACTACCCACCGTGATAAAGACGGTCGCTACGTTGTCAGCTTCCATTTCGCAATAAAGATCCGCAATGTCAATACGGGAACAGTAGAGAGCTAGCAATGAAGAGATTCCTTCTTCTTGAAAATAAATTCAAGAAGAATAGAGATTTAGCAAAGCGCTATTCTGAGGTCTTTCACGAATACATCGACCTTGGCCATGTAGAACGCGTACCAGAAGAAGATCTTAAAGTGTCTACAGCGGTCTATTTACCACATCACGCTGTCGTACGCGACGATAAGACTACAAGCAAGGTTCGAATTGTTTTCGACGCCTCAATGAAGAGCTCGAATTCACCGTCACTCAATGACGATTTATTAGTTGGTCCAATGTTGCAACAGCATTTACGTCATATCATTATGAGGTGGAGAATGCACCCCATAAGCATCTGTGCTGACATCGTCAAGATGTATAGGCAGGTGAAAGTGGCTCCTGAAGACGCTGATTTTCAGAGAGTAGTATGGCGCGACGATCCAGGATCTGAAATAGAAGAATACAAATTAGTACGTGTTACATTTGGTACAGCGTCGGCACCTTACCTTGCAGTGAAGACTTTGCAGCAGGTTGCGGTTGACGAAGGTGCACGTTGTCCCGAAGTAGCTGAAAAGGTAAAAAATGATTTTTTCGTAGATGATCTCATGACAGGATGTCAGACAGTTGAAGAGGGAAAACTTATACATAAAGAAATGACAGAGTTACTTACCAAGGGTGGATTCCATCTGCAAAAATGGGTGAGTAGCTGTAAAGAGTTAAATGAGGAAATGTCAGAGGAAGGCAGGAATAAAAAGGTCGAAAGGAGTCAGGATGAAGGAAGTAAGGATATAAAAGAAGAGGGAGTCATGAAAATTCTAGGAATTTGTTGGAATCGCGAACGGGACGAGTTTCAATATTCAGTTAAACTTCCGCCACAACAAACTCCAGTTACAAAGAGAAAGGTCATTTCAGATATTTCACGGCTTTTCGACCCACTGGGATGGGCAGCACCGTGTGTTGTCACATCAAAAATATTCATCCAGAAGCTTTGGCTTTCAGGTCTTGATTGGGACGAAGAACTTACACCAGAATTGATTACTGAATGGCAGACTTACCGCAACAACTTAACGGAGGCATGTAGTTTCAGCGTTCCTAGATGGATCAATACTTACGATAACGACGATTCAGTAGAACTGCACGGCTTCTCCGACGCGTCAGTTTCAGCGTACGCGGCGGTGGTGTATCTGCGAACAAAAACAAAGAACGGAGAAATTAAAGTAAGTTTGATCACATCTCGCACAAGAGTCGCACCCGTTAAGCAGCAATCCGTACCTCGACTAGAGTTGATGGGAGCAGTGTTGTTGGCTGAGTTGACAGCAGAGGTAGCTGAAGTCATGAAGATCCCGAAGAGCAGCATTCACTTGTGGACAGATTCCACAGTAGTCTTGGCGTGGCTAAGTAGCCATCCAAGCCGTTGGAATACGTTCCTCGGAAACAGGGTATCAACCATCCTCTCCTACTTTGAAAACACTCACTGGGCTCATGTCCAGTCCTCTGACAATCCTGGAGATATCGCATCAAGAGGATTAAAACCGCAAGAACTAACCAGCAGTGTGTTGTGGGCTCAGGGTCCAACGTGGCTAAAGGATAATAACATCGTTTACTCCCGACCTAAGTCAATAGCCACGAACATGGAACAACGATCAATCAAATCTCATGTTGCCACTGAGAACACACAAGATCATCC
Organism: Apocheima hispidaria; assembly: GCA_947579745.1. Taxonomy (NCBI): domain Eukaryota; kingdom Metazoa; phylum Arthropoda; class Insecta; order Lepidoptera; family Geometridae; genus Apocheima; species Apocheima hispidaria. Next base: position 13,260,800 of record OX388164.1, on the reverse strand, counting down.
TTTATGGACAAAGTATTCAACATTGCTGAAGTTAGTGAGAGTGATAGCTTACTGTCGAAGAGTTTTGAAGTGGAAGAAACATGAAAGTAGAGAGAAAAGATATCAATCATATTTAGAAAGGGAAGAGTTAGAAGAAGCCATAAAAGTATGTATAAAACACGCACAAGAAGAAGAGTTTGGTGAAGACATCAAAGAAATAAAAAGAACAGGGCAAGTGAAATCAAGAAGCAAGTTAAAATCTCTTTGCCCCATGGTAGATGATGATGGGATTCTACTCGTAAGTGGTCGTTTAGAAAGAGCCAATTTGGATGAAGACTCCAAACATCCCATTATTCTGCCACAAGGCAATCACTTCACCAAATTAGTGATTGATGAAGAGCACGAAAAGACCTTACATAGAGGTCCATCTTTAATGTCGTTTCATTTACGTACGAAGTACAGGATTAAATCAGCCAAACCTTCAGTTAGAGCTTACGTACGTAAAAGTGTGTCGCGCAAGCGATATTCTGCGGCTGCACAATTTGAGATTTTTTTAGATTTTTATTAGAGGCGTTTTGACTCACGTATGAAAGGACATCCACTGACTTGACACAAGTCAATGCGTGGTTAAGTTCCGTTTGTTTCGAGACCGTTATCAGTGATGCCTGGAACTCCAGACGAACCCACTCCATTGACCCCGGGTCATTTCTTGATTGGAGAGCCTCTAATAACGGTGCCTGATCGGAATTACGAAGAATTTAGTAACACCAGTTGCCTAAAGCGATGGCAACTGACGCAGCGAATGGTGCAGGAGTTTTGGCGGAGATGGTCTGAAGAGTATTTAACACATCTTCTCCAACGTCATAAATGGACCAAGCAATTTCCAGAACCTAACATAGGGGATGTCGTTTTAGTGAAGGAGGACGGTTTGCCTCCTGCGCGATGGTTATTAGGTAGAGTAGTTTTAAAACACCCAGGAGCCGATAAAATCACACGTGTCGTCACTCTCAATTGCAACGGTTCAGTAATCAAGCGCCCATTGTCAAAATTGTGCATTTTACCTGTTACGACTTAGTAAATTAGACATTTCGCATTATATTCGCATTACGGAGTTATCAGATCTATTGTCAGATGTACATTGTTCAAACGCCTTACCTTCAATTACTTTTCCACTTTGTACATTTATTAAGGACATGAACAGATGTCCTTGGTGGGCGATATGTTGGATTTGAATTTATCGACATTAATAAGAAACGTAAGTAGATGGCGCTAGTAACGCTTAAAACGCGCTATCGTTTCGTCGCAGGTTTTTCTATGCCTGTAGATCAATATTCAATAAAAAAGATTCCTACACAGCACCACGTTGTTTTATTTAGACATAGGAATTCACACATACGCACAATAAATAACACGGATATTTGAACCTTCAACGTGCAGCTAAATAGTGCAGTGCAGCGCAGGCACGCGATTCGAATATTATTTCATGAAAACACAGTGATTTAGCATACTTGAAATTCTAGGACACTAGACATTGTCAGCCTGAACGCTTAAAAACAGATGTCTTCAGAATGCAATAAGTTTGATTATTTTACGTGATCAAAAAAAAATTAAAGTATCAACTCTCGAAAAAACTCTCTTTCTGGTTGTAAAATTATTGTTGATTTTACAATTTTTTTTAAATATATTTTAAGTACGTTTTCTTTTGACTACTTCCTGCTCGATGCTAAGCGATGACGTAGTCTAGGATCTGTGGATATGGTGAATTTGATTTATTTCCACCATGACTCTTAACAAAATTATTTTTAGTGGGTGTGATAAGTCAAGCCAGGTGTTTGTAGATATTGTGAATCTTCAAAAACTGTATTTATGTTGCATCAATCTATCATAACATCTGAAATCTTGATAAAACATATGCAAATAATTTTTAATTAAATATTTATAATCTTATCATGAACAATGAATAACAGACACAACATACTCTTAAAAAAAACACTCTTCTAGATTATCATCACCAGAAGACGTCCGAACATCATAGGTGTCCCGCTTCCCTTTGAGATTATATTTCTTCAAAAATGTAAAAATGCGCAAGCAAGACATTTGTAGAACAAAAGACCTTTAAACTCGATAGAAAAACAAAACCAGGCTTAGAATTACAGATATTGCATTTTTGATATCCTGACACTTCCAGTTTATGTTTGCTGATTTACATTCAGCAATAGAGCCTGTTATTTCACCCCACTTTCCATAAATTTATAGACTTCCAGTTCACAGCTCCATTATTAGAACGTATAAAATTCCGCGCTCATATCAGATGCTTATGGAATGAAGTAGTTACAAACAGAAATAGGCATTCGGTCTGGCTTTATTTTCAAATGACATGGTGTCGCCGTCGCTTTTTGGGGTTCCGTAGTGCTAAAAGGAACCCTTATAAGTTCGTCATGTTTTTCTGTCAGTCTGCCTCCATGATATTTTACACAACGATAGTCTAAGTATAGACCTACAGTTTCAAAAAATAAAATAAACTTTTGCTTGTAAAATAAGGGTAGCTCCCGTACATGTAAAGAAGAGATTAAAAAAAATATTAAATAAATTAAGTCTTTTAAAATAAAGTTAAGGTTTCTTACAACATTTTTCTAATCAAATGTACCGCTTGCGAAATATGAGCCGTCAAAGTTGCTTACAATGTGTCCCCTGTGCCATTTCTAAACTATGCCTCCTAAGCTTGTTATATTCTATGTTGATAGATCTTAGTAAAAACTTTTTTTTTTAATTATTTCGGGCAACATGTGATAGTGACTATTTGAGATATGAGGTAAAAATGGTTAAATACTACAAACGTCTTTCGCGCCTACGGAACCCTACTAAGCATGGCCCGACATACTCCTATCGAGTTATTTAGAATTTCCTGCAGCATAAGGTCGAAAATGGCAACGAAATCTTCTATAGTTCTACATAATTTAATTTTGTAAATGAATGAAGCATGGCTTAGATCGTAGCGTGACTGTTTTCTAGGTAATATTTCAGGCAAGCACACTATAAACAGCCCTTACAAAAATACACATTACACAATTCAATACTTACAATTTATTATTTTTATGAGGCCCCTGGGGCTTTTGAAATCCACTCCACAACCGCCTTAGGAGAAGAAAGGGCGTAAATTTTGACAGGTCGAGAGGCCTCATTAGAATGGAGCAATACAAATGAATAGCAGTCAATTGGACAAATTAGACAGCTGATAATAAGGACCTACAATCAGTCTGAGAAGGATTTCAATAAACGATATAATTATGTATAAGCCGACCTGCTTTCCAGATCATTTTCCCCTAATGATAAAAAGGGACAAATGTTATCACTTACTTTTAAACTACCTACACTACGTCTACTACACAAAACGAATAGTTAGATTACCCAGAGACTATTGAACATTTAGACCTTCGATGTTCTCTTGTTATCCAAGTTTTCTTTGACTGTATTTTTATCTCAGCAATGTGTGTGACTCAAGCCTAATAAAAAGCTAGCAGAAAAAAATGAAGCCCTAAATCAAGTAAATCGCTCTAAACCACGGCTAGAGGTATGGTTTCATTTTATTATAGTCCTCGCCACCTCCTTCGTTCTGATTGGCCGATTATAAAGCAGCCGGAAATTCGATGCCTAAACTTGAGCTGTAACAGCCGATTTGACGAAGATTGGAACGGAATTAGGTTTCCTAAATGGGAAATTTAATAGCCGCCATTATAAAAAGTCTGGTAATATGACCTGACTTTCTGACTAGGAATTTTCGTTCAGGTAATGTTTCACTATAAGCGCCGAATTAAGCGAAATAGCGGGAATACCTACTAGTGCGCGCAGTAAAACCAAAAAACGTCTGATATTTTTTTATGTCAATCGTTTGATGAATGAACATAATAGCTGAACTTGTCTCTTGAATCTTATAATCTGTTAAGATTTTTCCTAAATGACTTGCACAACACAAGCTAAAGACAGACAAACAAGTTTCCGTATAAATACTGACGTGGTTTTGACACATTTTTTTTATAATAAAACGGAGAATACCAACTCACGTTAAATTGATTTGGTTATTCCGACTATAGTTTCGATCACAATCGATGACCTTTATCAAGGAAAGTTATAAGCGTGACACGCGCGCGACCTCATCTTGCCTTGGTTGTCTTGCCTTGGCAAGACGAAGTCCCCGCGTGTCACGCTTATATTTACTTGATAAGGGTCACCGAATGTGATCGAAACTATAGTCGGAATTACCGTCTCCATCTAACGTGAGTATACCCGTTTTATTAAAACAAACGTGGCCACGTGATGGTAAGCGTAGCCCTGGTAGACCGATACAGCGATGGCGTGACGACATCCAAAAGTTTTGCGGCAACTCCTGGCATCGAGATTGGCACAAAACAGAGTAGATTGGCGAAAAAGGGAGGAGGCTTATGCTCTGCAGTGGGCTGAATAAGCTGCCAATGATGATTAAAACAAAAATGTCCCTATATTTTTTTGGTTACGATTGAAGCTGCACACGACAAACACACACACACACACACACACACACACGATTGGCTCAGACGTTTTTGGTGGTCCTCACTTACGTTTCTCGTTGCGTGTCTGTGCTTGAATCTCATTGGATCTCGTGATATATACCAGAAAGTGTATGATAGCTTAGTGGTGAGCACAATCGTATCGCACGCCGCATGACCAGGGTTCAAATTCCAGCATCGAGTTGAAGGAAAACTTCGCGAGGAAACCATATCTTGGTGGTAGGTTAGTAGTACTCGGTAGTACTCGGCTGGCTTAGCTACCGCCCTCAAGTTGAAAATCTGTCGCCAAGCACCAAGTGTTTCAGCAGACTCACTTGAAAGCCGTTTCTCATTCCAGGCTATTATGCTGAAAATCTTCGACCACACTTTCACTTAACATCATGAGTCGTCGTCAAAAGGTTTCTCGTAATACCTCTGCTAGAATATTCAGCTGACATAATAGGAACTACCCCTTTACCCACTTACCAGTCAACTTGCCTGCCTGTCCCTTAAGCGTGACGGTCTCTATGGTGGTGACGTCACTCCGTCCCTTGGCGTTGACGGCGTACAAGTCTATCCTGTAGCTGAGTCCCGACGTGAGTCCGTGGATCTCGAAGTATGGGGGAGTGCGGTTTGTGGACACGTTGTAACGAACCTTTTAGAGAGAAGGAGAAGGTTATAGAGGTTATAACGTTCAGAAACTTTATTTTTGTGCACTTAAAACTCAAGTATTGGCGCTCTAAGGCCTATGTTCAGCAGTGGACGATGATGATGATGAAGAAAATTAAAGTCATTGTCTCGGTCATTAGATATGTTATAAGAGTGAGAGTAATAGGATAATATTGAGAGAGCATAAATGGAGTCCTGCTCTAGTAGTAAAATAATAAGGTTTTTGACAGCCTCGCACTGATAGGACTCTTTTGCAGTACCCACTGTTCAAAGCTGTTTCGGTCGCGGTTTTATATATTGGAGATAGAAAGACACGAAATGAAAATGTGCATCACGAAAACGGACTTCGGCTACTTTTAATTATTATTGCGTTATTTTAACTGGAAAATCGAAGGTAAAGATGGAGGACGAAACTAAATATAAAATTAAAAGTAAATGTAATTATTAAAGTACCCAACTAACTTCCAGTAGTTAAGTTTATAAACACTGTAAACACGTAATAAATTAATTCTTAATAATCGATAGGTGCAGCATTTAACGAGACGATAAACTTAACAGTTATAGTGATATGGCAACACCAGGTAAAGGTGCAAAGTAATCAATAATGTAATAAAACGGCAACTTTGAAGCTTCCAGTGCAATATTCACGTCGTTTCATGAAGCCATCAAAAATTTAATAATGTTAGATGCTATGAAATTTTGATTACTTAATAAATACTCATTAACTAGTGAGAACTAGCCTTGAGACTTCCTGCGATTTTTTAATTTTTTTTCTATCTACGAGTGGTCGGTGAAGTTTGATAAGAGTATGCATCAGCGTTGTACGTTGGATCCCAAACTATCATCATCATCAGCCCTAACCCACTCCTAGTCCAATTAAGCTATCTTTAATTTGTGTATAAGTTTTAGGATAAGAAAAAAAAATTAAACGCAGGTATGTCATAATATCCTAACTTCCAAAATAATATCCATAAATTCGAATGTAACTCTGCCTCTCTATCTGTCTCTTGGTCTCTCTGTTTGGGTGTTTGTCGCGTTATCGTCGCTAAGCGGCTGAATGGATAAGCTGAATTTTTGAATAGATAAAGCTTTTGGGTCGGAGACGGACTTAGGCTACTTTTTATTTGCAGGTCCAAGTGAACGAAGTTGCGAGTAACAGCTAGTTAATTTACAAATGGAACATGAGAAACTTTATCGAACTATTGTTTAATGTTTTGTATGTTAGTTCAGCACAGTCATTATAGATGGCGCTGTGAATCGAACGTGAGAAACTTTTTTTAAGCTATTGTATACTTGTTTTAGTTTGGCCCAATGGTAATAGATATCGCGATCATCTTTGGTAAAAATAAAAATAAAACTGTTTATTAATAAGTAAGGGTGATTGTATAGTAATTACAATTTGACCACTTCTGCAAACTGGTTGAGACGTGCAGAAGGAAGACTATACTTTATACTTCGACTTTACATGAAAACAATACATTATAAGTAACAAAATATCATGAATCTGAGTCTTTTCGTCTTCTACGTCTAAGCACCTCTTAAAATACCTCTTTGCACATTTACCCCCAGAATAAACGAGTTTCTTTACAACCGACTTCCCAAAAAAAGGAGGAGGTTCTCAAGTGGACTGTTTTTTTACAATCTGATGAACTCTTTTTTTTATACATGTGGATATACATCTTTGAATGAAACTTACAACCAAAGACGGCAATTCCAGCAGCTCCACGAGAAAAGACTGAGGCAGGCCGCCGTCAAAGTTCTCGACGCATTCCACATATAGCGAGTCCACGCTCTGGTTGGCCACGGAGCAGTTCTGCAGATGGAAGGGACGTCCTAGACCGAAAGATGATGGTTAATACATTTTTTTAATGGGAGGTGTGCAGTAATGTCTATGTAACGCTGGATATCTGACAATGCGAAAGAGCTAAGATATTTTGGAACGATTATAAGACCTAATCTAAAAGCCTTACTTTAGTGTTTGCCATTTTTGGTCTGAACATTAAAAAATATCGTGAACACCGATGCTTACTTGCACCGTGCGCCATTCACCTGCCAATTATTCAAAAAATATATATTATGACTGCGAGTCCTAAAACTATTTTTAAGGTGCGAGGGTGACTAGCGCAAGGGCACCGACTGCGGTACGAACCTCGGCTTGGGCCGTCACGTGGAAGGCGGATATCAGACTTGCCCTGGCACCCCGGAAGGGGTATGCCCTGGGGCCCTAGCGGTTTGGTTATTATCTGTTTGATTATTTGGAAAGAAACTAATCGATCATCGGACAGATCCTGGGATTTTTCGACCACGCCGGCGAGGCCAGTGTATGATTGTGTGCCTTTGGTGACAGGCGCCAAATATCACAAACACTGAATACTTCCTGTTGGCGGGAGCTTTCGGATCGGCTTACCTGCCACGTGTACTTGTACGTTCTTACAACTGGAGTCAGCTGGCCACAGACTCACAACTGGGGTGAGTATGTTATTATAACCACGGAGTAATGTGAACTGATGATGATGACACGAAAGTAAATGTCTTAAACGTAGCTTAATATGTGATCCAATAATTTTGAGAATGTTTTCAGGAAATTAGGAACAATAATTACCACTATAAGAGTATCATGTCTTTATCGGCATTTACTGCACTAAATTAAGCACTAAAATGTATTATGAAAGTTATAACATTGGGATGATTGATTAATAATTGGAGAAATGTCGTTATTACTCACCCGCAGCTACCAGTTGGAACATACACGGCACTTTCTGCTGGCCGACAGAGTTTTCTCCGAAGCACGCCAGCGTCCCGTACTCCATGTCAGTGGTGGGCGTATAGTTCAGGGTAGACGTATGCCCGTGGCTGCTGTATAACCTATTAAAGATTAGATAGATATATTAGATTCGTTCCTTCTCCTCCTCGATTCGTTAGCTCACTGCTGAGCGCCGTGATATGTTGCCTTTCACTTGCTCACGGCAAAGCCGCTTCAACTGCTCTCGGTCTTTGATTAGATTCGTTAAAACCTGATATATTGTAACATGTAATACTTTTGCAAACTTTGTAAAATTAGTATTCACGAGATATTTACCATGATTTGCACAATTGTCAGGTTTCAATCTCAGCGCCTTATTTTTACACAGCTTTGTGCCACCAAAACTTACTTACAAATACCAATAAAAATCACAAAACCTGACTAATCATCATTGCCCATTTAATCTGAGTGTTCTTAGAGATTATTCGGACTTGGCTAAGAAAATGAAACATCATCCTCAGACAATTTTGAATTTGAGAAATCTCATCAAAGTTTTCTGAACCAAAGTCTTATTTAATTTGGTTCAGTTAGAATGCGGTTGGAGGTTGAAGTCGACAGATTTAAAAATAAGTCTATCAGAATTTAAAACTTAAGTTAAATTATGATTTATTGGACTAAGGTAATAGAATAGACCATTATAGTGTGATTCTTTCAAAACATTGGAGAAATCTTGTTATTCTAACAAAACATATTTAAATTTGAATGCGAACTATCCTGCCAAGCCTTCTACGAGATAACACGCAGAACTTTCCATCTTTGACAGGAACTGGCAGGAGTCGGCTCCTAATCAATAAAATTCGATAAGTAGAGGAGACGCTTTTGCTCAGGAGTAGGGCGAATAACTAAAAAATCTAAATAGACAGTGTATTTCCACCATGACGATATGAAAAACGAATCTATAAAAAAATACGCTTTACAGCATAGCACCGTCGATTCCCTGTGTCAGGGATACCAACCAACACACATAAACAACTAACCCTCAGACACAGGTGAGATATTTTAATTCATATTTCAATCATCTATCTGTCCGGGAATAGAACCCAGGCTTTAGACAGACGTGCTACTACCTATACCGGGATGGTTGTCAATCTGACTCACGAGGAGAGAAAATTGATTAATTAATTATTTATTTATGCTATCTCCCTACACTTACAGTTTAATATGTGGTATACCCACCCGGTGATATTAAGAAAGCGGGTACTCTAAAATATCTACTACTACTTAATAGCTGGTCATGTAATAATAGCCGGTTACAGCGGAAGACCAGCGCTGGTTGTTCGCAACCAGTATTATGCTGAGTTGGGACCGGTTTGTGGCGAAAAACAATGTTGTGTAAACTAGTATGATAGTACCTTATTGTTTTTTTGCTTTTGTGTACATAATGTGTTTTTTCTCCACAAATAAATATTTGTCTATTGTCTATTGTCTATAATATAGTGGTCGATATTAACCTTTTCATTTAAAAAAAAAGTCTAAATTCAAAGTCCTCACCGAGGTGGTATTTCGATCTGCTCTCCAGAATTATTGAAAGTCCAGTGGAAAGACACCAGCGCTGGGTTAGCATCTACTGAGCAGTGCAACGACACCGTCTCATGCTTGAGGGCGCCGAAGAGCTCCCCATCTCTTCGGTCGGCGCAGACTGGAGCATCTAAATGTTTGAAATTTGAAAGTTGAGGTGAGCGTTGGGCAGAGACGAAGCCGAAACCCATAAAACGTAAGTCCATTAACGTTATTAACATTGTGGTCTGTATTAGTACCTTTGTCAGGCATTAACATTAAATTACCATTATGGTCTATATTAGTACTTTTGTCAGGCTTAGTTAAACATATGCATACTAGCTGCGCCCCGCGGTTTCACCTGATATTCTACAGAAACTTAATATTATTCCGGGAATTTTAACCTATGTATTAATCCAGGGTGTAAGCTACCTCCATACCAAATTTCGTTCAAATCCGTTCAGCCGTTACAGAGTTCAACGGGAATAAACACACTTACATACTTACACACTTACACGTAAACTTTAGCATTTATAATATTAGTGTGATTGAATGAACTTAAATGATTTGGAGTTGAACCTCAAAAATCTATACATTTGATATTTGTAAGAAAACAAAACCATAACAACATCATTAGGGTTTTTACCATAAAATATGGTTTTTGTCATAGGGTTTGTTTTTTAGACATCTTCTTTGTTGAGTCCATAAGTGATTGCCAATAACAAAGAACAATTCCCATCAAATCACAATACTCACTCTTCCGCCCCCTTTTGGTTACAAATGGTACCATCATGTTCATGCAAACGGATGGCAAATATACCACAGATAAAACAGTAGTTTTTACATAAGGACAAGAACAGTGGCCGCCTCCTTGCTGGCCGTGAGTTTGATTTGTGGGGTTCGAATCCTGACATCGGACAATAAATTGAGAGTGGATTTATCACTTTGTTCCGTGTCGGAAGGGGGAAAGATAAAGATGTTCGTTTAAATCTTTGTTTCTATGAATGTTGCTGGACGTGATAAAGTCTTTCACAATTTGTCATTTAAGAATATACCAGAACATGTTGTTGTGAAAATCCTAGCTATTTTGCAGAGGCCACCTGGGTAGTAGTGTGCATAAATTACTGTGTTCAGGATTGAAGGGAAATATTTCCAGTGAAACTTCGAAGCATTAATATCTAAGTACGAAAAGAATTTCCGCGCAAGGTTTTGAACAGTTGATACTCAAAATTCTGTATAACACTGAGCTGTTATGGGCGAGCGCAAAACTTATCATCAAGCGAGTGACTTGCTCATATCCTTACTCAGTAGAATAAAATATAGAAAAAAAACTTACTTACTTAAACTTACTTTTTTTTGCAAAAACTATTTTATTGTTGCACCTGCGTATATTCTACCTTTAATCATCCAAAGACTTCTTGTGTCGCAGCTGTGCATGAGCTTTTCTCTTGCTGTGCCATTTGCCTTTTTATGGTAAATCGTTTGCATTCCAGGCAGTCCAGTTGCGGAACGCATTGCCTATATCTATTAGACATGCTCCATCTCTCGCTGACTTCAAAGATTACGTTAAAAACTACCTTTTGTAGTTGCTACCTCGTTGATATCTACTGCTATTTATATATACATATATTTTTTATTTTATCTATCTATCATTGGAATCAAGTCCAGGTTCAACCAGCGAACGTGATGATATCTGCGACCCATCTTGCAGAAGGATAACCAATTCTCAGTTTTAAATAGGTACTTTCATATTTCAACTTTTCTCTGAAACGTTATCTTTCAAAATTGCATTTTCTCAAGTCCACCCAAGTTTTAATGGTAATAGGGGTCAGCTTGTCTGAAATAACGAGAGCAAACTATCGGACTAAGTAAGATTGATATCTTATAACTTTGTCGCTAAACCTCGTGGATAAATAATGGAGCTTCTTACCACCGCAAGTAAAGGAAAGCTAGGAGGTATTAAAAAGGATGCTTCATCTTAAAGTAAATAGGGAGACTCTGGGATCAACAATTTGGCTGTAATTTTTGTATTACCCAAATAAGTTAGATTTGATTTGAATTTAATATGTGACTACAGATCATTGTCTGTTAGACACTTGTCTAATACTATTATTATCATTACTATTGACATTTATTTTGTGCCTACAAATGTTTGTAGTGCTGATAATTTTGTTTTGCTTTTGTGACGTTTTGTTTGTTACCCGACTACGAAAAAGGAGGGTTCTGAGTTTGACAATCTGTGTATGTATATGTGTGTATATGTAAGTACGTTCATATGTTCTCTCTAATTTTAACCTTATTATAGTGATGACTTTCCATAAGAGTATTCTTAATACATACGTAATTGGAAATAAAGATGAATTGAATTGAATCGGGTCTTTTTTTGTATGTAACAAAGTTAATTTCATTGAAATAAGTTGCTAAAAAACTGAGTTACCTTTCATAGTTTTTAAAAATGTGTGTTATAAAGGTTCATATTCAATTCATTTGGTAAAGTTTCTAGGCGTATGTATGAATGTATGCAAGTATAATAATAAGTGTGTATGATCATGTATTCCTATATAGCAACAAATTTCTAGTGTGTCTCGACATCTCGAACTAGAAGTAAACTAGACTATAAACCATACCGTCTAGAAACACCATAAACTTGCTGAAATTCTCTAACAACAGTAAAACCAAACATTTGTCCTCATTGCGTTATATGGCCGGAGTTTATTCAAAACACTTAGAAATTCTCCGTGGAGTCTAAATTCTAACACATGAAGTGTTGAAATGTCTCGGAATCTCACAGTGCACTGACAGGGCAGGCTTAAGTTATGTAAAACAGCTTTAATTATTTGTTACATCGTTATTTGTCAAACTGAAAGGCTGCTTTTAGTCTAGAGTGTAAATTCTAAATAAAATCGTCTCGAAGGCGGCTTAAATCTTTGTAAACTTTGTTCCACAAAATTCAACTGACCCTGAAAGCTAAGCTTGTATGGAAATCTTAAATCGTCCGCGTAGCAAGCACCAAAACCGGAGACGCGTTAAACTCGGCACCCAAAACAGACCAGCGTAATTTTTTGAAAATTCCCCTCGTAAGCACTCATCCAAAGACTAATAAGATAATTTTATAGTTCGCAGACTTTCCAGTAAACAAATAAATAAAAACTAAACTTAAAAGTTTATCTTACAAATATTAAATAACTTGGTCAAATTTGAACAAAATTAAAACAAGCTATTTAGAGACTTACTTACGATATGAACCACTCTCAAAGATAATGCTCGTTAGTATTGGTCGCTTTATTTTCTTATTTTATTTTGTTTATAATCGCGTCGATTTCATGTAAACTCGCTAAATTAAACTTAGTGCTATTGCTGTCTTTTACACAAGAAATAGATAGCATCCCGTGAGTGCACTAAAATGCATTATGGTGGGTACCATAAATATCGACAACAATACGTAATTTTAAGCAATAAAAAGTACTGATTTCTAAGTTGCCGAAATTAATAAGAACTGCAGCTCTGTGTGTACGTTCATTTGTTTAATATTTAGTTGCCTTATTGGGTTGTCCCGTATTTACCTCGATTATCAGCATCTTACGGACCGAAGGTTCTAAGAAACTCGTTCCTTTCTTTATTCTAATGACTTTGCACGTGTTTCGACTTCTAGACTGTCTATACGTTATCTTAATCTTAGCTTCTCACAAACTATTGATTTTTCTTCTCTCCATTTAACGACAACTCTCAATAACACCATAAAATGCACAGACCCTTCAGTATCGCTATCCTTGTTTTATACTTTTAAATCAACTATCATATACTAGGTGCTACGTAAAATTTGACACAACGTTACGTCCCGGACACTACGTAACGGCCCGGACACTTATAGTTAAATTCCCGGATGCTACGTAAACTCTTAGACTGTATGTGTGAATGTGGAATTGCCGCACCGAGCCAACTTGAGCCCCTAAGTAAGTTTGGATGGCTCGAATGCGCTTTTGGGACAACTAGTTTTGTTTCGTGTAATTAATTTAACTTGCTATCTCGTTTACGAACTAAAATGCTGTTAAATAGATAATGTCCTTTAGTCTCGGTTTACGAGCTTTAGTAGGATGGCAGCTTTGTTTTGTGATGGTGCGTAAGCTTGTTTGGTCTGTTCGTTTCATTTATTAAAGCCTGTGTAGAGTTTTGCGATGAATTAAAAACAAAGACCATAATTCTTTAAAAGGAATAGTACAATTTAATGCCTGATTTGGTGAGTTTAACGGAGTTTCTTCATTATTCGCTTATATTAGCAATTATATTGCCAAAATAACGATTTATAGTTGTTTATGGTAAATGTGTGGTGCAAAGCTAAAACCTGTTAGAGTTCCAATTTTCTTAGTTTCCTGGAAGAGCTAAGTCAGATTATGGTGAAAATGTCAGTTCTGCATTATATCTTCATGCGCAGTGGATTCCTAATTTAATATAAAGTGACCGCCAGAAGCCAAGATCGCTGTGAAAGACCTGAAGAGTGTTGCCAAGTTTACACTCACATCTGACAAGCAAAGTGACAGGGTTGCTAGTGCCCTTCCCTTCGCTATTGGCAGCCATGCACGTGTAATCCCCCGCTGCGGCACGAGTGACGCTCTGCAGGACTAGGCTCTGGGCGCTGAGGATGACGCCCAGTGCATCGTTATGTTGGATCTCGATGTTCTAAGAGAAGAGAAATAAACCACATTTAAATTTGTATTAGTAAAAAAACTCACTGGCAGTCAAGAAACCACTAACAGAACAAAATACTACGAAGAACTGTGGAACTCTTTGTCTCTCTTTGCCTTTAAAATAAACAAAAGTAGTTGCAGCCATGCATTTTTTCAATCTAGTATAGGTTTAACATCTCCGTTCACATCAAGTAAGGATGTGGTCAAAAGCCGTAAAAATATGAAATAAATAAAAGTTACAGAAAAAAGATGAGACTTACGTTATGGAACCAAAGCAAACGATGCGTTTTTGGATTGGCCTTGACTGTACATTCGAAATACACGTCATCTCCTTCTTTGATTTCATCGGGGTTCAGGTTAGACCCCATCTTCAAGTCCACTATGGGAACATCTGTTCACAAAAATCAAAATCACTTAATTAATATCAAAAAATAATTATGTATTTGAAAAAAAACCATTGTTATTGTTTAATGCCTACATATTTAATAGAATGACAACAGAATATGGCAACATTTGTATCATAATTATTTTAATATGCTACTTGTAACAATGCTGCATAACTCGTCCATACAAAAAATAACACCAACCTTCAAAACTTCAATTGAAAGATTATCCCCCCTGGAAATATATCCCCGTTTAGCAATAAAACTTCTTAATAACGGCAGTTCATTCAAACTTTGCAACATAAACAATGGATTAATTCAAAGTTACCCAATTAGAAGTTGCGTTATTAAAATTACGATAAGGCTGCGATCCTTCAAATTAAATTGACAAGGCGTCAAATTAATATGACAAGTTGTTCCATAAAGGGAGGGCGGCGCGACACGTGACCTGCTTGGGGACCACTTTCGGTGGGTTTACAGAATGAGGTTTATGTAAAAACTGCTAATAATGAGAGGTACACAATATTAGATTTGATTCAAAATCATTTGTGTTCTTTTTACTGGACATAAAAAAGAAAAGTCAGCATAAAAGTAAATACCGTGATGTTAGTCCAAACATATTTATTGTTCAATCAGTTAAAAATTTGCGTTTAAAAGCATAGACTCAGATATATTTTGTAATTTGTTTTTTAATAATGGGTTAGCATTATTAGTCTATGTAGTATTTTTTTACTTACGGCTTACGGTATCTAGGTTTTTGTGGCGTTTTAAATGAACGCCAAGAAAACGAAAATAGCCAAAGTAATGTCGAATAAATAAATTTAAATGGACAAAAGGTTAAATATTTTTTTATTTTTAAAATATACTATGTTACTCGATTAGTGGTTTTGCTCTCACACATTTAATTCAAATCATATTTTTATGTTTTTTTATTTTAAGGGTACGTGTAACACGTGTAATTTTATGTAAATTGTAAAAAAGCACACGTGCATGTAAAATTGTGTAAATTTTTAACAACTTTACAAAGACTCGAGTTTGTTAACTATGCAAATTTAATGGAGATACTGAAGTTACGTATTTTTTACCCAACTGCCCAAGAAGGAGGGTAATGTTTTTGCTATGCTAGCTTAGAGTTTGTGATGGTAAAAATAAGAATTAATAAAAAAAAAAAGTTTGCAAAATGTAATAGTTAAATGACTACATAGCAGTTTACTCGTTTAAAGGCTTGGTGTAAGATATTTTAGACCGAATATGATATGTTATTATGGACCGAATATGTTTTTACTGTAATCTCCATAATACACTGACATCTTAATTTAGAAATTATCCTATTAGCCCAGTCATAATTCATAACATAAATATTAAATTGTGTTTGGTATAATTTGCTGACTTAGAATCAATATTAAATTAAATTACAAAGTCTGGAGGTACGGAACATAGAAAAAGCATTTATACTTGATTCATAAGACATTATCGTCGCCGACGACTCACTGCCGTGCTTACGATCGTCATCTGAAATAGACTCTAGTATAGCGCAAATAGAGACGATATTGTAAAGTGTAAAATTTGAGTCTGTTTCGGGTAACCATTGTGTTTATTTATTGTATAGAAAAAAAAACTGTACTTATGTATTAGTTACTTCAAACGTCAAACGCTGAATTGACTGGGATAATCAGTAGCTTGTTCCGTCTTCATCCCAATAGATCTCATCCCATGACGTCATTTTCTTAAATCAACCCACTTTCTATTATTGACTCGCCCCACACCTTTTTTTTTTATTTTTCTATTCTCATGTCATCCCAATTTATATTAACTGCTTAATGCTTAATAAGTCTATGGTATAGTTTGAAGCTTTGAAGTGACGGCAATTTTAAAGTTTTAAAAATCATTGTGTAGTTCACTTATACTTACATTGAACGTTCAACTTCCACCTATCTTCGATAGCGGAGTCCTGTATATGTTTGTTCTCAGCGCGACATATCAGGTACTTCCCATCGTCTTCCACAGCCGGGATGAGTGTCAGAACGCTGAGAGTTTCGTTGTTCTCTGAAAACTGGGTAAAACAACAAAAAATTCAGAACTGTAGTATAAACTGTTCTAATCAACACATGGATAGAAACCAGATCCAGATCCAGATCAGAGGCCAAATGGTCAAACGTGAGAGATCACAACAAAATATAAAAATAACTCTTCTATGAGAAACAACGCAAAGATTTAAAAGGGAATGAAATTTGGAAATTATTATAATAATTGTGTTTGATACGGCGTAGGAGTGTGCTGCGAAATCATTTTTACCCGACTACGCGAAGCAGAAAGGAGGGTTATGATTTTGACCGGTATTTATATATATGTATGCTATGTTCATCTATTACCACATATAACATCTAAGCTACTTATCATAATATGACAAGTAAGGTATCGTTGGAAGCGTCTTGATTGTCCTCTGGTTATAGATTATGTAACGTTACATTAAATTGAATATGGCATCCTCTAAAGGACATAAAGTAAAGACTAAAAATATTTATGATGCCGAGCCCTTTCATATGATACCCTTGCATTTGATACCTATCAAATGGAAGGGCTTAATTAGCACACTTCAAATAAATATAATGTATATTATATTGTTAGATGATTTTTATGTCATATTGTTAAAAAAAATGATTTTGCCAGAAAAAATGTATTTTAAATTCTAAATGTAGTTTTAAAGGTTTTTTTTTTAAATTCTTATTCCAAGCAAAGTTATACTGGTGTAGAATTCCTCTCAAGGTACGAAGCGGCTATAAAAATAGACAATAAATATAAAATTGAAGGAGGCATTTCCTAGACAGGCGCTCCATTTACTAAGCAATATTTGTCACTCTTCATCAGATTCGAATGTAGAACCTGCTTTCCGTTTTACTGCTTCTAGCCGTATTTTGACAAAATTCAAATGAAAATGTATAATGCTCAATCCACATTGCGAGAAAAGTAGCGCAGTCTGTAACAACGACGCTCTGTGCTCTTGTTCTAGGTCTAGTTCTATATTCATTTGGTCTGTATTCATTACTATATTTTAGTTACATATAATAAGTTATTTATGTATTAGTATGTATTACTGTTAGTTTGTAATATGTCTATACGAGTATTTACTGTAGTTTAGAGTATAATTGTCACGTCACATAATTTCCTTTATTGCACACCCCGTCATTTACAACTTCTACGATCCTCTCCATCTTAAGGTTGCCTGGAAGAGATCGATTTTAGCGATAAGGCCGCCATGTGTTACACTAGTTTTTTATTTTTTATTTCCTAGCTATGTATGATCTGGTGTAAACAATAAAGAGTTTATCTATCTATCTATCTTTAGACACAAAAACTTCGAGCATTCTTAATTATAACTGATGTTCAAGGAAAACATCACCATAATTTTCCACAACACAAAAAAATACAGTTTCAACAAAAGAATCTCAATTCCAATGACCATAACAATGATAAACACAAAAAAAAAATACAAATGAAAAGAATCTATTAATTAAAGGACAATGGGCCAGTATGAATGGGACGAAAGTCTGTGAAAACGAGGGGGACTTTGACTCAGTATAAAATAAAGCAAAAGTCTAACTTCTCACAAATGTAAGCTAATCAATAAAAGTCATAAAACATTAAAGTTCTGGACATGATTATGACATCTTTAGTAGAGGTTGTCATGGTCCAACTATGCTGCCAACTGCCTACCAAAAGTCTGGTCTTTGCTCAGTAGAAAACACTTACAGGCTCAACACATCAATAACAAAAACAATGATAATAAGAAACAATTTTAAAGATTCTGAAGAAGGATTCAATGCCTGGCAAAGCAATGGGTTCAATATTTTAACAAAGAACCTTGAAACGGACCTAATTTTATTGAGAGTTAAACTAACGTTAGTAGTATAAGGTTTATAAAATTCAAATTTAGAAATTCAACCTACTCTACTGAATCAAATGTCTCTGTGTCGTCCCAATGTAGGTAACTTACGTTCTTCGCCATCCGTTTCAGCTGCCTATTGTTCTTCCACCAAGTGACGTACGCCTCCGGCCGCGAGCCCGTGGTCTTGCATTCTACTTCGTACCGCTTGTCCGCCGATACTTGCTTCTCTTTTGTTATTATGTTCACTGTTATCGGCTTCACTGTTGATGGATAAAACGGTTTTTCAGAATTAGCTGTTTTCAATCGTATTGAGCTGTTAAGGATTTTCGTATTACAATTTAATGAATAAAATGACACGACATAATACTTTTTTTTTGGAATAAATTAAATCTAAAGAAATAATATTATGGATTATCTAAGGGCCTAGGACATTTCCCTTACGCAGGTGGTGAAATCATCACCAATTCGTACTTGTACTAGGCCGAAAAGTCCTAACCTCTCATATGAAGCCTACAACTATTAGTATTACCTACGGCTTTTCATTTACCATATAAGCCAATATAGCCAGGTAGTCTTCTTGGCTTAATTAGTAGCGTTATGAATAAAGAGGTCTCGGGTTCAACTTCCGGCCGGGCAGATCCTAGAATGATGATCTAGATCCTAGATCTGCTCTGCTAGTAATGTTGTTCGTTTTTTGTATGTGTGTTACATGCCATCTCCGTCCCAGGGAAAGAACTATTAGTATGAAACGTTATTATTATTTAATTTTGTACGTTATTATTTGTAAGTTTTTTACTGTACGTGTCTTTTATCATTTCTAAATTCATATCGTGAATAGATATGTCTATCAAAAGATGTAGTCTTTTAATTATTGTACAATATTTGTAACTTGACGTTATTAAATAACAAAACGTGATATTTTGGTAGCAATATGAAATCACAGCAAAATGAATATTGGATTCCTAGTATCAAAGCAATAATAATAATTTACTATTTGTGTAAGACTAAATTACTAGAATGAGTCAAGTGTGTAAAATACTCTCAAAATATTGATCTTGATAATCTAGATATATTAATAATCATTTTTTATTTTACTAAAACGGGAATACTCACGTGAAATTGAGTCGATTATTCTGACTAGTTTCGTTAACATTCGGTGATATTTATCAAGGAAATCTTCGTCAGTTTAATCGTCAGTTACGTCAAGTTCAGTAATACATTTTTTCAATGGATTCTAATGGTAACAAATTACAAATTAATTATTTCATGTTACCTCATGGGTTATGATTGCAAAGAATTACACTGATATTTATTATGTTTACTTTTGTTATTGTATTAAAGTTGTGTAAATTATTAGATGTAATCAAACCTTTATACTCACAATTGATATCCAAAATGAGAACTTTAGTTTCAGCCGGTGCTAAATTCGTATTTGATGCTTGGCAGACCAGCCTGGCGTTTAGATGCTGTCTGCCCACGTTGGGGAAGGTCAGCGCATTGAATGAAATCCCATCACTACGCTCCTCAAATGAATCGTCTATGACGACATTTTCTAGATACCACGTCACACGTGGTCTGGGTTTGCCTGTGAAATGACAAAAATGGTTATTTCCAAAAAATCTACGAAAAGCTTAAAAGAAATTTCATTTTCGAAATTTGTTTTATGTTTTCAATTGAGTATTGCTTAAACTACAAAAAAAAAAAAAAATAGATTGGGATTATAAATATATCTATTATCTTTTATAAATGGTACGCAAAAATATTATCCCCTTGTCTTACAATAGCGGCATATTATTTCCAAATTACGTAAATAGAATAAAACACAACAGAACATTGAAATCATTTTTCATATTGTAATTCCTAGTTTTCCATAAAAGAATTCGGTTTGTCTGGGGTTCCACCCATTAATCTTATTGACAAATTGTCGTATAGATAAGGAGCGTTTTGTCATAGGGTTCGGTTTTTTACTATTTTTGTTTTGGATTTTTAAGATATACTTATTACTTTTGATTCACTATAATATTTATTAATACCAGTTTCAAGTTATCTAAACGTTTTAGAATATTTTTTGTAATGAAATGTAAATGATTAAGCCAATTTTGTTTACCTATGTACTAGCACTAAGCATTCCTGTAAATCCCAAATTTTGCATTTTATGATATATAGCTATTTTTGTTTTATGTTATTTTTGTCTATTTCATTAACGAAGGGCTAGTTCGGACATAACAATTTAAGGCAGTCGTATTATAATTTTAGTATGATGTTTTTTTTTTAATTTGAACTTTTGTTATTTTATAACGTCTATTGTTATTAAGCCGTTTCTTCTGCTAGTAAAGTAATTATACGCCACTTTTCAGGGATCCGACCATCGGCTTTATTATTGTGAACGTTCCATTTCATCGTTACGTTCCAACCCACGCGTTTTGTTTGTTTATCATTTACGTTCCGGTTATTGTCCCGGCGGTCAATTTGGACAATTTAGGATTCACGGAACGGCCCAAAGTGTTTTATTGTTCAACACTTTTGGGCAGTATCATTATTAACTATAATTGACTTAACTGCCATTGTGTTTTGTTGGAATTATTTTTTGATTTAATATGATTACATTGTATTTGGTTGATTAATTTCTTTTTTATCTTACTGCCTAAAAAGGTAGGTAATATTATGTTTGTGGTATATTTACATAATTACGTGTATTCGTGTAGTCCTTTATGTCCACATGGAGCTTGGAACTTAATCAATTTTAAAATATCAGTTGTTAGATTCTTCTAAATATTTAAAGTGTCAAAGGCTTCATTTTACACGTTTATAACATTTTTTTTTGAACTTATTATAATTAAACAGCACTCTAAGTTGAACCCATTGAAGTATAAGAGCGTCAATGATACACGAAGCTCAGCTTAATTTGGTTTTTCATTATTTTAGTTTTCTTTTACATGCAATTTTAATAGATGTTTTTGAATTCTAGATCAAATATATTTGATTGAAAAGTGACCCATGTATGCCATAAAACTACGACTAGAACCATCGGAAAACGGGCAGCAGCATCCTCTTAGTAAGCAATGAACATTATGCGATCCCCAAGCGATCCTCAATCCGCCTGCCCAGCGTGAGGATTATGGAAAACCACAGCAGATGGCTTGTCTAAGGCTTTTGTTCAGCAGTGGAAGTCTTCTGGATGATGAAGCATAAAAATGTAATATCAGACTTACCTCCTTCAACCTCGCAGATCAACATCACATCGGCTCCTTCGTTATAAGGTTCAACCAGTTTCGTTCTATCTCTTCTCTGGCCGTCGTATATCGTGGGACGACTTGGTGGGACTGTGATTAAGAACACGGAATTATTAACGTCTCTTGAAATTAAGCAATTAATGTCAGCATTTATGTGTCGAATAATGAAACTTTTATATTCGGGTACATTAACAAAGGTACATACTAATAAATTGAACATAATTATTTTCTAATAAAACTGACACGATTATTAGTTTATGTCAACTACGAGTAATCTGTATTATTATTAATTCAAAAGAAAGCTAAAAAAAACTCTTGCGGTTGAGGAACTAAACTTAAATATTATTAATTTTTATGAGACGAGTTTTTCAGATATTCTACGGCATTTGACTTGCCTTGTGGCTCAGTGGGTGGATTTCCGCTTTCTGAGCTGTAGGTTGTGGGTTCGATTCCCACCCAGGACAAACATTTGTGTGATGAGCATGGATGTTTATTCTTTGTCTGGGTGTTTCTATGTATGCTATGTATGAATTTCAAAAAAATATGTATTTATGTATTCTATCAGTTATCTGGTTCCCATAGTAATTGACCAATGGGACAGAGGCAATAAAGCCGATAATGATTTTGACATTTAATAATTGTATAAACTTAGTTTTAAAACCTGACTTTTTTATTTTATTTCTTGTGCTATTTTAATTTTATTTTTTATTATGAATTTATTATTATTATTTTGCTTTTCATTGTGAGATAAATGTAATTGATTATGTCGTTTATGTCTCAATAAATTTAATTTAATTTAATTTAATTTTAATAGTACAACCTTGCTTAGTTCCACCAATATTTATATTTATTTTATATTATTTACACATTTTTCTACGAATTTTTCACGAGCACAATATTATTATGTCACCTAGATCACCTAAATAACAATCCAAGCAAGAGAATCTACGAACATAAAATCTAGTAAGAAGATTGGAACCATTTTTCATCTGCTAGAATTTATTGCGTTTCCCAGACAAAAGGTCTTGCGTTTCTCTACGCTACTGTTATAGTGTAATTTGACCTGACACAAATAATGGTCCCCGAGCGAGGCTTTGATTCAGACTTTAAACGAGGTCACTTTAAAATTATATTCATTTATTTTAAGTACTGCAAATATAATAGTACAGGTACTTAAAGCTATCGTGTGAAAGAAGTTTGAAATGTTGCACCAATTTGAACACAAAAATGTATTAGTATTTAGCGCTGTTTGGGTACGATACAAGATTACTAAAGACGTTGAATTTGAGATTATTATTGATGACAATGTTAAATACATTTTTGTTACATTTTCAGATGATAGCTGTATAATTATATTTACTGGCATAAAAAAAAGTCATTCAGTAAATAAAAAATATTAAACAAAAAATAGAAATTAATCTTACAATAAAAGAAATATTAAATTGTTACTATTAATCTTATAATTAAAGATGTAATCCATCTTTTTAGATAACTTAAAGTAATAATTAACTGTTAATGTGTGTTGTATTTAAAATTGTCCAGGCATACACTCCACCCCACAAACATTCTTCTATAAATTTATCTTATTAGCAGTATTTTTCATTACGTTTTTTACTATGTTAGGTCTTTTTACAACTATTATACATTTTTTTTTTTTTAAATACGAAAATAAATTAACATAATATGTTTTATTTTATATTTTCTATTGATGTTTTGGGTAGACTATTCAATGTCTCAGGTAAGATGATTATTTATTTCAGCCCTGCTTCCATAATCATTATTATTTTTAGGTACATGAAACAATAGAAGGTCTGCCAAATTGCACTTTGTAAGTGGTTTGGCCGACAGTTTACTTCTAATATTATGATACTTCCGCAAATTTTCAGACAAAATGTCTTATTATACCTATCATAATGTTTTTAGTTATGCCTTATTCTATAACTATAATAGGTAATATTATTTTATGTAGGTTTAATAATCAGAACCCCAAAGCACCTTAATCTTCAGTTATAACATAAAACATAGAAAAACCTTTTTGGCAAACAGAGAAAGGAGGAAAAGTTTACGACTTACTTATCACAGTGAAGTTGACTTTCAAGTTCCTAGTAGGGGAGTTCTTGAAGTCCACCCTGCAGCGGTAGACGCCTGCATCGGCTGCGATGACGTTGTCAACCATCAGGACAGCTGGAGTGGCGCTGCCGCGGAAGAAGGCTCGGTTCCCGAAGACGGATGGGGAGGACCAGAGCTTTGGTTGGGTGACGGACCGGCCGCGGATGTCATAACTGTTGAAGAAGACAACAGAGCTATAGAATTGAATAGATTCACTTTGAGAAGTTGAAGAATTTAAAGATCTCTCTCGTTCTAAAGTGACAAGACATAGAGCTTTCTATGTTTCTAAGCTTTCGTATTTGATGGTTTCACACTTGATGTTTTTTTATTCGCCTTGAAAAATGAAGTTATAAGTAATTACAATAACACATAATAGATGGCATAAAAACAAATGTGTGGATTGAAGTGACGTATTTATGGCGTAATTACAAGTGGGTGGCGTAGAAGCGATAGAAATAATACAACTACAAAACTATGTGTTACATTAAAATGCAAAGTACACCAAACGTGAGTAAAATAACCACGAATATCATTATACGCAATTATATTAATATATAATTTTTAATTAATATTAAATTAATATATTAATAAAAGAAATATAAGATAGAGATAGCATGAATTGTAGTGCTGTCAAATTAGTCAGATCTTAGTTCTCCATACAAAGTTAGACGAGACCGTAGCGGGTGCCGATTTAAAACAAGTTTTAAGTGTAGCTAGTGTACGTTTTTCTTCGCGGGTTTAATCGGTAAACTCACAGCACTAAAATTCATGCTATCTATTTCTTGTGTGTCTGTTAGTAAAATACAGCAATGTCACTAAGTTTGGTTTAGCAGTAATCGACACCTGATCAGTCCATCTATACGTCATGATTCAAAGACTTATATAAATATTTAACTAGCAATGATTAATAACTTGGGTCTAACATAGCTACATAATCCTAAAAAGAGAGCACAACATGCTGTATACAACTATCTTATTTTATAGATTTTCTTAGCCAAGGTTCTTTGATTTTCTTAGTTCCGACCATCTAGATTGAAATTTTTAAAATTGAAGCCATTTATGTTAAACATTGTGTTTTGCCTACATTGCAGCCCACTCGTACATCGCTTTCTATTGTGACTCGCGTGACTCGCCCAATCGCGTTTCTAGTGTTCTGATTGTCCTCCGTACGATGCTCATTTATACGCACAGTGGGGTGCTTCCGTTCCATATGTCAGGTTATAGGTCGGAGTGAATGTGGCCTATATATCGTTATGTGAAGCTTTATTGCTTTGTTCATCTCCCATTATTTAATGTCTTTGGAGGCTTTAACATTCTTATGTGGCATATGGAATAGTCCGTTGTGATGGAATAATTAACAGGTTTGGTTTAAATGTTTTTTTTATGGTTGTCGATTCAAACAATTATGCAAAATACCTACTTTTAATAATCATAATTATAATCGACGATACCTGTATGCCATTTCAGGTAGAATTTATTTTGACTATTGACTATATGATAGGATACTCAGTACTGGATCTGGAAATTTACATTCTATCCCTAAAAACCTGAAAATGTTTATGTGTGATTGCTGTGGTATGACGTAAGCCCCTTAAAAATGGTTGCCAGGCTAATACTGGAGAACATCCTACGCAGCATGCTATTATTGCTTCCTCAAGATGATCCTCTTTTGGGTAAGTCTGAAGAAGTTGAAACCTTAAATCAAACCCGCAAATTTTTCTTACTTTCCGAGTGCCCTTCACTAAAAAAAGGTTCGGTACCTGTAAAGCGGCTGGTCGCCGTCAGACTCCTTGAACCACAGTACCATGACGACGTCGTCGTCGGAGTGAAGCGGCTGTATGTCGCACGGCAGTGACGCCTTCTTGCCCAGCACTCCTTGCACGTCCGATGTAGGAACTGCGGGCAAAGAAAACAGCTTATCAGGAAACATAGACATCTAAACACTTCAATTTTAAATCACGAAATCACAAGGTACCTTGATTTAATTAATTGCTTTCGATATATCTTAACAGTTGCTATTTTCTCAGTAAACTGAAAATGCTCTGGTGGATGTGACAACGTCTGTCTATTTATTCTCTTTATTAATATATTTTCGCTAACTGTACTACTGGTACAGTAGTACCGATGACCAGTAGTAGCAATATTGTGAATTGCTATGAGAACGCAGCGTACTCTAAATATCTTTCCCTAGAATACTTTTGAAGGCAAAAAATGATAAATTTTGAAGTGATCTTGCTTACGGTGTTTTAAAGAGTGGGTCAGGTTTGACAGACTTCACAATTTTAATCAGTTTATTTTTACATTTTTAAAAAGATACAGGAAACTTACTACTATACATATGTACTCGTATTTCTATCAAATCCTAGCAAACCCAAACGGTTGCAGGAACATTCACAAGAAAGGAAATCAAAGAATCATAAATGTTTTATTTGAAGAGTCTGAATAAAAATATATTTTTTAAGCAGCAGTAAAATAAATAGAAGTACTACTCAGTGAAATACTAAATCTATTAAACCATAATAGTGAGAGATTTCGCTTCAAATATATGACAAGTAAGTGCTAAAATCCCCACATGACAAACATTTTCCACAAGTGACAAGTATAAAGCTTGAATAGTACGCAATTGGCATATTTATTTTACAACCATTCACATAAATTGCTTTACAAATCTAATATTTCACAACGTAATGAGGAATTTCTTGTCGATTCCACAAATTCTTGTATCTAAAGCCTTCACGTGTGTCGAACTGTGAAAGAAAAATAATTTATTCTATAACTTTATTATATCGTTTGGTAATGGAAGGCTTTTCACGGATTCCTAAAAATTACAAAAAGGCATCTCAATTTACTTTTTGAAACACCAGTCCAATTTACTGTAAGTTTTTGCGTAAAACGATTTATTAAAAGAAGTTACAATAAATCATTTTGATCAAACACAAAAGTATGCCCGTAATCTTTTCAGTTAGTTTTCATATCACAAATTTGTATTCAATCAAACCGGTCTACAAGTTTCGGTAGGTACCAGGCTAGTTACTAGTTAGTCTTGAAGTAAATTTCCTTGCATTTAACCTCTAACGCATATTTACTACCATATATTACATTATACACTAATATAATAAATGCGAAAGTTTGTGTGTAAGTCTGTAAGTATGTACGTGTGTTTGTTCTCGTTCAACTCTATAACGGCTAAACGGATTTGAATAAAGTTTGGTGTGGAGGTTGCTTACACCCTGGATTAACACATAGGCTTCTCCCGGAAAAATATTCGATTTCTGTAGAATAATGGGTGAAACCGCGGGGCGCAGCTAGTATACTATACTACGTCATTTCATCGCGACGTTTAGAAAATCTATTCCCCTTTGTAACTCTTTTTTGATTAAACAAATGATATTTATTTCGACCACCATCTCTATCCTATGGTAAATCTACTTTTACATCTCGTCCTTATACCCAAAAATATATCGCGTGGCACCTTACTCCATTATAAAAAAACACCTAAATTATAAAAATCCGATAAAGCAAGCGATAAATTATCGTAGTTCGGACCCTGTCGAATTACATCGCATAATGTATATAACTATTACGTATGTATATCGTGGTTATACAAGATGTATACAATACAGTTAGGAATCGGAATTTCAGGTTTGGACCCATAGTAAAAGTCGTTCCTAATGAGTAAAAAGATATCCTAGAATTTATCCGTCTTAGGGAACACCACACACGGCCACTAGAATCTGGGTAAGTATTAATTTTCTATGGTTTTCTTAGCAATTAGTTTGAAATTTTGTAGCGCTCAACGCGAGGGCGCGCGACTCTTGCCGTCGCCGCTGCCGCGCGAGCGCAAAGGATAATAATATCTTGATGGGCTATCTCGACTTATTTAAAAAAAAAGATGACTTATGAAATAAATAAATAAAAACTATGAAAATTGACGTAGCTTGGACACATTTTGTTTTAATAAAACAGAATTACTCTCGTTAAATTGAATCGGCTATTCCGACTCTAGCTTCGCGCGCGTGTCTCGCTTACCATTCCTTGCTAAAGGTCACCGAATGTGATCGAAACTATAGTCGGAATAACCGACTCAATTTAACGTGAGTATTCCCGTTTTATTGAAACAAAATAAAAAAAACTAGTTAAATTCACGTTTTTTGGAGTTCAGCTGGCCCATCAACGTTGTTAGCATCAGACATCCTGTACAAAGTATAGTGGTCCCTACACACGTAAGAATGAGTAGGTATAAAAATACAGTTCGTGGCCAATTTTCGTTCACTGCTCATTTCCTTCGATGTGAGTCGAGGGCGGGGAAGTCGGGACACACTACACGACTTTCGTGGTATTTATAGAGCTCATTTTAGATTACATCCTTATATTTACTAATATGTATTTATTTTATTTATTTATTTTATACAATATGGATTCCCAACAGAGGTTACACATTACATTCACATTATGAACATCAAGCTACCCCCAATTACAGCCCAATATACCCCCAATTACAGGAGACCAAGTCGTGCTCATGGGGGTTCAACTAGACTAAACTAAATTGAGAATATATTTTGCTGCTTATAGAGTACAAAATAGTTTAAATTGGCCATTATTTTTATTTACATTGGAAGTGGAAACATTTATTTTAAGTCTTAATTATTATACAATGAGAAAAGGCAATAATTTATGAAGCGAGTTAAAACTAGGAAACATCAAAATAATTATATTTAATTTTGGCAAACAACAATATAACAAAAAATAAAAAAATTGTCGATATAAATTTAATAGCGCATGTTGTTTTATTTTTCTTGTAAACGATAAAGTGCTGCTTTTACTTATTTTAAAAATAGTATATAGAAAATAGAATGTAACTAAGTATATAATACCTATAAATATAAATTGTATTTGAGATTCTAATCAATTCTATAACTATATTTTTTTTAATTAAAAAAAAACCCAATACATTTTATGTGAATGATTAAAAAAAAAACAATTAGAGTGCCAAAAAAAAATGGTACCAGAAATCATTTTTGAATGGCTCTCTTGTAATGTAAGGCGTTTTGAATATCGTAAGACCCAATTACTAATAAAATCGTACCGTTTGAGATGTGTCTCACGTATTCGTTTTGTTCGATCATTCGTAATTTTTATGAGCCCAAATGTTTTTATGGTTGTATTTTTTCGGTTGTCTATTTCGTGTAATTAGGCGTTTTATTTGTTTGCAGCTCGAATTCGTGTAATGGAACACGGAACGGAATTAAATTACTTTTTTTTGTCAGATTGTCCTCAATTTACGTTGAGTTTAACAACAGTATTTCTTCTCTTTATCAGTATTTAATTTAAGAAAAGTGGGCAGATTTCTATTGTCAATTTCTACCATTATAAAAATTATGGCTTTGTCATAACTTATTAAATTATACAATTGCGGTTCTATAAATTGCGAGAAGTTCTTGCAAGTCTAAACTTTGTCTTTGCATTATGTTTTACATAATATAATTATTTCAGTTCTTCGATATGTAAGAACGTATTAATCTTATTTACGTCAACACACACTAAACTCAATTTGACAGTATTAATTGTTTTTTCTACTCAATAATCGTAAAATCCCGTAGTGTGTTTTCACTGGCAGCCCCGTAAACAATCTAGGTCAACAGTTCGGCTCAGCTTACCAATGTTCTTTACACGAAAACTGGCTTCGCTCGTAATGAAAATCACAATACGGGCATGCAGCCTTCAGTTCGACGCTTTGTATAATATTACTATTGGTTTATATTTTTTTATGACTAACAGGCTTTTTTTACGGGTTTATCGTAAATATTAGTTGCTTGTATTTTGATGGCTATTATGATTTTGAAATTAAATTCCAACTGTTTATGTAAAAAAAATGAAATTAAAATAAAACTCAAATTATAAACCTATTTTCCCGACCTTTTGCTTTCCCCTCAATGAGTTGGTTGTTATTATATCTTGAAATTAACCAAAAACACAGGAGCATGGGTAGCAGAGTCATCTTAGTAAATAGCCCTCTCCTCCCCAATGCGAATTACACAATTGTGTCACTAGTTTTATGTACATTTTTGAATTATGTATGTAATTTCTGGTGTGAAAAATAAAGAGTTATCTATCTATCTATCTAATTACATTGAATAGGTAGATACTTAGGTACTCCACAGCTTATTCCACATTGTCTGCCTGTAAACATACTTACGATATTTCAGAAGGTCAGACATATTAGGTATCTCCATTTCAAACGTTGTTTCAATCTGTCTTAGATTTTTTCGTCAATATCATAGTGCTAGCACACCTGCGGACATGGTAAGCGCAGAGCATCGTACCGTCAAAAAAATTAGAGAGAGAGAGTCACAGATCACACTAGATACCGCATTACGAGATTCATTGTTCCTACAAAAAGTCACTAAAGTTTGAGGAAGGCGCGGGTCGCGGGGAGTGCGACCAAGCGTTCTCATTGGTTATCTCAGGGCTGCCCCTACTCACGCCTAACAATCAACCAATCAGCGTAATTTCTTATAAGTGTATTTAGACAGATGCGTGGTGCGCTTCGAGCGTCCTGAACGCAGAATCTAAGGTTGTGATCTGTGGAGAGAGTAAACCGTTTTATTTTCCTCTTATTTTCTCTCGTTGGTTTTCGGCCCGTGATATTGAGTGCAACAAACAATGGATCGTAAACTGCCCTATTTCGATTCGTAAAATAATTACGATCCATAAAACGATAAGTAAGCTCAACAAACTCTAACATCAGTTAGTAATTTCTCTATAGGTTAGCTAAAACTTAACTAAGTTACTCAACCCCCCAAAATAATCAGCAATCCTTCAATAAAATATTTGCTTTAACTTTTCGGACAAGTTCTCAAGTTTTGGTAATTGTGTTACCGTCGGGGGCCCGGGGCTGATTTTACAATGTTCTTGTTCATGTTGCTCTTTCGCATTGGTGTTTTAATGTTCCCACGAACGATTAATATCGCTGACAATTTTTTGTTGAAACCATATTTATTCGTTAAAAGTCCAAAATAATATTTTATAATGCAAAATATATTAATTAAAATGAATCAAATTAAGTCAAAGTGATAATACAAAAATAACAATCAAATACGAATGTATTTGGAATGGAACCTATCTAGGTTCCTAAACTTATAAGTTTCCAACTAGGAACTAGTCATGCTGACAGTCCGCGCGATCCACTCGTCCAAACGTGCCCATCAGGCTAGCGGCGTTCCCCCGCTGTATAGCCAGAGAAATATTATGCTGGATCTGGTAGTGTCCCGGCCGTGAAGCTCGCCCCCTTTCCCTTAAGCGCCGCCCGAGGTCTGAGACAAATTTCTTTGCCTCCAAGCCCACAGACCCGCCGTTTCAACGGCGAACGGTATAAACTCTTAATATAAACTTGACTCCAGGGCAGCGTATTTGACGTATTTTGCGGCTGTTTCTGCTGCCGCGTCAGCGATCCACTGGGAATTTTTGATTATGATTGTCGGCAGGGAATAAATTACTAGCCCCAGCTTTTATTTTTAACTAGCTGCTACCCGCCACTTCATTTGCGTGTAGATTGAACCTACAAAAAAAAAAAAACCTATGTCCTTCTTTTATACAAAAATGCAGATCGATCCTGATAAACGGCTGAACGCGTTCAGTCGTGACAACGCGACAAACAACCAGAGATAGAGACAGAGTTACTTCGGAATTTATAATGTTAGTAAAATTGACAGGCTATTTATTTGACCACACTGATCTGATGTTAAGTGACGGTGTCGTACACATACATATACTGGAATTGAAACTGGCTCTGTCGGAACACATCCCAAGATGACAGAGTTTTAGCTTCAGATAATTTGTTTATTAAAGTATAGCTTACTAAGCTACTTGACTAAATCTTTATTGTTCGGGCTAAATTACTCTTCATTCAATTAAAATTAAAGCGTAGCTCGAACAAGGATATTATGGGTATTTGTTTATTATGAGCATTTTAAGGGGTACCTATAGTCGTGCCTTACATAGCGCTCTAGATAGTAGATAGCATTTACAAAAAACTTTAAATTACTATGTTATGATACCTATAGACAGACAGAACATACAGTTTTTTGTAAATTAAAATTTGCGAATGAGATAGCTATGGCACGATTATGTACCCTTTAAACGGTCACCAATTTTTTCCTCCAAAATATTGGCTCCGCAACTCCGCCGGCCAGTTACAAGTTTTGCAATAATTTCAAGTGAAGCACAATATTTCACAACAAAAACAAGTCTTAGACATAGTCTAAGTAATACATGGTCAAGTCCAAGTCATGGCCGACTCAAGTTATTGATATTTCAATTCGTTCCTCATTCTTAAAAATGTCACTGTCAGATATCGATTTTAATGCGAAAGTCCAAGCAGATAACATAACCAGTAAATAATTGAAAGGTTCAGCTTCCTTTTACCCTATTGTGTAAGTTTGAATCCAATCGCTGATTTTAGAGGCCCTTGTAAGCCCTTTGTTAACTGGGTATTAAGTAGATCCTGAAGTATCGTGATGAAATAAGATGATGATGTAATATCGTTGGATTTGAATATTCAACGGTCTTTGTGGATGAGACATTTTATGCGATACTAAAGCTTCTCGCCGTTTGTTCTGCAGTAGTCATCAGTAATGCAGCTTAATCAGTCTTTTCACACGAGCGACTTGTGGTCAGTGTGATTAGAATGAATTTGTATTGCATTATAGTATTTTGCTGGTCTATATATATATATATATATATATATATATATATATATATATGATAGCTATATATATATATAACAATAGAATTTATTATAAATCTTTAATTATATGTGTGTATATATATATATATAAACATTATACACATTATACATTATGTGTGTATATATACACACATATAATTTAAGATTTATAATAAATTCTCCTCAAACATTCATGACAATAACTTTGTTTAAATTAATAATATTTTTGTAAAAGGAATCAGAAATGTTTAAGCATCTATTAATTATATCTTAAATGATATATATAGCTATCATTTAGAAAAAGTGAAATAGCGTTATTAGAGGAAATCTGCAAAAAAATGTTTATGTATAATAATTATATAGATATGAATACAACGTAAAAATACTAATAGATCAATCAAATAAGGTTCGGATAGCGAACATTAATATCTCATTATTGTAAGCCGGAAACACGTTGTATTTCTAGAAACCTACGTTGCATTCGTGCAATACAGAAACATCGTCCGGTAGAGCAACTCATAAATTTTATATTAATATCCTTGAATTTAAATTATTTGCTAACTACATCCATTGCCTCGCAGAGGTTTAAAATAAGAAACTCTTTTTATTTATTTACTAGTTGTTACCCACGACTTCGTTCGCGTAGACATAAAAAAGTATCCTATGTCCGTCTTTGTGATATACAGTAATTCAAATTTTGTAGCAGTCCCCTTATCACGAAAGTACCTGATCGTGATAGTGATAGTGCGCAAGCGGAACCGCGCATAGTGCGACTGAGTTGGTACGAGCAGGATAGCATGCTATCGCAATCAGAATCACGAACTTTCATAATAAGGATACAGGTAAGTTAATATATGTTCAATTTTTATCCCCACTGGTAAGATTAGGATGGATAGATGAAACATTATTTATAAACAGTGGATAATTATCTTTTCTCTGCTTCGACGTGAATTCTATGAAATAGGCAATCCAAGAAAACTTGCGTTCCAAATTCCTAAAAGCTATAATAAAACTCGTCACGAAACAACGCGCAGAGTTTGATTTTAGTTTGTGATTTATTTGCGCTTAAATAAACTTGGAAGAAAAGTTTTCGAGTCATTAAGATTTAAAGTTGAAGCTGAGCTAGCATCGGCACTACTTGACAAAATTAGATGAAACACTGTTTTTTGGTGAATAGAGTATAATCTAAGACTTATCAAATTCATGTAACATGAAAACCCAGGATATATAGAATAATTGGGTATATACAAGTCTGACTTCTATATACCCATTTTTTTTATGATACAGTCATGTCATAATACATTGTCACTTTCACAAAGATAAGGTGTTTGTATCGATTCGACCTACGCAGTTGATTTTGTACGTCGTAGTGTGAGTTAATATTAAGAATAACATCATGTAGGTGTCATTATGTTCCATTCGCCTACATTCGTTCCGCCATTTCTGAGATTTATCGTGAGAATAACAAAAAAATGTTATTCAATGGAAGGTATGAATGGAAGGTAAGCCCATTGTAGAACTATGTTGCCACACTGCAAGGAGATCTAAAGCTACTAGTAGGTAGGTCTAATTCTAATTCTATGGAGGTTGGATAAGACCTGGATGATGTCCCAACTGGGATGTTTTGTGCCCTATTAAATACCTAAAAAAATATTACATACGAGAAACATAGATAAGTTATAACAAACTCTAAGCTAATTAAAACGTAGAGATTGAGTTCGAAACTTATTAAAGTCAAGTTTGAAGGTTCAGAAATTGTGACCCCCAACTTTTCAGACGTTCAACCATTTTAACTTTTTGAGTGCTTTGCAATTATTATGTTGTAGAAGCATTGTAGATACAGAAGTTATGAAAACAAGTTTTATTGACCGAAAATAGATTGAAACAAAAACATCTGTTTGATGATTTTGTTGGTAAGTACTCGCCAGGCTGGCAGGTTAACCCTCAAGTAGAGAATCTATCACTAAGCACCTCGGAGTGTTCTAGTAGTTTCTAGTAGCTCTCTGGAACGCCAGTTCTCATTCCAGGGTCTAGGTGTGTTTAATCACCATCAACCACGCCATCAAATGAGTCTGTGGTCAAAAGGCCAAGTCTGGCACAAATAAAAAGTCTGCGCGGTCATGTTGCGATAGTTAGGAAGACGATAATACACAGTGTATTAAAAAATATTATTTTGCCTGCCACGGCACGTGTCTGACACGCTCAATGCCTGTAGATGAAGCTGACTGTGTAATAACTAAGCATGACTGACTATACCTTACCTCCTACTTTGTACGCTACCTTTGTGTTAATATATTAACGTAACGGAAATATACTAAATTTTATCCAAAAAAAATCTGCCCTCTCGCCTGAACGTATTACTTTATTGAGAATAAAATTTATAATACTGTAATACAATTATCAGCTAAGTATAGTTAAAAGCATCCAATATCTTGACTGGGCTACTAAAGTTGCATCGAATTAATCTTGCAGACGTTAGTCAGATCAGAGAACAAAGCGTTCCCTGCGGCGAACGACAGACCTACTATCTCAACTTGTATCTAGTATTCGCATACGTGTAAATACACTTGTGTATAGTACTCATCCGGTGCCGTCACAGGCAGCCATTTCCCGGCACTAATCACTAATCTTTGATTATAATATAAATCAAACAGCTGTGTTATTCTGCTTAAGGTGCTTCAAGCAATGTAGAAAAGTTTTGTGTTAAAGGCCGGCTTCCCTGATTCTGTCTATCTCGATCGTTCTCGTTATTTAGCTTCTTTTTTTGGAACAATCTCATGTTTTGTTCGTCGAGGAACTAAAGTCACCGATATAGCTTTCAGAGTTTGAAAGCTGAAGTGGCAACGGGCAGGCCACATCACTCGAGGAACCGATAACCGATGGGTAAGAATGGTGCTTGAGAGACGCACTGGAAGACGCAGCGTAGGCAGACTTCCCACTAGGTGGACCGACGACATTGTGAAAGTCACGGGTAACCGGTGGATGCAAGCGGCACGTTGTTCGTCGGTGTGGCGCTCTAAGGGGGAGGCCTATGTTCAGCATTGGACGTCTTCTGGCTGATGATGATGATGATGACCAAGCAAAAATCGACGACGAAAAAAACGATGAAATGGTAGAATTTGTAAGAGTGCCAAAACAAGTCGTACACGATTCGTTCGCTTCGGTCAATTAATTTAGATTCAGTCGCTGACAAAAAAAAAACAAAAAAAAAACAAATCATTGAAATTTACAACGTCGTCCTCTCTTCTAGCTTGCTGTGCAATAGCATTTATAGCTTCGAGAAAATCGGCTGGGACACACCGACAGACAGACACCGGGATCCAATCATAAGGATTCTCTTGTACAACTTTGGTTAAAACCTTAAAAATCACAAAAAGTGCTGTTATCTGTGAAGCCTAAGGTTCACACTCCTTCAGCCCATTTCCTCACATCCTCTAGCAATACATTACAGCTTATTAAACGCTCACATCTACCCTCATGTGGAAGCGTCTGACACGGCGTGACGTCATAACGAAGATGCGACGCGAGCAAATCTGAACAGAGCCTTACATTATTGACGTAGACGTAGGAGAGTGTAGAATGGTATTGTTCTGAAGCAAGTGTAAAAAGAAGTCAGAATGGATGAAATGAAGAACGTAATTATTCAAGGATTTCTAAAATAAAATTTTATTTTATTTTCATAGTAGCACAGTCATTAATAGTACAGATACTCTCTCCGATATGTGAATTAAATATTTTTTAACTAGTTCGCACTGACTAAGGGTCTAAGGGACTATACTATATGTATACTAATGTGAAGTTATATGGGTGTAAGGTTGAAACCTTAGACCCATAAAACTTCACAACCACTGGAAGCGACTTTGCTTGTGGTAGGGTTCTTTTGCGGAGTCCATCTGGGGAAGTACCACACCTTTGCCAGTTATTCAACCGCCAGGCAGTAGTGTGCAAACATTACTGTGTTATGGATTGAGGAGCAATGTTTCCAGCGTAATTACTAGGATTAAAGAGATTTATTATCTAATATCACATGGTGACGAGCACAGTGCATTGCCACTCATTGAACTGTTGAAATTCAAAATTCTGGATAGCACTGAATTGTTATGGGCAGGCGTGAAGCTTAAAGTCAGATGACTTGCTCGTCTCGTCACCAAGTTCCAAAAACAAAATCCAAACACAAAATTGAAAATTTGAAACCTCATAAAAATCTCATCAACGGTCATCTCTCGAGTTATCGTCAGACAAAATAAATAGATACAGATGCTAATTTGTCCGTAGACTTGTAAACTTTTGCTTCGCTCCGTCAATATTGTAGACTATTACTACACGCAATAAAGTTAATCTTAACACGCACATACTCGCAATAAACACTAATAGGAGAACAACGCGTGCGAAAAGGAGAGAATGATCGCTGTCACTTTAGCATTCGTTAGATTAGATTTTTAAAAGTGGCCCTGACTGCGTTTTTCAAGCCTATACGCCTCGCGCTCGCTGAGAGACTTAACTCTCACATGGTAGTGCTTATAGTGTATTTATCAATTTATATACACTAGTAGTTCTCGCCAAACTGAGACCTCGCGACCCCTATATCTTCACAACCCCTGGACCGGTTCAGCTCATATTCAAACTTAAAAATTGTATTGAAAAACTACTCGCCTACAAAATTTCATGAAGATCGGATCAACGATTCGCAAGTTATCATCGGACAAATATACACACAAACATACAAACATACATACAAATGCCGATTTGTCCCAGTAAACTCTGAGACCTTCGCTTCGCTCGGTCAACTATTCAGAACCACGTATTTCATTTTACATTAAATATATATTATAGCAAATAAATACATTAAACTACTGAAATTCACCCATCACTAATTCCATTCTACCCAATTTCATATCTCCCATAAGAAACTCGAGATTCTTTAAGATTATTGTTGAGCCCCCCTTAAGGCCCCCAAAACGCCCTGAAAAGGCCTCTAAACAAGTATTAACATGTACGCGAGCTTATTAAGCCCTTTCAAGGATTTACATTTCATTTGAACGGATTTAACTCGTGGCAGTTGAATTTTTAATGAGACTGTTTGAATTTAAATGGAGATATGGTCTGTTTATGTTACAGGTAAATCGTATATTAAAAATCATAATTTTAAGTCAGTACTTAATGATGCGTTTGCCTAAAACTTCGACCAAAGTAAAATGAATGGACGATCCCGAGTAAGATAATTTTGAAGACTTTAAAGTGAGCGCCGGCGCTCATCTTGCTGCAGTCGCTCTAAGTCTGTGAAAAGTGCAAGACGTACGTCCGTCAATACATGCAATCCAAATATCCGCAAAAATACATATATGCCTTGATATTATGATATGATACCTATTTTTTTGTGATAAATGTACTATACATACTTTTAATTACATTTTGAAGCCTAAGTTATGGTTAGGGCCCGTCCATTCAATTTAATTTGGTCGAAGACGTAAAACACGCTCACTCACTTACACAACAATTTTTTTAATGTATAAAACTCTGCTGGCTATCTACCACCCTCAAGTCGAAAACCTGTCGCCATTCACTTCGGAGTGGTCCAGCAGACTCACTTGAACGCATCAGGAGAGTTTCTGGTCAAGAAGATGACATAAGGTTCAACATTTCGCTCATCGCGCCAAATTCAAAACTTCCTGCTTTTTTTGTCAATTACAACATAATTACTCATCATCGATTTATTGAAACCAATTTCGTGCTAAAAAATAGGATACATAAAAAGTTACGGAGCTAACATTGGCTTAGCTACAAATCACAACGAGCTGACTTTCATCTT
The DNA here is from genome assembly GCA_947579745.1 of Apocheima hispidaria. Taxonomy (NCBI): domain Eukaryota; kingdom Metazoa; phylum Arthropoda; class Insecta; order Lepidoptera; family Geometridae; genus Apocheima; species Apocheima hispidaria. The sequence continues at coordinate 13,222,499 of OX388164.1, read as the reverse complement.
GGTTTTTGGTTTAATGACAAAAGTAGTCAGTCATACTTTCGCCCCAATTTTTAGGAGGTGTAATTTCTTGATTCAACCTATTTATTTAGCGCAAAATTAGTTTTCTTGATCCCACGATAAGTAATTGACAAAAACGCAAGAAAAAATGAATTTGGCGCGTTGCACCTTTACTCGTATATTTCAGGGTTCTTCAGAATACGATAAAACTACACGTATTGCCGACAAAAACTGACTATGTAGATATGTAAGTATGTCGGCATAGCCGTCATCAATGCTTCAAAACGCAAGCGACACCTTCGTGACGCTTTGGCAGAGTCTCGACGCAGAATTGTGTGTTGAGAGAAAGCGCATGGTAGACGCGTGCTTGCCGAGAGACTGTCTTACGTTTTGAAAGTAGCTATTTGATTTATATTTAACTAGTAGTTCTCGCCAAACTGAGACCTCGCGACCCCTATATCTTCACAACCCCTGGACCGGTTCAGCTCATATTCAAACTTAAAAATTGTATTGAAATGAACTACTCGCCTACAAAATTTCATAAAGATCGGATCAACGGTTCGCAAGTTATCATCGGACAAATATACACACAAACATACATACAAATGCCGATTTGTCCCAGTAAACTCTGAGACCTTCGCTTCGCTCGGTCAATTAGTTGAGGTTTAATTTAGTAACTAAGGAAATAAAGAACTTTTGATAATGATTGAAATAACACAAATTAATAATAAGATAACTTTTGTTAAGAACAATGAACAGTGATTTGCGGTTTTACATTAATTGACGTCCCGAAAGAAAGATCTTGTCGGATCAGGATCACAATCGGCGTCTCCTGACGACAAGTCAATAAGTAACTAAGTTCCGTTCTCGCATTCCACCATGACTTCATCTACCTTGTTACTTGGTAATTACTAGGTACAACTAATAACACATAACCAAAATAGAATTATTCAAACGGTCGGTTTGTACATCATTGAATGATTTTGTAGTGTTGGGCGGCGAAATAATGGTGTTTTTTTTCTTCGCGAATATGACGTAATTTTACTTATTCATTGCGGATGCTTAGATGGTGATGCTAGTTAATTGATCAAGTGAGGTCATCAATATCAAAGTCACAGTTTGAGTTTTAATATCAACGATCTGATTAATTTTGAATAATCTCCTTCCCCAAAATAAAATAAATGGTTCAGGGGATTTCTAGATTTTTTTGTCCAATAATCCCCTTCACCTCTCATGCTCTGACGGTAAGGGGATTTTTTTACAAAAATTCCAAAAATACCCTTCGCAGGGGATTGTTAAGGGGATTTCTGGAGTAAGCCCTTTTGAAGTCACTTGAAATTGCACCGCTCCGTCCCAGTCACGTGCATACGTGTGAGTCAGTTGGCATGAATGGAAGCCGTCTTTCAAACAAGAGATGTAGCGTTGCTGTATATGAGGTATATTGGTACTCAAATAGGCCCAGCGCTTCAAGAAAATCTCGTCTGCTCGAACATTGGGAGTTTATATTGCAACTTTGCAGTTTACAAACGAGATCTCTCTTGGAGGAAAAGAGCTGTCCTCTTTGTCTATGGCCTGAATTCGGAGACAGCGAGATTGAGTCGTAGAAGTGCAGGTCCGACGACGCTCCACGACATCACAAGTATGATGCAAATGTCATCGAGCGTCGTCGGACGACATTACTGAACCCTGGTTTAAGATTTGAAAGTCTGGAAATTAAATTTGGACTATGTATGCTGGTGAACTTGAGAATTTAAGCAACACGGCGATTATCGGTATTGTCGCTTGGGTAGATTGGCAGCATTCCAATTTTTGGCAATTGGCGGCGACCATGGACCGCTCGTCACAAAAAGAGAACGATTGGTTGAAAGAGTGAAGTGACATAATACATAACATTAATATTACATTGCGTTACATTGCGTTTGGTATAATTTGCTAACGTAGAATCTATATTAAATAAAATTAACAGTCTAAAAGAACGGAACATAGAAAATGCCATCGGCGACGATAATGTATTATTATCGTCGCCGAAGACACTGCCGAGCTTACAATCGTCATTTGTTATAGACTCTAACGAAGCGCAAATAGAGACGATATTGCAACATGTAAAGTTTGAGTATGTTCCAGATACGCATTTGTTTAATTGTTATATATTATTAAATATGAGAGGTTGGTTCTACAATTATGTGCTGAAAAAAAAATACTATTATTAATTACTTCCGGGCCAAACGCTACATTGACTGGGCTAATAAAAGTGACGGGGACGCTACAGATTGTTCTAGAATCAGTCCACAATTGGAAGTGAATAGCTTAGTGTATTGTCTTATTCTTTAATTCCATCCTGCATTCGAGAACAATTAATTATCAAAATAGATATTTGTGGCTCCATTAAAAAGTCTCTAAAAGCTTTCTCCGTTACAAAACCAACTAACCGATCACAAGGCAGTTTCCGACTCACCGTAATTGTCATAAATGATCGTAATCCATACCTGTCTTATTAGAACCTAATCCATAGTTCCTCCAAACGACGTTAATGTATAGTAATCTGATTAAATTGATAGTGAATTACTTCACGTTGTATTAGATTATTGGCGGCTTTATTTAGTTGTAGTGATGAGGTAATATCGATAAAAATAAAGCGCCTTCAATTGAATATGAAAATAATTGCGTGTACGCATACAGTTTGTGGAGTATGTGACACTATGCGTGATGGCACCTGTATTTATAGATACCGAAAGAAAAACACCTTTTGTTTAACATTAAAGGAAGTGTCAACAAGAATCTTGAACTTCAAAACCATTCAATGTCCTGATTGATAGTATCTAATTGATTCACCGCGGAAATATCGATAATGTTAAATCAACGATATCAAAAATATCAATATTAATATCGACATTCTTAAACAGCCCATCCCTACTTCACATATAATACGACCCCATTGAAATGGGTAACGAGCGTATAATTGATCAGCCGAGCAATCCATCGACGGAATGAGGACTTGCAATTATAATGGGCCACTTCCGGTCAATGGAAGTGGGGGAGGAAGAGGAGGTGAGGAATTGTTTAAGAAATTACACACTTAATAGGATAATGGATGCTAACTAGATCAGAAAGTCAATCCGGAAACAACGGGGTTACGATTATATTTATAGTTCTAGACGAGCCCCTAATCCGAAACCTATGTTTCATTATACATTTATTGATACGTTTATTAGCGAGAGAGAGAGAGAGAGAGAGAGAGAGAGAGAGAGAGAGAGAGAGAGAGATAAATATATAGTTACCTCTTATTTTCTCTCGCAGTATGTGGTTTTTAATTGTGTTGAAGCTTTAACGTGTATTTTTAACCGACTTCCCAAAAAAAGAAGGAGGTTCTCAAGTCGACTGTTTTTTTTCTAATTAAGATAAAGTTTGCAGGAAACATAAATAAACGTTTTATTATTTTTCAGATATTTCGTAAAGATTAATATGCTAAACTACAACGTCACTTATTCACTTAAACATTAGGTCTTGTCAACGGTAACCTATGGTCTGTTCCACAGATTGAATCAACAACACTATCTCGTCTTATCAATTAAAATAATATAGCAGATTTATTTAAAATTACCAAAAAATATTTCAAAGTTAAGTGATTACCAATTACTTACTAACACAAAGAAATTCTTTCCACTAAGAAATTAAATTCCAACAGCCGAGCCTTAACTTTGACCGGAGAATTTCTTATAAAACAAGAGCGATATCTTAGAAAATAAAGTTCACCTCAGGTTAATTAAACCTATTCGATACCAGCTCGACATAACTCGAATTAATTGCAGCCAAGAAATTTATATAGAGCGATTCTTCTTCCCGAGTGACAGGCATTAGTCTCTGGGAGTGGGACGAGGAAGGAGCGATAGAGAATTGGAAAACTACTGACAAACTATATGGTCACCTAGTGTGACCGACAGATCGATAGATGGCGCTGTTTACTTAATATGTTTTTACCCTGCACATATGCGTATTTAGCCAATGTAGTCTGTATTTAAATCAAGATGGCCATATATTTCAATTTGAAGTAAAAATATTCCTAGTTCTTCTTGAAAAGCATGACCCAAGGGATATAATTATAGCCTTCTGCAGTCCTAGCGCGGGCTCCGGGATAAAATATTGTCCACCATATTCGTCCCGCGAGAACAAGACGGATGTATCCATATTCTAGCTTTGTCACGTTTGACGTGAAGATAAAACGGTTGGACATAACTTTATCCCGGCGCCCGTGCTAGGCCTGCTGATTGTTGAAAAAATAATTAGAATATTGTGGAGAATTACCTACACTATTTAGTGAAGCTTGATGGAACTGACCCTGAAAAATGCTCATTGAGGAAATCACGAAGCCGTTACGTGGCAATACATTGCTGTATTACAGTATTGATGCGGTTCTCATCCTAAGTTCTTTGGTCTAATTTAAATCGTATATAGCTACTTTATTGATGAATATGCAAACCACAACATGATTTGCAAATTATTTTGTAGTTGCAAAATTTAAAAAAAAATAGCTATAGTATTTTTTCTTGTGCATTTTGTTGTATTGTATTGCTCTAAGTTGTTCTACACCTTCAACTGAAAAATAAATTGTTTTGTTGGAATAAAGCTATTGTTACACTTGTGATACAATATTATTATGCTCCCACTATACGCCCGAAAAGCTTATTAAATATCTTAGTTAAAAAGCTTCCATCTCCCCTCTTACATCTTAAGGCAACCCCCAAGATATTGGATGCCAAAACCTTCTGTCAGCATCCTACGATAAACTCGGAGTAATGGAAGCGAGTGGGTGACTTGATATGAAATTAGATCGGTGTTAAATTTAATGGTTGAAAAATTTAACTATAAAAAGAATTATTGATAGAGATAAGGTGCCACCAGGCTAGGTTATCATTTGATGTCAAAAAGTGACTTATTCATAATATTTCTGGAAGATAATGATAAATAGTTAAGGTAGCCACTTCCAGAACAATACCATATGTAAATAAAAAAAAAACAAATTAGAACCAAAACCAAAAACCATAGAAACTACCAAATTTCCTAAGCTTTCACTCTCTTCATACTTTGTATACTTGTCTCATACTATAATCTATATTATTCATGGATCTCACAATTTAATGAGCTCACTCTGTTCCGTAAACCATAAGTAGCCGAATCAAAACATTTTTATATTATTTTTATGACAATTTTAATTTCTTAGCTACACATTTATTAATAATGTTCGTATAATGAAGAGAAATTCCAGTTCAGCCGCCTAAATAAATCTAGACGTGGTTTCCTGTAATTGGAGGTGCATAGCTTAGTGCTTATATTTGTATATGATGTGTATGATAGCTGAAGTGGCAATGGGCAGGCCACATCACTCGAGGAACCCATAACCGGCGGGTAAGGAACGTTTTTGAGTGGCGACCATGAACCGGAAAACGCAGCGTAGGCAGGCCGACGACATTGTGAAAGTCGCGGGCAAGCAGTGGATGCAAGTGGCACGTTCTCGATCGGTGTGGCGGTCTAAGGGGGAGGCATAATTATGTTCATCAGTGGACGTCTGCTGGCTGATAATGATGATGATGTGTTTGATGTGTGTAATCTCATTCGGGGGATTATGTCGGATACAGAAAAAAACTAAGTCTAAGTTGACATAATATAAACTTAAAATAAATAGCTATTACCCTCTTTCTTGGGCAGTTGGGTAAAAAAGCGATTCAACAATCGGGAAAATGCACTTTTATTTTCTGTTAGTACCTTGCCAAGGGTCTGGTGGACCTGACCCTTATAAATTAGACGGTGAGTAATAGCTAGCATTCGTTACTGCGGGAGTAGTGTTAAAGCTGTGATTCCAGATTACGCTTTAATTAATGCGTTGAAAGATTAAATTCATTAAGCAAAGGATTGATTGCCTTCTTCAATCACATTTACACCTTGATGAAGTCAAAATTGGCTTATGAAATATGAGGTCCCTAAGCGAATAAAGACTGTAACACATATTTCCACAGTTGTCTCGTTCATTCATTTTCTCATTAATGACGATATACAATCAATATTTGATAAAATATATAATAGATAATAATAATTACCTTTATTTAAGGCAACATGTCATACATAGCATAAATATCTTAATCAAATTAAAATACATACAAAATTAATAATTATTGTAAATTTCTCATTATTTTATATGTAAAATGAATAAAGAAAATAATAATTAATCATTTCAAATATTATTCAGAATTTCAAATATTATTTATAGTTGTTAATTGGTATATGTTTTTATCTTTAAGTTAGACGAAAAAGGTAGAACAAAAAAGAAAAAAAAAAAGTTTCCTACACTTCAAATTAAAAGTGAGCTAAATTAAAAGACAGATAAAAAACGTTTTTTTTTTTTAATTTTTTTTTCAGTCAGCTGGCATTGGCACGACTATTTAAAGATATAATTATGGTGTCAATTCTACTGTACAGCGTTTTAACTAATCTGGCAAAACTCAAAATTATTATAGTATTTTTTAATATTATTTTACGCAAGCAGCCTTATGGGCTACCTCCTCCTTATTGAACTATGTTTGTGTGTTTGGTTGTTCATTGGCCTTTATGATGATGATGATGATGATGAAATAAATATCGCGGTTCCGAAAAACGGATTCCCCTCGTCGAATTCTCACCTCATCTCTGTACCATCCTTTAAACACCCCACTGCTGGGATATCGACCTACCCTCGAAGGGTGACATATCCACCACGCTGGCATATTACAGATTGTCGGATTCACATATTCCATCGAATTCCTAAGACCATAAGCCTTACTTACGACCAATTTGACAAACCCCCAAAAAAACTTTTTACGGCACGAACTAAAACGGGCCGTATCAGACCATGTGTGACAATGGCCCCATAGAGACCATTTCAGTCAAATCAACAGCCGTCAACTGGTTGTAACGTCGCTACGACCATTCAGAACCAAATATATGAATGTAAACAGTAGTTTGTCGTGTGTTGACGCCTCGAGGTTTGTGGGTGGTCGCCACGGAATATACAAGATCTAAAGAATGGCCATGCGTGTTGAAACTCGAGCCGAACTTTTAATATTAGTTAGTAAGTTAGTATACCCAAATAATATTAATTCAGTGGAAGTTTAAAACACGTTACACGCTACGCAAGTAGCACGTACGCACGTTAAATTACGTTTACTATTTTTGTAATGGTTTTTCTATTCACCGCTGATATCCATGGCGACCATCATGAACTTATTTGAGGTATCTGGGAATGGGGTTATAAGTTGATGAAATATAACTTAACCGTAAATGTCAATTGACCAGAATCAAAACAGTTAAATATCGGCAGTTAAGAAAACGACAGACCAATGTGATTTTTTGCACAGTGCCGTTGATCTGACGCCGTGGAGGGATCTGCGCGACCTTAAGAATAGAGTATATCGCTACCTCGTCCATACAAAAAGTGTAGTCTGATACCCACCCGTAAACGATATATCTGATTTCGACTTAACTTATACATATTGGGCCTTACTTATAAGCGTTATTAACTTTAAGCAATGCTTAAAAAGGTCTGTCTCCTTTTTGCGCGTGACATTTCACGTTAGCCTGAAGTTGACAGATAATTTGAAGCATTGCTTAACTCAAAGCAACTTTTATGAGTAAGGCCCATTATCACATGTTTTGTTTTCTACACTGTGAAAAGTATGCTTATATGTATTTTTTTTTAAATTTCTCCTTATCTTCTTTGATAAAGGCACTTTGCATTTTTGTTATCATATTTTTTTTGCGTCGAAAATACGCCGAAGAAAAGTAGTTGCTATTATAATACCACAAGCATTTTTGAAAAACAAAACACAACGGCATAGATTATGGTTTATCCAAGACATTGACACCAAAACCAAAAGATTTTGTTAAGATTTAGGGGGTGATAACAGACTACCCCCGAAACGCTAATTTCATTAAAAGTTAGGAAAATTCACTAACTCTATCGCTCGCACGAGAAACAGAGCGACAGCTATACATGGATATCGAATACGCCAAAACCGGAAAGACTATCGTGTTAAGTGACCTCAGTGGCATGAAGTGGCACCATTCCGTCAATCCTGGCGGCACCTTTTATTGTCGAAGCCAAGAACCACTTTAGGATTATTGCGCTAGCGTAATAATAACTAAGACGGAATGTCATATAATATTTGAATTCCAAAAAATACAGTTCCTATGATTTGTCTGATTGTAAACTGGGATGAAAGAGCGGGGCGCAGCTAACCACACTAATCTGTTTAATGCGAAAGTTTGTGCGTAAGTATGTTAGTGTACTTGTTCCCGTTCAACTCTGTAACTGCTAAACGGATTTTCATGAAATTTGGTATGGAGGTAGCAAATACCCTGGATTAACACATAGGCGAACCCCTTATTTTTCCCGGAAAAAAAAATCGATTTATGTAGAATAGCAGGTGAAACCGCGGGGCGCTGCTAGTTCAACATTTATTTATTTATTAAACTGACGTGACTACATCGTTACAGTCCAGGATAAATACCAACAAACTGTAATTCTGTGCTTACTTCCTAAGCTACTGTGAACTATTTACAAATAAAAAGTACTTCCTAGCTCTATGTGATCAAGTTTTGGCCACAATCATCTCATAAAAAATCAGGCGAGTTGCTATAAAAAAATTATAAGAAAAAAGTAGGGCCTAGCCACAGATCACACCTTAGATTCTGCATTCAGGGCGCTCAAAGCGCACCACACATCAGTCTAAATACATTTATAAGAAATTACTCTGATTGTTTGATTGTTAGGCGCGAGTGGGCGTAACCTTGAGATAGCCAATGAGAACGCTTGGCCCCGCGACCCGCGCCTTCCTAAAACTTTGGGGACTCTTTATAGGACTTATTATACAACGAATTTCGTAATGCGGTATCTAGTGTGATATGTGGGCCTAGCCTATAGGAAAACAAAACCACGAAACCATTTACGTAAGGGTACTTATATACCGCATAATTCTCGCTAATTTCTAGAATTTCAAAAAAAAAACAAACAAAACACAAGTACGTGAAACTTGTATAGGTATATATTTTTTCTTATAGCCCATAAAATGACGCTTACCGTAGCTTACGTTGTACTCGCCTGTGTAAGTGGTGCTCGTGTAGAAAAGGACGGCTTTTATGAGAGTAATCTCCTAAATGTAACCTTTGTGCAACTTACTGATGAGATACTATATGATAAGCGTGAGATAAGGTTTTTGGGGGGAAAATACTAAAAAGAAGTGTAGGATGCCTTAAATGGCTATGTCAAGAAATAAATAACAAAGTATATATGAAACAGCTGTTCCATATAGGTACATCGTTGGGTGCGTATGAGTTATTTTTCTATGGAACAGTAGATTTTTTTCACCATTTCCTGGTTGGTCCCGTAGTAAAAGTTGTTCAAAACAATAGGTAATTCGTGTTTTCGGCTCGAACACCGAAGCCTGGACACCTTAGATTATTCTAAGTTGGACAATAGACAATAGTTGAACACATTTTTAAGTATTGAAGTGTTAGTAATAGTTGACAAAAACACTGTAAAAGTTGACAAAAGGCATTGATGGACCCCGGAGTCCTAAAAGCTGCAAAAAAAAAAAAAATTTTTAAGTGGTCTATAGTCAATGATTTTTTCATCGAGAAAATGTCTGTTTTCCCTCCATGCAACACGAGGATACAGGACCAAAAATATATTTATATCAAATTAAGTTTTTAATCTACATACATAATTACATTACATTATCAGCCAGAACACATCCACTGCTGAACATAGGCCTCCCCTTTAGACCGCCACACCGACCGACAATGCATCCACCAGTTGCCCACGACTTTCACAATGTCGTCGGTCCACCTAGTGGGACCATTTACGCATCGTTTTCCGGTTCGTGGTCGCCACTCAAGAACCTTTCATCCCCATCGTGTATCGGTTCTTCGAGTGATGTGGCCTGCCCATTTCCATTGTCATTGTCACCATTGCCACATATCTAATGAGGGCCACTAAATAGAAAAATCACATATTTCTCAAAGTAGGCCGTTAAATAGACTGGTTTGAAATTCCTATCAAATATCACACTAAATTATATCAAAAATGTAAGTTTGTTGTTTGCTTGTGTTTGCTCGCAGCAAGTTTGCTTTTACTAACTTCGACATTGCTCAATAAACAAAACCTTGCATTAAATAGGTGCATTTTATTTTTCTTATTAATTTGACTCACAATTTTACTGAAACCTGAAGAATCTCGCTGCAAAATTCAATAACTCAATCTAGTAACAAAACTGGCCGATTGCAAAAAAAACTATCCAAATCAAACTATTCAATGCTCAGTTTACTGCATTTTAAGACTTCTTATGAAGCGCTGGGTCTCTAATCAAACCGGCAGCCTTACAATCTGGGCCGTAAAAGCGGCTCGTTATTCAGAAGAGCGGCCCGAGCGGCCCGAGCGGCCCGGGGCCGTAGCTAACTCGAACGGCAAATTGGCGACGAGCCCGCATTTGAAATGCAGTGTAATAAGACGGTAGATCGGTTTATGATCATTTGAAGATTCTTACCAATGATTAATATGTGTGACGAAACGTTAAGAAGACCTTGCGTTTAACTAACTAGATGGTTCTGTAGCTTATTGGGATTTCGTATTCAACAGATGCCTATAGCTAAGGTTTTAAACCTAGCGTTAGCATCTCAGCAAAAATAATTTGAGATAATAATTATATTTTTGCATATGATCAGGCTGGAACAGACCGTTGCTTGTACATTAAATTAATATAAAAATATATTATAAAATTAACAGTTTCAATAATTTGTATTAATATTATGGGATCCTAAGCCACGTCCGTCTGTACTGTACTCTCGCGGTTATTCATTATGCTGATAATACACTTGGCTTGTGAAACTCGCTCCGGCAAAAAGAGCATCCTAGCTTTGAAAATCAGAAACCCAAATAAGCGTGTTAGGTCAAACAGCAAACACTTGGCATTTTTTTCCATTATTGATACAAAATTATTAAGCCCAAATATTAAATTATTAAGCCTTATTATTTGTAGCCCCCTTATTAATAATCGCGGATAAGCCTTGGAGCAGTTGCTCAATCTTCTGCCTTTTTCAATCGAGTTCTGATTTCGAAAGAGCGAAAAGGACTACACACGTGGTGACTAATCCAAGGGCACTCAACGTTTTTTAATACGGGGGATTGAGTTTAAATCTTGTTTTAATCAGAATCACAAGAGCACATTTTTTTACGAACTTTTGCTTTAGATTTCCATCAATTCTTGCTTTCGAGTTGCAGCAAATGAAAAAGCTTTAATACGAGTAAAAAAGGGCTTTTGATAAGCAATCCCAACGCGGCTCTCATAAAGTGCACGCGTAAGGCACACGTCATTTAAGTGCGCTCGAAGCAAATGCTCCTTAGCTTGTGTACATTCCGAAACTGTGGTCTTAACTCTTAGCTGTTTTGGTAATAAATAGCATTTGCCTTTAAGAAACCCTGATAGGATTCCGGGAAATTCAGACTGGGCTTTCATGAAAGCCAGTCTGTGTTTGATGAAGCTTTGATGAAGCTCAAACATGGATTCATGAAAGAAAAGGCCGTTACCAGAAAAGTTACGTAATATTTGTGCTTGCTTGTTGACATTTTACAGCTAGTGACTCGACAAAATCAAGAGTCATGCGACACGATTAGCGATTGAAATAATAGTGATCACGATGGAAATAGTAATTTTATGTCGCAAAATAGAACTCATTCGCTAAAATGAGTTCTATTTCGATTTCTTTTATCGTTACTCAGAAATCGCCGTGTTTATCAATGGTGTCAAACAATACGTTTAATCTCTGCTTACCGCATCGCGGGAGATGGCGAAAGAAGCGGTATGGATCAGAAACTCATTCTATGTTGTAATACGAGCGGTCGCCTAATGCTAAGGTTCAGGCTTGCCCTTATTAATTCAGTGCCATCCATAATTATTAACTTCAATAGTTTTAAAGCCTGCGTGAAAATACACTGTGTTCGTCACTCTGAGTAAATTACATGTTAAATCAGTAATTTCGCTGGAAACACTGTCACTCCAGAACACAGTAAACTGGTTTGCGGTAGAATACAAAGTGGTGCTTCCCCAGACTGCTTGCGAAATAGTCATACCATTACAGCTTATACTACAGTCAATTTTGTAAGGTTATAATTATCATGTCGCATCGTCGACTGTAAACAGAGAGGCGTGTCATCATGCTGATGTGTGCCGAAACGCAAGGCGCACAATCGCAAGCTGTTTGCCGGTGCTTCGCAGACATGTGTTTGGACAAGCGCATCTGGTCGCGGAAATTGTGTAGACTGACCTTACTATTTGAACAGAATTTCGATAGTTACTAACAATTGCAGTTTAGATAAGAAAATGTTGTTTTGAAGACGAGAAAGAGAAGATGATTTGTATTGGTCGAAGGAATATAAAAGTCGGTCCTAACAGTCCGGAAGGGAATGGCGTTGTTGCGAATATGGCGATTGTATTTTTGATAATTTGATTTAATTCATGCAAGACCAGTCTTAAGTTCATGCTCATCATTCCGAAAATATCAAATTTTTTTTTGTAGCGATGACCGCTGAGAGCTAGAATTCAAATCCTAACTATGAGCTTAAACTACAGGTAGAGGAAAAACTTCGTGATGGGAACCGTAGCTTGGTGGTGGTACTTTATAGAACTCGGCTGGCTGGCTATCACCAAGTTCAAATTGAATCACCATCAATACATTGAATATGCCGCCAAGCACCGCGGTGTGGCTTGGAAGCTTCAGTTGGGAGCCAGTTCACATTCTAGGCTAGGTGACCTTTTTTGACAACACCGTCACCAGGTGAGGTGTGGTCTAACACCTAGCCTTTAGACCATAAAAAAGCTTTTGACACAATATTATTCTAACTTTCTAACTAATACTATTAATGCCAAAATAACTTTGTCTCTCTGTCTGGGTTTTTGTTGCGTTATCACGGCTAAACGGCTGAACGGATCGACCTTAATTTTTGTATGTATATATCTTAAGGATCGGAGACGGACTTAGGCAACTTTTTATTGTAGATCCACGTGGACGAAGTCGCGTGCCACAGCTAGTTAAATATAATTAAAAATATTTTTAAAGCACCGAATTTATTTTACCTGTAAAATGCTACAATTACATAGTTTACCTCAAAACTGAAGACTTTCGAGAACTCTTAGTACTAACAAACAGTGTTTGCGCTGACGTTTTTGAATGACTCCTGGCGAAGCATCTCTTTGATTCAAAATAAGATACCGTTTCAAATCTCAGTTGAAGTCTTGTTATTGAATGCTACTTGTAGTTTCTGCAAACAGCCTCGAGCCTTCCAGAATTTTCGAGAAGTTCAGTCTCGGTGGTCTTCGAGGAGTTTTATTCTTGGATAAAATCAGGTATTTAACTTTTAGGAGTTTACAGTTTAGGAGTTGCCTTTACAAAAAAGGGAGTTTCCACAAAATGTTATTAATTTAATCTTAACAATTACTAGTATTTAATAATGTATTGAAAGTTTCTGTAAACGACGTTCTATATTCTAACTCTTAACTAATATTATAAATGCGAATGTAACTCTGTCCCTCTATCTATCTGTCTCTTTGTCTCTCCTATTTGGGTGTTTGGCTCGTTATCACGGCTGAACGGCTGAACGGATCAAACTGAATTTTTGCATAGATATAGCTTAATAGTAGGAGACGGATATATGCTACTTTTTTATTGGTCCACGCGATCGAAGTCACGGGTAACAGCTAGTATTTTATACTTTATACTATATAAGTAAGTAAGGTTGTAGTAGGACTAATATAAATTTTTATGTTTTAATAATTCCATAAAGACGTTGTGCAGTTATGAAAAAATGTTTATACTTGGGTTCAATAAGTCATATTTTTTCGTATTTAGAGTAAGAATAGTTTAAATAATGCGGAATATATTGGAAGGAATTTGTTGAGGTAAGAAAATCGCTCCATACACAAATGTGGAGCTTAAAGCCGCCACCGTCTTCGAATTTAGTAATAATCTGAAAAAAATCGAATGACGTGCGCTTTAAAATACAATTTTTTTTTCTTACATAAGAATTCGACCTTCGAGGATTCGGGCCGACCTTCTTGAATTGGCAGTCAAGTGTAGGCCTCAAAAAGTTTTTTTTTTTAAATAGTTAAAAAAATAATTTTAAGATTAAAAATAGAAACATTGTCATCATGACCACAAAAAAGAGAAATATAGAAGTAAACATTTTTCCTCTTTTGTGTTCATGACAGTGGTAGATGTTATAAATTTTATAGCAAAAAATATTTTCTGTATTGTCATTATTCGGGGAGAAAACAGGAGAATACGATCGTATTGAATAGACGGTCGCTTAGATACCTCATAAGAATGGAGACTAAGATCTAGCCTTCCTAAAATATTGGGTCGGCCGTCTCAGATATGAGTTCACTGACCTTTCAATATCAATACCATCGCGATTACGCAATCCCTTTCGAAAAAACCGAGGTCTTATTACCGCGACGTCGTTTTAGGGATCATGATCAATCTAAGTGATCGGTCGTTCATCATGTTACGTTACATGTGTGGGTGATGCCTGTCATGCGTTCAATTCTTGAGTAATTTATGTAATGGGGATTAAAACAGACTTTTGGAGACAAAAGACAAAACCTACTTATAAGACTAAGTAGGTATAGTAATTAAAAGAAAATCAAAAACCCCAACAGGGAAATTTAGCTTAAGCCACTGGGCCCGTGCCCTGACGTGGTTATTGCGATGCTTGATAAGTTCAGCCGCAGATATTGCGCGACCACAAATCGTATCGCCGCGCGATAAGATTTGCGATTGCGCAGTTCAGACCTACTAATTTAAATGTAGTAAACAATCGCGCAATTCTAACAGTGCTATCACTCAGGACGCTTTCCCGCGGAGCGATAACTTGAGTTGCTTCAAAAAGAAATGTTAACAGAATTTTCTCTTGAATCTCAAGAGGCAATGAACCGGCAATGCTTCTGGTGATACTTTTATACATAGGTGGCGGTTACCACTAAGCTTATCATGCCCCGGTTGCCAGTTTGCCTCACTAATAAATAATTGTCCTTCACGCCTCTGGAAACTATAAAAATCAGTTTTGAAACAGCCAATAATTAGTTACGAAATAGTCGTAATAAGTCGCCAAAGTCACATAATTAGTTGCATCATAGTTGCGAAGTAGATAGGGTTTGGTGAGAGTTCTGGAGTGAAGCTTACGACAGAATCCTCACCTCTCGTGCGAGCAAACGGTAGAGACTATCGACTTGGTTTCAATTCCAATAATTAGTCGTGACGACATGCCGAATCTCGAAACCAATGCTTCAAGGGATCCAGAGTTATAATTAAAGGTAGATTGGTGGGGATCATTGCGTGAATATTTGACGCCATCGGCGCTAATGTTCATAAGTTAGAAATTGGTATCAATAATTAGTAGGCCGAAACAATAAAAAAAAAATGTACTTGCATTTAAACATGCTGCTGGGATATGAGCCTACCCTCAAGGGGTGATTGGGCCATATCCACCACGCTGGCCCAGTGCGTGTTGGTGGAATATGACATCGAATTTCTTCTCCGGAAGTGTGCAGGTTTGCTCACAATGTTTTCCTTGAGCGAAAAGACAATGGTATATCCGTACGTAAGTTCCAAAGAGCTCAGTGGTACTGGACGGCCGGGCTCGAACCCGCGACCCCACGAATGTGAGGCGAGCGTGCTCCCATTGAGCTACCACGATCATATGCAATTGCCCTGTAAAAAAAGACATACCTACATAACTATATACCTCGTTCCTACTGGTCGTTTACCTTTGTCTTTTCGACGTTAATAATTTATTCACCTACAAGATTGATTTTTCCGCCAAACCTACACAGGACGATCCACTTAACTTTGAAAAAACTCTCAAGTCCGTGAGAGTAAGCCGCTCAGGGTAGGGTCCCGTAGCAATTTTCCAAATAGCTAAAAACGGGAATACATAACAGCAGGGTAATTCTTCTTTGGCAGACGGGTAAAACATCATTATTGTCAGAGTTATTTGCGTTCAGACATTGAAATAATATTCTACCGATAGATAAGACCATTCATGAAAACCATTTGTTCGAATGCAACTAAATAAATAAATAAATTTATAAAAAATAAATAAAAATAGGACAAAAATGGGTAAATACGGAATCGGTATCCCCTGCATGTAGTAAGAGCCTACTAAAAGGGGACCTCTGGGCTCGGGGGTGGTTAGAGGTGGGGCTCTGACCACTATCTACCGAAGCGAGCCCGGAGAGGATGACAGTCGAATGGGTAAATTAGGACTACAATTCGCTACAGCGCTAAAACATTATTTATGTTGTCTAACCAATCTATTAAAACATGCAGCGCTAGATCGCTTATAGAGTTTAGTAGAGTAGTTAACTCAAGATCGAAGCGTCGTAAGCGCCATGATATTCGTGGCGTTTACGCGTTGCGTTCACCATGTAGTAACAAGGTGTACGGGTTGCAGTACAGTTCAGCCGAACATAGTGAGTGTTCGGATCGCGAAATCTAGTGCGTAGTACTAATATCGATGCGTTCAAAGTTCTTTTTGTGGAACATTTTTGGATACCACATAAGCACTTACAGCAATTACTTAATCGACTATAATTATTTCGATAACTATTGACTATTATGTAGTACTGTTTTAGAGGCAATTTCAGTTTATGTTAGCAATTTTTCCAAAAAACCCTTTAGGATGAAGTTTTGATCGATACGGAATAACAAAAAGCAGCCACTTTGGACTCCAATATTTAAAAAAATCATGAGATTGTTTAAAAAACGATTTTATTATTTTGAATTCTCTTTTCGAGAGTAATTATCCTACCGTATGGGATAGGTTAACATTTTTTTCTTTCCAAATACTTATAAAAAAAAATATGTTAATTTTTTTTTATCCAGGTCGGTATTATAAAAACTTGTTTTTGTAATGTTAGGATTATTTTGCAGAGTTTTCAAGGAAAAATACTACAGTTATTTAACTGTTAAATAGCTGAACACAATTCTGTGTTCCGAAGTTAATTGAACATTGCCCAATATCTCCAACAACATTATTGTACATATTAAATATCCAATTATCTCATGATGACAGTGCATTTCCGTGCACAGTTTAAGCTGAAGTTCGTGATTCAGGTTAGCACTGAGTGGTTATGGGGACACTTACCATCAGGCATAACTGCTCGTCTTGTCACTCAGTTGCATTAAAATGCCGGCTTTCTTGTTTTCTGAGAGATACAATCTAGAGCTTTTCAAGGTCAGAGTGAATAGGTATATTCTAAGTATCTTCTAAGTCTGCGTGCTTCATCTTCGGCCATATCATCGCTTACCAAAAGGAGAGTTCAAACGCAGACTTATATGGAGTAAACATTTTTTAGTTAAAAATTTCAGTAATATAGTCTTAACAGTTGTAAAAAAAAAGTGCCGTGACATACGGATGCGGCAAAACTATAAAGATTCCTTAGTATGCTACGGAACCCTAAAAATTGACGTCACAACACCTGTACCGAAACGTTCAAACTTCCGCAACGCAGCCTTGTATTTCGCCAAAAAATAAGTAAAAAAGAGTATAATAGCCAATCGGGAAGTTTCGAATACACTCATCCGAAAGCTCTCCGTGAGATAAACGATTCAAAAGGTAGTAAAATGCGGGGAATCTCGTTGGGAAGTTTAGGGGAACGGCCGCCAGGTGCCGCGGAAGGCACCCGAAACTTTACGAAGCCGGCTGAGTTTTGACGGGAGTTATTTTTATGAGGTACGTTTTTGCGAGTGAAAAATGTGTTTTTTATGTTTGCTTTTTCCTTTTCGTGCCGAAGGTTAACAATAACAGTGGAATTCAATTTAATTTATTTCGGAGTGCGGTCACGGTCTGCGCTTCATAATGCAATCTATTTCTTTTTCTCGACGCTAAAAACCAAATATTTTTTCAGGTACTCATTATCAACATCATCGTCATTATCAGTCAGGTGATCAAAAGCCTTCCCTTTAGAGCCTGTTTCGAGAAAAAGATAGCGCTATACACTTTCGCGCGCAGATGAAAAGAGACGGCTTTAGCGCGCGCTAGTCAAAAAATCAAATAATTGCTAAATTAGTTTTATTTTTTTATTTATAATCTGGGACATTATTGCACACACGGTCATCTGACCCCAAACTAAGCAAAGCTTGTAATATGGCTGCCAGAGACTGATATACGTACATAGATATTTTTAAATACATACTTATATAGATATTAACACCCAGACATAGAACAAACACAAATATTCATCACATGAATGTTTGTCCTAGATGGGAATCGAACCCACTATCCATTATCAGTCAGGTGAACAAAAGCCTTCCCTTTAGAGCCTGTTTCGAGAAAAAGATAGCGCTATACACTTTCGCGCGCAGATGAAAAGAGACGGCTTTAGCGCGCGCTAGTCAAAAAATCAAATAATTGCTAATTAAATCTAAACCAGGAAATCAATCAAAATTCTGCTTTATTAGAATTAATCTGTTGCCAAATGTTTCAGTATTCGGGGTTAAGATTTCTGGCGTGGGTAAATTCAGTCTCCATAAGCTTTATAGTTACTTCCATACTCTAAGCGTTTTGTCTTAGAACCCGCAGTCGGGCATGAATTGTTTTACTAAACTAACGAGTCCCAAAGTAACAAAGCGGTTACTCTCTTCTTCTCGTACGTATTTTCACGCTTGCTGGTATTCGCCGCGGGTAGATAAAGATATGCTTCGCTGTGCATGCTAAAATTAACTTAATTGTAACGTAGCGAGAAACTATTAACAAAATTATCATTTCGAACTGAGTGAGTTTTTTGTGCTTGTAAATTTTTTTATTCTGTGCTCTAGCATAAATTGTTTTACTAAACTAACGAGTCCCAAAGTAACAAAGCGGTTACTCTCTTCTTCTCGTACGTATTTTCACGCTTGCTGGTATTCGCCGCGGGTAGATAAAGATATGCTTCGCTGTGCATGCTAAAATTAACTTTATAGTAACGTAGCGAGAAACTATTAACTAAATTATCATTTCGAACTGAGTGAGTTTTTTGTGCTTGTAATTTTTTTTATTCTGTGTTTCTCTAGAAGTAATTAGCTACTTTTATTAAACATTAGAGAGTTAACACACGTAACAACTTGATTGGCGCCGCTCGCCATCTAACAGACGAATATTTACAATCCATGGTTGTGATGTTTGTTAGGGGTCGGAAACCAAGTAACTCATCTAATAATATCGTGTACCTTCTACACATCATACATCCATCTTGTTATCTTGTTAAAATAGTCCTTATCTAAGGGTGCTAATTCACAAACATCGGTTTTGACATATTTGCTGAAACAAGGTAATAAAATTCGCGGTTACAATACGGCGATACAAAAATTGTGACAAACGAACGACGCGTATTTTTTTTCGTTTTGGCTCTGTCGTACAAAGTTTAATAACCAACCAAACTTTAACTTAAACACATTACGGAAATTCATTGTGTGGTGGCTCGGAACGCTCGGTGCGCAAATACAACTCTCACTTGACCGATTTATTTTTTATTTTTAAATAAACTCGACTTAGTCGAGGCAGTTCTACCGAGTTCCTTGTACAATCAATCGTTCACAGAAACATTAAAACAAACCCCCAAAGAAGTATCGTCTATCAAAGCCGGATGCTTAATCACCACCACAGAAAAAACAAAAACTTTTTTTTTCAGTCAGCTACAGCTGCAAAAGAGTGGTTGTCAGTGAGACAGCGATCTGTTTATTGTAACTGGTGCGGTGCGATGAGTGGAACAAAAACCAACGCGATTATCGCGTGCAACGGACCCGGTGGAGAGAACTGTAGTCTGCCAGCCCTAGGTGCGAGCTGTGAAACCCGCAGACGACACCTCTAAATCTAACTTAACGAGTGTGAAAGTGACAGAGCAATTTTTTTGAGACACCATCTGCGTGCTAAAACTTGCTATATTACGACATAGCGAGAATATTTATATAATTGTCATAAATAGCGTAAGTTTTCTGCGGGCATTACTTTTATCGTCTATCCTTCCTCCGACATAATATGCCGCCAAACACGATTGCATTAGCAGTTTATTATCTTACGTCTGCAAATTATCACCTTTTTTACTATGATTATTACAAAAATACACAGCAGTACTATAACTTATTTTCGTTTAGACGAAACCTAGATGTGACATCATTTCGCGGTTTTGCTTTAATTTCGTCGCACTATACAAAGTAAAATTAGTCGCCCATCAGACACCTAGTCACCGCCACCGCTGCGCGTAACTTGATCGCGCTGGTTTGCTCGCCGCTTTATAGGAACATGTGTGCACTGTTTACATTGGTGCAGTAATGTTTACACTGCGGTTGGTTGCGACTGGAACCGTCTGTTGTGACCCTTATGTTTGTTCTGTGAATTTAAGATAAATTACACCCTGATTAATGGATTAAATGTTTGCGCCCAACGTGATGGGAACCAGTATTTGTTATTTGTGAAATTCTTGTAATATGCCATAATAAATTTAATTCAAAACGTTTTTACATTGGTACGGCTCAGACGTTAATGCAAGCAGACATCATTTTGATTGCAAACATTAAAGGTATTGTAACAAAATACTGAAAAAATATCAAGCATGAGTCATAACACACTAGGGTTCCGTAGCTAGCTCAGAAATTAATAATTATCATCATCATTGGCCGAGTTCATAGTGCGTTTAACATTTGGTTCGACTCCTCATACATAAATTTGAAAATCAATAAAGGATTATTTGGATCTGAACACAATCATGAACTATACTCATGTCAACTGATGACTATCGGAGCAGTTTTCTAATACAATTATCTACAAATTTAGAAGAATTTTAAAAGGTTAGTTTTTTTGGTCTTGTAAGAGTCACTGTAATAAATTTAGTTCAGTTCACCTTCTGTTTTGCAGCTGATAGTAATAGATTTTTTAGTTGAGTCATAAACTTTAAACAAGGTAATAATTATAGACCAAGCACCAATCTCCGGTGGTCCAGACTCATAAACAGCTAATCAAAAACACCTCAAACGAAACTTGAAAACGAACTTGAAAAGATACTTGAATACACAAGTGGAACACATCAAACGAGGCTGGCGACGACTGCTTGTCTGTGTGCCATCAGTCTAAACAAACTACTTCTTGGATCTGTCTCACTGTAAATAATTCAATATACATGACTATAAATAAGTTAAAATGATTTTTACATACTTACCCTAAGCTGTGGATATTTATGGACGGCGGACATAATATTCCAGGTTCAGCTGTTTCATAAACAGCTGTAAGGAGTAGTAGTAGTAGTAGTAGGAGAGGAGTTGTCAAGGGTATATAACATCTATCTATGAATTATCTATCTATCTATCAATTTTACACCATAAACTCTATAACACAAGTTACATGATTTTTCCATGATGTTCCAAAAAAAAAAACCTGTCACCTGAGTTGTCCATACTCGTACTAGGAGTCAAATATAACCTGGGGTGCGAGTCAGGAACCTCCACGTGGTGCACCCCGGGCAACACCGTGAACCAACGATCTACTCTTGTAGAGCGTTGGTTGACGGTGGCAAATACCTGACAAGAGGGCCTTCTCCAAAGTCGTGGATCGAGGGTAGTATCGGCGACACGAGTCGAGGGTGAGCTTCTCTACGTGTCCCTATGAAGGTAGCATAGGGCACAGTAGATGAAGAAAGGTGAGGCTCAGTAATGAGCTGTTGTAGTCCGTCAAGGTTCTACGTCGAGGTGTTTGCGACGACAGTCCGTGGACGTCTCTCCTTCGACTACTTTCGTGGCGAGGGGGATGGGTGTGCGGGCTGTCGTCGCGAACAGATTTGTGTGTATTTATTTTATATATTTATAGCCGTGTATGTTTATATCTATATTTAGTGTATCATTTTGTAATATTATGTGTATATATAATCTTAATCCTAAGTTTTGGTGCCCGGCGATAGGATGTATGGCTGCAGGGAGGCTTAAATAAAAAATGCAGTGGGGAGGGCACCACCCCAGGCCGTCAAGCCCGTAAACTGACAAACCAAAATGGCGAGTTGTTCAAATAATAAACTACCCCAGGTGGGTTCCGTCGGTTCTGCCGACGGGGAATCCCACCCTCCTACGGGAGGCTGCCCCTCGTATTCTGGGGGGGGCGACAACCGCTTAGAGGGCCTTGGCCCTCACAACGACGACTCTGGCGAGAAAAATGACAACGTTTGTTTAACGGAACAGATATCGGAGGAAGACACGCAGTGCGTGTTTAATTTGGAGAGGATGTCCAGTGAGGATGACCTATATACTGGGTCTAAGTCACTGGAACTATCGGACACGGACTCGGACGTAAGTTTGCGCGTAGTGGCGTCTCCGGCTCCTGCGGAGACTTCGGTCGGCCAGTGGAGGAAGCGCCGCAGAGAGAAGGGTGCCGAAGACGATGCCGTGCCTGCGCCCAAGATGGCGTCTGCTCGGCGAGGAAGAGGCCGTCAGCCCACCGTCGGCAGCATTGCCAAGGCTGAGCTTTACAAGGCCAAGGCCGAGGCACCTCGGCTACAGGCTGAGGAGGACCTAGCCATAGAAATCCGGCGAAAAAAAGAGGCGGCAACCGCCGCCCTCCAAAAGCACCCGGGCGTACTAGGTGGTGAGGGTCAGGGTACGCAGGACCTTGGGAAGGTAGTGCAGGAGTCCTTGGAGACCATCCAAAAAGTCGCCAAGACGTCCGGCAATCTCAAGGGGACCTACGTTAAGGCCCTTAAGGAGGCGGCGGAAGCCATAAAGTGTTCTGTAGAGGAGATGCGGGCTCGCACGGTACCCGAGGAGGTTGTACGCCTGGAGGCGGCCAACGTGAAGCTTGCAGGTGAGCTGCGGGATCTGCGAAAGGAGATGGCGGAGCTGCGAGCTGCTCGGGTGCGGCCGCCTCCGGCCCCCTCTCCTGTCGTGGCTTCAGCTAGGGCGCCGGCCCTTGAAGATATGTTGCGGACAATCATGGTGCAGGTGGGCACCATGATAAATGCCCGTTTCGAGGGATTGGAGGATCGGTTGCTTCCTGAGAAGCGCATTAGGCCTTCTCTTGCTGCTGACCGGCGAACAAAGGAGAAAGATGCGATTAGTGTCAACCGGGAGGAGGTGACTCCTACTGTGCCCTTCTCTTCTCGGGTCCCGGCACCGGAGCCTATGCCCAAGGGCAAAGGCAAAGGAAAGGGAGCCCAGAAAGGGAGAGTTGGACCGGTAGATTGCCCACTGGAGCCTACGGCTCCATTGCCACATGATCCACCCCAGGCCTGGAATGAGGTGGTGGGGCGGGGATTGAGGCGGAGGGAGCGGGAGCCTAGGTTTGCCCCGCCTGAGCGGTCCCAAGCGGCAAAGCCGGCTCCACAAGTTCGACCTCGATCCGCGAAGCCAAAGGTGGCCAAGCTCCGCTCTCGTCGCACTGCAGCCGTCGTTATTACGCTGCTGCCGGGAGCGGTGGAAAAGGGCTTGACCTACTCCAAGGTCCTGGCGAAAGCAAAAAGCCAAATAGACCTTGGAGCCCTTGGAGTGCCACCTTTAAAGATGAGGACTGCGGCCACTGGAGGCCGCATTCTCGAGATTCCTGGCTCTGAAAAGAGCGAGAAGGCTGACTCCCTTGCTGCAAAGCTTCGGGAGGTCTTCCAGGGGGCGGAAGAGGACATCCGGGTCTCGAGGCCGATCACCACCACAGACTTGCGGGTTAGCGGGCTTGATGATTCAATTGCCCCCGCAGAGCTGGTGGAGAGTCTCGCCAAGGCCGGAGAGTGCAGCGTGCCGGACATAAAAGCCGGTGAAATTAAAAAGGGCGCGGCAGGCATGGGCACTGCTATTGTGCGGTGCCCTGTAACAGCTGCTAAAAAGATTATGGCGAGTGGTGGCCGGCTTTTAGTGGGATGGGTGGCGGCACGGATTCGGGTGTTGGACACCCGACCGCGCCGTTGCTATCGGTGCCTTGCGCTGGGACACGTCAGGGCCCAGTGCAAGTCGGAGGTGGACCGCAGCGATGAGTGCTATCGTTGCGGTAAGAAGGCCCACAAAGCCAGTGATTGTTCCGCCGCCCCCTACTGCACCCTGTGTGCAGCAGCGGGGAAGCCGGTGAATCACCTCTCCGGGGGCACGGCTTGTGCCAAGCCCCCGTTTAAGAAAGGGGCGAGAAGGAAGAAAGCTGCAACTGAGACTGAGGCCAAGTCGCAGCCGACTCGCCCCATAACGGAGCAGGAGGTGTGCATGGAGGAAAATTAGTATGGCCCTATCTTTCCTCCAGGCGAACATTAACCACTGTGCCAGGGCTCAGGATGTCCTACTTCAGAGTCTGGCAGAGCGGTTGATTCAGGTGGCTGTGGTCACTGAGCCGTATCGGGTCCCGCCCAGGACTGACTGGGTCGGAGATCTCGGCGGCTTGGTGGCGATCACTACCCAGTCGCCAGCCCAGTCTCCTTCTCTCGACGGTGTGGTGAGGGGCAATGGGTTTGTGGCGGCTCTTGTCGGTGAGACGGTTATCGTGGGGGTTTACTTCTCCCCAAATAGGGTACTCGCCGAGTTCGAGCTATTCCTAGGCGAAGTGGCAAACCTGGTCAGTCGAAGCCGACCCCGTCCGGTTATCGTCCTTGGAGACCTCAACGCCAAGTCCACGGTGTGGGGGTCTCTGAGGACGGATGCAAGGGGTGAGGCAGTTGGCGAATGGCTGGCTGAGGCGGGAATGTGCGTCCTCAATCGGGGTTCCACCCTCACGTGTGTGCGGCGATCAGGCGGGTCGGTGGTTGATGTATCATTTGCCACGCCTGAGCTTGCGGTGCGGGTCCGAGACTGGGAGGTATTGGTGGACGAGGAGACGCTGTCGGATCACCGCTACATCCGGTTCAGCGTCTCCTCGTCTTCGGCGGAATTTGGCACACGACCTGCACCAGCGGTCGGTCCACGATGGGCCCTTAATCGACTGGACCTCCAGTTGCTGCAAGAGGCAGCCCTTGTCCAGGCGTGGAATGCCCTACCCTCGGAGCCAGTGGACCTAGACACGGAAGCCGGCAGACTGTGTGCAGCCATGATGCACGTCTGCGATGCCGCAATGCCTCGTGCGAAGGCACCACAGTGCAGGCGCCAGGTCTACTGGTGGTCCGAGGAGATTGCCGAGCTCCGCCGTCAGTGCGTGTCACGGCGTCGCCGCTACCAGCGCTACCGGAGGAGGAGGCGCCAGGAGACTGCCGAGTCGGACGCTCTTTACGTTGTCTATAGAGAGGCGTCCAAGGCCCTCCGCGTGGCAATCAGCCAGGCTAAGGCGGAGGCCTGGCAGCAGTTGCTGGATTCCCTGGAGCTGGACCCGTGGGGGCGGCCGTACAGGTGGGCGAGGCAGAAGCTTCGCCCCTGGGCTCCTCCGGTCACCAGCACCTTACAGCCACAAATACTCAGGCGGGTGGTCGAGGGACTCTTCCCCGGTAGTCCGGGGAATGAGTTTGTCCCGCCCACCATGGCCACACCTCTAAGAACGGCGCAGGAAAATGAAGAGGACGTGCCAGAGATTTCACAGGGGGAGATGGGTGCAGCAGTCCTCAGAATGAGAGCCAAGAACACGGCGCCGGGACCTGACGGAATTCCCGGTCGTGCGTGGGCCCTCGCTCAGGAGGCTCTGGAGCCCCGCATAAGGGCCCTCTTCGATCGCTGCATGCGGGAAGGGAGGTTCCCCAAAATGTGGAAGAGAGGAAGACTCGTCCTGCTGCGGAAAGAGGGGCGCCCGGCGGATGAGCCAGCAGGGTATCGCCCGATAGTGTTGCTGGACGAGGCTGGCAAGCTCCTGGAGCGTGTTGTGGCTGCCCGCCTCGTTAAGCATCTCGAGGTTGTCGGACCGGATTTGGCCGACACCCAGTTCGGGTTCCGGAGAGGTCGCTCGACGGTCGATGCAATATCCTGTGTCCGCGACCTCTCCGAGAGGGCGTGCTCAAGCGGTGGGGTCATGTTGGCGGTGTCACTAGACATTGCTAACGCCTTTAATAGCCTACCGTGGAGCACGATATTGGAGGCGATGGGGTACCACGACGTGCCCTTGTACCTACAACGCCTTGTCCGGGACTACCTCTCTGACAGAGAGGTAGTCTACCCGACAAGGGAGGGGGACGGACGAAGCCCCATGACGCGCGGCGTTCCACAGGGGTCTGTCATGGGCCCCCGCTTGTGGAACATTGGGTATGATTGGGTGCTACGGGGCGCTAACCTGAGTGGCGTCGACGTCGTTTGCTACGCCGACGACACTCTAGTTACCGCCCAGGGACGGACGTACAGGGACGCGTCCGTTCTGGCTACTGCCGCAGTTGCGGCGGTGGTGGCCAGGATCCGGCGACTGGGCCTGGAGGTGGCGCTCCACAAATCTGAGGCCATCTGCTTCCATGGCCCTCGGAGGGCGCCACCTGCGGGCTCAAGCATCGTGGTGGGGGGAACCGCCATTGCTGTTGGGACGACGCTGAAATATCTCGGCGTCGTACTCGACAGCAGATGGAGATTTGGAGCACACTTCGCGCGGCTGGTCCCGGGACTTGTGGGGACTGCAGCTGCGCTGAGCCGTCTCCTGCCAAATCTCAGGGGTGGAAATGGGAGCTGCCGCCGCCTCTATATGGCGGTGGTGCGCTCTATGGCCCTCTATGGTGCTCCTGTATGGGCAGGCTCCCTCGGCTCCAGGGAGACTGCTCTACTTTACAGGGCCCAGAGGGTCATGGCGGTGAGAGTATGCAGAGGTTACCGTACGCTCTCACATGAGATGGCCTGCGTCCTCGCTAGTTCCCTTCCGTGGGACCTGGAGGCCGAGGTTCTGTCCTCGGTGTTCTGGCGCAGAGCACAGGCACGTGAGGAAGACCTTCGTCCTGTCCCAGGCGAGGTGCAGCGGTGGAGGACGGACGCGAGGGATGCTGCCCTGGCAACTTGGAGCGAGCGGCTTGCTGCGGATCTGCGGAGGGGGGCCGGAGCTGTTCGATTCCTTGAAGCGGTTCGGCCCGTACTCGAAGAGTGGGTCCATAGGGGTCATGGGGCGCTGACCTTCCGGTTGACGCAGGTCCTTACGGGGCATGGATGCCTCGGGAGGTACCTGTGCAACGTGGCACGGAGGGAGGTGACCCCGGTGTGCCACCAGTGCGGCTGCGTGGAGGAAACCGCGCAGCACGTGCTGGAGGTGTGCCCTGGGGCAGCGGAGCCGCGGCTCGAGTTGGTTGCGGTCGTGGGGGCGGACCTCTCGTTGCCGACTATTCTAGCTCGAATGGTCGACGACGAGGGGTCGTGGGAAGCGATGGTCTCTTTCTGCGAGGTCGTGATGTCGCAGAGGGAGACCGAGGAGCGGGCGAGAGAGAGAGATCCTCTCGCTCACCCGCTCCGGAGAGCGCGGACACGGAGGCGAGCCAGTCGAGCTCGTACTCCGTCTCCGCTTGGAGGGCCTGGGGTGACGAATGCGGGGGCAGCCGTCGCCTCCCTTGCATAGGGCCCTCCAGAGAGGATGGCCGGATTTTCCCTGGTCGAGCTGGACGGAGGGACCTGATTCCTCTCCCGAGGTGGGTCCACCCTGGTACAATGGGGGTGGACGTCAGAATAGCAGGGTTGCGGAGAGTGCGCGAGCGATCCCGCGGCCCTGTTATTTTTTCCGATGCCGATGGAAATTTGTGGGGTTTTTTAGTCGGTAGGGGCGTTGCGTTTTCCGTAACGTCGAGTCCGACATAACCCGTCCGCCCACCCAGCGGACGGGTATGCGTAAATGCATTTTCCCCACATAAAAAAAAAAAAAAAAAAAAAAAAAAAAGGAGTCAAATATAACCTGATTGTTGACGCATGTTACTTTATGATAACAAAGAAATTTAATAAATCAAACATTTAAAACACACGCATAAATATTTATTTATCCGTGGTCAGTAACGTTGTTTGAAAACCAAACGCATCTGTTCTTTTTTTTTTTTCTTTTTTCTTCTTCGCCGCGGTGTTTTTGTAAGCGGCCACGCCAAATCCGGCCTATTTTTGTTAGTGGCCAGTGAACCGGCATTTTTGAACGAGGCCTCGATTTTCGCCAATTCGAGTTTCAATTTTGCGCTAGCATTTTTTAATGAAGTTTTCTCTTTAATTTTTTAAAAGGCCGTAACTTGCATTTTGAGCGCGATTTGAAACCTCGTAGATTTGATATACGTGTTGTGTTACAAAAAACAGAAAAAAAAAAAAACAGATTTGACACGAAATAAGTAATAAAAAAAATACAGACATGGGTGACACACAAATGGGTATTTTTGAAACGAATGGAAGAAGACAAAAATAGATTAATGGAAACACATTTTTTGGGCTCGTTGGAAAGATTATGTTCTATTTTGGGGCACCAAATCTGGGAAAGTGATGTTTTTCGGGTTTATAATGTACATGGAGAGTTTTGGCGGGAACGTGAACAATTCATGTCGCGTCATTTTATTATTTTCCAAAACTTGTTTTATTTCGAGTGTTAATGTGTAAAAACGGTGAATTTCTACCCGTTAAGTGTTCGTGAACATGCACGAGTGTTGATGAATGGTATAATGTTGCGAAACGTGAATTTTCGTGATGTTTCTAAAACTCCATAGAAGACTCTAGTAAAGTTTTCACCACTTTACTGGGCTATGACTTGGACTTGACCGTGACTTGCTTTGCTTGACTTTGACCGTGACTATGACTTGTTTGACAATATCTAATAAAACTTAAGAATAGGTATATATGTACCTATACTTGACACTGGCAAATGCACTTATGCACTTATGCACTGCCAAAATCCTCTTAGGAGGAAAGAGAAAAAAAAAATGTACATGAAATTATCGACGGAGCGAACGAAGCTAGCGAAGTCGTTAAAAACTGGCAAAATTTCCTTTCATATGTCCGTTAGTATGCTGATGCTACTCCCGTACAGGTTGTATTTTTCAACTAATCTAGACGAAATTTGGTATGACAGTTCTACAATTTCATAGGTTTTTTGTCGCCGGCAATTTATGGGCTTACTCTCACCACTCCGGTGGCTCTGACCCGTATACTTTTTGACAAAATTATAATCAAATATTCAGCTTTAATTAAATATATAATAATATATATGTATCTGTTATTATAGAAATTAATTATAATTTCTATAATAACAGATACATTAATTACAATTAATTAATTATAATTTTAAATACAATTACAATTAATTATAATTTCTATAATAACAGATACATATATATTATTATATATTTAATTAAAGTTGAATATTTGATTATAATTTTGTTTAAAAATGTATTTGATCACGTTTGAATATACAATATAAAAAACAGGTTTTCAAAATATATTTTTTAATAACGACATCTCTTGTTTTGCAAATAAAATATAAAAACAAATAATTTTACAGATATTACTAATGTAAAAATATTCATAACAAGTAGCGTTTTTTCTCTGTAGCAAGACGAATGAGCTAGCTTGGGTTTCTATTTCAAGTTAAGCAGAAATTGTGATGATCATGTCACGATTCGCACCACGAGCGATATCTTATTATGCATACGTATCAGTTAATACAATCAGGTCACGCATGACCATTTGGCACTTTTCTTTATATAATTTTTGTATGGTACATGTTCTAATAGTAAGGTAACAATTTTACTATCATTGTAATAATGAGCCGGCTTTTCTGATTCCCGCTATCCTTAGCTAGCACATTTTCAAGACTTCTTAATATAAAAATTACTGAGAGGAAAAAAAAGATCATTGAATATACTTATTTTACCAAACCAATATTTAATAGTATTTTTAATTTTTGCAAAAAATACTCAATAAAACAGTATTTTTTTCTCCGTTGCCAAAAGTAAAAGTGCATTCACTATCGTATTGAATATGAGAACGAAAC
The DNA here is from genome assembly GCA_947579745.1 of Apocheima hispidaria. Lineage (NCBI taxonomy): Eukaryota > Metazoa > Arthropoda > Insecta > Lepidoptera > Geometridae > Apocheima > Apocheima hispidaria. The sequence continues at coordinate 13,192,597 of OX388164.1, read as the reverse complement.
ATTTTTTAAAATCTTGTCAAAATATCCGGCAAAATCTCCGGCCAAATTATAGTCAGCTTCATGAAATTCCATAAAATCAAAGTCTATGGGAGCAAAACTACTAAAACTCAAATAAACAGACAAACAAAACCTCGCACGGCGTTAACAGGGTGCTGTGACTAGTGGCTGAATAGGTAGTTGTGACTCGCAAATTGTCCTTTTGCTTCTTACGTAGGCATTAAATCAGATACCATTTCCTAAGAAATTTGTATGCTATTTTTCTAAACATAAGTTGCGTATAGTGTTAGAATACAAAGTTTTCCAAAACCCCACTGAGACCTACTGTTCTCACTAAAACAATAAAATGGTTTGTATAAGAATATTGTCCTTATAACCAGTAGTATTCCTTAAATACGCTCAAAAGAGTCTACGCTCGTCAGGAAGCTCTAAGAACCGGCCAATCACAGGTGCGGATTGCATAAAATAATTTTGAGTTACCCAATTATAAGCGCGATTTATTATCTCGTCCTGCACCCGCCGCGACTAGATTTATTAATAGAGAAAGAGTTTTTTTGTCATCAGTTATGATATAACCAGTAGGTTATAATTTCATAAAGTTTGGTTTTATTGGATTACCTCGTAACAAACTATAGGCATAATTAAGATAGCCTTAAGTATTCCCCAGGGATCATAGTTCACAAACTAAAGGTGCTGACGACGGCTTAAATCGCTTTCCCACGAGAAGAAGCCCCATTTTCAATGAGAATCTATTTAAATCCTTAATACCCAATCCCCAAGGATAACCCCGTATAGTAAATCATTCTGCTCGTAAACCAATATCGCGTCGTGATGAAAGTTTACACCTACGTCATGCGATGTCTTTTTCAAGTCACCCTTTTGTGAAGCGGTGTAAGTTTTGAGTTGTCGCCGATTTAAGCAATGTAAGTTTCATAAACTAGTGAATCAAGCCAAACTGGGACCTTGCGAATTCTATAACTTTACACAACTTGGACCGATGTTCATATTCAAATTTGAGAATTGCATTGAAATGAACAATATAGTCAAACTCATTTATTAATTAACCAATTGGGATTGTGCATTTTTTTTTTTTTTTTGTAATTACAACACCATTTCGACACAAATAGCCTTACTGATATAACTTAAAAAACTTAAAAATTGCAAATAGTAGAGGATTATTAATATTTCTGGCTTAAGTGAATGAACTCAATTTGGCCTTGTGATGTCAACACTCGTAGCTAAACAGACCGACGACAGAAATGCCTGGGCCTTCGAATGAAAAAAGTGTTGTCAATGTCATCAAAACCAGAAAATTAAAACGTAAACATAACCTCTCGAAAGTGATTTAATGTTTGTTTTTTTTTATCATTAGAAGCAACGGTCTCGATATTGATATCCAAGTGTGATGCCATGGTAGATTTCCAAATTTCAATATTTCTCGTTAAAATAACTACAATAAAAATAAAAACAATTGGTTTCTTAAATTGCTCTATATTTTCATAATCTAAAATAAAAAAGGAGGTCGAGAAATTTTGAAAAATCCCCACTATACGTCATAATTTGCACAAGATCCACAAGATTCAAATTTTCCTTTAAAAACCAACCTTGTCGTGAAAGTTTGACCTCATTTCTAAATTAAGGATCACGTTATCACTGAGTTATTAATAGCTCTAAACTTCGATACAGACTAAGGATTCTGATAAGCTTGTGATTTGTGAGCGTACTAATCAGTTTGCAACCATTGTTTAAGACACTAAAAATAAATATATTGCTGTTTGGTTAGATCAATGATGGGGAAAATATTTTTTTCCTCATAATTATGCACCACTTTCTTCGCTTGTTAACCATCCCTTGTACCCAATAAGTCGTAAAGATAACGCCACAGTTTAGGTCATAGTGATTATATCACACCCCAGTGTGTGCGGAAGGAAATTTGAGTGATAATAAAAAGCCAAGTGCAAGATATTACGACTGTAACAGTATTACTGTCATAATGGAATATTACTTTTCATTATAATGGTTACTGTGCCTGTTGGGGTTACTTCAATAAAGCATTGGTTGTTGTTAGTGGTTTCGTCTGGCTCGTTATATAATTTTATGTCAATCCTAACTAATGTTATATATGCGAAAGTAACTCTGTCTCTCTGTCTGGGTGTTTGTTGCGTTATCACGGCTAAACGGCTGAACGGTTATGATGAATTTTTACATATAATTCGCTGGGTAGGAGACGGACATAGGCTACTTTTTTTTGTTGGTCCACGTGAACGAAGTCGCGGGTAACAGCTAGTTAACAATAATGTCATTAAGATATCCAAGTATACTGGCTGTTCAGATAGATAGGTGACAGGTATAATCTATAGGATATCGTCGTATCAGCCATTGTTATCAATAACTTTTTCAATCGCAAAAAAGATTCAGCTGTTTCATTCATTTTGCCGAACGTGACATTTTTCTAGAGTGCGAGTTTTTCCAAATGCGTTTACTTACTCCATAGCATTAACTTTAAGGCGCAACTTCAAATTCAAATTTTCTTGCGTTTTTTGTCAATTACAGCTCATCGTAGGTTCATGAAAACTAATTTTGCGATAAAAAATTGATCGTATCAAGAAATCCCACTAATCAAAAATTCGAGTTGAAAGCTAGTATAAGTACCATACAATTTGTCGAGTGTCATTGACATCTTTCTATGGAACAGCAGATTTTTTTTGTTCGATTTCAGGGTTGGTCCCATAGTAAAAGTTGTTCATAATGATGAGTACTATAAGCCCTTTTATACCACACAATAGTAGCGTTGTTGATGCTCGGCCAGCCTGCAGAAATGATTTACATACGTCGCGTCACGTACGTAGTATGTAGATAGATCAGTGGGAACTGAGCTACCACGACTTTCGACTTGTCTTGTTGTCTCCGATATCTTACCCAGAATTTATGAGCACAAACGCTGCATACCTGTAACAATTAATGGACAAAAATTATTTAAAGTTATCTGGCGCCGGAGTTATAAACATTTTAATGAGTTATCGATAACTCTACGGGGTTTCTAATTGGAGGGATAAGTTATAAGGGCGCTATAATTTTCAACAGATATAGATAAAAAAGTTAATTATTGTAGAGCCATATTGTTTTGAAAAAATAGATATCTTAGTAAATCAGTGAGCAAGTTCTTATAGACGGACTAGCTACCACTGAGTTCAGAATTTTTAAGCTGCCTGAAGGCATCTGACATGGCTAAGCGGTTGTTATTATAGAACAAACAAATCGAGCTAATTATACTTACACAAAATACGTATTAATAAATACAGTACATTGCTATAATTATGTCCTATTTAAACTTTCATTTTTATTTTAACCCTTATAAGTCTGTGTTTGACCACCAACCCGCCTGTTGGTAAGCGACGATGTGGTCGAAGATGAACTAAGTTGAGTTCCAAGGTAATGCAAACCATCACTTAAAACTAGGTGAGATTATGGCCACTTTACAAAGAAAACGCAGTAAAAACCTCGTAGTTCTTTATCTAGCTATCTGTAATATAATAAAAGAAGAAGCCTTTATGGAATCAACGCAAAGACCAAGCTTTATTGGTCCTGATACGACTGCGACTATATTTCTCTGAATTATAATATTAATTAGGGTTACGAGTAGATAAATCACGAATCCTAATTAATATTATAATTCCGAGGAATACAGCCGCAGTCGCATCGGAACCAATAAAGCTTCGAGGTTTAAAAATGAATACATTCGTCTCGATGAAAAAACTTCGCTTGCGCGATTCAGAACTACCTGCATTGTAACTGTCAGTCCATAAAAAACGTCAAAAATAGCATAAAAATAAATCAAAGCCATGAAGAAGTAACTTTGTCTCTCCTAGATATTTGTCGCGTTATCACGGCTATACGGCTGAACGGATCTTGATAAAGTTTAATAAGTAGTATCACAAGGACATAGCAGCGTTTTTATGTACAACGAAGTCGCGGGTAACGACTAGTTGTAAAATGAAATAGAAATCCGTGTCCCTGTCTCATAAGAAATAGCGATCTCACTTATTATAGCCCTAACGGCAACTAAACAACTTTAAAACAATCCTAACATGGTTTACACAATCTCCAAAAGAAACATTCATCCTTAACAGAAACATCCCCAATTGCCCGAGGCCTCACGGTAAACATAATTTATCAAGGATCGTTTCACACGGGCCGTTTAAAAACTCTCGCCGGGGTAAATACATCAGATCGACGTTGGGCTCAAAATTTATCGCCCCCTGTAGATACACTCGGACAGGTATAAACGAGTTGCAGTATATACGGAAGTGCTATACGGTTCGCGGCGATATAGTAAAGACGATAATAGCTGACGGTAATAAGTTACTTTTTTCGTGGCTAAGGATGGGATTTATAACCATTTTAGTCAAATTATCATCATTGACCTAGCGTAGCGTAGGTCTCTTCTCTTAGTTTTGCCCTGATGCCGAGGCACTAGAATACGGCATCGGTATCCCCTACCTGTAGTAAGAGCCTACTAAAAGGGAATCTCTGGGCTCGAGGGTGGTTACAGGTGGCGCTCTAACCATCTACCTAAGCGAGCCCTAAGCTGCTGTAGGATTAGGCTTCTTAAGACAGCTGCTACCTGTCCCGGAAGGAGCTGAATCGTGTTGCTGAAAGCAACAAATGAAGCAATGAGCAAGCATGAAGGCTTCGGTTCGTTGCCTTGGAGATCCCGGAGCCTTCGGTCAAGCACCAAGGCAGGCCACCGGGGGGGTTTTAGTGTCCCAAATAACCTGGCTGCACCCCAAAGCATGTATGTTGTGAACATTTACCTTCGCGGAAAAAAAAGGTCACTTAGTCTACGGCAACTAGTAGGATTTGTATTTATATGTTTGTTTTATATTTGTTTGACGATGATTTGGGAACCGTTGATCCACATTTCATTTCAATAACAAAAACATAAGAGCAGAATCGGTCCAAAGGCTGTTAACTTGTAGGGGCCGCGAGGAGATCTCGGTTCGATGCTACTTTTACGATTATAATGTTTAGCCAAACCATAATCATTTTAGTGAATTTTTAGTGAAATTGCAGCTGCTAATAGCGGAATCACATTATTTGAAACTGGCCACACCGACTACGCCGCCAGTCATAGATAAAAAAACTGAAGATTTTATAGACATTTTTAGGTCACCCAAATTCCGCGAAAATTGATAGCCACGGTCTAAAACTAATAAGGCTAAGTTGCACCATAATTCCATTTAAGTTACTGTTATAGTTAAATTAATTATAACCTAATCCTTAACCATGAAGTTTATCCAGCATTTTCGTCATTTCCGAATGATTTCCAAATGTCGTTTCCGTCATTTTGACCATAGTTAAAATGATGCTACACATGTTTCTACTTAACGGGAGTTTTAACGGCAGTTTAAAGTTAACCTAGATGGTGCAACTCAGCCTTAGAAGTGCCTTTCTTTACTACAGCACTTAACTATCTTTATGTGAAAAGAAAATATCAATACGTTATCCTTCGAATGGAGTGTTGGGGGGTGATTGTGGTATCTCTCTCTCTCTCTCTCTCTCTTTCTCTCTCTCTCTCGCAATTTTAAAGAAGAGAAGAGAGATGAGTAGAAATTTAATAAAATGAATACCCCTACACCGTTTTTCAAGTACTTTGTCGTATCAAGATTTCAGTAATAATTTTCCAGATCACAAAACTTTAAATTTAACTATAGTGTTTTGCATACTTACTCTATTATAGTTTGTTCGCGTTCCTGAAACCCGCAATCTATTTTAAGTGAACAAAACACCACTAAAACCGTCTTCTTGCATAATATAGAGAACTTTACCGTCGAATATGCTTATGAACGTTTGGTCTAAGTTTTAAGCGTTCCTTTATGAAAGTGTTACGAGGTGGTTGAAACTACTCCGCGCAAAATTACTGGTTATTTTTGCTCTGGAAGTTGGTAGAGAGAAGTGTAGAGCTTTATTGTCAAAAATGAATTAAAGTTTATTTGCAATGAAAATTATAATTATTAGTATGAACTAAAACAATTAATGAAAAACAATAACAAATAACTTTAATAAATACAGAATCATATCTACAAGCCTCTTGGTGGAGGAAAAAGTGACTACAAAGCGGATAGCATTGCCACGCTGGATGGCAATATTAAGAATAGAGTTTATGTAATAATAGGTGGCAAACAAGCGACGGGCCTCTTGATGGTAAGTGGTCACCGCCGCCTATAGACACCTCCAGTACCAGGGGCATTGTCAGTGCGTTGCCTACCATTGAGTACTCTATTCGCCCTGCGTTTGAAGCAGTCCACATTATATTTCGGTGGAAAATACCGAATGGGGTAAGCCATATACCGCCGTCTTGTCCATACAAAAAGCATATTCTGATAACCATCCCTTAATGCTATCCGATTTCGATGTTTTTTTTTTATAATTATGTAATCTACACCGCAGAAAACTATGCCTTTATGTTGTGATATTTTTGTCATTTCGCATTATCTTCGTTGTTAGAGGCACTTAGTGACAATTTTTTTGCTCGAAAATACGACAAAGAAATGTACTTGTTATTAGAATACCATACACGTATTTCGAAAAAAACAATACATAGCGGCATAGATTATAGATTATCAAAGCCATTAACACTATAAGCAAAAGACTTTGCTAAGATTTAGGAGGTGATAGCAGACTACCCCCGAAACGAAACTTTCATCAAAAAGTTAGGAAAGTTCACTATCTCTTTCTACCGCACGCACGAGAAACAGAACGACAGCTATACAATTTCAAATATCGAATGCCCAAAACCTCGCGGAAGGACGTCTCTTCCTATCCTCTTAATTTTTTGCCCGAAATAGGCTCCAGCATTCTGATCATTCGTCGCCTCCGCCAAAAGTTTGGCCAGGTCCCAGCACAGGTCGTGGGCGGCCGATCCCCACGGACGTGAAAACGGCCTCAACCCGAACTATACCGAAATAAATAATTATTTTTGATAACAACAGGGTTTGCTTTTTACAAGAGTAAGTGATGCAAATACGGTTGCTTAATAATTATTAGTTTTTATTATTATGTTACTTAATAATTATTAGCTTAAGTGGGCGTTAGTATTAATTTAGGTATTATTTATTGAGTTCCAATATACATGACATATAGTTTTTTCCTTTGTAAATTGTTCATAATAAGTCTCTATGTGAAATTGTGCATAGTGATTAGCGTAACGCTTCTTAAAACTGCGTCCAGAACCGCTTGAAGACGAGTAGCTGCGTCCTCTTAGTATATTCATTATATTCATATTCATCCGACAGATATTCAATTCCCTTTATTAGCTTGGGCCAATGCTAAGTAACAGGAATACAATGGCACAAACATACAGAGGAATTCTCGCATTCTACTCGCCGCGCGGACCGCTAAATGGCGCGGACTCCAAAACTACGGATATTCCACTCTATGTATCTACATATAATGACGGTAGGTATGTCTGTACTCAGTTGCCTACTTGGAATTTTAATTTGGGTAGAAGGTTCTGTGGCAGGGTATTTATTTGGAAATGAGACACCCCATCTCACCTCTATAGGAGTTGATTTTCGAAAAATCTTAAGATACAAACGAAGGGTGAATAGAGTCCTTGAAGGTCGAAGGCAGAGCACTGACAATGCCCCTGGTATTGGAGGTGTCCATAGACGGCGGTGACTACTTACCATCAGGAGGTCCGTCGCTTGTTTGCCACAAATTATATATAAAAAAAAGATATTTATTTATTTTTTATGCATAATACAGAAAACGAGTTTAATTGGCTTAGTATGAAGATTTTATTTGCTACAAACTTTGGAGGTGCATTTTACCCTTTCGCAAATAACCGTTTATTTTTCACCTAGATCCTTTGAGGAGTTTTAGGTCCAAATTTCACGTCTCTATCATAAGCTGTTTGATCTATGCATTGATACCTAGAAAAAGGCTTGTTCTTTTACGCATATAGATTATTATTTGATATTATGAATGATTTTACTAAGAATTACTCGAAGGTTAGAAATTTGCGTTTCGATTTCTAAAATCCAGAGGATTTAAGAAAAATTATAAGTGTATCTGTCCTCGCCACACTCATTAATAATCAGATTAAATTAGCAGGATGCTCTGATAGGACTATAATATCTGTTAGGTTCCTGAGAATATCCTTATCCTTGACTTGCTTCTTTTTTTGTGCAAGTCAAGATGAGGTCGCGCGTGTCACGCTCAGAGTTGTTTGATAAAGGTCACCGAATGTGGTTGAAACTATAGTTGGAATAACCGACTCAATTTAACGTGAGTATTCCCGTTTTATTAAAACAAAATGTGTTAAAACCACATCAGTTTTCATAGTAAATTTAATTGACTAAAACAAGAATTTGTCTAAGCTGCCGCAAAATTTAAGCATAGGCTATGTACTTTCATTCCATTCATTTTCTTCCTACAGCTTTATTCTGGCAAATAAATGTTTCTAATAGTCGGGGAAGACGAATGGTGTTAAGTGTGGCTAAAAGCTGTGGCTTAGTAAATAGTAAAAACGTACTGATTTTACGAGAAAACAAACACCAAAAGGCGGAAGAGGAAAACGATGAAAATGCGGCGAGAAAACCCGACTATTTCTAGAACTTAGATATTTTACGAGCATTTCATCACATATTTAGATGAAAGTAGTGTTTACCTTATCATCTTATTAAAACTATCTAGACTATCTAGATATCTAGAAACAAAATATATTGAGATAAAATTATACAAAAAATATTGAACTGTTTGATATTTTTTTTATTTCTTTTGATCATTCTTTCTCGTTTCGTGATTTTCACAGCCATTATTCATCTTGGCATAGCAAGCAACAACTAGTATTAATTTTTTTTTTTTTTTAATATGACGGGAATACTCGCGCTCAATTGATCCAATTTAGCGCGAGTATTCCCGGTTTATTTGGTTATTCCGACTTTAGGTTCAATCAAATTCGGTGATCTTTTATCGTTAATTAAATAAACTCTTCCAAGATTTTTTTAATATTAAATTGAAGTCATGATCATTTTCTTTCTTATTTATCTAATATCACCATCGTTTAATTTTTATTAACCTAAAATCAACACTAGCAAATCACTTATTTATTACAAACTAGCTGCGCACCACGGTTTCACCCGATATTCTACAGAAATGAATATTTTTCTGGGATCAAAAGTAGCCAGTAGTAGTGGTTATGTAATAACCAAGGAAATAAGCTACCCTCATAACACATTTACCAACTACACTTTACCAATTGATTTTTTGATTTGATTTTGACTTTTCCATGATGGCCGTCACATAAATCATCAATATGGGACGGTATGTCTCTAAATAAAATAAACATGATTTACAAAAGACGGACAGACGATGTGGCGCAACTCTCGTGGTTCTTTATTTTGCTTCGTAACCTTAAAAATTTACCCAGTGCCACCTGATCTGACTAATTTTCTATAGCTAAAAACGAGAAAGTAACGATTAAATGTCCTTGAACTGACTTGAGCGTGACTTTTTCTCAAAGTATTGTTATTATTATATGCTTACAAAAAGTAATTTCTCCGAATTTCAACAACCCTTGCGATACTCTGAAGTTCTTTGCTCGCTCACATGTAACTCATACATTTACGATGTATGAGCATCTGACGAGGAATTCAAATAAAAAAATCTTCGGCTCATTATTAGCTCAAATGAAAAACATGGAAACCCGTTTGATGTTCTCAAAAATATAATTCGGAAATGGGAAAATGCTTTTTGTTCGATATGTTCCTTAGAAATGTGGCCGATATCCGGCCATTTATGACTGCGGTTATTTTTTTACTCTCAAATAAACAGCTGATCAATATTTTTACCTAAATAGTGAATAATAAAGACATGAGATCGTTTTTAGATAGTTTTTATTACAATTATTGCAGGAAAAATAGCAATTTGTAGGAAAATCAGCTAGCACATCCAATAATCACGCACCTGACTAGCAATCTCACCTTAAGAATTTGCAATTTACTAGATTTACTAGTGTTTTTAAAGTACACAGATAAGGACTAGAATCTTCAGAATAATGAAAATTACTAAACAGTGTCACAATTAGGGTTAGCATTTAATTCAATACCATATTATTATATTGTGTCTATTAGCAAAACGCGAGTAGCTAGAGTTCGCTTTTTATCTAGTTTGTCCTTATGGCCGATTTCCATCCGGCTAAATCTCATCCGGCCAAGCGGCCTCCGCACATCCCTGATCCTCGTCTTTGATCTTGCGCGGATTATACTTCCACCGATACGCTCGTGTTTCCACATACTTCCCGTTCATGGATTATGCCGGTTTCTTTCGAAAATAAATATGTGGAATTGGATCAATTTCCGCGGGTCTGAGCTCAGGTGAGTCGTCACTTTGAACGCGGTAATCTTGAATCAAAATATTGTTGTGAGTAATGGGATTTACGATGTTACCCCGAAATCTCGGTGTTTGACTCGGGTAATCATAAAAAATACTGGCGAGGTTAAAGTATATCATTGGTAAGTCTAAGACTGGGTTACACCATAATCCCAGTTAAAGTTAAGCTTTTCCAGCATGTGTGAACCGTCATTTTGACCATAGTTAAAATTGTGCAACAAATTTTTCTGCTTAACGGGAGCTTTAACTGCAGTTATGACAATTAATTATAACAGTAATCTTAACTGGGATTGTGGTGCAACCTAGCCTTATTAATATTTGGGTGTCTTTATAACTTCCATAAGACTCGCAAGTAAATTTTTCCACTTCCAATGTAACCTAATGTAATTTTAACTGAGTATTTTGTACTCTGCAGGCAGCAAAAAATATTTTCATTTTAGTTTAGTCCAGTCGCACCTCCATGAGCACGACGTGGTCTCCTGTAATTGGGGGTGCACCCAGCTTGATGCCTATGTTTCATAATGTGAATGTAATGTGTAACTTCTGTTGGGGATCCATATTCTATAAAATAAAATAAAAATAAAAAACCTGCCGCGATCAAATCCAAAATAGCCATAATTATAATATTATAATTAATTAGTTAATAATAGATGCATGGAAAGATGTCTATATAAAATCACCTATATGAGTATTTAAAAATTGTTTAATGGACGGGAAGGACTAATCCCGAAGATACGGCTACAGTTTGGTAAAATAGCGCTACACCACTAAAGATAAGTACGTTTTGGAAAAACAAATTGATTTTGAGTTTAAGTATTCCATAATGTACTGTTATCATTTTTCTTATTTTTTTATGTTTTAGTGTGGTTGTCATAATAACTCATCGCTATTCTGTGAATATTTCAATCGGCTACCTTTTGCGGTTCAAAAGATACAGCCCTAAATAGGTGGGACAGTCAGCCAGACAGCGTGGGATTAAATAATTGGTACTCGTAATAAAATTTTGTCTCGTTGTGTCCTTCGGTTGTGGAACCCTAAAATGCAAATATTCACCTGAAAATCTTTTTAGAAACCCATTGGGCAACTGTAATGTAATTTTTGTTTTAATATAACGGGAATACTCACGTTAAATTGAGTCGGTTATTCCGACTATAATTGACAAAATGACTAAATGTGTCAAAACCACGTCAGTTTTTATTGTAATGTAATTGTATATAGAAAAAATATTCTTGCTATTCTACTTAAAGCAAGTGTACTTTTTTACTTGACTAACCACAAAGGAGGGTATTGTTTTTGAGGTGTGTACTAGTATTTTTGCGTTTTCCTATATTACCTCCTGTAGTTTAAACGGGTTGACCGATTTTGACATTGGATTCCACTTTATAAGGTGGGTTTTTTTTTCCATAATATTTATTATTATATAATATAGATTTACAATAAAATATAATAAATTACCCACCTAATTTTAAAGCCCCTGTGGTGGAGACGAGAGTGGCCAATTGGCATTGCCAAACAGCGTGGCAATGCTAAGTTTTTGCCCAAAATAGGCCCCAGTATTCTGGTCATTCGTCGCCTCCCGAACGCTTAGCCAGGTCCCTATACAACTTAATAATAATACTTGTTAAGAATCCTTGGGGCGTATTTAGTTCATTCATAAATAACAACTAGTCATGAGCCAGTCTTACTCAGGACTCAACAAGGGCTTAACAAATAAAGGAGTTTCCACCCTGACCTTTCAAGTGCTCGCTTCGGCTAATGAAAGGGCGTGTGGAGTAAATAGCTTTTTGGACATACGGATGGGAAGTTACACGAACATGACTTATTAGAACTTTGGTACGGGATTACAGTTTGGTCAACATTGTTTGGTAAAATCTCGTCTAAAAGCCAAATACAATAATCATATTAAAAAACACCCACTTGCAATCACATGCTAAATATCAATGATAATACATATTGTAGTGGGAGAACTCTTTTGCAAAAACGATCGGTGCAAGTACCACTACTTTTCCAGTTATTTAACTACCAATCAGTAGTGTGCAAATATTACAGAGTTCCGGAATGAAAGGAAATTACTAGACATACTCAATACTCAATACATTTATTGCAAAAATTATGTAAATTACATGCAGATCTTAACTTTAATAATAATAATAAATAATGACAGACAACCTTTTACAGTGTACTTAAATTTTAGATTAGATTTAAGATATGGGTCAAATGTGCCTGAAATAAAAAATTATAATAATTATAATTAACTAGCATATTTTAAATAAGTACTCATAATGACCCTGATTGGCTATGGCAATATCGTGCGGAGCGGGTCAATCTATTCCACAATAGTTGTCACAAAGAGATTTAGCATCTAATATTATTCTCAGGGTGACGAGCGCATTGCATTGCCGCGCTTGGTTTTAAATTCGTGAAGTTCAGCATTCCGAGTGGTTTATGAATTCCTATGCGCGAGCGGGATATTACCTTCAGGCAAGTGACTTGCTCACCATTATAAAGTTTCACTATAAGACCCACACGAAAATCGCAATAAAAACAGCTGTTATTATTAAATTTTATTATTATCAGCTGTTTCATATAATTTGTCAAAGATAAAATACTGTTCAAATACTGTTCAAGGATAATTATAATTTTAAATGACATATATTTCCAAGGAGCAGTTGATTTTATTTCGAGATTTCTCGAGGTTGGCATCCTTGTAAAAGTTGCATAAAATTATGTACAATGTTAATTATTCTAGGAAAAAAAATCTGTCATCTAACAATAGATGTAAATCATACTAATAATCAGAGCAATTCGAACATAATTGCGCATTCGCTCATAAAGTGAGCAAACAAGCCACTTCTCGCGAGCAATGAGCATCGATTACCATCGGGCAACTCGATGGCTCTTCAATCTCATGCTCAAATATACAGTTAACGATGTATCCATCTATAGGAATTAGTTTACCTGACTTTCAATAAACAGATCTTGTTTTAGATTTTATAAAGGAGGTTTTGAATATGCATGTGTTGTTTTGAAACATTCTCATATTCTATAAAATATTTAAACAAAATTAAATGTCATCTAAAATGTTTTACTCTCGTTTTTCAAGTTTCTCCGCACTCTTACGAGATAAAAATGATATTTTGTAATGTTTTTTTTTTTTTCTTTTATGACGATTATTCACGGTAATGTTCTTATTCTTTATCTTTTCATTACATTTGAAAAAGTGGCATCTTTTGCTTGAAACAAAAGATGCCACTTCACGTTCTAATATTCAGTGACAAAACAATACATAGGTGCTATACAGACAAGCGCAAGACAAGTGACAAGGATAGAAGAGGTCAGAATAATTCTGCGAAAAGACACCGATTTTTCTCCGGTCGTGTGTTGTGGTTATTATTGCCGGACCAGGTTGTCAAGTGAGCCACCGGTATTTCTCTGTTGAAACGTTATTGGCACCGACAGTGAGATACATTAAAGATATATCCAATAGAATAAAATAGATATATCCATAGATTTATCGTGCATGCGATAAACTGTTAACTGTTATAACTGATAAGAAAACTGTTATCATCCCCTAAATTATATCAATATAATAATATATTATATAATATTTTTTTTGGTTACAATAGCTTTGATAAATAATAATCTACACCGATACGTTTTGCTTTTTCAAAAAATACTTTTGGTATTCTAATAAATGCTACTTTTATTCGTCTTAATTTCATCGCAATAAATCGTTACTTTAGGTGCCTATTACTACAAAGTTAATGCAATGATTTAAAAAAATCAAACCTATAAGCATAGTTTTTCATAGTGTAGATAGCATGGAAAAATTAGAGCATTTAGGGATAGGACATAGTTGACGCTTTTTGTATGGACAAGACGGCGGCATACTTTAATCTGAAATGAAAAAAAAAAATCTGAATGCAATATGTGGTCTATGCACTCCGGGCATAAAGTGGATTCTGTCGTTGGAATCCTCTTGCTAGGCTACAGTAGGTAATATAGGAACACACAAACATACACACTCACAAACACCCCAGCACCTTTATATGTCTACCGTCGTGGGCAGCCGGGTAGTAAAACCACCATAACACGAGGTTGTCATTACTATTTTATACATAAGTCACTTCCTTTCCTAAATAAAAGTAACACGCATTCCTTACACCGCAGTACCATGACCTCCTTTCATCAATTTAAGAGAAAGCTTAAAGGCATTTGGTGGTACGTGCCAACATTTCCGTGGTCGGTTATATTTTGCGCGGTCGGTTATATTTTTTTGCCGAGGCTGTAGTTGGTCCCGTAAGTAATTTTCGACACCACGCAAGCGGGAGGGATGATCGATGACGTAACATGGCGGGGTGGGGGTAAGGTAAGAGAGTATGCGACATCAAAAATATTTCATTTGAGGGTATAATATGAAAGTATTTACAAAATTTCCATTAGTATGATCTATAAATAAATTCTTATTTGGATCTTGCAATGCTCTCACTCTCACTTTAGTGAATGAGGGAGACGAAGCAAAAAAATATTAAAAAATAAATATGCACCAACTTGCCTGAAAACCAAGATCATAAAAATTGGATCAACCGTACCAAGTTATCGTCAAATAATTAACCTAGACTAATTTGTTCTATAGGCTTTAGACCACCGGTAATCGCTTGGCTCGGTCATGGTAAAACGTATGCCAAAGTTTTCGGCGTTTATATTTTGCAGAGTGCCGAAAAACACTTGTTCGGAATGTCAAGTTACAAAATAATGATTGGCTTTTCTGGGTTTTTATTTAGTGATTCTCCATCATCACACAAAATTTTATTTAAAAAGCTATTTAGTAGTTTTGGATCCCAAAAGCGACAAAATATACAATTTTACTATGAAAACTGACGTGCTTTTGACACATTCACACCGACTCAATTTAACGTGATTTAAAAAAAAAACATTTTTATGTTTTTTAATTTTATTTTTTCGTTTTCCTAATCAAAATATACAATTAGTTCATTTAACCAGAGTATTTTAAAAAATCCTAAAAAAAAAAGATTTAACTAACTTAGTAAGTCTTGTTAAGTTTTGATCAAAAAACGAAAAAACGATGCGGATTTTTCTCGTCCGTGTACAAACACTTAAACCTAGGTATAGCTTTATAATATTTGGAGAGGGAAAAATTATACGCGAAGAATGACAATCTCATACAAAAAAGTGTACCATTAAAAACAGCGTAACACTAGATGGCGCTGACGTATTTAAAGTTTCTGTTCAAACGGGTATAAATGCCGATGAAAATATGGTTGATATAGAAGAAATGGTTAATGTCTGCAATTGAAGGTTACAGGTACAAATTAGATCGCAAAATGCGACATAAAAATATGCTTTCAAAAATAATGTCATCAACGCCATCTCTTGAGAACTTAGCGTATTTTTTCTATAATTAATAATTTTACTGATATTACAAATGTTTAAATATTCCTAACAAGTTTTTTTCTGCATGCCATTACAAATGTGTTAGCTTGGGTTTCTATTTCAAGTCAAGCAGAAATTGTAAGGATCATGTCGTAGTTTAGCACTAGCGACATCTTACGTCCATAATTATATCTGTAATTTGTCTATGATATTAGTAAGGTTATCATGTATTTGACAAATACTAAAACAGACCATGTGATAATTTTGTAGTACTATGTCAAAATAATATCTATGGCGTAAACACGCAGAAGAGATTTTTTTTTTTACTTCTAGCGTAAACCCCGCGTCAACCCCGGGCCATACTGCGACAAAAGTTTTCCTACACTTCCTTTTTCCCGTTAACCCATGCAGCAACTTCAGCGCATTGCTCAGTGCATTCACTGAGTTACCGAGTAGAAAACGTGCACCACGAGTATGTAACACAACGTCGTTTTGAATAGGCGAAATTGGTTTTGCCGACAAATAATACCGTTTATAATCGGCAAAACTATTTTTTCGACGGCAAATGTCAAATTTACATTTACAATAAATACAAAAATTGTAGATATTGGCAAATATATAATAAAAACACTTTAATTATAGTCGAATGCTATGTAAAAAGCAGCAAAATAATTAAACGAATAAATTACTGAGTTCTGTGACGCAGTGATGTGTGCGTGCAGCGGACATACAGACAAGATCTCAAACAAGATGACGTGTATTCAGTAAAGTATGGTAATACTAGCCGTTACCCGCAACTGCGTTCGCGTGGACCTACAAATGTAAATATGTACAAATGTAAACCTATGTCCGTCTCCGAACATTTATAATTTTATTAGCTATTTATAATATATGCCACAATTCAACTTTCGATCCATTCAGCCGTTTAGCTGTGATAACGCGACAAACACCCAAACAGAGAGACAGAGTTACTTTCGCATTTATAGTATTAATTAGGATTATATTATTATCTATTGTGAAAGCTTTTCTTTTGTAGATATTCTACGCGTCGGCTCAGTATTGTAAGCTGTGCACAATATACTGGAAATTCCTATTTTTTAAATATTGTGAACTGAACTTTTAGATACCCACAGGAACTTTTAGGTTGCTGAAATCTGAAATAGACAGTACTTGTTTATTTTATTTGAAGATTGCGCTCGCTGTGCTCGCACGATTTCACGCAGTTTAGTTTTTGTGTTTTTTTTTTAAATTGTAATGGAAACAATATTGTGTTCTGTTTTAAATCGTAATTAATAAAATTAAGGAAAAGCAAAAGTTCTCCTAGATTTAATTGCACATTTATTATTATTTTTTTAATTTTGTGGCGAAACAATAGTAAAGATGAAAACACTAATAAAGCATATAGAAAATAAAATATCATTATACATTTTTTTTTTGCTATCATATTTTTAATAACTATCTGCGCCCTGCGGCTTCAGCTGTGTGTGAAATCGCTCAATATGTCAGATATCGTAAATATCGTCGGGATAAAAAGTAGCTTCTTACATTATTCTCCGACCTTTGAACTTTACTATATTTGTGTGATCCGATTGCAGGACGAGACAACAAAACCAATGCAATTGTAGAAAGGCGTGAGACGGAGAAGTTAATTCTACGAAACTGTTCTCGACTGCATTGGAGGACGTTCTCAAGCTCTTGGACTGGAACGGATTCGGCATCAACATTAATGGCGAATACATCACTCACCTTCGTTTTACCGATGATATAGTAATCATGGCAGAGTCGCTAGAGGACCTCAATTTAATATGCTCAACGACCTCAGCAACCGTTTCCCAACAGGTGGGTCTAAAAATGAACATGGACAAGACGAAAATCATGTCGTATGCCCATTTTGTACCCGTATCGGTAGGAGTTGGGAACGATGCCCTCGAAGTAGTTGACCATTATAACTACCTTGGATAGACTGTCCACTTTGGTAAGTCCAACTTCAACAAAGAGGTCACCCGAAGAATCCAACTCGGATGGGCAGCGTTCGGGAAATTGCATGATATCTACTCGTCCAAAATCCCGCAGTTCCTGAAGACAAAGGTCTTCAATCAATGTGTGTTGCCAGTGATGACATAAGGAACCGAAACGTGGTCCTTGACCACTGGCCTCAGAGTCACACAGCGGGCAACGGAGAGAGCTATGCTCGGAGTTTCTTTGCGCGATAAAATCCGAAACGAGGATATTCGTCGAAGAACCAAAGTCGCTGATATAGCTTTCGGAGTGTGCAAGTTGAAGTGGCAATGGGCAGGCAAAATCACTCCATGAACCTATAACCAGTGGGGAAGAAAGGTTCTTGAGTGGCGACCATGAACTGGAAGACGCAGCGTAAGTAGTCCTCCCACTAGGCGGACCGACGACATTTTAAAAGTCGCGGGCAACTGGTGGATGCAAGTGGCCCGTTGTCGTTCGGTGTGGCGCTCTAAGGGGGAGGCCTATGTTCAGCAATGGACGTCTTATGGGCGATGATGTTGATGATGATGATATTTGTGTAAAAATTCAGGTGGATCCGTTGCTGTGTGAAAGAAGCATGAAAACCAATATTGGTAAGGGTTATTGGCTGATCCAAGCCAAGATCTGAGAGTCTTCAAGAACAAATCGACGTTATATGTACATTTTTATGTTTGTCGATTTGTGGATATTTGTCCGACAATAACTCTCGTGAACCAATAATTCAATCTCAATAAAATGATGGGGGTATGTAGTAACTACTGGTTATCCGAGTACGGACAGGCCTATAACTGTAACTATAATGATTTTGATATTACAAAAATGATTACCCGGCTGGATTGAATTCTCATCCTTCTCAATTCTCTGGGCGCTGTAACGCAAAATAGATATTCGAGTTTCCATTGAATCGATGCCAAACCTATTTATTTTGTGGATTTACCTAAGATCAGCTACAATGAAACTTCCAAATTCAAGGAAGTCTAGAATCTTCTACATGCTATTTAATAAAGGGTACTAGGGTGTTGACTGTTGATCCAACTCTTATGCCTTAAACCGCGGATAAGAAGCCGTCACGCGATGTTTACACCAAAACGTCGTGTTGAATATTGAATTTCAAGTTATATTGCGTTAAGTGAAGCACTGCCATCTCAACATTCTCAGCTTCCTCTATACTCAATGATTTTGAGGTCTGCAAATAAGGTAAATACTGAAAAATTAGCCAAAAAACTAAATTTTATTTTGGCACTAATCACAGTTAACATGGCGTAATAATCACATTGAAATCCTATTTAACTGATATTACTCAGTATAGTAATAGTCATTACTCATGGCCATGAAACTTGCCAAAAACTCGTAACAATAAAATCTACATTTATGGCTTAATTAATAGCATGTAGATTTTTTATTTTTTTTATGATGTTACTGATGAAGTTTCCGAAGTATTAAATCCTCATTAAATCAATCTCGTTTGCAAATGTAATAAAATTTCTGAACTTTAAAAAAAAGGGAGGCTTTTCTAAATTTATCGTGAAATATTTGTAGCCTCCGAGTGCATGTTTGGATCTTATAACATGTAATAATTTTGAGTGTTCTTTAGTATATTTTCTCTCATGGACCCTGTGAGAGAAAATTGCATAATTTCATTCTAAATACGTCTCGTTTACATCTTTTCAGTGTGTATAATTATACTTTTTTCAATAAATATATTTTTTATTTCATATTTCTTTAAGTTGTGTAGTTGGTTTGGTACATTATTAAAAAAATACGTCCAAAGAACAACATTCTGAAATAGCACGTACCTAGCTATCGGGGATAAACAGCGTAATATCTAGGAAGTAAATCCGGTCAGTTCGGTGTTTTTAATTCATACGAAAAAGTTGTGGTGTGGTGTACACGCCCACTCACCGAGCTAGATAAATTAAAAAATAAAAAGAGGAAAAAACACCAACAAAATTCGGGAAGCGTTTTATGTACGGAACCCAGTTTATACCCGTCTGCCGCGACCCCCGTGGTCGTAAATTACGGAACGCTACCCAGTTTTGGCATCCATTTTTTCGGTGCCCTGTATGGACAGGGGCTTTTTAGATAAGGTACGGGTTTATGAAATGTTGATAAGGAACCTTGACCAATGGCGGTATCTTTTGGATGCAGAACATACTTAAATTCAAGAATACAATTTTGTGCTTCTTCCTGCATTTGGCAAGTAAAAATCCGGCGCGCAATCTATACTGTGCTTTGTGGTGCTTTTACTCTGTAATCTATATACAAAGGAGAGGTTTTTGTATTTGTTCCTACTAAATCTATAACTGGTTCAAGTAGCTTTTGTTTTTCTATAACCCTCACCAACAAAACCTTTACTTTAGAGAAAATCATGATAATTATAATCAAATAGATTTAAGCCTAGTTTAGTTAGTGTAGCCATACACGTTCGTAAATTCCGCCCTCTTTAACAAAATTTTGTAAACATATCAAAATACAAATCACAACAATAAAAGCACATTTGCAGCGAACAACTTTCCACACCATAAAACGTCCCATTTTAATTCTAAATAACCAATTAAGTTTTTAACACATAATTTCAAGCAACGTTATTATTGTACAAGCTCAGCATCATCCCAGATTAACGCAGATTAATTAAGAGCTTAGCTCGACTGGCCAAGTGGCTGTGTATAGTTTTCATAGGTTATGAAATAATAACTTGTTAAGAACATGTCGGGCCACGCTTAGTAGGGTTCCGTAGGTGTGTAGGATGTTTGAAGTTTTTATCCGTTATTACAGCATAACTCAAAAAGTAGTTATCACATGTTGCCCGAAATAATTTGAAAATAAAGTTTTTACTAAGATCTATCAACATGGAAGGGGGGGGGGACACCACTTTGTCGGCCCATATTTCGCAAGCAGTACGTTTGATAAAAAAATGGTACAGGAAACCTTAATATCATTTTAAAAGCCATATTCAATGATACCCCACATGTGGGGTAAAGGCGAAATTTTTTTTTTATCCCCACTCACCCACTCCACGTATGACAGCCACCCCATTAATCTAAAATTATGTTTTTTTAATTCTGTCAAAATTGTCACCTTACAAAGACCTATTCAACGACATCCAATATGATGGTGTGCAGCGAAATTTTTTTTTTTACCCCCCCATTACATGTATGAGAGCTACCCTTATTTTACAATAAAAAAGTTTTTTTATTTTTTGAGACTGTAGGTCTATACTTAAACTATCGTTGTGCAAAATTTCGTGCATGTAAGTTTATAACTTTAAAAGTTATAAGGCTGTAAAGGATTCAGACAGACAGACTGACGGACAGACAGACGGACATGACGAACTTATAAGGGTTCCTTGTAGTACTACGGAACCCTAAAAAGGAGCATGTTAAATTTTGTAGGTAAGTTTGGCTCCGCAAATTCTGCGTAAGTATATTTATGAATATGTGTAAGTATATTACACAGTAAAATGCAAACAAAAATTGCTTTTTCTTAGCTTTAAAAACATAAATGTTAAGATGGATTCACTAGTATTAAGGATAAATTATTTCTTGTGTAAATCAAACCCATCAAGAAAGAAAATATTAACTGATAGCTGATGCCCGCGACTTTGTGCGCGATGCAAGCTCGGCCTTCTAAACTCGACCTCGCTAAACTGTCCATACAAACTTTGTGAATATTTTAATACCCTCCAATTTTCAAATTAGGCTTAGGCTTAGGCTGTACGTTGCATCTATCACTCAAGAAAAAGCCTTTTATAATAGGTATAGATAAGCAATCTTAAGCATAGATTTTAAATTAGTAATAAAACACAGACTTCAATTTAATTAATTTTACTCACTATATGTGTAATTGTACTCCATTTTGAAAATTGTAATAAATAAATATTATGGGAAAATATATTCATGCACACACACAAACTATGAATATGAGTAGAAAAATAGCTATAAATAGAATTTAATTTTAATTTACTTTTAAATTCTGAGTACAACATTAATCGTTATTTTGAAAATTTTGCTTGCAATAAGTGAAGATTATCACGAATGAGAGCGAATTATGAAGCAAACATGCTCAGGCATGATACTAAAGATTGAGCCACGTTCTACATTCTCCTTTAAATTAGTTTGCCACCATTAAAACATTAATCCGGTAAGCAGGAATAATCTTCAAGATCATTTATTTTTTAGTATTATGAAAAGAAGTCTGGCTTATCGTAATAAATCTGTTTTGTGTTGCCATAATCCTAGTGAGAATTTAGATTATCTTGTTTTTTATGTAATGGTGTATTAGGTACGTTTTTAGGTCTACTTCTAGACTTTTAAGCTGACGTTTTAATTGGTGCGCGTCACAATGTTTTTTTTTATTTTTATTTTATTTTATGATGAACAATAAAAACCGTGAAATAACAATTTTTTGTAAGGTATATGATAGGTAAGATAAGGCTGATATTTAAATCGTCAGACATTCGTCGTCAGACATTCGTCGTCAGACATTCATCGTTTATCTGAGGAATAAATATGGCGGTTTAATAGCTTTTGTATAGAAAATATCATAATTATTGTTCCACAGATAACAGCTATCTGACGATTGAAAAAATAGCCCTAAGCCTAGTACATTGAATATATAATTACATGTAGAACAATGTTTGCAAGTCAAGTCAAATCATTTCTATAGCACAAATTTTTTAAATTTTGAGTTCTTTATTTTGTCCTTAGTCTATTGTACAATAAAGTATCAATTATTTTATCGCTTCATAAGACATTGAGTTTGTAACAAGACACTACAGACGAATTTATAATCAGACGGAGAAAACTGACAGTAAGCTGACAGAACGAAACGTCACTTGTCAAAATAATGTTGCCAACATTCAAACCGTAGTGATGATCTGGTTCAAGATGTGTCGTCCACAAGAACCAAACTATATATTAAATAAATATTAAATGTTTTAACATGATTAAAGTTTTAACAAATTCACTACTTTTTTTATAATTAAAATACGTCTTTAATAAAGACTTTAGAATTTTAATTTATAAAATAGTTCACTGAACTAATATGATTGAATGAAAACTAAATATGTTTACCAAATCACTATTATTATTTTATGAAAAAGTGTCAGCAACCGTAATTTCATTCTAGTCCGTTTGATTAAAAATTCGATTGATCCATTTTTTCCAATATTTTTTTAGTAATAATTTTGCATACCATTGTGCTAGACCATGGTGGTCTCAATTCTGCTGTCTCAATGTTAACACCCCCATGTCTCCGCAAAATAAATATTTAGAATTTGAATTATGAAATTTGTTATGAAAATATAGGGGAAGTACGTACAAAACGGCATACTGTTTTCTATTTGCTTCATATTTTATTTATTTATGTATTTAGAACAGTCAAATTTCGCAGTAACAAACATTAATCTTTTATCTAGAGAATCACCATGCAAAATCAACAATAAAAACAAATAATTACGAGATAATTAGTCTTAAGCAGAGATCAATCGAAAACCATTTTGTCCATACCATACGGACAAAATGGAAAGGTTTTAATGGACAAAATGGCACACCTATTACTAATCAACAATTTAAACGCAAATCGCGCAGATTTTTTTTTTGTTCTTTTGGGCAGATCAGCACACTTAGCATGAGCCCAATAAGAACAAAGCATGCACTGTAACCAGCCTTCTCAAGGTTTTGAGCGAAAAAAGAGGACGTTATCAACAAATGCACGCACAGTCATCAGCTTCTTCATCGACTCTTCACTCCAAGACTGTCGGTCAGTTGTCCTGTTTAAGTAGCGTGGCATTTTGTCATGTCTAAAATATAACAAGTCATATTTTTAATAGAAAAACAGAATACCCGACTGCAAAATGTAGCGTATGTCACTCCGGACGTAAAGATAAATCCAACACCTCCCTCGTCAAAATCGGTCAAGCCGTTTAGGCTACACGAGGAAATACATGCATACACCCCAAAAGCAGTACCCTCCTTCTTGGGCAGTCGGATAATGAATAAATATTTGGTATTGAATCTCACTATTTCATTACAGATGGATAAAATGGCATACCTAATCAGCTATACCATTTTGTACATATCACACCTATACCATTTTGTCCATAGAGAGTTTTAAAACAATAAAATTAAAAAAATAATATTAAAACTGTTTATTTTGGTCAAAACAAAACACAATAGCCAGGGCAAAATGTTCTAGACTAGAAATAATACGGTACTTTCATATTTTAAAGAATATTACTTACCAAAACATAAAAAACACTTTGCTTCGAAAAAAAACTCATAACGGCCGAAATCTGTTTGAGACTGATTTAAAAAAAAATGTCTGCGCGGGGGCCTCGGTTTTTTGACAGCTTAGCGATAGACAATCGGACTACATGATGCAAAAGCCAAATTGGCGCCAAAGCCCGCCAAATTTTAAATAAAGCCGGTGTGCCGTTTTGTCCGTATATGCCATTATGTACGTACTTCCCCTAATTAGAATACAATCTCGGTAAACCCATTTACTTTACTGGTTACACTGATTCGTTTCCCACTACCCTAATCAGTTATGCAAACTGCTTTGAAGATTTAATGGTTGGTATTATAAAACTTTATGACGAATGTTATTGAAGATTCGGATTAATAATCAGTGGCGTTCTATATACAGACAGGTCGGTTTGTTAGTTTATTGAAGTGTAAATTTTATGTAAACATTAATGATCTGCCATGCAAGTATAGATAATTTCATGTAAGCTGTGAGTTTTGTTACGACAAGAGTATTATCATCCATACCATGAATGCTAGTTGAATTTTACAGTTATGCCCCTGAAATTAATTCAGATAAGAGTTAGTTGCGCAACAACAACAAAATGCAACACACATTGTTTTAGTATAAATTTTCTTAGATAACATTAAATTAAATAATATATATTTTCACAATCAAAAATAATGACCCGCTGAGAAAGCGAAGGGCACCAAATTGACCAATAATCGAGCGAGCGCGACCTTAAAACAAAGTTTACAACAACAATGTCTGCTCAGCGTCTCATTACCAAGAATTTCTATTCGTATCCCTTCACAGGGTAAGACAGTATAATCCTGAGCCAGACAAAAGCAATGAATCGGTCGATTGCTCTCGCGTCCATCCGTGAAGCGTGTACTGTAACGCTGTACAAGTATTCAAACTGTTATAGCGTTAGTGAGATTATCAGTTGTATGAAGACAATCAATCACATGTATTTCACGATCGTTTAGTGTTTGGCACTTTGGATTGGAGAAAGTAGATTAGGAACAAAACTTTTGGTCCCTATTTTTTATTGGCCTGGCTTGGAGCACAGGCAGGCCTCCCGCAAGGTGGATCAACGATATTGTAAAAGTCGCGATCGACCGGTGGGCCACCCCCTTAGACCGCCACACCGACCGACAACTTGCCATATGCATCCACCGGTTGATCGCGCCTTTTAAAACGTCGTCGCTCCAACTTGTGACCTGCCTACGCTGCGTCTTCCAGTTTGTGGTCGGTACTCAAGAACCTTTATTAATTATCGGTTATGCCATAACCACATCAGCTTGCGAACTCTGAGAGCTATATCGGTGACATTGATTCGTCACCGAAAATCTTCGTTCTGGATCTTATCGCGCAAAGAAACGAGCATAGCTCTCTCCATTGCCCCCTGTGCGACTCTTGAGCTTCTCAAAATGGCCAGCAGTTAAGGACCTCGTTTCATTTCCATATATCACCAGTGGAAACACACATATTTATGTTTTTTTTTTTAAATGAAAAAAGCAGATGACAAAGTCAATAATGGCCCCTGTGGTAAATTGTTGGTATATACCAGCACCATTATTATGTACGTTTCTAATTCTGATTATAATTTTATACCCTTCCGCTCGTTACAATTTACTCGCACCATGCACGCTCTCGCTCGCGCATTATCACTATCACAATTCAGGGATATCCATAATAAGGCCACAAAATAATGTTCAAAATAGTAAATAGTTGGTATAAAATAGTGAACTTATCACTTCGTGACTCATGACACGACACTTTTTATTTCATGATGGCTCTCCATAAAATCGGGTGGTGGTGTTCATGAAGAATACAATTTCAAATCAAATTAACGTAAAGGCGCCCAGATAAGCCTGCGTTCTTACTCCAGCTAAGTATAAGACCAGATAATCCAATACCAGACGATACAATAAGCGCCCGATTCGCCCAGACCGCACGAGCATTCGCTCCACTAATTCGGAAGGTAATTGTTCTACCACATCATAGTTTACGCGCGCTTGACGCATTCGCCTATAAGTGATTGTAATAGATTTCGGATAAGGAGATTGGGAACCGCTCGTTTGGTTGGGTGGACTAATTTGTGGGCTACGTTTGTGTGAATATTTCACATTAGCAAACCTTGGTACCTACCCTTTGATAATTAGGTATAAATACAAATCAAATACACAAACATAAAATTTAGAAATAAGTGTCAAATACAATAATCATTTTTAGCTACTACTTAAGAAAGATTTATTGTTACTAGAGAATTAAAAAAATTCAAAGAATCAAAATAAAATTTAATTTTGACCGAAAGCCTTGAATAAATCAGGATTCAGGCACTGTAAAATATATCTAGTGACAGCTTACTAGTGCATTGATATGGGCTACTGATGATAATAAAATAATTAACTAAGTTTTAGGTGTTATAATTATTTGAATTTAAATTTAATAGTTGGCAAGTAAAACTTGTTGCGGTATATATAAATATTCTAGTCTTATCTATGTCTCGATTGGCCAATCAATCGCGCTGAAATTTTTATTAATCGTAATCATTTTATTGGTATTTGCTGTTGCAGGTAATTTTAGGTTTTTTTTATGTCATAGCCATAGTAATTCCTTCTAAGCTTGTATATCAGTAAATCTAGTAATATATTCATAAAACTTATAAATGATTAGCGATATATATACATTTATTACATTTTAATCAATTGTTAGAAATGTTACATAAATGTCAAAAAAAAAATAATGCGAAAAAATATTCCGGCATTGAACACCTTGGTCCTGGCGTCGGCCCAAGGCCAGTATTGCTCTCTGTTGTCAGATAACAACCGTTGAAAAGACTTTGTGACGACCATCGACGTCTGGCTGTTGGGTGTCTGACGTCTGTGCCTTTGCGAGTTGTATCATGGCTTCCCAGACACAGGGAATCTAGGTAGGTGCTATGATTGTGAAGAATTATTTGATAGTCAAAATATAAGATACACACGTAAGTATAGCCTGAAATTATTTTGTCAATTCAACTTTCTATCTTCTGAAAACCTAATAATAATAAAACCACATGTCTAACGTTTAAAAATAACCCCAAGCCTCGCTTCAGCAAATTAAGACCTTGAATTCAGACGTACAGAATATGAAAACCAATTTTCACGTACGCGGTAAATCCTGTACAAGATTGGGGAATAATTATATTCATAGCAATATACATAATATATTTATAGAAATTAATTTACGAAGGCACCTTTGGGCTCCAAATTTAGTCGTTTATGGCAAAATCGTTGAAGCGTTTGATTGTACCTGCCAATCCTCTTATGCCATAACATGATACGAGTGAAAACATAATTTTGATTAAAATAAGAATATTGTGATTTACCGACGACATTGTGAAAGTCGTGGGCAACCGGTGGATGCAAGTGGCACATTGTCAGTCGGTATGGCGGTCTAAGGGGGAGGCCTATGTTCAGCAGTGGACTTCTTCTGGCTGATAATGTAATGTAATGTAATTGTGATTTATATCGGTGTCGATTTTATAACAGATTTTAAACTGGAAACAATTATTATAATACATCTCCTATTACACAGGTTAGAGATGGGAAAAAAAGTTTGTTCGTTTTGTTGGTACAATTTAAACCAAACCGTACAAAATATTTTAATATCACGATATTTTATTTCAGGATAATGTTTACAATTTAGAAATAAGAGCAAAATTTACCCAACTAGCATTGCATAATATTTCCATAAATTTTATCACACGATGATACATGCAAATGGTTCAAAATATCGGTGACAAAAATATTAGAGTTTTTAAAAAGGTGTGTTCCTATATAACACGGGAGAAGTTTAATTAGTTCATTCAAATAACTTATAATTATGTGTTATTCATTATGGAAGCCTGTCTTTGTTTGTAACACGCTATTATTGCCAAAAGCATGCATCCATTTCCTGAAACCCTTTTGATATTTAATATTAATTAATCCATTATCTATGTTTCACGTTACTGAAATATCTTAAGATAACAATACTTGTATCTACAACCCCAGAGGTCTCCATAAATCCTCTGCCATTGTTAAATTCTAAACATTATTCTCAGATTTATCGTTTCCTATACAAACGTTAACAATTACTGAAGAATTGATTTTGACTAATTAAACACTTTTATTGCTTGTTTGGCTCTTGTTTGCCGGAAGGAAGGACTTGTATTGGGTAATTTATTGGTGTTTGAAAGTGCGTTTCATTTAAATGACATAGGGCTCGGTCAGGCAGATGCGGGGCGATGCGCAGTGCGTTACACGTTTTCTCCGTTTACTCCGTAAGGCAGCGCGTGAAGCAGCAAAGGGGGGACATAGCGTTTTCCGTGGCGTCGAAAGACAAATCTTGGTCGCGGAGCATGATGGGCGCGTAGAGAATGATGGCGTCTGGCAATCAGTTTTAGCAGTCTTCTTAGCACAACACAGACGAGTTTTAAAACGGAGTACGATTTTATCGACATAATAATAGAAGTAAATTGTTACTAATATTTAATATCTGATATGATTGTTAACTAGGTAAAGGAGAACCGAGAGTGTTGACAAGTGCAGCGGCACACGTGGCGGTAGCCGCAGCGTGCTCTGCCACGAGATATCAAACAAAGCGCGCATAAAAACTCTCATATATTTGCTTAAGTTTGATTTACCGGCGTGACACGCGTCCCGCGCGTCTTCCTGAACGAGCCCTTATGTTGGGCTTTGTTGAATAATTAGGTTCGCTACCTATCAAAAACCATGAAATTGTCTCCGAATAAAGTAGTTTAAAATTTGTATCACGCTGCCTTTCTGCCTCCCTTCTTTACTAATTGTAATACTACTTTCAATTCATCTATTCCCTTTTTCTACTCAACTTGTAATATCAGTTCAAGCTGGGGTCCACTTTCCTGCTGTCTTTCCTCTACTTTGCCCAGTCATTAGCGTTTGCATTGTGTTAGGCTCTCATGTCACATAAGAGCGGTACATAAAAAGTTTCGAAGCCTTTGGTTCCCGAACTAGTATAACACTGTATTTCAGAAACCAGCGTCTTATTATGTCTTAATGTCTTCGTCATCTCTCCAGATGACTGCAGTAAACGTATTATCATCTGTGTCGTAATACAAGAAACACTACTCCGTCAGACCTGTAAGTTCGAGCGAGATAGACAAATATATCACTCTATAAGAACATACGTGCGAGTGAGTTCTCGCGAGATTGAATGATTTATGATTCAACGACTCAGATAATAATTCGTTTACTTTATAGTTATCACCGCTCAAGGATCACAATTTAATTAATTTCATACCATTTTCATAGTAAGTGTGACAAAGTAATGTTGATAGCAATTACTATTCTTCTTAGTATCTTGTTTGGGATGACACTAGTCTAAGTTAATTTCCACTACAGAGAGAAGATTACCGTAAAACAAAGTTTTATAGGCCAAGTTAAAAATCCAATTTAGAACACTATAAAGCACCGTAGGCTGTAAAAGCGCAGTCATTCGTACATAAAACCCTGCCTGTCATGTGAGATGCTATCTCATGGATAGTTGAGATTCAGAGAACTTCCTAGATTCCGTTTAGTAGCAAAATGACAAAAACGCAAAATGACAAAAAGGCCTCAAACTGTCAAAAGAGCAAAATATCCAAAGAGTGTTAAATCCAGAGCTCATAAAGACCAAAGAGCAAAATGTACATAGCGCAATGCGTCCAAAATTCCAATATACCGCTGACAAGATTACTATTATTATTTAAATCCACCGAATACTGCTCCTAAGATAACAAGTATAAATTAAAATACTAAATCTTGATGTATCGATTTTTGCATGAATTAGATTTGGAAATCAAAAAAATACCCCGTTGTGTTTAGTTCTGCTTTCCTCAAAAGCTGGTAAAGACGGTGTTTAATCAAATACGTTCCGACTTTCTTCCTGAAAAGCAGAACAGGCTGTAATAGCGGCGTCATTCATGAGCACAATCTTGACTGGATCGTGCGATTCGATCTACACACGGATTAAATTGAGATCTCTCGATAACGAGGCTACTCGCCTCTATGCTGCCCTGGTGCTCGCTGGAGCTACGAAGCAAACATTTTATGAAACCAGTTTAACGTGGTCCAAACGGTGACGTCAAGCCGGAAATTCCTCAAACCGAGGGCTTCACAAAAATACCCCCATGTATGTTCTACGATTTTTCGTTGTTTAGGAGTTCTTTGTTCCTAGGTGTTCCGCCCGAGCGGCTTTATTAACTATTTTTTCGGTCAATTTTTTTTCGTCGTTCAGTATACTTAAGTATACTTTTAATTATTTATTCTTTATATTTTTTACTCTACCAAGCTTAGTACCTACTTAATTCACTGTTTTTTTTAAGCATGCCATGAGAACCAATCAACTTCCAAATAGAAGTTTCACACGAAACAATTTTGTGCTCACGATTGAAGTATGCCGTGCGAAACCGATTTCTAACGTGTTGTGCATTCGAAAATTTTAATTGTAAGCTAAATGCAACTCGCGACAATTTGTCGCACGACTTCCTCATGGTGCGTTTTTTCCGTGAAATAAATAGAGATAAGTATTTTAGTACACGTTTGTAAGTCCTGTTCAGCAAGATATTATTATGCATAAAGTGAATTTATTTGAAAGGCAGGACAATGTACCCTTTAACTTATTATTTTTGCCATCTTTCACGTTTCCAATTTTTTTATGCAGCTTTACTGATGATATGATCAAGTTGCTTGCCTGATGTTAAACGTTACTCTTGCCCATAACAGTTTGTAGCCACACAGTACTCCGAACTACAACAGCTCAAAACCATACGCGGCAATGCAATGCGCTCGTCGTCGTTATAATATTAGATGTTAACAAAAATTAAATGTAAAATTACAGATAATTAAGACATAAAAATTTGTTTTTTTCTTCGTTCTTTTCGTTCGTTCACAAAAGTAAGAAATAATAACATGAAAATTGCTTTAAAATATTGGCAATGGTATTCTCAACATATTCGTATATTTTTTTTAATATCTTCTTCTCAGTAATTTTATATTTAAAAAATGGTTCAAAGCGGCGGAATCAGCCGAGCCGGCTCTTAAATCACTGTAATTATGATGAGTAATTTTGCTTGAATACCCTTTACTCCGAGACATTATAATCTTAGCAGACTACTGTCTTTGCAGGTGTTTGAATAACTGACAAAGGTGTGGTCATTCTCCAGGCGGTCTCTGTAATAGAGTGCTATCCTAATACTTCAGAAATTATAATATTTTGTAATTTAATGAGAAACGGCTAAACGCACGTTAAAATCTAAAACAGTTGAGAATGACTCCTGACTGGTTTCGGAGCTATTAGAGCTCCCTTCATCAGGGAATACGCGCGCTCCCGGAGACACTGAAAGGTCACCGAATGTGATCGAAACTATAGTCGGAATAACCGACTCAATTTAACGTGTGTATTTCCGTTTTATTAAAACAAAATGTATCAAAACCACGTCAGTTTTCATAGTAAAAGGATGATGATAATTATCAGCTACGGTAGCCTTCTTTGCTTGTTTTTTCTATTTAGTGGTAGTTAGTTTCCACTGAAGTTAAATACAGATATTTATTGAGTAAAAACTGGTTTGCGTTTTGCCAGGTCTGCGTCGGCACTAAAAAGGAGTAATCCGGTGCAATATGAGAGGTCGGCTATAATGACACGCTTTGTTTAACAAACAGACTTTGTTTAGTTATGACATGTAGTTTACTTAATTAATTACAGCGCAGCGTAGTGTTTCCATTTTAATGACGTAAACTGAATAAGCTTCTTTTTATCAGCACGGTGGTAGTTAGCATGTTTTTAATGTACAATAAGTTTTCGTGGAAGTGAAATAAGCTTTATAAAATCCGTTATTGGTACTATAAGCTGATCCAAATGAGTCCAAACTCCATCCATCTACTGTTAGTTATTGAGGAGTTCCGTTTTCCACCTTCCGTATCCATATTCAGATCATCTCGCTGTCATAATATTGTATTGTCATCGGAACTTGAAAGATATGCAAATGTAAATTAATTGGACAAGGGAACTGGTCTAAAATTGAGTTGTAAGATTTGAACTTCACATTCATAAATACACACACACACACCCATGTAACATACATACATGCATGCATACATACACACATAAAATCTAATAAAACCTAACTCGTCAAAATCTGTCAAGCAGTTTATGCTATACATACACATAGTACTTACATATACATAGGAAGATATTCGAACGGACAAACATACATACTTACATACCCCAAAACATCCCTCCTTATTGGGTAGTCAGGTAAAAATAGAGATTTGTGGTAACCAA
This sequence comes from Apocheima hispidaria, assembly GCA_947579745.1. Lineage (NCBI taxonomy): Eukaryota > Metazoa > Arthropoda > Insecta > Lepidoptera > Geometridae > Apocheima > Apocheima hispidaria. Next base: position 13,160,239 of record OX388164.1, on the reverse strand, counting down.
ATGGCTCCTTAGGGATGTTACTACAACGCTTTCGACCGCCTTGCAACTTAAAATCAAGTGATTCATATTCCAAAAGAGTCACATCACTAATGAAAAGCTATTGCGAAAACTTTTTTGAAAGAAAACAATACAAAAATCTTCCAATTAAAAATAGGGGTACTACTTTCGCATACTTATGCTAGCACAGCAATTTAAAAAAGCAACAGCATTTCAAAAGGTTTCAGTTGAAAAACTAGACAAAATTACTGGAATTCTGTAAACCACAGCAACTAGCATGTATAACGAAGAGTCGCGACATCACACTAATATTATAAATGCGATGGTTTGTATTTAAGTATGTAAGTGTGTTTGTTCCCGCTCAACTCTACAACGGTTGAACGGATTTAAATGAAATTTGGTATTAAGGTACTATACTATACTTTGGATTAACACATGGGATACTTTTTATCCTGTATGATAGTGGGCGAAACCGAGGGCGCAGCTAGTTAATTATAAAAATAAGTATAACACATTAATATCTTTACAGCACGCCATGTCCGAGTCGTTTCATAAAAATATTTATAGGAAATTTTATCCCGGAAAAATGTTCCGTTTCTGTAGAATAGCGGGTGAAACCGCGGTGCGCAGCTAGATGACTATAAAGTTTCACATTCTTAGCTCCCCACTAGGATTCCCTGTGTCGGAGATGCCATGGCACTCACACAAAGACAAGGACAACAAACACCCAGGCCCAGAGCAGATAGTTAATTTCATCACTCATTCTTCTGCCCAGCCGAGAATCAAACCTTAGACCTTATGCTCATGAGGCAGACGTTCTACCATCGAAGTTGTAAATTTGACCTTATTCCAACGGAATAATTGATTGAAAATTTGCGTTATCCAGCGTGACAATTATACAACCAACTGAAATAATAAATAAATTGTGTGGAAATTGTGGTAAAAGAGATCAAAGATTTCCTGTTTGAAATAATTTAGATATTCAGTATTCAGTATTTTATTGCACCAAGTAACTAGTATAATAATATATAAATTCTATAATTAAGGATAGCTAAATATTACGAAAAAATTAGACATTTTCAAAACTTTGGAGATCGGTAGAACCCTAAAGACTGGCTACTTTCGTGGTGGTTAACAACATTACTATTAGTATTTTTGGGATATTTACTATTAGTACTCACGGGAACTCAACAAAAATAATAACCGTGGTAAATATCCCGTGAGTACTAATAGTAATGTCCTAAAGATATAGTTTTATTTTATTTTTAAAATTATGTTAGCTATCTACGATCAATTACGCAAATTTTAAGCGGTCTTGTCTTGTTCTTAAGGAAAACCAAAAATAATAATTTCGGGACACATACGTCCATATGTATCACATACGTCGTTTTTTTTTTTACTATTTAGGAGCGCAGCACTCGTCATTCTCCCCCACTGCGCCTACGTCACTGGGAGTTAGTAAGGTAACAAAATGGCCGCTAACTAAGAAAAAAGTTATGGACAATCGTTTCTGCGACGTATCACATACATACGTCACTGGTTGAGGGTTAAGTTTCCTAGTTTTCTATTAACAATGTATCAAGACGTTTTCAATTGTGCAATTGAAGGAAAGGGATAACATTTTTCGAATAGTTTCGTTCGATGAACGTCACGACTGTTATCCCAAGTAATCCCATACTTATACCAACCTGTGTCTGTTGTTGTTTCTTGTAGCTAAGTGGGCAGACCCGAAAGGCAAAAGAAGACAAGGAAGACCGCAACAGAGATGGGCCGACGATATTGTTAAAGTTGCCGGCCAGAGTTGGCTTTTACTAGCGAAAGATCGGGAAACATGGCTTGAAATGGAGGAGGCCTTTACCCAAAGAGAGGTCGTTAATTAAAATTATCTAAAATATTTTTTTTAATCATGAAATTGTAATTTATAATTATATTTTATATCATAATAACTGTCTGTTGTTATTACTTTGTTCAAATGTTTTTTTTTTTTGCCCGGGTGTTTATCCCTAAATAGTAGATTTTTCTTTTAGGAAAATAGTTGAAATCGTAGAGAAGCTAGTATTTACATGAAACTACCCCTGGCTCGAAACTTTAACTGAGGTACTCTCTACCCTATTTTTAATGGCACTCACAACACTTTAACTACAGGCAGTTAAATGTTAACAACTTTGTAAACGACAGGCACTAGTCGTTTTTATCTCTTAACAATGTAAACTACCCTTATGTTATTGTTAATGATGTGACGAACGTCTATTTCTAGCTGAACTATATATTACTAGCTGTTACCGTCGACTTGCGAATGCGAATGCGAACTGTACGAATATTATTTCGACATGTGTAACATTTCCTTAACATCTAACATTTATTTAGTACAGTAAATGTAAGTTATCTAATATTTTATAAACTCTGTAAAGATATAATAATTGTTTATAAACATGTACAGTTCTGCACGAAACATGCTTCTGCTGAACTGGATCAATTGGGCACCCAAAACACAGACTTTGCTGTCTAGTTTGGGGCCCGGTGCCAAAGCTCCTAAAAACTGTTTTCTCGGTCTTACTCTCTCACCATTTTTGTCATTGTCATATCTCTGTTGTAAACCTAGACTTAAGGCTTAGCTGAAATAAAAATAAAAATAAACTTCCAAATATCCCTGCGGGAGGTTTCTCATAATCTAGGCTTTTAGGGCTTTTTAATAGTTAATTTCGTGTACAGTTTGTCTTGAAGACTGTTTTAATGTTTAATTTGCTTAACAACGAAAATTGGGTCTGTTTATCCTGAAAATATACTTAGTACATTTTTTTTAAGCTAAAGTCTTACATTATTTTTGTGAGAACTTAGTTGATATAATAATTGAGTAAACCAGAGATCAGGCATTTTTTGACCGAGCGAGCAAAGCGAATGAAAGGTCTCAGTTTTAACTGGCAAAATTTGCTTTCATCTGTTCGTTTGTTGGTAGGTACTCGCGTACAGGTCGTATTTTCAACCAATTTTGACAAAACTTGGTATACAGGTTCTACGATTATTTATTTTTTATTTTTAAGTCGTCGGTGATTTTTAATTGGAGGGTTATATCTTCCAAAAAAGGGGGAAGTTTGCTGTGGCACGCGAACATTTTGAAATAAATTTATTTATGAATTCAAAGAAGCACTCCGACTGAGTGAGGAGCCTAAGCCAAAACAAGAGAACGTTGCAAGCTGCGCACACCATGCGATAACAGCTTTTCCTGTTAAATCCAGTAAACAAATGACAATCACCAAAGTAATAACTCCCTCGTTGCGAATGTCAAAGTTGTTAGTAATTTTGAATTTCGCCGAAATCGTGGGAACAAAGTACAGTCAGAGCGAAAGTAAGAACGAACGGGCGGTACAGTTGGCGATATAACCATTGCGATAGGGCGAAAACGTCGTAAGGTTGCGGATAAGTTGCGGCCATTGAAATTACGACTTGAATACATTTTATAAGCAAGAAATTATAAAACCATTTCATTTTCTTAATGGCTTGATGGTATATTGTAATATAGCAGTAAGAGGTCAATTAGTTGGCGAAAGATCGCTAAGAATCGACAGAGGCTATCGACAAGAAGTGCGTTCTCAAATGCGAAGCAAACTAAGTCGTATTATAGTCGTACTAGCTTGCCCGCACGGCTTCGCCTGCATAGACTACATACAGTAAATGAAACACCCAATTTTACCTCTTTAGAGGTTGATTTTCGAGAAATCCTGAAACATGTCATGCTTTATTTTCATGCTCAGTACACAAACCGAGTTTCGTTGGCTTATCATGAAAAAAGCGTTTTTCCATACAAACTTTGGGGGTTCATTTTACCCTTTTAGGGCTGGAATTTTACACTCCTGTGTTTAAATGTACTTCACAAGTTTTATTATTATTTTTAAACCGACTGCAAAGTGTAAGTTATGTCTCTCGAGGCATAAAGAGGAATTCAATGTCACCTCACTCATCAAAATTGGTCAAGCCGCTTGGGCTACAGGACGTAATATAGAATCACACATACTCACATAAATAAACATCTCCCTAAGTCTTGGATAGTCAGGACAAATAATATATTGAATTGAAATATACCATTTTTTTTAGATACGTAAAAATAGTTTTACTACCTTATCGATATCGACATCAGTAACAAAATATTCAAGGTACCAAACCGAAATATCGATAACGAAATGTTTAAGGTTTGATACTTTGAATATTTCGTTATCGATATCGATAATATTTCGGTATAACTCGCTATTTCTATAGCCCCGAAGCAAAGGCAAACTTTTCTAATTTATTCATAACACGGCACTCCGCTTGTAAAGTTGTGGAGTTTTTGTTAACAATACGGATGAACGTTACCGAGTGGAATAAAATTCTGGAGATGGGAGATACAATGTAACAGTAGTGTAAGTTGTTCAGGAATCTATCAAATGTACCTACTTTCCTTGTTCGAACACATAAAAAAAATCGCTTTAGGCAACAAGGCCGCCCATAATACTGCCGGTCATTTTATTATTGTTTAATTTTAATTGTATTTTCGGTGTTTAATAAAGTTATATTGTATTGTATTGCAAAAAAATCTGAAAGATGGAACACTAAGACACTAAAATTGCATTTTTTAAAGTTCTTAATCAGACTAGGCTCTTACCTCAAACTCACGTTGTTAAGTGACGTCATGATCGAAGATAGTAAATACATACAACTTGGAATGGGAACTAGCTCTCAAGTGAAGCTGCCGAAACACATCCTAAGTTACTTTGGGACTTAGGGTTTGTTAAGCTTGAGTGTGGCTTACTTGCTTACTTACTTGGCTGGCTAGCTCAGCCGAGTAAGTAAGTATTCTACCACCTTGTTATGGATTCCTCACACTATCTTCCTTTAGCGGTAGCTCTAGCTCATTGTTCGGACTTGAACCCACGCCCTGCAGGGTGCGATCCGAACGAGCTAGTCAGTGATTATAGTGAGTAGGTATATTTGTAATTTACCAATATTTTTTTATAGAAAAGCCCGTAAAAATCTCACCAGTAGAGTAAGAAAGTGAAGGTCAGTTTAATACAGACCTTTACCAACAACTCGTTAAAAAAGGCCATGGGTAGAAGAGTGTCGGCTTTTATTATTTCATGACATTTTCGATATATTATACTATATACTCTAAAACATTGATGAATTTAATCTAAATAATCTAATAGGAATCAACGCACAGACCAAACCGATTACGATAGAGACGTGAAATTTGAACTCAATTCACCTCAAATAATCTAGATGAACAAAAAGAACGGATTTTGCGAAATTTCACTTCTAAAGGGGTAAAACAGACCCCCTAAATTTTATGGAAGAAAACATGTAATTTTACTGTAGCCTAGGCGAGTGAAGGCAAGCTTGTTATATATAATATTCTCCGATACTGGCTCACTTTAAACTTTGAATCTCAATGATATGAAAACTTTTCTTGCAAGTCTGCAGTAAGCGCTCGTAATTGTCTATCAGAAGTTGCCAGATTGCAACAGACAACAAAAGACATTGTCATGTTCGAAAACCGAACGACACACTACACACACATACTTATTTTGACTCATTTTGCTAACGCTTTTCGCTTTTCTAGGGGTCTTCATTTAAGAAAAGCTGCGTTCCAAATTCCGAAAAGCGTTGACAAAATGTGTCACATTAAAAAGGGATAAATATTATGTATTTAATTTGATCGTTTGGTTTGCGAACGTCACTTCTGGCGTCTTTTGTTGTAGTACACAGATAATTGTAGTACTACGCGTGTACTTGTTTTGTTGTGTAATTTTCTACCAAAAGTAACTTTGCGGTTCATCAAATTCACGTCACAGAAGTAGGTAAAAACAATCAGTTAAGATAATACTTTTACAAGAAATGTATTATTTATTTATTATTTTACATTTTAAAGAAAACTTAAGGTCTTACTTAATAAGTAACATTATAAGTAGCAGGGCCAATTACAAGTTTCCGCCAACAGATACAAATAGAACAGAAAAAAAAAATTGTTTTCATAGCAGTAGTTGTAAAGCGTAGGTACTTAAACAAAAATAAATTAACTATATGAAATTAAGGGAGCAGAAGCTTTTTGCTTTAAAATTACTTACTGCTTGTTTTTCACTGTATATAAATCACCAAGATATTCAACAGTAATACCTACTTACGTGGTATGAAAATGACTTCAAAATGTCTTATTGTTTGTGATTTAATTTCGTATTCTTGTGTCAAACTGAGCCAGATATTTTTCGAATTTCATTACTGAAGTTACACAAAGTTTTGGACAAATTTACATTTTGCTTGCGTAGTCAATGCTCATTGAATTCTGTTTAGCTACTCATAATCGATTACTTTTTGCATTGCAAAAGTTATATTTTTAAAAAATTTATAGGCCGTTAGTGGACGAGACTACGGCGCCTGTTGGCGACTGGATTAACTGTAGCGTCGCAACACTCGTGCGTTTGAATGGCATAAGTCACAGTCATTTTGACGATTAGTGTTCAGAATGAAGGTTTGAACAAGCTTCATTCCAGCACAAATGAATCGCTTACGAACAGTCGTACATATTAAAAAAAAACAAAAATGGTATAAATGTTTTTTTTTTTTTGTGATTTGGTAATCACTACCCTGATTATTATTGTCGCATCTGCATTTATCAGTTCAGTGCCACTCAACATTTTGTAGATCAACAGTTCAAATCGTTACGCGGCAATACATCGCTCTTCAGTTTGAGACACTAGCTACAGAAGAGTATTACCACTACTTTACTCTAAAATCTAGTATATACCGAAATAAACCACAAAAAACTGTAATATTCATCTATTCCCGACGAAATTCTGCCTAACCCGCACGTCCTAACCCGTCACACAGAAAATGTAGGTTAAAATAGAAAAATACCTCAAAGGATCGCAAGGACAGCAACATTGCCGGGCTATTTCACCTAAACTAAATTTCCTCCAACTAAAAGTCACCCTTTTTGTATTCAGAGGAGGGCCGAGGTAATTTCCTCGGAGTAAAGGGAGGTTACCTTAAAGATGAACAAAATATTGTTATAAATGTACGAAATGTAGTGAGGAAGTGACGAGACGAGGTGACATTAAACCGGGGCGGGAGGTCGGATAGGGTGACCATGGCATTATACTTGATGTTTTCAAAGACAAATTGAAGTTCGCCCGTAATGGCTGGATCACACTATATCCAGTCACGGTGAACCGTGCCTTCTTTGTACGATTATATCTTTCAAGAGTTATTCTACTTACTTACTCACTTAGGCCGGATGGCACCTTTAGATTAACTTTAAACTACAGTCATAACTGTAGTTAAAACTCCTGTTAAGCAGAAAAATGTGTTGCAACATTTTAACTATGGTCAAAATGATGGATAACCCTACTGGCAAAACTTCATGGTTAAGTTTCAAGTTATGGTTAGTTGAATTATAACAGTAACTTTAACTGGGATTATGGTGTAAGTCCACCCACAAGGCGGACGGACGACCTGATAAAGACCGCAGGAACGCGCTGGATGCGAGCCGCTTCCATCCGCTCTTCGTGGAAATCTAAGGGAGAGGCCTATGACCAGCAGTGGACGTCCTGTGGCTGAGATGATGATGATGAGGATAGTGTAAGTTACGCGACGCGTATAAGTCATTCGCATGAAGGTAAGCGTCACGTTTGCTTTACTTCAACATAACATGCGTTCGTTAAACATGCCATGCTCAGTAATTTCGCTGAAAAAATTGCCCCTTAATCTGGGAAACAGGAATGTTTGCACACTACTGATTAACGGTAGTCTTGAGATTATAATGGGTAAGGTACTCAACAAAAAAAATATATATCTGACGCGACGCCGACATACATACCATACGGAGGTCCATACGGTGACGTCAATCCGAAAAATGTAGGTTCCTCAATATAATTAATTTAAAATTATAATTAATCATATAATTATCTTGGCAAACGATTCATATATGTTTTATGAGAGGCCGTTATCTTGAAGAAAAAAACAAGATGGCGGACAGTAGGTATGCCAGGCTTCAAACTAAAATATTCACGGCTCTTTGAACCTTTGAACATTTAAATGTGAACAATCTCCATTTAAAATATATATGAAGTACTTTACATTAAAATATTTATGTTTAAAAAAACATCGGGACCTAAAGATTTGTTGTTGTTCGCTGAAGCTCACAAACGTAGACTTCATCATCACGTGAACGTCGAGTTATCCCGCTTCTTGATAACACGAATATACTGAGAAGACTTAAGCGGACGAAGCCTATTGAGTTAGTTCAGTGAGTGACAGTGTTAATAGTATATTGCACAGTGCTAACAGAACACGAGAACAATGGATAATAAGAAAAGCGTTAGGGACACGTTCTTAGAATTTACTCTACATAGCAGTTTAAGTCAAAGTTAAATTACTTATTATTCTCAAGGCTAGATTGTAGGTAGATAGGAGTGTAGGTAATAAAAAATAAAATAAATTATATCCACCCTATTTTTCCCGTCTGCGTCGCCCCTCCAATTTCCTACCAGCGACAACCCCTTTGAACCGGGAAACATTAAAAAACCTTTCGCCATCGTTCTTAACCGTTCTTTACGGTATTAACCGTTATTAACCGGTTTTTACGATTATCCTGCGGTTTTAAAAATAAGTAAAATGGGCCATTGAAGGTAAGCCTAGGTAGGTAGTCTTTTTAAAGCATAATATGCTTTAAAATGCTAATATGCTTTAGGTAGTCTTTTTAAAGCATAATATGCTTTAAAAAGACTACCTGTCTTATTCCATAATAATATTATGGAATAAATTTATTATATTTTATACAGATTTTATGGAAGTGGTTGAAAATTATACTGGTGTAGTATACTGTATTTTTTTATGCTAAACTGAGTAACGCGACGAGCAGGTCGCTTGCCTGATGGTGAGCATAACTCTTGCTAATAAGAGTTCAGTGCCACTCAGTGTTTTGCTATGGCGAAATAAACTGTGCGCGTCACCCAAACATATCACATCACACTAATATTATAAATCCGAAAGTTTATGTGTGAAAGTATATAAGTGTATTTGTTCCCGTTCAACTCTGTAACGGCTGAATGGATTTGAATGAAATTTAGTATGGAGGTAGGTTACTCTCTGGATTAACACAGAGGCTACTTTTTTTCCGATTTTTTTCCTGAAAAACCGGTTCTGTAGAATAGCGGATGAAACCGCGGGGTGCAGCTAGTTAGATAATAAATTTGTTTATGCTCAATAATTTTTTGAGTGTGGGTTCTAATCTTGACAATGACCACATATAAATATTGGTGGACGTTGTACTATGGGTACAACGTACTATGAGATCCAGATAACTGATAGAATTCATAAATACTTTTTGTTTCGTAAATACATACGTAGAATACATAGAAACCTCCAGTCAAACAACAAACATCCATGTTCGTCACACAAATGTTTGTTCAGGGTGGGAATGGAACCCACAATCTACAGCTCAGAATATGAAAATACACCCACTGAGCCACAAGACTAGTCAAAAGCCATAACATGGTGACAGAGTTCGGCTGGCTACTAAGTTGAAAATCTGTCACGAAGCACCTCGGTGTTCCGGTGGCCTCACTTAAGAGCTATTTACCATTCCAGGCTGTGTGTTTACCATCTTTGAACACACCGTCACTTTTCATCATGTGAGATGTGGTCGAACGCCTAGGCTGTTAACCATAAAAAATGTGCATAACCCGAAAAATATATAAGTTATAAATCATTGGTAGGGGCACTGATTTCAGTAAGCAAAGTATTAACTTAACTGAAATAAAATTGTGTAACCTACCTTTATTTACCCCAGCTATCGACAAACACTCAGAGCCGAGCTTCAATCTCGAGCCGCATAATATTTCAAAGCCCGCAGACAAAATAGTAAAAATGTAAATTCTTTCCGCGAAGATAACAGTTCAAATATGCAGGCAGTAAGGATACTTGCTCGGTTATCATTAACGATGTTTCAACTAGAGGTTTTGACTGGGTTTGCATAATTTGATAAGTCATGTAAACGCTTTTTAGTTAGAAATCGAATTGTACTACTGGTTGTATTGTTTGACACCATGCTCAGTTTTCAGCTCTTTGAATTCCTTTACTCGTTTTTAGCCTTTTGTAAGTATACTGTTTTTTTTTCTCTTTAATAGCATAGAATAGTAGTATAGATTTGATATATAGGTGGATATAATATTTATGTAAAGACATGTACCTATTAAAATAACCCTTATTATAATTATTATAATTATAGTTATTAAAAAAGACGTAAAAAAAGGAACTAAATCGAGACAAAAAAGTTAAATAGAAAGGAAAAAAAACAGTAAAATATCTTAATATTTTTCATCACTAGCCCTCGGTAAGTGGGTAATTATTGACTCTAAATGCGAGCGGAAAATATTACTTTGCCTCCCTAGGGAGGTAAAGTAATTTACTTTGAAATCGAACTAGTCTCATGTCAAGAAACACCCACCACCCATTACACCCACCCACACACTCTAACACACACGCACACACACACTTTGCCAAAATTAGCGTTGTTGTAAGTAATGTGTTCGGTTTGTTAATTTTGCACTCGCCACTTTTGCTCATTACCCAAAACGATCGCTAAAATCACATGCGTTGAACAAATGTGTTAAGGTCTGTCAGCATTGGCAGCAGCTGCCATTGATTACATTTGTGATTCGGACTAGATGCGACAAAAAACGATCAAAGCGACCCACGTCCGCGTCCGCGAGGTGGGTCGAAAGTGGTAGTTCAAGTTAGCATTTTTAGCTGCTATGAGATATCCGAAAAGAAATGTAAAACAGTCAAAAATGCAACTTTTTCTCCCACATTCCCAAAACGAACGCCACATGTGATCATTTTTGGCGTTCGTAGGGCTAACCTACACATAATATAATAGAAAATAGACAATGGTTTATTTCCCACAAAAACAAAATAAAATACAAACAAAGCTTAAAAGACAAATAAAAACTACAACAAAAAATACAAACAGTTTGTTTCATTTTGTTTACAAACCGGCCCACCTCAGTATGATGCCGGCTGATATGGTAAATAATGTTTTTGTTTCTCTTCACGTTGACGTTACTAGCTCACTTCTAAAGTACCTATACTACTTTCACTCTCTATAGTAAAGTTGATATAATAATAAATTCAGCCCGAGCCTGAAAAGGCTTGCCCTAAAAATAGTGCGCATGTAATGAGAAAAGAGGGTCGCAGTTAATATTTATAGGCTTCTTATATCCAACTATCTCTCGCCTCCCCCGGCTCACTATACCAGGAAGTCTGGGATGTATCTCCATGCTCCTGTATTTATGTGTCTTTTCTGTGAAGTTAGCTTGAAGGCAAAAAGACGTATTATAAAATTTACATTTTCATTTGCGCTGGCAAAAAAAAAAAACTTCATTCGGTTATCGGAATAGCGAAGTCATTTATCTATCTAATCAGCCTGTCTCTACGCACTGCTGAGAGTGAGTATAGTTCTACTCTCGTTCACGCCATCCTTGCCGGTCCTGTGCGGGTCTCATCCATTGGTTTCCGACTAGCTTTACAATGTCGCCTGACCATCGAGTTGGTGGTCTGCCTTTGTGTCATTCGCGGATATCACTCGGTGACTGCTTTGGTCCACCTGCTGACTCCCCGTCTAGCCAAGTGTCCTGCTCATTTCTACTTCAGCTTAGCGATGCGGGTACCGATCTTCGACTTTAGTACGATGTCGAATTTCCACGTTCGGGACACGATCTACCAAGCGAATACCTAGCATGGCACCAACGTGAAGCTAAGACGTGAAGCCACTTTACTGATGTATGGCTTGATGGACTGTGACTGAAATTATTGATTTAGACAATGACTGAAACTTCACAGGCACAGTTATATTTTGTTGAATTCATGTAGTTTTCTTTATAAAGAAAGTGGTTACAGTAATTAATAAAAGGCTTTCTGTGTCTGGATGCCTCATTCGAGGAGCAGTTTCTATTTTACTTTTTAAATGCCTAACCAGTCAGTGAAGAAACACTTTAGACTATCTTAACAAATGATTCATCATCAGCCTTAAGACATCTAGTGTTAGACCAAGCTGAGATCCTTAGAGTACAAACAAACAGACAAATGTTTGGCAAAGTTAAATTTCTTTAAGTTTTTAGCCTTATACAGTTTCAATTCAACATTACCTAGATGCTAGGCATTCTATTTTGCCCTACAGGCGCTATTAACGCCTATTCTAAGTATGGAAAAGCTATGCAACTGGCAAACCCCTTGCTAGTCATCTCAGTTATCTACAGATCGGCGACATCAAAGGCTAGCGGTGCGTTTGATGTCACACAGTACGTACTTGCGCACTCGCCTCTGGTATTTCTTGTGCGAATGTGGAATGTGTTGGTAACCACAATCTTTGTCTGCGTTGCATATATTCCTAATTAGTCAAGTTGTTATTAAGTACTAGTTTTTAGGGTTCCGTATCTCAAAAGAAAAAAAAAAGAACTTTTATAGGATCACTTAATTATCTCCCTGTCTGAATGAAATGAACCCTTTTACTCAGTAATGCATAAACGATGTATTTAGTTGAAATAGGCAAATAAATAGGTCTTAACAGAGTTGAAATAAGAATCAAGTACGTAAGTCTACGGTCCCTAGGTGCTGTACAAAATTGAGCTTACTATCAAAGGAGTCAAAAATAATAATTAAAAAAAATGCTATTCAAACCGCATATTTTGACACCAGCAAGAAATCAGCAAGATATTATGTATCGGGGCACCTTTTTACAAGTACTAAAGGAAGTTTGTCCTTAAATTCGGCTTGTCTTTTAGTTAGAGCAACGTTGTTACAACTACACAATTATACGTAACAGAAGATGTACGGAGCCCTTGGTGCGCGAGACACTCGCACTTGTCCGGTTTTCTTACACAAGCAAAGTTTCGCATCTCGCTGTTCTTGAAGTTCATTGAGGTGGGTGTCTCCCACCTGTCTCTCTTTCTGAAAGAAATATTAATTTTTAAATTTGCTTATTACGTCTTTATCTTTCGACACCCAACTCGACGTATTAGAGTTACAGACACTAGTAGATTTGAAGTTGGAATAAAAAAGCTATTATAATTAATAAGTACCTATGGTGACGCATTGCTCCGCGATGACAGCTTGAGGTTGATGACAGGCTGTCAACGGAGTGAGAAGACGCGTCGATTGACATTTTCTCAATTGTGAAGACGGCGAAGGAAAAAAATCGCAGAAAAGCCATTCTCCTTCGCAAAATAAAAAATAATAACGTGAAAAATGCAATAAAACGTTGGCAATGGTATTCTCAGGAAAGTTGGCCTTTAATCCGTTTATTCATTCAAGGTGTGCATTATTGAAGACACAAAACTTCGGAGTAAGGACGTTGGATTAAGTTTTTTTTTTTTTTTTATGTTACTCGGTGACGAGTCGAGTAAGTCGCTCACCTGATGTTAAGCGTCACGTTTGCCCATAACAGTTCAGTGCCACCCAGAATTTTGAACTTCGACAGCTCAAAACTATGAGCGGCAATGCATTGCGCTCGTCACCCTGAGATGTTAGATGTTAAATCTCTGTATGCCCAGTAATTACGCTGGAAACATTGCCCTTCAATCCGGAACACAGTAATGCTTGCACACTACTGCTTGGCGGTAAGATGTAGGTAGAATAGTTTTACATCAAAGGAAAAATTATAAACTTCAGTCAGACCTATTATCAGATTGTACCGAATTACCAAAGTTTAATAGCATTGCAGTGTGACCTAGACCTAACAAAAGCTGTTTGATTAACCCTAATTCTGCTTTGTATTCGCAAGCCGTCACGTTTTTATAGGGGAAAGTTTTAAGGCCTCATGTAAAAGGGTACTACTTTATCAAAATTGCTTTCACATGGGTTAAAAATTGGGTAAAAATATAAAACAAAGATCTCTTTGTGTTAAAACTGAAATTTAAAACACGTTACGTAAAATTCAGTGCTAATATTTTTTTGTGCTTTTTATGAGTGGAAAAATAATTTACTAAGCTACTGTAGCATTATTAGTAGGTTAAAGTATAGTAGTTATTTTCTAAAGGCTGAGTATCCATGCCAAAAGTTTTAGGGTCTTGTCAAAGCCTTAAACTCTAACACGATTTTGCGATTGTCGAAATACGATGATGAACCACTTTTAATCGACCGAGCGAAGCGAAGGTCTCAGAATCTACGGGATCAACTCGGCCTTTATATGTATGTTTATACGTTTGTATATTTGTCCGACGATAACTTAAGAACCGTTAATCCGATCTTCATGAAATGTTGTAGGCAAGTAGTTAATTTTCATTCCTACAATTTTTAAATTCGAATATCTATGAGTTGAATCGGTACAGGGGCTTTAAGTTATAGGGATCACGATGTCTCAGTTCGGCGCAAACTACTAGTATTTAACATGTTATACGACGCATGTTAGCGCTCAGTTGTAAATGCTACTTACGGTCACCCATCCGAGACTGGCTGCGTCGTCCGCTACTTTAGCATCGTTGGTAGATCTGAAGTGTAGTTTGAACTGTGTCATTAATGATTCGAGTAACGAGTGGTTAGTTACTAAAGTAGCGCTTATTAATTCCACAAAGTTTTTGTTTTTCGGATCAGCCTTAGTTTCCCCACGAAGGACACAAAGGACTATCGAAGCGCTCCACGCGTCGGTCAAATTTATTTTTAATTTTATTTTTATATTTTTATATTTAAATTTACTCTCATCGGTTCACTGCTATGCGTAACCTTGAAATAGCCAATAAGAACGCTTGGTCACAGTTCCGGCAACAAACACTTTCCAACACTTTCCTCCATCATCAGCCTACATCTAAATTAAAAAAAAACTGACACCGAATTACTAAATTCGTTTAATACGGTGATTGTCTAGCGTGACTAAAAATTATTACTTCTCTTTAAATACAATAAGAAATCTCTTAAAGTATTCAGTAAAACCATTCTGGGAATTCTGTCCTCTTTAAAGGACATAGGTGTAAATATTATTATGCCATCGAGTACAATATAGCACAGGGTCCTGGGTCGCACTAAAGTGGGTACGATATAATAACGAATTTCAAGCGCGCTTGGTGCGCCCGCAAATTCGTTTGGTCGAAGATGAAAGCAGATAGAGGAGTTTTTATTATTTTCAGTCAAAATGCAGGGCAGTGGTTGGGTACTTAGTGCCTTAGGACTTAGAGCAACGCGGCCCTTCAGCTGGACCGTTCGGGCCGGTACCAGCGTTACTCAATGGTTACTGCTTTTAAATATTGCACTTTTACACTTAAAACGCATTTTTAGTACCGTAGTCTATCATTAGAAGAATATTTTTTCATAAAAGGTCGTATTTAGCGAAACAAAATTATGAAGCGTTCCTCGAATTCGATGTTTGAGGGATACTCTTCATAGTTATAATATTTTCTATGAAGATATCTTTAACTTCATTTGGTTATAGGATCTCATATCAATCAACGTTTTTTTTTTTTTATAATATATATTTATAAAAAATAAGAAGTCCTTTCCTGGGAATCAACTCACAGGTCAAACCGCTTAAGATAGAGACGTGAAATTTGAACCCAATACTCCTAAAATGGTGTAGATGAATAACAGGAACGCGTTTTGAGAAATCCCACCTCTAAAGTGGTATTTTTTTCATGCCAAGCCAATGCCGATAAAACTCGGTTTGTGTACTAAGCATAAAAAAATAAAGAAAAGCATGTCTCAGGATTTTTCGAAAATAAACCCCTAAAGAGGTGAATTGAGGTGTTTAAATTGCTTGTGCGAGCAAAGGCGTGCGGGCGAGCTAGTAATTGTATAAATCACTTAAGTAATTATATCAGCTGGCATATAATTATAAAACGTCATTCATTCTCTACAAAAAAATAATCTCTCGTGATTTCATGGTCCTATAGTAAAATTTGTTCATAACGATGAGTACAAAGATATCTTTGCATAATATGTTCGTCGTCTTATCGAACACCCAGTTACTTCTGTTTCGAATAAAATCAGCCGCCGTGGACCTAAGTTGATACAGGCTTATTCAGACGCACCGCACACATACACCCTCTCACACATATGCTCAGACCTGCACACGCCGGCGTCACCACGAACTCAACTCGTTTGAAGATGGAGTTTGTGGCGATGCTTCACTCTCTCACACACACATACTCTCTCTCAAAATTCGTACACTATTCATATCCACCTCACTTACTACACTCACGCTCCTGCACTCTCATAGTTTCATTTAAACCTACCCTATAGTCAATAAAATAGGAAAAAAAAAAAAAAAAAACTTGTAAATTGTTTGCTGTCTAATCTAACTTTACATTATAAGTAATTTGCATTTTTTAACGAAATATTATGTTGTCATTTTTACTTGAATTAGTTGTAATGTAACTCAGTACTTTCTGTAATAGGAAGTGCCTGGAGACCACGACACAGGTAACTCTAGTGCGGAATCCAGTGCACACTGGTCACGTCCTGTGGCATAGACTTGTCTATAGATCATAGTTTTTTCATAAATATATTTTTTTTTCTTCTTTATACCGCGAATTCTCTTCCCTTACCCCACCTCGCTCGAAAGCCAACTCCGGACTTGTGTAATTTATTCATAGTCGTGTAATGACACTCGATTACTTTGAACCCTTTACTTTACCCGAGCGTCGCTCAAAAACTGTTATTTTTATTAAGCACAAGGAAAATTACTTCGTTTGGAGCGATGACGGCTTAGCGGAATTGACACGCATTTTAACGAGATTCTTTCACTTTGATGTTTGTTGGCGGTTTATTTTATAGGTGTTTACAAAGGCCATGGACACTTTAATACAAGCCAGTACCTTATGCCACAGATTATAATTATAGATACCGCATTTTGTGATCCTTGTTCCGACGTTATGTTATACCCTTCCAAATTAAGTCCCTCAACTATTTATACACACAGTAAAAAGTAGGCTTGTCTTACTGATGTACGTTGTCATCTAAAATAGAAGAAAACAAAAGAAAAAAAAAATGCTGTGTCAAATCAGACTGCCAGCCTGCCTGAGAAGTAGTCTGATATTATAATTCCCCTCATGCAGGCCTAGCACGGGTGTCGGCATAAAAAAAAAACAGCATATTTATCCCGCGCGAACGAGACGGATGTATCCATATTCTAGCTTAGTCACGTTGACGCTAAGACAAACGGGTGGACATAACTTTATCCCGGCGCCCGTGCTAGGCCTGCTGTTAGCCTTAACCTATAGAAAGGTGTCTACACGAAATTATAGCTTTTAGTATTTATTGCAAACTTGCAACAGCAGCGTGTAATTTTGTGGCGCCAGATAGTAATAATTTTAGTTCCAGTTACAAAAGCTCAGAGCTTAAATCATTTTCTAAATATGGATACTTAGACTCGTAAGGTCTTTTAAGAAATGTAATCTACAAAAATATCGATTGCATTGAATCTCTCGCTCAGCTTGGTAAACTCGGTACTCGAACATAAAAACTAACTTTGAACAAATTAAAAAAACTATTACCTGTTTAGTTTTGTTCGCTACTTAGACTATGATATTGTAATCATTATTTTGTAACCTCAAACCACACTAATATTATAAATGCGAAAGTTTGTATGTAAGTAGGTAAATATATAAGTGTGTTTGTTATCGTTCAACTCAGTAAAGTCTGAACAGATTTGCATGAAACTTTTGGTGTGGAGGTAGCTTATTCTCTGAAATAACACATAGGCTACTTTTAATCTTCAAAAATTTAGCCGTTCCTGTAGAATAACGGGTGAAACCGCAGGGCGCAGCTAGTTAATAATGTATATTAACACTATCTGCGCCCCGCGGTTTCACGCGCTATTCTACAGAAACCGAATATTTTCCGGGATAAAAATAGCGCATGTGTTAATCCAGGGTATAAGCTACCTCTACACCAAATTTCATTCAAATCGATTTAGCTGTTACAGAGTTGAACGGGAACAAACACACTTACCTACTTATTTAATTACCTACTTATCTACTTACCTACTTTCCTACTTACGTACTTTCCTACCTAAAAACCTATACATATACTTACACACAAACTTTATAATTATATATATTAATTAATTATTATTAATAATTATAGATTTATAATTAGTGTGATAGTGTGATAACACTTAAACTACATAATAAAGTTATCACATAAAAAGAGCAACCCATTCAACGCTCCAATATCATGAAAAAAAATCCCTACGAATAGTTTTATTATTCCTAACATTTTCCTAATACTTCCAAACAATGCGTGACCTTCCGTCCGCCTAAACAAACGGAAAAATATAGCTTCGAATGTTAATACACTCTTTCATTGTGTCGGTTAAAAGGCTAAGCATTCGATGAGAGCCACAGACGACGGAAATCAACCGATGACTCAAGTTAGTAGAAACACTGAAGCAATTAAACTGATGATAAATTAATAAAACTTTGATAAGTTTTTTGAATAGACAATTATTTATTACTACATATTAGTTTACTACCGTTATTATTTATATATACAGGAGTTTCTACTTCTCTCTCACAGACATGGAATGGAGGCAATGTAAATTAAAAATAAATAGGAAACCTCGACCAATTTAGCTAGAAACAATGTTTTGGAGAGATTTTCATCAAATATTTTTTTAAGCACCCGATTAAACGATCTTTCAAACTAAAACAAAACAATCTACAATAAAATTAGTACAATCGTTTAACATCTAGAAAGCCGTACATTGACATAAGTGACATAAATCAAACAACCCTTGTTTTTTAATATTGGGATTTAAAAAAAAACGTAAATAGTAATTACAGCTGCCACTCTATTATGAATAACCGTGTAAATAATTTCTAACTAACATTAAGAATGCCAAAGTAGCTCTGTCTCTCTATCAGGGTATTTGTCGCGTTATCATGACTAAACGCCTGAACGGATCGAGCTGAATTTTTACATATATATAGCTTAAGGATCGGAGACGGACATAGGCTACTTTATTGTAGGACCACACTAACGAAGTCACGGGTAACAGCTATTATTATTTATTTTATATTTATTTTTAATAATTCTGGTTACTTTTACAATGATTCAATTTTTAATTAAAAAACGTGCCAAAAACTTTACTATACTAACTAATATAGTTATATACTAACTAATTACAATTCAATTTATTTTAGCATTTTTTTTGAAAATCTAGCCGACTTTTAACCAAAGATGTTTTTATTCAGAAATAAGGGCTATTTTTAAACACCTACTTAAAGGCCAAGCACTAACTTCAGCGTCATGTAAGGAGACGCCAGATAAAGTGAAAAAAGACAACATGGCTAGTCTAGCTTCACTGAATTTTCCCTAACTCGGCGGTTAAAAGGCTAAACAATCGCGAGACCGCAATGCGTCATAATTTCGTATTGTGACCAAGAGTCCGCGGATTTTTGGGATATGTCAGGCATTGTCCGACCTCCCTGGACAATGGCCGAAAAATGCAGGATGTTTATTAAATCCGGGAAATATTTAATAACAGCTGGGTATTTGAATAATTTCAGTGTTTGGTAGGTACTTGGTGCTTCCGCAATTTAGCGACGTCCTTTTTTGTTAATCTAGGTTCATATAAAATGTAAACTAGAGGAGCTTATTTTGATACTGTTTGTTTGTAAATTGGACTATAAGATTATCTGATTTTCCTTCTTTTTAATTTTAATTTTGTATCTGGCATCTTCTACAATTTTACTTTGGAAAGACTACCTACAGATGTTTTTTTTTTTGTTAATATGAATTAACTGATGATCAAAACGTCATAATGTTTGGGTTTGGCATTACATTTTGTAAAAGATAATTATGGTATAGATTTGAACCTCCATGAGCACGACGCGGTCTCCTGTAATTGAGGGTGCACCCAGCTTGATGCCTATGTTTCATAATGTGAATGTAATGTGTAACTTCTGTTGGGGATCCATATTCTATAAAATAAAATAAAATTTTAAGGCAATTTTGATCAAGTTATTATTTTATTATTTTCTGACTGATTTGTAAGTATGTTTGACGTAGATATGTAAGTATTTTGACTGACACGGGAATAGGTAATTTTATTTTATTGTTCTAGTTTTAATTTTTTATGGGTCTCTGGTTGCATGAAAATAAATGAAATTAATTAATTTAATTATAATTTGAAGTAATAAATAAATTTAATGATAATAAAATATCCTTAATTTTTGTTTTTAAACGTTTTTTTACTGTATCTTACAAATATGTTAACAAATGGCTATTTAGCTGCGCTAGATGAAATCTGTAATTATGTTATTATATTATTTTCTGTAATTATGTTAATCTATTTTGTTTTTTATGATCTTAAAAATTAATAAGTGTATGGTAATATTTTTTTCACAATACAACAAATTCAAACGACAATACACTGAAGCCCCAAAGCCGAAGATCAGGAAGTCTGGAAGGAGGGAAGGAAGGCCTTTGCCACGCAGAGGGCAAAAATAAATAAATAAAAATCACATCGTCATAATTTTCAGATCGTGAGACTCTTCTAAGAATAGGCCTCTCTTCTTGTACGCCACTCATCCCGTTCCTGTTTCAATAATAATAATTAAGACGCATTCAATGGGTACCTAATTATAAATGTCTACTAACATTATTCCAGCGCAGACACCCTACTCCCAGTAAAGCCAGACACGCCACAAGTCACAGGTCTTAAGTTAAGCACTAAAGCTTTCTGGATAATTAATTATACGCTAGGTCTTCCCGATCGCTGTGACAGCGCTAATTAAAATAACTAGCTCGTAAGACTTTAGAATAACGGTAATATAATAATAATTAAACACCTACCTTAAATTACCTCATCTCTCTGTGATGTAGTGGAAATAAAGTTTTACGGGCAAGGCTTACGAACCTCAGGCTGCTTTTAATTAAATGTATACAATAATAATATCTAGGCTATCATTGTACTCATTATTTTAAACAAGTTTTTCCATGAGACCAACTCTGAATTCAGCTGTTCCGTAAAAAAGTGTGATTCAACCCTGACAAAATGATGCATGGAATGGTGGTTTTTTTTGGTTGTTTCTGATTTGGTCCCATAATATAAATTGTTCAAAATTACGAGTACAATAATATCCTATAATATTTCCTACGTCTAACCGGACACTCATGGTGACCACTCATCCACCATGGGACGGACCAGTTGAAAAAATGCTTTTCTCTCCCAGGTGGGTTAGCTGGGTGGATATAGTGGATAAGTAGAATAGCTGATTCCACTTATGCACACAGCAGGGATAAAATTTTGTCCACCATATTTATCTCGCGAGAACAAGACGGATGTATCCATATTCTAGCTTTGTCATGTTGACGCGAAGACAAAACGGGTGGACATAACTTTATCCTGGCGGCCGAGCTTGGACGGAATAGTGGAAATGAAAAGCCACTACTTTTTCCGGCTTGGTTGGGTGGGAAAAGTGGAATAGCTGGTGAGTATCACATACTTTTTTTAAAGCTATCTATTGAGAAAACGCCAAAGTTGGAATCTGTATTTCCCAATTGATGTTAACACCTACAGTGCGTTTTGCGTCTGAAAATTTTAGTAATTCCCTCTTTATCTACTGATGCTAAATCAAATGTCGTCAGCTCACATTCATCTTCATCGTTGTGTGCTCGCGTGGATCGTTGTGAGGGTTGAGAAACGATACTACTTTTTTATTACTTACAATAATAACAGTAATTATTTATACTAAAGTAATTTTGTAGATAAGTTTATTTATTTAGTTTTCGAAGTAAAAAAACTACGACACGAGTACAACTAACTTCGAAAACAACTTGTCATGGATAGCAAGCAGAGATAAGAGAACCAGCTGATCATACATGAAGAACAATACTGAGACACTGCACGCCGGATGCGGGACGAGGTAATTAATTACGCATACTCTTGGATGACTCAAAATTCAGAAAGAAGTAATATTTTTTTGCAACTAAATGATGAAACGGGCATTCCGTACGCTAGATGGTACGGGTCACGCTTGCCTGTACATAATACGAACGCGATATTATGTACGAAATTGTGTTCGCATGCTATCTCACTCGTCCCGACTGACACCCATGCGCGCTCCCGCACATGCACAATCACTATCGCAATCAGGGACATCCCACAAATATTATAAATGCGAAAGTTTGTTTGTAAGTGTGTAAGTATGTAAGTGTTTGTTCCCGTTCAAACCTGTAACAGTTAAACGGATTTGAATGAAATTTGGTATGGAGGTAGCTTATACCCTAGATTAGCACAAATGCTAATTTTTATCCCGCAAAAATATTCGGTTTCTATAGAATAGCGGCTGAAACCGCGGGGCGTAAGAGGGTAATAAAGGGGCAGTTCCGTGCTACTGTGAATTAGCGCACGAGCAGTCAAACAATTATATGGTCTTTGGTACCTAGCGAAAATAACTTTGAAACCTTCGACCTTTAGCAATAATTGGGGGAGCGCCCTTGGCCACGCGTTTACCTGTATCGACGTGTCGACGTGTCAAGTACAAGAGTTTTAGTTGTTTGTATTGATTTTGTAACTGGGCTCTCTAGTGTTTATTATAAACTTGGCGTCGCGTCAAGTACTTTACAAAAACTTTGGTAAATTGGACAACATTTTGGTGAGTTCGCGTGTCAATTCAAAAACGAAATAATTATATTTAACTTTCAAATTGCACTTATTATTTTTGTAGGCATGACATACCTGCCACAAAATTAAATGATGTATAGATTCCGCATTACGACATCGTATTTTTCTTCTGACAAAAACTCACTAGCATTGGAGAAACTATGGGTTGCGGGGACTGCGACTAACCGTTCTCAAATCTCAAGGTTACGCCTACAAGAGCCACTCTACCACTAGCAATGAACCAGCGAGAGTAAATTTTTATAGGTGAGCGATGCGTGGTGCGCCTCGATCATCCTGAGTGCGGAATATTGGGGTGATCTCTCAAGTGTAAGTTTAGGCCTACTGTGTACGTCATCGCGTCATAATTATGGGTCATTGCTGAGTGTCGTGATGGTCAAGATTCCCGACCGAACAACATTTCGGACAATTTGTCGACATTTATTACCGACCAGAGGCCTCGTGAACGGCGTCACTATTTTTGGTGTCAAGAATTTCGGACACATGGCCATACTATCTGAACTTTCAATATTTTTGCTTCAATTTTTCCAGTTATAATTAGTTACCTGTTTAATTAAAAATAGTGTAGATATATCATAGTCTCGTTCATACAAAAAGCGTAGTCTGATATCCACCCACCTCTTAACGTTATCTGATTTAGATGTTTTTTGCAAATGCAAACTTTTTTGCCTCGAAAATACGTCGAAGTTGAGTAAGTAGTCATTGTTAGAATCCCATAAACATTTAAAAAAAAACAAATAATCCTATAATCCCCACGCTTGGTAGTCGGCTTGGGGATCGCAGAACGTTCACCGTCTGCTAAGAGGACGCTGCTGCCCGTCTATCGGTGTTTCTGGTCTCAGTTTAAGGACATACCCGGGTCACCGGAGATATTAGATGTAAAATCTTTTTATGTTTAGTAATAACGCTGGAAACAATGGCCTTCAATTCGGAACACGGTAATGTTTGCAGACTACTGCTCGGAGGTTGAATAACTAGCAAAGACTAGAGTTTACGAGCTGTACGAGAATTAATTAAAAAATACTCAAAACTTTAATCAAAATTAGTGACGTGTATGTGACCTCTGGTAGTGGATAAATGAGTATGAGTAGCAAAATTATTTAAAAAAAATTTCATCGCCGATATACAAAACACGGTAGAAGAATAAAGCTCAAACGTGTTGATTACCGGGAGGCTATAAAAACACAGGGATTATGAGCCAGAATGATTACGGATATATTCCACCATGTAAAGCACATACAGGCAACACTCGGCCCGCGTCGAAATGTGGACCAACACGGCATTTGATTCGGCCCGCGAAACACTTAGCAGTCATACTAAAATGTCTCCAAGAACTCTGCACTTTAGCTAAATGCCATGACAATGTAGAGCCATAATTATAGCAAAAAAATCCACGGTAAAAACTGTCATCATCATAATCATCATTATCATTATCAGCCAGAAGACATCCACTACTGAACAAAGGCCTGCTCCATATAAAAAAGGGGGTTTCCATAATCCCCGTTTAACCGTTTAAAACTGTACAGCTTAGATGTTCAGCGTAATCTGTTATTAAAAACAAACCGTTGTTTTGGCCGTAGCCAAAAGCAAATCTCCCTACGTCCCGCGATTTCATAAACGTTCAAAAGTTTAGCCCCCAACTTTCAAAGGTTGTCCACACCTGATATAAAGGTTTATACGAATAAAGTTTTATACCTCTGGTTATAGGGTTGCCAAGTCGAGGGTTAGTAATTAGATATTTGGTTCGGGACTGGGCTTATAGTAGTTGTGGTCAGAGTTTGGTACTTTTGATTTATTTATTAGTTTGAGTAAGTATGGTACTAGTCGCATCCACTGTTGTCTCGCTCGCGCATTTACATTATTGAAGATATAAAATCGCTAAGCGTGAATTAGCAAAAATAATATTTTGTGTCTATGTTAGCTTACAAATATTTTTAAGAAATTTCGTTTTTTTCTCCATTTTTTTTCGCTCCACACACAGTGTATTTAGCCAGCGTCAAGTTTTGTAATTCAAGTGAAGTAAAATACTTCACCATTAAAACAAGTCTAGCATATATATAGATACCGCATTTCTTGATAGTTGTTCCGACAAAAACTCACCAAAGTTGGAGGAAAGCGTGGGTCGCGGGGACTGCGACCAAGTGTTCTCATTGGCTATCTCAAAGTTAGGCCTACTCACGCCTAGCAATGAACAACAGAGTACATTTTTATAGTTGTATTTTAACCGATGCGTGAAGAGCTTCGATCGACCTGAATGCGGAATCCTGGGTGCTCTCTGGCTTGCGTATTAAACCAAGTCAGTATATCTGACGTTATACATTACCTATTACCCTGGTCCGGATATTCCTCCCTGCCCCAGGAATGTCAATGAGTCGTTAACGCGCCGCGTTTGAATAAAAGATGACTATCTCATCTTATCTCGTTGATGCATCAAAGCTAAGATAAGGTTTGTGTCGCAGTGGCGTTGAGAAGATATAGGTACTAGAATTGTTTGTGTAAAACTTTTTTTATAATACATAGAGAAGAGACGAGCAATTCGCTCGCCCGATGTTACGCGTCATGTTTCCCCATAAAAGTTCAATGCCACACAAAATTATGATAATAAATAAATCAAACCCATTAGCGGCAATGCACTGCACTCGACTGCCTGAGATATTACATTTTAATGACTATGTGCCCAGTAATTTCACTGGAAACATTGCCCTGCAATCCGGAACACAGTAATATTTCTGTGAAAGCAGAACGGTAAGTTAGGTCGATAGTAATACGCCTTAGTCTGTATCGAAAACTGGTTCTGAAATGAAGACTCCGTAACCCTCCTAACTCAAGTAAGTAATATAATTTAATTTGGAAATTTTAGATTTCAATAGCTAGTCAGAGGAGTAGTCGAAAATTCTCCACCATACGAATCATGCATGTAAAATCATCATCATCATCAGCCAGAAGACTTCCATTGCTTAGCGAAGCACTGCTGTTCACAGTGCGTGTGAAACCGCGGGCAAAGTACACTAATCCTAATTCCTAACTCTTAACTAGTATTATTTTTCAGAGGAATATTATATAGCCGCAGTCGTATCAGGGGCAAAAAGGCTTCGAGGTATAAAAAAATGAATATGTTCATCTTGAGGAAAAAACTTCGTTTGCGCGATTCAGAACTCTCAACATTATAACCTGTCAGTCCATACAAAACGTAAAAAAATGCACAAAAATGGATCAACGCCATCTAGCGAACTAAAGGAAGTAACTTTGTCTCTTTGTCAGGGGGTTTGTCGCGTTATCGCAGCTAAACCGCTGAACGCGCCTTGATACAATTTGATAAGAAGTTACTGTATATGACAAAGGCGGACATAGGGTACTTTTCTATGTCCACGCGAACGAAGTCGCGGATAACAACGAGACAACAAAAATAGTTTTACAAAAAGGATAGAGTACCGTTTCTCCTGTCTCTGTCATTTGAAATTTTGCTTTACACAACAATATGGAGGGATCATATCTCAAGGTTTTTTATTGTCAATGCACCGCCTCGTATCAGAGCCTCGCCTTGCTTCTAGTTACTCACAGACCCTACCCAAACGCCGTGTGTGATCCCCTATCAGTACATTAGTTCCCATTGTCGCGTGCCTCCGCTATCTTAGAGATAAGATTAGGATAGTTACCTGTTAGCGGACAGTGTGACTGTTTTGATGTTTTCAACAATAGTTATTTATAACATATCATGTAATAATATAGTAAAAAAATTATAGTATTGCTAAAAAAAGTAAGTTAATCATGCTGATTCTAATTGATAGCAAATGACACTATATTTAAAAGCAGTTGATGTCCTTGAAATCCCACAGCGAATACTATTCATGCAGTAAAGACAGCCATTTTTGGTTATCGACAAACAGCCATCAAAAACTTTCTACTCGAATTGACCTTTTAATCCCTCTTTTATACTACTACTACTCATACTACTTTTTTGATTTCGAAATGGTAGCTATTCAGACAGTTGAAAATGGTGTACCCTAATAAAATATAACCAGTCGAATATTTCCTACGTAAGCTTTTATCATTCACAGCAGGTTAGGTTTTAAATACAAGTCTCTTAGGAGTCAGTCAGTCTCTCCGCATTCAAACACGCGCTAAACAATGATGTGGCTTTCAATGACGCTAGTTTTTGTATACCCGTCTTCATGTTTTAAAAAAGTTTTTGGGTTCCTTATTATCGTGGTCAACCTTAAAATACTGAAAGCGTACACAAACTCGGCTTGTTAAAATATACAAGATGCATTGAGTGTGTTTGTGTGGGTGGTCAAGTGGTGACTACGAGGCACAGTAGCTTGGCTACTATATTTTGTTTTTATGAATGCTATAGACATTTGATTTTATCTAAATGTGTCTTTATGATTGATAGTTTTATGAAATTATTAGTTTCAAATTGCCGTGTCTACCGATAAAAATCTAGATACAGCAATTAATTATATAAATGAAGAAAAAGGTTTTTTTTACTTTTTCCTGTGATTAAAACGTCTTATGAAGTCACGTGGGTCTAGTGAATGCTTATTCTCTTTTTATCTATTTATTTCATACTTTTTTTACTTAAAAGAAAATAAAGTTGTTATATTATAATACAGGTTTTTATTAGCGTATGAAATAATAGCGAACGAAGTGGTGTGGGTCAAGTGAACTCATGCTCACAAGACCCACACCACTTCGCAAAGTAAATTTTCAACCTAAAATATCTATTACGAAGCATTACACTGCCTAAAATTTCACAATTTTTTTATTCAAAATGCATCAAATATAGCGTTAAAAGATCAGACTACCAATAACTTTTTACTACAACCGCGTAAGCTAACTACAACCTAATATGAAGCACAAACAATACATTTCCCAAATATATATATGCCTGAAAATACCTTTAATTATTCGCTGAAACCCTGTAATTTTTCCTGCATGATTTATAACCATATTTCTCGAAGTTTTGGCCTGAAAATTTGCAATGCGTATCAACTACCTATAACTATAGTACTAACAGAAAGGCTATATATCAAAAATGAGCATATAATGTACGTATCATTGTTAGTTTAGGATACAAGGTACTTTTTATTTACGTCATGTCATCAAAATAAGCTAGACATTGTAAAACCAACTAGCAACTTTTAAAGTTTTACAAACATTCAGCAGGTACTTTTAGTGCGCTGCTTAATTTTTATTCGTAAGATAAGTTCGTTCACAATTTGTACCTATTTTTATTAGCTTTTTATCTTTAGATGAATATATAAGTTACTTAAAAGCCTTTTTAAATGAAAAACATGTTTTTTTAGTTCTCTTTAGACGTAGTAATGCAGTTACTAAATAGTTCAAAGCATACTTTGCAGTTATAAATGTTGATATCTGGCATGAGCTTTTCAAAAATAGAGAAGAATGGCGCTTGTTATCGGAGTATTACTATGGTTCGTTTCACCAACAAAGTTTGTAATTATTTGACGTAACAGATATTGAAATGTGAACCAATACTTTTAGTAAACCTAAATAACTAAGATCATGCTACGCCATTATGAGAATCGAACTCACGGGGTGTTTACTATGATTGTCACGCTAGTAACTACTGCAAAATCGAGTTGCACTAGACACATCACAGTGCATAGAATAACTTATTAAAAATATAATAATAAAAAAAAAAAAAAAAAAACTAGAATTTTGTGCTTAAATTTAACTATTATCCAAACGTAATTAAAAACTCCACCAGCACCCCGACTGCGTGGAATCTCCCTGAATATTTATGAAGGAACTCTGTTCAGTGTAAGTATAACTGCTCTGGATGTAGGTACGAGTGTGACTGATGGCAGTTTAATGGCTGTTATGGTAGTTAGTAGAAAAGAGGTTTTAGTTTTGGAAATGTGGATATGACACATTTGTTTTGTGAACCCTAGCTCCTAAATGCTAAAGTAAAAGCTTAGTGTTTTTTTTTATATACATTTTGACACCGATCGCGCAAAAGCACAGTGATAGTGTTAGCAAGTACCTATTAAACACTCATGCTCATGAGCTTGGAAATATATTCTTTATTTTTTTTTCACTACCTTTAATAAAAGAAACATATTGTTTGCATTAGAACTCCATAAAGGTGAATAAAACTACCAATAACAAAAGAATTCCAAGATTTCAATTAGTTACATAGTATTATAACTAATAGTAGCTTAATATGAGAGTAAAAAACCGGCCAATAAAAAAAACTGTTGAAATTTCAACTGAAATATCATTGATTTTTTTCCTAAAAACTTAGCTCTGATCTATCAAGAGTCCTCATTATTTTTATCACGCAACGATTTTCCCCGAATGAATTCACAACAAAAAAACTCAACCAATGCTGTCTGAAAATAAAAATACACCGTAGAGTAATATTCACAAAACAGAAAAAGTTAAATATTTAAAAATAAATACCGATCGCACGTTAAAATGCGATACGATTACACAAAACATTCACAATATACAACATTTTTCCTCCAAAATATCTCGATAAATATTTAGTGCGCTTTCAACCAAAAACCCGCGCGAAATCAGATAACGCATCAAAATTGTAAAATGAAAATAAATGATTCAGGAACAATTTCATACTTGCGCCGTCTCTGAAATCTTGTAGGAACAACGCTGCGCGATCACGCAAAAATCCGTTCCATTACGTAACCTTCTAAAATATTAAAAGTATTTTTTCCGGTACATAGCGTTCGTGCCCTGGTTAACAATACAGGGGAGGTCAGTAACTCAATTTATGTAAACAAAGAAGTTTGCAATGATGCATGCATTAACGTACGGCCTGGTTAGATATTCCACGCCATAGTAGAGGTGAAATAAAGGTAAATACAAAATTAACCTAAAAGTTACGACTTCATGTGTCTGATTTGTGATAGAGAAAATTACAAATTCAGGTGACATTTCATTACGGCGTTTTTTTTTAAAGAATATGTTAGTCGGGCTTAAATTAAGGTAAAGAGTCCGAACAAACGATACCAAGTTATCCAAGTTATTAAGTTATCTTTTATGTGGCCAAGTAAGAATTTTATTTATATAAAAATTAAAAAAGCATTGGACCACAATACAATACATTCTTATATTATACTCGAAAAATATTATTCTTAGATTGATTCCGACTATTCGGGAAATAATTATATAGCGTTTCCTTTCTTTTTTTATACACTTAGTCTGCAGATTCAGATTTTTAAACCCACATGGCTTAATAAAATACCTGAGTTAACAATGATCAATAATTGTTAATCAAAATAACATGATGTATTTTTTGTAGAATGGCAGTCTAAACAAGAATCAAGGAAAATATAGGCACATCAATTTTGTTTTCGTAAAGTTCCCATACTGAATTTACTTTTTACAGAGCCCCGCTACTCCAGATCCCTAAATATTCGGGATGCCAAGCACCTCTACAGGGGGTTCACTTCTGTTGTCTTCTATACAGAATGTTGTCGAAACCGTCGAGTACCCCTGTAATTAAGCCGCGGAATTTTGTCGAAAATCGCCACTGGCTTACAAATTTTGGTGAAAATTTTGCACGATTTTTCGGAGCTGAGGACGCGTCAGGCTTTTGGGCTTGGGCCGGGTGATTGAGTTACGAGTCTTTTAATAGTGTTGTTTCGAATTTGCGGCTTGTTTTTAAATGTTAAAAATAACAGTACAAGTTCAACTTTTCAGGATATATCCTAATCCTAACTAATATTATAATTTACAGGAATATGGCTTGGATATAGCAATAAAACAAACAATAAGATCCCATAATTCCCTTTCTTCTTAATCCCTTATTTCTAATGTACTAGAAGCTATATAATATTGCAGCGGAAAGATACTCCAGATTGGTTATTATAGATTCAGTTTCAAAAAGAATTACATTACGCAAAGTATAATGCTTGAGTCAATCTCTAATATACAATTATTTTGTTTCAAAAACGATGTAAAATAGAATTAAAGCGCATATTTGCCTTCAACTGGGGATTTGAATAGGAAAAAGCAATCTGAACTGACACACAAGTTTGACCCGAATACAAAATACAAACCAGGTTATTTTTTAATTATTTATTTAATTCGTGTTTCATTTTAATAATGTTAAAGACTCATTTTAAGCACCATAACTACAACAGCTATAGAGCTAGTTATAAAACGCGTTATAACTGCATCAGGAAAAGCTCGAGAGCGGATAAAAATCCCATTTAAAAGCACCCCCAACTAAATTACTTCTTTGCTACTCCATTGCAGAGTTTGTGGCTTTCCCTTCCGCAATTAAACTAATTTCCATGCAATTTAAAGTTATAAAGGTGCATTCAATAAGTTGAATAGTTTGATGCATAATTTGAGTGTGAAGTGAACTTTTTCATTTAACGCTGACATTATGAAGTTATCGAAGAATTTAGAAAGAAATGAAATAATTTTATTTTGCAACAACAGTAACATTAATTATATTGAAGTGAAAGAACGATTATTGAAGGGTAAGCAGGTGAGTAATATCATATAACTATATTTAAAAAACTTTAAAAAAATACAACTAAGGCGGAATGTGCATGACTTATCTATCAATTTTTAGGCTAGGCTTGGTAGATTATCCGTTAAACTCAATTGACCTAATGTCAAGTGACGGTATGGTCTAGGCTGGTAGAGCTTGCCTGGAATGTGAACTGACTCCCAAGTGAGGTGCCTGAACACACCCTAGGGTGCTTGGCGACAAATGTTCAACTTGAGGGTGGTAGGTAGCCAGCCGATTACTAGAAAGTAACCCACCATGCTATCCCTACCTAGTGGTAGGGCTCTCTTGCAGAATCCGCCTGGGGAAGTACCACACCTTAGCCAGTTATTCAACCGCCAAGCAGTAGTGTGCAAGCATGTGTTCCGGATTGAAGGGCAATGTTTCTAGCGTAATTACTGGGCATATAGAGATTTAACATCTAACATCTCAGGATGACGAGCGCAGTTCCTTGCCGTGCATAGTTTTGAAGTGTTGAAGTTCAAAATACTGGGTGGCACTGAGCTTTTATGGGCAAGCGTGACGCTTAACATCAGATGAGCGACTTGCTCGTCTCGTCACTAATTTAAAAAAAAAAACATTACTAATATTCTTAATAAATTTTATTTTCAATATCCTTAAAATGTTTTTTTAGGAATTTTTGGGGCTATTCCAATTCAGTTTCTTCTTGAATTTACCTACGACAAATTAAAACATTTTTTATTGTTGTATCGAATAGTACCTATCAGGGTTATTTTTTACTAAGCAAAATACATACAAACCATAACTACCTAAAATACTTAGCCTACTACACAAAATAACAGTTAGATTATCCAGAGACCATTAAAGGTCTATAGAAAACCCAAATGTTCAAGCCCGCTACCAGTTGGCAGCGTATCCAGCATGCTGGCGGCATTACCACGCTGAATGGCACAGTGTCACTGTTGTCGGTACGTATATTATGTTCATACATTCGACTATCTTTGTCCATGTTTTTATGTAGCTTTGTCACGCGGGCGCATAGTGAAATATGGGCAGTGCGACCCCGGTTTATACTAAAGGGTTCCTTATAGGTTTTGTGATATTCTGTCGACGTGAACATTTGTGGTGACAAAAACTGGAATTAATGTTATGATGTTGATATCGAAGCCACAAAGTTATTTACGTGGCTTTTGAATTCCCAGCGACACGACCCGAGACAATTTTGTGTATGTGTCTTTGTGTGCGTGCAGCAGAGCTGTTATCGCTCCTCGTGTATGAAGATAGCCTTCTGTTTATTTTGTGGTAAAACTTTCCAAAATAGGATACTATGTTTATTATACTACTACATTTACGCATTATAACACAAGAACTTTTTATTGGTCATAAAGTTATTCTTCCAAAAGACCTAGAATCTACCTGAAATGCAAAAAAAAAAAACGAAAAACCAAAAATCGTTTATCAAAATATCCATAATTTTATGAGCGATCCTTAATATTAGAGGCGGCAATGTAATTATTATTACATCTGGTAACAATAAATAACGCGCTGGGTTGCCATGTTATTTGTCCATTTCAACTCATTACGAACGATATGGGGTTATCGGCGATCATGTTTCTAATGATTTAATGACGGTATTTTTAGCTTTTGATTAAAATAACAATAGTACTCTGTCATTATAAGGAACTTGAAAATGTTGATCATTCTTATTTTTTATAATAATAGATATAATTGCATTTTAGGATTGACACTTTCTCAGAAATTAAGTTGTTTGCTGAATATAATATTTATAAATGGTGGACACTTCATTAGGGATTAAGTTTAATTTAAATCTCTTACTGTCCCTAGTAAAGTTGTCACACTTTGCTCTAGTATTCTATGGTTAGTCTAAAGTTATTAACCTAAATTCAAATATAAAATATAATATAATTTTTCAGCCTTGATGCGCATGAGAGTGGTGCTAAGAGCTTCATACTTTCAACTTTGACTTTGTGTCGTTGTAGGTTTTAATTCAATTAGGTATTTTGAAGGCTTGTTTTTTCGAAGTAATGGCAATGGCTGTTGGCAGATAAAAATATGTATTTTCTTGGGTACACTCAAAAACAAAGACAATGTAAATAGTTATCGCACGTGCAGGAATAAGCACTTCAGAATTAATCTCAACACGTCGTGCGTCGGGTGCGGGACGAGGGATCAGTTCGCCTACCGGCTGCGTGTTACTTACTGGCCGGTTCAAAACTATTTCATGCAATCTAGAGCCGGCCAAACTTAAGCAATACAATTGATGAGTTCAGGCTCTTTTCAGCATATTAAATTCGTATAATTGACTAAGTATGATTTGATTACTGTTTATAACGTCTGTGACCTAAACCTTAAAACCCTAATTGTTTGACATTTTAGAGATTTCTGATAAAAAGGGAGGAAATACATAGTCATTGAAACATGGAAAATAACAATTTCCAAAACGTGTTCTAAGAAGGGCATCATAGCTTCCACATTTACTTGATACAATATATCGTCAACACATCAGATATTAATAAACAATGAAGGTTTAGGGACGTCCTTGCGTTCTTACCTGGTTTATCCAAATCACTGAGAAAGTCCTCCGTGTCTGTGTACGCCGTAGTCCGGCCCTGGAGAAGGGCCGCGATCACCGCCAGCCAGGCCCACGCGGCGCAGTCTGCCCCTGACGCCCTTCTCATGGCCCCGGTCTGGCCTCGATCCGGCCCTGACCTCACAATGACATTGTGCACTCACACTAACACTGACACACACTCACTTGTCACTACGCGTAGGGACGTCGATCACCTGAAACAAAGAAAAAAAAAATATAAACAATATTTCTGTGTAGATTCATGCACGCTGGTTTTGAGACACTCCTTTTAATTTTGAAACACTAAATAATTCACAAAAACAGTGATTGTATTTACATATTTCAGTGAGGAGTGTGTCTCATCAGACAGTATCGCACTTATCATAAATAAAGCTTGTTTTCCTCTCATTGTGATTATGTCGCTCACAATCTCTCTTATTAGAAATATCATAAGAGTACGAGTGACCGAGCTGTTCTCGAATGCTCGAGCAGAGTCGGTCAAATCTTTTAGCGAAAGTATCCGACATGTGTAAGTGTTAAACTTATATACATGCATGTTTGGTTTTACTTGCAATTTGGTTTGTTAGCTGATAGTAGTGGTTAGCGCATTCGGATCGTATGCTTCATGGCGTAGTTTCGAAAATTACCGGAAAAAAACATCGCGAGGAAACCAAAGTAATGCTGGTTGTACTTTGAAGTCCCACTGAGCCACAAGGCTAGTCAAAACTAGTAGTTTAACTACTAGTGTAACCCTCAAGATGAAAATCTGTCACGAAGCACCGATGGTGTGCTCACTTGAAAGCCAGTTTTCATTCAAGCTCTTCGACCATATCGTCATTGAACATCAGGAGTGTGATATAATCTATCTTGTCCACCTAAAAGAAAAGTGCACGTCAAAGAGTAAAAAAAAAGTTACAAGCATCATTAATCCCTACAATCACTTGTCATGAAGTTCTAAAATTGATATAAAGACAAATCACCCTCGACGAGCATTTAACCATAAAACCGAGGCTAGATCTACGAATAATGGTTAATCTTGATAGGGCGTAAATTACCAACCCTATTTCCGTATAATTATTCTTCTGTCACTTTTAAAACGGTACACAAATGGTTTTCCTATCAACGAATCAAAACCTTACCATGAGAACAATAGGTTCAATTTCATTATATTGGATTAATTTATTGGTAACCCTATAATTCCGAAATATATTTTATGTAAATTGTACGAAATTTGATAACTGCTAACCACTTATAGATAATCGGCCAGTAAATTATTTCGCGTACAATTTTGTTTGTTATTTAATAATATTGCTGTCATGATAGGTCACTATTTTTAGTGTTCCCTGCCTCAAAACGAAAAAAAGGAACCAGCATAGGGTCACTTCGTTTTCTGTCTCTTAAGGCTCTTTTTCTGAGAAACGCTTGTAGGTCTCATGTTGAAATTAATATTTTAATACTAATTATATTTAATATTAATGTACGGTCCTTTGGAGCTGTAAAAAAATCAAGCTTCTAAGTCAACGCAGTAAAATAACACGACCACATATGTTGACACTCGCAAATAAATATATCATTATAGGCCTTACTAATCAATGCTTATCAACTTGTGGCCTTAAAATGCTCTGTCAACTTGTGGCCTTAAAATGCTCTGTCAACTTGTGGCCTTAAAATGCTCTGTCAACTTGTGGCTGACGTGAAAGGTCATGCGCGAAAACGAAACAAACCGTTTTTAAGCAGCATTTTTTTCACACAAACAGACGTTTCACAAATTTCGCACCAAAAACCCACGTTTAGCGCTGGTCCAAGGTTAAACGTGCCGTAGACGTTGATTAAAAAAACGGTATTAAAATTTTAGCCACTGTCCAGCTAAACAACTGCCTAAGAGTTGTTTTAAATTATTTTTGAGCTAAGACAGTATACACGTATGTTTTACGTTATTACGTCTAACGGGTTATATAAGATGGCTCTGTGAATTTCATAGGTCAGACAATAAGAAAAAATAAGAAATTATATTTCGGCGTGGTGATTATTCTACTTACTCAACCAAAGTATTATACAACATTTTTGTCATAATTTAAAACTACTATGCAACTTAGCGAATTTAAAATAACGTTAATACAGTAGTTTTTAAAACTTCTATAGAGATTATTTTCTTTTTAAATACGACAGTTTTGATAATTATAAACAAGTGATAATTATCCTAGAATAATAATTATGTCCGTTATCTTACTGAATACCCAATAATTTTATTCAATGCCGTGGCTTCATCACTCTCTATCACTGTTCTAAATCTAACTTTTACAATCACCGCAAATTAATACTAAGAACGAAAATTATTATTATTTAAATTTAGAATGACAGAAATTTATCGTTTATCTAAAATGGTGATTTTAGATAAACGATAAATTTCTGTTCGATAAATTAAACGATTGTAGATCTGACAATCAATTTTGATCTAGGTTTAGATGAAAGGAGATGGGAGACTACGAACATTTTATAGAATTAAAATAAAATTAGGTTATGTAAACGTATTTGCTAACTGCTTCTTGTGAATGGAAACAGCTCATGGTTTTACGTCGTCTTACCTCTATGGCGAACCACACACCACTATTACAAATGTTGTACACCACACAAAACATTTATCGTAGACCTACATTTAAATACGATTGCGGAAATAGACAACACACTACATTTATTCCCAAAAAGTGTGCCAGATAATACAAATGTCTTACTGCACATAAAAATGTGTGTCTATGTCTAACTTTATCCAATAATTTTGTTCTAAAACAAACAACAGAAACCTAAAATTTGGAGTTTTGGTGATGAAATCATGTATTGTTGTTTTAATAAAACGGGAATACTCACGTTAAGTTCAGTCGGTTACTCCGACTATAGTTTCGATCACATTCGGTAACTTTATTAAGGGATTCTATGAGCGTGACAGGCGCGCAACCTCGTCTTGCCTTGCTTGGCTGCGGCGCGTCGCACACGTGAAGTCATGTCTTATTTCCCAAAGCTTGTGTTATTTCCAGTGGTAATATGAAAAACAGTTATTTTTTATCCATTAGGTGTTTTTGAATAGGCACGAGTGTGGGTGAATTGTAGAGTGTTCGTGAATAGTGAAACGTGACTTTTCGTGTAGTTTTCTACCTAGCAGTTTCCACCACTTTTTGGGAAATTACTTTGATTTGACCCTAACGTACTTATGCTGGACTTAGCTTATAACCGAGACTTATTTAAATTATAGAATATTTATTTAATTCATTTAAAATATCATAAAAAACAAACCAAAACTGCACAGGCTAAATACACTACAGGTGGAACCAAAAAACAGACACCCCAAAAAAAAACTTTCTTCAAATTTTAGTTCCTGTTATGAAATATGCTAGAGTTTAAAATTAAATGTAAATAATTGTCTTTCACGGCTAGCCATCCAAAAAATTATTAGGTAGAAAATTGAGGCCCCTATTCACACACTTTTCTCTCTCTCTTTCTCTCTCTCTCAACCATCCACTACTGCACTCAACCAGTTTCAACCATTTGTTTTTAACATTATATTTGTAGACAAATATAACTTGGTTTTATTACTTTTTGGAAATTGACACTCAGTGACTTTATAGCTTAAAATGTGAAAATGAAACTTCAGAACCCACTATTATTTTGAGCTTCATTCCGAGCTAAGACCAACATAATTATTATTTCTAAATGAAAATAATTTGTTAGTTGAATTGCTAGACTACTCGATTGTTTTACTAAACTAATAAGCATATGATAATTGCTTGAATAAAATTTCCATTCCAGATCATAAAACAAAAAAAGTTAAGTAATACATAGAGAAATCATTCATCAGTTGTGAATACGACTGTAAGCTGGCTATACATGCTATATATATTATATAGATATTAGATATATTATAATACTTTTATAATTACTAATATATTATGTAAGTATTCATTTCCAGTTTACTCTTCAATGTCCTAGCAGCATCATGATATACCGGGACTTCGACAATGGACATATATTTTAGGATAACATTTATGTGAACAACCACAAAATTGTAGACTGATTTTTTGAGATCGTATACTTGATTCCATACTAAAAGCTGTTCGTGATGATGAGTACAATGATATCCTATAATATGTCCGTCTACTAACCGAACAATAATATATTAAGATATAATAATATATTTTTTTCCAGGAGCCTCGTTCAGTGTTACTTCGTGCTGCCTCGTTCAGTCTTCTCTCCAGAAATCGTGAGAAAAGCTTTCACATGCAAAGCTCGTATGTTGTCCATCTTAATTTTGACACAGAATAGAGAGGTCTTCAGATTGCAAGCTCCAAAAACACGCCTAAAATGCTATACGAATCATTTACTTTATAATATAGTTCCGACTAGTTTGCTAGAAGTAAAACATCGTGAGGAAACCTGCATATTTCCGGAAATTCTATGGTTT
This sequence comes from Apocheima hispidaria, assembly GCA_947579745.1. NCBI lineage: Eukaryota > Metazoa > Arthropoda > Insecta > Lepidoptera > Geometridae > Apocheima > Apocheima hispidaria. Next base: position 13,122,087 of record OX388164.1, on the reverse strand, counting down.
AAGTGAATCCGCCAACCCACAGCGACCGAAGACAGTGTGCAAACAAAAACATGTGACACAAGAAAAAAATGTTTAAGACTAAACCATCCTAACTAATCCTAGCTAATATTATAATTCAGAGAAATATAGATGCAGTCGTACCAGCCTTCACCAATAAAGCTTCGGGGTATCATAATAAATACGTTCGTCTTGAGGAATAAGCTAACTGCCATCGTAATAATTTTGGTGCATATGTATTACAAGAGCTGCAAATTTAATGCTGTCAACTTATAAACTATTTAGAATTTAGAAACTACTTTTAACTAAGAAATATTTTTATTGTTTAATAATTCCGTGACCACTAAGTTGAAAAAGAATCCGTATTTTTTTACATAATAATAACAGAAACATTATACATTAATACCCGGATAAATACAAGTTTAGGCAAATAAAACAGAGCGACATGTTTTTTTTTTGACGTTGGCGCCAAAATTATCTGGGAGTATGATTACTGACTCTGAGTTTTGTCTCTCGTTACCTTTCCTCACGAATCCAACCTGTCAATTTGTATTCAAGACTTGTACCCTGCGTCGGCAGTGAAGGTACGCCTCCGTCATTTCCGGGCAGTCATGTCCGGGTTAAGATATCTCGACCGGACTATACCAGAGGTAAATGCGTTTTTGTCGACGATTGTGTCGAGACTATGGAAGATTTAAGGCACATACATAAGTCTGTTGTGCAGGATTATTTAAGATATATGATGACATTTTGTGTATGCTTTGAAATCTCACATTATTATGTTTCACTAGCCTCAACCTTTACTCTTTGGACTTCTAGCATAATTCCCTTAATCTTTACTCTTAACCTGCTTTTAAGTTTTTTTATTGGAGATTTAAAACATTTTTCTGCGATTTATTAGCTTTTCTTTACCCGATTGTCAAATAGCACATTAGCGACAAGAATTAAAGAACAAAAAAAACTAATAAGGAAAGGTGAGATAAGATACGGGTGGCACGTTGTCGGTCGGTGTGGTGGTCTAAAGGGGAGGTCTATGTTCAGCAGTAGACGTCCTCTGGCTGATGGTGTAGGTAAAGATAAATTATTTGTAATAAAACACATAAACGAAACCATAGGATAACAAAGACAGTCACAACTCCAAAAGACACAGAGATCAAGGAACTAAAGCATTTATAGCGCTTACTATTAACCCTTTACCCAAAATTCAGTGCTTGAATTTAATAACCGACCCGAGTAAGAAAGAGAATACTTAATATCACCGTATCAAATTCAGGTTGAAAAACTTCATTCTTATTCAAGGGTCGAGCTCAAATTTTCCACGTAGTGGCTGATAGGGGTCGTAGTACAGCAATAAAGTAATAACAACGCAGTAATTAGTTTGTAGTAAAGTTTGGTAGCGATATGAGTATATGTTTTAGAATGTGATGCTTAACGTAAGAACTATAATAAACTAATATAACTATTGAACAGGTTGAGTACGTAACAAATGGTAAGAAGAGAAGAAATGGAGGAGCAAGAGGTTGCAGACATTTTACAAGAGGTCAGATTTAGGAATGTACAAGACCGTTCGAGATATATTTTGGTAGGCAAAGTCATAGAGTGGTGTGGACATTGTCATCACTACGCTATTGTGGTGGGCAGGACCATAAACCTCAATACATTTAGCAAACTGTTAGGGAGAACCAATGCGGTTCCATAATCAAGTTCTTTCGAGAACTAGAATAAAATAGTCATTACTCCCATATAGGCACTCGGTTTTAAGTACATTATAAAAATTACATCACCAAATTCATGTCACGACTAGCCTAAGAAAATCGAATGAATATGATGTCACATATGTCTAAATAACACAGAAATTACACTAAAGAAAACCAGCAGCTTATCTAAAAAAAATCGTTTTGTAAACACACAAAGTCAAATAGTTTGCACCGAGATTGTCCTCTGCTGGCCACGATGCGATGGTTACCACGCTCCCCACATAAGAAAATAGATATAGAACAGATGGATAACTACATAAAGACTACTACTAAATTAAATCTTGAATTATTGCTGAATATGTTTCTTCTAGAAAGGTACGTTTGTAATCCTAGCTTCCAAAGATATACGTTTGTAACTTTATTAAACGGAAGCTTTATTTGGATAATGATAAGCAATAGCATGTCAACCCACAAAAAAAAATAAAAAAAAATTATAATACAGAACGCTTCTTTGTCAGCAATAGAAGCGTTCTGTATCACTAAAAAAAAAAAATTTTTTTTGTGGGCTGACATGTTATTGCTTATCAGTATCCATTTATGACTAGCTGTTACACGCGACTTCGTTCGCGTGGACCTCCAAAAAAATTAGCCTATGTCCGTCTCCGATTCTTAAGCTATATATATATGCAAAAATTCAGCTTGATCCGTTCAGTCGTTTAGCCGTGATAAAGCGACAAACACCCAGACAGTGAGACAGAGAGACAAAGATAAAGAGACAGATAAACAGATAGATAAAGAGACAGAATTACTTTGGCATTTATAATAATAGTTAGGATGGTTAACAATTTCGAAACAATACCGAGAATCAAATTTGACCTAAATCAAGATTTTGATTAATCTTTCTATGGATCTCAAGCCTGGTGATAGCTTACAATACTTGTGTTACGATGTTGGTCCAGGCGATGATGGAATGGAAAAACGAAGATACTTTCATCGACTGCCGTTCTCATCGCCCCAATCCACAGATTTCATCTGTGCCCCAATCACACTCCCTTCCTTTCATGCTACCCTCGCTTCGTTATCTCAAAAATAGTTGCCAGTACATTAATAACAATTCTAACTATTTTAAAAACAAACAGAACATCAAAAGAATTAACTTAACTGAAACTTACTTAGTCGTTAAACATTATACTTGTTCGTGGTAAGTATTATAACTACCATAAAAATAAATAATATTTACCATCAGCCTGAAGAGCCAAAAATAATAATAGCAAAAATTAGTAATATCAGTATGCATCTAATTTGCTTAAGAATATTATCTTGTTCATCATCATCATCAGCCAGAAGTCGTCTAAAACGCCTGAACATAGTAGGCCTCCTCCATAGAGCGCCACACCGACCGGCAACGTGCCATTGCCGTGACCGGTTGCTCACGACATTGACAATGTCGTCGGTTCATGTAATACGTCCATCAAGCTTATTTTGTCATTCAGTTTGAAACCGTATGAAATTAGCTATGGCAAGCCCCTGGCTACACACCTGATAGTTTTGACTCTTTCGTTTTAAGTTCTCCATCTGTATTAATCTGTCCATTTACCGGGTTTCCTCAGAAGTCTGATAGCGCGCGACCGCATCTAGACTGCGATCGCCGCGCGCCGGGATGCATTTTACTTAATTGCATTAAATTTAAATATTCCGTGACTTTGGTTAAATTCTGTTCATTTGGTTGTTATTTTCTTAAGCAGAAATCATGATTTTTCGGAGATTTTCTACTCCTGATAAAATTAAATCATAATTTTTTAGTAGTGTTTGTTCAGGCATGACCTCACTGGCCTGTCCTTAGGACTTTTGTCTTTATCTATAAGGCCCAATTCACTATTTTGAAAACAATTATTGGCGTAAAAGAAGGAAATAATTCCTATGATAAGCGATCAGCCATGCTTCAAAACGGGAAATTAAGAATTGGGGACTTTTCACTCCACGGGGACGATTTGTGTTAACAATATAACCAGCTAAAAAAGTATAAAATCGACAACTGTATATTAACATATATAAGACAATAACATATCACAGACATAAAATTCACTACACTAGCGCAGTTACGACCAGTTTTTACCGCCAGTTGTTACACTAGTTTTTAAGCCTGTTTTCAAAATATGTAAAATTTTGTGTGAACATTAAAGAGTTAATCTATCTATATATATTTATCTATCTACACATATTATTAATTTTCATGGTGTTTAAATGAGTCATACTCGAGTTTTAATTACAAAAGGCAAAACCTTGTAATATTTGTGCATAACAGAATTAGCATATTGCTGGTGCATTAAAAATGTAATTAAGCAATTTAACAGTAAAATTGCCCCTTTAAATTAAGTTTCCGTATTTGTGTATAACCATTTTGGTGGATAAATTATGTGGATGGATTAATTAAAGTTTGTTTGTTTTGAAAATTTTACCAAAGCGTAGTGGTATTTGTTTGAAATGTTTTTGGGTATTTCCCAATGGCTTGCCGGGTTTTGCGTTGCAGCACATTATCCCGATGGCTCTAAGGCCTGATTTGGCCATATGAGATATTATATTATATGGGCCATTTTCGTTATATGGGCTTGAATCATGTGAACATTTGTCATACCACATGCCACATTGTTTAAATGGACAACGAGTCTGAAAGCGTTCATAATTTTCTGATATTTAAGGCCCAAAGTAACTTAGTGACCAGAGAGTGTCTAAAGTGATATAAGGTCACTTGACCTCATCTTGAAAGACAATGTGAGCTCTCCAAATGCATATTAAAAAGTAAATAAAGCATAACTCCATACTTAGCGTAGATCTTGGGTGTGTAAAGCATTTAGTGTTTTTTGTCTATCCGTTTTCCAGAAGAAAAAAGCAAACAAAAAATAATTCTAATGTCACCCAAACATTTTAGTATTAAATGCGAATTGTGAATCTCATAAAGTGATTATTTATCTCTCATAAATTGTTCATCTGGATACAAAGAGAATTGCCAACAATAGGCTAACAATACAATATAAATAAATTAACGTCACCCGTCATCCTTTATCAACTAAAAGCTTTTAGAGTAAGAGCTAGACGGTCTAGGAGCAAATACCAACTAACATGTAAGGACCAACGCCCACTGTAAAAAAAATAATGTTTCTTATTAGGGCTTATCCACGCTATTTTATTTATATACCTCGAAGTTTCGGCCAAGTTACAACAGCCGTGGTCACGAGCTGACTGAAGAATGCGGGTCGTCTTGGTGCGAAGTGGGGGAGTTGAGGTCTACCCTCATTTATTTTTGTCTTGAAAAAACGTAGGGTTGTCACCACGGCACACAACACTGACTGTACAGACAGAGTTCCCAGACGACACACCGCGATACGAACACTTGCTAACGACAGCCCGCTGTAAAGTCGGGGCAAGAATCGGCATACCGTACATGCGGCCGTGGAAAAATAAAGTTCACCTCTTATTAAAGAGAAAAAAGAAAGAGAAGAGAATAGGCTCGCAAGAGAAATATTATGCAGTTGTACATCAATAACTTGAATTTTGTGCAGGTGCGGTGAAAACGTAGCAAAAGCTTGGCGGGATCATTTTTAGGTACAATTAATCGGGAGGAATAATTGACATTTCCATGAACGCTTAGACGCCGCGCTTTGTATCGGTTCTTCAGTGGGCGTTATGCCAATATATACATAACGCCCAGTGAAGAACCGATACAAAGCGCGGCGTCTAAGTGTCCAATATATACATAAATATTTAATGGTTATTGAAGAAATAAACCACAACTTTGATTAATAAATAAATTAATATAGAAAAGTAACGTTGTTTGACCACAACTCACCTATGAGTGACCGTGTGGTCAAAGATACACGCCTAGGGATAGGAGTAGATCTCAAGTGAGGCTGCCGAAGCACACCGAGGATTTTTGTATTTAATATAACCAATGTACAAATTAGAAATAAAAAGCCTAATAAATTTTCATCTACATAGCACGTATAAGCCACGACAGTAGTAGGTCAATAATTGATTATGTCAAAACAAAACAAACATTACACTACTGTTATTAAAATGTGTGGCATGGGAAAAACGTCTATTAAAATACTTAAAAAGAAACTCATAACGTCTTGTATCATAAACACCATTACGAGAAGTCGGTGATCTTTCACACTTGCGCTTTTTAAACGCTTGTACTATCTTAAGCTTGGCAGAAAAATATTTTAAACACCGCGGCCTATCTTACTGCTTATGCGAAGCTTAAAACAACAGTCGGGGCTCTAATCTATCGAGTGCGAAAGTTACAGAACTTTTTTTTTAAATGGAATTTGGTGACGACACGAGCAAGTCGCTCATCTGAAGTTAAGCTTCTCGCTTACCCATAACAGTTCAGTGCCACCCAAAATAGTGAACAAAGCAGTTCAAAACCATCCGCGGCAATGCACTGCGCTCGTCACCCTGAGACATTAGATGTTAAATCTCTATATGCACAGTAATTACGCTGGAAATATTAACCTTCAATTCGGAACACAGAAGAGCCCTGCCACTACCAAAATCTCTTGCCAATATCTCTTGCTTTCTGTCATGCGTTGTTCACACGGACATTTATCACGTTGCGTTGTGTGTGCTAAAATAGTTTTAGTGCGATAGAACTAGATTCTCTACTTATTTAATTTGTATCTCGGAGTAACTCTTCTGTACTTGGATCCGCGCACAAAACGAGCGTTTCTAAGCAACCAGTAAAAAACGCAATTATAAATCCACGGGCGACTTTCCTCACGATAACCGGTGACTAAAAAAACATAATCAACGCATAATGACCTCGTATTATCGCTTGTAAAATTTATTGCGATCGGAATGAGACGCGAACTCTTAAACAGATGCTTAAGGTACAACCGCACTAAGACTGTTTGTTTTAGGTCGCTGTTGACTTGTGTGATGTACGAGTAACACTGTACTTATAGTAGTTATAGTATCATGTGTTTTTGCGTCACACAACGCTTGAATGGTAAAAAAGTGGCAACTAATGCGTCAGAAAATCTGTCAGATGTCATGTTGCTTACGGTGCATTGTAGCATATTCTGTTGAAATCTGACATCAAACATAGGAAAGTGACAGTTCTTTTCGTCCCTCTCGTTCTTCAGTACAAAGTAAGCATATTTTTTTTTTGTTTTTAACTAATTATATAAATAAGTACATCACATAACTATCTTTACAGCACGCCATGACGGAGTCGTTTCATAAAAATATTTATAGGAATTAAAAGTGACTAATACTAATGTATACTACTTTATGACCATGTAATTATAATTATGTATGGCGAATGACCATTATGACGGAGAAAGCAGATAAAAAAGCTGTTTTTAGAAAAACTTATTTATGAAAAATTAAGTGTTGAGTGCGAAGCAAAATTGCAAAAGTTAGACACCATCAAAATGTTCTTAACATCCAGCTAAAGTTTGCATTAGGATAAGAAATGGTAATATAACTTTTAATTTCACGTAAAAGATATCAGATGCTAATTTCTGATAGTGCAGTCTGACCTTCATTCAAAAATGCAGACCGGTTCAGTGCATCAGTGTGAAATCGGAAGTGCGTAGAGATCGTAATTGGGATAATAATTATTAAAGAAAAATCTACAAGTTTGTACACAGTTAATTAGTTGAAATATTTTGGGTTTCATTGCTATACAGTTGTTAAAATATAATTTGTTTTAATAATTATGATCAAAAAGTTCATTAATTTACAGTAAAAATAATGGCACTTTAAAGGGCACGGGATCGACACCAACTTACGCCATCAGCGTGCATATGCAAGTTTGAATTACGTAAGTGGAATACGTAATTCAAACTTGCCTATGTCACGTGATACAAAGATGACGATACACGACAACATTGTGGATTGTGACTAGAAGGCGTCTTCAGAACGGGTCGTTGAATTGGATTCATTCATAGTGATGTTCTTTATTTGCCACTAAGTGTCGCAAAGCTCTTTACACTGGCTGCGATTCGCTCTACGAACCATTCATTCTACTTTAAGATTGCGTACGAGACGGCCGACACACAACAAGTCTACAAATAACACAGCAACATGAGTACCGATGAGCAAAGTGAAACAAGTTACAGAGCCAATAGAAGAAGAAATAATCTTAATTATCCTTATTGCTGAGTAGAAAAAGAAAAATCTGGGTCCAGGACATTAATTAAAAAAAAAATTTATTTTGTAAATATCATCACTTGATTAGCGATTTGCAAGATCTTTTTTATACCTTCTTTTGAATGAAAGAGAAACATTTTAGAAAGTTGCACTGCTTAATAAAGAATAAACTTCGCAAAAAGGATATTTTGGAAGCGCCCACACGCAGCGCCGACCACGCGATCTCTGCCACCGGAGACGGAAAGCACATGCTCAGTGTGCGATCACTTGAACGCGTTGCTATCTACCGCGCAGTGGAGGGCCTACTCGGGCGGCCATTATATACAAAGTTCGCATGCGTTCAGATCGTAGGACAGATCGGGCGCTGTCAGTGAAAGCCTTTGAGCCGATGAAATGCCAAACCTTGTTTCTTTTAGATCATCACAACCGGAGAATCTCAACACACGTAAGCATACATTATCAAATTATCAAGCTAAGTTCAAAGATAAAAATAGATAGTACATAAATATCATTACAGCCTAATTAATTTCGGTTCAAACAAAAGCAGATAATATTCCCCACATACATACGATAATTATTCATGTCCATAACGTATAATGTATGCGTAATTACCCAACGATGTTGTTTTATCGCAAGGGAACCACTCGTTGTACGTAGTGTTTTGAACAGTGAATAATTAGTGGAAGTAATTGATGCCACATGGGAAAATTACAAAGTAAATTCATGTGACGACCGATATGGCAGTCGTAGCTTGACATCGTTATGGGTTGAAGTCAAAGTTTTAAGGTCTTCTCTGGTTAAGGTCTGAATTATCATGGTTTGTATAAACTGTAGAACTAACAACGCGTAAATAATTTCCTTTAATCTTGTGGCTAAACTTGGATTAAGATAGAGAAAATATAAGATCAATTATTTATTGTGTAATAAATGTAATTTAAATGTTATAATAATAATGTAATAAGTAATAATGTAATTTAAATGTAATTTAAAAAAATATTCTATATTGTTATAAAGTTACCATTCAATAAGTTCGCTGTATAAAATATGTATTAAGGTTGCTTCCATCCTAAAAAAACGACAATGCTAAGACACTTTAGTTATTATAGGGTTTTTTTTTCGTACGTTTATGTGTCCAATTCAGGATCTAGTCTTCTCAATGGGGCGATGTCAAACACTTGTTTTACCGCTTGGTGGAGGTAGTGGAAATTTAAACCTGTCATTTAATTACTATGGCAAGGCATGAGGTCTACCAAGTTTTCCGTTAGATGGCGTTAAAGAGACCTGACAAAACAACTTTGACCTTAAAATGGAGACCTGTCATACTTAAAAAATCATCCCATTGCAGACGGTGCTATATTTTTTTTTATCTGTTGTAGGTAATTGAACATTATCGCGTCGATAACTTGGTTGTCGTAACAAATGTAAAAAAAAAACCTTAACTAAAGAATAAAATGGGCTTTTTATCCCATGTAAATATCGCCTTTACCAACTTCTATATCAGTATACAATCTAAAGTGTTACCAACTTTATTATAAGGATGGCCAAATGAGGAAACTAAAATTTTCCGTGGAAAGCTAGCCTGTTCTGCCCAGGAAATAAGACAACGGCTCTCCTACGGAACTCTGCAGATAAGTTGGTTACTGTGTGATAAATAAAGTCGCCCCAAAGATGGCGCGGGTTCTTTATAAATCATGCCGTTTCAATTACACCCCACTTACCGCGGTCAAGAGAAAATAGGTTTTATCGGCAAGATAATAAATCACATAATATTATCGCTTACACGAAATACTGAACAGAGATTTGTTTGTTCTAGGGCAAAAGGGGCAGTTTTTGTTTGTTTATAAAATACATTTTTATAGTTAGAAGAAAAAAAAAATTATGGTCGGTAGTAGATGTAATATAAATTCTAGAACAGCAATCTGGAAACAGTATTCACAATTTTTTTGCAGCTTTTGTAAAGTTGGAAGCGTTTTGATCGAATCACACTAATATTATAAATGCCAAAAGTTGTGAGTACGTTTGTAAGTGTGTAAGTATGGAAGTGTATTTGTTCCCGTTCAAGTCTGTAACGGCTGGACCGATTTTAATAAAATTTGGTACGGAGCTACTTTATTCCTGGAATAACACGTAGGCTACTTTTTATACTGAAAAAAATAACGTTCCTAATATCCTAATAAAAAAACGTAATAGCGAGTGAAACCGCGGGGTGCAGCTAGTTTGTGAATATTAAAACTCAGTTATGACCGAAAGAACTGAAGGTCTCAGAGTCTAAGGGAATAAATCGGAATTTGTTGTATGTTTGTATAGTATATTTTGTCAAACGATAACTTCACGATCAAGGAGATTGGATTAAAGAAACGTTAATCCGATCTCCCTGAAATGTTCCGTTCAGAATCGATCAAGGGGCTGCCGAGTAATAGCGATGGCGAGGTCGCAGTTCGGCACGAACTTACTACGTTGATCTTTGACTTACAAGTGAGACAGATTAAGTTAAAAGGCCCAGCCACACTAAATCTAGTTTCAGTCTATGTTCGTTGCATTAATCGACCGGTATTGTATGAAAATATTGAGCTTGCGGTGTCGCTCCCGTGGACGTAACGTTGTAAATAAATTCCTATCTTCTCTAAAAACCACGCATTTTCTGTCAAATATTATATTATTGACGTGACAATGAACAAGAAATTATAAAGTAGAAATGTTTAAAACAAACTTGAGGCTTAGTAGCATGAAAAATATTTTGTATTTTTATTTCCATACAAACTTTAGCGCCTATTTCGCCCCTTTAGGGATGAAATTTCAAAAAATCCGTTGTTGCTCACCTAGACCATTTGTGAAATCATCATCATCAGCCATAAGACATCCACTACTGAACATAGGCATCCCCCTTAGAGCGCCACACCGACCGACAACGGGCCACTTGCATCCACCGGTTGCCCGCGACTTTCACAATGTCGTCGGTCCACCTTGTGAGAGGCCTACCTACGCTGCGTCTTCCGGTCCGTGGTCGGTACAAACTACGAACCAGAAGACGCCAATGAGGACGCCCACCATTTGAGGAATATTCGGTCCAAATTTTACATCTCTATCACAAACGGTTTGGTCTTCGCGTTGATTTTGAGAACAAAGCGTGCTTAAAGATATTATTATCAAACAGTATCGTGCAGTACGACGCAATGCACGCATATGGAATGCAGTGTGACGTCTTTCAGATAATTTTATACATTACTATTACACATGTATATATTGTTAATGTACAGCACCTGCAACGGAGACGGGTTGTAACCTGATTTGGTGTGGCTGAGTCTTAATTTTAAAGTAATTTTTCTTTAGTAAGCATTTCCTTAAATTGATAGCTCGAGCGAAATGAGTAGAATATAGCTTTTTGCGATTCTTTACGTGGATGGCTGGTAGACGTCCTTCTGCTATATTTCTTACAAGCTACCAAGTGTAAACTTCGCTTTAAGATTTTGATTGAGTTACGAACTCCGTAGGTCCCGTAACCACTTTTCAACTACTCCGAGATACGGGCGAAAAGTGGTGAACCACTTTCTGTTAGTTGTATGTTTGTCATCAAATTTCAAAATTTGCCAAAAGTTTTCGCCTTCGGTGACACAAAAGTAGATATTTTAAAGGTTGCAATACCATAACACTCGAGGAACCGATAACCGATGGGGAAGAAAGGTTCTTGAGTGGCGACCACGAACCGGAAGACGCAGCGTACGTAGGCCTCCCACTAGGTGGACCGACGACATTGTGAAAGTCGCGGGCAACCGGTGGATGCACGTGGCCCGTTGTCGGTCGGTGTGGCGCTCTAAGGGGGAGGCCTATGTTCAGCAGTGGAGGTCTTATGGCTGATGATGATGATGAATATCAATTTTAAGCTTGGAAGTTTGTGTGTAGCTGCACCCTTCGGTTTTATTCGCTTGGAAAAATCCTCTAGAGCCTTTGACTATTTCGGGATAAAAAATAGCCTATGTCACTCTCCAACAAAACTCACGACGATTCGTTTCTCTATTTCTGTTTGAAAGATAAACAAACTAACAAATTTAATAAACTTTCGCATCTGTAATATTTCAGGGTTTAAAATCGAAGATTGCCATCCATCGCCAAGAAAAAGGTAGTTATTACCTAGAAGTTCCAGTTCTCGCTGTACAGCTATAAATAATCACACTAATATTATAAATGCGAAAGTTTGTGTGTCAGTATGTAAGTAGGTAAGTATGTAAGTGTGTTAGTTCCCGTTCAACGCTGTAACAGCTGATAGGATTTGGATGACATTTTGTATGGAGATAGGTTATTTCCTGGATTACCACTTAAACTTTTATCCCGAAAAAATTAACTGTCCCTGTAGAATAGCGGGTGAAAACGCGGGGCGCAGCTAGTATCAAATATGTTATTTATGCTATTATGAACTACGCAGGCTAACTCTTCTTTTTTTTTGGTGGTGGAGGGAAATCTTCGTAGTTGATTATAATGCCTACTCATATTACAGATGAGAAAGTGTGTTTGTCATGTAATTCTGTTTAAAGATTTTCATAGAAAATGCTAGTTTCTGCATGTTTAGCGCTGAAGGACAAATTGTTGAAAATCTTTGTATATTTCAGCGCTAGCCATGCCGCATTTTCTATGAGAATCTTTAAATACAATTACATGTACCTGCCATTTCTCATCCAAGTTGCATCCTAAACATCGTAACCATTCGTCATCAAATAAAGGCGAAGAAGTGTCTCATCTACACAATTTATTCCATAGCTTAGCAAAGAGAAGGGTTTTTCCTGGAGTCTGTGAATTATAGTCTTTTAAAAATCTTTTTTCTTTGTTATCTTTGTGACTTTTTTTCTCGGCGATAAAGGGAATTACACCATTTATCTTCGACTTGGGTACGGAACATTTGTGCACTTTGCACGATTTTTATTTTGGAACTTTATCTTCCGGGACTGAATTATATATTATAAGAATCTTGGAAATGGTTAACTGCACTCTTTCAAGAGTTAGAGATTTAAAGCCTATATATTATATTGTATGTGGGTCAATTTGAAAATTTGTATTTGGGAATTCAATGTTAGTATAGTAGGTAGTATACCTAATCTTATTCCTGACTGGGCCATTAATCATGTGACTATAGAAATTATGACCATGAAATTTGGTATAAGACATATATAGTTTTATATTTAAAAAAAATTGTTGATTTAATAATCATACTCATATTATAAATGCGAAAGTTTGTGTGTAAGTGTGTAAGTAGGTAAGCATTGAAGTGTCTTTGTTCCCGTTCAACTCTGTAACGGCTGAATGGATTTCAATGAAATTTGGTATATGGGTACTTAGGCTACTTTTTATCCCAGGAAATATTCGGTTTCTGTAGATTAGCGGGTGAAGCCGCGGGGTGCAGCTAGTACGATGACAATATGGATCCCCAACAAAAGTTACACTTAACATTCACATTTATGAATCATACACACTTAGCTGGATGCACCCTCTATCACAGGAGGCCAGGTCATGTACAAAAATGATAGATAGATAGAATTCCAATTTTGTGTTTATCTAGCTATTATTTTGCGTGATTGGTGTGTTAGAGTCTAAAAAAAATAAACGATTACAAAAAAAATGTTTTGCGAACTATCGATTAACAATAACTTCGCGAAATTTTGCTAAATTCTATCACCGACAACCACTAATATTAATTTTAAATAATTTGTTAAGAGCATGTCGGGCCATGCTTAGTAGGGTTCCATAGGTGCAAAGGACGTTTGAAGTATATATCAATTTTTTCAGCTTATCTCAAAAAGTTATTATCAGATATTGCCCAAAATAATTTTAGAAGGAAGATTTTACTAAGGAATCTAAGGGATCTATCAAAATGGAAGATAAAAAGTTTCTGAGATGCATAGTTTAGAAATGGCAGGAGGGGGGGGGACACATTGCAAGCAATTTTGTCGGCCAATATTTCGCAAGCGGTATTTCTGATAAAAAATCGTATGGGAAACCTTAACATGATTTTAAAAGACCTATTCAATAATACCCCACAAGTGGAGAACAGGCGTTTTTTTTTATCCCCACTTTTTTTTTTTATTCTTTCAAAATTATCACCTTGCAAAGACCTATTCGACGATACCCAACACGATGGGGTGCGGCAAAATATATTTTTATACCCCCTCTTTACATGTATGAGAGCTACCCTTATTTTACAAAAAAAAAAGTTTTTTTTATTTTTTGAAACTAGATCTATACTTAGAATATCATTGTGCAAAATTTCATGCATGTAAGTTTATAACTTTGGTAGTTATAAGGCTGTAAAGGATTCAGACAGACAGACGGACAGACAGACAGACAGATAGACGGACATGACGAACTTATAAGGGTTCCTTGTAGTACTACGGAATCCTAAAAAGACATTTTAGTAGTGAGGAACATGTAGAAAAAAATTAAGTTATACAAACCGTCGTGTACTCCCAAAGTAAAAAAAATATGGAGATACACAGGTTCAAAGGCCTCGAATATATCTTTACTATTACTTCTATGTGTACGTTTAATAAATGAACTCTCCTTAATTGAAATTCTCACGCTGTGTATATAAAATAAGTAAACAGATTCTAGCTAATCTGTATATCTTAGAAGCGAGGCTGCGGGGGAAATCTAGGTTACACGCATAATCGAAATTTTCATCTGCTCGTGTAGAGATGAATTAGAAGCGTCTCCACGTAGTACGAAAATCCCCACAAAACTGGAACATTAGTTTTGTTGCGAGAAATGTTTTTAATTTATTTTATACTAGTTGTTACCCGCGATTTCGTTCGAATGGACATAAAAAAGTAACCTAGTCAGTCTTTGTGATATACAGTAACTCCTTAGTAAATTTTATCAAGATCTGTTCAGCCGTTGAACCGTGATAACGCTACAAACATCGAGAGAAAGAGACTAAGCTAGTTCGCTAGATGGCGTTGATCCATTTTGTTCATTTTTTGACGTTTTGTAATGCAGGGAGTTTTGAATCGCGCAAGTTGTTTCCTCGTGGTGAACGTATTAATTTCTATATATACCTCGAAGCTTTATTGGTCCTTATACGACTGCCTCTATATTCTTCTGAATTATAATATTACTTAGAATAATACTAGCATTCGTCGCGAGGAAACCTGCATATTTCCGGAGAAGACATTCGATGGTCCATGAGAATCCGCCAACCCGCACTGGGCTAGCGTGGTGGTGAATATGGCCTAATCACCCATTGAGGGTAAGCCGATATCCCACCTTTGGGATGTTAAAAGGCTGATGCAGAATACTATTAGCGCCTTCCGGTATCATCCGGTATCCTAAAAGTATCGTATATTTTCCGGGATAAAAAATAACAATACGTTAGAAAGTGGAGTGGTAACAAACAAACTTACTCAAAAGCTTTCAGATTTATAATAAGTATGTATAAGATTGTGATGTGATAGTGTGGCTGATAGCGAGAATATTAGCCAAAGGTCTGATCATTGTTATAATTATCATGTCTTTCGGTGATCGCTATGTTTAGTCTTAAACAGTTGCAAATTCACTCAAAATTAACTCTAAAATTCTAAGTACGCTGCACAGCACTGCTTTTTACAACAATAAAACTACTCTTCTATCTTCAACACAGTTAACCCTGAATGAATGAATATTATTTATTGTCATACAATAACACAATATAAAATATAAAGAATGCTTCTATTTTGGCCTCGTCAACTTGCTTACAATGTTTAACAATACAATTGGTATTTGGGTGTCTTCCTCAAAAAACTACAATAAAAACTGGTACTACCCCAAATGATACTTAATGAAAAAATGCCTACAAGTAAAACATCTCTTGTACAGAAACTGTAATAAAAACCGTTTCCAAAAATTCCGATTTATACATCAAAAAAGTTCCGACATACCTCAAGCACGGAGTCTCACATCAGACGCCCTCAATTGAGATTAAAAAACTTTGCGGAACCGCGCCGCTCCGGTCGAAAAAAAATTAATGAAATTTCCACCGAAGCCACCGCTGACCGGAAAGGAAGGAAGTTGTTTCAAGAATTTTCTCTGTTGCGGATAGGCAATTAAGAAATTCAATTTTCAGCGGCTTTCAGGGTTATTCCACAGTACCAACGGGTTATAATGATTCTCTGTTTGTTGTCATAAATTGTTTTCTAGAAAATGTGTTGCATCTCAAAGTTGTTACAACTAGTATTTAATTTTCACCGTTATAGTTATAGAGTTCAATACACTTATTTAAAACTATACAGGATTATAAGGAACTGGTATTCTTCCCGAAAAGGGCTAATAGTACTCGTCATTATGAACTACTTTTACTATGGGACCAACACTGAAATTATGAAAAAAACATCAGTCGAGTGTCTTTGACATTTCCCGCGATTTTAGGGTTGGTCCCATAAGTCCCTTATAATCCATTAGGGAGAATTTTGTGGAAGAAGTAAGAATTATTATTTCTGCTCTTCTACCATTAATTAGTGTACTTAAAAACTGTCCAGTATTTAAATATTCTTGTATATTTCATTTTGTACGATAATGTAGTACAAAAATTATGGAAGCAGTGAGTTACTACCCGGATTTCCATCCTTTGCAAGAGTTCGGACCGTGTCATCAAGATTATATTTTTAAGTATCGGAAGGTTAATTGAGTTTCCATTGTTTCAGAGTTTAATTTGTTAACTTTCGAAGTTTATGGGCTTATGGTTTAAGTTAGATTTTGTTTAATGATTAATTGTTGGACTGGTAAGTAAAGATGTATGTTTTTGTACAGAAAAAAAATCATAATTTTTATGTTAATAATTTTGATTCCTATAACACATAGGAATTATTATTTTAGTCGTATGTACTAACTTAAAAAATCCCAGGATGTGTACCACATTACATTATCAGCCAGAAGACGTCCACTGCTGATCATAGGCCACCCCCTTAGACCGCCACACCGACCGACAATGTGCCACTTGCATCCACCGGTTGCCCGCGCCTTTCACAATGTCGTCGGTCCACCTAGTGGGAGGCCTGCGTACGCTTCGTCTTCCGGTTCGTGGTCGCCACTCAAGAACCTTTCTTCCCCATCGGTTATCGGTTCTTCGAGTGATGTGGCCTGCCCATTGCCACTTCAGCTTACAAACTCTGAGAGCTATAACGGTGACTTCGGTTCTTCGGCGAATATCCTCGTTTCGGATCTTATCGCGTAAAGAAACTCCGAGCATAGCTCTCTCCATTTCCCGCTGTGCGATTCTGAGTTTCTCCAAAAGGCCAGTAGTCAAGGACCACGTTTCAGTTCCATATGTCATCACTGGCAACACACATTGGTTGAAGACCCTTGTCTTCAGGCACTGCGGGATTTTGGACGAGAAGATATTACGCAATTTTCCGAACGCTGCCCAGAATTTTCCATAACTCTATTTCCATAGCTCGGACAGTTGGCGAGTTGGCTAGCTAACTCGGTTGGCAGAAGTTACACAAAATAAAATGTAAAATTAGTTTGCCTGCCCGCAGGACTCATACGGCCTTACTTATAAACATTTCTTATATTCACCCGTGCACGTTCACGAAAAATTAATGAATAAGAAACCACCGCTATTTCACACTAGTTTTACCCGCGACTTCGTTCTTAGTGAACAGTAACTCCTTCTCAAATTGTATCAATTTATTTTTTTATTTATTTATATATAGATTTATTTATATATATCAAGATCCGTCCAGCCGTTTAGGCGTCATAACGCGACAAACATGCAGACAGAGGGATAAAGACGGGGCTGGCATAATCGCATAGCGACAAAAGCCCAAATAAAAATTAGAATAAAAAAAAAATGTGTGATGAAGCTACTTCCGCTGTTCGCTAGATGCCTTTGAGATTTTTTTATGTTTTGTATGGACTGACTGTTTTAATGTAGGAAGTTCTGAATTGTGCAAGCGAAGTATTTCCCTCGAGACGAATGTATTCATTTTTATACCTCGAAGCTGTATTGGTTTTTGATAGGACTGCGATTATGTTCCTCTGAAATATAATAATAGATAAGATTAACACTCGAAATAAACACAAGTTTTAGAAAATAATACAATGACATAACTTCTTCATGGTCAAAACTTCTCGAGTGAAAACTAAGCTTACTCGTATCTTAATTATTATTTGACGCGACGTGAACGCGACGAGAAGTGACAATAAGGCGAGTTTACAACAGCTGCCAAAAAAGCATGCCACTATAGTTGTCACCTCTACATTAAGACAGTCGGAATGTATTTCGAGAAGTCAAATTCTAATCTTCCTAGTTCTCTACATAGTAGTACAGAGCCAATTTTTGAGATTCAATAGCTTTTTCTGTAGGTGTTATTTTTGCATCCCCAATGAACAATGGGCGTGAAACAAAGCCCTGCCGCAGGATCCTTACCTCCATTACATTTTTTTATTGTTGCCTAACCTTTTTCGGTTGATCCACTCCGGTTTAATAACCTTCGGGTGTAGAACAAAAATTGAAGAGTGAGAAAACTTCATAAATGTATTGTCATTTCATTAACAGCGCTAACTGCGACTTGTTACTTGAGTTACTCCGCCTTTCGCCTCACAGGATTAGGACTCAGAACCGGGGTCAAAGGCCTCAAAAATACAAAGTATTTAAATATTACAAACTTCCACATATTTATTCCCCGTTAACCCTCATAGGACGTGGATTTTCAAAAATCCTAACTAATATTGTGAATGCGAAAGTAACTCTATCTCTCGTCTATCTGTCTCTCTGTCTTTTTATCTGGGTGTTTGTCGCGTTGTCACGGTAAAAGACTGAACGGATCAATCAGAACTTTTGAGTAGGCTGACGGTCGTAGACTACTTTTTTGTTTTTTTGTAGGTCCACGCGAACGAAGTCACAAGTAACAGCTAGTATAATAATAAATAAAATAAAATAGCCTTTTAATTCACTTCCCTTACAAAACATATACTTCATTATATTAATATTAGTTTATTATTTTTACACATATTTTTTTATTTAATTTAGTATAATATAATAACAAAATAATATGACAAACGTCTGTGAATTTCATGCTTTTCTAGATCTCTGTAGGTTTAGTCAGTCGGTTGTTAGAGCAGCAACAAAACGTTCTAAAAACCATGACTGAGATAACTGTCACTTTTATAAATGCCATACCTCTTAGTCAACGTGATAGCCTTTACCTCGAATGCATATTTAAGAAGGGCATGTCAGCTCCCAACATGCATCTCCAAACTCACCGTGCAAGACGCTAACGACCATGTAAAGAAGAAGAAAGATAGCAAGAAAGCGAACCACAGCTCGTAAGGGTACACCACAGATGAATGTGGGGTACACGCTTAGCATAACAACTTGTTATGCTAATTTTATCAACAAAAGAATACATTTTATTTTAATAAAACGGGAATACTCACGTTAAATTGAGTCGGTTATAGGAATGCTCAGCGAGACACGCGCGCGACCTCGTCTTGCCTTGCGCGTGTCTCGCTGAGCATTCCTTGATAAAGGTCACCGAATGTGATCGAAACTATAGTCGGAATAACCGACTCAATTTAACGTGAGTATTCCCGTTTTATTAAAACAAAATGTATCAAAACCACGTCAGTTTTCATAGTAAAACAAAAGAATAGTTATCTCATCGACAATTAAATTTTACTTCTAAACTGTAAACGGATCCCATTCATGAGCTACTAGTTGTCACCCGCGACTTCATTCGCGTGGACATAATAAAATGTATCCCTTGTACGTCTTTGTGATATACAGTAACTCTTCAAATGTTATCAAGATCCGTACAGCCGTTTAGCTGTCGTGACGCGACAAACATCCAGACAGAGTCAAAGTTACTTCCTATAGTTCACTAGATGACGTAGATCCACTTTCGTGCATTTTTGACGTTTTGTATGGACTGACAGTTGTAATATAAGGAGTTCTGAATCGCGCAAGCGAAGTATTTTCCCTCAAGACGAACGTATTCATTTTATACATTGAAGCTTTATTGGTCCTGATACGACTGCGGCTATATTCCTCTGAATTATACTAGTAGTTCGCGGCGAACTGAGACCTCGCGACCCCTATATCTTCACAACCCCTGGACCGATTCAGCTCATGTTCGAACTTTAAAATTGTATTGAATTGAACTACTTGAATTTCTTGAAGATCGGATCAACGGTTCGCAAGTTATCATCTGAAAAATATACACACAAACATACATACAAAAGCCGATTTGTCCCAGTAAACTCTGAGACCTTCGCTTCGCTCGGTCTAATATTAGTTAGAATAGGATGGGCCTTTCGTTTGACTTGCTGTCATATGTGACTTTCTTTCAAAAGCTTGCATAATACTGTTATTAAGTTAGCCGGGAAATATAAAAATTACATTGTTAAATCTAGTAATGTCATCAAGTTTGAGCCTATTGTTACTGCTATCTTACTCACGTTTTTGCACTGCGTCTCCCATCGTTGTGAAGGATTCACAACTCGCACAGAGATTACGCGCTGAAGTGGGAAGTATCCGAGCGTTGCCGGAATAGCACCTTTTTACCAGCTTTTTACGAGACATGAGGTTTTCTTTGAGAACATGTCGTGCAATTGACGGTAGAATCGATGAATTTTATCCAAAAATCTTGAAAATATGATTGTTATCTGCGCAACAGTTGTTTTTCATGTGTTTCTAGAGCGGCGAAGGTGGTGAGGGGAGGTTTCTACGTACGTGTACAAGTACATGTGCCAATTTTTTTTCCCGCTGCTTTTTGCTAAAGATATTTTCTGGCCATTATAATAATGATGAATAAATTAATTGTACATTGTGAGAGAAAATCGTGTGTTTTTGTGATGTTTCAAAACTAGAGAGATTGATGGATTTCGTTTGAGTAAAATATTTATTTCGGAAAGAAACATGGTTCCTGTAAGATAGATCGTGAAGTGAAACTGCGCGAGGCTTAATAAGCGTTTTTAAAAAGCAAAAAACATTTTATACACATCTTATATATATGTTAAAAGCTATAAAATATTAGTACATCCTAAAAATTAAAAGACTGTACTCCTAATGCAATACGTTGAGTTATCTCAACCAAAATCAGTTCTCAAATTATTCTACAGCGAATTGTATGTTTAATTACGAGTGAAATTATTATTAAACCATCTGTTTTACAATAATGAGAAATTAATGCCACTAAATTAATTAAATAAATAAATATTGGTGGACGTTATTCACACTCAGCGCCATCTTATATGCTAGCTAGCCTAGCTAGCTTGTTATATGGGAACCAGATAACTTATAGAATACATAAATATTTTTATTTTTTTGTAAATACTTATATAGTACATACAAACACCCAGACAAAGAACAAACATCCAAGTTCATCACACAAATGTTTGTCCTAGGTGGGAATCGAACCCACAACCTACAGCTCAGAAGGTGAAAATCCTCCCACTGAGCCACAAGGCTAGTCAATTAGTATCACAGGCATAAAATCGGCTACAAACATATAACCAAAAATAAAAGGCTGCCTTTCAAACCAGGCTTGTCGCTACCCGCCATGAAAACTGGTGTCCTTCAACGCGTCTTCTTATTAACGTCTTATTAGGATTCCGTCGCTACGCTCGAGTAACTTCTATGATTTCTCCAGAAATGATTATAATTTTGTTACTTTTCCATTTATTTCCAAGGAATAATTCGAATAATTTGAATTGATTTGATTTGCTTCATTTACTTTTCATTCAATTACCTATTTATATTAGACCATAAAATGATTATCGATTAAGCTCAATTCTATTATTATTCGGCCTTTAAAAAATAAATCTCGTGTTTTTTTCTATCTATTTTGATTTATCTATCAATAATGATAGATAAAAAAAAACATTTAGTTAGGTTGGTAATAAAATTTCAGATATCAGATTTGACGTTTACAGAGTACAACCTAGACACAGAATTCTCCTTATAAATAAGGTCCAGAAGGATAGTCTCCATACAAACACGATTTTGAAATGGCTTATAATTTTTGACAGTCTTTTTTGTCATGACATTTGAGGCTCTCCATTAAAAAGTGATTACCCTATTTGGTCGGGTAAATAAATTTTGATTGGAGTGATTAAGGTTGTATCACAGTGGTTCTTAAATAGGCTCTTATACTTTTTTTTTTATCATCCACATTATTGTTAAGTTAAATAATGTTAAGTTTTTATTTTCAATTTATTACGATGGAAATGGAATCCTCTAAATTTGCAAATAAACGCATACGCAACTTTCGCTTATTAGCGGATTTATCTTTTTTTAAACTGCCCGTCTATTCTGCAACCTCAAGTAACACACATGTGAAGGTGAAAACCTAAGATAATGTGCATTTTTCTTGCAGGCCCAAAAACCCACAACCACTCTAAACAAATTTACATTCTTACATTCTTAGGAAGGTACAACATTTTATTTCTAAAAAAAATGCAATACAATTGTGTCATATCGTGACACGCTCATTGTAGGCTTGTTGTTGATAATTATGCGCCGACACATATTTTAGGCAAAATTATGAAAATTATGTATTATAGGTAAATTTATATTGTTGGAAGCCTTAATAGGTTTCCGCCATTATTCATCCCTACTTTGCCGAACTATTTTTATCAAAAGATCAGCTACATTTAATATATCTGAGTCTCTAGGAAACCTAAACAAAGTTGGGAAATTACAAAAAATAATTGGCAACACTATTATACATAACGTTGTCATAGTAACTATTCTGTTTACATTATTCAATAATTTTATTATTTTGATTTTTTATCCTAAAAGTATATTTTAGGACTTGTAGATGGATGTGGCAGTGGTGTTCTTTGATTCCTTGTAATTCCGGCAAGATTTTATTGCACATTATACCATCTTTTGTCTGATTATTCGGAGATTTTATCAGTATGAGATGAGAATGACAACTGTATGGAGCTCTTAATTTGATTTGACAGGTACGTCAATACTGGTGTGTTTTCTTTCAGTATAGTTTCATTTGCTGATTAGGTGTCTACCCCTTTATGTCTTTGAACCTAGATAAATCAAGAAAATTCTCGATTGTTTCCGATTTAGGTCATTGAACCTTTCAGCACAAGCGTATCCTTCCAATACTAAATATTATCATCCCTGAAACGGATCTCAAACGAATGGCCGGGACATCGAAACTCGAAGCATCTCAGATAAGGTCGTTTAGGAAAAGGAACGAAAATACTTGCGAAAAATTATGAGGATTCATTTTGTTTTGGGAGCGTTCGATTTCATTGAAAATCTTGATTTACTTTCCACTGTGATTTTCAACGAGTTGGAACGACTTTATTGATTCCCAAAAACGAATTCAAATTTCGAAATATTACGGTTTCTTTACGTTTCCAACATGATAATTACGTTATAACACAGATCACAATCTAGATTCTGCATTCAGGACGCTCGAAGCACACAACGCATCAGTCTAAATACACTTATAAGAAATTACTCTGATTGGTTGATTGCTAGGCACGAGTAGGCGTAACCTTGAAATAGCCAATGTGAACGCTTGGTCGCACCCCCCGCGATCCGCGCCTTCCTCAAACTTTGGTGACTTTTTGTAGGAACAACGAATCTCGTAATGCGGTATCTAGTGTGATCTGTGGGTTGTAAATACACATTTTTTTTTGCTATTTGCGTGGTTCAATCAAATAATCCGATTAAAATATTAACAACCTAAGATTTAAAACGAAATCTGTTTTGGCCATAATTATGTTAGATAACTATATCATAATATTTATTAAAGACATTGTAACGGTGATGATAACAGGAAAATAATAATAATACAAGAGTAAAATATGGATAAAATCTATATAAATAGATAAATATTTTTTAAATAAATCACGGTAAGCTATATAAAGGAGCTTAAAACTGGGATAACGCTATATCTATATATGGGCACACCATTGACCGCGCAAAAATACACGGACAACCAACACTAAGACCCAGAGTAGATATTCAAGCAACTGCCCGGCTGGGAATCGTACCGAGACCTCCAATTCATAAGGCAGCCGCGCCACCAAATAAACCAGTATCAGTCGTCATAAAAACGTAAAATATGTTCATGTAAAATCGAAATGATTTGGATTGCGCCATACACGGTGGCATGTCCTCTAAGTCAAGTTGAAACTATCGCATCTCATCCAAACCACGGTAGCGCTCGGTTGTAAATACCACTCGTGGTCACCCATCCGAACACCAAACGCTTCTTGGAGACATGGAACTATAGTACTGGTTTCATTATCTTTGATTGAAGATCTGCAAAAATAACCACGAGGTACGTCAGGAGTAATACTTAGCTCTACGAGCGTCTCCGTGAGATTATTCGATAACTAGAGGGAAAAAAAAAACGTATAATGCCGTCGCCCATCA
Source organism: Apocheima hispidaria (assembly GCA_947579745.1). Lineage (NCBI taxonomy): Eukaryota > Metazoa > Arthropoda > Insecta > Lepidoptera > Geometridae > Apocheima > Apocheima hispidaria. The sequence goes on along the minus strand of OX388164.1, from coordinate 13,097,868 downwards.
GGAAATAAAAGGCAGCAAACATAGAAACGCCATTAATACTGTTTTACTCACACCATCGATTTCAATTAAAAGTTCTTCCAATACATGTCAAGGAACTGTTTAATTCAGATTGATCTGACAAATTAATCCGGTAAAGGACGGAATAGAATAGAATTCCGATCGGAGAGTCAATCTTGCTTGCGTTATATGATCTCATTACAAAAAAAAAGCTAAAATTAGCTTCGATTCTGTTGTACCAATTTAAAAAAATAACTTTATAGCTCTGAAATTCTCTTTAAATTTGGATGCAAATTTAGAACTGCCACAAAAGCAAAAGCGTTATGTTTACCCAACAACGAAAAAAGAGGGCTACTGGCCGAATGAACGAAGCGAACAAGAGTCTGTGCTTTAACTGGCAAAATTTATTTTCATCTGTCCGTATGTTGGTAATCGCGTACAGCTCGTATTTTTCAACGATTATTGACGAAATTTAGTATACAGGTTCTACAATTTTATTGTTTTTTTTTTTTGTCGTCGGCAATTTTTGATTGGAAGGGTATTTCTCCCAAAAAGACGGAAAGTTTGCTGTGGCACCATATGCCGGCCGATCTAGATAGTATTTGGCAAAAACATTAGATACTCAATTATAAACAAGAATTTCGAATATGAGGAAAATCGGTCCGCCTAACCATCCTTTTGAAGCTATTTAAATCATTCAATAATTACAAGGTCGTAAACAATCCAATCCAGTGGCCATATTCGGGATCAGTAGGACCATAAAACCCGGGTCGATTCACGGCTATCGGAATAAGTGAGTCGGCATTAGCGCAAGGTATTTGCGCCAGTTTTACCAGCGAGTAAATTATGTAGAGAGGAATAGCTCTTTAAAAACATCGGATAAAAACAGTGCAAAACATCGGCTGGTGCAAGCATCACGTGCTCAATGTTATGTGGGTGCATTATTTTGATAACCCAATGCTAGTACTTCACGCGTTGACTCAAAATGCTGTCAAAGGCTTGACAGCATAACTGCTGTAGAAAAGGTGTCCTCCCTGGGTGACATCATTGTAGGAGTTAAATTGTAGGACCACGATTTTAAATCACTATAATATAAATGTGGTTAATTCACTGTTCATTACATAATCTGTTTAAATAAATTAAGTGCATTTAAAGTTAGCTCTTATCATTATTAATAAGATCATGTTCATGTTGCCTTGCTTGGTGGATATTAAACGAAGCCTGTGGCATAATAAGGATGAAGTGCGTAACATTTGTTTTGTTTGACCCACGCAAGTGACGATAAATTCCGAATATTATTCTACTTCGTTGCCGAATGCCGAGTACAAGCGCAACGCAACGTTATAATACATACAGCTCGTGCCAGTTAGGTGGCTCTTTAACAATTATTGATAGATATTTTTAATGTGTTATAAGATTATAAATTAACAATAATAATTGATAGCATTGCGTTTTGTTTGACAACGCCCACCTCTATGTAGGTTTTATGGTGCTAATGACAAAATAATTTATGTAAATTACACTTATGAGATAATAATACTGGGTGGATTTCCGCCTTCTGACCTATAGGTTGTGGGTTCGATTCCCACCCAGGACAAGCATTTGTGTGATGAACATGGATGTTTGTTCTTTGTCTGGGTGTTTCTATGTAGTCTATGTATGTATTTACAAAAAAGAAGTATTATGTATTCTATCAGTTATCTGGTTCCCATAATACAAGCTTGCTTAGTTTGGGGCTAGATGGCGCTGTGTCAAAAACGTCCACCAATTTATTTAGTAAAATGTCACTACGTGCCATTGAGTGTGTATCGATATTTCGTAGCAGTTTCTCTGTGAATGTTTTAATGTGGAGTTTTACTGCCACTTGAATTACAATGGCACCGCGTTATCCACAGATGGTAGGATAATAGATCCCGGGCTGAGTGCGAATTTGTAAGTGTTTGGGTTGCGGTTGTAGCTCTTTATTAGATCTGGGTGGGCTTTATTGAACTGTAAAATATGACTCGACCAGTTCGGAAAAAGTCCGCAAACGCTTAGGCAGTGTTTAACTCTAAGATTTTCAAGGTTTTGTACAAAAATAAACATGCATTAAGAGTTTTTTCAGCCCAAGAGTTTGAAATAGAATCTAAAAATTGGGCACCTTACCCGCAGACAGCGACCTAAATGTGTTTTTTTATTTGTTGTTGTACATTTAGATTTAATTTATTTAAGTAATTCTTTTAAAATTGTTTCTAGTTTCAGCTTGATTATTAGAGTTTAGATTTTATATAGAACTAGGGCCCCGTCCCAGCTTTGCACGGATATCAAACACCACAGGATCACCCGCTGGGCTAATCTTAAGATTCCCTGAAAAATTCATCAAAATCGTTCCATTTTGTTTACCTAGGTTACCTTATTTTTTCTTAGTAACAATATTGCTTATACTGAACGAAGATACCACAAAAAATCAATGCTTCTCCAATGCATGCAATTTTTCTCCACATGCATCGATCGCCACTTTTTAAAATGAAAATCCCACAAGCACGGAAACTGGCTCTCTGGTCACTAAGCCCAGCTATTCAGTACGACAATCTTATCTGTAGGTACACTTGAATGCGAGAGCTACTATCGTATTTTTCAGCATCTCCAGTGTAAAATTTTAGTTCTTTTATTTAGCCAGCCCTAAGAGTAAGTTGGTCGGTCTTTATCTGTGGCATCGTGCCAACACCCACATTCTGTGCACTCCGCTAGCATAACAAGCTCATATCGCCTAACTTTAATTACTCTTTTGATGATACAGGGCAATGATAAGATTATGACATGATACAAAAGTGTATTGGCAGTTATAAAAAATTATAAAAAAATGTATACATCACATAGTTTAATTTGTCTTAGTTTCTTAGATCAAGTGAAGGGCGATAGTTCAGAGAAGGAGAGGTCTTATACTACTGTAGGGTGTCGGCTGAAACTTTCATGGGCTCGGGCATTCTTAGAAGGGAATTTTTTTTGAAATGATGGTAAACAAAAAAAAAACACGCAGGTATCGATCTGGGATTTAAGGTGTTACCTTAAAGCAAGTACGTGCTACCCGGACACAGTTATTTTGGTTCTTCTAGTTTATATTTTCCAGCGACGTTAACGTTGAAATTACCTTCCGATTTATCAGTAACTTGCTGATGCCCGCGACTTCGTACGCGATGCAAGCTCTTGTTTTAATAATTATTCAGCTATTCGGGATGGATACAAATACAACAAATCAAAAACCATGAAAATCGGTCCGCCGTTCCCGAGTTATAAGTGATCAAACAAATCCGACTTTGTGTTATACATTAAGATTTATGTTTAACTAATATAGATAATTATAATTATACTTATAATAACGTACAGCTTAAACTAAAAGGCAGACCAGTGGCGGCTGATTTTTTTGACTCTCGACAAAATGTTACATACATTTTGTTGAGTACGCAGAACGTAACGCAGAAAAAAAATGGATTAAAATTCCGGCTTTCGAAATAATGATATCACACTAATATTATAAATGCGAAAGTTTGTGTGTAAGTATGTAAGTAGGTAATTATTTAATTATGTATGTGTGTTTGTTCTCTTTCAGCTCTGTAGCGGCTGAACGGATGAATTTGGTATGGAGGTAGGTTATTCCCTGGATTAATACATAAGCTACTTTTTATATCGAAAAATTTAACAGTTTCTGTACAATAGCGGGTGAAACCGCGGGGCGCAGCTAGTATAAAATAAATGTTCCGCCTCTTACTTGTGACAAAATAAGCAGTATTTTGCTCAACTTAGTACAAAATGTGACCTCAGTGACTTGTACCTTTACAATAGTCGCGATGTCTCAATAACATTCCAGTGTTTATTTCCAAAACAAATTTTCGTTTCTTCTCGAAGCGTATTGTTCGATTGGAAACATAACTTGTGATTTTCAATTCCAAAGACCCGATACTTGATATGGGTATTTGTTTCACCTGAAAGCAATCTTGGAATATCGAACGAACCCGAGACGGGAGCTGATTGAATGATTGATAAATAGGAGTCAATTGAATGTGTAAATGCGAAGATTTTGAATTGTTTCAATTTACGTAGATATAAGAGTTTGATTTGACGCGACTGATTTGAAAACGTGCTTCGCTCGTGAAATTTATGGATTTCATTACTTTTGAATATTTGTACAGGGTGTGCGGTTAGACGACGAATAAACTTTGTGAAGCTATTTAGATAACGAATCTGTAACCAAATTTCAACAAGAGGTAGGTCGAAAATCTAAAACGCGACGAAGTACTTCCTTACGTGAGCTTTAGTTATATCGGGTGCTTGCAAACAAGGTCGGGAGCAACAGCTAACAAAATACATATATTTGAAATGTGCTAATTAACCTCTTTACCCAACACGGCATCATTAAAACCTTGACCAAGACATTATGTCATCTGGATTTCCATATCTATTTCAATGTGACGTCACATAGCCTATAACTTGCGGATTATAAGAAGCAACCTACGATACCTCATTTGTCAAATTATGATAAAAGTAGAGGTTACAGTTGTGAGAAGACACTGATCTAAGTCGCTTCGCTTTTCACGCTTGCTCGCGCTGTTTTCAGTGTCTGTCATACACAAAAGATCAAGTGTTTTTTTTATTTTTTATTTCAAAGATGAACAAAAAATATTAACTGCAACGTGATAATTATGACTAATTAATGCCCTAATTATTTTATCTTTGAAAATGTTCGTTGACTATGCGAACATTCTGTAAAGGAAAATAAAAGCAATGCTCGATAAAATTTAAATGCAATGATTGGAAATTAATAGAATAATGGAGAAACTTAAAAAAACAATTTGCTCTTTTAAAATAAAATAACAAATTAGTTAAACCTCAATGATATAAGCCATGATATCGGTTATTGACCATATTACCTCCGACCTATTTTGAAACTCCAACCGCTTCATAGACAACAATTTGGACCAAAAGTTATGACTCACACTTTCTTCATTACAAAAGGGCGCATTATCTCCCCCCCCCCCTCTTTCCTGGTTCAATCCCCTCCATATTCATGAGAAATTGTCCCAAGAGCACTCTCGTCTAATATATCAACTAAATCTAATTAATATACCCTGTGGTTTATTTCCCGGCAAACAGGACCTCGTAACTTCGTAACTACCCTCCAAGTATTACAATTACTTGTTAAGCAGTATGTGAGGTTGGGAAAAGCGGACCACGTGTTTGTGTATGGGAACACTAACTGGTGAAATACTGGGGTCGAATGACAGAGCCCACTTCGCTCTCCGCGTAATGTCGTACCAGGATTTGGTCATTCGAAACTATTTTACGTTGGCATGGCGTCGCGGTGTTTTCCGTGTTTCCAATATTATAAATGCAAATGTAACTCTGTCTTTTTGTTTATCTGTCTATCTTTCTATCTGTCTCTCTGTCTGTGTATTTGTCGCGTTGTAACGGCTAAACGGCTGAATGTATCGTCCTGATACAGGTATCAGACGGACATAGGCTTTTTTTATTGGTCCATGCGAACGAAGTCACGGGTAGCAGCTAGTATATTATATTTTCCCATAAAATATAGTAATGTCAAATAATAATACAATTTCTCTATGGTAATGTTTTAAAACTTTCCGTCCAAAAATAGTTCCGAAATAAAGTACAGCCTAGTTGATTTCCATCAGTAATTTCAAATGTAAATTGCCAATTTGGGTAACACGAAGATTTCTCGTATAACAGGTGTTGCGGTTAATTTATTCAATTGATCAATATTCAATAGGTTTGGGTGTTCCGACTCATTCCTGACCGATTTAAACCTCCCAGAATCGATGAGGTAAAATTGGTTTTGTTTCTTTTGGCCATTTCGAGGCAAGGATTTTCGAGAGCGGTCCTGGTTTTTCCATCAATTAGGGACTTTTGGTACTGATATAGAATGTTTTTTTTATCTTGCATGACCGAAAAAACATTAGACTGTCCACGTTTTTGTTCAAGACTTAAAATCATTTGCAATCGTACTACAGAATGTTTGAAAAATCAAGTAATTTTGGAGGTTTCTGGAGGTGTAACTGAACTAAACTTAGACTTAAAATTAATTAAGAGCATAACTAAGTATTTAAATTCCCTACAACTTCATCAACTTGACCTATTGATGCGAAACTAATAGTAGGTACTAACAGAATAGCGAGTAAAAAGGTATACCTACAATTACATATGAATTGGTAAGTACTCACGGAATGTATACTACGATTTAGTTTCTTTTCGAGTTCTCGATAATATTTCGCAGCAAATATCCCGTGATTGCTAATTTAAATGTAGTGAACACATCTGTGGTAGTAAACAACCGCAAAAGTCTCTAGAACAAGGTATGCGAGTTGCGAGTTGTATCAAAATTTGACGCTCAGGTGAAGCAATAATCGTTTCTTATTGTTGTTAATTGAATCATTATGTTATTAGTGATTTATGAACACTTAATATTATCACTAACACAGTTATCATAATTTCATTCACAACTTCGAGTTTTTTTAGAAACCATTTGTTTAATTTATTGTAAATCTATGCGAGTCTGCGCGCGTTCAGTAAAAAAAAACCTCTACTGTGTGCGCTTTAACTAATAGATGTTTTGCTTTAGTAGTGTTGCCATATTTAGTGTCATTATACATTCTAAACTTATAAAATATTGCCAGGTCCTTTTATTTATTAAATGCTTGATCAATTTATTTTTGTTTTTGTAATTTTACTTTTCAACTTGGTTTATATCGTATTTTATTTGGACAGTGACGTGAAAAAGTACTACAGATTTTTTTTTGCCAACTTTAGAGCCCTGTGTTGCACTAAGTGCGAAACAAATAGAATAAATAATAGCAAGAAAACTTGAACTCAATGAACCTTCTTAGCCAGACGAGTTTGAAAGATATACTCAAGTTCTGTTTGGCCTAATTTGTATGAAAATTAGGGGCTGTCGTGAAAGACCAAAGTCAAACTTGTCTACGTCCTGTCACGTAAGCTGTACCTGGCCATACTTCAAATTTAATATTACATAAGCCATTAAAACCTCAACTACTTACCTCTCTCATAGATCAAAGTTTCCAGTTTCTGCCACTTCAAACTTTCCAGATGTTGTTTTGATTAAATTTTCATGTCTCGGAAACTAGTTTAAATGGACCGGTGACTTTTGGTTGAACTTTGATCGCCTTCTTAATAGATAATGGGACTTTGTGGACTTCGGGGTACTTGTTTTTAAAGGTAGTTCTAGATCAAGTGATAATCATCATGGTAAAATATTGTAGGCATACCATGTACACCTGAAAAGCAACAGACGACTAAGATGTTCTTCAAAAATATATCCTTACAGGTGTTTTACTCCTGCAAAACATAACTATTCCTCTAGGCAAAAACCCAGGTATGCAGACCATGCAGTCTTCACGGCAAAGGTATACAACCGAAGGTCAAACGTTTCCCAAAATAATGTGGAATACCTACGGTCCTACACCCTTTACCCACGCGAAACCTTTCCAACTAGAACATTCCCCTAATACCCGAAAAACCTCAACTAATACACATAATTAAGGCACAGGAAGGACAGACACAAGTAATTCTGTCACTTTTTGCCAACTCACTGTAGGGAAGGCTTTGACATAGAGATGTCCTTATGTACTCATCTACCACAAAATTATCGAATCATTTTTCAATCGTCATTCTTTCATCATTCTTATCATCCTCATCATTGCCATTATTATCTTACCTATATTAAGCTTGCTTACTTTTTAGCGTACAAATAGATGAAAATGAATATTCATGGAAATGCAAAAAAATATATAACGTTTTTTTAATAACTAAAACTTAACTAATTATTTTTTTTACCTTTAAAAAATTACCTTTTTTTTGTTCAATAAATTATTTTCGGATAAATACTGCCTGGTCATGTTATTAAACTGAAAATTATATTTAGTAAATATAAATGAGCATTTTGTTTTCCCATCTCTAGTTTAACCTACGTCCCGGGGTGGCAAATTGTGCCCTAGAGGGCCGTTTAGGGTTGCGATCTGTGAATATTTATTGGATTTGTTTATTGTTTCACTCGAACATCTTGTTTGATTAATTCGTATCAGGATGTTCGTATCAAGGGTTCTTTTGTGATGTATTATTTAGAACACCGCCACTGCTGCGATCTAAAATGGTATTTATATGTTAAATCGTTCGGTTTAAAAAGGCGTATTTAAAAAAATAATTAAGTGTGCTTACTTTGTGTAAAATTATTTGCTGTTGAAAATATTTTTAGTAAAAGGAAATAAAAAATGTGTGTAAAATAATCAATCTGTAGTGTCTTTCCACTGCAACGGCGCGTCCAGGACCTTTATTCTCAAAATCTGAGATTGTCCATCAGTCATGTCCTTCGTCGGTCTGCATCATTCAAATTTAGTTCATGTAAACTAGAAGCCACGTAGAAAAAACAAACAACATAAGTTAACAAGTTTTTCTAACATTGCTTATGCAATTACCTAGTTCAAGCATTCTTTCATCTTTATAAGTGCTTTTAAAACACCACTTTCAAAGAAAAACATACCTACAAGTGTTGTAGAGATGGAAGTTGTATGGTGATCGTCAGTTCGTAATAACAGAGAAGAAATCGGGTCGTTATCAACTAACTTGCACTGTACAATACAGTGCAAGTTAGTTGATAAAAGTAATACCCTCCTTCTTCGGCAGTCGAGTAACAAGTAATATTATAAAAATAAAATGAAAATTTTAGTCAATATCTCAATGAAAAAAACCTAAACAGGACGTTCTTCTAGTGATACCATGCATCTACTAACAATTGTGTCTCTAGAGGCATTGTCGGTGCACAGCCCTATTCTGTATAAGTATAATAATATTTGCTTATCAATGATTTAAATTGTAGTGTTGTTTTTCTTCCAAGGAATTCTGCAAAATACCCCAACGTCTAAAATATCAAGGATATTTTTACAGCTATCCTAGGGCAAAAAACTACAAAGGGAGAGGGATTGTAAACATAATTAATTTAAAATTTTCAGTAGGAACATCGCAATTCCACAAAACCAAACTCATTAAAGAGATAGCTAGAGAAATGAATATTAGCTCTCGAAGTTCATTTCCCGAGCGTATCAAACGTCGCCATTTCATTAGCCGTTTAAAGTGAGCCAACTGTTTATTATAACTATTTATAGCTATTTATTTATTTAATTCAATTGGTTCCTCAAAGCGACGACGTTCAAAGGAAACGAGTTAGAGCACGGGAGCAATTGTTTACGAAGGGTTGAGTTAGGAGAGGAAGCGGGAGCGAGATTTAAATAACCATTATTATTAGGTCTCTTTCACAAAAATTCCATTTTACTTAGGTTCTGTTCTGGCTTTCCAATCCAACAATTACTAGACAGGGGTTTTTGGTCATAACATTTTCTGTTATCAAAATTATTGTTATTAACATTTTCTCTGGGCCACGCAATGCAATACCATTCATGATAGACTAAGAATTGTCGAGGCAGATTTTTGTTCTTGATCGCATAGTTGAACTTTGCTACGAGCGTCAAGTTGGGAATAAAGAAGTACTTTGACGCGGTGTCAAACAGCCGACGTCGCTTATTCAATCGCCATCTAAGACGTCATTGTCTCGTCAACTATGATGACGTCGACTGACAGTCAATGTAATATGACCGTAACAGGATGGTAGTGACCTGCGCAGGGCGAAAATAAGGCCAGACTCCACCGAAGCAGAGGTCTGCAGAGATGTGCGAAGCGGAGACGCGAAGAGATGTTAACCCCACCGAGGCTGTGTGGAGATTTTTATTGGGAAGAGCGGAGCTGAGCTGCATGCGGTGCTATACTAGTAAGAGTTGAGAAGCGCGGGCGCGGGCGCGGCGGTTGGGTTGTGCGACGCGAGGGAACGATGAAGCGATGCCGCTCGCCTGTGCGCTCGCCGCACGCCGTTCACGTCTCCATCTTGCTACGCAAATCTCTCTTTCTTATCTGCACAACCGTCTCCACTTAAGCTGAACGGAGATATTGGTTGTTTCTAACACTCGTTTCCGGTTTATGTCGAGTCTGGATCTAACGTTGTTTTGTATTTGCTGTGTAGTTTGTCTTTGACTTGCACCAGCAACAACAGAACACCATTTTATATCAACTCGTTGCCTCTCGATATTCTTTGTTATAAAACGGTAATGGCTCTATAAAAGTTTAATGTCCACGGTTAAGCTTCAAGACGAGATTTTTATCTTTAAAACCCTGAAACCAGTTTGATTTCAGGATTTATGACATCAGCGGTTTTTGGGATCGTCTTATGTGGCTAAAGTGTTTCAACGGCAGATACCGCACACTTCGAATGAATAAAGATCTTGGGCTGGAAAATTTTATAGCTTATTTTATTACCAATCGGACTGAAAACAGGTGGCAGGACTCTTTTGCGAAGGTTTTAGTGGTAATAAATATTTATTTACTGGAAACCAGGTAATAAATGGATAATGCTTCTAACTGCTTTTTCTGCATCGTCTAGTCTAACTGGTTCACATGGAAAAGCTCAAGTTTTTAGGTAACTTATTTTTTTTACCGACTATTATTATACTGTAATCATATAATACTCACATTACATTATGATAACTGTCAACCATCTGAAACAAAACATAAATTAAATTAATTCATTGATTTATCAATCAAAATTCCTTAATCAGAAAAAGATACCAGGCCTGCATTATTATAACACTCCATCAAAATCAAACTGACACAAAATTAATAAACCAACTTATCTATAACAGAATTTTGTACGGTGCGCTAATTTCATATTATTTGATTTTGCGCTTGTTAATTCCTTTTCGGAGCACCTGAAATTCGTGCTAAGCATAACTATATAGCTTTACCTATTAATATCGATCAACGCTTGCATAAATGTAAGATTGCCACTCTCTGTTTCTTGCAAGACACTTGGAGCAATTCCACTGTGCACTCACTAAATATAATTAAGCTATCACTGTCGTTTACCAAATAGAAACACAAGATAGAAATGGCATGAATTATAGTGGTGTCAAATCTTAGTTCTCCATACAAACTTAGACGAGACCGTAGCGGGTGCCGATTTAAAAAATGTTTTAAGTGTCGCTAGTGTACGTTTTTCTTCGCGGCTTTAATTGGTAAGCTCGTTTGACAGAACTAAAATGCTATCTTTTTCTTGTGTTTCTATTAGTACAAGACAGCAATAGCACTAAGTTTGGTTTAGCGGGAATTGACACCAGTATAACTGTATAATTATACATTCTAAGCAAAGTAACGCCGGATTCAAAAAACTATTTAAGAAGTAGATGTTTTACGAAAAACGTTCTATACCAAACAAAGTAACATGTATCGTGTAATATGAAAACAATAAAAAAAATATTACACATTTCGAATGGAATCAAAGTTAAATCTCATTATTACTACGGGGTAAATACGTCAAACGATGAACAAATCCCAATAGTACTTCTAAAACAATATCGTCATCGATTCCATCCTCGGGCAATAATTTTCCGAAGCACGTCCGCAGCAGAAATCATCTGAAATCCGTATCGACGCATCGCTTACTTGCGATAATGGCCCGGATCGACGATTCAAGTTAGAGTTGACGCGCACTAGCTGCGCTCTTCGACCAAAATAAAACGAATGGACGGGCCCTAACCACACAATTTCCATACAAATAACAAGTCAAAACAATAACTATTAAACCTATGTATATTTGTCACAAAAAAAGGATAGAGAGTGTAATATCTACGAGGGAAAAGGGGACACTTGTGTTTATCAGTTGCTCTCGAACCGTTTGACATTTGAACGTACGCGTCGCACTTTTCACAGACTGAGAGCGACTTTTGTAAGGTGAGCGCCGGCGCTTACTTTAAAGGCTTCAAAATTATTTTGCTTGGGCTCGTCCATTCATTTTACTATAGTAGAAGGCTGCGCTTATCAAAATAGTAGATGTGGTTAAGCTGACCAGCGGGCAATGACTTTGACTTTTTTTAATCGCTAATCTCGTGGTTTTTTTTTGTTTAAAACTAAGGTCATAAATTGATTATGTACGAATAACAAGAAATATTTTACACTTCAAGAAAAACTTCAACTATAATGTTTGTACGTAGTGAGTATTATAATTATATTAAACAAATATTAGTGTAATATTTAAGATAAATACTAGTAAATAGAAGCACTGAAGTTTAAACAATAATAAAATACGTGTGAGAAAAACCATTAACAGACACATAAAACTGTCCTTAATAATAATCCTCCCATAATAATTTAAATTCAAGAAAGAGACATATCAATAATATACCCAATTACCCACGGAGATTGGAGATAATACCCTGTACTAGTTACTAATTATGTAAATGGAAAGTTGTTTTGCCTCACGGTGTTTATTTCTGGTTTGGTCCACAACAGTGTAATGCCTCATAAACTCAATTCGCAGATCCATCGTTTCGACAAAAGCTCGAGGCAAGCGGATGATTTATTCGCGCTTACACGTTTTACGCGATCGCATATTTTTTATACGTTTTAATACTACAGCGTATTTCGTGCAATAAAAATCATTTATGGTGATACGACCACATAGAAAATAAGGATATGGAAATTTAAGTCATATTGATTTGGAATAAATTTTGAGTACTATCTTAGCTATGTGTGACCAAGCCTACAGACATTATTACAGATTATATGTTCTACAGATATTATAACGGGGAATGCTCTGATTAACTTTTTGATCTCATTCCTCCATCCCAGTTTTATCATCGAACCGGCCGCCATCGCCAGAAATATGATCTTGCTTCAAACGAAGTGTGAATAGAGTCCTCAAAGGTAGGCAGCGCACGTTCAATGCCCCTGGTATTGGAGGTGTTCATAGGCGGCGGTGACCACTTACCATCAGGAGGCCCGTCGCTTGTTTGCCAACAATTACAAAAAAAAAAAAAACCTATCATTACTTTTTTACATGCTATCTTCTGGAACCTTGACCGTTCTAGGATTTCATTATTAAAGTATGTACAAAGATCCTCACTTTTATATTCTGTTCCTTCACTTCTTCTCTTTCCTTCCTTCGATGCAGTCAGAGGCTTTTCTAAAACTGGTCGTTAAATATCTGTAGCCGCAGACTACACAGTTTGATCTTAAAATATGTAATTTTATGTTGTGTATGTATATTTTCTAGTAGTAAATTTTATAATTTCATTTTTCAACTAAGAACGATAGTTTTATTGACTGGGTAGGTATATGCTATGAGACTTACATATATTTATCCGATCCAACTCTGAAATTGGTGGTATTGATATACATATTTCGTGATTAGATTTCTAAATTAGATTTTGGAATTTTTGATTTCAGTAAGCAATGTAACCGTTAACTCAAAAATTGGTCGATCTTGTGGAAAATTGATCTGTCGATAATCATTATGTTAATCGTACTATCATTCGAACCAGCTGTCAGCATACTTTAAGAGTAAATTTCATAATTTCATATTAAATACGCCTTGCTTAGATCTTTTCATTTTGTACATCATGTAGATAGGTTTATGTTTTTTAATAAAGAAAAATATTTAGTTTTAATTTGTTTTCTATTCCTTTGCGCAAAGAACTGAAAATTCTTTGTTTTGGTTTTACTGAAAGAAAGGTCATATAAGATCAACATAAGCGTAGACGCAAAATCTAAGACTAAAAGATCAAGCAACATAATGGAAATCTTCATAATCTTCTAGAATATTCAAAGATAAACTTTATAATTTGCCTTCAAAGGCCCGAGCGCGTGCAAAGACGTACATTATTATTATATTTTAAGTTTTAAATACATTTCAAACTCATATTTTCACTCCGAATTCAATTTACTCGCAGTTGGATGGAATAAACACTATACCACTAAAGCCCCGTTCGCACTAGCGCTTTTTTAACGTCGCGTTAAAACCTGGCGTTAGCGCTTTTTTAACACTCTCCACAACGATGACGACGAGGATTTGACTTTATTTTTAACCGACTTCCAAATAAAAAAGGAGAGGTTTTTAAGTCGACTGTTTTTTTTTTTTTGGACTTCGGAACTTTATGAACCGGTTTTGAAAATTCTTATTTAAATTGAAAGAAGATACTTCCAGATTGGTCCCATTTTTAACAAAATCTAGTTTTGATAATGGGATCCAAGAGGAATTGAAGAAACTCCTTGAATATTATAGGCATACATGGCATTGGCATTTTCACCAACAAGTCAAGCATTTGCATTCAGAAAGTATCATTTGGTGAAGTGCAACTGATGAAAATGATCACAGATAGTCATCGGAAATCCACAATGATAAGTATTTCACGGGCCAAGAAAATTCGATAATTTCAAAGCAATTTTTAAGAGGTTTAAAGAGTCTATTTGGAGGAAAATAACTCGACAACAATTATTTTATTATCATAGAAATTTTATCAAAGAGCGTAATTAAACTCAAAATTGTGTGCACTGAAAGTTATTAAAGCTTGTTTGGACTATAATTGAAATTTACTTTTCTTAATAGAATAGCAAAGATAAAACGCAGTCATTTGAGATGTTATCGTTTGAAATTGAAATTTTGTAACAATATTGAAGTAATGAATGTCTCTAACTTTGATTTGATTATGGAAAGAAATCACTTCAGCATACAATCATAGTAAGTATTTGCGTATTCATCAAAATAACAAACTTAAGAAGTATGTACGACTAGCCTTGTGGCTCAGGCCTTGTCGCCTTTTGAGCTGTAGGTTGTGGGTTCGATTTCCAATTTGTGTGTTGAACATGGACGTTTGCTTATGTAAATCTTCACGAGTAAACGGAGCTCGGTTGTCCATATTAAAATATTACTTTTCTCAAACAAATCATGTAACTAATTCGTTAGGCCCGAACACCTTCTAACAAACGAGAGAGGAAGAGAGGGAAAGATACTTCTAACTAGTAAGAACAGCAGCGGTATGCACATTACCTGCGTCTGTCTTTCCGAACAGGTACAATTAGAAAGCTGTTAAAAAAAAAGTGAATAGGTACCTCCTAGGCAAGCGTGCTACGTTTTCGGCCACATCGTCGGTTTCCATCAGGTAAGATTGTGGTCAAACCAATGTCAACAATAATGTTATAAAAAAAAAAACTCAGATTTTCTCTTGTTGGTCTGTGGTCCGTTATTGTCAGATATGTTATCTTTACCTTGACATGACATGTCGCAATTCTCCAGTGAAACATAATTGTCAACAAAATCGCAAAATATTTCTTCTTAAAACCTATCTATCAACAAATACGAATAAGCAATTATTAATACCATCAAATCTTTGGGAAATCTATATAAAAATAGTTTCTATCAGCTGATGTAAATAAAGCTTATATTTGCAGATACAAAAACGAGATCAGAACAAACATTGGAGCTCGATAAAACAAAACATCGATATATATTCGGAAAACTATATCGATGAATACATAATTAAGCTACAAAATATATATTACAAATATGTCACTATCTACTGAATTTAAATATTTTAACTAAGTTAGTAAGTAAGTATATTAAAATTTGGATGGCACTTTATAATCAATTGATTACTTTAAAGGACACATTCAAATCTTAAAAATTATATCGTACTCTCAAACTTAAGACTATCTCTAAAGTCTACAATTCCTGCCACGAATCCTCACCGATATCTCGTTGCCACCGGTGCAGCTGTGGATCCCGTATTGACCTGTGCAGTCACGACCGCAAGTGCTCGAGATACTCCTGACAGATTGAAAATAAATATCCTATGGTCTATGACTGTCTGTGATCATGATGATGACACATTCACGGAAATTGACGAACCAATGAATTAATGTAAGGATTGCAGTTTTGATTTATTTTTTTCGATGTAAATTGCTGCTATAATAAAAGTTTTTGCTTTGATTTTGTTATGTTATTCACAAAACATACTAGAAAAACTTTTTACCCAGTACAGATATTTGCAATACAAGCAATAAATTTGCCGCGTCAGTTTCAGCAAACTCTCTGAACTGAAAGCTGGGAATGAAAATGACACTCGCAATCTCAGGCTTTCATCACTTGATTGCTCTGTGATCAATCTGTACTATTTTTAATATCAAACGAATAGTCTTTTTAAAGCGATCTCTTTTAAGAGAGGAATGTATTTGCACATATCAAGATTCAAAATTGCAAAATCAAGCTATCAAGTACGAAGCAGTTATAAAGTAATTAAAAATCTTATTGAAATGAAACCGAAATATTTTAAAATCCAAAAATGTTTACAGTTTACGTTTTGCCACAATGGCCTATTCATTGATAAAGTATAACCACTACATACAGAACATTTATGTGTAGGATAAATACTGTCCCACGCGAAATGTAGTGTAGCTAAGCGATGGCAGCTCTTAGCCTAATGACCCAAGTCGGTGATTGTTGCAGCTCGAATAGCACTAGGAAATAAAGCTATTGAAGCTTTAATAGCTCCAATAATCTTCACATGTAAATCATCGGTTTATTATATGGAGACATTATAATTTTAGCATTATAATCATAGTACTGGTGGTCAAAAGGGATAGAAGCATAAACTGGATAGAAAAAAAGACAAAGACAAAGAGTCTTCTTTTATCATTCATACATTATGAATGATAAAAGAAGCCTTCTAGCAATAGAACCAGAAGTGTACAGAATGATGATTTGCAAAATAACTTTAAACTAGTAGTTCGCGCCGAACTGAGACCTCGCTACCCCTATATCTTCACAATCCCTGGACCGATTCAGCTCATATTCGAAGTTAAAAATTGTATTGAAATGAACTACTTGCCTACAAAATTTCATGAAGATCGGATCAACGGTTCGCAAATTATCATCGGACAAATATACACACAAACATACAAACATACATACAAATGCCGATTTGTCCCAGTAAACTCTGAGACCTTAGCTTCGCTCGGTCAACTAATATAATTAAAAATACATTTATGAAATAGACAGCTTTAAAGCAAAACATCTAAAACAAAGACCCACAAAGGAATTAAAATATTCATTCGTTCCCATTCGACAGGTCTCAATTTAAAGCAAATAGGTGCTTCCCTTTAGCTCCGCAGACCGGTTAAATACTAAGCAGGCTCGCCACAGTAAGACCGAATAACCGAAAATTTACGGTATTTTAAAAGACAAAAGGTTAAAGTTATAATTATGCAAAATCTAATCAAAACATGACCGTATCTTACATCTCTTAATACTAAGCATAGCTCAGTAATCACGTATAGTGTGTTGGTCAATTCACAGCCGGCAATTGAAATTGATGTATTTAACAAATAACTTTCTTAAAAAAATACTGTCAAGTGCATGTCGCGACATGCTCATGGTAGGGTTCCGTACATAATACATGTTACATTTAATAAAACATCATAAGGCCGAGATCTTAGCGTGCATAGATTCCCTTTTCAACGATTCCATTCGTTGTGGAAGGCTAACATGTTCATCCCTGAGGAGTTTATCTGTAAATATTTAATCTATAAATTCAGCAATATTTTCTTTACAAGCTGCTGCATGTTCTATAGTGTAAATCACTCTCACTCTCTTTTGTCACTTAGTAATCGGTGAGTGTTTTGCGATTCCCATCTGCCAAGACTGCCAATCGCGGCGATAATGGCAAATTACGAGGCCTTTGTCCAGCGGTAGACGACTTCTGGCTGGATAATTTTAATCTTTAATTAATAAAAAAGTACATGTTTATCTGTTTTTTGCAGACACACGAACAAGACACGGACACTGTGAAACTATAAGTTTCTTACATTGCAAAGAATTTACATTACCTTAAAATAATTTATTTATTTTTGCTTACACTGACAGAAATCCCAAACAAACGTCGCATTTTTGAAATAGTCATATCACTCGCAACGAGCGGCCTGAACCATTCGAATTTGCTTCTATCAATAGAAAAATCTTTCATTTCGCGTGATATTTTCGTGCGAAATATCATACAAACTATTCAAAAATAGACCCTATGGCATACTGTACAAAAGATTGATAATTTACTTATTATATAGAAACCTAGCTGTTAACCGCGACATCGTTCGCATAGACATACAGAAAGAAAAAAAGTACCCTGTATCCGTGCTATATCGAAAAAATATGTGTGTGTATGTATGTGTGTAATACAAAATTCGATCCGTTCAGCCGTTTAGCCGTGATAACGCGACAAACACCCAGACAGAGAGACAGACAGAGTTACTTTTGCATTTAGGATTAGTTAGGATAATTTTGAACTACTTTTGTTGAGACCCACTATATATTATAAGTACTATTTTAACTAATGATACCGTAATTTTCGTCGGTCGCTATGTTCGGTCTTTACCAAACAGTCACGCTCGAGATCCTTACAATAGATCCTCAGAGACATTTCCTCAGAAAATTAGCATCCGGGACAATCCAGAAATAAACGAATTACGTTTAAATTAGTTATGAGGCCCCGAGCCTTTTTTAGTGATTAAAGTGACAAAGGCGAGGCGAAAAGTAAAGGGGATTCTTTGGAAAAATGTCCAAGTTTCAAATTGTTGGGGGAAAATTCGTTGTTTAACATTTATCTTCTTTGGATGGTGGTGAAGTGTTGGGAGGAAAACGATTACGGCGAAAACGAACAAACAAAATTAAATTACTACTGTCTTTGGACATTGAATATGACAAATAAAGTTTTATTTTTTTGATGTTACGTTTTATAGTTTTTAATACCGCACGGCAAATTTAATACCCCGTTTCACCTCTTTAAGGGGTTGACTTTCGAAACATCCTAAAACATGCCATTCTTTATTTTTTATGATTAGTACATAAGCCGAGTTTCATTGGCTGGACAGTAACAAATATTTTAAACATACAAATTTTGGGAGATCTGAGGTGGAATTTCGCAAAGTTCACCTAGACCAAAATCAAATTTCAAGTCTCCATCATGAGCGGTTCGGTCTGTGCGTAGATTCCTGGAGAAGAGCCTATTATTTTATACATATATAGAATTCTTTAATGAGCTGACATTTTTTAATTTGCTATTATCGTATTGTTTATATTATACATTTTGTACATTTCATCTGTTAAGAAAAAAGATAGTATTAAGAAAAAAATGTAACTACAATTTTAATACCACACTCAGTCGTTTAAAATCATCAAGCAAGTGAGAGCAATTCGAATTAACTCACAATTAATGAGAAATACTGAGGAAATTCTATAATATACTTGACATTCTTAAGTGAACACTGTGTAGTTGTGTAACCATATTTGAGAATACATTAATTGAAATTAATATTATCTAAGAAAATAACTCGTCGAAGAGCATGTCGGGCCATGCTGTCCGAAGATTGCTTTTGGGCCATCCGAAGACGCGTATAACGTTTGAAGTTTTTAAACATTTTTTTCCGCTTATCTCAAAAAGATATGATCACATGTTGCCCGAAATAATTTTATAGGAAAGTTTTTACTACGAGCTAACAACTTGCAAGAAGATAAGTTTCTGCATAGTTTAGAAATGCATAGTTTCTTCAGCATGCATAGCTTAGAAATGGCAGAGGGGGGCTGACACATTGCAAGCTACTTCGTTGGTCTATATTTTGCAAGGGCTCCGATAAAAAAAGTGCTGTGGGAGATCTTACTTTCATATTAAAAGACCTATTCAATGATAAACCACAAGTGGAAGATCGGCTAAAAAAATTATATCATGTATTACAGCCACCCCTAATCTAAAGTTATATTTTTTATTCTTCCTAAAGTGTTAACTTTAAAAGACCTATTACCGTGCCGCTAAATATATTTTTTTCATCCCCTCTTTACAATTATGATACCAACCCTTAAATTACAGAGTCTAGGTAGGTTCTTACCCTTCTAGGTATGCGTTCTCCATCCTAGACCAAAATCGTTGCTTAATATCGGGCAGAATTGTCGTCAAACGCAAACCTATCCGAATCAAAGGGTCACCTTATTCACCGCCAAACAGTAAAGTATTTACAAAACCTTCATCCCTGCATTCGATCCGATCCCCAATGCACTTTGAAGACAAAAGTTCAGTTCTCAGCTCGTATTGCCAACATCAGCGACTGTTATCCAACTGTGACCTAAAACTATTGTTTATTTCTCTATCGTCTGCGCTTGTTTTAAAAGTAAACAGACGGACATTTTGCGGGCGGTCTTGGGAAAAATATCTTGATAGCGAAACTAAATAAAACATTATTGTTGGTATTGAGATAAAGCAGTAGAAATTCAGGTATTGTGGAGATCTATAATTAGGTATGTCTCAAAAAAGATAATAGATTGTTTCTTGCCACGCTTCATCTTGCATACATTTATTACTTGGAAAACATTGAGCTATTATACCAACTAATATTATAATCAGAAGAATACAGCCACCAAAAAGCTTCGAGTTATAAAAATGAATAAGTTTGTCTCGAGGAAAAAACTTCGCTTGCGCGATTCAGAACACCCTCCATTACAACTGTCAGTCTATACAAAACGTCCAAAAATGCACAAAAATTGATCAACGCCATCTAGTGAACTATAGGAAGTAACTTTGTCTCTCTGTCTGGATATTGGTAGCGTTATCACGGCTAAGCGGCTGAAAGGATCTTGATAAAGTTTGATAATGAGTTAGTGTATATCACAACGACGGACAAAGGTTTTTTTTTTTATGTCGTATTTTTTTTTTGCGATCGAAGTCACTGGAACAACTAGTGTACTATAATTATACTAGAGGCGACACAAAGTTCCATCTAAATTGTGGTCTAAATACTCTATTTACATAAATATGCCCTGGGCGACTCCTCCCCGGTTTATTTATTAAAAAAAAATATACCATAGATGAAATACAGATAATACACAAAACACAAAGCGAGCTCTAGCGAGTGTCTGTGTAACATTTAGGCACCTGTCACACCACCGACGAGGAAGCGAAGAACTATAGACAATTTTCTCGCTTAAGAAAAGTAGATCACGTGTGTATAAAAGAGATACCTATATTTCATAAATACTTGTTAATAATCGCTGCCTGTTTACACTGCCGGCGGGAGCGCTCTCCACTAGTTTGTCGCAGCGCCAAGCGCTATCAAGGATAATACTCCGATACTCGCTTGACGATCAGAACACTCGTCGAGAGACTCCCAGCGGTCATTCTCTACTACAGTGCGAGTAATAGCCCGTCGCACCCGTACACTCGCTATAGCCCAGCGACAAAACTAGTGGAACTATCAATATCACAAAAATTTAAATAATTACATCAAGAAAAACAACGTTACGTTAATGCGTCTGATAAAAATATGTTGAAGACGTATATAACAAAAGCTTAATATAATTCAAGAAAAAAAAAATATCATAAATGATGACAATATAAGGCACATTTTGTTGGAATTTATATCGGGAGAAATAACAGTTGTATATGCTAAAATACATATGCACATTAACGTGTACTTTCTCTCTCATTCGTACGACTAAGTTAATATTTTTTGTGAAAAACAAAGGAAATTAATAATATTTTAATATTATTTGCGGCATCCATTTGTTTAGCGACGGTTAATTTTTTTTTTTTAATTTGTAAATATAAGTCCTATGCAAATATGTAACTGTTTTTTTTTGTTTTACTACGCTTCTATGATATTTTATTTAATATAATTTGACATATAATCTAAACTGAAATATATAAACTAAAACTATTAACTAAATTAAAATAAATACTTAAATAAATTAAATCTAAAATATGATATAATGATAAATAAATCATATATGTACGTCCTTAAAAGATCTAAAATTATTATTACAAATATTTGCGGTTGACTCACCTTCACACTGAGCCTTCACACCAGTAAAGGAATCATCAGAAATTTCCCAGGTAGGGAAATTTATAAATAGCAAAAATAAAAGTGACAAGTGTCAAGGGGGCATGTGTCAAAGTGACAGGTGTCAAACTTTGTAATGTCGAGTAAGAGTGTAACACGGGTAAAAAAAAAACATTCCGTGGTAATACTGGATCGCTTGGTAGTTCTACGGTTTTTTTTCTACCCGTAGTAATAGTGGTAGTACCACGGACAACAAACGCTATAAACTTGTTTCTCGCTGCTTGCTAATTTAGCTTGTAGCTCTACTCGCTTCTCGTTCATCGTCGGCGATGGAACAAGTTCTTTAACAAAGTTGGCACCAATTAAATGAGATATCGCAATGTAATGAGTTCTTTAGAACGTAGTACATAATAGCTCAATGATCGAAAATTAATCGTTATTGTAAGGTTAATAAGCTGAATATTTGAGTAAGGCGTTTTTATCGGCCTAAAAAATTGGACTTCAAGCTTTTTAACTACTTTTCGTGTTTATGTGTACAAAAATATCTCGGAAACTAGTGCAAAAACTTCTAAAGGACTCTGACCAAAAATAATTTACATCAGCGGAATAAATTTCATTTACATTAGCAATAACTTTCGAGATGTTGTTACTTAGTTTGTAGAGTTCAAATTACAGAACATTCAAAACTGCTCCGAGAATTACATTATCAGCTGTTTTGAGCGCTACAGTAAAAACGATAGTACTAAAATAACTATTTAAATGTGATAACCTGAAAATTCCTTTCACTAACGTTGCCACAAGAAAATGTAGCCAAATGCCATTGAAATAACAAATGCCAGAGGATTGTGCTCGTCCCAGCGCTTTTGTGGGGACCTGAATAGGCGTTTAGGATCTGGGACAGCTAGACTTTTTGACGAAATTCTGAATTTAGGTTACGAAAAACAATTGTTTTACTTAGATCAAGTTGGACTAACTTTCGCTAATGTTCTGGTAAAGTCTAACAAGTCCAAAGTCCATCATGATAAGTTTTGAAATCATTTCCATCTAAAGACGTGCGATGATATTAAAACACAGACCACACTAGATACCGCATTACGAGATTCATTGCTCCTACAAAAAGTCACCAAAGTTAGAGGATGGCGCGGGTCGCGGGGAGTGCGACTAAATGTTCTCATTGGCTATCTCAAGGTTACGCCTACTCGCGCCTAACAATCAACCAATCAGTAATTTCTTATAAGTCTATTTAGAATCATGCGCGGTGCGCTTCGAGCGTCCTGAATTCAGAATCTAGGTGTGATCTGTGTATTAAAACCTCTAAGTCCGCTAATCCGGTTTTGAGTCTGAAATCCAAGTGATAATAAACTAGTCTTATTATTTTCAAGTTTTATTTATTTGTAGATATTTTAGATATAATTTATTTAAGTATTTATTTTAATTTTGTATCTAGTTTTAGTTTTAGTTTGTATTTTTAAGTTTAGATAATAATATAGCTATATAATTAGATCTGCATGTAATTTACATAACGTTTGCAATAAATTATTATACTAGTATCAGACCGGACTAAACAGATGCAACTTTGCCACTTCAGTTCGGCGTGTGTAGTAGCGTAGTAGCGACATTATTCACGTAGTTCAGATCAACATGTAAATAACAATTTACACTCATAATTGTTGCTCTCTACAAGGTTCCCCTGTAACGGGGATGTCATGGAACACACACAAAGATGGAGAAATAACACCCAAATCTAGGGCAGATATTCAAATTTATCGTTCTGACCACATAATTCACAGAACTCTCCCTATTATTGTCTTTGTCTACTATATAATACTAGCTGCGCTCCCTGCTTTGTCCCGCTATTCTACAGGAACGGCACATTTTTCAGTATTAAAAGTAGCCTATTTGTTCATCCGGGGAATAACCTACCTCCTTACCAAAATTCATCAAAATCCGTTCTGCCGTGTAACGAGTGTGATGGGAACTTACATACTTACCTACTTACACACAAACTTTCGCATTTATAATATTATAGTGTGATATACTTTCTGTAATTGGAGGCAGATATTTATTTTATGTAATAATTTACTGTTCATAATAATGACTTTACAAAAAAAAAAAAAATTTATAAAAACCCACCCAAAAAAAAGTGTTTTTATTTAAATCACTCTTAGAGAAAATCCCGAATAAAAAAAAAAATTATAACTCGCAAATTAAAAATAGTTGCTGAACATACGGGGGTATTTTCGTGAAGCCTATGGCCTATGGTAGGGGGAGGTCTATGTTCAGCAGTGGACGTCTTCTAGCTGATAATGTATGGTACGAGGAAGTCAGTTTATTCGTTTTGACGTCACGAAAAGGACCACCCTGTATTCCCGGCCAGGAATCGAACTCGAGGGACCGGACCTCCTGCTCCTAAAGCAGATGCGCTATCGACTTAGACGCCGACAATCTGTTCACGAGCTGATAGAATCGAAGAGAATGCAAATACTAAGAAGGAATGTTTAAAGTGAAATGTGCTTTGCAAAGGGAATATAACGCTACTCGTTTTGGATTGTAACAAGAAAAATGAAGATGTCAAGCCCAGAAAACTCAACGAAAACCCCCGACATGTCTATGGGTGGCTCAAAAGTTTTCTTCTTAGATCTCGCCACTAAGCATAAAGGAAAGAAAGAATCATCGCGCCAAAATATACAGACGATGAACTTGGACCGGGTAGGATTTTGTTCCCGAAGCATTTTCTTAGAAACTTGGCCCTTGTTTACTTTGAAGGGTATTTCAGAAGCCGGACAAGTACTTTTATAAGTCAAACGTAGAACGCCTTTTTAGTATTATTTTTGACCGAAAGAGCGAAGCGAAGGAAAGTTCTCAGTAACTGGCGAAATTCGCTTTCATCTGTCCATATGTTGGTACTCGCGTACAGGTCTTAGTTTTCAACGAATATTGACCATACATACATACATATCCTCTACATGCTAATGTTGCCTGGAAGAGATCACTTTAAGGGATAAGGCCGCCAGTTGTTACACTAGTTTTAAGTTGTTTTTTGGTCTTTAGTATGTTGTTTCTGGTGTGAACAATAAAGAGCTATCTATCTAGAGTTATCTATTGACGAAACTTGGCAAAATCAGTCAAGAGGTTGTCAAGATATAAGGTCTCATGTATGTATGTATGTGTTCTCAGATCGATGTCCCGATATTTGTTAGAATTGAGTAAAGAATGTTTTAGCCAAATTTCTTCGAAATCGGCTAGTACTTGGCGCTGCAGCAAATTTTCCCTCTTTTTAGGGGTTTTTTTTTTTGATGGATACGAAAGGTGGAAAACGGAA
This sequence comes from Apocheima hispidaria, assembly GCA_947579745.1. Taxonomy (NCBI): domain Eukaryota; kingdom Metazoa; phylum Arthropoda; class Insecta; order Lepidoptera; family Geometridae; genus Apocheima; species Apocheima hispidaria. Next base: position 13,072,787 of record OX388164.1, on the reverse strand, counting down.
CACTCCACAGTAACTAAAAGTAGACTGATGGAGTTTGGACTCATTTTGATCAGCATACAATACCAATAACTGGTTTTGTAAGAGTTTTTTTTCCACAAAATCTTATTAAAATTAAAGCTGTGATTGTCCTGAGTGATTCTCTGATTTAATATTGAAGTGTGATGTGAGAACTCACACCAAAAATAGTATGGCAAGTCACTTTTTTTTTGTATTTAGCTCCGAAGGCGCAAAGAAAACACCAGTAGCCGCCTGCAATATTTCTTAATTCAACTCCTCTCCCAACAAAATGCGTGTGGTCACCATTACGAATGATTCGTTTCGTTTCGATTAGAATCGGCCCGCGGCGATCTGAACGAATTAACCCGAGTGCGATCCGATAAATTTTATCGGACTTTAATTGAGTGCCTTCTTTTTGTCCGTCGGTAAGGCACGTCCGCCCCGTTTCCGTGTGAATCGATTTTCGTCGTGTTTTTTGTGTAATTTTTGGGAATGTTTGTACCTTTTTTTGTCATTTCATTTTGGTTCGTTTTTTTTGTGCTAAGTCACAGATCACACCCTAAATTCTGCATTCAGGACGCTCGAAGCGCACGACGCATCAGTCTAAATACGCTTTTAAGAAATTACTCTGATTGGTTGATTGTTAGGCGCGAGTAGGCGTAACCTTAAGATAGCCAATGAGAACGCTTGGTCGCACTCACCACGGCCCGCACCTTCCTGAAACTTTGGTGACTTTTTGTAGGACCAGCGAATCTCGTAATGCGGTATCTAGTGTGATCTGTGGTTTAAGTACAAGAACGACGATACTTACAACTGATCAGGCTAAGCATAAAATACAGCAGTACAGAGGCGCCATGGAGCGTGCCGTGCTCGACATTAAATTACAAGACCGAGTGAGGAATGTCGAGATCCAGCGCCGTGCTAAGGTTGGCGACATATTACGAACTGAAATGGAGCTGGGCAGGACACGTTGCAAGGCAGAGTGATGGCAGGTGGACTAAAACTTTGACGGATTGGTGGCCGTGTACCGGTAAACGAGGCGTCGGTCGCCGTCAAGTTTTAGGATCGTGGACGATATTGATTGACAGCAAATTACGGTAATTAATTAGTGATGATGATGATTTAAGTAGATACAAAAAGGTGCTGAAAGACGTAATAGACTTATTTCATAATAGTTATAATACCATGCCGGGTTGACAGAAAATAAAGAATTGAAATGTTTGTCCTAATTTAATATATGTACTTACCAAACACAAGATACAAGATTTGAGATACAATTTTTATCTCAAAATCCGTGCCAAGCCGAAGCCTCGTTTTTGGGCGCTCGGTGTTATCTTGCTCACTGTCTGCCTTATTAGAAAACTAGCTTGCCCGCACAGCTTTGCTCGCCAAGGCTACAGTAAATGAAACACCCCATTTCACCTCTTTATGGGTTGATTTTCGAAAAATCCTCAGTTATGCCATTCTTAGCATGAAAAAATATTTTATTTCCATACAAACTTTGGAGGTCCGTTTTACCCCTTTAAGAGTGGAATTTCGTAAAATCCTTTGTTATCGTTCACTTAGACCATTTGAGGAGTATTGCGTTAAAATTTCACGTCTCTATCATAAGTGGTTTAGTCTGTGCGTTGATTCCTAGAAAAGGGCTTGTTCTTCTATGATTTGATGTTGTCAAAGCGAGAGAGACTACAATAATCTCGAGAGCACTACTGTCCCAGCGCCGGTATTATGCTAGTGGTAGCCATCGGTTTTTTTTAATCTAAAAAAATTTAGAAAACCTGTCAAAAAGAGAAAAAAAAAACTGTTAAAAAAGATTCAATAACAGACAAACAATAATCCCATTTCTGATCGCAGCCGAGCATACTCCTACAATGTTGCCAACGTAATTCAGTTCCGGACCATAAACCCCTGAGACCCGTGAGCTTCACCTGTCGTCAATATACACACTTACATATTATATGTATACCCATAAAACTATCGGTTTACTGTCCCGCTTCAACTTTTACGATACCTGCTATGAGTAATACGAACGGAGATATAAAATATAAAAAAATGGTGCAGAAATTCAATTTCGGGATCGGTTGTCTCTATCAATGTAAAGATAATGTGATCTTCAAGATTCCGATCGTTTCCAAAGAGACTTAGTAAGCTAGTGTACTTATAAACTCTTGATGTGATAGTAAAAAAAAAAACAATATTAAGAATAGAGATGAGGTATGTTACATGCATGATGACCGATATAGCTCAGTGGTAACATTATAAGCTGGAGTCCCATGTTTGATTCTGGACCGGGTAGATATTTGATTGATGAATTTAAATACCTGTTCTGAGTCTGGGTGTAGGTTGTCCGCGACCGCTTTGGGTGTAAAGTATGACTACACAATACCGGAAGAGATCGCTTTTAGCGATAAGGCCGCCAACTGTTGCACCAGTTTTAAGTAGATTTTTGTATTATGCATGTAATTTCTGGTGTGAACAATAAAGAGTTACCTATCTATCTATCTATCTACCTCGAAGCTTTATTGGTCCTGATACGACTGCGGCTATATTTCTCTGAATTATAATATTAGTTAGGACGATGGGTTAGGATTAGCTACGATTATGATCATGAAGTGTAAATATATAGTGTAATATATGTATTTTTTTGGGTTCCACTGTCTTGCTTTAAAATTTAAACTCGTATATTTTCAAACATTTCAAATATTTTCAGAACAAAACCCCGTTTTCAAATAAACCATTTCATCTCCAGTTTTCACGCTCAAGACCTTTAAGCTTTGAAGTTCCAAACAGAAGTTGCTTGGTTTTATCGAATTTGTACTCCACATTCAATGACTTTCCACTCCATGGACACCTCGCATAGAGCGAGCATTCTCAGACAACAACTTAAAAATCTTTTAGTTTAAAAATAAAATGCCTATTAAATGCTATAATCATCAATGGTGCGGATAATGATAGTCTTGCTTTGTGCAATATTTGTATGTATGTTCGGGTTGAATCTTGCTAATGAATTTTAGACCAGATCCCCTTGTTCAGTTGAGTTGAAATTTTGAATACCTGTCAAGTTCCGATGACAATATTATGAGAGCGAGCTGATCTGGTGATGGATACGGACGATGGAAAACGAAACTACTCAGTAAATAACAGTAGATTGATAGAGTTTGGAGTCATTTTGATGAGCTTATTAAAATTATATTTTTGCACAAAAACTTATTCACCTTCAACTTATGTTTTCCGAATTTATGCGGAAACTGCATAGAATATGCAATAATGCATAGATTAAAAGCTTGAATGCTTCACATGGACAGATGCTGCTGTGTAAAGCACTTCAGCTAACTCCATTACATTCGATTGTTGCATGCACTACTCTAGTCCATATTCATCTTGCCTCTAGTGACTAGAGGGAAAATAGATCAAGAGATGAAGACGCAAGGTAAAGCTGAAAGAACACAAGCATGAGCTTAGCTAATCAGCGTTTCGTTCAGTTCGTTGTCAAAATTGCTTGCTCTTCGAAAAGTTTAAGGTAACGTCTACTGGATATCAAGTCGATGTGCGCTGTACAAATTCTCCACCACGTCCGTCCAATCCACCATCAACGGGGCAAATAAATACGGGCCATTCGAGCTTTGCCCATTTCAAATATTTATCCAATTTATATGTTGCTGAAACTGCCAGTAAATTTTTATTTATCGCGATATCGAGATCCAGGTTGAGTTATGGTTTTGTATGATGCGTGGGTTTGCTTTAAGTTTGAAGGATGTTATATCAGAATCGCTAATACGTTATATTCAGAAGAGTCACTTTCTTTACTTACAGTGATAATTTTGTAGCATAGAAGTTTAATGCCTACTTTACTCCATTTCACAACGCATGGACACATGGTTGTAAGGAATTGCGGCCACCCCACAGCACAACGAAGTGTGTGAATGTTTTGTACCTTTAAAAATAATTTCTTTATTTAGGTACAAAATAATGGGATGGAGTATAATTATAGCTATTTAGCATAGACTTAAAGGTTTATTCGTAAAGGCTAAAGTTTTTTTTTTCATTGGTTACAATTCAGCGGTGCGCTGAAATATATTATATAGCACTAGTGTAGACCCAGTCGTATGTCGACTTCTTTGGTTCGGTCGTTGTACTTGTGAGCGATGCGACTTAATTAGTAAATATTTCGACAGATGGCGCTAATTTTTCAAGTACCAACTGGGAAGCAAAAAATGTTCGGGCATATCCTTACTTTTAAGATATTTGTATTGCAGCTGTTGCGTACCTGCTTCCAGAAAAATTCTATGCCGATTCACACTCGTTTCAAGTTGTTAACAAAAACATTACCGTCGACTATTAAAACTTTACAGGTGGGTTGTACACGCGGAAACATTTTTACGTGCAACGCGGGATTTTGCCGCTAAAGTTGTGTTACGACAATATGGCTTTTATTCACACGCAACTTTATGTCTGTACCGCCTATAAATACTGCGTAAAGACGTAAAATAACAAGTAGGTAGGTAATAAATAGTAAGGTTTATTTTATTTGCTATTTATTTCACATACGATCGTTTATTGCTTGGTTTTTGACAATCTTATGGCGTTTGATTATGATTCCGATCACCGAAGCTTAAAAACGACTTCGACTGCGCTAGTTTTTGGATGGGTTACGGTGAAAGCTATTTACTATTGTGTAATACCATGGTTCGGATAACATGTTACACAGGGTTCGAAATACTGTTTAAAAAAAAACTGAAAATTTGAAAATGAATGCACCTATTATAGTCCAAAGAGAGATATTAGAGAGTACCACTAAGTATAGATAGGTCATCTGGTACATGCATAGCTTAATTATTGTTGTTAACATTAATGTTAACTCATGCATTCATGTTTTTCTTTTTGAATTACCCATTTTATAGTCTAACCCCCGAATACTGAAACGTTTGTTAACTTTGACGACAGATTAAGTCTATTGCTGTCTTTGTCATTTGCTTAGTGCCAGACAAAGGCAGTATTAGAATAAATCTAGTAAAACAAACAGAAACCGCGTCAACTACTGGACCAGCTAGTATCCGCAGACAATTTTAATTCATTAATGTTAAAAAAAAAATGTTTGCATATAAATTTTGGAATGAAATCATAATAATATCATCCCATCTTCGGCACCGATTTATTTTTGTGTGAAATAGTATATTCGAAAAATTATTGTAAAAGAATTTACAATCAAATTCGCTATATTCCGCTCATTAAAAATAATAATAGAACCAAGTTCCCGTTCCTGGAGATATTTGAAATTATTAGTAAGATATATCCAACGGGGAAATATCTCTGTTTGGATAATATTCTGAATTTACGTACCTATTCCAGAATCTCATTTCCATGAGGTCTCAGGAGATGTGAGAGCCAAGAAACTATGCATTATGTATTAACCTATTTCATTGTTTAATTTATCTTTCTGTAAAGATGTTTCCTTACTGTACCCATAAATTATCATGACTCAATTTAAATCAATATAGTCAAGTATATGAGTCAATTTAGCTTTTGACCCAAAAGTAATTAATAATAGGTTTTTTTTCAGTTACGGTACTGCAGAACCAACCTATCTTATTAATATACAATAATTATACAAAATGCGTATCCGGAACAGATATTATGATTATATTCAGATATTTCAGATGACGATCGTACGCAAGGCGTACGAAAAGGCGTAAGGCGTCAGCAAATTTGTTGACGTAGAATAGATATTAAATTAAGTTAAATAGTCTGGAGGTCTACTTGAGCTATAATACATTATCGTTACCGAGGACCCACTGCCGTGCTTATACGATCGTCATCTGAAATCACAGATCACACCCTAGATTCTGCATTCAGGACGCTCGAAGCGCACCACGCATCTGTCCAAATACACTTATAAGAAATTACTCCGATTGGTTTATTGTTAGGCGCAAGAAGGCGTAACCTTGAGATAGCCAATGAGAACCCTTGGTCGCACTTCCCGCGACCCGCGCCTTTCTCAAACTTTGGTGACTTTTTGTAGGAACAACGAGTCTCGTAATGCGGTATCTAGTGTGGTCTGTTTCTGAAATAGGCTCTAACGTAGCGCAAATAGAGATGATATTGCAAAATGTTAATTTGTTTCTGTTCCGAATAAGCATTTTGTTTAATTATTGTATATTCATTAGAAAGGGTGGGTTTAAATTACGTACATCAGAAAAAAATCTGTTATTATTTACTATCGGGTCAAACGCAAAATTTACTGGTCTTAGCAGAAAAGAAACTGTAATACCATTTCGTGTTCCGATTTTTAGCACGCGTTTGATTTTGAGCAATTTAAGGCACAAACAGTGGTACTGTGGAACTTTAGTGCACAGATATTAGAATTGTGTATTTAGACTTGATTACCAAACGCCTCAACTATGCCCGAATATTTGACTCTACGAAGTTGGTTATATATTTAAAAGATAAATCGTCATTTCAAACAAACTTTCAATATTTTCTAAATGCCAATTTCCGCCTTGTAATCTATGTAAGACGTACCGTACCGGCAAGCGCAGCGTAGGACGTCCACCCACAAGGTGGACGGACGACCTGATAAAGACCGCAGGAACGCGCTGGATGCGAGCCGCTTCCATCCGCTCTTCGTGGAAATCTAAGGGGGAGGTCTATGTCCAGCAGTGGACGTCCTGTGGCTGAGATGATGATAATGATGATGATGAATCTATGTAAGCAAACTTACTTCTACAAGTTTTTTAAATCTGGCAAAAGCAGAAATTTTGCCGTACAAAAAATTGCTACAAGTTCTTCCTAGTGTACGCTGGTTTTAGTTGTACAATACCGGTCAAAGCCCGAATAGATGAAATCGTTTACCACGAGTTGGGTGATAAAACCACAGTTATTATGATAGATATCCGATGAATCAATATCAGTCTGATTTTGATAGAATTTGTACAAATAGGATCCTGATAATTTTAATTAAACTGTCATAATCATTTTAATTTATCTTTTTATTAAGAGCCCGCTTCGCTAATGCGCTAACTAGTTCGCAGCTTCAATGTTTTTGAAAATAATTAATACTGACAAGAGAGATTTAGAAAAGTGAACAATAAACGTTTTAACAATTTCCTTTTTGATATTTTCTGTTCAGAGAAGCAGAAATAAAAATCTTGAAAAACCAGTTTATTTGCAATCAGCGGGTGCGTGGTCTTGAATTAAATTTGAAAAGATAAATAAGGTATCGTACACAAATACACAAAGAAAAGCAAACTTCAGGATTTTTCGGAAATCAACTCCTAAAGAGGTGAAGTGGGGTGTTTCATTTACGCAGGCAAGCTAATCCATTTATATTTCACAAAACAAAACATTAATACCTTTATAGACACAGAAACAAAAGGATATTTTCAAGTACATTGCCAACATGAAGTTTTGTGGTCAATGACGTTTCAATAGACTAACACTGACCTCGGGATTCTGAAACGTTTGTTAACTTTGACAACATATTAATTCTGATGCTGCCTATGTCTGGCAGTAAGCAAATGACAAAGACAACAATAGACTTGCTTTTTTGCTTCTTTAATGCTGCCTTACTGACTGTCGCGAGCCAACCCAGCCGAGTCCAACCAGAGCCCATATTTTCATCATCAGCCAGAAGACGTCCACTGCTGAATATAGGCCTCCCCCTTAGACCACCACGGCGACCGACAACGTACCACTTGCATCCACCTTTTGAAATTGAACCAGAATTTACAAATCAAACACCAGTCACTTCTATCGTCTCTTAATCACGACTCGACCAAATCTATCAATAGATACCTAATTTTACAAATCAATCTTCGTACAGACAAATTGGTTAACCTCAATAATCACACTAACAATTTCTTCCATTCTAAGTTGCCAATCAAGCTCAAATATGATCTCTAGCGTTACAAAATTAAGGTTAAAGTTTGCACAGAGTGAATATAACTATATTGTGCTATCCAAATGGTAAAGGAAACGGCCCAAATGGCCCATACTTTAGGAATATTATTCAACGCTGTTTCCTGATAATGGCTTTGGAATGAAATATTTTTGCGGTAGTATTGGCTTTTGTAGCACTTTGCTCGGGAAGGATAAGGGTAGTTCCCATTTTATCTTATAATTGTTATGGGATAGAATTGGAGTAACGGCTATGGTCGAAAACCCATGTTAGTGGCTTTTGAGCCAAGTCAAAATTGGTTTTGTGGTCAATAATTAACTCGTTAAAGAATTTGATGCATTTACAACACTTCAAAAACATTCTTATGCCATAGATAGCAAACAAGCAGACGATAAACTATCAACAGATTATCGAAAAAAACAATAGCCCGGCAATAGTGCAAATATTAATAGAACTGCCTGGTTTATCAATAGCACATAATGTGGCAATACTGTTTATGCCCTGGCAATACTATTGAATCTCGATAGTCACTATTCTACTAATACTATTCATACTATTGTAGTGTGTAGTACAGCGACAACGACAAAAGTACTAGTAGGATAACTTTACTATCGATAGTTCGATAGCACAACAGAATTCTGATAACATGCCTAATGTTAAAAAAAGTTACTATTGCAAATAATTGTATGATACTAAGTAAAAGAAGAACAGTAGCTGCGAAAGAAAAAAACGTTCCAGTTAAATTAAAAATTCCCAATACATTCCAAATGGACAAAAAAAGGAACTCGATATTGTCTGATTGCTGTACGAATACTGCAGCTAATGACATGTGGCATCCACGCGATATCGGACAGTTGTTTTTACTGTCCAGGCATTAATCGAATAGTTGTTTACTGTGCGGACATTAATCGGACGAACATAATCGGACTGACAATGACCGGACGGACAATAATTGTACGATCGAAGATAGCGTTCATGGAATTCGATTAAAATTGTGTTGATTTGTCTTGTGGACGACTCTAGTAAAGTTATTAGGGTTTGATGGATCTGTGTTGTGTTTGAATTTTAATATGAAAGTTTGTAATCAATGTTCTGTTTAAAATTAACGATATTGAGTAAGCTACGTAGTTGCCCTTACGTCAGAGTTTTGGGCTGCTCAAATGCTGCAATAATATAATAATAGTAATACCTTTTTTTTTTAAAACAAACCATTTATTTTTAAACCAGTCTTACTATTTTATTTTTAAACTTACTTTGCTTTTACACCACGAGCGAAGATAGGACTACGAAAGAATGCTCTTTCTCTGTTTACACCAAAATAATTTGATGGAGAGGGGGTGGAATGAGCATTCGCTCGTTTGGTCTAAGCCCACCTTAAGAGTTTGGATTCTATGCTTTTTTGTGTTCGATACTTGACATAAACGACTCTGTAAGCTAGATATACGTAGTTAACAATTTGGTGTCAGTTGACCGTATGTCCATCTTTGTGTGTTACATGGTATCCTTATCACAGTAAGTGTGTTTTTGATTTATAATAAAAACACAAATGAATTATTTTTCCCAAGTTCCCCGAAAACAATTATTGGATTTCCCAATTTTTTTAGTCTTACAGTCTTGCTATATTATAGGAATTCTTACTTTCATAAAAAAGGGAGTGCCATTTTCGAGATCCTTCTACTTAACAACAACAGAAGCTTTGGCAACGTTGGCCTTGGACTTTTTCATTTCAACGATGTTGTGAACTCGAAACGTACTGCATTCCTTGCGACAATGTTACATCTCTGTTTTGTAGCTGTGTTGAAATAAAAATAAATTGAAATTTTATTAGAGTTCATCTCAAAGCCTTTCTTGAAAACAGAAACGATTTGCAGTAGCGTGTTCTTTTACTTCAAACTGCATAAGGACTGGGCAAGTGTTATTTAAAAGAAAAACAAAAAAAAACGGACAGCAAAAACAACCTTATCATCATCTTAAACAAGAATCCAAGTCACCTCACTCGTCAAAATCAGTCAAGCCGTTTAGGCTACTGGAGGTAATATGGGAACACACAAACACACCCTAAAATATTACGCTCCTTCTTGGGAATCGGGTAAATACTGTTTGCTAAGGGAAGATGGTTTGGCGGCCTACAGAACCGATTCATGAAGGTCACGCCATTGTTACGCTTTTTTTTCTTTTGGTTCTAAGTTGATAATATTACGACTAGTGTTATTAACTTGCGAACAATGCGCGCATTATATTTTTTTGTCAGAGTTCAAGTTTTCTGCAGAATGGAGACACATTCTTGATACAGCAGTGTAAGCCGCCTAGATGCGCTCTTACGTACGATTTTCAGTCTGCACAACGAAAAAAGTTTGTATTTAATACAAAACAACAAAAATTGCATCCATAATTACTTGCCGTTCCTATTAATCATGTATAATCCAGTCGAAAGTTTCCAGAAACAACGTCTGTAACTCGTACACCAAGTTTTGATAATCCAAGCGTGGGATCATTAAAAAGTTTCCACGTTCTGATACTTAGGAATTGTCTTTGTCAAAAGGGTGTGATGTTCTGAACTCTGAAACCGAGATGGTGCGAATTAGCAGAGTTGTTCTGTTAAAGAACAACTCGATGCTAAACTTGAGATACGTGATAATGGTGGAGAAAAGTTGATCGGTTTGAGATTTAATGGTCTCCATTTCGTTTTAATTTTAATTGGTGCATACTTTAAGCGCCCGATAAGGTTGATAATTTGTTTTACGTTAAATTTTTGTGCGTGAAATTTCTTGCTACTGATTTTAGCATTGGCTTTTGGACTTTCTTTAAATTAATTAATTACGGTTTTTTTATTTTTTATTTTTTAATTACGGAAGTAACACCTATTTGGAGCTACTGTACCTATAAATAAACATTGGTTATGTTTTGTTTTAATAAAACGGGAATACTCACGTTAAATTGAGTCGGTTATCCCGACTAAAGTTTCGATCACATTATATAGTTATTGGTTAAGTTGATCTTTTTAAGGCTATATATTTGTTAATCTAAGGTTTTGTGAGGTTTACATTGCAGAGCTAATCTGTGTTGGTAGAGCTTATGTAAGGACGGTTTGTTCTCACTCAGTTGCAGCATCCTATGAATATGTAGCTATAGGTTTTTTCCTGGGTAAGTACGTTATATGCCTAGAAATAATCGAAATAGTGTAATTCCTGTAGGGAGTGGAACCGCGCCTGTCTTGTACAATCACAAAAAACCATACGGCTACAAGAATACATTAAAACCCATTATTTCACCAACGTTTCCCTCGTATTTTAGTAAAAATGATTCGTCATCAATCCACACTTCGTCGGCAGATCTTCAATCCGATACGGGACTTGGCCACCAAATGAATGCTTTCAAAGTTTCCAAAGAAGCTTTTTGTTGGCGGCCACGCATAATGTTGCGGGAGTCACGTGAAAGGCTCGTTTGGGGTGGCTGTGTGGAGTGGACGTAATCAGGATGGATCTTTGGTGATCGCCCATACTATTATAAGCACTTCCATGAAAAGTCGATTGCCTTAAATATATTAACTATTTGACTTCTATAAAAATAAAATGAGCTAAAATATTTCTGTATGTTATAATCATTAAAATTTGTAATTCAAATAAATATTGTCTAAGGCTAGCCGAATGACAGAAGTCGTATTTTACACGTTTGTTCTTTCTTAGTTCCTGAATTCAAATGAAAATAAGTATGAGGTAACCTCATATTTTCATTTGCCATGAAAAAACTGCTCACGAAACAACTTTAACAAAAACGTTTTGTCCTTCCATTTATATCCATTTAGCCCCCCAAATCAAAGCCTTACTACGCCCGCTTCCCATTTGCCACACCCGCTTGTTACAGCGGTACAAAATATTCTTCCCACAAAATTTAACGGGAGCCTTTAAAATACCTATCATTCTTCATGATGTTCATATTCAGGTTACGTTAAACCTTGGCTTGGCCTTGGAGGTGTATAAAATGGTTATTACAGCGTTACTGCAACATATTTATCGTAGAGACGACAGCGGGAAACGGATCGATTCGACTGGCTGATCCCCAATGTGTTCAGGGTTGTTTTTGTTTTGGCTTAAATATTAAACCCAAAAACAAACGGTAGTGCGTTGCGCTCGTCACCCTGTTAAATCTCTATGTTTAGTTATTTCACCTATCATATACATGAACACTGTCAGCAACCTACTATAGTACACAGCGATGTTTGCTACCGCCAATTACAACGTAAGCACCCATAGTGGTGATTATAGGCAATTAATTATTGATAGTCTGCTTGATCGATGTGCGAGTTCTGCGGAATAATTCATGTTTCGTTCGAAAACAGCAATGGTTGATGATATGAATGTTAACGTTGGAGTTGTAATTTCAACTTGTAAATCCTGAAAGCTATATCGGTGACTTTGGTTCTTCGTTGATTATCATCGTTTCAGATATCCGATATTTTGTTTCATGTGAAAGTGTCATTACTACCTCTGTACATATCAAAAAGAAATGTAACTAAAACACACATTTAAAACATGTATATATCAAAAATAAATGTAAATAAAACAAAAAATAGATATATATGTCTAAGATTTTAAACTACTCAAATATACTATATATATTTTTTTATATAAATATGTACCTAAATGAAAGACTGCAACACAAAAGCGAAACTTTGAAAAAGACATCATTAAAAGTACACATCACGTACGTGTCAACATATCCAATGACAAGATCATTACTAGGGGGTCAGTACTGCGTTGTCACTAATTTGCGAGCCTGACGGACGAACGGACAAACCGACTGATTGACGCGCCTTCATTAGTGAGAACTGAGAGCCAGTATCGGGAATTCGGATGTTCATTTCTGTTTTATTTACGTATGCCGTTTTGTGTAAAATTGATATTGATGTGAAATAACTTTTTTGATATTGTTGTTTCTTTTTAGGATACTTCAATAGTCAGTTCTGATTGATAAATATGCAGCTCTCTTTATATGTTTTAACCGACTTCCAAAAAAAGGAGGAGGTTCTCAAGTTAATTGTTATTTTTTTATATATTTGTTACGTCAGAACTCTTTATGAACCGATTTGTAAAATTATTTTTTATTTAGAAAGTAGGTACTTACAGATTCAAAATCTAGTTCTGATAATGGGATCCATGAGGAATTAAGGGAACTCAAATTGTATAGGCACAGAGTTAGCGATCTTGGTATTTTCATCAACAAGTCAAGCATTTGCATTCAGAACGTATAATTTGGTGAAGTGGAACTGATGATGAAGACCACACATGGCCATCGGAACTCTACAATGATATTAAGTATTTCACGGGTGGCGCCAACAGCATTCGATAGCATTTCATTTTGCATTGCAAAATCCGTAGTAAATTAGGGACATCTAACGTCCATGAAAGATACCTACGTATTAATAGGTATCGGTAGGTATCAACAGCGGTGAGTCCCGAAATAGTTGAACCATAGATGAAGGTTGAACCAAAAAAACAAATTTTCTAACTTTTTTTATGTTGAATTTTCTGCGAAATGATTATTTACAGGAGTAGATTTATCCTGGTACAGCACACAACCACCGAATTCAAAAATAATTGATTATATATTGTAAATAGTTAGCCTCTAACTTTGAAACGTTCGTGATTCTGATTGTCAGAGCATGCCATCCCGCTCGTACTTAGTAACTTAGTCGCACTATGCGCGGTCCCGCTCGCGCACTATCACTATCGCTTTCAGAGTTACGGGATAAGCCCTCTGGACCAACTCTAAAAAATAAGACAGACCCCAAAAAAATATAAAGCTAAGAAAGAGACAAGTTGCATATAAATTGCATAACTCGAACTATAAATTGCTCTCAGCTATGAAATCAGGAAATAAGAACACATACACACTTGCAAAATAGATCATAGACACAATAATAATTATTATGGTATGGACAAGGATTGAACGCTCTCAAAACTCCTCATGTTCAGAAATTCGATCTACGGGACCCCTGCTCCATGCTCTCAAAATTTTCCATTCAGCGATCGAAGGTTAAACGAAGCGTTCAGGTGCTTTGCTTCTCCACTTGTGTTTGGGGTCATGAAAATAGCGATTAATAAATGAACTGACATTAAGTTTGACAGGTGTAGAAAATCCCTATCCCTACTAATATTATCAATACGAAAGTGTGTTTATTGGTTCATTTTTTTTCTCTTTCATGCAGAAACCGAACAATGGATAGTTCCAAAAGAGAAAAAAAGAATAAAAAATTAAAAAAAAAAGAATATTTTGATATACTTCAAAATAGCGGCCATTCATAAAACCTATATCAATCGATAGCTAACACTAAAGTAAACTAGGTTTGTATAAGACAAAATCTACTCCAGCGTCACGCTTCCGAGATAAGATAACAATATTTTTAGAGCCAATTCATACTATCAATTTAGTTCTAAGTCAACTTACCTGTGGCTCCACCATTGTAACTTTCAAAGCGTATATCTGGGAAACGTGACAATGGAGGAGATTGTATCATAAAAAAATTGATCGTATTAATATCAACTATCGATTTATATAAGTTTTATGAGTGGCCGCTATTTTAAAGAAAAAATCAAAATGGCAGACATCCCATACATTGGCACACCTAAGTATGCCAAGATTCAAACTAAAATATTCAATCCCTTTGCATGAATATAGTTTAAGGGTCTGAATGTGATACAGGCTACTATTTATCAAGACGTAATCATTACTGAAATAAATAATCTTTTACACTCTTAGCTCTCCACTATTATTCTCTATATCGGGGATGCCAGAGCAGATAATTACATCTAATGTCCATTATAAGAGACTTGGTCACTTTTCGCATAATATTTTTGTACCTACTCTAAGTTAGTACTATTGCTTATTCTGTGGCTACGTGATTACTTGGGTGTAGTAATTGTGCTTAAATCACGATTTTCTCTTAGTAAATTATAGTCTTCAAAAATTTGACCTTTAATCTGACCTTTATATTGTAGGTGACAGCGTAGGTATCAGGAGGTACCTATTGATTGGCATTTAGAAAATGTAATCGCTAGCCTAACTAGACCAGGGCGAGCTTAGAAAAAACCTAATTGTCGAACAAAAAATTTTTTTTTATCGACCTCTGATATTAGATTATTAGATTTGATTTGAATGCTAACAAAGGATCCATTTAAACCTGCTTCTTCATGGGATGAGATCTGTTGGGGCGAAGACGGAACAACCCCTACGAAGTTATTACAAGGTTTTAATTTAACTTTAAAATGTAATTTTAAATTTAACTTTAAAATGTAATTTTAAATTTAACAATTTTACTTAGTCTTGATTTTTTTAATCGCCAGATAATTGTTATCTGAGGAATAAATATCATATGACGGTGTAGCTTCTGTATAGAAATATTTACGCAATATTATTCCTCAAATAACAGTTACCTAACGATTGAAAAATCAGCCCTTATTGACCCAAATATCACAACATTTACAAGATTATATATCAAAATATTGCTAATAAAAGCATGAAGTCATAAAACGTAATATCAGTTAACTAGTCGCTACCGGTGACTTCGTAGGCGTGGTCGAAAAAAAAAGTACCCTATGTCCGTCTTAAATCCTTATCAAATTGTATCACGATCCATTCTGCTGTTCAGCCGTGATAACACGACAAGCATCCAGACAGAGAGACAAAAGTTACCTATAGTTCGCTAAATGGCGTTAATCAATTTTTGTGCATTTATTGACGTTTTGTATGGACTGACAGTAATTGTAACTAGGGAATCTGAATCGCGCATGCGAGGTTCCTTCCTCGAAACGAACGTAATAATGTTTATACCTCAAAGCTTGATTGTTCCTGATACGACTGCTGCTATATTCCTCTGAATTATAATATTAGTTAGGATGTACTTAATATCATCACTTATATCATATCTATCTCATTCTATCTCGCTATCGCTATATATATTCGCTATCTCGTCTCATTTCCCGCTATTATCATGGCCCGCACATAATTCCCTCTGGTGAATTCGTCCCATAACTCTATGGCGACGAGTGCCACCGTAATCTCGCGGAGGTGGATCTTAAAGCTGCCGTGATTGGATCGCGGGCTTTATCGCGTTATTCCCGGTTTTCTATAGATGACATCCGGTTTTTGAAAGAATGAGATTTTTAGGAGATAACGGTGTCTTTGAAGGAGGGGCGCAACCTTGCGGTAGAGTTAATATTGAACATAAATATAAAAAAATAATATGCCGCGCTTGGTTGAGCATTTTTGATGACATAGTGTTACGATATGGAATTGAAGAAATCGAAAAATACAAGACTTAATAATTCTCGCATAATTATGATTGATTTTGATTCAACCGTGAATTGCTTACGTTAAACTATCTGAAAATTATTTATTTCTTATTATCGTTAACAAAATAAACAGTTTTTCGTCAAAAAACTTAATAGAAATTAAAATAAAAAAATAAAAACAAATTAAGTTAATTATAAAATAATCAATAATATAGTATGTTAAATAATTTTAAAACTTCATTTTATTACAAGAAACTTGTACCAGAAGCAAAATAATTATAAAAACTTCTGTCGAATCTAGAGGTAAATACTAAATGGTACACAAAATATCAGAAACATTAAAATGTTCTAATAAAAGATCAGAAGTTACAAAATCTTCCTTTAGAAGTAATTAATTAACGAACTATTTGAACGTTTTAGACCGACGTCCTTTTATCTGAACATAAATTTATTGGAATCCTCAGTGACACCGAACATAATTAAGATACTAGCGTTAATTTACATCTGAAAATAACTATAAATCTCGTGTAGTTACAAAGATCTTTTGGGATTTCATGTTTTGATTTCATTAGTGAGTAAATAATTAATAATTTATTTTATTCACGTGAATTCTGGGAAAAAAAATAGTCGCTTCCGTGAAAATATACGTATAATATTTTAAGTAGTGACTTAAAATAGACGTGCTATTTATAATATTTAGAGTAACGAATAAATAAGGGATTTTCGCCGCGCCCGAGCTTAATTATAATTCCATGTGCATTATAAAGTACTTTTGTTTCTTGGCGCGTCTCATTTGGTAACTGAACCTTTGTCCTGCTCAGATCTAGTTGCCGTGCAATTCAAAAACACGGCAAATATTTTCATTCATTTCCTTTCGATTGAGGGTCATCATCTGCCCTTACGGAGGTACTTGAATATTTCTGACCTTTCCAAAGCACTTGATTCGAGTTCCGTAATTTTTTACAAAAAATGCTGGAGCTGGCTCTCAGGTGAGTTTTTAGGGATGTCGTGAGAGATACATATTAATTTATTTTTTTATTGAATAAAATAAGATGGTAGACAAGCACTTTTTGTAGTATATATTTTGTATTATATAACTGCGACTATTTATCCACTGGTTTTTTACAACTTTAGGAGTATCTGGATTCAATGCTATGTATGTTATGTTAAAATACTTATGTTTGCCGCAAACAGATTTTATTGAGTACCAATATTTGAAACAACTATTATTAAAATTTAAAATAAAACTCAAGAATTTTGAGCATATCAGAGCTCCAAGCAACTACCCGTTTCTGTATAGAATACGTTCAACCCAAGTTTTTTTTTTTTTTTTGGTACCAAAATTATAAAAAAACATTTTTGTTATGAGACTTCGGCCCGAAATATATCGACGTGGCATATGATCTGAGAAGTTTTTCTTGCGCGTAACTTATGTATGAACTGCCATTTGAATAAATTAATCAAAGTTTTGTAATAACTAATTGAATCTCGATACGGTACGAGGCAGATCACTAGATCAATGAATGACAAACACAACTGATTGCTGGTGTTCGATTTCGGGTAAAGTTGCTTCGCTGGCATCTGTGCGGTTAGTTGGGTTTGAATCTGCCGTGCGATGAGATGTTGCAAGACATGGATTGACACTGCCTCACCGTCTGACTCTTTTTTTCATCAGTCATGTAACAAACCATGTAGCTCTTTATATGTATTGTATTCAGTCTGTAAGTATCAATCATTTGTAAGCAGAATCGGGCTCAAATGGATTCGAAATAAGTTACTTAAAATTATTTTGTCTCAAATAAGTAATTACTGCGCTACCTTATGTAGTGAACTCTGCACTATTACGGTCTCAATTTGATAAACTGCTACTGCTTTTTGTTGGATCTTGAATTTGTGCTCTTTAGTGTTTGGTATATAGCTGTGCTTGTAATCGTTTCGTAAGTACCGGTTAGTATTATTCCCAAACCCGGTTAAATTAAGTTCATATATTCAAAACCAAAATCAAATTATCTCTTATCTCTTTTAAATTAAGAGAATAGTTTTCTTGAATCTAAAATAATGTTGGTTCCCATTTGATGCCGAGAACTTTAAGCATCGTGCAGAACTGAAACTGATCGCGTATAACGCGCTTTCTGGATAGTGCCGATAGTCAGATT
This sequence comes from Apocheima hispidaria, assembly GCA_947579745.1. Lineage (NCBI taxonomy): Eukaryota > Metazoa > Arthropoda > Insecta > Lepidoptera > Geometridae > Apocheima > Apocheima hispidaria. The sequence goes on along the minus strand of OX388164.1, from coordinate 13,054,449 downwards.
AAACAGTTAATAGCGTTAAACGAACTGCTATAGCGGTTCTTTAAAAAAAAAAAGCCTATCTCTAACGTACTAATAATGTTAGTGTTATTTTAAATGAATCAAGAGCGTAGACTATTACCTACATGATTATCGTAAGTAGGCTATGCTGTTGGTTCATTTAAAATAATACTAACATTATTATTATCATGTTAGAGTTTAGAGTTATGTTACAGGTACTTAAACTGTAAAAAGTAATCATTAAACGTCTCTGAGAGCGGCCGTTTGATATTAAACTTTTGAGTAGATCCTGCACAAAGGCTCGTAGATTTCATAGCTTCTTTACCAGTATTAAATTGCTACCAAAAACACAACTTGTAAAAGCAACAAACAAAAAAATCAAGTAGCTACCAAAATGTACGTGTGGAATACACAAGCGGCTACACAGCAAAAATTTAATAAGGTCCAAATCATCCTAGCTGTGCTTCACTTAAGCAACCATATTTTTTTTTTTTTGCAAAATTAACAGCGAGACGAAGTAATTGTGCCTGAGCTAATCCTGTTTTCGAGAGAGATTAAATCTAATTGAAAAAAACATCTGAGTGGAGAGAGATATAATCTTTTTTGATGTTGTTGGGTGGGTTTGCGATGAACTCGTGGACGGTCGGGCGTAAATTTGTGAAGAAATTTAAATGCAATTAGTAATCTTGAGTAAGTGGTTAGGACGTTTCGGCCTAGGGTTAAGGTCAAATTATGAACTTAGGACATTACGTAAGCGGCTATTAATCCTAGATAGCCCTCAATTTTACGAGTACTTAGATAAAGCGAGTACTTAGATAAGACCGGACATGAGTGAGCAACTTAGCCTGATTTTCGGCTTCCAGCTATTGCCAGCTGTTCTGCAATTACAAGTAAATCTACACTCCATGGTGTTTGAGGGTTACACTACGTTTGTCGGTTCGTGGTCTCCAATCTAGCTCGTCACACACATCTATCGCGTTCTGTGACATATAAGGCCAGCTCAATACCATTTCAGCTTGCTAATACCTTAGAATACATTGTATTACCATAGACTACAAAAAAAACTTCCTTAATGTCTGCTGCAGCTCTGCTAAGATTTTGTGGGCAGTCAAACGGTAATCATACAATTTGACGCAGCTACCGATCTGCGGGCTTATCCCGTAACTCTGAAAGCGATAGTGATAGTGCGTGAGTGGGACAGCGAATAGTGCGACTAAGGTCGTACGAGCGGGATAGCATGCTCTCGCAATCAGAATCACTAACGTTTCAAAGTTAGAGGATAAGCCCGCTGTTCACTGCAATTATTATTGACCACAGGTGTTTGTTTAACTGTTATTAAAATCTGTAATCTTTTAATTTAACTTTCAATGTATTAGAAAATAAAATGAGGCTAAATCAGTCTGTCATATGATAATCATTTTAAAAATTCCGAATTATACATTTTAATTCAAAAAGATACATACCACTTACCCTCAGACAAATTTATTGCTCGTCGTGCCGTTTTACGTAAATATATAGGCTGTACCTACTTAAACTTGTTATTAATCTAATTTGAATTCACAATTCACTATTAAAACACAGGCAGAAAAATATTTTGCCACCAATTAAAAACTGTCGTATATTTTTACGACACACTTAACTGTGATAAGTTAATTCAGTTTGATATCAAACAGCCACTTAAAAGCATATAACTTAAGTACGACTTATCTCTTATAGTCTGCTCTAACTTAACCGCAACTACTCGAAATAAATTTATAATATTCTAGAAACCGTAAAAGTTAAAATGTAGAAGTGAAATATTTAGAACGTTAAATAATGGTACATTATATTATAAATATACGGTATATAATTATAATATATCACTAGCTGTGCCCCGCGGTTTCACCCGCTATTTTACAGAAGCGGTTAAATTGTTCAGAATAAAAAGTAGCCTATGTGTTATTCCAGGGCTACATCATAAGCATACATATACCTATATAAGCTACATCGATACCATAATTTCATCCATATCTGTTCAGCCGTTGCAGAGTTGAACAAACACACTTACACACAAACTTTCACATTTATAATATTAGTGTAATACTATATATAAATCACCATATTGTAATAATTAGTAATATTATAAAAATCATAAAAATGTATGCATAGAAACTAAGAACTTTTTTCGTATGCAAACTCGTTTTGAACACTAAAAGCAATTTGTTTTACCTAAAAGGCTTCCAATAAGATAAAACTCAAATTTGCATGGCTTCAAATAAACGTACCTATTTGTTATAATTTCGTTTGGCTCTAGAATTTGAATAATTTTTCCCTTTAATTTTTTATCCTAATTGTCCGAGCAAAGCGAAGGTCTCAGAGTTTACTGGGACAAATCGGCATTTGTATGTATGTTTGTATGTTTGTGTGTATATTTGTCTGATGGTAACTTGCGAACCGTTGATCCGATCTTCATGACATTTTGTTTGACAAGTAGTTCATTTCAATACAATTTTTAAGTTCGAATATGAGCTGAATCGGTCCAGGGGTTGTGAAGATAAAGAGGTCGCGAGGTCTCAGTTCGGAGCAAACTACTAGTAGTTAAATAGTTTATAGGTTTAGTCTAAATCCACTCAAATAATACACAAATATTTCAATGTAAAATAAATTCTTAAAACCAATCACGGTTTCTATTCTAATAGACTAGAACCAAGCATTAGAAAGATTAGGCTAATAAAACCTTTAGAAGGTGACTCTAAAATTTCCTATTTCTACGTACTCCATTAAGCGCGCGTCTATCGGGTTTCAACTCAATCGGCCCAATAAAAACAATCAGTTTTAAATTATTAGTTTTTTCTATTGAATCTAATCAATACGTCTCAAGCGGGGTTTAGTTTATGGGTTTTTGAGATAATTTTGTGAGAGATTCTATATTTGAGTAGTTGTTCTCTTTTTCTTTTGTATTAACAAGACAATTTGTAACCACATTCGAGTTAATGGCTTAAAATATCTGGTAGTTCGCGCCGAACTGAGACCTCGCTACCCCTATAACTTCACAGTGCCTAAACCGATTCAAATCATATACAAAATTATAAATTGTATTAATATAAACTACTAGCTTACAAAACTTCATGAAGATCAGATCATAGATTCGCAAGTAATCGTCGAAAAATTATACATACAAATCCTGATTTGTCTTCGAAGAATTATACATACAATCATACATACAAATCCTGATTTGTCTTCGAACAATTATACATACAGTCATAAATACAAATCCTGATTTGTCTTCGAACAATTATACATACAGTCATACATACAAATCCTGATTTGTCTTCGAAGAATTATACATACAATCATACATACAAATCCTGATTTGTCTCCGTAGACTCAAAGATCCTCGTTTCGCTCTCTCAATTATTATAATTCAATAATATTTTAGTTCAAACATAGAAATATTATAATATGAAAACTGACGTGGTTTTGATACATTTTGTTTTAATAAAACGAGAATACTCACGTTAAATTGAGTCGGTTATTCCGACTATAGTTTCGATCACATTCGGTGACCTTTAATATAAATAAAAAATATTAATAATAAATGCAATGTATGACATTTTCTTTACAAGTAATTGGGCTAAATATACTTTAATATTATAATATGATTAAATTTTGATTAAATTTTACCATGTCATGTTAGTGATTTAAGTTTATTATTGCAGCAAAATTATAGCAATATTATTACCATAGTAATTTAATTTTATGTATTTCCATAGCAATAAGGTATTTATGTTGTAGGTCACACAGACTGTCAAATTCATCGATTGATGTTTATAGCGTATTTAAAACCACGTTAACCTACATTTATTTATTTGTAATACAGTGAGAATTTTATAAATACTGATACATTTATAATGTAGGTATTAGAATTAAAATCTATAAAGCATCGTCAAAAAAAAAACCCGGCATCTTGGAAATCATTTAAAAAATAGAAAAAGGTCATGTTTTTGACGCCCGTAATAAAATACGAAGGATTGTAGCTTCTAATCTTTAATCTGTAATAGTACCGAATAATAACTTTTAGACTGTAAAAATCTAATCAAATGACCTTAGCTTTATGACATTGACACTTCTTTATGATACCTTACACTATATTTAAATTTCTATTTTAAATAAAAGTTGGTTCAAAACGTGGGAGATTATTATTTGTTGTTATCATTATTCGAATATTGATGTACAATATACAAATAATTTGTGATTAAATGACATGATAGTGTCAATATTGTCTTCGGGATTTCAATATTATGACAAGCTTATTTGAAATGTTGTGTTATTTGACTAGGTGAAATAAGTATTTAATGATACAATACAAACTAGATTGTAGAGAACGAAGACTATATTTTGAGTACGAACATGAACATGAAGACAAACAATATTTTTTTTAATAAGAAGAATTCTGTGTATCATTGTTACAAAAACGTATAGATCTGACAATTTTTTTTATACTAATTAGCCCTTGTATGAGTTTTGTCATCAACAAGGAAATTAATAGACACTTATGTAAATAATAATGAATAATAATAATAAGTTAACAAATCGGAATGACGTTAATTCCATGGAGCCGTGGAAGGCCTTCGGTATGGGATGCCACAAGCGTCGACATGCTAGCAGCATCCCACGTTTCATCTACCTCCACGGTGGCAGGAACGGCGGCAGCAACAGCGGAAACCCACAAAAGGCGGAAATGTGAATCCCTTGGCGATGGGTACTTTTTCTGCTTTTTGGGGTAGGAACATTGGGTCAGTAGTCATTCGCCACCCCAAGGGGTCCAAGTGCATGGCTACTCTTTACAGATCCTTCTAAGCGGCTGAAAGAAAGAACAAACGACCTGCTGGCTGGTGCTTACCTCGGCCAGAGAATTAGCATTGCTATTCAACGAGGTAACGTCACCAGCCTTTTGGGTACCCTGCCCGCGGATACTGACCTCAGCTCTGTTTTTTATCTGTAATTAATTTATAAGAATTTTGGTTGTAATTATAGCTCTTTTATTTAAATTTATATTGTATTTAGAATAATAATAATTTAAATTATTATTGAAGCCGAAAACCAAGTCGTGTCAAAGAACATGTTATCTTAATAATTTTAAAAGCAATTAAAATACAAATAATAGTTAAAATGACGCCATCGACACAGTAATAGGTATTATAAACCACGAAGAATTTCATTCATTTCCTGGGAATGAATAAAATAGTAATTAAGATAAAAACTTTGTTAATTCACGATTCATTAAGACACTCCCACGATTTTATTAGAATCGCAAAAAAAAGGCGTGGTTCATTCCATTCTTTCGAAATATTGATTTAGTGTGGCAAACTTACATTCTGAGAATCGATATATCATTACATTAGTCATGAGTTTCTGAATACAGAGAATTGCTAGATTTGTTCAATAAAATTGTAGAACGGAGACGTCCAACAATTTTAACAAATTACCGTATAAGTCGCTACTTAGTTGCTACTTGCCTTCTAACAAAAGAGAGAAAGAGAGGGAATTTCTCATATGAATTTCTCTGATTTTGTCTTGTTGGCCTGCATTCCTTGTTAGTCAGGTGTGCTAGCTACCTTAACTAATCAGGTTTTGAGACTAATATTGAGCATTTTTTTTTTTGAGATGGCTTCTTTGCACATCAGAAGATCTGGATGACAATAGGATAGCTCAAGATCGGGAAAATGGAGGGAGAAGAGACCTTTTCCCTACAGTGGGACAATTATGTCTCATTTTTTGGTTGTAGCTATTTAAATAATTATCAAACTTAAAATTAATAATCTAAACGCAATACGTTTGGATATTAACTTAAATTAATTAAACACGTGAGCAACCGAGGCCAAGGTCTGAGAGCATATGGTTACAAATCAGCGTTTGTAGTTTTTTTTCAATAACCTTAATACGGTTGATCTGCAGCGCTCTTCTCAAAATTTTGTGATGTAAATTTTATTTTGAATATGAGCAAAATCGGCCGGGAGCTGTGAAGATAAAAATTCGCTTGCAGTTGCAATGTACCAGTTTGGGGCGAAAAACTAGTGTAAACTACGCAATCACACATTTATTTTTGATTTTGGTTTTGATTTAAAAAGTTTCTATTTCGAAACCAAAATGCTTCTATTCCATATGGCTAGATTTAGAGCTATAGAAATTAGATCTGCCATAATTACTTCTCTGCCTGTAATGGGGGCATCCCACAGAAGTTAATTTAAAAAAATAATTCAAACATAAATTACCAGCATTTCACACCACCATCAAGACACAAAAAATTTACAGCACTAGTGTTGCATAGGTATGTGCAAATACGCAGCGCAACCAATCACAAACTGGCAAGTTATGACGCATGTTGATATGTTGCACCGTGTACAGACCACCATTAAAACACTAGTACTGTTAGTCTTTCCTAACATGTTGGTGATATGGAGCTCATCATCAACAGTTTGGAACTAGTTTTATTTTTACTAATAGAAGTGATAGATGACAGAATAAAATCTTGCCTTAGAAGGTAAGCCAGGGTAATGCTAGTTATTCGACCATCAAGCAGTAGTGTGCAAACTTCATTGCATTCCGGACTGAAGGGCAATGTTCCCAGCGTAATTACTGGGCACATAGAGATTTAACATCCAATATCTCAGGGTGACGAGCGCAGTGCATTGCCGCGCATGGTTTGAACTGTTGTAGTTCAAAATTCTAGGTAGCACTGGACTGTTATGGGCAAGCGTGAAGCTTAACATCAGGTGAGCGACTCGCTCGTATCGTCACCAAAATCCATAATTAAAAAAAAACCCAACCTTGGAAATCTCTTGTAAACCAATTAAACACAATACAATTCTTAAGCCCTACTTATTTCAACCTCATTACTAAGCAAAAACATTTTCCATCGCCTATAGACTTTTCAATTAGCTATTCCGTTCCCAACTGAAGTACGATTCCGGACTCCCAACAGCTTTGGCGCAAAACAACGAACTAGCGACTTTATTATTCATCCTCATGATTTCTTACTAGAACAAGAAAACGGCAAGCTCCTGCATAAATAATTAATGAAGCAACCAAAGCGGCAACGTTTTTTACGACCAAAGCACTCAATAGAGCGCGGCGGAGTGATGACACAGTAGTCCATCTTTTGATAATTATTTGTTTTTCAATAATTATGCTACAAAATCAGCTGTTCTTTGCATTTCGTTTACTATCAATAACATTCTAAGGATGTGATCTTGATTTCAAGGTTGGTCTAATGATAGTACAATAACCTTCTGTAGGCTTAGCACATCACCCCGTAAGTATATTGACTCAGTTTTCCACGCTAAGGTTGGAGTTTGTATGCATGAAACTTTGTCAAAGATTCAAAAACGAAAATTAATGACAATTTCTACGCAAAGAGTATATATGATATTTTGTGAGTTAACTAATTGAACTATTAGCACATAGTATCATAATTATGGTACAAAGCTCGGATACTGGTTCTTTTTCTACTGAAAACCATTCTGTAATTCACAGATTGTCCAGATTGTCCAAAATTTTATTTTGAATATGAGCAAAATCGGCCGGGAGCTGTGAAGATAAAAATTCGCTTGCAGTTGCAATGTACCAGTTTGGGGCGAAAAACTAGTGTAAACTACGCAATCACACATTTATTTTTGATTTTGGTTTTGATTTAAAAAGTTTCTATTTCGAAACCAAAATGCTTCTATTCCATATGGCTAGATTTAGAGCTATAGAAATTAGATCTGCCATAATTACTTCTCTGCCTGTAATGGGGGCATCCCACAGAAGTTAATTTAAAAAAATAATTCAAACATAAATTACCAGCATTTCACATCACCATCAAGACACAAAAAATTTACAGCACTAGTGTTGCATAGGTATGTGCAAATACGCAGCGCAACCAATCACAAACTGGCAAGTTATGACGCATGTTGATATGTTGCACCGTGTACAGACCACCATTAAAACACTAGTACTGTTAGTCTTTCCTAACATGTTGGTGATATGGAGCTCATCATCAACAGTTTGGAACTAGTTTTATTTTTACTAATAGAAGTGATAGATGACAGAATAAAATCTTGCCTTAGAAGGTAAGCCAGGGTAATGCTAGTTATTCGACCATCAAGCAGTAGTGTGCAAACTTCATTGCATTCCGGACTGAAGGGCAATGTTCCCAGCGTAATTACTGGGCACATAGAGATTTAACATCCAATATCTCAGGGTGACGAGCGCAGTGCATTGCCGCGCATGGTTTGAACTGTTGTAGTTCAAAATTCTAGGTAGCACTGGACTGTTATGGGCAAGCGTGAAGCTTAACATCAGGTGAGCGACTCGCTCGTATCGTCACCAAAATCCATAATTAAAAAAAAACCCAACCTTGGAAATCTCTTGTAAACCAATTAAACACAATACAATTCTTAAGCCCTACTTATTTCAACCTCATTACTAAGCAAAAACATTTTCCATCGCCTATAGACTTTTCAATTAGCTATTCCGTTCCCAACTGAAGTACGATTCCGGACTCCCAACAGCTTTGGCGCAAAACAACGAACTAGCGACTTTATTATTCATCCTCATGATTTCTTACTAGAACAAGAAAACGGCAAGCTCCTGCATAAATAATTAATGAAGCAACCAAAGCGGCAACGTTTTTTACGACCAAAGCACTCAATAGAGCGCGGCGGAGTGATGACACAGTAGTCCATCTTTTGATAATTATTTGTTTTTCAATAATTATGCTACAAAATCAGCTGTTCTTTGCATTTCGTTTACTATCAATAACATTCTAAGGATGTGATCTTGATTTCAAGGTTGGTCTAATGATAGTACAATAACCTTCTGTAGGCTTAGCACATCACCCCGTAAGTATATTGACTCAGTTTTCCACGCTAAGGTTGGAGTTTGTATGCATGAAACTTTGTCAAAGATTCAAAAACGAAAATTAATGACAATTTCTACGCAAAGAGTATATATGATATTTTGTGAGTTAACTAATTGAACTATTAGCACATAGTATCATAATTATGGTACAAAGCTCGGATACTGGTTCTTTTTCTACTGAAAACCATTCTGTAATTCACAGATTGTCCAGATCGATATTTAGCACTTATCTCCTGAATTTTTAATGTGTGAATTGTGAGATGGAATAGGATTTATGTTTTACGGCGCTGGTAATGGGACTGTACATTTTTTATAATCCATAATGGCTTATTTTGGTGAAAATATGGATTATCGTGAACATTTATAGGTTCATTCCGTAGCGTTGAATTTTTTGCTCGTGTGTATTAGACATGCTTTTTAAATGACAAAAATTGAGGAAGAGAATAAAAAAATGTATACAAACAATTTAAAGTAGGAGATAAGATAAAGCTAATTGAAAGTTTGCAACTTGTGTAGCAATCTAATTTACAAAAGTGCGTGATCGTAAAGCCTTGATGGTGGGTCCTAAAGTTCCAATTCCATTTGTTATTTGAAAATAAAGACTCGATAAATTTCTAATAATGTACAATGATGCCCAGTTTGCGAATTTCTAAAATATTCACTACTCGGTCCCTCGCAGTCTGGCACTAAATTCAATGTCATTCCAAACGTGTTTTACTACTATAATTTAAATTTCAAATGTATTCAGTTCTATTTTATGTCTGTTTTGCGTAAAATTTGCGCAATAAATAAGACGTTGCTGTTTTTATGTCTCTTTTCAATTGCAAATGAAGGTAGATGCCATCTGATACAAGGGGCTGTTACAATTGGATTATAATGAGTTCAAAAGTTAGTTGTTTCATACATTTTAAAATACATTAGTCGACAATTGTTATTTATATTATAAAAGAAAATTATTAATGTTATTGGTTTTGAGTTTTGTCAATTGAGTTTTTTGATGAATTTGTTAAATTTCTGTGCAAGGCTCTATATATTTTAGCTGATTTTCTATCATAGAGAATGTAATAAAGCAGAAATTTTACGAACTTTGACGAGAATATTAAAGTGAAATTTCCGCACAGAAAATTATACTTAAAATACTCCACACTGTTTTACGGTGGGATAAACGTTTACTGCGGTATAAAAACACACTTACAGTAGGCGTTAAACTTTAGAAATACTAATTAAATTAAATAATTTGTTTAAAGACTAACATTCAGAAGTAAAAATAAAAACTTTTTATAGAGATAATATTTTTAAAAATAATATGTAGCACACAATCTGAGGCACATAAAATCAAGGCATGTGATGGTGGAAGCCGTAGAGGGTGAGTTGTGTATGACGAACGGACAGGCATTTACGAGGCACAAAAAAAAAAAAAACAAAAAAGTAATTGGCCTATATTGCATCTGCTAAGTATTTACATTATATTTTGTTCCTGCTGTTTTTCTCAAATTAACCACGATTTTTTGGACTTTTATATAATACCTACCAATATCCAATATGTAATAATATTTTTTATTTAAGTAAACGTCTTACTTTTTACACATTCTTGGATTCAAATTACGTAACTAATCGATACGTATCTCTTATGTTGTTACGCTGGAATGTTAGTTATTATAGGTAATATAATTATAATTTATTTGAATATATATTTTTTGATTTTAAAATCACAATTTTGTACTAAATATAAAGAAGTATGGCCGATAGACTCAGCATATTGCTGCTACATGCAGCTTCAAAAAATGGTAGAGGCACAGGCACACACCATATAATTTGAATTATAAAAACAAAATAATTTTAGATTAGTGGTTACGATTATTAAAAAAAAAACACTTATACCTTAAAAAACTTATACCACGAAAAACGAAAATTTAATAATTGGCCATGCATGTAAAAAATACCACTAGCGCCATTTATACCTACTTAATTTCATGAACTAATTAATTGTTACAACAAATCTACTAAAAATAATTGACAGCGTATTTAATATAATTTCAACTAGAAATAATTATTAAAAAATAAATATGAATAAATGATTATTATTAATTTACATTATAAACACTACCGATGATGACCCAGAGAGTTATACGGACTTCTGGTTTTGACCCAACATCTACAACAAAATAATCTAGTTATAAAGAGACTCACATGAATATTTATAAAGTAGGTAATATTATATTTTACTAAGCTTATATCTGAATAAATAATCATCTTCGTGGAACCGAGTCAAGGTTTCAGAAGGCCGTTTGAAGTCCGGTTGACGACCCGAAGTTATTTTCCCGACCCGACTCAGAGCATATATTTTAATTTATCATTCAAACATCTGCCAGACCAGGAATCGAACCCGGAATCTCCAGCTCATAAAACAGACGAGCTACCACTGAACCAGCTCAGAACGGTTTTAGGACTATATACCTATTCAAATATATATTTTGTTTTAATAAAAAGGGAATACTCACGTTAAACAGTTATGTTAAACAATCAGTCGGTTAGTTCACGCTTAGCATTCCTTGATAAAGGTCACCGAATGCGATCGAAACTATTGTCGGAATAACTGACTCAATTTAACGTGATTATTCCCGTTTTATTAAACAAAATGTGTCAAACCATAATTTTCATAGTAATACTGAAACATAGACTTCGCCGTGACTATGACTCTTTGATAATATTTAATAATAATAATAAATCTTGAAAATATATTATGTATACTTGACGCTGGCAAATGCATAAGACGTGGGACGCCAAAATCCTCTCCGGAGGAAAGAGAAAAAATAATTAGTACTAAAATAGGTTAGATGCGGCAGAAACATAAGTGATATTTTTTTTTCTAATGAACTTTGAAACAGACAAAGTCTCAAAACTGTGTGACACAGCTAGAATTTTTTTTATGTAGTGAATAAGCAAGATGTTTAATAGGTATTTTCCACATCAAAAGTATTTTTAATGTTCAAAAGGACGGATCAGGTGTTTGGAAACGTATTTCAATATGAATATGGTTAATAGCTATTAATTATCTTGAAACGACAATCGTATGATTTAGAACTTGTTAATTTAGTTTTTTCGATGGAAAACGTTTTAAAGATTTAAGTAATTTTTGATCTTAGCTATAACTTTTTGCGTCGCGAATTAAAATTTACCTTTAAATGTTAAAATTAAATTTATATTATTTTCGTGTCTATATAAATCGAATCGATAGTAATAAAAGTTTTACTACATTTATGAGAACATTCAGATACAAAACAAAATGTTTATAGCCTCGTAATGGCAAAAACTTTTGCTCATTTAAATATTTTAAGATAGTTATTTTAAATAATGACAATAGTAAAAGGCAGGAATTCAAACGATTACCACAAAACAATTTCAACACTCAAATTTAAAACAACAATAAAGAATGTAACAAAAACAGTCACTTTTTCTATAAACTGTAATTTTTTTAATTATAATTTATCGATTGGTTAAGTTTAACGAGTAATTATTTAACGGGTGGTCTTAAACTGTTATTTTGTCGGAACCACGTGGCGCGCCGGTTACAATATAAAATTACCACCCACGGATAAGCATTTTAGGCAAAGATATTTTTTTTTTGTCTTCTCGATGAACTTTAGTCGATGTTAACAAACTCTCAGAATAGTCTGGGAATAAAAATTGGTAACGGTTTTGTATACACAAAACCGTTAATAATGACAGGGAGATATTTTATATCCCGAATTATCCGGAAAAAGGGTTATTTATTTTTTTATTTTATTCTTTTAGGATAACACATTGCTCGCAGTGAAATGAAAAACAGCGTATCTATATCGTAACACCCAACTTATGATGAAAACTGACATGGTTTAATTTAATAAAACGTTTTATAATAACAAAAAAAAAACATCGTATGGTTCGAAATCAAACCACGGTTACATGAAAATTTGTGTAGTTTCAACGAAGGCGTGTGACGTAGCCTTTGTTCGGCGGGTTTACGTTGCTTCTGTCATTCAGAATCTAGTGCCTATAGATAGCTTTTCGTGCTAATTAGTCGAATCCATGATACAATTTGGAAACCTATCACGCATAATGAGCAAGAACATAAGCCCCTAAAACGTTTATCCAGAAATTTGAAAAAATAAGCAAAACTTCGGACTTGGTTTGTACAAGCAATACAATAGTAGATCCTCATCCTAATACCAATCTAATGGTTCAAAATCAAGCTGTACTCAGTAGAGTCACATGGAAGTTCCCGGGAAGTTCCGCCCGAGGCGCGCGACGTAACCTTTGTTCGACGTCTGATTGCTTCGCTCCCTCAGGATCCGGAGATTTGAATTTATCATTACACGTAGGGATGGGACGGTTTGAGAATTCGGTTCAAAATAACTATAGATGTTTTCCCCGAACCTTGGGATATTATACCTTGGGACTTGTTACAGTTTCACAATTCCTCGACCGTAATTACTCATTTTAAAATATTACAATTGTATTTGTTTGATCTATTTGTGGAAATCGGATATACGATACGTTAGTTATTGTCAAACAACTAATAAGCGATCGCAGATTTGTAGCCGTAGACTCTGAAACTTTTGCTTCGCTCGGTCAATGATAAATATTTCTGTAGTATTTATATTTTTGGTTTATGGTTTATTGGTATTCTGTGCTCAGCAGTGGACATCTTCCGGCTGATGATTATTGTATTCTTTCATCGACGTATCATTTTGACCGATTATAGTTTAGCTTCTTGTCTAATCTATAATCGATATATCAATAAACTTTTAAGAATTGTTTGTTACCGCATTCGATCTTATAGGTACATGTAAAGTACTTATTATACATTATCTTATACAGAACAGTATCATATAAAGTCGCAATTATAAATATAACCTTTTTAACCGAGTGAGCGAAGCGAACGAAAGGTCTCAGTTTTAAGTGGAAAAATTTGCTTTCATCTGTTCGTATGTTGGTATTAGTGTACATGTTGTATTTTTCAACCAAACTTGACGAAGCTTGGTTTACAGTTTTTATGATATTTAGTCGTCGGCGATTTTTGATTGGAGATTTTGATCGATATTGCTTATATTCAAAATTCTTGTTTAGAATTAGCCCCAAATGTTTCGGCTTCGACATAAATATCGGATTGTAATCTATTAGGTACAACCCTTTACTCGAAGTTCGATGCGGTAGAGGCACTGAAATATTCAATAGTTAGTGTTGTTGCCGAGGGTTTTGTTTTCGATGTCGGCGCTGCGAACCCTGCTGGTGAGGCTTTAGGTTACGCACGAACTATTAAAGTATCTGTACTTCAGACAGGCAGGAAGTCGTGGTAGCTCAGTGTAAGCACGCTCGCCTCACATTCGTGAGGTTGTGGGTTCGCACCCAGGCGGGCCCGTATCAATGAGTTCTTTGGAACTTACCTACGGATATACCACTGGCTTTTCGGTGAAAGAAAACATCGTGAGGAAATTCGATGGGGTATGTGAATCCGCCAACATCCGCCACTGAGCCAGCGTGGTGGATATTGGCAAATCACCCTTCGAGGGTAGGTTGATATCTCAGCAGTGGGATGTTTAAAGGCTGAAACAGCAATAGAGAAATTACACTAAGAGTGATAATGTCCCTAGATAGATGCTGTTATGGACGTAAGATATTCCTTGTGCTTTAATCGGCAAAACGATCGTCACAATTTCTGCTCGACTTGAAATAGAAACCCAAGCTAACTCATTCGTAATGGTACGGAGAAAAAACGTGAATTTGTATGAATATTTTTAAAAGCATTAATTTTATACTTGATTTGCAAAACTCGCTAGGTTTTGAAGAGATGGCGTTGCAAACATTATTTTTGAAAACATATTTTTTACCTCATATATTGCAATGTAATATAAACTAAACCTTAAAAATAGCGGCCATTATAACAATACTGTATGTACAAACTTGTATTTTTTTTTGTTTTGTTTTTGTGACAAATAAATAACTGTCTATTGTCTATTATACTATGATTCTATATTAACCATATATTATTTTCATCGGCCTTTGTAGCGGTCTGGACATTAGCCGACCAAGTACGCAAGCACCATCTAGTTTTAAGCAGATTTTTCGGGGGTACGTTATGCTATTTTCTCGTGTAGATTTTCTTTGCTTCGGTTAAGGCTGTTCTAGGATATAATAAACCAAGCGTATACGACACGAAAAAGTAACCAAGACTCTAGCTTACTTAATAAATGGGTGTAAAAATATCACACTAAGCACACGTTTTGTAATACATCACGATGTCACCTTTTAAGTAATTAAAGCCTGTATTTACTATCTGTTAATTATAGAGTTTTTGTAAATCAACGTCGGCGTTCATAAAAATAAACCGTTTTATTTCAACGGTGACTAATTTAAGTAATGAAAGTGGAATCATGGTGTAATTATTGTTGAATGGGTTGAGTTATAAGACGCGGGCGTTTTAATTTATAATTTTACATCCTTAGCGCCATAAGTGCTAGGTTCAGCAGCCGATGATGCACGCCTGCGAATCGTATCACGACGCGTTAATGTTCACGGTCGCGCATCGTCGGCAGCTGAACCTAACAATTGTGGCGCTAATTATGTAATGGCATAGGCCCTTTCTAGAAATCAACTTATAAAAGTAAAATTTCGTCAAGATTGGTTAAAAAAATCGACCTGTACTCGAGTACTAACATACGGACAGATTCGTTCGATTTGCTCACTACATCTGAAAACATAAAGAATAGCCGTGATCATAATGATAATTAATCATAATAATAATTTATTCATTATTTCATTCAGGCAAATGACACACATTCACACAGTACAATCATTCATGCGGCAATTGTACTAAGTTTACTCTTAGGAATGTAACAGCTTTGCCCTGATGACATGGCACTATAGAATACAACATCGGTATCCTCTGCCTGCTCCGCCTACTAAAAGGATGGCAGGCCTACCACTCTATGCTTGGGGGTAGTTAGAGGTGGGGCTCTAACCTAAACGAGCCTGGGGAGGACGACAGCGTCGAGTGGCATACACTGTTGTAGGCAGAGGCGTCTCAGGACTGCTCGGGACAGCTGTCCCGAGAGGAGCTGAAGCGCGATGCTGAGGGCTCCAGTGCGTTCCCTTGGAGATCTCGGAGCCCTCAGTCAAGTCGCCTAACAAATAATCCACTATTGATTTGGAGCCACTTTTACCTAAATCTAATGATCAACATAGTACAGTAAGGTTTTCTTCAAATCTAGAGTAGATAAATATAAAAAACTTCTAGATAAGCGTGTTCCAAGTCAACATCAACATGCTCAACACTAGGCAGGATGCGTTTGAAATCAAATTAATTTTCTTTTATTACCTTAAAAGTATTCTCGCTCACAGCTCATACCACAAACCGTAACATAAAACACAGGGGGCCTGGGGAGGCATGCCCCGCTAAGTGGTGTAGCTTCACAGAATTAGCGTATTGAGTTACTCAAAATATGGCCCGGGCCCTTTTCGACGTTGCTCACTGTGCAAATTAAATTGGCTCAATTTATTTCACGGAGAGAAGAAATGCATATTGTTTCAGTGAAATTTTGTGAAATCTGTTGTTATAAAATGATCATTGTTCCTAATGATAATTCGCTGCGATAAAGTACCGTAGTTTTAATTTACGAGTGTACTCTTACGTCACAAATAAGCTTTTTTTATTTTATTTCAAATTGTTTTGCTTTTTCACACTCTACCTTTACCTGATGACCTGATAGTAAGTAACGATGTAAAGTCTTCCTCACCAACATTTCTTAGCATGAGATAAGATGTGGTCAAACGCAAACCTATTTTAAATTAAAAAAAATAATGAGAAGTAGGTACTTAGAAAGAATTGATATACTCTAGATTTTAAGGCACCTATTTTGTAAAAAAAAAAAAAACGTAGTACGTCATAGAACGCAAATCCATGACCTTAATTGTAAAAATAAACTCCATGTTAAGTATTTTATAGATAGACACCTAACTCACGATCTTAGTTTACCCCCGAAGACTTAAAGGATACATCCAAACATCGTGACATTGATACCAACAACTCCATTCGTAATCCCACGAATTCATGATCTTGGTATACAAGACAACAAATTGATCAGAAATCAGTCCGTCCGTGTAGTCGGGAACATAACAGCTAAGAATTATAGACGGGTTAATTTAACCTTTAACATTTTTGTGTAAGTTAAGCTTAATCTGGAACTAATTTACTAACATTATTAGCACTAAAAAAAATTATCAGTCCTAGTGCGGACCAGAAAGTTTCGTATTAATGTTAAGTGTATATTGGATGTGCTAGACGAAGAACATGACATTAATATTATACATTTATTATATTATATTATAATTAAGACCAAGCCAAAAATTAAGCTGCACGAGGGCGTGTCACACGCGGTTGTTGCAGTATCGCGGCACACCGGGACCTTCGTCTACTACGCCGACGACATTGAAGACGATGCCATCAGTCGATTCGTGCGTCGAGCGTCGGCTGCGTCACCGAAGACCATTAAAGAGTACAGCCTGCAGATGGCCATCAAAGATCGGAACGCGGCGGTGATGGAAGCCCTGGGCCAGGAGTAGGCGATTGAATTGTAAAAAGGTAGCGTGTATATTGAAATGTAACATTTGTATTATTTATTTATTTGTTTTTGTGGTAAGTTTTGTGTGTATACCCCAGAGCAGTCACGCTCAATAAAAAGCTTCTTCTTGCGGCGGCGTCGTGTGGCGGGTCGCCCTCTTCCCTCCAAAATGGTTGAGGAGAGCGATGGCTCGCACATGCGTCAACTCGTGAACGGGTGCTGCTTGCTTATTAGTATATTCGTCGGTATATTCCTTTTTTAAAGTCTTTAGTTTTATATTCCGTTTTAGTTGATAAAATATTTGATAAATGGCACGGACCCCGGATTCAGTGAAGCAATATTGTAAAATTTGTTCTTTTTACCCCGAAAACTTTTTACGGTTTCTGTAGAATAGCGGGTGAAACCACGTGGTGCAGCTAGTTATTCAATAAACGCATCATACTGTAAGTATAGTATTCAGATGCAGATTGCAGATGTTCTGCAAACCGCCAGCACGTAGTTATTTGCCCATGTGATTGGAGGTGTCACTCACAGCGTGCAGTGGTTCCCATTACCATACAAATAGCTGACACCGAGCGTTTGGTGATCGGTGAGGAGGTGTGAGGGCTTACCTGATTGTTTCGATTGTGGATCTTTGGTTACGCATCATACAATACCTGATTTATTTTCTTATTCTAAGGATACATTTTTAATGCAAGTGGCAAGTTGTGGGTCGGTGTGGCACTCTAAGGAGGAGGCCTATGTTCAGCAGTGGATATCATCTAGCTGATTATGATGATGATGAAGGCCTCTTTAATCACCTCCAAATAAATCCCAAGTAAAATAAAAACCGTTTAAAACTGATTATAACTGTAAATAGTTTCATAATTAATTCCCAATCAGAGAATTTGTTTGAAAAAGTTTGCGGTCTTCATCATCATATTTTTTTTGTAAATTATCAGCGAATTTCCGATTGTGAATAAACTATAAAAGAGGTGGGCTTAAGATTTTACGGATGTCTTAGGTAATATTACCTATGCTATCATATTTTTATCAGCTGTTCTCAGAGAGTTTTCTTTTTATGTAACAAAATTCTTGCCAACTTTCCAACATTATCTCCTAACACGACAAATAGAATAAAATGTAACTCCGCGATAGGGATTACCGCGTTCATTCGTTCAATTCATTCAATTGAACGGTCGACCGATCGACCGAATGACCGAAGAATTGCATAGGGTTGTCATGGGAAATATTTTTCTTGCCTATGAAATGTTTTTGACCGCGCGAGCGAATCAAGCGAAGTATTTGCAACAACTGACAAAATTTGGTTTCAGTTATCTGGATGTTGGGTCTCGCGTACAAGTTGTGTTGTTCAACTAATCTTGGCGAAACTTGGTAGTTACACCAACAGGTTCTACAATTTCATGGATTTTTTGTCGCCGGCGTTGTACGACCATTTCCCCCAAAAATGGGAGAAGTTTGTTGCGGCGCTATTTACCGGCCGTTTTTTATAATGGTTTGACATAAACATTTTGTACTCAATTCTAAACAAGAATATCGCATTTTAGCATAATAGGTCAAGAGGTCGTCAAGATATAATTAAGGTCTTAGAGATTTTGCATAAAAGATTTTTTTTTTTTTTTTCACAGAACTACTAGTTGTATTACATTTGGTTTGGCTATAAGCATTTTAATGGACTACTTAATTTTACGTGAATGAAGCTTACGCGACGTACATTTCGATTTTCAAAGAAAGAAAATCGTGGCCTATCGGGACTTTTTGGTAGGTATAAATTGAATCGCGGCATAGCAGGAATGTGGCATACGAGGATTAACCCGAATAAAATTCATAGAGCAATAATATAAACTACATGGAAATGAATAATTGATCTTTCGATAGAAAAGTTGTAGCCTGAACTCGGATCATGTTCATACAGCTGTTAATCGGTTTACACGATTGACCCATTGGCGATCAAATCCTGTTTTTTCAATTTTTTCCTACTGGACATACTACGATACTGGCATGGCGAAACTACCTGTATTTCCTCATTTATTCTCAGTGCAACTCAACGCCTGGGCTTGCAGTACAGAAAATACCCGTGTCGGAACTGGGTATGTCCAAAACTGGACCAGAACCACTAGAGGTCGCAGCAGCGTCATTTTAGTAAACGGAACACATTCTGCGAACCCCAAGCTGTCTGCCATGCTACGTGCGCGGCCTGCCAGTCGATCAATTTTGTAAGCTCAAATTACAAAATTTATTATTCATTTTTTTTTTCTTTTTATTAACGGGCCAGTGCTCCATAAAAATAACAATTGGATTATCCAGAGACCATTGGTCTATACATCAACAAAGGTCTATAGATAATTCAAATGTTCAAGCTCACTACCAGTTGGCAGCGTATCCAGCATGCTGGCGGCATTACCACGCTGAATGGCAATTTTTTTCTCTATAATATATAATTGACTAGCTGACAACCCTACTCACCTGAACTAATTCGCATTACCCGGTCCAATCATCTGCGGCTACCTTTGAGGCAACCAAAGGTAGCCGCAGACGATTGGTTGGTTAGTGCGACCCAGCAACATTTTTAGCTACACTTATTTTGCAAAGGTGTGTTACTCACATTCACGCTACTGCTACGGGTCCTGTAACAGAGAAATTAGTTTAGGTTAAAAAAAATGGGAAGGAAATAAAAATACAATAGTATTTACTCATAGATTTTCGAAGAGGACAAAAGTTCAGTTTTTGTTTAATTTACGAGATATACGTTTGTGAATAATTCATTTGATGTTAGGTGACGATGTGGACGAAGTTGCAAAACAGGAAAATTGCGACCGCCACGCTGTGGCTTAAATAGTCTTATGTGTACAAATGCAAGTTCCATTTAATAATGTAATGGAGGTCGCGTCCATAGCTGTGCATTTTCAAATTTTAGAGCTAATAAAATCTTCTAAGTTTTAATTTCCAAAAAGTATTACTTATGTTTATTTACGGTCACATTATTAACGTTTCAAAGAAAAATTCACTTCAATGTGTTTTAACATGACTGTTGCAAAATATTTAAAAAAATCTGTTGTCAAATTAAAATTTATGAAACCGAAAATTAATTTGGAATAATTTTGATGGTTAGACAGATACGTATAGATATTTTGAAACTCACACTTCTACAAAAACTTGCATATTATGTGCGAGTGAGATAGGCGTGAAACGACTGTCTCGATGTTTTTTAACTCCTACGCTTATAAACATCAGTCATTTAAGGCCCCGCAACATAGTATAGCGAAGGCAAATTCAAAGCAATAACCGTGAGGCGCCGTGAGGCACCTTCATGTCGAAGCCCAAGCCGTACGAGTGTTGTAAAAAGGGGAGGTGTGACTTGTAATTAACACAGTCACCTGTGAGGGTATGAACGGGTAAAATGGAGTAATTAAAAATGTTTTTATGTGGTTCCCTTCCTGATTCATATTTTTGTTCTCATGAATGACATAAAAAAACCTTTATGAATATTTTTAAATTTTTTAAATAACTTCTCTCTGGTATTAGGCTTTATTTAATAAAGATAAGTTCGAGAGTTAGAGTACACTTTTACCTAGCTACTTTAACAAACAACATCCAGGACCCAATTAATAATCTCCATGTAAAGTTCAAAATAAGCTACTCGCCGGATAAAGTGGCTAGTAACTATAGTAAGTATTTCAACAAAAAAAGAGTTACTTCGGAATAATACTCGCCAATTGGCACTAGTCATTAAGTAGCTTTAGTATTTCGCTGTGAGATGATGAAAGAGGAAAGAGGCCTTTATTAAAATGCAAAAAGTCCTTGGTGTGAGTTTTTTCCCTAAAAATTTGCTTCCTAAACAATCCATAATTTACAATATGTGTAGCATATTGTAAATACACAATTACAATATGATTACAACATGTGTTGCATATTGTAAATAGCGCCTATAAGCAATTTACATTTTCAACTTTGTGTCGTTTTAGTGGCGACTAAACTTATTTTTAGGACCATTAAGTACAATACAAAAGCTAATCCATCTCATCACCAGCCGAATACGTCCACTCCTGTACAAAGGCCCCCTTAGAACAGGTCCATACCTATTCATTACCATATCCATGCATTGCAGGTGGCTTGAGGACCGCAAAATGCTCACCGCTTACTAAAAGAATGCTGCTGCTAATTCATTTGAATTAATGAAACTGATTTATTCACAACAAAATAAATCGATTCTGAATAAATAGATACATCTCTATTTTAGCGCCAATGTTATCTAAGAGCTGAAAATATAATAAGCACTACCATTTCTTATTAACTCGAAAATACAACCTAAAAACGCGGCGGAAACTCTCGATAGGAAACCAATATCGAGTAATTCAATATCTCTCCCTCGACACGGAAACGTAATTAAAATATCGAATAAATAAAAATATCGAGTGAAAAATATCGATATTATCACGTTACTCTGTGGTGAAAGCTTTGTCCTGTCTCTAAATGGGATGAAACAGCTTTAGTCCTTTATGGCAAAGCGGAAATCTATTTTTTATTATATCTATTCAAAAAGAGATTTCTTCGTAAACAGGGACTAAAATAGCTATTTAATCCCTAGGGACTAAAAAGGATTTGAGTTTTCAATGTGGATATTGTTAGTAAAAGATCCAATCACCAAAGAGATCAATCACGATCATTGTATGAACAAGTAACAGGCTGTATGATAGCTAAAGTAAGCCAGCCGTACAAAAATAAAAAAAAAGCATTCCGCCTTCCTTCGTAATAGTTTACTGAAATTCAGATTTTACTTAGTGTTATAAAACATGAGTGTGTCTTAACCTCTAATTATTTCTATGTTGTGTTATTGTTTAAAGCGTTTTGTTGTAACGGTAGGATTAGCTAGTGACGTAGTCCCGTAAGTCAGTGACGGACTGCAGGACAACTGATAGATTAAGCCACGATAATACCGTAGTAGACGTGTGATAGCCGATTGACGTCACTGTGTCGGCGTTTAGATGTAGGCTTATTATTAGATACTGTTGCAGCGATGATAGCTCAGTAGTTAACGCGTTCAGATCGCACATCGCAGGACACGGCTTAAAATATCAATAATGAGATTAATTAAGCTATCAGTAGAGAAATACATGAGTAAAACGGAAACAACAGTATGGTAGTAGGGTACTAACTTTTTAATAGTTTCTGCGCTGGCTAGCTACCACCCTGAAGTTGTAAATCTGTCGCCAAGCATATAACAGTGTTTTCCGTTTTTTGAGCCTCACTTTGACAGCCAGTTCCCATTTTAGGATAGTTTATTGGATCGGTGTTATGGGATTCGTTAAAGTTAAAGTATATTGCAAGAGAATCGACACCAATGCCGTCTATCAAAAAATATTCTGCAGAAACCAAATAAAGTTTTTTGACCAAAACGTTTCTCCTTAATGCTATAATTTCGACCCCACTTTCCTAATCTCCGGAGGTGTAGTAAATTTATAAAGGAACCCTTTGGAGCCGGATTATTTTTTGGGGACACATTTCTTTGAACTTTATCTTGAACTACTGACCACATCATTTTGCGCTCGGCTGGGCTCGACTAAGTATTTTTTTCCTCAGAAATCACCCCTTTCAAGACACTTTTCTCGAACTTTAACGTTGCTACCTTTTCCTGCGAAATAAAATTTATTTCCTTATTTACTAATCGTGTACATACCATGATTTAAATAAAAGAAATAACTTTGACTAACTCTGATAAATTAAAGATTATTTATACCCATTATATTAGACACGATATTACATCGTAAAAAAACTAGGGATTTACGATTAATAGATACGGTTTTAAAGATGAACTTCGACAAAATAACACCTGATTCAATCAATAAAAAAATTGTAAATCCACTTAAAATTAATAACTTGGCAAACATAAACAGAACAAAAATAAATAAATAACACAGATTTAATCTTGGCAATATCCTTCGGCAAGGTATCTAAAAGGCTGGCGACGTTACCCCGTTGAATAGCAATGATAATTCTCTGGCAGAAGTAAGCAATACTCCTTTGGTCGTTTGTTCTTTCTATCTACCGCTTTGATAAGTTTTTTATTGGCTGGCATTTTTAGCTTTAAATTGGGATATATAATTGAAAATGTTAGCCAATGTTTTAGTACTCGTATTTTGATTATTATAAATCTTAATGAAATCCAATGAAACTGTGTATTTGATGTTACCAAGTGTTGTGCTAACCCAGGATCCGAATAAATGAATTGAATTGAACAATTACTTGTTTTGCTGTTTATTACACTGGAGAGCAAATTATACATAAATCTTATCCTTATTGAAACAAAATAAGGTATGCTACTTGTAGCTTATTATTAGTACCCATTTTGTGACACTTCGGTAGATTAATGAACTCCAAAACAAAATTATCTAACATTTTAAACAAAAATAATAAAAGACGACCAACGTTACAGGATAATTTACCTCTACCTTCACTTAACTACGATGTATAATTAAGACAGGGTTGCCCTGTCAGAAGATTACCAAGATCTCGCTTTCAACTAAAATTAATTATTGATTCACCCCTATCTTATTTTCCAGAACCCTCCTGAGAGGCGATACATCTTATAACCCTCCAAAACAAGGACGAAGACGAAACTAATAGTGTACTTCTACCCTGCATACCCTTTCGGGTAGACGTCAAACATTCGATGTAAAGTGTACGCCCTTCATTGTATCCCCATTATGCGTGTACCTAACAACGTGAGGATAACAACGAATATGTCCTCACTATTATTAAATGGGATAAGCCCACTTTGAAACAAGATCTATACAAAAGGGGATCCCATCAAAATTCGGAGCTCGTCAGTACCCTTATTTATCATTTTCCGCAAAATTTTCACTCAAAGAGACACATTAGTGTTGTGGTCCAAGTTATGGGCTAGTTGCAGAAAATGTAGCTTTTTTTTTTTTTATTTTTTTTTTTTTTTGTGGGTAGACTAACCTTAAATTAACTTATTAAGCAGGTGTATATAAAGAGTAATTAGCACCCGAACAAGATATTCTATATCTCGGATACTAACGTCTTCCTGCAGTTTTTTTTTTTTTTTAAGGCGTATTTATTTTCTAATTTAATTTGCGGTTAGTTGTAAAGTTTTGACCAATTTGGTAAGTACTACTAGTACGGTATTAAATCAATTACACTAATTACATTACAATAAATTTAAAAACATCAAGAATTAAACATTAAATGATAAAGATAAAAAAACGGTACAGCTACAACATTTACTTTAAATACCTACTAATACTTAAGTTACTTAATTACAATTACAATATTTAGAGCTTTTTAATCGTTTTTTCAATTTTTGAGTGGAGCTAGTGAGTTTCGGTGGAGATGAAAAGTGAATTTGTATCTATCAATGGGACCTAGTCGAAGGAGCGCGAATTATTCGCTTTAAACAACTACTAAAACTTCAGGTTGCCATCGTAACCAAAACTTCCTCAGTGTATTCCGCATTGACTGAAAAGTGCATCGTTTTACCCGAATGCCCAAGAAGGAGGGTAATGTTTTTATGGCGTGTGTAAGTATGATTGTGTGTTCTTACTATTACACTTTACACCTGTACGTCTAAACGGCTTGACCGATTTTGACGGAAGGTAAAATCGCGTATGCGTTTGACTTCAGACGTTCCATAAACCGCCATATTCTATACTAGAACAGGCACCGTGTCACTTTACGTGATAAAAGACGATAATATCAGCGGGGATATTTCAGTTTTTGTCAAAACACGCTCAAACGTGCTCGACGAAGGCGAGGACTCACTTACATAAGGGATTTTTTATTGAAATGTTCTATTGTGCGATATTCGTGAATATTTTCGGGTCAGCGGATGCCTTTGAAATTTAATTTGCGTTCGGGAAAAACGTTTCGCGTTTTTATTTTTGTCTTCTCGGTAGTTTTGTGAGCTTTCACGACCGTTCACGAAATTGTATCTTCATGAATGTTAAAATACAGTGTGTCTACACTATATTTTAACTTTCATGAAGATCTTCTCGAATATTAAAATACAGTGTGTATACACTATATTTTAACTTCCATGAAGATACAATTTCTATTATATTATAAATTAATGTTAAATAAGCTAAATATTTATGTTCAAAAAGAAATAGGTATTCCGGTTTTGGTACCAACGTATCGCAGTTTTGTATTCATTTACAATTTTTTTTGTGGTTGACAATCTAGGCTTGTCTTATATATGTACATTTATAAGTATACGTCACAACTCACCCGATGCTAAAATCACGGTGTGGTCGAAGATGGAAAACAAACCTGGCCTGGAATGTGAACTTGCGCTCAAGTGAGGCTGCAGAAACACATCGTGCTAGTGGCGACAGATTTACAACTTAAGGTAGCTTAGTTTGTAGAAGTAAGTAGTACCAAGAAAAAATAAAAAATACTAACTTAACAATGGCAACACTTAAATATTTTTTTGTATGAAAATTACAAATGTCCTAGTCTCTCTTAAATATAGTAAGTTTGTAATCTGAAGTGAAAAATTGGAGTATATCACGACGAAGCAGAGCCTTGGAAACAATTACCAAAAATGTTTCCTAAGAACTTAGGACAGGAAACAAGGAGATTTGTAATTGAAACCGACGTTGCCCCGGAAAAAGTGTTCTTTTGCTGGGATGATTTACTATCGGGTATCCTACTGTCCGGGACGAGCTGGTAACAATATAAAAACAAACTGCAGTATGGAAAGTTACGAAAAAAGTATTGCCGAGAACATGAAAAAATCCGGGTCTGCCGAAGGCCAGTGTTGCTCTATGTTGAGTGATATGTTGATGAAATGCGCTCGTCACCCTGATTCAATATTAAATCAAATTGTTGTTAAATCTCTGTATGCCCAGTAATTACGCTAGAAAAATTGCCCTACACTCCGGAACGCAGTAATATTTGCACACTACTGTAATATGCCCAGTAATTACGCCAGAAAAATTGCCCTACACTTCAGAATGCAGTAATGTTTGCACACTACTGCTTGGTGGTTGAATAATTGGAAAAGCTGTGGTACTTCCCCAGGCGGACTCTGCAAGAACGCCCTACTACAAATGTATTTATACAAAAGGAAGAGCCTTTTTTGGCCAGTCTTGCTTCACTCAAATTGTCTTAGTAATTAATTGCTTTACAGTAACTATACAACATGCTCATGCGACTACCGTCGCTTACCATCAGGCAATTTAATGCTCTAACCACCACGTCTATTCTCGTATGTTTCGGTTGTGGAAAAAAAATTGTCAAAAAATTATCTGAGTAGTAATGCAACGTGATAGGATCTTGTGATTATAAGGCCGTATATACACTGCTATAATCTAGCAATATAGGATGTGACTAATATGCTAGTTAGTCCGTGGTTCCCGCCACGGACTAACTAGTTCGCCAATTTAAAATCTTCGAAAAAAAAAAAAAACTGAGTGGGAATATAATGGAAGTGAATAAACGTAAACAAGTTGCTAATATTTTTCACAAAACAGAAAAACATCTGTGACTTAAACCAATACAATTATTACAATCCAAAATCGAATCGGGAGCTGCAAAAACATCCAGAACATGTAAAATAATTGGCAACATCAACAAACATTCCAAAAACACTAAATCCGTATTCGATATAAATCGGAGGCCCCTTTTCGATCGCTAATACAAGGCTCCGGCAATTAGGCCCGGATGTTTCCCAAATGGGACCCGAAAGGCCGCTAGGGGGCATTTTGGGGATTAGGGGACAGTACTGTTGCATACGAAAATGAACTTTATCTTGGGTAAGTAAGATTGTAAATCGATAAAGGTGTAGTTCGTTTCAGGGGTAAAACAGCTGCACGCAAAAATGAACTTTGAGGCATATACAAAGAATTGAAAATTAATAGAAGGATGATGAGGAGTAGTGGATAGTTCTAGCGTTGAATCCAGATTGTGTGGAGTAAATGGTACAAATTACAATACGTGGAGATTTAGAAATGGAACCAATTTTTTCATTGAAATCGAAAAGGCTTCCCGTTTTATTTCAATCATGATCGTTCACGGATTGGATTCCGTACCAAAATAGTAAAAGGGAACCCTATATTTTTTTTTTTTTTAGGAATCCTTACAAATCAAAAGATATAATCGAAAAAAGAAAATTATCACCAACGTGTTTGCTAAAAAGGTCAGTAAAGATCCTTGTTGTGAAAGTGTCGTAAGATTGAAATTCGCATGGGAAAATATCACAATCGTGTCAAATAAAACGAAGTGACGGCGAAAAATTGGTAAACATAAATTGTTCGTACATAAAATTATCACAAACATCGCAAATACAGAAAAGAATAGTACGTTTTGAAACTATTCCAGTGACTTATATAAGTATAAGTATATAATTAGTGATAACGTCAAAAACTATCAACTTCCGTAAATTGTGCTATTAAAAAAATCGCAAAAGGGCGTCTGCACTCAGCTTGACGTCATTTTCGATTATGAGGCCTATGCAAGAGATGCGATAAAAACCGACGCTTCCGTACAACTTTAGAGTGATATAATTAGCAGAATGGAGCGTTGGTCATCCAGCTGCGAGATGGATCGTTTATATCGTCACCATCGCAAATCGACCTGGACTAGATTAGGACCGAGACAGATGGCATAGCAAGAAAGAGGCTTATACCAAGATCACTGGTATAAGAAAGGCTTTGGATGATGATGGCGATGATATAATTATGCAAGCCACCGAACATTGTTTTATCGGATTAAAGGACAACCATAACATGGAGTTGAAAAAACATATCTCCCATACATCGATATATATGTCACAGTCATTTTTGTCCAACTACAAAGCAAGCTTGCTTGTAATCGCAATTATATTTTGAATGTCAAAAAAATTTATGATTTTCAGATTTATTCTCTTTGACCTTGCTACTTGCCAAATTTCATGATTCTATTTTTAAGGGAACCACCCTATAGGTTTTAATTTACTTGCACACAATATGCGGCATAAGTGGCCGAACTTTTGTGATTGCGTTGACTTAGAAGCTTAATTTTTTTTACAGCCCCTAGGGACCGTAGGCCTCAGTATTCGACATTTGTTTCAACTTAATACCTCCACGCTGTTCATAGAGAAAGGGTCTTGACAGACGGACAGACGGACAGACAGACAGAACGAAGTGATCGTATTAGGCTCTTTTCCCTTTTGAGGTACTTTTTTCAATACTTCTTTATTTCACATAATAATTTACAAATCTAATGTACAGTCACCAGTGTTTGTTATTCCTAGTGGTACAAAAACAGAGGAGAGAAGAATGTTTAGCAACGGCGTAGGCTTATATAAAACTTAAGAAATGAAGGTACATAATTATATAAAATGGTGTTTAAAATTAATTAACTATACAAAATATTCCTTTTGAGGTACGAAACCCTAAAAAGGAACAAAATACCTCATAAATGCGGCTAGATCTTGCATTCAGCGTACATCCATAACAGTGTAATATCGTCCCATCCCGTCCCGTCCCGTTTCATCACAAGCCAGCCTGCAGGCAATAAGCCCCATTTGCATATATGCAAGTTGTTGATTGGAATAGCACCCTCGTCATTACGAGTGTCGCGGATTTGAAAACTCGATTACATATACTGCTATATGGGCGACATTTTGATTGCAATCGCTGTTTTGTCAATCCCAAAACTTCATTTTATTTTGTGTCTTATCCCAGTTTACCACAATTTTATTGTGGTTATAGATACCACAATAACATACGAGTCTAAATATAACATTTATTGATTATTTAGATATCGCGCCTGATTTCACACACAACCTTCCTGTATTGTGTTTTCATTATCATGTTCGTGTGGGTGGGAAACTCTTTATTAAAGCACTGCACTTTAAAGCACACACCATGCTTGCTTATTTTATTTATAACACCCACCGTGTTTGAAAGTGGTAAACTTAACAATTGTAGTGATAACTGAATTCTGAAGATGTATTGGTTCGGCTATTTGGAAAGGACTAGTGGTTTCGATTTCAAGAGTTGGAGTGTTTGAAGTTTCGAAAGGGTTATTGCTGGAAGATTTGAATGAGAGTTCTGTAAATATTGGAACGGAGAAATCAATACGTCCGAAACAGACCAAATATCGGTAAATTGGTTAAGTGAATTCACGACTCCATGAAGATTCTATGTACGTAAAAAAAAAACAAATTTCAGTATTAAAATTTTGTCTTATTAATTATTTTTATGAGCCTACTCATGTCATCCTTCCATTTATCTCTTAGAAGGCTTTCCATTTAACTCTATCGTGGGCTATAGTTGGCTAGTCCAGGCAGATGCTTGTCAAGGTTGCGTCCTTGGTGTGCAATTTGGAATTCACTATGAGGTAATTTGGCCCATTGGCCCAAAGGTCATCCAACTTGCGGCAGGCATGACCCGTCGCAGGGGGACCTCAAGCGTTCAGACACGGGGTCATCTGGCACCCATCGGCTAGCTTGGTCCCCGGGAAGGCGTTGCGGCCGCCATGTGTCCCGACGGGGGGAGGGTGCAGCATCCGACCCCGGGGGAGGGTCCGGAGACGGACGGCCGCGGTGGGTTCGCGGTTGTGTGCGTGAGCGTTCCCGCGATCCCGCCACAAGCGGCGGAGGAGAGACACCGTGGAGTTTTAGTGGGTTGGATTTCCACATAACCGCACTGTCTCCCCGTGGCAGTGCGGTATGCGAGCGCATTTCTCTACGTAAAAAAAAACCAAAAAAAAGCATGAACAGCTCAAACCAACTTCAAAATACCAGCCTTTTCGGTCAAATCGGCTGTTTGAGTTATGTCATCATGCTAGTTTTAAAAGTTTATTTTTCGCTGGGAAACAGATAATAAATTATTAGATAACTTCAATTGATCTTGGGCAATCGGGTAAAAATATTTATTTATTTTTTATTTTATTTATTTCATTACAACTATTTTTACAGGATAGCACCTAATACAATAGTGTAGTTATGTCAACATTTTAAATATATAAGAAATTAGTCCAGAATATTAAATACATGCAATGTCAACTAAATTATACAATTATAAGAAATTACTCCAGAATATTAAATACATGCAATGTCAACTAAAATATAATTTGTTGAATCATTTTCTAAAGTATTGTAAGCTACTATTGCTTGCCCGCACGGATTCGCTCGCATACTCTACTACAGTTAATTAAACACAACATTTCATCTCTTTAGGGGTTGATTATAATAAAATCCTGAAACATGCCTTTTTTTTTATTTTTTACGCTTAGTACAACACAAACCGAATTTAATTGGCTTAGCATCAAATTTTCCATACAAAATTTAGGGGTCTCTTTTACCCCTTTAGAGGTGGAGTTTCACAAAATCCATTCTTATTGTTCACCTAGACCATTTGAAGAGTATTGGGTTTAAATTTCACATCTCTATCATAAGTGTTTTTTTATCTGTGCGTTGATTCCTAGAAAAGGACTTTTTCTTTATAGATTAAGATTCTTTAGAGATTATATGTCGAGTATCCAAATATTGCGAGAGTTTTAACCGAAGTCGTTTGATATAGCTGTTGATATTATAGTGATATAGTATAATTGTTATAGTATTGGATTAAATAACCGGGGCTAACAATTGAACATGTCATTTATCTCACAGTAAAGTTCAGTTTTAATTGCCAATCGTGATCACCATCCAAAGGGTTTGTGTTTTTTTTTAAATTGTAATTTGGTGTCGAGACGAGCACGTCGCTCACCTGATGTTAAGCGTCACGCTTGCCCATAACAGTTCAGTGCCACCCAGAACTTTTAAACCTCAACAGTTCAAAACCATGCGCGGCAATGCACTGCGCTCGTCACCCTGAGATATTAGATGTTAAATCTCTGTGCCCAGTAATTACGCTGGAAGCATTGCCCTTCAATCCGGAACACAGTAATGTTTGCACACTGCTGCTTGACGGTTGAATAACTGGCAAAGGTGTGGTACTTCCCCAGGCGGACTCTGCAGAAGAGCCCTATCACTACCAAAACCACTATATTCAATATTCTTTTACCCGATTACCCATGAAGTAGGGTAATGTTTTTTTGGTATGTAATGTATGTAAGTATGTTTGTGTATTCGTATAATATTACCCGTAGCCTAAATGGATTGACCGATTTTAACGAATGAAGTTCGTTGGATTCCTCTTTACGTCCGACGTGACATAGGCCACATTTTGCAGTAGGGTATTTTTTTTGTTTAAATAATATGACTTGTTAGTTACCCTTAGTCTGATGTAATAATGTAACTAATTCATAGTTACTAACATACTCAAGGAGATAACAAACTATGAGAGAGGGAACCTAAGCCATTAAAGTTACACTTATTTGTAAATAAATGTGTTTCGAATTAAATTACAATAAAAATTCATGATCAAGTTAAAAACTAGAAATGGCAAATAACATGACGATTTGACCCGTTGTTATTATTTTTTTATGCTTGCATAAAATTACAATAACAGTAGATCGAATTTAAACAACAAATAACGTCAACAACGAAAGGTTTTCAAATAAAATCCTCCTTTCACAAAACCAATTCCACAAAACGGTTGTAGAACTTGCTTGTTGAGCGTTCCTTAATTTTCGTGGCTATTACATTTTAAAGGAATTTTATGTAGAAGTTGATTTAATTGAGGGAAGATCGAAATGACATATTTTTTAAAAAAGATAATATCAGAATAGTTTCATAAATGACTTGTAGTCTTATGAGAAGCAGATACATTTTATTTTACGGAAATTCGTACTCAAGGATTATCATCATCATCATCAGCCAGAATACGTCCACTGCTGAACATAGGCCTCCCCCTTAGACCACTAGCATCCACCAGTTGCCCGTGACTCAGGGATTATATTAAATATTAAATATGAAAATGTGTGAGCAAAACAGCTATGGACGTGTGACTTAACAGAAATGTGGACGCATATATGAACGACCATGATAAGGTTAGGAAAGCGAATTCCTATCCTCAATGTGAAAGTTAGGAAATGTTCTTCCTAACCGTCACACCAGTGTGACAGAGCGGTGTGAAGGTTAGTCAGCCACGCAATTTTTTTACGTTCAAATAATAGAAGTAAATACTAAGGGTAAAGGGTTTCTGCAAGAAAAATATCAGCAAAGCCTCGAATTCGCCCAAATCCAAAAGTAAAACAACCCCTTTCTTACCTGGAAAAATCGACTCCAACTCTGAAGTGTGTACTCCGAGCTTTGAATTACGTTCTCGAAGTTTCTTTCAAAGAGGCTAATAAAATACTCTCTTATCTTGCTTGCCTTAGGTGATTCGATTCTTTGCCGAGTTCCTGAGTTGTTCATTCGTGACTCCAAACTTGGTAACAAATGGCTGGGTGTTTGTTCTTGATTGGGCCTGAATAAGCTGAAGTGATTTTACTACTGATTACAATAAAAAAAATTTGACGTTTTTCACACAGCGCCATCTAGCCCCAAACTAAGCGAGCTTGTACTATGAAAACCAGATAACTGATAGAATACATAAATACCTCATTTTTTTGTACATATATCCATACACAGGACATACATAGGAACACCCAGACAAAGAATAAACATCCATGTTTATTTTATTTTATTTTATAGAATAAGGATCTTCAACAGAAGTTACACATCACATTCACATTACGAAACATAGGCATCAAGCTGGGTGCACCCCCAATTATATAAATGTTTATTCTGGGTGAGAATCGAATCCACTACCTACAGCATAGACGTTGGAAATCCTCCCATTGAACCACAAGTCTAGTCAACTAGAAATTGAGCAGCTCAAAAAGTAATTTGTGTTGGAAGCAAAAAACAGTGAAACTGGTACAAAAAACAAGAAACCAATGTCCAAACATAGTAAACATGACCAACAATAAAGATGTCCAAAGGTAAAAATGTCCAATAAGAAAAATGACTATTATTAAATAATTATGTGCAATCAATACAAATTATGTGCAACCAACTAAAAAAGACGAGGCTAATGGTGTGTGCAAGAGAGACATACTCATCATACTGAGAGCAATATAGCGATTATGGCAGAACTGATCCCATCTTCCCGAGGGTATCGTAAATAAGGAATAGAATCGCAGGTGCTTCTGTGAGCCTGAGAGAAATTATACAGGTGGAAAAGGCGAAATTATTACGAATTTAGTTCAAAATATAATGGCTGTAATTTCACCGTACTTTTAATAAACGAAATTAAGCTATCGCAAAGTAGTAGTAGTAACTATTAAGTTATCTATTTTTATTTTACTAAATAGAAACATAAAGCAGAGTTAGCATGAATTATAGTGCTCTCAAACTAATCAGATATTAGCTCTACGTACAAGCTAAGACGAGACCGGAGCTCCCGACACCCAGTCGGCATCCCGATAAAAACAAATTTGAAGTGTCGCTAGTGTACGTTTTTCCTCGCGTTTTAAATCGGTAACCTCTTTTGACAGCACTAAAATGCACTATCTATTTCTTGTGTTCCTATTTGCATAAGTAAATAATACAGAATATTCTTTGCTATTAGTAAAAGACACTAATACCGCTAAATTTGGTTTAGCGAGTTTATGTGGAATCGACGCCGTTTACGAAAAAACTGTTTGCCGAACTTCACGTAGATTGTCATCTGCTTTATAAGAGATCGTTAAATCTCAATGACACTAACCTCTAATAGGCAATATTTTAAAAGAAAACCAGATATAATTACGATAAAGTACGAAAATAGACTCGGGGAAATTACGCAGACGATTTTCCCCTCGGTTTCTGGAAAAACGCAATTTTCACTAACAAAAGCTTTGAAATTATGGACATTAAATTTCATATTACAAACGCCGTCATAAAGATGGCCCTTCTATAAGGAGCCGATATTAAAATTGCTAGAACATTGAAGCTTGGGTGAAGTAACTAGTATTAAATCTGTGCTGATAGAAACTATTATTTAATCTGGTGAAACATTGAAGCTTGAAGATGCGGCTTCAATACGTCAAATTGTTTGAACGTAATGGTTCAGAGGGAATTTGCGCTCATTTTGTGGGGTTGCTTTTTTGCTGAAGATGTGTATAAAAAGAGAAAAAATATTTTATGTGAAATCACTCTGTTAAATATCTTATCACAAAATATGCCACAATAATATAATAAAAACAATTGTGTCAGAATATAAAATCTAGACAAATAACCCGCCCTTAGCTTAAAAATCACTTATATGTAAACAAAATAATGATAATAATAATTATACCTACTACTTAGTTATAATTGTACTTAATTCATCTACGTGTATATAGTACCTACATAAGACAATGTTCACAATGAGAGTTACACTATGCCTACAAACTGCTATGCAGTTTGGCAAAAGTAGAAAAAATGCTATGTATCTTTAATTACGGAGAAAAAAAAACTACTATATAATATACACATTAAAAAAAGCAACAAAAGTGGTCCGAATACTGGCGGCATTTGTTGCCACGATGGACGGCAATGCTAAGTTTTGCCCAAAATGAGTACCAGAATTCTTGTCTTCGCTTCCATTATTATTAAAATATGACAAAATGCCAAAGTCTTTCTTTTCATTTGTAAACAATGGCAAAAGGCAATGGAGATTTTTTTTTTTTCGATTGCAATAAAATTAAGGAAGCGGAGTGTATCGTGTGAGCAAATCTTAATAAAACGCGTGCATTAATAATTCTTAAACTGGCCAATTCTATAATTGCCTCATTCTTATGTTGGTCAATCCTACAAATGCCTAAATGTTCTACATTTTCTGTTTTTTACATCCGACGTATACTGACTGTATGAATAAGTGAATATGACTATGGGACGTGACATGCTTCTTATTCTGAAAAAGTCGGAATTTTTTTAAGAACTTATAGCATATAGAGAAAAAATGTGTTTCTTTTGTGTCTCATCATCATCATCAGACAGAAAACGTCCACTGCTGAACATAGACCTCCCCCTTAGAGCGCCACACCGACCGACAACGTGCCACTTGCATCCACCGGTTGCCCACGACTTTCACAATGTCCTCGGTACGCCTAGTGGGAGGCCGGTCTACGCTGCGTCTTCCGGTGCGTCCACTCAAGAACCTTTCTTACCCAACGGTTATCTGTTCCTCGAGTGATGTAGCCTGCCCATTGCCACTTGAGCTGCAAACTCTGAAAGCTATATCGGTGACTTTAGTCCTCCGACGAATATCCTCGTTCCGGATTTTCTCGCGCAAAGAAACTCCGAGCATTTTTGTATCTGAACTGGTATACATACATTAACAGCTTTTAAAATTTAATCATCAAAAATAAAACACCCAACAAACGTACTTTACAATTAATTTAAAAAGTTTACAAAAATATCTACACAGATCAGGTACAATCCTTCGGAGCTAAGGAATCAAAGGAATCTTTAATTAAAACCCTATTAAAATTCAAATAAAGTCCGAATTTCAGCTTAATTAAATCGTGGTATTGATATTCGTAACACGCCCCTAATAGAAGAGGGAGCTTTCGATACTTTGGGAAACAAAGAAAAAGGAGAATAGTATAGGAAAAAAGAATGTCTTTGTGATGTTAAAAATTCAATTACGATAAGAAAATACGCGCGTGAGCAATAACTGTCATAGTTCGCATAAGTTTGAAAGGCTTGCTATAAACCGGCCGGCCGGACGCGATTACGTCCTAAAATTGCGAACAGCAGCAGAGTCCTCTTAGTAAACGGTGAGCCAGTATTCTGCCGTGCTAATAAGAAAAGGTACAAATTCGTGATTCAGAATATCTATTTTTTTTTTCTTTAGAT
Organism: Apocheima hispidaria; assembly: GCA_947579745.1. NCBI lineage: Eukaryota > Metazoa > Arthropoda > Insecta > Lepidoptera > Geometridae > Apocheima > Apocheima hispidaria. Next base: position 13,018,212 of record OX388164.1, on the reverse strand, counting down.
GTGCCTTTTCTTATTAGCGCGGCAGTATTGCGACTCCCAAGCCGCCTGCCAAACGTATATATTATGGAAACCCCCCCATTATCTAAATCTTTGTTCAACTGTAAAGCGGGCACAAGTTGACTGCGGCAAAGGGAGTGAGCAACACGTGTCCGGCGCAGAGCAGAGGCGTGAGCGGGTCAGTAGGTTATGGGAAATTAGTTATGCAAGTACAAGTAACTTGATCAAAACTAAATTAATAGATTGATCGAATTATATTATTATAGGCTTGGTCTTGGTAGCTCAGTGGGAGCACGCTCGCCTCATATTCGTGGGGTCGTGGGTTTGAGCCCGGGCGGGCCTGTGCCGATGAGTTCTTTCAAACACAAGCAATTGCATTTTGGTGAAGGAAAACATGTAAACATTGTGCGGAAGCCTGCATATTTCCAGAGATGAAATTGGAATTGTGTATGTGAATCCGCCAACCCGCACTGGGCCAGGGTGGTGGATATGGCCTCATCAACCTTTGAGGGTAGGCCGATACCCCAGCGGTGGGATGTTAAATAAGTTTAACAAAAAACCGACTTCAATAAAATACTCTGAATAAAAGCATTATCGAGATGTTCTCGGCGCCACCCGTGACATACTTATCGTTGAGGAGTTCCGGTGGCCATCTGTAGCTTTCTTCATCTGTTCCACTTCACCACATGATACTTTCTGAATTCAAATGCTTGTTTTGTTGATGAAAATACCAAACTCTATATTGACTAGCCTCGTGGCTCAGTGGGAGGATTTCCACTTCTGAGCTGTTGGTTGTGGGTTCGATTCCCACCCAGGACAAACATTTTTGTGATGAATATGGATATTTGTTCTATGACTGGGTGTATCTATATTCTATGTATTCTATGTGTGTATTTACAAAAAAAATATATCTATGTATTTTATCAGTTATCTGGTTCCTATAGACTAGCTAGATGGCGTTGTGTGAAGAAAGTCCACCAATATTTATATGTATGCCGATAATATTTGAGGAGTTTCCTCAATTCCTCATGGATCTCATTATGAGAACTGGATTTTCATAAAAAAGAGCCCGATGTAAATGTATGTCCTTTCAAATAAATAAAAAGTCCGGAGTTGAGTTCGGAGTTCGGTAACCAACATAAAAAAAACAGTCGACAGAGAACCTACTCCTTTTTTTAGAAATCGCTTAAAAGGGCTAACGTAGTAGTTTCAACTTTATTGGTATCGCCTAAATAAAATCGGAAACGTCTTATCGTATCTTCACGCTGAAAATTCTTCATTTATATTATAGTTTTGGAAAGATCACAGTAAAAAATCGCCTAAACAGGGCAGATTTGTGACGTCTCCTTTAGTAGTAAATCTCTTAAAATAAAGTAACCACTCCATATACTTTAAATTATTGAGAAATTCTGTGTTCACTTTTCTAATATAACTGTACCACTGCTGTATCTTCAATCCACTTTCATCCCCTCTACAAACATGTCGACCAAATCGAAACAAAATAAGCATCGAAACAAAATCGTGTTTGTTCCAAACAAATTGTTTACAGTAATCCAATTTGTCCTTGCATACGTAACAACTAAGCAAAACAATTGTTTCATTACGGATTCCATTAAATGTCAGGCTGTGACCTCAACTCTTTTAGAGACAACGGAGACAGTACATAGGTTTTGTTCGAAATGACGATGAGGATAATCTATGACAGTTTGTTACTAGAACGTCAACTGCGTATCTGAGTTCGCGCCAAATACTTTCAAAACTACGATATAATAAATGATGTCGTAATTTTCTAATAAGCACTTAATTTTTTGGCACAAATTTAGATACTCAACTGTTTTTTCTTTAAAAGATTACGACCACAGAATTCTCCTTATAAATAAGGTCCAGAAGGATAGTCTCCATACAAACACGATTTTGAAATGGCTTATAATTTTTGACAGTCTTTTTTGTCATGACATTTGAGGCTTTCCATTAAAAAGTGATTACCCTATTTGGTCGGGTAAATAAATTTTGATTGGAGTGATTTAGGTTGTATCACAGTGGTTCTTAAATAGGCTCTTATACTTTTTTTTTTATCATCCACATTATTGTTAAGTTAAATAATGTTATGTTTTTATTTTCAATTTATTACGATGGAAATGGAATCCTCTAAATTTGCAAATAAACGCATACGCAACTTTCGCTTATTAGCGGATTTATCTTTTTTGAAACTGCCTGACTATTCTGCAACCTCAAGTAACACGCATGTGACGGTGAAAACCTAAGAGAATGTGCATATTACTTGCAGACCCAAAAACCCACAACCACACTAAACAAATTTACATTCTTACATTCTTAGGAAGGTACAACATTTTATTTCTAAAAAAAATGCAATACAATTGTGTCATATCGTGACACGCTCATTGTAGGCTTGTTGTTGATAATTATGCGCCGACACATATTTTAGGCAAAATTATGAAAATTATGTATTATAGGTAAATTAATATTGGTGGAAGCCTTAATAGGTTTCCGCCATTATTCATCCCTACTTTGCCGAACTATTTTTATCAAAAGATCAGCTACATATAATATATCTGAGTCTCTAGGAAACGTAAACAAAGTTGGGAAATTACAAAAAATATTTGGCAACACTATTATACATAACGTTGTCATAGTAACTATTCTGTTTACATTATTCAATAATTTTATTATTTTGATTTTTTATCCTAAAAGTATATTTTAGGACTTGTAGATGGATGTGGCAGTGGTGTTCTTTGATTCCTTGTAATTCCGGCAAGATTTTATTGCACATTATACCATCTTTTGTCTGATTATTCGGAGATTTTATCAGTATGAGATGAGAATGACAACTGTATGGAGCTCATAATTTGATTTGACAGGTACGTCAATACTGGTGTGCTTTCTTTCAGTATAGTTTGATTTGCTGATTAGGTGTCTACCCCTTTATGTCTTTGATTACGACTTAATAATTATATTGTAATTTTCTAACAACAAGTCAACACTTTGGCACAAATTAAGAATACTCAATTGTTTTTTTTTTAAGTATACTTAGCTAACTCAGACACTCAGTACGTAATTTGTTTTTTCACATGAGTAAATATAATTTACTTTAAAGATTCAATAAAGCAGCTCTGCCAAATTTTTGTCGTGCATGCAGTCTTGTACGGCTGGGGCTGGACAGATTTGTATGTATTTGATCTGTATGTCTGTTTTATTTAGATAAATACAATCTACTTTAAATTAGAAAACAAAAAACAAAAAAACATTAATGTCATAGACACCGGGTGAAACCGCGGAGCTCGGCTAGTTCCAAATATAAAATATGAGAACAGCTAAGACGCCAACAGAAAAAAAAAAATACATTTTTTTCAAAGGCTAAGCTTGAGATTTTTAAACCTTGTTATAACTTGACTTTTTTTGTTGTTTTTTTCCATTTGATATTTTTTTTGTTGCCTCATTTATTGCTGCTTGCATGCAGTATACAAAAAAATATCTTATTGAAAAGTCATTCAATATGTATATTATTATAAATATTTTTATTTATTATAATATTTGTTGGTACACGTTTAAAATGTAGAAAGATCAGTCACTGTGTTACACAGACACGTATGAGCGGCGTAGGTTGTAAGCAAGTACATTTTTAATGACCAACATAGTTTTTTTCTCTTAGTCACGGTAAATTGACAAATTGTCGTGTTTCTTTTGTTGAGCAGAAATTGTTAAGCTCTTCCGTAACGTGATGACTAACACAAATATAAAGCCGCCTGCGCAGAATAGTCAACTACAAAAAGTGATTAATTAAAAAAAAAAAATGAGAAACAAAATACTTAGACTGCAAATTGTAACCTAACGTCACTCCAGGCATAATGAGGAATCCAACGAAACCTCATCAAAATCGGCCAAGCTATTTAGAGTCCTGCTATGCCACTGTCAATTTATACCTACCGAGAAGTCCCAAGTCGAAATGAAAAATGTTAACAATGAATACCGTTATGAATTGATCCGGTGCGTTATCTGCCCCGGTGGCTCAGTTGGTAGTGAACCTACCTTCTGTGTTTGGGGGCGTGGGTTCGATTTCCATCTAGGACAACCATTCATGTGATGAACATTTGTGTTTGTTCTATGTCTGGGTGGTAATATCTATATAAGTATGTATTTAAAAATATATATGTACGTATCTATCAATCTCTGGCAGCCATATTACAAGCTTTGCTTAGTTTGGAGTCAGATGACCGAGTGTGCAAAAATGTCCCAGATATTTATTTATTCAAATATTTAAGGCTATAGAAAGAAGGTAATAATATAGAAATACACAAACACTAAAAATTACACTACTTAACATTTTTCTAGCATTCAATTTTTTGTAGGTAACGTCCTCTTAGTAAATTATTTAAAACTTATTATTGGCGCAAAATTGGCTCCAATAAATCCACGATGAGTAATTAAGCTGTAATTGACAAAAAAACGCAAGAAAACTTGAATTTCGCGCGATGAGCGAAACGTTGCAGCTTAAGGTGCATCGTTTCGCTCAGCGCGCGAAATTCAAATTTTGTTGCGTTTTTTGTCAATTACAGCTTAATTACTCATCGTAGGTCCATGAAAACTAATTTTGCGATAGTAAATAGATTGTTTTAAGACATTACACCAACCAAAAATTCAATTTGAAAGCTAGAGTAGGTACATTTTTCGCTAAACCAAAAACCAAGACGAAAATCAGCTTATTGAGATTTGAAGCTAAACCAATGTTATCTAGGTGATCATTTTACCCGTAATTTCTTAGAACAACTTATTTATTGGCGCAAAATTGGTTTCAATAAATTCACGACGAGTAATTAAGCTGTAATTGACAAAAAACGCAAGAAAATTTGAATTTCGCGCGATGAGCGAAACGTTGCACCTTAACATCAGACAGGCTGAGGTTAAAATCAAATGTAATTTATTTTTTTAAATCATATAGGTAAAACAGAGTAACATGCTAAATTTCAACTCAATTGAACAAGGGGAGTCATGGTAACTCAGTAAGCCATGGTAATTCGTGGTAGCCCAGTGGGAGCACGTTCGCCTCACATTCGTGAGGTAGCGGATTCGAACCCGGGTGGGCCCAAAGATGAAACAGGGTAAGTAAAATAATTTATTTGCCTTATATAATTTTACTCTAAAATTCAGTAATTTTTCTGTAAATGTGACTTGCTTGTGATATTTAATTTTATGACCCATAGACTATAGATATTTCTGATTCTTCAGCTTTCCCACTCGTGTAACCACAACTTCGAACGTGAATATTAAGCCACATTAATTAAAAGGTATTTCATCGTTTTTATGACCTTTGAAAACCAATAAAGCCTAGGTCCAATAACTCCCGACCCTTTTAATAAAACTAGCGCAAAGGGTTGCCATTAAAATTATTGTAGAACTAATCCGGTTACCTTAAATTATCGCCGTGGTATATGGATGGTACCTTTGACCCTAATTAATTAGTCAGGGGTGAGATTAAAAGCTAATGACGTCATAAAAGTAGGGTAGACCACAGGTATGAGGGTAGGTTTACACTGGAAGTCGTAACTTCGTTGCAACGGGATTAGAATTTCAATGTGACCGATCTATATTTGTGACGCGTTATCTCTGTGTTTTAACGTAGCGTATCCTTAACTATCGCTTTTACAAAGTACGCAGCTTTTCAGTTGGCACGTCATGAAAAAATAGAGGTACATACGGCTAAAATCAGCAAGCATCGTAGTCTTAGAGCATTCTCTGTGCCACATATTGAAATAAGCGCACATATAGCTAGGTTATGGGATTATAATTATGTGCCAGGGGTGCCATGGAACGTACAAAAAGACACGGACAATATAATTCGTAATACAGATAATTTAATTCTTCATTCAGATATCACCCGACCGGTTATCGAATCCGAGACCTGCTGCTCATAAGGCAGACTTGTAACAACTAAGCCAGAAGGATATAAAACAAGATAAAATCTTCTTGTAAGCCCTGAATAAAATATTAGTTCGGTTTACAAAAAATGTGTCTTTCGCTCATTTTAAAGCATAGATTAATTATTTATCGAAAGCTTATGCGGGCTAACACTCGTACACACACCAACCTGCACTAACTAACGCGCACTCATTCACACAAACAGACACAAAAATACCCACACACACACACACACAAACACACGCATACCTTACACACATTCACACACGCATATACACATACACAACCACACTCATACACAAATACATATTACTCACTAATGTATTTATAGTCAAAATTGTATAGAAACGATAATTTAGATATTGGTCAGCGCGTTCGGATCTAACACCACAGGGCATGGAGTCAACTCCCAACAATGATCTTGAGCTGCTGATGAAGAAAACCATAGCATGGTGTAAGGGTACTTGCTGGTACCTTCGGGGCCTCACTTGAAAGCCAGTTCTCAAGTTCTCATTCCATGATAAGTTTATTTACTATCTTCGACCACACGGTTACTTAGCGTCATGTGTGTTGTAAACAAACACCTAGTCTGTAAACCATAAAAAAAGCCGCAAAATTCGAAAACAATGTGTAAGTAGCCTTACAAACTGCACCAAAACAACCTTCTTCCTGGAATACTCCACACGAAATTCCCACCTATGACGCAGCACTACCAATGAACACCCGGCTTTACCCGCACATCCCCTTAAGCCGAGGGTTGCGGCGGCTTACGGCGGCTTTCGTCTCGTCCATGTACGGAAGAACCGCTAAGTACTGGGTATTGATGCACTGGAATTATACATTTGGGCTTAGTTTTATCTTGTGCTTGTTTTACCTTGGCTTAGTTTAAGGTGCAACGTTTCGCTCATCGCGCGAAATTCAAATTTTATTGCGTTTTTTGTCAATTACAGCTTAATTACTCATCGTAGGTTCATGAAAACTAATTTTGCGATAATAAATAGATTGTTTCAAGAAATTACACCAACCAAATATTCAAGTTGTAAGCTAGTATAATTACATTTCTCATTAAACCAAAAACCGAGATGAAAATCGGCTTATTGAGATTTGTAGCTAAACCAATGTTATCTATGTGATAATTTAACCCGTAATTTCTTAAAAAAACTTATTTATTGGCGCAAAATTGATTTCAATAAATCCACGATGAGTAATTAAGCGGTAATTGACAAAAAACGCAATAAAATTTGAATTTCGCGCGATGAGCGAAACGTTGCATTTTAAACACAAGTACAGCGCACACTTTGAAATTACTTTTCAATTGAAGCTAAACTTAGTTACTATCTAAGCATAGCTACCGGAAGACGAAGCGTAGGCAGGCCTCCCACTAGGTGGACCGACGAAATTGTGAAAGTCGCGGGCAACCGGTAGATGCAAGTGGCACATTGTCGGTCGGTGTGGCGGTCTAAGGGGGAGGCCTATGTTCAGCAGTGGACGTCTTCTCGCTGATAATGTAATGTATGTAATGTAAGCATAACAGTAGATATAAGGAAAGTGGTTATAAGAAAAGGTTATGCCAGGCCAAAGGCAGTCACAGTACTCATGATAGTGAACAACTTTTACTATGGGGCCAAGCATGAAATCGAGAAAAAACAGCTATTCCATACATTTTGTCGCCTGTATTTAACATTTTTTATGGAACAGCTGTTTTTTTCTCGATTTCAGGGTTGGGTTCATGGGAAAAGTTGTTCACTATCATGAGTACTATGACTCCCTTTCTATACCCTTTCCTCATATCCCTGTATACAAGTTTTTGTATAGGCCGACTTTTTAGGCCGCCTAAGAAAAAGGTCTCTGACATGGATTATCTGTTATCGTAATAGGACAAATAAACATGACTTATAATTTAACGTGTCGTCCGATCCACGATAACAGCGTGAGCTGTAAAATGTCCCAGCGGCCACCCATCCGAAAACTGACCGTGTAGGACGAATCGTTGTTAAGTCTGGATCGTAATTTAATAACGTTACGTATTTATTTTTGCAGTGGCATTTATTCTCCTATAACAGTGTTCACACGCTTACAAATCGTAAAAAAAAAAACACAAAGACGAGGAAATCCCGGCCTTTCGGATGTCTATAGCTATCGCTATCATGCTATCCCGGTTGCAACAACATACTCGCATCATGCGCAAGAAGGATGACACGTTAGCGACAGCGTGTGTCGAACTTTCGTAATAAGAATTCTGGTTTCTATTACACCAACCTTCGAAACCTTGCAATCCAAAATTGGTCAAGCGGTAGGTCACGTAGAAACATGCAAACATACATACTTACACCCGAAAAATATTACCCTCCGTCTTGGTAGTCGGGTAAAAAAAAAACATATTTTAAATTAGCAAATATTTAAAATCAAAACAAGCTCAAACATATAACGCATCCGCTTTATGTAGCAAAAAATTCTAAAGTAAATACATTATAACATTCAAATTTTCGGACAGAAAAAAATTTACCTTTTTTTTTGTCAAATAGTGTCGCACGCTAAGAAACTCTGTTGTAACAAAAACACGTAACAAAATACTTACACAAAAACTTCAATTAAATTGAATTGCTTGTCAATGCATGTCATCGTCCCGTCAGCGTTCGACACTCTCATTACACAACACTATTTTATTCACAACCTTAACAGTTTGAAAATAAGTGCTAACATTCAAAAACCCAATACCTGATATGAATCCATCAACGAAAAAAGAACTTTGTCGTCAAAAGAATAATGTCTAAGATGTCAAAACGCCGTCAAAATTGAAACGCTCATTGTATTGGAGACGATGTTTTGACAGTTGTGACCTCAAACTGACGTTTGCAACAGGTCAGATAATTATGTAGGTGGTCATCATCCAACTCATTATAAAGAGCTTTTTAAATTGATACTCTGGGATGATATACCCTGAAGCTTTGTTCTGTACATTGAGCTATCACGTACTACGTACGTAGTAGAGGTGATACCGGACTACATTGCGATGTCCCTTTTTAATGTGGCCTCTGTACCTGTCTACACTCAGTTACTCGCTGATTATCTGTGTACGTCAAGTCGGCGTTTGATATTTATCGTCAGTTAGGGTAATGACGACCAGAACGAATTACAGTTTAAGAATTGTTTAACTAAGATAGCCTGGGAACTAACACTATTTAGGTATTTGGTATTACAGTGGAATACTTCAACTTCAATTTTTGTTCGTGGCGTTCTGCAGCGCTACTGTGTGGAGTTTTTAATCAGACTGAGTAAATTGACAGATCTAAATGTCATTTGTCAAAATAATGTTGCTACTTTCAAATCCCAGTGATGATCTAGTTCAGATTTTATCGTTCAAAAGAACGGAACTATAAATGAAATTATCATTAAATTAATTAATAGTTATAATTTGTAAATTAATTGTTTGATTTTTTATTTGTAAATTATTTATTATCTAAATTACGACCTTAATATTTTTTCCACAACTCAATTTTTGTGTCTTAAAAGTGGCAACTTTTAAACAAATAATGTAGTGTCACTTTACTCCGTTTGATTAAAAATTCGACATTCTTTAGGTTGCATGTCCTGCGTTTACCTATGATATAAGCTAAATTAAGCTTTATCTTTTAAGAATAATACTTGTAACGTCTTACATAATATCTAAATTGCTATCTCATAAATTGCCGAGTATTAACGCTTTCACTTGTGTTTAATTTGGGATTTAAAATTAATAAAATATAATTTGTATTTTTCTCACGATATAACGTTATGTCATTGAAATAAACAACTCAAAAGCAAGTAAATTCACAGCTAGCGTTAGCATAAACCAGCACATAAAGCCTCCAAAAATACGATCACACCAGAAAAACATCTCTCAGCTCGAATTCAAATCTACCCCCGCACCCGATTTACCCGTATCTACCCTTCCCTACCACTTTTCCCTTCCCTGCCCCTACTTTACCCCTATCCGGATTATGTTAATTTAGAGCTCCAAATATTTCGTGCTCATTTAAAATAATTTCCGTTTAGATATAATGAAACAAGTTTAGAGCCAGTTAACGAGGTTCCGAGTTACACACAGAAGGATGGTATAATCCGTTTTGTTGGGTGCAGTTAAATTGGACAAAGGATTCGTAATGGGAGACAAAAAGGTTCATGATTTCATTCTTCAGAAAACAAGCTGGTCAGCTTATATTTCAGGTCTCCTAATATTCTCCTTATACTTCTCTCGCTCGTGCAGTTTCACGTTGTTTTTAGAGATATAAAATTACAAAGAGGGAATTTCAGAAAAGTGTAGGTAAATGTAATGTATGTTTATGATAATATGTTTTAAATAAACTCGTTATTCTATAACTTTATTTTTTTCAGAGAGGAGTTCGATTTTAGAGATGATATTAGTGACAAAAAAAAATAGTTTTAAAAAATGTACTTTAAATGACCAAGCCCTTTCTTCCCCATCGGTTAACCACATCGGACGATCGGTGTAGGCAAGCCTCCCACTAAGTGAACCGGCGACATTGTCAAAATCGCGGGCAACCGGTTGATGCAAGCGGTACGTTGTCAGTCGGTGTGGCGCTCTTTAAGGCCCACAGAAAAGAGAAAAGATTTAAAAAAAAAACGAAAAAATAACAATGGACGTCTTCTGGCTGATGATAACGATAATGGCATGTGCAAGTGAGGTAAGTAATTTCCCCCTCGCAAAATAAAAGTAACTGCAAAAAACGAGTACCTTTATATCTTATTTTTTATTTTTACTGAAACTGTTTAAAAACCAAAACCAAAACTGTTTAAAAAAACCTTATTTTTTTTAAGATAGCCGCATAAAATTATAGATGATTTATTTATTGCTGATGAATTTGGAGTGACAATGACAAATTTCTTTTTATCGAAAGCCTGAAATTTTAACCTTTAAAAATATAAAAACTCATTAATCTGTATTCCAGCTAATATTTCATGACTGAACCTAGAACCTAGAAGCTTAATAAAAGTGCTTCGTGCGCTACAAATTTTGACTTATTTCTTGTCATGACTATTAATTTAAGGCGCCCCATAAAGGGTTATGATGCATAAGGTTTCGCTTAGTCACCACTGCTAAGCATTTTCTGGACGACCTGTTGCTTGAGGGTTTATTATAAAATAATGTTTGATAAAATACTTTTAGAAGTTATTGGAAACTTTAAAATCATTATAAACGTCTTACTGTGCTGTTTATTACGAATGGTAGCTAACAGTAGCATTTATTTAAGAATAGAGTATATCGCCGTCTTGTTTATACAAAAGCGTAGTCTGATACCCACCCTAAATATTATCCGATTTCTATGATTTTGTTATATGTTTTGTTTGTTTTTTTATTTTTTTTATTTCGGAATATCTTCGTTGTTATAGGCACTTAAAGTGTCATTATTTTTTTGCGTCTAAGAAAAGTAAACATTTTTTGATATAACTTGTTAAAGAGCATGTCTGGCCATAGGTGCGCAGGAGGTTTGAAGTATTTATCCTTTTTTACCGCAAATCTCAAAAAGTAATTATCGTATGTTGTCCGAAAAAAAATTAAGATATTTCTTTTACTAAGATCTATCAACATGGAAGATTACAAGTTAATGAGATGCATAGTTTAGAAATGGCAGGGGGGGGGACATTGTAAGCAACTTTGTCGGCCCATACTTCGCAAACAGTTAATAAAAAAATGGTGTAGGAAACTTAAGTTTTTTTTTAAACGACCTTTTCAATGACACCCCACATGTGGGAGATATGCGAGACGGACGTATCCACTTTCTAGCTTTGTTACTTTCGAAGACAAAGCGGGTGGACAAAACTTCATTCAGGAGCGAGTGGTAGACCTGCTGCGAAGCCAAAGACCGAACAGCATCTCGGGGCGAGGCTGCCACTACGCGCACTAAATCGCGGGCATCAGCTAGTAATAAAAAAAAGCTCAAAAGTTAATTTGACTGAAACCGATTTCTTGTAACTTGCTCGATCCCGAAATAATACTTTCCACGTATAAAAATAAACATAAAAGGTTAATACCGAACACAGAGGTCGGATCCACCAATATTTACATAGAGCAGATAATACCTTTAGTTTACTTTTTTATTCTGGTGGAAAAGGAATTTTCCACTACGTGAGTCCTTAGTATATGGTTCGGGTCGGGTTCAATCGGGTTGAGTAGTTGCTGTTTAGTTGCAAGATTGGATTCCTGAAGCGAAACTCAGACATGGAAGAAAACTTGCCAGAAGTTGACTTCTGAAAACTCATTCCTTCTATTTAAGGACTACGGCAAGATTATTGCTATTTCAGATGGAATGTATTCTGTGATGCTTCTAGTATTATAGGTAGGACTCTTTTGGTCATATTAATCGTTCGATATTACGCGCTTCTTTTCCACTTACATTTAAAAAAACATCATTTTTATCATCATCATCAGCCAGAAGACACCCACTGCTGAACATAGGCCTTCCCCTTAGACCACCACACCGACCGACAACGTGCCACTTGCATCCACAACATTTAAAAGCACAATGACCTCGATCCTGATGTTTCATTCTAAGCTATGATGAGTGTCATCATCACCATCGGGACTGCAGAGAATGACGCTCCCGCTTTCGCCAATCTTATCTACGTGTTATATTATATTTGGATCGCTTTACCATTGCTGTACCCAATCTGTAAGTGCGTTCGTGCACGCGTACTTACGTATTATGTGACACATGTAACTTTTTGTATAGTTAATAAATATATCTGCGTCACTCTTTACTTTCACAATTGATAAAGGATGCCAAAAATATTAAAGCTATCAAATTTATTTCAGTTTAGAGAATGGTTCCATAGAATCTACATCAATATAACATAAACATAAGCCCCTCAGCTTGACCAAACGAACGTAAGTTATTAGCAAGTTTTTGCATCTTGCGCGTGAAATAAATTGCGATAAGTTTTTGCTTTTCTTAATAGCAGTGAATTTATTTACAACAGGGGATTCTTTTACACGTTTGTTTGATAATAACTAAGTAAAATTGGTATTTTTTAATAACTAAACAGTCAACGCTCGCGTTTTCTAGGAAATCGCAAATAAAATGTATACATTTCAGCTACAATAAAAACTTTCATCCTCTATCCCCCTTATATCCTATATCCTCCTTCAGAGATTAATCATTCTAATATTATAAATGCGTAAGTTTGTATGTGGGTGTGTAAGTATGTAAGAAGGAAAATATGTACGTATGTATATGTGTTTATTTCCGTTCAACTCTGCAAGGGCTGAACGGATTTGTAAGAAATTTGCTATGGAAGTCTGTGTGTTTGTCGCGGTATCACGCACGGAAGAGAAAAAAAAGTACTTCTCTTTTCTGTAGTATCACCGCTAAACGACAGAACGGATCTAGCTTATTTTTGCATAGATATAGCTTAAGGGTCGGAGGCGGACATAGGCAATTCTTTTGATTGGACCACACGAATGAAGTCGCGGGTAACAGCTAGTAATTATATAGTTTTATTTACAAAATTACGAGTGTTATCATATATATTTTTTTGTGTTAAACGCGGTAAAAATGTACTTGAGCAAATGAATCTCTCAAAAGAGCTTGAATGTCACAAAAATTATTAATAAAAACGCGAACAATGCTCCAATAATTTATGAGCAGTGAGGTAAAAGCCTTTCTGAAGTATTTCATAAATACAAATTAGCCATATTTGCTTGATGGAATTTCGGGCCGTTTCTATACCAATCAATTAGCAATGAAATTATGTTTATTAATAATTTAAAATTATCTTACAGATTCTTTATGACATAGATAATTAACGCATTACGAGATTCTTGTTCAAAGTTGGAGGAAACCACTGGTTGTGGGGACCACGACCTGTTTTCATTGGCGATCCCAAGGCTACGCCTTACTTACACCTAGCAATGAACCAATGACAGTAGATAGATAACTCTTTATTGTTCATACCAGAAATAACAAAAAAAAAAATATATGTTTTACAGCACAGAATTCTTACAATATGAGCCAAATAGCTTTTCGTCTATACGAGGCTACTAAGTCGAATTATATTATATACTAACTGCGACCCGCGGTTTCACCCGCTATTCTACAGGAACGGTTAAATTATTCAGGATAAAAAGTACCCATGTGTTATTCCAGGGAGTAAGCTACCTCCATACCAAATTTCATCCAAATCCATTCAGCCGTTATAGAGTTGAACGGGAACATTCACACTTACATATTTACACACAAACTTTCGCATTTATAAAATTATAGTGTGATGTGAGTATATTTCATATTCAGGCACTTTTGAGACTCAGTGAGTTGCTTATCTATTATTGACATTTGTGTAGAAAATATAATAATAATCATCATCAACCAGCAGACCAACACTGCTGAGTAGATCTCCCCCTTAGAGCGCACACTAAACAAGCACTCTGCTATTTGAACCCCCTCCCCCCCTGTATTTGGTTGTTGGAAAGGCTCCCCCTTAACTTACCCATGTTGATTTTCCTCAGTGTATGATCCGTTTGAAACATTGATCGATCTAAGAAATAATTAAGTTAATAACTTGATACTAATTAACCACGTAATTGGATCTTTCGTGATTGAATTGGCACGATTAATTCGTTCTGTGTCAAACTGATTGATGTTTTACCTTTCTAATTAAGTTGAAAATAAGTGAAATGGCTGAAGTCGATGACAGTTTACTTATAAATATCGAAACATAGCCTTTAACGACGCGTTTACGTGATCAACGCTCTTGCTCGCACAATCAACTTTGAAGTACCCTTCAAAGTTGATTGTGCGAGCAAGTTTGAAGAGTATATTCAAAATATTTTTGGCCCTTTTTTTTATTGCATATTGTAATCTAACAAATCTAATAATAGATAAAACATCTTATCAAAATTTGTTAAATAACGTCTACACATAAATACTAACTTCCTTAGAATATATTTTAATAATAGATTTAAAAAAACAGCAATTATTATTATAATTAAATTAAATTTCATTAAAATTAAATAAGATAATGGAATAACTCACCGATGTTGTTCTTTTATTTTACGTTAAGTTATACGCTCTTTCAATAATGTATGATTATTTGAAGAATACTTACTACACAAGAAGTAATTCTTAGTGTAAGTGCTATACGACACTAAAATGCGCTTTTAAGCCACAATATTTTGTAAAATATTGAACCTTATTTAATTTATAATTATTCAACAAGTAATTCTTAGTGTGGGTGCTACACGACAATAAATACGCTTTTAAGCTACAATATTGTGTAAAATATTGAACTTTATTTAATTTATAATTATTCAACAAGTAATTCTTAGTGTGGGTGCTACACGACAATAAATGCGCTTTTAAGCTACAATATTGTGTAAAATATTAAACCTTATTTAATGTATAATTCAAGAAGTAATTCTTAGCGTAGGTGCTACACGATACTAAAATGGGCTTTTAAGCTACTATATTTTGTAAAATATTGAACCTTATTAATGAAAAATAAATGATTTTGATTTGTTTTTTTTTTAATGAAAACTTGCATTAGTCAACATGAGAATTAGTGTAAGACATTTTGAATGTTCTAATTTAACATTATATAGTATAGTAAAAATGGTGCAAAACGATTTTTCCATATCACCCTCAGTAATTTCATATAATAAAAATGTTTATTGTCCAAGAGAGAGAGCGTGTATCCATAAATGCGGCGTTATAGGTACTATTGTAGAGCTGATAAGCTTCTGTACACAATTGCATGATTTGATTTGCATGGTTTTTTGATTCACCGAAAAATTCTTGTAACGATTTGGTTGACGCCGACCGCCGTCTAACTAACGACAAAGAAAGAGAGATTTTAGGGTAGTTTTTTTTTGTTTTTTGTCTTCATTTGTTTTTTAGATTCTGAAGTTTTTTTAACGTAAAATGTCTTAGAAGTACCTCAAATTACTTTAAGGTCGCTCTTCACTTCAAAAGAATTCGTAGATTCTTTTCATAAAGTTTTTCAAAGACTTCTTATTCAATTTATTAAGTAAGTTATTATTTAAGTACTTGCTCGTTTACCAAGTTAATGTCTGAAATTCTAGTTTTTTTTTCGAATACTCTTGTTGGTGCTTACCAACAGTCATCATCAAGGAAAATCAAACCAGTTAATCGAGCTTTTTAATATGAAAAAAAAAAAAAAAAAAAAACGCTTTTTGTACGGGACGAGATAATTATTAGAGTTTATGATAAGGCGGCTGAAAATGTATTAATACGATTCGCACTTAAAATTTGTGAAATGTGTGAAAAAATATTTTTTCACTGTAGTTTAATCCACGTAGAGCAAAAACTGAACAAGTCATATTTCCTGTTTTGAGATAGGGCCGAATAAAGTTTTGCAAAGCAGGAGAATTATATTTTTGTGATTTTTGTTTTCTGCTTCATCCTTTAAACATCCCACTTCCGGGATATCAGCCTACTCTCGAATGGTAATTAGGCCATATCGACCACGCTGAATCAGTGTGGATTGGCGAATTCACATACGCCATCGAATTTCTAACCATGATAACACAACAAAAGCCTAGACAAAGAGACATATCTACTTTAGAATTTATAATATTAGTTGGGACTCATTCACTAATAGCTATTGGTATAACATTTTGTTTTTATATAACGGGAATACTCACGTTAAGTTGAGTCGGTTATTCCGACTATAGTTTCGATCACATTCGGTGACCTTCATTAAGGAATGCTAAGCGAGACATGCGCGCGACCTCGTCTTGTCTTGCACTGATGATGCTTTGCTGTTGCTTGATGTGATCGAAACTATAGTCGGAATAACCGACTCAATTTAACGTGAGTATACCCGTTTTATTAAAACAAAATGTATCAAAACCACGTCAGTTTTCATAGTATTGGTATAACGTTTCATGGTTTCTAGTATTAGCATATAAAGGAGATGTAATACGAAAACTAATCAACCCAGCACCCATAAAAACTATCCCAAGTTCTTCCCGTGTCAATTAGGACCCTCTCACCTTTGACTCCTATAAATCCTGGCCATTAGGGTATACGATTCTAAACAAGGCTACAATCTTCTAAGCCTGTTGTACATGAGTAGAAAATGTTGCAGAGAAACTATTCTCCTTCAGCGCTACTCGTAGTTCCATAAATATTATTATAGGCAAAACTGCGGGTGATGGAGGACGTTTCTTTCGTAGCTGGTTATAAAAATGGTTAGTGAAAAAGTTGTGAACCAAACCAAATTGAGTGTCAACCATAGTCTAACCACGGCTATCTCACTCGCATACTATTTGTGTATTTTTGTGGATAGAGTGTCAAAATTCAACAACTATTTTGTTTTAATAAACGGGAATACTCACTTAAAATTGAGTCGATCACGCTTAGCATTCCTTGATAAAGGGCACAGAATGTGATCAAAAATAAGTCGGAATAACCGACTTAATTTAACGTTACTCACGTTTCCCGTTTTACTAAAACAAAATGTATCAAAAACACATTAGTTTTCACAGTAGAATATTTTGTTCTCTATTCCATCTGTCTGTCGCAGTCATACCACAACATTAAAAATATTTTCTAAAAATGCCTTGATATTTTTATTTAATGTAGACACATAGATAAGGCAAAATGTGGACTTTGATTTGACTGCAGTATAGTTATAATGTACTGAATTATATGAGTACCATTTTAACGCCAATCAGTCCGTGACGCCCTCATTTTTGGTGATTTACTTATCGCTACACCGTAATGGAAACGTAATCGCATATAGATTTATTAATGTATATTAATTAAAACGGAACAATTAAATGTAAAGTTTAAATTATATTGTGCGTAATAAATTTATCGTTAGATTAGCCAAAACTTCAGAAACTGTGTTTCTGTAGCATTTTCTACTCAACGCTCGTATAGCCCTGTATAAGCCAAAACAGTGGGTTATTAACTCCGTTATTGTTATTGCTCCATTAAATCCACATCAAGGTGTGCTATTCCGTCAAGGGAGGCCGTTACGCCGCTACTAAACTTATCTAGTGGATAATTTAGCCAGAGGTTTGACACGAAAATTTGATGTGAGATGGTAAAATGGTAATGAGGTGGCTGTTCCTAAGAGCGCTGAGTTTGATCGTTGTTTCGCGGGCGTGTCAGAACAGACTCGACGAGAATTGATCGAGGAGCTTGCATGGAACAACTGATATTTTCGTGATAACCGACTAACCTTCACACTGCTCTATAACACTGGTGTGATAATTAGGAAAAAAAGTTTCCTTACGTTCATACTAGTGTGTAGGACAGGAATTCTCTTTTGTTTTAACCTATTTATTATACTATGACATTACTTCAGGCAAAAGCTCACTTACAGCTAAAAGCATTGTATTAAGCGAAGGAAAAACTTGAAGGGCTTTGAAGAAAAGCTTTAGTTTGTGACAAAATAATAAACAGTAAATACAAACTATAACGCTTCAATTCATAGCTCACTAGCTCAACCCTGGAATTCCCTGAGAAAAAACACTAGATACGAAGACGCGGGGCTTTATTCCTGGGCAATGTTTATCATTTTAAATGATGGTTAATCGTAGTTTTATGTCAGGCCCCAATATGAAAAATCTTCTGAAAATTAAAAGGGTATTATGGGTACTTTTTCAATCAATCAAATCATCATGTATTATTTGCAATAGTCATGTTAATATTATAATGGTTTTATTTGAAGATTTGGTGTTTGATTGAAGCAATGACTGTCAGAGGTTAAAATCACACTTCTCCTGGATTCCAAGCTTACCTGTGTAACTTGTAACATTTGTCTCGTTTTTGCAAAAACAAATTGGCGTCGCGTGCATTATTCAAGTTATCAACCATATAATATAAAACATTAATAAAAAAATAAACCTGTGACACACTTAGCTTATGTCTATGAAGGTTTGGAATGTGACAACACATTGTTTTCCGCACTAGGCTAAGCCTGTATCGCGGGAATCTGATACGATCTATCGTAAGTCTATTAATAATTATTAATCTAATTAATGGTTCCATATCATACACAACATTTACACAAAGATATATTTATAAGTATCTTGTTATCTGGCCAATCATACGGCAAATTTTATAGTACGGTTCTGGTACAATTTCCCAGACAGTAATCTGTACCACAATAATCTTATTGTTACCAAGTTGACAATATTATTTCCCAAACTGTCCTTAGCATTCCGGCCATTATTGTCATAATTCGTAACTTCGCAAACAATAACTTTACGCATAATAATCAGTGGTGTTGCCAGTTAAACGGTAAATAGTTCCTTATAAATTGAGGCATTTTGTCAATATTGACAGAAAGTGTGTTCAATTAACTATGAGGAGTTTTTTAATTCTTATTATTGTTATTGTATTGGGAAATATTTCAATTGGTTATTTGTCAATATATCTTAGTATATGTTTACAAAAATAAATCGTTTTAGACGACAAAATTGAACGCTGCATCACATTTTTGCAATAAAAACAACTACGAGAATTGTATTTACAGATAGTAAAAAAAATTGATGCGACGTCAAACATTGATTATTTTATTTAAATCCTAGCCTTAACTAATCTATAAACTACGTTAAATTCAAAGGACATGTACATGTCCATGTATTAAAAAACGTAACTCATGCAACTCCCAAAAAACAGGGAAGTTTTTCCTATCTGGCAGCACTAAAATCAGTTCTGTGTAACATAATCAATAGCAGATTTATTGCGGCCCGCTTAGTTAACACTTTCAAGGACTGCAGAGTACTAATGGCTCACGAAGCGGTTACAATATCGGCTTGAATAGTTAATGCCCCTAGTTCTGAGAGGAAGTTGGTTCAATAGAATCGTTGGTGACATTTAAATTATTGTAATTTTTATCTATTTCTATATTATTTCACAACACCTTTATATATTTTCAGTGATTATTATTATCGCTTGGTCAAAATATAATCATCTTGCATCCTCAGAAGATTTTTTTTTATCCGTTGGTTACTTAGTGCACACGTAAATGCGACTTTAACAAAACTTGAGGGTATTGAGAATTCAGTGCGTGACAAATAGGGAGTTTAGTAAAACTGTTATTTCTTCTCCCCTTTTTTAAATTAGTTTTTTGCATTGATTTGCGAGACGTACAAGTCATAGCGGGGAGTACCACATATACTTTAAAAAAATAAAATGTATCGGAAATATAATAATTTGATTTGTAGTTTAAAAGCTTGGAATGGTTTTGTATTTTGCGTGTGACTGCTCATTATCCCTGAATATTGGACTATCTTTGTATTTGACGAAATGCGTGTCACCACTGAGAGTTGGTCGAAATGCATATTGGACCAAGTGCTATTAGATCGTCCCTCGCCCGATTGTAAGCGTCACGCTGCCCATAGCAGTTTCATGCCACCCGAAGTTTTAAAGTAAAAATTACTTGCGGCAATATACTGCGGTCGTCACTCTGAGATATTATAATGTAAAAAAAAAAATGGCCCATAATTTCGCTGGTTCTTTTGTATTCCGTATTGAAGGGCAATGCGTTCAATCCGGAGCACAGACCATTACCATTATCGGTGTAGCGCTCATAGTGTAGCTTGACTACTTCGATGTCGACTTGTATATTCTTAACCGATCGGAATGGATGACACAGTCAGACTTTGGGTGGGCAACCACGAGTGGCATTTACAACTTAGCCATATTGTGGAGCGAATGACACGTACAGTAGTAGGCCCCGGTTATTTTATAGCAGCAACCGCCAAGCTATGTCAAAAGCCTTTCAGGCCGCCCAAAAACTCTGAAATTAGGACTAGCTACTCGGACATACTTACCACTAAAACCATTGCTACAAATTTGCCATCAATATTATATGACTATACAAATATTTAGTGATATTACATAATTTTAGTTTCTCTTGCCCTGCTCTCTGATTTGTATATCTAATAAAACTGATCTGCTAACAAGTTTATGGTTGTGTCAATCCGGTCAAACCGGATCCGGCAATTATAATTAACGACTTATTGGATCTTCACTTGTTGTAATTTTTATTAGTATTTTTAGAGATGCGCCGATAGTCAATTTGGCCGGAAAAAGTAATTAATCATGGTCATCCGGTGACCATTATGCTATAATAGAATTTAATCAATCATTTGTCTTTGTGTAGTAAACAAAAATAACCTGTTTACGAAGATTTATTAAGTGATAAGTGCATGACAAATTAGCCATAGAGCACTCCAGCTTTTAAGGTCAACCGGTCTATTCCACAAGCTAAGTTAACACGCAATTGAGGTGATGAAGTCAATGTAAATTTTTCTTGTCGTTTACTTCGGGGAAATGTCAAAATACCGAATTGAAACGGATATGGAAAGTCAGGAAAGTGTGATCACTTGATATTTTGAGATTTTTCGTCAGTAACGGAAAGAAAAGTTCACTAAGTGTATCGCCTACTTGTGCGGTCACTTAGCTTAGCAGAGTGCATGCTTTCTGGCGGCGCAGGCAGCCTACAACTCAGTCAGCGGTAAGAACTGTCGCCAATTCGCCTAAGTACCAAGCAACCATGAGCTAAACCGAAAAAATGTGGATTTTATATTCCGTATATCAAATTATTTATGTAGATTAGAGATATTTTAGCGCTATCTTTTTAGCGACTATTCCCGTGTGTGTGACAGTGTACGCGTGCGGAGTTGGAGCTGGAACTAGTAAAGTTATTGTGTAAATCGGAAATATTTCTGGCAACATCGTGTGAAAACGCGGGGCGCTGCTACTTACAAATAGGTACATACAGGTGGTCCAAACGGTGACGTCAATCAGTACACTCGTTAAATGAAATGGAATTGAGCAACGAAAGTAGAACTAAAAGCGGTGTCACTTCTAGTACGTAGTGTATAAGCTCAATGATTAAATTAAGCACAGTAGCACTAACAACTAGAAGTGTCCGGAATACAAATAATCTCTAGCTGGTTTTGATACAATTCTCCTGACCTTTAACTTTATAGATCTATTTTGTTTTACCTAAATTAGACATAAATATTAATCAAGTTGTAAAAGATTCCTCGACGATTTGGCGCCTTCATAAAAATCATTCTTATTCATAGACTTATATTGAATTTGTATGGACCGGGTCAGTGCAACTTTTTTCAATGGTGCATTACCTATTTAGCTTAATGGTAGAACGTCTGACTTATGAGCACAACCTTTACAATACAAAATAATTATAAAAAACTATTTTTTTTTTGTAAATTACTAAAACTTTTAAGATACTACAAACATTTACAATAATAGCATATCTAAAAAATATTTTTCACATTTTTCTCTTTACCGATGTTGCTCATGTTCAAAATTCTTGTTTAGTTCTCTTAATTTGTAATTAATTGTAAATTTTCTTCATTGAGTACCGAATATTTATGCCAAATATTATCAAAATCAGCCTCTATACGGCACCGCAGCAAACATCCCCTTTTTGTAGGGGAAATACACCCCAATCACAAATCGCCGACGATCATTAAAACATTCTAAAGTATCATAAAACCTCTGCACAAAGTTTCGTCAAGATTGGTTGAGAACAAGGACCTGTACGCGAGTAACATACGAACAGATGAAAGCAATACCCCCCAATGAAAAATCGCTGACGACAAAAATATCTATGAAATTGTAGAAATGAGGATGTATAAAAAAGTTTGTGCTCGCGAGTACTACTAGTGTTATAACAGTTTAAAACAGAAATTAAAAAAATTATAATATATTATAATTCTTGTATTAGAAAAAAAAAACGGGACTAGAAGTAGGCATCTCTAGTCCGGTACAACGCAAAAAAACTCTGTCAAAGTAATCGAACAACAGATTCCGATTAGGTAATTTCCTCCCCTTTAATCTAGCGTTACAGACCATTTTACCCGAAGATTTCGCAGGAGCCAATTACAGATGTACTCTCGCAAACACTCGCGTGACATCGTCATGGAAACCTGCTTGTTATTAGGTACGGGAAAATTCACAGAATCACCGTGTCTGAATATATACGAGTGTGTTACGAGGTTACGTAAGATGTTTGGCGGAGAATTGTATGATGACTTGAAAATTATTGTGTGTTCGACTGAAAAAGAGTATGTAGGCTTGTTGGTGCTTTCTGATAATACTTCCCAAATACAGGGTTATAAGGAAAGGGTATGCTAAGTCGAGAAGGGCTCATAGTACTCATCATTATTAACAACTTTTACTATGGGACCAACCCTGAAATCTCGAAAAAAAAATCAGTTGTTTTATACATCTTGTCGAGTGTCATTGAAATCTTTGTGTGGATGTAGGAAGATTGGCTAATATATGGCGATTTCAGGGCTGGTCCGATACTAAAAGTTGTTCATAATGATGAGTACTATGAGCCCTTTTGGGATTAGCATACCCTTTCCTTATAACCCTGTATAATAAAAAGTAATGGATTTTGATGAAGAAACACTCTCTTTAAAACACAACTCACCACGCCGGGCGCAGGACGAGATAATTATTAATTTATCGCGCCTATGATAGGGCGGCTCAAAATTAATTAATTTAATTGGCACGGTTAAAAAGCCGGTCAATTATAGGCGATCCAATTGGATAGGATAATATGGCAATGTTTACCGGCTATGCTGGCATTTCTAAACTATGACTCTCAGAAACTCATCAACTTCCAAGTTGATAGATCTTAGAAAAAAAAACTTGTAAATTTTTTTCAGGGGACATGTATTGTGATAATTTAATAACTTTTTGAGATAAACAGAAAAAACTGTTAAATACTTCAAACGTCCTATGCGTCTACGTAGCCCTACTAAGGATACCCGACATCCTCTTGGCAAGTTATTTCGATTTTGAAGTAGATAATAATTGAAGTTTTTTATTTTTTATTATCGTAATTTGATAAGCAATACAAATATTTAGGAATCGCATTTTCCAGAGTTTTCCTATGGAGACTTTTTTTGGAAAATGTGGTATGACCTACTATTATTACTACAGAGTATGATGATTACGGTTATGGTATTTTTCGTCATTGACTCTTGTGATAAACAAGAGTTTACGAAACCTTTTAAAAAATAAATCTCAACTTCAATCCATTTTTTTTTTTAGCTCCGTAAGTTTTAATAATTTGGCTAAAATCCGTTTATGTGTGAAGCCTGTTGTCAGCGGTAATTGTCAGCAGATTAAAAAACTTTAAAAGGCCCTGAATTTAGCTTCACTAAATTTCGACGATCAAACGACTTCCGATCAACTACAACAAACGCCGCAATGTTGTCATTGATGAAAATTCAAAATTTCATCACAAAATTCGCACCTTCTATCTCCCCTAGCAAAATAATTGCTTCTCCATCCCTGCAACACTGGCACAACAAACGAATATAGCACGGGACGTGAGATGCTTTAAAAACAAAAGTTATCGGAGCCAAACGCCTCAAACTATGAGCTACTATAATGTTTTTGTAGTCCTTGACAAAAGGGTTTCTTTTATTTCTTTGTCATTACATTGATTACTATTATTTCGTTGCTAATGCGGTATTCATTTTAATTTAACTATTATCTTATCTTTTACATTTTGGGATTCCATATTTTGCACTCTGGAATAGGCAGATTAGGAAATATATTTTTTGCACTGTTTCCTACAATAACTTTATGAAATAATGTTGACATTTGCTTACTTTCAAATTCAGAAATGCAAAAGACTCACTCCGAAATGACCATTAAATAAGTTGAGACTTTAGCAGCGTGGCAATAAAATTGGTTTTAGTATGCACAGGGAAGCGTCGTCCGAAATACCTACAGGCGCACAACACTTAGCAGCTAGTACTTTTCGCTACTTATGAATCAGAATCAGAAAATTTTATTGACATAAAGAAACACAATATCAAAATTAGGTACAATCGTTATTGTATCACAATACTCAACACCGCTCACAATATGTCTCGTCACGTACAAAAAATAATGCGAATATGAGTCACTGCGAGTTGACCTCTCAGTTTGCGAGATGCAGAATAAAGACTAAACGCTGAGCCGCACGTCCCATGAGAGTGTCCCGTTATTTATTCATTCAAGGCTATACCCGGTAGCTCTGATACCCTATACCCCGATAGCTCTGCTTTTGCCCCGAAGTTTAAAAAATCTTTATCAGAATAAAAAAAGTAATTAAAGAAAACTCTTTACCGTTGCCCGGGAGATTTATCGTTTAAATTTAACGTCACGGTAGGGCTGCCAACTGTGGAAAGGTATTTAAATTAGACTGGGAAGTAAAGGGGGTAAGAGAGGTGAGATATTTTTGCAAAGAAGTGGAATCTTTTTATTAAGTTTAGTGCTTATAATATATTTTTTTTCGGCACGGGATTTTTTAAATTTTTTTGGGCGCGACTTTGTTGTTTTTTTGTCTAAGTAATCAAAAGTAGTACTTAAGTTGAATAAATCTTTATACAAAAGGTCGAAAGAAAATATCGTTGAAAAATTGTTTGCGAAAAGAACGATAATGGCGTCAATTTTGTCGTACCACTCTTTAAGCTATAACTAAACTGACAGGAATAATAATATCTGCGTCTATTATCATTTCAATATGGGAGAAAAGGATGATAACAATTTTAGAGCTGTCAAATTTAATTTATTATAGGAAATGGCATAACGAGATCGACACCATTGCATAAACACATATATATTTTTTAAATATAGAATTCTTACATTACATAGTACTAACATTATTATATAATGCTCGTCCTTAAAAATAGAGACGAGTATATCACTAAAAATTATCTTTGTTTTTAGCACATTTAAAGCACAATATTGTCTCAAAATATTATATTTTTCACTAGGTGCGTCCCGCGATTTCACCCGCTATTCTACAGGAACGGTAAAAAACCTCTATACCAAA
This sequence comes from Apocheima hispidaria, assembly GCA_947579745.1. Lineage (NCBI taxonomy): Eukaryota > Metazoa > Arthropoda > Insecta > Lepidoptera > Geometridae > Apocheima > Apocheima hispidaria. Next base: position 12,992,433 of record OX388164.1, on the reverse strand, counting down.
TATCATCCAAATCCGACGAGCCGTTAACAAACACACTTACATACTTACACCCAAACTTTCGCAATTATAATATTAGTGTGATGTGCTAACAGAACACCCCAAGCGTACGTCAGTGAAGGTCTAATCACCCCATTTAGAAATAGAATTAATTAGATGTGTCTTTTGTTTTTTACGGCGTGTCTGTGAATTGAAAATCTTCACTATTTGAAACCCACCTGAGTTCTTTGTACAACCCTGTCCCAGTAATGGACAGGGGAGAGAAATCGAAATATTTTCGTGTTCAACAATTTTCAAGTTTCATTATGAAGGAGGGTGTTTTCGGAGATAATGATTAAGTGTTTCAAGCGATTTGGGAAACGGGCCTATTTGGCGGTAGCTTCTGGAGTTCCGTACTCTAAAAGTGAAAAAGTAGCCTTTTGGTGGATTTCCTTTGTTTCAAGCTTCCCCGTTATAGCTTCCGGGGCGCTAGGATTCCCTTTGTTAAGAATTATTTATTATTTTATGTGGAACACAACATGGACAACTAACACCTAAACCCAGAGCAGCTGGGTTAAAGAAAAAAAAATGATAAAAAAATATAAATGATTATATATACATATATATAATCTATAATAAATAATTATATATACATATATATATATATATAAACCGGGAAGATGTTTAAGTAGATAGATAGAAACTCTTTATTGTGTACACCAAAATAATAATAAAACACATACAACACTATCTTATAAGCCAGTGCCACAAGTGGCGGCCTTATCACTAAAAGCGATCTCTTCCAGCACCTAGACACACATCTAGTATATATATATAGGTGCTATGGTATATATTGTATATACCATATAGCATTTATCAATTTGTATTATTAATAGCGTTCGTCACTTTTACTTGAATTTCTTTCCATGCAATGGATGCCTGGAAGAGATCGCTTTTAGTGATAAAGACGTCACTTGTGGCACTAGCTTATAAGATAGTGTTGTATGTGTTTTATTATTATTTTAGTGTACACAGTAAAGAGTTTATATCTATCTATCTATCTACTTAAACATCTTCCCAGCCGAGAGTCGAACTCGGGACCTCCTGTTTATATCGTAGACATACTACCAACTAAGCCAAAGGTGTCGTCGATAGGGCAGAGTCGGGTCAGGTTTTGATTGTTTGTAGGTACGGAACCCTAGATGAATATATTTTTAAGTACCCACTTTGACTATGCAGACGACATCTGGGGTTTTGTACGATTTGGGGCCTTATTCAATCTGTTAATAAAAAATAAACAATTTTAATTCATGGATGCTGTCCACTTTTCGTAACGTATGTCTTTAAGAAACCCTATTTAGACACTATAATAATTATAAGCTCTGCCATATATTCCTAAACTTCTGTGGCCAGTTCAGAAAGCCCGATACAAAGTATTGAAGTACTAATATGATATAGGTAATACTAGCTGTTACCCGCGACTTCGTTCACATGGACCTACAAATAAAAAGTAGTCTACGTCTGTCTCCGACCCTTTAGCTATATCTATGCAAAAATTCAGCTTAATCCGTTCAGCCGTTTAGCCATGATAAAAGACACTCAGACAGAGAAACAGAGTTATATTCGAATGTAAAATTTTAGCTACGATAAAGTTGTTGTAAGCAAGTATACCAATAATAAGTAACTGCCTTCTATTTAACTATAACAATACGTTAAATGCGAATGTTTTTGTGTAACAAATGTGTGTGTGTGTTTTTTGTGTTTGTGTTTTGTGATACTGTTTGTCACAGAAAAAATGGATGGTTCTTGTAGGATAGCAAGTAAAGGCCGCGGGTGCTGTTAGTTAAGCAATTAGTATTTATATTGATGTCTATTTTACATTATATTTTTAATTTAGGCATAAATTTAATTTATTCGAGTCCAATAGGCTCTTCTCGAACGTTCGTTGCCGCAATAAGATACAATCGTACAATACAATACATCAAATCAAGCAAAATCATATCTTAAATTAATCAATGACAGAGAAATTCGTTTCCTCAAATTCTCATTTCGGAACGTGTTCCGCGCGAGCGACCTACCAATATTAATCGCCGTTACCAACAACATTATAAATCAATTTCAAAATCTTTACTAGCAACATTATTTGGCTTTACACGTGATTAAAAATTTGACGATCAGTGTGTTTTTGTTGGTGGCGAATCAGTCTGAAAAGAAGATTAGTTTTCGACCGAGCTTGTACATTTATTATTATTTTATATGAATTTAATTAAGTGCCAGCTCTAAGCCTAGTCAATCACTTAATGTTGTAACTTTGTGTGTGAACGGCACCGCCAGTGCAGGGAATCTAATAGTACCGAAAAGAAACCAAGAAAATACTCCTAGCAGTAAACTTCTGTAAGTTTTCATGCTAGTCTAGTTCAAATAAAATATTGTCTATTCTGCACATACATTACACCCACACACACACATCTTAAATTTTTTGTACACGGTGCTAAGAATATACAAGAAAAACGTCGACACATACAACACACTACAGTACAATAATAATTATAATTTTTGTAGGATGAGCTAGGCCCAGCAAATTAAAAGAGATAATAGATATTGTAAGACATAATTATTAGTTTTGTATGAAAAGTAAACAGCAATAATTATTATTAAGAAAAAGAAAAGATAATACAAGTTCTCAAATACAACCTAACAAAGAATACTGACTATTAGTGACTATAACACCGTAGTGGACCTCGTGGATATTCCACAAGTATGCAGTTATTCTATAAAAAATTGATTGGACAAAAATTGTACAAACATACAAATCTCCGTTACCAAAAGTGTTAGTATTTAGTAACAGTTTATAGTTTATAGTAAATCAATCTTCTGTATGTTCTTACTTTTGAATTCCAAATTTTAATAATGTTTTTTGTTTATCGAAGCACCATTATGTCATTTGTGCTGGTATAATTGTCGCTCCCGTGTGTAGGGACCATTAAAAATATGTTATGTTTTAATGACAGACAAGTTTTGGATAATTTGTTTGATAGCCTTGACCAAGTTTGGAGTGTGTCATATTTGTGTGTTTACTATAAAAATCTATAAATAAAATTGAATGAAAGTGCTATTTAAATGGAAGCAATTATAATGGATGGATAATGGAAATATATCATAACAATTAAATTATTTTATCTGTGCAAATCAAATCACTGTAGTGTCACAAGTAGCTGTCTGCATAAGTAATCATGTATAAATGGCTGAAACGATTTTGCTGAAATTTTGCTTGAAGATAGATTTTAATAATAATAATATAACAATACTATAAACGAAATAATAATAAATATACGACCCAAATAACTTTTCATTCCGGGAAAAACTGGAAAATATCTGGTAAAACCGCAAGGCGCAAGGCTCGGCTAGCGACTCATACGTCTAATCACGTTTTGAACAATATTTTTTGTGCTCGTGATTGTAAACAGCTAAACACTTTTTTTGATTTGAAACTCTACACCTGCCCTACATTGGGTTGCAGTGAGCTAGTTGTAGTAATTATCCAAAACTATCCAAAAACTAATCCAACTAACTGTAAACTTTCTGTAATCAAAAATAAAATCATTGTCAATAAATACTTTAGAATTGAAAAAAACTCGTAATCCATTTATATTAAAGTACATAATATACGAAGTAGCTGTTTTAAAAAAAACACCAAATTTTGTTTTATAAAATAATTTCCTCACCAAAATTATAAAGATATTAAACAATAAACATTCAGGTTATAAGTATTTACTCTGAATTCGTCATCTTAAAGGTTAATCATCAAAGTGGTCAAGTCATGGATGTTAAAGTCAATTCACTTTTAATTATAAATTATTTTGGGCAAAATCAATGTTTGTTTATAACGTGCTTAGGTATAGGTTTTTAACTTATATTAAAATATGTCAGTAGGTAATAGTAGTAATTGATAAAAGAATAACAAGCTCGACTACAAAATTTAGCTTATTAATACAACACACAGGCAAATCAAATAAAACCTAATATTTGGAAATCTCTCAAGCTTTTTCGGTATGGCCTAAATCATACTGAAAAATATATATTTACCCAAAAAATAATGCCAAACAACCAACGACAGAATTATCAAAATAAATTGTATACACTTACTGAAAATGTGTTCGGCGTTTCCTTAAAAAAAATCTTTACTGCGATATACCACGATTGTTACACTGGGAACAAACGATCACTGTTTTCGCACTATCAGCTAACACCATCCAATCACTGTTCACTATCCACTTATCCAATAATCACTTGCTGTTTTCACGCATCTGTCGAACAAGTGAAACTGTCAAACTCATTCATAAAGACAAGTCTATCATTAAAAAAAAAAACTGCAAAAAATATTATACCCTTCAAAATTCGAATTATTGTCGGAGCATTTCGAAAATGAAATTACGAGATCCGCGAGCGTACGATTCGGCGATAGTCGTGTGTCTCTCTCGACAGCCCAATGGGAACTGAGAAGCCTCTGTCCTCCAATACCTGCAGAGGCACGCACACAAATGCAAGCCACGCATACACAAAAGCGTTAGAACTTGCGCTTTAAAGCCCACGTGCCGAGCTTTTTTTTACTTTTTCTCGTCGATTGTTTTTTTTTCGGTTCCCTTATCATTAACATTCGACACATTGTAGCTGTGGGCTACCGTAATTTATGCCGTGACGAGGAAAAGTGTCATTTTTTACGGTACCCGTTGTATCTCAATGGGCTTCGACAGTAATGGAGCTTACACGGCGTGTCGTGATTTATTGCGTCGATATGGACATAAATTAGCATTTGTGAATATTTTTGTTTGTTTGATGCAGATAAGTGTCAGTCAATACAGTTTGTTTAGATCTTCGTTGTGTTTTTTTTTTTGATGCCTTTCCTACTTTTATTATAAAAATGAATAATTTTAAGTTGAAAAAACCGACTTCATCAGAACCATTGCCATCGACTTGAGAATCTCTTTTTTTTTGGAAGTCGGTTAATAATGATTTACTATAAAGGCGTATAGAGTCGTGAAACAACTAACTCACAAGTAAATTTGCAAGTTTCTGTAGATAGAATATTAATTTAAAAACACTATGTTGTGTCTGATATCCATCATAACAAAACATAAAATACTAAAGCTCTGTTGAAGATACAGTTTCAAAGTGGGGCTAAGTATAGTAACGCCTGATCCAATTAATTGTGTAATTTTGCCTCTGTAATCCTTACTAATCCTATCTAATATTATAATTCAGAGGAATATAGTCGCAGTCGTATCAAGGCCAATAAAGCTTCGAGGTATGAAAATGAATACGTTCGTCTCGAGGAAAAGTTTCGCTTGCGCGATTCAGAACTCCCTACATTATAACTGTTAGTCCATACTAAACGTCATAAAAAAAAAATGGATCAACGTCATCTATCGAACTATAGGAAGTAACTTTGTCTCTGTGTCTGGATGTCTGTCGCGTTATCAAGCCTAAAAGGCTGAACGAATCTTGAAAAAATTGGATAAGGAGTTACTGTATATCACAATGATACTTTTTTATGTCCACGCGATCGAAGTTGCGGCAACTAGTATTAGTATAAGATCTCGAAAACTCTATATTACTCGCTATCTATTATGAACGGCTTTCGAGTTGTCTCGGCCCGAGTCACCGTCGAGTTTCCTCTGTTTGTGGACTCGACTGCGAGTTATCGATTACAGAGTTCTCAGCGACGTTGATGGATCGACTAGACCATTCTGCTCTCGTAATATTTGCGCTTGGGACAAGTTATGAGTTAACTTTTTTATTACTGTCTTCACGGGTGCAATTTGTCGGTCAGTGCCGCGACCATAATAAATTCGGCTTATTGATCGGAGATAATAATAGAATTGGAACTATTGTTGGAGGTTTAAACTAACCCACATCCTCGCACTGTCTTACTAGAGCGGACATCATCATCACCCAGAAGACGTCCACTGCTGAACATAGGCCTCCCCCGCAGCGCCACACCGATCGACAATGTGCCACTTGCATGCAACGGCTGGCCACCACTTTCACAATTTTTTTTAGAAAACAGTTCTGTGACACCGCTCACTAAACTAAACCAATTTGACAGGACTAAAATGTTTGGCATCTCTTTTAATGTCAATATGTGAGAGTAGGATAGCTTTTTAGAGCTGTCAAACTTCGTTTAATTTAGAAAATGGTACAACAGAATCGACATCATTATATACTTACATACGCCCCAAAAACATTACCCTCCTTCTTCGGTAGTCGGGTAAAAATAAGAATGATTCGAGGTATTTTACTTCACATCAAGTTGAAACCATACTCTCAGTTTTGTTTACACAGTAAACATAGCAGAGAAACATTTCTATTACCGGTATTTGCTATAGATTTCAGACATTCGAGGCCACTATCAAGACAAATATTTCGTTTCTAGGAATTCTAGATATGTGCTCGTAGTTGTCATGTGGTATATGATTGTGTCAATATTGTAGCTAAGAGTATTTAGTATAACAAACTATACATTGTAAACTTTACATTTGCCGAAAAACAAAACTGTTTATCACGGCGCAACCATAATCACTAACTAGTGCTGGGATGTCCTGTAACCTGAAAGTCACATCACTAGAATTTCAGTGGTACGAAAAAGACATATATATCTTTCAGGGTTTGCAAGCTGAAGTAGCAAGGGGTAGGCCACATTTCTCGAAGAACCGAAAACCGATGGGCAAGAAAGGTTCTTGAGTAAAGTTGTGATCACAAACCGAAAGACGCAGCGTAGGTAGACCTCCCAAAAGGTGGACCGACGACTTCGTGAAAGTATTGAGCAAAAAACGGATGCCTTTCAGTGTGGCACTCTTAGGGGAGGCCTTTGTTCAGATGTGGACGTCTTCTGGCTAGAAATGATGATACATTAGATTGTAACTACTTACTTATAAAGTGTAGTGTACGATATTATTATTCAACTGAGTGTTAAGACTAGCCACTCCCGATAGTAAGCGTCACGGTTGACCATAATATTGCCATACAGCCATACATTACAGCGCCACTTAGAATGTTTACTCCAACAGTTTAAATCTCTTTATGCTCAGTAATTTCATCAAAAACACTGCTCTTTCATCCGTAACACAGTAGTATTTGAATACAGCTTGGCGGTTAAACAACTGGCTAAGAACTAAAGTGTGGTACTTCCACAGGCGGACTCAATAAGTTCTACTGTGTACCTATATCAGAGTAAGATCCATCGACGGAATCTCTTCAGGATTTGAGCTTTCCTAGACAAGCCCAGCCATTTTTCTCATGACTTATTTTCCGTGCGACAGTCAATATTAGCCCACATAACGTCGGTTTAGAATACCATTAAACTGTCACATTTACAGGTCTATGCTAAAAGTGTCACTTTTCATAACAATACGGAATTGGAGTTGAGTGGGACGATTTTAGGGTTCCGTAGATAACTAAGAACCCTTCTAGTTTCGACGTGTCTATCTGCCCGTCTATCCATCAGTCTATGTGTTGTCAGTCTTTCAATTCATAGACTATATTAAGGACTATAGCGCTGAAATTTGGTATAAAGATATAATTGTAATTGGTACCAGGGAAATTATGGCAAAGTAGTGAAATATTTTACATGAAAAGCGGTCGAGTGGATTGCATATCGTTGATAAATGATTCAAACGTAGTTATTAGGCTTGTAAAATATTTTTTCTAAATCACGTCCTATTTGGAACATGTTTTATGTAATTATTCATTTTATGTTTTGCTACTAATTGTCGTCTATATTTGCACCATTTTTTTTTCTAAAAAGTCATAGTAAACCCTCGGTCCAATTGATCCACAGCTCGGCTCTGCATGTGGATCTCTGTAAACCCACACGTGGATCCGTGGGTTCTTCTTTTTCCTCATAAATCCATAGGTGGATCGGTGGATATTTTTATTTCTTTTCAATCTACCTAAAAAAAGCACTAGAATGAGATGATTATGAAATTACTTGTGTAGTGGTCATAATTTAGTTAATGATAGATCTCGTTTTTATTATTTTTAGACACTGAATTGTTAGAAACACGAAAACCCGAAGGTATCCAATATAAATGCTTTTAATATCTACTTTTATTTTATTTAACTGGGTACATAACTGTAACATAAAAAAAACGTAGCACAAATTGTTTTATTTTTTGCTATAATTGTTATCTTTTTTTTTTTTTTAACGCTTATAAGTCTGCGTTTGACCACCAACTCGCCTGTATAAATTGTGTCAACTGTATCTTATTTACATGCTGTCCGCAGAGCTGAAAATGGACCTAGCCCTTTGCGCACTAAGTAATTGGTCTATAAAAATGACCATTTTTAATTTTTAACATTGCTACGGATCCCCATTCTGAGCATGTCACGACTCGTTTTTGACAGATCTTTTGAGTTATTTATTTGACATTGTATAAAAGTTATTTAACTGGAGTAAGCAGTTGTGAAACGGACCCGGGTACATGTCCTAAAAGTGCGACTAAGAACCACCGGAGGACGGGCAGCAGCGTCGTCTTATACCTAGTAAACAGTGAGCATTCTGCGATCCTCAAGCGTCAGACCGCCGCCACGCTTGGGGATTATGACAACTCACCCCTTTTCCAAGCTTTGTTCAACAGTGGACGACTTGGTTGATGATGAAGAAGTTGTGAAATAAAAGGCTTGCGGCTAATTTTTTAAATCGCTCGTATGATAATTATAATTCATATATTTTTATTTTGTTTTAATAAAACGACTTGCTGCCTTGCACGACAAGCAGTGCAAGCAGCAACAGCAGCAAGACGAGGTCGCGCGCGTGTCTCGCTGAGCATTCCTTGATAAAGGTCACCGAATGTGATCGAAACTATAGTCGGAATAACCGACTCAATTTAACGTGAGTATTCCCGTTTTATTAAAACAAAATGTATCAAAACCACGTCAGTTTTCATAGTAAAATATATTTATATATAATAATATGGTTATTTATTGTTATGGTTATTGTTAGCATTACTAGCCCTCCTGGCTTAGATGGTAGTGCGTTTGCCTTATGAGTCCCGGGTTGGTATTCGGAATAATCAGAATTTTGTTTTCTTTTTAGGCCTGAAGGCTTCTGACATGGCTTAGCAGTGGTAGTTTATATAATAAAAAATCGTGTCCTAAAATTTCACGTGTCCTACTCATGGCAGCGCTCAGCTGTAAATGCTACATGTTGGTTGCCTGTTGATCATCGGATGTCTTCAACCTACGAGCTTATAGTATTTTGGTGTGATAAGATGATATGAGTTTGACAAACTTAAGAGAAACCGGTGGCTAGTCTAGTCGCGCTAAGAGAATGAACAGAAAACGCTACAAAAGTAGAGAAACAAAAAGTATTAATTAATTTTAATGTCACGATTTTTTTTCTTAACAATTTAACGACTCTGAAGTCACGACTGAAATCTGAAAAAACTAGTAAGTATGAAAGAAGCGTAAATGTTAGCTAAAATTAACTAATCTTTCAAAGCCAGTACTTTATTAATAAAGAGGTGTCAATGAAAATAATTAAGAATTTAATGAATGAAAATAATTAATTTACGTTATTTTCTACTTTCGAGTTTATTATACACAAACGAGAATATGAAAGAGCAAATATTTATGAATAAACATGTATAAGCCCGAAGGCAACACTGTTATGGACTAGATTTGAATACAAAATATTAATTATAATTTATAATTAGAGATGGATCCTCTATTGACTTTCGCGATTATTGCTTTTAAAATCTAATTTATAATATTAGCTTTTTATTAAAAACAATCTAAAAACGTGGTTATATTTACTTTCAAGGCTAATTCGTGTTTTCAAAATCGTTGTTTGCATCTCAATTTATATTGCATTCGTTTTCTTAGGGAATAAAAAAATGAAATACAAGAAGTAAAGCAAAAAAAAAAAACACAACAAAATAGTCAACAAAAAACCTAGAACTTGGTTGCTTATTTTCATACGCTTGGATCAGTCAAAATATGATGCAACGTGAAAGTGAGTGAGAGAGAGAGATAGAGAGAGAGAGAGACCGGGTGAACAAAATAAATGAGACGATTGTTAAGGCTATCATAAAGTTATAATCGATGCGCATGAACATGCTTATTAAATGTAAAAATATGGGTTACTAAGAGTGTCCTAACTAATATTATAATTAAGAGGAATATAGCCGCAGTCGTATCAGGACCAATAAAGCTTCGAGTTATATAAATGAAAACTTTATATAATATAATACATTCGTCTTGAGGGAAACACTTCGCTTGCATGATTCAGAACTCCCTAAACTACAACTGTCAGTCCATACAAAATATTAAAAAAAACACAAAAATCGATCAACGCCATCTAGCGAACTATAACAAGTAACTATGCCTCTCTGTCTGGATGCTTGCTACGCTATCACGGCTAAACGGCTGAACGGATCTTAATAAAATTTGATAAGGAGTTACTGCATATCACAAAGACGGACGTAGGATACTTTTTTCATGACCACGCGAACGAAGTCACGGGTAACAACTAGTGAACCATAATTATGCTATAAGAAAGTTTAAAAGTTTTGAATGCGGTATACAGAATCATTGAAAAACAAATTATTAAAAGTTACGGAACTTAAGTTGTTAAGTATGATGTAGGGATGCTGCCTGCGCGAGGTTATTAGTAGTTACAAGTATCGGGTTCTTATCCCAACAATGAGGAAAACATAGTGAGGAACCAATAGCTTTGGTGGTCTTACTTTTAGTACTCAAATGTACCTACCATCTTCAAGTTGAAAAAGGCAGCTAAAAAGTCAACAACAACCATTTTCACTCTGTAAATGTCTCAACAGTATATTTCTCTTCTTTAGATCAATAAAATGATCAAACAAACATTTTTTTTCCGATGGCCACTGTCATCGGGGTCAAGTGTGGTAGCTAGGGTTTTTGGATAAAGCAAACTGACATGGCTTTAGACACAGTAGAATTGATACGAGAAGATGACGTCTTTGGAACTACTACACGTAAATAATAATAGATACAAAAACACTTCATTGATCATAGTTAGTTTTGTGTGCTATTTTGTCATTGTTTTTCCTACTTTTGCTATAATCCAACACAATCTATACCAATATTATAAAGACGAAAGATTTGATTCTTTGTTTGTTTGCATTGAATAGGCTTCGAAACTACTGAACCGATTTGAAAAATTCTTTCGCTGTTGGGAAGGTACACTATCCCCGGGTGACATAGGCTATATTATATTTTCAAAAAAAATAAGGATCCTTACTAAAACTCCAATAATGTAACCCAAGATGTAAAAAAAATACCTAAAATATTCTTTACATCGCGTGCGCAGCAAAAACTATTGATGATAGAATAAATTAATATACTACGACTTTTCAGAACACCTATACCAATATTATAAAGAGGAAAGAAAGATTTGATTGTTTGTTTGTTTGCATTGAATAGGCTCCGAAACTACTGAACAGATTTGAAAAATTCTTTCGCTGTTGGGTAGCTTTTTCGCCTTTTTTATAATTTTCCTTTTATTAGTTACCTGACACAAATAGAAGGGTTTTAATTTTTTGTTAAATACCCGTACAAAGCCGGGGCGGGCTGTTAGTATTTAATAATATTATGATTTAGTGCATACTATCCGGCGGAGGATATTGCTACGCCATAACACAGGTTTATTCCTAGCTTGGGTAACAATGCTTATCAACCTTGTTTATTATCTATAGGACTAAGCGATGATTACTGTATTGATATTTAACGTTACCATTTATTAAATTTTCCTTTCATTTAATTCGAATGTTTTTTTTAATCTCCCTTTTTTTTTGTTGTTTCCGACAGAAAACTTGATGTAATAAATATCACGATGTATTAATATCTAATATTATAAATGTGACATGTGTGTCGCAAGTAAGTAAGAGCGTTTATTCCCGTTCAACTCCGTAACGGCTGAACGGATTTGAACGAGATTTAGTATGGAGGTAGCTTATACCTTGGATTAATACCGCAGGACGCATTTAGTATAATAATAAAATTTATAAATAAAAAAATTGGTTTGAACCTCATAATTACATGAAGCACGTTCGTGGACTGCCATCTTGTGCGGGCTATGCCGTGTAATTTCTAGAGCACGTACTAAGGATGGTTACTTACATTCACTCTACTGCAGTAGTTTCACTATGACCATCACTTCCCAGCGTTCCGTCAACGCCCAAACAAATATTGTTCTATCGAGAAAACAGGTCCACGTTAAAATAATGTTTGTCACTTCTGGGATGTACCAAGAAGCGACAAATATAATTATATAGTCTTTGCAATGATGCTCCTATAAGACGTGAAGCTTATTAGACTATTACATGAATCTTGAGAAAAAAACTTGTAAACAATTAATGTATGTTTGTATGTAGGTCACAGATTTAACTTTGGGGTAGCTGTAAACATAGACAAAAAACATATAGAAACTATGTCACTATGTCTAAATGTCTATCTTGTGTTTAAATTTCAATCAGCTCATAGAAAAGTAATTTAATGTTTCTTATCAAGACTTAGCCACCCTAAAACAATTTTATTTATATACCTCGATTCAGCCATAGTTTTAACATTCCTAAGTCCTGCGAAACATTAAATTGTGTGTTCAAATCGCGAAAGTTCATAGAAAAGTATCAAACGAATCAACTAAGCTCAGTAACAACTGTCCCTTCGAGGTTCCTACTGCACACTACTCTATGCTGATGCGGTGGCAGTTTAAGACGGCGCTACACTAATGCGCTTTCACGGTGCATAGCTTACTACATGACAGGGGAATTAATCCTTTGGTAGTGTACACTTGTAACCTTGTAAGTAGCTGTAATTTATGGAACTGATTACGGAATTTCTGTCAGGTGTTAGCTGGTTCTACGATTGAGGCAAGAAAAAATAAACAATAATACCTAGACTATTAAGCGCTTAAGGTTTCTAAAGTTCTAGAGATTTCCCGTTTTGCTTAGTAACGTTTAAAAAAAACTGACAATTTTAAGGTGACGGTGACGAAACGAGCATAACGCTTGCCCGTAAAAAGTCAGTGCCACTCAGGATTTAAAAATCAAATCAGTTAAACAAATCACGATGTCTTCACGTTGTATTTGCAATGTAGGATAAATTTAGTGATATAGGTTCGTGTTTAAAAAATCCTGTGTAGTAAATAAAATGGCTGCGGCATTTTATCGCTCGGGAAATGGATTCGGGTGCTTTAATTGAAATTATCATTAAAAGTTTTATTGTTTAGATAAAGATTCAGTGTTCGGTTGGAGAGTTGTTTTAATTGCTGTTTGTTTGATGGTGGATGATTTTTTAATTTTACTAGCTACGCTGTCTAGAACTCGTGCTTTACGCTTTTTACGATGTGATAGGTGTATGAAGAAGTACATAGCACATCTATCTCACTCGCACATTTGATAATATTGTCGATACAGCGTTTATTTCCAAAAACTATGTTGTATCTGTTCATTACACTTATCAAACTATTATAATTGTTTTGTTTTAATGAAACGGGAATACTCACGTTAAATTCAGTCGGTTATTCTGACTGTAGTTTCGATCACATTCGAATATCTTATTCATAATATATTGTGTATTTATTTTGAAAGCCTTTAAGGATCATTCTTTTGGCTTTAAGACTAATTCTCGCAGTTTATGATTTTTTTATGTATAAAATTTGCAGAGATTTATAAATATATCATTTAATGTCTTTAGGATACCATTTCCTATGTTTTAAAGCCAATTTCATATTATTTATTAAGACGAAGGTGAAGAAAAAAATATATCGAAAAAAACGTTTTTCCTTTTGCCAAAATAAACATTTAAAGTAATTTTTAAGTAAGATATACGATGTGTGTTTTTCTTTTTCTTTGTCAATTTTAAATAAAAAATGTTGATAAAGAACGTACGAGATAGCAAGAATCAGCGGCCCTGAAAAGAGATGGAAGCTTAGGCTTGCATTGCACACAAGAAAACCTAGGATAAACTAAAATGTAATTTACAATATGCTATTTATAGACGAGAGCGTGCGACGATGACGATCAAAATTACCACTTACGGCGAGGTCCAATCAAAAAACAACAAAAAGTAGCATTTTTCAGCGCTTTGTTCGAAGTGACGATATTACTTAATCATGTGCAAAAAATACTGCATATAGAAAATAAAACTGAAATTACGTTTAACCGAATAAAATTTCGTAAATCTGTCTTAGTTACAAAATAAAAATCTCAAAACCCCCTGAAAAATCCTTCTGAACTCAAATGCTCTGAATTTTCAGCGGTAACTACAACTTTTCTTTTACAAATTAAATACTCAGGCTAATGGCTTATACGGCGAACCAGGTAGTTTTTTTTATTTGATATGTATATTTCCGATAATCGGCAAAAAAGCAATGAAAAACTACAATTTAGTGTTTTCTGATCAAGTATGATAAACGATTTACAACTTTAAGCCATAGAACTTTGAGCGGGACAATACTCATTTCAAATCACGATCAGTCCTCGCCTTAAGTTTTCTTCTTTCTCTCTGTTGCTTTTATCAGCCAATTTGCTTGGAAAATTTTCTAGCTGATCTGACAGCGGATTTAATCAGTCAGCTATCAGGATCCTTGTATTATAAAGTAATTTCTAACTAATATTATAATTCAGAGAAACATAGCCGCAGTCCAATAAAGCTTCGAGGTATAAACGAATAAAACTTCGCTTGCGCGTTTCAGCACTCCCTACATTACAACTGTCAATCCATACAAAACGTGAAAAACTGCACAAAAATGGAACAACGCTATCTAGCGAACTATAGGAAGTAACTTTGACTCTCTGTCTAGATGTTTGTTGCGTTATCACGGCTAAGCGCCTGAACAGATGTTGATAAAGTTTGGTAAAAAGTTATACATATACTTTTTTTATGTCCACGCAAACGAAGTCGCGGGTAGCAACTAAAAGTTTATAAATCGAGTTACGCATTATGATCAGAAAACATTTTTAAGTATGTCCTAGGTTTAACCGAGTAACCTGTAGGACTAACCCCCGAATACTGAAACGTTTGTTAACTATGACAACAGATTAATTCTAATGCTGACTTTGTCTGGCACTAAGCAAATGACAAAGGCAGCAACAGACTTAATCCGTCGTCAAAGTTAACAAACGTTTCAATATTCGGGTATAAGTCAAGTCACACGTGCCCTGAACGTGTAGCTAAATATTCTAATTAGGAACAAACACAGACAATTCGCAAACAACCCCGTCTGGCTAGCTGACAAATAACAATGTTTTTAACAAGTTATTTATTTAAAGTAGATTATTTTGTCAGCATTGTATTATCATTACAGAGGAATTAGACAAAATTAGAAAGACAAGTAGAGCGTCCGACCATTAACTGCATTTCATCGCAAATACTGAACGACCTATCTTAAAGTTTGTTTTAATTAAATTCACAAAAACAAGAGTAACACGCTCATTGACGGTTTCATACTTGTTTGACAATTTTAACGTTTTTGGATTTTTTTATTATAAAACATAAATAACATATTAATTTTAAAATAGTTTAATTTTTTTTTGTCACCTTTGAAACTTCAGCCGTAATTAATTCAGATTTTTCTGCTGGCAACTTCAAAGTGGAGATGAGGAAGTAATAATTTTTTTTGGAAATTACGAAATACGTAATAGAAACAAAGAAATACATTTTTGGGAGCTGTCAGATTCATACACACTTGGAAATTAGACCGAATTAATGTTTTTGGGGTCCATGTAAATATGAGAGTATGTAATGATTTATTAGTAACTAGCTGAGCCCTGCGGTTTCACCGGCTATTTTATAGAAACAAAATAGCATGTAAGCTAGCTCCATATCAAATTTCATTCAAATCCGTTCAACCTTTACAGAGTTGAACGAGAACAAACACACTTACCGCGGGATTATGAAATGCTTTGTAACTTTGACAACAGAATAATTCTAATGGTGCCTTTGTCTGGCACTAAGCAAATGACGAAGGCAGCAATAGACTTAATCTGTTGTCAAAGTTAACAAACGTTCCAGAATCCCGAGTTTACAAATACTTCCTACTTACACAATTACAAACTTTCGCATTTATAATATTAGTGTGATAAGTATCTAATTATGTTTGTGTGTTCCTATAGTACCTCTTGTGGTTTAAACGGGCTAACTATTTTTGACAGTTGGGATGTCGTGGATTCCTCGTTTTGTCCAGTGACGTAGGCTGTTTAGTAATTGGGTATTTAGTTTTTCTATGATTGATAATGGCGTCGATTCCACTTAAACTCGCTAAACGAAACTTAGTACTATCGCTGTCTTTTACTAATAGAAACTCAAGAAAAAGAAAAAGATAGTGATGTCAAACGAGTTTACCGATTTGTGCCGCGAAATAACGTACGCTAGCTTCGGTCTTGTCAAAGCTTGTACGGAGAACTAAGATCTGACTATGTATTAAATTAAAAGTAGTCAGACGATAACTTGAAACCCGTTATTAGATCTACATGTAATCTAATAGGCAAGTAGTTAATTTCAATGTTTTTATGTTTGAATATGAAAACAATCAGTCCAGGAAATCTGAAGTTGTAGGAGTCATAGTTCGATACGAAGTAGTGACTACTAGTAAAGAAATAAATGACTGTACTCTATACCTATTGCAAAGCTTTGGTTTCAAATTGCTATAATATATTATTATTGTTTCCATGTTTCAAACTTATCAAAGCAGTGATCAATGTATCCGACTATTTTAAATTAATCCAACTTCAGTACCAATCTGCTAAATGCTGGGTTTTATTTGAGCGACGCAAATGGAAGGCCGATTGGTTTTGAATAACATAGTATTACGTATTTAAAATAGTACAAATTACTCGTACAAATAAAATGAAGAGTTATTGCTCACGTTTCAAAGCGCTAGGTTGTCCTATTAGGTATTATTTTACTGGGTACATGTAAATATTAGGCTGTAGGTTATTCTAGGAATAGCCCAGTCAAGTTACGGGATATGGTTTATATGGAGGACCCAGACATAACCGGACAGACACCTCGGTATGAGACTTTGGTAGTAGGTACCACACACCACAATACCAGGTTGTTGATCTTAACTATCCGATCTAATGACAACTTTACTAATAAGACAAAATGTGATTAGTAGAACGAACTAGGTACCAACTTACTCAAATACTAACACCAAATAATCTACCCAAATAAACTTCTTTCATTAACAAATATCGCCGACTCAAACTTTAAAACTTCATCAAATCAAGAACTACCCAAGCCTTTATTATGCATACTTGCATTTTAAAATTCATTCCTCTCTTTGATTAAAATTGGCCGGTCTTACACTCCTCCTTTTCTACCCTGAAACATTGGAGCGAGACAAAACCAAGCGCAAGGATGGAATTTCTATAAGTTGAAACTTTTATTTGCCTTTAAAATAGAAGTGCCAACTCTTTGTAGAAAACTTAGGGGAGTCGGAACGGAAAAAAACTTGGGAATGAACTGAGGGGTTAATTGCTAGTTTAACGAGAATCGAGGACAGCCGACTCTTACTCCGCCTTTTGTTTGTAATGGAGATTAATTTTGTGATCATTACATCCTTTATTACACCATTTGATAGGCTGTTCTTCATCTGTGGAATACTTCTACAACAATCGCGTTTCGTCTGTTCTTATCACTCTTATATGTGTTTTAATTTAATGGTAGTGGCACGAGACAGAAATAGAATTTACATATTTTTTTAATTTCCTTAATTTAATCACTATAATTATGTAATTATAAATAACTTGTTATGAGCATGTCGGGCCAAGCTTAGTAGGGTTCCGTAGGTGCGTAGGTCGTTTGAAGTATTTTTCAGTTTTTCCGCTTATCTCAAAATTCATTATCACATGTTACTCGAAATAATAATAGAAGAAAGTTTTTACTAAGATCTATCAACACGGAAGCTAACATGTTTCTGATATGCAGTTTAGACATAGCAGGGGGGAGGGTACATTGCTAGCAACTTTGTCGGTCAATTTTTTGCAAGCGGTACATATGATAAAAAATGGTGTAGAAAACCTATACTTCATTTTAATAAAATCCTATTCAGTGACACTCCACTTGTAGGGGACAGCCGAAACTTTTTTTTATCCCCACTTTTACTTCTTTTTACATGTATGTCATGAACCCCATGAATAGTAATTATAATATTTTGATTCTTTCAAAATTGATAACTTTAAAAGAACTTTTCAATGACACCCCATATGATGAGGTACAGCGTTTTTTTTTGTCCACTCTTTACATGAATGGAAGAATCCCTTATTATACAATAAATAGTGTTTTTATTTTTGGAAACTGGAAGTCTATAGTTGTAATTTTTTTTATTTATAACTTTGGAATTTATTATGCTGTAAAAGATTCAGGCAGACAGACGTAATGAACGTGTAAGGGTTCCTTGTGGTACTACGGAACCCTATCCCCTTTGTTGAGTAGAGGGTTATCTGCACAAGATATCTTGTTGCTTTGGTTGCAATTTTTTAGATTAAAAGTCGTTCGTCAAACTAAATATATTAAAACGGATATGTCATTAGGATATTTTCTGATATAGATAGTTACACTATAGTTTGTGAAAATTCACGCTATCTATAAAAACTTACTAATATGTTAGCCTTAGCATAATTTCAAGCTTCATAGCGTTAAATTATCTTAAAACGAAGACGAAAATAAAGATCCCATTGCGTTTTACACAGATAGCTGAAATGATATCGTCTACGGTGGCGGGCGCTAAACTTTTACGATGGCAGCTAATTATTATACCGGTTATCAACACAATACCAGAGCTTTTGAGGAAAATTATATTTTTGTGGGACAATAAACGACGACCTCGGGCTCTAAAAAAGAAAAAAATAGGTAGGAAAATAATTTGAAGTGTGAAAGCGTATTTTAAATGAAACTTAGTAGGAAAGATAGAATCATCATCATCATCAGCCAGAAGACGTCCACTGCTGAACATCGCGAATTTCACAATGTCGTCGGTCGACCTATTGGGAGGCCTGCCTACGCTGCTTCTGCCAGTTCGTGGTCGCCACTCAAGAACCTTTTTTCTCCATCGGTGTCTCTGAGTGATGTGGCCTGCCCATTGCCACTTCAGCTTGCAAACTCTGACAGCTATACCGGTGACTTGGGTTCTTCGGCGAATATCCTCGTTCCGGATTCTATCGCGCAAAGAAACTTAGAGCATAGCTCTCTCCATTACCCGCTTTGTGACTCTGTTCTTCAGGCACAGCGGAAAGAAGGAATATGAAAATAGTACTGCAAATTTTAAGAAAAAAAAAACAGCGTTTTCTTAAGCTTTTGGCGGTCGAGTTATTTGCCAAAAAGTACCTATGGATATAGAAAAAAATAGAACAACAAAAACAAATGACAAAATGATGTTATCCGATCTGAGAAAACAAACAATAAAAAAAAAAAAGTGATCTTCTCGTATTTTTTTTTAAGTTTAAAATAGTTTTTCTTATGCTACCGTGTGCGTTAGGATACAGAAAAACTTATTTAGTCAGACAATTGAAAAATTAAGCACAGTTTCCTCATTTGATATCAAAACGATATTTTGGAATTGGACTGAATAAGAATCAGATAAAATTTAAAAACAACTCATGGTACGAACTTAGAAACTAATCCAAACCGAAGACTTATTAAACAACACTTCCCCCAGATTAATTCGTCAACGTTTCTATCCCACTTCTGATGTCAGATCAAATATTGTTAATAAAGATACCCGGATCGTCTTAATCTCAGAGGGCACGATCCGGAAATTAAAATATTCATCGTTCAAAGGCGCTGGAATACAACACGTCTTACATTTTCCAACATTATCCATACCATTGGTATGGTAATGTATTAAAAGGTTTTCAACCCTTTGTTTGTTTTTAAACCTGTGATCTTTCGGTGTGATCTTACTTCTACTTAGCGTATTTACTTTTATCTTATTGACGTTGTTCTTGAAGTTTTTTATCTTGTCGAGAATGCTGTTTGGTCGAAATAAGAGCATGTTGTTGGTAAGTAGACTTTATTATTTAACACAACTACAAGTGGTTGCTAAACAGCTAACAATACTTTATACTGGATATTTGATAAGATGACGCACGTATTCTAGGATCACGCTCTCGCTAAGGAGATTGATATTGACCTATTCAATACGTCAGCATTTAAATTGAAGCAGCTTTGTAACTCTAATTATTTCGGTATATCCTGGCATGGTCGTTAACTTTTTCGACCTCAAAAATAAATGTAATGTATAAATTTGGCAAACTTAATTATCTCCTTATTTATTCTTTACCTATGTGCGAGTCCCGTTTTCTACAACAATGTTTTCTATTCTTCTTATTATCTGTGAAAACTTTTAACTGGCCTTCTATTCTTAAATAACTTAACTAATGATGTACCTAGCTGTAAGTTTTCTTAAGTTTTATTTTTTATTGAAATAAAAAAATATATTTGTTAGAGATGCACACACGAACAGCATATCGCCTTACTAGCGGTAAGTGTTACTCAGTCAAACACAGAATTTTGAACTACAACAATTAAAACCCTGCGTAGCAATGCACTACGCTCGTCGTTACCAGAGTCATTAGATGTTAAAACCTCTTTATGCTAAAAAGTGCCTGCTTATTCTAGATTTAAAGACATACATAATATATTGTACTTTTCGTGAAACAAAGACTCTTGGAAAGAGTAACCTACTTTTCCACACCCACACCCATCGCCTAATAGCAATTATGGAGATAGTACCCTTTGTAAATATTCTTAGTTTGCATTCCAGGTTTGCCACGTGGCCTTCAGTCATTATTACCAAAACCTGCACTAAACGGAAGTCTTTTTAGTATTATTTTAACTTCGAAAAGAACCTTGAATTCGTCAGGCCGACAATCATGCTCATCCGAAAGCCAAGCAATCGCAAGTGGCTCTCCAGGACACAAACAGAGATTCTAATATTTACTTAGGCAGGACCCGGGGATGGACAAAGATTAATAAATCAGAAGTGCTAGTTAGGATGAATCTTAAACTATACAGAAAAGGCGAACGAAAAAACTGACATAACATGACGAAAATGGGAATATGTTTATTAATAAAAAAAAAAAACTTTCAGATGATTATTATAGCATCCAGCAATATTGTTGGCAACTGGTGTTGACAGTAGAGTACCTAAATATTATTGAGTAGCTACTACTCAATAATATTTACCTATACATTCCTAATGCTTCAACTTTATAACCCGAAATATAATCTAGACAGCTTCAAACGAAAGGTGAATTGAGTTCTCAAAGGTAGGCAACGCACCGATAACGCCCCTGGTATGGGGGTTTTCATAGGCGGCGGTAACAACTTACCATCATGAGGCACGTCGCTTGTTTGCCACCAGTGACACACAAAAAAAACTTGCACATCACTTTTTTTTTTTTTAAATCTTGGCTAGTACCCTTATTAACACCATAATACATAAGCACAAGTTAAAACATACAACTAAGCCTTCTACAGAAAATGAACAGTTGGATAACTCGAAGACCATTGAGTGTCTCATGATAATCTAAATGCTCAATATTGCCAGTTAGCAGCGTACCCAGCATGCTAGCGGCTTGGATTTATCTGTTCCATTAATGACATCGCTAGTGACCAACAAAATACGTCGTTCGTTCTAAAAATCCACGAAACTATCCTCATGGCGCTGGCGGAAGGAAAATTGTAAATGAGGATGATACAGGACTAGAACTGATGCCGAGCCAAAGAAAAGTGCTTTACTCAGCAGAGGTAGATAGACAATAAACTGGTTTGAATCTCTATTGTCCATTAGAATACCTTCGACAAGTCAATTTACATAATTACATATATTAGGAATATAATTTGATGGCGTCGTAGAACTGTCCCATCTTTCCTTATCTACTCTTTGTCCTAGAGCAAGCAGAGTCGATCTGTAGACGTGATACGTCACACACTCGTTTATCCGAACAAACACGTGCTAAGTGGCCAGTATTTGGTAGCGTGGGAAGTAATCATGTAGATCGGTCAGGGGAAGTTTAAGGAAGAAGAGCTGGTGATTATAAGGATGGAACTGAAGATAAACTACAAGTTTCTACAACAGTTTAAAAGCCAGCAATGCATTGCGCTCGTCATTCTGAGATATTAGATGGATGCGTGTTTCGTTTCGCTCACCGCTGAAATTAAAATTTTCTTAAATTTTTTGTCCATTACAGCTTAATTACTCATCGTGGATTTATTGGAACGCCAATAAATAAGTTGTTTTCAGAAACTACGGGTTAAAATAATATTGGTTTAGCTACAAATCCCAATAAGCTGATTTTCATCTTGTTTTTGGTTTAGTGAGAAATGTACTTATACTAGCTTTTAACTTAACCTTCGATGAGAAGCTGTAATTGATAA
This sequence comes from Apocheima hispidaria, assembly GCA_947579745.1. Classification (NCBI taxonomy): domain Eukaryota; kingdom Metazoa; phylum Arthropoda; class Insecta; order Lepidoptera; family Geometridae; genus Apocheima; species Apocheima hispidaria. Next base: position 12,970,038 of record OX388164.1, on the reverse strand, counting down.
AAACGCAAGAAAATTTTAATTTCTCGCACTGAATAAAACGTTGCAAATTATAAAAAATAAAACGTTGTTAAATCTGTTTGGAAAATAAGATGTTACAACTTAATTATGTGTCCAAGCATGTTTCTCCTCAAAGAGGCATGTAGGTATTTTCTATAAAATGTTATACTGTTTAAAGAAAATAATATAATAGCGAGCGAATTTTTTGTTTCGCCAATTTCAAAAGAACAATAAACCCTACATATGGAATTCTCGACAAAACTCACAATCTTCACATCGAGTTCGAATCAAACACACACTCCAACTGGAGCGCTCCGGGATTCTTTTATTTTACTTCAAATCTACCCGCATTTCATTTTGCAAACTTCCGTTACCGCTTTCGCTCGTTGAACCTATAGGTTGATAATCCTGTGTGATAAAAACGAAAAAACGTAGTTTTTCACAAGTACCCACCACTTACTACTAGCGACGAAAAAGGAGGACTATGAATTTGGCTGTCTATGTATTTATGTAAGTATGTTCATATGTTATCTAATCCCCTAAGCCGTTTATCAGATTTTGACAAGATAGGTGTCTATCGATGATCCTTCATACTCAGCGTGTCATAGGGTGTACGGAGTTATACTAAATCCAATATGGCGGATTTAAAAAAATTATTTATAAACTCAAAATAATAATTGAGGTAGAAATATCGTCTTTGGTTTCAAAATAAAGGGCTTCATGATGAAATTCCAAATCTATAAAAAAAAATGTATCAATATATGTATGAGCAGCTTATATATATGAATTCAGGAGCCTATTTTCAGGTTTCGTTGTTCCCTCGTATCTCCAAAACAACTAATCAGATTATAGCAAAGTGGGCGTTTATCTAAGCGTCTTAACACTGCGAGTGTTATAAGATATATTACGTCACAATAAATTTAATATCATGGCGGACTTTATCACCTAACTTCGCTGATAGAAACATTCTATGAGCGAACGAACTTACCTGTAGTGAAGTTTGATCTCAGTTATCGTGTCTTCGTCAAAGACGTTTCCTAAACATTTTACTATGTGTGTCTAACCAAACACTATGTAGCAAATTGTATAGGATATCTTGGAAACGAAGACAAGATAAATCATAAAACTGGGACAAATATGTCAAGTTTATTATCTGAAGACAGAACTTAATAAGTGCATTCCAAATATTTATAATTTGTCCATAAATATACAACAAACACAATATTACAAGATTAAAATAGTTTTGAAACAAACTGAATAATATAGGTACAATGATACCCATATTATGGCATGGTCCATCTAATGAACACAATATTTTTCCAATGAGTTTTAAAGTCACTTTTATCCGTAGTTTAATGTTTTATGAAATATATTGGCATGAGACTACGGTTAAAGGGACTTTAAAAAAATATTGGATAAATATTGTGTACACTAGATGGATCATGCCATTTTGTTGAATTTCGAATAATATTTACTTGTTTCAACTTTTAGTTATGCGGGTTTTATGAACTATTTAGTTAGTTTATTTTATTTATTTCTATTTATTTAGTTAGTTAGTTTATGAACTATTTTATTATCATAATGCAATGAACAAACCGAATATATTCTTGTTTTGGGATTTAGAACGCCAGCATGTAATGGCCATTTGCAGCGTTCTTACGAAAGTCAAGTCGAGTTTTAGAAAAGCGAATTTATGAAACGATGACTTTATCTATTGGTAATGAGAAATATCTCGGTCAATTTCACTTTTATGGCATTTTTAATATGAGATAATGAATGAGATAATCGCGATCGCACAAGAATAAAGACAGTGGGCAACGACGAAGTAAAAATGTGTCCTCTTCTGTGCCTACGACACTTAATTTCAAATAAACAAATGAAAGTAACAATTTAAATTGCAGAAACCAGAGAAATGTGTGCCAAAGTCAATCATCACATTATACGAAATCATTGACATAGATAAAAATGTATACTAGATTATTGAGCAACACGGTACCGGCCCGAACGGCGGAGTTCTGTGTTGCTCAATGTACGAAATATAATTACCGTGCCATACGACATAAATGATAGCGCTCAATAGTGAAGGTTTCATCGTCCCACACACAGAAAGGCGGACCGATTTCTGTAAAACTTGCCTTATCCGATCTATATGTTATTGCTGAAAATAAATAGCACATTTGAAAATCGTTTCTCGATTCACGTCGCTTCGCGTCGCTCCACAAGTCAGTACCCAACTCACCTCTCCCTTACTTCGACAATGCTCTCCAAGTTTTTAAGAGCTTCTGCTGCCGATAATTGCTGCAATCCAGATAATGACGCAGAATGTTTTGTGCAGCTCGCTGAGTGTTGTCGATTTTGTGTATTTATTGCTGTTTCGAGTTTGGAACTTGTGGGACGAAAAGTTGTCCAGAAATCCTCTGCTGAACAATATTGTTAAAATTATATCGTTTGATGTTATGGTGTGCACGAGTAAGTTTTGTGTTTTTTTTAATGTTTATTTTGTAGAGATAAGTAATCACAGCGCTCTCTTTTCTTTGCCTCTGTTATGCTTGTGTTACAAAGTAAATTTTATATATTATGAAGGAACACAATTTTATTGTGTCGTAGATAATAGTTTTTTTTTTTTATGTAGTACGCGTGCCTAAAAAGTATCTCTTCCATTTTTACTTGAACAAACCCGGATTGTACGTGTACCGTAGTGTCTGCATATTTTTTTAACGTAAAGTTTTTAACATTTTAAAAACTAAGAACCGCTAAGATGTTTTTGGACAAAGAAATATTGATACAGAAATGAATAACATAAATTCATTATACCTATTGTAACAAAACGTTGAACAAGCTTCTTTTCTCTGTATTTATTTTTTATTTATTTTTTATTACACCCAACTCAAATTACAATCTATACAAAGCAAGACATCTAGGATAAAGACAGTTCTAGATCGTAATTCAAAACTTGTGTACACAGAAAAACCAACTGAAAAGACGTTGAGCGAAGTTAATGCTCAATATACACAAACATAATTTATATAAAACAAAATTGTACATAATCGCTTTATGGCTCATTAACTAAGTATTACGAATTCGAATAACCAGAAAACCCTGTTTCTAATAATAATCTGCCGTACTTACGTACCAAGTAACAGCGTATTATATACTTAGTGTTCGGTTACTCGGTAAGGCTACGGACAGATTCTAGGATTGTAACAACTTTTACTATGGGTTCAACGCTGAAATCAGGAAAAAAACAGCTGTTCCAAAGAAACGTGTCATCCACCCTTGACAAAATTTAATGGAACTTATAAATTGTTAAGTCAATTTTTATAGGCCTAGTACCTAGACCAGGGACCGTACCATGAACGCTTAATTGCGGGAAAGAGTAGGCTCAGATGCCGACGCTGCGCGACCGTGAATCGTATTGCGAGACGACAAAATTCGCATTCGCACAGGGTCAGGATCTGAGCGTATTCTGTCCCGCAATAAGCGTTCAGGGTACGGCCCCTCATATCAAAATATTTAGGGCACTTGTGAAGGCTTCTGACAAACAACCTGGAGATACAATTTGAAATGTCGTCGGAACAAGGGTCTTCCGTCCGAAAACAGTAAAAATATATAATTATTAAATGCAATAACTATAATATTGTAGCTTTGCGACACCATTACATACAGGGTCCATGCACACATAATAGTAGCATTTCAAATATAGACTATTATACTACTTACTTGGTGCAATAAAATACTGAATTTTACTATGAAAACTGACGTGGTATTGATACATTTTGTTTTTAATAAAACGGGAATACTCACGCTTTATTGAGTCGGTTATTCCGACTATAGTTTGCAAGGCAAGGCAAGGCAAGTTTGTTGAGACAAAACGAGGTCGCGCGCGTGTCTCGCTTAGCGTTCCTTGATAAAAGTCACCGAATGTGATAGAAACTATAGTCGGAATAACTGACTCAATTTAATGTGAGTATTCCAGTTTTACTAAAACAAAATGTATCAAAATCACGTCAGTTATGAACACTATTCATAATTATAAGTACTGAATAATTGTGAGTTCTAGAACACGTTGGTCGTCTAACCGAACACCCAGGAGCTTGTTATTCATACAAAGCGTTCACATAACTGTTCGACAAAAAGCTAATAATCTCTAGTTATTGAGGTCGCCACGCCTCGTATAATTTATTTAGGTACGCCTCGTTACGTCCTATTATGGGAAACAAATATAATTTTACAAATCATTGCGCTTTTGAAATAGGAATCAGCGCACTTAGTTTGCTGGAACTTAGTCTGCAGCTGACGTTACTTTGCGGAATTTCATTTTCAATTCTTTGTCTTTCCGCGGCAATTGCAATTTCTCATGTACACTGCAACTTTACTGTGAGTGTCCACACAAAAAGTCCAAAAAAGTACATGCTACAAATTATTAATTACATCATGAACGGTTTTTTTTGTAGTGTAGGGCTCTCTTGCAGAGTCCGCCTGGGGAAGTACCACACCTTTGCCAGTTATTCAACCGCCAAGCAGTAGTGTGCAAGCATTACTGTGTTCCGGATTGAAGGGCAATGTTACCAGCGTAATGACTGGGCATACAGAGATTTAACATCTAACATCTCAGGGTGACGAGCGCAGTGCATTGCAGCGCATAGTTTTGAACTGTTGAAATTCAAAATTGTGGGTGGCACTGAACTGTTATGGGCAAGCGTGACGCTTAACATCAGGTGAGCGACTTGCTCGTCTAGTCACAAAGTAACATTAAAAAAAAAAAAAAAAAACTCAAAATATCATCGGACAAAAATATTCAAGGTTAGAAGCAAAGGGTATGCTAAGCCGAAGAGGGCTCATAGTACTCATCATTATGAACAACTTTTACTATGAGACCAACCTTGAAATCGCGAAAAAAAATCAGCTGTTCCATAGAAAACTGTCAATGACAGTCGACGAAATGTATGAAACAGCTGATATTTTTTTCGCGATTTCAGGGTTGATCCCATATTAAAAGTTGTTAACGATGAGTACTATGACCCCTTTTCGGTTTAGCATGCCCTTTCTTTATAACCCTGTATACTTACAAACATAAATGACGATTATGAGGATCCGATCAAAATTTCGAAAGGTATTGTCGGACAAATATAGTTACACACATACAAGTCGAATTGTTTCCGTAGACTCTGCGATACCTTTGCTTCGCTCGGACAATAAACGAGCAGGTCAATGCTTGGGTCAAACTTGAACACACACAAGTGCGTTTGTGTGTCTAATCATTGTTGAAATACAATATAGGATCTAATCGCAGTTAGATTGTTTCGAGTTCGGACGACGCGCGTCGGGCGCCCTGATGAGGTAACGATTGAATTTATAAGTAGTTTATTTACAAAAGTTTCTTTTTGTTTATGGAAAAGTAAGTATTTATTGACCGAGGGAAGCGAGGGTCTCAGATTCACAGTTTGTATATATGTGTATACTAGCTGCGCCCCGCGGTTTCACCCGCTATTCTACAGGAACGGTTATTTTTTTCGTGATAAAAAGTAGGCTATGTGTTAATCCAGGGAATAATCTATTTCTATACCAAATTTCATCCAAATACTTTTAGCCGTTACAGAGTTGAACGGGAACAAACACACTTACATACTTACACACTTAAACACAAACATTCGCATTTATAATATTAGTGTGTTTTGTCCGAAGATATTTTTAAGAAGCTTTGATCCGCCCCCTTATTACGTAACTTGGGACTCGCGATTTAGTCGAATCTTATTTCAAGTCAAATTTGCGACTAAACCGCGAGTCACAAGTTACATAATAAGGGAGCCGATCTTCATTAAATTTTGTAGAAAAGTAGTTAATTTCAATGCAATTTAAAATTTGAGTGAACCCGGTCCAAATGTTGTGAAGTTGTAGGAGCCACGAGGTTCTGTTCATCATCGAATATAGTGTGCGAATATATTATAATTATGTTTGTTTGTGTGCTCCTATAATTATAGCCTGTAGCCTAAATGGCTTGACCGGTTGACAGGTAAGGTGTCGTTGGGGAGTTTTGGCGGGAACGTGAAGACGCCATTCGCGTCATTGTATTATTTTTCATTTGTGTTATTTCGTGTGTTAATGTTTAAAACTTGTGTTTTTTTATCCATTAAGCGTTCGTGAATGTGCACAAGTGTTTATTAATAATATGATAAAATGATATTTTTTGAAATGTTTTTTTTTTTAAATATAATATATCGCAAACTAATCCTGAAAAATCACAAAACATCAAATAAGGATAAATAAGAAATTACCTGCATAAAACTACATTAAAAAAATAATGAACTTGAATTTAAACACTGAAAATTTTATAAAATTAAAAATTCCAAATTATGTTTCATTTTGTAAGTTTCAGACAAACCACGTCGAGATAAAAAAAAATGTCTGTCAAGACGTATTCCGTGTATGAAATGAAATTAACCCGCTGGTAACTTGAAAATCTAGATATATCCGGAAATTTCCAGCTCGCACCTCTTCGTGCCGGCTTTAACCGGGTGCGAGTCGCACCTGAACAGTGCTCTAATTGAATTCTCTGTGAATAACCCGCCTATTAAGTTTTCATCTCGGTTTGAGCTGTTTCCATATATTATGCACTTATAATTTTACCTACGTGGCTTTAGCTATATTTTTAATGAATTTTCAGCAAACAAGTTTATAATATAGAGGAGTAGGAAAGTTTATTAAGTGGCAACACACTTATGGGAAATTTCACTTTCGTATTATACAAATTTTGAAACACAGACATCATTATGAAGATACTATATCAGCCTATAAACATCCCACTGCTGGGATATCAGCCTACCCTCGAAGGGTGATTATCGGATTCACATACGCCATCGAATTTCTTCTACGAAAATATGCAGGTTTCCTCACGATGTTTTCCTTCACCGTAAAGCCAGTGGTATATCCGTACGTAAGTTTCAAAGACCTCATTGGTATGGGCCCGCCCGGGTTCGAACCCGCTACCTCAGGAATATGAGGCGAGCGTTCTCCCACTGAGCTACCACGACTATCTGAACATCTGATCTGATCTGATCATGACACTATGAGGATAAACCACAGAAAAAGGAAAAATATATATTTTTTTCTCTTCTGTGGAATAAATGGACATAAAGTATAAATAAAACTAAGATCTAATTGAATAGAAAGTAATAAGAACAGTCAGCAAGCATTCAGTCTGCATGATGGTAACCAGTAATAGGATCAAACAAAAACAAAAATTCAGTCGACTTGAGAACCTTCTCTTTTTTTAAGTCAGTTAAAAAGATTAAAACATGGATCAAACAGTAGTTTTCCACTGCCCGTTTGCAACTTTTTTACCTGATTGACCAAGAAGAAGGTTGATGTTATTGAGGTGTACGTAAGTATTCATAAATAAGTATGGACGTTCGTGTGTACGTATTACCATTCTTTTTTTCGTTGAGAAATGCGCACGCTTACCTGCTGTAGCACTGTTTGACCGATTGTATGAAGTCATTTGCGGCACTTTGACTACACAATATGGCGTTAACTCCGCCCCTTCCACTGGTGATATCCTAATACTTCAAAAACATGTAACAGTTTTTGACAGCTAACGTACTAGCTTGGCTGGGATACAAAATATGGCCGACGTGCCGCAAGGCAGTCCCAAGTTACTTGTGCAAGCAATACTTTGTGGCCCGTCAGCTACAGTAGAGAATCCTTGGATTTTATCGAGATAATAATATAAGTATATATATATATATATATATATATATAAGTGTATATAGTATAATAAGCTAATTTGCAGTCTTTTATTTAAATTATACTTGTTAACTTGACAAACAATCGGTCATTCAAACTTAACTACTACTTTTTACTGCTATGCACTTTTGTCTCAATCGCATCAAGATGCGACTACCTAAGAAGAGCGAGACACCCTGACTGTTGTTAGTCTTATATTATATCAGTAATAGTTGACAAAAAATGTAAAAGTTGATAAAGGGCGTGGACCTCGGAGTCCGTGGAGCTGCACCAAGAACAATAAAAAGATAACTTAACTACTAAGCTAGTAAAAACCATCACAGTTTTTGTGTTACCATGAATTGAGCATAATACTATGTCACTCTTAATTTTCCAACAAAACTTCCCCTTGCCTCTGGACAACAATCTTCACAAAAATTAAACAGGGAAACTTTGTAAACAGCAATAAAAGTAACCATATCTCAAAAATTAAAGCAACCGCCATTACCGCCTGAAATTCTTTCATAACCGAGCCAGACAAAGGAAACGAATTAAATATTCATTTTTAGTGAAATCACGTGAAGTGCCTGAAAATGTCTTGTTCACTTTATGAACGTGTATCTCAGTATGTGAGATTATAACAAGACAATTAACACACATATAAATTATAAACACACAACACACATTTGCATGCATGATTAATTTGTTTAAAAATTATGGCACTAATTATTAAATGCGACTTGGTAAACTTAGTAAATGTATTTCTCTGTAAGTCTGTTTGTTACATTTTCACGACAAACTGGCTGAACCAATATATTTGTAAAATTCCGGTAACATCGTGGGAATTAACATTACTACTAATCCGTAAAAAAACAGAATAATCAGAAATTTTTAGATTACAGCAAAGGATGTAGAGATTAGATTTATTGTTGCAGAAAAATATATCGGGCTGAAATAGCCAATATAGAATAGAATAAAAAATAATAATAATAAAATGTTATAACAATAGAATAATAGTAATAGAATAATAATATAATAATAATAGAACTAAATGCCCATATTTATCCTTTTTGTTGTTTTTTTGTTTTTGTTTTTGTTAGATAGAGCACTAATAAACTAAATTTTGTGTAGGTTTTTTTTATCCGATTTTGAAGTGAAAGGTAGCGCTATTCACTTTCGCGCGCAGATGAAAAGAGGTGGCTTTAGCGCGCGCTAGTCGAAATACCATATAATTGCTGATAACATGTAAACTAGGAAATCAATCAAAATTCTGTTCCATGCAAACCAAAATATTATTATTACCTCACTATTAGTGTATATAGAATATATAGCAGAGGTTCCGATCGCCAGCGAAAAAGGTTTGTAAATCGAGGTCTTTTCAATTATTTTTTTATCGACAAATTGTCATGTAATCCTGTTTCCCTCCCCCTAGATGACAGAACCAAAAAAACATATATCTCAAAATAAGATTTTTATACTAATGGTGCACTAAATAGAAAAATCACATTTTTATCACAGTAGGCCGTTAATTGTGGCGAGTAACGGCACTAGATGTCCCCGTAAACTAGCCACATTGTTTAAACATAATCTGGACTCGATTTGATATAAAATATGACTGCGATTATTTTTGACTCTGAAATATTATACTTCATTTGAAATATAGCTAACAAAACTCGATACAACAAAAACACTAGGTATTGAAAAAATAGATAGTTAACAAACGAAAGAATAGGTAAAAAAAAACAGAAACTTAAAACTAGAACACTGCCCAAAACGTAGCTCCTTTACGACACCGACAAACTTTCCGCGAAGATTTTTCAAAAAGTTAGAAATTAGAGCCATTAAACGCAGGGCCGTTTATAATTCAGAACGTCGTGGCACCGTGAGGATATAGGGTTTAAATAAATTACACCGAATTTAAATAGGAAAATAATTGATGGCGTATCAGAATGACTAAATGCGCGCATCAACTTTTCTGTGTCATTTGTTCCATATTTGCATATCTTAGACAATTACATGGATTCTGTTGTACCGTTTTTTATTCTAAATTTGATAGCTATAAAATTACTGCCCTCCTTTTCTCGCATACTAGAAGAACAGACTAGAGATGTAGATAAGTTATAAGTCCTGTCAGATTGTTGTAGTTTATTGTAGTGGTACTTACGCCGGTCTAGAATGGGGGCAATGCGGTGCTTTTGTATTCTGGTTAGGTTTTTTAACCCAATACACTTAAGTACTCCAATCGCAGTTTTTCTTATTGTGTAATAAATGTTTTGCTACTATTAAAGATTCAAGTATTTTTTTGTAGGTGGAAACAGTTCTTGCAAACTAATATTATGATAGCACTAAATTATAGTTGGAATTATTTTAATTTAAATTATTAACATCTCACTTAATATTTCATTTTACTAGGTAAAGTTGTTAAATTATTTAACAACCTTCTTAGAGGTGTGCAAAAAGAGACAAAACAAAGGTTTGCAAAGTACAAAACATCTAACTCATTAATTTATTATAGTAGGTACATTATAGTAATTAATTTACTAATATGTTTTGTTATTCTGCTACGCAGTAAATATTTTTGCTAGGACATTTTAAAATGATGACTTTATATTTTGATGTCCAATTAAATAGTATTAATGTAAATATATCACGGGGTTTTAAATATTGGCGGATTCCGACACGGAAATCTGGGGAGTCATAATTTATGGTGTGGTTTAAAATTTCCAGATTGGCTGTACCTGAGTCGGCAAGAATAGAATTAAATTAGGCGGTTTGTTCCGATTGATTATATTATTATTGTCTTACTGTTACTTTTTTCAAATTCACTATAACTACAGAATTCTCCTTATGTCTTTTACCATACCATTAAAAAAAAATAAGATATAGTATTTTTACTAGGATATGAAATCTAGGCACCAATGCTAAAAGGGTTGATTTCAGAATTTATTTTAAATTCTTCTAGTTACTACTACTTAGCTTAGCTCAGTGGGAACACGCTCGCCTCGCATTCTTGGGTGGGGCCTTGGGTTCGAACCCGGGCGGGCCCGTACCAATGAGTTCTATGGAACTAACTTACGGACATACCACTGGCTTTTCGGTGAAGGAAAACATCGAGAGGAAACCTTCACATTTCCGGAGAAAAAATTTGTTGGCGTAGCCCACTACGCCATCTAATTTTTTGTTAGTAATTCTATTCTATGTTCTCTTCTTCTATGTTATTTGTTAGTATTTCTAATTTTTGTTTAAAGGCAGAGTTTTTACAAGTTTTTTCTACTAAAGTTGTCCAAGAGGAAAAAAAAAAACTACAATTTGATGTAACACAAGTTCCGTTATAACTGAACGAAAGAAGCGAAGGTCTCAGAGTCTACGTAAACAAGCCGGGAATTTGAATGATGGTGTCTATATTTCGTCCGACGATAACTTGAGAACCGTTGATCCAAGCTTCATGAATTTTTGTACGCGAGTAGTTAATTTACGTTACATTTTTTATTTAAAATATGAGAAAAATCAGCCAAGGGTTTGTGATGTCACGGAAGTCTTGAGGTCTCCGTTTGGTGCAAACTAATAATTTTACTTGTAGTGCAAGAAACGAAATCCTGATCTTTGGCATTTAAAATAGACAATAATAAGATTTTGTGGAAAAAAATAATATTTTTTCAGTTGAGCTTTTATAAAATACGTTATTGGTACTGTAAGCTGATCAAAATAAACCCAAACTCCATCAATCTACTGTTAGTAACTGAGGAGTTCCGTTTTCCACCTTCCTTATCCATCATCAGATCATCACATTATAAATAATATTATATACTACTACTATAAAAGCTTGTAAAATATTGTTTTATAACAATTCAATTAGTACTTATTGGTTTCTAGGCCAAGCGTTCGGAAAGTTAAAACGTAGACGAGCACAGAAAAACACTAGAGATTCGTTTTGAAGCTACAGTTTGAAGTTGGGCTTCCGCAAACTAACGCCTGATTCATTCAATACAAAAGTGTAAAACAGTATTGTTTTATGTTATTTAAAAATATATTTCCTAATTTGATGCAAAAAAATATTTGCTGCGTAGAGAAATCCACCTAACTAGCTCCCACATAATCAACTTTGCTGAACTCAAAACTTTAAACAGGTAATAGGGAACTTGAAGATCGAACGTACAGTTATTACAGAAATAACTCCACTTGCAATAAGTTCCGCTTAGAATTATTGTAGTAGAAATACAATCAACAAAGTTTATGCCTTTCACAATTGTGAGTTCTAAAGAGTTACGCTGTTTTGACATCACAGACACACTTGCACGCTTTCGAAGCAAAAATCGGGTTTATTGTGTCCTCTATTTTCTTCCATAGCACATTTATATAATTACGATCATCATCTTCATCTTCAGCCGGAAGAAGTCCACTGCCGAACAAAGACCGTCCCCTTAGACCACCACACCGACCGACAGCTTGTTACTTTCACAATGTCTTCGGTCCACCTTGTACGAGGCTTGCCTGCGTTGCATCTTCCAGTATGTACATGTATAATATGTACGAGATTGGCGATAAATACGTAATATTGGCGAAAAAGCGAGGAGGCTTATATGCAGTGACTGAGTGAGCCGCTAATGACGTTATTTGTGCATATTTTCATGCAGCTAAAGTTTTCGTAAAAACAAAGACAACGTTTCCAAATTAAAATATACATCGGGCAAGAGTCCTTTATCCCTTAAATTTTAACTCTAGTGCGTTTAGCCAGTTTCAAGTTTTGTAATATTTCAAGTGAAGTATATATTTCACAATATAAAAACAAGTTCCATTACCTAGGAGTTTTTTCCAAACAATTTAGATACATTCCATTCTAAGTCTTGTGTTCTTAGTTTCATGTTTTCTACTATATACGATTTGCCCACACTCATGCACAATACATAGATGGCTAAAAAGCCACTAAACTAATAAGATTTGTAGGGAAATTAATTTATTTAAAGAAATACTAACAGTATACATATTAATTGTTAAAGGTGTTTACAACATTCACCGTTAAGAAGAGTGGTATTTATAAAATATATATTACGCTTAATTTATAGCACATGCATACATTTACAAGTTTATTTTTGAATATGTGTAAAGATTCGTAAAAGATATCAGGATCACACAAGGAAGCATTAACTTCGTTGTATGTACGACAGTTTCTTGGTAGAGGAGAATTCTAAGCTAAGTAAGTTTTAGCTTATGTAACATGAAGAATTTTTTGATATTCTGTGACGCGGGTAATGACAAGGAGTTTTAAGGTATTTCCCTTTTATTTATTTTTTAAATTGAGGGGCAATCAGTAATGCTGTGAATTTGCTTGTAAAGAAATGAGAGGTCACGGACTTTCCTCCTTTAGTGCACATTATTCATTTTAAAGAAGGATACGCGATTGAAATAATGGTAAAATAATGTAGTCTCAATGCTTCGACCGCAGGAGAGACAGAGTAACCCACCAACCCCAACCCCACCATAAAAAGGCTTACATCCTAAGGCTTTACTAGCCGATTCGTTGTTTTAATTATTTTTGTGAATTATGTTTTTAAGCGACTTCCAAAAAAAAGGAGGAGGTTCTCAAGTCGACTGTTTTTCTCTGTATGTTAAATTTAGATTAAATTCAAAGTACATTTAATTATATTTTGACATATTGTTTTAATAAACGTTAGGTATCTACACTACCAGTTATCTACGTATTGTACTGATTTGTGTGATGGTGAAAACAAGTAAGCGAATGCCATGAAAAGGAGTCTCGTTGGTGAAGATGTTTTCCTTGCTAATAGAATGACAAACAGCCACAAACGCAGGGGATTGGCTGTCATCTGTCAGCGGGCCCTTTTCATTCTCGCTCCCTACGGACACTGGAATGCAATGCTCTAACTAACGACTAAATCTCTTATCTTCCTATGACATACTCTTTTAATAATTCGTACACATGAAGACTATAAAAAAATAGCGTAGCGTAGCTTAATTTTTTGGCAACTCAATATAGCAGTTCGATGGCATCCAGAATTTTGAAAGCAGGTCAAAGCACTGCGTTGCATTGTACTGCGCTATTCACTCTGAGATATTAATAGATGTTAAATCTCTTTATACTAGTTGATTGATTCAGGCGTAACTTTGCGGAAGTTCATTTTCAAACTGTGTCTAAAATAACCTATCTGTAGTGTCTTTGTGCTGCAACGTCGCGTCTTGTATAATTGGAATTAGGATTAGTTTTTTGTTTTTACCTTGTATTTATTTAAATTAATATTTTGAATAGAAAATAATCATAAATTTAAAAAAAAAAACAACATTATACTTACACAAAGTCTCCAAATACAGAGTCATTAGAGACTAATGACTAATTTAAGTAATTTACGAATTGAAACATTTTTTTTTTTATTGTGACTAATTTTGTCATTAGGGGTCATAATATAAAAACGTGCAAGCAAGACAACTGAAGAAGTCTTAAACGAACACCAAGATAAGCAGCGGATGGTCAGTCTTCGAATGGGTGACCGCGACTGGCGTTTACGACTGTGCTACCATAGGTTCGTGTGACACGTTAAATTGTAAGTCACAGTTGTTTGTCCTCTTACAATAGCAGCTTGGCAGGCGGCTTGGGACACAGAACGTTGGCAGAACGGTCACAACTTACTAAAAAGACGCTGATGCCCGTCTTCCAGTCTTACGATATACCCTGTAGTATATAGATACATAATTATGTGACAGCTGAATTAAATAAGAATGGAAGAACCACGTTAAAGTTCTCACCCTAAAGATATAGAAAGAGCTGTACTAAATGAAACTTTGGATAAGCGCCGGACGTTTTGTTTATTTAACCTAGTTATACCTAGTGATGACATCCTAAGAATATTCCTAATACCTATTTGGAAATAAAGATGAATTTAATTGAATTGAGATTAGAATCGTGGCAACTGTAGCACAGGCTTTCTACCACAGCTGCTAATGAAACATATTAATTAAATTGTAAGCAACAACATTAATAATGTTTTAAATTAGAATTTAGTCTATGTTAACATCGACGTTATTGCTAGGTTCTCATCGATGTTATAGCTAGGTAAACATAGATGTTTATTGTTAGGTTAACATAGACCTTATAGTTAGGTTAAAATCTATGTTAAAGCTAGGTCTACGACGCTATTAAACAAAATGTATATTTATATTCAAGAACGAGTGATAAAGTCTCGAATCTTGCTAGTATTTTAATAATATTTCAAACCTCGACTACGGTTAGCGTTCCAGAAAAAAAGGGCGTGATAATATGCGGTAGGAAGAAAAATGTTATTTCATTGACCGGTTTCTGATGTTTTTGTAGGACTCTCTACTTGAGCATTCATGTGGAGTGCTCTTTATTTGCGTGGGAGTACAAGGAATTAGAGAATGTGGTAGCTGAGCAACATCACCACAGGTAAACCAATAAAAGTACCTACCCTAAATGAATACTTACATCAAATGTATGTCAATGAAATACTGCTTTGTTACAAGAGCAAAATAAGCATAACTCATAAAAAGCGTAAACTCATAATCTGTTGAAAAAATAAAACCATTTTTATAGAATGGATTTGCAAGAAAAAATGCGCTGTGATGTAAGGACGTAGTCGGATTTACTTTTTCAAACTATGTTTTGTTACTGCTGCAAAATGGCTGCAATTTTACATCATCATTAATAAAATTTTCAGTAAAACTATTGAACAGAACAAGGTCATGATCAAAATCAAACTTGCAAGAGCTTTCGATACAGTTGCTTGTACCAACAACACAGGGCCTCTCAATTTACTCGTACTAAAACAATCTTTTACGCCAGATAATGTTGTCTATTGGGTAGGAAACAGCAAACGTGAAGGAAAAGTAGTTTCATCGCTGACATGGATTGGATATCCTCTGTGTAAACATAGGGGAGTCCCCCAAAGTGTTGTACTAAGGCCCCTGTTTTATGTATCTTAGGCGATTCTCACACTGCGCTGCGCCCCAAGACGTGTTTTTTGACATTGTACTGGAATGTCTCCGTTTGTATAGAGAACATGCGCGGTACACTGAAAACGCGTCTCTGCGCGGTGTGGTGGCAGCGAATTTGTATGAGATTCCCGACCCTCAACGCGAGCAGTGGTGCAGTGTAAGAACCGCCTATATCCATCAATAAATTTTATCCAACACGTAAATTTTACCATACAATCATTTCTGAAGAAGCTTTTTCCTATACAAATGAGTCACGAGACGAGACAATACTTCTTGAAGCGATAGCAGTTCAGTTGACCTAGCGAAGCAAATGTACCTATCTGAGTTTACGGGAACAAGTCAGTGTTGGTGTGTTTATTTGTCAAACGATAACTTGCGATTTGATAATCTGATCTTCATCAAATTTTGTAAGCCGGTAGTTCATTTCCATACCACTTTTAAGAATGAATATGAGCAATAACGGTCTAGGGGTTATGAAGTTATAGGGGTCGTAATGTCTCAGTTTGGTGCTAACTACTACTAAATTGTACGACTCTTTTTGTACTGTTGGATGTTTATGTATTTTGGTTTTAATTGTAAATACATACTTTGTTTCAAAGCAAAATTTAATACATTATCAAAATATTCCTGGTGGTAAGCGCAACACTAGTCTATGACACTTGCTACTCAAATTTCATATAAATTACGTGTAAATTCTTATAAATTACATATCGTATCCAAAAAATGTAACGAGTTATATCTTATTTGTACATTGATATTATCTTAATTCTACCGAGTGGTTTTCTGTTTTAAAATGTGTGTACAATGATTATTTTGTTTGTTTCCTATAAATAGAAAATCTCGCTGCACACGCCGTGTATGTGAAAGAGACTTCTGAAAAAAGAAAATCAAAATAGACTGCAAATTGTAGCCTATGTCACTCCGGACATACGGAAAGGTAAAGTGGAATCCAACTCATCAAAATCGATCAAGCCGTTTAGGCTACTGGAGGTATTACAGGAACACACATACATACCTACTCACATACACCCGAAAACTTTACCTTCTATTCTGGGCAGTCGGGTAAAAAAAGTACCAAGCTTTGCTACATGTATTCTAAATAATACTACTTTTTTTTTTATTCAGATTTTTAGAAGGCTTTTTTTGAGAAGGAATTCTGTGCAGCTCATATACAAGATAACATTTTTTTTGCTAAGAGAAGTTTATCGTGTTCAAAATTCCAAAATTCCAGTTCAACAATAAAACAAGTGCGAGTCTGGCTCGCGCACCGATGCATCTGTACAACTTTATTTAACGTTAAATTGTATAACTAGCACCATAATATATAAGCACTGAACATTGTTCTTGGACGAAAACATAAGTCGGATTAGTGGGCAAACTTAGCTTTGTAGTTGAAAAAATAATCACCCATTAATCGATATACGTCATGGTAATTTCTCCAACTACAAATGTGTCGTGTGTAATCGCATTTTTTGTGGTGTATGACAAATGACCATGAAAATATGACAAAATAATGATTTTCACATTTATTCCTTTACTTGTGTTGTAAGACCTTGCTTCTTGCCAAATTTTATGCTTCTAGGTCAATGGAAGTATCAGTTTTAATTTACTTGCGAATGCGACAAAAACGACAAAATATATCTAAGTAGTATCCATGAACGTATTTTTTGTTTGCGTTGACTTAGAAGCAATTATTAATGTTTTTACCGCTATAGGGGGCCGTAGATGTCAGTATTTGCTATTAATTTGAACTCGATACTTCCACGAATTCCCGAGAAAAACAGACATACAGAGAGACGGACAGACAGAGATACAGACAAACGAAGTGATCCTATAGGGTTCCTTTTTTCCCTTTGAGGTCCGGAACCCTAAAAAATAATAAACGATAACGTGAAATTCAAAACTTTTTTATATTTTACGATATTGCTCCACGGACTCCGAGGTCAGTGCCATTTATCAAATTTTACAAATATTTTATCAACTAAAACTAAATATAAAACTAAAGACTTTACAAAAGGAATATACAAACGCTTATAATATATTAAATAATATATATATATTCCTTACATATCTCAACAATTATCACGTCGGTACAGACGTCACTGATTATTTTATAGAACAACATTGTAAAGTAATCAAACATTCTCCTACTGGTTCTACCTGCTGCCTACGTAATCTCAAAGGATTCACATTATCAGCAGCGTTGATGCTGTTAAGATGTTACACACGCTGTTTTGCCACATGAATTATACGGCAGTGGAATGAAATTACGCATCTCGTTTTGTATTCTCACGGAAATTGGTAAGTGAATTTTGGTTTATTTTATTATCTTGCTTGTTATTTTTACGAGTGTATTCCATTTTGGGTCTCCTTACATTTGAAATTATTCTTTAAGTGTATTTGTTTTATTGATGGGCTGGTATAATTCAGATTTTACTTCTGACTTACCATTATTTCTAACCAATTTCCAAAAAAAATTAAGAGATTCTCAAGTCAATTTAGATATTTGACATTTTGAGCCTGTACATTTCACCGTTAGCTATTTAATTTTTTTAAGTTTCAATACGAACCCTTCTTCTTCACATCTTATCAGTCGCAAGGATTATTTTTTAGTTTCCATATGCAAATACTACTAAATTACCTAGGTAAATTGTCTGATTCAATAATGTTTCGTACATAAAAATTAAATGGTAGTTAATAATCTAATTTTCATAATAACATTACAGAGTGCAAGCAAAATGAGTGAACTTGACAGAATACAGCTTACAAAAGAACATTTCGAGCAAAACGCTTCAGGTGGATCAACGCCCATAGTTCCAGGAATCTATTATCGACGTAATAGTGAGTAAATATTTGATTTTCAGTTTCGTGCTTCAAGCGTAAAGGAACGAATGATATGCCCAATGTTTGTGTTACTTATTAGAGATACCCGTAAATATAATATTAGATATGTATTTGCTTCCAATTCACATTGTACGAGGCAGCGTGAATGCTGTTGACACTTTGCTTTTTAAGATGTTTTTTAAACATTTCGCTTGACGATCCTATATAGTTGTAAAGGCCTATTTTTTAAACGTTTCAGGGCTCCACAGACAAAAATCATCCCGGCCAAAGACAAGAAGAATTGTCAGCAAAACTGGAGCATTCAACGTTGAGAGATGGAAACCGAACAACAACAAATTCAGTTTGTTTTCAACATGGTTCATTACTTTAGTTGAAGCCCGTTGGAGGTGGACTTTACTCAACTTTTTTGCTGCTTTTACTGGAGATTGGTTATTATTTGGTTCTATCCACTGGGCTATTGCCCTGGCACACGGTGACTTGACTGAAGACCATCTACCTCATAATCAAAATGGAACTTGGATTCCTTGCGTCAAAAATATCTATGGATTCACCTCAACTTTTCTCTTCAGTGTTGAAGTTCATACAACTGTAGCTTATGGCAGAAGAGCTATAACATTGGAGTGTCCTCAAACTATTGTCACCATGTGTCTACAATGCATAGTCAGTTCTATATTTCAAGCTTTCTTGGTTGGTATTCTATTTGCGAAGATAACTCGTCCTAAATCAAGGACACAAACTATTTTGTTTAGCAAACAACTGACTGTTAGTTTGAGAAATGACAAACTGTGCCTAATATTTAGAGTTGGAGACGTGAGAACGTCAAGAATCCTGAATATTAAAGCATCAGTTTTTGTAATGAGATTTGATGTAAACGACAATAATATGGTAGATAATTACGAACAAATCAATTTGAAAGTTGAAATGGATGGATGTGAATCTACTTTTTTCTTATGGCCTGTTACTATCATTCACGTTATAGATAAATCGAGTCCATTGTATGACATGTCCGCGGTAGATTTTCTTTGTCGTAAAATTGAAATACTGGCAGTATTTGAAGGTTTGATAGAATCTACAGGGCAGCCTATGCAAGCTAAAACTAGTTATACCTCTAAAGATATACTTTGGGGACATAGATTTGTTCCAATTGTAAGCAATGACATTAACAAAACAAACTATGATGTAGATTTTTCAAAACTATCGGAAACATTCGCAGTAGATACTCCATTGTGTTCAGCAAATGAATATGAATCTATAACTGATGCCATAAGCGCACTTGACGCAAATTTTATTTCAGATTTAAAATTTGGATTTTGAAATATTAAAAATATGAAATAAAACGAATCATGTTTATCTTTGTGATCAGTATTGCAAAGAAAATTTGAAGAATTTACCTAACAATAGAGAAAATGCGTTTAACAAAAATAAAAGTCTGATGAGAAAGGCGAAAAACACTTAACTAACCGAGCGATGCAATGGTTTCTGAATCTAGTTAGAGTGATTGTTTGCATGGTTGTTTGTTTGACGATAGAACTTGAGTACCATTCATCAAATCTTCAGATCAGAAATCTAGGCAAGTACTTTGTTCATGCAAATACAAGTTTTTAAGATTAGTTATTTTGATTTAGTGTAGGCATAGAAAATTACATAATACGTAATTATGGAAGTATGGAAGAAGTAAGTAAGTAGTTTAATTTTATACTCTATAATTATGTACATATTAGTTTTCCTTTTAAATAATACTCTAATAAATTTTAAGTGCGAATTGTAAAGTTGTTTTAAAATAATTAAAGCTTATATAAATCATTTACGTCATGTCAAACTCAAACACATATATATTTTTTACAAGGGGGAAATCTTCACAAGATACCGGACTGCCATGGAGAGCAGCCATGGAGAGCAGCCAGGCTATGTGGGATTATACCCACATAGCCTGCACCCCGGGCACCCCGGTGGCGTGCCTTGGTGTTTGACCGAGGGCTCAGAGTAAAGCACCGGAGCCTTCAGCACCACGCTCCAGCTCGTCCCGGGACAGCTAGCAGGTATCCTGAGACGTCTCCGCCTACAACAGCGTCAGCCACTCGACGATGTCGTCCTCCCTGGGCTTGCTTAGGTTGATGGTTAGAGCCCCACCTCTGACCCCCGAGGCCACATCAAAAACACCTATAGGTACTTCTAAGATCTTTAACAAAAAACTCGTCAGCAATCATTTCCAAATTACTTAACGGGACACATTAATAATAATCAATCACAAAAAGATTTTAAAATACAGAAGAGTTTCGTCGTAGTAAAGCAAATCACTTCCTTCATAACGCGATTAATCCTTCCAAGTTAAGATGTCGTAATGAATACATATCCGTCATGTAGTCGAGCGCTCAAGTTCCTAAGCTCGAAGTTTAAGATAAGTATTCCGAATTAATTAGGGGAAGTTGTAGTCTACAAGTAATTAATTGTGGAGCTAACTAGATATTGAGGACTCGTTGTAAACAATACAGGGAGTTCAAAGATAGTTTAAGATAGTTTAGAAAAGCACAGTAGAAAATTAAGCACCAGATAATACAAAATATATATATATTGTTTACAATGGAAAATAAAGTTTGTTGATGTAAGTTAAGAAAAAAACCCAGTATATATTATTAAACAGTAAAATATAAATTAATATAAAATAGGTAAACGTAGCAATCAGTTCTGGAAAAAATATTAAAAATATTGTTTACCTGTTAATATTCGGTCTAAATTATTAAATTTTACTAGGTACTGGTAAAATAGCAATCAGAGTCTGTACCGTGACATTCTTAGCGCAATAATTGTTAGGTTCAATCGCGAACGCGATAAGTTTTATCGTTGCGCAGCATCGGCGGCTAAAGCTAACAATTATCGCGCTGAAGGATCAGAACTGGTTTAAACTAGTAGTTCGCGGCGAACAAAGACCTCGCGGTCCCTATATCTTCACAACCACTGGACGGATTCAGCTCATATTCGAGCTTAAAAATTGCATTGAAATGAACTACCTACAAAATTTCATGAATATCGAATCAACGGTTCGCAAGTTATTATCGGACAAATATACACGCAAACATACATACAAAAGCCGATCTGTCCCAGTAAACCTTGAGACCTCCGCTTCGCTCGGTCAAAAAAAAAGTGATTGTTATTTGTGCTTATTTTCTTTACAGCCATCGTTGCTCCTCTGATAGTAAGCGCCGTACCAGCCTAAAACAAACGCATTGAGTACTTACGATCCAGAAACTGTTCTCAAGCGTAGGCTCCATTTTAATCCTAAATGTAGATAAAGCAGGCGTAAACTTATATACAAAGAAAACATTTTCATCTCCGGCGCACGGCGCACGGCGAACGACGGTTTACTTATGAAAAAGTAATTTTTACAGGGTATGAAAGTAGTACTTTGAGCTAAGATGCTCCTGAAATGTTGCGTTAGGTACCTTTGAGGTGTTTCAGGGAAAAAGAAATGCGCAACGAGTTTTTTTAATGTGATCCAAGCTAAAAGATGAATCCAACGACACCCCTATCGTCAAAATATGTCAAACCATAGAAGCCGCTATCGGAGTTAATAAAGGAACACACATACTAACATACAAATACATATAAATACTTTCATGAACCCCAAACACATTATCCTCTGTCTTGGGCAGTCGTGTAAAAATAATACAATGTATCTACGCGTGGCGAGTTGAAACAATGACGCCTAATGGACTTGTCTCGTCCGATGCAGCGAGAGTCATTGCTGTCATCATTACGCCAGGCTCAATGATTTATACAAAGCGAATGCAAGACTGAGTGGTCATTTCAAATAGTAGATAATATATGGCTCGGCTTTGAATAAAGAAGGGGGTCATTAAAGCTCCGATTGCAATAGGGGAAAATAAAAATAGCGGTTTTAGGTAAATTCTAATAGGTGTACTGGTACACTATTAGTTGCTAGTTTCTATAACGTAACGTCTCAAAACGACATTGTCACGACAAGACTTATTTATCTTTTTTGGTTGAGTAGCTTGCGGCTAGAAGCCAGTAGAATCTCTTTTGAATAGTGTACTTGTTCTGATTAAATGCTTTATTTTTCGATACAATTATTGTTGTAATTGGAAAATTGTAAATGGCCGTCGATATATTTTACTCGTAGGTATATACTGAGTATTAGTAGTATTGTTATATATACTGTGCTATTAGTACTGCGAACAGAAGACCTCGCGAGCACGTTTTTTTTTTGCACAACCTCAATTCTATAATTTCATAGATTTGTTTGTTTGTTGAATTTTCGATTTGTGAGGTATTTATTAAGGACGTGAGGGCTCTGTTTGATGTTCCGAACTGAGACCTCACGACACCTTGACAACATCTTGACCGATTTTTTCATATTCAACAGTATTAGTTAGAAATGAGTACCAAATGTTTAAATGCCAAATATTAACAATAGTTAAATATTATCAAAATTGGCCGGTAAATAGCGCCGCATTTTCGCCCTTTTTTGGAGGTAATACCCGACCAATCAGGAATCGCTGAAGATTAAAAATTCAAAAAAATCGTAGAACCTATATACCAAGTTTCATTAAGATTGGTTGAATAAATACGCGAGGTAGGTTCGCTTCGCTTGGCTCGGTCAATTATACTTCGCAAAATCAACCCAAAATACCCAAAATGTTTAAACAATTAGCTTGCTCAACCAATAAGAACTAATTTCAAACACAAGCTCAAAATTTTCATCATCCCAATTCAAACACAAAACAAAACAGTTCAAACTATAAATAGAATTTTCAAAGGCAAAATTATTCCTCACCTGCGAACGGAAATAATGTACGTGGTCCCATGTGACGTACGTAAGAGCCATAATGTAGGAAAATGCGATACGAAATTTAACATAACGTGCTTAGGAAATAGTTAACTTGAGTTAACTTGTCCGTTCAGTATGCCTCAGAGAAACTTAAAAAATATTCGCTCTTTCGCACATCCGACATTTTTTTAACTTATATAAAACTAGCTGCGCTACACGGTTTCACCCGCTATTCTACAGGAATGATTATTTTGTTCAGGATAAACAGTAGCATATGTGTTAATCCAGGGAATAAGGTAACTCTATACCAAATTTCATCCAAATCCGTCCAGCCGTTACAGAGTTGAACGGGAACAAACACACTTTATAGTTACCTATTTACATACATACACACAAACTTTCGCATTTATTATATTAGTGTGATTACTGTATGCATGTTCCCTATAGACTCCAAAACTGCTGGAATGATTTTGATGATAAGGCAGGCAGTCTTCAGTTTAGGTCTGCGGGTGATCCTGTGAAGTTTGGTACCCGTGCGAAGCCGGGGCGGGTCGCTAGTAAGCTATTAATTATGAAAAATAAAATGTTCTGAAATATTTCTCAAAGTAACTCTCAGTAATTTACATCATTAAAAATAATTGAATGTGCGAGCGACAGAGAACGAAAATTGATCTCCTGCTCTTTAATTTTAATTGTCATATTAGATCTTGTAGTAGATTTTGTAGACTATTGTGCTGCATTCAAATCTAAATTTCACAAGTCTGGAAATAGGGCGATCCGTTTCTGTCGTCTCTGTCTCTCTGTCTCTGTCTGACTTGAATTAATGTAACAAATATTACACACAATTTGACAGCAACATGATAAAATGATGTGTAATAAAAACCATAACTACGCCTTATCATTGAGGATAAACAGCTGACTAGCAAACGTCATCTCTAGTATTAATAAATATTAATAGTATGTTATATTAATTAGCTTAGTGTGTGGATCTTTGTGTCTGATATAAATAAATAAATTTGATTTGATTTGAATATCTTTGGAATCTTAAAACACACATTTTACATTTTAGACGCTCTACATTTCGCAAATAACTCAAAAATGTTTGGACAAACTTTCAAACACCACATTTAGGTACATGACGTCATGTCCTAATTATTTTACTAAACTCAAATCATTAAATTCGACACTTTTTACTCAAGCACTTATGCACACTTTATTTTACCTCTACTAAATCTGTTTTATTTTTCTATTGCTTGTTTTTTTTTATAAAATTTCTCGAGTTTTGTGATAATCTACTCACCGTCCTCAGCCCGGGACTAGGCCGCGATTGGTACGCTCAAAATTCACTAAATTTATTTCCGTTTTTGATTGGCGAGAGTATACAATTTCGCGCTTAATATTTTCATGATGGGGTGTAGATAAGTGCTATCAACCCGTTATGTGGTCTGTGATATTATATAGGCCTACTCTTTGGCACACCAAAGTTCGGTCTTGTGTCGTACAGCACATTCCAACCACCACCTCGATGTTGTCTGCTCGATAAATAATCACTATTCAGTTTTTTCCTTATCTTTTTAAACAAATTGAAAATCGTCTAAAACTTAACATTTATAAAACATTATGAAACTTCGGTTCGAAGCACACACTGGGTAACAATTTTGAAATCTAACAAGTTTGAAAGCACCTCTACTCATAACTGAAGAGAGAATGGCTGCCCATTACAAGTGTAATATCGACTGGGATATTACTAGAATAGTCTTAGGTGCAAGTTACTCAGAGGATATTTCTTGAATCTCTGTGAATAAAAGTGTAGTAAAAGTGAATAAGCACCTCCTAGGCAAGGGTGCTACATCTTCGACCATGTCGTCGCTTTCTATCGAGTGAGATTGTGGTCAAACGCTTGACTAGTACGTAATATAAAAATTAAAAAAAACTCTGCTGTAGAAACGCGCATGACATTTTTATAACACAAGATTACGACAGGTTTTGTATCGAGATTGTTTGATTATATTTTTCGTCATTGGCGTCATTATTCTATTATTTTTTTGGTATTCTTTTATTGTCAAGTATCTACTTGTTACATTACAAATCAATCAATCAATCAAAATCATTACAAATGACGCGTATGATTCAGGAATATAGTTACAATAAAATTATTAATTAACAGCTTATAATAACAAGCAAATGAATTATACATATAAATCAAATTAGTTCAATATAAGTAAGATACAATGTCAAGTAGAAAATCAAATCAAAATTAAAAAAAGAACCATTACAATTTGACAATAACACAGATCCAAAATTGCAACAGTACGTAGATATACGATCTTCTCTTCTTGCCGACTCATAATGGTTCTTAAAAGATGTAAGCAAAACGATCCCTTGTTTAATATAGTCCATTTGGTATGCGTAAAAGAAAAATAAAATAATAATAATAAAAAAAAAAAACTCGTCATAAAATTATTTATTGAAAACTCTTTTCGTCAAGAAGATGAACTATCTCAATACTTAACTAAGCAGGACAGGTGATGGTCCATGGCTTGTCGATGAAATAGATGTGCATCGTAAGCACCCCAGGGTCGGCAGCCAGCTTGTAGAAGCACGGTGGGCCGTACGGTACGATGGTCTGGAATTACACACCGTTATCAAATTGTTAGGTATTTTTTGATATAATTGATTATAGAGATACCTACCTATTATAATAGTGTTAAAACACCTGAAGCCCCGAACAGCTCACCAACAGGAGTTTTTTTTATCTTTCTCTAATACTTGTGTACAGGTGTACTAGTACAGCGCCGCACGAAGCTTCGCTTCGCTCTAGCCAGTACACATTTCTTCTCCGGTCTAGCCAGTACGCATCTCTGTACAGCTTCGGTGGAAGAACCCTAGTTGTTAAGCATCTCCCATAGTCTCCGCTTCGCACATACCCGCTTCGGTGGAGTCTGGGCCTAAGGGTTAAGA
Source organism: Apocheima hispidaria (assembly GCA_947579745.1). Taxonomy (NCBI): domain Eukaryota; kingdom Metazoa; phylum Arthropoda; class Insecta; order Lepidoptera; family Geometridae; genus Apocheima; species Apocheima hispidaria. The sequence continues at coordinate 12,943,763 of OX388164.1, read as the reverse complement.
AATTTGAACTAACCTTAACGGCAGCTTGGGTCGGTCGCTCAAACCAGTCCCTACCGCGGCGTGGTATTTCCAGTTTGGCGAAGGTAGTAAAACCAATCCCACTCAGCTCCCCATTCGTAGCTGTTAGGAACCACGGGTAAATCTGTTCGGATACGCACTCAGTCTTCGTAGACATGTTATAATAGTAGTTCTCTCCTGGGGAAATAAAATCAAAATCAGGAACCATGCCATTTTCTTTAGATTCTCACAAAAAAGTTAGATCCACTTCTTAATAATGTCTGGTAATATAATTTCTAGTGTTTCTCTTCCCCTTAAAATAAAAAGTTATATTTATTTATTGAATTGATCTGAAATTGAGATACCACCAGCCCCAGCTTCATTGATTGATATTAGGACCAATTAAGACATACGCAGTACTAGAGCTATTTTTTCCTGTCATAATTATGTTTCTTTTGTTTTCATTTCAACGCAAGCCTACCTCAAAAAACGAAGTTCTACGCAGCATCACATTGTTGTAATCTTGCACTCGTCATGAGCTAAGTAAGCTACAAGACTGTGCTGGTTTGATGGAAGTATATTGTGCGCGGGAAGACACTGGTGGCTGGTGGCTCTAATAGTTACTCCCATCCAACCACCAACAAATACTCAAGCAGTAGTAGTAGTAGTACGTAGCACAGAGTCCACCTTAGGAAGTACCACAGTTTGCCAGTTATTCAACCGCCAAGCAAGCAATAGTATGCAAACATTACTGTGTTCCAGATTCTATGGGGCAATGTTTGCAGCGAAATTACAGAGCACAACGAGATTTAACACCTTATATCTCAGGGTAAGTGTTGAAGTTAAAATTCTGGGTGTCGCAGAACTGTTACGGGCAAGTGTGAAGCTTACCATGAGGCTAGCAACTTGCTTGTCTCGTCACTAAGCAGTATAAACTAAGTACTAAGTACTAAGTAAGTAAATCTGCTCGTAGGCATATCCCTCTAAGAGTAGCTTAGGACCCAGACGACGTCAGTGGCCTAGAAAATCGGATCAAGAGCTGCCTGTAACTCTTTCTTGCTCTTTACTCACCCAGCCCAGGAATACAAGATTGCTTAAGAAATAACTTCTCGCGAATGATGTTCTTCTGTTGATTGCAGATTTTCAGAAGTTTATTGTGGAACCCGGTGACCCAGACAGCGCCAGCTTGAAGCGTGCGGGAATGGTCACGAAGCGCTAGACGCCTTTTCTTCTTTATTGTGAGGAAATCTGGAGCAAATTTTGAAATGTGATCATTCTAATAAACATAATATTCATATAATTATGTTAAGATACTTTGTGATGTTAGGCTGACTGGATGGAATAAAATTACATATTTTGGATGTTCCCATTAAACGAGTTTGTGGCAGTGTTTTCTGAAAGATGTAAGATGATTATTTTGTACAATGCTTTGCAAGTTACCATCGTTAACAAAGTACGCCTGGATAATCCAGAAAGCCTTGTATTCCCCGTGAACTGTGGTGTTCCAAGAGATGAATCCTCGATTTTCCCACACATTTTTTGAAAACTCTACTTTTGCTATCTGAAATAAAAATTGTATCATAATTATTCAGAATGAAAATGATGCCCCAAAGCACCACGTACGTGTTGTACGTGTTTACACTCCATAAAGAACATAGACAGCAATTTTGAAGAAGAAAAAATTTTTGGGATCCAACAAGTACATTTAGTTCTACAAAGCAAAAGTGGCTGAACGAGAGATTTTTATTTGCCTCGCAAAGATGAGCGTTGTTACCAGGCTTGGTAAAATTCGCAACTAGTATGAGAGTGAAAACCTGGGGTAAGCGACATCGCTGACAAAATGCGGGAGAGTAGACTGCGATGTTATAGTCACCTGGCTACGTAGGAAACTTAGCATTACAACTTTTCATCCCTGATCGAAGCATCCACAGGCATGGTGGAAAAATGTAGCTAAAGGACGTAAGAAGTGTAAGATTTTCGGAAACAATTTTGAGGATAGAACAAAGTGGAAGAAAGAAGAAAACTAAGGTAGGCTTTCCCCATCACAATGTGGTATTCAGAGTCGAGAAGAAAGAGCTCGAAAGTTAAAGAAGCACTCGAGATCAGCAAACTTTGCACCTTCAATATAAATTGACGATGGAACTTGCCATCAACCTGCAGACCTTCATTTTTCGGAAGCATATGAGCTACCTACTCAACTATTGCACGTGAAACTAGCGACAATAAGTTGAGCTATGCTGAAATGTTCCGATACCAGAAAAGCTGATTCCGATAGTGGAAAACTCCAGTGAATATTTTAATGCAACTATATCCATATTATACGACATCTGAGAGTCAGACAATATTCATTATTTAATTTAAACGAGTTAAAAATTTACGACGAAATATACGCACAGCGACTAGAACACCAGCAATGTATCCCGTGTCATCGTATAAGCAACACACGACTTTGTCTTCAGGGCAGTACATGACGAGCTGAGGCAGGTGCCCTTGTGGACGCCGGGTACACTTCCACCCTTCAGCTTTTGCATCGGCCACTGCTCTTGGAATGTCGTAAAAGTACGTCTTACCGGCGCTGGGGTCCAACCCTACGCCGTATTTAACTGCAAAGAGTTGATACTTTGTGAGTCCGTATAGAATGAGAGTCCAGCCTTAATTTCAATGTTTTAATGGCAGCGTCAAGGATTTTGAACATAGACTCATCAATAAAAGCAGTATCTCAGATAACCAACAGATATAGATTTAGATAACCGATAGATAAATTAAAAAAATCTAGTGGCATGCCAATCGCGTACTATGCATATATATAATTATTTATGAATTGTGTTATCTTGGGTGCCTAAGTTTGTGTGATATTACTTAGGCGTCCATATTTATTTTTATTCCTAAATAAATAAGAAGTTTTAAGAATTTTAAACATGATTTTCGTTGAAAGATAAAAAAGTTTTTGTTTTTTTACGCAAATAACTAATATTTTAATATCAGTCAGTCCATCAGTCACGATGTTGTAAAATTTAACAATAACCTCGAGCATACACGAATATGGACACTAGTAGATAAAAAGGTAGGGACTTACCGCGAAGCCCAGGCTCATACCGCACTGTAAAAAACAAACCGTTTTATTTTTATGAACGCTGACGTTGGCTTAACAAAAAGTCTGTAACTAACAGATAGTTAATTCGGTTTAACGTTAAAGGTTATCAGGATTTAACTATTATAATTTGAAATTTGACAAAGCAAACTTAAATAAATGGTTCTGATGTTTATTTTTTATTTTTTTCTCTTAACTATCTTATTCGAAATTATCTTCGCGCCAATACGAATCATTGATTCCGGTGGCCATCTGTGGTCTTCTTCCTCAGTTCAACTTCACATTGTCAATGAAAATTACAAAATGGCTTTATGTATGCCTATAATATTTTAGGACTTACATCAATAACTCATGGATGCCATTATCATAACTCGATTTTGATAAAAATTGGACCAATCGGGTGTATTTCCTTTCAAATTAAAAAAATAATTTTCCAAATTGGTTCCTCAATGACGCAGTTCTGAAGTAACAAATATAAACTTTTTTTTTTAAGTTGACTTGAGAACCTCCTTTTAAATAATACCTAATAAAATCATGTAATGGTTTATATAATTAACTTACAATTTTAGAACTGTGTACGAAGTGTATACGTGTAGAAAACACAGTTCAAATACTAACAGAGTATAAATATGCAGGTATTCGTGTCTGACCAATAGATTAACATAGATACACAAATAAAAATAGTTAAACACCACACCTACTGCCGCAGCCACAGCGACAGTCACCAAAAACAGCAGAATTTCTTTCATTGCGCTGATCATCGGCTTCAGACTGAAATGAGGAATATGTATATCAAGTAAATCCATTGTTTGGAGCAGTACAAGAGGCGCAAATAATATGCTAATGTCGGTAGAGACATTGTATCCTTGGGGGACTAGTTTCAAAAATCTATCAGAGTGCCTGAACGATATTAAACGTCCGGTTCGTGGTCGCCACTCAAGAATCTTTCTTCCCTATCGGTTAACAGTTCTTCCAATGATGTAGCCTGCCCATTGCTACTTTAGCTTGAAAACTCTGAAATCTATATCGATGACTTTGGTTCTTCGGTGAATATCCTCTCTCCGGATTTTATCGCGCAAAGAAACTCCGATCATAGCTTTCTCCATTGCTCCATTCAATAATCATTGAATGGTTTAATTTGTTAAGATATAAACTTCTGTACAGGATGTTCTGGTTTCGTATCCGACCCACAAGTAAGCTGTTTTTTACCCGATTCCAGGTTCGGTCTTATAGTAAAACTTGTTCAGAATTAACATGGGGGCAGCACCCGTGTGGGTTGGACACGAGTTCCAGAACGTCAGGTTTTGCAGCTGTACGTCACGACTTCAAGACGTTTCTGCGCTGGGGCGTTTGCTGAAGATTGTGAGTAAATGACAGATGCAGACGCAGAAGTTTATATTTTCGTTTTGAAATTATGTCTTTTGGATATGTGATCACTTTTATTGACCTTCGTCCAGGAGCGGGCGTGTTCTGGCTGTTGATGATAATGTTGATGAACCATTTTTTACGGAAGTTCAACAAATCCGCGTCTGGAAGGATTATCCTGTTATTATTGTATTGATTATTGTATTATTATTAGTGAGTTTTTAATTTGTATACGTCTGATACAATTTTTATGTCTGTTTCCTGTGACGTGTAAATGATTTGACTGAACAATTGAATGTTATTTTTTTTTAATGTTTTTTTTTTTAAACTATTTACTTTTTGACATGTAACTAATTGTTATGAATAAATACTATGAACTATGAACTAAATGCCAACATTGCTCATCTTTGTTATGTCCTAGGGTCGCATCCAAAGCCTTCGAAATTCTGCCACATGCAAATAATAAATTCAATACAAAATATTTATTTAATTTTATTGTTATTACACTTATGATTTGGAACATTACCTTACACGATGATGCCGTAGTTACTTACTGTTATTTAGTAACAATTAATTTTAATTGAGTTTATATAATGTTTTAACTCTAATTGCAAGATAAAGTCTTGCAATTAGGGTTTCTCGAAAAAATAAAGTATGAAGTAATGTAATTTAAATGCAAATGATCTTGCATAGCATATAAAATAAAATTTAATACATTTATGAAGTAAGTAAGTAAGTAAGTATGGAAGTTTATTGAAAACCGCAGTTTTAAATTCCCTAATTCAATGGTTGTTTTGTAAAAAAAATATCTCTTCTGTGGTTTTTTTAATACTGAATGATGGGACGAACAAGTTGGTCGCCTGATTGTAAGCATCACGCTCGTCCAAAATAGTTTAGTTTCACTAAAATTATGAACTTCAACAGTGTTCTATTTTAAATCTCTAATGCTTAGTAGTCTAGCTGAAAATATTGCCCCTATGTTCGAAACACAGTAATGTTTGCGCACTACTGCTTGGCGGTTGAATAACTGGCAAAGGTATAGTGCTTCCCAGGCGGGCTCTAAGTACTAGGCGAAGTACTAAAAGTTGGTGATACACGAGTAAAACTAGTTTTTACATAAAATATGTTTTTAAATTATATTAATGTACATATATTTTGTTTTAATAAAACGGGAATACTCACGTTAAATTGAGTCGGTTATTCCGACTATAGTTTCGATCACATTCGGTGACCTTTATCAAGGAATGCTCAGCGAGACACGCGCGCGACCTCGTCTTGCCTTGCACAAGGCAAGGCAAGACGAGGTCGCGCGCGTGTCTCTCTGAGCAATACGAGGTCGCGTGCGTGTCTCGCTGAGCATTCCTTGATAAAGGTCACCGAATGTGATCGAAACTATAGTCGGAATAACCGACTCAATTTAACGTGAGTATTCCCGTTTTATTAAAACAAAATGTATCAAAACCACGTCAGTTTCCATAGTAAAATGTACCTATACTTGTTTGTAAAAACCATTCAACCACTTTCGTGATTTTTTCATAGTAGGTATACTATTTTAATATAATATATTTTGATATAATCATCCAACTCTTGAAAAAAATACCTACAGTAAATACCTACGGTTCCTGTAGAATAACGGGTAAATCCGTGGTGTGCTGCTAGTCACATTAATATTATAAGCGCGAAAGTTTGTTACTTGTAGTTTGTTAATAAACGGATTCGGATGCATTTTGGTGTGGAGGTAGCTTATAAGTGGATTAACAGATAGGCAACGCTTTTTTTATCTCGGAAAAATATACAATTTCTATGCGTGCGAGCGCGTGGAACCGCAGGGCGCTGCTAGTCACACTAGTATTTTTTAAATGCGAATGCAAGTGTGTATGTTCCCGGTCAACTCCGTAACGGCTGCACGGATTTGGGTGAAATTTTGCACGGAGGTATCTTATACCATGGATTAACGCAGATTACTTTTTATCTCGGAAAAATATACTATTCCTATGGTATAGCGGGTATAACCACAGGGCGCTGCTAGTTATTAATAAATTCTAAAACAAAAACGGCGATACAATAACGGACTTTAGGATAGTTCCTATTTCGTTGGTATTCCTGTACCGGCATAGTTTTCACTAGAGATGGGAACAACTTTTTCTTGACCGTAATTATTATAGATTTAATCTAATTTAATCTTAATTCCGGTCATTAAGAACTTGTGTTTCATTAATAAAAAATTGTAATGAATTTGCATTTTATAATAACACTAGCAGCGCACAGCGGTTTCACTCGCTATTCTATAGAAACCGAATATTTTCCGGGATTAAAAGCGAATAAGTTTTTTTCGGTTTCAGAATCATGTAATCTCATAAGAATAACAGACATTCAATCACTGAGATTACACACTAAAAAAGTTTATATTATTAGTGCTGCTAAGCGCAACATGCAGACCGTTATCAGAGTTCAATAAATTGTCATAATTGTTGTAAAAATCCAGAAGAAGTCTAATGCTGGACAAAGATCTCCCGCTTAGAGAGCCACACTGAACGATTTTCTGTCATTTGTATCCACCGGTTCCCCGCGACTTTCACAATATCGTTCCACCTAGTGGGAAAGCTTATCCACGCGGCGTCTTCCGGTTTATGGTAGCCACTCAAAAACATTTCTTGCCCTTCGGGTATCGTTTCTACAAACGATTTGACCTACCCAGCATTGCCACTTCAGCTTGCAAACCCTGAAAGCCATTTCGGTGACTTTAATTCTGTGGCGAATACCCTCGTTCCGGATTTTATCGTGCAAAGAAACTTGGATCATAATATAGCTTTAATATTTTTCTTATTCAATCCGCAAATCTTCATTTAAATCACAACCTATTCGTATTTTGCCGAATAGTTCCATATCTACGGCTAGCTATGTCCCACCCCTTCACAACCGACCGGGCTCATAGTTGGCGATACTTCGTCAAAATGACTTATTGGACTTGTTTCATGAGTAATCCATTTCGTTATGAAGTTTCGAATGCCGATAGTCCAAATGAAATTTTGTAGGAACGCAATACGTAGGCGTGGTGAAACTTTACGGATATGAATTTCAGATTTTTTAATTTAAATTTGTAATCAGATTGTTGTTTGAGAGTTGAACAAACTGGAACATTTTTGAATCGGCAGTTGAAATAAAATTGGGTTTTAACTTTAGTGATAGTTTTTCATAAATTTTTGTTGTGCCTTTTTTCATAAATAATTATGATGAATGATGATGGATGAACACAAGACAAGACACAACTTCTAATAACAAATATATACGTACTCTGATCCAATCACACAAAGATAAGCAAACACTGATCTGGTGACCGAGAATGATATTTTACAAATAGCATCTATTTGTAATTGTTTGTTCTAGAGAAACACTGTAATCGTTAGTGTAGACGATGTTGAGGCTATTGGGCGGCTTAACATTTCTGAGACTTAGACGGGTCACTCAGCCCTAACACTAGAGAAGCAAGGCCTTTATACACGGGCGTGATCATTTTTTCTCGATAAATATACCTAGACACTTAATTGGAGTAAATGAAACAAACTACACACACGCTGTTTCTTTTCTTCTTCTTAGTCTATTTATTTATTTCATAGCATAAACAACACAAAGTAACACAGATATGGTTAAAGAGAAAGCACAAATTTGGTTACGTACTAGGCTACTTTCCAAAAGTAGTATGTGCCTAATATGATACTATTAATTTAGCGAAATAGGTAAACATACGCAAGAGGGTATTAAAATATTCACATAAAAAGATATATAGACCATACAATTTAACAATTATTAAGGACAGTTATTTCCTTAATTATATAGTGGAATGAAATATTTAGAACAAAATAGTTATGTTTTTTTAAAACCTGCAAGTGCCTTTATTAACTAAGAAAAATACATACAAACTACAACTACCTAAGCTACTTAGCCTACTAACAGTTGGATCATCCAGAGACCATTAAAGGTCTATAGATAATCCAAATGTTCAAGCCCACCACCAGTTGGCAGCGTACCCAGCATGCTGGCGGCATTACCACGCTGAATGGCAATGCTTATGCGTTGAGCCAAATACACGCCAGCATTTTGGTCACGCGAAGCGTCAACCAGACGCTCTGTTAAGTTTTTGAAAATTAGATGAGCTCCCGGTCCCCAAGAGCCCAAAGTCTCTACTCCAAACGGCTCAAATATGTAACCACTACCGAGGTTGGCATATTTGCGCCGCTTGACAATATATCTATATAATTTATGATCAAAGTCTTTGCTGTCTGCTGAAACAAGAATTTTGTTGTATTGACGACACATTCTGGCTATAGGATTGTAATATGATGTGTTGATTCTGAGGATCTGAGTACTGAACAACTTAGAATTGAGATTGCGATTTCTAAATCTAGTATTGAAATTTAAGAGAGAAGATGAGAAGAGTCAAGAGCAGAATGGATTATTTTGTAAAGCAGTATAATTTCTTAGTCGTGCACTCTTGACAGAGTAGTCGTGGTTGCGTGGCTGGTACACGGAGGCTCCCCGTCGTCGTCTCTTCCCAGGGCTGCGGCTCGTCTTGCAACGCTTCTCCAATTTTAACGGTTGGTGGCATTGCGAGTACACTGTGGATTGCGTGGCTTTTTTTAAGAGGTCGGTTCGTTCGTCAGCGAGTTCGTGATTGACCAGGTCCTGGTTCTTTTACTCCCGCGAAACTCAGCTAATCTTTTCAAAAATATCAGATCATGCCCGTGTATAGAGCCCGTCACGTTCTCGATATAACGTAAATGAACGACAAACATGTGATAGTGTGCATGTCTATCGCAAATACAAGTACATTCGTTACGGATCGCGCGCTTCTGATGTCTCCCAAGCAGCTAGAAAAGATTGGATGTTCTTCTTTATAACCTGTCTAAATTATATGCTTTTGTGAGCAGATTGTCGTTCTATGTGGTGTTCTATGGTGGCCTTTGTTCATAGGTGGGCGTCTTCTATCTGCCATAAGCCGATGATGCTGTCATAAATTGAGTATGTTTGTGGCAATGATGCTGTCATAAATTGAGTATTTTTGTGCCAAAGATGATGTCATAAAGTGAGTATGTTTGTTGCAGTCTATAATTATGTGAATGAGAGCATTATGTTCCTTGAATAGCATTCTTACGCAACACTTATAATAAATCTTCAGTTTAGGTCCTTCTTCCAAGCCGAAACCAGCATGGATGGTTGGATAAAATCAGATTTGTTTAAAAAAGTAACTAAGCTGGGCAATAAGCCGTGACTAAAATTGCTAATTTTAACTGGTTAAACGAAAAAATTATAAAACTGTTTTCGTAACTTCAGTTAAATTGAACATTAGAAACTTATTAAAAAATTAACGCATTAACGATTATCAATTTTTCTATATCATCATCGTCATCGTCATCCATAAGACGTCCACTGCTGAACATAGGCCTCCCCCTTAGAGCGCCACACCGACCGACAAAGGGCCACTTGCATCCACCGGTTGTCCGCGAGTTTCACAATGTCGTCGGTCCACCTAGTGGGAGGCCTACCTAATTTTACTACATAAGTAGGGAATTAAAGAAATTTAGTTTTGGATTAAATTTGCCCACCTCTAACTAAGCCGTATTTTTAGGCGGTTTTACTAGAATCCTTTACTTTTAATTTTTTATACTTTTACCGTCTCCGAGTTTCGTAGTGCGGCGACGAAGGGCGTTAGCTCGACCACGTATCTCGGTACTACGTTCTGCACTTCGGTTAAGAACCGAGTCCACTCTGGAATTAAAAACATTACCCTGGACTAATTTATTTGACGTAGTAATGGGCACTTTGATTCTAACTGTTTTACCCGACTAGATAAATGGTAAGGTATGTTTTCTAGGTTTGTGTATGTCCTTGTATGCGAGTTTCTTTACTTTACACTCCTACTTGTAAACTATGGTTGGTGGTTTACAAACCGTAGTCTGGATGAAAATTATATTAAACTTCATTTATCACAGGCAAAAAGTTTTATTTATGTATTTATTTTATATTTTTTACTGAGAATACACTTTATTTTTCCCAAGGTTGCCTGGAAGAGATCTTTTTCAGCGATAAGGCCGCCATTTGTTACACTAGTTAAAATGTTTTGTTCTCTGTCCTAGCCATGTACGATTAGGTGTGAACAATAAAGAGTTTATGTATCTATTTTAAGAATCTCATTTTGAATATTTTTTCTTTCTACAAGGTAGCCAATTTTTAATACGTTTTCAAACTTTATAAAGCGATGACGTCATAAAGTCACCTGCAAAAAAATATTATCAGTGATTTTCAAAACAAAATTACTTTTTAGTCCATAATGTCGTTGTTAGGTCAAATTGCACCGATGATTGTGTGCAATAAACGCTGTAACCGGCTATAACGTTGTTGCTCACGGCAAATTGGGTTAATCACGACGCGTCGCACGCAACAATCATCGACACTGTAAGCAATTTGTATACAATGACGTAGTTAGTTTTTGTAGTACACCTACATTTATCTGCCCAGCATAAAATATATATATACAAAACCACACATATATGACAAAATTTCGTCTCGTGTCATCGTCGCGATATCGTGGATCTCGCATTTTCATATTACTAAACATAAGCATAGGCCTATGTTCAGCAGTGGTCGTCTTAAAGGGAAGGCCTATGCTCAGCAGTGGACGTCTTATGGCTATTGATGATGATGATGAAACAAAAAAAAAAGAAATTATAAAAAAAATATGCAAATTTACAAAGTTTGTTAATATTAATTAATAAAATGATAAGATTATGAAAATACGATAATAAAAAAACTAGAAATTATTTATTTATCAATTTATTTACCCAGTTTCATTAGCAAGAATAGAAAAAGGAATAACGAAAAATAAGTCTTTTTTTATTGACCCTCTTATTTACTAATCTTTATGTCCTGATGTTATTATTTTTATTATTATTATCTCAGAATTTGTTTTATTATTAATAACAACGATAGAGACAGCAGTGTAAAAAAAGGGTATTAAATATTTATAAAAAAATAATGTAATTTTTTTAAATTAAATATTAAAGTTTTTTTTAAATATCTAATTATTTTCTAGAAATAGATTTTACATAGCCGCATATTACAATTACTTATCTAGTGTATACCATGTTATAATTATTATGCAGTCTTATCGCTGGGCCCTAAGCTCGGCTAGACCGGTAACTCGGTGATCCTGGACAGATTTACTTTGAATTGTTTGATCGCGGGCGCTCAAAAGATTTCTAGAGGTTTCTGATTAAATTAATATTCTTAAAAGTATAGTTGACATAAAACTGGTACGAGCATCTACGTGCGTTTAGCAAAATTAGAAAAAAAAAAAAAGAAAAAAAAAGGGCTCGTGGCCTCAAGTCGTGGTAGCTTAGTGGGAGAAAGCTCGCCTCATATTCGTGAGGTAGCGGGTTCGAACCCGGGCGGGCCCATACCAATGAGTTCTTGGGAACTTACGTACGGATATACCACTCACTGGCTTTACGGTTAAGGAAAACATCGTGAGGAAACCTGCATATTTCCGGAGAAGAAATTCGATGGCGTATGTGAATCCGCCAACCCGCACTGGGCCAGCGTGGCGGATATGGCCTAATCACCCTTCGAGGGTAGGCTGATATCCCAGCAGTGGGATGTTTAAAGGCTGATATAGTAGTATAGTCCGTGTAGGGTGTGTGTGTTTGTGTATCATCACTGCGATACACAAGTCTTAGTAGTATTTAGTTGTGGTATATTAATAAGATTATTTTACTTATTTATATTTATAACCCATAATAATTCGTAACACAATTACTGAATCAAGAAGAAATCACAATAACAAAGAAATGTACAAGAACAAGAAATCATATTTTTTTTAAAGTTTCATTTATTTTGTTTTAACAAAACGGGAATACTCACGTTAAATTGAGTGGAAGGCAAGACGAGGTCGCGCGCGTGTCACGCTTAGCATTCCTTGTTAAAGGTCATCGAATGTGATCGAAGCTATAGTCGGAATAACCGACTCAATTTAACGTGAGTATTCCCGTTTTATAAAACTAAACGTGTCAAAACTGCGTCAGTTTTCATAGTAAACCGTTTCATTTAATTTGAGGCCATTTTGAACTCGTCTTTGAAAGTCTAACCTGCCAGTCATTTCCTCCAAGTTCGACATTCACGCTCGCAAGCTACATAGATACCTATTCATATAGCAATCTTTATTGCGTCTATATTTCAGCCAGCTCCGTCGGTGATATTATTTATTGTACGGAACCCATGGGCGTACGGAACGTCTTAATCGGAGGATGATCTACGGGGTGCTTCGTGGTAATGGCGTTCGGGGTTGTTGATCGAAATTGTAAGCTTGTATGCTAAAGTGGAGTAAACCTCTACGTAGGTAAGAGGTTAGTGCACTATAGGGATAAGTAGTGTAGTGTTTACAACAACCTTGAGCTCCATATAGTCCCCCTGTCCTCCTTTGACTATTATAAGACGAGTAGAAAAATGCGCCACTAATTTCAATAACACTGTTGGTTGCCCTTGGATACGTACAAAACTTTTTGAAACTACGTTTCTAATCTGTGCTCATTAAAACAAACTGCCGGCTCCCTTATGTCCTGAGTGATGTAATCTATGATTTTTCAAGGCTAAAGTGAATACTGAATAGGTATAACCTAAGTTCGCGTGGGTCATCTTCGACAGCATCATCGCTTAGCAAAAGGTGAGTTGGTGGTCCAACGCATTCGCGATTAAAAATATATATGGTGACAGTATACGAAAGATACTTCGCAGTGAGTGTTGGAAGCGAAAACATAAAAGTTCTGGATTTTTGACAGGCATATTTTGTCTCTAGACCACATTTATGGGCAACACCCGGCCCGCAGGTCGGATGCGGCCCGTGAGGCGAATGTGGTCCGCAGCGGCTTTTGGATCGAGCCCGCGTAACACGCGTCGCACTAAAATATTTACAAGAACAATTTAGTTAAATGCACTGACCATGTAGAGCCATAAATAAAGTAAAAACTGTGTAACCTATTCATCAAGGATATTCAACGCCATCTGTTATTTAAAAAACAATGTTCAATCCTGCTCTAGATAATGAATGATAAAACATACTTATAACATTACAAAGTAAGTTGGTATGTCTCATATTATGTCTATTCTAAAGTTCAGAAGAATGAGTCAATTCTGTTGTGCCATTTTCTAAAGCACGGCTTTTTCTAATTTGGTAAGATTATACAGACTGTTCTGAAACTCGTGACCGGCAAGGTAGCTAGCCCTATGTTCATACTGAACATTTCGCGACTTCGTTCGCGTGGATGTAAAAAAAGTATCATATGTCTGTCTTTGTGATGTACAGTAACTCCTTAGCAAATTTAATCAAGATTCGTTCAGCAGGTTAGACGTGATAACACAACAAACATCATACAGAGACAAAGTTACTTCCTATAGATCGCTAGATGGCGTTGATCCATTTTTGTACATTTTTTTACGTTTTGTATGGGCTGACAGTTATAATGTAGGCAGTTCTGAATCGCGCAAGCGTTTTTACTCAAGACGAACGTACTTACGACTTTATTGGTTCTGATACGTCTGCGGCTATATTCCTTCGAATTATAATATAAGTTAGGATTAGGATGAACATGGGCCGAGCACCTTCGCGGGTCGTACACGAGTTCCAGAACTTCCTGTATAATCCTATCAGCTTCAGACAACGCATTCCTCGAGCTCAACAAATAATTGTGCTATCTTCTTGAATCGACAGTGTAACCCGCAAAATGACCCGTTTAACAATTTGTAGGAATAACCTACTATCAACCTACGCACACGTTACTTCGTACCCACAATATAGAAGTTAGGAGGACATTAAGGCAACCGCATTCCGTAACTTCAAACAAATATCAAAGAATCGTTGAGACCTATCAAACTCTGCTCCGGGCGTGTGGAATGTTCTGGATCGTTCTAGTTCATGTTATATGTATTGAAGTTAAGTTACGTTGCGGTAAAATAGAGTATTAACTGTAGAAAGTATATATACCTATAATAGAAATACCGATCAGGATGTTTCCTAATACTGCTACCAGAACCACCGGAGTACAGCCAGCAGCGTCCTTTTGGTAAACAGTATGCCAGTACTACAATCGCCAAGTCAAGTGGCAATACTCCAATAACTAATGTTTGACTACCCTCCTGGCTTGGTTTGTAGCGCGTCTGCCCTATGAGCAGGACGTCCCGGGTAGGACTCCCGGCTAAGCAAATATTTTGAATGATGGATCGAAATATCTGTTCCAAGTGTGGGTGTTACTCTCATGTTTTATGTGTGGTTCATAGGATCCCCGAAAAAGGAAATCCTAGTGGATAGTGAAGGGAGTGAAGCCTCATTTTAAATAACTTGTTAAGAGCATGCCACACGCATGCAAAGTTAACAACCGTTTCAGAACCCCGAGGTGAGAGCCCATTATAATACAAAAAAAAACTTGACATCTAACTTAGAATATCGCTGTAAATTATTCAGACAGACAGACGGTCATGACGCACTTATAAATGTTCCTTGTAGTACTACGGAACCCTAAAAAAGTGACATCCAAGAAAAATTATGATTAGTAGTTCGCTACGGATTTGCTTGGACAACGATATGCTACGGAAGCGTAGCAGTGCTACGTTTCCGTAGCATTTCGTTGTTTCCTACTTACATACTTAGACACAAGCTTTCGCATTTATAATATTAGTGTGATTATTTTGTGTATTTCTATTGTATATACGTATATCATATTTATTGTATTTATTTATACTTATCATATAGTAATTTAGTAGATTTTTACATGAATTTATGTACACCACCGACCGTATTTCTGTTTCAAATATCTGTCCATATATACCAAGGTTCCCTGGAAGAAATCGCGTTAGGCGATAAGGCCCATCACACTGTCGGATATTTTATTATTATTTAATTTTAATTGTATTTTCGTTGTTTAATAAAGCTATATTGTATTTTTGTTTTAATAAAACGGGAATACTCACGTTAAATTGAGTCGGTTATTCCGACTATAGTTTCGATCACATTAGATGCCCTTTATCAAGAAATGCTAAGCGTGACACGCGCGCGACCTCATCTTGCCTTGCACTGCGTGCTGCAGCGCGTCGCGCGCGTGACGTCAAGGTAGGTGCCAACCTCCGTCCCTGTTGACGTTTGGACGTCTGGAGACTTCGATTTATTGATTTAGATTATATTGTATTGTATCGGAATACATGAAAAAACAGCGACAACAATGTAAAAAGCCATAATATTTCCTCGAGACATCTTAGAAAGCATCCAACAAATCAGCCCGCCCTCTATTGAATTCAAATCAGCTACGACGAGACAAACTGCCGCCGCTCCAACTCCTATGATAACCGACCGCTTTATATTTTATACATCCGATGGCAATAAAATTCACAAGCCCTCGAGTAAGATTCGGCGACAGTAGAACATGTTGGCGCAAGTTATTCAATTGATAAGAAAACTTTGTTGATTTTCAGATCGCTTCCTTTACTTGTGCTGTAAGACCTTGCTTCTTGTCAAATTTCATGATTCTATGTTAACGGTAAGTACTCTATAGCTTTTGATTAATTTGGGAGTGTCTAAATATGCGGCATAAATGGCCTTATTCTTTGACAGCTCTGAGAGAGCAGACTGCAAAATTGGTTTCAAAATGTTTGAAGAAAATTACTTTAACATATAATAAAACAAAAAAATAATTGACGCTAGATTGAGTTAAGAAATATACCAGAATATTTGATATTAATTACAGCTTGAGACCTCCATGTGTTCCTGAGAAAGAGATCTTGGGGTACAGAAAGACGGGTAGTGAAGTGATCATATAAGAGTTTATTTTTTCCTTTTGAGATACGAAAACCTAAAAAAAAAACAAAAAAATATAGATTAGATATCATTTAGAAATAATATTACTATGAAAACTGACGTAGTTTTGACACATTTTGTTTAAAAAAAAAAACGGGAATACTCATGTTAAATTGAGTCGGTTATTCCGACTATATATTTGATCAGATTCGGTGACCTTTATCAAGGAATGATAAGCCTGATACGCGCACGACCTCGTCTTGCCTTGCACTGAGAACGCGCGAGTCGAGGTTGCACGCTGTATGATAATGATACTAATAACAAATCAACCAGTCTAAAAAACTAATCGACCTGTGGGCTTATCACGTAACTCTGAAAGCGATAGCGAGAGTTGCGCGAGCGGGACCGCGCACAATTAATTAGTTAATTAGCTAAGTTGGTACGAGCGAGATGGCATGTTCTCGCAATCAGAATCACGAACGTTTCAAAGTTAGAGGATAAGCCTGCAGCACATTTAGTTTCGTCCCTACTTAGTCTACTGAAACAGCATCGGAAACTACCCCTAACGGCGGGTGCGATAAATCTAGCCGCGCCATCTCGATAACGTTGCCACTCGCAGATAATAATGCAGTGAAATGCATTATTGGAAAAGAACCACAGAATATATAATAGAGACTATTGCCAATGAAATACCTAGCCTCCGTATTAATAAACGTGGAATGCCCTTCGAATAGTTACCACGTGTTTAGTCTTTTTCGCTCTTTCGAAATTAGAACTCGATTTAAAAAGACAGAAGACTGAGCAACTGCTCTAAGTTTTATCCGCGTTTATTAATAAGGGGGTAAAGTTCAAATTCCAACAATGAGATTGAGCTATCGTGAGGGTCTCCTCACGATAGCTCAATGGTGGTAGAGTACTTTTTAGTCCTCGGTCCTTAGTTTGAGGGAGTTGAAAATCTTTCGCCAAGTACCTATCGTTTCGGCAGCCTCATCTGAGAGCCAGTTCCGATTCCAGGTTTCTCGACCCCACCTTTACGTGTGGTTATGCAGACGACAGATTCCCTAGCAGGCAGAGTATTTCGAGAGTAAGATAATTCTATACACTTTCGCGCGCAGATGAAAAGAGATGGCTTTAGCGTGCGCTAGTCAAAAAACCAGATAATTGCTAATTACATCTAAATCAGGAAATCAATCAAAATTATGTTCTATGAAAACCTGGATATTATTACCTGACTTATAGTGTAATAATCACTTAAATATACACTCCGTTCTCTGGTTCCGAGCGCCACCAAAAAATGTGTGTAAATCGACGTCTTTTCAATGATTTTTTTGTCAAGAAAATGTCATGTAATCATGTTTTCCCGCCATGCAATACTAGAAGATAGAACCAAAGCCAGCATATAATAAAAAACAAATGAAGTGCATATAAAATAATTTTTTTATCAAAGTAGGTCGTTGATATAACAAACCAGAGAAAGAGAGACAGAGAGAGAGAGAGAGAGAGAGAGAGAAGAAATAATCTACATTCGTTGGATGAAAAGGTAGATTTTAACGCGGGAAACGGATTTAAAACCGTATTTATTGATTCCTATTGCAAACTTTGTAGTATAGCCAGTTCAGTTGCAATAGCCAAAGAAGTGAAACTTTTTGAGTTGATGGTATATTATATTTGTTGTTTGTAGTTTATCAGGCGTGTCTATGCTTGCAGGTTCACTGTATATATTCATTGCTACGACTAAAGTAACCAGTTCGTCGTAGCTACATTGTTACTGATCACGTATCGCGATTTTGAGATGTACGTGGGCTGTTCCAAAAATTGTTAATGCATTTCACTTCCAGAAATAGTTATAATATGAAAACAGTTTATAGCTTTTCAAAATATTCCCCTCCAACCCCGACGCATTTATGCATTAAAAAAATGTATCTTGCCGGAGGTCTAAAAATAACCGCCGGAATTCTCCGACGGCCTCATCTGCAGTTTTAAATTTTCGCCCACGAAGTATTTTTTACAGTGGAAATAAAAAAAAAACGCATGGAGCTAAATCTGGGCTGTACGGAGGATGGGGAAAGATCTGTACCTCCGAAGTATTCAAACAGTCCATGGTGCTAGCAGCTTAGTGAGCGGGCGCATGATCTTGATGAAAAAGAATGCCATGGACATCGCTCCTTGGTCGCTTGCAATTCAACTCCCCGAAAGCTTGAGGCATACAAACTTCGCAATACCATTCACTAGTAACTGTTATACGGACTTCTAGCGGAATTACTGCTACTGGTCCATGGCGTCGAAAAAAAAACCGCCATCAAATTTTTATCAACGCTTTAACCGCGAACAGCTTTTGTGAACAACTCGACTTATTCAAACACCCATTGCATGGACTATTTATTACTTCAAAATATCATATTCATTATATTGATGACGCTGATGCTAATTTAATATATTTTTTAATGAAAACTACTTTCCATAAAAGCTTTACGATTTAAAATCTGCACATTCCCACCGACTAAGCATCAGATATTCTCAAAACAAAAACAATAAAACTTTAGGAAACAGAAAAAGGATAACACCGGATTCCCATATCGACGGTGATCCGAACCTTTTCATCCTCGATTAATTCAAAGGTGGGCCCTTTTAGTTAACTCAAAAAACTTTTCCGTTAAAAGCAAACTCATATCCGTCCACGTGTAGAATAGCGTGGGAAAGAAAGTCTTGATTTTTGATGGAGAGACTCAATACTTTTATACAATCCTCTAATCACACATTTCAACACTACACTTGTAGTTCTCCACTAAGTTTTCCTGTATCAGGGATGCTATGGAACACGCACAAATACATGGACAAATAACACCCAGATACAAAACAGATATTTAAATTCATCATTTAAATATACGTATGCCCGGCTAGCGATCGAAACTGCGGAACTCCTGCTCACATGGTAAAGAAACTTATTAACAACAGCTCCTTAAAAAAAATCTCGAACATCGATGAAATTGGTAGTCGGAGAGTGTGCATCGGATCTGTGTGAACTAATTTCTTTGTGCCTTTTTTGCTATCAGAGGGCCAGGAGCACAGTTTGAAGACAGAATACGTTACCACTTCCAAAGTAAACCTGTGTGTCTTAATTATACAATGAAAAAGGTAACAACGTATGAAACGAGTTAAAACTTTCTGGTCCTTTAAGAAAAACCTAGTTACGAAGACTATGGGCTTCAAGACTGCAGTCACTGTTCCCCGCCCTACTTTTAGCGACCCAGAGGTACGGTCAAACGCCGTCCATATTAACATAGCTTTGTACCGCTGGCAAAGTTTGCCTTTTGCAAAACTGTGCAGCGTGCACCACGCACGCTAATGAACTCTTGAATATCGCATGTCATGAAGTGTTTAGAGTGAGTTAGATTAAGCTCTCAATGCGATGTGGACGGTTGGGGACGGGAGTTGGGAACTGTCATGGAATGTGAATAAACGTCAGAGATTTATTAGAATTCATGTAGAATAGTTAAACCCCATCCAGGCTTTAAGGAAACTGTGGAATGAACTTCCACTTGCGGTATTTCCGAGGTACTACAAAATGTGGTTCTTCAAAAGGGCAGCTAATAGTCTTAAAAGATCAGCAGCGTATCTGTAATGCCCCTGGTGTTACAGGTATCCATAGGCGACGGTGATCACTTACCATCAGGCGGACCATCTGCTTATTTGGCACTTATGGTATAAAATATCTATTATGTACTACGTACTAAAGGTACTTTCCAGGTTAAGGGTTCAATCATAATTATGTGGTGGCACCACATAATAGCGTTTGAAACGGAAACGAACTCGTGAAAAAAAGAAGTAATTCTTGGCACAATGTCTTTCACATTCTTCGAAATATAAAAGCAGCAGTTATTTTAGGCGTATAGTGCTGATTAAAATGTTATTCTAGAATATATTATGTCCGTTGCCTAACCGAATACCTGTAGATAAGTTCTATGCGACAGTGCGAAGAAGTAAAACTGCATGGATAGCGGACACGTATTAGTTTTACTGCGTTATCATCAATATTTTTATATTTTCCAGCTGGATGTGAGTAGAGCTACGTGCAAAAGCTAGCTTAAAAGTTTCTTGGCGACTGCGCAACTTATAATTCTGCAATTTAAGTTTTTCGTGTTCCGACCAGTTTCACATTGGGGTTGCCATGTGTGGTTAGAAATCACAAGGACATTTTTAAAATAATGATAATTGTTTATTTATTATCAGGGCTGCGTACCCGTTGGATGTCAACGGGATCCTCCAGGTACGGAGTTATTGCTTAAGGTGCGGTCCCGTAGCCCGTTATCACATTTGAACATGTCCAGTGAAATGAAACGAAAGAAGTGTAAAAATATAAAAATAACCTCACTCATCACTCATTAGTATATATTTATATTTTTACACTTCTTTCGTTTCATTACACGTACTGACACAGACGAAATTATAGAAATG
Organism: Apocheima hispidaria; assembly: GCA_947579745.1. NCBI lineage: Eukaryota > Metazoa > Arthropoda > Insecta > Lepidoptera > Geometridae > Apocheima > Apocheima hispidaria. The sequence continues at coordinate 12,923,019 of OX388164.1, read as the reverse complement.
TCGACGCACCCGCCGGCCATGTAAGGCCCTTCACACTGCCATGCGTCATGCCATGGAAGTAACCGCCTTGCAAAGGATCGGACGGGTGACAACAGGACACGCTGCGCCACACCACACAACGACGGCTCCCACGGCCCGTATGCGCGGCGCACCGTGGCCTGGCAAAAAACAGGCCGTGAGACCCAATCTTAAAGACTGGTTGAACATTTTCACAGTACCCTCTAAAGAATTTATCTTCACCGTACGAAGCAGTAGTGCTAGCAGTACTCCAATCGCCAAGTGCCAAAATCAGTCGGTTGCCCCCACACGTTGCGTAAGCCGACCGCGAGAACTACCCACCCCGCGCCACGCTGTCTGCACGTGTAGGGGCACGCCTTCACTCGGAGCCGCTCGGGCCGTGCAGGGAAGCAAGCAGCACGGTGTGTGAGCGTGGCCTTTTTTCTAGTAACCTTTGCGTTCCGCTAAGCTCACGTATTTGAAATGAAGATTTGGTATGCTGTGCCCCGTCAATAAATTTATTTATTTAGTAATATTATCTATCATTCTACCGACTTTTATGGACAAACATCATATTAAGTTTATTTTTATAAATCCATGTTGTATTTTTTTTCCAAATAATCAACTTCAACCTAAAACTCTGTTTATTTTGGTTCACGTTAATGCCTTCTTAAACACCGGAAAAAAACTTCCAAACTTTTCCATACCCGAAATGGAGCGAGCAAACAAAAAATATTTACATCAAGACATGTCCTCAGAAATGCCAATTTTCCTGTGGACTCGGTCAGGGTAAACAAGATGCAGGGCAATCAAGGGAAAAGCAAACAAAAGCCCTGTTATGAGAGCTATGAAGCGAGAAATTAAGATTTTGATTATGTTCAAATATACACAGTCATATTATGGGAGTAAAATTTAGTAAATATTTTTTAACAATTAAGTAAGTTCTGTTTATGATCTTGTGCAGTATTTAGGCAGGTGTCCTACCGTGATTGGTGGGTAAACCAATTATAGCTTCCCATCTTATAACAGACTTCTTCTCAACACAGGCTTCTTATAACTACTTATCTCTTCCCTAACGAGAAACATGTAGCAATTCAAAATTCGAACTTAAATTATTATACTTTGTGTAATAAGCCCCTGTGAATATCGTAGTTAGTTCATTTCATTTGTCCTAAGTTCTTTAGGTTCATTTTATATTATTTATTATTATAGTAACAGAATTGAAATTAGTGCATTAATAAATCAATGAAGATAACTTAGTGGAAAAAATTACAAAAATAAATAAAATAACAAATAAATATTTCTCTAATTTATACCAAATTAGAGAAATATTTATTTGATTCGGGCGCTACTTTGCTGAAAGTTATCTTCAAAACTGTGTCTATACATAACAAGCCTCGTGTTTTTTTTTTATATCACAGCAGTAAGCCCATTATACTAGCGTTTTTTATATATTATTGATTTTTAAGTTTGTCTGTTTTGGTGTATAATAAAGTTATATTGTATTGTATTGTAAGAGTAAGAGTAAAGTAAAGCAGTAAAAAAATACAAATTTTAAGGGCAGCGTTCGGGAAATTGCGTGATACGTGCAAAGTATCGCAGTACCTGAAGACAAGGGTCTTTAACCAATGTGTGTTGCGCGTGATGACATATGGAACTGAAACGTGGTCTTTAACCTCTTGAGGGCTATGCTCGTAGTTTCTTTGCGCGATAAAATCCGGAACGAGGATATTCACCGAAGAACCAGTCACCGACATAGCTCTCAGTGTTTGCAAGCTGTAATGGCAATGGGAGAGTTTTTGGCGGGAACGTGAAGAAGTCATGTCGCGTCATTATATTATTTTCCAAAACTTGTGTTATTTCGAGTGTTAATGTGCAAAAATTGTGGATTTTTATTCATTAAGTGTTCGTGACCGCGCATGAGTGTTGGTGAATAGTATAATGTCGTGAAACGTGAATTTTCGTGTTGTTTCCAAAACTCCATAGAAACCCTTAGTAAAGTCTCCACTTCTTTACTGGGGTGTGACTTGGACTTGACCGAGACTTACTTTACTTGACTTAGACTATGACTGAGACTTGTTTTAATTGTGAAATACTTTACTTCACTGCAAATATTACAAAACTTGACACTGGCTAAATACACAACGTGTGAAGCCAAAATTTAAGAGAAAAAAAAAAAAAAAAATGGCAATGGGCAGGCCACATCACTCGAAGAACCGATAACCGACGGGAAAGCAAGGTTTTTGACCAGGAACTAGAAGACGCAGCGCAGGCAGGCCTTGCTGCCCCGGTGTGCTTTTATTAAAACCACTAAGCAAAAAAAAACGTTTTCTATATAAGTAGCAGTCAAGTTTTTTAAGTAACAATCTTCAGTTAAGACTCCGCTGTTTTGGTAACGAACAATCTTAAAACAGGTTAGACTTTATAAGCCGTAACACTTTCCGAACTCCGTGAAAAATAAATGTTAATAAACTAAGGTATTTTGTTCGGTTTTATTACGTTTTGTCGAATTTTCCGCTGGAATTTCTAGTGAAGTAGGTAAAACCTTGAAAACATTTAGTATTGTATTTAAATTTCCTAACCGTTAAAGAACATTAACTCGAATTGTGCAAAATGTGAACTGGAATTGTTAGTACTTCTAAAAGACTCCATTACTTCTATTTGCTGAAATTTAGAAGTATTTTTAATTCAATTCAATTCTTTATTTGCTCGTTAATGGGTAGCATAGATCTTAAATTAAGTTTTAACAGCCAATAATAACCTCAGATCAGGCATGCAAATCAACTATTCTAAAATTATTTAAATAGGTACATATTATGTCAAAATAAATAAAGTCAACAATTTAATATTTTGCTTGATAAACATACAAGCGACATGATGTCTTGTCTTAAAATTCTTTAATAGTATAAAAGTTTTCGCTCACTAACCACTCTGTAGCTCTGCACAAAATTTATTAAAAAGCAAATCTACCAAATCATTTGGCAGAGAATTAAAAAATTAACGAAGCTAGTCATTTTCATGGATTTAGGTGCTAATAATAGTGGATGCAAGTGGCACTTTGTCAGTCGGTATGGCGTCTAAGTTCGAGGCCTACGTTCAGCAGTGGACGTCTTCTGGCTGATGATGATGAGGTTGCTAATTTATTTTCTAGGCTACGGGTGAAATAACTTCTAGGGTTCCGTAGTAATACAAGGAACCCTTATAAGTTCGTCATGTCTGTCGGTCTGTCTGTCTGAATCCTTTACAGCCTTATTTATAACTCCCAAAGTCATAAACCTACATGCATAAAACTTCGCACAACGGTAGATATAGATCACAAGTTTAAAAAAATTGATGCTCATGGATCTTTGTGTCTGAAATAAATAAATTTGGATTTTGATTTGATTGTGTTCCGGATTGAATAGTAATGTTTCCAATTAAATTACTTAGCATACAAATAAATTAACATCTTATAATTATCTCAGGATGACGAGCGCAGCGCATTGCCGCACATGGTGTTTCTGTTGAAGTTTAGAATTATAGGTGGCATTTACAGATCACACTCTAGATTCTACATTCAGGACACTCGAAGCGCACCATGCATCAGTCTAAATACACTTATACGTAATTACTCCTATTGGTTGATTTTTAGGCGCGAGTAGGCATAACCTTGAGATAGCCAATGAGAACGCCTGGACGCCTCGCGTCCCGCGCCGCGCCTCAAACTTTGGTGACTTTTTGTAGGAACAACGAATCTCGTAATGCGGTATCTAGTGTGATCTGTGGTGGCACTATATACTACGGGAAAACGTGACGCTTGCTACCGTAACGTGTCATTAACATGTAGCACCAATTATATTTTACTAGAGATACGACTTAAAATTTAATAACACACGCAAATCTGTCCTTTCGGACAGATTTCATTATAGCTATCTCTGTGACTCGCTAACTTTTCACATCTTTTGCACTCTTTGGCGGCTGTAAACAGACTGCAACGGAACCGAATTCAGAGTGCCATTTTGAAGGTAAAAAACTATCTTTAGTAAAATATCATTGGGTAGCACACAAAAATGACCTACGATGAAAACTGTCCTTAGCATGCACTCTTACAATAGAGAGTTCAATTGCTCCAGAGGGCACGAAAAGTCATCGGACCCGACGTCAGACCTTGTCAAATTAAACCTTGACTTGTAAATTGAGGGTGCGTTTTGCTTTCAAGCGTAACTATACGTCTGAGGGCGTAACAAGCCAGACTAGTTACGTGTCAACATATAAAACAAGGTTGCCACAATAACGAAAATATAAAAGCAAGTTTTTTTTAACAAAAACTCGATAGCACATTGTATATGACATTCCAGGCATAAATGGAAATCCAAAGACACCTCAATCGTAAATCAGCAAGCCATAAAACTAACATACTTGTGTACCTACTTACAATACATACATACATTTACCCCAAAAAATACCCCTTTCATTTTTAACAGACCCTTTCATTATAAAAGTCTCGAACAATATAGAATCAACAACTGAAATGAAAAGCCACGAATTCAATAGCAATAAATATATCGTCTGATTCAAGAAAGAATTCAACACAGAAATGTTACTGTAACCACGTGTCAGGGGTTTGAATTTACGGTGTTCGCTCGAGAACATACAATAACTATGGCTTACTGAAAACATGCTTTTAGTCTATTAGGGTTGAAGTGCACTTGGGATAAAAGTTCTTTGACTACCCAGAAATAGGATAATTTTGTGGGTAAAAAGTAATTTCGTATATGCTGATTGGCCAGTCCTGATCTCAGAGGTTTTAAACCACCTGGAGGCTTCTGACATGGCGTAGGTATAAACGACTGGGTTCTACAATTTAACGTGTTAGCTGAACCACGGTTTTAAACTCCATTTGCGGTAACCCATCCGAATACTGACCGTATAGTCATTTGCTTAACATCGGTGATCGTTTACGGACGTCTAGTCAAGTTACGATTTGAACTCTACTTCTTTATTTTTCGTTTGAAGGTATGTAAAGACACAAAAAAAAACATGAAATTATATCAGCATTTAAGCATAAGTTATACAGGGCCACGTAAAATATTGTCCTTAGTAGATGTTGCATTATTTTTTTATTTGCTATTAATGGTTTGAATCGTTTTGATAAAAATAATTTGCATGTTAAACATTTCAGGTTCGTGCTGTCGACTAGTTTTTTTAAAAATAATTTGTTGTTGATTTTTAATAAGGTCTAATAATTTACTGACGTTGATAGGTATACGAGCCAAGCAAAGCGCACTGTCAATGTGAACCGTTGCCATAGTGAAGGCAAAATAATGCAGTCGGGTTATTATTTTTAACCGACTTCAAAAAGGCGGTTCTCAATTAGACTGTATGTATTGTTTTGTATGTTTTTGTTACGCGTTTACTTATGAATTGATTTTGGTTTTTTTTTGTCTGGTGGTCATACAAGCTTCGGAGGTCCCGTATATATTTTGTCGAAATTGATTCGGCGTTTTTTTATGTAATGTTTCTCCGATTACTGATTGATTTGTAAAATTCTTTTTTTGTTTGAAAGTGTATACTTCTCAGGTGGTCCTATTGTGATCAGGTCAGGATCTGATGATGGGTTCTGGGAGAAATCGAGATAAACCCTCAAAAATGAGGACGATTAAAGTCAATCCAAATTTTTGTATACAAGTAATTATTCATTTAATATTAATCGCTGTTAAGTTCTAAAATGAAAATAATATAAAATAGAATAGTTTCTAAACCATCTCATTATTTTACTTTTCTGTATAGGTAAGTATATTTTGGATTACAATTCAGTTCAGATTTTTTTGTTTTTAGTTTTAGTTATTATCAAATTATAGCTATACTTATATTTATAAAGAAATTGATTGATATCTGTAACTTTTAAACTTTCGAGATTTGAACACATAATTTAAAGTATCCGGACTTAACCACGCTAAAACTAGAAGCCGAAGAAACTTGGCCGAAACGTCGAGGTATATAAATAAACTAGTTTTAGCATGGTTAAGTCCTGATACTTTTAATTATGAATGATATCTGTTTTGTGTATCATAAATAAATATTGACTGTGTAGTACAAACAATAATCCGAAAGAACATTCGTGTAGGTCCATAAAAAGAAGAAAGACTGTTTGAAGCTTTATCTTGCCAGCGTCTTTTTGATCATCATTGAATCATTAATAATAATAATATAATTAAATATATCATGATAACTATAACAATAAATAAAACTTCTTAGATTTAAAGATTAGGCAATAACAGTTACATCTTCGTATCGCTTACTCCTGGTATATCCCTACCCCTACGAAGCGCCCATTTGGAAGCCAGCCAAATTTGGCCTTATACGTTCATTTCACTTGATTACTTCGTTTCTCGACCAAAAGAGATATGATTATAATGACTTAATTGATGTTTTCCGACGAAATTCAAACTGGAAATACATTCTCTTGAGTGTTTTCGGAAATTTGATGAGATTCTGGTGGTTTTTGTTCTGGTCCGTATATCTTTGTGGAAATAATAAATAACATTTCTGTCATTATTTTAGATGTAAATATTATTTTTAACTCTTAGCTTCGTAGGGCTTGCTAATAGCTAATATAGTAATAGCTGTGTCATGCATTTTGTACCGTTTGGAAGGATGAGTGCAGCGGCACTTTGTCCTATCCATGGGTGTTTTGGTCGCGCATTTTCATATTATTGAGGATTCAACACTAATTTTGAATTTTCATAAAGTTTTAAATTATCTTGTGTTTGTTTATGATACTTTTGTTGTTACTTAGGTTTTAAGGAAATGTTAGATACCGATTTCCATTTAATTTGACATCTAAAAAATGCGTTTTTTTTTTTCTATCCCGCCTTTTAAATTATAATATACCTAAATAAACGACATTGTCTTAATGATACACGAAACTTGTTTTATCGTTTTTTTCCCTTAGTGAAATTTACAAAATGAATTGAATTGTCATTTTAAAACGGTAATTAAGTATATGCAAGCGATAAACAGTGTGATTAGGTATATTGCAAACTCTATAACAACAAATAAAAAAATCGGTCAAGTGTGAGTCGGGAGTGGGTCTGACACTTAGTACGCTAATGATGCTGAGGATAGGAACTGAATTAAGGTAATTTTTATTATTATTTTTGTTTAGTAATTTTGCTACGGAACTCTCGGTGCGCATACCCGACTCACACTTTTAGCTGTTTTTCTTAGATTTGCTTTGAATGCTTATTCTGTTAAGTACATACTGTATTTTTATGATTTTTCCCGATAAAATCATACAACATTTTTTAAACCTTATTGAACTCATTTTAATTTTCCGGCGAAACACATTAAAAATTCAGTTTATTAAATACTAGCTATTAACCGTAACTTCTTTCGCGTGGACCTACAAAAAAAAGTAGCCTATGTCGGTCTCCTACCCTTAAACTATATCTATGTAAAAATGTAGGTCGATCCGTTCAGCCGTTTAGCCATGATAACGCAACAAACACCCAGACAGAGAAACAGAGTTACATTCGCATTTACAATATTAGTTAGGATTAGGATGCTTCAAAACTTTCGTAAATCTAAAACATCATGCTGATAGTTCAAACTGCATCCATTTAGTCCATGTTTCGGCCACTCGGAGTCTGTGGTCGCCACTGTCCAGTGGTTAGAGTCAGTGACTCTTCGGTACATCAGTATGGACTAATTGGACTAATGCTTGGAAGTTATAGCCTTCAACTTTATTACTTCAAATACTTTGAAATTTACCCAGGTTTGTCATAAAACTGCAACTAGAACTACCAGATGACTGAGAGTAGCATCCTGATTGTAAGCGGTGGTTTTCTCGATTCTGCCAAGCGTGGGGAGTCCGTTAACCTGCGACCTCTAGCGAGAGAGTGAATAAAATATATTATTATTTTTTATTTTATTTTATTCTTTTAAGATAACTAACAGCTAGCGCTTAAGTAACAGGTTAATATTTTAACTTAAAGCTAATTAAAAGTTAAAACAAATAGGCATATATATAGCTAGATTCAATTCGATTATGGCAAAGTAAACCACTGATAAATGGGATATCGCAATGTACCGCAGTGTATAATCTAGTACATAGCACACAATAGCTCAGTGTGTTGTGTTAAAGTGTTGTCCTTACTGCCAAGCTACAATGTAAAACTGTCCACTGTGCACTGACTCCCGACTTGCGAATTCAACTCAGATGGAGAAAATGGGTTTATTCAATACGAACCAGCCTGATTTATTCTGATTGGATCTTTGTAGCGTCCACTTTGTTCGTGTTCAAATTGCTTGATTGATTGCGTTACTGGCTATGTTTTGCTTTGTCTCTTTTCTTTGCAAACATTTTTGTTAAAATCTATTTATCTGAAATTGAAGTTTTTTTTCGTGACCACAAATGTTTGAATGATAAAGGTCTGCTAAGATTGATCGATTTTTAGTGATCATTGCAAGTAGACTTTTTTTAATGGCGGACAGGCGTTAGACCATTCTCTTTTTCAAAATACATTATATTAATTAACTAGCTGCGCCCCGCGGTATCATCCGCTATTATACAGGAACTACGTGATAAAAAGTAGCTAGTAGTAGTTACCTACTAACATACTTACACGCTTACACACAAACTTTCGCATTTATAATATTAATATGATATATGATTACCTGTCATCAGTTTTAGGGTTCTGTACCAAAAAAGAAGCCCTTATAGTTTCGGTTCTGTAGCAAACAAAGGTACCGTTATAGTTACACAGTCTGTCTGTCGATATGTATGTCATTCTTTTTAAAATTTTAACTGAATTCAAAGCTTCGTTAAGGTTAGTTCAGACTTGACTCTTGGTTATTTTTCTAAGTATCCTTTGTCCGTCTACGAAATTATTTTTGATAAAAAAAAATGAGATCGAAGAGCTTATAAAGTTTTCTGTCAGTCGCGTTGCAAGTTCGTTGAAAGACAATATAAATACAAAACTAAATAGACTGCATACTTACATTCCTAATTGCATTTACATGCATAATTGGCCGCCGACTTGATAATTAATTCTATGCTAAACAGCCAATAAGTATTCCATTTAGTTAGTGATGGAGGTTTGAATGCTATTTTGTCATCGAGAATTGCCATTTGTTACGAGCACTACAGTAATAAAGTTTATCTATACATGGTCGGTAACTAGCCAACAACCTCTTGTAAGCAGCTCTCCTACATCTCGCATAACAACTTTTGTTCCATGACTCTAAAAAATGCGTTTTTTTATTCTCTTAGTTTACAAACAAAAACAGTTTAGTCAGGGCTCAAATGACACTAACACTTAGCGGGTTGAAATGACAAAGTATGCTGGGCCAGGGTGGAGCTTACGAGCTGAGTAATAAATAACATAATGAATAATACATATCATATGTCTTATTTCGTTTCCATATGTGTGAAAAGGATGGCACCACCTTTAGAGCTGTCAAATTTGGTTTCGTTTATTTTACTTACTTGGCACGCATCATGACCATGATGACAACATCGCTACGCAACAAAACGCTACGAAAAGTTAATTTGAGCCTGCCCAGGGTTGCTAGATAATCATATTTTGCACAACTTTCTCTAAGGGACCAATATTTTCGTTGAGAATCAATGTATTTTTTTTTATTGTGCAATTGCTTTTTTTCGTGCTTTTTGGGTTGATCCCATAGGTAGTTTAAAAAATCATAATTAAGAGTACATTATGTTTCTTTCGACTTAGTGTCCCCGTCTCAAACACCCAACCCTATACACATATACGTACATATTCCAACCCTATACACATATACAGTAGTACCCACAATAGTAGCTTAGCAAAAATAAAGAATGAATCTTTTACAAATCAAGAGCGAGTGTAACCGATACACTACGGGTTCTGTACAAATTGCTTCACTGGGAGAATGGATCGCGAATATACTGTTTTCTTTACAAATGGTTTCCTGTTCCTTTTGCAGTTCGTTTGCCTCGTCGATGTTCGGAGTTGTTTTTTTTTAAAAAGGTTGAATATACTTTTTATACTCGTACGTTTCACATGAGGTTTACCCATAAGCAAGTTTCGTTGCCTAAAAATGTAGACAACTAGACGTAGTACAGAGATAACTACTACTTCTGCTAGATAACAATTTATGTCAGAAAACTTTTAGTGCTTATTGTAACCTCTTGTATAACGTACCTAATTAGTGAATCCACTTCAGTATTTTTACGCGACTGCTATGCTTTATGACTAAAGTTCGTGTATGTATGTATGTGGGATTCTTAATTCCATCTTAACGTCACCAGTCAGCGAACGTCTAATATAATCTGATCTTTTTACAAATCAGATTAATTGGAAATTTAAATCATTTTGGTTTGACTTGGATCCCTTATTTTTATTAGACTAGCCTTTTACACTTGGGAGTAAGACTTAACGATACCACTCACATCTAAATTGAATCTGAAGTTATATCAAGAGTTATGGTGAAATTAAGAAACCTTTATATAAAGTCTGGGGTATCACGAGTACGTCTTGCAGTCAGGTTTTTTTTCCTTTAATCATAATTATACTTAGTAATGAGCAAAGAGCATTATACTATTACAGAACTTTAGCCTTCTTTTTTAATATTTTTTTTTCGACCCTGTGTTGGGAATATCTACTCCAGCAGGACCGCGACAAAATCTTCTTTATTCCATGCAATGGTAATTCTCTGGCCGCGGTGTTGTTTTGTTCATTATGTCAGTCAATTAGACAGATCTCTAAGAGTCTTTATTGACATGTAGAAGAAGAAGAGAAACACCGTTTCTAAAACTCGGCCATACTATGAAAAGGGGTCCGTCTCATAATGCCAAAATGGAAGTGGCAAAATGACAAGGTTTGTAAAAAATTACAAGGTTATAAAATGACAAGGTTTGTAATATTACAAAAGGAATTGGATGTATAGACATTGGAATGTTTTTTTTATGTTTTTTTAACACAAAACAAGTGAAGATGTAGGTATTTGCTACAGAGTAAGGTAGAACTGCTAGAACTATGGAATCCATCCTGCTTATTTTTTCATTAATACAGACTTAAAACCTTTGAATTACTTAAGCGTCTTTTTCTTTGGCGTTGAATAAAACCACTTCTTAATGTTAAATTATTATGAACTAAAAGAATAATTTCATAATTTACACCGCGGGATCCTTGTTACTTACATCTGTCATTCAAGTTTTGGAGTGTAGTTCAGTGTGTCGTAAAAATTAAACAATACAATTTTAATGCCAATCAAAAAAACACAAACACATTTGTAATTTTTTTTTAAATGTATTTATGGATACAATCAAACGAATAAGACATATTAAATCACAATCTCTCCCTTTCCCAATGTTGTCGTAAGCAAGTATTGGATCATATATTTTACTTCCGACGAGCCCAAAAGTTATGGAGGGATTAAAATAAAAATATGCCAACGAAGCATGCATGAACCATCCAGAAAGTTATTAACTTTTGATTGCAATAAACTAAAGTGTGCCATACTTTTATAGCAGAATTAGGGGACATTACGTCGTATACGAACTCACCATAGACTCAAACCTCCAAAACATACGATACCAAACTTTGTCTTCATAAAAATAGAGCTGAAGTAAATGATAAACTTAGTGGTGTATAAGTTGTGTTTATGGAACGGTTTAGTAAGAAAATATCCCTTTTTTACGAGGTAAGAATGGGAAAGCTTATGTATGGAGTTGGATATTAAGATTGTTTATGCAGTCGTAAGAGGGGTTTTCGGCATGTCTGTGACGAAGGCACCGTATTATATCTGCTATGTATTAAAGATTAATATTGGGGAAATATTAACTTGTTTAATACAGAGAGAAAATCCGTTGAGGCAATTTCCCTTAAATTCTAAAATTAAATAATGCTAAATAAAATAAAAAAACCGACTTCATCAGAGCCATTGATATAAATCTGCTTCTCCATCATCGCTTAACTATCACAATCGAGATTATCTTGGCGCCGCCCTTGAAATACGTATCATTGAGGAGTATTCATATGTGGTCTCTTCATCAGTTCCACTTAACCACGTGATACTTTCTGAATGCAAATGAATACTTGTTGATGTAAGTAAATACCAAAAGGCCAACATCGCTATATGAATGCCTATAATCTTTGAAGATTTCTCTAATTCGTTATGAATTATATTATCAGAACTGGATTTTGATAAAAATCAGACAAATATGGAAATATCTTCAAACACAAAAAAAAAACAAATCGGTTTAAGAATGACGGAGTTCTGAGGTATCAAACAAAAAATAAAACAACCGAATTGAGAACCCTTTTTTTGGAAGTCGGTTAAAAAAGCCAAAAAATATAAATGATGTAATATAAAAGCAAAAGATGAAACTAACCAAGGAAAGCATCTCTCAGGATAATTAATGATAATAAATACTCATTCACGATGATAAATAAATAAATGTTGATAATAATATTATAGCGATGATTACTTATAACTAATAATTTGCAAAAAAATATAAACTGTGATCAATGTAACTACTAGATAATAAAGTCCGCAGGACACAACTAGTATTTCAGACTCGGATAGCAACCTAGTGCTAGTAATCTGGCAAGCTAGTAACTCTCGCTTCGCGTATACAAAACTAGCTTCCTTTCTATGCACGAGTCACAGAAGAGGATTTTTTTTATTTACTTCTCTCTTCTGTGGCACGAGTCATAGCCGCTAGCTTACTAGAACTTGCTATACTAGCATGAAAAACTAACCTCGTGTCACTTGTACATAAAGAGCTAAATATACTTTAAACTATTGTGTTGGAAAAAAAAAATACAATATATTATTTAAGCAAGTTCGTTTGTCAGTTTAACGTGTCCTTCAATTCGATAGTTTTAGCTTGAAAAATAATACTTTACTCCGCGTCCCGTAACGAATGGTCTTCAATCTCCGCTGATCTCATCGCCTCCTATCTACGATCTTGAACAAATAAATCACCGAACATGAAACCACTGTTGATTTTGCGTCGCAAGAGAATCTAGCCTAATACCTACTCAGTTTTCGCATTTTGTCTTTTGTGCAATGTTTAGCAGGCTTAGAATTTGACCATTAATACCTGGTGACGATGTGGTCGGGAAAGTAAAAACAACTGAACTAGCTACAGCTTGGAATTAGAACTGGCTCACAAATCACCCAGCCTAAGAACTGGTGCTTGGCGATATATTTTCAACATGAGAGTGGTAGATAGTGAGTAAAGTACTAAAAAGTACACCTGCATGCTTTGGTTTCCTCAAGATGTTTCTTCAGCGGTAACTAAAAGCTTATTATTGGGATTTGAATCCACGCCTTGCGGTGTTCAAAGAGTTCTGGCGCTGTAACGTTTCATAAGATGTCATGTCTCGTAGTTTATTTATTCAAGTGAATGGCCTATCTCGAGCTGATTTTACTACTTTAGCACTAACCAAGTTTGCATACCCTTACATTGTAGTAACTAAACTTGAACCCCGTAAACCATAACATCGCGACTCTAAACAAACAGTTACCGCTGGGTTTATGGCAAATGCACTTACTCCGTTATTTTGTTGCGTAAACTTTATAGCTGGAAATGACGCGACGTCCAGGGTATTAGGGCTGCCTTGTTAAATGAAGGAACTCTAAGAATGCGTTAACTCTTGGAAAATTCTCGGAATAAAAGTCTGATGACTTTAATGAGAATGTTTCAGGTCAAAATGTCGTTAGAAGTAGGTTTCAGTTATCTATGATGTCGGAGTGTTTAAACTGTCTACACATTTAGCTTCACTTGAGTATTTTGAGTTTTCATATTATATTATTTTTTTAGGTTAAATGTGTTAAAACGGTGGATTTTAAGCTCAGTGGGAGCACGCTCGCCTCATATTCGTGGAGTCGTGTGTTCGCACCACTGGCTTTTCGCTGAAGGAAAACATCGTGAGGAAACCTGCATATTTCCGGGAAAATCGATGGCGTATATGAATCCGCCAACCTGCAATTGGCCAGCGTGGTGGATATGGCTTTATCATCCTTCGAGGATAGGCCGATATCTCAGCAGTGGGATGCTTAAAGGCTGATGCAGAGAACGGCGGATAACCAATAAGTGACTTAAAGCGTGCAAGTGTGTAGAAAAATGATATGACTCCACCACGTTACTGGGGCATGCCTTATATAGAAAGACCCTTACTTACTTTGCAAACTTATTTCATAATATTTTAATACGTACTTGACACTGGCACAAGGTGGGCGACAACAAAATCTTTTCACAATATAAAATAATTTAGGAACTTTGCAACCGCCGACAAAATAAGAATAATGGTACAATATTTGAGCTAGTGTGTAAAGGAACTGGGAGGTTGGTAACGAAACTCTTAAATATATTAACGGAAATGGGGGTTTTGTTGCATGCAATGTTTTCCATTACGAGAGATTATTGCGATGCTTAAAATTGAAACTTTTATTTGAAATTCTATTTACATAAAATGTGAAAACAAATTCTTTGAAATTTCTGATGAAATTAATAGGAAGCCATTGTTTCCTAACCCAAGTTGCCAATTGTTTTTAAGAAACATAACGTGATTCTCAAAAGTGGCGCACAACGTGGGGCGTGTTGAAACGTTTTATGTTGCCAACATTAACTAAATTTTTTTCACAATACTACAAAAAAAAAAAACATTAAGCACCTAATGTGGTGAATTTGTACATGTTTTGTTTTATGTTATTTCCTGAACAGTGGCGCCCAACATGTGACCAATCGAAAAAAACTCTTATAATGCTTAACAACTTTAAATAAATATAATACAACATTCATAAGCACATAAAAAAAGACACAAAGGTCTCCTCAAATGATTTATATTTACTACTAAAAAATTGAAGGTTGAAAAAGCGCTGGTTGCAAAATATAATGTACTATCGTAGTTTATTTTGGTGAATAAAATCACAATTATTTTTGTTGGTCATTCAATTTTGACGTTTATTTTTTCTTTACTATTCAAGATACAGATATTGGTTATAGAAATAAATATAATAAAAATTCTTGACATGAATGATGTATTTTTGGATCTCAATATTTTAACGAAATGTCTATTCCATTATCTTCATCTGAATAAAAGAATACACAGATTAGTTTGAAGTTGAATTTATTTGTCTGCTAGAATATTATACTACAATGTAATACTAAAACGTATACATTTTGAACAAAAATGCAATTGTGTAACAACATTCAGAAATAATAAAAAATGACAAACTTTTTATCTGATACTGACTTTACGGGCTTATAAATAAAATAAATCTAAAAAATAATATCGGTGAGATGTATCACATTTCTTTCTACTTCTATTCTATTTCCACTAGTTATTTGACATTACGGTAAATATAAACTACTTAAATTATACCCGTATTATGTACGTTATAATAAGTTATTTTATGTAGTAGGGTAGGATAATGGTATCAAATACTGTCGTAACAAAACTTAATACGACTGGGGCGCTAGTCTCGACTTTTCGCTACAGCACTTTGCGAACGAATTCGGTTGCTATGACGTAAAAATTAGACTTTAAACACGAATTGTTAACGAAAAAACGCAAACATAGCGTTGAATTTTGCATTTTGCGAAAACTCAACGCTATGTTTACATTTTTTCGTTAACAATTCGTGTTTGTTGTCGAATTTTTACGTCATAGCAACCGAATTCGGTCGGAAAGTGCTGTAGCGAAAAGTCGAGACTAGCGCCCCAGGACTTGAATTTTTTCCTTAGTGTTTTGTGGTTTGATGAAAGACGGATATAATGATTCTGGAAAATAATTGAACACACCATTACGAATAACCATGAGAAAAATCCAGAAATCACGAAAAATAATTCAGCTGTTCCAGGGTGATTTACATTTTTTTAAGCCACTCAGTGCTGAGTGCGAGTTTTTCCAAATGCGTTTACTTACTCGATCGCGTTAACGTTTACTATAATTTGTATGAAATAAGAGCAGCGCCATCTAGCGTCATTTAAATGGCACTGCTCTTACTTCATATAAATCATAGTAAACGTAAACGCGATTGATTAAGTAAACGCAATTAGAAAAGCTCACACTCGGCACTCTGTAGTAATTATATTTTATAGATATTTTAGAATATGTCTGTTGTTCATCAGAACATCCGTGTTTTAAATATTTTTCATATGCTATTCATATATTCATATTATGATATGGTGATATTATGATTTGTTTTGATGTTATGATATTTTATAAATCCATTTAATTTGTCATATTGTTTCACTGAAATATTCCAATAATATGAGACCAAAGTTATTAAATTTTGTTTAATGATAAATTTTAATAAGGTATGTTGATGTATCTCAGATCTGATTTATAAAAAAAATAACCTACTTGTTTCAACTTATGATCTAACACGATTTAATTACTTGGTAATAATTACTACTCTATAATAATACTGAAGCATGCATTTCACATTCATTTATAAAATACGATTTTAAAAATAAAAATAGAGAATAATATATATTAAATTAAAGAAGTGCCCGTCGAAAATGGATGTATTTATCCCGCTATTAACATCAGATATGTTTAATTAGAAAAATAATAGTCTATACCAATATTATAAAGAGGAAAGATTTAATTGTTTGTTTATTTGATTGTTTGTTTGTTTGCATTGAATAGGCTCCGAAACTACTGAACCGATTTGAATAATTCTTTCGCTGTTGGGAAGCTACATTATCCCCGGGTGACATAGGCTATACTATATTTTCAAAACAATTAGGGATCCTTACTAAAACTCAAATAATGTAACCCAAGATTTAAAAAAAATACCTAAAATATTTTTTATATCGCGTGCGCTGCGAAAACTATTGATGATGATAGAATAATCTATACCAATATTATAAAGAGGACAGATTTGATTGTTTGTTTGTTTGCATTGAATAGGCTCCGAAGCTACTGAACCGATTTGAAAAATTATTTCACTGTTGGGTAGCTTTTTTTTTTGTAACTTGACGCAAAAGATGGGTTTTTGTGTGTATATCATAATTTTTATTATTTTGTTAAATACCCGTGCGAAGCCGGGGTGGGCTGCTAGTAATTAAATATTTTAAATGACAGAAATAGATCCGGGCGATCTCGCATGTGTGCAATACAAGAGTAAGTGGCTTGTCCTTTGAAATACTAAGGAAAATATTGGTAATCGAAGTAATAAGGGATCTATCGAAACGTTTTCCCTCTTACCAATGCCATCTTGGCTATTATGTTCAATAAATATCTTGCCGAAATAAAACTATCCCTTCATATAAATGATTTCATAATGAATTTGGCATTATTTCACGTGGCTTTACATTTTTCTTTTATTATTAATCAGTTTGTGTTTCCATATGGCTTGTTAGTTCGATTTCTTGATTTTCGTCATCGCTTCGACTTGAATCCGTGTCGCCTGTAATAAAAATAAGAATTTAAAAAAAAATGTGGACGTTTTTCACACACAGAGCCATCTAGCCTCAAACTAAGCAAGCTTGTATTATGGGAACCAGATAACTGACGGAATACATATATTCTTTATTTTTTTTATAAATGCATACGTATAATACATAGAAACGCCCAGTAAAAGAACAAAGATCCATATATATCAAAAAATGTTTGTCCTGGGTGAATTGAACCCACAACCTACAGCTCAGAAGGTGGAAATCCTCCCACTGAACCACAAGGCTAATCAAAAAAAAAGGTCACTAAAGCCAAGAAAAAAATATATAACCCCTCATTTGGAACCAACAGATTTTTCGACTGGCCAGATATAACGCCGACTTACCATGTGGTCTTGTATCAAGTGCAAGAACAGCCAGTGGCGCCTCGTCAAGCACACCCGACCACCTTGCAGCCAGTACTCTGGAGCCTCTGTGTCCTCTCACCACGACTGTTGGCATTATGTTCGGAGTGATAGAACCTCCATACATTGACACCCCAACGTTTCTCCGCATTATAGTGCTAGAATTCGAAAAAAATATACTTACAGTTGTCTGTCTTTACTTTTGGAATCGATTGCCTGTCTGCACTAAGCTTTGATAATCCTTGTTCATACTTAACTCTCTAGAACGTACCTAACAATGCAAAATGCGTGGAAGTTGCGTAAATGCGTGAGCCGTGGTCATTTACTTTGACATGCTTAAGTCCGACTTAGTTTAGGTGATTCTTAGCTAAGTTATATCTTTGTTGACTTTAGACATAATAATGACATAATTATGTATTCAGTATTAGTCGCAGGTATACGCTTGACATTTACATGTAAGAAAAACTAAATTTTTAATATATTTAAGATTAAGTCATGGCCCCGTTACGGGTATAGGCCTCCTCGAACTGATTCCAGGTTTTCCTGTTTTGTGCTTTCAGCATCCAGTCTCTTCCGGCTATTGTTTGGATTTCATCAATCCAGCGATCTTTAGGTCTCCCTTTGCTCCTTGTTCCGCTTGGACCCGTCCATTCGGTGACTCTTTTCGTCCATCTTCCGTCTGTAATCCGGGCGATGTGCCCCGCCCATCTCCACTTCAGTTGTTGTGCGTGTTGCCCTGTGTCTATTAATTTAGTTTTTCTACGAATATCTGCGCTCTTTCGTTTATCGGTAAGTTTAATGCCTAGGATGCTTCGTTCCATGGCATTTTCTTAGATGTAAATGTAAATTAAGTACATGGAAATATAAAGGCTTTATTATTATTATTATTATACGCTTGATAATGAAAACGCACTTGGTTTCAGGATCCCGTCTCGGTTGACTCTTCTTCTTGCACATCACCACGAGAGCCACGCAGAGTGTTGTCAGTATCGTCAGCAGCACCAAAGAGAGAACTGCTCCAACGAGGAGAGCTACGCTGTTGTCTGTAGCTGTAGGCGGTGGAGGGCCAGGAGTCATGGTTTGGAGAGAACCTGGTGGGATGAATATAATATCTCAATCGGCTATGTTATTCCCACAGATCTCACTAGATATCGCATTACGAGATTCGTTGCTTCTATAAAAAGGTCACCAAACTTTGAGGAAGGCGCGGGTCGCGGGGAGTGCGACCGAGCGTTCTCATTGGCTATCTCAAGGTTACGCCTACTCGCGCCTATCAATCAACCAATTAGAGTAATTTCTTATAAGTGTATATATACTGAAGCGTGACGCCTTTCGAGCGTCCTGAATGCAGAATCTAGAGTGTGATCTGTGATTATTCCATATGACCGGCAAAGTTCAGAATTGCTGATGAGATTGAGGCAAGCCCAGAATGTGTCACGATTTTTACCTACAATAGAATGACCTGGAGTTTACCAAAGTTGAAGAAAGGGAGATAGAGGTTAAACACAAACCTATATTGTGAAAAAATAATTGCAAAATCTATACCTTGGTGGTTAATATCTGTGGTTAAGTCATTAACTTTATTATTAAGTAATTATGAAAAAAAAAATTTAGATTATGATTCTGAGAAGGACTTACCAGGTTTATCTAAGTCATCGGCAGTTCGTATAGAAACGCTATGCAATGCTGCTGGTCTTGGTGATCTTCCCCGTGGTGTTTCAGCATAAACCAGCAATGTATACCGTCCAGGTGATAATGCATCTAGCGAGAATTGAGGTTTGTCGTTTCTGACTCGGTAGACAGCTTCCGACAAACCTCGACCAGAGATACCCTGAAAATTTTTTTTTTTGTGAAATACAAGAATGGTATACACCAAAGTAAAAACACAAATAATTTTTATCATGCAAATAATTAAGCATTTCTCTTATTATTCCAGACTACTGTTCCGAGTACATGATAATTTATAAGTATAGTCTTAGCTTCAAAGGACAAAACTTTAACGTGTCACCAAAAGAAAAAAAGAAAAACAGTGATAACATCTTACTCTATTGTTAGAAACCGTTTACTTCATTCAATCCTACTAGTTAAAAAAATCAAAAATTACATTATTCATATTATTTACAGTATTTACAAATTATTTTAAAATATTTCCTCATTTTGATGGAAGACTTGCTACCATCCAAATCATCAGAAAATACGAATCAAATACATTTCATGAAAACGTGCAATTAGTATCTAGCTATTAAATCCTTGACATGCTTTGTTAACCTGTCATCCTCAACTTCCCTGGTCCATGCACGGCATGCCGCGCTCACCTGATCATTCAACGTGGATATCTCATTGTCCTGTGAGGTCTCCCGACTCCGTACCTCCAGGGCCTCCAGCAGGAACCTCTGGGACAGGCCTCCGTCATGGCCTGGCTCGCAGGAGAGGATCTCGTTGTCTACTTCGCAGTTGTTTGGTGGCTCAGGAAGAGCTAGTGAAATAAAGTTATGGTTTTCAATCTTACAAAACGGCGCATTACATCTTTGAACGATACCATTACTATATTTCTTTTTTGTAGATATACTGCACATAACAACCTTGAAAAATACATCACTCTGTTAACAATTATGAATTTCGTATACATACCAGCTGGCATTATCCTGAACAGGCATGGCTCCCTCTGGTTGCCCACGTCGTTGCTCGCCCAGCACGCCAGCCAACCCAAATCTTCTTCCTCATCAGAAGGCAGGCCATGAATAACTGTGCTGCTACCTCCAGTCACTGTGACGTTCGATGCTGGTATCTGGGTGATTGCGATAAAATATATTTCATTATTTTTTAACATTTACACATCGGCATACTACGGCATACTTAATTTCTACGCTCTTTAATAATTAATTTATAGTACTTACTGGTAAAACATCCTTCGTTCCATTATAAGTCCAGTAGAACCGCAGCGGTCCTGCGTCATGAGTGGAAGGTGCTGTGACGGAACACCTTGCCCTGACCTCTCCCCCCGGAGCTCCTGCTAGCTGCTGCACTACGGACCCAGCTGAGCATTCAGGTCGAGCTAAAGACAATGCAGTTCAGTAATTCCTCATTACAATGCAGTTCAGTTATTTGACTTCTTCTGGACTAATGAGCTAGCTGCTATTTTTTTTTTTTTTGTATTATTATATATTCACATCTGATCACATTTGATCATTATCTACCCAATTTCATCAATCTTCAAGCAGCTGGTGCTATGAATGAGCCAAAAATTGCTAAAATAAACGAATAGTTTTGATATTGATGTGGGAACTTTTAAGCAGATTGTTAGAGCTATCTATAGAAAATATTGCTAAAAGACTTTGTATTTTGTAAAAGCAGACAAATAATTTGTGCCTTTTAGGGTTTCGTAGTACTAAAAGGAACCCTTATAAGTTCCTCATGTCCGTCTGTCTATCTGTCAGTCTGAATCCTTTACAGCCTTATAACTTCCATAGCTACAAACTTACATGCGTGAATTTTTGTAAAACGATAAACATTTTCTTACTATCCTGCACGTGTTCAATATGACTGCCTTTTGAAGTAGTTTGTAAGCTGTTGAGCATTTCTAAGTTAGTTTTGGGTATTATACCCCGGTTGAAAGAACTGTTGGAATAGTTCTGGAACTATTGATTTGCCATCGCGTTTTCATCTATAATGATAAGTCCGTATATTTTCCTTTTTTTTAGTATGTGTTGTTTGTAAACAATGTGTATTATTATAGCGATGCCTATTTTTTTCAATTGTTTGAAAAAAGGCGTTTTGAAAAGTATGACAGTAGAAAGAAATGAAATATGACGGTAGATTATTTGCTACTTTTTAAATCTGTTGTATTTCTCATGTTTGAAGTGCACTTACTCAGCACATTCAAAGTCAGAGGATCGCTCAAAGCGCTTCCTTCAGTATTCCTCGCCCGGCACCGGTAGACCGCTGCATGGTGCCTCCTCAAGCCCCTGAGCAAGAGTCTGTTGCCTTCGACTGATATCCCGCCGATGGGGTCGTCTCGTATCAGATGTACCTGAAAAAGTAAATGTTAAGTATAATCTAGTTAAAATGTCGACATTTACAGTGACCAATTAGCTATGACGATAATATAATTTTCACTCAACTTTGAGCCTTTTAAGCACTTGAATTGTTATTGAATATAATTTTGATAATTATTTTAATTCTACTAGTTTTAAATGCTTAGTCAAAGACATGCTGTATAAAAAAAAAAAAAAAACTATTCTGTTTGCAACACCCTATAACAGGGTATAATGTCCAATTTAGTACATTCTGAAAAATGTTACCATTACGCATTTTGTGGCAGTGTATACTTAAATAAATAAATAAATAAAAAATTGCGGACTAAAATCCACGACCAAAAAGTTCAAAAAAATCGTAGAACCTACACAGGTTAGAGACAACTCTTTATTGTACACACCAGAAATTACATATATAATACAAAAATCTACTTAAAACTAGTGTAACAATTGGCGGCCTTATCGCTTAAAGAGATCTTTTCCGGGCCTACTTTTTCTTTGTATACCAAGCTTCGTCAAGATTGGATTCAAAATGCGTCCTACATAAGCGAGACTAGCTATCAAAATCGGCCATTATATGGCACCGCAGCAATTTTCTCCCCTATTTTGGGAAAATAACCCACCAATCAAAATGACTACGACTAAAAAACTGTAGTACCTGTATACCAAATTTCGTCAACATTGGTTTAAAAATACGACCTGTACGCGAGTACCAACATTCGGACAGATGAAAGCAATTTTTGCCAGTTATAACTGAGACATTTAGTTCGCTTCGCTCACTCGATCAGTAACAAGATAAAGTTTTAAAAGTTTCTCTCAAGATGTAAGAAAAGTTTAAATGTAAATAATTATTGTAAATGTAATGTAAAAAATATTATAATAATTTTGGTTGTAATTTTAGTTATTTTGTTTAAGTTTAGATTGTATCTATAATTGTAATTATATTATAAATAATGAGTTACTATGGAGGTTAATAAATCTAAAATTGTACGGCAAGATAATAAAATAAAAATTAGGCACTAGTTTACGTTTGGTACAAACTAAGACTAAAGTGAATCCAGTTTAGGAGCTTTGGTCCCATAAAACCCACAAGGATTCCCTGTGTCGAACATATCACGGAACACACACCCAGACCCAGAGCAGATATTTAAATTAATTATTCAAATTTCTGCCCGGCTGGGAATCAATCAACCTTACTACCAGGAGCCTAACTAACTATAATACTAAACCTTTATCAATAAAATATTTTTTAAATGTATACTTTTACAACATTTTAACATTTTCGTAAAAATGTTACTCGGTTTTCCACGTTTAATTTCTTAGAGAAATATTATATTATTTTACCCTATTTTTTCCTTCGTTGGCTTTTCTTTGAAACTATTTTTATTTTAATGGATCGTTAATAAAACAATATTATTTTTCCGTAAAACAAATTGAATTTTCACGAAGTAATCATTAAATAAAAACAGTATGGACAAAAGAACTTCATCTGTACAGAATGACCGACTATTTTCTTCATTCTGGCATTTGACCTCAAATGTAAAGTTAATTATTAAGTGAAAATGTGGTCCAGGATGGCAAGCACACCTAGCCTGGAATGTTCTCAAGTGACGCAGGCAAAAGAAACCGTAATGGGCTTGATGACAGATTTTCAATTTTCAAATTTTGGTAGCTGACCCAGCCGAGCTTTATAAAAGTAAGTAGACGCTGATTGCCTCGTGCGGTCAAATCGCGCTTACTATTGAGCAGCTATGATCGCTAAAAAACAGCTAAAAAAAAAATAACGAAAGATAAATTAATTTTTTGGTTTTATTCATGAAACACGATCGTGACTAAGTATGTCATTCAACATGTATGTCTTTATAACTTAGTTTTTTTTGGCCCCAGGTATTTTGTATATTTAGCCAGTGTGTGCATACTACTTTTCTTAAAGTTAGAGCTAACATATTTGATCGTTATTGACCAAAGATTACCTAAATGAGATATTTGATGAAATTTGAAAGGATTACAAATGCCCTCAAATAGAGACAATAAGAAAAGTGTTAGTTGACACGTCCTTAGATTTTACTCTACTTAGCAGTTTAAGTTTATTTTTATTTTATTTATTTATTCATGCAAATAAAAAGTTAAAGTTAAATTACTTATTAGTCTAGACTAATTACTACTCCTCTAAAGACTTCTTACTCTCAAAACTAGATTGTAATATTGATGAGGTATAATTTTACGTACCATATTTATAATATGGTACGTAATTAACAAAAAAATATAGGATAAAGTTGATAGTTAAACACTTAACTGTTGGAAATAAAACTGTTTCTTTCCTAGCCTAAAACAAAAAACAAAGATAAATGATGTAGAGTAGATATGAAATAATATTAGATACGTCGGCTTAGTCATGTTACAACGGTTTAAAATCAAATGAAAAAAATACTAAGCCGAGTTAGTTTTAATCCCCGGAATCGTAACTTCCAAACGGATCAACCAATTGTGATTTAGTTTACTTGTTTGTAAGGTGACTTGACCGAGAGTGTTCTTAGGTCACACCCTATATTCCGCTCGAAGCGCACCACGCATCAGTCTAAATACATTTATAAGAAATTAGTAGTTGAGTAGGCGTAACCTTGAGATAGCCAATGAGAACGCTGAGTCGCACACCCCGCGACCCGCGCCTTCCTCAAACTTTGGTGACTTTTTTTAGGAACAACGAATCTCGTATTGCGGTATCTAATGTGATCTGTGTCTTAGGTATTCATGAAAATATGTTCAGTATTTTTTTTTTTTTTATACTAGTGGTCCTTGTTTCATTTCATTACTCAGTAGAGTTTCTCAATAACAAAATCAAATTATTTCGTACAAAGTTTGTTTACTGCATATTAATTCTGTGGTTGTAATTTTGGCATCACGCTAACTAAGACTTAATCGTAGGTAGAATTAATACTATGACTGAGTTTGCGTGAAAATTACGATAAATTACTTTTTTTCCGATAAGTTTCGTAGTCTAGTTCATAAAAACGTGTAAAGATTGTGTAACTCACAAGTTTTGAAAGAACAGCAAAGTCGCGAGATCCAGACAGTTACTAGATGTATTATAATCGCAACACGCGTTGTAAGCCATAAGGCTGCCACTTGTCGCACTAGGTAATTAAATAGTTCTGTACGTATGTTATTATTATTTTGGTGTACACAATAAAGAGTTTCTATCTATCTATCTATCTAAAAAGGGGAGGCCCCTTAGAGCGTTAGTTATTGGATCAACGATCTCGTAATGCAGTATCGGTATCTATAGAGGATAATCTACTGATTTCTATAAATACTGCGCAATTACAGGTAACATAGAAATCAGTGGATCATCTAATAAGCATGTTGTGTAACATGCTTGAAATGTAGAAGTAGGATTATAGTTCTCTATGCGCTTTGCTGTATCCCAACTCCCAACTAATAGTAAATGCCAAAATAACTCTGTTTCTCTGTCTCTCAGCCTCTGTCTCTCTGTCTTTCTGTCTGGGTGTTTGTCGCGTTTTCACGGCTAAACGGCTGAATGGAACGACCTGAATTTTTGCATATATATAGCTTAAGGATCGGAGACGAACATAGGCTACTTTTTTGGTGGTCAACACGAACGAAGTCGTGGGTAACAGCTAGTCCTATATAAAAAGGAAGTTCGATTTACTAGGGACTCTTCTCTTCTAGAACCTCTACGACTCCTCGCTCTTCTCTTATAAGTCCGCTATCTCGCTCACCATCTTTCCAATCCTCCCTATTTTTTCAGATTCCGTGATCAGTGTTAGCAGCCTTACAAAGGCTACGCCGAACTTAGCAAACCAACGCGATGGGAACAGAATCCTGGTGAGATATAGCTCAGAGCTATTCCAGCCTTCTAATTGCTACACGAGATAAGAGAAGGAAGAATGAGAGGAACTTAGCTTCTGAGGGGAGTGACGAGAAGTAGATCTACTTCTCGTCACTTCCCTCAGAAGCTAAGTAGATCTCCCTACTTCTCGTCACTACCCTCAACAGCTAAGTAGATTTCTCTACTTCTCGTCACTTCCCTCAGAAGCTAAGTAGATCTCTCTATTTCTCGTCACTACCCTTAGAAGCTAAGTCCCTCTCATTTCTACAAGGGACCTTAAATATAACATCTGAATCTGAACTCACGACCCCTTCAGAGATTTAAACAATAAATAGCTAATTGAGTTTACCCTAGTCGTTCTTACTTATTCCCAAAATAGGTAAGTAGGTTATAATTTTTTTTTTTTAATTTTAATTCTATGAAGCCACTCCAAACTCTTTATTCACGAGTAAGTAGTAGAACAAGTTTTTATTATGGTAGACTCTGATCCTTACATTACTTATATTACCTATATTAAAAGCAAGTTCCTGTCCAGTATCTCGTATTGTAATTTTGCGTACCTCACCACCCCTGTAAAAAGTGAAGTTGAGAGCAGGAGGTGCAGCATCAGCTGAGCAAAGCAGCTCAGCATTCTCGTCTTCTCGCAGCAAACGCGGGTCTTTTGGCTCTATCAGCGATATTTGGGCCACTGGTGGGTCTGTAACGAGGATATTAAGACTATATCTCTGGTCATTGAAAAATAAATAAATATTGGTGGACGTTTTTCACACAGCACCATCTAGTCCCAAACTAAGCAAGCTTTGTACTATGGGAACCAGATAACTGATATAATACATAAATACTTTTTTTGTAAATACATACATAGAATACTTAGAAACACACAGACAAAACACACACAAACACAAATCTTCACACAAATGCTTGTCCTGGGTGGGAATGAGTGGGAATCAAACCCACAGTCTGTAGATCAGAAGGCAGAAATCCATTCACTGAGCCACAAGGCTAGTCAAAAAAATGATCATCATCATCATCATCGGCCATAAGCCATCCACTGCTGAACATAGGCCTCCCCCTTGAAAAAACGCCTGCATATAATAGGAAAAATTTGATAATCTAAACTGTACCAAACATTTTTTATGCCACTAAGCAACGTGGCGAGCAAGATGCTCGCCTGATCGTGAGCGTCAAGTTTGCCCAACTTATGTGTCGGGGATTATTTAATTATATCTGTTTTCTTATCTTTTCTTACCCTGCCAGCGCGGCAATACACTACGCCCGTAACCCTGAGGTATTATTACATGCTCAGTAATTTCGCTGGAAACATTACCTTTTAACCCGGATCATACAGTAATGTTTAAAAGATGGTGATGATTTTTATTCAAATTACTACTTCGTGGTGTTATAATCAACAAACAATTTTATTTTGGTCCTCAAAACCTCAAAAGGAAAAAAGATCCTTTAAAGGATCACTTCGTTGTCCGTCTAGCTGTCTGTTTGTCTGTTTTGGCATTTTAAAAAGTGATTTAAGTTTTCGTGAATGAGCCGACGGGGCTTTAGAAACCACTAGAAAAATAATGTTACAATTAGAGACCATTGAATAGAAAAAAAAATAGGGGTACATTTTTGAAGACCCCAAAATTCATTATGCGATAAATGACAGAGCCTAAAGTTACATATTGGAAACTTGACTGTAAACATAATAAAGGACTTACATTATTTTTTTGTGAAATTAACGTGAAAGTTGAACAAAGAAGAACAAAAAAATAAGAAACCTTACTTACTTTTTAGCCGACTGCCTAAGAAGGAGGGTAGTGAATTTGGGATTTATGTAGGTATATTAGTATATAAGTATGTTTGCGTGTTCCTAAAGACGTTCTGTAACCTAAACGGCTTGACCGATTTTGACGAGTGAGGTGTCGTTGGATTCCTCTTTACGTCCGAAGTGTCATAGACTACATTTTGCAGTCGGGTATTTCGTTTTTCTTTTAACGATATCACCTGTTATATTTAACATGATTATTTTAGCATTAATTGCAAAACGTATACGAGTACAAAGTACAGAGTTTTCAACATCACTAGTATACACAGATTCTATACCAAAAATAAATCCAGAAATTAAATTCAAATTTATTTTCTTGGAACAATCACTTATTTTGCTTCATCGCATTGAAGTCAAGGTCAAAAGAATCCTTATCCACGAAATAATTAAATCATAATATTATTCCAAGAAAAACGACGTTTACAAAAAAGTAATAAAGCCGTGGCATGTGTACTTGAAGGACAGAACTAACACGGCCATAGAGATGTAGTGGATACCGATTTTGCCGGAAAGCTATTTCCGAATAGTTACTTATGCCATTATCTAGGAAGTACCTAACAATGAAAAATACGTTGCAAGTAAACTTAGGAAACTTAAGATATTCCCTAAATTCGTAAGACATGTCCTTTCTGTAAGGTATTTAGGTTTAATGTCCAATAATGTGGGTAGCCGGCTGACTTTGTTCGCTCTGAAATGCCTGAGTCCGACTTAGTTTAGGTGATGCTTAACTAAGTATTATCTTTTTTTGTTTCCATTGCTTGCCTCCTTCTTTGTTACAATGACGTACATCATGTTGGTGTCTATTAAATAAATAAATAGTGCAGACGGGCATTATTCTAAAACGTATCAACAACTTTATAAGAAGATGATATAAATAAAGTTCTGTTTTCTTTCAATTAGTCTAGAGCTTTCTGAAATCATAGCAGGGATTTTCAACATTAATGGTAAGACGGTACTGAGTTTTCGATTTGGCGACACGACGGTCACATTCGGTTATATATACTTATATCATAGAACTTACTATCATTAAAGTTTTTGCAATATGATAGACTCGTGAGAGAAAACCTAACTTTCTATATAAAAAGCAGTTTTTTTTTCAAAATGTCATCTTTGCTCCCTTAGTAAAAGGTGTTCATGGTAATAAGTACAATTTCATCTTAGAATATGACCATCATATATTAACCGAACATCCAGTATAAGTAACTATTAGTACAGAGAAACTATATTACATACATGAAATATTGTTATGTTATGTTTGTACCGACCAATTTCCGGAATACTTAAATCAAACAAAAGAAAGTCAATTTTACGTAAAATACACGGTTATAAGGAAAGGGTAATGCTAAGCCGAAAAGGGCTCATAGTACTCATCATTATGAAAAAGTTTTACTACGGGACCAACCCTGAAATCGAGAAAATAAATTAGCTGTTCCATAGAAAAATATCAATGACACTCGACAAAGTGTATGGAACGTTGATTTTTTTCGATTTCAGGATTGGTCCCATAGAAAAAGTTATTTATAATCATAAGTACTCTGAGCCTCTTTCAGCTGAGCATACCTTTCCTTATGAAGCTACATGAAAAAGCCCAGTTCGGTCGGATAAGCTATGCCCGGCCGAGTTTTAGCCGCATACCATAGACGTCTCTAGTCTATTACATTATGTGCGCGGTCTCTGAGGGTTCTTATCTCGTTATCTGGTTATCAGCGGCCATACGGGTCCGGCTTGTGACATGCCGCTAGTAATTCGGTACGTTTTAGGCTGTGATGTATTGGGAATACTAACAATGGTTTTATATTTCTTGCACGTCCAAAATGACACTACATTATCGATTTAGACCTACTTTATTTCTAAGAGATATTTTGATCAGAACTTTATTTTGCCTTATAACATCTCGAGTTAGTTTTTCTCTTATATTTTGGCTCCACACATAGTCTGTTCAGCTAGTTACAAGTTTTGTAATGTCTTAAGTGAAGTAAAATATTTCACAATTAATACAAGTCTCAGTCAAAGTCCAAGTCAATCGAAGTAAGCCATGGTCAAGTCCAAAACATGCCCCAGTAAATTGGAGATTTCATTAGTGGTTTTTATGGAGTTTAGGAAACAACACAATAAATCACGTCACGAAATTATATTCTCGTGCACGTTCACGATCATTTTATGGATAAAAATTTACTGGTTTTGCATATTAACAATTGAAATAGCACAAGTTTAGGAAATTAATACACTTACACGATATGACATCAAATTATCATTATATATCAATTCCCAGAAATGTTCATTTATACTTTCATTGATACCGTTTTACTTTACAGACAATTAATATTAAAAAAAAAAAACCCGACTGCAACAAGCCTATGACACTCCGGTCTTAAAGAGGAATCTAACGACATCTCGCTTATCACAATCGGTCAAGTCGTTTATGCTAAAGAACGTCTTCAACCAACACTTAAACATACTTACATACACGTCAAACCCTCCTTCTTGGGCGGTGGGGTAAAAGATCGAAAAATAAATTATTCTTCGTTTTTTTTTTCTTCTTCTTCAACACGTCTCTTCTCCGTCAAATGAAAAGACTTCAAAACCTGGACATGTTTTTTTGTAAGGTACAAGTTCTTTCATTACCTACACACCCTCACCTATAATTACCTATAATTATTACCTCCTGAAGCCTATACAATTTGACCGATTTTGACCAATGAAACGTTGGATTCTCTTTATGTTCTTAGTAGCATACGCTATATTTTGTAGTCGGCTTTTTTAAAAATAATTATAGTTGTTACTGAATACGCCAAATATCGTTTTTATTTTAATAGGTACTACTACTTTTCATATAATTTATAACAAAATGTGTGGTGTGAGTTCAATTAACTCTTTTTCAGGCTATGATGATCCGTTTAACTAATTCTTTTTTTTTACTTTATTTTTTGTCTTAAAACGCTAACTAAAAGTAAAGTAACGTCTTTAATCAGACTCAAGATCTTAAACAAACCCAACAGTACCCGGGTAATGAAGTTAGTTCACTTCAAACAGAAACTGAGCCAATCAAATCAAATCACAATATAAATTCTAACGAAGCTAAAACTGAATAATTTGATGGAGCACAGATTAATACAGAAGAATTACTTTTTTTAAATTGTTTTCTGAATTATTATTATTTATTATAATAATAGTGCACAGCTACAAAACGCACCAACAGCAGCAGCACAACATTCTGAAACGTAACACCAATCACTCCCGCATTTTAAAATTATTACAGTAAAGTTACTAAGAATTTTCAAAAAGTATTAACTTGCGTGTGCATAATAATTAAGATTTAAACTATTTAAAAAAAAGTTGAGTATCTTTTAATTTGAATGAGATCGAAAAAACTAAAAAAATTGCTCGATATCTTCTGTCAAATTAAGATATCAAAACGAACATTCCTTGAAAAATATATCTGATGTTATGATAGATATCAACAAACATAAGTACAGTTTTTAGAAATTAATACTTTCAACAAAAAGTTGCAAATGTGCGAGTGAGTTTGGTATGGCACGGCTTTATACCTAAAAACAACTACTGTGTTTTAATAAACAATAGGCGAAAGAATTCATACACTAGTAATATCGCCCCGTGACTGCTTATGCCACCAAAAAGATCAATCCTAGGCGTTATAAACAGTAATCAAAAATATTCTTTAAAAGAAATATGTTAGGTACCAATACAGCATGCATTTGTTAGTCTGTAATGTTTCTTACTGCTAATTAAAATATTAAATTTACTCAGTCACTAGCATGTTGTCATTTGTCATATAATTTGGTACTTATTATATTTTATTTTTACTTAGAGTTTATTTTAATTTATTTACTATTTAATGTTATTTAAGTTATTGATATTGAAAATAAAAAATTTATTGCAAACAAAAAAAAATAAAAAATTTGGTACTTGTTAAAAATAAATTATAACATTATGGTATATATCATATTTTAATCGTGAGTGCCACTTGTTTAGTACAATCATTGTATAGTTATATTCTTATGAAATTAAGGTTTTTGAATTGACCATTTTTTTTTTAAATTATGTAGATCTCGTCTTAGTGTTTTTGTCATTTTGTCAAAGTTATGTCTCTGTACCTTCCTTAATTTCGTGGCTAGATTGTTTATTCTGCTCACGGCCGCTTGGCCGAGCGGGTTCGAAGACAAAGGGTCTGTCCGCTTAGTGGAGGACATGTCGAAACGGTCATTTTTTGATTCAAATTATTACTTGAACTGCCAAAATTACTTTCTAAACTCTAAAAATGTTAAAGCTATAGAAAAAATGACAGTTTTTTTGTTGTAGGAACCCAGAACGAAGTCATTCACAAGCGGTCCAGTTACCGATGAGAGGGACGAGCTGCCGCGAAGTTTTGGGTATTTAAACTTATATTGCTGTCACTCTGCTTCCCGTGAGGCAATAAGAGTGTTGCAGGTCGTGAGTGTCACCTACATTTTTAGATAAAATTAGCGTTTCGGGCGAAAAATGTTTTTACCCCCCAGTCCTATGAATTTTTTTTATTTATGATTTCAGCTGCTTGGATAAATTATAATCGGACTTCACTGGACGCCTTGACATACAGCTATGTTTTATATACATATTATTATTATATACAACTTTTTTTTCAAAATACAATTATAATAAGTAAAAGTTTATTTGTTTCCAAAATTACAAGTCTGATTTCAGATGAGTCTCTGACTCCTATACTAGGTAGATGACCTGTGTTATATACCAGTTTCTTCCCAGTTACGGTGATAGTAGTGCCATAGTTTAAATTTAGTATTAGTATGCGCGCAGTGTGTTTGGAGAATGTGTTTATGAAGGTGTGAGGGAGAAAGAGAGTTTGTGTATGTGTGATTCTGTATGCGTGTAGATGGCGGCTCCTCGATACCCGAAGTCTCGAAAGAGTCTGAGTTTGAGAAGATTGTGCATATGTGTGTGTGGAGTGTAATGGTATGAATTTAGGGCATATTACCCAATAGAAAAGCTTTTCCGTCTCCACAACCCGCGCTTTTTTAACTTTAGTGCGTTTTAGTCGAAACAACAATATCGTAATGCAGTTTCTATACAAATAAATAAATATTGGTGGACGTTTTTCACACAACGCCATCTAGCCCCAAACCAGATAACTGATAGAATACATAAATGCTTATTTTTTTTGTAAATACTTACATAGAATACATATAAATACCCAGACAAAGAACAAACATATTTCATCACACAAAAATATTTGTCCTGGGTGGAAATCAAAGACAACCTATAGATCAGAAGGCGGATATCCACCCACTGAGCCACAAGGCTAGTCAATATATGGTATAGTAATTGTTAGCAATGCACTGATGTGTGCTGAAAATTCATTTCAACGAAATATGAAGAAAAAAATACACATACTCCAATGGGATCTATTGTCGCCAAATATTCATAAACAAAATTTTCCAACAAAGTCAAACATAATATCTCATACACAATTACAACGAAAGCAACAGCAGCGATAACCGACGACTGAGTTAACAACAAAACATAATTACGCGACAACAACGCAGCGGACCGTGTGTACACAACTTTGCGAAGTTTATCTCGTCAAGTTAAAATATTATCGCACGCTGTCAAGTTGGGGCGGCGTAAAGTTGCAACCACATGTCGGGTTGGAGTGTTGGAGGTTGGACTATTGGTAAGATCTGGCCAATGTCGGTTGATCAGAAATTCATAGAGAAATAATTTAAAGAAGAGCGCCAATGGCCATAGAAAGATGCTATATATATGGACGTAAGATGTTGGTAGTGTTTTAAGCTACGACATAAACGTCACAATTTCTGCTTGACTTCAAATAGTACATTCGTAATCTTACGGAGAAAAAACGTTACTCTTTGCAATCTAATTTTAAATAAATCTTAAATTATGGACATAATTATACAGCCTATGTCACACTTACTATATTAACCTTATTTCATCGGCTTATATAGAAGTTTGAACTTGTGCTGTCTAAATACGTAAGAGCTAGTCTAGTTTTATGCTGCTTTTTTTCAAGGGTACACTTTTTTGTATGAGATTGTCAATCTTCTCATATGTTTTTTCTTATGAACTAAATTCAGAAATTAAATTAATTAATTTAATAATAATAATAATGCAATTAAAAATAATTTATTTAATTTAATTTAATTAATTAATTTGTATTGTTAAAGATTCGGAAATGTTTTGCAAATTTTCTTTAAATTACTGAAGAGTATTACGTACATGCATCGTATACGTACGCAAATTAAATAAAAATAAAGAAGAAAAAACAAAAGAAAAAACTCTGATATCTAAATAATTAAAAGTACCGTAAATTTTAAAAAAAGTTATAGACTTCACACTAACACTCACGCTGTCGTAACAAGCATAATCAAAGCTTCGAGCTGTAAAAAAGGAACTTGTATCGAGCTGAAAATTTTTATTGCGTGATTCAAAGCTTCTTCCATTAAAACTATCAGTACATACATACAAAATGTCAAAAAATGCACAAGCACAACGCTTTTATCTTTTAAAAGACAAGAATGTTTGTAAAGTAGAATTCAGCTCTGGAATATCAGAATAGATTTGGACCTACAAAAAATAACAGTAGCCTATCTCCATCGCCGACCTTAAAGCTATATCTATGCAAATATTCAGCTCGTTTAGCCGTGATAACGCGACAAACACCCAGACAGAGAGACAGAGTTACTTTCGTATTTATAATCTTAGAATTTGGATACTAGACTAGAGATTTTTGATACAACAGCAACAGTAACTACAGTGATTTAGTTTGTCACCATTATTTTTGTACTCTATACAGTACGTGTGTTGTAATGGACACCATTATTCCGCGCAAAATATAGTTAATGTCGAAGGACATATTGCCTCTGACAGCTGAAATTATTTTTCTAATTACCAAGAACAAACCAATTTGGTCAAACATTGGCCCGAGCCCGACCAGTGTGACCCAAGCAATAACACTTTACTGATTTAACTTTTTGAACTTGTTACCGAACTTATATCGCACGGCGCCGGGCGGGGATGTAAAATAATTTCGGAACATGAAAACCGGGACCCTGGTGACACGGACCCGCGTACAGGATGCCGTGTTTATAGCTCGGCGAGACGAGACTGGGTAAAGTTGGCGTTTGTATATATAGGGAGGTAACTACTTATAATTTCATTATTAATATTGTTAGCTCTTGAACAGTAATTTAAGACTTAGTGGCTGACCCAAATGCTGGCGTTTATCTGGCACAACGCACGCATCCATTCAACGTGATAACTTCGACTTGTTCAATCCGACTGTTCGTAGTTCAGGTCGACAAAGTAAAAAAGTTCATGTATAGATGAAACGCCTTCTACTACTTACACATAACATCAAACATGTTAGAATCTTCGAGGGTGTAAGCTGGGAACCAGGGGTTCGAGACTCGGCAGACGAGCTGTCGGCCGCTATCTTCCCTCCTCATGTGCCAAGTCAGCACGCTTTTTGTTACATCACCGTCTACATCCACCTGCATAAAAGTAGATTAAAATGTTAGTAAAAAATACATTTAAAAAACTGTTCAGGAAATATAATGCCAAAACACTTATCTCCCAGGTTCTCTAACCAGGTCTCCCTGGGTCGGGAGTAGTCAAAAACTTGTTTAAACTGTCACAATTTTATCATATCATAACGCACTGATCTGAGGCTCCATTTATGAATAACTCGTATGATATTTTGCACGTAAATATCATGCGCTCCAAAAAACTCCCAAAAAAAAGACGCATCATATCTCTCGCTGACGCAACGATAGTTTCAGTGGTTTGAACCATTCGAAATTGCTTCTATCAATAGAAATGTTTCATTTCGCATTATATTTTAGTGCGAAAATATCATACGAGCGGTTCAAAATTGGAGCCCCTGATCTGATACGTCTGAATACGTTTCTTTTTTGTTTCATCAGATATGAAAAAAGGCAAAATATTAATTAGACCTGTCAAGTTTTTCTCAGATAGCCATTTGATAAAATTGAACGAACTTTAGACGAGTTAAGTGCCAAAAAGCGTTTGAATTTAATGATCCTAATTATTTCACAAATTCTAAAAAAAGAGGAAGAAATAGTTTTAAGTGTCGTAATCGTAATTATTTCTTTATACCTAGTTAAATAATGACACTTTCTAGTATACTTTTAGTAGAAAACAGCACTATTACATTAATTTTCACATGTGTGTTTGTCACTAGTCACCAGTTGATAAGCCTATCAATTTATAAGCGGAATTGGAGCTATGCGTAGGGCTCACTTACTGTCCACTTACCCCCTTCAGCTTACATACAGACAACATCTGGTAGTAACAAATTAAAAAAAAAACGACTTTAACAAAATACTCTGAAAAAATGCGCTATCGAGATGTACTTGGTGCCGCCCGTGAAATACTTATCATTACGGAGATCCAGTTTAACAATTAAAATTGAAGTTTAACACGAAAAAAAGCTGTCTATTTTCCTGGATCGCACTGTTGAATGTGTGAGTTTCAAAAAGAGTGCTAATCGGTAAAAAAATACGTTATTTTTTCGAGATTTCGTAGTTTGCTTGACACACACGGCCGAGTTTCAAAGAAAATTGTTCTGCGAAGAAGTAAGCGTTTAGAGATGTCGTAATATGATGTTCACAGTAATCCTGAAGTTGCTTACTGTCAAGTATGTTGCAAATAATCGTTTTACATCCTTCTTTTTTTGGAAGTCGGATAAAAAGAACATGCTTTTTGGTAGAAAAAAATAATCTCATTAACCTGTGTGTTAGTAGAATCCACCAGCTGCGAGTTGATGAACCAGTCAATGTTAGGAGCGGGCTTGGAGCCTCGCGTCGTGCACACGAAGGATTTGTCCTTACCCGCGTGCGTCACGCCGCTGCCCGTCACTCGGACGAATTGAGGCTTCACTGGTGGGAACAAAATAATGACGATCAGGGCCCGTACCGTGATGTCCTTATTGCGATGATTGTTTGTTTCAACCACCGACGCTGCGCGACCGCGATCGTATTGCCGCGCGATTTGGTTCATAATTGCCCTGCGTCAGCGGCTTAACCTCAAAATGATCGCAATAGGGATCTCGGTACGGGTCTTGGTGGTAATCTATTAGTCTGGGACAAGATGAAAATCTACCTGAATCGTAAGAAATTAATGGACACCTGCATGTTGTAACTCTGGTACAACATGCAGGTGTCCATTTGCATAAAACAAAAGAAACTGTTGCCACAAACCTTTGTTCATTATATTTTCAGTGTATAATTCCTGACCTACTAGATGGGAAAAATCTGCCTTTTGGATAATGCGCCGCAAACAAAATATTTCCCACATTAAGGCCATTGCACAATGGTCGGAACTTCGTAATAAATTAAATTCCAGTATAAAAGACAATCCTAGGCAAGATTTTTATTTAAAAATAGGTAAAATAGCTGAACAGTTTCATGGGTATTCCCTGATAATAGACTGCATAGTGAGCAACTTAATTTCAGCAGTTAAGTAGAAATGTTTGGAATACTCACAGAAAAGTTTCACAGTGATTTCCCTAACAACAGGCTGCAACATGGGCGGTTCCACGCGACACTGCAGCTTCATCCCAGCCATCTCTCTGTTCAGAGACGGCAGGTGAAGTTGGCAGACTGAACCTTCCTTCGTAGAAACTAGCAGTTCATCACCTCTGTACCACGACACGTCAGGTGGGGGCTTACCTAATAAGGAAATAATAATTTTATTAATGTTTCACGTAAGCAGTGGTAGCTACGTGGGAACAAGCTTGCCCCACATTTGTGGGGTTAGCGGGTTTGAACCCGGGCGGACCCGCGCCAATGAATTCTTTGGAATTTACGTACGGATATATTTCAGGCTTTTAGGTGAAGGAAAACATTGTGAGGAAGCCTGCATATTTCCGGAGAAGAAATTTGATGGGGTCACATACCCCATCAAATTTCTTCGCCCGCACTGGGCCAGCGTGGTTGATATGGCCTAATCAGTAATCACCCTTCGAGGGTAGGCCGATATCTCAGCAGTGGGATGTTTAAAGGCTGATGAAGATGCAGAATATTTCACGCTTGTAGATCCCAACCAGGATTCTCTGTCGGGGATGACAAACAAAGACAAGGACAGCCAATACCCAGACCCAGAGCTGATATTGAGATCTCAAACATCTATCCGGCTATTTAGGTTTAAAAAAAAAAGTTTATTTTAAGATAGATAAATCTTTATTGCTCACGAAAAATTTACATAATATAAAGAGACTAAAAAACTAGTGTAACAACAGGCGGCCTTATCGCTGAAAGCGATCTCTTCCAGGCAACCATAGGATGGAGAGGATTCATAGAAGAGGTTAACTAAGGTTAGGTTAGAGGTTAAGAGGTTTAACTTGCTGATCAAACCAAATATTTGACAGATGATTGTGTGATTTACCTCCAGATGCTTCACAAGACAGGAACAATTGCTGTCCTTCTCTGAAAGGTCCAGCGTGTGAATTGATAATCTCTGTCCCATCGCGGTCGTATATCCGAGGCGCTTCTGGTGGCACTGAAACACAAGAGATAAATTGCTGTTATCGCAACTAGTAAAGAAATTATTCTCAGTTTGGTTGCAATCGGCAGGTTTCAAGTTTTCGCTGAGTTGGCGAAACGTGAGACGACTGTAGGAAAATTTCAGAGCAAATTCGAAACCTGCCGGTTGCGCAATTTTCGAATAGTCGTATCCAAGTTTGCAAATAGTTTTCCATGGTGCAAGTTTATTATTCACTGCATCATAAAAAAAAAAGAAGAAATTTACAGTTTTCATGCTACACAGTACACACTCTCGAAAACAGATTTGCCCCTAGCACATTAACTTTCAGAAAAAAACGTAATACGTATTCGATTTAAACTTAGAAAAACTTAGTTTCCATTCAAAGAGGGCGTTCTGTCCCTTTTTTATTTTTCTATTAAATACATATTTCTTATTTTTCGATTAGATTAATCGATAGATTTTG
The DNA here is from genome assembly GCA_947579745.1 of Apocheima hispidaria. Classification (NCBI taxonomy): domain Eukaryota; kingdom Metazoa; phylum Arthropoda; class Insecta; order Lepidoptera; family Geometridae; genus Apocheima; species Apocheima hispidaria. The sequence continues at coordinate 12,884,533 of OX388164.1, read as the reverse complement.
TACTACTGTTCAAGAGTACTTGTCCTCGACGCATGGAAATGGTCTTAATTAGCGATTTTTTGGATTTTTTCATAAACACTTCAGCGCAAAAAATATATAAAGATCTATATCTTTTATTCAGATATATCTGAATAAAAAATATAAATCTTAATTTTATTTTATAGTATAGGTATACTAAGGAGACACTTGTCCAGCAGTGGTATTTTGATGATCACGTTTTTACACTTCAAATGTTTTTTTTTTGCTCTTTGATTAATGGTACATAATTAATTTGTATCATTGTATTGAAACTCTCTTATAAAGGTTTATTTTGAAAAGGTGATAAAGTCTTACCGATAACAGTCAAATTGACTCGATAGTTCCTCGTAGGCGAGTCGACGTAGTCGATTCTGCAGCGATACACGCCCTCGTCTTGCCGCGCTACTTTCTCGACCACCAGGTGAGCTGATCCCGTATCAGACTCGTTCAGAACGAAGTGACTGCGTGTGCCGAATTCTCCAGCTACTGCCCAGTGAACCGGCGGCCCGTTTCGGAAGTCCACTCTGGAAAAAATAATATTATTTTAGTTTTTTAAAGGCCTCACTACATGGCGTGGCCTGACATCGTTTGAAAGAGATGGCTACGAGAGAGTAAGAGATTTATACGTTTCTGGGGGAGCGAAAGGCAGAAGCTATAACCTTAATAGTTTGTTTCTTTTGCTCCCGTGAAATTCAAATCTAACTGTCCCTTTCACACGATGTCTGGCCAGGCCATATGTAGACACAAATCTGTGTGTCAAGTCAAATCTGTTGTGTATTTCCGCTGCAATAACAAGGGATACATTATTTATCATTAATTTTACAAAGAGTGTTATAACAAAAATAAACAAACCTAAGCTGAAACCAAAATTGAAAAGAAATCGAATGGAAAAAAAACTAACTAAAAGTATTTTTAACAACCTGAAACTATTATTTAATTTCTAAAAATTATCATAAATCTGTCACTCAAAAAAGCTTTTGAATGTATCTATTAGAAATACTTGCGAAATATTTGAAGTCTTTTTTCTTTCTAGAACTGAAAATTCACTACAAATTATCATTATCTGTGATCTCAGCTCTCGTTTGTCCTTTTACCGAATCTTTCATACAAGAGTAAGACGCAGCACATAAGCGTTGTTGCATCTCATCTTTTCATAAATGCCAAACAAACTTTACAATGTTATTAACAGCATTTTATTGTAATATGATAATATAAGCTCCAGTCAATCATACTTCACACTTCACTTCACTTCACAAATTCAAAAGCAAAATTATTTTACCGTCATTTTAATAACACCGGTAAATCACGACCAAACTCATCGACATTGATTGTCGCTAGTCACAAGGCGCTAAAATTTAAGGACGTAAATGTCAAACGTCAACATCAGAGCAAAAGCTGCTATTTTGTGCAGTACAGACGCTCTCAAAGTTACATACAGTGTGACATACGTAGCTTATGACCACAGAAAAGAGAAAGAAGTAAAATTTATTTCTCTTATGTGCTTATGACGAATGTGAATGAGGGCTAAAAGAGAGCGTTACTGTTTCTGTATTTGCGTAAAGAAGGCGGCATTTGTAGTTTCATTTGATCAGGTTCTTTATACAGCTATGTTGCAATATAAGCCTAGCCTAGTGGCTCAGGGGTAGGATTTCCGCCTTCTGAGCTGTAGGTTGTGGGTTCGCTTCCCACCCAGGTCAAACATTAGTGTGATGAATTGGACGTTTGTTCTTTGTCTGGGAGTTTCTTTGTATTCTGTACGTATTTACAGAAAAAAAAAGTATTTATGTATTCTATCAGTTATCTGGTTCCCATAGATTGGGGCAAAGTGGCACTGTGTAAAAAATTTATTTAGATTTATTTAATTATAAAATATTTTATAATTATTAGGGCTGCTAAAGTTTACACTGTCAACTAATTATGAAATGGAGATCCCACTACAAAAAGTCGAACAGTCGAACAAACGCATTAAAAGCAGCCAAAAGTAATGGATTTGCAGTGTCAACGAAGCATAATGTCCGTAAAAGCATTCTCGAAATAAACTGCTGTATTTTATTCATGAGGCAGTGGCGGTGCCAAAATTCCAACAAAACTACTGATGCTGGGATGTGGGAGACAGTTTTTTATCTTTTGTATACTTTTACAGAATATTAGTTACGAGAATCGAAATATGGCAACAAATTTTAAACAAATAAAGTAGAGCCAAATTAATTAGATGATTTGTCTTTAGGTATTAGATGTCTTTAAAGTCTCTTTGTCAACTTTAACATTTTCGCTACCAAAATAATATAACACTTCGCTAGGATTTCCTGTGCCATGTCCACACACAAATACACGGACAACTATCACCCGAACCCAGAGCTGATAACTTGTATGTATCCTTCAAACTTCTGCCAGGCCGGGAATTGAACACCGTCCCTGCTCACAATCAGACAACTATGCCAGGAAGATCGTCCAAAAAATTAAAAGTGTGATGCTTTAATCAAGCCCTTCAGAAGACTGAATATGAATAACTAGTCAATGATTATGGCGATAATATTAAGGTACTGAAAATAGCTTTCGAAAAATTCGAAATATTTACTTCCAGATTGTTTAGTTATCGTTAACGTGATCGAATAAAAAAAACTCGCTCTCGGCACTCTGAACCCGCTAAGAAAGAATTAGATTCGAGATGCTGTCTCTGTCATCCTGCTTATATCGAAACTTTTCCGAATAGGTTCAGTGCTTCAGTGGTTCCGGTTTCAGTGGTTAAGTGGTTCATTGCTTGTCTAGGTAGAATTAAAAAAACTTTCGTTACGTATTAAAAGAAAATGTGTGAAAAATTTAGTTTCCATTTACGTCCGATATGAGCTCTGTTCCATATTTCTTAATTTTTTTTTTGTTGTAGAAGTTGTGCTAATAGGTTTTATTTCTTTTAACTTTATATTTTGAAGTTCTAGTGGCAATATTTTGTGACAGCTATGCGCTGAGTAAGTCCGTGATCCAAGTCACTGTAATATAGGAAAGTTAACGCTACCGTCACTTCGAACGTTCGGTCTGTCAGTCACATTTTAAACAAGTCGCATCTTGAAGGAAGGAAGCAATAGTATAAAATATCCCGGTCCGGTCCCGTATTGGAACAATTCCAGGATGTACTGATAAGAGCAGAAGTCGATTTGCACGAACTTTCAGAGTAGCGTGATTCGGTATGGCAAACTTTCGGAATAACGTAATTCAGGTTATGATTTTTTGGACCAACTACAATTAGGTTTTTAGGAAAACGTATATCGGAGTTAAGTACTTTCGTAGTTACACAATTCAAAGTTCCGAATTTTGGAGTTCCATGGTAATAATGGTTACTACTAAAAGTATGTTTTTTTTTAATAATTCGGTTACGAATATGCGCTTTAACTTTGAATGGCTATGCTCGCATGACACTTCGGAAAATTGTACCCGGTGTGTGATTTTTCAAGTGTTCAAGAGATTTAATACTCTGACACCAGGTTGGTTCCTGGTGTCACCACCGGGTGGTGTAGTAGTAATGGATGGGTGTGATAATAAACTTAGATCTCTTTAATGCATCTGACGTTTGATGGTCGACTAATTAACTTTATCCAACTTTGCTAAGACTAAGCTGCGATTTTGATTACCCAAAAATAAGGCAACTGACATTTTCAAACAGTCTTGTGAGTATATCATCAAGGTTAACCTAAATATTAATTTGAATACCGAAAAATTACAATAACGTGCACTAGGTGAACAATTGCTAAATACCGTGAACTTTGTATCACATAGTAGTAGTACTAGTAGTACTTAGTAGTTCAGTATCTTTCTGTTTTCTGTGGCACCGAGCGTGACTTCACCTACCGCTTTCAACAGAAAACCAGCACTGGTTGTCTACAACTAGCATTACGCTGAGTTGGGATCGGTTTCGTGACAAACCATAGGTATTGATTTTATAATTATTAATTCCTTTTTTTTTTCTTTTATGTACTTATGTTTTTGTTATGAATACAATTTCTGTATTTCTGTATAACAGTGACGATTACAAACCCAACAACACTAAAGTTACACACACGCGCACACACATTTCATCGCTGCGAACCCTGACTCTTACGAGGACTTGAGTATCGCAGCGATGATACCCACACACACCCTCTCACATCAACACTTACCCCACGCATTACATAACATAGACAAATTTCTCACATTCAAATGTATTATTTCAACAGTATTGTGTACCTTCAGGCTGATAATCTTTGTAAAACACTCTTAACCACACCATTGGGAGACGCTGCATTTTACAACACAGTTAACTAACGCAAAAGGCAGAGCTATCATTTGTATGTAACCTATTTTTATGTTCTGCTATAAATTATGTGTTATGCTTATATGTTAAACTTGCCTTCGTAAAAAAAAAAAACAATGATATTGAAGATATCGCCTCATATTCAGTCGATTTCGAAATTTCTCTGCTCGTCTGTACTTGGTGAATCAAAGAAGAAAATATTTGTTTAGATCCGAGTGTTTTCTTGAGGAATCAATAAGACGGCCAAAGGGAAGATATTACTCGGGGACTTGTTATTGTTCTACCTGAGTTTGTTATGAAGGTTCTTCAAATTTGGAAAGCAAACGGAGTTTAGCCGGACTTTATATTTCGATTTTGATAAAATTTTATTTTTAAACTGCACTCACCTCTCTTAATATTTTTTTTTAAGTGGTATAGGACTGCACCTCTGGTATAGCTACTATCGAAAAAAATCGTTTTTATTCGATAATATACATTTATCTATTAATATATCATATTACTATAGACAGCATATATAAATATGCAGTTACTTCCTACTAGTTCCATAGCGATCTTTAAACTGTTAAAAAAAAAAACATTAAATAATTTAAAACATATCTAGCATCTCAGGTTCTCTAATATCTCTGAACTGTTACGGGTAAGCGTGACGCTTACCATCAGACAAGTGACTTTCTCGTATTTAACGCCATCCATCTCCGAGGACTGTAACTTTTTATCTAATATATTTAATACTATTCTGAAGCCCGTGATAACTTTAATTTCTTTTGCTATGGTACCTTTCTGTTGTTTTAGTTTGAAATTGAGCTGGTCTTTACAGATGGTAAGATGGCCAGCTCGTATCACTATATTGGCGTCACTCGGTAGAATAAAAAATAGTACATCCACGAACATATTTTATATTGCCATGCTTAGCTGGACTGCTCGGAGTATATACGCAAATCTATAATAGCACTTAGACTCTGTAATAGTATAAAGATTCAGTTTTAGTTGATAAAAATAATTGTAAAATTTGATAAAAGCCACGGACCCCGGAGTCCGTGCCACAATATTTTAACAAAAAAAAATACATTCGAACGAAGTCTAAAGCAATGTCTAAAGTAAATAAATAACATATCCGTGAAGGGTTAAATATGATAACCGACCCCAACCCCTGACCACTCCACTCCTGGCAGGAAGCCAGCGAAATACACTCCATGCGACAACAACAACACGGCAGATGGACAGTAAGGAATCTCGGGAAAACCAGAAAAGTCACATTGATATTAAACATGAGGCAATGTAACTTTTGACCTCTTTCTGTCTCATAAACTCTGTTTTTTTATACCGTTGACGCAGTCTTTATTAAAAAGTTTATTCCCCTATTAATTATGATCATAATAAATTTGTCCACAACATTTTATTAGCCCAGTCAGTAAATAATACATAATTGTGATTGGTATAATTTGCTGACGTAGAATAAAAATAATAATAAATATCTGGGACATTTTTTTTTGCACCCATCGTCACCTGACCCCAAACTAAGCAAAGTCTGGAAGTAAGGATGCTTGAGCCATAATACATTAGCTATTACTAGCTTGGAATAGGCTCTCCAGTAGGTAGCTGAAACACACCGTTACCGCTTGGCGACAGATTTTCCACTTGAGGGTCGTATCCAATCTATATTTATAACGTCACAACATGATTACCACGTCCACGTGCATGTCTTATTTCCCAATATCCATACTGTTTATAATGTGTAAAATTAAATGAATGCAAGAAGATTTAGGTATGCATAATAATACATTTAAATTAACCACCATACTTATGTCTAGACAGTGCGTCTGTCTGTCTGCTTTGTTCGGTCTTGGCGAGACATTGGGATCTTGGTTCCTATAAGATTTATTGAAAACTGGATTGTTTGACAAAATGTTGTGACATTAAACTGGCATCATTTGGCAGGATTGTTTTATCTTGCGAACCAGATGTGAAAAACGTAAGTATTATATCTTTGGTCCATCACCAGCAAAAGAGTATTCCTGACCATAACAACTGAAGAGACAGGGTTGAATTCCAGTTTTTTTTTTTGTGTAATTGTGTTGTGTTGTGTTGACATTTTGCACTAATTTTTATTCACTTATGATCAATTCATACTTTTTTTTTGTTTGCCATCTTTTGATCAATTCCCATGCAGAGATCTCAAAGGCTTGTTCGCACTTCGCAAAATTACTATACCTTTATAGATATAATTGTAAACGCAAAATTCATACATTCTACAGAAAAAAATTAAAAAGTTTTAGTTTGTATATTTAAGTTTAGATTATTTAAATGTAAGTATGGCGAGACATTCCTAAAACTGTGTTCCTGCCTCATGTAGATTAGATCGAACTTTACGCCAAGCGGAGTGTCATAACACCAAAAAGACTAATGTCACTAATTTACAGCTCTTACAAACCGATAATATCCCAATATCACTCTTTTTTCCCAACGTGTCAATTGAAAAACTACTTACTGTTAGGCTGGGTGGATGGTAATTATAAAATGCTTGTCGTTACTCGCGACTTCGTTCGCGTGGACATAAAAAAGTATCCCATCCGTCTTTGTGTTATACAGTAACTCCTCATCAAATTTTATCAAGATCCGTTCAGCCGTTTAACCGTGATAGCGCGACATACATCCAGATAGAGAGACAAAGTTACTTCCTATAATTCGGTAGATGGCATTGATCATTTTTTGTGCATTATTTGACGTTTGGTATGAAGTGACAGTTGGAATATAGGGAGTTCTGTATCACGCAAGCGAAGTTTTTTTCTCGAGACGAACTTATTCATTTTCATACCTCGAAGTTATATATAGATACGATACGATACGATTCGCAGATACGATTGCGGTTATATTCCTCTGAATTATAATATTAGTTAGGATAAGGATATAATTTGGATTTTGCTTGTAAGTAGTATTGTTGACCAAGCGAAGCGAAGGTCTCAGAGTTTACTTGGACAAATTGGCATTTGTATGTATGTTTGTGTGTATATTTGTCCGATGATAACTTGCGAAGCGTTGATCCGATATTCATGAAATTTTGTAGACAAGTAGTTAATATCAATACAATTTTTAAGTTCGTTTATGAGCTGAATCGGCCCAGGGGTTGTGAAGATAGATAGTGGTCGCGAGGTCTCAGTTCGGCGCGAACTACTAGTTATCTAAAAACCTACTGAAATGTTAGAACAAGATAAGCAAGTTTTAAATTTCAAAATACTCTTAATATTGAAACCAAGATAAATACGTATTCGAAACGATTCATCTTTTGAATACTTTGTTCCCGCAATTCATTTGAAAAGTGGATGGACCATGGATGGTACTCAAAACTGTACACGTACAGGCACCGAACCCGCTACCGGCTGGCTAGCAGCCAAATGTGAACCAACCCCTATCGCTGACTAGATAAGAAACAGATAACTACTTAGTAATGTACTCTTTTTCTCATTTTGTGCTCATTACGAATGAGACAAATAAGAGGTAAATAAAAAAACTCATGTTTATTAGACGGCAGTCATACAAAGTCAGCAAATCTGTTTCGTCACAACAGTGCGAGCGAGCGAGAGCGAGAGCGAGAATAAGCAAGCTTTCCATGGGTAGAAAAATAAGAAAACAAAAATAGTGTCAGTCTAATGTCCTCTGGTGGTTTGGCGCCAACGTCTAATATCAAACCGATGATAGATAGATAGATAACTCTTTACATAATATAAAATCTACTTAAAACTGTTGTATTAATTGGCAGCCTTATCGCTTATAGCGATCTCTTCCAGACAACCATAGCATGGAGAGGATGTATAAGGAAGAGGTAAGGGACGGGGTATGCCCTTATAAAGGAATATGTAACACACAAACAGAATAAATAGAAATGTAGTAAGTATAGTAAATAGTTTAGTTTTGGAATTAGCGAGTTACTACATCCTTCGCAGTCTTAATCAAAAAGATATCTTGAAAATATAGAACCCACAAAAAAGTTTTCAAAAACAAACTAGTAAAGTCTAGAGATAAATAATGTTTTGATTATGATGTTTTATTTTTGTTTTATCATAGAAAATGTTATATGTCCCACGCCGGTAGGCGTAGCTTCAAATTCCAATAATGATCTGCCGGTGAAGGAAAACATCCTGAGAAAACCTTAGCATGGTGGTAGGGTTAGTACACGGCTGGCTATCTACCCTCAAGTTGAAATTCTGTCACGAAGAGCTAGTTCCCACTCCAGTCTCCAGGTAGGTGTGTTTACCATCTTCGACCAGACCGTCATCTTATTATTTGTTTAATTATGGTCAAAAGCCAAGCATGTCGACTATAAAAAAAATATGCTGCGGCTTTGTACTATTTTCCAAAATGTGATCTTGCGAGTGTTAATGAATAGTTATGGTGGGTTTATTGGTCATTATGTGTTCGATAACGTGCCTGAGTTTAAAGAAATATCAATATAGAGTTACTCTATCTATCTACCTATCTATCAGTTCAGACCTTCGGTCCAGACTGTGAATTAAATAATTGACTTAGACTATACCTGATATTTGTTTTGTAGCCCAGTCAATTTAGCGTTTGAGTCGGAAATCACAATCATCATCATCATCGGAAATAACTAATAACAGGATTTATACAGGACAACCTCTCATATTAATATCTAAAATCCGGAACAGACCAAAATTTTACATTTTGCAATGTCGTCTCTATTTGCACTGTTAGAGTCTATTTCAAATGACGATCGTAAGTACGACAGTGAGTCGTTGGCGACGATCATAGAAGTTTTTTTTTTTTTACTTCTAAATCTCTTTTCTGTGGCGACGAGAATGTACTATGCTAAAACATAAATTCTCTTTCTATGTTCCGTACTTTCAGGCCGTTTAATTTAATTTAATGTTGATTCTGCGCCAGCAAATTATACCAAACATAATATTATATTTGTGTTATGAATTATATCCGGGTCCTCCATACTGAGTTCCGTAACTGGGCTATTGTTTGTAATTCTGAAGTATTATGCTTCATTCGAAACAAGACAAAACTGGACACTAGCTATATACACTAAGTATGAAACAAAAATAGGAGAACAAAGATCTTTGCAATTTTATTCGTGTGAGTTATCAATCTGTCTTTTGTCTACTCTTTGCTGTATTTCTGGTGATTTATCTCCACCTTTATCTGTTGCTATTCAGCCATGTTTATTACGAGTAAAACATTTCGGGCTAAGTAAACTGGATGTGTCTATTTTAGGGGTAATTAAAGCCATTAATACTTTCCGACGTATTGTGAGTAACGTAGGATAGACTAATGAGGATGACAATAAAAATTTAGGGTCAATTCAGACAAAGTCATTATACATAAATTTTTGATCCAACTATAAATTCAGGGAAGTATTGAGTGGATTCTGGAAGATATATGTCAGGTTAAGCGCCTATTTAGACAGTAGGTAATATAATCCAAGATTATCCTCTTGGCCCGTATTGTGAAAACCTATGTTAGCAATAAATGATATTAATTAAAAAAACAATTAAAAAAACTGCAAAATGTGTCGCTACGTATGACACTATATCCATGAAAAATTAAAAAATTGTTGTCAATTATCTTTTTTTTTTCTTCTTTTTATGTACAAATATCATATCCATATATTATTGTTAATTGTGAGTTTTGAAGCAAGCCTAAATCTGGTATTAGTTATGAACACTTATGCTTATATATAACAACTTTGTGAAGACAAGTTGTTATTGTAATAGTACTAATTGGTATATTACATATGAAAAATCCTAGTTATAGTATTAGGTGGATGGTTTATTGGCAGAACCCAGAGGAAGTGTTTGGAACTTCGCCAACAGCTTCCAAACTCTAGTGAATAATAGATACTACAGTTTAAACATAAATATTAGTTTCATGTTATGAATAGATATAGGCTTCTTTAATATATTTAAGTCTGTAGGTATGACGCACTATTAGATGGCAAACTATTAGCACCAGGAGGATAGTTTGAGGGTGTAAAAGATTACCTACTCGCGTGTGTAAATTATCTACTTTTTATCACTAGTGTAAGGTAAGCTGGTACATTTGCAAATTATAAATAGTCACAGTGATAAAGGTCACCGAATGTGATCGAAACTATAGTCGGAGTAACCGACTCAATTTAACGTTAGTATTCCCGTTTTATTAAAACAAAATTATAAATAGATATATAATTATTATTAATCGTAAAAATGTGTAATGTAAATGTATGTCTATTGTGTGTGTGTGTGTGTGTGTGGGTGGGTTATGTGTGTTTAGGTGGGGTCCTAGAAAAGTAAGCGCAGTGGTATTTTTTCATATGAGACTAGTTCGATTTCTAAGTAAATTATTTACCTCCCTAGAAACGCAAAGTGATATTTACCTACATTTTAGGTCAACAATGACCCACTTATCGAGTACTCGTGATGAAAATAACTGTGCCTTCAAAGTATTTGGTGACATAGAAAAATAGTACATCAAGCATTCGCGTGATTCCAACGAAGCTATATGGTGAAGATCTACGTGCAAACTTTTTTTATTTTCTAATTGCAAAACCTATAATGAGCAAATGAGTTCCAATAGCCACATAGTATTAGAAAAAAAAACTACGTCTAAATCTCCGGAATCCAACAACACTTCGTTTAGGCTAAAGGACGTAATATAGGAACACGCAAACATACATAGATTATATACTCCAAAAATATTGTCCTCCTTCTTACGCAATTGGGTAACAAAACACAGTACAGGTACTACCGCACCACACAGCGCTTAGTCTATTACCGCTCTATATCTACAGCATTGTACAGAAACTGATTATTCCTGCACCAACAAGACACCAGGAGAGCTAAACACAGCAAACTGATAGCTAGAGCTTGGAGTTACGAACTCTCTGAAGAATGTGCCTCCTTGTTCACTTCGCCTGAAAGTTTTCTGTTTGCTTCTGTTCCGAGTGAAGGAAGTAAAGTGGTAGGTAAATAAATACATATTTCGAAAAACATAGTAGATTTTAAACTTTGGAAAATGTTATGAAGAGTGATCGACGATCAGCTTAACGTAAAATGAGTGAATTGTGTATGTGTGTGTCTCAGCTGGTGCGTTCATTTTACATGCTTTGTATTTTATTTTGTGTGCTTTTTCATTTTGTTTGTCCTTTTTCTTCAAATTAATATCTATTTTTCCATCCTTTTTTTTTCTGTGGGAGAGTGACAAATATCCAGCGTATTACGTTACGTTTCCAGTACGTCAAATTATAGAGCTGTCATCTTGGACGAAACATGATGCCTTAGACGAAGCATGTGATACAAGATCCTTGCATGATGCTAAATCCATGGCTGTCATTTATAATTAACTTTAGAGAATGACACAACAGAACCATTGAGTCAAAGTCAAACCCCCGAATACTGAAACGTTTGTAAACTTTGACAACAGATTAATTCTAATGCTACCTTTGTCTGGCACTAAGCAAATGACAAAGTCAGCAATAAACTTAATGTGTCGTCTAAGGTAACAAACGTTTCAGTATTCGGGGGAAAGTCATTTATTGATCTGATAAATATACATTTTCAGATAAAATATAAAAAATATTGATAATCCAAATTAATTAAATCATAAAAACTATAATAAGCAATGTCAATACCACTTCAATTCAATTCAAATCAACTAAATTAAATGATTTTTTTTATAAAATTATATTTTTACTTTCCGATCTTTTTTTATAATTTTCCATTGTTCGCAATAAAGCCGGGCACACCTACTAGTCTTAACTGTTTAACTTCATCACATCAGCAGCTAAAACTGGCCATTATTCTTTCCCAGACATTGAAATATTCATCAGCCATAATTCAATTTCGGCCAAAAAAGACACTCAGAACTTCTAAAACTTTGCCAATAAATATTTAGTTCTGCGAGATTTATTCAGAGAATATCTGCGTTTTAAAAGCTGAGTTTATTAAATTAAAATTATTTTAAATCTTAATTTTAACTCAGAGTGGACACTCCAAAGTCTTGATTATTTAACTATTCATGACGTTCAATTGGTTTCAATTTCGTTAAATATAAAATCCGATTAACACTTTGATTAAGAATATTTCAGTACAAAGCAATGGTTTTAGAAACATACATTGTTTCTAAAACCATTGCTTCTAAAACATACATTGTTTCTAAAACCATTGCTTCTAAAACATACATTGTTTCTAAAACCATTGCTTTGTACTGAAATATTCTTAATCAAAGTGTTAGTCGGATTTAATATTTAATGGAAAGCCTGTAAGTTTTTGCTTCATTTATAATTTCACATGAAACACGGAGTCAAGTTGCGACAGTCTGAGAGTGTACGGAAACAAGTCGGCGTTTGTATGTATGTATTTATGTATGTATGCATGTATGTATGTATATTTGTACGAAGATAACTCACGGACTGATCTTCATCCTATCTTCGTGTAATTACGACTCATTTTGATCAGCTTACAGTACCAATACCTAATGGACATATTTCCTATCAATTTCCTATCATTCAACATAATTTTGCAACATTTTCGTATCCAAAGCAAGCGTTGCAACCGTTGCGAGCTAAGCTCTAGATCACAAGCAATTTCCAACGGATTTGCTTCGCGAATTCAGGCTAAGACACCGAGAGCTTGTCTTCACGAAAACTCGCAGGTTACTGCGAAATCAAAGCGGAATTCTCAGTATACCGGTGACATGTCCAAAAAAAAAGCACCAACTGTTTCCCAGCCCTAAATGTTATGAACACTGAAAAACTATGCTTTTATGGTTTTTGTATTTATGTTCGTAATTTTTGCGTTTAGGTTGTGAAAAAACGTAGTTTTTATTAGAATACAAAGCAAAAACATATTTTTTAATAACAAAACATATCAGCGTAGATAAATGAGTTTATTCAATCCTTTCAAACCAGAAACACAATATTTTATAAGGTTTATTTAGGTGGTGATAAGAAAAAAAAAACGCACGCACGGGGATCACAGCGACAGAAATATAATTTTTAAACAACTACAGCACCAAAACCTCTCGGCAGGACGACCCTAAGCTTTTATTTTACTTGCAATGTCTGTATGTATGTATGTTAAGGTCGAACCTTGCAACTCAATTTTAGACCAGGGCTCGTACCGTGAGGTGCTTATTGCGATGACTTTTAGGCTCAGCCGAGAACGCTGCGCGACCATACACCTTATCACGCGGCGATACGGTTCGCGGTCGCGCAACGTCGTCGGCTGAACCTAACAATCATCGCAATAAGCACCTCACGGTACGGGCCCATTTCTCCTTATTAAAGGGTTGAAATTTTTCATGCCGGTCAAGTTCCGATGACAATACAATATTATGAGAGCGAGCTGATCTGATGATGGAGACGGAACTCTTTAGTAACTAATAGTAGTTTGTTAAAATCTGGACTAATTCTAATCAACTTACTAATAACGCATTTTATAAAAGCTTGCCTGGAAAAATATTTTTTCCTACAAAATCTTATTTATCGTTTTATTTTGCGTCTTAAGTTAAATTTTTCAGGCTGCGAAATTGACTCTGTTTGACGTTTGTTGTTACAGGACGTACATCCGGAAGGTTTATTTGTAAGTGTGTTCCCGTTCAACTCTGTAACGGCTGATTGGATTTAAATGAAATTTGGTATGGAGGTAGCTTACGCCATGGATTAAAACATAGACTACTATTACAACGCGGGTAAAACCGCGGGGCGCAGCTAGTGTAACATAATATCTAACTCTATTGCCGTTCACATGTGTAGATCCTATCTTCATAAAGTTTTACAGCTAAGTAGTACAAGTAATACAATAGACATTGAATAAAAACGAGGTGTTGTGAGATAAAGTGATAATAGATATATCGTATAGGTAGGTAGCTCAAAAAAAAATAATACTCGGTCTTCGGCTAGACGACGGAAATATTCTTGAATAACACATTTTTTGCCACAAGATTATCAGCTGTTTCGTACATTTTGTCGAGGGTAAATGATATTTTCTATTAGAACAGCTGTTTGAAAAAATGCTAATTGTTATTTTGATTTTAGTTCTAGGCGTAAAGCTAACTGACCGTATAAGAAACACCAAACTGCGTTCCTAGACTCAAACAGCCGATGTGACCGAAAAGGCTGCTAATTTGAAGTGGGATTGGGCTGGACATATCTACCGCATGTCGGATGATCATTGGGCTAAAATTACCACCCAGTGGTTGCCAGATCGCAACTGAACTTGCGGCAGACCAAGAAAACTATGGCGGGACGACAAGCACCTGTAGGACTGGCCAGCAATAGCTCAGGACAGAGATAAACGGAGGGTCTTTGCCCAGCATTGGGACATGACAGGCTCATAAAAATAATCACACTAATATTATAAATACAAAAGTTTGTGTGTAAGTATGTAAGTGTGTTTGTTCCCGTTCAACTCTGTAACGGCTGAACAGATTTAAATAAAATTTATGCGGTGGTAGCTTATACCCTGGATTAACACATATAGGCTTTTTATTCCGGAAAAGTATTCGGTATCTGTAGAACAGCAGGTGAAACCGCGGGGCGCAGCTAGTACTATACTTTTTAAAATAAATTTAAATTTAATTCCGCTATATTAGAATCATAGATATCGCAGGATTCACAGTAGAGTGTGAACATCAAAGGTAACAACTACTACCTAATCTGCAGGGAGAGTTCACCAGTTGGCCAAACGGGATCAATATCGTGCCTTCGGTCTGTTTGCTGTCATTCGTTACAGTCTGCTGATCTACCGAATATTCTATTGCTTTAATATATATTCACCTCAATGTACTGTACAGTTTAAGTATAGTAGTCGAACTTCTGTGTGCATGACGTCGTCTCTTGTAATTGGGGATGCACCCAGCTTGATGCCTGTTTCATAATGTTAATGTAATGTGTAACTTCTGTTGGCGATCCATATTGTATAAATTTATATATAAATCTTAAGTCTATTTGTAGCCAATCATAAAGATACATAAGGAAGAAATTGATAACATCAAATACTCAACTCAAGATATTCCAGTTAAAGTCCCATCAGAATCACTTGAATGGCCTCACAAGGCACCTGGCTTAACGGACTAACTATAGCTTAACGACCTAACTACCAAATATCTACTAAGTGTATGTGGGACCGAGCGAAAGTTAATCTCGGATAATCCTCAGAGGTCCCAGAGGCGTCTAAACGAGCAATCATTATAATGTGTGGCTGTAGCAATGTTGATAATAAACAATCTTCGTTCGTTTAAATTCGTCAATATGCGGATAAGGTTCCAGGTTCCAGGTTCCAGGTTCGCAGTGGTACTAAATAATATGAAACACAAAGAAACATTGACGTCAACTTGCTGGTATGGCTCCGTTTTGTAGATTTCTTGCAGATTGTTGTCTTGACAATGTTTTCACGAAAGAGATGTAAAAAGATAATTAAAAATATATATATATAATGAGAACCTCAGTAGAGTTATAATAATTATGAAAATATGTCATTGCATTGTAAAAAAAACTTGTTTTTAAAAGTCGCGGTAGCTGAGTGCGAGCACGCCTGATATTCATGGGGTCGCAGGTTCGAACCCATGGAAGTACCAAGAAGTGCTTTGGAACTTACCTAAAAATATACCACTTGTTTTTCAGTGAAGGAAAACATAGTGACAATAGTGAGTTCATATTTCCGGAAAAGAAATTCGATGGTGCATGTGAATCCGCCGATCTGCACTGGGCCAGCGAGTTGGATACGGCCCAATCACCCTTCGAGGGTAGGCCAATATCCGAGCAGCGGGATGTATAAAAAACTGATGCAGAGCTTGCACAAAAATAAATTGTCAGCAATGACAGCGGAAATCATTGATCAGAAGTAGTTTAACCGAACCAAAAAACACACATTTATTTCTAAGGAATTAATAGTACAAATAATAAAAATTAAATACAGCCGAATAATATCATGTCAAAATACCTATGACTAACATAAACACCATCCCAAACTGTATCTGGTGCAAAGATGCCTATAAAGCTGGCTGCATTACCGCGTTGAATGGAATTGGCTAACCAAAGGAACTTTCCAAGGAATAAAATTTTTTTGTTTTTTTAATAAAAATCAAAAAAAAAAAGTTTCCATCTGAATAGAAAATTCTGAATCCCAGTACCAACATCTCCTACGGGTAAAAGAAGAAAGTGACAATGCTAAGTTCAACCAATGTTCATAGTTCATTAGTACGTTAGTCTATATATGGTCGATAGTCGAGCGTGCGCTGGGTACAGCAATCTGTAGCTACAACATTTCCTATGTTACAGGTACAGATTGCTGTTACAAGATTGCTCGTTTAAAGGACTCGGAGGCATCCATATGGAAGTACCTAACTGTATGAAAGTTCTCAATTTGTGTTTATCTTAGAAAACCTTCGTAACTGATTGGTTGACATTTTGAGAACTTGATTCGACTATGTGGTATGTATTCACGTTGAATCGTATTATAGTCACCATGGCTTTTCCGAAATTAATATCATATCTTTATGTTCAACTCCTATCCCTATAAACATGTTAAGCTGTTTGTAACAAGTAACAAAAATAAACAATCTACAAACATAAAACCGTTACCCTCCTTCTTGGTCAGTCGGGTAAAAATATACCTCGATTTTTACTGTAAAGTAAAAAAATAACACGCAGACGTTGGTGTTTCCTTATGCACTTTAATCATCTCAATAACTTTTCCACGGTCAAGGCATTTATTTATTAACTAAAGAAAAGGCTTGTTCAAGCGTGTTTACCTGGGCAATGTGGGCGTTATCTTATCAGGGCGAAACGTATAATCATTGCCATAGAGCTTGCTGCTAACTGGTAGTGGGCTTGAGGACTTGGATTATCTTTAGACCTTCAACGGTCTCTGGGTAATCCAAAATTTCTGGGTATTTTATTTTTATTGTTTGACCTTTAATCTGCTGACATATTATTATTATTTTTAGTTTTAATTTAACTTGACATATTTTGACATATTTTTGATTTGATTTTATGTAATTTAAGTATATTTGACATTTGTTTCGCATGTTTTTTTAATCTTAATTCTCATTAGCGTAATTCGTGTTCGGTGCTAGTTGATGTAAATAAATAAATAAATAAAAGGTACTTTTGTGTACTAGGATATGGGCCTCTTTCGTCATATCCAAATAAAGTCCCAAGTAATCAACGTAACTTTATTAAAGTTTCAAAATGTCGGAGTAGCGCTAACCGTCACAAAAACTAAAGTTACTTCGGACTTTTGCTCGCCAATTAGCACTAATCGGAAAGTAGTTAATGAGCACTTTACTTGAGATAATGAAAGAGGCCTTAAGTAATTTTGGGTAAATTTATTTTAGTTTGCATGAATTTTGTCTACGAGTTGCTAAGATCCATGTTTTTCCCTACGCGAAAGAGTGATGCATGAATGCAATCTACACCTGCAGGAAGAGATACGCACGTGTCGGCGCCCATCTCAGAATTAAAAAACGTAAGCGACAAATTATACTCAAGATTTCTCAAGAACCATTTTAATTAAATAAAACGAGTTTACATTAAATTAAATTACATAAATGGCCGTTCGAATGTAACGAAACAAATTGTCATGAATTTCTAGATTACGAGAAAAAAACTAAAAACGTCTTTTAAAATACCTGTTTTCTCCGAATTATTCTATCTAAAAAGATTTATACATCATGTTTCTAAATTTACACGATACTTACTTACATCTCCAACTTCTTACAACCAAAATATGAATTTAGTACAGTTTGCCATAATCGCACAAATCGACGCAACGCAATCCAAATTCATGACAACTTAAAGTATTTTTACAAGTAAACCCGCGGTAAACTATCACTCAAAAGCCCCATAATTGAATGCTAATATTCCATGTAAGATATATAACGAACGGAAATACGACATGGTCTGTATCGCATGCCGACTGAACATATCTTTGTACTAAAATATGATGGGTGATACAGCCCTTAGGTAGTTTATGAGCAGTATAAACCAAGGCTGCAGTCTGGCTTTGTAATATGGCTGGTTTGTTATGTGGTTTGAATGGTAAGCTTGAACTTCGACATACATTTGTATTGCATCTGATACTGTATCGAGCTGCGAAAGCATTGTATATACAGGGTTTTAAAGAAAGGGTATGCTGAACTGAAAGGAACTCACAGTACTCATGATATTAACAACTTTTACATGAACCAAACATGAAATAGAGAAAAAAAAACAACTGTTCCATAGAAAAATGTCAATGACACTCGACAAAATCTAAGGAACAGATGTTTTTTCTTCTCGATTTCAGGGTTGGTTTCAAAGTAAAAGTTTCACATTCATGAGTACTTTGAGCCCCTTTCCGCTTAGCGTACCCTTTCCTTATAATCCTGTATTAGTTCAGTCTTCAAAGACACTTAACTAATACTCGTAATTGCTAGCAGTGCAATGTTTCAGGTAAAATTACATTAACATCTACAATATCACACTACGAAAATTGTCAGAAATTTTTGCTTATGGCTTTCTGTTTCCTATTAAAGTGTTTAAGAGAACTACAGTTTTGTAAGTAGCTAATGATCTGTCTTAGCCAGCTTCCTAAAGGCCTAAAGGCTCGCCACCCTAACACGGCTATCTGTTACGCACTTTAAAAAGTTTATATATAAAAATTTGTGCGTGCGAAAAGGTTATTTTGTGGCTTTACATGAGAACCAGTTTCAATTCTAGGCATCTCTATTCGTCGTCTTTAATCATACCCTAATTTTGTGGTACTGAAATGTTTGCATATTCGACTAAAAATCTTCACTTCTTTTGTCTATCCGCTGTACCAAATAAAAAAAAATACCTTCTAAACCCGTATACAAGACACGAAATTGTAGTAATTTCTGTGTGTAAAGTACAAACTTCACTATTTCCTGCTACCGTTTAGAACAGGGCTGTATTATAAAAATTGCAATGTATTCGGAAACGTGAGGGGAAATTCTGAAACGGTAATTTGGTATGGGTAGTGTTGCCAAGCTATCTGAAAAGAAAATTACTAATATTTTTTATGCGTGACCAAAATGCTAGCATTTATCTGCCGCAACGCATTCTGAATGGCAATTCTTATGCGTTCATCATTATCATCAGCCATAAGATGTCCACTGCTGAACATAGGCAAAGCGCCATACCGACCGACTTTCACAATTTCGTCGGTCTACCTTGGGGGAAGCCTGCCTGCGCTGCTTCTTCCAGTTCTTGGTCGCCACTCAAGAACCTTTTTCCTCACTGGTTATCAGTTCATCATTCATTCAGTTATCATTCATAAAATGACATTCTAAATTACTTAAAAGGTTAAGAGGTAGAAAATTATATTGAATTAAATATTTGAGCGTGTGCGACATGATGAGTACGCCTAAAAAAACAAAATAAACTAATTTTGGTAGCGACGCATCAACGCCAAAAAATATTTTAGATACATTTATTTCATAAATAACTGGTTGTTACCCGCGTTTTCGTCCGTGTAGACATAAAAAAGTATCCTATGTATTTGTGATATACAGTAGCTCTTTATAAAATTTTATCTACATCCGTTCAGCCAGACAGAGAGACTTCATATGATTCGCTAGATGGCGTTGATCCATTTCTGTGCAATTTTTGATGTTTTGTATGGACTGACATTTTTAATGTAGGGAGTTCTGAATCGCGCAAGCGAAGTTTTTTTATCGAGACGAACGTATTCATTTTTATACCTCGAACCTTTATTGGTAATAGTACCTAAGATAAATTGACTAGGTAAAGTTTCAGGAAAATGGTAACCATGGTCACACCAGGCACAGCTCGGCGCTTGTGAAAAAGGCGCTAGTTAGCCTCGTCCTTTGACAAATATCGGCAAGGTGTACCGTCCCTGGCGTAATTTGTGATGGTGCCGCCTTTTCGGGGCGACCAGAACTAAAAACGCGGAAAACTACCACGTTTTCAGTTTTGGTCGTTCGATAGAATTCTTGCCAAACTTTTTGACTGTAGTCTTTTTTGTCTTAAATCATTCTTGGCCTCCGATAGTCTATCGGAGGCCAAGTAGGTTTAGTAGCCAATTGTAGATTTATTTTGTATATTTCGGTGTTTCCTTTTGTATTTTTTTAGCTAACTGAAAAAAAAAGCGGTTTAATAACCGTTTTTTTTTCAGTCTTTTTTGTCTTAAATCATTCTTGGCCTCCGATAGTAATCTATCGGAGACCAAGAATTTTGTCTTAAATCATTCTTGGCCTCCGATAGACTATCGGAGGCCAAGAATGATTTAAGACAAAAAAGACTGAAAAAAAAACGGTTATTAAACCGCTTTTTTTTTCAGTTAGCTAAAAAAATACAAAAGGAAACACCGAAATATACAAAATAAATCTACAAAGACATATAATTTATTATATAGTCTATAAATACAAAAGCCACACGTAGGCCTCGCCTTTCTTACCCCTGTATGACATTTCACAAACACATAACGGCGACGAGTTAGGCGCATCACGCACTAAAACTACAAAAATGTTGTACACCACAAGAATCATTTATGGTAGACCTACATTTAAATACGAATACTCTAACACACACCACATTCTTCACAAAAAGTGTGCCACGTAACACAAATGTGTTATAGCACACATATGTGTCTTTGGCGTGTGTGACAATTCCAGAGCAGCCGTAGAGTTTGGCGTGAACTTTACGACATGGTTAGTTGGGCTTAGTTCCAGTGTTGACTGTAAATTTCCTATTCAGTCATTGCTTTAATAACTAATCGACAACACCGTGGCATTAATAATGATAAGCAATAACATGTCAACCAACAAACAAAAAAAATTGAGTTACTGATACTGAACGCTTCTCTGTCAGCCAAAGAAGCGTTCTGTATCATTAACTCAATTTTCGATTTTTTTGGGTTGACATGATATTGCTTATCAGTATCCAATTTATTGTGTATAAATTAAATCTTATCGTTTTTAGATATGTTTCATGAACATCCATACAACCGAATTGATTGAATTGGAGCTCAACTAGACCAATTTGTTTTTTTTTTTTTTACCTTTCTCTACTCTTTTGTAGTTATATTCAGTACATTGGTAGTTCAGTTTAAATCAATAAATAATCCTTCCTCACTAGAATTTATGCATTACGAATTTTTACTAAGGCAATTGTCTTCTCATTCATAAGTCTACGAATATCACTTCTGTATTTTGTGAATGGAAACATACATTAAAACCTATTTTTAAAATGCTATATCGATAGAGATCGCTTTTAGCGATAAGGCCGCCACTTGTGGCACTAGCCTATGAGATAGTTCTGTACGTGTGTTATTATTATTTTGGTGTACACAATAAAGAGTTTCTATCTATCTATCTATCTATATTTTAACAAGTAGTCGACAATAGTTCTTGCTCAGATATCAAGTAATAAAAGTTCATCTAAGTTGGTCTTAAGTTAACTCTCAATAGGCAGTCCTTAAATTCTATAACCATTTAACCCAGCGGTTAGTAAGTCCATCGGTTTGAGATGACGACAACAGATTCGGAGCTTAATAGGAAACACAGATTACGGTCATAGATTCCAGTAAAGTTACTGACCATAGATTTATCATCTAACTAGCAGCGTCTTTCGGTTTCACTCGCTATACCATAGGAATAAAACATTGTCCGGGATAAAAGGTAGCCTATGTGTTAATCCAGGGTATAAGCTACCTCCATACTAAATTTCATTCAAATCCGTTAATTTTACCGTTGAACCGTTACAGAGTTGAACGGGAACAAACACACTTACCTACATACTTACCTACTTACACACAAACTTTCGCATTTATAATATTAATATAATAGTGTGATTAGTGTTATAGCATGATTTACATATTTATATAATTATTAGGGTGACTAGCACAACTTAACAGCGCAGGGTTGTGCAGGTGATGTTCAAAGTTTTGACGTTTTTTAGACGGCAATAAGCATGGGCAAACGTGGCGATTACCATCAGGCGAGCGACTTCCTCTCGTCACTCAATAGCATAAAAAAAATCACACTGAAGACGTTCTTTGCAAACCACGTATTGATCTTCAAACCTATAAAATTCACTCTTATTGGTTCATTGCGAAACATTCTGATAGCCAATCAGAACCGTTCTTCTTGTTTTCATACATTTTGGTAAGTTTTGTTCAGAACAAAGATCGCGTAATGGCATCTATAGAGGGTATTCTGTGATGGGGAAGTAATTTCGCGTTTTATTAGCCGCCGACCGGAAGTTCTGATAAGTTCGCCCTTACGAGTTTGTCCTTCGTAATTGGAAGATAGTTCGATAAATATATCTACTGAGATCCTTTCTCTTTGTTATTTTTTCCGTTTGCTAGTTTTTTTTTTTGTGTCGTTCCCTGGGTGAGTTATCAAATGTAATTGGCCGTTTAAAAAGATTTTCGCTAAAATCACTTAAAACTTTTAAATAACCATTTACGGACCTACATCAATCTTTTGGTTGTCCTCCATGTTGCGGTGCTTACCATGAGCCGAAAAACATCTCATGGCATGAAAAAAAAAAATGTCAAACGGTTTTTTTTAATAAATCCCGTCTGCATCATCTCCGCTCCAATAAGTAACTTTTACCCGAAGTTCCACAATTAGTCGCATCTAAACGATAACAAGACACCCGACTGCTGACCCAGTTCTGAAGCAGAACTCTTGGGATCTGTCGAGATAACGGATTCCAATAAGTGACAGATTATTAACTAAAACTACTGGAAACTAAACACAAATGAGTACTGTATAGACACGACGAACAGCTGTAAATGTGGAATTTAAAAGATAATGTAGAAAATGTTGTTACATAGCTATGTTATGGTACTCAGTGGGAGAACGCTCGCCTCATTTTCGTGGGGTCGCGGGTTTGAACGCGGTCGGGCTCGTACCAATGAGTTGTAACTTACGTACGGATATACCACTCGATTTTCGGTGAAGAAAAACATCGTGAGGAAGCCTGCATATTTCCGGATAGATGACGTGTGTGAATCTGCCAACCCGCACTGGCCCAGCGTGGATATGCCCCAATTACCCATTGACTGTAGACCGGTATTCTAGCAGTGGGATGTTAAAAAGGCTGATACAGTAGACATTTTGTTGAGTCGCATCATTGGATCGTTGCTGAAAGCAGGACTGCGAAACTTGCTTATGTCATTCCCACGACCAACGACACCTCACTCGTCAAAATCGGTTAAGCCGTTTAGGATACAGGAGGTAACACACAAACATACATACTTACATAATTACTAATAGTTTTAGTCATAATTAAATTTATTCAGAAATCAGAAATATTTATTGGCCATAAATAACATTTTTACTATTTATTATACTATATTTATTCATTTTACATATAAATTGGTTTTATACGAATTAAATGACTGTTAGTACTTACATACTCACATAAAATACCCAGACACATTACCCTCCGTTTTGGACAGTCGGGTAAAAACTTATCATGACCGGATGCGAATGTGCGATCTTCTTCTCATCTATTCTACAATAGATGAAAAGCTAGATTATTTGGAACCTTCGCATCGATTTCTTGTGGTTCACTTGAAGAACTTTATTGTTTTGTCTTAATAAAACGGGAATACTCACTAGTTTCGATCACATTCGGTGACCTTTATCAAGGAGTGACAAGGCAAGGCAGGCAAGACGAGGTCGCGCGCGTGTCTCGCTTAGCATTCCTTGATAAAGGTCACCGAATGTGATCGAAACTATAGTCGGAATAACCGACTCAATATAACGTGAGTATTCCCGTTTTATTAAAACAAAATGTATCAAAACCACGTCAGTTTTCATAGTAAAACTTTACTGTTCTAACTAGTGACAACTGGTTTTCTAGTGAGGCTAGCGGAGCTTGGTTATAGACTTTGACTTAAGGTGGCTCTGCTCAGGCTAGGTACAAGGTGACATTTCGGATCCCCAAAAACATTACCCTCCTTCTTGGGCAGGCTCAATTCAATCTCAAGCTGTAATGATAGTTGTAAGTTTGGAAAATAAATGAATAAATAATTTTCACCAAGATAAAATACTACTACTTAAGTCTTACTCCAGAGAAAATTAGCCGTTATTCCAAGACATTGCTTATTCTAGGATTTAAATCGTTATTCGCGAGTACATCATTAGGTACTCCGCCGATTTTCATGCAGTTAATATCATACCAGGGATAAAAATTCAATATGGCGCCAGTCAGACATCCTTGGAGGAAACATCATTAAATCCATGCAGACATCCGTTTTTTTTGACGGCGATTTGACGTTTAAATTTTTTGACTTAAACCCCTACTAAAATTAAATCACACATTACGCCTAACATAACAAGACGGACGCGAGCAATTTAATTTAGACGCTTTATACACTTGTTCACTTCGTTCATTCGAATTGAAACTACGTCACAGAATAACTACACGAGATTAAAATTTTACTCTGAAAGTGGTGAAACGTATACGAAGTTATCCAAGAGTAAATACGGAGAGAACGAGTACGGAATACGGAGTTATACCTGGTAAGTATAGTTATTCACGAGAATAATAAAGTTTGGTGAAATTGGGCCTTAGTTACACAAAATATAATATGAGTGTGTCGTCATAAAGATTTCATAGCGACAAAACTGTCAAAACCAAGAAACCCAGCGTACATTTGAATAGAGCTCTCATTTGCAAGCACACAACTTGGCTCAGCGAAGTTCTGTAGAATTACACGAGGGAGCTACTGTCGTTTT
Source organism: Apocheima hispidaria (assembly GCA_947579745.1). Lineage (NCBI taxonomy): Eukaryota > Metazoa > Arthropoda > Insecta > Lepidoptera > Geometridae > Apocheima > Apocheima hispidaria. The sequence goes on along the minus strand of OX388164.1, from coordinate 12,859,512 downwards.
TTTTAACATAACTGAAAGAGTCTCATAGGAAATTTAAGTTCCGTTATTTATCCAACTGTAGAAATAATTTGGTCGCTTTGTACAGTCAAGTTAACAGTGTCACGTTTCACCTGTAAATTGCTACGTTTTCATTGTTTCTGGGAAAAATCTCGCTCGGGGCGTGAAATTACTTCATTTGGGTAAAGGGTATGGAATTACTTCGGGAGAATAAGTTATTTGGGACCGGAGTGTGAGGACGTTCCTACCTCTATTAAATGATCTCTTTCATTGAAGGCATTGGGAAGCAGTTACCGATTTGTATACATATTTTAGCCAGCTACCTAAAAAGGAAAGTAAAGTTTCTAAAAAAAAAAAAATATAAATAAAACCGATAGCTGCTAGGAGTTTCTTTGCGCGATAAGATCCGTAACGAGGATATTCGCCGAAGAACCAAAGTCACCGATATAGCTCTCAGAGTTTGTAAGCTGAAGTGGCAATGGGCAGGCCACATCATCAGAGAACCGATAACCGATGGGGAAGAAAGGTGCTTGAGTGACAACCACGAACCGGAAGACGAAGCGTAGGCAGGCCTCCCACTATGTGGACCGACGATACTGTGAAAGTCGCGGGCAACCGGTGGATGCAAGTGGCACATTGTCGGTCGGTGTGGCGGTCTAAGGGGGAGGCCTATGTTCAGCAGTGGACGTCTTCTGGCTGATAATGTAATGTATGTAACGATAGCTCTCCACCAGTTTTCTCTGTGTTGGGGACATAAATCACCTCTAGATTCCGTACTCAGGATAATCGAAGCGCATCTATAAAATTAAATACACCTATACAATTTTACTCTCATTGGTGCATTGCTAGGTTCGTGTAAACGTAACCTTGTGATAGCTAATGAGGACTCTGGTACGAAGTCAACCTCTTCTTTCCTGCAAATTTTCGTTATCTCGTGATGCGGTATCTATAATAAAATATCTGGTTGGACATGACTTTGAACACACACAGAGGACAACCAGCACCCATCAGAGTAGATAATTATTTAAATTCATCATTCACCGAGAATCGAACCTAGATTCTACTGTTTAGAAGGCCGATGCGCTACCAACTAAGGGCAGGAAGATCTTCAAATAAGTAAAGTAATGTACATAAATTATGTAAGTAGGTTATAATAGGCACGTCTGTATGTAATTATAACCATAGGTAGCCAAATGGCAAAAAAAACTACTAAATTTAAGTGCTAAATTTGCTAGACAGCTAAATGACTTGACCATTTCTGAAATGCGAAGTGTTTTTATTGAACTGTATGTCCAGTGAGGTAGGCTACATTTTGTAGTTAAGTAGGTATTTTGTTAATCTGACTGTTTATTGAAGTATATTGTGAAGATTGGCCCCACGTCATAAAAAACTACGTTTCTAGGAACATTGTCAAAATCGTTCTAAAGGCTTTAAATTAGTAATTTTAATGTCACGGCCCAACCTACGCGTCAGCGACGGCACTGGAGCATCTGCAAGGCGAAACTAAACCAAAAGAGATAGTCCGATCGTCGTTGTGATCAAGTACATCTACTTGATCACATCGACGATCGGAGTTCTAAAACTTAGGCAGCGACCGTCGGCTGACGCTTTCCGCGACGCGCAGTTCTGGTCATATCTTTTTAATCTCTGAATTAAACGGATAAAAATATATGTACTTACCGTAATTGAATTTTGTGTTATTAAATTTTCCTACCAATTAATGAGCCGAATTATATTTTTATCCTCCATGCAGCACATGGCTTTCATTACCAACCTACTCTTTAATTCATTACCAGCACACAATAAAAAATAATTACCTCAATTTTCGGGAGTGTCCAAATGGAAATGTTGCCATAAAGTGATTTTCGCTCGCAATAAATTTTTAATGAATGACCAATTATCGACGAGTCAGCCATCAGTCAATATGCTGAGAAATTATCAGGGAAAATGGATATTACCTTCCGTTTCTCTGTTTAATGTTCTTTGCGGATTTAAAATGATGAAGTTTGTTCAATTATTCAATCAGACCCGGGTTATCGAACCCGAGTAATGAGTATGTCCTAAAACTATAAGCAGAACTACCAGAGGACGGGCAGCAGCGTCCTCTTAGTAAACGGTGAGAATTTTGCGATCTTCAAGCCGCCTGCCAAGCGTGGGGATTAAGGCAAACACATGGGGAGGCTTAGATAACATTTAAGGGTGGGTATCAGTCCACGATTTTTGTATGGACAAGACGGCGGTATCTATTCTTGACAGTTAGACAGGTGAACAATCTTCGAGTTCTCAGATTGACTTTTTTTTTACCTCACTTCTATACGCCTATATTATTGATGTTTAAAATAATTATTATTATTATTATTAATAATAATAAAGCCCATTTATTTCCAATCCAATTATTACATGCATTACAATATATTAAAAAATTTCGTACATTAAAAAATTACATCTTACCTTTAAAATATCACTAATCGTATAATATATATAATTTAATATATTCTGATCAGACAAATTTCATTTTAACAATCACTAATAAATAATAAATATCTGGGACATTTTTGCACACACGGTCATCTCACCCCAAACTAATCAAAGCTTGTAATATAGCTGCCAGAGACTGATATACGTACATATATATTTTATAAATACATACTTATATAGATATTAACACCCAGACAGAACAAACACAAATGTTCATCATATGAATGTTTGTCGTAGATGGGAATCGAACCCACGCCCCCAAACACAGACGGTAGGTTCACTACCAACAGAGCCACCGAGGCAGTCTTTACGTATAGGCAGTATTCTCACTATCGTTACTGTCCTCTTTTCCGTCGATCGGAACCGCTTCTCGGGTGTAGGCCTCCTCCAGCTTGTTCCAGACCTCTCTTTCCTTTGCTTTTGTTCTCCAGTTTGTTCCTGCTACAGATATTATGTCTTCTATCTTTTTTGTAGTTATTGATGTTTAAGAGATACATATTTTTTAAATGCAACACGTTGCTTTTTGCAGCGGAGTTATTTCAATGTTATACTTTTCAGTAAATGATTCTGTTACTATTAATCCAAGTTTCACTCCAGTGTTTTTTAGTAGTGGTAGGGCTCTCATGCAGAGTCCGTCTGGAGAAGTACCATACCTTTGCCAGTTATTCAACCGCCAAGCAGTAGTGTGCAAGCATTACTGTGTTCCGGATTGAAGGGCAATGATTCCAGCGTAATTACTGGGCATACAGAGATTTAACATCTAACATCTCAGGGTGACGAGCGCAGTGCATTACCGCGCATAGTTTTCAACTGTAGAAGTTTAAAATTCTGAGTGGCACTGAACTGTTATGGGCAAGCCATCAGGCGAGCGACTCTCTAGTCTCGTCACCGAGTAACATAAAAAAAAACATCTACGTAATTACGAATCGATAAAAAAATATCTCTCGATAATATAGCACTCACTAACTGCGAATAGATTTCCAGCATTACTTACGCCTACATTCCATGGGTTCAGATGGAAATCCCATGATAATTCGCCTCCCATACATTTATGGTTCCTGCGGTTATTTTCCTGTACTCAGCTCGGTTCATTTGTCTAATGGAATAGAGGGTGTGTGGACGGACTCAGGTATAGGGAAATGGGGTAGTTAACTAATTAAATATTTTTAGAGATGGAAAACATTACTGATATTGCCTAAAATGTCGGAAACTTAACCGAGACTTACTAAGTTAACCTATCTACAGAGAAAGAAAAATACGCCCAGAAATAGGCGCGACAACTATGATTGCTATTTATAACATAATCTTATGTTTAGCTTAATTTCGCATATTGCGAGACAAAAGCATTATCCATCTCAAGTCTTTCCAGTTTTGGGGATGAGCTAATTTACTAAAGAGGTTTTTTTTTAACGAGTGTTATTTAGTATAGGTAGCTAGTAGTTCTGCGAACAGTAGACAACGAACGAGTAGCACAAACTTTTTTGCACAACCCCAATTCTATTATTTCATAGACATTGTAGAACTGTATACCAAGCTTCGTCAAGATTGGTTGAAAAATATGACCTGTACAGGTACACGAATACAAACATACAGACAGAAGAAAGCAAATTTTGCCAGTTGAAGCAGAGACGTTCGTTTGCTTCACTCACTTGGCTAATTAAATTTGACATCTGAATGTTGCAGGTATATTTTCACACGCATGAATACCCCTCTTCCTCGAAATCCTTAGTACGCTCCCAAATTTCCACTTGATTGGAGATCTTTGCCGGCTCTTATACGCAATGTGAATGTCAGTTTATTTTCTCGCTCACAAAGTATTTTCGACGCATATTCTTAGACCAAACTCACTCTTGTAATGAGTTTTATTTTTAACCGACTTCCCAAAAACAGGAGGAGGTTCTCAAGTCTACTGAATTTTTAATCATACATTATTAATCATATGTTTATGGTAAACTTCAATTAGCTTGCCCATAACAGAATATGCTAAGCAGTATTCGATAAAACCTGTTTTGGATATTTGCAAGCTCATACGCAAGAAACAACTGTTCTCGCAAAAATTACAAAAAATTGTGCAGTTAATACTTACCTGAAGAAAGCGAAGATCAGCCTCAGGACATCAGCTAGCCTCCGATTGTATGTGAATGTGTATGTTTGTGTATATTGTGCGCAATAACTTGCGAATCGTTGATCCGATCTTAGGAAGTAACTTTGTCTCTCATTCTGGATACTTGTCGCGTTATCACGGCTGAACGTATCTAGATACAATTTGAAAAGGAGTAACTGTATATCACAAAGGCGGACATAGGATAATTTATTATGTCCACGCGAACGAAGTCGCAGGTAATAACTAGTAGGCTGTATTTTGCAGTCATGTCTTTATTTTTTTTATTAATTATATAAGTTATGAAATTTGTAGGCAAATAATTCATATCAATACAGTTTAAGTGTGAATAATAAACAAAATCAGTCCAGGGGCTTTGAGGTTACAAAGGTCGCAGTCGCAGTACGGCGCAAGCTACTAGTTGGTAACTATTTTAGTGCAGTTCCCCTAAATTCTCTCACAGAATATCTAAGATACCAATATCAATATCTAGCTAGCTACATATTCGAACTATGCTTAATACGACGTTATTAATGAACGCATGCTTGCCTCCGACGGTTGACGGCGTGATGAATTAACTTGGTAAACAAATTGACTGTGCCACTGCCACGCGTTGGCATTTATCTTAATCTAGGGTTTGAATACAAATATGCACACATGTAAGAACGGAAGGAATGGCCAGAAGGGAAGGCAGATAACTTTTTCTTTTCTGTTTAGTATACTGCACGCGAAACTAGTCTATCTATCTATATCAGCTTTTAAACATCCCACTGCTGGAAAATCTGCCTACCCTCAAAGGGTAATTAGGCCATATCTGCGACTCTGTCCCAGTGCGAGTTGGCGGATTCACATACGCCATCGAATTTCTTCTCCGGAAATATGCAGGTTTCCTCGCGATGTTTTTCCTTCACCGTAAAGCCAGTGGTATATCCGTACGTAAGTTCCAAAGAACTCATTGGTACGGGCCCGCCCGGGTTCGAACCAGCTACCTCACGAATGTAAGGCGAGCTTTCTCCCACTGAGCTACCACGGCTTGAGAGTTTGTAAATTTGATAGTTTCATTTTAAATATTGCCTTGTATACATCTTTTCAGTCTGTATAATTAATTAATCATGCAGCCGGTTTTTTTTTTTTTACTAAATACCTTATCAACCACCTAGAAAAGAAACCTTATCACAACCTCAGAATTGATCTGCATACAGTAAACATAGTACATAATACAATGATCTCCCTATCTCTGCACCGCAGTCCGCAGTCCTACGTACAGGAGTTGGCAGACTCGCAGGCAATAACTAAAGCCTAGCCCGAGCATTCCTCACGTACGAAGATACGGAAAAGATTAGGAATGGTCAGATGGACAATTTGGAAAATACGACAAAAAAATATTCATCATCATAAGCCATAAGACGTCCGCTGCTAACATAGGCCTCCCCCTTAAAGCGCCACACTGACCGACAACGTGCCACTTGCACAATTTCGTTCCACCTTGTGGGAGGCTTGCCTATGCTCTGTCCTCCGATTCGTGGTCGCCACTCAAGAACGTTTCTTCCCCATCGGTTATCGGTTCTTCGAGTGATGTGGCATGCCCATTGCCACTTCAGCTTGCAAACTCTGAAAGCTATATTGGTGACTTTGGTTCTTCGGCGAATATCCTCGTTTCGGATTTTATCGCGCAAAGAAACTCCGAGCACAGCTTTGCACTTGCCCGCTGTATGACTCTGAGGTTCTCCAAAAGGCCAGCAGTCAAGGATCACGTTTCAAAAAAATAATTCATGTGGCCTTAAATATTTAAAACCACCAGAACTAACTGTACGGGTGATTCGTTATTTTATTGGATTCCAGGGAATAAGCTACCTCAATACCAAATTTCATCCAAATTCGTACAGCCATTACAGAGTTGAACGGCAACAAATACACTTACATACTTACACACAAAAACACTTAGTTACGTAAAACTATTAGAATAGAAAAATAAAACAACTAGATATTAAGCTTTTATAGGTTCTGATTAAACTAATGATAGCCGTGGCATATTTTCTATGTTGTCCATCTGTGCATTTTTAATCTGTACATACGAGATGTAATACTTAAACGTCTCGAATGGGTACCATTACTCGATTGTAGTAAAGATTCTCTTTTTTCTCCGCTCGTATTTTATGAACCATTTTGATGTTTTGTGACTGTTTTGTAAAATACTGCTCAAGAAAGATGTTTTGGCTCATGATTTTCGATTCCATTTGGCTTATTGGCTGGTTAGCAGAATAGGATTTTGTTTAGTAACTAAATAAAATATTTCGGCATTTTTTTTTAATACAAAATGTCTACTGTATCTGTGATTTATCGATAAAGCTTAAAATAACTAGTACATACGCAAGTCAACTCTCCACAGCTACAGAACAAATAAAAACACGAAAGTAATTTAAAAAAAAAAAACTGTCTATTTACCAGATGATATGATGATATGATGATGACATACAGAAGATTTCTCATTAAACAAATCTAGAGGTCCTACATGTATCTAGAAGCAACCATTTACACGATTAAGAGGCTCTAAATTCATGCAATATCGCTTGGGATGGGCCAGCTCTAAGTATATAAATAAATAAAAATAAAAGGTTTTTTACTTCCAAATCCTTAATTTACAATTTTTTATTATTATTAATGACTATTATGATTATTTTATTATTATTATGACGTTTTTTTTTTTTTACTTAAACCTAATAATCAATTATAATTTTTTCACTTATACTTGTGAATAATATCATAACCATTAATAGGTCTGGACCCCCTCTGGGTAAAGGTCTCCATTCAGCCCATTCCATCTTTTTCCAGCTCTAAGTATATAAGCAGCAGACAACTGATTATATGGTACACTAGCTGCGCCCTGCAGTTTCACCCGCTATACTACAGAAAGTGTAAGCCACCGTATCAAATTTCATTCAAATAAGTTCAGCCCTTACTGAGTTGAACGGTAACAAACACACTTACACACAATCTTTCACATTTATAATACATGATGTGATGCAGTCATGAATCAACTTTAAACCAAGTTATCATCATCAGTATGAAGACGTCCACTGCTGAACATAGGCCTCCCCGTTAGACCGCCACACTGACCGACAACGTTGCACTTGCATCTACCGATTGCCCGCGGCTTTCACAATGTCGTCAGTCCACCTAATGGGAGGCCTCCATACACTGCGTAAAACCAAGTACTTACGTATAAATCGGCATCCTATCTCCATCCTTGAACCACAGCATCATGGCGACGTCCCTGGCCGGCGCAGCCAGGTCGCAAGGTAGCCGCGTCTCTCCACCAGGCGCGGACCACACTTGGATTACATCTGGAAAGATTGAAATAAACATTAAAATCTGAATCTTAACACTATAATTATACATAGAACACCTAATTCGAGACAACACATTTAGGTAATATGTACATGACTATGATATTTTTTTATCGTAGGATTATTAAGTGTAGTTTTTTCTTTTATTTATTAGTTATGTGCCTAACAGTTGGATTACCCAGAGACCTTTCAAGGTCTAGATATACCTAATCCATAATACCATTATTTTTTTTTTTTTTTTTTTAATATCCTTTCTATCTTCTAGATACCGCTACTAGCCCATTCAATTTATTGTTTAAGCCGGAATTATTTAGTAACGAGTTTTTTTTTTTCGGACATAAAACCAACCTTTCTATGGGTTAATATACAATAATTAAACAAACTGCGTACCCGGAACAAAGTCAAATTTTACACTTGGCGATATCGTTTCTATTTGAATATAAATCAGTGTATTGGTCTCAAAAAAGGTATTAAATCATAGACAGGCAGGCTTAATGTTAAGCACAGAAATGATATTATTCGTATTCAACATTCAGGTCTCGAGAATTTCGAAATTCTAGAGATTGATTTGTGACCATTTTCTCACCGAAAAAACTCAAACAGATTATGTATCAACAGAACTCCAGATTTCCCGCACTATCGGATAGAAGTCCCAGACAAGCCGACAAAAGAAAATCCACTAATCCCAATATAATGCCAACAAATTCAAGACGTGGCTCGACAAAAGGCGCTCTCATTACTCCAATATCTCATTCAAAAAATAAAAGATTTTTCAAAGGAAATCATCGGAAAACTGGAATTTCAAGTTTTGCGTTAAAAAAGAATCGGGCCGGTATTGTCCAACGCTCACGTCACATTTATGTTGAAAAAAAAAACTGGAAGAGATTTCGCAGTAGAGCGCTTTTGACTCGTGAGGGTAGCGAAAGTATAAGGGAAAATTCAATATCGGCGGACGATTTGAAAGTATCCATGAGTAGGTTCGTTCCACGTTAGTTTTACGGTGTCTACAGAAAAGATGCGTAGCAAAAGGCACAATCAAAGATAATATTAATAATAATTCTTCGCGACATAACCTTTTTCGATTAAAAGACTTTCGATTAACAGATCTACAGGTAAAATTAATTTGGTTTTTTTTTTTTATGGGGCAGCTGTTATTTTTCGCACTCTCATCGTTGGTCTCTAAGTAAAAGTTGGTCATGAACACAATTTATCACAATTTTGTGTAAACACAATTTTTAGTATGTAAGACTGCTAATTTTGTGATAAAAGAGATACATCAGCACAGTATTGCAGTGCTAGTTAATGATAACGCGACAACACCCAGACGGAGGTCTGCTAGTTAATGATAACGCGACAAACACCCAGACCTCTGTCTAGGTGTTTGTCGCGTTATCATTAACTAAACGGCTAAACGGACATTGATAAAAATTTAAAAGAAGTTACTGTATATGGCAAAGATGGACATAGGATACTATTGTAGGATTCATTTCAGAGATATTATGTCCAGGCGAACAAAGTCGCGGGTAACAACTAGTCTACAATAATTGGCTTTTTTTCACTTTTTAAGGAGTCATTTACGTAGTACACGCACGTAGCTCGCACAATAAATAACATTATTAACATTTTCAATTATTTGAAATAACTGAGGGCGACATTAAAAACATGTTTCTAATACGTTTTTTTATTACATTTAAAATGCCTTAGGCTGCCTTTCAACTAAAGACGTGCTACGTAAAAACGATGATTTGTTCTTGCATTTTAATGTTAATTTTTATAATTTTGTTAAGCTGTTTATGACGTTGCTAAGAGTATATTTACTTATACCTAAAGCACGAAAAATAAATGAATTGAATTGAATTGAATTATGAGATCGAGCAAATGCGTCCTTATCAAGACTTGCAAAGTACCAAACATACTGGTCGCAATAACTGTTATTAACCTGTGTCAAATGCCAAATATATTTAGACAGCCAGACTTCATAGCTATTCAACCGACACAGCAACTATTCAGTAAGCTAGCGTACTTTACAGGCACTACGGTAAGCACAACACAAATCAGGCTCTTCAACCTTTTAAAATCGTCATTGTGAAAGGTCGCCATGCCGACCGGAAGGTCTCCAGTTTAATGACGACGTCTTTGTGCCTCGCCCCCCTCCCCCACCCCTACTAACTCGATTCACACGTTTCGGTGGCCCTTTGATCTTTTTCTTTGAGTAATGTGACCATGAATAAAAGAAATGGAAGGAAACTGGTCATCTAATTACTGTACTCGGATCCGTTTTCTAAATACCTACTTCCAGCTGGGAAAAATAATTTCGTGAAGTTAAAGATTTTGTTTTTCATCAGTGCTGTTAGTAATGTGATGCAATAAATATTGGTGGACGTTTTTCACACAGCGCCATCTAGCCTCAAACTAAGCAAGCTTGTACTATGGGAAACCAGATAACTGATAGAATACATAAATACATAGTTTTTTATTTTATTTTTTGTAAATAAAGACATAACATATATAGAAACAACCAGACAAAGAACAAGCATCCATGTTCATCACACAAATGTTTGTCTTGGGTGGGAATCAAACCCACAACCTACAGCTCAGAAGGCGGAAATCCACCCAATGAGCCACGAGGCTAGTCGAAACAATTAACATTTTTCTGCACTTCTAAGAGTGTAATAACACTAATAACTTGATTATGCCAACCACCATCGAACAAACGAGAAATAAAGAGAGATAAAGATATCCTTCTCTCGGTGGTCTGCGGTCCGTGATTGTCAGGAAGGTGTGTAAGCTATCTAAGAATATCCTAAAAGATTATGATAAGCTTAAATGTTAGGTGAAAACCATTTTTGTAGTGGTAGGACTCTTGTAAAGTCCGCCTGGAAACCACGCAATATAATAGCCAGAATAATCGCAAAACAGTCGTCTACAAACATTACCGGTACAATTACAATACCGGTTAGATTTTTTTACCGGAACAAGTGCCTTCATTATCTAAATACATACAAATTGAAACTACTTATCCTACAAAAAAAATTAACAGTTGGATTAATTAGAGGCCATTGAAGGTCTAAAGAATATCCAAATGTTGCTCACCGGTCACCAGCAGCCCACCACCAGCCCACTAGTTGGCAGCGTGCCCACATGCTGGCTAGCAAGTTCTAAATATTTCCGTATGCAGTAAGCAACCGCGAAATTATCTAGTACAGCCTGAAAAAAAATTAGAATCATCCTAACTAACGTTGTAATTCAGAGAAATACAGCCGCAGTCGTATATTACCTTAATAATAGAGCTTCAAGGTATAAACATGAATACATATCTTAAAAAAAATCTATGCAACATTCTGTTCTATTTTCCAGCCTAACTGACAGAGTGTAATTTGCCTTATACTTTAAAGCTTAGGTATTAGGTAATAGTATGTAGGAACGGCCACGTAGCTATGGTTCTGAGTGTTAAACTTATGAAAAACTAGTTGTGACCCGCGACTTCGTTCGCGTGGACACATAAAAAGTATCCTACGTCCGTTTGTAATATTCAGTAACTCCTTATCAATAATTTGATGATTCGTTCAGCCGTTTAGCCGTGATAACGCCTATAGTTCTCTAGATGGCGTTCATCCATTTTAGTGCATTTTTTGACGTTTTGTATGGACTGACAGTTATAACGCAGGAATTCTGAATCACGCAAGCGAAGTTCTTTCCTCGAAATGAACGCATTCATGTTCATATCTCGAAGCTTTATTGGTCTTGATACGACTGCGGCTATACTCCTCTGAATTATAATATTAGTTAGGATTAGTTAGGAGTTCTAGCCACCCTTGAATATATATTATACCTATGAGCTATATTTCTTGACACTATATTTCTTCAAAAAAGCTCTCTATTCCTGTGAATTTGAGCAGATAAATACGGTAAATATATAGGCGGTGCGGCTCGTATCGCGTTTTACGCTTGTCTCCAGACATTAATGCGAACTAACACAAATTGGTGAGAGTGGCTAATGTTGTGGGGTACAAAGGTAGGGTAAGCAGCGATTTTCCATTTAGATATTTAAAAACATACTCGTTATACAGACTTCAACGTTAAGCTATCAGTAATTTATACAAAAGTCTCAATTCAAACTCTCAAATTAAAAATATTTCGTTTACAAAAATAACGAATGTTAGATTAATTACGTATCAAAAGATTGTGAAACCCCGTAAGTTTAACTTATCCTTAGAAGTCAAACTGTAGATAAAACTGCTCTAGTTTGTCTGACCATTTGTTGGGTGCTTCCCATATTGGTATCGGTATTGAAGCATTTGAAGCGCTTCAATCCCTCCGTCCATTATAATAATAATAATAATAATATTTTTATTTCAGGCACATTTGACCCATATCTTAAGTCTAATCTAAAATTTAAGTACACTGTAAAAGGGTGTCTGTCATTACAAATAAAAATATAGTGCAAAATAGTGCCGTGTCATTTTTTTTTATAGCATGCGTAGACATCAAAGTCATATTAATCATGCAATGTTCAGTGGGAACTGAAGTCAAAAGCTAAATGAGCTGAAGCTGAAACATAAAAGGTTTTGCATTTACTACGGACGTGTCAACATGATAACAATATGAAGGTTTCAGAAGCACCAAAAAAACAACAACTATTTGTGTTTTTTTATTTAAGTAACGAGACTTAGTATGGAGGACCGGGACATAATTCATAACATATATATAAATTGTGTTTGGTATAAATTGCTGACGTAGAATCAATATTAAATTAAATTATACAATCTGGATGTATGTAGCATAGAATTTCATTTTTTACGATCGTCATCTGAAATAGACTCTAACATTGCGCAAATAGCGATGTGTGAAAGTGCGAAAAAGCGAAAAAGTGAAATTTGAGTTTGTTCCAGATAAGCATTTTGGTTAATTATTATACATTCATATGACAAATTGATTCTACAATTACTTGCAGAAAAAAAAATCTGCTATTAATTATTTCCAAGTCAAACGCTATATTGACTGGGCTAAGACGGGTGAAATGAAACAGATTGCTAACCGAGGTCTGTTTCACGTCGTAGGAAAGGGAACATCGGATTGTAATTTTATTTGGTTTGTTTTTTCTAAGACACTCAAACGAGGACCCTCCGGGAAGCCTGCGCCGGCGTGAGCGAGCTGCTGGCTTTCCTGGAGGACACCGGGTGGCTGGACTAGCTGCAGCCGGGATGACACGCGCCTTGTTGCGGAAAAAGCCCGATCACCAAGTACAAAGTAAGTACTCAAAGAAACATTTCTCATCCCTTGCACCATACGCATGTACGTAATAACGTTTATAACCAGAGAATGTCTTTGCGCACACTATCTGATGTACGGGCGCTCAACCATACAATTGTATGGCACAAAATAATAATACTTTGGTACACATTTTCGGAATAATATTCCCCTTGTTTATAACGATACTCGGGTTGGAGCGCTTTTCTTTTCGTTATTATGTAATTTTCTCACGTCTTCAGGTGTCTTTTTGAATTGGTCGTGTTTATTGCGTCGATAAAGTTTGTTCATGATTTTATAGCTGTACTACCTATACTGGATGTTCGGTAGACGACAGTATTCACATTATACATGGTGCTTTTTAAACGGCTAGGGAGTGGTTGTGAAGATTTTGTGTACAAGATAACGACCAACTATTGTTCTTCGTCTTTTGTAAATCCACGTGAAAAAAACAGCTGTCCCAAACATTTTATTGCAAGTCTTTAAAGTCAGCAACGTATCAGTGATGCCCCTGGTGTTACAGGTATCCATAGGCGACGGAAATCGCTTATCATCAGGCGGCACGTCTGCATGTTTGCCACGTACGGCATAAAAAAAAAAAGTTCCACAAACATTTTACGTGTGAATTTTCACCAACAACAGCGTACCTTGTATGTTTTACCGACAAACTTCTTACCAAAAAAACGGTAACAAAGCTTGTATGGATGTAGTTTAAAAGCTGAAGTGTGATTTAAGCACTTTTTTATCCCGGGAAAATGAACTGAGGGATTTTTCGCGCGGATGAAAACGCGGGGCGCAACTAGTACAGCAAGAGCAAGAGCTAGTACATTCCAAGGTACGCCCTGTTGTTTTGAACATTCTTGGTGCGCATTCCCGGCATGAAAAGTATCCTACATATGTCCTTACAAGCCTCTTCGTCTTTTGCTGAATTATATGAAAATTGGTTCAGCCTTTTTGTCGTCAAAATTTATTGAACAGGGAGAGAAAGTAACATCATTAACTATCAAGTGTAAACTTATCATCTCAAAGTAAAGTCTCGAGTAAGCTACTTGCCAGTTAAAGTGGTAAGTAAATAAGCATAAGAATACTATAGTTACTTGGGACTTTACTCGCCCATTAACAATAATCGGAAAGTACCTAATCATCACTTTACTTTGAGATGATGAAAGGCCCGCTTTATATTTCGTTCTATTCAGGTTAATTACCTTGATAAGACATAACACTATCTTTGGACTTAAGGTCAACGTCAATGTCATGCTTAGTAAGTAAGATGTGTGTATCTTATCGTAGCTTAAAATAAAGGTACAGAGTAACTTAACCCCAAACTACCAGCTAGCACTCGCAGAGGTATTAAGCAAACTTAACGATGCTACATGCAAATCTCATCAAAATGGTTATGATTAATATATTCTACAGATAAGTAATAGTTAAGGACTGCTTATTCTGTGGACTACGTTGCCATTTGACTTTTGCGATAACACTGATATGATGTGGTAAGTTTAAGTTAATTTTCATCCCTTCTATGTAATATTATAAATATTTTGTTGCTACGAAAACTGACGTGGTTTTTATGTACTTTGTTTTAATAGAACGGGAATACAATTGGTGGGGATAGCAGAACACTCACCGCTTCTCATCGTCAAGGGGACGCTTCTGCCGGTGATTTTGGACGCAGTTTTAAGCCATACCAGAATCATAAAGGCACTTGCACAGTAAAATCATTTCTAGTATTTCATATTCGGTAATAATTTTTGTTCGTTTTTGTTGATATGGTGACGTCACCCTCAATATTCGTTAGGGACGATCGAAGCTCATACATATTCAAGTCACGGACACAATTAGCCGGCCTGTGGACACAGTGTATGCCAGTAGACAAACTCACTGCTGCATTATGAGATATATGTGGTGCTTACGACATTATTCCGAGGTTTAAGAGCCCATTTCTCTCATAGGTTATCTTTTTTTTCCGGTATTTCTTCACCGAAAATCCAATGGTACATCCTAACGTAAGTTTCAATTAGACCTCATTGGATCGGGCGAGCTCCCACTGAGCTACCATAGGACTACTACTGCCACAAAATCCACTACGCCATATTGCACATCAAGTACTACTGCCACAAAATCCACTACGCCATAGTGCACATCAAGTACTACTGCCACAAAATCCACTACGCCATAGTGCACATCAAGTACTACTGCCACAAAATCCACTACGCCATAGTAGACATCAAGTACTACTGCCACAAAATCCACTACGCCATAGTAGACATCAAGTACTACTTCCATAATATCTACTACGCCATAGCGCACATCAAGTACTACTGCCACAAAATCCACTAGGCCATAGTGCACATCAAGTACTACTGCCACAAAATCCACTAGGCCATAGTGCACATCAAGTACTACTGCCACAAAATCCACTAGGCCATAGTGCACATCAAGTACTACTGCCACAAAATCTACTACGCCATAGTGCACATCAAATACTACTGCCACAAAATCCACTACGCCATAGCGCACATCAAGTACTACTGCCACAAAATCCACTGCTCTATAGCCAAAATCCACTATTCCACAGTGCACATCAATTACTACTGCCATAATATCCACTACGCCATAGCGCACTTCAAGTACTACTGCCACAAAATCCACTACGCCATAGTTTTGTACGGCGCGGTTGGCCAATTATATTTCACAATCCCGGCCGGGCTTTTTGCGATTTGAATAGGCAGAAGATACGGCCGGCAAAATATCGAGGGAATTAGAATGGGATAATTATTACTGTGGACTTGTATGTCTGGTTTGAGCGTGGATGTATGTTTTTGGGAAAATGGTAATAGGTAATAATGAGTGCCCTCAATTCAGTGGCAATTTGAGAAATTGGCTCGCCAAATGGTAGGAGTCCTCTATGTTACTCGTCACTGATGTTAAGCGTCACGCTTGTCCATAACAGCTCAGTGCCACCCAGAATTTTGAACTTCAACATTTCAAAACTATGCGCGGCAATGCACTGCGCTTGTCACCCTGAGATGTTAGATCTCTGTATGCCCAGTAACTACGCAGGAAGCAGTGCCCTTCACAACATACCGGAACACAGTAATACTTGCACACTACTGTTTGGCAGTTGAATAATTGGCAAAGGTGTGGTACTTCCCCAGGCGGACTCTGCAAGAGAGCCGTATCACTACACAAAACGAACGTTATGGATGTACGGTGTAATTTGTAGCTTTTTATGAAATAAATAAACTTATTATGCATGGTAACATCACTCATAACATTGACTGTGCCGTGATGTCTTATTGTGACGATTGTTAGGTTCAGCCACTGACGCTGCGCGACCGTGACCCTTATCGCGCGGCGATACGATTCGCGGTCGCGCAGCGTCGGCGGCTTAACCTTAAAATTTGAACCTGTGCCACGCAGAATCCAACATCCTGCGTAGCAATGCACTCAATGTATTTTTTTTAAACTTGTGTTTTTTTATATATTTTTATGCATTTAAATGACGAGAAGTGTAAGCCGATCGCCTGTCGGTGAGCTAGCCTGTCGCTAGCCCCTAACAGTTCAGTTCCACCTTGAATTTTCAACTGCAACACCTAAATATCCTATGCAGCAATGAACTGCGCTCACTCACACTGAGATATAAGATAGTAAAATAAGTAGGTGTGAGTATCTAAGTATTTTTAAGTTACATTATATATAGGCTGAGTGATTAGGAGCAACCCTAATATTGAGAGTCACGTGAAGGCAGATCAGGATTTTGTCAATAACCTAATTAAAATATTTTCAAAGAGTTGTATTTAGGACATACACTTTAATTAAGAACATGATTGAGGCCATAGACCAATACATTTTTATATTGGTCTATGCTTGAAACATCGTTTTGGTTTCCTCTAGCACCGACCGCAGACCAACGAGAGAAAATAAAACGAAAATTTGTGTTTTTTTTTCTCCCCAAGTTCTCGCGTGTGTTTACGCTTTAAATGGATTGCGATTGGACCAAGAGCAGAAAGAAAGGAAACTATCAGATTTGGAAAATGCACTAATACGTAGAATCTTCATTTGACTTAAAACTGATACTTTTTGTTCCAAGAACTAAACCAATTTTATTTGGGTATCTTATCCAGAAGTGATGGGATGAATCACGGGTCACTCATAAAACAAGCCAAATAATTTTATTGACAAGTTAGTTAACACATAAATCTATATAACAATAAAACACACATAACCCATTAATTTCGAATAATAGAACCGAACTATAAAATTAGGAGGTCCGGAACAATAGCCGATAAATCCACTTTTCGACTTTTTTTTTTCTGTCACTTTACTTACTCATATATACCCTACACAACTCTGGACGCCGCAAATCACGTTAAAAATGCACTAAACAAGCCTCCGAATATGAGCAGCCGGAACAAAAGCAGGGGCTATGACAATCGTTTCTTGCGTTTTCTGTAAAATTACGCCAGTGGATTTATCGGCTTTTGTTCCGGGCCTCCTCAAATACAATAATTTTAACATAGTGAAGCATGGAAACAAAGAGTGAGTGTATTTGGATTTTGAATACATGTATATTTGTTAGAAACTTGGATACAGTTGGTCCAATCGCCATGTTATTTATAGGCAAGTAGTTCTCGAATTTAACATTTTAAATTTTGTATATGAGCAAACTGGTAGAGGGGTTGTAAACATTGGGCGTTCGCGAGATCACAATTCCTCGCGAAATACCAATTATAATAAAAGTAAAATACCTATAGATCGTGTATTCAAAGCAGTTGCAGGATTTGCGGAAATGAACTATTACAAATTAACTTTACACGATGGGTTTTATTTGACTACCTTTACGATTTACCGTTTCACCTAAACTTTGATCTTCTCTAACCAGCTGTAGGCTTACAAAAGCAGGTTGTAAAGTACAGTGCGCGGCTTTCCATTTGGCACATCGGGTATAAGACTAAAATACTAGGGTCGTAGGCTAATACTACTTTATAGTACTCAGCTGGCAAATAGGTAGTTAGGATATAGTCAGTCGCACTCCCCTAGGAGAAGAGATCGATCGCATAACAAAAACCACCAAAATAATTAAGGAATAATTACAATGAAAACTGACGTGGTTTTGATACAATTTGTTTCAATAAAACGGGAATACTCAAAAAATGTAAAGTTAAATTGAGTCGGTTATTCCGACTATAGTTTCGATCACATTCGGGACCTTTATCAAGGAATACTCAGCGAGACACTCATTTAATAATTACAACATAGCATTCGGAGGAATCAAAGTCACCGACATAGCTTTTAGAGTTTGCAAGATTACGTGGCAGTGGGCAGGCCACATCGCTCAAGAACTGTAACCGATAGAGAAGAAAGGCTCTTAAGTGGCGACCAGGAACTGCCTTCCGGCTAATTATGATGAAGATATGAAAAAAAAAACTAACTGCTTTAAGAAGATATCAGACTAACGGCGTATTGTAAACAAAGATAGTGCTACACATAAAAAAATTAGCTTTACGAATTTAGCCGTACATCTTAGGCTAGGTTGCACCATAACCCCAGTTAAAGTTATTATCATAGTTAAATTAACTACAACTTTAACCTTAAATATGAAGTTTAGCAGCATTTTTTTTTTCTTATTAAATTTCTAAAATCATTTATTCAGGCAAATTACACCCATACACTTTATAAATTGTTAAGTAAAAGTTAAGTTAAATAGTTAAAACATGACAAGAAGTTAATAGAAAAAGTCCACAGAAAAATAATTATTATACACGTCATTCAAAATAAAATTTAGAACAAAACAAAACGGCTTAGCGGGAGTTTTAACTACAGTTATGACTCGAGTTTAAAGTAACCTAGATTGTGCCACTCGGCCTTATTCTTCTTTCCGACGTGTCAACTGAAAAGCCACATACTGTATGTAAATCGAGCCTTGAATCCACACAATAAATGCTCGTTTCGGATCAAATACGATCCTAGTTGATCCGGTTTGATCCGGTTTGTACTGCTTTCTACCGGTCCGGACTGGTTCAGGCTGGACAAATTAAACTCAGAGGATTTGTAAAGTAATTCCAATTCGGGGAACAGGTACTGGATGTACTTATTTCGATTTTATGAATACTCATAATGGAGAGTTTGGAACAAGAGCATTTGCTTTGATGTTAGTATAGTAGAATCTTTATTTCACCCTACTCGCTAGCTTACAAAGCAAAGCACTAAAGTGTGGGCTTTATATCGTGTCTCGCACAGTAGCACGTGACTGCCCAAGAAGGACGGTAAGGTTTTAGGGATGTATGTATTATTCTGTGATCCTACATTACCTCCTGTAGCCTAAACGGCTTGACCGTTTTTGACGAGTGAGGAGTCGTGATTTTTCTTTACATTCTGAGTAACATAGGCTAAGTTACAGTCGGGTTTTTTGTTTTCTTTTAAGATTAAAACTTATTGTTCAGTTTATTGCGATGGTAAGCGCTATTCCGACATTTTGAAACTATAACCTCAGTTTTGTTGAACAAACGTATTCTCCTGTTTCCTCCCATAAAGAGACTATAGGAAATATTTTATGCCATAAAATTTATATCTATCACTGTCATGCTCCTATATTATATTATTTTCAATAAAGTTTTTAATGAAATAGTTTCAATGATAGTAACTCCTTTACTACGCACTAACGATAAGCACTAACATTACAGGCCCATAGAACCGCAGTTAATAGCTGAGCATTCCCCGAACGTCAACATTATCAGCAACATAATCCTTAATCAATAAAGACCTGAACACTAATCACACTAATATTATAAATGCGAAAGTTTGTGTGTAATTGTATAAGTATGATAGTAGGTAAGAATGTAAGTGTGCTTATTCTCGTTCAACTCTGTAACGGCTAAACTGATTAGAATGAAATTTAGTATGAAGGTAGCTTACACCCTGGATTAACACATACTTTTTATCTCTGAAAAATATTCGGTTTCTATAGAACAGCGGGTGAAACCGCGGGGCGAGTTAGTGCTAATAGCTAATATATAAAACCCTAAATTCTGAGAGGCCTTGAAATGCCCTGAATCTCTGGAATTTCACTGACCGTAAGCAGGATGACATCTGACAAATTGTTGAGCAGCAATTTACGTAACATTGTCGTCGAAATTAATATATCGTGCGGCGCCACATGTCCGTTTGTTTGGCGAACTCTGGGAGAGTCACGGGGATAGTAGCTGGAATGCTGGAACTCTGCCAAATTTTCACGTGAGCGCGAAATGCTGAGACACGATGCGTCGAGTCAATATGCCGCAGTGTAATGCAACGCAATGTGTGCTGCAGCACAATGCGATGGTCATAAAAGTAATATTAAAAAAAAAAACACAATATGTCACTTCGGACGTAAAGAGGTATCCAACGACACCTCTCTCGTCAAGATCGGTCAAGCCGCTTAGGAGGTTTAGCTTAGCTACAGGAGGTAATATAGGAACACACAAGCATAGGCACCTTTTTGTAAGTTTGTGAGTATTCTCACATACAGTCCAAAAATTACCCTCCTTCTTGGGTAGTCGAGCACAAACACCTGTGCTATCTTGAAGATAGTTTTTGATGCACATAATTGTACAATTATTGCAATTTATTGTTTTCTGTCATACTAAGATTAAGGCCTGTCACCACGTAGTGGAGTGGAGAAAAAGTGGAGAGGTGAAAGTAAGTGGAGAAGAATGGTTTGCTAGATCAAATATTTTAGGGGCTTACTATCAAATAGCGGCCTTACAAAAAATAAACGATACCGCTAAAGATATTGTCTATAGCATGCACTAATTGGTTACACGATAGGATGTATTTTACTCGATCATATAAAATCCTGAAAACGGGCTAAAATAAAGTCTAAAACGAATTCTTTATTAATAAAATTTGTATATTTACACATAATTTGTATATGAAATTGTTATCTTTAAGTACTGCAGAGCACCTACTAAATTTTGGTTTTTAACTGAAATCCTATATTCATTAAATTCAAATTTATCCCAGAATTTGAACGTTGCGCAGTGGTTTCCTAACACGCCATGCCCCCCGTAGCGGCCCGTCTCTGTTGTCTCGCCTTAAGGCGCTTTGACGCCTCAAAACTTTTTCAAACGCCGCTTTTTTGGCACTCTCTTGCTCGCACAATCACCCTTTTTAATTATAAAAGCGCTCCCTAACCGGGGCCTGTGATGTAACAACCCTAGATTCGATTTAGAGCATTACTTTACAATACTGCTTCACTCATAGGCAGCAAGGGCGTGTTATATAACGAATTATAACAAGCGCCGCCACGGTTCTACAGGGTTAACAGGAAAGGGTACGCTAAGCCGAAAACGGTTCATAGTATTATGATTATGAACAACTTTTATTATGGGACCAACCCTGACATCGAGAAAAAATATCAGCTGTTCCATATAAAAATGTCAATGACACTCAACAAAATGTATGAAACAGCTGATATTTTTTTCTCGATTTTAGGCCCATTCAGGCTGTCCCATAGTAAAATCCGTTCACAACCGAGAATACTCTGAGCCCGTTTCGGCCATGTTTGTGTCACAGCGTCCTGCCTACGCGCCCGGAGCCTTTGATATACAAATCCCTTCCGCAGTTTTGGCTGTTAGTGATGACGATCATGATCACCATGCCACCATCAAGTTGACAATCTGTCGCCGTACACCCAGCGGTATGTTCCAGCATCCTCACTTGAGAGCCACTTCCCATTCCGAGCTAAATGTGTTCACCATTCTCGACCACGTAAGTTTTTGGACAAACGCTGAGCCTGTCAAGCATTATAAACGGTTACTTATTTCCTAGAAGTAAACTTTCCGTAATATTCTACAGACTGAAAATAATATTATTCTTAATTACAACAGAGAGTTCCCAACTCAGGCTAATCTCGAACAGGCACTTGAAACTAAAACAAATTGATTACCACTCAACCTTGTTTGCCGATTCCACTAACTCGCTCCATCAACTCGCTCCGTGTAATCCGGCTCTAAACTTCCCGAGCTATCTCGTCAAGTAGAAAATTATATATAGGGTTTCCGTCTTCCAGTTTAAACTTAATTATGTTTGACTTAGGGATGGCAACTCCGACATCTTGTGAGGAGAATGGCAACACGAGTTTGCTGTTTATATCTACAGAAAGCGTTCTCTAACAGGCAAGAAACGAGCTCAGCTTATTTGAGTTTGCGGAAGAAAAATAATAATTTTCGATCCTCTTCTGTTATAGTTTGAAAGTTGCTCGTATTTGAGATGTTTTAACATGTTTATTGGGAGTTCTTATGTGTTAAATTATAATAGAATAATAATGATAAAAGTTACTTGTTTGATTCACATTGAATGTGTATTAATTATTCAGTTACTAGGAGTATGCTGACAGAATATTTAAAGCCGAGTTCAGATTTCTTAATTAAGAGGTTAAAGTCGTACCACAGCTATCTCTCTTGAACACCTTTGTAAGTAGAGTTTGATTTCCAAAAACTTAATATTGTGTCTATAATTCCAGTATTTTTTTTATTTTTTTTTGTTGTCTTAAACTCTTTTAATAATTTGTCATAATTATGAAATTGCAAACGACAAAATTATATTTTTGGTAATTTAGACTTACTGATTTTTATCTCCAACATTCCTGTGGGCCGAATAAGCCTTAATCACTGTCGTCGTTCTTCATAGTAAAATAGAAATCAGAGTCGAGGATCACAGATGACTTTTTTTTTTACTTCTGTCATAATGCATACTGTATTCAACTGACTGTGAGCAGTGTTCAAAGGAGAGTATTAGATCAAACTATTTTTTTTTATACATGGAGAAAAACTCGACTCGACTCTCAAGTCAACATTAAAAAACTAGTGCCATTCATGAATGCAATAAGTATGTTTTAATATGTAATTCTTACCAAATTTTCTTAATATCTCGTATATTTTGAGAAGGGTATCAAAAGCTCATAATAACTTTATATTAGAAATCAACGTTTCGTTTTTAAAAGCAGGGTATCAAAAGCTTATAATAACTATATATTAGAAATCAACGCTTATACTTTGGGTTAGAAAAAACGCAACAAGCTTTGTTGAAAAAAAATAACGTGAGGAAAAGACTATTGTTTTTATGATTCCACTAATCTGCATCTAAATGCACTAAAACTAGACTTAACCTTATACCTGTGGCCACAATAAATAATAGTACTATGAATAATGGCCATGTTTCTTACTACAGGTCCTACCAGCAAGATAATACGAGAGGTGTGATAGGTATAGGTTATGTACTACTAACATAACATCAAACATTATATTATATTATATTTTTAGTGTTTTAGTATTTTGGTTTTTAGTGTTTTTTTATATTTTTCCCAACTTCTGTAACCTACATTCAATTCTCTTTTTTGATGAGGATGTATTAAATATAGCAAAAATATCTGTACTGTACGTCGTCGAATTGGATGGGTCTCAAAATTCATGGAAAGTCACCATCCTTCTTTATAAATTTACGCGAACTTTATGGCTACTGCATATATACATCCATTCAACTAAAAACAAACAAACTTATCTTTAATAAAATTACGCTTCAGAATAATAATACAGAATACTTAAATGAAAACATTTTTAACATTATATTCATAGGCAAAAACGAAAAGGCTTGAAACAACATCATTAAACAATGGACCCGTCTAGAGCTGGCCCACTTCGTTCCAGTAACTATCCTCGTTCAATACAAATTGAAAGCCTTGCAAGAAGTCCGGACAATCGTATCGGAGGCCCAGATGCAAGTAGAGCTAGGAATGGCATAGTGCTGACAAAATTTTACTTATCATTCAAATTGTTCTTCATACCTATTTCAATTAAGAGAACCTTTATTTTGGTGTAAAGTCGTGCTGCAGCTATTTCACTTGCAAATTTATCGTTGTATTTATCAGTCTTTCATAAAATCAGAAATATATTTAAAAATATTTAGTTTAAAAAAACAGTACTTTTTAGTTGTTTTTTTAATCGAGGTAATTTGGTTTTGTTTATCGAGAAATTGTCACGTAATCAACCGACCAACAAATCAAACCAACAGAACCAAAAAAAAATATATATCAAAATAAAATCTCTAATCTAAGTATGTATGAGGATCACGGAATAGAAAAATCTATTTTTTTTCAGATTATCTTCTTAATTGTCCTGTCTGAACATTCTTAAGCTTTCATACCATCGCGCTCAAAGCTATCAACTTGGAACTATGAATCGTATCGGCAAATGAACGAATGAAATGAACGTTCCATTCATAAATATGCATTGTTTGCATTCTCATTTAGAGTCGGTTCAGTTTTGCATCTCAACGTGAACTGAGACGAGAGAGTCTAAGATCTGTGGTACTTACTTACCTACGTTGATAGCATAGAAGACGAGGTACTAATTTCTATGTACATACAATCCATCATCATCAGAAAAAAACACTCTTTACCCGACTGCCATAGAAGAAGGATAGGGTAGAAGAAGGGTTTTGGGATGTATGTAAGTATGTATAACGGTCCCATACAAATGAAAACCCTAAAATAATAAAAATATTTAAATTTTAAATTAAACCTGATATTTTACGTAGATGACGTGTTGTATAGGACATGTCATTGATAAGGGTGATTTTTATAGAAAAAATGGCGACCTGACTTCGGAGGCTTAACAACTGTAGCCTAAAAAATCATTGAGTATTATTATATAACTGGAAAATATGAAAATCACGATCAACAAAGCTAACAAAAAACTTCAAACCCAAAACATAAAAACACGGCAAAATTTGCTAAGAACCGAAATTAGAAATCATAAATATTTATTGGCATTATAATTGAATATTACGCGCAAAACATTGTGCCGATGTTAACGACAGAACAGAAACAGAAATCAAAAGGTCTACCTCACAAAGATAAGTTAGCTAATAAGGAGGAATTCCTTATTACTTAGCTAGTATATTACTTTTGAAGACTTTGTCGAGGCAAATTGGAAAAGTTAGAGAATTCTGATCTGAGTCCAGACTCGCCTTTAAAGAGGATGCTGGATGCTAAGACATCGTGTTTATGTTGTTGCAAATCGTGGAAAGGAAAAGATAGAACTTACTTTTAAAAGTGTAGTTAATACTGTATTTTTTATTAACAGTTTAGTTACATCTAACAGCATTAAATAAGCTGCGTCTCTTTTCATTTTCATACGTGAAAAATGGTGCAGCACTTCGTGCGCGTGACGTCATCGGCTGCATTTGTACGTGAGTATTCCCGTTTTATTAAAACAAAATGTGTCAAAACTACGTCAGTGTTTATAGTATATCCTTTCAAATTTAAAATAAGTATTTTCTAAATCGGTTTATAAATTACTGATTTCTGAAGTATTCTTTTTTTAAATATCAACTGAGAACTTCCTCCTTTTTTGGAAGTCGGTAAAAACGGGGAAGTCTGGAAAATCGCGGGTAGTCTAACGAAGAAAATTGACTGAGTGTTCGATAAGAAAATGGGCATGTTCTATCATATCATCAATACTCATCATTCTGAACAGGTTTTACAATCTTAACGAGACCAAAAGCTAACCACACGATCACTGTTCCATACAAATTTCGACGTTCTATCGTTTTTTCTACGCATCAGCTGTTTTTTTTCACGATTCATTGTTGGTCCCAAATTTAATTATAACTTCACAGAAACATTGTCTCTTACATGAACGTTGCTGGATAAATAACAAAATTCTTGTAAAGGACAATATCAACCATCCAGACAGTACAATAGACTTATATATACTTACTATGTACAGTTACTTTTGTCCACGATACAAGAAGTACGGTCCGCAGAAAACCATTTCCCAGAATAAAAGCAAGCCCATATTACCCTCCGTTTTTAGCCACAGACTAAGTAAAATAGATTGTGCGCCCATTACCGTTTTTCGGGTAGGTACTTTATTATACGAGTCTCAAAATTAATTATTCTCAGGGAGGCCTTAGGAGGTTTTGTGTATTTAACTTGGCGCCTTTTAAAGATGCCTTCTGGTTAGGTCGAGGAGAGCGGAATTGATTAAATTGTTGAGGTTAATTATTATTTTGGTGTGTGGAGGAAATTAATTATTTATTGTTGGCTAAGGCAACGGTATGGCGAAAGCTTTTTCGATTGCCTTATAACTATAACATATAGGGCGGTAAGAACTAAGACAACTTGAATGATACATTTTATACAATGTTTTTTTTTTATTTTTTTTATATTTATTTACACATAGTTCTAACTTAAAACACTGAAAATACAAATTGAAACTTATTTAAAAATAAAAGAAACCAAAATTAAAATTACTATAAATGATTTACAGATAAAAAACAGAGCTCAGGTTTCGCAGGCATGGTACCCAAAAGGCTGGTGACTACTCATAATATAGAAGCGTTCTCTGGGTTTTTTTAACGCGAAATTCGTATGATTCTAGAGAATCAGAATTTATATTATCGAGATTAGTAATTTGTTACTTATGTTTGATAGTCTAGGCCAAGGATGGTAAGCACACTACTCTGAAACGGAAACTGAAAATCACCGTTAGGTGCTTAGCGACTTCACTAAGTAACGACCCAGTTGAGTGCTAAAAAGTTCTCTAACACCATGCTATACGCTCCTCGCTATGTTTTCCTTTAGGTATAATTACAGAAAAAAACATCATATATTCCATAAATTTTGTTGAGGTTACTAAGACATTTTTCATAAGGCACATCTGCTCTTTTTCGTGTTTTCATTAATAAATTGGTCATAACCTCATAACGAGTAGCATGATATTTTAGGATATATACATGCTCTAACCGAAGATCCAGTATATTCAAAGCCACGATGCAGAATGTCAAATGAAACCGCTTTGTACAATCTAACGCCATTTGCATTGCAGGTGTTACGTAATTTCCGGGAAGACAGACGCTGCCTTCTGCAGCTCCGTTAATACTTAGTGTTTATACGATGTATTAATATTACTTTGTACTCGCCTTATTCAAATTGTAGCGTACTAAAGTCAGTTACTTATTAGAACGAATATTAATAATAGTTCACAAAAAATTGTGTAAGTTGGTAAAGAGCATGAATCCCGGAGTTCGTGGAGCAGAATATGAAAAAATATGACTTTTTTGGTTAAGTTTTGCGTAACACACTTAAAATAATGAACTAGGAGATACTACAATATAACGCAAAGAGCACCGGTAGACACTAGACAGCTCGTACCATTGTCCCTCACGAAAATAGTGCGAGCAATAGTAAAGGCTTGCTAATTAATCTTAGGCGCAAGCTGCATTAGCGAATTAAGGAACCTTCTCTATATCTCGACTTGTGATTTTATTATAAAGAGAACTATTTTTGCATGCGCGATCAAGTGGCTTTATTATATTTTATGTTACTTTTATAATCATCTGATAGTTTGGGAAATAAATTCATAATATCAAACAATAATTTTCTTCGCAAAGTATTTTAATAAGTACCAGGGCAACATATATCCTAGAGATATAGCTACAGGGTGAAGGCGTCCAAGCGAAAGAGCCAGCTGCGCCCTACGCCGGAAATTGCGCAACAACTGCATTCCGCGCCTCCGTTTTACAGAAATGAGAATGGGCGTGTTGAAGGGGCGCTTTTAGATTTTGTAACTTTCTTGTAAAGTACCCTTTATTAAAGGATGCGTCTAATCCTGGATACTTTATGACACTTTATATTTTTCTAAACAGACTACTGTTAAAGGTTCAGAATCGGATTGGGGCAATAACTTTGCAAGTTTTAAATAGACCATGAGTCTATTTATTTTCCTAAAATTCCAAATAACAATAAAGAAACACAATTTTCAAAAAATTATCGTAATATACCTAAAATAATCGTAACATGATTTATAGAGGTCATGGGGTCTCGGGGTTTCTTTGCACGATAGAATCCGGAACGAGGATATTCGCCGAAGAACCAAAGTCACCGATACAGCTCTCAGAGTTTGCAAGCTGAAGTGGCAATGGGTAGGCCACAACTTTCGAAGAACCGATAACTGATGAGGAGTAAAAGGTCTTGAGTGGCGACCACGAACCGGAAGACGCAGCATAGGCAGGCCTCCCATTAGGTGGACCAACGACAATGTGAAAGACATCGCGGGCAACCGCTGGATGCAAGTAGCACGTTGTCGATCGGTGTTGCGCTCTAAGGGGGAGGTCTCTATATTCAGCAGTGCTCTTATGCTCTTAAGGCTGATGATGATGAATATCATACATATTTTATAGAAATTTTAATTATGACACCTTATAAATAGATGGAAATTATAACGTGATTAGTAATTTTATCATACAGATACAATATTGTACTCTTTGATCTATTCTTCGACCATGTAAAAATGCACGAGTGAGACAAGGGGCCTTAAAAATGAGTATGCCAATAATACTGCTCTTGTTTAAAAAGTAATATTTCAAAGTTATTCACCTGAAGGTAAGCGCCGCGCCACACTTGCTCATAACAGTTGCAGTGGTAGCCAGAATTTTGCTCTTCAATATCCACCGAGATACTGCATCATGAGCTAGTGATCTCTAAACTGTTATACCCTGTAATGGAATCACAATGACTTACCAGACAAGGTAAGTTAAGTTTTGACATATGTTTTTATTTATTTAATTGTTTTAGATTTTTGTAAATTATATTATTATTATTTAAAAAAGATCTAAAAATTATTTAAAAAATGTACAAAAAAAAATATTGTATTTCCACCATATATATACATATCTAATTTGTCTGGGTGTTTGTCGCGTGACTATAGATATAGCTTAAGGGTCGGAGACGGACATAAAAGGCAATATTTTTGTTTCCTTTTTTTTTTTTTTAATTTAATTATTGTTATAAAAATTACAGTTGTTATATAACCTGACGTGTACAGATGGTTATCAATAAATGAGTATGACCAGATGGACTCATTGAACCCTTCCAAAAGATTATCCTGTATCTGTACAAAGTTGATAAATGGCCTTCAAATATTTTAATTTCCATAAACATAAATACATTAATGCGAATTCCCTCGACTATGATCCCACTGGGACAATAAACGGCTACAAACGTATCTCGCCATTGTTACAAGAGAAGGGCTGCGACTGAAAGCAACCGATGGTTTTATCCAACAGAACAGACATTGACGGCTCGTGGAGAAAGCAGAATAGTAGCACACACAATGCCACGACACCAATATCATTTACGCACACATAAAAAAGCCGAAAGACGTCCACTGCCGAACTGAACTGAATAGGAACGTCGGAACGGAACGGAACGGAACGGAAAGTAGGAAAAGAACCGAACCGTCAACTGTTTGCCCGCGACTTTCACAATGTCGTCGGTCCAGCTAGTGGGAGGCCTACATCTTCCGGTACGTGGCCACAACTCAAGAACCTTTCTTCCCCATTATTTATTTATTTATTTATTTATTTATTTATTTACATCAACTAGCACCGAACACGAATTACGCTAATGAGAATTAAGATTTAAAAAAACATGCGAAACAAATGTCAAATATACTTAAATTACATAAAATCAAATCAAAAATATGTCAAGTTAACTTAAAACTAAAAATAATAATAATAATAATATGTCAGCAGATTAAATGTCAAACAATAAAAATAAAATAGGTAATATAGGATTGATTAAATTGATATATGTCACTAGCTTAGAATGCTGGACTGTCTATAACACGTTTTTTCACAATATGTTAAGCATTCTGACAATATATATCTCCATTCCCCCGCAAATACATCAAACTCCGGTGCTGCAGCGAGGAGAGCATTCAGAGCAGCGAGGGATCGCGGTATCGGGGATGTCTGGTGAGCGGCTGTCCTACACCTCGGGCCAGCGAACAGTTTATGTTTCCTGCCCTGAAGGTAGCTGTTTCCATTGGTTCCCATTGGTTTCCCCATTATCGATTCTTCGAGCGATGTGGTCTGAAATTAAATAAACACTTGTACTTTTTTATGACAAGCATTTATGTCAGAATTAAGCGTTCCAGTTTAATGGTCAAGTTAATTAGTTACCTCGATGTATTGTCATCTGCACAAGGCTACGATAGTAATTAAGAAGTTTCTGATTATGCCAAAAAATAAAAACTTTTGCGCCAAAAAATTGGTATCATTATCATCGTCATCCAGAATGTCCGCTGTTGAACAAAGACCTCCTCAATTGGAAAGTGCCAAATTCGCACAACGCTTGGAAGGTGGCTTGGGAATCGCACAATCGCACCTCTGGTGGTCGGATCCTAAAAACGGGTACTTCCCACTAGCTAACACCATTTTCGGTAACAGTGCTGACGATTGGGAAAAAAAGTTCCATTCGTTCAAGTGTTCACGAACGCTTGGTACATGTGTAGTGTTTCAAAAAAAATATATATATAATACCAAAAAGCCAATACCGACGCGTGATCAAGGACTAGCTCGTGATTCTACGCAAGAATTTATTCAGTGGCCATGTCTTTACCAAAAATCATGTCGACTAGTGCTAGGCTTGTCGCTTTAAACACATTAGAATTACAGATCAGTATAAGATAGAGTACTGTGTTTCAGTAAATTGCTGCTAGTCGTCCCCACTGTCTTTTGCCTGCATAATACACTGGATTACGATGGCAAAGGAAGCGCTTCTGTGTTTGATTGTCTTGAAACGCTGAGGTAGCTTAGAAGCTTCTAGAATATCTAAATAATTGGCTATATGCTATATACAATACAAAATGTATCGGGTATCTCCACTTGACTCCGTTGCACAAGTCCTCTCGGCTCCGCTTTACAAACCCGCTAGTCTCCGCTTATAATTATGGAAAAACACTTTTTTCGCAGCTCAACGTCGCTCCACTTCAGTGGAAACGCAGCCATATTAGGATATTTAGAGAAAAAATAGCGCTATACACTTTCGCGCGCAGATGAAAAGAGATGGCTTAAGCGCGCGCTAGTCAAAAAACCAGATAATTGCTAATTACATCCAAACCAGGAAATCAATCGAAATTCTGTTCTATGCAAGCCTAGATATTATTATTACCTCACTATTAGTGTAATAATCACTCGAATATACAATATTCAACGATACCCTAGCGCCAGCGAAAAATATCTGTAAATCTAGGTCTTTTCAATGTTTTTTTTATAGAGAAAGTGTCATGTTTCCGCCATTTTCGCGCCATGCAATACTAGACTACAGAAACAAAAAAAAACATAACCCAAAATGAAAAAAATAGCCTACATACATGATGAGGGGCACTAAATAGTAAAATCATATTTTGATCAAATAAAGCTGTTAAGCAGACACGAGCGGAGTTGGGTACCGGAGGCGAGCGGGCTTGTGTAACGGAATCGAGCAGAGCACTAACCGATGCACGAAGCTCGCTGCTCGTTCTGCTCGCATTACACCACCTTAGTCCACTCTGCTCGTCTCTGTACCAAACGCACCCTAAGTCAATGGTACCTACTGTAAATTAATGCTAAATAACATCCATGAGTGTTGAAAAAATAAAACAAACGGGTAATATTAATAAACCTCGCAGCACGTGTCCTTTATTAGCTTTATTTTCCGGCACTCTTTCTCGTGCGGAATAAATTATATTTTATTATTCATATAAGGGTGGAGTCGAGATTGTGCAGGTTAGGAAAAATGTTGTGATTTTCACGCAAAGCTATGTCAAAAGAGTACGGGAGGAAATGCACCAAAAAACCATTTTTGAGACATGGAGCAGTAGCGTTTTCTTAAAACTTGTGTTTTATTATATAATTGGTGCTAAATGTTTGTAGCCTTTTAATATTATTTTTTTATTGTCTGGCGTATCTTTTGACTAGATGATGCAAAATACGAAAATCAACGTAGTTAAAAGTTTAAGAAACAACAAACGTGCGTTTCATAGTACCTAGTATTTAAATTAACCAATATTTAGTAAATGCTGAACATTCTGCAATCTCCAAGCCGCCTGCCAAGCGTGTGGATTATGGCAACCACCGTCAATGTAGGGGAGGTTTTGTCCAGCAGAGAACGTCTAAAAGCTGATAGGAAGGAATATTTACATTTTAAAAAACATAATAGTTATATACAAAGTATAAAACATATAAAACTAAACCACTTTCCAATAGCTATAATATAAAAACTCATCCACCAGCCCCTTGGTGTAGGGAAACATGGCCGGAATGCTGGCAGCATTGCGACGCTGGATGCAATTTTAAACAAAAGTAGGCACCAGCATTTCTAGCGGAATTGTGTTCCGAAATAATGGTATTTAGTTTCAAAATTAACCTTGACCCAGGTACGTCCTTTAAGACGTTCCAGGTCTTAAAACGTGGACTGAAGGACGTGCAGCAGCGTTCTCTTAGTAAAGCGTGTGGATTATGGAAGTCGCGGGTAGCTGATGGATGCAAGTAGCAAATTGTCAGTCGGTGTGGCGGTTCAGCCAGGGGATGCCTATATTCAGCAGTGACGTCTTCTGGCTGATGATCATGATGATGAATTTCAAAATTTTAATTAGTATGAAATTCAATACGTCTTAAGCACATAATATTCATACTTTTCATAAAAACTAACTTTCATCATTCCCAGGTAAGTGCATGTAAAGTATTTGTAAGTAACTTTTATCAAATTACGCAATCATCACTCATTCCATTGTCCATTATGCCGAGCAATTAATATTACAAAAAATCTAAAATCTAACGAGTAATGGATGAACGTTCTTACGATCGATATAAATGTAAATAGGATCTTAATTTCCAAACCGTAATGACTGAAAATGATAAAATATTCAAAACCATTTAAGTACATTAATAACTAATATTGAACCGAGAACCCTTTCTAAATGTATAAGATTTTTACAAATATTATTTTAAAGATTTTCTTCCCTTTTTCTTAGATGAAAATTATTGAAAGAGGTTTCTGGAGCTTTCAGATTTCAATTTTTATCCCTGAAAATATATGCTAAGGCGTTCGATGACCTCTTCCCGTACCATTTGTATTCAAAGTAGTACAGGACATGGAAAGAAATCTTGCCATATTATGTTATCGTTTTCATGTTATATTTAGAACTGCGGTCTAAAACAAAACAAGCTCATAGATTTTTCTTACTACCTTTTGTATTTCATCATCATTATTTTCAGCCCGTGATCGGCTACTGCAAAGCAAAACTGCTCTTCTTGTACAAGTACACCACTCGTCTCTTGTTAAAATGTTACGTGCTACGTTGTTACTCATGTTACAATGTGTTACTAAGGATTTCGTTAACCCGGACTTGACCACATAGTCTATACAAAATTAAACAGAACGAGTTCCATCTAGTCAGTTAATCAATCTGTATATATATTAATATATATATACAAGGCGGTTCTCACACTGCTCCGCGCCAGGAGCGGAGCGGAGAGGATGCAGGGCCAAGCTAGCCGCGCGGAGAGGCGTTGTTGATGTGTTGATTATTAATATTTTTTTGATAATATACCTACAGCTGTTGTACCGTTATACTTCAGTACAACGTTAATAACTTGATAAGAGCATGTCGGACCATGCTTAGTAGGGTTCCGTAGGCGCGTAGGACGTTTGAAGTATTTATCAGTTTTTTCCGCTTATCTCAGAAAGTCATGATCAGATGGCCCAAAATAGTTTAAATCAATCTATCAATTCTATCAACATGGAAGCATGTTGATAGACCGTAGTAAAAATTTTCTTTCTTTTAAAAGTTTCTGAGATGCATAATTTAGAAATAGCAGGGGGGGGGCGCCATTTCTTACTCTTTGCTAGCAACTTTGTCGGCCCATATTTCGCAATCGGTATATCTCATTAAAAAATGTAGTAGGAAACCTTAACTTCATTTTAAATCAAATCAAATTATTTATTAAGAGACCTGATCAATGATACCCCACGTGTGGGACACAGACGATTTTTTTTTCATATCCCTTTACATGTATGTGTGATAAGCCACCCCATTAATACAAAATAATTATTTTTTCATTCCTTAAAAAAATTATTTCTTCTTTCTTTCTTTCTTCTTTTAAAATGTATTGCATGAACGCTTAAAATTTTGGAAGTTATTAGGCTGTAAAGGATTCAAACAGAGAGACATCTTAAACAAAACATTGATTTGATTCATATTGGTACCAAAACTTGTGGTAGCTGGATTCAACAATTCGCACGTAAAATACACCTAACAAATATTCGCTTTTAATTTTCTTTAACGTAGGTTTTTATGAGTATCGAGGTTAATTTCTACTCTACAAAAGATACTTTACGGTTCCAATAACCCGTTGCTGTGGAATCATGGAATTGGAATGGGAATGGCGGCTGCAGCTCATCCAGACTGTGGCAATTTCCTCTCGAACAGATGACGCGCTGAAAATGTCTTATTTTATTAACTCTGCATGTGCTGACTTAAATCATACTGATGGACGGATTGTTATAGCAGAATTGATGTTTTGCCTTCAGCTCTATGTCGATATTCTATGAATATTTAACACGTTCGGATTGCAAGGAACATGGTGCGGGATCATATCCCAATAACGAGCTGGAAATATCGATGAAGGAAAACATCGTTAGGGAACCATTGCTTGGTGGAACTTTCTAGTCCTCTTTCGGCTAGTTATACTACCCTCAAGTTGAAAATCTGTCGCCAGCATTTACAGTTACCCTAGTTTTAAGCCTTTTTATCATAAGCGTGTAAATTCTGGTGTGAACAAATAAAAAGTTTGTCTTCCGTCTAAGTCTAACGAACAATTACGGATCTTGGGAGTAGTAACGGATTTTGCAAAAATCCACCTCTAAATGTTTATAATGAACCCCCAAAGTTTGTATAGAAATAAAATCTTTTTTCGTGCTAGGCCAATGAAACTCGGTTTGTGTATTAAGCATAATAAGTTATTGTGGGGTAATACATTTTCCAGGCAAGCTTTTATAAAATTCTAAAACCCAAAACGTGTCCAAACTCCATCAATCTACTGTTAGTTACTGAGGAGTTCCGTTGTCCATCTTCGGTCTCCATTATCAGATCAGCTCGGTCTCATAATATTGTATTGTCATCGAAACTTGACGCCCGATTTCAACTCAATTGAACAAGGGAAACTGGTCTAAAATTCATACATATATACATACATACATACATTGCAAGTTAAATAAAAGGTTGTAAAAATAAAGAAAGTGTCTCAGGATTTTTCGAAAAACAACCCCTAAAGGTGGAATTGGGTGTTTGTTTACTGTAGCTTATGCGAGCGAAGCCTTACAGCCAAGCTAGTAATACTATATTTTTGCCAATCCCAGTACTTTCGACAGAGCCATTAATTAGACACATGGAGATAAATTAGGGCATAGTAGATTAATAGGCTATTAATCTATGATATCATTATTTATACGATGATGATTAATTGTTTGGGAAGTGGTCGATTAGCCACTGAGTGATGTAATCTTGTAGGTTCGTATGTACCTATAACTCGTACCTAAACTTTTTTTACGTAAAAAGAGCGGAACAGAAGCTGGCGGTCCGCCTGATGGTGAGGAAATCGCCGCCGATGGACACATTTGAGCTCACAGCTTGCGGCGTGCGATTCAAATGCAACTATACATTCCGATAAAATATCTAACAAAACGTTATCTTATCATCAATAATTTGCTAGCCTATAATGGTATATATAAGCAAACATCTCTCGTATTCCTATCAATCTGGAGTCAACAATAGTAACACGATCGTGTCCTAACAAATATTTAAAACTAAAACAGAGGAGTAACTGTGCATTATTTCGAAACTCTATAGCGAGATTGGATTGGAATCACGTAAACCTGCACGCCCGTGCAAACAGTGAAATGAAAGTAGAAATATTATGGTGTAGGTATTGGAACGCTGCAACAGAAATAGACTAAATCATTTACCCCGGAATTCTGAAACGTTTGTTAACTTTGACAACAGATTAAGTCTGTCGCTGTCTTTGTCATTCGCTTAGTGCCAGACAAAGGCAGCATTAGAATTAATTTGTTGTCAAAGTTAACAAACGTTTCAGAATCCCGAGGTTAGAATTCGTATTTATTAAAAACCCTATTTTGTTTCATTGTAAACTTGAACATTATTTTGTACTTAAGCTGCAAAGGCGTTCTGATGTGTCTATCTGATGGTAGGTGAAGACCTGCACTCATGGACACCTGCAATACTGGCCGTGTTGTCGATTCATTACAAACCAGAAACGGTGGAACTTTTTTAATAGGTTCAACTTAGTAATGCGCCACGAGCGATCTTGGTAGCACGCAGACTTTGATGGAGAGCAGTCGTTTTACTTGAAAACGATGCAAACCAGCTAGTAGAAAATGTTGTGAGTAGTTAAGGCTTCAACAGATGGCGCGAATTTATCAGCTACTGACTTTAGTAAAATTTCTAAGGAATAGGTACCACCAAAGATCCCTTAGGTATGGTAGCTCTAAAAAGGTAAAGCTACTAGCCCTACCATTAGGGCGCATTACTAATTACCTTTTTATACGGTAAACATACAAGAATCTCATGATTCAAATCATAATTCCAAGCCAATTAATATTTATTTTCTTGCCACAGATAAAAATAAAGCTATTACATCCATTGTGTGCAAAATAAGTGGTAAATTCGATAACCTACGCGGCATTAGCGTCAAGAGGACCTGCGGTAAAAGGCGGTGTTACGTCAAAAGACGCGAGCACTGTGAATCGAGTTAGTGAGGGATGGTGTCCATTGTATTATGGCACATCCGATTTCCGTAGACATTGTCAATATTGACAACACCACCCGGTATCTTTGTTAGGTTTTTTCTATGGTCAACTCAGGAAACTCTACGTTCTTCAAGATTCTAGCTGTCTAGTTAAATATTTGAATTGTTTGTGATTGCTAGAGAGTCGCTTAAGTATAGATGAAATGGCAAGAGATCCCCAGATATAGACTTCTAGATGAATATTTACCAATAAATAACTTTGACCTTGACTTTGACAGAAAGGAGAATTTGAAGACTTTTTTTTAATCTCGTTTAATTCCATGTTTGATCATCAACTCGGTTATTGGTAAGCTGCAGTGTGAATGATGAAGCGCGCAGACTTAGACGATAACCTATTCACTCACGCTTAACAGAGCAGAATTATTATTGCAAGATCGAAAAAGGGCGGGGCCTTTAGAATCGGCATCGATGTAAACGATGCATTTATACAGGTTTGTTTTTTTACCAGCCTCTCGCAATCTGCTTCCCAAAATCATAGTCAATAATTATTGTTCCATGACTTTTCACAAAACCTATATATATTACAAAAAAAATATTTCTTTGTTTTGGCTGAACGAAAGACAAATTATCAAACAAGTCATGGAACGAAAATTGATGAGGATGATGTTGAGGAGGCTGCCTGATTAAAAACAACCTTTAACACATTAAATATAGCAATAATCAAAAACTCAAGTTCACCTGAGGATATGTCATACAACGTACTCACGTCTAGCACTACGCAACTGTTATTAGATCATTGGCGGCGCGATGCGGCAAAGGCAATGTTTTATGTATACGGCG
Organism: Apocheima hispidaria; assembly: GCA_947579745.1. Classification (NCBI taxonomy): domain Eukaryota; kingdom Metazoa; phylum Arthropoda; class Insecta; order Lepidoptera; family Geometridae; genus Apocheima; species Apocheima hispidaria. Next base: position 12,821,865 of record OX388164.1, on the reverse strand, counting down.
TACTACGGCGGGCACATCCCTTTTACGATACGGGTAGTTTTTAGTGTCGGGTTATCTAACTATTGAGAGGTGTCATCCCTAACGTGTGTTAGTAAAATTGAAGTAATATTTTAGACTACCGGTAAACGAGGCATTGGTTGGCGTCCAGCTCGTTGGGATGACGATATTGTGAAAACCGCGGGTCAAACCTGGACTACATTGGCACAGGACCGGGATAAGTGGCGTACATGAAGAGAGGCCTATTCTTAGCTGTGGGCGATTACTGAAAATTATGATGATGATGACGATTTTAGACTAGACTTCGTTTGCGTGGACTTAGAAAAAAGAGCTTATGACCGTCTCCTACCCTTGCGCTATATCTATGCAAAAATTCAGCTCGATCCGTTCAGCCGTTAAGCTGTGACAACGCGACAAACACCCAGACCGAGAGACAGAAAGATAGACTAGACTAGAGTTACTTTCGAATTAATAATATTAGTTAGGATAGAACAATCTACCGCTGTTAGTAGGTAATTTGGAACTTTTCTGCGACTTTTACAGTATCTTCGCTTTTTTCGCTCGTTTTCAAAGTCTCCAAAATCAAGGAGGCAGCTGAGATATGAAACTCGAAATGCTAGCAATCGGACTAATGACAAGCACCAGCGATGGTGGCGCCATCTGAGATTAGTTTTGGCTTTGGCTCCCCATTGTTGAAGTACAACATTTTGGATGGTACTGAACTTTTTAGGGGAAACGTGACGCCTAACATCAGGTGTACGACAAAACGTTCAAAAACATAAAATGTAAAAAAAAAACAAGTCTGGCAATGCAATCCTTCCACCGTAAAAACTTGTGGGATCTCATGCTCGTAAAGGCTCTCAGCCAAGTCGGTTATTTTATTTAGTATGGAAGCACCTATTCATTTTAATTAGTATGAAAACGCTTATCCAACAACTTTGTCATAAATTGTTTCATAATTACTTAAGTTTAACTTACTATCATTTAGTAGCTGTATTAATGTATGACTTCTTTGTTTCTTTAATAAATATAGTGACTTGGCAATCGGCAACAATTAACTTATCCACCTATTATCACCGACCACCGACTTGAGAAGGTATTTCCACGCATATTTTTTTTTTCTAATGTTTTTATTTTTATTTTACGAATAGAATAAAAAAAGTCTCCGTCGAGTTAAAATATATTAAATAAAAACCTACAGGCAATACAAAATGCTTTTTAAAAAATCACTAAGTCATTTTATATCTTCAACGTGAAAATGCGCTAGTGAGACAACTTTGGATCCTACGATCCTTAAAGCTTAGAACTTAAAAACTTTAACGTCGTACTCCTAAAACTTGAAACAAAATATACCTACTGTTATTAGCACTTTCTACTTGTAACATTGTGACCTTAGAATGCAAATGATCCATTTACAAAAGAAAACAAAACACAATCTACGAAAATAGGCCGCTACTTTGATAGGCTCGCGTTGCCTTTTTTCGGGTGGCGCTAAGCTATGATAATTTTGTCGTGATCTTTGGCTCATCGCCAAAACATGCCGATCCTCTAATTCTGTCGCCGAATGCAATTCTGTATTTAGGACAGTGTTGTTGGGGGAGCGGCTATAAATAGCTGGTTCGTTTTTGAAATGAAAGTGTTGTAAATGTAGATCCGGTAGGCAGATGTGTAGGAAACGTAGTCATTGAAAACAAAAAGCTCACCCAAGTTAAAACAAGACCCTATTTATTGTGTTTAACGCGGTTGTATACGTAATTGTATTTGACTACCTCCCTCTGAGCTGTAGGTTGTGGGTTCCATTCCCACCCAGGACAAACATTATTTTGATGAACATGGATGTTTGTTTTTGTCTGGGTGTTTCTATGTATTCTCTGTATGTATTTAAAAAAAAAAAAGTATTTATGTATTCTATCAGTTATCTGGTTCCCATTGTACAAGCTTGCTTAGTTTAGGGCTAGATGGCGCTGTGTGTGAAAAACGTCCACCAATATTAAAAATTAAAAAAAAGTACCACATAACGCTTCAACCGATATTTAAAAATGCCTGTATTTTATGACTTTGTTGTTGACCCCTGACGCCTCTACAGCTTTTGCAAACGCCGATGATGTTAGGCTTTAATTAATCCTAACGAATATTATAATTCAGAGGAATATAGCCGCAGTCGTAGCAGAACCAATAACACTTCGAGGTATAAAATTGAATACGTTTCTCTCGAGGAAAAACCTTCGCTTTCGCGATTCAGATCTCCCTACGTTACAACTGTCATTCCATACAAAACGTCAAAAATGCATCTGCGTCTGGATGTTTGTCCCGTTATCACGACTAAACGGCTGAACGGATCTTGATAAAATTTGATAAGGAGTTACTGTATAATCTAATGTAGCAATAACAAAATATAAATAAAAACTAATCTAACCTACAAAACAAACACGCCGTCAAGTTCGCCACCGTGCGGCAGGGTACCCAGAATACTGGCAGCATTTCCCCGTTGAATAATTATACTCAGTTTTTGGGAGAAGTATGCGCCAGCTCTGGGATCCCCCGAGGCGAGGACCAGCCTCTTCGACAAGTCTTTGCAAAATTGTTTAGTGTCGGATGACCACGGGCCCATGGTTTCCACAGCCAACGCAACAAATTCATAGTGTGCGCTGAGCTGTGAATACTTCCTACATTTATTTAGTTGGGCTTGCTCGGCCGCGGCCCCGACTCTCCGAGCGGAACTGCTAGCATGAGTCGGTGCTAAGGTGTCCACGCAGGTGGCATCCCAAACCAAGGCTCGGCCGAGACGCCATGGTACAAGAGTGGCACCGTCTGGTCGCTTACCGTCTTCTCTCGACATTCCGCTCGGTTCTAGTGTCGAGGGCAAGGATGCTGTGGAGAGTGCCCGCCTGACTAAATCATTGATCGCCCAATGACGAAATAGACGGCCGGCACTCTTCATGCAGGATAGCCCGTGACGTCCAAATTGGTCCACGGTTTGTCCGCACTGGCAGCGATGAGGCTCGCACAACTTAGTCCCCAAACGTAGACCCGCTGCTATTCGTAAGCAACTGGGATCAAGGACGGTGGCCAAGTTGTCAGAGGGTAGGGCTCGGAGCCAGTGGCCCGACTCCGCCTCTGAAACGGCCATAAGGCGCGCTCGGTCTGAGTCATCTGCAGCTTGGTCTAATAGGGCATTATATATAATTTTGGTGAGCGGAAGGTCCCAATTACTTTGAATTTTCGTTTCGGTGGGAACGCTGACACCAGGACACGAAGCACTCCAGGCCACTAAAGCTTCTGCCTGGCAAGCAACCCGAACATCAGCTAAAGGGATATTAAGGATCTTGCCGATGAGGGTCTGCGAGCCGTGGCTAGAGGCTAAGAAGGCTGGAAGTGCCACGCTTGATGAGCGACGTATCCCCAGCCCACCGAAAGAAATTGGAAGGGTAGCCTGCGCCCACGAGCGATTGTCAAACTGAAGATTTAGAATTTTTGTGACAGTCTCTTTCAAAGTAGAATCGACCAAATCAGTTATTAAGGGAAAATACCACAATGGGGAACATCGGAGTAAATACATGAATTTCGGTGTGAAAAGACAGAGCCGAAGAATGTATATTGCCATGTGCGGTTTAATTTGGAAAAGACGTTGTGAATTATTTGTAAAATTTGCAATTTTTAACGTCATTAATGGCGGAATGGCTTCCAAGAATATTGGAGCACCTAGCAAGGTTAGTGAGGTCTTGGACTGTATTAAAATATTGGGACATAAATAATTAAATTTTTGGTAAAGTGATGTACGGGCATTGCCTTGAATGTGATCTGAGAAGAAAATTTCACATTTATTGAAATTGAGAGAGAGTCCAATAGAGTTAAAACGTTGTATGATACAGCGAAGATCCTCCAGTACCTCTGATGCATTTCCACCCAATGAACCATCATCAAGATACCAAACATTCAATTTTGAGTTTAAATCCGAAATTATAGGGTTGATCCCCAAGCTGAAAATACCAGGTCCGAGCGGATCTCCTTGTTGACATCCGACGCAAGAATCAATTTCTTTTTCACCAAACAATAATTTCGTAGGAGTTCCATAACATTGCCACATGTAATTATAAATCTCTGGTATTTCTTTTCGAATTTCTGATAAAAGGACACCCCTGTCTAGACTATTAAAAGCATTTTTGACGTCAATTTTCACAAAAACGTCGTAATTCGTTGACTGCAAAAAAGTACGTGCAGCATGCACAGCCGCCTCACACCCAGCTCTTACACCGAAACCAAGTTGGCGAGGCCGAAATTTTGTAGAGAGGTGATCTTGAATTGCTCTGCAACATAATTTGGAAGTAAGGCGTCTCAGCGTACAACCCACAGCAATGGGACGAACGCCACCGTCTTTTTTTGTGAGTGCTACTAAATTGGCGCCGTATAGGATTGGGACTATTTCAATCGGGACTTGACCATTTAACATGAGATTGGCCAATTTTGTCAAAACTTCGAGAAGACACTTACCCGCCTCTCCGACAAGAGGATCGGTGAGATCCTTTAAATGTTGGGGAGTAAAGCCATCTAAACCACCAGCAGAGCCATTGGGGAAGGATCTGATGGCCTGCAGCGTGGCTGTCTCATCGACATGTAGAGGCGTTTCTGTTGTTGGAGGGGTCGGGAGCTGGGTGAAAGACGACGGCGCCGGGTGCTTGTCGCAGAGAGCTGCATAAGTCTCGGCGGAGTCCGTGGCGAGGGAGTCACTAGAAAAAAGGAGTTTGGCCGCGCCTCTGACGTTTCCGTCAGAAAGCTTGTTTTCTATCAGTTTGATTGAAGATGAAATTCTTGGGGTATCGGGAATAATACAGTGGGATGGGATGGATTGCCGGGATGTATTGAATTTTATGGCAGAGGTTAGTGAGCGATGGTTTGAGTTGGGTGCGATATGAAATGTGTAGTATGAGAAGGTTAGTAAATTTTCCCAAGCTCTTACAGAATTTTCTGCGACTACTTTCGCCACGCACTCCGACAAACTTTGAGCAACGGTCACACGGGCTCCTCTAGGGATGCGTTTTATAACTTTCACCGATTTTTTCATCTGCGCGAGCCTAATGCTCAAAGGTGTGTTGCTAACTGTGCCAGTTGCTAGTGTCGACACCTGCAGATCCGGGGTCCCACTTGATAGAACTGGTATGTCAGATCTTGGCACATGTCGACGACTGCAATGAATTTTTAGACCTCTACAACCTTTATACAATCTTCGGTCCGCACAAATTTCGCACTCAAGCAACCCATCTGAGATTGTGGACGACGTGTTTGTATAGCTTAATGTATCGTGATTCATTTAAAAAAGTTTATACAAAGGGCATATAAAAATGTCACAGGAAGTTCCAGCACAAAACACTGAAGATAACAAAAATCACAAAATTATCCCCATTTGACGAAAATGTACTAACTTAGAGAGTATTATGTTCCTTGTACCAATCACAACAAAATACAACAAAAATTTTCTCAATTGACAATGAAATCTCCAAAACATTGTCAAAAAATTCCGAGGGATCCGCAGCCCGCAGGCGCGCCATCATGGGGCGCAGGCGTGCTATCGTCGCAGGCAAGTGCGCCGCCGCTACTCATATTCACAATATTAAAAAGTTTTTACTTTTGCCGCTTTTGTTTGGTATTAACTTACTCCGTGGATTTTGGTTCTTTAATATTTCAATACAATAACCATTATAGCTTTACAATTTCCTTTTAACCAAATTAAAACAATATTATATTTATTGTAAACATGACATTACCATTACATTATAACAAACTTTATCTATTAAATATAATAAAAAGTTACTGTATATCACAGAGACAGATATAGGATACTTTTTTATATCCACGCGAAGGAAGTCGCGGGCAACAACTAGTATAATTATATGGGCGACTAGCACAAGGGTACCTCTGCGGTAAGAACCTTAGACCGTCACCGGGATAGTCGTCAGACGTCATCAGACTTGCCCTGGCACCTCAGAAGGGGTGTTCCTTAAAGACATAGTAGGTCGATCTGTTTGACTAATCAGTTTTCGCTACGCTGTTGTCTGGTAAAAACTAGAAAATCACAAGGAAAAACTTTATACATATCGATTCCATTTGTACGGACATTTCAACTAGATATACAATAAGTAATATTATTGCCTTGTTAGTAAAGAAAACAGATATGCCAGTACAAAACTCCCCTCCGTCCAATTTGCAGCATCATCTCTAAAACCGCGGCACCGATGGGCACCATAATAAATACATATCTGTTGTGAACGAATAAACCGACGGACTTGAAACCATTTTTGTTTTCTTTTTCTTTTTTTTTTTGTTACTTTTTTTATTCGTTATATATATCATACATTTCATATTTTCGATGACATAATAACTCGTAACTCTTTGAATTAAAATTAACTGCTCTAGGTCTGGGTGTTCATTATCAGTGTATTTGTGTGTTCCAAAACATCCCCGACACAGGGAAGCCTAGATATGATATCTAGATAGATAGATATGTATAAGCCTTATTTTTCGCGTATTTTTTTGGCGCTCTTAGGGGAGGCCTATGTTCAGCAGTGGACGTCTTATGGCTGATAATGATGATGATGATGAAGCCTTATTTTTAAAACCGGAAAATACAACTCGGGGCTATTATTTATAAAAAAAAAATTGAAACAAACCAAGCAAATTAAGATAAATCGTATGAAAATGGTGATATATATATCGCGTGAATACTCATTTATATTTACACTTTTAGTACCAATAAATGAATAAATTAGAAGTTGTAGATTCACATATGGTTCTGGTGTTTAAACTTCAGTTAAAAGACAGATTTTTAGAACAAAAATCTAAAAATCTATTTTCTAAACTATTATTTCACGAAAATATTAATTCTCGGTTTGTGGCAAGAGATCATGTAAATAGTTTAGGTTAAGATGATAGTTAAATTACAGTAGGTAATGTTAACACTATTTAAAATGTTAAATATTGTACGCCCCTAATGGGTAAGCTGTTGAAACGAATGACTTAATTATTATCAAGAACACCCTTTGTACACAGTTTTTGCAATAAAATATTCTGATTCTGATGTCAAGTTCTGTAGTTTAATTGTCCATGAAATCGTCAAATTGTGCCGATCAGCTATGTCGATCACGTGCGAAGCCTATTCAGATGGTTTGATCCCACGATTATAGTGGTCTAGAAAATTCATGGGGTTGGGCGTTTGTTTTGAAAATAAATGAGTAGATTTTTCTAAACTGTTTGGCAAAGTGAACTATTATTTTAATTTTTTATTTCTTCGTTTAGGCAAGCCCTAGTATTCCAAAGACGTTGCCTATAGCGTTGTTATTTTACTTTTAAATAATCATTTTGATTGGATCTTGAGCCTTAGACTTACATGTATATATATATAGCTAAAACAGGGATAAATGATCAGTTCTTAGTGCATTCGGATTGTATGTCGCATGGCGTGGGTTCAAATCCCAACAATGAGCTCGAGGTACCGGTGAAGGAAAACATCGTAAGGAAACCATAGAAAAGCTAGCTACCACCGTCAAATTGAAAATCAGTCGTCAAGCACGTCGTTGCATTCCGGCAGCCTTACTTGAGAAACAGTTCATGTTCCAGGCTGGGTGTTTTTTACCATCTTCGACCATACCGTCACAACATCGAAAGTTTTATGGTCAAACCTAAAAAGAAACCTAAAAACCTAAACCATAAAAAAACCTAGCCTAGCCTAAAGACCATTAAAAAAGTGTCTTGAAGTGCGAGGTGTCTTTATGTTTGTCACCACTGGTGTTCGGACACCAGTATTAATATTAGTATTAGTGTTAGTATACACTCCGAGGATCTAAAAGAAAACTAGTAGAAGTGAAAAGTACTACTTCTTTTTCTTTTAAGCGGAGACTTTTTGGTGGCCTACTCTGCCTTTACAAGAAAGTCGCGCGATTCATTCTTCGAATTTAGTAAGATTCTTATAACCTCAACACTTTCGAGAAAAGTGTGCTTCGATCTCTCCATAAGGATGGTGCTACTTTCAAAGTGAATCGGCAGTGTAGGTGGCCAAATGGTCTGTCCTTAACACAATCTGGGACGAGATGAATCCTGATCCAATGATCATTAGCTTTGTTTCAATATCGGATACTTTAGTGAAATATTAATTATTTTCTTAAAATGTCTCATGTACCCACACAATACTTTGCAGTATGACTAAGTTAATCTTATTAAAAAATAAAATATGATTCCCTCCAGTAGGTACGGTAGTTTAATATTTAATTTACGGTGTGTCTGCGTACAACGCTTTGGTACATTAAATTCAGCTCATTTCGCCGTAATGAAATAAATAAAACTTAATGTTTGTTAAGTAACGTCTGAATGTTACGTTTCCATGCTGAATTAATTTATTAAAAAATGAGTTTATTCTCATGTGAATGGTTTAAAATTTTCAGGGACAGTGATGTTATGTACTTGGATTCTTTTCTGAACTATAAGGTTCGAAATGCTCGAATATTGATCTCGGAATCCATACAATGCTGCTGCACTTTCGATAACTTGGAGTTAATCATAGTGACTGACAGTAAAAAAAGAGCAAGAGAATGGAATGTAAGCTCCTGGTTTATTTGGTACAATGTCTGTCCTATGGGTAGGGTCCTCCCAGATTCAACCCCCGGCCGGACAGTTTATTGAATCTGCATCAGCCTTTTAGCATCCCACTGATAGCAGGCCCAGTGCGGGTTCGCGGATTCATAAACGCCATTTAATTTCTTCTCTGGAAATATTCAAGTTTTCTCACGATGTTTCCCATCATCGAAAATCCAGTGGCGTATCTGTACGTTCATTCTAAAGAACTCATTGGTACGGGCCCGTCCTGGTTCGAACCCGCGAGCCCACGAATATGAGGATATCGTGCTTCCACTGTGCTACCACGATTTGAGTTTTTTTAATGATGAAATATCTGCTCTGGATCTGGGAGTCAGTGGTTCGTTTTTTGTATGTTTCATGGAATCCCGACACAGACAATCCTATTGTGAGCTGAGTGTGAAACATATGCAAAAAACAGGTCTGTTTCTGCGTTTAGAGCATCACGTGAGCATAAGAGAGACGACATCGAAGAGGAAAAGTAATCTTTGAAACATTTTTTTTTAGTATTCCCATTTAGATGTCAGTCTACGACAGAAGAAAAAGGTTGTATCTGACAGATCGTTCTGTTTTACCTCTTGAACATCAACGTCATCAGCCAAAAGACGTCTGCTGAACATTGACCTTCTCCTTAGACCGCCACACCGACCGACAACGTGCCACTTGCATCCACCGATTGCCCGTGACTTTCACAATGTCGTGGGTCCACCTAATGGGAGGCCTACCTACGCTGCGTCTTCCAGTTCATGGTCGCCCGTCAAGAACCTTTCTTCCCCACCAGTTATCGGTATTTTACCGCAAACGCTACAAAATGTATCTTACTATTAAATTCCTTTCCAACCACAATCAACACTACAAAAGTCAACGACCCATGTGAAAAAGTCGCCCAAGTCCAAGAAGGAAGTATATCAGTTGGTATACACTGGCTCAGTGCCAGGAATAGACTAATATAGAACGCTAGGAATACGTGAAACCGTTGGGTAACACCACGTGTCCTTTAAAAATGGTGACAGGTGACTGGTTGCAGTGCCACGTTGAGGAAATGTTTGCCTGGGTAGTTATGATGTTATGTTGACTGGAAACTTTGGAAGTTATAAGGCTGTAAATGATTCAGATAAACGGATACGACGAACTTATAATGGTTCCTTATAAGGTTCTGGTGGAACGCTGAAAAACACGTTTCTCGTATCGGAATTCCCGATAGTTTTAGGGTACCCCTATTTTTTGGGCTATCCCCCATCTATGGGGTGTCGTTGAATAGGGAATAGGTCTTTTAGAGGGAATAATTTTTCAGAATAAAAAAATCTTTATTTTATATTAAGAGGTGGCTGTCATGCTGGCTGCATAACGTGGCTGCAGTAGGTATAGTAAAATAATTGTAGTAGTAGGGCTCTCTTGCAGAGTCCGCCTGGGGAAGTACCACACCTTTGCCAGTTATTTAACCGCCAAGCAGTAGTTCCCAGCGTAATTACTGGGCATACAGAGATTTAAAATCTAACATCTCAGGGTGACGAGCGCATTGCATTGCCGCGCATAGTTTTGAACTGTTGAAGTTCAAAATTCTGGGTGGCACTGAACTGTTATGGGCAAGCTTAACATCAGGTGAGCGACTTGCTCGAATCGTCACCGAGAAACAAAAAAAAAAAAGTATAATAAAAACAAAATAAGAACGTAAGTTTAATTAGGAGAATATTTATCACACTCGTTCTTTTGATGCTCACTTGAGAAACGTCATGCTTATCAATATTATAAATAGCACACGAAAGCTGTCAGTTATGGTCTTTACTAGCTTTGACAGGTGTCGTGATGTCACAGTGTCACGGATTAACGTAATTTTGGAGGGCGTGGGATAATCCGGTCGTGACAGGGGTGACTTTCAACCCCAAAATAACCGATAAAGTTCCGATACCTGGGAAACTTTTTGACTTTTAACATAACGCTGTTATTCAGGCAATTCAAAATTCTTAGGAGGTTTGGAGTTTCGCCCGCAGGTTTGCAAAATTTGAAAAAAAAAAAAATCGTTTCTGTCGATCTCCTCCGTAAATTGAAAATATATAGAAACAAAAGCTTTTTAAAAACTGAACTACAAACTTTATTATGAACAAGTGCGTGAAACCGCGGGGCGAAGCTATTCGTCAATAATTGCGAGCGAGACAACTTTACGGAGCAACGGAGGACGGGCAGCAGCGTCCCATTAGCAAAGGTGAGCTTTCTGCATTCCCAATGCCCAATTTACGTGAATGCTAAATATTGTTCCGTAGTGCTCGTTTTCTGGCTGATGATGATGATTAGACAGTGTGGTCGAGACTAAGGGCCTACAATATGGGAAGTATCCAAGTCTAGAAAGAAGAAAGAAAGAAAAACATTTATTTTACGCAAAAAACACTACAACACTAACTTCACAAAATAAATTAAATATAATGAAGGGAAAGAATAATATATAATTATGTTCAGTTCTACCTCTTATAACTTCTGAGATTTAATATAATTTTCCAGTTCCAGCTGGCAATTTAAACATTTAGTGCTTTCAAATGGTTGTTTTCTACAATTTTCGGTTTTTCAAATTGTATCTATGACCAAACACTTTACTGTCACCACAAAAGGACATAACAGAATAATCGATTACAGTTGGGTACAACAAGGCTACCTTATCGCAGCGCAATCTCTTCTAGACATCCTTCGGATGAGTAAGTAGAAATACGTAATAGAGTAAGGACTATGGTATAAATTAATATTATATGAAATACTAGCTTGCACGCACGGCTTCTCTCTCGTAGTACACAATAAGTGAAAACCCCCACTTCACCTCTTTAGGGGTTAATATTCTAAACATCCTGAGACATGCCTGTCTTTATTTATTTATGTTTAGTTTATAAACCGAGTTTCATTGTCTTAGCAAAAAAAAAGAGTTTTTGTTTAGAAAAAAATTAACCTAAACTTTGGGGGTCAATTTCACCCTTTTATAGATGGAATTTCACAAAATCCGTTCTCATTGTTCACCTAGACCATTTGAAAAGTATTGGGTTCAAATTTCACGTCTCTATTATAAGCGGCTTGGTCTGTGCGTTGATTGCTAGAAAAAGGCTTGTTCTTTTAAAATATAGATAATCCCGCTATATCAGTTTTAAAGATATATTGTGCGTCTATCGTATCGTATGCTCACGCGTCTATTTTGTGAAACATCTTCGCTTTCTTTACGCGAGGTGAGCGACTGGCTCTAGTGACGGTGTCAGGCCATACAAAGATCTCCATAGTTCAGTTCTGTAAATAACTTGGACTCGTCCTAAAATAGAGCAAGCAAAGTTGACAAATTAGCATTTGGCAATGTGACAAATACAATACACAACTAGACGGGGTTTACGACCTAGCGCCGAGCTCACTGAATTAGACCGCCTAACACCTGCTTAGGGCTCTTTAAAGTTTCTGGCATTAAATTTAGTGACATCTTATTTTGTGATATTTTATTTTTATGGTACAGGATTTTTACATTTGATTTTTAACTAGCTATCACCCACGACTTTGTTTGCGTAGACGTAAATAAAATATCCTATGTCCATCTTTGTCATATACAGTAACTCCTTATCAAATTTTATCAAGATCCGTTTAGCCGGGTAGCAGCGAAAACGCGATAAACATCCAGACAGAGAGACAAATCTACTTTCTATAGTTCGCTAGATGGCATTCTTTGTGAATTTTTTGTCGTTTTGTAAGAATTGACAGTTGTAATGTAGGGAGTTCTGAATCGCGCAAGCGAAGTTTTTTCTTCAAGACTAATGTATTTATTTTTATACCTCGGAAGTTTATTGGTCCTGATACGACTGCGGCTATATTCCTCCGAATTATAATATTAGTTAGGATATTTTTGCAAGCAGAAAACTGTGAACTGTAAATTTCTGGTTTTATATATTTAGTGCACTTTTGAGTGTAGGTACACTAATATCTAGTAATTTAATGAAAAAAGTGCGATGCGGTCCGACTCTATCTTCTCTCGAGTTCTCATCATATTGTGGTTCTCATAAGGTAATGAAATTCGAAAACCATTTCGAGATATTGCAGTAACTACAAAGAAATTAAGTAATAACTCTCAACCAAGCAGAGTTCTCCTTATAAATACTCTCAACCAAGAAGAGTTCGGTGAAATAATAAAAATTCAGTTAAAAAAATTAAAAAATAGTAAAGAAGAAAAAAAATGACGTTAGCAACAAAATAATAGTTGACACTGACTTTGCGCTCCGTTTTGGTTTGTGTCAAGGACAACATGGTTTTGGCGGGAACGTGAAGAATTCATGTCGAGTTATTGTATTATTGTCCAAAACTTGTGTTATTTCGAGTGTTAAAAACAATGGATTTACTTACTTTTCTTGACTTAGACTATAACTAAGACTTCTTTTTGTTGTAAAATATTGTGGTTCACTTAAAATATTATAAAACTTGCACCGGCTAAATACACAAGGTGTGGAGCCAAAATTAAAGAGAAAAAAATCCTCAGTAACGCAATTTCTTCAATGACGAAAGCAAAAAAAGAACCTGTTACATGTTATGTCATTTGCATTTCTTTCACTAGTGATTTCCTAACACTTCAAAAACATTTTTGACCGCTAAACCGTTCGGCAAGTTGGTCCCAAGTGACGTGAGCAAACAATAATTTGTGGCCCATCCGCAGAATCATGGACGTAACATCACACTAAGGCCATGCGCAGAATCCTTGAATTTCTTATTTATTGCAATGACAGTGATAGCACTGTCATTGCCACGTCTTTGCTACGCAAGATGTGGCTTCGGTGATCTTGTTCAATCTTGTTCATAACATTACACCGAACTCTTACAATTACTTCCTTTTAGAATAAGCTACTTTTTAATAATAATTTTATCGGAAAATATAGCTTAGATTAGAAAAAAAAAAATATGTAAATCTTTTACAATAATCTTTCAGATAAAAGTCTAATTTTTTTAGAATCCTAGCAATGTAAGAAAAATTTACTTATCGGTCCTGGTATAGTACAATTAGTTTTTATTTTTAATTTAGAAAATTTATCACAAATGTACAAAGAATACCTACTTAAGCTACGGCAGTGCCAGTTACAGAGGGTCAATAAACTATTTTAATTATAGAGATAAAGTCTAACCACAGTATACATTTATTCAGATGGCGAAGACATTACATAAAATTGACACAAAAATTAAAAGGCAATTTACCGACATAATTACGACATCATTTACAGTAATATATCTGAACAGATTTATATTGGGTCAAGTACAAAATACACGAAAAAGAATTATTATTGGAGGAAAATAAAGACCTCAAAATTTAACATACAATAATTGTAAATTAAAAAAAAAACCGACGTCAACAGAACCATTTGTTTAAATTTGCTTCATCATAGTCGCTTAACTATCATAATCGAGATTATCTTGGCAACACCATTGAAATACGTATAATTGAGAGGTTCCGGTGACCATATGTGGTCTTCTTTATCAGTTCTACTTTACCAAATGATATTTTTTGAGTGCAAATACGTGAGTTTGTTGATGAAAATACCAAAATCGCTATAATTATGTATACTTATAATATTTGAGGAGTTCTCTCAATTCCTCATAGATCCCATTATCAGGACTGGATTTTGATAAAAATATAACCAATCTGGAAGTATTTCCTTTCAAATTAAATAGAAGAATAATAATAGAAGTATAATATCTTTAAGATATCGTTGTAAATAAAGATATGGGTTATCACTAAAAATAAGCTTCTGGTTTAATTTTGGTTTCATATAATTTAAAACTTTGATTTAACTCAAATAATTTCAAGAAAAATTTGAAAAAAGAAGTAAAACCACGAGAAGACAACCTATATTTAAAAATATACTACAATAATAAATAAATATTTCTTACTGCCTACACTTTATCTGACTATGTAGTCAAATACTATTTTGGCTTGGTCTGGAATCGAGCGCGGCGCGGTTGGGTTTTCTTATTGCCAAGATTACTCCGATTTCCCTATAGAGCCATTTGCAGATTTTGAAAAAAAAATAGTTTATTCTAGTGTGTATTTTCGTATTATTTATGTGAATGAGTTAACCGGCATAAAACGGAACACACTTACATCAAAATAATAATTTGAACAGGTTACCCACAAAAATTTTCGTAACGACCAATTATTAAAGAAATTTGGGCAGGCTTGATTTGGCGAAAAGGTTAAAAACCAGGGTAGTAAATACGTTTTTTTATTTTTTTTATAAATACAAACGCTAATTTGTTCCCTTCGCTTTACTCTGTCACAAATTTGAAAGCTTACAATACATTAAAACTCATTAGATTTTGCTTTTCTCCAAAACATTTTATCCGGCAAAAAATGTATCCAGATACTAACCTTTACGGGCACATCCCTACAGTTTCTACGTTTTAATTCTATCCACGGCCATATTTTGTGCTTATCCTGATTCATTACAGCTTGTTCAGCTTTGCAGTTTTAATGAATCTAGAGCTCATGTGGCCAGAATTTCAGAACAGAAAACACAAGCCATTTATGCCCTTTTCACAATGACTATTATGTCTAGAGTTCTTACAAACATGCTACGCGTCTTCGTGATTCATTTTGTAAAGGTCCTTTAAATTTTTGTTTCACTATGAGAACATTATCGAAAACTTTTTAATTAACCATCAGCCTACGTTACATTTTCAGACTTATTAATTACGGGAGTAATAATCTTTGTTATTTTCATTTTAATGATGGACACTTTGATTACAGCCATACTCACAGAAGAGGAAAATGTTTAATACTAGGAGTTCCGCGAACAGTAGACCTCGCAAGCACAAAGTTTTTGCTACATCCACAATACTACAACTACTTGTTTTTTTTTTGGCTTCGGCGATTTTTGATAAGTGAGGCCACAGAAGAGGAAAAATTTTTACCTCTATCTCTCTTCTGTGGGTGAGGCATTGCTTTCATCTGTCCGTATTCTGGTACTCGCGTACAGGTCGTTGTTTTCAACCAATCTTGACGAAACTTGGTATAGATGTTCTACAATTTTATTGAATATTTTTTCGTCAGCGATTCTTGATTGGTGGAGTATTTCCCCCCAAAAAGCGGGGAAATTTGCTACTGCGCCATTGACCGGCCGATTTAGATAATATTTGGTAGAAACATTTAATGCTCAATTCTAAACAAGAATTTCGAATATGAGCAAAATTGGTCAAGAGGTTGTCAAGATATAAGATCGTGAAGCCTCAGTTCGGGTGTAGATCTCCCGACAACTTACATCTTGACAACCTCTAGACTGATTTTGCTGTGGACAAAAGCGCCCAACGCTACAAGTCTGCCGGGAAACCGGGAAGGACAGCGTCGAGTGGCTGACGTTGTCGTAGGCGTCTCAGTACATCTCATAGCTGTCCCGGGAGGAGCTCCAGCGCTGTGCTGAAGGCTCCTGTGGATCTTGGAGATCCCGGAGCCCTCAGTCAAGTACCAAGGCAGCTACTGGGGGGTTTTAGTGGGTATAATCCCTCATGATCGGCTACACCCCAAACCAATCTGGTATCTTGTGAATATGAAAAATAAAAATGTCGATGTCTTAGTTGGAGAACTTTTAGTATGTTACCTATTTCAAGGAATGTTGTATAATAATCATAATTTCAATAATCAAACTGTATTGACAAAGAACGACAGAATCGACTGTGCCCCAGCATTATTATCCCGCGCAATTTGGAGAGCAGCCAGGACGGTGAAATTAGGTCGAGCTGCGACACTTCTCAAATAGATTACGTTTGCTATCCTAGTATTTATGTAGCGTTTGAAAGTGAAATCAAAATTGAGGTTTGTTATAATAATATTTTTAAAAATTAGTTTTTTTAGCGATGATGATTATAATCCTAATCCTAACTATCCTAATCCTAATCTTAACTAATATTATAATAATTAGGAATATAGCCGCAGTCTCATCAGGACCAATAAAGCTTCGCAGTATAAAAATGAATACGTTCGTCTCGAGGAAAAAACTTCACTTGCGCGATTTAGAACTCCCTACATTACAACACTGTCAGTCCATACGAAACGTCAAAAAATGCACAAATAAAACAACGCCATCTAGTGAACTATAGGAAGTAACTTTGTCTCTGTTTGTTATCGCGTTATCTTGGCTAAGCGGCTGAACGGCTCTTGACAATATTTGATAAGGAGTTACTGTGTATCGCAAAGACGGACATAGAATACATTTTTATGTCCACGCAAAATCGCGGGTATAATAACAACCAGTTTAATTAAATAAATAGTTTTTAGCGTGGTTAAGTCTGTCAACAAATATTAAATTATGTGTTCAAATCGCAAAAGTTTAAAAGTTACATTTATAATGTAACTTATTTTCTAAGTGACCCGAGCTCTGTTTTTAGGGTTCTGTATTAACAAGGAACCCTTATAAGTAACCCTTATAAGTTCGTCATGTCCGTTTGTCTAACTTTGAGTCCTTTACAGCCTTATAAAATCGAATGCTATGTACGAACACGAACATACATGAAATTTTGTACAACGATATTCGAAGTACAGACATCGTTTTTTTTTTTTTTTTTTTTATATTTGTAGCTTCCGTATAAATGAAAAGAGGGGATGACAAAAAACACTGTACTTAGTTTTTTTAAATTAACAATTTTGAAAGATAAATAAATACATATAGTTTTATGTCATCAAAATCATACTTACATTTATATATTGTCATACATGTAACTAATTATTATATAAATAATTAAATATAAGAACATTAATATATTTTTTGTGGTTTATCATTGAATGAGTCTTATAAAATGAAAGTAAAATAAAACTAATTCTGATAGATCTTAGTAACACCTTTTTAAATAAAGTAAATTATTTCGAGAGACACTAAGATAACAAATTGTATCTTTGTGAGTAAATTTGTCCGCCGATAAACTATGTAAAGTTGATTTTGAAATGTTCTATAATGACATAAATAAATTATTATTTCTGTAAAACTCGGCGCTAACAAACTCTTAATACTAAATCGCGTTTAAAAACTTTTAATTTAAGTATTTTTTTTAAAACTTTTTTAAAGTGTTCATTTATATCATAAATTGTAGGTTAAAAAATGTTTAATTCGCTTCGCAGTGCCCGGGTATGTCCTAAAACTACGACCAGAACCACCGGAGGTAAGAGGGCAGCGTCTATTTAGTAAACGGTGAACATTCTGCGATCTCCAAGCCGCCTGCCAAGCGTGGGGAGTATGGCAACAACCCCGCCACCCCCCACCCCTGATAAGGGGAGGCTTCGTCCATTAGTGGAAGTCGTAAGAGCTGATATGAATTCGCAGTGTTGTCCTAATATTGCGAATTCTTATCAGTTCAGTATAATTCAGTATAATACATGAGTTATTATCAATGATATTTTACTGTATCATTGGTTTATAATATATTGCGTGTGGTTACTTTTAACCAGCATAGCTAAGCAATATCCGGTGCAGGCAGTAATGGATGGGTGACCGCTGGAAGTATTAACAGCTGACAATGAGTTGAAAATGGTTGTAAAAAAAAACAGTCGAGTTGAGACCTTCTCCATTATTTTTTGGAAGTCGATTAAAAACAGGTAATTTTGAAGGTACTTACGTGAATCTATAATTTCCAGACTGGGGTCTATCATAGTCTGTAGCAGCAACACCACTAAAGTCACGCACACATTGTCTCTGCCCATCGTGCACACACAACGTCCGCACGCACACTTTCACATCTTTTTCTGTGTAGGTTTGTTGTGGACACATTGATTTAATTTCGAGTTAATCTACTTTAGATTTGCACTGTGTTATTTTAACGTATCAAACGTAGCATTGTCTTTTTGTTTGACGATTCGTTTTATTTTTAATTATGTTTGTTAAAGAATTAGATTGTAATTAAACTTGATATAATTTATGTATATTTATGTAATTCAAAAAAACATCTTTGGATGTGTTCCAATTTATTTGCAAATATTTTTTTTTCTTGCCGGAACTGGGTCTGAAACAAAAATATGAGTTTAGTAAATTTATACAAGACTAGCTGTTACCCGCGACTTCGTTCGCGTAGACCAATACAAAAATAAGACAAAATAACGATAAATAATAATAATAATTTCTGTATAAATTGTGTTATATTGTTTGCTTGTTTAGTTTATTTTTCTTATTTGTATTCTTTGTTTTATTATTGTGACAAATAAATGAGTGTCTATTGTCAATAAAATAAAGTAGCCTATGTCCGTCTCCAAACATGCTATATTATGCAAAAATTTAGGGCGATCCGTTCAGCCGTTTAGCCGTGATAACGCGACAAACACCCTGACAGGGAGACAGATACACAGAGAGGCAGAGGTAATTTCGCTTTTATAATATTAGTTAGGATAAATATACACGGATACTCTGTAGGCGCGTCGGCATCAAGCAAAAGATATTCGGTTATGTATGAATAAAGTCGAAATCAACCAAGTAAGTACTATTTAAAAACATGGACATGACGAAAATCATGTCAAATAGCCATATTGTACCCGTACCGGTGGTCGTTGGGAAAGATGCGCTCGAATTTGTTGACCATTATAACTACCTTGGACAGACTGTCCAGTTAGGTAAGTCCAACTTCGACAAAGAGGTCGCCCGAAGAATCCAACTCGGATGGGCAGCGTTCGGAAAATTGCGGAATATCTTCTCGTCCAAAATCCCGCAGTGCTTGAAGACAAGGGTCTTCAACCAATGTGTGTTGCCAGTGATGACATATGGAACTGAAACGTGGTCCTTGACTACTGGCCTTTTGGAGAAACTCAGAGTCACACAGCGGGCAATGGAGAGAGCTATGCTAGGAGTTTCTTTGCGCGATAAAATCCGAAACGAGGATATTCGCCGAAGAACCAAAGTCACCGATATAGCTCTCGGAGTTTGCAAGCTGAAGTGGCATTGGGCAGGCCACATTACTCGGAGAACCGATAACCGATGGGGAAGAAAGGTTGAGTGGCGACCACGAACCGGAAGACGAAGCGTATGCAGGCCTCCCACTAGGTGGACCGGCGACATTGTGAAAGTGGCGGGCAACCGGTGAATGCAAGTGCACATTGTCGGTCGGTGTGGCGGTCTAAAGGGGAGGCCTATGTTCAGCAGTGGACGTCTTCTGGCTGATAATGTAATAATGTATTGTAATGCAAGTACTTTTTGCTTGCTTTCGAAGGTTCCCTTGAACAGTTGCGTTTTCAACATCTGCAACTCATCATCTATTTTGGATATTGTTAACCCATTAGTTTATCCTTCCATTTGTGACTATGGACAAAACTATAAAATAAATAAGTACAGATAGAGAGACAGAGATACATTCGCATTTATAATATTAGTTAAGAAGATTCTTAATGAAGTAAATTATAAAATTAGATTTGTAAGAGGCCCACGCAATGTAGAATGAGAAATGTTTGACTTACTGAAAATAACTGTACGTATTGGATGCTGAAAATAACTGTAAAGGCGCAGAAAACTTTGTTTAATCAAACTCATGCGTCATGGCTTGTAATTAATAATTTTACCTAATTTTTTCTCTTATATGTTTTGGCGCCGTACTTGGCTCTTACGTCAACTGGACCCGCCTCAAACTGAACCCGCGGTATGAGTTGACAAATTGATTAATTTTATTACTAACTATAGGCTACCTCCATACCGATTTTCATTTCAATCTTAAAGGCGCTCAGCAGTGGGCGATTACGGGCTAAAAATTATGATAATAATGATATGTATAAACTAGCTGCGCTCCGCGGTTCCACGCGCTATTCTACAGTAACGGTTACATTTACAGAGTTGACCGAGAACAAACACACATAAATACTTACGCACAAACTTTCGCATATATATTATTAGTGTGATAATCCACCAATATTATTCAGTAATACTTGAAAGAACACAAGTTTTCTAAAATAACACAAAGCAGCTTAGTTTGAACAAAGGTTAATTGTTTTGTTAACAAAAAATGCAAAGCCATCACTTATAGGTATCACTAATATTATAAATGTGAAAATTTGTGTATATGTAAGTAGGTCAGTGAGTTTATTCCCGTTCAGCTCAGTAAATGTAACCGTTACTGTAGAATAGCGGATAGAATCGCGGAGCGCAGCTAGTTTATACATAATTATTATCATCATTTTCAGCCCGTAATCGCCCACTGCTGAGCAAAAGCCTCCTTGTACGACACTTATCCCAGTCCTGTGCCAATCTTTTCCAGGTTCGACCCGCGATCATTATGCATTTTTATACACGCAACATTATACGCGTTTATAAATATATTTATAAATATTACTTATCTAAATTGTGTACAAGAACTTAATTAAGAGGATAACAAACCCGCATAGTTATTATACAGGGGACCAGAGAGTTTCTCAATGATGGGGACTAAGTGACAAATTGCGTAATATTGTACAAGTATGTTGCAAAGAAGGTTCGTTCGTACCACAGATCACACTAGATACCGCATTACAAGATTCGTTGTTCCTACAAAAGTCACCAAAGTTTGAGAAAGGCGCGGGTCGCGGGGACCAAGCGTTCTCATTGCTATCTCAAGGTAACGCCTAGGTACTCACGCCTAACAATCAGCCAATCAGAGTAATTTCTTATAAGTTTATTTAGACTGATGCGTGGTGCGCTTGGAACGTCCTGTCAGGACATTGTACGAACTACAGATCGTACACAAGACGATTATTTTTATTGGTTGTCGTTCTGCACTTTAATGGTACGAGGATATAGTCGCCGACATCTTCTCTGTGAGCAGTTTCCCAGGCAGGAACCGGACGATTTTAATAATATTGGACATAAACATTCGGTAGGTACTGAATTCTAGCCAATAGTTTTGAATATGAGCAAAATCGGTCAAGAGGTTGTCAAGATATAAGGTCGTGAGGTCTCAGTTCGGTACATCAACCTGAGAACTAGCTACTGCTTTATATCTTGTCTAGATATACAAGACACATGAACACTTATCTCACTCACTGCGGTTGCAAGTAAAGGCATGAGAAAGAGAGAACAATGAAAACTAAATTTTACTATGAAAACTGACGTGGTTTTGATACATTTTGTTTGCAAGGCAAGACGAGGTCGCGCGCGTCTCGCTTAGCATTCCTTGATAAAGGTCACCGAATGGGATCGAAACTATAGTCGGAATAACCGACTCAATTTAACGTTAATATTCCCGTTTTATTAAAACAAAATGAAAACTAAATTCTTCCTCAAAATATCATTACTACCAACATTAAAGATGACACTGTGACGCGTGCGTCACATCCGGTCTATTAATACTCCCCTCCGGAACAAGAGTTTCCTACCTTGAATTCCATAATTAACTGATTAAATTAACTCCTGGGATGTAAAATTGAGTTTTTAACTCTAATGGAATGTGGAGTTTGGAACAATGAGGCTCGTCGATATGAGCGGGTCGGGGATATTGGCTTCCTTAGTTATAACAAAATAATAAAGTAAATAATATGAGTATAGGAATAGAAACGAGGATATTCCCGCATAATCAAACTCACTGATATAGCATTCAGGTTATCTGGTTCCCATAGTACAAGCTTGCTTACTTTGGGGCTAGATGGCGCTGTGTGAAAAACGTCCACAAATATTTATTTTATTTATTTATTTATAAGCTGAAGTTGATATCTAAGGAATGACAGCAGTACAATTTAAATTGGTTTAATTGAAACATAATTGCAACACTATTTAAAAAAAAAACTAATTATGTGTACTTACTTTACTTTTCTTTTTTACACCATATTACTAGATATTATATTGTTGGAATTGATATTATATACCACGACGTATACGTCACGTAGATCCTACGTTTTAAATGAGTACTATTAAAATCAAATTGAAAAATATATATATATGATTTCAACAAACTAAACCTAATACTTAGCACCTCACCGCTTAAGCAGTTTTATTTAATAGTTATGCATTGGTGGGTTAACGATAAACCCGTCCTTACTGTCGCACAATTACACCGTCTATTTCACAAACAATTGCACCACGGGCCGAAATTAGTAGCACGAATTAGAATTTTAAATGTTTAATATACTTCAGCACCGAATCCGGTGATGGGTCCGGAAATGGGCGATTACAGCCGGCAATAGCCTAGCGAGTATATTCGGAAGTTTCGGTATATGCCCGACCGGCCAACATTATTCAGGACTACAGGACTATTCACTCGCACTTACATTTTCTACACATTTTCCCCTTCAATTTGCATCATATTTTTATAGAGAGTGAATTTCCAAAAACTCTACAATGCTGCATAGTATTACATCAGAAATATCTTATATAAATTTCCTTTTGAATATGTTTTAGTGTGATGAAAGAGATCTAAAGACATTTTTTATTTTTATTTTTGTGTTTTTGAGATATAATTCTAGTTTCTTTACATTATTTGCAATTTTAACTTAAACTAGCGACCAGCCTCGGCATCGCACGGGTACTAAACATCACAGGATTACCCGCTGGGCTAATCGGAAGATTCCCTGAAAATTTCAGGCGTTAGCCCCGCTATGCCACAGTCAATTTATACCTACCGAAAAGTCCCGTTCGGGCACGATATAGTCCGATTTGGCACAATAGAGTAACACTTGAAAATAAAAGTGTTTAGAGATTATGATGTAAATAAAGGTTATTTATTTTGTGACAAGTTTTCGAAAACATGAAAGATCTTCAACGATAATTATATTGTTATGACGAAAGGATGAAAAAAAGCGTGAAAAAGAAAAGCTCGTTTTCATTTCATATACTGCAATCTATCGCTTTGACAACAAACCACTATATATATACAATATAGTAGCGTATACGAAATGCAGCATAATAAAGTCTCATCAAACAAAATGAGTCAGGGTAAAAAGACAGCCACAGGAATGCGATTCTCGGATTAATTAAAACCAGTGTGCTCATACCCGTAATTACAAGTATTGTTTGAGTAAGTGCGCGTCTACACGAGCTACAATCAGTGCCAGCTATTCTCGAGTAGACACAAACAACAAATTTAATCAGACGACTTCATTTTGATTTTATAAAGACATGAATATGTAGTCTAGACTCCGAATATTTAACAAAATAAATTTATTTAAAATTCGGAGTCTAGACTTCTAACTTTTCGCGAGAAAAGTTTATTTGTTACCATAGATACATTTTTTTTAAATTAATTGCCATCATTTAAATCCTAAATAATGTTATAATTCAGAGGAATATAGTCGCAGTCGTATCAGGACCAATAAATCTTCGAGGTATAAAAAAAGGATACGTTCGTCTCGAGGGACAAACTTCGCTTGCGCGATTCAGAACTCCTTATTTTTAGACAAATGAGACAAATTTACTTCCTATAGTTCGCTAGATGGCGTTGATGCATTTTTGTGCATTTTTGATGTTTTGTATGGATATTACCACTGTCAGGTAATGTAGGGAGTTCGTTGAATCGCGCAATTGAAGTTTTTTTCTAGAGACGAACGTATTCATTTTCATACCTCGAAGCTTTATTGGTCCTGATATGACTGAGGCTATATTCCTCTGAATTATAATAATAGTTAGGATTAAGAAGTTAGGATTCGTATTAGGATTAGGATGGCAACAGCTGTTGCGGCCTTTTTTGTATAAATTAACTTTCAACTGATGTCATCTTAAGCGCACGGTACGCTGCACCTTGAAGTGCAAAACAAGTTGAAATGACATGTTCGTCACGCTTGAAACACTCCTTGAAAGAGATCACTGGCCCAATAAAATACAATAAATCCCATAAACAATTGTTTCTTACTATGGTACTGATTGACTATACTAGCATGTCACTGACCTGGTGTTAAGTGTCACGCTCAGCCACAATAGTTTAAAAAAAATAATGAATTAAAATGACACTACCAGCCAGCGCAAATTGAACCTAAAGTTTGTTTAATGAACACAAATACAAAGAGTCGTGACACTTATTCTAATTACTTTGTTTTGTTAGTTAAATGACAAGCAATAGCTCAGAATAGACTTAAGACCACCAAGTGTACAAAACGACACTAACTTATAACTAAAGAATGTTGACAGTATGACATGCTCTTAACGAACAGAGTTTCAAATGACACTAACCAGTAAAGGGAGGGGTTGTGTGTAATGTTGACTTCGTTACATTTTATTTCAGGCATGAATAACGGCAGGATTATTTTGAAGCGATGATACCAGACAATACGAGTACAAAGGACAAGCAACATATCGGATTGAAGTGCCTACATCGGAGACATTTTGGAGGATCATTATCAGAGTTTCGAACTCCTGTCTGAGTATTTGATGAAAAAACCTTAACCTTCATAAGCAGTCGTAAAAAAACATCGTAGTTAGATTTTTAAGCCACAAACATAGGTGCATTTTATTTCTATTTGTGATACTTTAGTTTGTATGTATAGTGCTTTGTTAACTAAGCAAAATACATACAAACTACAACTACCTAAACTACTTAGCCTACTAAATAAAAATAGCCGTTGGATTAACCAGAGACCATTAAAGGTATATAGATAATCCAAATGTTCAAGCCCACTTAAGACAATATGACATAATGTATCATATTATTTATACATATATATATATCATGTAGCCACGCTACTCAATTTTTATAGGTACTGTATCGTAGACCATAACGATGTGATCAATTTGCGATAGATTGGCATAATAATCTTATCATCTTCGTAATTCAAATCTAAATGGTAGAACATAATTTAGCATAAGTATAATAGTCTTGTTCTTATGTCCACAAGCTTAGAACCCTTGTCTACCATATTAAAAAAAAAACCAGCAAAAACCTATTTAATAAAAGAACTCGTAAAAAGTAAACGTAATTATATCGACACCCACGCGATCAAAGTTCAATACTGAGCTTTCATCGCTACAGAAATAACGTAAAAAAATAAACGAAAATATTTAGCAAGAATTTAATATTTCTTATCATCCGTCACAAACGCTTATCCCCTAGAATAGGCATGACAAGAACCATTAAAAACCAAACTCCATTTGGCTTAGTCGTACTTACTTTAACTAAAACTAACCTTACTAGGAGAAGCCCTCCTTCTACGCGGTGTTATTTTTACTTCGGCTTTCTAGAAATTTGGTGCTTCACTGACACAGAAAAATTATAGAGCTGTCTGATCTACTATTATTTGATTTGTTCAGAAATCATTAACGTTGTCTACAGAGAAAGTGTATTATTATATTTCGTTCTGAAAGGTAAACGAGGAGTATGCCAACTGATATTAATGAAAAAAAAAAATTGGTATCAGCAACATTATTTAAAATCACATTAAATATTACGACGATTCAAGACCGAAATTTTGTATATATTTGCAAGACAACCATAATAAATATAAAACCTATGACTGGGGTATTTTAGGCCCTCATAGGAATGGCAAAGGGTTGGCGAAAATATTATAATAGCGAAAATCCTGACAACACATTTATCACAGTAACAGAAAGATTATTATGAATCTACATAATTTAAATAGTTATTATTAAAGTTTAATTAGTAGTTAATTATTATTATTAACAAAATATCCGAGTGCAAAATGTAGCTATCACTGAAGAATCTAATGACACTTTGCACTTCAAAATTTGCTAAGCCGTTTAGATTAGAGAAGGTCACTTAAGAACAGACACACTTATATTACCTGAATAAGTTATGTATCAGAAATATATTAGCCTTGTTCTTAAACAGTCTGGTAATAAGGTAAAAGTTTATTTTTTGTGTCGAGTTAAATGTCGAAATACAGTTTAGAAATTCAGCGTGCAATGGAGAGAGCTACGCTAGGAGTTTCTTTGCGCGATAAAATCCGGAACGAGGATATTCGCCGAAGAATCAATGTCACCGAGATAGATCTCAGAGTTTGCAAGCTAAAGTGGCAATGAGCAATTGGGCAGGCCACATCACTCGAAGAACCGATAGGGTTGAAAAGTTCTCGAGTGCCGACCACGAAACGAAAGACTCAGCCCAGACAGGCCTTCCACAGGGTGGACTGACAACATTGTAAAAGCCGAGGGCAACCGGTGGATGGTAATGACCCATTTTCGTTCAGTGTAGCGCTTCAAGGGGGAGGCCCTATATTCAGCACTGGACGTCTGACGACTGATAATGATGAGTTATTCAGTACTTTATCGCATAGTAAAAAACATGTGTCAAGATTCCTTACTGATATTATCACTATACTGTCTCCATC
The DNA here is from genome assembly GCA_947579745.1 of Apocheima hispidaria. Lineage (NCBI taxonomy): Eukaryota > Metazoa > Arthropoda > Insecta > Lepidoptera > Geometridae > Apocheima > Apocheima hispidaria. Next base: position 12,795,047 of record OX388164.1, on the reverse strand, counting down.
AAGTCTTGTAAAAAATATTACACAATCATTTGGATATTCAGTTGTCGAGATAAAAGTTAATGTTGTTTTAGGACCTAAAGAACCTTTACGCTTTCGGAGAAATCTCTCCAGTTGGACTGAAATCTTTGAAGCTATTTGGCTAAATGCTGCCTCAAATGTTTTATTTTAGACTTACGAACTCTTAGATGGTAATATTATGAAGATGTACCGAATACTGATCAAATACTACTTACATTTTAACTGCTTGCCTTTGAAGCACTTAAAAAAGTAGTTCTGCGAACAGTTAGATCTCACGAGCACAAACTTTTTTGCACAAATACAATTTCAAAGTCTTGTATCTTGACTATTTTTGGTTATATTCAAAATTCTTGTTTAGAATTGAATACCGAGTGCTTCTGCAAGACATTACCAAAATCGACCAAACTTCCCCCCTTTTTTTGGAGACAATGTATGAAATAGTAGAACCTGTGTACCAACTTTCGACAAGATAAGTTGAAAAATACGTATCTGTACATGACTACCAACATACGGACAAATGCAAGCAAATTTGAGCCTTCGTTCACTCACTCGGTCAATAATTATTAAATAAGTTTAAAAAATATAGGCAATAATATAATACACGAGCAAGATTAGCATTAAATGGTAGGTAAACAATAGACAGTAATTCAGATCAACAAAGTTCTTAATCATCATCATCATCATCATAACTCTAAAACCGTAAAACTTAGGGAAATGATGATGAAAGATTAAAATTAGTTGACTTAGTTACCCTTTTTAGCAAAATTTTTATTTTCTGTAAGAGTGTGGCATTCATTTAGTATCGTAAAATATAAGTAACCTTACCGATACAAAAGCAAATTGAGGTAATACAAGAACTAGCGAACTGATTATATCCGTAATCCTTTGATTAAATGCCAAAATAACTCCGTCTCTCTGTCTCTCTGTCTCTGTCTCTCTGTCTCTCTGTCTCTGTCTCTCTGTCTCTCTGTCTCTCTGTCTCTCTGTCTCTCTGTCTCTCTGTCTCTCTGTCTCTCTGTCTCTCTGTCTATCTGTCTCTCTGTCTCTCTGTCTCTCTGTCTATCTGTCTCTCTGTCTCTCTGTCTCTCTGTCTCTCTGTCTCTCTGTCTCTCTGTATCTGTCTCTCTGTCTATTTGTCTTATTTGTGTCTCTGTCTGGGTGTTTGTCGAGTTATCAGGGCTAAACAGCTGAACGGATCGACCTGAAATTTGCATAGATATATATAGCTTAAGGATCGGAGACGGACATAGGCTACTTTTTTTTAGTTTGCTCGCAAACGAAGTCGCGGGTAATATTTAGTTTATTATATTGTACAAATTATTACACTAAACCCGCTGACTGAGCCCTACATTTTTATTACAATCATGTGGTTGCCAATCCACACACAACTATAACGGAGTTATTTAAATTAAATGACGTCATTCACACTAGATATTAATATCTACACACTTCTCTTTTCTTCTCTAAAATAGTATAAAATGAAGTCGCTTTCTGCGTCTGTCTGTATATACGTTAACTGCTCCTAATCGACGCAACGGATTCTGATGTGGCTTTCACCATTAGCTAGATCATTTTTCACTGAAGGATTACGCATATATAAAAAAGCAGTAAGTTCACATTTACACCTCTTTTTTTTTCTAAATTACACCCGTGCGAAGCCGGAGCGGGTCGCTAGTATATTATAAATAGGAAATTATGTCTGTACTTTTTTGATCAAATTTAAATTTGTATTTTTACAGAGATAAATATACCGTGTATCATGCATGAATATAGAAATTCAAAAGATATTCTATGGGCAAAAGATTAAAGATACATGATAAAATGCGATTAATATTGTGGGGAGCAGCTAGTCGTCGGTAAACAAAAATTTATAATATGACGTCAAGCAGCTGAAATTAGAGATGAGCCGGTAGGTAAACAAGCGGAAATATTATTTGCAGAAGATACTCAACTCAGAAAAACAGAAAGTATCATCAACTCAAAGACATTTCGGCTTTTAATCTTTATTTTATTAAATTGTTGGAACTATCTTAGCCTGACAACAACACGTTTCCTAGTTTTATGTGTCTATTACCAACTTTTTAGTTCTGATCACATACATTTAAAAAATGCCAAAAACTACAAAAGACATTCGTACCTACAATAATCTTAACTTGACTCTTGAATTATTTTTTGACATTTATAAAACTTGTTGAGATTATTACTAATCATATTTTATTAAATTAAACATTTTTTTTTATTAAATTAATTATTATTAGTATTTATTTTTTGTTGTGGCTTTTGATTAGATATTTGAAATTATGTAATTATGAACTAAATATTTTGTAAATGTGACTTGCCCAGTGTAACTACCAATGTTATAAGGCCAATAAACGATTCTATTTTATTCTATTCTACAGATTTACACTGAATCAGAATCAGAAAAATGTACTAGCCAGTATGACTTTCATAGTATCGTCAGTCCACATAGTGGGAGGTACGCACCTACTTACGGTGCGTCTTCCTTTAAACAATAACAACAAAATGTTCTGATATGTGAATGTTTGTTGCCTCGGTTTTATGAAATAGCTAAGCTGATTTAGATAGATAGAAACTCTTTATTGTGTACACCAAAATAATAATAACACACGTACAGAACTATCTTATAGGCTAGTGCTACAACTGGCGGCCTTATCGCTAAAAGCGATCTCTTCCAGGCAACCATTTAAACCTTAGATTTACCTTAGATTTAGACCTTTAGTAAGGGACCAAAATGTATATTTTTTTTTTGTTTTTTTTTTTAAAGTTACACAATTTAGAATATAACAACAGGAAATTGCAATTTTGACATAATAATCGCATAGAGCATAATTTCATAAGTAGTGAAATTACGACTTGTTTAGCTCGCGGTGACATTGTCTACTTGCATTTTATTTGCTATATCTATGCCAAATAGTCCTTTGCTATCATTTCATTTAGCTCTGTCGTCTTTAATTAGTTGTGGCGCCAACTCGGTATTATATTTAAATTTATCCAAGATTCCCAGAATATCCTTCGACTACTTTAAGTAGAAACATTCAAACATTCTATTAATATGAGATTGCTCTGTTTTAGTTTACAAACGCTTGGTTAGTTCTGTTACATAAATATTTGAATTTACATTAGTCAGTTTATATTCGGCTCATCATACGCAACTTTCGTCAAAATTAATCTTATTGCGTAGCTACTCGTGCTATATTGGTATCTATAAGTAAATATTATTAAGCTTCATAACAAAATCAATATATTTCAAGCTTATAATTACTAAATCATACTGGCATACCTTACATTATAACACTGAAACATAATTTATCATACAGAAACAAAGAGGTTTCTTGAACCCCACAAATATTAATCACACACAACCCTTCTTTACTTCTAAACTTTCAGTACATCATTTAAAAAGTTATCTATTATCCTTCCTGACACAGAACATTCGTCAAACTATTCTTTATTTATAGCCACTTCACTCATTACTTTCTTTCTCCCCTTTACATCCTCGTCATTTCACACAACATCAATCTTTTTAAAATCTATAATTAGTTCAACAATGACTTGAACAATGCGCAGAGCATCATTCTCGGTTAGAGAAAGTGCTACCGGGCGCGGCAAATCATCTACAGTTTACAAAATGTCACAAACTTCAAAGAGGTTTACATCAAACGTGAGTATAATTAGCCACATACTTTTATCCTCTCTTAAATTATCATTTACATTAGGTCCAGTTTTGTTTGCTTCCACCTCTTTGGAAGCTTCTCACAGAGTCCTCAGATTTATTGAATCTATTCTTAACGTGACGACAAAGTTGGATTTAAGCTCTAATATATTCCCTAATGATACGTTGTTTATAATTCCCTTGACGTGTATTTGTACACTCTTGATGTGTTTTTTTTATTGCATTCTATTTTAGAGTCACCCCTCGTTCCAATTTATGTGTGGAATCAAGTTAAACGAGCTCCATCCCTGATCTAAGAAGATGGTGTTCTTACCTATTGCAGCTATTACACTATTTTGGTACTTAATTAGCTACTTAAAATATCAAAGTTTAAGTTTTCAAAGAACTTTTTGATCTTTTTGATAATAAAGTTATTCACAATGGATATTGGTTTCATTTATTAGTTTCCTTTAATATTCTACACGCTAATAGATAGGGTTAATTGTATGAAGATAAGAACTTTATTTTAAACTTTATTTTATTCTCTTATACACCGTTTATTCTCAAATGGCCAATGATACTATTATATGATATAGTACTAAGGTTCAAATCGCAGCGGTGTTAAGGTAAGGAAAGAGAATTCCTATCCTACACACTATTATGAACGTTAGGAATTAATTTTCCTAACCTTCATACTGCTATACAAACAGTATGAAGGTTATGAAATATTCTTTCTAACCTGCACACCAGTGTGACAGAGCAGTGTGAAGGTTAGTCGGTAACGGAATCTTTAGGTACCTTTCAGCTTTACTTACTTTACGTACCTTTTCAAAGTAGCGCTATGTCGAAATTTACCCTACTTTAGTTCTTCAATGAGCTATTTAAAGTTTATAAGCTTCTTCAGTGGCACATCGGTGTGAATAGAAGTCAAATAAACATTCTTTATTACAAACAGAACGCTGTGATCGTGATGACCCATAAAGAGTTTCCGGTCGTACTGAATTAGGTATCGCAAGGTCTTTTCAGTAATAATGTTTTTCTGTTTTAGTCAACACTTAACTTGAAAGTTTAATATTGTATCATGGACCGAGGATCATGAACCGAAGGTTGATAAATTTATTGACAAGTTGACAAATTGGCGTTCGTTTGCGCTGGACTGAGGCCTTGCGACCCCTAGACAGATTGGGCTCAAATTCAAATTTAAAAATAGCTTTATAAAAAATTTACTACATAATTTCATGAAGATCAACGATTCGCAAGTTATGGTCGGCAAATGCTGATTTTTAGACTCTGGAGTCCTTGGCGTCGCTTGTTCATTATAGGCAAACAAAAATATCAGTAAATTTCAGCAAACTATGGCTTCTGTTAACTTACTATTAGTCTATGCCACTAGTAACAAATTAGCATCCCACGGTAGGTCCCAGACGGTTCGCGCTTGACCCATTTATCTCACAATTGCTTTAAGTACCAAACCTATTTACATTATAAAAGAATTCTTTACTTATTCATGGTGTCGCTTAAACGGTTTTAAGGAATGAGTTTGTCTGTCAGTATTTTTGTGTACAGTTTTGGCTTGTCTTGCTGGGTAGTGATTTATTTTAGTTATTGTCCTTTTTCCCGATATACATACTTATGAGTAACTAGCCAATAGCCTCTCGAAGGCGCAATTTCCCTAAATTATACCACATGGACTGAGAGCCAAACTGGAATTCGCGAAATATATATAACCAAGGTGTTAGTAAAAGTCTTTAAACGATTGTAAAAATTAATCTTGGAATTTGTAAAGTTATAGGTAAATAGTTACAGACCTTTGAGTGTGATCCCTCAATCCTCCACCCCTACTTGCGAGATCTCAGAAAGTACTTTAAAATTGTATGTTATTACAAATCTTTAGTAAATAATTTGTAAAGCTTATTTACTAAAATACGTAACATACAGTACAATCTAACATAATTACAGACTTGTAGGTTCTTTGATAATGTTTTACACCCCAGGAGCACTCCTCGCCTGATGGTACTTCAGGCACGGAAGAATTTATAATATAAAATTATAATACAAGTAAAATAGTGATAAAATGATACAATGACTTTATTGGTCTGTGAAACTAGATGCTAAATACGTAATACATAGGTGACAAGTAGGAAGGTAATCCTTATCTAAAGTGCTCTAGTTTCTACCTTGAATGGCATACAGACATCGTGTATAACTAACTTATGATTTTACATATACATAATTATACATTGTGGAGAACATCGTCTAAATAAAAATCCGCAGCCCCATTCAAAATACAGCAGACAAGTAAATTAATTAAGTTATCGTCTGAACAATTAATAACAATAAAGGGCACCGCACACGGGCGGAAACCGACTGGCGCTAAACGAATGATTAATGCCTTCCTACGGTCAATGATATTTATTGTTTTCACCCCCTAATATTTTATTGGTATGATGGGATAACAGATAATGTTGTTATGATTATTAAATACAGTATTACATGTAGTTGTAACCATACATGTACGACTTCAACTTCAATTAACGTCTTCAAATTTGTATTTATCTTACGTACCTGTTCTGCATACAATACGAGTATCTTAATAGTAAAACGCATATCAGTAGTTAATTTAAACTCGTTCGCACTTTTCAAAGTTTTTAAAGTAAATAGAAATTCGTAAATAAAACTATAAAGTTTTTTTTTTTTTTTGTAACTGAAGTTTACTTTTCGATTATAAATTACTAGCAGTTACCCGCGTAGACCTGTAAAAAAGGTAGCCTATGTCCGTCTCCTACCCTTAAGCTATATCTATGCAAAAATTCAGGTCGATCCGTTCAGTCGTTTAGCCGTGAAAACGTGACAAACAACCAGACAGAGAGACATAGAGACAGAGAGACATTCGAATTTATAATATTAGTTAGGATTTTCATCAATACTTGAAAAATAAACAACATCATTTAACAAAAACCATTTACTGAGCTATTTCGAATAACTCACTCATGGGACATTAAACTATTTTAAAACCGGAAACTGGCGTCAATTTATCTAATTGAATGTTACGGTTTCCGGTAGCGGTATGATATAATTTATTTTAGAAATGGACACACATTTTCATTTATTAGGAAACATGGCTTTTTTAATAAGAAATCATGGACTTCGTAGGAATCTTTTGCCGAGTTCACCTGTGGAAGTACCACACCTTTGCCTGTTATTTAACCACCAATCAGTGTTTTGCAAACATTACTGTGTTCTGGATTGAAAGACAATAATTTCCAGTGAAGTTACAGTTCATATAGAAACTCAACATCTAATTTTGGCAGTACAATGCTGCGCTGGGTTTTGAATTATTGAAGTTCAAAATCTTGGATGGCACTGAACTGTGAAGAGCAAGCGTGACACTTACCATCAGACAAATACACGTCTCAGTACGCTCCCACGGCCCAGGCTATGTCTCTGCTCAACGACCTGATCGCTCAACAACCGGACGTTGACGTGTTTTTATTAAACTATGTATGTTTGTGAATGTGTGTATTCGATTTCTAAGTTGTCATTTTTTTGTAGTTATAATTTTCATTTATTCATGTATTGGACCAATTTTATTATATTTGACTTGAAAATGTATATTATCAATAATGTAATTTATAATAATTTTAATTTAGTATGACTAGACTTTTGAAGTAAGTGTAATGTGTGTGTGTGTGTGCGTAACGTTGCTGTAAGTGTGACAAGCATTGAATAATACCAGTCACAAGTGTATAAATATTTTCAAGTTTTAGTAAATATTGTCGCGTTATCGCGGCTAAACGGCTGAATGGATCTTGATAAAATTTGATAAGAACTTACTGTATATCACAAAGACGGACATAGGATACTTTTTTAAATCCACATGAACGAAGTCGCGGGTAACAGCTAGTAATAAATAAATAAATGACCTGCTCGTCTCGTCACTCAACTGCATAAAAAAGGAATCCATGATTGTTTTCAATCATAATTTTCCAATATGATAAGTGTATTTATTTTTAAGCCTATTAGATTCCACTGCTGGGCAAAGATCTCAAATTCCTTCAATTTCTCATCCTCCATCGCTAGCCGGGAGCAGTCAAAGCTTTTAAGTCGCCCCGTGATAATTATATGATAATAAAAACTATAATTATTTAAAAACAATGGCCCGGCTGAAAATGTAACCTTTAAGATTCAGGATAAATTAAAACGACACCAAGCAAAGCAAAATCGGCCAAGCTATAGATAGTCACATATGAACACAGTAATATACATTATAAATAATTGCTTACTCTCAAAAATATTAACGAGTAAAAAAATTAGACAGTCGAGTAAAAAAAATAAACAGAAATTGCGAATCCCTGTAAACTGTTAAGGTCCATTAAGAGAAATAGGCTTAGAAAAAGCTTGTCCATTGCCGACAATCATCTAAGGAGTGATTATTTTTCTTACGATTTAGACAATTTAATTGTATAATAGTTAAATTGAATTTTCTGTAACGTTTGTTTGTTTAAAAATTAGTAATAGTATTATTTGATAATACATTGACAACATTATGTACAAACTTGATTTGTATTTGTTTGCACGTGTATTATGTACATTAAACCGTTTAAAATACTAGTAGTTCGCGGCGAACTGAGACCTCGCGACCTCTATATCTTCACAACCGCTCGACCCATTCAGCTCATATTCGAACTTAAAAATTGTATTGAAATGAACTACTTGCCTACAAAATTTCATGAAGATCAGATCAACGGTTCCCAAGTTATCATCGGACAAATATACACACAAACATACAAATATACAAATGCCGATTTGTCCCAGTAAACTCTGAGATCTTCGCTTCGCTCGGTCAATTATTGTTGTAAAAAGTATTCCCAGCTAAACGAAGTAACGGGGTTTCGCTAGTTCTGAGTAATCCCCAAGATTTCCATTAGGACTGGTAAAAATAAGTAAAATGCAGAAGATTTGCTTTAAGTGTGAAATCCCTCTTAAAAGTGAAATTTATTTCGTATTTTTTTCTCTTGGTTTGGAATTAGTAAACATATTTTTTGTAATAATTTAAATAAGTGTAGAAAATTCATCAAGCATTTAAAAATTACGTAGCTTTTGAGACCAAATTCTTGTTCCACAATACGCGTGCCATACTTATACCAAGTGAGCTGTCTGTCGTCAAACGTTTAAACTTGTCAGGAGTCATTTAGTAAAAGACAGGAAGAAGCATCTATTTCTTAGGTGGCAAATTCTCATAGAGCGCCGATCGCATACGACAAAATTCTAGAAGGACAGCAGAAAAAAGAACTTTATAAGTTTGAGTGACAGGGTTTTTCAGCGACGTTACTCAAGTGTGTCGTATATTATGGCTCTTAGTATCGGTAGCCAAAAAATATTTTGGATCGATACAAAATCCTAAAATTAATAAATGATGTATAAACATAGACAACGATTAATATCCAATAGAATATATACCTACTAGAAAAGATAGTCAGCCCATCACTCCACCCTGAGCCACTCCCTATTCCCTGCCTACATTGCGAGCATTATTTTAGCAGAGGCGATCCTCAAATCAATTTGCATACCTCCCGGCACCGCCAGGTCACACGATAGGGGACCACTTACCTGACTCAATTCGATACTTCCCGTGGCGCGTTTGGGTGAGCTGGCTATAGTTTAACGTCTATCTGCCTTCGTCGCTATCAGTTTCAACTTTTTTAAGGGAATGGTACAGATTTTAAAAGTGCTCATTCGTCATGTATCCCAGCATGAGAGTAAGCGCACCAACGGCCATTGACTCAGTGACCTAAAACAATGATTGTTGTTTTTTCACGATTCTCACATAAAAATTACAGAACTACTTAATGGTAACAAAATGCGTGCGTCATTATAAACATGCTTTAATCAATTTTGTTATATTTTTATTGCAATACTACTCGCTGGTTGGAAACGACTTTTGATATCTGGGGATATAATTATGTACTTCTAGCTGCGCCCCGCGGTTTCACCCGCTATTCTATAGAAGCCGAATATTTTTCGAGGATAAAAGTAGCCTATGTGTTATTTATACTTTAAAAAAAAATGCCTGACAATAAATTTATATTATACTATCAACTAATTTTAATTATAAAATAAGAATACAGACTGAACAATTCACAATAAATGTGACGAATGGTCCATGACGTTTATGTATAATAGATAATAATCGTAGTGCTACAAAAATAGAATATAGAATAAAGTGCCCAAATAGTGCCCACCTGCCAATCATAATTCTATATACGCGTGACTCACGAAAAGACCCGAGATTCTATTTCGGATAAATATTATTTTTAGTTTAAACTAAACTAACTAGTCGCTAACCAGCTGAACATTGTCAATGTGTGTATTGTAGTATCCTAAATCTGGACCTAAATTACGATGAAATAAAGTTAGTAACTCAACTAGCTCTTTCGCGCGGCTTCACAAACGCATTTGTTCAAAGCCCTTGCTCTGAACAAATGTGGCAATCAGGGATCATAGTGAAGATTCCTATTGATGTAGAAATTTTCATAATCGGTTCAGAGATTATACCTCCTTCAAACAAACAAAATCATAAAACGTTGCTTTCTTTATTGAAAGTCTCTGCATCAACCTAGAAGAGAACTAGTCCTCGCGACACAGGGAATCCTACAGCGATGACTAGCGACTGCAATTCAGAATTAGTGACACGACAATTTAACTGATTAATACCAAATGTAAATGTAATTTGTAACAACAAATTTTGTAATTAAAATTATTATGATACTATGATGATACTACTAAAACAATAATACTATGTACCTTATCATACTATTAATTGTACCAACTGGCAAAATCATGCAGCATGTAGCGAAAAAACAGTGCAAATCAGGAAATATTAGAACCTAACCCCTTGGTGTAGCAGTAGAGATCGTTTCGAATTGTAGTATTATTGCATTTTTATTTAAATCAGTCAAGTTTAATTTATTTGCTGTATTTCCATGATAAGTGATCATAATTTCAGAACCACGTTTTAAGACGTGAATCGAAACCTAATTTTCCAGTCACAGTATCATCTTCATACAACAACGTTATTTATCGTCCTGTCGTTGTATTTGCTAGTGTTGTGACGGAGTGTGATATATCGCTTATTGAGCCATTGTAGTTATTGGTGGCTTTAAATTGTAGGATATCACGTGTCCGCAGCTATGGGTTTGATTGTTTGTAAGTGCGGTTGCTTGTCTTGTAACCCTAGTTGATCGGAATGTTTTATTAGGTCCGATATAGGTGTCTGTACGTGACTGTTACAAGCATCTGCGGATTTTGGGGGCTTAGCCTAAATACTATAGTATACATAGATTGCTATATACGTTATCGGTGATTGCAACTCGTGCTAACGCTTGCAATTAAGAATTTTTTTTTTTCTTAATTACTTACTATGAAAACTGACGTGGTTATGACACTTTTGTTTTAATAAAACGGGAATACTCACGTTAAATTGAGTCGGATTCTATTATTTTTTTGTTTCTACCACATTCGGTGACCTTTATCAAGGAATGCTAAGCGTGACACGCGCGCGACCTCGTCTTGCCTTGAAACTATAGTCGGAATAGCCGACTCAATTTAACGTGAGTATTCCCGTTTTATTCAACCAAAAAGAAAAATATTAACATCCTTCCATCCTAAATTAGGAGTAGATGCCTGCCATGAGTATTTTTTATATGTAAAAATAATAATAGAAATATATAAGGAAAGGGTATGCTAAGCCGACAGGAGCTCGAAGTACTCATGATTGTGAACAACTTTATGGAGCAATCCCAGAAATCGCGAAAAAAACAGCTGTTCCATAGAAAATTGTCAATGTCACTCGACAAGATGTATGAAACAGCTGATACTTTTCTCGATTTCAGGGTTGGTCTCATAGTAATAGCTGTCCCCTTTCGGCTTAGCATGCCCTCTTCTTATAACCCTGTATAAATATAAGAACAGCTAACAGACATCTATCTGTGTAAAGATATATATTTATCTGTGTATATATATTTCTTTCACAAGCATCTATCTTGCCCCATACATAACAAAGGTTGGATAATATTGTAGAAGCGTGCAGAAACCAATTAAAAAAATACCTTGACAACAAACTCGAGCGCAATTAAGATCCGTCAGCGCTCATAACACAACACCATTCACATTAAATAATTCGATAAAATCACAATTCTCTTTAATGGCTCATTTTAAACACAAAATTAAAAATGGAAAGTCTATCTATCAATACAAAACACATTGACATTTGAATTTCCGTTTTCTTGTACAATTGCATTTTCAGGCGTAAATAGAATGAGATTCAAGCCCATTGACATTTTTATTATTTTGAATTCAAAGTTTTGAATGTTTGTCTCCTTATTTTCGAATTTCGTTCATAAAATATCGACGCGAGCATTTTCAGTGGGATTAAAACGGGAGCGCGCGCGCCGCTGCACTCGCCCGAGCTTAGCTAAAGACTAATTGTCAATTTTACGCGCTAAGTCTACCGAGTAGAGAATCTACGGAGATTTACTTTGTAAAAATGTTGACATAGAGCAGAGTAATTTTTTTTATCATTTATAAGCAACCAACTCAACTGTTGTTTTGTTTTTTAATTATAATTTTATGTTTTAGGGTTGAAGTCTTATTTAAACGTAAGGCGTGTACGTGTGCGTAGGCATGCGTGCTCCAACAAGCGTAGGCACACAATAAAAAAAACAGCTTTTTTTTTCAAGACTTACTTTATTATATACAGGATTATAAGGAAAGCGTACGCAAAAAGAGATCATCATATCGAGTGTCATTGACATTTTTCTATGGAACAGCTGTTTTTTTTTCGAGTTTTCAGGATTGGTCCCATACTAAAAATTGTTCATAATGATGAGTACAAAGCCCTTTTCGGGTTAGCATACCCTTGCTTTATAACCCTGTTTAATACGGGCATTCACTGACACGTAACGTAACAACACAATCCACGCACACATGACCGCACGAGACAATGTAGTGACGAGTGAAGCACCTAAAGGCTTACGTTCTCTGAAGCTGTTTCTCTGTAAATATTGTACTCCTTGCTTAGACGTACGACGTACGCTAAATATAACGTTGCACGCAGCTGTGAGCGTTGTCAATGCGATTAGCGTAGGCTATGTTATGTGATGAACGGAAGAATTTGGTGTTGTCGAGATTTTACTGTGGGTGTTCTATACCGGTACTGACTCGAGTACGAGTCAGTACTGGTACTGACTAACTATTACTCAATCTATGGTTTAGTTTACTATGTAGTATGGACACTAGAGTCATGACAGATGACAAAATTTTAATCAACAGACGTCTGTACGTTTCTTGCTCTGGCGTACGCAGCTTCTATCTTTCTTTATCTCGCAGTTTTGTCTGTTTATTGCGGTGGCCTTTACCGCTCAATCCTAACTAATATTATAAATGCGAATGTAACTCTGTCTCTCTGTCTCTCTGTCTGGGTGCTTGTCACGTTATCACAGCTTAACGGATCGACCTGAATTTTGCATACATATAGCATAAGGATCGGAGACGGACATAGGCTAACTTTTTTGTTGGTCTACGCGAACGAAGTCTCGGTTAGCAGCTAAAGTTGCATTAAACCTACTACCAAGCTATAACAACAATGCTGTTTACATAATATATGGAAACATAAAATATATTTTATATATTACTAGTTGTTACTCGCAACTTCGTTCGCACGGACCTACAAAAAAAAATTACCTTATATCTGTCTGCTACCCTTAAGCTGTATCTATGCAAAACTTCAGCTCGATCCGTTCAGCCGTTTAGCCGTGATAACACCACAAACATCCAGACATAGAAACAGAGAGACAGAGCTACATTCGCATTTAATTTTATAATAGGATTTAGTTAGGATTAGATTAGTTAGGATACACACTATCTTTATAACAAGCTTTCTTACAAATGTTTAGAAAAGCAATGAGTTCTATGGAACTATACATATATAATATACAACTAGCTCAAGAAACGAGTAGAAAGAAAAACATTTTCATGTCATAGTTTCCAACACTCTTAAAAGTACAATATCCGTTTTTAAAGCCTTTCACATAAAGTCTATTTTTGTAAACTTCAATTTGCTGAAATAAGCAAAATAGCATAGCGTCATACAAACTAACTAAAGCGTATACACACAAGATCTTTTTCACATTAACATACTTCCATTCCTTACAAATCCTAGAAGGTGTTTAAATAGTAGTTATACTGTGACAAGATTCTAGCTTATCTATGTGTTTGTGACCTAGAGTACCATGTCAAAGTATTGTGATGTTAATTTTTATTTCAAAAGAAGTCAGAATCCAACGGTTTTCCAAGGAGAGCAGATTGTTTGCAACTAAACATTCGTGACACGTGGTAGACTAGAATTAACAGGTTAACACTTTATGACCTTATCCTAATAAGAGAGACATCCAATCTCGTAACTTTTGAGATATTTTTGAATGTGACTTAGTTCTAAGTTGCTACCGTGTTATAAAGCGGTAAAAACTTTTGTTATACAAATAGTATCCAGATACATAATTTGTACTATTTTCCTGGTCAAGAGGAATGCTCATAGAAATGTCACGTACACGAATGACCTGTGTCTAATTATTATGCATTTTTCATGTAAATATTGACCTTCTGTTAGGTTCTATGGGATTTAGTTTTTTTAATGCTTTTTTCTTACTACTTGGAACATGGAAATTGCATTTATCCATTAATTAAGAAGCATTTCGAGAAAAAGACAGTGATGCAATTTTGCGCGCAGATGAAAAGAGATGGCTCTAGCGCGCTGGTAAAAAAAAACCAGATAATTGCTAATTACAACTAAGCCAGGAAATCATCCAAAATTCTGTTCGTTGCTATCCTAGATATTTTGATTACCACACTATTAGTGTTATAATCATTAAGTATTGTATAAGTATCGCATAAACTTAGATTTTATTTTATTTATTTTTTATGCTATTTTTATTTTGAATTTATTATTATTATTTTTCTTTATAATGTGAGATAAATGTAATTGATTCTGTCGTTTTTGTCTCAATAAACAAATTTAATTTCATTTAATTGATGGTTCGGAGCTCCAGTGAAAAATGTTTGTAAATAGAGGTCTTTTCAGTGTTTTTTTATCTAAAAAATGTCAATTGTTCATGTTTTCTCGCAAATTTGCTATACTAGACGATAGAACCAAAAAAAGTCATACTAAAAGAAAACAAAATACCCGACTGCAAAATGTAGCAGAAGTCACTCAGGTCGAAAAGACCAATCCAACGACACCTCAATCAACAAAATCGGTCAAGCGGTATAGGCTACAGGTAGATAATCTATGAACACACAAACTTACATACACTCCAAAAATATTACCCTCTTTCTTGGGCAGTCGGGTAAAAACTAAAGTTACTTGCCACTTTTATTGGTCAACGAGATGATGAAGCCCTAAGTCTAATGTAAGACTAGGTTTCACCTAATCCGTAACGAGCTGAAGTTAATTAAGAGCAGACATAAAGAACCATTTTATATGACTATTAAATTAAACGTAATTAAGCTGATACTTTTACAAGCTACAGCCTGTATTTTTACTGACTAACCTTGTGGCTCAGTGGATGGATTTCCACCTTCGGAGCTGTAGGTTGTGGGTTCGATACCCACCCAGGACAAACATTTGTGTAATGAATATGGATGGATGTTTGTTCTTTGTCTGGGTGTTTCTACGTATCCTATGCAATGTTTTTTTTTTGTGTTGTATCAGTCATCTGGTACAAGCTTGCTTAGTTTGGGGCTAGATGGCGCTGTGTGAAAAACGTCCACCAATATTATTATTACTTAATTAATTATTAGTATGATTATCGTTTTTTTTCTACTGATCTAACTAGCCACTGCACTTATTAGGTCATTAAAATACAATAGTCAAAAAAATATGATAATAATAAAATGTATGATAATATTGTAAAAAAAATGTGTAGGCTATTTATTTATTTATGCGTAACCGCACATACAAGAATTAGTGACTTCAACTTAAGTCTAATTACAAGGTATATGAGTACCCTGGCACAGTAGGGCGTTGCAAAACAAAGGTAAAGAACTACCAGACAGTGTAAATTATAAATAGACTATTATACTTTTAAATACTTACCTACTTACTATTATAATTACTCTAAACTAAATAAATCTACTAAGAAATATACAATATAATAATTAATACATATAACACATAATACCTTATTGGTAGGCTAATGTTTCTTAGAAAAAAATGTGTTCGGTTTAGACTTTAATATAACAATAATCCTGAAAAAAAGCTACACATATATACCATTATTACAGTCATTTAGCGTTATAAAAGTTTTAAAAAGACTTTTGCAACGAAACATTGCTTTATTATGTAAATCACAGGGTGTTTTAATTCAGAAAAGGCAGGCCTGAGAGGCAGACATTTATTTTATATTCATTTTTAATGTAGTTATCAAAAAAATAAAACGAAAAAGGCTCTTTTAGGTGTCGACTCGGTACTTCGTAAAATGGCTGGGCTAGGAAAGGTCGATGGGACAGACAACTCGTTAAAAAGCAATATCCAGTATTTACTTATCATCATCAGCATCAAGTCACTACTAGTAGTACAGTCTTTATAAAAAATATTAAACAACTTTAGAGAAAACTCTGTAATACAGCATTAAAGAGTATATGCAAAATGACTATGAGTCATATGACTCTAAGGCCTGAAACCTTTAATTGCGTTTGGTACCCTATAGCACAAGAATTAGAATAATTATTTTTAAAATACTTATACCTACTCTTTTGTTTTTTAAATTTGTTTGTAATACAATTGCCCCTTTACAGCATAACATTATTTTTTGTACGTGACGAGGCATATTGTGAGCGGTGTTGAGTAATAAGATACAATAATGATTGTACCTAATTTTGATATCGTGTTCCTTTATGTCAATAAAATTTTCTGATTCTGATTCTGATTCATCATTTAGTACCATTATCATCATTGACGACCATCTTCATCATAATTATTGTTGAAGTTTGTAGTGGTCAATAGGCAAAACTTCTTGCGGTGCCATATATACTGCGTGCTTTAGATGCCAGTAGCTTAATCCAATCCACTTTAGTTAGGTTAAAAAAAATCGGTACTAGTTGAAAGAAATACTTATCAAGAAATAATTACCTGTAGATGCAGTAAGCACCTACTAAATCTGTGAATAACGCTATCGGCTACTAATAAGGTGTATTCTACCCTAGGCCACAACATACAGAATGTGGTCAAACGCAAACATATTTTGAATAAAAATATTTAAAAAAAAGTCTTGCTGTCCTTCAACGGCAAGCCATGGCTACTGTTAACAATTGTATCGTTCACCCCCGAATACTGAAATGCTTGTTAACTTTGACGACAGATTAAGTCTATTGCTGCCTTTATCATGCTTAGTGCCAGACAAAGGCAGCAATAGACTTAATCTGTCGTCAAAGTTAACAAAAGTTTCAGTATTCGGGGGATAGAGACTCAATGGAGTAACGATATTATATCGAAGAGCATACGTTCTAAAAAAACTTGTCAGTATTGAAATCACAATATTTATGGTTTAAGATAATTATTATGTTAATTTTCTCAGATAAAATACAAGTTTCTTAACTGAGATACATATAAATTGCAAACATAAAAGCGAGATAATTACAATTATAGATATATTTTTCTTCCGTTGGTAACCGACGTAAACAATGAACCATTTTTCACGGTCGTCTTTCAAATGTCTTTTTTTCTTGCCAAAGTAATGAACTAAAATTGTAGCAATCTTCACAAAATACCTAAAAACGCTACTCAAACAAATACTACGAAAAATCGTACCAAAAATATCTATTAGCTAAGCTAAGCACGGGCGAGTCATAAGCTGCGGAAAGCCCCAAATGTGAAATGGCAAAGTAAGAAATCATTAAACTGACATAAGGGATATATTAGGGACGAGGTACTTATTCTTTATTAGGATGACCATAAATGCGTCGTCAGCGAGATCGGAAGGGACTGCTAGGGAGGTGAAAAGCGAACCGTTGCTCTTCTTTTGATTCGAAACCTTTTCTAAGGTATAAGTCAGATTCGTTACGTCAATTTTACGTTGAATTCGCACTAATTTTCTATGGAATATTACAGCTGTCAAATCCAAGAAAACGCACAGAATTTTTAAATTTGATTAGTACAGACAATACGTGTGTACCTAAAATATGAATTATGCGTCTCGTTAAAAGTCCTTGTTAATTTTAAATTGTATTTTGAAACACTTTTTTATACCTACCATTATAATATTTATAGGTCAATATCTGATTCTAATGCAAACATTAATAGGTCTCCTGTGATTGGGGGTGCACCAAGCTTGATGCCTTTGTTTCATAATTTAGATGTAATGTGTAACTTCTGTTGGGGATCCATATTGTAAAATATTGTAAAATAAATAATTTTCATCAACACTGCAATTGCAAATACAGAATTTGTCTAATCCCTACTTGAAATGAAACGGAAAAAATGAGACTATATAGGGTAAACGCAGTCCCCTCCCTATCATGACGTAGGTCAAATCCACGCAATTCTGCAAATGGTAAACGATTCATAATAAAACAATAATGTCCCAGTTTTACTGCCCAGATAAGGACATTCGTAGCAGTTTTATTCATAATGTAGAATTGTGGCTAATGTGGAAAAGTAACAGTATGGACACTGCAGTTGGTTCTTATTACGACTCCAAACGATGCAGCTGCCGCCGTAGAGATAGTGCATAGTGCGGAGGCTACATCGGCATAGATTACTTAATACTTTCTACATAACGTCAGTGCCGTTACAGCCGCAGCGAAGGAGCTGCTCTGCTCGAAAGTCCACCTTTAACAAGCCCACTGGCTAACATATCATAACATAACATTTTTCTATTTTTATTACATTAATTTAGTAAGAACTTCTAATTTCAATGATATAAATAAGAAAATCAAAATTGATCGTGCAACATCAAGAGCCCGGCACTTGCCGCACGTGCGTCATAGTAAATAGTCACAGAAAGTTAAAAAAAAAACTTAAAAATATAAATAAGTTTAAAAATATAAATAAGTAAGTACTACTAATATAATAATATACTAATAAGTATACTGATTATAAATAAGTTGTCGGTGCCGTTGGCAAGTCCCGTGGTTCAAAAGTGGACTTATCACACTAATATTATAAATTTGAACGTTTGTGTGTATGTAAGTGTGTTTGTTCCCGTTCAACTCTGTAACGGACGAAAGGATTTGAATGAAATTTGGTATGAAGGTAGCTTACACCCGAAAAAAAATATCGGTCTCTGTAGAATAACAGGTGAAACCGCGGGGCGCAGCTAGTAATAAATAAATACCAAATAAATCCAAAAGCCAAAGGGCATTAAAATTTTGCTAAGTTTTAGACTACATTTATTACCTCCGCGTAATTACGTAGCGTAATAGTGCCAGCACGAGCATCGGTAAAAGTGATATGTCAAAGTATTTAGTATTGACAGTTCTGTTATTAAACAATGACAACAAGCGTCCATACTGTTTTTCTATTACGCTAATGTGCCTAATTGAGGACGAAAGTTAACTGTTTTTCTTGCTATCAGCCAAATTTAAATGGAAGCCCTGAATTGTGTATAATTAAATCTGCTTCATCGGAGATAGGACGTTTAAGTCCTATAATTCAGTCTGTAGATAGCCAGACCTTTTCGGATTTTAGTGCCTTCACTGATCAGTGGGAAGATTCATCAAAAACTCTGTTGAGAGATTTTTGGGAGTTTTTAAGCAATTGTTTCAGTTTTAACATATTTATTTTGTGGAGACATGGGTAACATGCAAATGGTGAAATAGTTACACGATTGAGACCACCATGCTCTTGCACTAATTCATTACATAATTATAGCTAACATCTTTTCATTTAAAAACTCATTAATAGAATAATATTTCTTATGATATTAGACCTTTGTATTAATAATTTCTTAAGCTTAAATTTGATAATATTAATATTATCTATTTCTTTTAAAATTTGTGGTAGTTTATTATAAATAATTCAGTTTCATCAGCACAAACGTACAGTATATAGGACAGTACGGTATGGCTCACGCAGCTTACTATCATGCCGCTTAATTATTACAGTTTCATAGTTCGTTAATTTTTTTCGTTACAAGTAAGGTAGTTCTATAGAATTCTATCTATTCGTAGATATATATCGAAGGTAGTGTCAATAAGTTTTTTTTTAAATAGGGTTTGCAAGAATTTCTTCGCTTCAACTTCACACAATGCTCGAATGCTATTCTCAAATTTAAACGATTTGGGCCGAGTTTTTTTAAAAATTAATAATTCTGGATATTAATTCTAACGACATGAGAATGTGTGATTGTTTTTATTTTGTTTTCAAATGTTTGCACCAAGATAGTGCTGAGTTGTGCGTGAGTTTGATTAATATCCTAGCAGATCACACGATCATTTAGGAATGAGGAAAGTGTGATCAATTGATGACGTCGTCTAGTATCTTTGTCTGTCGATAATTGGTCACATAAGGGAGTTTATAAAACATAATAACTCCGAAAACCTTTACCTTTACGTTTATTACCTTTCGTAGCATTTATTATCGGTGCTGTAAACCATGTCACAAGGCAAAACATGTTCATAAATTAAAAAGATGACTACAGATATATTAAAACTGGACAAAACCACAAATTCACCACTGTCCAAAGATCAATACCGAAAAACAAGCCAAAATTTTCAACAAAATTACAACCAACTTAAAATTACAGTTTGACAAATCAATTTCCCTCATTAACTATCCAAATGATACAGGACAAAGCTGCAAACGTTTTTTGGCATAAAAAAGGTTGACTGACGTTAAATAAAGATATTTTAATGGAAATAACAAAAGAAAACCGCAGGAATCGAAACAAAAGAGCCGAAACAAAAGATCCTGTGACGAATTGTGGTTCGCGGAACGGAATACTTACAAGGTACAAAACGTAAAGCTGTAATTAAAATGTGGGAATTTCATTTAGGTCGCGATTGCAAACAGCTATTAATTTACGTGTATTGTTGTACCTACTTGCTACGATTTAAGTCAATGATTGAGAAGAACGGGAAATACCACCGACTAAGTGGCTTCACCCGCCGTGTTGCTAGTAAAAATGCAGCGGCGTTTTACATGTAGCTGTCATAAAGTTCATCAGATTTTAAAATTTAAACCTATTTTTACCAGACAACGAAAATGGAGCGTTATGATTGCCTACTTAAAAAAAAACAAAAGTTGAATTGCAAATAGTTGGCTGAAGATCGTTAAAATTATTAAATGGTAATATCAGATCTCAAAGTAAAGAAAAATTAATTATACCTACAGATTAAAACATTCCGTTTTCGCTTTCTCTTCATAAAATCGTAAAATAAATAAACTTTTATTTGCACAACATGATCCGATTACCTGTTGTTAATTGAGTCGTTTTCTCAGAATTAATTATCTGTGTAAATGTAATGCGTGTATGTTAATTATACTGGGGATGTTTGGTACTTCGGGGTTAGAGACTTGAAATTCGCGCCTGCCGGCTAAGCAGGCACGACAAGCGTTCTCCGGCACGATTCCTAGCCAGGCGTATGTTATGAACTTATCGTGCTACGTTTCGTTCAGCGCGCGAAAATCAAATTTTCTTGCGATTTTGTCAATTACAGCTTAATTACTCATCGTAGGTTCATGAATTTTGCTATAATAAATACATTGTTTCAAGAAATTACACCAACCAAAAATTCAAGTTGAAAGCTAGTTTAATACATTTGTCACTAAGCCAAAAACCAAGATGAAATCAGCTTATTGAGACTTGTAGCTAAACCAATGTTATCTAAGTGATCAATTTACCCGTAATTTCTTAAAACAACTTATTTATTGGCGCAAAATTGGCTTCGATAAATCCACGATGAGTAATTAAGCTGTAATTGACAGAAAACGCTAGAAAATTTGAATTTCGCGCTATGAGCGTAATGTTACACCTTAAATACTTGCTCTGGGCTTGGGTGCTACTGTGGGTGTCTTTGTTGTGTTCCATGGCTTTCCCGATACAGGTAAACCTAGTGGGGAAGTATGTAAAGTGTAAAGCAATTATTTACATTAACTGCTTTGTGGTGCAGTCGGGTTATACCCAGTAAAACCCCCTCGGTGGCCTGCCTTGGTGCTTGACCGAGGGCTCCGGGATCTCCAAGGGAACGCACCGAAGCCTACAGCACCATGCTTTAGCTAGCAGCTGTCGTGAGACACCTAAGCCTACAACAGCGTCATTTTTTTACCACTTTTTTACCTCAGATCTCAATCATTTGTATACCGATTTGGAAAATTCTTTATTTAATTTGAAAAGTGTTAATTCCAAATTGGTCCCATTTGTATCAAAATCTAGCTCTGATAATGAGTTCCATGAGGAATTGAGGGAACTCCTCATATGTTACAACTCAAGCTTTTGCATTCAGAAAGTATCATTTGGTGAAATGGAACTGATGAAGAAGACCACAGATGGCCATCGGAACTCCTCAATGATACGTATTTCACGGGTAGCGCCAAGTTAAGCTGGATAAGGTAGGTAGTTCAATTCAAATAAAATTAAATGGTTCTGATGAAGTCGTTTTTTTTTTTATTTACCCTAACTGATGACCGCAAAGCTTGGCCTTCGGCCTCGCTAAACTCTTCATAAACAACTTGTCCTGATAATTATGAACACAACAAAAGAAATCATCAAAATCGGCCCAGCCTTTCTCAAGTTATAGCGTGAACAGGAAAAATAGGGGTTCATTGATATATATATATATATATAAAAGAAATCATCAAAATCGGCCCAGCCTAACTTGAGAAAGGCTGGGCCGATTTTGATGATTTCTTTTGTTGTGTTCATAATTATCTGGACAAGGTTTTTATGAAGAGTTTAGCGAGGCCGAAGGATTATTTTTGCGCTAGAGACATTTTTTATTACCTAGCATCATTTTCCCCGTACTTTCATATTTCGCTCCAAATATATCCCAGCGATACAGTAGGTACGTATGTACGAGTATTATGCAACGTTTCCCTAATTCGGGCGCGCTTTCAGATTTTTGTGATTTATGAACCTCGCGTCGCACGCTGCGCCGGTGGTCTTAGGAAACCATACACAGGATACGGAAAAATGTTATTATTTTGCTGTACGCGTGTTAGCAATTGCAACAACTTTTTTTTGCTAAAATTGAAGTTAACCACGAGATTTTAATATACCAGGCGCTTAAAAACTTCTGGTGAGAATTCAATTAGCAATTTTTCTGGCATCGTCATCTTGATGATTAATTTAGTGCGTGCCGCACGGCTTCGTTCACATTGGCTACAGTATTTCGTCTGCGCGTCGATTCCTAGGAAAAGACTAGGGCTCTCTTGCAGAATCCGCCTGGGGAATTATCACACCTTTGCCAGTTATTCAACCGCCGTGTACATAGAGATTTAAAATCGAATATCTTAGGGTGACTTGCGCAGTGCATTGCCGCGCATGGTTATTAACTGTTTAGGCACAAAATTCTGGGTTGCACTGAACTGTTATAGGCAAGCGTGAAACTTAACATCAGGTGAGCGACTTGCAAGTCTCGTCAGAAAATTCCATAAAAAAATAATTGTAAAGACTACCTAATCTATCGAAAAGTGGACAGAGATATTTCCAACTTTACCAACGTTTTTATTATAAGTATTAAGTTAAGTACTTCCCTAAAAATAATTCGACAGAGATAATGTTTGCTGATTTTCTTGCTTATTTTTTCTATACACGAAGCATGTAAACCCAATTCAATGAATATCGTAAATATATTAATAAAATAATAATATCGAATCGAGTAGAATCTAATAAAATATCGTAAGAGCCAAATCCGGAAAATTTACCCCTCACATGCTGCCGAAACATCACCATCTCGACGTTTTCTTAAAACACTGTTATTTATTATCAAACCTATACAAATACATCGCTAGTAAACAATGTTAGTAAACAAACACATGAAAAACCGATTCGTTGAAAACCAGCTTTAATAACAATACCTGCGCTTGAACTTCTAAACAGTAGTATCAAAGGCTCCCAGCGTAGTTTCCAGAAAAGTTACTAGTTACCCATTATAGCCTTGGAATATACAAACAAGTTGGAATAGATAGAGAGCCGAACAAGCGTCGATCTTTCTACTTTCATCGTCGACGCACTCCAAATTATTTTAGACAAGCCAATTAAAATAGACAAATATACATTTAATTTGTGTTAAATTCCTAGAATACTATGCGGGCGCTAGTACTATACTATGTGTCCTAGCCTACCTTATCAAAGTTTTTATGTGAATAAAATAAACTTAATAAAAAACATATCTACGTACAAGTACATACACCCGAAAAAACTTATCTCTTCTAAGGAAATCGGGCCAAGAAGCGCTTCTACCATTGATTTTGTTAGAGGCAATGCACAAAATGGAAAGCAAGAGTTGGTGTAATGAAAGTATTTATATTTTACTAGCTGTTACCAGCGACTTCGTTCAACATCGTGGATCTACAAAAAAGGTAGCCTATGTCCGTCTCCGACCTTATCTATGCTATATCTATCAAAAAAGAATGGGGTCATACCCCCATCGCGCCCATTGAAGATCTTATTCCTCTTGAGCGTCGGATTGGAGTCAGTCTTGATCCACACTCCGGTCATGGCGTTATCGAATATCTCATTCTGCTCCAGGTGGCCGAGGCCCCCGTTATAGACTAGTACGCCGCCGTTCTGGCCGCCCCATATCTTGTTACCCCGTATCACGGGATTGCTGCCTTTTCGGATTTGAACTCCTGAGTATAGGTGGTTGAATATATCGTTGTCTTTTAGCTTGCCATGGCCGTTGTCGTAGAAGTAAACGCCGACCTGTGAACAGAGAACGCATGTTAGTCTCCATTGGGCGTTTTTCCATCTGCCGGCAACGAAAAAGCGCTGGCACGAAAGCACAGATAGAATATTTATGCAAAAAATCAGCTTGATCCGTTTAGCCGCTTAGCCGTGATAACGCGACAAACAGACAGAGAAACATACGAATTTATTATATTAATTAGGATTTATTTTTCTAGTAGTGGTTAATCTCAATACAATTGTGGAGTTCTAATGAGAACCACAATTATAATAAATAGTTTGTTTGTTTTGGGGATGGTCTTTCCAGCCAGTTGTGATGTTCCATGGTGTAAACAGTAAATCTACTTATTCCTACAGTTGCCTAACATTTGTAAATGTTTTTTTTCTTCTTCTATGAATCATGCGCATCTGCTTTAAAGTTACGCATTGTGTATAAAGTTTTCGTATAGGTAATTAAAATGTTACTGATTTTATTTATGTACGATGTTTTCAGGATTGAATTCCAAGAAACGTGTTCTTATCTGATGATTATGATGCTAAGAAAACCTATCATATATCTTACCTAAAACTTAATAAGTTTTGTAGAGATATATATTTTCCAGACAAAATTTTATGAAATCCGTTTTTAGTACTGTAAGCTACCATCAATCTACTGTTAGTTACTAAAGAGTTCCATTTTCCACCTTCCGTCTCCATCATCAGATCAGCTCGCTTTCATAATATTCTATTGCCATCGAAACTTGACAGGCATGCAAAATTTCAACTCAATTATTCAGTTGCAAGACTTGACCCGAACATACATACATACAAAAATATCGAAATAAAAGCTTGTAAAATGCATATTTTTTAATTTTTGTAGACTAAAGTTACGTGAAAAAGTATTTTTAGACCCCAGGCTAGCAACTAAACCGTAAAGCTTAAACTAAATCAATAAAATAATATAAATATTTATCCATTTGTATTATTAAAAGTGTTTTTCATACCTCCTCCTGTACATTACGTGAATTTCTTTCCATGCAATGGTTGCCTGGAAGATATCGCTATTAGCGATAAGGCCGCCACTTGTGGCACTTGCTTTTAAGATAGTTCTGTATGTGTTTTATTATTATTTTGGTGTACACAATAAAGAGTTTCTATCTATCTATCTAAACTATGTATGCTTTAGCCTTCCTAGATTCCTACAGGCTGTTGCCCTTATCAAATTCCTCCAAAGTGTCAGCTGAAATGCACGCTCGTATTAAAATGTCGTAACGTTAATAAGTCGAACTGGATCAACTGAGCCAATATAACTTGATATCGGAGTAATCGCGATGCAATCTACTTAAAGACAGTAGAGTAGAGTAAGTGTCTTCATACCTAGATTTAACTGACCCGTTTTCAAAAGTATTAAAATACAATTTTGGGGCTTAAGAGAAGTACCAATGACAACTCAGCAATTTATTTTACTCAAAGTATTTTCTTGAAAGAATGAACACTTTTTCCGAGCATATTATTGTATGAAACCCATTTTTTTCTCGTTTTGGCTATTCATATCGCAGAAAGCCTGAGTCTGCACATTTACAAACTACGATGCCGTAAGTTAAATAACTTTTTTGGTGTTATAATTGTCGTGTGAATTAAACTTTTAGGCACGAGACCACTAAAGCTCGACTAAAGTTGACTCGTGTAGTATTACACGCTTCTTGTCTAGTGCAGTGACACATGTCGTCAACATTTTGTCGATTTGTGTAATTTACATTGAAGCGCACCGCAAGAGCCGCGACCACAGAAGAGAGAAGAGGTAAAAAAATTTCCTCTTCTGTGGTCGCGACTCTGTCACTTTAGCCACATCAACATAAGTTTGGGTACTGCTCTACAAATACATTGGCATGGGAGCCCTAGCAATTCACGCCTGGTCAGTTGTAGCAATTTGTCGTCTCGATTATAAGGAATATTGCATAACTGTTTTAATTAGTTGTTGTTGTTATTATATTCTTATTTGAGATAAGCCACTGAGTAACGTAACACTACTATTAGTACCTATGTTTACTTAATTTATATAATGAGCACAAAATTTAGTAGTCGTTTATTTAATTAGGTAGCTCGCCTCACATTCGTAGGGTGGCGGATTCGAATCTGGGCGGGCTCGTACCAATGAGTTCTTTGTAACATACGTGGATATACCACTGGCTTTTCGTTGAAGGAAAACATCGTGAGGAAACCTGCATATTTCGGGAGAAGAAATTCGAAGGCGTATGTGAATCCGCCAACCTACACTGGACCAGCGTGGTGGATAAGGCCCAATCACCTTTAGAGGGTAGGCCGATATCCCAGTTGTGGGATTTTAGAAGGCTGATGCAGATGAACAAAAAATGTAGGTCACAAGATACAAACGTAGCTGACAGCAAGTTTTTACCCGACTTCCCAAGAAGGAGTAATGTTTTGGGATGTATGTGTATGTATCTGTGCATGTGTGTGACTCTATAAAACCGCCTGTAGCTTCGACTTGACCTTTTTGACGATTGAGGTATCGATGCATTCCACTTCTTATCCGAAGTGTCATAAGGTACATATTGCAATAACTTTTTATAATAGTTGCCTTTGAATATCGTCAGTGTAACGTCTCTGACATTACAAATTTTGTTCTTATCAATAAAGTGAACTAATGATAGTTTCGCCAATACACCTTCCGGTCTGATCCTTAATAATTATTCTCTATCCAAAATAAACAGTCCGAGAGATTAACAATCTTAAACTTAGATGATATTTATGCTCAGCATCTTCACGAGTAGCTTAATGACTATAATGGCATCTCTTGGCAAGTCCTAAAATCCTAACGGCTTTAAGATGTCAATGTTTAAAACTTTTTGAATAGGTACAATTAGTAAAAAAAAATACAAAAACTCGACTACAAAATGTAGCCTATACACCCCAGCAGGGATAGCATGCGCACCGCGACAAAATCTTTTTGTTATGCAAGAACAAGACACGGCTACGACTATGTATACTTTTGTCTTATTCTTCCTCACATGAAGAGTAGAGAAGATTTTGTCGCGGTGCGCATGCTAACCCTGCAGGCGTAAAGAGGAATTCTAGATACCTCACTCGTCAAAAACGGTCAAGCCATTTAGGCTGCAGGAGCAACAAAAACTATACAAACTTACAAACAACCACCCCAAAAACATTACCTTCTTCCTCGGGCAGTTGGAAAACAATTAAATGCTGATACGATGTGCAGTATGGTCAAATCTTGTAGTGCTCTAAATCTTCCATGTTTGTTCACAAATTAATTTGGAATCTGGTCCGCTGGATTAGCAGTGTCAACTAGTCTGTGTACATTGTGGGCTGATTAATCAACGCTGGGCCATAATTGGCGTTTGCTATGATTGCTTTACTGTATCTAGTCATAACATAAAGAGCAAGGCTGAGCAGTCCGATTACTTTTGGTGGGGTTTGAATATGCCTCGAAACAGTCACCTGTTTTTTGACGAAAGTTTAAGAATTAATTTTTGTATTCCTAATAAAAATGCGACCATAACCACCACAAGACGGGCAGCAGCATCCTCTTAGTAAAGCGGTGGCCGTTGTGCGATCCCCAAGCTCCCTGCCAAGCGTAAAGCGAAAAGACGTGGTCTTCCAAAATTTTTTTTTTTTTTTCGAGTCTGGTCTTGTAATATTTTTTACCCGACTGCCCAAGGTATGTAAGGATATAAGTATTATGTATGTAATAATGTTTGTGTGTTCCTATAACACCTCCTGTAGCCTAAACTGCTTGACCGATTTTGACGCGTGATGTGTCGTTAGATTCCTCTTTACCTCCGGAGTGACATAGGCTACGTTGTGCAGTCGGGTATTTTGTACTTTTTTTTATAATATTACTCGTTTCCTCTCACTAGGAGATAGTACCAAATATCATGAATCTCAACTAAGGTCTCTAATACACTATGAGAAGCAGAGAATAAAAAATCATATTTCTTCAGATAAGCTTCTTAGCTAAAGTAAGTACTTCTCTTACGAAATACATCAA
This sequence comes from Apocheima hispidaria, assembly GCA_947579745.1. Classification (NCBI taxonomy): domain Eukaryota; kingdom Metazoa; phylum Arthropoda; class Insecta; order Lepidoptera; family Geometridae; genus Apocheima; species Apocheima hispidaria. Next base: position 12,766,450 of record OX388164.1, on the reverse strand, counting down.
ACTGCTTCACAGGGCGATCTCGATTCCTCGGTTTCCGTACACATTGCCAAATAACGCCATCGTCTAAATAAACGCACATAATCAAATAAAACAGATGCCGGACATTAAACGGTGTGTCTGTAACTAGTGGGCATCCGTTTCACCATGCCTCGATAAAATGTATCTAGCAAATAACTGGCTGTACCAGTACAGTAGACAGATTGGCAGCATATGGATAATGACATCATAACAATATTGTAATTAATATCTCAAAGTCAAAATGGCAGTAAAAAGCCGTGGTAGCTCAGTAGGAGCACGCTCGCCTCACGTTCTTGGGGTCGTAGGTTCAAACCCGGGCGGACCCGTACCAATGTGATCTTTGGAACTTACGTACGGATATATCACCGGCTTTTCGGTGAAGGAGACATCGTGAGGAAACCTCTACATTTCTGGAGAAGCAATTCGAAGGCGTATGTGAATGCTTTTTGACGATTGAGGTGTCGATGGATTCCACTTCTTATACGAAGAGTCATAAGGTACATTTTGCAATAACTTTTTATAATAGTTGCCTTTGAGTATCGTCTGTATCTTGTGACATTACAATTTTGTTCTTATCAATCAAGTGAACTAATGCTAGTTTCGCCAATACACCTTCCGGTCTGATCCTCAATAATTATGTTTCACATATTATCGTATGTGAATCCGCCAACCCGCACTGGGCCAGCGTGGTAGATATGACCTAATCACCCATAGAGGTTCGGCGAATATCTCAACAGTGGGTTGTTTAAAGGCTGATGGAGAATATCTCAAACTGATGAGCGCAGTGCCTTGCCGCGCAGGGTGCTCAAAATTCTAGAAAGCACTGAAATGTTATGGGTAAGCGTCACCTTTACCATCAGGCGAAAGACACAAGGGTCTCGTCACTGCCACAATTTAAAAAAAAATAGGTAGACTCTTTTTATATATTATATAATTATATTTTTTATAAGTTTGGTACAAAAGCAATTAATTACCTGTGACATTCAATATATAATAAAGTTTTTCAAATCCAAACATTATGTACACAGCATTATTGTTATAGCTTGCAGGTAAGTTTAATACGACTTTACAACGTTAGCCTAGGGAGCACAGATAATTATTTGCTTTAGCTGTGTAAATCAGTTCGTAGCCATTGCTACGACACGTCATTACTGGCGTAGAACATGACACTTCTATCACTATCTGTTCTGCGATTTACACGTTAACTACGCGCTCATGCCGAATAAGGGGGCATCATCCAGCAATATATTTTTTTTTCACGTTAAATTTCGTAAATTTGCATTATAGATGAAACTTAGCCAATGATTTATTCCAACTGAAGAATTTAGGTCTGTCCGTTAGTTAATTTTTGTTTTTTTTTTTGTTCATCTTCATCATTTTTAGCCCGTAATCGACCACTGCTGAGCATAGGCCACTCTTTTTTTACGCCCGTTCCTGTGCCAATCATGGATAGCTTCAACCCAGGTTCAATTCAATCTTGTCCAGGTCCCGCGATTTCCACAATATCTTCATCCCAACGAGCTAGGAGTTCGACTGACGCTTAGTTGGTAGAATTTAATCGTAGATTGTTAAATCAGCGTTAGTTGTAAACTACGCCATCAATAAAGGGTACTGTTTACGGTACAGACGGACAAACATACACAATAGCAGATATATTTAGATGAAGGTCTATGGCACCGATTGTTTGGTATTTCAGTTGTTTCAGAACTGTCCCGTATTTAGAAGTAACCGTGTTGATCGACCTTATTGGTGTCAAGTCTGTTTGGGATTTCGTTTGTATCCCAGTTCATTTGATCTAAAGCTGATTAATTATAAGCATCAATATAGGAGTTTATTTTTCCTTGTTGACGATTATAAGCTTCAAGGATTTGCTTTTCCATTCTTACGTTTGTGGGTATGGTTTTTTGGTGCTATGTTAATATATGAGGTAAAATATTACGAGCTGACATTTTTGAAGACTAAAAATTAGTAAGCGGGATTAAAAAAAATTACGGTCTGTTATTTTTATACCATTGCCAATGTTTTGTATCAATTATATTTTTATTATTTTATTATCACACTACACAAACACTATCATACTATACGCTATCTTACTATACATACACGCATCACATAAGCCCTCAGATTTTCATATCTGAAGTTGTTTTAAATATATTGTAATATTCACTTTTCAATTAGGAGGCTTACACAGGTACATGCAACTAGGCTGTAAAGTTTCTTGGTCGATTTTTTATGATTTTATATGATAATAATAAAATATATAAATAATAGCAAGTTAGATATTAAAGCGGTTCTGCTACATGTTTCTGAATAACTCCATTATATAAATCAATTAACAAAATAACATAATTATAACCTAACCTTTTTTACTTTAAAACACCATTCTAATAAATTAATTATATTATTAATTTCAAGTAGTAAGTTTTCTGGCAATAGTTTTCTGCTCTAGATGTTAGTTAAGTTAAGTTGTTCTTGTCATTGTGTGTTCCATGTCATCCCCGTGGGGACCTATGAGTGTGAAACTTTATTATCACATACTAATAATATTATAAATGCAAAAGTTTGTGTGTAAGTATGTAAGTGTGTTTGTTCCCGTTCAACTCTGAAACGGCTGAACGGATTTGAATTAAATTTGGTATGGAGGTAGCTTACACCCAGGAATAACACATAGGCTACTTTTTATCCAAAAAAAATAATCAGTTTCTGTAGAATAGCGGGTGAAAACGCGGGGCACATTTTTATTCCTACATCGTTTGAAACCTCTGATAATGACATTTTTCTTCAACAATTCCATCAACCAAGTTTTATTTCTTTTACAACGCCCGTGAGCTGTAACTAACAATAAAACCGTGTAATAATTACGTTCCATAAGTTCAGGATTGCGTCGTGTTGTGTCGACAGTCATGCGATACGCTCGTTTGTACCTTTGTAGGGCGTCTTTTCTTAAATTCAATGTTCTATGAGAAATTATTAATGTTTTCTTAGTTTTTGGTGTTCTTTTTATGCCACAGGCGGCAAATAAGCAGACTAATGTACGGATACACCACTGGATTTTCGGTGAAGGAGAACATCGTGAGGAAACCTGCATATTTCTGGAGAAGAAATTCAATGGCGCATGTGAATACGCCAACCCGCACTGGGCCAGCTTGGTGGATATGGCCTAATCACCCTTTGAGGGTAGGCCGATATCTCAGCAATGGGATATTTAAAGGCTGATACAGTAAAAAGAGTCTAAAGTCGAGTCCTTAAGGTTTCGCCCTCATAGTGGGGAGATGCCATAGAACACACAAAGATACGGTCAACTAAGAGCCAGACCCAGTGCTACGAAAGCAAAAGTGCTACGAAATAAGCTAGCAGGGTCGTCACATAGATGGACCAAAAAAAATGAAACTAAAAAACAAACAGAACTAAATGTTGACTCGAAAATAGTAATAAACGCAAAATTTAAGTCCCAAATTAAATCAATATCTCTACCGAAGATTTCTATCAACTATCTTTCAGATTCAGACAAAGAGCGATCCCTGAAATGTCATTACGCACATTTTTATCCCAAATTAGCGACGAAAGCAATAATTATTCATTCGTATCGACCGACGGCTCCAACCACAGTTGACGACACGACACACGATACGATTAGCAAGAAGTACGAAAAGACTCGAATGACTCGTGAGTACGTACCACAAAGATAGCGGCAAAATTCGGATTCTCTGGTTAAGTTAGGTCGCTTGGGTTGGACCAGAAATGTAGCAATGCTATGATCTAGAAGGTGGACGTGCATTTTTGTAAGAATTATATATATATTATTTACAGAAAAGTCAATTAAATATAATATATTATGTAGGATAATCCGTCAAACTTCTCCTCAGTAGCTCTCGTAGCTTCGTAAAAAAAAAATAACAATATCATGTCAAAAACTAGATCTTGTCGACGTAGTTGCATATACTCGTCGGTCGCCTACGAAACCGCCACACAAAGACTACCTTTATTTCTACATGACCAGTTTTGTAAGAACTTGTTCTAATAAGTTTCATTTGTGATGCTGATCGTGGTAGTGATCACACGCTATCCCGTCGCCAAACGCGTCGTTCATTGTAAAGATTTGTGATCCTATTCAATCAAACCTTTGGAATGGAAACGCTCAGAGGCAGTCAGACATGAAACAGCCGGAAAGTTAACTTTTTGAAAGAAATTCTCGTGGAATTCGCGTTTTGTATTTTTCATTTATAATTTTCATTGTGTCGAAATCGAATGAATAAGATTTTTCAAACGTTTTGTAACTAAAAGCTGCGTTTTTGTGAAAATTTTGGCGTGATTTCTCAGGAATGTAATAGGTTGATTAAAATGTCAACAATGTTGTTGACATTTTAATTTGTAATATTTAAGTTGTAATAGGTAAGAACTGAGTTAATACCATTATTGTAGTGGTAGGAATGGTTACCGAGGCCTCCACTGAAAGTGCCACAACTTGACGAGTTATTCATTCGCTAGTAGTACTGTGTAAACTTTACTGTGTCCCGTATTAAAGGCCAATGTTTCCAGAACAAAACCTGAGCTAATATCTCAGCGTGACGACAGCAGTGCTTTGGCTTTGCTTTGGTGAGCATGGTTTTGATCTTCAAAATTCTTGATGGCACTGAACTGTTAAGGCCAACCGTAACGCTTGTAATCTGGCTAGCAAGTTATCTCGTTTCTCGGTATTACCTATTAACCAAAAAATCAGCTTCATTTAGTCTCGTGCACTATTCAAGACTTAATATTATTCTTTCTATCCCAATTTTCTCTGTGAACATAATTTAATTGATGGGATCATTTTGTGACGCATTAACTGCCCAATCTTCTACCGGACATCCAGGACCTCGAAAAAGTGACACCGTTTCATGGTTGATATACCAAACACTCGTACGAAACGGTTTGATTCCACTTTCTTTATTCGAACTGCTGAACAGTGGAATGCGCTGCCCGAGTGGGTTTTTCCTGATAATTATAATCTGGGTTTCTTCAAATCACGCGTGATTCGGCTTCTTCTAGGCAAGCGTACTCCATTGTAGGCTGAAGCTTCGTTTAACATCAGACGTGATGGCAGTCAAACGCAAGACTATAATAATATTTAAAAAAAAATTGCCTTGTAATTAATATTTTCTAGCGAAACTCATAACTCATAAATATTATTGTATACTTATTTCAGCCATTTGAAGTTGAGACATTGGGTCCGTGGTAGCCCAGAGCTCATTTCAGGTTAGAAAATCTATTGGAGCGCCCTGGTGATGAGTCGCTTGGTTGAAATGCTGGTTTTTATCTAGCGAAACGCATAAATTAGCATTGCCAATCAGCGTAGTATTGCCACCAGCATGCTGGATACGCTGCCCACTAATAGTGGGCCTGCACATTTGAATTTAGGGTTTTAATGGTATCCATTAAGAATAACGAAAATAATAACAATATATAATTATTAATTTGGTTTCCGCCAAGCAGTAGTGTGCAAACATTACTGTGTTCCGGATTGAAGGGCAAAGTTTTCATCGTAATTACTGGGTATAAAGAGATTTAACATCTTATATCTCATGGTATCGAGTGCAGTGGCACGGCACATCAGGTGAGCGACTTGTTCGTCTCGTTACTAAGGATAATAAAAAAAAAAACAAAAAAAAAAAATGGTCTATTTCCAATTTCCAACTGTTAGTTTTGTTTTGTCATAATAATAAGTAGTTTATGTAGTTTGTGTGTATTTGTTTAGTTAATAGAGAAATGAATGAATGAATGATGTTATTAACGACAAATGTCCGGTAAGTTTGACACATAAATTAAAAACTGACCGTATCAAAACCGTTCACAATATTTAATAATTTAAGCCCTAACCAAATAATTTTACCTTCTCCATTAGGTACAAACTTTTGTTCATTCTCATAATATTTAATTATATTGCTAGAATATTTATGGCACCGGAATCTTTAAATATAAAAGAATAATACTTTTTCTAGTAATCAACTCACAGATCATATCACTTATGATACAGACGAGAAATTTGGAGTAGATATTCCTCAAATAGTCTAAGTGGACAATCAAAACGGATTTTGCAAAATTACACCTCTGAAGGGGTAAAATTGATCCCCAAAGTTTTTTTAAAGTAAAAACTTTTTTCATATCACGCCAATGAATCTCGGTTTGTATAATAACTATAAAAAATAGGATCAAGATTTTTAAGAAATAAACCGCTATAAAGAGATAACCAGTGAGCTGTAGCCTAGGCGAGCGAAGCCGTGCAGGCAAGCTAGCTTATAATAAACTATTAAGATAACAAGAGTCTTTCAAAATACCTCTAGACAACGTAGTTGAACATAATTCTGTAAGTATTAGCAGGTTATGTACGTAAAATGTGTACAGAAATTATGCTAATGTCAACTCGCGAAATAAATATTGTAATATAAATACTTTCATAGAGTTTGTAATTAATATTATTTTGTGTTTAAATTTCTAGTTAATATTAACTTACATTTTAAATGGTCAATGACATTTGTTACGAAAATAATATTAACTAGTCGTTACTCGCGACTTCGTTCACGTGGACTTAACAAAGTATCCTATGTCCGTCTTTGTGATATACAGTAACTCCTCATTAAATTTTATCAAGATCCATTCAGCCGTGATAACGCGACAAACGTATAGACTATTCCTGGCAGAGAGACAAAGCTACTTCTTAAAGTCAAAGTCAAAGTTATTTATTGGTAAATATTCATCTACAAGTCAGAAATAATAACCTTTTGTATACAATAGTATGCAAATTAAGTAGAGGCTATTCATTGAATACAATGATCATTTAAATGCGTTATACAATGTTAATTACATTCCATTATAATAATTATTACGTCAGATCATGAACATGAAGTCTTATAGTTTGCTAAACGGCGTTGATCCATTTTTGTGGAGTTTTTGACGTTTTGTATGAACTAACAGATAGAAAGTAGAAAGTTCTGAATCGCGCAAGCGGTCTTTTTTCGTCGAGACGATCGTATTCATTTTTATATGTCAAAGCTTTATTGGTCCTGATACGACTGCGCCTATATTCCCTGAATTATAATATTATTTAGGATTTAATAGGCAATTTTGTAAAGCAAGCTTGTATGTCGACATTTAACCGACCTTTTTTTGTAGATGTCTACATGATTAATTTAAATATCTGGTCTAGGTCTGGGTGTTGTGAATATATCTTTAGGTATGTTCCATGGCTTCCCCGACACAGGGATTCCTAGTGGGAACCCATTGAGTATAAAGAATTATGAAAGCGTCTAAAAAAAATCAAAATTTCATCGGGTACCAAACTAGGCAGAGCCTGTGTCTTGGTCACCCTGAGGCCAGTCGCCAGAACCTGTTTTCGCTGGGGTTTGTACACACTAACAAATCTGGTTTGAACAACCCTATCATTACGCTGTGCAAAAGCAATATCAACAAATCTCAAAAAACAACAATCATCTGGTCTGGGTTCTGCGGATATATCTTTGTGTATGCTCTGTGGCTTCCACGCCACCGGGATTCCTAGTGGGGAGTCTGTGAGTATGCAGAGTTAATTGGATTATTAATTTCATAGCTGCACACGACTTGGCAAGGAAATCTTTTTTACCTGCAATGTATGAATTTATCGTGCCCTTTACAAATAACCTTTCTACATGAAAAAACAAATCGCAGAAGCCATCATCAATCATGTCTTGAATTTGTTTCAGTTAAATTAAATATCGAAGTCTGAATGAATGTGTTATTATATTCTACTAGTTGTTACTCGCGACTTCGTTTGCGTGGACGTAAAAGAAGTATCCTATGTCCGGCTTTGTGACATATAGTAACTCCTTATCAAATTTTATCAAGATCGTTTCAGCCGTTTAGCCGTGATAACGCGACAAACATCCATACAGTGAGACAAAGTTACTTCCTTTAGTTCGCTAGATGGCTTTGATCCATTTCTTGACGTTTTGTATGGACTGACAGTGTTGTAACGTAGGGAGTTCTGAATCGCGCAAGTGAAGTTTTTTCCTCGAGACGAACGTATTCATTTTTATAACTAGAAGCTTTATTGGTCCTGATACGACTGCGGCTATATTTCTCTGAATTATAATATTAGTTGGGATTAGGATTATAACACATTGGCGAAAAAAAACCATTCGAGTCAAAAAAAAAAAACAATTTTGAAAAACAAAAACATGTTTCTGTTTTGTGTTATTTTTCAAAAATCGTATTTTTCGAGTACCAATATAAATATTGGTTGCATTGGTTGCGAATCTTAGGTAGGCATAGAGATCGCTGGGACGACGATATTGTAAAAATGGCGGGTCAAACCTGGACTTACAAGAATTAAGGGTGAAAGTTATGAGCACGATGATGATGTATGTGTGATTTATGAATAGTAGTGGAATATAAATCACTAAGTGTCCATGGATCGTGAAACGGAATAGCTAGCGTAGTCGTGGTAGGTAGACATCGTGGTAAATAGTTAGCATCTAGCCTTTGCCTAAATCTGATTAAAACTTTCATCATCATCATAACCAGCCAGAAGTATTCCACTGCTGAACAAAGGCCTCCCCTTAGGAAAGCTTGAACTACTTTAATAATTTTTCCAATGTTCCAATTTTGGTCGAGCGCAGAGTTTCGAGTCCACAGTCCACTTTACCATATTCGTCATGAGAGACAAAAGACAAAACTGCTGATTTAGATTCCAACTGTCTCAATATCAGTTCTAAACGGAATAATTGAATTTACAGTTAGTAGTTCGACACGGCTTCGCCTGCGCTTGGCGAGCCTCCAGGTGCTAAAACTTTATAATTGAAAGTCCGCCTCGATCCGACTATAACTTCTAAGTAATATATAACATAACATAAATGCATAGGTTACTTAAAATTAATAGGTACATAAGTTATTTCAAAATTAATCAAGAAAATATTACGAAAAACGTTTTTACATAATAATTACGTAATTTTTTTTCTATTCTGAATGTAACAATAACTGTTTTAAAAAAATGCAGAAAAATTGATCAACGCCATCTAGCGAACTATCGGAAGTGACTTTGTCTCTTTGTCTGGTTGTTTGTCGCGTAATCACGGCTAAACGGCTGAAGGGATCTTGATGTAATTTGATAAAGAGTAACCACAAAGTACATACCGTACATCACAAAGACATAGGATAATTTTTTTATGTCCACGCAAACGAAGTCGCGGGTAACAACTAATAGAGTTATATTATGTAATGATGCTATATAGCTGAAAATAACAGCTGAAGCGCACACTGACAGTGAGATATACAAATACCAAATGTATGTGAGCTAAAATGCCTTATTGACTGACTAACAACCGCATTTGTGAACTAAAAGTTGACTTATAATACTGTTTTCAATACAAAACCATCTTGCCCTAACAGGTGCTTCCAATATTTAGGGGTTTGTTTATAATAAATGCTTCAAAATTGACATGTTTAACAAATACTCTTGTTTACGCATGTATTTCTCGCGTTGAAATCCGAAATCACCTGGGTTAAGGGCTATCTCGTTGGCACTTTATTTTGGCGGAGAAGTAGGGAAAAACTTTTTTGAGCACTTTTCCTGCTACGCCAAAGAAAAATAGATGAATATAGTTATAAAACATTTGCAATAAATATTCTAAAGGTATTAAATGTGTACATTAAAAAATGTTGTAAAATTGCAAACGAGATAGCGACAATCAAGGAATCCAGCCCATAAGGCAATTATAATTGTCAGTAAGAGTAGAGTATACCGCCGTCTTGTTCACACAAAAAGCGTAGTCTGATACCCACTCGTAAATGCTATCCGATTTCGACGATTTTTAATATGTCTTTAATACATCTTGAAAAACTATGATAGTATGTCTGTTTTTTTTTTTTAATTTCGCAGTGTCTTCGTTGTTGTAGGCACTTAAAGTGACTTTTTTGCGTCGAAAATAGGATGAATAAAATTAGTTGTTATTAGAATACCATTTCATCAAAAAGTTAGGAAAGGTCACTAACTCTTTTTATCGCACGCACGAGAAACAGAGCGACAGCTATACAATTTCAAATTTTGTATGCGCCAAAACTTCGCGGCAGGACTAACCTCTTAAAACTTGTTCTTACTTAGTACCTTGTATTCATTGTTTTATAAATATTAAATTGTTAATGTTTTATGTAATATCTATAACACTGCTTCTAGAATAAGGTTTATTCTTGTAAATAAAAATACGTTTTTTTATTATCGACAGACTAGGCTTTTGACCACAGCACATCCGATGTTAACTGACGAAGTGGTTGAAGATAATAAGCACACCTAGCCTGGAATAGGAACTGACTCTCAACTGAGGCTACCGGGACAGGCCAAATCCCACTTCATTAAGGCCATTACCCACCGCACTGAGATTTTATTTGTCCTTTCAAGGGCAGTGTACACACGCGATTTGTACCACGCTATTAATAAGTTAATAGGCATTCGAAGAATTTCGACACAGATAAGGACGACAGATGTCGAAAAGGAAAGTAGGCAATTTTGTTTTTTAGGTTATGTGGCCAAGCCCAATGTCAAGACACAAATATTCGTTTATAGCTATTGATATATTACCTTGGGCTTATTACTAGAGACAGCAACAACCAACGGCATCAATCGAAATATAATATAACTAGTTTGACCGCACGATTTCGCTCACAGTCATCGCGTTAGGGTTTTTTGTTTTTTGTTTTTTTAAATCTTATTATTTATACAGGATTTGAATTGAATGACACCCTTATAGCTAAACAATAATAATATAAACTTAGGTTCATTGATTTCTCTCTTTGAGAGCGGGGTTGATTGTCGAAAAATCCTGTGACATATCTTTTTGATTATTTTTTAAGGTTAGTATACAAAACGAATTTAATTGGCTTCGACTGAAAAAATATTTATTTCCATGCAATTTTAGGATACAATTTTTTTCCCTTCTGTGGTTGAGCTGTTCTATAATCTAAAACAGACAGCGCTTAAAAAATTGTGTCTCTATTTATTTATTTATTGAGATACGCCACCAGTGAACATATTTTACATTCTTGTAATATATTTCTACGTGAGCAGGTATATGGTACTGATATTATGGTCACTCTTTATAGGCATATACAACATTCGCCATAAATAGTGATTAGACCGGGAAATAAAATAATGTAAACTATAATATAAGCGGAATGAATAATAATAATGTCTCTTATGAATATGTGAGAAAAAGATGGCAACATTTTAAAGATGTCAAATTTAGTTCAGTAAGGAAAACGATACAACATAAATGATGCTACTGGCGCAGGTCAGCTTCTGCTGGTCAGTTTTTGGATAATGGAAGAAGAGAAAGCATAGGTATACGACACGCATAGCACAGAAAAGCAAGCCGATTAAAAAAAAACACAATATTTAGTAAACACTGTTTTAGACTTCCGTGGTGGTTTACTACATTAGTGAAGAATAATGAGAGACACAAATCTGTTATCGCTGAACATCTGCTGGACGCAGGCCCAGCCAGAATTGTGCCAACTCTACAAAAATAAGAATCGTGGTAAATATCCCGTGAGAACTAATAGTAATATAATATTTAGTAAGCCTAGAAGTTACGAATTGAACACACAAAATACAAAATTCTTCAATCTTGTAAAAGCTTGAAAACGAAACAAAATCCTCCTTCTGTTCAAATAATCTATGACCAGACGCACGCACCGTTCACAAATCAGTTGTTGCTGTATCGACACAAAGAAATTCTTTCTTGTTTATTTATTCAGCATTCTTGGCTTGAATCAGCCGAGTTTATGTTAGGGGACACCTTCGACGCGCTTCTGGTTTTATTTTTATTCTTTGACTGCAGTAAATAGTGTAACCATATTGGCTAAATGACCATAGAAGTACGAAGCCTGGCCCACGGCTCGGATATAAAAAAAGGTAACTGTCAATCGGTAGGCGCGGAAAAAGAGGTTTCAGGAATTAACTAAAAAAAAATGAGACCTTTGGAGTTTTAATGCGATTGTTAGACACTTAAAAACTAAAGTAACTGTAGAGGTTAATACAATAAACGTGACATTGTGAAGTTAATGTTTGTCTTTGAAGACCCCGACCACTTCGTCCGAGAAATAAGTTTTATAGATGAGGGTAAGGAATGAACGCGCCTTCTAGTTTTATTATGGAAACTAAGCCAGCGAGACATCTTTTCTAAGATTGGTAACAATAGGTACTAAAGACATATTGTCTGGTGTTTTATTTTATTCTTTCGATAAGGACCAAAAGTAAGCTATTTCGTATAAACCCTCGTGTCAGACATTAATTTATTTATTTATTTATCAATTCTTTTCCATTGGGTGGGCATTGCAGGTTACCCCAACCCTACCATCGCCTACCCATGGACCATATTCTAAGCTTCAAACTAACTTAAAACAATAATACAACAAATAAAGAATAATTTATAGAAAAACTTCAGTTTTTCTTGTGTCATGAATGGAAGATGATATGATGATGTCTTTTCAAAAAAAAACTTACTTATTTTAGATAAAAATATTGATTGAAAAGACAACAATAATAAAAACAAAAAAAAAACAAAAATATACAAAAAGTAACATAGTTTCATCACTGGGATCATTTAGGCCGCCTAACGCTCTAACATCATCATCATCCGCCAGAAGATGTCCACTGCTGAAAAAAGGTTTTGTTTATATGTGAGTATGTAAGAATGTATGTTAGTGTGTAGCATACATGGCTTGACCGATATTGACAAGTGAGGTGTCGCTGGATTTGTCTTTATACCTGGAGTGTAAATAATTATGAAGAATTTCAATAATAATACTTATCAATCTATCCCTAGAATCTCGAATAAGTAATAGAACTTAGAAAATATAAAAGTATGTACTAGTTTATTTTTATGTTACATCGTGGAAGGTCTTTGGTGTGGGATGCCACATGCGTCGAGCTAGCAGCATCCCACGTTTCATCTACCCCCAGGGCGGCAGGAGCGGCGGCAGCAACAGCGGAAGCCCACAAAAGGCGGAAATATAAATCCCTTGGCGATGGGTACTTATTTGTGCCTTTTGGTGTAGAAACATTGGGTCCTTGGATCCATTTACACTTTTGGATGAAATGGTTTCTAGAATGTAGCAAACGCTACATTCTTCGGTCTATTTTTCAAAAAACAGAAACTCATGGAAAAGCCCAACTCATTATATCAATGGAACAACCAGTAGACTATAACTAAATCAATTTTTAACTGCCAATTATTTCGGTTACGAATCCAAAAGTACTGGAAAGAAATGTTACCAACTTTCTAAGAATGACAGCCATCATGCCGGAGCAAAATAACACAGACAAGATAGTGTTGCTATAATCAGCGAAAAGCAAAAACTAACGATTGCCGCTAGACAAAAACTCGAAGACTCGAGAACTTTAATTACTTTGATACTCGGACTTTTACTTCGTACGAGACGATTTTGTTTTTCTTTTTTTAACTTGCTAACAACACTGTTTAGTCGTTCATCATTTTTTTCTTCGTCTCTTAAGGTGCAACGTTTCGCTCAGCGCGCGAAATTCAAATTTTCTTGCGTTTTTTGTCAATTACAGCTTAATTACTCATCGTAGGTTCATGAAAACTAATTTTAATATAATAAAAAGATTGTTTCAAGAAATTACACCAACCGAAAATTAAGTTGAAAGCATGAAGTATCAGTAGTCAGTACATTTGTCACCAAACCAAAAACCATGATGAAAATCAGCTTATTGAGATTTGTAGCTAAACCAATGTTGTCTAGGTGTAATTACAACTTAACAACTTATTTATTGGCGCGAGATTGGTTTCAATAAATCCACGATAACTAATTAAGCTGTAATTGACAAAAAATTGTCAAAATTTGAATTTCGCGCGATGAACGAAACGTTGCACCTTACCCGCTTGGCCTTACCCCCTAACCTTTACAAACTTTTAAAAAACTTCGCCTGCGCGATTCAGAACTCCCTATATTACAACTGTCAGTCCATACAAAACGACAAGAAATGCACAAAAATGGATCAACGCCATCTATCGAACTCTAGGAAGTAACTTTGTGTCTCTATCTGTATGTTTGTCGCGTTAGCTGAAAGGATATTGATAAAATTTGATACGTACTATACTTATATCACAGACGGACATTTATACTTTTGTATGTCCATGCGAACGAAGTCGCGGGTAACTACTAAAATTTTAAAAAACATACATGGTATTTTCTATTTATTAAGTATTTAATTTTCTATTTTGACGCTTATGCCTTATATTGTAACCTTAGTACTAAGTACTAAAATACCAATTTAAGCTCAATTTACATCGATGCTACAATATTGAAGCCCTAAACTTCATTAAAATTTGCCTTTTGATCTACACACACACACGCACAGAATAAAAGAAGGCAAATAGACCACTCCAAATGTACAGCGAAAGGTAACCACCATTCGTAATGAAATAAGTCGACTTGTAGTTCTCGAGAGTGCCAAACGTGTTTTTGTGTGGGTAAGACTCGTATCCGCCACAAGTTTGCTAGTAATTCAACTGCCAAGCAGTAGTCTGCAAATATTACTGTGTTCCGGATTGGAGGACAATAACATGTATCTAGCGAAACTTGGTGATGAGCGCGGTGCATTGCTGCTCATGGTTTTGAACTGTTCTGTTGATGTTCAAAATTCTGGGTACCACTGAACTGTTATCGGCAAGCGTGACTTGTGGTGCTGGCACGCTCATTTTTGCATTTTCCAATTTACCTTTCTGTATTAGTTATTTTATGTAGGTAAATCCCCCTAACAGTAACAGTAACAGCGTTACATAGTCATTCATTACCGTGCACACATCGATACGCTATACTCACACACGTGCGTTTATACAGCAATTAATATCAGGGCTACCACGCGCGTGGTTGCGGCTAGGGTTGCTGATAACTAGGGGTGTCACCTTGGAGCAATGGGAAGGAAGACATCTCGTTTAGATTAGGTAAGTGTAGGAAGCAGTGTGGTAGCCCCGTTATGTACCTATTAAGCAGATTAATTATATGTTACGTTTGTAAGGTGAGTGAATTTAGTAGTTTCCTGGAAGAATCTAATCGGTATAATAATTCCGGTAGGTGGCGCTGTTTGAAAGGCAATCGAACTTTATCATAGCATAAAAACCCTTTGAAATAGCCAAGTCAAGTAATGGGACGTAGTATGGAGGACCCGGACATAATTCATAACAAATATTAAATTGTGATTGGTATAATTTGCTGACGTAGAATCAATATTAAATTAAATTAAACAGTCTGGAGGTACGGAACAGAAAAAGCATTTATGATTGAGCCATAATACATTATCGTCGCCGACGACTCACTGCCGCGCTTACGATCATCATCTGAAATAGACACTAACATAGCGCAAATAGAGACGATATTGTAAAGTTTGAGTCTATTCCGGATACATATTTAATTAATTATTGTATATTAATATGAAAGACTGGTTCTACAATTCTGTACCAAAAACAAAAACTGTTATTAATTACTTCTGGGTCAAACGCTAACTTGACTGGGCCAAATATTAGAGTAATCCGCTTGACTTACAAGGTTTGGTTTTTTCAAGGCTTATTATAATCAAATTTCAAATTATTGACGATATAAAATCACTAAGTATGAATTAACAAAAAGTTAATTATTATTGTCTTATAGAATGTATATTTTTATTTTGTTTTATATGTATTTATATATTTAAATTTGCCAGAAGAGGTCAATCGAAACAAAAATAACAGGAAATATTTTATTTTCGGTCTCGTCCGTCGTTTTTTTTTTTTTTTTCGTTAATGTTTACCATAGGTTTTTTTTTTTCAATTTGTCTGATGTTGTGACAGACCTACGGTAACGCGGGTGCCGGCCCGAACGCCTCAGGCCTGGAAGGTTACTGTTAGTTATAGACAGATACAAGATATTATACTAGTAGTTTTTTTATTTTATTTATTACAATATTGCTCCACGGACTCCGGGGTCTGTGCCTTTTATCAAATTTTACAATTATTTTTAGAAGTGAATATAAAAACTAAAGACAAAAGGAATATACCAACGAATCTTTATACTATTAGAGAGCTAAGTGCTAATATATTAGTAGTGGCGTGCTAATATGCGTTTTGCATGGACTGACAGTTATAATGTAGGGAGTTCTGAATCGCGCAAGCGGAATTTTTTCTTCGAGGCGAACGTATTAATTTACGAAGCTTTATTTTATTTATTGGAATAATTATAATATTAGTTACGATAGCTAGGATATTCATCCCATCAAAGTAATTCGCGTTAACCCCGTATTTTGTAGGTACGTCTAAGGCAAATCGTAACCATTTTCGACTTTAAATGACAAAGGCAATTGTTACGAACGACCTACTGAACGACTCAATCTTATAGTTCAGGAGCTTGTGGATAATTTTGATTCCAAACAAACGCAGGTGCGTAAAATTCCTGAAACTTTGTTTTCGGTCAGAAATATTTAACTAATTCCGAACGCTGTGAAACGTCGAACGTCTAGCTACGCCCTGCGGTTTTGCCAGCGTGTACAATCCTAATGAAACTGTAGTTTTTCCGCAATTAAAATAGTGTATTACATGGGTACACTTTAAAGTGTACCCATGTAATTAAACACGTCGATCCATTGCGTATCGTATCGTATCGTAGGAACCAAAACCATATTTCAATATGTTCTATGTAATATTAAGTTTATTATCTATTATGTGTACCAAAAATACCACGTCGTACAGTATGTTGACCAAACATGACGGAGCCATAAGAGTTCCTTAGTTTGCTACGGAATCCTAAAAAACCCTAGAATATATTATATACTTTTTCCATCTTTTCAATCCGAATTGAATTTAGGAAATATAGAAAGCTTTTTCTATTCATTACACCTGTAATCCGGAAAGCGGGAACGTTTTTTTTAACCCTATCACTGCAACGCAAATTGAAAACCGGTCCAAGCAAATTGTTTTATACAAGTCACGATCAGATTACAGTTGTGGACTGTAGGGTTACTCTACTGTGTGGTTAGCTTTGTATTGCTTGCAGGATACTAAACTTATGATATAAACATTGCAACGCACAAAATTTAATAGTTAAAAAAATTACATGCACAAATTGTGAAACGTACTTCATTTTGCGTAATTAAATGATATTTTAGCTATCTTGCACTTCAGTGCAGTGTTCTCTGAACACTGACATCGTCATTATCATCGTCACCATAATCCAGAAGATCTACTGTTGAACAAAGGCCTCTCCGTAAGAATAAGGATGCCATAATCGAAACGCTTAGATTCCCCTGAGACAGTACATGTTAAATTTCAGTAGTTTCACAGATTTACATACAAAAATGGAGTCCTTCATCCGAAACTAAAATTTGCACACCGCTGCTTGATGGTTGAATAACTGGCAGAGGTGTGGTAATTCCCCAGACTGAGTGCAAAAGAGACATATGAAATACTTTATATCATAAAATCCTTTACCATAGTGAATTCTGGTCACCGTACTCGGCAAGTTTACACCAGGATTACTTACCGAGCGGCGTGCGAGCATTGAAAAGTATTTGCCGCGCGGTTCCCAATATCACAATACTGTTTTGTGGATCAACTGCTGTTTTTCCGTTTTTGTGGTTGGTTTCTTATTCCATTAGAAACCAATCACAAACTAAACTTTGACAAATAAAACACTACACATAAACTGGAAAACAAACTAAACATTAACTGAAAGCTTACTAACAAACTAAAAATTAACTAATAACATATAAAAACAAAAATTTTGAAAACTAGTTACACAGACTGTCGCTTCATTCTACTATTCTTATATTTTTGTGGTAAGAAGTAAACAATACTAACTGCTACACGTGACTTCGTTCGCGTGGACTTACAAAAAAATAGCCGATGTCCGTCTCCGACAGTTAAGCTATATCTATGCAAACATTCTTTGCTTTGCTTGATCTGTTCCGCATAGGCGCGATAACGCGACAAACACCCAGACAGAGAGACAGAGAGACATAGACAGATAGACAGTAAACAGATAGAAAGAGATTTATATTTGAATTTATAATATTAGGATGTCAATTTTCATAATGTATAATTATGTACTTGCTGAATTTCATCACAATTGCTCATTTCTCCATTTGGCCAGAAAAGGTAGGTCCAGAGAAGTGTAAACAATAGATAAACAAACAAATATTTCAATTATTATTCAATTATTAGTAATTATTTTGAGAAATAGCAGCAGGGGTCCGTTGCTGAATCTTAAACAATGACGTTGTCAAAGGAACTTTTTTTTTAATTTCTTACTTACGGATGGTATGTGTTTGTTTACCCATATAATTGACAGACCTAAGCGAAAGCCTCAGAGCCCACCCGAAAAAGTCCCGGTAGTATGTAGTATGTACGTATATTTTGTCCGACGATAACTTATGTACAATTGATCAGATCTTCATCCAATTTTGATAGTAAGTAGGTACTTTATTGAAATTATATTTATCTTTTGAATACAAGCGAAATCGGTCCGGGGGTGAAGTTACGGGTTTCGATATGTATAAATTGAACAATTAGACCGAAGAAAATCTGTCCAAATTACCCACAATCGGCCAGTCTCGCTTTTCAATACAATATACAATACAATATACCTTTACTATACATAAAAAAGAAAAACTTAAAAAAATAACAATTATATTTTAAAAACGGTAATATAATGGGCGGCCTTATCGCCTAAAGCAATTTCTTCCAGACAACCTTTGGATGGACAGAATTATGACTTATAAACTACGGTCGGTGGTGTAGAAACAAAAATAATAATAATATGAAAATACAATAAGTGTAATATGAAGGTCCAAAGAAGACCGCTGTCTCCTGCACTACAGTCGCAGTGCCAAGTGCTGCACTTGTCGGAACGAGCTCTCTGCTGGATGGGACATATCTCGCTGTAAAGTGAGCCTATAGACTAAATAGTAAATTCCAATAAATATCTCACGCAAACGCATCACATGATCACACGGGGTGAAAAATACAACCAGTTTCATTGCAATGTAAGTGAGGTCTGATGTATTTCAGTTTCCTGTTTGCCCAGTTGTGCAGTGTTCCTACTGGTAGTGCCACAGACAAATATTTTATTTTTAATTTTTTACAAGCTTTGTTACTCGCGACTTCATTTGCATGGACCAAAAGGAAAGTAGCGTATGTCCGTGTCCGACCCTTAAACTATATCTATGAAATTCAGGTCGGTTTAGCCGTTCAGCCGTGAAACGCGACATACATAGAGACAGAGATACAGGGTTAATTTCGCATTTATAATATTAGTTAGGATGCAAATGAATGACAAGTAAAGCAAATCACATGCCTGATGGCAAGTAGGTATTACGCTTTATGTAGGTTGCTGTGGTTGCCCAGTCGTTTAGATTATTCCTACTGGTAGTTATCCTGTTTTTTTTTTCATTTATAATCCGGAACAGAGTTATATTTGCACACTACTGCTTGGTAGCTTAAAACTGACAAAACTATGGTAGTTCCCCTGGCGGCATCTGCAGGAGTCCTAAGAGTACAAAAAAATATATATAAAATGTATTTTGTAAATTTGACTTTATAATAACTTTAATAACTAAATTTTGATGTGAGTTTGGTAATTTTTGTGTATAGTATTATATTAGTTGACTTTATTTTGTGTGTTGTCTATGGATTATTTTATCTGCAAAAAAATTGAATTGATATTTAGATCACAAGCAAAAAATACTTCAAAAGTACTACAGTTCTACTCTATCCTAAAGAGAACAGAATATTACATCGCTCGTAATTGCTATCCTGCCATCTTTTCACTCAAATCTGAACTCTTCCTTTTTCACCATAAACCGTTTCTCAAAGCTCCACCATAACCGCCATATGGGGACAGCATGGTGGTCGACTTGTAAATCATAACCCGCTTTCTAAGAAACGCCGACGCGATAAAAATTATATTGCGCATGAGTCGTTGGAGTTCATGGGTTGGTGGAGCGAGTGAGAGCTGCAAGCGTTGTTTATGGAAACAAGTGGGGAAAAGCGTAATGGTGATCCCAGTGGTAGTTTTGGTAGTGGTAGAACTTTTTTGCAGAGTCTGCCTGGGAAGTACCACACCTTTGCCAGTTATTCAACCGCCAAGCCGTAGTGAGCTAGCATTGTTGAGTTCCGGTTTCAAGGGCAATGTTTCCAGCGAAATCAGTCACAAAGAGATTTTACCATTTAATTTCTCAGGGTGATGAGCGCAGTGTATTGCCGCGCATGGTTTTGAACTGTTAAAGTTCAAAATTCTGGGCGGCACTTAACTGTCATGGACAAGCGTGGCGTTTAACATCAGGTGAGCGACTAGCTCGTATCTTCACTCAGAATCATAAAAAATAAAAACTGATCACCCCATGTAAGCAAAAAATGCTTTAAGTATTTATATGCGTAGTTACATAATTATCATGCGCCGTCTTTTGCGTCGTGGTAAACCAGCATTAAAAAGCATTAGGTGACCGTGTGTGCAAAATGTCCCAGATATTTATTTATTTATTTATTTTATTAAATTTTATCGTTCCGTACTCAAAGGGTAAAAACTCCTTAATGCCGTCATTCTGCTGTATGTCTGTCGGTCAGTTCATCCTTGTATCACGACATTCTTGTTACAGACTTTAAATTCAGACGCAAAATACGCGGCTACAAATTGTAGTTTGCCACTCCGGACATAAATGGAAATCCAACGACATACCACTCATCAAAATCGGTCAAGCCGTTTAGGCCACAGGAGGTACCTAATATTGACTACCTTGTGGCTCAGTAGGAGGATTTCGCCTTCTGAGCTGTAGGTTGTGGGTTCGATTCCCACCCAGGACAAACATTTGTGAATGAACATGGATGTTTGTTCTTTGTCTAGGTGTTTCTATGTTCTATATGTATGTATTTACAAAAAAAAAGTACTTATTTGTATTCTATCAGTCAGGTTCCGTAGTACAAACTTGTTTAGTTTGAGGCTAGATGGAGCTGTGTGAAAAAAAATAGAAACACACAAACATAAATACATACTACCATATACCTCAAAAACATTTACCCTACTTCTTGGTCTTGGTCGGTTAAAATGCATTTTTGCTGATTTAATTTCAGTTCACTTATAAAAACTATGATTACCTTTTTTCACATACCTTTTTTCATGCATCTCCAAATAATTTTTAAAACTCGCCTGCAGACGGGCTCTACCCACTATAAATATAAAAGGCGACGTCCTTTCCCACAATGTTTAGATTCGGTGGAGCCATGGCGGAGCCATTGAAAATATTATTATGACATTTTAATGTAATGGAGACACACTGTGGATTTATTTTATTGAGAGTTGCCTGTTAGCCTTTTTAAGCTACTAGACGAACAATACGCTCGTCGCGACGTTGCAGAGAAGACGCTACAGATTGGTTATTTTAGACACAGTTTGAAAATGAACGTCCGCAAATTTACGTCTGAATCAATCAACAGTATGTATAATGGCCGAGAGAATAATCAGCTTGGCGATGTGAAAACTTGTGGTCTTTTCCCTGGAGAACTGTGTAAAAGAGTCTTCAAAACGCTGGCCTCATGAGGTATTACCCTGGTTTGTTTTTTCTTAGAGTACGAGCACAAACAAAAAATATTTATTCAGTAGCTACAAACCACTTCGAGGGGCTACATAATGATAAGCTAGAAGAACTTCACGGTTTCACTCGTGTGAATAATTATATTTCTGTGACAATAATTCCGGAGTAAAAATATGCAATAAGATCTGTAGTATATCGCGATCTATAAAAAATCTCTAGTAATATTCGCTACAGCATCGAGTAACTCAAAGTAAACTATAGTTTCAGTTTACGTTCGGTATTTCAGCGATTTTGCCGCCGAATAACGGTTTGTTATATACATTCACGTTTATAGATAAACTTTCGTAAAGTAGCACCAGATTCAATCAACTGGTAAGCTATACCAGCTATTCAATCTCCACCTGACCTTCTAATTTAAATTAAAAGATATCTTAAAAAAGATCTTCCATTTATTATTAAAAACCATTAGAATGATTTACGAGTGTGTAAGGATTATTCATATAAAAGAAAAACCCTGACCTTCGTCGCAAGCATTACACATTCGCCCGTTCCAAACACTCAGATGAGACATCAAAGAGGCGTGCTGGCGCAATCTCACCGCTACCAGCTCAAATTATGATTATTTCTTTTACTTTCTCGTTTACATAATTTATTTAATAAATTTACATGTTTACGACTGTTTTTGTGTTGGGGGTGATTTCATGGTTTTTTTTTTTGTCATTGTTCCTTCACACATTTTTGTGTCATATTTTATTCTAACCAATATTATAAATTTGAAAATAACTCTGTCTCTTTGTCTGGGTGTTGGTCGCTTTATCACGGCTAAGCAGCTGAACGGATCGAGCTGAATTTTTGCATGAGACGGACATAGACTACATTTTTGTTTGTAGGTCCAGGCGAACGAAGTCGCGGGTAGCAGCTAGTTTCATATAATTTCCGAAAAATATCTACTTATCACACTAACAGCGACGCCGATGCAAGTGACGGGTCAGGAATACAATAATTATAATTATTCATCAATACGACAGCAGGTAACAAAAATAATCAGATGCAGTAAAAAATAGAATAAACATAATATAATGACAATAACAGAAAAATAGAAACTCTTGATTGTGCACACCAGACAAATAATCACAAACAGGACAACCTTATACATATATTATAGTTTGCTAGAAATACATGAGGCTAATTTACCAAAAAAATAAGATTATGCATCAGTGCAGTCTACGAAATAAGGAAAAGCTGTACAAGCCACGGACTAGGTTAGTTAAAGTTGAGAAACAGGGCCGTCACGCCAAAATATTAATGTACAATAAATTACCTAATTCTATAACCGAACGAAATCATAGCAAATTTAAAGACAGTAGTTCGGTTATAAATTCATTTAAAATAATCCGTTCTACAAATTAAGTGAATATTATGGCAATGAAATTCTCGGAATCCTTATTTTTATGTAATCAAATAAACACTTGATTCACACCGTGGCTCGAATACCCAGTATACTAGAAAAGCCGTAGGCGATTCATACCGCGGTGCGAAAGAGCCAATTAATTTAGAGTACTTGGGCGATTTGCACCGGTGGTCCGAGCTACATGAGGTATGAGCTGCCGCATTACCAGTAATTAACAAATGGAGTAAAGCATAATAAATACCTACCTATCCTAGTATTATTAATTTGTTTAAATTATTGGTGAGTTTGCCTAATTTAACTCTAAATATAGTTTAATTTGTAAAAGTAACTTGTCATAGTCATAGTCATTAAATTCGTAAACCCAATTTACATGTCGCACTTAATAAATAAAATCATAATTATCGCATACTAAATGTATATAAATTATAGCAAAAGTTAAATCAATTAAATGCCTGTTTAATGTTATTTATGGCCAATAAATATTTCAGATTTCTGATATAAGATAGTGCCAGAAGTGGCGGCCTTGCCGCTAAAAGCGACCTACAAGCGAATATATGTGACATACAGACAATCGGACGGATAAACCGAAATGAGGATTCTGTTTTCCTACGGGACCCTAAAATAATACAATCGATACCCTTTATTATAACACTATTATTAGTGCGCTGGTACACAATCAAAATTTAGAATCTTTTATCAAATGCGGTACTTTCTGTTATGGAACATTAAGGGGCGTCCGCAACCTATACCATGGTATCACACTAATATTATAAATGCGATAGTTTGTGTGTACGGCTAAACGGATTTAAATGAAATTTTGTACGGAGGTAACTTACACCCTGGTTTAACACATATGATACTTTTTATCCCAGAAAAATATTCGGTTTCTGTAGAATAGTGGAAAAACCGCGGGGCGCAGCTAGTCTTCAATAAAAAGCGAACACTAATAAGTCCGATTACTGGGTATATACGTATACAGGATGGTCTTAAATGATTATTAAATCAAATAGTATTTCACTTTAGTTTATATACTAACACTGCAGTGTCTGTGATCGGGTCTTTAAAACTATGTTTGGCAACTTATAAGTCTGCGATCAAACTCTACCGCACCTAAGTTTGACTAAGTTCTAAGTTTAAGCAGCAGCCTCATCAGCAGGGCTAGCATGCGCACCACGACAATTTTTTTTTTTTTTTTACAAGAACAGGGCACGACTACGATTATGTATAAGTTTGTCTTCTTCTTCATGACATGAAGAGAAGATTTTGTCGCATTGCGCATGCTAACCTTGCAGGGCTCATATATAGAAGACAGTGATTAAAGGTCGCTGTCATAGAAATACATGAGAAGTACTATCACACTATTATTATAAATGCGAAAGTTTGTGTGTAAGTATGTAAGTGTGTTTGTTCCCGTGCAACTCTGTAACGACTGAACGGATTTTAATGAAATTTGGTATGGAGCTAGCTTATACCCTTCATTAACACATAGGCTACTTTTTATCCCGGACAATATTCGGTTTCTGTAGTATAGCGGGTGCAACCGCGGGGCGCAGCTAGTACATTCTATTATAATAATAATAATTTTAATTACATGTAAATACTTGTTTTAAATAAACCTATAGGTAATATTCACTCTCAGATGCAGACGAATGTGCACTTTAAGAAATGTGTTCACATAATAAGTTATAGCACTTAAAAAACACATGGTGCTAAATATTATTAAGAATTATAATATTATACCCGCGTTTCATGTGATTTTTCTGCATTCATTGAACTTTTTTATGTTCAGCAGTGGACGTCTTCTGGCTGATAATGTTATGTAATGTAATAAAATTAATCATCAAATCTAAAAAATAAAATATTTCAGATTTTGTGACGAGATATTTTCTATGTTTTGAACATAAATTGTTTACTTTGAACGTACCTCAAAACCTAAAATTTAAACAAAAATAAAATGTACAAAAACAGAACATACGAAAATAAAAATCTTTTCACATTTTCAAACTATCAAATACGATTTTTATAAAATGAAGAACCTACAGATTCTTACAAAGTCGCCATTGAAAAATATCCTTGGCACCCTGTATCCAGTATAAGGTCGGCGCACATGGCTCGCGAGTTATAGCCGCGCGGTGTGCGCGGGGACTTAGCTTCACTGCTTCACTACTTTATTGCGGCGCGTTAAATTTTATAGCCGTGCATAATCTCGAGTGCTGGGGAAAGATTAGAATGGTCATGCTAGTTACATTGTTGAACGATGATCTTGCCTTATCTAATCGGCCTGTGATCATCGCCCGGGCCTCGCCACAGATTATATATTATAGTATCTTTTCCCGACAAAACTCACAAAAATTGGAGGAAACCGCGGGTTGCGGGACTCTGACAGGGACCCTATTCGGAGAAATGACATTTCATCTCGGACACTGTCTCTCTAATTTAGAATTTAATGGGAGTGAGAGTGACCGAGATAAAATGTCATTTCTCCGAATAGGGTCCCAGAGCGTACTCGTTGGCAATGCCTACTCGCGCCTAGCAATGAACCAATGAGAATAAACGTTTATATGTATTTTGATAGATGTGTGGTGCGCGGTATCCCCTGCGTGTAGTTAGAGCCTACTAAGAACCTCTGGGGTCAGGGGTGGTTAGAGTGGGGCTCTAACTATCTACCGAAGCGAGCCCGGGGAGGACGACAGCATCGAGTGGCGGACGCTTTTGTTGGCTTAGGCGTCTCCGGACAGCTGCTAGCTGTCCCGGGAGGAGCTGAAGCGTGGTGCTGAAGGCTTTGGTGCGTTCTCTTGGAGATCCCGCAGCCCTCGGTCAAGCACCAATGCAGGCCACCGGGGGGTATTAGTGGGTATAATCCGAGTTTTTCGATCTCTACAGTCAAACTCCACGAATTAAACGCACGGTCGGGCAAGGTGTGCGATCGGAACGCGCCATAAAGCAACTCGGTCTTTCGGACGCCACTGTTGATCTATGGAAAGCGCTAACTACCGAGCTATCATCGCTCTATTAAAACGTACATTGCTCTCTTATTTTCTCGTTAGTCTTATTGTTATTTTTATTTACTCACTATTTATATAAAATCCCAATGCTTACAACTTACAACATAGTAAACATGTCACTTTAAGCATTCAAGTTTTATTAAAAATCTCAAGCATACCGCTCGCTTATTCAGCAACTTTTCAGCTCCTTGAAAACATTTGCAAATAGAAGCATTATTATGCAGAAGCGGGCGTTGAACTAAAGGACGCTGTCATACATACGAAAATGTTTCAGGGAATTATTCATCACGATATTTACGTAATTACCACATATGGTTAGCTGGTATACAGAAAACTAAAAAAAATAAGTGTACTTATTCGTTTTTTTTAATGGTACTGAGAAACGAGACGAGCAAGTCGCTCTCCTGATGTTAAGCGTCACGCTTGTCCACAACAATTAAATAAACTTCAACAGTTTAAAATCTTTGCGGCCTTCGACCAAAGTAAAATGAATGGACGGGCCCTAACCACATAACTTCCTTAAAAGCAATAATAATTAATAAATAAATATCTGGGACATTTTTGCACACACGGTCATCTGACCCCAAACTAAGCAAAGCTTGTAATATGGCTGCCAGAGACTGATATAAGTACATAGATATTTATAAATACATACTTATATATTAACACCCAGACATAGAACAAACACAAATATTCATCACATGAATGTTTGTCCTAGATGGGGATTGAACCCACGCCCGCAAACACAGAAGGTAGGTTCTCTACCAACTGAGCCACCGGGGCAGTCAATAAGCAATTAAAAGTACGTATAGCACATTTGTCATAAAAAAGAGATAGCGAATAAAATATCGTATAATATCAAGGCATATTTTTGCGGATATTTGGATCGCATGTATTGATCGTACGTCTCGCACTTTTCACAGACTGAGAGTAACTGAAGCAAGGTGAGCGCCGGTGCTGACTTTATATAGTCTTCAAAATTTTCTTAATTGATGAATTTTACTTGGTTGAAGGGTGCGGCAATGCATTGCGCTCGTCACCCTGAGGAATCTCTTTATGCTCAGTTATTTCCCTGGAAACATTTCCTTTCAATCCGGAATATAGTAATGTTTTCACACTAGCCAAACAGTGGTATAAAAGCATTGGTAATTGAATAACTGGCATAGCTGTGGTACTTCCCCAGCCGGACTCTACGCCAGAAGTTACGTGCCTTAGCGATATTAATCGATTTTCACAGATAAAACAGATCTCCTGATACTTGGTACTTATTCTATGAAAATAGGTCATGAAGCTGCTGCAACATCAATATCAGGCAACTCCCAAACTTGCTCGACTACCTCCAGGTAAACTATCCAACTACCCTCAGTAATATGGCGCCTCGATTATTATTTAAGCACAGTCAGATGTCTTTTATGGCGGCTGGCTCGCATTAGGCGTGTCGTGTCTAAATAGTAATGTTACGATTATATGCCGGGCATAAAGATGCCACAGGGTAGAGGAAGAGAGAAAGAAACCGTTCGTACCTGACGTATTTAGTAACTATCTTGCGACACAAAGAAGTGAGTACATAAGGCAGTTGACAAAGACCGGAAACAGAAAGTGCGGAGATGGACTGATGTAAGCTGATGATGATAATTATAATTATTTCTAACGAAAATCACACTAACATTATAATAGCGAAAGTTTGTGTAAATGTGTAAGTGTGTGTGTGTCTGTTTGTTCCCGTTTAACTCTGTAACGGCTGAACGGATTTGAATGAAATTTGGTATGAAGGATGGTGTGGTTACACCCTGGATTAGCATAGGCTCAAATATTCGGTATCTGTAAAATAGCGGGGAAACCGCGGGGCGCAGCTAGTAGTACAGCATAAATCACTCATATAGCTCCGTACTAGTATTCCCTGTGTCAGGGACGCTACGAAACACAAAAAAACACAGACAACAAACTCATCATTCATCATTCAAACAATCGAGGCCAGGTGAGGCAACATTGATGCGTTATCGGTGCGATGCAACGCCTGCGCAACGACACTGTGCCGTCCTGCAAATAACATACAGCGACATGCCAAACAGTGCGTTGCGACGTCGTGCAGCGAAGCGACGTACGCGCAACCAGAGAGGCCAGAGAACCAGAGAGGCGAAGCGGAGGGACGATGCGGTGCGACGCCGTCGGATCGGAAGTAGAAGCATTGTGTTGAGAATGCATTGCAAAATCATAGCGCTGCAACGACGAAACGCACCGGCAACGTCCTTTCGCCCATTCTTAGGCAGGGGGTCGTCAGTAATTTCCCTACTGAAGAATTACCTGACTGTGACACAAGGGTCACGATGATTGTATAAATTATACGACTACCATACGACGATTATGATCTGGTCGGCTCGGGCGCACGCTTGTACGCCACCGGAATTGAATTTTATGCTACCTCCATTCAAACTGCTCACATTGTAGGGATGAAAGGATATGTAAGTAAGTTTGTACGTTGAATAACCAAGCGTTGCAGAGTTTTTTAGACCACTTGAAAGCCTTATATTATAATGGTGCTTCTCCAGCGCAGTTAGTTTTTGGACGACAAAGCTTTGCAACATTATCTACTTTATGGACGCATTTACGTTATACACGCTCTCTCGCTCAAAAAATGAATGTGAATTCAAAAAAGTTTTGGCAACATATTTTTTTATAGCACGTTTTAATATAATTCTTAATTCGATTTAAGAATATTACATACTATAAATAAATTAGGAATAGAAAAAAAAACATATTTTCGTTCGCTTAAATAAATGGAAACTTGCATGGGAGTTATTATTTAAAATAAAGAAAATATACTTTTTCAATATCACTTTCAGTAATTTTATATAATTTAAAAAAAAAAACACTGATTGACAGAGACTGAGACCTCGCAACCCAAACTCAGTCTAGCAATATTGTGCAATTTTGGGCATGACTTTAACCTAGAGCATAATATTATCATATTCGTATCATATCGTATTACATAAAAACTACTTCTTTCAAATGATTTTAACTAGTTGACGTTGTATTACTTGTATATTAGCAAGATATACTTCTTAACAAAATCTTCTTCTTTACAATGTTTGGATTGGCAAATTTTAAATGTATTTTCTGTATTGCTTATTTAAGTGTCATAGTTTGCTAATTATTTTTGCACCTATCTTATAAAAAATAAAAAATAAATTAAATTAAATTTTAACCCTATTAACACGCAGAGGCTTTTTTAAATCCATGCAGCTGATTTACCATTGCTTGATTTAGATACAACTTCTAAAATACTCAGTTTAGTTTACACGCTCTTCAAGTGAACTGAGATGTAAAAGCAAATAATAAAGTAGATTTAAGGACTAGAACAAAACAGTGACGCAGCTATTGTTCTCTGTCTAAAAGCCAGACTGAAAAATACCATCTCGCAACTCTCTTTTGATCTATAAAATTAAAGTTGTGCTTTTTGGTTGGGACAAGTAACAAGCTCTCGCGGTCTGAACGGAAATATCGGTCGGATATCTCTGGGAAAATATTTTTTTTATTTTTTTTTATGTTACTCGGTGACGAGACGAGCATATCGCTCACCTGCCCAGAATTTTGAACTTCATCAGTTCAAAACTATGCGCGGCAATGCTCTGCGCTCGTCACCCTGAGATGTTAGATATCAAATCTCTGTAAGCCCAGTAATTACGCAGGAAACATTGCCCTTCAATCTGGAACACGGTAATACCTGCACACTTCTGCTTGGCGGTTTAATAACTGGCAAAGGTGTGGTACTTCCCCAGACGGACTCTGCAAGAGAGCCCTACCACTACAAAACCACCCCCTCTACCAAGGTTCATGCAGCATGTCGTGGTGTGTGTAAATCTGAGCGATCGGTGCCTTCTAATCTACGTGCAAAAAACAAAAGCACAGCTTTCGTTTATCCATTGGTGGTGTGCAGCTTTTTGTTGAAGTGTGCGCTTGTAGCAACGTCTTGATTTCTTGCATGTTGTAATACGTTATTACCTCATACTACTACTAATAATATTTACCTCGTCTCTACTCTACGTGTTTGATAGAAAAAAAATTAGATTGATTTCCTGGTTTAGGTGTAATTAGCAATTATATGCGTGCGCAGATTTTCGTTATATTTCTCTAGAAGCAGTCTCTTAACTTTTACACCATAAATACTTGATGAAAACCTATAGGTAATAATAAAGTGCAGGAAATATTTAAAATTCACAAATGCGTACAAGATACACATACACCAAGTTACTACTTGACTTATGCTAGAATCTTAGACCACAACATAAAGACAGTTCGCGAAAATAGAATTTTTCCCACAGCTGAGGCTGCAGTTTCTTTCATTTTGACACGTTAAAGTACACAGCTGTGTACTTGATACGCTTTGACACAGGAAATACAATAGTCCTCGTCGAGGATGAGGGCGAGGTTTTTTTTTGTAGTCTTGAATTGATAACTGAATACTTGTAGAAAGTTATTAATTATTTTGACTACTCCTCACTTATTTGACACCAGGTGAATAATAATCACACATCTAGTAACTCTATTAAAAAGTTTAGACACAAAATAGATATGCACAGAAGGCCGGCTAGAAGGAACAATAATAGAAATTCTTTTGAAAAATCTGCCACATACTTGTATTTTAATTTTGAAGCTTGAACAACAATTTTTTTCCCAAACCTTACCTTATGTATACTTAAATTCGAATGGATGCATTTCCATAATCGAAAGGCAGGGCCATAATTGTGCAAGGCAGAAAGGTACGGAAGGCCTCCAGAAGGAGGGCATTACCCTGCAATACGTCCAGTGCAGGCTAATATAATATATCAATAATACCCAAGTAAATCAAACCCT
Source organism: Apocheima hispidaria (assembly GCA_947579745.1). Classification (NCBI taxonomy): domain Eukaryota; kingdom Metazoa; phylum Arthropoda; class Insecta; order Lepidoptera; family Geometridae; genus Apocheima; species Apocheima hispidaria. Next base: position 12,735,579 of record OX388164.1, on the reverse strand, counting down.
TCAGGGGGAGGATTTCGGTCAGCAGTAGGCGTCTTCTTGCTGATGATGATGATAACATTGTTGAGCCAAGGAAGTTTACTAATACTTCGCACAAAGTAAGTAGTTAGTAAACTGCTAGTACAACATATTACGTTCTAAACGTTGAAAATATAAAACAGGATCATATCATTGAGATATTACGTACTGCGTACTAGAAAGTACACCGCAGTCCATCGCAACGCCTCATTTGATTTCGGTTACTTTACCTCAGTCAGTCTGTCGGAAAAAAAACCTTTTTCAAATAAATATTATCCTCACATGTATAAAGCTCTTAGTTCACTTCCACGCCGTATTTATGGTAATAAAACACAACGAGGGATAAGAAAGCGAGCTTTAACGAATGACTGAGTGAAGTTGTGCAAAATAAATGAATGAATGAATGAATATTATTTAATGTCATATAGTTACATTCATAGCATTTACAAAATATAAAAAATTAAGAATGCTTCTAATGTGGATTCGTCAACTAGCTACAAATTATTATTTAATAAAATAATATTTATTTAATATTATAATTATTAGCATTTGGTGTCTCCCTCAAAAAACAACAACATTAGGAGGATTTATGAATTAAACTATTTTTATATTCAAACTATTTTTGAGTAAAAGTCAAATTCAGTTAATAAGAAATCACGTTAGCTGTTTAGAGGTTTCGTCAAAAAGGTCAAAAACAATAAATAACAATAGTAATCCATAAAATATAATGTGTTGTCACCTCTAGTACGAAATACATAATAGCTCCATGTTCACATAGTGTACTAAACCGGGGTGAGCGTAAAATTTTACAACTTAAAACTGGTGGAAACTGCAATATAGAGCACTTTGTATTGCATTTAGGCTACACCCGACACTTTACTGCATTACATAATCATTACACTAGTAGTTCTGCGAACGGTAGACCTCACGAGCACAAACTTTTTTGTTCAATCTCAATTTCTAGTTCAAGAACTGAGAAAACGACCTCACAACTTCGTAACCAATTTTGCGCATATTCGAAATTCTTCTTTTCTACTTTTACTCAAACTTAATTGGAACAATACGTTCCATTATTGATCTATTAAGAAGTTTCTTTCTCATTAGATCCATTGGTCAGATGCATGATGAGTCTATATTTTTAGGACTTATGTCTAGGACAAGCCTAGACAAAAATATCAAATTGTGTTTGCTAAATTAAGGTACGGAACATAGAAAAAGCATTTATGTTTGAGCCATAATACGTTATTGTCACCGCCAATTACTGCCGTGCTTACGATCGTCACTTGGAATAGACTCTAACAAAGCGCAAATAGAGATGGTATTGCAAAATGTAAAATTTGAGTCTGTTCCGGATACGCATTATATTTAATTATTGTATACTAATATGAGAGGTTGATTTTACAATGTTCTACAGAAAAGAAATCCTGTTATTAGTATATTCAGGGTCAAATGCTAAATTGACTGGGCTATCAAACGCTACCAAGATTTTCTGTTATGTTAAATGAACAGTCTGTAATTTGACTTTGGATAGCAGAATAAATTGGTAGATCGCTGAACTTCCACATACAAACAAATACATACAAGACCACATACATGCTCATGGCTTATCTAATTGCAGATGGAGAAAGGAATTATAAAAAATATCTCTTCTTTTATTACTTTGCTTGATCAAAACCATCCTCAATTTAACAGAATTAAAACAAACTTGAAAAAGAATTGCCGCAAACAATGCACAAACAGAGCCGGCAAAAACGTCACACATTATTCAAAACTAATTTTTCATTTTGTGCACACAAAAAACAACTTTATTCCTGTACGATAAGGCCTTGTCCATAAATTACCCGGCGCCTGTTTTTACCGGTTTTCCCTTCCTGCGATTTAAATAAAATTGATTCCTATGTCAACCTAAATAAGGTTGATGGAATCTGTACGAGAAAATTGTCAGTTGTCTCTATCCACAAATTTTCCGAGATACAATTTGAGGGAAACCATCCCTTATTTTTGTAGCGTTAAGATGGGGATGAAGTGCAAATGTTGGTTGTTAGTTGTGAATAAAGATGAATGGTTGTAACAGTCTGTCTCTCAGTGGGTGGCTCTGACAGACAGATGCTCCATTTTGCTTCTTGCTAGTACTCGTATATCACATGTGCCATTTTTAATTTTAGAACGTTGAAGGGGTTCTGGTTTTGCTGTATTTCATTGTTACCGCACTGCCTAAGAAGGGCGACAATGTTTTCAAGCCCAGGTACTTTTTACGTGCAAAGATCAATGAGCGTTTTTCAGGGTTTGTGACAATTCACTAGATGGCGCTACAAATTTGGTGACACAATCCTTACTAATACCAAAGAACATTTACTTATCTATGCTAATATTATAAATGCGAAAGTGTTTGTTGGTTTCTTTGTTCCTATTTCACGCAGCGACAGAGCAACGGATAGACCTGAATTTTAATAGCACTGATATAGTTTAAGGGTCAGAGAATGACGTAGGCAATTTTTATGTCGAGAAAATGTATGGAATTTCCACGCGGGTGAAACCGCGGGGCGCAGCTAGTAATTTTCATATTTTAACTGTCCTGTAACTTATTTCCTTTTGGCAATTTCTATCGACAATTTTAAGCTGTCTGAGGCTTGTTTTACACGTTTACATTATAACTATCAGCGCCCCGTGGTTTCACCCGCTATTCTACAGGAACCGAATACGGGATAAAAGTATTCCTATGTGTTAATCCACGGTATAACCTACCTCCATGACAAATTTCATCCAAATCCAAACGGAACAGTCCAAATAGATAACAAATGAAATTTTTGCAACGGCATGTTCGTTTTACAGAAATGTTAACTAATAAATTTGAAAATGATGAAGCATTTCGATCTTATTCCTGTGGGCTTATCTTTAAATTACCTTCCTCCTAGATTAAATTAAAAACTTATATCGTTTTCATAAAGGCCCAGTCATACGATGCGCTACGGCAGCGTGGCTGCCTTTAGCATCGCTTAGATTAAATGAAAGTACTATAATTACAGAATAATCACTCCAAGATGACTTTTTAACAATTAGAAAAAAAACGCACAGCGAAGTCTATTAGATAGAAAACTTTTTATTGTTTGAACCAGAAATTATACAAACAAGACAAAAAAACGCGCACACATAGGCACACTGGCACTTTTGCGCTCTTTGGATTAGAAGTAAAGGCTGCAATACGGGTCCCCTGCGTCGTGATTTTGCTAGTCAGATGAACTTACGTGCAGCGCGGCTCCGCACCGCGTCGTGTGGCCGGACTCTACAGGATATCAAAACTGCTACTTACCTACTCAAACTGTAGTCCGTGAACTTAATAGGCGAAGTGAAATAAATTGGCTAAACAAGAATGAATGTTTTACGTGTACTATCTTTTTAGGCGTAATTTAATCTAAATGTATTTAGGTCGCGAGGTTATAGGCGCCCTAAGTAAGTTTATCTTATGAGCCCATTTTATAGTGTTAAAAGACCTACGGATAGGAACCGTTGTTTGATAAGCGAGATAGAGACAGAGAGTGAGAGAGAGTGAGGAAGACATTTTCTCTTATTTGTTCCCGTTTACATAATTATCATCATCATCATCATCAGCCATAAGACGTCCACTGCTGAACATAGGCCTCCCCCTTAGAGCGCCAAACTTACCGACAACGTTACGGGCGACTTGCATCCACCGGTTCCCCGCGACTTTCACAATGTCGTCGGTCCACCTAGTGGGAGGCCTAACTTCGATGCGTCTTTCGATTCGTTGTTCTCAAGAACCTTTCTCCCCCATCGGTTATCGGTTCCTCGAGTGATGTGGGCTGCCCATTGCCACTTCAGCTTGCAAACTCTGAATGCTATGTCGGCGACTTTGGTTCTTCAACGAATTTCCGCGTTCCTGATTTTATCGCGCAAATAAACTCCGAGCATAGCTCTCTCCATTGCCAGGCAAGGCAAGGCCAGTGTTCAAGAACCTCGTTTCAGTCCCATATGTCATCACTGGCAACACACATTGATTGAAGACCTTTATCTTCAGGCACTGCGTAATACATAATTATGGTTTTGTTTTAATAAACCGGGAATACTCACGGTAAATTGAGTCGGTTATTCCGACTATAGTTTCGATAACATTCCGTGACCTTTATCAAGGAATGCTCAGCGAGACATGCGCGCGACTTCGTCTTGCCTTGCACTCAAAACAAAATGTATTAATACCACGTCAGTTTTCATAGCATAATTATGGTATTACCATAATTACCCGCGTTCTGCAATTTTCCTTGCGCTTTACTCGCATAGCTCTCTACTAGGATTCCCTTTTTCGAGAATGCACACAAAGCTTGGAAATCTAACACCCAGACCCAGAGAAAATTCAAATTCATCATTCAGTCATCTGCCCGGTCGGGAATCGAATCCAGGACCTCCTGCTTATAAGGCAGAAGAGCTACGAACTGCCAGGATAGGGAGTCAAAAATTACCCAATGCCTTTCCGCAAAATTTTTTAACTAGTTTCTTGCCGAATTTTATTACAATCAAAAAAAAAAATATTTTTTTTTTGGTCAACGCGCTCCCTCACCGGGAGCATTCGCCTGTAATGTAACAATCTAGATTCGAACTTACATTACAGGCAAAATTATTTTTATTAATATTGCTATTTCATAACAATATATCTAGCATGTTATGAATTACAAGATAACAACTTCACACGTATTGTAAGGTTTATCTTCGAATACACTTGTCAACTTAGAAGCCGTGTGTGGCCCATCATTAGGGAACGTATCTTCATTAGTTTGAAATGTTCTCTTCAACTGGGAGACGGGCTTACACGAGTTAGACCCCTATTCTCAAGCGTTCTAAACCTCGTTCGTACAAGATTTAATCACGATTAACGAAATTCAGTTCGAACCTTTTCAAAATTGAGTATCACGTATTTATAAGAAAATAATCACACTAATATTATAAATGCGAAAGTTTGTAAGTAGGCAAGTGTGCTATTATGTAAGTGTGTTTGTTCCCGTTCAAGTCTGTAACGGCTGAACGGATTTGAATGAAATTTGATATGAGGTAGCTTATAACCTAGATTATCATACGCATTATATCCCGGAATAATACTCGGATTCTGCAGAATAGGGAGGAAAACCGCGGGGCGCAGTAATATATAATGTATCTATGTATATAAAAAACAAGCCATTTTCTAGCAATCAACGCACAGACCAAACCGCTTATGACAGAAAAGTAAAACTTGAACCCAATACTCTTCAAACGGTCAGGGTGAATACAATAAGAACGAATTTTGTAATATTGCTCCTCTAAAGGGGTAAAATATATGGACCCCCAAAGTTTGAAGGGAAATAAAATTATTTTTTATGCTAAGCCAATGGAACTGTTTGTGTAACAAGCGTAAAAAATAAAGAAAGGCATGTCTAAGGATTTTTCAAAAATCAACCCCTGAAGAGGTGAAATGGGGCATTTCATTTACTGTAGCCTAGGCGAGCGAGCCCGTGCGGGAAAGCGAGTATTGAATAAACCTAATTAAAATACCTATATTTACATAATCAAAATAATAATAAAACTAATCTAATAACCCCTTGGAGGAATGAAAAGTGGCTCGAAATATGGCAGTGTTGCCAGCCTGGATAATTATGCTGTGATTTTACTAGATGGTACTTGCATGGTAGGTATAAAAACATACTTATTTATGGTTACATGGTATAATAACATACTCCGCCAGGTGAAGCACTTATAGGGTCACGTGGGTGACACACGCATCGTGCATACGCAAGAACGGAATACGTAATTCAAACATGTTAGACAAAGATGACAAAATGGCAGATAGTGACGTAAGCTGGAATCTGCGCCCGGAATGCCAGACCTTGTTTTGTTCATCATGTTGGTATTTTGGAAAAACCATTGGATTTTTAAACTAATCTTCGTGGTTTATGTGCGTATTTGGTGTATACGAATACCTTTGCTAATTTAAGGTTTATCTAGGAACTTATCTTGCTATTTGACAATGGGTATGAAAATGCCTTATAATTCTTTCCCCCCACAAAAATTACATAAAGTTTCAAAATTAGAACACGATTCGTCTCTTATATTTTTGTTGGAAATCAAATGAACTTAGTTAAAGCTTTCGATGCAATTTTTTAATACCATTTTTTTTAATTTCGTTTTTAATTTGGGTTAGGTTTATTAACTTTCGATCGATCTTCCGAGATTTTTCTTCGTCTAATTATTTGCGTATTCATAAGATGATACATTTTCAAACCCTCCCTGGGTATTATTTTAGAATATGACCCTCACAGAAGGAAGCATTAAATTAACTTGTCCCGTCTAATTTATAGAGGGTTGCCTGTTTTGTGGTAGTCTAATAGGCTAGTTTAATGTTTGTGAAATTGAATTGACGACCGTTTACTTAGACCCTTTATTTGGCTTCTCTGTCTCAATTGGATGGTTTTCCTTTTTTTAATGCTGCACTTAACATTGTTTAATTGCACCTGGTGTCATTTAGGTACTTTAAAAATTACACGTAGGTATAATACACAGATGTACGTGCAGATGAAAAGAGATGGAGCTAACACACTAGCAAAATATCAAATATATAATTGCAGATTTCAAGTAAATCTTAGTCAACCGAAACTCTGTACTGAACGATCTTAAAAAAATATATTTACTTAAGGTCCTTAATCATCGTCATCATCAATAGCCTGAAGATGTCCACTGCTAAACAAAGGCATCCCCTTAGATCACCACATCGACCAAGAATTTTTAATGATATCCAGCAGTTGCCCGCGACTTTGCAGCAGTTGCCCGCGAAATTGTTGCACCTGTACGTTTCGTCAAGTTTGGTTGACGATTTTGTAATCGTCAACCATATCGTCGTATTTTCTTCTTTCGACCACAACAGGTAACTTAGATGTTGAAGCAGAGACTTACGTTCGCTTCGCTCACTCGGTTAACTAAACGCCTAGTAAAAACACAAAAATTATGTTGAACTCTCCTCCAATTTTGTTCTATCCGAATACCACATTTCCCGTAGGGGTAGTTAGGGGGGATTGAACGTATATTTTGCGCCCCTAATACGCGTACGCTTTGCTTGTTATATTCTATGGGGCGATATAAATATGCTTATGTTGTGGGAATAAAGAAATGGGCAGTTTGCATACTTCCGGATTATATAAAATAATAGAAAGGGTACAATCATTTCATTATCGAGTTAGAAGTCTTATTTTAAGTTTATAATATTCACTTTATTAGCAACAGAAATAAAAAATATGTGTCATATATATAAAAAAATATTTCAGGGTCAATAATAACACTTTTTTTTTCAGGTAAATTTTGTCCGATGAAAATATTTTTTCTAGGAAGAAAGACAAGCAATTGATTTCTTATTCATATTATTAAATAAAATAAACTTTTTTTTTTTTCAGCTTTTGATAGATATACTTTATGGATTACTTATAAATACTCATTTATGAAATATTTATAGAATATATAGGAAATGTATAAAATAACAATGTACAACTGATCACTAAAATAGTTCATTTTTTTTCCGTTTACTTTATTACAAAGTCTAGACATACTAAGCATATATATATGTTTACTATACATACTGACTCTACCTACTACATTATGTTAACCTATATCGTTATACTTTATTATTAAACGTAATACCTGCAGTAGCATGTAAAACATTGTACATTTTAAGATATGTTGGTTGGTGTACCTAAAAAATAATATACACGCACCTATATTAAAATGAGCAGAGGTTGTAACGTCAATGTTAGCATGTTTCAAAAAAATAAAATAAGAAAAGGGATAATAAGTTATTTAAAAAATTGGAATTTCTTCCTGTTACTAACTTTCCAAGCTTTCTTTTGTTTCTCCAAACACCCATACGCTATCTCTCCCAGAAACACTGCAATACTTGCAGCATACATAAACCCTATTAACATAAACGCTCCAAGTAAATGCTGAATGCCCAGCGGCACTATAGTACCGGTACCTTCACTACTTACTCTATGTGTAAGTACCTCATCACTCCATTTCACAATCAACCCGTTTTCGGACACTCTCCTGATTATGTCATTAAATCTGTCCAACATAGGAAACCATTTACGAGCAAGTAGGACCACTCCGTATTTATAAAGGTTATTGCTCTCGGGAAAGCAATAGATCAAAGGTGCGCCTCTCCCAACCTCCTGGTCTTGGTAGACCGCCTGTCTCCTCGATGACACTACAGCGAAATTCCTTCCCAAAGCAACTCGTTCGATCCCTTCGGTATACGTCGTCGAGTTATATTTGCGATACAAATAAAACGAGCTCGCATTATTGGTCTCGAAATAAGAACGGTAAATCTCCCTACCGCCGAACGGTATTCTGGACTGTATAAGATCCCTCTCGCTGCTTATCTGCTTTTCAAATCTCGGATGCATTAAGAAACTTCTCAGGAAAGATTCATATGAAATCCCCATGTTTATGCTGAAACATAGCCAACAGAACATCAAAATGCGGAACGTTGCTGTTCTTGGCTGGAACGTCGCTCCCCACCCTAATAGCATACTAAAAGTCATTAGCAAGGAATTCGTCGGCCATTTTGTTACTTTTCCATTGCGTTCTTTGTAATAAAAACCATGAAACACAAACCCCATTGCGACGACGCTTACTATCGTAGCAACCCAAGTCGAGTACTGGAATATAATCACTAGATTATTCCACGTCGATGCTTGACCAGCTTTCGGAACACACCAAGTCATTTCATCTTGTGTATAGCTCACAGTTGGATCAAACCATTTTCTTATGGTTTTGGTAACTTCAATATTTCCAATAACTAAATCGGCTTCATCATTTCTAAGTACACCATAAGCTCCGGTCGTATTTCCACTCGAATCAATATTTCCCCAATTTTCTTTATCTTGAGACATTCTTATGATCAGAGACGTATTTGTAAATTCACTTATAATTTTGACTAAATTAATCTCTCCGCCTTTAATAAAGTCGTACCGATCATTATAAATAGGGTCTTTAACTTTCCTGACTGGAGGCATCACGTACGGTTCTGATACTACAGCATATGTAACTAAAGGACACCCTTGCATATCGGCCGGAAACATATCGGTCAGGGGCTTTATCTGATGTACCACATTATCCTTGCATTTATCAAGAATGTAAACAGAGTCGCAGATACCACCACAGCTGGTATCACTATACGGTCTCCAAGTATAAGAAACGACTTCTTCGTTGATGGCACCATAAATAAAAATAATAGTTCTGAAAAGTTTATACTCTCTCAAGATATTGATGAACTCGATAGCTGCAGTTTCTCCGTCTTCATTTTCTTTAGCTTTATAGAAAACTATTGCTTTAGCGAGCGGGTTCCAAGTTGGCAACTTGTTCAGCTGCAATATGTTTCTCGTTAGTTCGGATTTCTCTTCTAAACTCAACATATAATTTTTGGCTTTCTCCGGGAAATGCGACGCATTTGCATGCGGGTAAAAAGAGTCTTTTACCATAACGGAATATTTGATACCTCCGTGGATGGTTTGCAATAGTAGCCTTTGTGTCGAAGATTTATAAGAGTTGATGTTGATTATCACAATGCTGCCGCTCAGTGCCTTCTTCTCGACAAAATATTTAGCGGATAGTTTTAAAACGCACTCAGCCGTTTTTGCTGTTTGTCCAGAATTTCCAGTTGTCATTAACAAAGGATATTCACTTATGCTTGAAAAAATAAATTGAACAAAAAGTATAAAAAATAGTTTAGTACACATGTTTGCAATAGACTAAACAGTAGCAAATGAAACTTGTTGAAATCAAAGTGGTGGCCACTCGTGATATTCCATCATCAATTTTAAACTTGACCAGTACCTAAGCCAGTATTATGATTTAGTCACGTTTTAGTAATAACCTAAAGTGGATTCACATTTACTTTAGCATAATAACCATCAATTTTACAAGGTGCCTTTTGAAACTGAAGTTCAAAGTCGCAATCCAGTGAATTTAACTGCACGCGACTGCTTATACTTTGTTAGATACGTTGAAGTCTTAGGGTGTTTATCCACCGCCGCCGTCACCGGGACGTCACTGAGAAAAAAATATTACGCGCGGCCGTGCGACGGCGATCGTGTGTCCACTTTGACCGAACTCTGCCGTTCAGTTTGTTCAGTTGGTTGCGTTCATCTTTCACTAACTTTCTATACCTTATTTTAATGATTAATTAATATCGTATTTAAATTTCTTGTCCATTTATCTTCATGCAATCTAAGCTAATAATAAGATTATGATAAACAACAAATAATCCGAGTGAACAAAGCCGTGTGAACGAGATCAAACACATTTTTTTTATTGCCGGCACATCGTTCCGTCAATTCTTGGGCCGTGTTCTAGCGGCAGCGCCGAACTACTCGAAACTTTGGCGATGGATACGACGCCATAGTAAATATTGATTTATTAAATATATATATATGCGAACACACTTAAGTACCTAATGTGACTAAAGAGACTAGTTACTTAAAAAATCTATCGAAGAGTATAAAAATAATAATATTTTTCCACCAAATATATCTATCTCTGGATTGTGAGCAACCAGATTATTGAGCAGATTAATTTCCCGGATCGTAGGAGCATACTGAGCTGTGTCGGTGCGCACGCGCGGGGTCTGGAATAGATTTCGCACGCAGCACGCGCGCGACCCCCGGAGCCGGTCTGGCGCAGACAGCGAGCAGCGACCCAGCGTGGGGTTGATGTCAATCGAACTATTAAGTAGCTGATAGTAGTGCATCAATAACGCGCACTTCCGCCTAAGCTCCAACGTATTGATGCCCACCATACCAGCGACAATTAACATATAATTATATATTCATATATACCGTATGGCTACTTCGGCACCGTCTACTCGTTCTGTATCCCGGTGAGGGCTGCAGCGGACAAACGTCCTTAGAGCAACGAGGCCTACGGCTCGGGTCGGTCAGGACCGGTACCCGCGTTGCTCTAAGCGTTGATGTTGATAGAATAATAATAGTTCTTTGTATTCGTACTCTTTTATAATATATTATCCTAGCTTGTGCCCACGGCTTCGCTCGTGTTGACTTATTAAATTCCCATTTTTTTCTAGAGCATTTCCAGTCAAATATTATTTGACAATCTACAGGACATTATTGAGGTATGAATATTTAAAGCTAACTTGAATCTCAGTAGCTTGAAAAAATATTTTATTTCCATACAAAATTATTGTCCGCCTATTTGAAGAGAATTGGGTCCAAATGTCACGTCTCAAACATGAGTGATTTTGTCTGCGCGTTGATTCCTAGAAAAAGGTTTTTCCTTTTTTTACCAAACTAGCCTCTCCGCCCGGCTTCGCTTATATAATAATCTATTTCAAGCATTACGGGCTCATAGCTCTATAAATTCCGAGCAGTCACATTACACAAATTAAATTCAATAAGAAAGCAAACGACATAAATTCATAAGTACAAGTAACAAACACAAATTCAACATTAAAAAAAAAAAAAAAAATATGTTGTCATTCATGTTGCTATCATATACCTACACCGTGTGCGTAATGTGCAGTTTACAGCAGTGAGAAATGTCGGGACAGCGAGCGCGGCCAGCGTGCTGTTAGAACTCGCCCGCACTCGCGCTTCGTTCGCGTAGACTACAAAACGAAACACCCCATTTTCCTCTTTATGGGTTGATTTTCGAAATCATGAAACATGCCTTTATTTTTTATTCATATTACACAAATAAAGTTTCATAGGCTTATCATGAAAAATATTTTATTCCCGTAAACACCTTACAAGTCCATTTTACCCCTTTAGAGACAGTTTCGCAAAATTCGTTCTTGTTTATCACGTAAATTTCACGCCTCTATTACAAGCGGTTTGGTCTGTACGTGGATTCTTATAAAAGAGCTTGTTTTTTTCCTTTTATATATACCTAAGTATAGATGATTGCATGTGCTGTGACAAACGGACTTTGTCATTTAATAGTTATTTTTTCTCTGTATTATATTTCTGTCTTTCTCTTTCTTTATTCTTAAAACTGGCAAAAGGGTGACCAAAAATGAAACAAGGTCTTGTCTGTAATTTACATTATATTTATATTTTAAACTGCTTCTTTTGTTTCAAACAGAATTTGGTCCGACCGGAATCGTGTTAGCAACTTCATTTAAACTGGTATAATGAAACAAATACTGTCGTGCTAGGAGTTTTCTACGGACGCAACTTTAGATTCTTCAAAATAACATTAAAATTGAATATTATAGTTTACTTTTTTTTTTTTTCCCCTGTCTAATCACTATTTATGGCGAATGTTGTATACGCCTAAAAGGGTGATCATATCAGTTTCAAGTACTTACGTAGAAATATTTTATAAGATTGTAAAATATGTTCACTGTTGGCGTATCTCAATAAATAAATAAATGACATTTTCAAAACAATTAATTACAAAACTAATCTTTGCGCCCGTAAAATTTCCATTACAAAATTGCTTCTTAACAATTATAATTACGGTACAAATCATTAACTTTAACCATATAACTTTACCACTAAAATTGACAATAAACAAATTGTTTTCTTTTTCTCACATTTTGTGCTGTAAAACGAGTGTGACAGACACCGTACAGTACCGCTTAATATTACAGTATCATAATTGGTAACTATTTACAATAAATGCAACTTTAAATACCTAGAACCTGTGCTTTATAACAATCTATATAAATAATGTTTTTGTCTTAGTTTTAAAGCTAGTTCAAGTAAGTCGGAAAGTGGAAACGGGACGGTGGTGGATGTACAAATACACTAGTCATAAAATATAAGCAGTTTTATGCCATAAGAAAATTCTATGCAATGATAGAAACACAAGAATTAACATAACAGCTTTCACAATATTATCATAATTATTAATAGTGGGCCAAGTAGAACCATTTTTATTTACAAAGCAACATAGTCGAGATTGACTTAATATGTTGTCTGTTATAGTTATAATTTCAATATATTTTTATGAAGTATGTATTTTCGCGTAGCTTTCCGAAATCGTGTGAAATAATGTATTGTTTTATTATTTTTACTATTACTCAATACCTGAAGTTACATTTTTAAATATATTTTTTCATTTAAATCTTTCCAAGGCCTGATAATGTATCGTGATTAAAGATGTTTTATTATTGATGGGGTTATTGAGCAATTATAAACTTTAGGAGGAAACCAAAACTTTGTAGTCCTATCTATCTCCCATACCAAATCTACAAGCTCGTACATCGTTACACATCCTACGATAATGTACAAAGTCCAAGCGAATTTAGATCTTACCTTCTCATGATTATGATTTCTTTTTTCTAGTACCACTACACGCCGCTTTTTATCTAATAAAAATATTGTATAACATCTATTAAATATAGGAAAGATTATTGAGTTTGTAAAAGTGTTGTAGTCTTCAATAGAACGATATGCTTCATTTTTATGATGGCAGCCCAAAAGTTTATATTTAGCGATGTTGATCTTATAGTAGGTTATTGGTGAAAATTACTTACGAGAAGAAGACTTCAAAATGTACTTTCTTGAGAAAAAACTAAATTTGACAACGATATACATTGAAGTCTTGGTCATTAGTAATTCTTAACCAATATGACATGTAAAGTCTTAGTTTAGGATAAACTATCAAAGGCAATGTAGATAGAAAAGTTGCAAACCTTTGATTCACTTTGCAATTTACAGTTAAGAGAAGCCAAAAGTTCAAACAAATACAATTAAAGTATATTTTCATCGTAGTAAAATGCAATTCCAGATTTCACTAGATTAGTTTAAGATAACAAATTTATCGATCGTTAAAATTCACATTTCGATTTTGATCGCACAAGTGGTTCTATCATTATAATAGTAATTATATTTACAATACTAAACACTTGCGTATCAGTCAGTATTTCTTTTCTTACATTATCATCTTAACGTCTTAAAGCAAATGTCTTCATGTTTACCTTATTGATGTTGACAATCATTCTTTATTCCATTATTATTGTTTCCTACAGTTGCCACTTCTGTATTTGATGTTTCTATTTGTTTGCGCAAGACAAGTGTAGCTTCACATTTATACAATTATGCAGCGTTATTATGTTCACATTTAGATGGAAAGAGGGTAGAAGCAGCTACGGGTTCACAAACATTGGTAACACACTCACACCATCTAAGTCTTTGATATGACAAACAGCAGCGATGAATGGCCGTCCCTTACTCTGGCGGAGTTAAACTGACATTTACAATCTGGAACTTTTAATTGGTTCGCTTGTAGTTAAATTCATTAAGAATTATTGCTATTAAAATTTTAGCTTAAACTTAAAATTATAATGCTTCAACAACTAAATACAATACTTTTTAAAGCCTCATTTTAGTGCTAATAATATGCTTATTAGTTTAGCATACCAAAAAATGACAGGAATAAATACGTAAAACAATATTGTGTTGTAATACTAACGTAATGTATTACTGGCCAATTGAATTGTATCAAATACCAACCTGTCGAGCTTTTATGGTATTTCAATGAAGATATAAATGTATATATCTCAAAAAACAGCCAATTGAGCTACAAATGAACCAATCTCAATCACTTCACCAATATCACGACACCATTCCTTACACGTACCACTCTTTGATACCATCCCTCTTGACCGGCTGCGTGGGCAGCGGGGTGAGGGGGGTCGGGGAGCTGCGGTGCAGGGGGAGGGGCTGTAGGTTGCGCACCAACCCCCCTGTCGAGCTCGTCGTGCCGGTCTGGTAGCTGGAGTGGGCCTGCGTTGGAATATATGGTAACTAATATGGATACAAAAAAATCATCCTAACTAGTATTATAATTCAGAGGAATATAGCCGCAATCGTATCAGGACCAATAAAGCTTCGAGGTATAAAAATTAATACGTCTATCTCAGGGAAAAAACTTCGCTTGTGCGATTCAGAACTACCTACATTACAACTGTCAGTCCATAAAAACGACAAAAATGCACAAAAATGGATCAACGCCATCTACGAAACTATAGGAAGTAACTTTGTCTCTCTGTCTGAATGTTTGTCGCGTTATCACGTCTAAACGGCTGAACGGATCTTGATAAAATTTGATAAGGAGTTACCGTATATCACAAAGACAGACATAGGATACTTTTTTTTAAGTCGCGAGTAACAAGTAGTTTTAGAATGTAATTGTAAGCAAGCGAACGTAGTGTAAGTCCGTAGTGAAGTAGTGTTCTACACTAGTGCTTGGCGGTTAAATACTTGGCAACGGCTTGGAGGTTTGCCAGAAAGTTTTTTTTATATTTTGCAATATAGCGATTAAAATGATTACCTGATTCCCCAACAGCGCAGCGCTGGCACCTTGCTGGTAGTTCTTGTCCTCTGTGACCTTATAGGAGGGGTCGAACTTGAACACAATGTACTTGAGCACTATGATGACTATCAGGATGATCGCTATCAACACCGACGCTACAATACCTGTGGCAAAAAAGCATTTATAAACGACAGTAGAGTTATACTTACAGAAAATTTGGAATAAAATCACTCAATGACACACTCAAAATAGTTTTGCCATTTCAAAATTTAACATTTGGGTGGCCAAAAACCAAGACAGACCAAGAAAATTCAATAATTTACTGTAACCTGCATACATGAAGTCTATGTCTATTGTCAAAGGTAAGTAAATTATTAAAATAATCTCATATAGAATGAGATCATTCAAATTAATTCAGACGTGTTTCTTTATCTATCGTGATTAAAGTGGTTTAGAGATTGCAATCAAATTAGGTACATACTCGTATTTGAAAAGAGTTAATTTGATTAAGCAGTCTTAGTCCAGTTGACTATCTTAGGTTTAGTTCGATTATTGTGTTGTTTGTGACTGTTTTGACTTGATTTTGACTTCATTAAATAAAATTGTAAAATATTGACGTTAATGACTGTTCTGACTTTGCATAAAGTTGTATAATATTGACATCATTTGTAATTGACTAAGTTATATTGATCAAATATATAAAACTCATTACCAATTATATTTACGAATACAATGGGACCAAAATAAATTCTAAACTCACCAACTATAGTAGCGAAAAATTCTGATTCTGGCGGCACCACTCTGTTGTCCGTTGTCTTTGGATGGTACCACTTCGTCGTTATCTCATGCTCGTAACCGTTGTAGTCCGGATGAACCCTAAGAAATACGTCATTATAACTAATCAATGTGACAAATTATATTTATTTAGGCGAATGAGAAGGAAATATATTTTCTTCGAGTTTACCTTCTCCCTAGCTGGAATAAGAAATAATATGGGGTAAAATAGAATTAACTTACCACATTTTTTTTTAAATAATTTTTTATTATCATCATCCACAGCATTCCTTATCCCAATGCTAGGTATAGGCCCTATCTTGCTATGCCATCTGCCTAGGTTATTTATTATTATTATTTTAGTTGTAGTAAATAACCGCGAAATTTTAAAACAATAAAATGAACTAGGCTTACGATAATAATATTTACAAAATTTCATGAAGATCAGATCAACGTTTAACAATTAGTTATCGTCGGACAAATGTACTAGCAAATATAATCACACTAATATTATAAATGCGAAAGTTTGTTTGTAAGTGATTAAGTAGGTAAGTATGTAAGTGTGTTTGTTCCCGTTCAACTCTGTAACGGCTGAACGGATATGAATGAAATTTGCTATGGAGGTATCTTATACACTGGATTAGCACATTATACTTTTTATCCCGTAAAATTGCAGGATAACGGGTGAAAACGCGGTGAGCAGCTAGTAATATATAAAAATACAAACAAATGTTGAATTGTTTCCGTAGGCTCAGAAATCTTCGGTCATCTTGAACAATAATAATTATTATGGTAACAATCACTAATACAAAATTATTTTAAAACAAAAAAAAACGAATTATACATTTACGCTAATTAGTAGCGCCACCCCCGAATACTGAAACGTTTGTTAACTTTGATGACAGATTAAGTCTATTGCTGCCTTTGGCATTTGCTTAGTGCCAGACAAAGGCAGTATTAGAAATTAATCTGCTGTCAAAGTTAACAAACGTTTCAGTATTTGGGGGTTAGTATGGAAGACCCGGACATAATTCATAACATAAATATTTAATTGTGTTTCGTATTATTTTCTGACGTAGAATCAATATTAAATTAAACAGTCTGGAGGAACGGAACATAGAAAAAGCATTTATTTATGCTTGAGCCATAATACATTGTCGTCGCCGACGACTCACTGCCGTGCTTACGATCGTCATCTGAAGTAGACTCTAACATAGCACGATATTGCAAAATGTAAAATTTGAGCCAGCTCCGGCACGCATTTTGCTTAATTATTGTATATTAGTATGAGAGGTTGATTCTGCAGGTATGTACCACAAAAAAAAACCTGTAATTAATTACTTCCGGGTCAAACGCTAAATTGACTGGGCTATAAGTAAAACCATACCTGCCACCACCCGGTATCCGCTCATCGGTCTCATACGTAGATGTGCGCGTTTCTATCTCGTTCTCCCGTCTGTCGTCGTAGTCCGGTATGTGGTGGTCCTCCTCAGTAGTGTGCACGGTCTCTTCCGAGTGCTTGCCCGTCTGCGTCGGTGTAAAGTGGCCTGTGTGACTGTGCTCTGGAAAATGTATATTTGGGGTATGAAATACTTATTAAAGAAGTATTAAATATATCTGTCTGGGTATAAAAATAAAACTTTTATTTAAGATTTCTTTTCTGCTTTTCTTCCCATCTAACTATAACTCTCAATAAGCATGATTAATGAAATTCACTAAATTAAAAATTATTTTATTTCATAACTTCATTTAGTAATTTTAACACTACACGGTCTACGTGTCAAAATGTGTTTCTTTGTTTGCCCGTAAACGTTTTGTACTACTCAGTAAAACAGAAAAATAGTTTTAGGTAAAAAATAAAATATCCAACATATGTGCATGCAGACAGTATCTAGACTTGTACCAAATGTCAAGTCTATAGCAATTATACTATTAGCGCACTGTCATTGAAATGTAGATATGCGATAAATGTGTCTACGATAAATGTGCGATGCACAACATTTGTTGTATAGGTGTGGTGTCGCCTACCATACATACTCACAAACACCCCAAAAACATAATCTTCATTATTGGACAGTAGGGTAAAAAACATGAACAAAGTCGTCTCGCTCACCATCGGTAGGCGTAGTCCTCCTATCCGGTACGGTGTTGCTGTCAACAGTCCCGGCGTGCATGTTGTCGTGGTCAGGGAGCGTGGTCTGCGGATCCGTCACCTTCGTGGCCTCTCCCGTGGTGGAGTCGGTCGAGCCTTCCAGGGACTTGTCCACGTGTTCCGTGGACGGAGAGGTCGGAGACGTCATGCTGTGGGTACTGCTCGTGCCGGACCTGGGAAATTTTATTTATAAATTATAATATTACATTTTCTTGAAGACTTTAATTAATCCTCGACCCTTAAATTAAATTTGTCTGGTTTCATTTTACTATAATTTATCTATGCATTACTACTATTAAAAAGAGGCAAACTTCGTTATTTTGTTTTTTGCTGGGGTTAATCTCTGGAACTACTGAATCGATTATGAAAACTCTTTCGCTGGTAGAAAGCTTCATTATACCCGAATGACAAAGGTTGTGTTTTGTTTAAATAGCGAGTGACGTTGGGGGCTAAAGATAATCTTTTATAAATTGAAGTACTGCTCGATCCTGCAGTGATCCAATAAATCCAAAAGGTATTTAAAAAAATGCTAGTCACCATTCTTGTGAGAAATTTTGTAAATAGTTAGTCAATTTACTTACATCCTTTCATCTTTAATATTTTCAGAATACTCCATTTAAAATTACACTCGCAACCTAGTGTTGTATTTTTATTGTTGTGAATTTTTCATATTAAAATTATTTTAAACGTTTGATATCCTAACTCCGAATATAGCCGCAGTCGTATCAGGACCAATAAAGCTCAAAGGTATAAAAATGAATACGTTCGTTTCGAGGAAATACTTCACTTGCGCGATTCTGAACTCCCTACATTACAACTGTCATTACAAAACGTCGAAAATGGATTAACGCCATCTAGCGAACTATATGATGTAGCTTTGTCGCTCTGTTTGAATGTTTGTCGCGTTATCTTGGCTAAACGGGTGAACAGATCTCGATAAAATGTAATCAAAAAGACGGACATAGGATCCTTTTTTAAGTCCACGCGAATGAAGTAGCTGGTAACAACTAGTCCAAAATGGTTTTTCAACTTACGTGGTAATTGGATGTTCCGGTTCTGTGATTTCATCTACACTCGATCCGGATCCTTCTATGCAGTCTTCGTCGTCACAAGGTTTCATCAATTTGCCGCTTATGTCGCCCTGAAACGAGTAAACGAATTAAAGTTTAGCAGTAGAACATAAGGTCGCAAAGTCTGGTAGATCGGTTTACGCGAAAGATCCCGACATCTACAACCAACTACCCGATGACATAAAAAAAAACAGCTTCCGACGTACTCAGAGAGGGGCCTCAAGCAATCCCGCGTTGCTTCGAGAAGTCCTTCAAGTTAACGCATGTCATGGGTCCGGCCGTCTAGAATCACCTGCCAGGTGACATCAACGCAGCCTCCTTTAAACACAGACTTGACTAGTAGTTCGCGGCGAACTGAGACCTCGCGATCCCTATATCTTCACAACCCCTGGACCAATTTAGCTCATATTCGAACTAAATTTTTTATTGAAATGAACTACTTGCCTACAAAATTTCATGAAGATCGGATCAACGGTTCGCAAGTTATCATCGGACAAATATACACACAAACATACAAATGCCGAGAAACTCCGAGACTACCGCTTCGCTCGGTCATAAAGTGGCTGATCAAACAATGTTTTTACAGATTTGGTTTTATAAACTAGAAATTTCATATTTACACGTGTATTATTTATTAATTATATTTTCATCATTTTTTTGTTTAGCCTACGTTGATACAGTTGACACGTAAATATAGTACTTACGCAATAAAATAATATTAATATATTTAAAAATAGATTGAACCGGTTCTTAGTTGGAAGAGCCTAATTCACTAAAATAGTTTTTTGGTGTACGCGTATTATTCCATATTTGAATGTATCTGCGATAATGAATGAATTAATAATGAACGTCCCTGTGATAGTAATAATCTTTCACCAATAAAATATCTGTATCTGTATCAGTTTATGGAAATCGCCTCCTTTACATCTAAAAAACGCAACAACTGATAATGCGATTGCTACAGAAACGAATAAGGCGTTTGGCGTTTCTTTTGAACCGAATATAATTAATGCAAGATTGAGTAAAGAGTTTACACAATCCTTTTTATAGTTGACAGGTTGGCGTTTAGCCACAACTTACGTGATGGTGTGGTCGAAGATGGTAAACACACCTAGCCAGGAATGGGAACTGGCTCTAAAGTAACGCTGTCGGAACACACCCTGCAGTGCTTGGTGACAGATTTTCATGTTTAGGGTGCTGAATAGTAAGCCGAGTAGATACTAGACAGTTAACCACCGATACCGTCTTCTACTTCTTCAGCTTTTAGACGTCCACTCCTAGAGGAAGCCTCCCCCATTTTTGGGTGTCATTATCCCCACGTTTGGCAAGCGGTTTGGAGATCGTATCACTGATACTAACATACTATTATCACTACAAAACTTGCTTATCAATAATAGACACAACCGGCAGACACATTTTTATGTCCGAGCCAAAAACACGTATTTTTTCCGGCCGATGTTCGACCGATGTCCAGTTACAATGTGTAAGTTTAAAATAAATATAGACTAAGAAATACATACCTTAAGTAGGTATTTACCCACATTACACCTTTTAATTACTACACATTTCTTTAGCACGCATAAGGTTATTTCACTCGGTCACGTCTAATCCCTACAAATTTCCGCAATGCATTAAATGCCTGTCGGCGAGGTGCGTACCGGTGATGTGAAAGAATACGAAAAAAGTCTTCACTTATCGATTTGGTTATTACCTTATGCGGTCCCCTGTGTGGCGGTCGACGCGTGGAGGGTACATAGACGGGTGTGATGAGGTCGTCCCCCGACCCCGCGTCCGGCAACACGCACGCGTCCTCGTCGTCGTCGCGGCACCCCGACCCCGCGCCGGAGTACACCAGCTCGTCCATCGGGCCGCCGCCGCCGTATCCTGACGGCGGCGTCTGCACACGGAAGGAACTTGTACTCACAAAGTTAATCAATATTGTTTAGAACACGCCAATTGATGTGTTTAAGAAAAATACTTCGCAAATAAAAGTATTCGGACACCTTTGTAATAAAACAACTTTAACAAACCTAAAGTTGCACTTTATACATGACCTCTTTCCACGCAGGTAGGTGTTTTTTTTTGTATGATCGGACTATTTTTAACCCGGCAATTTCTCGGAGGATAATACGGAACAGTTATTGGCAAGCGCGACCCATGTCATCAGGCAAGCGACTTGTTTCGTCACTCTTCTACATCAAAAAGTCCTATTCCTGTTTTATTTTTCTCTTAAGTCATAATGTTAGTCCTACCTGCTGCATTCTATTGATATCCCTATCCAACGGCGTGGAAGCCCTCCTAGCATCCCCCCGGACGGAAACAGCCGGGTCGCCCGCCGCCGCCAGGTCCAGCACCCTGACTCCATCTACCACCAACCCAGCCAGCACTCCGCTGAATGTACGCGCTCCACCTGCACCACCTCCAACTGTGATCGTCGACATGCTGTTGAATATTGTGGATTGTTGGCCACCTGGAAACAAAAACGGTCAGTAGAATCATGCATTAACTTATGCAGTTTTGTGCATGGTTTGGTCTAGTGAAATTCGATACTGCATTCTATATGACTGAAGCCAGTGATATTTTATGGAAATAACAAAGTTTAATTAGTTCGACCATCACCGTAAAGTGCAGAGTTACATTGGGCATCATATAGAATCGAAAAAAAATGTTTGGAATTTATCACGTTGCCAAACCTCAGCCTATCAACCCCCTACATCTGTACGGTTTGTAAATATTCTTCGTAGTGCAATAACGCTTCACATTCATAGAACATTCCAATATGATTCTCTAGTGTCAGGGATGCCATAGAACACACGCAAAGACACATACAACTAGCACCTACAGGTACAGAACAGATATTTAAATTCATCATAAAAGCAACTGCCAACATGTAACATTTGAGCTTACAATCTGGGGGACAGTTCATTTCATAATTCAATCGATTTTTGAATTCCCGTGGCTTATACATCAAGCCAAAGCCTAGTTCAAAACGTGTACCTTGCGGGTGCCGTATATTAACAGCATAGTTGTCCAGGTGCAGCGCGGCTCGACTGCCGTTCCTCGTGAACCGCGCCACGTGGTACGCCCCGTCGTCCACCTTCGCCGCCTCGTCGCCGAGCGGCTGGTCCCCGCCGCCCACGTTGTATATCATGAACAAATTACCATTTATCTGGAATAGGTGAGGGAGTAGGTTATATAGGTATAGGTAACTAGGACTAACTAGGTAACTAGGATCAGCTAGGACTGTGATTAACGATAGCTGGAGCAGAAAAGCCGAAAATTGGGTTTGTGGCTAATGTGCGACAGTGGACAAAGATGGGTGACCAAACCAGTTTCAAACTCTCGTTAGAGACTATTTTGTTCCTTGGTTTCAAACCAAGCCTACCAGTATTACACTTTGACGTCCTTTGTTGCTATGGCAACATATTTTACAACTGAAAATTAAAAATACAATAAAAATTAGCTCACCAATAATTGTGTGATCTATGTCTGTGTTGTTTTTTTTTTAATCTTTAATGTTAAACTTTACTTGTAAAAAGCTATTCTATTAATATATTATAATTATAACTGTCCCAATACTCACTATAGTTTTCCCTGTTTGTGTTTGTATTTAATCAAATAAGTACGCTTCATGAATTACACAAACGATAGACGATGACTTTTTAAATATGATTCTAGCTGTTATTTTTTTTTATTACATACAAGATAATGTTCTTGAATCATGAAATAAAAGCGGTGAACAGGCTAACTTATTATGGTTTCCTGGCAGACATCGCTTTAAGCGATAAGGCTGCCAGTTAGAAGCCTACTCGATAGTACTATTTAGTCTTAGTTACTTTAGTCTGTTTTTTCTATACCTGGTGAGGTTTTTAATAAAGAGTTAATTTCTCTATATAACACTAGGATTTTCACAAAAAAAATAATCTTATCTCACTCACGATTTCCATCTGCATGTAATCCTGGGTATTACTGGACTCAATTCTCAGCAGGACAGCATCAGCCTTACTGGTGACAAAGCCCAGAGCAATCTTATTGGCTTCCGTATCAAGAACCGTGGACCCTTGGAAGGTATAAGTGATAATGCCTCGGCCTGGACCGAACTCGTAGGCTATCGATTCTGGAATTGACAAAAGATTTTATTACATAAAAAAAAGGTAAAATTAAGAAGCCAAGAAGATCATCGAAGGAGTTGTATTTAAAAAACAAAACCTGGTCGAAATTATGGCGATGTCTCACGTATTTGTTGAAGCATAAT
Organism: Apocheima hispidaria; assembly: GCA_947579745.1. Lineage (NCBI taxonomy): Eukaryota > Metazoa > Arthropoda > Insecta > Lepidoptera > Geometridae > Apocheima > Apocheima hispidaria. The sequence goes on along the minus strand of OX388164.1, from coordinate 12,712,007 downwards.
ATAGACTTTCAGCATAATGTAAATGGTTTTTAATAGTGAGTTCTTATTTTCTTGACGACAATAATGTACAGTATTTCTTTTCAATTCTTACCGTCATAACAAGTGGGTCCAGTGAAGGATGTGAGATCACAATCACAGACGTATGTGTTCCATTGTTGCACGCATACTCCCTTGTTCGCGCATGTGTTGTGCGTGCACTTTGTCGGTCCTAGAAAAAATCAAAGATCAATTTCAGCTCTTGCCCTTTAATATCGTTAATTTAAAAGAAATGTTAAACGTAAAGTGTGGCATCAGTGAACTGATGCCATCATCTCCTTCGCCGCTATGAATCAAAATTTCCATACGAGTTTGTCTTTCTGAAGGAAATGAGGCAAAACTAAATGAAATACCTAAATAAATAAATATTTGTGGACGTTTTTCACACACAGCGCTACCTAACCCCAAACTAAGCAAGGCCTGGGCACAGCCTGGCAAGGCGTGGGAACCAGGTAACTGATAGAATTTTATGCTTTTTGTTTGTAAATACGTACATAGAATACATAGAAACACCCAGACAAAGAACAAACATCCATGTTCATGACACAAATGGGAATCGAACACAACCCTCAGCTCAGAAGGTATAAATACTCCTATTGAGTCACAAGGCTAGTCAAAATAATAATAATAATATTAAAATACTAATTGTAATCTGCACGTTACAAAATTATAATTGCCTGGCGGCGACTGCGCTTCTATTCCATAGATACCGACCTTCACATCCTGAAACTAACGATGAACTCGGCACCACAGCGTCCTCCAGCAAAGACGGCGACTCTCCCGGCAGGTCGAGGCTGGACATGCATCCTTCGAAGCCTTGCCGAGACATAACTCCCACTGGTAGTGAAGAGTACATGTCTCGTGGCACGCCACCGATGTAGAGAATACTGTCTAGTTCCAGCATAAGGTTTGAACCTGGAATATGGAATAATAAATATAGAAGATTTTATAGTTTTAAGATTATATTTTATTTATTATGTCAGATTAATATATTTTTTGTAACGTTATCTTTGGAACTGTTAAACTCCCAAACGTCTCTATTGGTTGGTAAAACAAAAATATTTTATGCGCGAAAAAACACAATGACTTGAGCGTTAATTACAATAATAGGATGATTATCAAAGAAAAAAATAGTAACTTCATAATATATGATAACTCACTTGTTGTGTGCATTTCCAAATCATCGTCAACTTGCAGAGTATGTATCTTTAGAGTGGGCCTCCTCACAGAAACAGAATGCCATCTGTTATCGTTCAAAAAGTTCTTTAGCTTATCCTTCATCGTTACAACTCCATCGCCGAGGTTAAAGACACAATGTATGTGACCGTTCACCAACTCTATAGCAATAAAATCTTGCTTTTTCCCTCCGTTGTAAAACAACAAACCATCCATTTCAGTCGTTCGAAAGTAAAAATCCAAATAAGTGTTAGCGTATGCTTTCAATAAAGGGAGACCGACGTAAGTATGCTTAGATTTGAAGGTCACAGACTTGTAAACGTTGAGAGAATCGGGCTTCACGAATTTTCCGTTGAAGATTATGTTTGAAGTGTCGTAAATGTGGTCTCCTTCTTCAGAGGTTCCGATGCCCAAAGTTTTGGCTAAGTCTATATATCTGATACCATTGAAGACAAACTTCTGCAGGTAGCCGACAAAATTTGGTAAAGTTGACGTCATTTGTATTTCTTCTTCAGGATGATAAAGTCCTCCTAGATGCAGCGTAGAAATTTCTAATGTTGACGCTTTTCCTAAAATCGTCTCAGCTGTAAAACATATTGATTATTCAGAATTCAGAAATTATTGATTAGGAACACCTATCCACAACATTGACGGTAACATAAAATAAATTAGCAAAGTAGGTAAACGTTCCATAGATTTCTCTAGCAGCCAATTTTGATATGTACAATCAATAGTAAGAGCAGTTACAGGGCTAAAGCTTAGTAAAGATATGGCTAGTGTTCAATAGTTAATACAGTTAGCAACTAGAAGAGTTCTTTTAGAACGTAGCGAGTGAATAACTATCAGTTAATGCTCAAGAAGTTAGCTTACATTGCCTATCTAAACTTTGAATTCTCAATTTTGCCAATTACATACTATCTTTCTAGCTTGCAAATCTGTTCTTATTGGATTAATATAATTGTGCTAGTACAAATTCATATCATTTTTTTTTTTTAATTATTTAATTTAATAAGTACAGATTATACATTGCGTCTAATTTTATCGTTACTTACTTTGGCTGTATTGTCAGTTACAGCAAATTTGTTGACTGTTTTTTTTTCAAGTGATTGAAACATCCGCGTAAATTAGTTTGTATACAATTCGATAGTCTTTGAATATTTGTTCAACGGTGGTACAAAAGTAACTGACAACACTTACTATATTTCAATCCAACACATTCACGAAGGACTCTACAGGAAAAAGAAAACCAAAGTCGGAAGAAATCAAAGCACGGAACTCATAGGTGAAGGTACGAAGTGCCAACTAGTAACCAACTCAAATAAAGCAGCAATCTACATCGCTAAGGACGTCTAACATTTAAACACTCCTTAAAGTGTGAAATTTAAATTTTCTTCTCATTGAAGGAAATGTAAATTTGTCTTACTCTACATTTGGTTTGATGTCATTTATGAGTACTCATACTTAAAGTATCGTATTTAATAATAATATAATTGCTTATATAGGTTGCTTCAGTTAGCGTTTCGTATGAAGATAAAGTTTCATCTTCAACTTTACCTTCTTTTTTTTTTTATCAAACGTTTAGTTTGTGTCTTGTTTATTGTAAGTATTATTTAAAATAAATATTTACATCATTAGTGTAGATTTCAGAAGGTACAGACAGCTTTCCTCTGCTTTAATTTGTTTCATTTTCCCTAATTGGTAAACAATGTTCTGGTTTTCTTATTTAAACATATCTTTTTGCGTAAATACGTTTATATGAACAGAAGTTAAAAACATTTTAACATTTTTTTTTTTATCTAAACCTTTTTTCCTCAATAATGAAACCAAACCAGAACCAACCTTATTTTCCACTACATTAGGGTCAAAATAAAACAGTGCGGGTGTGCGGCCCGTGCATACGTACATAACATACCGCGCACTGCCATCCCCGTGTCCACCTGCAGTCGCAGGTTCGAGGCCCGGCGCGAGAACTTTACCGTGTGCCAGTTGTCGTCCGCCACGTTCGTGCCGGCTAGAAGGTTCTGCAATAAATTACGATGATATATCATTAGTTTCTAAGATTTCATCATAGTCAATCTAACATTTATTGTTATGGTTCCCGGGATGATTAAAATACTATTATAATTAAATAATATTGTAAGAAGTGGTCATTTTATTTTAAATCTGTTTTTCAAAAAGTCCACTGATTACCTGGTTGGAACAAAGTGTTGTCAAAAATACTTTTCAATACACTTACAAAGCCTGCAAACAGTGTTCGATAGTTGATAATTACGCGTGCCGGTAATCATTAGTTTGCTACGTGTTTATTTGTTATTGTACATCTATATATAATATATATGAAACAAAGTCGGCTAATTACACCATTTATAACTCAAAAACGGCTGGACCGATTTTTGTGATCTTTGTTGGATTGAAAAATTCACAAGGTTTGTATGAAGAGTTTAGCCAGACCAAAGGCAGAGTTTGCATTGCGTACGAATCACGAGCATCACATCGAATTAAAAAACTGGAATGTAATGAAATTTTAAGACATTTTGTGCCAAACGAGACGTGGCATTGCGAGTCCATCTCACTCTCCCCAAAAAAAGTCTGTACTGGCGTTTTTCGTATTGTTTTAAGTATATTCTCTGATTCTCACAAATGTATTCAACGTAGCTTCGGCCACTGTCATAAGTGAAAATATAAGATGGTGAAACACATTTGCCTATTTTACACTATAGTGTGTATTAAATTTACATTAAAGTCAACCTTCAATTTATTTGTAAAACCCTTGCTTAAAAAATCTTGCTTATACCTATCTTTCTTAAGAAGCCTAAGGTCTAGGTTCTTAAGGACGCTGTAGCCGACATAGAATAATTTAGAAAAATCAGTATAATTCTACCTTCTCCCGATCTCCAAGCCTCACACTAGCCCGAACACGCCCAGCCGCAACGGCTATCTCGATTCTGTCTGCGGAGTGCTCCGAAGCTGTTCTCAGCAGGAGCCCAGCCTTCGTAGTCCGGAAGCGAAGCAACAACTCCTCGGTCTGGGTGATGTGCTCGGGGCCGAGAGATGCGGCTAGATGCTGGCTACCGTTTAGGAAAATTGTTGGAGACTCTGAAACCGAAAATGAAATTTTATAAAATCAAAAGTGTTAGGCAGAGATGAACATAGAAAGATGAAGCTAGAGTTAACACTACAATTTATAAGACTGCATAATATTTTCGCGCAAGACTTCAAATTCAAAATACTGTGTGATATTATAGCTGTAATTGTCATGTCTTGTTTTGTCTTGTCATGCTAAAGGCAAACTACTTACTCTTGTACTATTTTGAGAAGCGGAAAGAAGGAGTGCAAATCAACCATGTTCATCTTAAAGTGACAAACCTCGTCCACACGTGGGTCCCCCGTAGTTTGTATAAGAGCAATCACAAAGAGGTCGGTTCCATCCTTCGTTACAGGGCGCTCCGTGCTGGCACGGTGCACTGCTGCACTGCTTCATCAGCACGTGACAAGCTGGACGGACTGATGCTGAAAAACATATTTTTTGTTAGATTACGAGGTCTTCTGTTATAGTCTGGATCGGAGTTTGAATTATTTACAGTTGTTACACTAGTTTTAAGTTGTTTTTTTTTTTGGTCATTTGTATGTTATTTCTGGTGTGAACAATAAAGAGTTATCTATCTCGTAGATTATCTGATTTATGTTGGAAACTTTCTTTGAACCTTATTTTCCAAAAAAATGTTCTTACCGGCATCCTGCTGTCGAGCATATGCCGTTAGATCCTGAGGCTTGCTGTTCAGCACTAAGTCACGGACACAGCCCACGAAACCTTGTCTCAGAGCTGCAGTCCAGAGAACCGGTGGAGTTCTGGACGCGGAGTACTCTGACCCTAAGCCGCCGACGTATAGCGGGCCGTCTAGTTCTAGCTGATTGGACTCTCCTGAAAATTATAACAAAGATCAAAATAAGGTAGCTTTGATTTAAACAAGTGTTATCTTTAAGTACCTATCTTTTATCAGGTAGAATAGCACCTCTTGCAAATTTAAAATGAATAATATGTTATGTTTTCCTATGTTCGTCAATTTCTCTTACTATGTATTTGATAAAATCCTTAATGTAGCAAGTGAAACAATAGTAAAAATTACTAGAATATTAATTGTATTATCAAAATAAAATAAGCTGTTTACATTGTGGCAGATCAAACAATGATTGATTAAAACAAAAGAAACTTAAGCAATACTTCAATTGAAAACACCCAGAAATAATATCCAGATCATAGAGTCTGTAAGTCTTCCAACAGTATTGGATTGCATTGTTTCACCTTCTCATTGCTCTTTCAGACAAAAAGTATATTTCTTTTTGTCAACATGGACCTGGATAACATCTTGATTGCTAGCTCTTCTAATTTTTTTCACATTAAGTACCTAGTTGTGTAAGAATGTCTCACCTGGAGTTTTGAACTCAGCGTTAGCGCCGTCGACAGTAACCCTGCCGTCTCTTCCACTCCGCCTCAGTAGGAACTCGTGCCAGTGAGCGTCGTCCACACGTCTTCTGGATGCCCTGACCCTGACGGCTCCCGATCCGAGATCCATATGCACGTAGATATAGCCGTTTAGAACTTCCACGGCGAACATATCGGCCTGGAAGAAGCGTGGTGGAAGAAATTAGCATTTTTAACTTTAAAGACGGGATAAATATCGGTTATGTCATTTACGAAACGTAACTAAAAGGTTGAAGTCAACAGTTACTGTCTTTATAGCTAACTCATTTTTTCAGGGTCTATCAAGTGAATCGGGTATTCGAGAAAATATTGTTTAAAAACAAATAGCAAAACTACATATTATATTTTTTCCTTTTGTAAGGTAATAAAGTTAAAATATCAACGATAGGTACTACTTTTTAGTAAAAAAAAAGACTGCAACACAAAGCAACTATAAATTATCTATTTCATACATTGCAGACACTACAAATTATTCTGAATTAGCACTATCTTGAATTCCAACGACAAAACCATTCACAACCAACAAAATCGATAAACTGACATGCTACGAGATACTGAAAACAAATTGAACAAAAAACTGTCTGACTGCTGCTAATATCATGCAAACTATTACAAAATTGTAAAATATCGAGATTTAGACATGCAATGTAAATTTTGCTAATCTTCATCTAGATCTTAAAATAGATGTCTGATTTTCTGAATGCTGTCGTAATTCTACTGACCAATTTGAATCAACTTTTATCAAAAGTATAGATTTAGGTAAATATAAATTAAAAAATGGTTTTTTAAAAAATAGTTAGATTTAACCTGAAAGGGAAGTTTTTTTAACTATTGATTCTACGGACACAAAGGTACGAATTTGTGTAGGTATTAATAAAGCCCCTAAATCTTGCATTCCTGGGGGTTCCTATTGGGTATTTGAAGATAAGAAATAGTTCCACTATAAATCTTGTAGTCTAGTATTTACATGAATAAATAATATCTCTAAGTTTTTGTAAAATCTTTCATCGCCGAAAGCATTTAAAATGTAATATCAATTAAAATATTTATGCGTAGTAGGTTCAGTTGTAATATCCTCAAAAATATTGACAATCTAACCACGTATATGATTCTAAAACTACAATAAAATATTCAACATATATATACATAATAATCAATTTTATATGCATACAGATCACATCTTCACACAACAATAATTATTAGCTTTCATACTGCGTGTAAGTGCACAAGACAAATATTGCTGTCGTGTTCTACAGTGCCAGGTCAATGGACAAACATAAAAACACTTTCAACATTTCAAGTGGGTGAAACTTTATAAGGTACCGTACACAAATTCCCCTATTCCAGTGTTTTGATTTCTTTTCCTACAATGCAGCCACCAAATGGATAACATTGTATTCTGGATTTGAACATTCTTTCATATTTTTGATTTTCATTCTTTTGTAAGTTTTTAGTTTTTCTTTTGTTAGTTCTTTCAACGAACTAGATGCTGTTATTGCTTCACATTTTTCAATTAACTTTAGGAAATACTTTCATATGTTGAACTTTTGATTGACACTCTTATGAAGAAGAAAATACATTTTGCCAAGGAACATTAAGACTTTTCACTATTACTCAAACAAATCACAGATCAATATAAAATTTATTTAAGTATTCTTTTCTAAATTATTAGAAAATGCAAAGATATTTTACATTTAAAATATCTTATACCAGGGATTATAAAGTCTATCTCCATTCTAGCTTTAATGTGACGAAATTAAATTACTTCCCTAATCAAAATTTCATTAAATCTTTTATTACGATATCGGGGACCATTATGTAGCAGAGATTAGATTTGGTTATCCATTTAGGGCGTTTCACGGAGAAATGCAATTTGGTTCCTTTACATTATTTATCTTTCATCTTCAATTATGCATATCTACGAGAATCAGTAATATTTTTTCCTTATACTCTCAAAATTATTTACTATATTCTGGCATATTTTTATAGAACATTTCTTTATGTTTTTTATCTAAAAAAAATTCTAATGTGAATCCAAAAAACATCACTAACGAAATGTAACCACATTTCTCCGTGACGAAGCACCATGGTCGTGGTTCTTGATGTAGTTATAATAATGATGATGGAATTAACATGAGTTTTCTTATAATCTTTTACCCCAAAAGCTTCACCCCTTACCGTGCAACCTACCCTTGGTGGTTTAGCGCCCATGTTGAATATCAACAATCCGTTCGGCTCGTTTGTCCTGAACTTAAAAGATATCGTTCCTGTCTTCACTGCTTCCCATTTTGGTAGAATCTGTAAAAAAAAGATAATGGTATATTACGAACCTAGTGTTTTTCTTAGGACTGCTCAAAACGTAGTAGGTAAGCTCCGAGGCACGTTCGGTTTGGTAAGCTCTTGCATGGGTAAAATTGAGTAATATTTGCATCTGACTGCTCCCATGTTACAGATAACCGACGTGGGCATTTTGGTATCGGTTGCCACTGGTAGGAAATCAGTCGCCACAGTCGCAACAATAAAAATAAACCATCAATGTGATTATCGTTTATTAAAATAGTTTTTTTTTTAAATCGAAAATCACTAGTGACAACCGTGCCTGGCTGTTTACATTTGGTGTTACAGTATTTTCTTTCCGTTATTTTTAACTTCCCATGTAGTAGAAAGCTCTGTTAGACGCCTTTGGGTAGTCTGAAACTCTGCCAGCCTTAACAACTTATAGAACTCTCTTCCCTCTCTTCAGAGAGAGAACCTCTAAATTACAAGCAAAAAAACCTTTCCAGTTTTTGCATTAAGCTTTCCTAAAAAAAACAAAATTAGCCAACACTAAGCTGTTTTAAGAAACACCCATGAGAGAAAGACAAGCCTGTTTGTGAATCGAAACTATTCGAAACAAAATATTCACGACATAAAACATTTTTAATTAGTTTACGTAGAGGTTTTGTTCTTGATTTTTGTTTGCTTACCGTCAGATACATGGCACATAGTTATGACGTAGTAGGTGGTAGTTTACTGTAAGATACACGGCATAACTATATGCCATGTATCTGACAGTAAGCAAACATGGCATAACTATATGCCATGTATGAATGTGTAATGAGTATTAAAAGTAATATACAGTTTTTAGCTAGAGATCTCAATAACTAACCTTAGCATGGACAGAAAACAAACGTTGCTGGCTTATATCCACACTCGACAACTAAAGTTTTATTTAAATGTGGAAACTACACCAAAAACATATTTAAACTTTATACAGTTTTTTTTTATCCTCGTTTTTTTTTTGTTCAAATTAAACTCCTAACTTCACCTGGAACCTGGCTTCGTTCATTCTAATATGAATTCGCATAATAGTATTGTAATTTGTAGCCCCAGTTAAAAAGTTTTTGTTTTTATTTTGGCGAAAAAAATGCGGATTTTGAAAAGTCATAGAACAAAAGTTGTTAGGTGTGATGTAGGGAATCTGTCTAAAAAAGCTTGTTGCTTGTTATCTATTAACCCTATATACGAGAAATCTAGAAATCCTAATCCCCCATGACCCGAAAATCCGTTCATCCAACCGGAGGAACCAACAAGGAACCAACAAGGAACCATTTAATTATTAAAAATGTATGATTACATCATTCAACCTTTGTATGTCAACTGTCATGCTACGAGTAACTTTTACAGCTAACATAATAGCTATTAAACATATACATAATAGTTATAAAGCTATATAAATATATACAGGTATAATCTACACTCGAATAGCAATCAACTCATCAAACATTAACCCCTGAATAATACAGCGAGGTAAAATCAATCCGAACATTTTGATGGGTATCTATAATATTTCTTTGGTAGCTATTGTTAATATTAATAGCAAGCTGTTTCCCGTGACTTTGTTCACGTGGGCATAAAAAGGTATGTACTGTGACCATCTTTCTGATATACAGTAACTTAAATATATTTTATCAAGATTAATTCAGCTGTTTAGCCGTGATAACGCGACAAACATCCAGACAGAGAGAGAGAGAGAGAGAGAGTGTGTTACTTTCGCTTTTATAATATTAGTTAGGATGTAAGTAGTATTTAATATTTTGTACAATTAGTATACTTACATATATCCAGTAATTTTAACCCGTGAATTCTCATTGTATCTGACTGCATGCCCAACATTGTAAATGCCCAAAGTTATAAATTAGAACTATTCAACAGTTTTATAGAAACAACAAAATACATCAACATAACCCATGTCATGTTCTAATTTCAGCAAAATTTGGTATGGCACAGGTTCTATTTTATATTGTAATAAAGGACACTTTTCTTTGCGCGAATCGGTTGAAACTAAAATCAATAATCTTATCATATCGTAGATTGACACAATACAAGTATCTCCTTATATCGCCCTTTAAAATATATCCATTAAAGTCTAACTACTACCTATAGCTACACTATTATCGTTGAAAATCCAATATTACTAGACCTATTATCTATTATATATTATTGCCACACCCAATTCTAAAACTCATTAAATCAGGGTTTGTGCAATAAAGCGTTATACTGCAAAAAAATAAACCCTATTAGCCGTAAAGCCTTGTTTTATAGAGCATACTGCATTACAATTTCAAACTAGGCTAGGACACACAGACGTTAAGAGAATAAGATACCGCAACCACGTGAAATTTCATGAAGCAAAATCGTGTAGTAAGGTGGTTGTTGCCTGATAAGCCGATTAGCAATAAAAAAAAAAAAGTATATAATTAAAAAATAGGAAATGGGGCATCGTGACGTCGTTATTACGATGATTATAAGATTCAGACGATACGATTCACGGTCGCACAGCAACGGCGGACGAACCTAACAAGCATCGCAATATAACAACGTCACAGTACGAGCTTTGCAGCTATTTCAATACCCATTTTGTAGAGGCTCTTTTTTTTCTCATTTCTCTTAATTTCTTAGGAAAATGTAGCAAATTTAAATTCTGGCAGTCAACGCGACGCAGCGTATAACAAACTAGTTGTTACCCGCGACTTCGTTCGCGTGGAAATAAAAAAGTGTCCTATGTCCAATGAATGTGAATTTGTGATATACAGTAACTACTTATCAAATTTTATAAAGATCCGTTCAGCCGTTTTGCCGTGATAATACGACAACCATCCAGACAGAGAGACAAAGTTATTTCCTATAGTTTGCTAGATGGCGTTGATCCATTTTTGAGCATTTTTTGACGTTTTGTATGGACTGACAGTTGTAATGAATCGCGCAAGCGAAGCTTTTTCCTCGAAACGTACGTATTCATTTTTATACCTCGAAGCTTTATTGGTCCTGATACCACTGCGGCTATATTACTCTGAATTATAATATTAGTTTGGATTAGGATTATAACATTGAAACGTAAAAAATAAAAACATTTTATTGCATAAAAGTGCATTACATTCAGTTTGCAGCCATAGCCATCAAATCAGACAGCACCTGTGTATGTATTTTGATGCGTAGCCTCCTCGACAATTTGTACATTTGTATAAAACATTATGTTTATAAACTATTACTCATAAATTTTACTCAATACCAAAACAAACGCTATAATACTTACCTAAATGTTTGCTTCGTACCTATGCTAATTACAGCATCGCGCTTGATGAAATTGGTTCTTCTATTCTCCCAGTCTGTGCGAGGTTACTCACCCGACCTTCAGAGGGTTAACATGCGTCTAGATCGCGCCTGGATAAAATACATTTGCCAAAACCCGAGTAATATTTGTCGACGGTTCCGCGGTAGATTTTGCTTTTTTTGCAAAAACCTAAATGTTGTGTTTCAAAACTTCATTTTATTTGTATTTGAACTTTGGCTGAAGTTCTATTACCTAAATGAATTCACGGTTTTACCGCTTATTTTTAAAATTAATTTTGTATTGATTGTCTGTAAATTATTAAGAACTTATAGGCCCGTACCAATAAGTTCTTTGGAACTTATTTACGAATATTTTTCTTTTCGGTGAAGGAAAACGTCGTGAGGAAACCAGCACTGTTCCGGAGAGGAAATTCGATGTCGTATGTGAATCTACCGACCCGCACTGGGCCAGCATGGTGGATACGGCTTAGTCACCCTTCGAGAGTAGTCTGATATCCCAGCAGTGGGATGTTTAAAGGCTGATACTGAGAATTCTTCTTCTCAATTTGCAAGAAAGGAGAAAAAAAAACATTGCGAAATACCTCAAAATGTTTGGCAAGCGTTATCTAAATCGTCGCAAATTTCAAGTTGATGGCATTTATAGTGATAGTGCGGTGTACCGGAGTCTCACGATAAGAGTTTTTTATTTTTTTAAATGAACAGAACCCTAAAAATTCAGCATTTTTTGTAGTCAGCGTTTTTAATAACGCTTTCACGTAATTTGAATAACTGGAACCGTTTATTTAGATTTACGAGAATTTAGTCTTTCATAAAAAAAAAAAGTTTTATCTGTTATAATCTAAGGCTTATTGAAATTTAGTGCCTACAATAAAATTGGAATTTTGTTATATTATGAGAATGATAAAATCTTAACAGTATTAAATTATAATTATTATTATTTCTAATGTAATTTGCTTCTAGGGAGGACCACATTAACTTAGTAGATTTCAAAAATAAACCAAAGAACCTTTATAGTTTTTTCCCGCTGTGTCCATCCGTTTGTCCGTCCACAAATACAAAAACTATTTATTTCAGAAAATGCTTTAGTTTTACATACAATTTATGTAAATAAACTTTTATGTTTTGTAGTTTGTATGCCGCGGTCATTTTATTGATTATCAGATCGTACAACACGACGCTTTAAATGATGACGTAGTTACGGAACCCCGTCGTAAGCGTATCATAACATGCACTTGGCCATTTTTATTTACTGTAATTTACATAAATTACACATAAAGTTTTAGTATAATCGTGTAATAAGATATTATATAGCCATTCCGAATTACGTGCATACAGCCGCCTAAAGAAAACCCACTCCACACATTCCATAATCCTTTCGAAGCACTTTTGGCTTCAAATAAACTGGAATTGCTTATGTCATGCTTACGTAGGAAGTTTCCCACCTAATGTTCCATGCCTTTAGCACTTGCCTTAGTCTAAATCATTGTTTGTTTTATATTTACACATGTAATTAGTAATTACTTCAATAATTTAAAGTGAGTAATTATTGAAGTAATTACTAATTACATGTGTAGTCAACTTTTTTACGTATAAGTTGTGTACAGTTATAATTGGACTTTAGGTTTAAAGTTGTCTGCTATCTAGATATATTGTATGTTTAATAACCTTTGTCTGTTACCGAACCTATTTCAATAAAATAAAATAAACAAAGAAGAAATTATCAAAATCGGTGCAGCTGTTCTCAAGTGATGCTCTGTCATACATGTGGAACATGATTTTTATATATTTATCAAAGACAGCAATACTATATGTGTGTTTCTGCTTGTTATCTGTTAAAAAATAAATAGCTTAATCAATCGTACAGACAACAACACATCGTACACGTGTACGTAATCGTACATTTGGGTAAGCTAATGGGATGCATCATGAAACAAGTATTTTTTATTAAAAGAAAAACATACACCCCGACTGCAAAATGTAGCCCATGTCATTCGGGACACAGAATGGAATCCAACGACACCACATTCGTCAAAATCGGCTAAGCCATGCAGGCTACAGGAAGTAATTATAGAAACACACAAAATTAAATACTTACATAGTTACATACACTCCATCTTAAAAACATTACCATCGTTCATTTAAATTACCACGATTTTCTAAAAACGTGGTAAATATCCCGTGAGTAATGAAATCAACAACCGTGAAAGCCTGAAACAGGGATAACCATCTTTTTTGTCCAGTCTCGGTAAAAAAGCTATAGACTTTATATCCTCAAACACAAAACAACAATCACAACACTAACAACAACAGGTAAAAAGGCTATTATAGACTTTATATCCTCAAACACAAAACAACAATCACAACACTAACAACAACAACAAAATAAACACTCTTAGATAATTAAGGAGAAGATAATCTTGACTGGCAATTATTAAGTTTGAATACTGTGATACAGGCACATCAGCCTATGCTGCTCGCCTATAAATAAATAAATTAATAACTTGTTAAGAGCATGCCATGCTTAGTAGACTATCGTTGTGCAAAATTTCATGCATGTAAGTTTATAACTTTAAAAGTTAAAGGCTGTAAAGGATTCAGACAGACAGACGGACAGACAGACATGACGAACTTATAAGGGTTCCTTGTTAGTACTACGGAACCCTAAAAAGCGACAAAGTTTAACATGACACAAAGCTGTGACGCGCTATTTGTAACTTCAAAACTTCAAAATCAATTTTGTTATAGAGCAAGACGTAGAACGTCTAAAATCTCCACATTTCAGCCATTCATAATTTATCGTACTAAGCTTTAGGAAAATGTTCGTAGACGGTTTTCCGCTTGGGAGATATTAAGCACGAGGCTAACGGTACTAACGCTTAGATAATATAATATTATAGCTTAGTAAGCAATGCCCAGCTTAAGATAAGCTGTAATGTAGCTTACATTTTAATAAAAAAATACACAACGTTACCTCAGTTTCAGAGTAATTTCCCTATTCAATTATGGAAATCGGTTTTAGCGATGAGGCTGCCAGTTGTCACACTTTTTTTACCCGACTACCTACTACTACAAGAAGGAGGGTAATGTTCTTGGATGTTTGTAACCATGTTTGTGTGTTCCTGTAGCCTAAATGGCTTGACCTATTTTGACGAGTGAGGTCTCTTTGGGTTCCTCTTTATATCCGGAGTGCATGTACCACATTTTAAAGACGGGTTTATTGTTTCTCATACAATACATGTTTAGGTTATTTTAGCTTTTCTATGTCATTTCTAAAAGAAATGCAGTTTATTTGGGTATCAGTTTTTTATTTTATTTTATTTGTGTTTTGCTTCAATTGTTCCCAATTTTGGAACAAAGATAGTAATTTTACAACTTTTTTTTTTACAATTTTTTTTTTAATTGATAAAGGGAGGGTTATGAGTTTGACAGTCTATGTTGTATGTATGTAAGAATGTTCATAATATGTTCCCTCTATTTTCACCCAAGCCACTTATTATGAAATTAAATATTACAACAATATTTTGTCATTATAATATACTGAAAGTAGTATGTATGTAAAACCATTTATAAGCTATAATTACCTTTTTTTGTATTCAAGTATGTGTTTAGTATTTATTTTGGTTATCTTTAGCTATTTATTATTCTAAAACTTTATGACTATTACCAAATAATAATAATAATAATTGTTTGTTTCAGACGCATTTGACCAAAGATTATTATCAAGAACATTTATAACTTCACATGGCAACGAAAGACAACGAAAGACGTTATGAAAAAAAAACCGTTCAAGTATACAAATTATCTTCTGCTATAATAATTTGTTATTAATTTTTATAATATGTTTTTATTTGTTTTGTTATTTGTTTGTTTTTTATATTTTTAGTTTTTGTTTGTCGTTCAGTGTGGCGGTCTAAGGGGGAGGCCATTGTTCAGCAGTCGACGTCTTCAGGCTGTTGATGATGATGATAATAATATCCGGTGCCATATTATAAGTTCTGTGTTTAAATTTAAGTTAATTTAGTTGATAAAATTAATTGTTAAATTTGATAAAAGGCACGGTTCCCGGAGTCCGTGGAGCAAACATTGTACAATAAAAAAAAAAACAATAACATTTTCCAAAAGAAAATATCTAATTTAGTGTACAATTTGTAAGATCGAAACCAAACTGAAAACAAGGAAAAAATTTACCTTCTGTTACAATACAAATGCTTACAGTAAATCAACAAGACTTCCAACCAATCCGAAGTCAAAACTGACCTTCGTCGTTCGATCATAAACTGTTTTATTCGCAAAGGTCGAGCTCTTAACGGTTTCATAACACACCAAGCACGCATATCCGTCCACAGCTCCTAGTAAAGAGTTTCCGGATTCGATTGTTCACTCGTGAAATTCAAAGGTCAGAAACGTTAAATTAGAATCACTGCCTCAAGCAGTATAAGGCCTTAGTAAATGGCCTGGTGATATATGTAGCCTCAAGGTAAGTGCCAAGTTCAAGTGCAGGTAGTTGATGGATTCAGGCGTAACTTTGCGGAAGTACTTTCCTATTGTACTGGACGTGACGCTGCAGCGGAAAGACACTACAGATTGGTTATTATAGACACATTCCTTGATAAAGGTCACCGAATGTGATCGAAACTATAGTCGGAATAACCGACTCAATTTAACGTGAGTATTCCCGTTTTATTAAAACAAAATGTGTAAAAACCACGTCAGTTTTCATAGTAAAAGTGCAAAGTTGTGTACTTAATACAAGTCGGAAAGCTGTGTGAAAGATTTGAAAGCAGTGGTAGGCTTTGATTCAATAATTTGAAGTAAAACTTCCAATGATACATCCTAATCATAACTAATATTATAATTTAGAGTCGCAGTCGTATCAGGACCAATAAAGCTTCGAGGTATGACAATGAATACGTTCATCTCGAGGAAAAAACTTCGCTTGTGTGCTTCAGAGCTCCCTACATTATAAATTTACTCTCAGTCCATACAAAATGTCAAAAAATGCACAACGATGGATCAACGCCATCTAACGAACTATAGGAAGTAATTTTGTCTCTCTGTCTTGATGTTTGTCGCGTTATCACGGCTAAACAGCTCAACGAATCTTGATTAAATTTGATAAGGAGTTACTGTATATGACAGAAAAAGACATATGATACTTTTTTTGTGTATAAAAAATCAGTAAAAACTAATAGTAGAACATAAGTAGACCTAGTAGAATATAAATTTCAAAAACTAAAACCCATCTACGTAAAAGCATGAAAAGTAAGAAAATATTCGAAATTCAAAATGGCATGGTCCATATAATGTACATAATATTTTTCCAATGAGTTTTAAAGTCCCATTCACCGTAATCTGATGCCAATATTTGAGAAAGCATCAGACTACGGTCAAAGGGACCTTAAAACTCATATTACTCATCAATTCAAAATGGCACGGTCCATAAATGTAGGTAATTTATGGACCACGCCATTTTAAATTTCGAACAATATTTTCTTGTTTCATACTTTTATGTAGGCAGGTTTAGTTTTTGAACTTATATTTTTACAAGTTCTATATCGCTTTCAGTTTTCAGGTCAAGCTTTTCAATCACTTTTCTGTGAGAGCCTTCAACCTATTTCGCTCCGGTGACCCGTTGTCACCTTGAAGTGAAGGCTTACGTCGAAAGCTGCTAATTTGTTTATACGACTCCAATTCTCGCTACTTTGAAGGGCTTCATTACTTATTCACCGATTCTTGCTAAGTGCTTTACCATTACGTGACTGTTTTTAAAACTCAAACGAATTGCTTAAAATGTATTTGTTGGAATTCAAATGAACTTATTTAAACGCTTTATCTCATGTCCGAAAAGGTTGCATAAATTCCGCTTTATCTTCACCATCATCAGCCAAAAGAGGTCCACTACGGCCTCCCTTATAGTAGCCATAATACCCACGCTTGGTAAACGAGTTAGGGGTCGCAGAACGCTCACAGTTAACTAAGACGCTGCTGCCCGTCCTCCGGTGGTTCCGGACGCAGTTTAGAACATACCCGTTCATCGGACCCCAATCCGTTTACTAATTTTTAATACCTAATTCTATCATAGACATAGTTCGTAAAATTTTAATAACAAATCAAGTTAAATTTCATCAAATGCGAAATCTAATCTTGTTCTAATCCCTAGACGGATACGAGCTAAATTGAAAATGGACCGTTCTAAACCCATTCAACTACAGTCCAACTTAAAATTGACCCAAAATTACATCACTTCGGGCGAGTGTAGTGCCCTCAACGAATCACCACTAACTCAATTCCAATATCCCATCCCAATTGAGGGGACACCCCTGTCTTCTGATTGGGACAAAGATACTCGACCGAGTTCGAGTGTCCGACGATTAGAGGGCCCTCCAAACAACTGCTGGGCATCTTTAGTGCGCCGGCTTTTAGGAGACGACTTTTGTGAGCTTCTCTCCTCCATTGTTTTTAATTGGTGCTTAGTTTTTGTGGGACGTTTTGGGGTAATGAGTTGTGAGAATCGCTGGCAGTTACGTAGATTTGCGATGTAATTGAGAGAAAAACGCTTGTGGGACAATTTAAGTTTGTGAAGTCACCGAACTTGGTGTCATAAAGATTGTGCAAACTTTTGTACCCAAAATCTCATTAATCTTCATAGAATAAGCATTGTTTTGAGTTTTTGACAAAATTTTGTTACGGTGCGTGTGCTAGGATGGCACATGTGTAAATATAGTAAACGCATTAACATCCGAGTCGTCGAGCAATATTAATAATAATAAATAATAGTAGTTTTACTAGCATTGTGGCTCAGTGGGAGGATTTCCACCTTCTGAGCTGTAGGTTGTGTGTTTGATTCCCTCCCAGGACAAACATTTGTTCTTTGTCTGGGTTTCTAAGTATTCTATGTATGTATTTACAAAAAAAAAGTATTTATGTATTCTATCAGTTATCTGGTTTCCATAGTACAAGCTTGCTTAGTTTGGGGCTACATGGCGCTGTGTGTGAAAAACGTCCACCAATATTTATTTATAAACGTCAATGGCGATATGAATGTACAACGGAATGCAGTTTGATATCTATACATAGCTACCTGTGCGAAATTAATTTGTGAGGCATGCCGAGGAACTCCAGGAAGAGAACTTAAGAAAAACCATTTTAAGAGATAAGCACCACCTCTGAAAATAAACCTACACATACCATTACATACAAATATTAATAGTGTGATATGGTATCATCATACACATCACTATACCACTCCATAAGATCTGTAAGTGCGAGCGAAATAGAAAAAATGATTTTTAGACCCGACTTTTATTGCGTTTAGTATATTTGGATAGTCGTGACTCACCAGATGTGCATCCCTGGTGGTGAAGGAGACGGGGTCGGCGGTGTCGACGGCGGTGCACGCGTAGTCCAGGCGGCCGGTGACGGTGATCAGCTTGCTGCCGGTGCGCGCCAAGTCGATCAGGTTCAGGCGGAGAGTGTCAGCTGAGAATTCCACCTGTGGTATAAACAAAACTAATAAAATAACGTTTATTTGAGCTGTTACAAAAGCTAATAATGTCTATTACATTTGTTTTATTTTAGAGGGTAGTTGTAAATAGCTCCATAGCGGTGAAATCTGATTCTCATACTAAGGGAGTCCTGTGTCGTGAGATCAGTGCCCTCCGTGATTACATTAGTGGTATTGAGTGGATATAGAAAACAGCTCTAAAATTTCCTAACGTGGACCTGCCTTTTGCCAATCGTAAAACCATTTATTTCTAAAGCATTTCCTCTCCAAGCCAAATTAAAAAAGAGTTTTATTATATGTTTTTTCTTTCCTCCTAAGAGGATTTTGGCGTCGCACGTCTTATGCATTTGCCAATGTACATATATATTCTCAAGTTTTGTTAGATATTATCAAACAAGTCATAGTCTTGGTCAATGGCGAGCAAAGCAAATCACAGTCAAATCCAAGTCATGCCCCAGTAAAGTGGTGAAAACTTTACTAGAGCCTTCTATGGAGTTTTGGAAACAACACGAAAATTCACGTTTCAAGACATTATACCATTCACGAACACTCGTGCATGTTCACGAAAACTTAACGGGTAAAAATTCACCGTTTTTACACATTAACACTCGAAATAACACAACCAGCAACACCAACAAGTTTTAGAAAATAATAAAATAACGCGACATGAATTATTCACGTTCCCGCCAAAAATCTATTTCAATATTTTTTATAGTGAACCCATCATTGAACATTCGTCGTACTATGTTTTTTTAAATTTTTCTACAAATACAGCCAGATATCTCAGCTGTAAGCTTTGATCTAGGTATACCATTTGCTAGAACTCTCATTATTAGAGAATAATCACGTTATGCGGATTTGGTTGACGCAGAGATACATAATCCCAGTATAAATTCTCCATATAAATGAAATACTCTGTAGTCTTGTCACAAATTCCTTTTGGAATTATTGGCATGAATATGATCTTGCTGATCTTTGAAGCAAATATCTCTATTAAATGATAAAATAATTACCTTCTTCAAGCAGCCAATAAAGTTGTTATGTACCCTCGCGCCAGGCAGCGCGCGCGCATTCAGTGAGCCGCCGACGTGCGCGCGTGAGCTAGCCAGCATTGTGAACGTGCCCGCCACGTGCGAGTGTTCTGTGTACACGTCGTCTACTATCGCTGACACCTGGGGAGAAGGAATGTTTTTTTAGTGACCGGTAGCTTAGGGAAAATCAAGTCAACAATTTGGTTTGATGCTAACTATTTTGCGCTGTTACTATTTCGGGGTACATTCTTCGGGTCTCTCTGATGAGGTTGAAATTTTGCAAAAGTAAATAAGTAAATTGTGTGAGTAAGTGTTATATGTATGTTCTACTAGCAGTATCCTGCGATTTTACCCGCTATTGTCTAGATGCTGTTAATTTTTCTGGGATAAGAATCCTATGTCTTAATGCAAGGCCAGCTAGCTGAATACCACCTTCTAATCCGTTGAGTTGTTACGGTGTTGAAACAATCACTTACATACTTACATACACTTGTAGTGATAGGGCTCTCTTGCAGAGTCCGCTGGAGAAGTACCACACCTTTGCCAGTTATTCAACCGCCAAGCAGTAGTTGGTCTCATGGTGACGAGCGCAGTGCATTGCCGCACATGGTTATGAACTATTAAAGTTCAAAATTCTGAGTGGCACTGAATTGTTATGGGCAAGCGGGACGCTTAACATCAGGTGAGCGACTTGCTAGTCTCGTCACCGAGTACCATGGAAAAAAACACACTTTCGCATTATAATATTAGTGAAATTCAATAGAAATTATAAAACACGAATTGAAAGGCTCGAGTGAATATTTGTGACGTATCCACCTACGGAATCTATTGAAGAGTAGGTAAAGTTAAATTCAAACATTTACATGTATTTTCATTACCATATTTTAAACCTTTTTACAATTAGATTAGTTTTTGAAATCATCTATAAATTCGTTTGTCATTATTGCAAAAGTTTTATAATCAGTCGTCATTTAGTGCAGACAACTTTTCAAATAATCTGAGTACCCGACCAGCACAGTAGAGCTCTCCCTACATCAATACCACAAAGTTTGCTGCTATCCACTTTCTAGTTCACAGAAGAAAAACTTCTTTTATATAAGATCCCTCGCTAAGTAGACACTGAAGAAAATAATGTGTCTTCTAAAAGCGCAGTTATTGGGTACAGCAGCATCTGTAGAACAGCTTGAAAGTTAATAATAAAGCTTATTTTACTAACGGTCTTTCTGCCGATTTAAAATAGGTAGAAATCGATTTCTCGTTTGTTAAATTTTTTTTTTTTAAATATTCTCCTAATTCTACGTGCATTACCGTCCCGCTTGGGGCGTTTTGTGCATTTCTATCCAAACCAACCGAGCTTCAAAAAATTATAGCAAATATTCTGCAATCAAAGTATAATTATTGTGTTTTTATCCGTCTGTGTATAAGCAAGTAATGTATGTTTGAGTGTTCTTATATTACCCCCCGTGGCCTAGACATGTTGACTGATTTTGACGTGTGAGGTGTCTTTGGATTCCTTTTAATACTTTTTATGTCCGCAGTGTAAATGACGCAGTTGTTTTTTGTTTTTCTTTTAATAAATACTTAAATATGTTAAAATTCTGTTTGTAGGTTAATATTCGATGAGCCGAATTAATTTCAAGTCCCTTTTTAATATTTTGTCGTACTCACTCGGCCTACTTCACGATTCTTAGAGAACTCTAACCTACCATCAATTTTTACTAATTAATAATTATGATTCGGTAAATTTTAACAATGAAGAAAATACGTTTTTTTTCTTATTTTTTTTACTTTTAAATTCATAGAAACGGTATCTCTGTAACAGTCTTATTACCAATATGAAAAAAATATAGCTTCAAAACATAAAAAACCACAGAAAACTACTCGTAAATGCTTGAACGATGATTGTAGTACCTTATGTACTTGTATTTAGCTACCTACTACTCATACAGGGTAACTTTTTGAGTAGTGTACAAATTTTTATCACGCAATCATTATCGTTAATAGAATATATTTAACCAATTTAAAATACAATTATATAAATTTTTTGCATTTATTAATATAGTGACTACGAAATATCAGAAAACCTAGGTGGGTAAAATAAAGAAATGCATATCCATTATTTTTCAACATTCTTTACGTACGCAAAATTTGGGCACTACTTAAAAAGTTACCCTGTATAAAAAGTAATTAGGTAAAATGGTTCTGATTGCATAAGCTCGTGTGCTAAAGGATTAGTGTTTCACTCGGCTGTATATTCACGTAAAATCAAAATTTGTGTCCAGTTTGTATGTCCATTACCCATTTTAATTATGGCTTTAATGTTTTGCGGTACTTTGTACATAAAGCAGTGGTTTTTAGTGAAGTAAGTGAGCAAGGATTTTATTATGTTTGGAACACTACGAGTATGTACACTCGTAAAACATTTACGACAATTCACGTATCTGCATCATTGAGCTATTATGAACTTTGTACTAGAGTAGACACAGTTGCTGTCCCTTTTAGTTGTTGGCACAGTGATTTATTGTTTGTGTCAACGATAAAACTCGACTGCAAAATGTACACTGAGTCACTGACTCTCTGGACACCAAAGACATCTCACTCGTCAAAATCTGTCAAGCCTTTTCCTCGTCCTGTCAAGCTACTTATATATACTTACATACACCCCAAAAACATTATCTTATTCACACAAATATGACCGGGATGTCTTGTAGTACATACCCCAGGAAAAACATACCTATATTAGAATAATACAATTTCGAAATCCTGAAATCTGCTACGTAGAATATAAAAGCTCAATGTTAAAATACATCATTATAGTACATCAGTGGGTCAGAATAAGAGATCCCTAAAAAAAATACGGATTAATGGTTTAAATAACAGGCTATAATTAAAATAATACCTTTACATTAGACTAACAAGCACAAAAGAGTACAATGATAAATAACGTTTTGCCAATATTCATTGGCTGTTCATTTTAGCTTTTAATGGCTACATTTTTCAGTAAGGTTTTTTGTTTCATCTCGTTACATTTAAAAATGTAATCTTGTTATGATAATTTTTTCCACAAATATTTTAGGTAGTTATATTCCACTAGCTGCGTCCCGCGGTTCACCCGCTATTCTACAGAAACCAAATATTTTTCCGGAATAAAAAGGAGCCTATGTGTTAATCCAGGGTATAAGTTACCTTCATACCAAATTTCATTAAAATCTGTTCAGCCGTTATAGAGTTGAACAGGAACAAACACACTTACATACTTACACACAAACTTTCTCAATTATAATATTAGTGTGATAAACTAACTTACATATTTTAAGTTTTTTTTTACAAAATATTCACACACCTAATTGTGCTGTAATGTGCCGCATTTCAGTAAAAACCGCACCATGCTATGTGCGAATGTAATAACGCGATTTTGATTGCATTAACAATGACTTAACAATACAATCACGTTCATGAATGTCAGTTTCTCGCGCACTTAACTACACTTCAGAATTTTTTGCAACAAAGGAACCGTATTAAAAATGGTGGGTCTAATTTGCATTCGCTAATTTGGTAATTTGTTCAACAAATTGAAGTGAATTAAAGTGTTTGTGTTTGTTTTAGGGATGGTGACAATCATTGCATTTTGATTATTAATCTGTGTCAAAACCTCATCAGTTTTTATAGTGAAACACTTCGACCAAAGTAAAATGAATGGACGGTCCCAAGTAAGAGACCTTTGAAGACTTTAAAGTGAGCGCAAGCGCTTACTTTGCGTCAGTCGCTCTCAGTCTGTAAAAAGTGCGAGACGTACGTTCGTCTATACATGCGATGCAAATATCCGCAAAAATATACCTTGATGTTATTTTAAGATATTTTATTCGATATCTCTTTTTTTTGTTACAAATGTACAATAGATACTTTTAATTACGTATTGAAGCCTGAGGTCGATTGTTTTGACTTGTTATTTTTAAGGAAGTTGTGTGGTTAGGGCCCGTCCATTCATTTTACTTTGGTCGAAAGTAAAACGCTTGCATACTTACACACAAACTTTCTCATTCATAATATTAATGTTAGTGTTATAATATTAATGTTAGTCACTACCAGGCTTCATAAACGAATTATATTGCGAACTCTCCCCTTATCCCTTCCCGTCTTTGTTCAGTAGGGACATCCTCTGGCTGATGATGATGATGAGGATAAGCAAATGTAAATGATACTAGAGTTCTTCACAGACACGTTAATTAATTTTCTAGTATATTATCCAAGTCGTAATATAATCTGGGCAGCCCATTTATCCAGAAAGATAAGCTTATCTAACCAAAGTTAGTGTCAAGACTTGTAGTAGAGGAAATTTATAGAGATTCTAAAGCTAAGTTATTGAAGTTACTTTAAATACGTTACGCATTTCAAAAAAATAAACAATTTAATTTCCGTACTAAAATAAGGTAATAGATTTTTTTTTGTACTATTGTTGCACTACTACTACTAATTATTACTCAATACTCAATGAGCTATTACGACATATCTGGATACATGCAGGTCTTAAATAACATGTTTTGGGTTTAGTATTACATATGGCAACAGTTGGTGCGGAGCGGTCCATTTGTAGATCGTCAAAATTATCTTTAAAAAAAATCATCTAGAGTATAATAACATTTAGATTCGAGGATGCACTTTAGATCACACTAATATACTATTGCGAAAGTTTGTGTGTAAGTATGTATGTCTGTGAGTGTATAAGTGTGTAAGATACATTGCAAAAAAAAACAACTTACCCGGCAAAAGCTCATTGCACCGGACGGCACCTGAAAACAAATGATTAATTATACGTAATGCAGTTAATTATACGTTTATTTATACACTAGCTAATGCCTTCGACTTCGTGCGCGGTGTTGCTCGGCCTTCGTCCTTACAAGCTTAGGGCTTGGATCCAAGGCACCGACTACGGCCTCGCAAATACAGAAGTAAAATTAGAAACTTCTATACAAAGTTTCATCCCCTATTTAGATACTCTCCTATAGAATTAATTTTCATATATCCTTTTTAGTGCTCTTGTTTACTTATACAACATTTTATGTTCCTAAGGGCTCATTCAGGGATACACAGGCGTTACTCGGCGCGTCGCGCGGTCAAATCTAATATATGCTAATGTATGAGAGTGTTCATATAGAAGTGTGCTCATGCGCGTTTGTTTATATTTGATGGGCCACCGCTGCGTCCGCCGTAGCTACGGCCGTCGCGACCCCTGCCGCGTCCGCAGCTACCGCCGTCGCGTCCCCTGCCGCGTCATTTAATTTCTTCCGCAACAGACGCCGTCATTCATAACGCGCCGTACGACGCTCCGCGGCTTCATAAACGAGAAGAAAATATTGCCAAATGTTTTTTTTTTTTTCTCTTTCCTCCTAAGAGGATTATGGCGTCGCACGTCTTATGCATTTGCCAGTGTCAAGTATGCTCATATTGTTCAAGTTTTGGTGAATATTGTCAAATAAGTCATAGTCACAGTCAAAGGCGAGCAAAGCAAGTCACGGTCAAGTCCAAGTCATGCCCCACTAAAGTGGTGAAAACTTTACTAGAGTCTTCTATGGAGTTTTGGAAACAACACGAAAATTCTCGTTTCACGACATTATACCATTCACCAACACTCGTGCATGTTCACGAACACTTAACGGGTAAAAATTCACTGTTTTAACACTCGAAATAACACAAGTTTTGGAAAATAATAAAATGACGCGACATGATTTCTTCACGTTCCCGCCAAAACTCCTTGCCATATGTTTGTCTTAGAGCGTGCAATGCCGTGGACCTCGCCTGTCGCTTCACGCGCCGCTTCAACCGCCACCTGTCCGTAAACCCAGAAAACGTCGAACGCCCCGCGCGACACGCCGCACGACGCACGACGCGCGGGGCGTTGCGCGGGCGCAACGCGTGGGGCGTTTCCCTTAACGAGCCCTTAGCCCATCCGCATGGGCTGTTTACTGCACAGAAAAGAGAAAGATATTTTTTTCTCTTCTGCGGTTTACTGACAGCCAGCCAATAGCGTTCATTCTTATGAACAAGAAATTTCAACAATTTTAAAAATTAGGTAAATACCGAGTGGTAAATAAAAACATAAACAGTCGGTTGTCTTTACAATGACAATGCCGATGTCTTAAAGTAATTTTTATGAAAACATTTTCAAGTTTGACAAAGAAGAAGGATTTTTTTCAAATTATTGAGATTTTTTCATTCTTCGCCAAAATAAAAAAAATGGATGAAAACTACTATATACCATTTGCAATGGTATTCCAAAGATAACTGTTTTTTCCCCACTTATTGATCATTGATTGATGGTTATTGATTGTATATATCTTCAAAAATGTTGAAAAGTGTTTATGTGGATATTGATTACATCGATAAGAATTTTCTTTCGTTTTGTGTATACCCATGAATGATTATCTTACGGTGTAGAATAGTGAAAGAGCTACATAAATACATAATTAAACAGAATGGGCCTTGGTCGAAACCCCGCTAAGAAATACGTATGTAGGTATAGGAAGAAGGAACGCAGGTAAATATACTATTAAACGAGTAAGATTTTCTTCCTTCCCGTTTGTTTGATCCAGTCGGTTTATTGGAATTTATAAGGATAACTGGAATATGAACAGTTAGACGCTTCGAACTGTACAATTAGCATTTTACTCGGAACAGATTAATAAATAAGAACAGATTTAAATCCATTATTTATTTTATTTTCGTCTGTCAACTATTGTTTTTAACGGGCAAGTGCCTATATTAACTAAGCAAAATACATACAAACTACAACTACCTAAACTACTTAGCCTACTACATAAAAATAACAGTTGGATTATCCAGAGAACATTAAAGGTCTATAAATAATCCAAATGTTCAAGCCCACTACCAGTTGGTAGCGTACCCAGCATACTGGCGGCATTTTTTTGTCATCAGTGTAACACATGCTGTCTTAAATCTGAGCTGAGGTAAGCCTTAGGTAGCCACTTTAGTCTGCTGAAGGGCTGAATTCTAAAATGAGTTTCTCACTCATCTCCTTACGTCTTGTACATCGTTTGCTTATGCTATTCACTGTGCACTCTTTAATCACAATGTACGTTCTGAGCGAAACTTTTCCTTGTAATAAATTACAGCCAATAAAATAGGCAGCATGTGCGTTCAAGGCTGTAAAAACCGAAGCACTTTGTCCCGAATAAAATTCAATCAAGTAAAATGGGGCGAACATTCTAGAACCAGTAATTAGTTATGGTGATCGATCTTTTTTCGTGTGGGCCCAAAGAGTTGATACCCTATAGACCCGGCATTGAACCTATACGCAATACAAACAAATGCATTGTAAAAATACCAAACAGTGTTCGGAATATTTATAGTTAAATAATATTATATTGTTTAAATAACAAAACGTATTTATTACAAAGATAGAGATACTTCACGATATCAAAACAAGCCCACCTACTCAATAAATGGGACTCCATAAGTAGTAATTCAACCAAAACTATGGCTCATCTATGATGTCGCTTCAATTGAAACCGACCATACAAAAGTTCCTTCTCTCAGGTCTCATCATCATATATTTTGCTGTATTATTCAATTAAGCTGAGTTTTTTATCTATTTCGTATGCCATTAAAATATATAACATTCTGATGTTGTAGGTTTAAGACATCAGCGCTTAGTTGCTATTTTGACACTGCACGACAACATTTCTGTAGATTGTTTGTTTTCGCTCTGTGAGCGACAGACTCTCGCTTCAAAACATGGATGTAATCCAATTGTTTAAAATAAATAGAAAACGGAAAACGGTAACGGGTAATGGGTAACGGTAATGGGCCCATTCAAGGTTAAGACTTCTATAAGAATTCAATGTCACTGGTATGCAAAGCTTTTTTATAGGCACAATGTGTGCCAATATGTTAACTGAAATTACTCACCATATACACGTGTCTACGATGAAGGAAGTCGTTTTGTGGGCCATATAATTGCACCAATTTGGTGGCGATAAATCGAGGAAGGTAAAATGGAAGGTAGAATCGGGTATTGTTTCCTACCCGAATAATTTGTGGCGGGTCTGGTCGGTGGTTGTTGAATTTAGTTGTTAGTTCCGGTATATCTAACGACTAACGTTCGAAATGCATTGTCGGATCGTAGAATTGAAATTGGATTATATTTGAATTAAATTTATTGAGAATTTCACATATAACTGCTAAGTTACAAATGCAAACATAACAACGAACTTGTTCTCAGGCTGTAGACATTATTTCACCAAATTCAAAAACGCTTAAAAATAGTTTAAAATAATTGGTGTGCGTAGAAGTCGGGTTTCTACCGCTAGTTTTTGACGTGAATTCTATGACTAAAGAAACTCCAACATCAATCTCATACAGAAAATATCAGTACTGCGTTGCGCGTGCGACTCTCCAGGCATAATTGGTAGCGCAGCTGTCTAGTGAGCAGGAATTCCCGGGTTCAATTCCCGGCCGGGCAGATTATTTGAATGATAAATATACATATATGTTTTATAACATCCCCGTCACAGGAAAAATCTTAGCATGGAGGATACGAGTGTAATTCAAGTACGTCAAAATGTTTATACCTGACGATTTTTATGCAAAAGCTATGTATACTTGGTTAGATCCGCAGATAATTGTTCTGAACTTCAGCTAGAGGGTAAAATAAGAAATTTGCGTTTGAACTTGTAGCAAATAATTATCATAATGGTAAACATGACCTTTGTTTTGCACCGATTCGTTTTATTTTACAGCAATTAACACTTGACAATGGCACGCTAAACCCTCATAAAGCCGCTATCGATCTGGGTTCAAAGAAATCTCAAGTTCACCAATGCCATACCGTTTCCATAATGTTTGTTTTCTATAGTAACGTTTTGCTACACTGGTATTTTGCGAAGATGTCCTCATAATACACTACTTTTTTTTTTAGTTTTACTCGTCTTTTCTCTCGCCTTTTCTACAGCAAAACGAGTGAGAAAAAGTTCTTTGTCAAATTGAAAGAGAATTAATGTCAAAGTCCAAGTTATTTATAAATTGGTAAATATATTCATCTTCGAGTCAAAAATAATTAACTGTTGTATACAAAAGTATGCAAATGAAGTAGAGGCTATTTTACTATTTTCCATACAGAATGAGTTTATTATAGAAATGGACAAAAATAATATTTTTGTATAATAGGGGTTGAAAATTTCAAAAGCACTTTAATTATATAATTTGCTCAACTATAATTATACTGTGAGGTAATTCTTAGTTATTATTTTCATAATAGAAAACGTTAAAAAAGTTGTCTTTGTACAAACATACAAACATACAAACATAAATATTTTTAACTATTTCTATAATGAGCACACGGAGCTATTCTACCATTGATTTATGTATGGGACACGTTCGACTAAGTTATTTAAGTAAGCCCCAATACAGCTATAGATCTTTCCTTGGGCATTCAGAACACTTTTCAAATAAATATAGGAAATCTATAAAGTTGTGGAAGAAGCCGCAACGCCTGCCGTGTCAGTCCATAAAGGTGTCAATCGCCTGAACGTTTGTTATTGAAAGGTTCACCACATGAAGGTCAGAAGAAAAGTTCAGGTATATTCGATTAGGACTTCAGTTGCTATCGATTTGGTAAACCGATTGAATTGGTAACGATATCAGAGTGCCTAGTGTGAGTTATTCCAAATGCGTTTACTTCTCGATGACGTTTACATTAACCATGATTTGTATGAAGTAAGAGCAGTACCATCTAGATGACGCTAGACGTCATCGACTAAGTAAACGCATTTGGAAAAACTCGAACTAGGCAGTTTTTTTTCTTCTGTTTTTCTACATTTTTGGAAATGAGTTATCCAAGGTAATCAATCTCCATATCTCTACAAACACCCAAATCTTTATTATAATAATAAATAATTTTATTTTTATTTTTAATCAGTATCTGTATTATATATACATGGGTACAAAGATAAGCTACACCTTGACCATATATGTACACGCCACGCTGTCAAGTTTACTGTTCTAACGGAGTTCTGTAGTGGTATAGCCCTTCTGCAAAATCCCTTTTTTTCCCTTCTGTCTGGGGAAGTACCACACAGTGTCAGGTAGTCAAACGCCACTGCCGGTCCTTACTATCAGACGAGCAGTTTGCTCGCCTCGTCACTCGCTTTTTTGTTTAACATGAATTATTAAACCACTGTTTCGGGTAGTTTCGCGCTTCGAGCTCTGATGTCTCGACCTTCTTAGTATTCGCAACGTAAGCCACAAAATGATGCATTCTTAGCTCTTACCTCCTGTATCTTTCTGTGCACCGTAAGCTTGTGCCACTGGTGGTCATCGAACCTAGTCTTAGGCGGCTTGATGTGTATTTCTTGCTTGCCATTCCCGAGCCCCATGGTGAGGGAGACGCCACCGTCGCGGACCGCCAGGTTGAGGTAGTCGGCTTCATGTCCTGGGGAGCAAGGTTTTTGATAAAAGATGCTTTAGAATATTTATTACGTAATTAGACGATTTCAAATCCAAAAACGTTGGATTGTGTGTCGTGTCCTCTTTGGCTATGAAAAACGAAATTAAGCTTTGTGATTATTGTAGTTCATACATAATCTATGAATATAAAAAGTGGCACACAAGCGCCAGACTCCCTGATGGTGAGTGGTCACCACCGTCTATAGATACCTCCTTTATATGTATCATTGTTAATACTTTGTCAGCCTTTGAGGACTCTATCCACCCTTCGCTTGAAACAGTCTAGAATGAGCAACATTTTTTCTTTTTTGTTCCTACAAGGTTTGTCAGTACATTGCTCTTGCTCATTATAGAGACGTTAAAGGAGAATTGATCATTGTTGACCATCACAAACGAAACGACTAGTTTCATACCAGTATAGAAAAGCAGTCCATTAGGCTGTCGGGTCTTGAAGTACAAGGAGATGGCATCTTGTGTGCTGACGATTGGCTCGCCCCCGGTCTGCGTCAGGTCGTAGGACAGGAACTCTGCACCACGGAATGTCGCTTCTGAAGGCGCTTTATCTGTATAAAAAAAGATAAAACATTACAGTACATTACATTATAACTGGGCAGAAAACAATACAAAGTAGGAAGTCTTAGAAATTCTGAATTAGAAAAGAAGTCTTTTAGCGAGAATAGAAACCATAAGAGGCAAGATGTTTGGCCAAGATTTTGAACAGATTACAAACCTTCTTACTCAAATACTATTATTAGCTAGTTTTTTTTTTTCTATGTTTCTTGAGGGTAGAATCGGCGTCCGAGGTCTACTTGTACACTACAGTAATTATAATAAACTTTATTATCAGATATAATTATATATTTACATGTATAAATATATAATTATATAACTATGGCCGGGACTATGATTCTACTTATTTTCAAAAACTTATCAGAGCGCCCTGTTGACGCGACGCGTGACCAAAATGCTGGTGTTTATTTTGCTCAACGCATAAGTATTGCCAGTCAGTGTGGTAATGCTGCCAGCCTGCTGGGCACGCTGCCAACTGTTAGTGGGCTCGTACATTTGGATTATCTATAGATCTGTAATGGTCTCTGGTTAATCTGACTGTTATTTTTATGTAGTAGGCTAAGTAGTTTAGGTAGTAGTTTGTATGTATTTTGCTTAGTTAATAAAAGCACTTGCCCACTATATATATGTAATTTATATTTTTTTTTTTTTTTTTTTTTTTTTTTTTTTAATTTATTTAATGCCAAAATTTTACAATATTAGGTACATTACAAGTTGTCTAAAAACCTAATTAAGGTTTGTCTAGACAACTAGTTCACGCCATTTACAATTTTTAAATATGTAGTCTAAATAAACAATAAACAATACTATTACAAAAAAATAAAATAAAAACAATATACATATTAATGTAGCTGAGCGTTGCGCGCAAACACACAAAACAGCTGGGGTAGGCGTTTACCAAGTACTTCTCGCAGCAATAGTAAAACCGGTTCCACTGAGCACCTACTCGCCCGGCCGTCGCAGTGATCGCGCGCAGCACTGTCATAATACAGGGTGTAATACGATTAATTTTCTATAGATTTAGGTAGTAGTTTTTTAAAATACATTTAATGTTTAATTGGGTTAATTTATTTTTTAGTTCTAATGGTAATTTATTAACTAGGTAAGGGATAACAAATTTGGACGTTTTTTTACCATATGCATTTTTAAATCTGGGTATTGACAGCATTTTGTTCGAAACACTTCTGGTGACTACAAGTAAGTTGCTGCTTTTAGGGGTTTGAATTTCTGTCTTAAAAAACTGTTCAACTAGTAAATTTAACTCAACTTTTTTATGAATTGGAATTATGCCACAAAACTTAAAAAGACCTGCAGGATCGTCTGTATATTTATGTTTTATTTTCTGAGGAACTATCAATTTCAATATTCTATATTCTAGGTTGTAAATTTGATCCAGGTAAGTTTTGTAGGTCCTGCCATAGCTACTCAATCCGTATGACGTTATACTCTCCACCAGAGCTTTATACATAGTAAGTAGCACGTGGAAAGGCACTCTGCTCTTAATAATATAAAATTTTGCCATAACGGCACGCAGCCTAGCGCACGTATTGTCCACGTGTTTCGCCCAACTGAACCTCTTGTCTATTATTAGGCCTAAGTACTTAAATTCAGTTACCTGCTCAATTTCCCTGCAGCTGGCAGTGCAACGTGAGGTCTTGCTGTGCAAGCAATCATGACCGTGAGCTAGTACCTGTATATTTTCTTTGCAGCGGTTATGGCTGGAGTGCACATGCAATAATTTGGTCTTTTCGGAGTTGAGTACTAGACCGGCATCGTGTGACCATTTGCATATAGCAGTAAAATCTGCCTGGATTTGGTTTAAGGCCACCGATATGTCCCTGTTTGCAGCCACCAGACAAGTATCATCAGCAAACTGAAATACAGTACAGTGTTCAATGACGTTGTTTAGGTCATTCACATAAGCTAGGTAGTGCAACGGTCCAAAGACTGAGCCCTGTGCAGTTCCTTCTGTGACTTCAATATTGCCACTATACGTATCGCCTATCCTGACCTGGTAGCTGCGATCATGGACGTAATCCTTGCACCACTCCAGTATCCTACCACGCACACCACTGTTGTCTAGTTTTTGTATTAGTAGATCGTGTCTAAGTGTGTCAAACGCCTTACTATAATCTATAAAGACTAGCATTACATGTTCTTTATTATTTAAGTAGCTGTTCACGTCATCAGTAAGACGAGACAACAGAAGTGTGGTGCTTTTTTTTGGCTGAAAACCATACTGCTGCGTACATAGTACGCTATTACGTGTATAAAAGTTTTGGACAATTTTGCACACATACTTTTCGACAATTTTATCTAGGACAGGAAGTATCGTGATTGGACGATACATTGAACAATCTTGTGTGCTGCCACCCTTATGAATAGGCCTGACAATACCAGTCTTAAGCTCTCTAGGAAATCGTCCTGTCTCAATACTTGTGCTTATTAAGCGAGTAATTACACCAACTAATTTATCAGCTAATCTTAAGACGTCCAAGGCCCTGATACCATCAGCCCCAGGGGCTTTGTTCGGATTGATGCTTTTTACAACTTTAAATATGTCTGAATTACTGGGTTTTGGAAAGTGTATTGATCTATCAAGAGGTTTTACATAGTCGACTTCGTTTAGTAACTTAGATGTACAGGTAGGTATTATAGACTTGACATTGTGTTTAAAAGCATTAATACATATCACGATATACATCAACTACAAAATAGGCAAGGATTTAAGTTCCCTACTGACTGTGTTAGTAGCAACTATGACGTAATCTGAGACTCCGTCAGGACAATATTATTTATCGACGAGGGGCTATGAGATAGGCTATTTATTATATTGAACCGAGTGCGTTCTCGAATTTATATTAATCATCGAGTGGTACTAGTGATGTGAATAATTGTTATCGACATTTGAACCTATTGCTGTAAGGCTTCTTTTTTCTTTTTTTTTGGATTTAGCCCAGCTAGTAATGGAATGTGGTAATTAGTAAAATTGTATTAATGGTAATGGTTAACGGTAAGCAGGAGATCCAGGGATTGATTTTCACCCGGACACATGTTTGCTTGGGTGACGAATACCTGCACTTAATATTCAAGTGCTTGTCTGGGTCGGGCCGTTAGTTGTCTACCTCTTTGTGGGTTTCCCAAGGCATCAAATATTAATAATAATAATAAAATACCTCTTACGTAATCGAACTATAGACTACGTAGAAAGGTCAAGGAAATAATGTCTTATGGAAACCAAATCTAACAAATAGACTTCACTTCAAATGCAAAACTCTTTTAAATTCATGAATTTTACTAAATTATAAATACAATTTACAAGTAGAACATAAAGCTTCACAACCCCTCAACCGATTTAGCTCATATTCGACCTTAAAAATTGTATTGAAATTAACTGCTAGCCTACAAAATTTCATGAAGATCGGATGAACGGTTCGCAAGTTATCGTCGGACAAATATACACACAAACATACAATCATACGTACAGTCCCAGTAAACTCTGAGACCTTCGAAAGAAATACTTAGGTTAGATAAAAAAAATATTCTATGGTGATGTTATTAAAGCCTCACTCCAGACAAAATATTCTACTCCCACGTTGTTATTATAGCTTATTTAATATTCATTCGTCGTCCTTTTCATGTAATAATTCTAGTATCAGATACTTGTATTAAAGGCAGAGAGTAGAGAACCACAGATACACAATTCTTAAATACCGGCCTACCATCTCGCCACATGTAAGTATACTTTTGGTTCATGTCATTATTTTTCATGTTTTGGTCTTTCCTGCACTTGTAAAATTATATAAATCATTTAGACACACGTATAGTTCAAAGAACAATGTTATTTTAATTCCAAAAATTAAAAAGTGTTGTACCTGTTGAGAATAACAAGAGCCATTAATTGTTGAACTTAGGAAAAAATAAAAGAGTTTAAATAAAACTATTTTTACACTGAATTGTAAATGTTAGGTAGTGAATTTAGTATAGTTTAAGAAATAAGTAAGAAATAGTTTGTTTTTTAAATATCACACTAATATTATAAATACGAGTGTGTGTGAAAGTGAGTATGTAAGTAGGTAAGTATGTAAGTGTGTTTGTTTCCGTTCAACTCTGTAACGGACGAACGGAT
This sequence comes from Apocheima hispidaria, assembly GCA_947579745.1. Taxonomy (NCBI): domain Eukaryota; kingdom Metazoa; phylum Arthropoda; class Insecta; order Lepidoptera; family Geometridae; genus Apocheima; species Apocheima hispidaria. The sequence goes on along the minus strand of OX388164.1, from coordinate 12,677,004 downwards.
TAGGATGAAATTTGGTATGGAGGTTTTTGGAAAAAATTAACCTTTCCTATAGAACAGCGGGTGAAACCTCATGGCGCAGCTAGTCTATTATATGTCTGGTACCCTATAGCTCTGTACACAATACACATAACACTGTTATTTTCTCCAAATTGAGTCTCTTCATCTTCCTTTATCTGTGTTTCTAACGAAGGAAAAATATATGTAACATATTTCACGTTACTATATTGGCATACCGAAAAATAAATTAGTCTTCTTTAGTGTGCGTCTTCAAGGTTCTTCTTTTATGTGTGACCAACAACCTTGTCTGGTTTTTTGCCACAAGTAACATAATATTTTATGTGTAAGACTCCTAAAATTTTACAACCACGGCCCGCAGACCAACAAAAGAAAGCAAAATTAAAATGTATTTCTCTCTTCTCTCTTCTTTCCCTTCCTTTCTTTTGTTACAAACTAAGGGTAAGTTCTAAATGTAAGCTGTACATTTATGGAGGACTAGCTGTTACCCGTCACTTCGTTCGCGTGGTCCTACAAAGTAGCATATGTCCGTCTCCGACCCTTAAGCAGTAAATCTAAGCAAAAATTCAGCTCGATCTGTTCAGCTTTTAGCCGTGATTACGGGACAAACACCCAGACAGAGAGACAGAGCTACTTTCAAATTTATAATATTAGTTAGGATGCGGTTAAGAAATGTCTTTACTTGCGGCATTTGAAGTAAGACCGAGTATACAATGACCGATTTATCAGACTATGACCATATATTTATCAGGTACTTTTAGGTCATTACGTCCATCTTTAATCTTTTAAATTAAAAAAAAAACGCATCAAAATCGATTTAGCCGTTTTGGTGAAAAATTGTAACAATCGTACAAACCAACATCTTATTCTAAATGCACATTTACATTCTCGCGGTTAAAAAACAAACTCAAAACAATTTATAGTACCTCTGCCCATATTCTTTAGACTAAATATCTAAAGAATTTATTAATATATTATTTATTTATGAACTCAGTTGTGGCCTTATAATAAGCTCGTGCTTGGCTCTACTAAATCATCATTGTTGCGCTTAAGTAAACACGTACGTTGCAGGTACGCAAGTAAATAAAGTTGCCATACTCTAAAACATGCATGCTCTTAGAGTTGCCAAGTTAAATATAAAATTAATATAGAGTTTGCACACGGGGAACTTTTGTTTACGGCTTGAAGTTTTCAAATTTAATAATATGGTTTTCCGGAAGTTAATCTAAAATTAACCGAAACTGTTGGAAAACAGAACAGGTTTCTGACGAGACTAAAACTTTTCTATGCTATATATTCAAATATTTAGCATGATTCTCGACTGACAAATAATGACATTTTAGGTAAGATTTAAAAATTAGGTAAAAATCAGTGTCAAACTGAACTGACTAAAACTGGAATATAAATTAAACTACAGCAAAGAATTTTACCCTAAAATCAAGACACTGGACATAATGACTGATGAATAACTTTTGTCTTTATTTATCATAAAAACTTATAATTTACAAAACGGACACAGTCCAGTATTTGTACATACAAGAAAGAAAAGTATTTTGACTTATCAGGCTAGGAGGCGAGGAGTGGCTTAATTGGTTTAAGTTTGGTTTTATTTCTGGAGTTTGGACGATATCATGAAATATTTTATTTTAATATCACGGGAATACTCACGTTACATTGAGTCGATTATTCCGACTACAGTTTACATTACATTCGGCGATCTTTATCGAGGGAAGTTGTGACACGCGTGCAAGATCATCGAATGTGATCGAAAATAGAGTCGGAATAATCGACTCAATTTAACGGGAGTATTCTCGTGTTATTAAAATAAAATATTTCATGATATCGTCCAAACTCCAGAAATAAAACCAAACTTAAACCAATTAAGCCACTCCTCGCCTCCTAGCCTGATAAGTCAAAATACTTTTCTTTCTTGAAAGATATCTTTTTTTTACTATGAAATAACACGAGAATACTCCCGTTAAATTGAGTCGATTATTCCGACTCTATTTTCGATCACATTCGATGATCTTGCACGCGCGTCAGAACTTCCCTCGATAAAGATCGCCGAATGTAATTATGTAACTAATTATTATGTAACGGAAGTGCAAAGTTGTCACTATTTTCTAAGATAAAAATGATAACAAATTAGATTTACTCGTATCCTCAATCCTACTAACAGACTAGGCGCCTATTACTTCCTAAGAACACCTCCTAAGTATCTAACGTAAACGTGTTAGATAGGGTTATTGTTACATTTAGTACTGTAACGGTAACATCTGTGGACTCCAGGTGTTTAAGCACTTAGGAGTTTAATTGGTATGGGGTAGGTGTGCTTTTATTGCTAGGGGTGAAACTGGTACTGACGGTACGCCCACGTTTATTCCCTTAGAGTGTATTATTAATGTACTGCGTTGTCTGATATATAGAAGATTTACACATTTTATGGTACCAAGTCTATTTTTGGGAGATTAAAGTTTAATTCAAATATACTTTGTTATTGATCTTGCCCCGACGTTTGTTATAAGATACTGTTTTCGTAAAGGTTAAAAAGGATCTTCGATCGCAACTGGTCACGAAGAAAATTACAAAGTCTTCGATCGCAACTAGTTACGAAGCTCCGGTTTCGTACACGGCCGAAGGGGTTTCGGATAATCGATTTGAACACTTGGTTAATTATAGGCCCGGAAAAGCTAATACAACACAGAACAGAAAAAAAAACTTTCTCTTTACTGTGTAATACACAAACAAATATAATGACTTTTGTACTTTTATGACATAGGGTGTTAAAAATGTTACTATGTTGAGGGGTTGGAGGAAGTGGAGGGGACAGAGGCGTTAGGTCAGCCTTAAAGTGCGAAAACTACTTACTTACAAATCTCTTCCATCATAAAATAAATACGTCCAGGGAAATAAAATTAATAAAACAAAGAAACTAGAACAAAGAAAGCGGAAACCGCCCAAGAAAGCGGCGGGAAAGTTGACCAATTAATCAATTTGTGGCGTCCAGGTGGCGCCTTAATTCCATTAAACTTGCATTAAGCTGCATAAAGTTGCCTGATGCTTGCTAGACTTTGCTGAGCAGTACGGAAACAATATTAAATAAAGAACTGGCTTTTAAATGTTTACATAGAAAAACACTATAACTAAGTCGATATGTTAAACTCATGATATATATGATATCATGATATGATATGTTGATGTGATACTCATTAATTAAATGTATAAGAAATTAGAAAGAGGTAAAACTAGGGCTCCCCTATTGTCGGACGGAAATTGGAAAAGCCGTGCACAATGCACATCCTAGCTCATGGTAACTTGCTTGCCCAGCTTTTTTTTTTTTTGATAAACTCTGACACACAGCGAGGAGGGAGCCATACTAGGAGTTTTATTGCGCGATAAAATCCGGAGGATATTCGCCGAAAAACCAAAGTCATCGTTATAGCTTTTAGAGATTGCAAACTGAAGTGGCAATGAATAGACTAGAATAGAATAGAATACCATTTATTAATAGGTCGAATTACTGGGCAGGCATCACTCGATGAACCGATAACCGATGGGGAAGAAAACATTTTAAGTGGCGACCACGAACTGGAAGACGCAGCGTAGGCTGGCCTCCCACTAGGTTGGCCGACGACATTGTTAAAGTCACGGGCAACCGGTGGATGCAAGAGGCATGTTGTCGGTCTGTGTGGCGCTCTAAAGGGGAGGCCTATGTTCAACAGTAGACGGCTTCTAGCTGATGATGATGATGATCCCAGGTTATGTATGAACTAGCAGAGCCCTTCGGTTTCACGATACACTATACGAATTATTATTTTGCGGGATAACAAAACAGTAGCCTATGAGAGAATCCAGAGTATAAGTTACCTGCATACCAAATTTCATCCAAATCCGGTCAGCCAACATGGAATTGTCTGGAAACAAACGCACTTACAAACTTACGCATAAACTTTCGCATTTATAATTTTAGTGTGATGTGATGTGATTCCTTGATCTGGACAGAAATTTTGACATTTGCCACGAAGAAAATGCAATTTAGCGACTAAAACTTCTGATTTTTCTAAACCCGTGTACATGAGAACCTTATCTTCTGTTTATTTTTCTGAGACATGCTTTCTGTCGTATATATTATGCTCGAGTTCAAGACAAAGAAGGGTGCTTTTAAACTAATTTCGCAATGTAAACCTGAAAGCAATTGCTATTTCGCTCAGATTAGGTTAGTTGTCGCGAAATTAGTTCTAGAACAGTCTCATGAGGAACGATTTAGTTTAATTCGTAACTGGTGGAACTTCTAGATTCTAGTTTAGGAATAATTAGTTGTCTTAATTAATACTTATTGTGATTACAATACTATATATAATAGGTGATTGTTTCAGACGTAACTCTTTTTGACTCATTCGCGAGTCGGCCGTGCGCTCGGAGTGTCAACACGTCCTGAAGATGCCTCGTACAGAGGCGAAATACGTGTCAATATAGTACTCTGGGGATAGTGGTGATATTTTTTGTTGTTAGTTTGTTACTTTAGTGTTATTGATAATATATTTTTTATTTTTCTGTTTCAGACACAGCGCAACACGGGACGGCCCAGCTGGAAGACAGTGTTACGCTATTGATATAAATAAATTGTTAATACTTATTTTTTCAAAACATTAATTCAAAAATAAAGTTTAAAAAAAATTGTTCGTTATAATGTTCTATTCAAAATATTAATTTAAATAAGGTAAAAACAAACAATTGATCCTTATTCCAATCGTACAGTACGCGACGTTACAGCGGAAAGACACTACAGATTGGTCATTTTAGACACAGTTTTACTATATACAATATTACTTTTATACCTCGTGTTTTAAATGTACAGTAATCAGCTTTAATATCTACCACAAACGTCAGGCATAATGGCCGCTATACTCTTCAGTCTTCTGTGTAATCTGGCGGAGCGTGTGAATGCGGTCCATGGTGCTAAAGCCTTCACGGAAACCGGCTTGTTCGTGTGGCTGGAAGTCATCAAACTTGCGTTCGAGAAGGTTCGTAATAGCTCCCGAAAAAAACTACATACTACTAACTACTACTAGCTACATGACGATATCTGTTTTTAGATTAATGTCCTGCTTATGACAACGGTATCGAAAATAAAAAGCACATTTTTTAACATTTTACATATTTACAGAAAAAACTGATTTTATTAAAGGTTAATTTCCACCGAATAGCCGTCCATCCAGTTTTTGCAACGCATCATAAAGGCACCTTTTGTTAAATATAAAGAACCTAGGTACTCATTGAATTAAAAATGCAATATTTCAATGTAATAACAACACAAAAGCTTTCAATTTGTAGATGTACTATTATATAGATAATATCTGTGCTTGTGGTGATGGCCACTGTGGCTCAGTCAGGTAGCGTGTCTGTTTTAGGAGCAGGAGGTCCCAGGTTTTATTCCCGGCTTGGCAGATGATCGAATGGTGAATTGAAATATCTGCTCTGGTTCTAGTTACTTGTTTTTATGTTTGTTCCATGGCGTTCTCGACACAGGGAATCCTCATGGAGAGCTAATGAGTAAAAACGCACACACTCTCCCACACATACACTTACGCACACCCATACACACAGACAATTACACGAATGTAATTAGTAGTTTAGTAATAAAATGCAAACCCGTAATTGGCTGTTAGTTAAGCTTTTAAGTTTGTTTTTTCTAAGGGCTGTTGATTTTGTTAAAGAAATAAAATAAATAAATAAAACTTACAAATTTAGTAGAGATCTAACCTTACGTTCTCTCTAGTAAGTCATCATGTTAAATTAAATTGGAAATTAATTAAGTTGATTTCTTATTATTGTTTTAAATGATTTTCTACCCCCACCATCTAAACTATTCGAGTAATTTTACACCAACTTTCCCAAAGTTAACATGCTTAAATTAGCCTCATCCCTGTCGCACCCAGTTTACTATGTAAATTTACAATGGCTGGGAAGGAAATTTTCAGTCACATTGTTTTGCGTCCCATTTGTTACAAAGTCATTATGCCTCCAAGAATTTACGGCAAAGTAGGCATTTTCACATTTGCACAGTATACATTACACATACCACACGCGGAAAGAGGCAAATGGATAACTTCGAACATGTCTGAAAAGCGTCACCAGCCGATGAAATCATCTATACATAATACTAGTAGTTCAGTGAACAGTAGAGGTCGCGAGCACACACTACTACACAATCTCTTTACCCATTTTAATCAAATTCTTAATTCTTTTTTAGAATTGAGTCCCAAATGATTCTGCGAAATATCATCATAATTGGCCGATTAATGACGCCGCATCAAACTTCCCCTCTTTTTGGGGGAAATACACCTCAAACCAAAAATCGTCGAAGAAAATTAAACTATGAAATTGTAGAACCAGTGTTATACTCTTACTCCCGGTTTCATGTACGTTTGTCAAACTGATATGAACTTAGCACACCATATACGATAAGGCTCACTAGTTGAAGAAATCCGATGATCAACAGGCGACCAATGAGCGTTCCATATTTGGTGTGTTAAGTTGATACGAGCATAACAAACTTACTAGAAACTTATAAAACGTAAGTTTCGTCAAGATTGGTTGAAAAATACGACCTGTACCGAGTACCATACAGAAAAACAAAAACAAATTTTGCCAGTTGTTGAGAAGACTTAGCTCGTTCCGCTCGCTCGGTCAATAAGCAACATAGATACACATTGTACATCTATGTACAATTCCATTATTTACGACAGAAAGTTCTATCACGTACTGAATCCCGATCGCCCAGCGGCAAGATACCAATCAAAATAATTATTACTATCTAAAGAAAAACAATAAACCCGACTACAAAATGTAGCTTAAGTCACTATAGGCATTAAAAGGAATTCAACGACACCTCACTCGTCAAAATCGGTCAAGCCGTTTAGGCTAATAGGAAGACATACAAACATATATACTGACACAATTACATACAAACAAAAGAAAATGAAAAAAAAACATCCATGAAAATTTTACCAAAAACCAAATACCAAAAAAAAACATGACCACCCTTGAGCAGCTGGATACTCGATATGCTCATGTTAAATCGTTAACTAATTAAAATCTAAAATCGAAGGTACACTTATTTTTAATTTAGGCAATTTGCGAGAGTTTAGTAATCGTTGAGAGTTTTCCATCTGTCTTGATTCTGTGTCCACCCATACGCTCTCAAGTTGACCTATTTTACACGAACATAATTTTACAATATATTTAGCCCCGTTTCGTCTTTGTGTCTGTTTTTGTTTTACATCGAGATTAATACAGTTTGTTTGCATAATGTTTGAAAATTTTGTATGACATAAAAAAAAAGTAATAGTTGCATTTTTGTAAAACAAATCATTATCCGACTACGATTTTGAAAACACACAAAAAACCCTATTTAAATCAAAGACTACTATTTTATTTTCAATGCAAAAGTGAATATAACTGCTGTTGCTGTTCTTGTCCGTGTCTTTGTGTGCGTTCCATGGCATCCCCAACACACAGAATCCCTTGTGTGAAGCTATTATTGTGAAGTCATCATCAGCCAGAAGACGTCCACTGCTGAACATAGGCCTCTCCTAAGATCGCCACAACGGACGGAACAACGTGCCACTTGCTTCCACCTGATGCCCACGACTTTTACAATGTCTTCGGTTCACAATGTCATTGTTGGGAGGCCTACCTACGCTGCGTCTTCCAGTACGAGGTTCCACTCAAGAACCTTTTTTCCCCACCGGATTATTATCATTATTATTGTGAATTTATTTACTTTTATTTCATCCTGAAAGCCAATATCCTCGTTCTAGAACGCCAACCACAGGACTTATTACTCAATAATACTTTTTAAATATAAAAAACAATATGTTTGTAATATAATAATTTACGTAATTTTAAATTTAAAAAAAAGAAGAAAAAAGCAGAAAAAAAGACAGATAGTTTCAATCACAGAAGAGGAATTTTTTTTACTTCTCTCTTCTGTGGTTTCAATAAAACCAAACTACTAACTAATCCAGTGGGAATGGTTCCCAAAATGCCGCCTTTACCACGTTTTATTGGACATTAAATATTTTTATATTTTTTTTTTAAATATTGCACTTGGAAATTAGCAATGCCAAATCTAAGTTTAATATTATATTCGCAACATTATTAGCCATGCCCAATAATGTTGCGAAAATAATATTATTCGCAACGTTGGTTATCACGACGTTTTTATGTGCCAGTCACGTCGGCTTTACGAGTGACGCAAAAAGTTGACCGAAACTTTTCTGATCTAAAGGTTTTGAATGTTAAAACTTTTGCCCCTTGTGGTTTCCAGGCTGACAATATTTAAAGCGGCTTGGGGCCTCTCTGTTTTCCAATTTAATTTTTGACGTCAAAATTCACTTCCGATTTTGCAACTTTATATTCTCGAGTGTACAATGTGTGAACGATGCGGCATACGAAATCAATCGTCGCGTTCTGTGTATTATTGACTTAGGGTTTTGACTTTATTAATTTATTTTTATATTTTACTAGCTGTTAGCCGCGACTTCGTTCGCGTGGACACAAACAAAAAGTAGACTTTGTCCGTCTCCGACCCTGAAGCTATGATATAAGTGATTTTTTCTAGCATCAAAAGTAGTACGTGAAAAGTAGGTATTTATCGTTCGATACCAAACTTCATGCAAATCAATTCAGCCGCTATGGATTTCAGTGGGACCAAAAACACAAAAAGAAAAACTTTCACGTTTATAATATTAGTGTAAGTTAGGATTGAAGTGAGGTGCAACGTAAATAATAAGACTCCTAATAATTAGGAGTACCAATTAATACCAATATTAGGAGTACTAATAACTTTAATTATTAAAGTTCCTTAAAAATTCTTTGAGTATCTCTCAACACCTTCAATCATTGAACATCATTTATTAAATTTCCTGCAGTCAGGCTGAAATCAATAATAGTTAATAATTATCGTCGTATTCCACAGTTTTCTCTGTATAATTGCTGTCAGTTGAACCAATGACGAATCCTCGGTTCAACTGTAGTTTTTAAGTGTAATTCCTGCCCAACAGGTTTTTAAATTCGTCCAATTCTCATTCAGTCCATAACTCCGGGTGGAGTTCCGCGAATTCCAGAAATAATTCAACATTTTTACACAAGTCTATTGCGCCCGGGAGGGTGCTTGGTACTAATCCGACGTCAGAACTTCGCAGTCTGTCTTTTAGTAATAATAATAAAAGTTCCGAGTTTCTTGTTAGTTAAAAGTTGCTGTGAGATAATTTTTACAGGTTGAAGGATAATGTTGCACCATGCAATGCTTTTTTACTAACCGACTTCCAAAAAAGGAGAAAGTACTCAAATCGACTGTTTTTTTAAAATGTTTGTTGCTTGAGAATTCCGTCACTTACGAGCCGATTTAGTTTTTTTTTTAATTTGAACAGAGATAGTAGATAGACTATATACTTCCAGATCAGTCCCATTTTTATCAAAATCCAGTTCTGATAATGGGACCCATGAGGAATTGAGAGATTTTGATTTTGGTATTTTCTCAAAAAAGTCACGCATTTGTATTCATTGCATTTGTATTTTGAAGTATCATTTGGTGAAGTGGAACTGATGAAGAAGGTCACAAATGGCCACCGAAACTCCTCAATGATACGTATTTCACGGTTTTCGCCAAAATAATCTTGATTATGATAATTAAACGACTACGACGAAGCAAATTTAAATTAATGGTACCATTTTCTTACTTAAAAGAAATACCAATTATTAGTGTTCTGTACAAGAATAGAACTTCGTTGTCTCTCTGTTTGTCACAGCTACTAGCTACAAAATCTTTTTGTTATGCAAGAACAGGACACGGCTACAATTATGTATACGTTTGTCACATTTTTCACGACATACGAGTAGAGATGACTTTGTCGCGGTGCGCATGCTAGCCTGGCTGGTTATCTCAGGAAACATTAAAAGCTAGCAACTTGAAATTAACCTTTAGTGTTCCATATTTTGAACAAAATACGACAGATACCTACATAACCCTCGGTAAATGAGTTTTGTTTGTTAGCAGTTATATTTAGAGTGTGCTCGAATTAAGATGGCTCTTATAAACGCCTAAATTCAAATGCCATAAGAACTAGTGAAATTTTACTATGAAAACTGACGTGGTTTTGCCACATTTTGTTTTAATAAAACGGGAATACTCACGTTAAGTTGAGTCAGTTATTCCGACTATAGTGCAAGGCAAGACGAGTCGCGCGCGTGTCACGCTTAGCATTCCTTGATAAAGGTCACGGAATGTGATCGAAACTATAGTCGGAATAATCGACTCAACGTGACTATTCCCGTTCTTAAAACAAAACTGGTGAAATATTCCAGTATAAAAGTTCAGTGAGTTTTGAGTTGAAGAATAAAATTACCTTCGTCTCCTTTCGAGATTAACTACAAAAGTTGAATTTAACTAGCGTCCCTCTAGTACCTTTTTCCTTGTAATACGTCTTAGTCTTGTTTGACTTGATTTTTCCTTACTAACGAAAATTAAGATTTGTTTAATTTTAATGAATTTTACGGTCTAGGTACGGTTTATTTTGATTTTTCTTCTTATTTTTACAAATTTTAATATTTTTTAATTTCAAATCAGTTTGTAGTACACCAAAGTAGTATTGGTAGTAGTATGAGGCGTTTATTTGGCTCAACTTATAAGCATTGCTATTCAGCGTGGTAATGCCACTAGCATGCTGGGTACGCCGTCAACTGGTAGTGGGCTTGAACATTTGCATTATCTATAGACCTTTAATGGTCTCTGAATAATCCAACTGTTATTTTTATGTAGTAGGCTAAGTAGTTTAGGTAGTTGTACTTTTTATATGAATTTTGCTTAGTTAACATAGGCACTTGCGCGTTAAAAAGAAAAAAAAATATCCCAATAGTCCAAGAACATTGTACTACTTACACAGAAAATTAAATTCCATGTACATTTTCAAAATACAGTAGTAATAACATATACAATATTAATGACTATGAATACTTATACAATATTCATTAATATTAGCAAAATTATTATTATTATTAAATAAATTATATATAAATCATAAATATATTTTTTTAGTTTTTTAGTTCTCGCATTTAGTTCGCTGACTATCTGTCACAGAAAATTATAATATGTTTACGAGCAGAATTATATAACAAAGTAACTTTTTCTAAAAATACACAAAAACGTTTTGATTCGATGTTCAAATAATAAATAGAGGTCGAGGTAGACTCCCTTGTGGTAACCCTAGCATGTGATGGTGTTTATTAACGCTTCACGAAACGCTACAACTTTATAACTCCACCCCAGTGCTCTATTTGTGGTCTATCTTTGCGTGAGCAAGAAAGCAGATACACTGCAGACCATCGGCTTCTCAATCGGTGTGGAAGAAGACCAAAACAGTATCGAAAGCTTTTGAATGGCGCTTTCTTTACGTTATATCATAACTTTTGCCAAAGTACTTTCTGATGCCAACTAGATTTTTTTTACTAGGACCATTTTGGTATTAATATTTATTCCCTTCTTAAGCTATTACAAAATGTGTAATTTTTGTGAAGTGCTCAATTTGAGCGATGCCCGTTCTGAGAAGTATCTTTTATGACAAAAGCCCGTTGTAAAAATTTAACAAAATACACATTTTAAGAAGGGCACATTTTGCGCATTGCCCATATAAATCTTCTTCTATAACAACTTATCACGTCACTAAGCCGTCATCATTGCTGAATAAATTTCACTATGCGTCAGGAAATCATTGAAAATAGACTTATAAGTTCTTATCAGGTTCATAACAAAACAAGGTTAAGGTAACTAAAAAATATTGTTGACTTGAGAAATTCCATGATAATATAAATAATTTATTTTCTCTTTATAAACCGTCGCAGACTAGTTACTGTTTATGTTAAGTGTCAAGTTACCGTCGGCAGTAAAGCCAGGGCCGAGTGAACTTTATTAAAAGCATTTGAAAGTCTCCTAAGAATCGTAACGTTTACACAACCTTCTCAAACGTAGTTCTTGCGTAAAACGACATAATTGTCTAGCGCTAAAATATCACAGCAAAATGTACAGCTCTTTTATTATATTAGTTTGTTGTCTGTGTGTAAGTTTATTTGTACTTTTTGAGATATATTCCTACAATGCCTCAGCCATTTGTGAGTTTTTAGCATCTTCTACAATTTTCCACTAAGGACTTATGTATGACCGATCATGACACTATAAGCAGGTCCTAACTTGACTAGCCTTGTATCTTAGTGGGTGGATTTCCGCCTTCTGAGCTGTAGGTTGTGGGTTCGATTCCCACCCAGGACAAACATTTGTGTGATGAACATAGACGTTTGATCTTTGTCTTTGATCTTTGTTGCTATGTATTTTACGTATGTATTTATAATAATAAAAGGAATTTATGTATTCTATCAATTATCTGGTTCCCATAGTACAAGCTTGCTTATCTTGGGGCTAGATGGCGCAGTGCTAAAAACGTTCACTAATATTTATTATTATTAACTAAACTCAAACTATTTGACAACATTACATTTCAAGTTTTTTGAGATCAATTTCGTTTGCTTTTTGTGGTGCCAGAAAACTACATACTTTCATATCCGTATCAAAAGCAAACTATAAAGCTTTTACAAAAAATATCGAAGAGGCTCGGCGTGTCTGAAGTATCAATCGATTTACATGCATTATCCATTAGGAAGCCCTGTCGTAGTATGCGATGGGGATATAATAGCCAATGAAGTATCGACTCTTTTCTATAGAAATCTACTTAGTAATACGTTCTTAGTGTACAACGCGAAAAAGAAATACACTAACATATTTTACGTTGCTCAGTAGCAAAATAATACAATTCACAAAAGAAACCTCGCACCATTCCGAATGGTTTCCATTGAAAAGCCTTGACACGAAAAAGCCCTTCAAGGAAATATCACTTTCGCCACAAAAGCGCCTAAAGCCCTAACGTAAAATACAAACAAACATCAGAATTCACGCAAACTGACCTATCCAAACTAAATTTGAACACGGAACGAAACTCCCGAAACGGTTAACTTTTGTCGGAATAAACAACTGAAAGTTGCGATGTATGCATTGAGGGTAGACCTAATTTAGTTTTACATTGGTCTCTGTGTTTTGTTGCTCTGAATCAGTGGTATTATGGACAGCAGAAATGTGGACAAAAAGCGACTTTATTGTTGTCTTTTAAAAATAATGAGTAAGAAATATTGGTTTAATAAACCTTAAGTTTAACATCGCTCGCAATGTTCGCACTTTTGAATCAGTGCAATAACGGGAAATAGTAATATGAACGAAAGTCTAAAATCATAAGCATTTAAGTAGAAAGCGCCATTCCAAAATAAAGGATTGCGTCAACTGTAACACCGATTGCGCTGCACGAAGGTGGCGGCCATATTGGTTTCAGGATAAAGGCATGGGAACCCAATTTTGCGCCAAGCGTGGCCCGCACTGTATGCAAATTTTGTCCCAACGCGGTGTCTAATTTCAATACCTAGCACGAAACATACGCAAATTTCAACCTTAACGTGAGGAGATAACGAAGTCTTCTTATAAACTCTAACAGAATTTTCCAAAGTAGATTTTCTTTCTGGCACCATTTTAATGTATTTGGGTAAATAGGGTTTGACAGAGGTAATCTCCAGTGAAATAGCGCTGCAAAATGTAAATTGGTGTAATTTGTAAAATTATAGCAATTTCGAGTCTAATTGCTGAGTTTAACCGTTTTGAGGTACCTATTAAAGTTCGCCTTTAAACGAACGGTTTTTACAAATATGAAAATTTACGTCGATCGAAATTCTACATCTGCTGTTATTCTCAAAGCCCGCAAGTTTACTAAAGAAGCATCAGAGTTCACCAAGTGCTATATTTTCTTAAGTATATATTCTTATGTATATTATATATTGATATATTTTGTTAACATTTGCTGCTACTATCAAAATCATTTATTCATGAAGGATGAATAAATATATATAATTATAATTATATATATTATTTCTAACGTTATTTTTCTAAGGAAGCATAGCATGCATTACTTGTTACATAAAAAAAAACTGTTGTAAATTAAATTAACAAATACAAATACCTAAACGAGAAAATTTAGAGAGTTGGATTGACCCTTTCGCCATAATTAAAATTAAGTTAATTTTGAATTTTTGTAATATGTCTCCAAAAATGTCTATACCAAATCTACAAGGCCTATAAGTTTAATTATCAGAGGTCACCAACGCCATTTTCTTAAGACACACACATTTATTTGACGCGCCTTAGAGGTCATTCGCATTCGCAAGACTCTCAAGTTTACTTATCGAGTATCAGAGGTCACCAATGCAAAATTTTCGAGGTCTCCAAATTTTGTCAGCAACTTTCAGATTATACTCAAGGTCCTTGAGCTGAATGAGCGCAATAACTCAGTATCGAATTACAATCGAGTGCCATTTCCGGCCGGTTATTGCCCAGTTTATGATCGCTGGGGTATTGCTTCGGGTATTAATATGCAAATCGTTTGGTTTGTAATTCCTCTATCAGGTTCTTAACAGCTCTTTATCTAACGAGAAGAAAAATTCCAAATAGATTTATCGACGATCTACCACTGCATCTAATGACAAAAAGTTCTCGAAAGAACCATGATTGCAAAATGGGATAAAAAAAAATGTCTCTGTAGATCCCATATGGAGCCTGAGCACTGTTAAAGAGAATGATCCTCTTCAACTGTCATTTTGTAATGATTATAGTAAAGCTCTACTCTGTGAACTCTGTGGTTTAACTTAAAATTTTTAGGCGCCGGCTACACCGCGACCGGTTTTTAGTCCTGAGTTCAGAGTTCTTGCGAATATCTTCAAAACCGTCGCGGTTGGCTGTTATTCTGTTTGCATTCATCCAAATTCATTCATTCACAGTCATTCATTCAACGCAGGCCGCAGAACTCAAACTATGGACTGCACGCTGTGGGTCGGCGCCTCAAAGACAAGAAATTTACTAGATTACGGCGAGCGGTCTGCGATCCTCAAGCCACCTGACAAGCGTGGAGATTATGTGAACACCCCGCCATCATTAATGTGTAGGCCTTTGTTCTGCAGTGAACGTCTTCTGGCTGATGATGATGATGATTATTCTCAACTGAACTTTCACATTTTAGTGAAAGAGCTTATCAGCTTTAACAAATTTCTATGAAGCAGATGGCGCCCTATTTGGACAACAATCATTAGACCACATCAAAGGCATCCGAGCGTTTTCAGAGTATCAATAATAGGTCAACTAAATCCGACTTCAAAGGAAGAAATTATTGTTAAGCGTAATGCGGCCCGCGGTTTCACCCCCTATCATATAGAAACCGTTAAATTTAAGCTGCCTCCATACCAAATTTCATCCATATCCGTTCAGCCGTTACAAAGTTGAACGGGAGAAAACACACTTACACACACCTACATACTTACATACTGATATACTTACATACTTACACACTTAATAGGTAACTTTTTTTATTTAAATGAAAGTATGTACTTTCATTTAAATAAAAATTTATTACTATAATTACTATTACTAATTACAATCTAAACTTAAATAAAAGAGCTATAATTACAACCATTTACACACTTACATAATTACATACTTCCACACTTACACATAAGCTTTCGCATTTATAATGGTGTGTAATTTGCCTTAATAAAATATTTTTATAATAATAATAATAGTGTGATGTGACAGTGTGATCATAAACTGTGTTGTCAGTATTTCATCTTAAAAAAGTAATATAAAAAGACAACAACATTTTCGTCTACAAAATGCAAAATGAAAAATATAGCCTATGCCACTCCGGATATAAAGAGGATACCTAAGACCTCACTTTTCAAAATCGGTCAAGCTGTTAGACTACAGATATATATACTTTTGTGTGTTTTACCTAATATAGTAATACGCAAACACACATATTTAAATAAACCTCAAAAACATTATCCTACCCTTGGGCAGTCGGGTAAGCACTATCAGTTCGTAAATCTTCAGATTCTACTAGCGTCTATTATTTCCTAGCTCTTTACTTTATGGTATTAGAGTAAATAAAGAAAGGCTCGCGTGTGAAGTTAACGCGGCAGTAAGGCAAGTGTTGCCATCACGCTACTCGAAAAACGATCAACCGATATGAGTTCTTAAATGTTATACAATTTGTAATATATTTCGTAGCATTTATAATGGCAAGTTGAAGACTTGGGTTTTTGATCAACAAAGTAAAATATTTTCTCGTAGATGGGTCTAAAGGTCTTTTTCGTGGACGTGTCTACAGGGTATTGTTCGTAAACAGGTTTACAGAGACTTTCGTAGACGTGTCTACAGAGTATTGTTCGTAAACAGGTCTACAGAGTCTTTTTTGTAGACGTCTCTACAGAGTATTTTTCGTAAACAGGTCTACATAGTCTTTTTTGTAGACGTGTCTACAGAGTGTTTTCCGTAGACGTATGTAGATGGGTCTACAAGTTCTACGTAGTTCGTAGCGGTTAGATCGTCATCTACAGCCAGAAGATGTCCAAAGCTGTACAAAAAAAGTAGCCATAATCCCTTCGTTTGGCAGGGAGGTTGGGGATCGCAGCACTATTACCGTTTCTTAAGAGGACGCTGCTCCCCGTCCTCCGGAGGTTCTGGTCGCAGTTTTAGAACATAATTTGAGATTTGAACACTTATAAAAACACACACCGCGACTTCGTTTGCGTGGATTTAAAAAAGTATCCTATGTCCGTCTTTGTGATATACAGTAACTTCTTGTCAAATTTTATCAAGATCTGTTCAGCTAATTAGCCTTGATAATGTGACAAACATGGATACAGAGAGACAAAGTGACTTCTTATAGTTAGCTAGATAGCTTTAAACCATTTTTATCCACCTCGAAGCTTTATTGGTTCTGATACGACTGCGGATATATTCTTCTGAATTATAATATTAGTTAGGATTCGGATAATTCACTTTACCACAAAATATAGTTTCATATTGTCTTAATTATTACCTACTGGATTGCATCCCTTTCGCTAATCGCTTATGGCTTGTTTGTTTTATTTCGTTGAGCTTAAGCTGTTTGTTTTCTATAATAAATATGTATTTGAACACATATATTTCAAGTCAAATAACAATCATTTAAAACATTTTTAAAGTTGTCATCCTCTTGAACAAACGGAATTTTCAATCAGAACTCCACAGTTCAAACCAGAAAATTCTGATCCAAGAACTCTTCCCTATTATTAAGGGCATGTCACGAGCGTCACGTCACGCGAGTCCCCACCACCAGTCTCTCGTTGCCAATCAAAACTCACGGATTGACAGTCGGAGTCTCGGAGATAACGCGGGAACCCTGTCTCAACGAGTAATTTACAGGACTTGGTACGCAGACATTCCCAACACAAAGCAATATATAGACGTGGTTGAAGAAATTATGTCAGAGGGCCGGAGCTGACCTAGACTGTGCTGTTATTACCCGACTACGAATAAAGAGGGTTATAATAATAATAATAATAATAACGTTTAATTCAGGCTTGACACCCATAATACAGAATACAGAAAACAATACAAAATACAAGAAATCACAGAGGGCCTACTTCCGATTCGCACTCTGGTGCACTTCCCTCCACGATTTAAAAATCGGACTCGTCAGGCACTCATTCAGACCTTTCAGTATTTCGTTTATGAGTTTGGCAGTCTATATATATATGTCTATATGCAGGATGGCTCATCGGCAAGAGACCGCCCGAAAAGGGCTTATAGTACTCCTCATTATGAACAACTTTTACTATGGGGCCAACCCAGAAACCAAGAAAAAAAAATCTGCTGTTCCATAGTAAAATGCCAATGACACTCGACAAAATGTATGGAAAGGCAAATTTGAAATTTCAATTTTAATTTCGTATATGAGCAAAATAAGTCGAAGGGTTATGACGCTATATAAGTTATTAACAGATAACGTCAGATGCATCGCCTAAGTAACGTGCCATGCATATTGTTTGATGCTTCGCCGTGGGATCGTATTCGCCTTACCAATCAAATGTGGCCTCCGCCTAAGGACATTCCGTTACCTGTGCCATTGCATGCGGGTTTTTTTTTTTTACATTAAATAAACTTACTTTTTTTTCAATATATGTTGATTTGCGTCTGACCACATCCAGTCAGGTGGATTATGATGGAGCACGATTACCTAAAATGTAACTGTTTACTCAACATTGCAGAAAACAGACTCTGGTTTAAAAAAGAAGAGGAGAGTTTTAAAAAAATGCAAAAAGTTTGATCATGAAAGCGTGTTGCAGGATGGCAGTTAGTCCCGTAGTTGATTCGTTCGAATTCCGCGTCCATCGGATCACTCTGGGCTCCGGGCACATGTTTCCGGGGTCCGTCGTGGCCCCATTTCCCGTGACACGCGTCCAGACATTATTCCGCCCGACGTGCGACGGAAACGACCGAGCGTGGGTGAAGCCGTTCGGAAATTTGAATTTCGATGCCAATTGGAGTGCTAACGGTAGAAATAGAACTGTAAAAGAGCGACACGGCTCAAACTGAATGTGGTCAAAAGATGAACTACTTGTTCAGCTGGCGAAAGTAGCTACAGGGTCCCATCGGCGCTCTTATCCACAAGTACGTGCATTTTATAAGCTGTTTCATACTGTACTTTTGATACCTATAACTGTGGTTTAACTTTATGTACTGAATTTTAAGTTAAATTGACTGAAATAAATCAATAGCTTGAGATTCTGGTTTAGGTTCAATTTCATCCTAATAGTACCGGTGGAACTTTTTTCACTCCTTCCACAGTTCAAAACTTAAAAAGTATTTACTTCCATTACCTAGAGTGCGCACGGTTTCAGCAGCTATCAACAAACCACGGTGACTATTGCGCTAGGTCACGACTGAGGCCAGCAAGCCTGGTTTTTTGTTTTGTTATGCTCCAATATTTTTAAGGTTTCTTTTATTTCTCCATTTAAAATTTAGTTTCCATTTACGCCCATTCAAAGAGCGTAGAACCACCCCTCAATGTTATCCGATTGCGATATTTTTTTTATATGGTATCTACACATTGAAAAACTATTATGCTTGTAAGGTTATTTTTTTGCGCCAAAAATACGACGGAAAAAGTAGTTTTTATAAAAATACCATAATACTTTTTGAAAATACAAAACATAGCGGCATAGATTATGGCTTATCCAAGCCACTGATAACAAAAATAAAAGATTTTGTTAAGATTTAGGGGGTGAAAACACAACACCCCCGAAACGCTAATTTCATCAAAAATAATAGGAAAATTCACTATCTCTATCGTACGCACGAGAAACATAGCGACAGCTATACAATTTCAAATATCGAATGCGCCAAAACCTCGCGGTAGGACTATCCTCTGTTTTTTGGGGGTGAATGTAAGTACATAAGTAAGTATGCATGTATGTTTGTATATTCTTAAGTTTTGAAGTTATTTTGAGATTTCCAGTATTTAACCTAACTATGAGTTTCTAGTACGTACAAGCCACGTCGATTTTCTCTATTCAGAAACTATCACTAAACTGTCAAATAACTGTCCTGCCCCAGACAGGGTAACTTCCGTACCCTCGACCCCCTTACCTCTTCCTTACCCCCGGGATTATGTAGATTTTCTCGAAGGTTCGAAGACTTTAGCATGTTTTTTTGCGGATAAAAGGTGAATATAGAAAATCCTATATTGAATGCTGAGATTGTTTGGATGGAAGTTGGTGGTTGTTGTTTATTTCGTCTTTAAAGTTTTTAGTAACTACGTTATTTTGACACCAGGGGCGCTAGTCTCGACTTGTCGCTGCGGCTCTTTGCGACCGAATTCGGTCGCTATGACCCAAACGCTGTTTGCGTTTTTTCGTTAACAATTCGTGTTCTAATTCGAATTATATTGTATTGTAATTGTACAACATAGCGTTGAATTTTGCATTTTGCGAAAACTCAACGCTATGTTTTCATTTTTTCGTTAACAATTCGTGTTCGTTGTCGAATTTTTACGTCATAGCGACCGAATTCGGTCGCAAAGTGCGTAGCGAAAAGTCGAGACTAGCGCCCCTTGTCTATCACGGGTACGTTGTCAACCTTTTAAGACAGTTGAGCTTCATGTTGTAGTTACTTGAAATTAGAGTCTCCTGTAAAAAAGGAGAATGATTTAGCCGATTTTAAAGTGGTTAGCAACGTTAAGGCATAACGTTTCGCTCATCGCGCGAAACTTAAAATTCATTTCAATTCAATTCATTCGCATAAAATTTTCCTTGCGTATTTTTTTGTCAATTACAGCTTTATTACTCGTTGTGGATTTATTGACCAATTTTGCGCCAATAAATAAGTTTTTTTAAGAAATTACGGGTAAATTGATCACTTAGATAAGCTTTATTACTCATTGTGGATTTATTGAAACCAATTTTGCGCCAATAAATAAGTTTTTTTAAGAAATTACGGGTAAATTGATCACTTAGATAAGCTTTATTACTCATTGTGGATTTATTGAAACCAATTTTGCGCCAATAAATACGTTTTTTAAGAAATTACGGGTAAATTGATCACTTAGATAAGCTTTATTACTCATTGTGGATTTATTGAAACCAATTTTGCGCCAATAAATAAGTTTTTTAAAGAAATTACGGGTAAATTGATCACTTAGATAACATTGGTTTAGCTACAAATCTAAATAAGCTGATATTCATCTTGGTTTTTGGTTTAGTGACAAATGTACTTAAACTAGCTTTCAACTTGAACTTTTGGTTGGTGTAATTTCATGACATAATCAATTTATTATCGAAAAATTAGTTTTCATGAACCTACGATGAGTAATTAAGCTGTAGTTTGACAAAAAACGCAAGAAAATTTAAATTTCGCGCTCCGAGCGAAACGTTGCACCTTAATATTGGAGTGAATGTGCCTGGCATTGCAGAAATCCGTTTGATTTAGAACCTTTACTTGTAACTTACTTTTGTAGAACTTGTACAATGGTTCATCCCCTTCGGTATTTTCTCCGAAATACAATCTAGACTGCTTTAAACGAAAGATGAATGTAGTCTTCAAAGGTAGGACATGACCACTTGCCATCAGGAGGCCCGTCGCTTGAATACTACCTATTTCATTAATAAGTGAATTGTATGTTTAATAAGCATTATTTAACTTTGAAACATGAAATAAATAATGATTTGGTACCACACGAAAATACAAAAAAACATTTGAAATTCAAGAGTATTTTACAACTTTGAAATACAGTGTTATAAGAAAATAGCCGAAAGGGCCTCATAGTACTCATGATTGTAAAACTTTTACTATGGGACCAACCTTGAAATCGAGAAAAAAATATCGGCTGTCCAATACATTTTCTCGAGTACCATTGACAATTTTCTATGGAACGCTTGTTTTTTTTTCTCGATTTCAGTGTTAGTGCTATAGAAAAAGTTGTTCATAATGATGAGTACTACCCCCCCCCCTTTACGCCCCTTTCGGCGTATACCGTTTCCCTAAAACCCTGTAGATTGGTAATCGACTCAAAGGTTTGTCTGTCCAGGTAACATTTAATTGAAAACGTGGATATTCAAATAATATCTTCGTTTGAAAAGAAAAACATTTCAAATAACTTTAGCGGAGAAGTAAAGAAGCAATTTATCAAACTAATCCTTAGAATGCTCGAAACTTTATAAAATAGCAGCAATTTGAAGAATAATTGTTTGAATTTGTTCGGTTATTAGTACAAATGAGTATTCATAAAGTTTTGCTTCTGGTTGTAATTTGCTAATGGCAGGACGATTTATTTTTCGCAGGTTTGAATTGGACTTTTCTCGACTTTCATCTGCAGTTGGAGGTTGGGCGTAAACTTCGATTTTAAATCAAAAAAGTGTTTTGATTTTAAAGGAGTGGAGTGGATACAAATATTAATTTGACTGTAGGACAATGTTTTAATGAAATCACAGTGTATTAAACTTGTTTAACAAGTTCAAAAGTACGCGAGAATAGTACCATCACGCGAGCGGCTTGACTTGAGTTAGCTAACATTGAACTTTGTTTCAGCTTACTAAACATTTGCACGCCCCGCGGGAAGTGACCCATGTTGTACACGTTATGTTGTAATTATTTTCAATACAGCAAAACAAAGTCCCTACCAAAAAATTAGTCACCTTTTTGCAATATCTCTTTTCTAATTTAAAACAGATATTTGTTAATTTTTCAGAAAACAACATTCAAATCATTATTTGCTGCAATTATTCACCAATACGTCCAAAAAAATCCACCATTTTTTTATTTATTTATACACCTTTTAAATAAACACAAGTATTGGAAAATAATACAATGACGCAACGTGACTTCTTCACGTTCCCGCCGAAAACTACGTTTTTATAGTTTTGGATTAATATTATCTGAGGAATACTTCGTGTGACCAAATCTAATGTTAAATTTTCTAGTTATTTAGTTGCAGACATAACTGTAATTTAGTTTTATGTGGAACATTAAGTTGCTTATTTATATATATCTGCAACATGTGCTTGCAACACTTTTTACGATTTGTTGCTCAATAAATTAGCGAACTTATGCTAAAACTAGGACATGTTCGGTAAACTAAACAAGACTAAGTTTTCGGGATGTTTTGATAGAACAAAGGGAAAAAGGGTCTAACTATCCACAACCAACCATGTACCATTCTTGTGTAGATAGTGAACAATTTTCTCGACGACATCATACAAGAAAAGTATCAATTGTGAACTAATATACATATATTTGTTCACAATTGACTTGACTTGAATTGAAAATATATTTTTGGTACTTAAAAAAATTACATGATACGAATATATTTTGTGGCTAGTTTATTTTATTTTTAAATATCGTCACGGAAAAGAACCAATTTTTTCTTTTATTATTACGGTACAGTTATAAATAAGACTATTCAGTGTTGAAAGGATTCAACCAGTCCTTGAATTTTTACTTTTGGCCGTTTTCCAAATCATGCTTTTGTTGTATTTAAGGCCTTTACGTTTCTCACGGTATATTATGTATAACTACAAAACGGCGTTCGACTAAAGTACCAACTATTATTCATTGTACTCTCTTAGATTTGTTATTCAAAACCTGTCTTTATTTAACCTTGTATACAACGCCTTGTGGCCGAACATTTTTATTGATTACATTACATGTTGGCGCTACCAACCCCCATAGGGCCAACGTGGTGAATCCTCATACTCATCACCCTTCGAGGGTATGCCGATAACCCGCCAGAGCCTAATGCATTAAAGTTTGTCGCGTCCACAAATGATGCGCTCACGCATTTTCACATTACTCAAGATAAAAAAACATAAACATAAAACATAATTGCAAAATATAAAAATGGGTTACATGCAAGTGATAGCTCTGCCTTTTGCGTTAGTTAAAAACTGTGTTGCAAAAGAAAGTCTTCCAATGGTGTGGTTATCCTCGGGATTCTGAAACGTTTGCTAACTATGACAAAAGATTAATTCTAATGCTGCTTTTGTCTGACACTAAGTAAATGACAAATACAGGAATAGACTTAATCTGTTGTCAAAGTTAACAAACGTTTCAGAATGCCGCGATAAGAGTATTTTACAAAGATTTTTTAAACGAAATTTACTTATTTTTCCAAACCATTTTTCTATATTTGAAATGCCCGCTAATTTTACAAGCCACGCTCACATAACAACGTAGTTAAGTGTAATGCGTAATTAAAACAACATCTATAGAGGCGGGTCTACACATAACAAGTAATAATAAAGGCGGGAGCACACATAACAAGTAATAATAAACAGGGAACGCTTAGTGCGCGACCGCGATTCGCGAGCCTGCTTCCGCCCTTTTCAATAGGGTTGCTAGTGCTGGATTTGTTTTATTATAAATTACTAACTACTAAACAACCATAACACATCCACTGCTGAACAAAGGTGGACAGACATAATGAGACAGACGAGAGACAGACAGACAGACAGACATGACAGACAAAGGTTGACATAATCCCCACGCTTGGCAGGCGGCTTCGGGATCGCAGAACGCTGACCGTTTAGTAAGAGGATGCTGCTACCCTGGTCGATGGACCAGAGTATGTTTTTTTTTTTTAACTAATATTATAAATTCGAATGTAAATCTGTCACTCTATCTGTCTCTGTCTCGGTGTTTGTCGCGTTATCACGGCTAAACGGCTGAACGGATCAAGCAGTTTTTTTGCATAGATATAGCTTAAGGGTCGGAGACGGATAAAGGCTACTTTTTTATGTTGGTCCACGCAAACAAAGTCGCGGTTAACAGCTAATTATAAAATTAAAATAAATTTCATGAAAATCATCTAAAGTAATCAAAAAGTAAAAGGGGACCATGCATGGTGGTAGGCGGCATCACTTGGGAGCTAGTTCCCATCCCAGGCTAGGTGTTGACCATCCTTGACCACACCGTCATTTAAAATCATGTGAA
Organism: Apocheima hispidaria; assembly: GCA_947579745.1. Lineage (NCBI taxonomy): Eukaryota > Metazoa > Arthropoda > Insecta > Lepidoptera > Geometridae > Apocheima > Apocheima hispidaria. The sequence continues at coordinate 12,652,538 of OX388164.1, read as the reverse complement.
TTTGTGATGAGACGCCTAGCCCGTCAACAAATATAAGGTGAGATAAACTAATAAAAGAAAGGAAATTACTTAAAAATCTAGATCTGTCAACCCTATAAAATATTCTAAAAGCGCACTACACCGTAATTAATTCACCAAAGTGCGACTCGGCAACCCTAGAGAAACAATTCTGCCGACTTACAGAACAGAAAGCACGTATTAACGCCATCTGTTGTGTTTCCTTATAAAAGTAGTTGCTAAGTTGGCAATTTCGGTATCCTTGAGAGATGGCTATTCAATACGGATATCGTTTTGCAATTTGTGGTAACAGTTGTAATAAGTCTTGGAGATTTCCTTATTTTTATTTGGCTAAAAACAAAAGACGGTGCCATTTTTTTCAATTTTTGATGAACACTTCATAAATTGGTATATAATGTGTACTTTAGTTACAAAAAAACATTTCCCGTGGCTCTATCGGTAGAATAACACATTTTCAAATCAACGAAATGATCGGACGGTACCGTACATTAAATTGTAGGCCTCAGACAACAACCGCTCATCCACGTCGGAGGCCTTCAAGCGCCCTTACTTTTTTGTCGTGTGCGAATGACATATTTCTACGGAACAGCAGAATTTTTCATTTTGTTGTTGTGTTCGAGTTCAATGATATCCTAGAATAGTAAGTCCGGCGTGTATCCGAACAACCAGTAAAAGTATTAATTGTAGAGTTTTGGCGGGAACGTGAAGAAGTCATGTCGCATCATTAAATTATTTTCCAAAACTTGTATTATTTTGAGTGTTAATGTGTAAACATGTTGGATTTTTATTCATTAAATGTTCATGACCGTGCAAGAGTGTTGGTGAATAGTATAATATCGTGAAACGTGACTTTTCGTCTCGTTTCCAAAACTCCATAGAAACCTGTAGTCTTCACCACTTTACTGGGGTATGACTTGGACTTGATCGTGTCTTACTTAACTTGGCTTGGACTATGACTGAGGCTTATTTTAATTGTGAAATACTTTAATTCACTTGAAATATTACAAAACTTGACACTGGCTAAATTCACAACGTGTGAAACCAAAATTTAAGAGAAACAAAATAATAATTGTAGGGTTATAAACATGTCAAACTACCCGCAAAATCTGTGCGAGGCGCTTTTTCTGCAACGAGCGACGGCGGTCCACAAAAACTAGAATCTTTTGAATGCATCAATGTATGGATTTAATTCACGCTGATTAGAATCACTAAAATACGTGAAAATACTACAATTCATACATAATAGACATGAAGTGATCGTGAAATGCTATAATAAAGCGAATACGTGTTCGCTTGTGGAGGAGGACAAATATTTAAAAACGCAAACACCGGTCGGCGTGGCGATAGTTGAGCTTTTTTGGGTTGTTTATTTTCAATTTCTATTTAGTCATTAAGTTTATTAAATTAAAGTTTTTTTTTTTTTACCAAAAAATTAAGTATAAACTAAGTAACTATTTCTATGAAAATATTTTTGCACGTCAGAAATGAAGGAATGTAATGGAACATTTCAAACACCAACACCCTGCTTACCTGCACTCTGGCAAATAAAAACTAATTTCATTTCAAACTCATTTCATTTCAGACGCGACAATAATGATACGGAGCGTCGTAACTATCGTCATCTAGTTCTACTTCACGACGTAAATCCAGTTTTACAGATTTTGTGAGATTTAGCTCCATTGACCATCTGTGTCTAGTGTCGACGGGCGAACAAAGAGCGAAGCCGGCGTTGTGTAGGGATGTATTAATGAAAAACGTGCTCTTTCGCCCGTTTTGGGTACATGTAAAGACAATGAAAGCTTTTTGTTTTTGTGTGTTTTAAATATATGTCTCTGTGAATTCTAAAGACAAACTATTGTTACAAACGTCGTCCACTACTAGCGCCACACCACAGATGCAGGGACGGTCAACCTAGTTAACATTGGCGGGATTCATAGTGATTTATGCATTATTAACTAATTATCAAAGTTATCGTTATGTATTCGATTTAATAAATATTAAAGGGATTTTACTATTGTACTAATCAATATTATAGTAATTGATTCTACAAAAACATTATTGTGAGACATTGATTTGAACGTGGGGTAGTGAAGTTATTTTTAGAATTAACACTCAGAATGAATTGAATAACAAGACGGTGTGAACGTTTATAGTTTTTGGTTGCGGAAAATTACAAGGAGGATTAGTGTGAACACCAGGGCCCGTACCGTGAGGTGCTTATTGCGATGATTGTTAGGCTCAGCCGAGAACACTGCGCGACCATACACCTTATCGCGCGGTAATACGGTTCGTGGTCGCGCAGTGTCGTCGGCTGAACCTAACAAACATCACAATAAGCACCTCACGGTACGGGCCCTGGACTTTTATTCTGACCTCCCTGACCACTATCTGGTGTTTCTGTGTGATTTTGGTGTATGAGAGTTCAGTGTTTTTTGTTTTCTTTTAAGGCTCAGCACACTTTTTATGTATATAGCAAATTAGCTGCGCCCCGCGGTTTCACCCGCTATACTACAGAAACAACTTATTTTTCCGGGATAAAAAGTAGCCTGTTAATCCAGGAAATAAGCTACCTCCATACGAAATTTCATCCAAATTTGCCGTTACAGAGTTGAACGGAAACAAACACACTTACCTATTTACATACACACCAACTTTCGCATTTATAATAATATTTGATGTTGAAGTATGGACGTATTATTGAAAAACTGAATTCTGTGCCATAAATAAAATATCGAGCGCAATAAAATAGTTTGAGATTTAATACAAATAATGACGGTTACGTTTTAGCTAAGAGAATGATACCAGTTAAAAACTTCCAACAGCGAGGGGAAGTAAGCACTTAGAGCCATTAGTTCGCTAATGTACCTTCCTTTAACGTTGTACTGCAAAGGAACAGCTATTTATTAACGCAGTAAAAAATAAGTCTAGAACTTCAATAGCATAATATTTCCAAAACAAAAATACAGTGCGATGTCTCTACACTCGCAAATGGTCGGTTCCGCGTCCGTACTGGCGCAGACTCCTCCGTGTTGACCCGCGTCATGCCGCTCTTAAGCGCCTCCACTCGCGTTTCTATCAATATATCGACTGACCTCTCTCACAGAAGGCGCCCTCGTAGTCGCCTTCCCTACACTCGCAGACGAGTCCGTCGTCAGTGCTGATGAAGACTCCTCCTTGTTGACACGGGTCATGCCGCTCTTACGCACCTCCACTCGCGTTTCTATCAATATATCGACTGACCTCTCTCACAAAAAGCGCCCTCGTAGTCGCCGTCCCTACACTCGCAGACGGGTCCGTCGTCAGTGCTGATGCAGACTCCTCCGTGTTGACACGGGTCGCGCCGCTCGCACGCGTCTCCACTCGCGTTTGTTACGCGCGTTGTCTGAAACAATGCAAATTGGACTTTAAACTGATACTATGAAGTAGGCAACCTAGTTATTAGATTAGTATATATTGTATAGGTTGAGTGGCTAACACTACTAGTGTCGAAAGTTTAGCCGCGCAAGTCTTCCGCAGAATTCAACGATCGCTGTTATATTACAAAAAAAAAAAATGCTATTATTTTAGGACCCCACCGTTAGACTAATAACTTATTCAAAAAGTACGTTCTTATCAAATGGCCGATCTATAGAGTCCGTTTGAACAAGTTATTTCTTAAATCGTGTCTCTGAAATATTATGATCTCAAAGTACCTACCCACTTTTGACATCTCATTAAATCAGTATTCCAGTTTGTACTATTTTATGACTGTCATAGCTGTATAAATAAATACTCGTAAAACATTAATCAAAAATTATCATCAAAAACAAAAACATTTCGTTTTTATAGGACGAGTGGTATCAGAGTTTTTTGGCCACCTAAAATCCTCTTACGTGGCTTAGCGGATGTCATCTGACCCACGGGGGCTGCTATTTATAAACGCCAGTCGCGGTCACCCTTCCAAGGACTGGATATGTAAATGCAGATTTTCACCAACGTAGTCTTCCGTTTTAAAATAGCATTCACTACGTTTCCCAGTTCAATTCCAACCAAACCGAATCGCTAACGGTTTCCAATGCCAACGCCTAGATAACGGTAACTGCGCCGTTAATCTCCGCTACGGAGACCTTAACGATGATCTGATAACGCGGTGACACCCAGTTCTTAGCCGGCGAGTGCTTAGTTCCTGTGGGTCGGGAAGACATTACAACTAATGCAGTCCTGCGGAGTAGTCAAGAGGAAAATCTGGATAACGAGTCTCTTTTTACGTCAGTATAGATAGGCTATTTAATTTTAATTATAAACAAATTTTTACAAAAACTTTCAGTGTCCATGTGGAATTGTGTCGTGTTCTATAAGTTTTTAGTTTTACGGGTTATCATTTTCACAGTTGACAAAACAGCATTAAAAAAAAATTACATAAGTTTATCCGACTAGTCAAGGGGGGTAATGTCTTTGGGGCGTATGTAAGTTGATATATATTTCTATGTTTATATATTACTTCCTGTAGCCTAAATGACTACATCGATTTTGATTAGTGAGTTGTCGTTGGATTCATCTATCTGTACTCCGGACAGAATGAGGAATCCACCAGTCAGAGGCTAATCGGCCTTTTCTTTTACCTTGGCATAAATAACTTATTTTATACTAGTTGTTACCCGCGACTTCGTACTAGTTCGGTCTCCTACCCTTAAGCTATGCAAAAATTCAGCTCGATCCGTTCAGCCGATTAACCGTGATAACGCGACAAACACCCAAACTGAGAGACAGACAGAAAGAGTAACATTCGCATTTATAATATTATTTAGGATTTACAATGACACTAATATTAAACTCGTGTCAAGAAACTTTGTCCATTGCCTACATTTAGTTATTTTGATAGAATTTGACGACGGGTATCTCAATGGCAGCGTATGTCTTATGAGCAGGTAGACCCGGATTAGATTCCCGGCCAGGCAGACGCTAAGATGATAAATGTAAATGTATGCTCTGGGTCTAGTTGTAAGTTTTGTATGTCGTTTTGTGTGAAACCGGTAATATAGGAACATACAAACATACTTGTAGTAGTAGTAGGACTCTCGTAAGAATCCGTCTGGGGAAACACCACACCTTTGCCAGTTATTCAACCACCAAGCAGTAATATGCAAACATTAATTTGTTCCGGAGTGAAGGGCAATGTTTCCAGCGAAATTACTGAGCATACTGAGATGAACTGGGCAGAGTATGAACCTGTTGAAGTTGTGGGTGGTATTGAACTGTTATGGGCAAGCGTGACGCTTAACATCAGGTTTGCGACTTGCTCGTCTCGTCAGTCAATACCAATAAAAAATACTTAAATACGACCTAAAAATACTACCCTCCTTTTTGGGCAATCGGGTAAAAAGAGTCGGTTTATCAAAACCACTTAGCATAAAAATCTATGTTTAAAATAATCTAAACTCAAAGAACTTTAAGCACTTGAAACCCACCACAGACGAAAACACGAACCATCGTGGTTAAAAATAAAAAGCTCCCTTAACACCGAAAGCTCGTGCACCCGTCAGAAATTCACCTCAAATGCAGCAATAAATAACACAGTAATGTCGTCTCCACACGCGCGACAGATAAGCTATCGGCGCACGTATGGATACCACAACCTAGTGATGATAACAAGGTAAAGAACTCATAAACAATACACTTAATAAAAAAATTTGGGTGGGTTTCTTCCCTTATTTTATACGTGAATTCTATGACAGTAGCAGTAGTGAGCAAACATTACTGTGTTCCGGATTGAAGGGCAATGTTTCCAGCGTTATTACTGGGCACAGAGATTTAACATCTAATATCTCAGGGTGAAGAGCGCAGTGCATTGCCGCGCATGGTTTTGAACTGTTGAGGTTCAAAATTCTGGGTGGCACTGAACTGTTATGTGCAAGCGTGAAGCTTAACATCAGGTGAGCGACATGCTCGTCTCGTCACCAAACTACATAAAAAAAAAATGAAGAAAAGTAACTCCAACATCAATCGTGGACAGAAAATAATAGTACTGCGTTGCGCGCATTTTTAAACGTTACGGTGCCTCATGCTAATGAATATGATGTATTAATTAACTCTTAGTACTTCTTAGTTACTTCTTGAGTACTTTTTATTTCTCTGCAATTTTGGCTCCATACATCGTGTATTTAGCTTCTTATTATCTAAGTCAACAATTTCAGTCATGGTCCAGTCCAAGTCATGCTTCAGTAAAGTAGTGGTGTCATTTGAGAACGGGACGAAAATAAAGGTTTCACCACCTTGCTTGATTAGATCATCTTTGTAGCCGTTGCTCAGCAGTTTAATGAAAGTATATAGTACCTACTTATCCTTTGAAAAATAATGCCATACGAACCCAAATGGCTATAATTTCACACCATTCATTACAAACTTTTTCACGAACGATAATTCACTCCACGTATAAAACGCAAGCCCATAACACAAAAGTTATGCGCCGAACACAGCTTCCGCGACGAGTGTTGAAACGGAACCACAGTTGAAACAATAGTCACCGATTAATTATTATTATTAAAAGGAAAAACGAAAATCTGACTGCAATAATTATTAGCATATTACACTCCGGACATGATTAACAATTCTACGCCACCTCATTCATCAAAATTGGTCAAGCCTTTAGGCCACAGGAGAAAATTTCACACAAACATTTTTACATACTTTCATACAGCCCAAAAATAGTTATCCATCCTTCTTGGGCAGACGGGGAAAAAATCTGAGCTGAAGAAACCCGAATTGTGAGCTAAAGCTTAAGGTGCAATGATCTCAGTGCAAAATTCAAATTGTCTTGCGTTTATTACTTATTGTGGCTTTGCAAAAACTAATTTAGCGCTAATAAATAGAATAAGAAATACCACAATTTTTACCGGACAAGTGCCTTTATTAAATAAATAAACAAAATACACACAATTTACCTACCTAAACTACTCAGTCAGAGACCATTCAAGGTCTAAGGATAATCCACAACATTTTAAGCCCGGTACCAGTTTTTTTTTTTATGTTACTCGGTGACGAGAAGAGTCGCTCACCTGATGATAAACGTCACGCTTGCCCATAACAGTTCAATGCCACCCAGAATTTTGAACTTCAACACTTCACCGCACTGCGCTCGTCACCCTGAGATATTAGACTGATGTTAAATCTCTGTAATTTGCCCGGTAATTTCGCTGGAAACATTATCAATCCGGAACACAGTAATGCTTGCACACTACTGTTCGGCGGTTGAATAACTGCCAAAGGTGTGGTACTTCCCTAGGCGGACTCTTGCAAAAGAGTCCTACCAATAGAAGAACCACAGGATACAGCACACAAGGACAAAAGCTGTTCCATTTAAAAAAAAAATACTTAAAATTAAAGTCGCGCTCGACTCAATATATCATTATGAATTATTATTTTCGCAGTCACAGGTTTGATCCCATAGAAAAAAAATATAATGACGAGCATAATGATAGCTTAAAATAATTATGTCCATTATCAATTCGTTAAGTAACATTTTTTAACTACGAATCGTATCCTTTAGACGCGACTCGCGACCTCGGATCAAAGTACACTCGACGTAAGATCAGGTTGTCCCCGAAACGGCCCTGAACGCGCTGAAAGCTTGGAAGATGTGTGATGCTGACCTTGCAACTTTGAAAGATACTGCCGATTTTTAGGATTTTGGATATAGCATTAAGTAGCTTAAAGGTTGTTTTTGTTCCACGAATGTGTCATGAGAAGTACCTATTTTTAAGTAACCCAACTGATTCACAGATTTCCACTTAGTATAATCTGCAGTAGTACTCTTTTGCAGATTCCATCTGGGGTAGTAGTAGTACAAAAGTAGTAGTTTCTTCTCTTCTCTTTTTAGTGGTACACATTTGCCATGTTATTCAACCGCCAAGCAGTAGACAACAAAAATTGCTGTGTTCCAGAATGAAGGGCAATGTTTTCAGCGAAATTACTGGGTATCTTTATACCCAGTAATTTCGTATTCGTATATATTTCGTATATAAGTAATATTTAACACCTAATATCTCAGCGTGACGAGCACAGTGTATTGCCGCGCATGGTTTTGAAATTCCTAAACTCTTGGTGGCACTAAGATGTTATGGCACACGTAACGCTTAACATCAGGTGAAAAATTTGCACGTATCGTCAAAAAGTTACAAAAAAAATATTTCCCCGTTAAAATGGTTCTTCATCATCAACAACAGCCTGAAGACGTCCACAGCTTAGCAAAGGCTAAATTTTGCACTTTATTTAGCATTTTGCTTCTTTTTTTGCACTGGTGCTTATATTGGTTTAAAAAATAATATTACCTGTTTTAGATCAAGTTTATAGTCATCGTCTAAAATATTTGTATTTAATACAATACGGGTCCCTGACAGAGGAACCGTTGCACATAAAGTTAAGCATCTATAAACATAGGCACATACTTATGGCTAAGCGCATCTTCACGTATCTACGGGAGACCAAGTCTTGCACAGAAAGGAACGTGCCAATCGAAGCTTGCCTAGCTTCCCAAATAAAATAACCACAACATTCAACCCTCAATCAATACGAAAGACGTTACCGCTAATGTGCCCGACACATCGAACGGTACGTCTTGAAAGCCGTTGTGAATAACCCATAGAGCGGGCGATGTACGTGCTGAGAAAGTGGAATGTCGCCGGTAAGTCATGTGACCCATTTCTCATGCGATCTCGATGTACGGAGATTAATATTGTGTTGGTAAAAGGCGTTATGTGACATGCATGGGAACGGTAACCAAGTGCCTGGTGGAAATTGAGGAAACGGGAGATGAACATGGCAAAAAAATAAATCTTTTACTACATATTTTTTTCTAATATCTATATTACTACAACTTATAAATATCTAGCCTGAGATTATGGGCTAGATAGACAAGTTGTCTATTCAAATCGATCTAACCTAACTAATATTTTAAATGCTAAAAGAAAGAAAGTAATGTTATTTTGCAACGACAGTAACATTAATAATATTGAAGGGTAGGCAGGTGAGCAACTTGACTGCCCCGGTGGCTCAGTCGGTAGTGAACCTACGTTCTATGCTTGGGGGCGTGGGTTCGATCCCCATTCAGGACAAACATTTATGTGATGAATATTTGTGTTTGTTCTATGTCTGGGTGTTAATATCTATATAAGTATGTATTTAAAAATATCTATGTACGTATATCAGTCTCTGGCAGCCATATTACAAGCTTTGCTTAGTTTGGGGTCAGATGACCGTGTGTGCAATAATGTCCCACATATTTATTTATTTATTTAACTATAGCTAATCAATGTTACGTGTCACAAAAATGGCCTCAACTCAGCATAATGCTGTTTACCAAACAGCGCTGATATTCCGTTGAAGCCGTTCAGTGAACTCACGAAAGGCTCAAAACAGCAGCAAATAACACTGCCTCTCTGTCTGGGTGCTTGTCGAGTTATCACGGCTAAACGGCTGAACGGATCGACCTGAATTTTCGCATAGATATAGCTTAAGGGTAGGAGACGGACATAGGTTATTTTTATATTTTTATTGGTCCAAGTAAACGAAATCGCGGGTAGCAGCTAGTTATAAAGTATCATATCAAAGCCAATAAAGAACTCTTTTATCTCTTTTCTTTTCAAAAGCTTACATATTTTGTTAAAACGGACGACTCCTAATTAGAATTGCGCGGAATCACTTTGACTCCGGTCTTTATTTGGTCCCGTTCCTTATTTTGTTTCTATAAAGGATTTATAACGTGTGCGAACATCAAATACAGTAAGAAAAAAAACCCCTACTAATATTTATAATTGCGAAAGAGTGTCGGTTTGTTTGTTCCTCTTTCGCGCAGCAACAGAGCAACGGATCAACCTGAATTTTGCATGGAGAGTCATTCCCGGGAAAATTTACTATTCTGAAAGGATTTTCGGTGCGGGTGAAACCGCGGGGCGCAGTTAGTAAATACTATAAAAAACAGCAGCAGCCTGTCGTCTATCTTTCTTCTATTTCTCGAATGAAAAGTGTATGTCTAGGGCCAAGACTACAAGCTTAAGATATACTTACGTCATCATCTTCACCAACAGCCAGAATGTCTAAGGCTGAACAAAGGCAGCCCCTTTAAGAGGGGTGGCCTCTATACTCTTAAAGTTCAAACTTTAATGACCTTAGAATTGAGTTTTGTCCTTAAATTATGATGCCTGTAGGTGTATTATAATACAAGAATAAATTATTATTTGAATAACGTAGTAAAATATACAAAATTAGTTATGGCTTTGAAATAATTAACTTTATAACGGGGCTTTCTTGTGTAACATGATGCAAGCATTTTTTTCAGGCTTAGTACACGAACACTCCAGACTACAGCTTGGATTAATTGTGGAAAAGAAAACGTGAAAATTTACCGCTATTTTACCGTTATTACTTTGCACAAGTTTAGAAAGTTTAGATTTAAAATAGCTACCACGTTTCGGAATGGTCAAAGTTTTTGTGAGGACGCGATCGAAATTGCAAATGAGCTGTTGTTGGACGTGTTGAAATGGGAAATTGTTTCCTAAAAAAGACCTTTTTTTTTATGCCATAGGTGGCAAACAAGCAGACGTGCCGCCTGATGGTAAGCGATCACCATCGCCTATGGATACCTGTAACACCAGGGGCATCACAGATACGTTGCCGACCTTTAAAGACTCTATTAAAACCCTTTTGAAGAACTCCATGTTGTAGTTACTCGGAAAAACCGCTGGTGGAAGCTCATTCCACAATTTGCAGGTGTGAGGCAAAAAGGATCGCGTAAAACGCACAGTGTGCGATTTCCACAGATCTATCACATGCGGATGAATCCTATTTTAATAACAATTAAATTACGCATATTTCAGTTCAAGTTCAATGTATATTAACGCAATAAATAATCAAATCTGTATCTAAAAGCTAAATAGCTATATATCGCTTTTTGAACCTAGATATTGAATAATGAACGATATTGTACCTAACCAGAACGAAACCGGCCATGTGCAAGTCGGTTTTGTAAGCCGAGGGTTCTGTACAACGACACAATAACATAGATAGATAGATAACTTTATTGATCACACCAGAAATGACATACCATTCGCAACGCTGACAAGTTGGTCAGTATCCCATGCTCCCTCGCGAAATCGGGAAAGCTGACACACGTTATGGGGCCGGAGGCATATACCATGTTACCGGACACAGTAATAACCATTCCGAGCTTAAGTTGCTTTAAAAGCCGACTGAAGCGCTGGCTTATCGACCAAACATTTTATGACTTTAATGAGTTCATGTATAGTAAATTATAAAATGAGGAAAAAATTATGTTAACTTTTGTTGACATTTCATGTTCTGGCGTAATAATTATTATAATTGAATGTTATTAACATACATAAGACAAAAAGAAAACAAATTAAAACTAGTGTAACAACTGGCGGCATATTGGCATACTTGTGTAATGAATTTAAATATCACAAAGCGAAAATATACATTTGCGTATTTCGATTACTTAGTTATAATTAATTCTTAGTGAGAGCATAACCCTCACTTGATCGGTTTTTATCTTTGTTTTACTTATCAGTATGGACTAAAATAACACCAAGTTTGACGCTTGTATGTATAAATAAATAAAAATATTGGTGGACGTTTTACACACAGCGCCATCTAGCCACAAACTAAGCAAGCTTGTTTTTTTAGATATATACATAGAAACACCCAGACGAAGAACAAACATCCATGTTTATCAAACATCCGAACCGTATACCGTATATTACAGTTTTCACGATATTAACAAAATAAAAATACCTACGTTGATGGGGAACCCTTTTTAAATTATTTATTGTTTGCTAGGTAGTCCGCCATAGCTTGGGTGCAGGCAGGAGAATGTTTCCCATCTGCCCCCACGTATAATGCGTGGGTCCCCAGAAAGTCGCTGAAATTATTGTAATAAAATATTTCAACATTATTATAATTGTTTGCGAGTGATATTCTATTTCCAGAATGAATATTATTGTTGCCAAGTGTGGGCGTCTCCGCAAATTCTTTGAAAACATACGGACAACATTCACAAACAAACAAATATCGTTAGCTAAGTTTTTTCTCACAACCTTGACAACAATTTTAAGGTATTCCGATTTATTCCTACAAATTGAAAGGTATCAAACTGAAAAAATATTTTTAACTAGCTGCTACCCGCGACTTTTATCGTGTGGACCTACAAAAAAAAAGTAGCTTATGTCCGTCTCCGACCCTTAAGCTATACTATGCAAAAAATCTGGTTGATCCTTTCAGCCGTTTAGCCGTGATAACGTGACAAACACCCAGACAGAAATAGTTACTTTCGAATTTAATTATAATATTAGTTAGGATATGTCTGATGACAGCATACAGTTTTTGAAAATTCACAACTGACCGAGATAGTAATGCCACGATTATACTTTATACATCCCATATTTTATCCAAATTTTGTTAAAGTAGCTCCATGTTCACTACCCTGTGAGTTCGCTGAACACAGCCCCCGTGCGTTCCCCGCCCACACTGCGCCCACACTGTGCCCACATCGCCCACAATACCCTGTGCAAATTACCCGCCGTTTCATTAATCGCTAATTGCTTTGCGAGGTGGAACATTTACTGGCGAGATGAATTTCAATACTTTGCTTGTTTCTTGGATTAAGGGTAAATGGGACGAAGATTTGAATTACTAAATAAGTAAAGGTACATTTATGGTGAGTTACTGTTACTATATATATATATCTTGTTACACAGCCGTGGTAGCATGAAAATAAACAGAAACCACTTTTTTTAAAACCTTACAAAAAATAATATTGCCCAATATATATACACAGAATAAATAATAGTACATACAGAGGACTAGGTCCGAGTCTGTATTATTTAATTAATAAAAAAAGACTCACGCTACGTCGTAATAAAGTTAAATTTAGTACGCTGAGCGAAGCGTAACTGCCCACGATAAATAAATACAACGCGCGCGAGACGGCGACAGTGATCGCTGAAAAGCAGCCCCGCCTGCCGATTTCTACTCTCCTGAAATTTTTGGATTGCCGCTACAATCCATAAATGTCTAAGATACTTATCTGTTCAGGTGACAGCCTTCTTAGTGATACATGCTACTTTATACTATCAAAAGTTAAATTGTGCTAACGAACAAAAAAAGTCGTCAAACGATCTTACAATAAAATGCTCATAATTATTATGCACGTTTCTATTTCATTCGCTACTATCCAATAATAAAATTACCATCGTAAAAAACAACAGACAAAAAACGTCACAGAATGAAAACTATTGATAAGATAAGATAATAATAATATAAGGTGAATAATGATGGCTATTTTTATATATTTCAAAGAAGTTTTAATCAAAATACCAGTTTTCACTTACACGAATACCGCTCATCCGTTCTCGCTCATTAAATAACGTTTTCCAACGTTTTAACGGGGTTGTGTCACTCAAGTGACTCACTGTAAGTCAGCGGCCAATCTTTTGAAAATTGAAATTTGCGGTTTGTTTTAATTTTTACTTTTGATTTGACAAGTATTGGCTTGTTTTTTTTTTTTTTTAAAAGAAAGCTTTCCGTAGTATGATAATCTATATATATAAAAAATAACCCCTATTTTTCCTGGTCACGCTATAACTTGAGAAAGGCTGGACCGATTTCGATGATTTCTTTTTTGTTGTGTTCATAATTGGGAGGATAATTTTGTATGAAGTATTTAGCGAGGCCGAAGGCCTTGCTTCGCGGGCATCAGCTAGTTATTTATAAGGCAGTGTTGTAAAGTTGGCAGTGTATTAATTTATCATAAATAGCACAAAATAAATCAGTTAAATCACCAAAGGATAGCATTATTGATCGAGCGCAGAGAAGATCTGAGGGTGTAAGGGAACAAGTCGGTGTCGACTTAATATACCGATTATTTTATTCTGTTTATCCCAACTTGATTCTTGTTTTGAGCTTCCTCAGGCATCCACTACTAACTCAGTATGTCAGATCTGTTGTGAATGTACTTACGTCAGATGATCCAAAATAACTATTTGACCGAGCGAAGCGAAGGTCTCAGAGTTTACTGGGACAAATCGGCTTTTGTATGTATGTTTGTGTGTATATTTGTTCGATGATAACTTGCGAACCGTTGATCCGATCTTCATGAAATTTTGTTGGCAAGTAGTTCATTTCAATAAAATTTTTAATTTCGAATATGATCTGAATCGGTCCAGGGGTTGTGAAGATATAGGAATCGCGAGGTCTCAGTTCGCCGCGAACTTCTAGTTATTCTATGAATACCCATAAGTTTACGTACTGCAATGCTGCTTAAATTAATGTCACATGAGTATCGCATGTTGTACGCCCGATTTAACGTCGATATATATACCGCCTGAGTTGACGTCATGTGACGTAGCACGTCTCATGACGTCAGATCACCGCCACGGCCAATCAGTGTCGAGGCAGAGGCTGCTTTGGAAAACAGCGTGAGAAAATAGATTCTGTGACGTCAACTGTGTGTATTGGTTTACAAAAAAGGTTTCTTTTTATAAATTGAAGTCAAATAATAATCTATACCTATAAATCTATACCTATACCTTTGTCCTGGCTGACTGATTGACCCATAGCCAACGTACAGCCTAAACCAATGGACGTAGAGACTTGGAGGGTATGTTTATTGAGGGGTGTAAAAGCACACTAAGAAAAGATTTTATGAAAATCGACCCCTAAGGGGATGAAATGGGGTGTTAAATTTGTATGAAACGTTTTACTCTCTGGTTATATACCAATACCAAAAATACCAAACTCGGTATGGATACTCTACAAAAAAATAAATAGATAAGAACGGGTATCACAGTTTCATAAAAATCAGCTCCTGTTAGTATCAAAAGAAATAATTAAAATATTGGTAATAGTGTGTTTGTTTTCGTACTATATTACTCACGGGATATTTACCACGATTTTTATTTCTGTTGACTAATAGTAATGTAACTAGTATTCACAAGTAGTGTTGTACTAATAGTAATGTAGTAAACCACCACGAAAGTCTAAAACAGTATGTTTGTTTCTCCTTAACTTGTAACGGCTATACATATTTTGATGAAATTTGGTTTCGGGGTAGCTTATGTCATGGATTAACAGATAAGCTTTTATCTTGGTATAAAATATATAGTTTCTGTGTGATAAGTATAATTACTAATCTCCATAGTAACTCAATGGATTATTGTTTCCCAGAAAAACGCGAGCAAAGCCGCGGGCAGAAGCTAGTTTTACAAATAATTCTTTCAGGCTCGCTCACACGAAACCAATGAGGAAGTAAATCACTACAAAAACAAATGTTATGATATTATACGTGTACCTATACTAGTCATTTGCTGTCATGTGAGAAGTGTATATGTGTAAGGTTATATAACCTTACCAAATTCGAACAATGCGCGCTTCGAGCTCTGAATAATAATAGGGCGTCCTTTCTTGAATCGGAGCATAGTCAAGTTTCGTATACGAGTGGCTAAATTCGTCTAGTCTCTAGACTAGTCACAATTAGTCAGTCAGGCTAAAACCACTAGCAACCGAGGAATGCAAGTATTCTGGGAGTCGGCTATTAATGGAGAGGTTCTGTCGATCTACTGAGACTATGCGTGTTAACATGTACATATATTTTTATTTGTTTAAGTTTGTCTTGAAGCCGTTTTTTTGTATTTTTTAGAAAAAAAAAACTATAATATTAATAATATTTTATGTTGCTTAGAGTATTCTTGGTAGTAATGATGTTATTATTAGTTGATTAGGTCTTTTCGAGAAAGTTGTTGGGCAGAAATTGGCGGGTGCCAACTCGAGGTGAATTCTTTACGAAAATAGATATTTTTTTGATGCTCGCTATTTATTTGCAAAACACAACGTGGATAAAATAGAGAATAAATCACAATTTCAAGTTCAATATGCGTAAATGTACCTACAATTATTAACACTTAGCGATTCTACTACGAAAGACTCACAATTTAAAAATGAAATGTAGCATAATTATGTCATTTCAGGAATCCAACGTCACCTCAATCACATACAATATATATATATATATATATATAAATTACAAACTTACATAAACCCTAAAAACATTACCCTTAATAAGTGTTAAAACATCCTCCTTCTTGGACAGTCGGGTAAAAAGTAACTTCAGTGTAGACGCACCATTACGTCCTGCTTATTAGCGGATATATTACCCGTATATCTACGCCGCCGTATATAGCTAAGCTTTATGGCGTATTCATCGCTTATATCAGAATAGCTTTATTTTGATATATACCGCGTTTATTACCAGAGGAGGCTGTTAAAAGGCTTGATTAGGATGGCTGTGAAATATGACTCTTATAAAAAATACTCGTAGGTAATTAAATAAAATGCTATTAACGGCTTGTTTCCTCGACCACCGACATACGCTGTCAACATATATGCATGTCATATTTTCGTAAATATTCTAATATAATTATAACTATTCATGTCATAAATATTAGGAAACCTAGATAATAATTGACAGAGCGAAGCGAAGGTCTCAGAGTTTAGATAGATAGATAGATAGATTAACTCTTTATTGTTCACACAAATTTTACATAATTTATAAACAGACTTTAAAAAGTAGTGTAACAACTGGCGGCCTTATCGCTGAAAGCGATCTCTTCCAGGCAACCATAGGATGGAGAGGATTCATAGAAGAGGTAGAAGACGGGGTGTGCAATGATGTAGATTATTATGTTTACTGGGACAAATCAGCATTTGTATGTATGTTTGTATGTTTGTGTGTATATTTGTCCGATGATAGCTTGCGAACCGTTGATCCGATCTTCATGAAATTATGTAGGCAAGTTTTTCATTTCAATATAATTTTTAAGTTCGAATATGAGCTGAATCGGTCTTGGGGTTGTGAAGATATAGGGATCGCGAGGTCTCAGTTCGCCGCGAATTACTAGTAGTTCTAGTACTAGTATAGATACTACTTAGTTAATCACTTAATCCACCCACGCGTACATAGTAGCTACCTACATAAGACGATTTGTACAATGAGAGTTACACTCTGCCTACAAACTGCTTTGCCGTGTGGCAGAATCAGGAAAAATGCTATGTATGTTTAATTATTGAGAGATAATTTAAAAAAAAAAAAACCCAATAGCTGGTTTGGTGGGTAAAATTTAATTAGTTTTTGCTAAACCACAAGTAGAGCTGAAAATTAAAATGTTTACCCGACTGCCCAAGGAGGGTAATGTGTTGAGGGGGTATATAAGTGTGTGCGTATGTAAGACCCTATATGATTGCGCAAACGCTTTAAGCTACACAAATATGTAGCTTAAACGTCTTGACCGATTTTGACGAGTATGGATTTGGAATCTTCTTTATGTTGGTAGTGACATAGGCTAGATATTGCGGTTGGATTTTTGTTTTAATTATTCAAAATCAATTATTTGAAAGTAGGTTGTAAGTAAAAGTTCTAAATAAAAATACCAACGATTCGCTAAAAAGTCAAAGCACATATTACCCGCGACTTCGTTCGAGTGGACAAACAAAAAAAAAGTTGCCCATGACCGTCTCCCACCCTTAAGCAATCTATGCAAAAATTCCGCTCGACCCGTTCAGCCGCTTAGCCGTGAAAACGCGACAAACACTCAGACAGAGACTGACAGACAGAGAGACAGGGTTACTTTCGCATTTCTAATATTATTTAGGATTAGTATTTCAGGCTTACAATGAAACCACAACAAAACCGCACACGGCCCAAACATTAATTACTATAATCAAAGAACGTTTACATAATCTATGCTAAAATTATTCAAATTTTTTTATTCGCTTAGTTAAGAATGGGTTTTTATTATCAGCTGGGGTTTCCATTATGGATACCTTGTTTCCGAATGCCTATGTTTATTGTAATGTTTTACAATTTTGTTCCTGTAAGTAGTTTTGGGTGGGTATCCTCGTGGCCTTACTGGGTTGGCAAACTGATATGGCTATACGAGGAATAATTTTTCCTTGTGACAAACAGCTTGACAATTACCTATTGACTCAGCCTGTATAAACTACTATCATGAGTTACGTACAGTCATACGTACAAATACATAAAACTACTGCTACAAAAAGCATTCACCTGTCAGAACAACATGAAAAAACTGTTTTTTCGACTTTAAAAAATAGTACATGGACTGAAAGTCACAATCTAAATTCAATCACAATATTTTTATTAATCAATAAGGATTAAAATTAAAAAAAACTATTCCTACCGTGAGTTTAAAACAGCATTAATGAATTTGTCGATACCAGGTACCAGGATAGAAGAAACGATGGAGAGGTATTTCACGCTAGATTCACAAAGATTGTGATTACGGGTCGCGAAGAGAAAAACTTCTTCATGGTTTATGTATTCCTGGTACTTGGACAGTTATGAAGAAAAATTAATAACTGTACAATATAATATGTGACTACTCGACAACACTCTCATAAACAAAGAATGAGCTAATTATGTGTTATCTTCCCACTGTGACGCAACGTTTTGCCAAGAAGGAAAAAATATTCCTCGTAGCCAAATAAGTTTAGCAACCTAGTTAGGCCACGAGGAAACACCCATTTTTGGTAGTAGAAATAACACACACTACACAAGATTTTTCCAGACATGTTTTATAAAATCCGGTATTGGTACTGTAAACTGATCAAAATGAGTCCAAGCTCCATCAATCTACTGTTAGTTACTGTGGAGTTCCGTTTTCCACCATCAGATCAGCTCGCTCTCATAATGAGATATTATTAGTATTGTCATCGAAACTTCACAGACATGCAAAATTTAACTCAATTGAGCAATGGCAACTGGTCTAAAATTCAGTTGCAAGATTTGACCCGAACATACATACTTACACATAAACATACAAACATTGCAAGTAAAATAAAAGCTTTTAAAAATAAAACCGTATCTCTCATTAGTAAACGTAAAAGCTATAACGTCCACCTTTCAGAGCTGCAGCGGTAGATTAAAAACCCATCGAGTATGCACCGGCTTGTAATAGGTTCTTAATGATGCCGTTCAGGCTGCTCCACTCAATAACGTGTCTGCTGCAGCTATTTAGCTGCTTTATTGGCTGATACCAATTTCCCTTGATAGCCTGCTCAGATTTAAAATGGAAAATGGGTGTCGCTGTTTTTAATAAACACGTTATCATTCTCACAAAAATAAACCGAGGCAAAATTACGATTTACTTAACTTAAAATGAGCCATTTTCCTTATATTTCATTCAGTAGTATAGTATTTTATTCCAAATATAATCCCTCAAAATCAATCAGATTATATACAGAATTATTATTGTTAATTAATTGGATACTTCTCGCAAGCCGCTTCATACACGCCAACTTTCCGAACTTTAAAACAACTAATTTTACTAAAAACTAGCTTATAAAACAAACATTGAACAACACAAACATTGAAATTAGGGCCCCAAATGACGATAACATCACGCGATTTCAAAAGATAAGAAACGAAGGGGCCGAAGCTTAGGAACCCGACACTCACCAAAAAAAAAAAAGAATAAAAAATTTATACACAAACCATAGTTATCATATATATTATAATATTTTTGGGACTATGCGACCATTATACTCCATTTTAACGTATTCTCCTATTTCCTCCGTGAATAATGAATGAAACACACCATAGAAGGAAACACACCATAGAAAATATCTTTTGCCAGAAAATAGATATCAATTTTATGGTAAAAATATTTTCATACTGTCATTAATTATTCAAAGAAAACAGGAGAATAGATTTGTATGGAATAGACGGTCGCTTGTTAAAAGTCGTGGTACAAAATTTGTCGTGTATGATGTTGGAAAGAGCCCTGAAAGATGAGTCTTGTTAATTAAAAACAACCAGTTTAGACATTAGACATTCTTCATTAATAATTGTAAAAATTACAGTTAGGGGTGGGTAATTTTTGTAATTTGTAATTTAGTTGACTATATTTGTAAGTGTTATTATGGATTTCTATTTATTTAATATTTAATGTTATTTAAAATTACAGGTCAGTTTATGTGAGGGATATTTTTAAGGATCACTAAATTCACCAAGCCACAAATTTTGAATTACAAATATAATGACTTAAAAAAAAAAATGGCTTGCTGAACCACCAGTTTGGATAGAAGCTTTGATAATTATCAAAGCTTAAGCATTTATGTTTAAAATAATTATAATTATTTTAAAAATAAATGTCGCTTATGTACAAGCAAAGAAAACCAATAGTCTTTTTGATTTATGATTTCATATTTTAATGACGCAAAAAAATACAATTATTGAAGGTACAATTATTTCAATAGGTATATTTGAATAGGTAGACAAAAACATTGACGGGATCTACAAAATACATCTTGCTTACGCAGCAGATATCTTTTCGTGTAAAGGTTGGGTACGGCATTTATGTCCAAAATTAGGATTCCCTGCAGAAATACACCCCTCCGGCTTAAAGGCTAGGCTTATAGGCTATTAGACTGCAATACGCAACATGGTAAACACACGCAAAATGTACAAACGCATAATGTACATTATTGCAAATGTACAATGTGTAGAATATACAAACGGCAAATGCACTAAGCGCAAAATGTACAAACTAGCAGAATACGCAGCCGTTAAATGTACATTTGAATAAAAGTACAATAGGTATGTACAAACAGTAAATGCTCTATACACAGTTATCGTGGATCAAAGTTATTTGAATATTTAGTTCTAAAATGCACTTCTTGAAGTTTTGTATCAAACAAACTGCAACCGCGCGGGCAATCGGTGGATGCAAGTGGGAATTTGTCGCTCGGTGTGGCGCTCTAAGGGGGAGGCCTATGTTCAGCAGTGGACATCATCTGGCTGACGATGATGATGAAACTACAAAACATTAGGTACTTATGAAGAATACTTCTTCACCGAAAATACACCGAAGCATTAAAATATTAGGTAGATCCCAAAATACCTACATTTTAGGGTCCGCTTTTACACGTGTCTAGAACTAATGTGATCTCTAGAGGCTGTCCGGTTTTTAAAGGACGGTGTCTCTCAAGTGGCTATCCTTCTCGTTACAAGAGTCCAGATCCTAGACACATTTTAGATTTAGGATTAAATTGAAATAGGTATTGGACAAACTTCTGTGTGTACATATTTTTATCTCAAACTTTAAGAGTAATCGGTATTTTTACCAAAAAAACACCCGACTCCAAAAAAATACTCCGAAAAACGTGCACTATCGAGCTGTTCTTGGCGCCACCCGTGAAATACGTATCATTGTGGAGTTCCGGTGTACATCTGTGGTCTTCTTCATCTGTTCCACTTCACCAAATGATACTTTGCTTAACATATTAATAAATAAATACTAAAATTACTACATGTATGCCTATAATATTAGAAGAGTTCGCTGAATTCCTTGTGGATCCCATTATTAGAACTAGATTTTGATAAAAATGCGACTAATCTGTATGTATCATTAATTTAATCACTTTCAAATAATAAAAAAATCAAATCAGTTTTTATATGACAGAGTTCTGACGTAACAGACATTTAAAAAAAACAGTCAATTTAAGAACCTCCTTTTTTCGGAAGTCGGTTAAAAAGAGAATACTCTTTACTTCCAATAGTTATGTACACTGGAAGTATACCCTTCAAATAAAAGAAAAACAAGAATAAAAGATTTTCCAAATCGGTTTAAAAATTACGAAGTCATGAGCGAACAAACATTTAAAAAAAATATTGAATTGAGAACTCTTCATTTTTTGGAAGTCGATTAAAAAATAACTGACTTTGGATTTGTATTGTGCGCGTTGTATACGAGCACATCGTCATGTTCAAGCCTATCATCGTAACCCACGGACGTAGAGCAACTCAGACATCCGGCAAACCCTTCGCGGCGGTACCGAGTTGCCCAGTGCCCTCGGATCGTTAGATTTTTGTTTTGTTATTGTTGGACCAATCGAGTTAAAATCTCTTTTCGAATTGTATGTATTTTATTTATGTGCATAACGATACACTTTCACATTAAAAAAATGTCTGAACGTAACTATGATTTTTACTTATTGTATTTTGTCCCAGCAGGGCAAAACAAAATCTTTTTGTTATGCAAGAACAGGACACGGCTACGATTATGTATAAGTTTGTCCCATTTTTCACAACATGAAGAGTAGAGAAGATTTTGTCGCGGAGCGCATGCTAGCCGTGCTGGGACCCTATTCGGAGATATGACATTTTATCTCGGTCACTCTCACTCCCATTAAATTCTAAATTAGAGAGACAGTGACCGAGATAAAATGTCATGTCTCCGAATAGGGGCCCAGGTCCTTTTGAAACTCGTCCATCAATCACACTTGTAAAGGAAATTAACTTATGCTCATTATTCTTCCATTTTTTTTATTAAATACTGTCCTACATTTCAAAATCTCTCCTGACAGGTGTCGATTTATCACCTGCTAGGCACTTACCATCACGAATCACGTACAGCTCGTAAATTGAGGACGCTTCGTTTTATGCAAAATTATATTTTATTATATTATCTCCGTAGTAAAGTTGATCGTTATAATTTTATCACAAAATTTTAATATTTATGTTGCTTCGTGGGGAACATAACTTTAATGAAATGTATGGGAAGTAAATGGGGAACAATTAGGAAAATTGCTTAATTTCCTAAAATGTAATATACAGGATGGCAAGTGATTGCCCGAAAAGGGCTTATAGTACTCATCATTATGAACAACTTTTACTATGGGATCAAAGCTAAAATCCAGAAAAAGAAACTGCTGTTCCATGGAAAAATGTCAAAAACACTCGACAAAATGTATGGAACAGGTTTGGTCCCATACTATAAGCCCTTTTCAGGCGGTCACTTGCCAATGGGCCACCAATATTAACGCTGATATGCAAAAAAAAAAAACGAATAAAAAATGAAAAGACGGCTCTCCTGATATAGTTGATAGCGCTTCCGCCTTATGAGTTCCCGGGTTCTGTTCTCGTTTGGGCAGATTTGTGGTGAATTTGTACAGGCCTCTCCCAATTTTTCGGGAGCCACCGAAAAACCGAAATTGCCACCGGGGCAATCTCGACTGCCCCGGTGGCTCAGTTGGTAGTGAACCTACGTTCTGTTCTTGGGGGCGTGGGTTCGATTCCCATCTAGGACAAACATTTATGTGATGAATATTTGTGTTTGTTCTATGTCTGGGTGTTAATATCTATATAAGTATGTATTTAAAAAATATCTATGTACGTATATCAGTCTCTGGCAGCCATATTACAAGCTTTGCTTAGTTTGGGGTCAGATGACCGTGTGTGCAATAATGTCCCAGATTTATTATTATTATTATTATTATTTTATTAACACCTCTGAAATTTGACTAAAATATCTAAGGAACACTAAGCGTGTTAGTATCTCAACTTTCACTAAATCTTAGTATCTAATCTAAATATTTTTAGAATGACGTCGCCATTGAAAGATTAAGATTTGTAAGAAACAATTACGTTTGATTTGGAAGCACTGCGTAGGAAGCAAAATTAAAAGAATTCTCATCCCCATTCAGCCGACACTTCAAAAGAATTACAATTAAAATATTTGAAGTTCCATTCCCAAGGTGAAAATCTGCAAGCCCGCCCCTCTTAATTTCACGAGTAAGAATTTCTAAACAAAGCCGATGTTTCAACGTCAAAAAATTTAAGGCAACCATTTTTTTTATACTGAAATGAACGGTTTGCTTCTGTGTTAAGGTTTGAAGTTGTATGATGATTATTATAATTATGAGGTGTTCGATAACGTGTAGGAAAATCGTGTAAAATGCCATTTTATCATTGATCAAAACTACAAACCAAAGTTTCAACCGCTTCATTGGAGCATAGCTAAGACTGGACCGTGACTTTTATTGTGGACTGAGACTGCGAATCTGAACATTTTTTAATTCAGAACAACATTGTGGTCGCGTAAAAAAAGTCAACTATTCCATAGAAAAAATAAAAAAATGCCCGACTGCAACATATAGCCTACTAGCTGTCCCTTCGTTAGCGTTGACCTACAAAAAAAAGGAGCCTATGTCCGTCTCCGACCCTTAAGCTATATCTATGCAAAAAATCAACTCGATCCGTTCAGCCGATACGCCGTGATAACGCGACAAATACAACAGACATTGTTTGACATTTAGACATACACTGCTTCGAAATAAGCAATTCTAAGAATTCGCGGGATGATTTCAAGACTACTAAAGTTTAATAAACATTGAATAGCTTTAACGCCTTATATACCATTTAAGTAATATGAAATGTCAAATAAGCAATTTTAGAAATGAGAACTATTATCACCTAGAATTTTTAAAATTTTCATCTCATAAATTATTGTCATGACAAAAGATTATGGCGGCAACCGCGACACGAACGCTCCATTCCACACGAGCGGCTTTAGGGATAATCTTTGGAATTACTTAACCGATTCTTTGAAAATTCCTTAATTGATAGAAAACTGCACTATCCCTGAGTGATATGGACTATATTTTCACAACCTGTTGAAACCTAAACATGGGGCAAAAAGCAAACCTGTAATAAAAAGTAGTTACCATTTTATTCCCAGAAAAACGCATACCGCTTCTCCTACCTTACCTATGCTTATCTCCTGATCATTATACAAATTTTCATTGCCTTGTTAAATATTAAGTCACTTCCTCGTTAAATCCACCGCTTTGTCAACGACGGCCTGATGACTTGAAAGTTTGGATTACCCTGAGCTTTGGACTTTGCCTTCTTTTGTTAAGTGATTAATGGCTTACAGTGATTTTTGATGTATAATAATTAGTTTGACTCCATTTTTTTTTGGCACTCAGTTCACAAACACGTCATAAAGGTTGGGTGCAAAAGAGGTAGCTAAAGTTATATAACGATGAAAGAATTTTCAGAATACGTTTACTAGTTCTAGATAACCCCCTAAAAACAAAATTACAATATATACCTTCGTTTAATATTACTAAAGATTTGTTTAAAACAATTTCTATGAAGTATTTTAAAACTTTATCTGAAGTAGGTAATAAAGGCAAAACTGCAGGCGTAACGCTTTAATTCTAAAAAATACTCAAAACTATTTATAGTATTATTACACTTACGACCTTGTATTTCTGCGTCATTGAACAAGGTTGAAAGAAAAGAGCCTCGAAATTCACTCTGCGCGACCAGAGATATAGTTATAACTCAGCAGCATAAAGAGTTACACGAGCTATTTGTACTTCGTCGTGTGGGTATTATGATGTAAATCTAGAACCATCTAGACAAGGGCTTTCTTGTAGAGTCCGCCTGGGGAAGTACCACACCTTTGCCAGTTATTCAACCGCCAAGCAGTAGTGTGCAAACATTACTGTGTTCCGGATTGAAGGGCAATGTTACCAGCGTAATTACTGGGCACAGAGATTTAACATCTAACATCTCAGGGTGACGAGCGCAGTGCATTGCCGCGCATAGTGTTGAACTGTTGAAGTTCAAATTCTGGGTGGCACTGAACTGTTATGGGTAAGCGTGACGCTTAACATCATGTGACCGACTTGCTCGTCTCGTCAACAAGAGATTAAGACGTTTAGACGAAATAGCCTCATTCCAACGAAATCTATTCTAACGAAAACTCGATGATTCTAAGCTACGTAAATATTTAAACATATTTTTTTCCTGGAAAACGAGACTTCTGATGACACCTCGCAAAATCGAGAGGGCTACGATGAAAGAATATTTAAGGTAAATTTGATATTTCTCAGAACATCCGCGAGTCCTCTAATAACATTATGTGAAGCTTTTTGCTATAAATACGCTCAATACGATACATTTTATGTTTCGCTCTAGAAATGACAAAGATATGCTTGAGTCTTATTTATTTTTTCTCCTATTTTTGGACATGGAGTATTTGACTGTATTTAACTAGTGTCAAGTTTTGTATTATTTCAAGTGAACCACAATTTTTCACAACAAAAAACAAGTCTAAGTCAAACAAAGTTAGTCACGGACAAGTCTGAGTCACGCCCAGTAAAGTGGAAGAAACTTTACTGGAAGCTTCCTCGGAGTTTTGAAACAACACGAAAAGATTATAATTCAGCTCACATCTTTGTTTTGTTCACACTAAACAAATTGAGATATCTCATCTCCTCTCTTCTCAACCGTATCCACTGAAGGCAGCAGCATCGTCTTAGTAAACGGTGGGTGTTCTGCGATCCTCAAGCAGCCTACCAAGCGTGGGGATTATGACAACCCTCCCTTTTTTACGGGCTCTTTTTTTTTCTAGGTGATCTTGATTTGACGCCAATGAAGGGATGTTTGGTCAAGTCCAATAGGTCATAGCCTTTGCGAACACCCTTTTGACTCATTTATCATAACAACTATACAAAGGCGATTTAACATTGTGTACCATTTACATTCGACTGATTTTTCACAATTTATGTGCACGAGAAACCCCGAGATTTCGTGCGACGCGTCGAGAATGTGAGTTAATGTCTCGGAAGCAATTTATGGGGAAATCGTACCTTGGAAAGAAATGGGCAAACTGAAATGTACCCTTTTTAAGATTTTTATGACTGTTATAAAGGTGAAGCTTCTGAAGTGAAATAATAACAGGTTTATTTTATTACAAGTAGTGTTATAAAAGGAACCTTGTAGCAAATGCCGACCTTGGCTTAGTTAGTAGCGCGTCTGCTTTAATGCAGTAGGCCTCGGATTCGATTCCCGGCCGGACAGATGTTTGAATGATGAATTTAATATCTGCTCGTTTTCTGGGTTTTATTTGTATTTGTCCTGTGTCTTTGTGTGTGTTCCATGACATCCTCAAAAAAGTCTGTCTGAAAAGTCTGAGTATGGGGAGTCTGACTATCCTTGCGGCTCTGTGGGAGGATTTCCGCCTTCTGAACAGTAGGATGTGGGTACGATTCCCACCCAGGACAAACTTTTTTGTGATGAAGTTTGATGTTTGTTCTTTGTCCAGGTCTTTCTATGTGCGTATTTACAAAAAAAAAAAAATGGTTAGTTTGGGGCTAGATGACGTTGTGTGTAAAAACGTCCACAATTTATTTATTTATTAATTTAGTATTTCTTTTAAATAAATTACCGGCAATCAAGCTGACGGTTCGCCTGATGGTAAGCCGTCGCCTATGGAGTCCTGCAACACTTATAGTGTTATCGATGCGCTGCCAACCCGAACAGATGTTTAAACGACGCCGTTTTTAAAGCGTTGCATATTGTATCCCTGCGGAAAAACCTTCGGAGAAAGAGCAGTCTTGTGGCCCTTTACAATTATTATAAATCTAAATTTAGCTCTGTCACTCTGTCCTTTTGTCTTTGAGTCAGCTTATCTCTTTTTTATTTTTCGTGGAAAGTCACTACTAAACAGATTTTGAGAAATTGTACAAATATGAAACGGACATAGAATTCTTTTATCTCACAAGTGTTCAGAAAACTGGATAGTAATGCCAAAGATATATACCCTTAGACATGGATAGTCACAAAGCTATGACAGCTCCATAGTTAATTCGGATCGTACACCGTAGGGCGTGGGTTCAGATCCCAACAATGAACTTGAGCCACAAGTGAAGAAAAACATCGTGAAGAAACCATAGCATGGTGGTGGTACTTTCTACTCTGCTGGCGACGCTACCACCCGTGAAAATCTGTCGCCAAGCGTGGTGTGTTCCGGCAGCCTCACTTGAGAGCCAGTTTTTATTGCACGCTAGTTGTTGTTCACCATCAGCGATCATACTGTCACCTAACTTCAGGTGAGTTTGTGGTTTGTAGCTTATTGATTATTTTAGACAGTTTGAAAATGAACTTCCGCAAATTTACGCCTCAATCAATCAACTGCTATTAAACTTTTTTTTAAATGGAATCTAGACTATTACTTCTCATCTCATCTGAGAAATACTTACTAGTAGTCTTAGATGCCGCCGTTCTATTAAACACAAACTCACGCCAAATAAAGGCCGTCCTTATCTAAAGTGCAATCGCCTTTCATCCATTGAATATTCCTCCATTCCTTCAAGTATCGTCACCCTTAAACAGAAATGGAAAAATATTAAAGACATTAACATAAAAGCGAGCTGAATCAACATCTCACGATTAAAGGGGATGCAAGTGCCAGGAAGCTATTTAATGAGCACAGTACCTAAGGTGCAACGATTCCCTCAGCGCGCGAAATTCATTATTTTTTTGCGTTTTTTGTCCATTACAGCTTAATTACTTATCTAGATTCATCATTAGCCATCTAGAGTTTTATTTTAAACTTGAACAGCACAAAACCATGCGTAGCAAGACACTGAGCTTGTCATTCTGAGACTTTAGAAGACATAGTGCTATCAGACCTGCGGACATGGTACGTGCGGAACGCCACTTAACAAACGATATGATAGAAAAAGAGAAAGAAATAAATTTTTATCTTGTTTTCTCTCATTGCTGTCCGAAGTTTTAGATGTTCAATTTCTTAACCCTTTTTCAGTAATTTGGTGGGAAGAATGTGGGTGAAGTAAACGACAGTTTACAAGATTAGACCACAGGGCCCGTAGTGCGATGATTATTAGATTCAGTCGCTGACGCTTTGCGAAATAAGCCTTATCGATCGCACATTGTCGGTGGTCGTAACTAACAAACATTGCGCTAAGGGTTTTAGGGTAGATGCCCAGGACTATAATGCTAGTCTAATACACACTATGTCTACCAGCGTTATTGGCATGCATATAGCATTCCTTGAAAAAGATCACCGGATTTAATCGAAACTATAGTCGGAATAACCGACTCAATATAACATTAGTATTCCCGTTTTTAGTGGACAGGCTCCAAGGGGAAAGCCTTGTTCAGCAGTAAACGTTTCTTGGTGTTGATGACTTCCGCTGATTTAAAATAACCAAATCACGTCAGTTTTCATAGTGCTGTATAAAGCTTAGCAACTGATCTGCACTATACGTTTGGTACATTAGGGTGGCTTATCGGGCGTCGCTCATTCCGGCTGAGTGGCGTGGCTTCTGTCGATCGGTCGGTTTGGACGATTGGAAGTGAAGACTGTGGCCTGAGGGAATTAAACTTAATATAGGCACGGTTACGAGTGGTCTGTTTGGCAGTACACACTGCCGATTCAAGGCGGTCGCTCCATACTCATCCTGAGCTCGAAGCAAGCGTTGTCTGAAATTGGTAAGACAATCAACGAGCGCTTCGAGCTTGAATATTTAAGGGTTCTGTGTGTTCGTCAATTTTTGTTATCTCGTATCTCGTAATCTAATCAAGTTTTATAATCCAAGCAACCCTTTTCAATACGAATCGTATACGCCATGTTTGGCCACTGCAGTTTCAATACCACTTGAAGGATCATGTCCTAATCTCAGAAAGGAATGCGTGATTCGTACGATTTTTAAGGATTTTATTAATCAATCGAAATAAATACAATGTAACCCACATCTCTATTTTAAAACTTAACCCGGTGACACTGGTAAATGCGCAAGAAGTATAATTATGCAAATACTAGTGTCAAGACAAGTCAAAGTCATGTACTGCGACATGACCGGTATTTTCACCATCGGATCATCAGACGCAGAACGTGGGTTCTCAAACTTTGTATCTCTGACGTCGACATTTCAAGTTCCTTCGATGTTGCTATTCGGATAAAGTATGCAACATCGTAGGGTAAGGATGAAAACATGGCGATTAGTCAAACATACCCTACATTCTCCCTAAAAGATTATGCTCGGGCGGTTGGATCAGCACGTTGCTTATAGAAACTACAAGATTCAATATCAATCCAATGAATAAACTAAATTAAAAGTCAATAGTCCTTATCTAAAATATAACCTTCAACTTTTTCAATCTAACTTCTATTGCAGTCAAATACGAATGGAACATCAATTTAACTCCAAACTTCTAATAGAAAACATTACTAAATCCGACTAATCTGTTACAATCAATTACTGAGCCAAAATCAAAAATAAACTCTCCTGTACTAGTCTACAAAGTGATATTTATATGACCTTTAACGAGTGAGAGCGAAGCAAAAACGTCCAAACCAATTGAGGACGTTCTAGCCTCAGACATAGAGCCCAATATCGTATTATATCTAAAGTGCTCTAAAGACAATCGAATCACGGTATGCTTGTACTTTCTTACCGTGCTGAGAATAAAGGCCAAATCCGATTGCGCTTTTCACTGTGTGTTATACCAAAATCGTTTGCCACACGCCCAGACGGATTACCTGAAGGTTAGTCAAAATCTGTTTATTATTTAAGGGTTAGAGTTATTTTTAGCTCACTCAGTGGCCGTTAAGGCTAGTATGAAACAAGTTTTCACTTTATTTGTCACATAAATAATTTTGCTAATGCATTTACAATCATTTTAGTTACGTCTACCATTTGTTTTTGACGCAGAAAAGGCGATCGGAAGTGCGCACGCACGCCTTTTTACGCGACTGCCCAAGAGGGAGGGTAATGTTTTTGGTAATGTAATAATGTATGTGAGTATGTAAGTGAGGCCTATGCTCAGCAGCGGACGTCTTATGGCTGATGATGATGATGATGATGATGATGTAAGTTTGTGTGTTCCTATATATTGTGTCCTACACTGACGTCCCGCATGCGGTGTATTGTGCATTCGCATTCATTGTAAAAGTAGCCTTATCAAACAACTTTATTTATTTATTTTTAGACAGGCTAAGTATTTGAGGTCAAACTCACCTGATGTTAAGTTACGGTCTGGTCGAGAACGGTAAAAACAAGGTAAAGTGCTTTACAGTGCTCAGAGTCATAAACCAATCAGAATAAAATGACCTCCTGTCTAACCTTCTTCAAATTTAGTCGACCGCAGGATAGCAAAGTCAATTCTGACCCTGTTATTAGAGTTATTTGGAATCAATAACCCACGTCCCGTATCGTATACTATCTGCTTACTAACCCTTGGATACTTGACATAGAATGAACACTTTCAGTCAACACATTAACGCCGTAGCTCCTATAAACGGGCTGGCGCAAGTGCCTAGTAAAAAAATGAGACTGGACTTGTATGAACCGTGTACTAGAAATAATGGCGGCTATACACTATCTTGCTCTATCGATCTCTTGAGTATATCGCACTATCTCTATCGGTATTCAGTTCTTGTGCCCTTTTCATCCAACCGCCTTTTTTCATTTTTCTCTATGGAACTCCCGTCTCTTAAATTGAATGAATTATTATCAGATTAAAAATATCGTACAATATTGAACAGACTTAATAAGTTTAGTTTCATTTAGTTTGCATGTATAGGAAAAGCACATCCAAGGAAAAAAATAAACGACAACGGCGAGGGTGATGATGATGATGATGATGTTTTATAACAAAGAAAACACCCCAACCATTCAAAATTTAAACATAAAAATGTGTAGATATTAAGTGCAAAGCAAAATTCAAGTTACGCCTTTATTGTACCGTCAAATACGAAAGAAATTTAGGAAATATCTGCTATTAAATCTTCAAAGCAGTAGGCTCAAAAGATCTGAATTCGAGCAATCCTGCCGAGGTTTTACTGAAAAATTGCCAATTTTTTTTTTCTCTTCTGTGTGTAAAACCGCGGCGCAAAAGTTTACCTCGCTCTTTGTAGTTCTTATCAGTGCGTTACAATGTCTAAGCCAATTTCTAAAACAACTAGGTACACAATTTATGAACACTTTACCGCTGTTTAGCGATAAAAAGGACAAGAAAATGATAAAAGAAGAATATGTTAACATCATAATATAGTTTAGGGCAAAAACTTATGAATAAATTCTACTCGGACTCATTCTGTTATGGTAATATTATCTCGGGTTGCGGCAAAGTAAATCAACTCGGTGAGTTATTGAATAAATGGACGCCTACTTTTCTTTTGGGCAGATGTTATTGTTGATTCTTGCCCACGAACTGTTTACGTCGGATTTGAAGAACGATGTCATAATACGTAGCTGGTTCAATTCAACGTGTTTTCTAGGAGAAACATTAAATATTTTTAATATTTAGTACTCACGGAATATTTACCACGATTTTTATTTTTGTTGAGTTTCCGAGTTTGTTGTTGTTGTTTGTGTTGTTTGTTTTCGTGGTAAATATTTATTTATTGAGATACGCCAACAGTGAACATATTTTACATTCTTATAATATATTTCTACGTGAGTACATGAAACTGATTTGATCACCCTTTATAGGCATATACAACATTACATATACCGACCGTAGTTTATAAGTCATAATTCTGTCCATACGAAGGTGGTCTGGAAGAAATCGCTTTAGGCGATAAGGCCGCCCATTATACTACCGTTTTTTAAATATTATTGTTTTTAAAGTTTGTCTGTTTTGGTGTATAATAAAGTTATATTGTATTGTATATATTTACTAAATATCCCGTGAGTACTAATAGTAATGTAGTAAACCACCACGAAAATATAAAAGAGTGATTAAATATTATTGTTCTTTATCCTTCTTCCTTCTTCTTTAAGTCAGCCTCAATCAATTTCGTCGGTCTCGCTTCATTAGCACGTTAATAGTAAACTTACCTTCAAATCCCTCGAATGCCGCAGCTCCTGCCTCCTCGGCGGCTGTCCAGGCAGGTCGGAGTACACCAGGTTCCGAACTGACCCTCGGAACTTCGGCTCGAATATCACCGACGGTAACGCAAGAGTTGTCAACTTAGAGTTGTACCTGCGACAAGGAACATTTGGTAAGTTACGAGACTAGTCAGTCCTTAGCTCTACCACAGAATATATAATAGTACAAATCCATCCACCTGAGTCATTTTATGAGAATCTTTCATCGCATGATGCCACAAAAAGTTGAAGCGACAAATATTTATGTAGTCGTGTCACAGGGGCGATTTTTTAAAATTTCTAAATGTCTATCTATCAAGAATTTTATTTTATTATATATAAAAAAACATAGCTTTGATAAAAAAAACGAAAAAACGTTTTTTTTTTTGGTCTTCTTCGTTAAATTAAAAAATATTGAAAAGTTTCTATTAAACATTCGTAATCTTATTTATATTAAACAGACACAAGATAAATTATACGTTTTTGGTAATTCACAGTAATTTTATTTCTTCGTCTCGACAACTTGTACTAAAACTACCATAACTAAAAATGAACAAAATGAAAATTCTGTCTCATCTGCCCGGTAACAACCCAACACCGACAAAACCTGACATTTTCAGGGTCTTGCTAGCAATAATTTGAGTCCTCGGGGACTGCATTAAGCTAATTAAATTCCTAAGTTCTCTCTACACATTGCTCGTATTGTAAGAACGTACGTGCGGCAACCAAGTTCTAAGCGCGCAATGGGTACGTTTTAAGGAATTGGAACACCGTAGTTTGCACGTACGTTGCCTTCCTTAGATTGGATAATTACGGGATCGAATTTGCTGGAAATAAGTAATTGTTGTCTTAGATGGTTTTTATTTCAACTAGGGGAGTAAAACACGTGTGTTCTGCTAATTTAGTTAGGGAGGAATCTATTTAGTTTGACGTAAGAACTTTACGTTATGCTATATCACGGATTGTGGAAAGAGGAAACAATGATTTATTAAGATTGATGTTTATAATTATCTTCATCATCATCACGAGCTTATGTTCATCCATCAGCGAACGTAGTTCACTCCCAATGCACACCACTTCGCTGCACCCACTGTCGTTTGCAGCTTGGTTTTCAACTATGTGAATTGCTGGTTTCGCAAGTCGTTAAATAAAATATTGACTTCACAGGTTGTGTATTTAGCTAGTGTCAAGTTCAGTGTTATTTATGTCAAGTGGAGTACACAATGTTTCACAACAATAACAGAGAAAAAAAAATAGATAGTCTAATTCAACAATTTCAGTCACAGTCCAGTCCAAATCATGATCCAGTAAAGTTGTGGACGTTTTACAGAAAGCTTCTATAGAGTTTTGTAATCAGCACGATCCAGCACACTATTCGATTTGCCAATTGAATGCGAATTTGATTACGTTTAAATTCACTATTAACTCAAAAAACAAGTCTTATAAAATAAAAAAACAAAATGGCCAATTGTCAAAATCAAAAAAAAATGCCAAAATCAAGTTCCAGTCCAGTCCAGTCCAGTCCAGTTCATTTCAGTTGTAGTGCGGACCGTACGGTACTCGTATAAGAAAAAAAGTGCAAAAAGAGCTAGTTGTTAGTTGTCATAAGGCTGCAATATTCCCTGAGCTGACAGCTACTTTAGAACTTTTCCTCTTTTGAGTAGCTTTGAATGGTGGCACGCAATTCCGTTTTATTCCGAACCGGTGTCTAATCTAACTTACCGGAAAGCAATTTTAAACCGTTCACCCTGAGACGCGTCAACTTCTCGCTTGAAATATTACTTCGCAGTTTCGTACGTCTCTGCGTACTGCGAGGGTACTTACGCACTAGGACACCGATGCGACAACGCGACAAAATGAATTTTCCAAAAGTTTACCAAAATACTGAGCATAAAAGATTTAATATGGTCAGGGTGACGAGTGCAGTGCAGTGCTGATCAGGATTTTGGACTTTTATTCTAAAGTTACCTGTTATGGGCAAGCTTGACGTTTACCATTAGTGAGCTTATTGCTCGTCTCGTAATTAGAAGCATTAAAAATAATATATAAATAACACTGCATACTCACAGCTCGTGGCATGAACACACACTAAGTCACGCACACGTAACACCCAGACCACAGACACAAAGTAGATATTTAAATTCAAGATTCTAACATCTAAAGGCCGGGGACTCGAATCCAAAACCTCATGCTCATGAGGCAGACTTGTACTTCTAAGCCATATCGATCTCAAATTAAACAACTTAAAAAAGATTCGATTTGTTTGGTTTAGGGACAGACTATTAAGTTGTTGTGGATATATTTGGAACAAAACACTATAAAACTAAAAAGTTGCTAGTAAACCTGCAGAGCAAAGTGTTTAAACTAAACTTTTAAAAAAACTGCACACGTGGTTTGTTGTTCGTTTATTGCAGCTCAAGGAGATATATTTGACGCCTTTTGACGCGTAATACAGCATGTCTTAGTGGGGCTTTACCGTAGTACGGCTCGGTATCTTGGTATGGGGTCTTATAGAAGAGGACGGAAGACAAATGGTCTTGCCATCTCTGTCACGCCGTGTCGGGTATAAATGTTTCGAGTTTTATTCGAAATTGCATTCTGAATATTACATCAAAGCAATAGTACATAAGCACAATCTTGAATTTGAATAAAATGTAACCCTAAAAAAAATTATGCAGTTTTTTTTGGTTAAAAATCCATAAAAGCATAGAATTAAGGACCAAGCTTACAAGCAAACAACAAATAACTTTTCAGATCGAGAATGAAAAATGTTATGAAGTGACAGGGACAGAAACAATTACGATTACTATTTGTACTTACACACAAACTTTCGCATTTATAATATAATTGCTTTTTTTTTAATTCGTGCATCTCCCGACTACAGACGTACTTTTGTACCTCTCAATAAATAAATAAATAAAAAAAAACATTTGTGTAGTAGACAATTTGTACATGACAAGGTCACACCAATGTCGTTTCAAGTTTTCAAATATCTATAATGTACATTGTGTAATAAACTAACTCGATGAATAGTTAATACCGACTGTCTAACTTCATCGAACTATCTCGAATCTTCGATCTGTAGATTACGTCTGAACTCGACGCGCGAAATATCGTCTTCTAGATTACTTGGAATTAGGCCTGACTTGCGCAATTGCCGTTATTATCAGCGGTTCTTATCACTGTTAGAAAAAAAAAAGTGCTACATAGTCGATAGTTTGCTTAACTCAATGTAAATGCCAGATTAGATTTACATAAATGGTGCTTTTAATCGGCTAGGAAGCGGCCGTGAGGATGCTGTAAACAAAGATAACGAACAAATTTTGTTCTACGACTGTTGAAAATGCATGGGAAAAAAAAGCAGTTCCATAAATTTTATTGCAAGATCCACGAACATTTTGTACAGAACTGCTGTTTTTTTTTTCAAATTGTTCGTTTACTAGTATACACTATCCTCACAACCGCTCCTTAGCCGATTAAAATTACCATGTACAGTTACTACAAATTGTGCATAGCCAAACCGGCTACAACGTGACGATCTTCAATGTTACCAGCTACAATGTAACCAGTTACAATATAAGCAGCTACAAAGTGACTAGCTACGACGTAACCAGCTACAACATAACGTAACCAACTGCGATGTAACTAGGTATGACGCAACCAACTACGGCATAACTAGCTAGGCCATAACGAGCTACAACATAACTGGCTACGATGTAAACAGCTACAACGTTAATAATTACGGCATAACCAACTACGGCGTAACCAGCTATGCCGTAAATAGCTACGATGCAACCAGTTATGATGTAACTAGTTACGACGTTATCAGCTACCATGTAACCAGCTACAACATAACGTAACCAACTACGATGTAACTAGGTACGTCGCAACCAACTACGACATAACTAGCTACGCCATAACGAGCTACAACATAACCGGCTACGATGTAAACAGGTACAATGTAAATAGTTACGGCATAACAAACTACGACGTAACCAGCTATGCCGTAAATAGCTACGATGCAACCAATTATGATGTAACTAGTTACGACGTGACCAGCTACCATGTAACCAGCTACGACGTAACCGGCTACGACGTAATCAGCTACGAAGTAGCCAACTACGCCGTAACTAGCTACGAATTAACTAGGTACGACATAACCGACTACGACGTAAGCTACAGTGTAATCAGTAATAGATATGTATAATTTTGCTACACTAACAGAAGTTAAACGGTGTTACAAATCGTCGCTAAGTATTATAATCTCACTACGCTCTGCTCACTACCTACTCTTTCGTTTTATTAAACAGTCTCAAAAACAGAATCCGACATTGACCATCCATATCACACCTATCGAATTTTGGCGGGAACGTGAAAAAGTCATGTCGCGTCATTAAATTATTTTCCAAAACTTGTGTTAATTTGTAAAAACGTTGGATTTTTATTCATTTAGTGTTCGTGAACGTGCCCTAGTGTTGGTGAATAGTATAATGTTGTAAAACGGGACTCTCCGTGTTGTTTCCAAAACTCCATTGAAACCTCTAGTAAAGTCTGCACTGCTTTACTGGGGCATGACTTGACCGTGACTTACTTTGCTTGACATAAACTACAACTGAGACTTAGTTAATTACTTTAGAGTTATTTTCATTGCGAAATATTTTACTTCACTTGAAATATTACAATACTTGACAATGGCTAAATACACAACGTCTGGAGCTAAAACATAAGAGAGAGAAAAATACACACATTGCTCTCAGAAAAAAAAGGCGCCCAATCTGTATCTTTTCACCAGTAATCTCTCCAGCTCCTCTTGATATAATCCTATTTGTAGAATAGCACTAGAAGCCTGCGGCTGAAGTCTGATATGTGTTCGATATTATCTCCGTTACGCTCACTCTCATGATATTTCTAATAAGAGAGATAGTGACTAAGACTCACAAGTACTCAAGAAGGTCCCTGAAGTCTAGACTTGTAATAACCACTATCTATTCCTGCAGGCAAGTCTTGGGAACCTATCAAATCTATAAGTTTATTATCGTTTTGTGGGAAAGCGAAGGTTTTACGTATTTGTTGAGGTAACGAGGGAGGTAAATAATGTTGTTGGTGCAGCTTTCGATTGAACTAAGTTATTATAATTATAATTATTATAAATTATATTTTTTGTAGTGGACTCTTGCCCTGGGGAATAACCACGCCTTTGCGAGTTATTCAACCGCCAAGCAGTAGTGTGGAAACATTGTTGTGTTCCGGATTGACGAGCAATGTTTCCAATAAAATTAGTGAGCGTAAAGAGATTTAACAACTAGGGTCTTAATAGTTATAAATGTTGCTTATATTTAATCAATGCTTAAAAAGGTCTGTCTCGTTTTTGCGCGGGACATTTCACGTCAGC
Organism: Apocheima hispidaria; assembly: GCA_947579745.1. Classification (NCBI taxonomy): domain Eukaryota; kingdom Metazoa; phylum Arthropoda; class Insecta; order Lepidoptera; family Geometridae; genus Apocheima; species Apocheima hispidaria. Next base: position 12,614,593 of record OX388164.1, on the reverse strand, counting down.
CTGAAGTTGACAGAGAATTTTAAGCATTTCTTAACTTATAGCAACTTTTATGAGTAAGGCCCTTCTTATCTCAGAGTGACGAGTGCAGTTCAATGCCGCGCAATGAATTGAGCTGCTATAGTTCAAATTCTGGGTGGCATTGAACTGTTATGAGCAACCGTGATGCTTACCATCAGGCGAGGGTTATGCTTATCTTGTCAATATGTTTTACGTATTGGAAGGAGGATTTAATAGGAAGGGCTCTTTCCTAATGCTGTTGATAGAAATCAATTACCACACAACCTTTATTTTGTATGCTTGCTAAGCTTATGCTTTATGTTCTAGACCAAGTAAGCGATTTTTCGTTATCTCTCGCTCACGAATTTAAGTTTTTTTCTTATATTCAATTACTAAGGTCGATACTTAAGGTAATTTGTTTGTCATTATATTTAAGAGGTCTTAAACTAACGTGAAATTTATTTTCAAAAAATCGTGTTCTTGATCCAAAAAAGAAATGTTTATTATTACGAGTGAAACTATGATATCTTATATCTTCGAGTAGTAAGTTATCCAGATGACTGGATACAGTAAACGAGCGAGTTCCCCCGAGGCTGGAACCATCCATATCCTAATGGTATCATGTGCTGGCATCGGAGGCAATCAATAGAATAAATGATTATGAAGGTCATACTGTATTGTGTTTTTTTTTTTTAGGTAGACGATATAACTACTTTGGTACGTTGTTTAAGTTTATGACTTCCTTTGCCGTGGTACCATAATTAGTTCCATTGATGGTATTATTGCAATTATTTTTTGCCGTAGATCCATTATGTCGCGTATGGGCAACACCACCGGCCCGCGAGCCGGATGCAGCCTACCGTGCCCTTTGATTCGTCCCGCGGATCACTTAGCAGTCGTACTAAAATGTCTATAAAAGATACTGCACTTCAGCTACATGCACAAGAATTATTTTATATCGACTCCGACAAATTAATTCGAATTTCGGATAAAAACGAATATCAATGTAAAAAACAAAACTACTCAAAAAAAAAATTTAAAAAAATTGTATCTTCTCCGTGAAATTAAAAAATATTAACAAAAAGAAGATTTCGATAAACTATTTGTTATCATATGATATTACGATAAGCAGATAGATAAACTCTTTATTGTTCACACCAGAATGTACATAGCTAGGACAGAAAAAATAAATTGTGTAACAACTAGCGGCCTTATCGCTGAAAGCGGTCTCCTTCAGGCAACCTTGGGATAGAGAGGGTCATAGAAGATGTAATAGACGGAGTATGCAATAATGGCGATTGTGACGTAACAATTATACTCTAAACTACACTAAATCTCGTATAGACTTATTACAAACTAATAGTTTTACATACTAATACATAAATAACTTATATAATACATAACACCAATAAAGTAATATAAGAAATTATAACAGTATTAACGAGGTGGCAACCGCAAAAGATAATACTTCTTAACATGTTCTTTGAAAACAGCGACAGATGGAGCATGTCTAATAGGCACAGGCAATGCGTTCCACAACCGGACTGCCTGGAATGCAAACGATTTACCATAAAAAGTACAACAGATACAACAAATACTTTTTGGAAATAAACACTCAGTGATTATATAAGGAATGATAATGTGAAAATTTGCGAACGAGACCGTGGGCGGGCTTAGGGGTCTTAATAAACACGGTACATGGAAGGCGAAAAACAAGTGGGAGATGATCTTTCAGAGAAAGTTCCTGCAATAAGACAAGAACCTTGGAATAACAATTTATTATATTATAAGCATAGAAATTCTTAGAATGGTTATACTCATAGCTATGTAGGCAGTAGACGGCCTACTTTCTCAGACTCAGGGCGTCCTTGGATCTTAGACTAAATAAGTATAATAATATTAGTTGAGTAATCTTATCTAGTAAGTAATAATATACTGTAATAATTATGTAAATTTATTATCATTATGTAAATTCATAGCCAATATGTAAATGTAATGGAGCAATCAAATCTGCTCTCTAATTTGTACACCTTCTGCGGGAAAAAAATGTTGATACGACACGAATGCTTTAGGTCCTCACTTGTGCACACGTGTTTTAGCAAATAAATGTATCTTTATCTTATCAAAGAAAAATTAAGCTAAAAAATGTCTTATCGAGAAATAATATACTTATATAAATATATAATATGTAGTTCGTGTTTGTAATTTATTACCTGCACTTCAACGACCTTTATTTTTATTGTTTTAAATTCGTGCTGCAGAACTATACACTACATAACTACAATTATACATATACTACGAACTATAGATATTGGCGTCGAATCCACTTAAACTCCCTAAACGAAACTTAGTGCTATTGCTATCCCCCCCTCTCCAGGTTGTTATTAACTCCCCAGTATTATTGCCCCGGGTGGCCTGCCTAGATCCTTGACCAAGGGCTCCGGGATCTCTAAGGTAACGCACCGGAGGCTTCAGCACCACGCTTCAGCTCCTCCAGGGACAGCTAGCCAAAGCCTACAACAACATCAGCCACTAGACGCTGTCGTCCTCCCCGGGCTCGCTTAGGTAGATGGCTAGAGGCAGGAAAGCTGCCTACGAGAGGTTGTTGGCTAGTTAGCAATAACCCTATATACTCAACCTTGTTCGGCGAGACGTGTTTGCACCCTGTCTGCGCACACAAAGATGCTCCATCACGAAACCGACCGAGACGGTGCTCCTTTGTCTGAGTACGCCAAGTGCCCTACTATAAGTTTTGTTAAATGTGTATTTGTGTGTGTTGGCATATTGTTAAGTTTTTTTCTTCATTTTTGCCCTGATATTGTATGTTTATCTATATATTTAGAAGTTTCATAATGTTTTTACAAATCAGTTCGCTATTGAACATAGGCCTCTCCCAAGGCACTTGGCTCGATCTTCGGTATTTCGCTTCCAACCACTATTCCAGTCAATTTAGGATCTGACCAGCAAGTAATCAAAACAAGTTTATTTTTTCTTTGCATAATACATTGCTTACTGCGTTACGAGTGTCGGCATCCGATTTTGTTTTCCATTCTGTAAACTAAATTTAAGAATATTAGGTTATATAAATTAGAAATCTCCAAACATGCTATCATTTCTGAATGAATTGATTAACATTATATGTATACTAGTTGTTACACGTGACTTTGTTCGCATGGACATAAAAAAGTATCATATGTCCGTCTTTGTGATATACAGTAACTCCTTATCAACTTTTATCAAGATCTGTTCAGCCGTTTAGCCGTAATAACGCGTCAAACATCCAGACAAAGAGACAAAGTTACTTTCTATAGTTTCTTTCTATTTTTGTGCATTTTTTGACGTTTTGTATGGACTGATAGTTGTAAACTATCAGTCCATACAAAACGTCAAAAAATGCACAAAAATGGATCAACGCCATTTCTAGAGAACTATAGTTCTGAATCGCGCAAGCGAAGTTTATTCCTCGAAACGAACGTATACATTTTTATAACTTTGAAGCTACATTGGTCCTGATACGATTCCTCTGAATTATATATTATAGATAGATGATAGATTATTATATTCCTCTAGTTTTGAGTAGATTGTTATATTAGTTATGTATGTAATTTCTGGTGTGAACAATAAAGAGTTATCTATCTATCTATAATATTAGTTAGGGTTGTATAAGCAAGTTTTATAACCAGTATACATAAGCGCGTAACATTTTCGCTGTCGCAAAACAAGTTCAATTGCTAGCAAATAATTGACATATTAACTATGAAACATTTGCAAATAGTTAAAAATAAAGGTCGAATCTTTTATACAATTCTCTCTGCCCATCAACAGAACTGCAAAAAGCTTTCGATCGTTAATGAAATGTTTGTCCTCAGGCATTAATGTTTCATTTCAATCATTCTCTGAAATAATTGATTTGTGCAATAGTCTGCTTCACATTTACCGATACGATATCGTCAACGATTTAGTGTCGCGATCAAAACGTCGTCAGCGGCGGTCCGAATGCTACAAGCGTGTGTTTAATGAAAGAAAAGCATGGTTAGAATAAAACTTTCTATAAACATTAACTAGATCGACTATCCTCGGGATTCTGAAACGTTTGTTAACTTTGACAACAGATTATATCTAAAGCTGCCTTTATCTGGCGCTAAGCAAAATGACAAACACAAGCAATAGACTTAATCTCTTGTCAAAGTTAATAAGCGTTTTAGAATCCCGAGGGTAAACTAACACTGTAGTAAGTCATTAGTCAGTCAGGAACCCTTAAAAAGATAAAAGAAGAAAATTGTTTCATTTTTTTTTAAATAGTATGCGGAATGCGGAAATCGACCAAAATCGTGTCGTGATCAGCTAGTCAGGAAGTGAGTAATGCCTTCTGACTAACCAATCGAACCAATTGTAATGATTCGGTAAAGAGATATCAATTCTAATAATAGAAAGGGTTATTTTAGATATGTACTAAAATTATAATAGAAGACTTGTAGACTTTTACACCTAAGTATCTATGGATTGATTATTATTATTGACAGAATCATTGTGTAACTCGGTACCGCCCGAACGGCACAGACGGCCGTGAGCCGTGAGGCCTGTGTTGCTCTAAGCCATGTAGGTAACTCTTAGTGGTGTCTTTCCCCAACTTTGTATCTAGAGAATGTTTTATGGAAGTACACGTCATAAATATTAATGGACGCTTAGACGCCTACATATTTATGAACGGAGCGGCCCCGGTTCTTAATTCAATTACATCTGCACTCGGAGTTTTCGGTTTTCGGTCAGCGTTTTTCGGCGACATTTTTCCAGTTTTACGAGAGGAATTATATGGATATGGAACCGGACCGGGATTTTTCGGTTCTATTTGTGAATTAATCTCTGATTTTTTGTTGGCTTGTGCAGACACGATTTTAGGGTAGATCGAGGCTCTACCGAGGCGAAGCTGTGTTGTAACGTCTGATTATTTTTTGTAATGGTAGGATACCCTTTATTGTGACCACACCAGTAGGGCTAGCATGCGCACCGCGACAAAATCTTTTTGCTTTGTAAGAACAGGACACGGCTACGATTACGTATAAGTTTGTCTCGTTTTTCACGAAGCACGGAACTTACATGAAGGGTAGAGAAGATTTTTTCGCGATGCGCATGCTAGCCCTGCTGTACCAGTTATTCAACCACAAAGCCGTAATGTGCAAACATTACTGTTTTCCGGATTGATGCACGATTTTGAAGTGTTGAAGTTCAAAATTCTAGGTGGCACTGAACAGTTATGAACAAGTGTGACGCTCAACATCAGGTGAGCGATTTGAATCGTCTCGTCAATAAGAACCATAAAAAAGGCAGGGTGTGGTGAGGTTTGCAATAACGCAAATTTACTTTGAATCAAAAAAATAACATTCGTTCAAACTGTAGCCCGGAGTTTTGGCGGGAACGTGAAGAGATCATGTCGCGTCATTAAATAATTTTCCAAAACTTGTGCTAATTCGAGTGTTAATGTGTAAGAACAGTGAATTTTTATCCGTTAAGTGTTCGTGAACATGCACGAGTGTTGGTGAATGGTATAATGTCCTGAAACGTGAATTTTCGTGTTGTTTACAAAACTCCATAGAAGGCTCTAGTAAAGTTTTCACCACTTTACTCGGGCATAACTTGGACTTGACCGTGACTTGCTTGGCTCGCCTTTAACTGTGACTATGACTTGTTTGATAATATTTAACAAAACTTGAAAATATTTAAGTATACAAGTATACTGGCAAATGCATAAGATGTGCGACGCCAAAATCCTCATAGGAGGATAGAGAAAAAAAATTGAGAAGTTGGTTCTAAAGTTATGTACAGAAAAAAATACTGTTATTAGTTACTTCCGGGTCAAACGCTAAATTGACTGGGCTACTGTTCGAGCGACTTTGATTCAAAATCGAAATACGAGTATTACTCGTAATACATATTACGAGTGTGCGTATCACGAGTATCATGTGTTATAATTGGAGCTGGCCTTCTGTGCCATTTTATTTTGTGTTGTAATATAGCGTCATAACTTCGAGGATTTAATTAAATGATTCATTTCCATACACAAATAAATCTAACTTATCTTAACTGACCCAGTTACATCTAATACTGCGGAAACCAACGGAACAAAACTTAAATACGGATAACTACTTAGACAAACTCATCACCATTAGCTACTATACACCGTATAAACATTCACTAAATTAATTAAATCACATTTAAAGTCTATCACAGAGTCATTAAAACTCGATTAAACCGGTACAAACGGGCTCAAACTGACATGGTCGTTAAATACGCTAGTAACAGGACAACAATCACATTCCGCCTAAAGTAACGCGAAAGATACTATGGTTGTCTTTTTCAAATTACTGCAATAAAAGTAGGATGGAAACGTCTTAGGAATTTTAATTGAGTCTCCAGTTTTTGGGAAGTATTCAGTATGTAAGATTAAAGCGAGTGAGCTTATTGTAAAATTACTTGCGAAATACAAACAAAACATTAATCATGATGACTAAAAATAAATCATCACAGTCATCATCAGCCAGAAGACGTCCACTGCTGAACATAGGCCTCCCCCTTAGAGCGCCGCACCGACCGACAACGTACCACTTGCATCCAGCGATCGCCCGCGACTTTCACAATATCGTCGATCTACCTAGTGGGAGGCCTGCCTACGCTACGTCTTCCGGTGCGTGGTTGCCATTCAAGAACCTCTTCCCCACCGGTTATCGGTTCCTCAAGTGATGTGGCCTGCCCATTGCCACTTCGGTTTGCAAACTCTGAAAGCTATCGGTGGTTTAATTCTCCAAAAACCGTCCGCTGGCACCATAACCACTTTAGTTTCTAGTTCCATGACTTTAAAAATTCGTCTGTTTTCTCCCAAAACCAAAACATTGAAATTAGCACTTAATAGCAATAAAATTAAATTTCAAATCACAAAAAAACACGGGGTCCCGATGAAGCATAGGAGCTGACGTTTGCCCGAGAAACATAAATAACTAGGTAAAAAAAAAAAAAAAATTGAAAAATATATGCTTTAGTTTTAACTAAAAATACCCCTGTAAGTATACAAGTATTTATTCGGTGTTCCGTACTTGATAATTAAAGAAAAATGCTTTACAGCTATAACATGAATTAATTGAGCATACTACATAATTATAGTAATCACAGTAGAATATTTAAAAAAAAAAAACAAAATACGTACAAACAACTAGTACCTAAACTACTAAGCCTACTTCATAAAAATAACAGTTGGATTATTCAGAGACCATTAAAGGTCTATAGATAATCCAAATGTTCAAGCCCACTATCCCTTTGCAGCTTACCCAGCATGCTGGCGGCACTACCACGCTGAATCACGCTGAAACACGCCTACAACGTTGGATTATTGAGCAAGCATTCTACAGCTATGACGAATTTTATAAATTTCTAAGCTAAATGATTTAAATTTTATTTAATTTACATACATTAAATATGCCAAAATATGATTTTGTATTTATTAAGTTTGACATGTAAATTGGCTCTGCGAATTAAATGACTATGACTATGAATGGAAAAATATAATTTTTCCGCTACCTCTTCTCACTTGTATATCAAAGTAACTGAAGCTCCTAAAACAAGACGGCTCCGCAAAATATGGCGTCATTAATACGAAAATTCCTTGTTTTCCTTATTCAAACGGGTTCTTTCAAATAGGCCTTTTTAGCTAAAATTCTCGGGTCGTTGGATTTCATGAAGATGTTGCATGAAATGCTAAAAGGATTAAGTTATCAAAACGCAAAAATGGAACAAATTCTTAGAATCCTTTTTTTATTTCAATTACTCTTTGAAAACCTGTAGTGTACTTTTCGGGAAACACAGACTCGGGTAGAGTTCCACATCTTCGCTTTGTCTATAAAAACCTTTTTTACTGTAAACCAGAATAAATTCTTTAAAGCCTACCTTTTCTTTACACTGTTCAAATAGCTTTCATTTGCTTAACAAACCGAAGTAAACATTAAAATTCAGGTAAAAACTAGTTTTCGAGTGTACCGAGTGGCCCATTTATAGTCGCCCAGAACCGGTTTGGTCCGGTGTGAACTGGTTTTGGCTCATTATAGGCGCCAAAAACTGGGCTTCAGTCACGTCCTTGCCGGCTCGTCTTGCAGTTACGATGGAACAATTAATTTTCTGTTCGTTTTGCTTAATTAATCTTGTAGCTCGCTTGACAGGAATAAAAAGTAACCTTTTTGGCTTAATTGTTAATTAACGATTTTTTAGCTTAAAGTGGTCGGTGAACCTCGACGTTAGCTGTAAACGTGCGAATCCAATTTTCTGCTGCCATAATCATTGAGTTATTATATAATTAAATACTTTATGTAAACCGGTTACGTACAAGTAAAAATAGTTACTCCATCGAAACCGGTTAGGAAACTGCGGTATCGTAGGCGGCCGAAGGGATGTATCTAGATACTACATGTTAGAGGTAACACGGAAGTATATAGCCTTAATAAAAGTCCCCTTTATTTTGGTCACTTTGTCGGGATGCTGTCATATCACCGATATTCAATTCGCTCGTCAAAATCGGTCAAGCCGTTTAGGTATAGGAGGTACAATAGGAACATGAAAAATACTTACATACACACCAAAAACATTACACTCTTGGGCAGTCGGGTAAAATCATGAATCATCGTTTTGTCCTTTTACAACAACAAATTTTACAAATAATTCATGTTATAAAATAATTACACTAATTTTCATTTTACAACATATCACTTCAGAAACGCTTAATTTATTATTCGTGTTACTTACTAAAATTATAGGTACTTTTCAGATAAACGTTTAACATATTGAATTATTAATCAATTTAGTGGAATTATTAATTTTAATTTTGGTTTTTAGTAAGTTTTAATTTGTATTTTCATTCTCCCCATAATTAAAAATATATATTAAGCAAACATTCAACAACAAGCTTGTTTAATTTGGCGCTAGATGGCGCTGTGTGTGAAAAACGTCCATCAATATTTATTTATATTTATTCTACTAATATAAACGTAATAATAAAAAATCTCTCCACTTAGGTCCGGTTTGCTCGGCGAAGCGTTTAAAAGTAACTGTAGCATAATACGGTGGCCCCAACACAAAGTAGCTTTGAATTGAAACAACACAACTCGCGAGTCGACCGAGCGAAGCGAGCGAGCCTCGGCAGCGGCGGGCGAAAATCCTGAGGAATTTTCCACGCGGGCAAACCGCTCAAAGTTATATTAGTAAAATTTACTTTTGTTAAAACTTTTAAACTACTTTTAACTTCTTTTAAAAATGTTTTAATAAATTTCGCATTACAGCATGTTTCAGCGTCTATCTTTTTTTTTTCGGTTGTAGCAAGACGAAAATAAGTGCTCATTAGCAACAAAATAAATATGTAGAGCTAATAGCTATTTCTAGTACTTATTACGTTGACTTGTCCTAAGAAAACACTAGAAACGAACGAACGTTCGCGTTTGTGATTTTTGGGCGACCACACACGACGCCGTTTTAGATTGTGGACACCCGCTATCTGTCGTTTATTTTTAAAGTTATATATGGTTGCGTGCGCGCTGGTAATCGTATTTGTTTATATTATCGCGAAAAAATGGCAAATATCAAAGGAAGGGACTCACTGTTCTTTGTGGTATTTCCGCCGGAAAGTACTCGAGGATCCGCTTTCTCCACCAAAAGCAGAGAACAACTAACACACCAAAGTACTGTCGAAGTTTTGAACTCATAGGCACGATCAAATAATGTCTTTTTGGATTAAATCAACGGGAGCACATCACCGTCGACCACCATTGAAGTAAACCCTTTGCATCTCTCGATTGGCGAATAGATGCGTGAGAGCTTGACAAGGACGGGGAAAGGTAACTTATGTAAGATGAAAGGAGATAGGATGTATGACTTCTGCCATTTTAATTACGGTGCATTATTAGCATTCCATAGAATTGAATTATGTTATTTAGCGTAAGCAATGGTAGTTATATACGATATAAGCCTGTGTTGAAAATCGTAATCGGTTCACATCACTAAAATCGATAGTATTGACTTTGAAGGGGAAAAAGATGACGTAGGACGATGTAAGACTCTTTTGTAGGATCTGCCCGTGGAAGTATCACACCTTTTCCAACAAACATAACCGTGTTCTCGACTAAGGGACAATGTTTCCAGCGAAATTACTGGGCATAAAGGGATTTAATATCGTGATCATCATCCTTCATAACTAGTATGAAGGGTGATGATCACGAACTCGTCTCATCACTCAGTTGCATAAATATGTTGAAATCCTCATTTCTGGAGGGTTTCAACTTTTTTTTTACTCCCCCAGGTAGATATCTAACTACGTCTCTGACAACATCCTCAGAGATTTCAGTAAGGCGTAATATATTGCTTTACTATGGTATCTATTTAATACAATGTATTCTATTGTGGCATCCCGTTCAGGGCCGGATTAAGTCACAAAGGTCTGGCACAGTGGAGCCGATACAATACGAATAGATTGGAATCGATATGATCCGTTAGTGGATCAGTTTATGCGTACATTGATTTTAGTGTACTTATCTTTTTCTTCATCATATCAACCAATTTAGGTATTTAATAGGATTTCGCAAAACTAATAAGTCTGAATTTGAATAAGTTACTAAGAATGGCTATACATGGCCTGACCTGACATCGTGGCAAAGGGAGCTAGACTTGAATTTCACGGGAGCAAAATAAATAAACTATCATCATAGCTTCTCCCTTTCGCTCCCCCTGAAACCTATATATAGCCATCTCTCTCACACGATGTCAGATCAGGCCATGTATACGCACTCTTAGACCTGTCTAGATTTTAGTCTTACATCCCTTCTTGCTTCTAGGGTCATTAGGTGGATATTGTCGATTAGTTACGGTCACACCGTTCTTTTTCAAAACTCGAAGCGTACGATGTTCAAAGCAGTAACATTACGTAACCTTATAAATATTGATAAATATATACACTTTGAACTCTACTTAAGAAAGCCGTGACCTTCCTGTATCGGCAGTGAAGGAACCTTGACGACAGGTGAGGTTAGGTTTAACATTAAAGCTGTTGTAAACCAAATTAAAAATCGCGTTATGTCACAGACTCGTAATACAGTTACAACTACACTTACCTTAACCTACACTTTTTTTAAATGAATCTGATGGAATGTAAACGTCACATTTGCCCATATCAGTTCAATGCCCTATATCAGCCCAAAACACTGCGTAACATTGCACTGCGGTCGTCACTCCGATATATTAGATGTTAAATCTCTTTATGCCCAGTAATTTCGCTGGAAACATCGCCCTTCAATCCGGAACACAGTAATGTTTGCACACTACTGCATAACTGGAAAAAGTGTGGTACATCCTCAGGCGGACTCTGCAAAAGAGTTATACTACTACGACATAGTCTTACTTATTTAATATAATAATTTGTGGTTTGTTCTTCGATCATATTTTGGGAACATTTCTAAACTTTCTGCTCTAATTAGGGTTCCGTGTTATGGCTTAAAAAACTTACAAAATCGTACTGGCAGTCATTGTGCAAATCAACGAAGTTTAAGTAACATATAATAAGAAAGTTTATTTCGAACTTTTGTTTATTTAAAACAAAATTACTAAAAAAAGAAAAAACTCAATTACAGTCATAGTCGTATTAAAGAGACTTGCAACTCGCAAGTACTCTTAAATTCATACAATCTTTCACCGTTCACCTTATCTCATACACGGGAAGCCTTCAATATCAATATCTCGTTTCATCCAACTCCTGGGGAACCCCCAAGGGGAGACTTCTCGTGTGGTCCAACTGCTCTAGTGGAAAACCCCCGGCGTAAGTTCTAACGCACACTCGCGATTGAAAACGAGGTTGCACCGAAGTATGTAAAGGAAATTGTAACTATATTACTCGACTGCTTCTAGTGCCATGCCTAGTTTTTTATTGAAATTGTAAACATATTCTCATATGTATGTATAGCATCAACTGTAACTTTAATAAAACGAATACTAGTGTTGACAAGGACGTCTACGTCATTGATTTTGAAATAAATGTCTCTGTGTTTTGGAACACTTTTGCAGGTATTCTTGTCTTGTTTTTGTCTTGTTTAGGTAATCATCACACTAATATTATAAATACGAATGTTTGTAAGTGTATAAGTGTGTAAGGTTATTTATGTAAGTAGGTTTGTTCCCGTTCAACTCTGTAAGGGCTTAACGGATTTAAATTAAATTTGGTATGGAAGTAGCTTAAACCTGGATTAAGACCTAGGCTATCCCAGAAAAATATTCGGTTTCTATAGAACAGCGTATGAGCCAGTTATACACGTAGTTATAGGGTTTATATTCCATTCATCTAGCTAAATTCTAAATAGGCAATTAAATTTCTTTGAATAGTTGTCTTTATTAGTATTATAATTCTTAACTGTTATAATGATTAATTAATTAATACTATACTAATACTTAAATATTTAATCTTAATAGCAGAGAATCTGGCGCCAAGACTAACCTCTCCGAGGTTTTACGGCGCTAGTCACCAATAAAAAATGTAACTATTAGATATTACATAATGAAAAAAAACAACTAAATTTGAAATGGAAAACTAATCTCCAAAATGGTGCAAGCCGTGGTAAATATCTAGTGAGTACTAATAGTAATAGTGCAAACCTTTTCTCACAATTTGAAAATAATTTATGGGTGCCGAATTGTCAATGGATGCAGATCATTATAGTAGGTACTGACAGATTATTTAAGTTTAGAGAATAGTCAAGAATTCTCTCCTATAGTGGATGGGCCACAAATTATTGTTTGCTCACTCACGTAATTTGGGACCGCCTTGCGGCACGCCGGCCATGTTTTGTATCCCAGCCAAGCTAGTACGTTAGCTGTCAAAAACTGTTTAAAGTTTTTGAAGTGTTAGGAAATCACTAGTGACAGGGGTGAAATTGACGCCATATTATGTATTTCAAAGTGCCGCAAATGACGTGACCTGTAACAGGTCCTGTTTTTTCCTTCATCATTGAGAACAGTGCAAAAAAATCAAAGTCAGACACTGACAAAGTTCTTAAATTTAATGTCAACGATTAAAGAGTATTAATGTCTTATATGTAGACAACTATAAAATGAAAGACAATAAAATACCAATTCATTTAATATCCTCACCAGACTAGCGCTATCATAAACCTAAATACGGAACCCATAAAAATATTATTTTAGGGGACTTTACTGTTCTAATCCAATGGACTGAATTAATTAATGTACCTAAATATTTTATCGTAATTTTTTTTCAACGGCGCAATGATAGTGATTTTCAGAATCTATCTAAAATTGCAAAAAAATACCTATTCGGTGAGTAACTTGCGCATATTGATATGTGGGAGTGCTTACTAAGGTAGGAAACACGTGCCTGCATTTTTAACGCAGGTTACTCGCGCTGTGTGGAAGCTCCTTTAATGTACTCTTAAAGACAAGAAAATCTTTTTTGAAAACAATACCGTATGATGTTACGTATGTTGCAGATCGAAAGAATTGTAACAACACTTCCCAAAACTCGTCTACACATCGTCCAAACAAAGAAATATCCATATTTTTTTTTCTTATATCTTAAAAATATTATTTACCTATTGAACAATCACCTAATAAACAAACAATGTAAAGTTTATCGAGTTCTATGGCGTATAAAATTAACAATTACTGTTGCTCGAGAGACGGAACCCTTTTCAACGTTACACATTTACGCTTGACCGGCTGACCGTTTCTATGAGATGAAATTTCCGTAGATATTGTGAAGACATAGAATAAAAACAGAAGGTAAACTTTATCTATGAAAATTATAGAGCAAAGCAGTACCCATACTAGCAAAAGTAAGAGTTTCTTTGTGATGTCTCTACCGTTTGTTTGTTTAGGGTGCTACTGCACTACACCACACAACTATACTAAACTGCAATCCACTGTTTACTTGGTTTTTCTACTGTGTTTCCTTATTAAGTGTTACCTGATAGGTTGTTGCCTGATAGGTGTATTACTTATACCTCAACCTACATATTTATTTAATACAAATACTTTGGGAGGGCCCAAAGTACATTATTTGTCTAACCAAACGCGACGGCTTATTTACTATTGCAAATACTTAACACACTAATAATATTTAACACACAAAAAATACTGTTATTTGTTCTTTACTATTAGTACTCACGGGATATTTTTCTGAACATGGCGCATGCAACTGTGCCGAAATATCGGGAACTCAACAAAAATAATAACCGTGGTAAATATCCCGACTAATAGTAATGTAGTAAACCACCAAGTCTAAAACTACTAAACTACACTGTTATTTGTTCAATCATTATCAGTCAGCCTACTAATATATTTATACTGTGAAAGCAGAGAATGGCAGAGCAATGTGTGACTTATCTAATTCTGCTTCTAACTCAAGTGATCAATTAAGATAAGAATGGATTGTCTTCTTTATTAGTAGCACTTACCGAAACTAAATATATCCCAGATTGTATTTGCTGCTGAATAAGAAATTGAATCGATAACTGTAACGCATGAAATGCACAATACAAGTTCAACGAGCTAAAAAAACATGTATAGTCAAGAAACAATAAAATTAAAAACATTTTGCGTTGAATCAAAACGTTTTGTACGGAGCCAAATACTTCGACCACAGGATACTTTGTATTCCTCCAAATTGCAGGAAAACTGAAGAACGGAGCATAAGCCTCCTCCCTCTTTCGCCAAATGCCAATCTTATCTACCATGTTTTGTGCCAATCTCGTCCAGGTGTTGACGCAAATTATTTGGATATTGTCACGCCATCGCTGAATCAGTCTACCAGGACTACGCTTACCATCAATCTGGAACAGACTCAAATTTCACATTATGAAATATCGTCTCTATTTGCGCTAAGTTAGAGTCTATTTCAGATGATGATATTAAGCACAGCAGTGAGTCGTCGGCGACGATAATGTATTATGGCTCAAGCATAAATGTTTTGTTTGTGTTTCGTACCTCCAGACTATTTAATTTAATTTAATATAATTTAATATTGATTATATACGTCAGCAAATTATACCAAACACAATTTTATATTTATGTTAAGAGTTATGTCCGGGACATTTGACCATACTAAGTCCCGTAACTTGACTGGTGTAATTGTGAAATGCGAGGGCAGCCGTTGGAAGCAAGTGGGAAGTTGTCAGGTTGGCGGTCGAAGAGGGGAGACTTATGTCCAGCAAGGGATGTATTCCGACTGATGATGATGATGAAGTAAAAAGTAAAATGAAGCAATGTTTCCAGTGAAATTACTGGGTACAAAGCGATTTAACATTTAATATCTCAGGGTGACGAGCGCAGTAATAATAATAATAAATCATTTATTGGCCAAAAATTTAGATACTACGCAATAAAAATTTATGAAACTAAGTATAATGAGCTAATATTCAAAATTATACATATTGAAATTTTTCTGAGTAACTGCCTGGCACCCGTTCTAGTAATCAATCTGTCCTACAGGCGCCAGCGCCCTCCGTCGATAGTACCGACTTATTTTATAATAGTGACGATAAGTTATTAGTATAAAATTTTAAGAATGTAATTAATATACTTAATTTTATTATTATAAAAAAGCACATGCAGTATGCATTGCTGCACAAGGTTTTGAACTGTTGAAGTTGATAATTCAGAATGCCACTGAACTGTTATGAGCAATCGTGATGCCTACAATCAAACGACTTGCTAGTCTCGTCTCTCGGTTTAATAAAAATTTCACCACTGGCTCTGGCCAGATGCTTATTCTACCTTTTATCAGCACGGTGACAATCTATCGACCATCGTATCCAACCTGTCGATAGTAACCTTCGTGACGTTAAGCGGTTGAATAAGTAAGAAGTTCAAGGACCTAAGGTATAGTAAGTATTATTAATCTGTAATCGAGGCATTTAAGTCTGAGGTCGGAGCCACTTCCGCGGCACACACAAATACTTTGAACTTAATTTAAAAAAATGTTACGTTTATGTGCGATATTTGTCATAAGAAGTTTAAAAAAAATACTGTTCTGTGGTCGTATGGCTCTTGGACCTAATTTGAGTCCAAGCAGAACGGGTAAACCGCGATAAACACTAAAATTAAAACTGTTAATATATAATCTAATAATGTACTGGTACTGTCAGAGTACTAATAAAGTTTTTTTTTATTCATTTATTATTTTGAGTTACATTCATAGGCTACATTCTGCAGTCGGTTATTTAACCTTTTTAGGGGTTGATTTCGAAATCCTGTGAGCGTGTGTGAAGTTCTGTGTTGGTAAAGGCTTAGTGAGATTAGGGCATGATTTAATGATGTTTAGTGCTTGCTCTGATACATGATTTCACACGTGACAGGAATAGACTTAGACTTTGGCCGTGACTTGTTTTTACTGTAAAATAATTATAATTTGCTAGAAATATAAGAAAACTTAACACTGGCTGAAAATAATTCGTACGGAGCCAAGATTTAGAAGAAAAAAAATGTGTAAGAAGGGATGGTATAACGTCCTAAAAACTTTCAATAATACTCGACTACTAGATTCGAACTTTGCATAAAGCAGTCAAGAAGCAGCCACGGCATTCCTTTGCTAGGAGTAATAGTATTCTGTGCACAGCATTCGTCTAGTAAAATTCAAGTGTTGCCAGGCCGTAAAATTTCATTTACCTGCCGAAGCAGCGCCAAAAGAAAAGCTTACTGTTTTGGCACCACTCGCTTCTGTGATACGAGTATTAATTAGTTAAGAAAGTACGACGAGGCTTCTTGGAATTAAACAAGAGACTTAGCAGGAAAATGAATATACAACTACTACAAATAATACAATAGAAATGCTATTGATATAATCCTTGTTATAGATGTCCTTTAAATAAAAAAATATAATAGTGTCGCCTTAGGAGGTAAGCAACCGTATTTTCCATATAAACGTCGTCTCCTGTTTCCTTCCTGAAAAACGACACCACAGAAAAAAAATGCCATAAAATTTATATCTACCACTATCATGCTCTTTTTTTTAACCTGCCATTTGTGACATTCCTCTAAGGGATTTTTACATTTTCATAAATGTTGAAAAATGTGTATCATATGTGTGACCAATCGTGTAAAAAGTGAGACTGGGTAAACAACACAAGCTATTTCACAAAATCCAGACAAGAAAAGCAAAACAAATCACCTTCAGTTGTATAACAAAGCTCGTCGAAACCTTGTCCTTTTGTCTCCGCACAATAAATTGATTGATAGGATCTATAAAATAGTGATGGCCTACTAGCGAGGCCTAGGCCGTGTGTCGATAAAAATACGTTACGTCACGCAAAAACTACGGAGCTCTGTATTAACAGTATGAGCGTATTTCAATGTTGACACTGTTAATTAAAAAACTGTGCTTACAATAAAAAAGCTTAAATTAATTGCAAGTGGCCAAAATTTGTACCAATTGTAATTTAATTGTAATTTGTAAAGTTGCCACTGTTTGTTTTAAAGTGGGTTGTTAAGTTCTTAAATTTACCAGGGTTGCTAGCAACACGAGATGGCATGATGGTTGAGTTGGGATAAAAGTAGCTAATGAACGTGTATCTTCCCACTCGCGATGGTTGATCAACTTTAAAAGAATTGGTATAGAAACAGATTATACCCCTGGAACATTTAAATAAATAAATGCAGGTTATAATCTGTTCGGGTCTCAGTTCGTTGTCCCGAACGGAGACCTCGGACCGACGGACTCTTCAACTATTTTGCTCATATTCAAAATTCTTGTTTAGAATTTAGTACCGAATATTTCTGCCAAATAATATATGGAAACTTCCCCCTTCCCCCCAATCAAAAATCGCCGACGACAAAAAAAAACTATAAACCTGTAGAACCTGTATGCCAAATTTCATCAAGATAAGTTGAAAAATACGACCTATACGCGAGTACCAACATAAGGACTGACAAAAGCAAAGCAGACTTCATTTGCTTCGCTCACTCGGCCAATTACTCTCCGTCTTGGGCAGTCATGTGAGAATAAACAATTCCAATAAGATAGTGACCTGTGTGTTGACAGATATAATAAGTTGTCCTACTGCCTATAGCAGCACTGTAACGCAAAGTAACAGCAATACCCGTCGCGACTCTGTAAGTCACGCGACTTAGGACCCAGTACGATTTATTTAGTTATAACTGTTCTATAATACTTTTGTTGCCTTGGATAGGGTAATGATGGCTCACTTTGCTGTTAAAGATTACGATAACAATAAACGAGCTTGCGAAAATTTCTGTTTTCGCTACATGTTCAATGAGTTTGGAATCACTTCTGTGCTTCGTAAATTGATATTTATTTAAAACTATAAACTGGTATATTTAGGTTTTTTAGGTAACTTTGGCAAAAAAGTCTTAACTTTTTTATCAGCTGTCATTTGTTATGCGTAGTTTCTATAAATTTTGGCTTTAAACGTTATGTATTTAGCAAGTTTCAAATTTTGTAATATTCAGGTGAAGTATATATAATATGACAAGTCACAATAATAATAAGTCCATAGTCTAAGTCAATAATATCAATGAAATAAATAAATTATAAAAAATAAATAAATAGTAAATTTTGTATAGAAACATTGTTATGACATTTGTCTATATGTACCGTAGTGATTTACTTCCTCAGTCATTGTGCTACAAAAAAAAATCTTATAAAGAGGTACAAAGCTACTACAAAATTGAAGAATTTTTAGAAGATAAAAATGTATAAATAGTGGTTATAAATCGTATAAGTTTTCTAGTCATAAATTACATTCTAGTTATAAATTCGAAAGTTTGTGTGTAAGTATCTAAGTATGTTAGTAGGTAACTAAGTAAGTATGTAAGTGTTCGTTGAACTCTGTAACGGCTGGACGGATTTGGATGAAATTTGGTATGGACGTAGTTAATTCACTGGATTAACACATAGGCTTTTTACCTGAATAATTTAACCGTTCCTGTAGAATAGCGGATGACCGCAGCTCGCAGCTAGTATAAATTAGAAAGTAGCTCTGTCTCTCTGCCTGGGTGTTTGTCGTACATTTTTTTTAAAACTTTTTATCCCGAAAAAATTAACCGTTCCTGTAGAATAGCGGGTGAGACCGCGGGGCGTAACTAGCATATAATAATAGGTACTTTTACTATTTTAGTATGTTAAAGTAAAATAATAAAAGTTATTATCACAAAGTTATATCAACCTTAACTTAGTTACGTTAAGTTACGTAACCAAAACAAATCCAAAGCAAAAACAGGCAGTTAAGCTAAGTGTGATTCGGATCACCTAATAACCCGTGACCCGAAAAAACTTCCAGAAATGATTAATGCCCTCGCTTGATAAAATCTACCCCTAGTTCTAATCTCACCCTTACACTCATTGTATTAAGGTGTTAAATGAAGTGTGTTAATTTCCTGATTATGATTTATATTGAGTGAAATAAGCGATAATTACCGCCGTCGCTCTACAAGTTTAAACACCATATTTAAGTTTTAATGTAATGGGCCATTAGGTTCTAATTTGGGTGCAGAGTGCAGGGCTGTGTCCGGTTGAGGGAGGTAGGAAGATGGCCAAAGTTTGGATACAACGACGTGTGCTCGCTAATAGTCGCTAAAACGTAAAGTCGGTAAAATCACACTAATATTATAAATGCGAATGTTTGTATGTAAGTACGTAAGTAGGTAAGTAGGAAATTAGATAAGTATGTAAGTATGTTTGTTCCAGTTCAACTCTGTAACGGCTGAACGGATTTTTTATGGAGGTAGCTTATTCCCTGGAATAACACATAGGCTTTTTACCTGAATAATTTAACCGTTCCTGTAGAATAGCGGATGAAACCGCAGGTCGCAGCTAGTATAAATTAGAAAGTAGCTCTGTCTCTCTGTCTGGGTGTTTGTCGCGTTATCACGACTAAACGGCTGAATTGATCGAGCTGATTTTTTGCATAGATATAGTTTCTGGGTAGGCTACATTTTTTTTTTGGTCCACGCGAACGAAGTTGCGTGTAACAGCTTGTTAGTAATAAAAAGGGGCTTTAACTTTGACAAAATGCCTACATTTACTAGGCAAACCACAAACTAACAGAAATTACTCAATCTATTTAGCCTACTACACAAAACGAACATTTGGATTACTCACAGACCAACGATTGTCTAATTATTGGTTAAGAGCAGGAAGCCAATTTGACACAACACTTGCATTTTCAATAATTTAATAAAATGAAATGACAGTACAATATTTCACAGAGATTAAAATTCACAGACTTCACCATTCCGCTCATTATAAATTCATTCCTATTAAAAGCTCTTTAAAACAATATATTCTCGTAAAATCTCCGATAAATAAACATTCACATCGCAATAAATTCTCATTTAAAGCTGAGATTCTATAACCACAAATCTGGGAGCTAAGCTAAGGAATGTCAAATAAAAGACGTCTGGAACGCGTTTAGAAAGCGGGCAAGAAACTGGGGCTTTGACTATGACCGCGACTTTTTTTTTTTTGATTGCGTTTTGTGAAATATTATGCATCAGTAGTTGAAATATGACAAAACTTGACACTGGCTAAATACACTATTTTGTGAAGCCAAAACAGAAAACCTTTATCACGACAGTTTTCATAATAAAGTGGGACTGAATTATCATGAAAGTTGGAAAAGTAGAACGAAAGTGCGGCAAATGAAAAAACCACTAACCGTAAATTTTTGATTTATCAGGATACGATAAAACATTTAAAAAAATGTTAACAATATTTTTTCATTTAAATTATTTTTTCAAAACAATGGAGTAGTTAGATAAGTAAATAATTCACCGGAGGGTAAGCGCCACATAAGTAAATAAAAGTAGTCAGTAACTTAAACTAAAACGTAAACTAAAAGAAGTCGGTAACTTCGACAAAAAAAAAATCGTAGCATTGCAGTGCGCTCATCACCCGAAGTTTCTAATAAATCTCGGTATATCTGTTATCTCGATGCCTCGTTGTACAACATCAAAAAACGTATTTTTGTACGTAATTTTAATTGGCAGCCATACCTCTCTCGTTTATAATTTTCTGCTTAATTTACAAAACAGTCAAAATGTATTTACCTACTCTATCATTCCGTCCCTACGTTTATGTCAAAACATCAAAACCGAGATAATGCGAAGCGCGGCAAAATACACCTTGTTAAAAATATACCTTTTAAAAATTAAAATGTAAGTGCTCGCGGCGAGATTTATGACGTCTGCGTCTGTGTGGGTTAACATTATGATGCGGTTTATGCAGGTGTAGATAATGTGGATACATAAAGTTGAATCAGGAAATCAAATCAGGCAGAGCTACTTACACCTAGCTTACTAGATTTTCCGAATTCTAGGTATTTGTTCATTCGATATTCATGTTCATTCGATATTCATGTTCATTCGTAGTTCATTCATTCTGTTAGCAATAGCATTCTGTGCTTAGACGAAGCATCATACAAGTGATACAAGATCCTTGATTCTGTGTTAACTTGTAATGTCACTACCGCCATTAGCTTTTTTTTTGTTTATTTGGCTCGTTAGGTGTTGTATTTAGGTATTTTGATTCTTAGACAATTTAGAAATTAGGCTTTCTGATCAGGAGGCCTTGCAAAGCAATTTTTGGTAAACTAAAAATGTTAGGCCTAGATACAAAATTTGGACCCGGGTATGTTCTAAAATTGCGATCAGAACCGCCAGAGGACGGGCAACAGCGTCCTCTTAGTAAATGGTGAACATTCTGCGATCTCCTAGCCGCCTTCGAAGCTTTGGGATTATGGCAACCACCCAATATTGGAGATGCTTCGACCAGCAGTGGACGTCCAAAATCTGATAGGAAGTTGTAAAATTTAAACAATTCGAAAGCCTCTGAGAAACTGTCCAGAGCCGGAGCCCTCGGTCTAGCACAAAGGCAGACCACCGAGGGGGCTTAGTGGGTATAA
Organism: Apocheima hispidaria; assembly: GCA_947579745.1. NCBI lineage: Eukaryota > Metazoa > Arthropoda > Insecta > Lepidoptera > Geometridae > Apocheima > Apocheima hispidaria. The sequence goes on along the minus strand of OX388164.1, from coordinate 12,592,649 downwards.
ACCCCATATTTCGTGTGTCTCTCTATTTATCTGTCTCTCTGTTTCTGCTGGGTGTTTGTCGCGTTATCACGGCTAAACGGCGGATCGACGTGAATTTTGCAAAGATATAGCCTAAGTGTTGGAGACGGACATAGGTTACTTCTTTTTATTGGTCCACGCGAACGAAGTCGCTGTTAACAGCTAGTTGTATGATAAAAAGATATACTTTCATTATAACAATACGCAATAAAGACTTGTTTTTGCACCTACGCCGCCGGTAGTAATAATTCTGAATTTACATAGAGCGCAAATTAAATTATGAACAACGTTGTTACGTTTCTACTAATTGCTCAGTGACCAGAATCTTTGTTTGAATATAATGTACGTGGATGAACATGTAATGGATGCTCATTATCACACTAATATCATATACTTATGCGAAGGTTTGCAAGTTTGTGTGTAAGTGTGTAACACCCGAATACTGAAACGTTTGTTAACTTTGACAACAGATTAATTCTAATACTGCCTTTGTCTGACACTAAGCACATGAGAAAGACAGAAATAGACTTAATCTGTCGTCAAAGTTGACAAACGTTTCAGTATTCGGGGCTAAGTAAGTTAGTATGTGAGTGGGTTGTTCCCGTTCAACTCTGTAACGGCTGAACGGAATTGAATGAAATTTGGTATGGAGGTAGCTTACACTCTGGATTAACAGTAGGCTACTTTTTATTCCGGAAAAATATTCGGTTTCTGTAGAAGAGCGGGTGAAACCGCGTGGTGCAGCTAGTAAGTTATATCATACTAATTATGATATATGCGAGAGTTTGTTCCCGTTCAACTCTGTAACGGCTGAACGGAATTTGGTATGGAGGTAGCTTACACTCTGGATTAACAGATAAGCTCCTAAAAATTTAACAGTTACTGTAATATATAAAATAGCAGCTAGTAGGTTATATTGTATTGTATACTCGCGAATCGCAAAAAAAATTGAATGTAAAAAATAAAAAACCGAAAGCAAAGGTTGCAATAAAACATGAGCGACTTCGGCATCGTATGCCAAATATCACCTAAATCATTGCTGAGCATGCAAAACTCGCCTCTATTGCCTATACAATAGCTGCCTAGCCTTGTGGCTCAGTGGGAGGTTTTCCACCTTCTGAGTTGTAGGTTGTGGGATCGATTCCCATCCAGAACAAACATCTTGTATGATGAACATGGATGTTTGTTCTATGTCTGGGTGTTTCTATGTAAGTATTTACAAAAAAAATATGTATTCTATCAGTTACCATAGTACGAGCTTGCTTAGTTTGGGACTAGATGGCGCTGTGTGAAAATCGTCAACCAATATTCCACCAATATTTCACGAATACAATACGCACGTCAGTTTCAGCACGTCAATCAACAATATTTATTATCCCCGCGACATTCCGGCGTGTTTTATTGTGCACGTCCGGCTGGATGGCATCGCGGATAAAACGGTTTATTGATCCACTTCGCATTGACGTGTTCACGGTTCTCGCTATACAGAATGTTCGAATAAATAACGCTTCACACCTTCACACTCACAGGCTTCACTCTCTTACCTTCGTACTAGGATATGGATATGGCAAACTAACACACAGACCTGGAGCAAATATATGTATATATATTTTATTTTTTTAAATGAAATTTGTTAATGAGACGATTAAGTCCCTCACCTAATGTTAAGCTTCACTCTTGCCCATTACAATTCAGTGCCACCCAGAATTTTGAACCTCGAGAGCTCAAAACCATTCGCAGCAATGCACTGCGCTCGTCACTCTGAGATATTAGATGTTAAATCTCTATGTGCCCAGTAATTACACTGGAAGCATTGCCCTTCAATCCGGAACACAGTAATGTTTGCACACTACTGCTTGGTGGTTGAATAAATGGCAAAAGTGTTAAATTGATTAAATCTTCTGCTCCCTTCGGCTCATAAAGTAAACGCGCCCAAGGAAATGCTATACTGTGTACTAAGCATAAAAATAAAGAAAGTCATGTTTTAGGATTTTTCGATAATCAACCCCAAAAGAGATGAAATTGGGTGTGTAATTTATTGTAGTAGCTTATGCGAGTGAAGCCGTAGCAAGCTAGTATTTACAGATTCATACAGATACATACAGATGAATAATAACACTCTCAAAGTCCAGCTCCACTCGTTTGCCTGGTTGGCTTATTATACCATAGTGTTTTAATATTAAATACAATTTCTAGTTTATAAGGATACGATGGGGCTGACATAGACTTGCAAGTTTTAAAGTCAGTAAAAAAAAAAAAAAAAAAGTCCGTCACCTAGTCGAACACCCTGTATGTACACGTGATCGGGCGTCGTTCGGCGCACATCGACTCTCGATATGACATGACGTGACATTGCAGCCGAAATGAAGTACAATTTTACGATACACATTACGCTTTTCTTTCGTATTGAAGTTCTGAGGTATTCAATCTGACGTTTAGATGCTATGCGTTGTTTGATTGCGAACGGGTTAAGGCTTCTTCAGATTAGGCTACGATGTATTAGATTTCTAAGTTGACGTTTATTTATGTTGTAGTTATAATTTTCAATTCATTGATATTGGACCAATTTCATATATTTGACATGTAAAATTTATTGACCGAGCGAAGCGAAGGTCTCAGAGTTTACTGGGACAAATCGGCATTTGTATGTATGTTTGTATGTTTGTGTGTATATTTGTCCGATGATAACTTGCGAACCGTTGATCCGATCTTCATGAAATTTTGTAGTTTGCAAGTAGTTCATTTCAATACAATTTTTAAGTTCGAATATAAGCTGAATCGGTTCAAGGGTTGTGAAGATATAGGCATCGCGAGGTCTCAGTTCGCCGCGAACTACTAATTTATATTATGAAGAATTGTGATGTTTGTGATTATAGTAATTTTAATTTTATATGACTAGAATTTGGAAGAATTTTGCGGGCTCGTCATACACCTTGGCGTTGCTGTAAATGTGACAAGAGTTAAATAGTAAATAAATAAATATCGCACATAAAAGAAAAAAACCTTTTTTTTTTTAAAACAAATACAATAATCAAACATAACCCGCGGTACTCTCCCAATACGACATTACAGCGAGACACGCTAAGAAACGATTCCGATAGCTGTAAGTACATAGTAAAAATGAAAACCGTTAATTCTGATCACTTTTTTTTAGTTTTTTTAAAGCCAGAGTGTATCTGCTAGCTGTTTTCCACAAGCCTTGTGGCTCAGTGGGAGGATCTCCGCCTTCTGAGCGGTTGCGGGTTCTGGTTTCGGGTTCGATTCCCACTTAGGACAAACATTTGTGTGATGAACATGGATGTTTTTCCTTCTCTGGGTGTTTCTATGTATGTATTTACAAAAAGAAAATGGATTTATGTATTCTATCAGTTATCTGGTTCCATAGTACAATATTGCTTAGTTTGGGGCTAGATGGCGCTGTGTGTGAAAAACGTCCGCCAACGTCAACCAATATTCACATAGATACACCATAATTGGTGCACCCAACAGCCAGAAGTTATAATTTATTACTTTTATTTATTTATTTATTTATGTAACAAGCACGGTGAAACCAATTGCATTAGTCAGTAATTAGAGATTAAAATTTAAAAATATATTATTATGTACATTTTTTTTTTAAATTATATTTATTGTTATGTTATACTAGTGTATATTAAAGCTTAGTCTCAAGAGACCATTATGAGTACTGGCTACAGTACAGATAAAAACAGCAATACTGTCATTGATATTGGTGCGTAAAGTTTAATAATATCAAAGGTCTTTTACATCCACAGTTCGTGAATATACCTACTTAAAATATAGAAAGACGTAAATTCTAACGTAGTAAGTATCATCATCATCATCAGCCATAAGACGTCCTCTGCTGAGCATAGGCCTCCCCCTTAGAGCGTCACACCGAACGACAACGTGACAATTGCATCCACCAGCTGTCCGCGACTTTCACAATGTCGTCGGTCCACCTAGTGGTAGGCATGCCTACGCTGCGTCTTCCGGTTCGTGGTCGCCTCCCCATAGTAAGTATACTCTAACATAATATTCACCAACATTTCCATAATTAGTAACCGTTTTTGTATTTACTAAACAGTACGTTTAAGCTATTCTATGTTGGATGTTACTCGTTAATAATAAAGATATTAAATAAAACATATAAATAAATAGATGAAGTGTATTATTTTCCCAAATTGGTTTTATCCCGAGTAAACACTATGGATTTTTATTTATTATGTGTTCGTGTACGTGCACGAGTGTTGGTGAATAGTATAGTGTTGTGAAACGTGACTATCCGTGCTGTTTCCAAAACTCCATAGATACCACCTGTACCTGTACCACTGAACAGAGACATGACGTGGACTTGACCATGACTTACTTAAATTGTTATGAAATAGGAACTTATATAATGTAGTTCTAATAAGTGTACGTTTTCAAGATTATTGCTAGTTGTGAATTTTTATAGGTATTTATTTAGAGATACAAATATTAATATTACAATACTAATGATACTGGCTAAATATACAACGTGTGGAGCCAAAACATAAATTCAAGAATTTCGATCTAAGAATTTTGAAATTCAACTATAAGACCATGTGCGCCAATGCACTGCACTCTTCAACCTGAGATATTAGATGTGAAATTGCTATAGGAATAATTTCGGTGGACACGTTACCTTCAATCCGCAATGCAGTAACTTTTGCATTGCACACTAGTGCTTGGTGTGTGTGGTTGGGAGTGATTGAATAGCTGCCCAATGCGTGGTAGGTCCCCTAGGCGGACTCCGCTAAAGAGTCCTACCACCACAATCTATAAAAAATCTCAATTATTTCACCTCTATTTTAAGATAAGCCTTTTAAACACAGAAAATGTTTATCTATAATATTTATATCTCTCTACTAGTCAATCGTACTGCTTCATTTTACCCGACTACGAAAAAAAAAAGGGTTATGTGTTTGACAGACTATGTATTTATGAGTATGTATGTAAGTGTGTTCATTATGTTCTGCCTAATCTCCTAAACCGCTTATCAGATTTTTTACATAACCACGTTGTCACAAAATGCTACAAACTATAGCGGCCTGATATCCAACAATAGACATTCCTACAAAAGACTACAACACTTCAACCAAAAATAATTCCTAGCCCGAATGTACGAAGGGGGAGCGGAGGGTGGGGTAAGTAGGCTCGCCATCTGTCCCCTTTTTTGCGGCCGCTGTACCATTTTTAGGACGCAACGGCGACGCTACGTCCGGGAAAGTTCAACTGTCCACCGTTTTTAGAACCCTTTTTAGGCCGACTGGTAAAGTTCGCCAGGCTCTTTAAAAACGTCTGATGTTTTCTTAAATGACACAAATAGAGAGAAATGTAGGAAATGTTTGTTGCTGTATAGTTTTGTTACACTTTGTAAGAAATTAACTATGTTTACGTTTAGAATGTCCTTATCTGCGGTGACACACTTTCATCCCATCTTTGTTCACTTGCATTGTAAGAGTTTAATAAATTATATAAAAAGGCAATGATATTTTACTAGAGATACGACTGTAGCGCAGTTTATTATAGCTTTATTTTTTACTCTTTCGAATCTTCTTTCGCACTCTTTGGCGGGTATAGACAGACTGCGGATCCTAATTAAGAGCGCCTTTTTGAAGGTGAAAACCTATCTTTAGTAAAATATAATTGCAAAAAGGTATAAAATAGGGTTTTTTTTCGTGACTACAAAACAGAATGAACATTACAATATTCTTCATATTGCTTATTTTTAAATGAACTTGGGAGTACATCCATTCTTCTAGATGTAGCCCTATCAAGAAAAATATGAGATAGAAATATCGTGTTTGGTAACAAAATAAAGGGCTTCATGAGTACTTTCCAAATTTGTAAAAAAAATATGTATCAATGTAAATAATTGTACAATCTGAGCAGCTTATATACCAAAACAAAATAAAAAAACAAAATTAAAAAAATAAAACAAAATGTATCAAAACCACGTCAGTTTTCATAGTAAAGCTTATATACCTATATATTTAGGTGACTATTTTCACGTTTCGTTGCATATATCCAAAACAGGTAATCATATTTTAGCAAATTATGTGTCTATCGAAGCGTCTTAATACTGCGGGTGTTACAGGTTATATGACGTAACGCAAAACTGACTTCACTACAAAACAATTGTATGATCGAACGAACCTGAAGTGATGTTCCATCTCAATTATCGTTAAAAACAATCATATACGTTTTAATATAACGTGTGAGTGTGTGAGCCAGGGACTACACAGAAAAATGTACCTACAGAAGTCTCGGAGACGAAAACAAGATTATTCAAGAACTGCGTTACCTACAGCCTAATAAAGTTGAATAGAAATCTATTCTAGATAAAAGACGATGTGTCTTTATTTGATACCAAGACAGAAACGGAGGATATGTTTAACCTCGATCAGCGAGAATGGGATCGAAGTCAAGAGTGAGTGACCTCTTTAGAGAAACTTCGTTGAGAAATGTATGGTGGCTTCGACTCGGTCACAGAACAAATTATAGTTACTGTACAACGCAGCTAAATAAATAATGCTTTCGAAGGACACGCGCAGAAAAACAGTTGAATTCTCCCTCTTGTAGGATTCGTGGAGGATCCCGTGTCTGTGTATTTCCGGACGAGCAAATTCACAGAAAATTCTATGTTAATTTTTAATTTACTGCACTTATATCTATTTTGCTGTGAGAGTATAAACAGTTGCAAAAACTTGTAAAGAAATAAATGGACAGCAATTTTTTTATAAACTTGATTATTTTTAGTAATTTAGTTGTAATAATTATTTTGTAGAGTTTAATAAGTTTAGTGTATATGTAGTGATTTTTTAAGATTAAAAATAACTAAATTACTTTCATAGGGAACCAAAAAATTCACATAATGCTCCAGCGTATTTAAGAAAATAAAAAATAAAGTTCGTTAATCGAAAATTTATTTCTTTCGACTTTTAAAACAGAATACTCTGTCAAATACATAAAATCCGTTTTTGGTATTGTAAGCTGATCAAATTGAATCTCAACTCCATCAATCTACTCTTAGTTACTGGGGAGTTCAGTTTTCCACTTTCCGTATCAGATCAGCTCATTACATTACATTAGAATATCAGCCAGAAGACGTCCACTGCTGAACATAGGCCTCCCCCTTAATCAGCTCGCTGCCATAATATTGTATTATCATCGAACCTTGACAGGCATGCAAAATTTCAACTCAATTGAATATGGGGAGTATCATTGGAACTTGACAGGCATGCAAAATTTCAACTCAATTGAATATGGGGAACTGGTCTAAAAAGGAGCTTGTAAAAAGTAGAAGTGTGTGAAACTCCCTGTGACACACTTCAATATCACGAATGCTTACAAATGCGGGTAGTTGGTTGTTAGTTTCGGGGTTAACGACATGGAGTGAAGTAATTAGTACGACCCGACGCCGATGGCTTCAAACCCCTTTATTGGGCTGTAAAACCTGGTATTGATGAATACCAAGTACGGGCTTGCACTGCGAGTTTTACAGTAAAGGACTGGAGGCGCGACCACTTTTGGATCATTATGAACTTTAGGGTGCTTCAGGGACTGAGCTGTGCTGAGTTGTGAAACATAAGTCAAGTTGGCATCGACCAAAGTAAAATTAATTGGCGGGCCCTAGCCACACAACTTCCTTTAAAAATAACAAGTCAAAATAATCGAACTTAGGCTTCAGTACGTAACTAAAAGTATGTATAGTATATGTGTCACCAAAAAGAAATAGCGAATACGCGCGAGTATATTATCTTAATATAATATCAAGGCATATTTTCGCGGATATTTGGATGGCATGTATTGACGAACGTACGTCTCGCACTTTTCACAGACTGAGAGCGACTAAAGCAAATGAGAGACGGCGCTCACTTTAAAGTCTTCAATATTCTCCTACTTGGGCCAGTCCATTCGATTTACTTTGGTCGAAGTAAGTTAGTACAGATAGCGGCAAACAACTTGACCAATGACGTCTTCTGCGCAGCCAGTTGATTACGCGGCGAGATTTCAACTTGTACATGCACCAACTTTTTCCCCACTACTCCGATTTTGATGTGAATTTGATGAACGTCTAATCGGTCTGGGAAGGGGTCTTAAATCAGAAATGAAATGAAGACAAAATTGATGTACTTTGTAAATGCTATTAGCTCGGAGGCTATGTGAGATACAGAAATAGTGCTAATATCGCCGTATCGAGTATCTCGGCGCCACCATAAATATATCAGGTCGATGACGATGACAAGTGGTGGGGAGGTTGGAGGGGCTGATATTCTCTGTCCAAGATTGATGTTGGAGTTTCTTTTCGTCATAAAATTCACGTCAAAAACTAGCGGTAGAAGCTCGACTTCTACCAACCCCAATGTTTTTGCAAAAGATGTTTTCCTGTCGCTGTACCAATGTTATTCCCTTAGGTAGCTAACAGAACTGGCAACCACGAACCGCAAACCAACGAGAGATAACAAGACAAAGATATTCTCTCTCTCTCTTTCCTTCTCGTTTGTTAGATGGAGGACCATGCGAACCAAGTTGTCACTCTTATTCTCACGCCGCTGCGCTGTTCCACAGAGCACTTAAGTAACAATTTTGTGTCACAGCGCCCGGTCCGTGCGCCCTTATAAAGTCCCTTACGCGGTTTGAAGTCTAGATTTTTTTTATTAAAGATAAACTCATCTTTAGTTCTATCCAAATCAGTATTCACTTATAAAGGTCCTGTATATAGGCCAAACTATTAACTCGTACCTTAAATAAATACCCCATCTCCAAAATATATCGCACTATTATCCTAACAAATGAAAAACCTAACCCCGATATATCGTACGACCGATCCAGGAGCTCACATTAAATCTGTACCGCGTGCTCCTTACTGCCTCGGATGAGTAATGTCCTTATCGTGTCTGGGCGTCTGGTACTTGGAGATCGAGTCAGTTGTGACAGTATCGATTGTGTTTTTTTTTATGGTTGACAAATTTGCATTTGACCCAACATACATGTTAAATGGCGATGTGGCCAAAGATATCGAAAGCACCTAACGTGAATTGGAAACTGGCTCTCAAGTGATATGGCAAGAAATAACTGTTAGGTGCTTAATTTGAAAAACGCAAGAAAATTTGAATTTGGCGCGCTGGACGAAACGTAAATAATAAGTGAGTAATGATAGTAAGAAATAAGTAATTATGATGATTACACTCAAAATTGTTGGTCCTGGCCAAGTCAAAGGCATTCAAACTAGAGCGGCCTAAAACTCCTACACCTCTTCTAACAGTATAACACTTTGTCCCACAGAAGAGGTTTGTTTTTTACTTCTCGATCTCTTTTCTGTGCTTGGCCCAAACAGACCCAGCCTGTTGAGGAGACCACGGTAGCGATTAGCAGACGTCCGATCATCGTGACCGAAACTGTTAAATCTAGGACTCTGATTGGGCGTCCACTGATCGCCACCGCAGTGCGCGTCTGTGCGGGGCAGGTTCTCTATGATGATGGCCTAGGTGGCCAGAAAACGAACTTTACGGCCTTTACAAACTTTTCACACTCTTGTCCAGAAACTACCAAGTTGCTAAGATTTTTTCACAATGTTTTCATTCAAACAAACCATTTAGATATAATTAGCAACTTAAATTCTAAAATCATATGAGATTTTCAATATGGAACACGGGTCGAGTTAAACGTTAAAAACAAGTGTTCGTGTTAAGGACAACCTTATGTTCGACGAAATAAGAGTCACTTCAGTACCTTTAAGATAAGTTTATTCTGATCGTGAACACGACACGCGGTGTGTTCTCGGCTAGAGATTAATCGGCATATTAATATAGGCCAGAGAGGGATTTCTTTGTTGGTGAAGATAATGTTTAATAAGATAACGTTATGTTAATGGATGGTAATCAGATGTTAGGAATGTTTATCATTGGCGTGTCTCGGCACGACTGGATGTGGCAACGAGTATGCGATTTGCGATGGTAATAAGGCGTTTTCCAAAAAAAAAAATAGTTCTAAAATACTTACTAGATGGCGTAATAGACCTATCGTTTTACCTGTCATTGTCATTTCTGTCGAAATATTTTGTTTATTTTTAAATCGTAAATTTTGGCTCCACACGTTGTGTATTTAGCCAGTGTCAACTATTGTAATATTTCAAATGAAGTCAAATACATAGTTACATTACTTTAAATTGTCTAAATTCACATGTGGAGCCAAAAAACACGAGAAAAAACAGGCGCACGTACATTTTTTTGTCTTTCATGTCTTGACAGTGACTGAAAAACCTCAAGGTACATCTAACGCCATCTATTGGGTACTTTTATAACCAGGTTTTTTTTTTTTTTTTTGAAAACGCCTCGTTGACGTGGAAATATCTCAATTACACTGTGTTCTTTATTCATGTACATATAATACATAATTCATGTATCATTTAAAACTCAAAACACACCGCACGTAAAATAACATTTTAATTCGTTCTTTGCTAGACATGGCTAGGCGTGACCTTAGAGTTCACGAGGTCTAACTTCGCCGCGAACTACTAGTTCAATAGATAGGTCAAAAGGTCTCAGTAGTTCTACTTAGCCTCAGAGTTAAGTCAACAGCTCTAGGTAATTTATCAGCAATAATTGCAATTGTCTCCCGTAATAACCAGTTAGCCTGACAATCATCCCCAAAAGCCCAGGGCATCTGCTTCCAATTATCAAACTCATTACATCAGAATTGACAATAAGCAAGTCGATAATAACCAACGACAAGTGGAATTACGTTCTCTCCCAAAGGACGCCTGATCTTTCTACAAATGCAGGGTTAAAATATTGGATGTATTTTCAGGTCATGATACTCGGGGCTTTAAGAGCATGTTATTGAAGGATCAGGTCCCAATGTCAGAAATGAATGCGTGATTCGTACGATTATTAAGGATTTTAATAATTAATCGAAATAACAACCTGAGTATTTTTTTTTTCTCTTATATGTTAGCTTCACACATTGTGTATTTAACCAGTGTCAAGTTTTGTAATTTTTCAAGTGAAGTAAACGTATTTCACAATTAAAACTCAGTCATAGTCTAAGTAAAGTGTGGTAAGTCACAGTCAAGTCCAAGTCATACCCCAGTAAAGTGGTGGAGTAAGGGTTTCTATGCAGTTTTGGAATCAACACGAAAAGTCACGTTTCACGGCATTATATTATTCACCAACACTCGTGCATTCACGAACATCTAATAAAAATCCACAATTTTTACACATTAACACTCGAAATAACACAAGTTTCGGAAAATAATATAATGACGCAACATGACTCCTTCACGTTCCCGCCAAAACTCAACGTGGTATTCAATGTATGTTTTTCAACTCAAGACGACGTTGACATTTCAAGTTCTCCTTCGATGCTGCCATTTCAATAAAGTATGCAACATCGTAGGGTGCGGATGAAAAACGTAGCGATTAGTCTAACACTATGCGAACGCTTAGTCCATACAAACGTATTCTCCTGTTTCCTCCCTGAATAATGACACTACAGAAAATATTTTTTGTCATAAAATTTATACCTACTTAAACCAATACCCAGTGTCTCAAAAATAACCCAATCAGTCTGCCCAGGATCCAGGTTTACAACCTTCTCAATTGTAAACACAATGGCTGACAGAATAACGTTCAAGGTACAAAAACTTGTATCGCCTCACCTACTTCTTTTACGCTCAATAAAAATCCCTCGCAAGCTGTGTCCCAGATAGACAATTACATATTACTTGTTGGGCCAACACTACCCTGGATGTCTGATCCAATGTTTGAACCAAACAGATTATACGCGCTTATCCGACAATGCTTTCACCTGGATGCATACTGAGGAATTACCCGGGTCAATTACTCATGAACTATTCCGATTATTTACAGAAAATACAGCAATATTTAAAAAAATACAGAAATATTTATTTCGTAACAAAAAATACAGACACACAAAAGAAACATAATAATAAATTAAATATACACGTAATAGACAGGAAGTGTACCTATATATTTGTCACGAAACTGGCCCGAACTCAGCATAAGCTGGCTGTAAACAACCAGAGCTGGTATCAGTAATATATGTACGTCCTCATGGTAAGCGGTGAGCATTCTGCGACCCCCAAGCCTCCTGCCAAGCGTGGGGATTATGACAAATCCTTTTTTCAGCAGTGGACTCTGCCGTTACGTCGAACAATCAATAATATAAATGCCCTACTTATTACATAATTGTATAAAAAGAGTTAAAATATATGTCCATGTGTCCAACATTGGTTCCAACAGCAAACCCTTTTATCTCAACCAACCCTTCAAGTGTCTACAGAAATTGGGCCACATTGTTACGATGATTTGTGGCGCTCTATGATTTGTCGGCTCATTTCCACAACGAGCTATAATCTGAGCCTGTCCATTTTATGGTTTCCGGGACTGCTTGGACTAAACATTGTTCTAAATTGGTCCCGATAAAATTGTAGGACAACTGAAATTATTTGGATGGTCCGAATAAGCAACCGCATCACAGCAGTTTGTGGTTTGACCGAAATGTGTTAGTTGGAAATTGTTGGAAGTTGTGAAGTTGCGAAGTTTGATTTTAGCATTGTACGGAATTGGGAGAAATTATAGTTACGGAGCTCAGTGCTGCGGTAGTGACAATTGAATTGAAGACGATAAAGTAGCAATTTCACACAATATTACGTACATTTTATGTTCTACATATATTATGTGCATTACGAAAGTGCAAGCCAGCCAATTGGATTGCCTGTGATTGACCGGCTCTGCGAGCCGACCAATCGTAACTGCCCATTGTATAAATTAATTTTGTGACGGCTAATAGTAAACGCGACTAATTACGTGCTCATTTGAAATTACATACGAGAACGTGACATTCTCAAATTTTCAAAATTCAAATTTATTAAGCCAGTTGGCATGGGTTACAAAGTCAGTATGGTATACAGTTTAGATTCTCTCTTTCTTTCTTTCGATCTCGCTTTTTCAGCGTATAAACTAATCCTTAAATTATAGTTCACAAGTAGTATATTAAAACATTAGTGAAAATTATATTGAAATTATGACAAACTATTTTTTATTATGAATTTTTTTTTGTATCAATCTTAAGTAAAAATAAATATTAAACAATCATCGGGTCACATATTTTTGTCATATAAGAACCCCTCCAGGGAAAAGTATGCTTTAGAAAGTAGAAAATCGTTCAGCCGATTTTTGAAACTACACATTGCTCCAGACACGAATTGACAGCGGTAGATTATTACAAATAATTGGTGTCCTACATTCTTGGAGTTTCTTCATATAGAAACAAAAAGATTTCTACCATACATGAGTAAATGTCAAGATTATTGTCCAACTTTGAGGCATATTACTAACCAAAGAAAGTTACTGTTATTACGCACCCACTTCACGTTGGAATACTCGGGGTAAGCCTCGGCATCCGAATCACACGGTGGCATAACTTAGCGTCACCCACCCACGTCACTTTAACTTTAAGTACGTAAATCTCTTCAGCTTGGCTTACACAATCTAACGAGAAGAAGGTTCAAAGGTGTAAATATAGTACACTAGATGCGCCTCGCGGTTTCACCCGCTATTCTACAGAAACCGAATATTTTTCCGGGATATGTGTTAATCCAGGGTATAAGCTACATCCACGCCAAATTTTGTTCTTCCTTAATGAATTCACAGAACAGGGGGCTTATCCTCTAACTTTGAAACGTTCGTTATTCTGATTGCGGGAGCATCAGAGCATCCCGCTCGTACCAACTTAGTCACACAAGAGTCACGCATGCCAATAACAGTTCAGTGCCCAGAATTTTGAAATTCAACATTCAAAACCATGCGCAGCAATGCACTGCGCTTGTCAATATATCAATTGCCCAGTAATTACGCTGGAAACATTGTCCTTCAATCCGGAACACAGTAATGTTTGTACACTACTGCTTGGCGGTTGTAATAACTGGCAACGGTGTGAAAACTGGCAAAAGTTGAAACCGCGTTCACAACTAGTACAATATAAACTTGGTAGTAATGTAAATCTCAAGTTATGTGGTGCGAGAACTCTGTTGGGAAACGGAATGTAATATCCCAATCCCCGTCTGGTTAGCCCTGGAAATGAGTATTATGTACTTACTGCCCGCAGCCTATCTTAGTTCGTACTGACGAGAGATTTACTAGATTATGTTAGGCTGGTCGCTAGTTTTTTATAAGGCAGAGACGCACGCAAAATTTTGCAAACGGCCGGATTAAGGGCAAATGTGCTTTGAAAGTTTATGAAATTCCTGTTTTTTTAAATATATTTCATGTATTTATGTAGAGTTTTTGTAGATTTGTGTTTTTGTAGTTGTGTTTAGTGTTTGTTAAGGGTCTTTATGTAAGAAATGTCTATAATATATGGATATCAATGTATAACAAGATACCGAATGACATTAAAGTTTTGGAAGGGAATAAATTTAAAAATCTTGCAGTTACTGAGGAGTTCCGTTTTCCACCTTCCGTAGCCAGCACCAGATCAGCTCGCTCTCATAATATTGTATTGTCATCGGAACTTGACTGGCATACAAAATTTCAACTCAATTTAATAAGGGGAACTGGTCTAAAATTGAGTTGCAAAAGTTGACCTTAACATACATACAAACATTGCAAGTTGAAAAAAAAACTTGAAAAAAACACCACGCTTTAAATGTTTATGGTCTTTAGGTACAATTAAAATACAAACCTTAATAAAAGAATACCTTTTACGCGTGACCTTTGCTTCGACCATTTTGGTTCCCACATGTCTTGTTAACAGAAGCTAGCAGAAAGAGCTATGTAGAAAAATTTACTTGGTTCTTTGGATATAAAAAATAATTGAGAAAAGAATTCTCTTGTTCCGTTCATTAAATCTTGACAGAACAGAATACAGGCGAAATACAAAAGAGTAAATCTGGTCATTTTTTCCAATTATGACAAGGTTTCTACCTAGAAGTAAAAATGTTTTCACTTCTGTGGTTTCTACCCAGGTTTCTAGTAAAAACCTAATGGTAATGGATAATAGTTATTATTTCAATAGATTTCACCGGACGGTTAATATTCTTAAGTAACATGAATAATAATAATCTTAATATGATTGCATTCTGTTTTGTATGTTTATATATAAATAAATAACATTAATTGTAATAACCATGCCATGGCTTCACGTTTATTACTATTAGTATTACAAAAAATCTACAATCGTGCTTAGTTTAATCTTATAATTAAAGAAATTTGGTAATAATTTTCATTTTATTATTTTTTAACTTGGCTAAGGAAAAGGCGAAACAAACAAAACAAATGTTTTTTCCTTTTGCAATAGGCAATGGTATTCTTATGTCAATGACTAGATATTTTTTTTCTTCTCTGTTAATTTTTAATAAAAATGTTGATATAGTGCGAACGAGACAGCGAGAAATACGCCCCCTTAATACTACTCGAAACAAACTCTAGAAAATTACTAGCAATATTGAAAGCTCCGAGAACTAAGAAAGTGTATTTATTTTATGGTATTATAAATTTAATAATATATTTTTTTTCTTTATTATATCTATTTCTATATATATATAAATGAACCCCTATTTTTCCTGGTCACGCTATAACTTGAGAAAGGCTGGACCGATTTTGATGATTTCTTTTTTGTTGTGTTCGTAATTGTGAGGACAAGGTTTGTTTGAAGAGTTCGCGGGCATCAGCTAGTTTACAATAAAATATAACAAACTACTTACCTTCTTAAAATTAAGCCAACTTAAATTATATACAAAAATAAATAAATACAAAAACCAAGATGAATGAATGAAGAGAACTAAGGTGAATCACGCCCTCAATACTCAATATTTTGGTAGTGATAGGGCTCTTTTGCAGAGTCCGCCTGGGGAAGTACCACACCTTTGCCAGTTATTCAATCGCCAAGCAGTAGTGTGCAAGCATTACTGTGTTCCGGATTGAAGGGCAATGTTTCCAGCGTAATTACTGGGCATACAGAGATTTTACATCTAACATCTCAGGGTGACGAGCGCAATGCATTGCCACGCATAGTTTAGAACTGTTGAAGTTCAAAATTCTGGGTGGCACTGAACTGTTATGGGCAAGCGTGACGCTTAACATCAGATGAGCGACTTGCTCGTCTCGCACCGAGTAACAAAAAAAAAAAAAACCTTTCTTTGGAATTCTTGAAAATCTCGATGTTATTTCGTTCCGTTGAAGTCTCGGTTCTAGGTGTCTGATTTATTCACTGTTATCCTTAATTGGGCTTATATTTTGTTTAAAATCCTTAAACAAAGATAACAAGAGAAGCTGTTCTTAGTACAATAATGGATAATATTAGCTCAGTAAAAATCTCATATTCCTTAGAGCTCCAGTTTAAGGAGCTAGACTGAAGAGAAAATGGTTTTTCTACTCTGCGCACTTATTTAGATTATATTTATTTTTACGATTTTAGTAATTAAGTTCTATTGTCTATTATAGCTGGGTTGGAAAACTGGATCACAAGAAATTTTCTCGATAAAAAACCACAAAAAAAATCTTTTTGCGCACATTTTTTACTTGATCTCCGAACCCCTAGTTATTTTCAAGTTATTGTTACTCTAATAATAGCCGTGGGCCCGTGGTAGCAGAGTGGGAGCCTCACATTCGTAGGGTCTTGCGTTCGAACCCGGGCGGGCCCGTACCAATGAGTTCTTTGGGACTTACGTACGGATATATAGCACTGACTTTTCTGTGAAGGAAAACATCGTGAGAAAACCTGCATATTTTCGGAGAAGAAATTCGATGGTGTATGTGAGTCCGCCAACCGCACTGGGCCAGCGTGGTGGATATGGCCTAATCACTTTCGAGGGTAGGCCGATATCTCAGCAGAGGGATGTTAAAAGGCTGGAGCAGTAATCAGTTACTCTAATAGCTAATAATAACTTCTAGGATAACTTAATAAGGAACTTAATTTGTAATTACCTATTATCTGATATTTTGACTAGCGCGCGCTAAATCCATCTCATTTCATCTGCACGCGAAATTGTATAGCGCTATCTTTTTCTCGACTTAGCCCTTTAATCTAAAATGTACCCCCGTATCAGTAGTACTACTGAGTAGTTCAACTGGTAGTACAAATGATACAATAGTACTACTGAGTAGTTCAACTATAGAAGAAATGATACGAGGTTATATCATTTGTACTACCAGTTGAACTACTGATGCGGAGGGAAATGTACTCTAAAATAGATGCTTTTATGGTTTTAATTACACGTTACAATATTTTATCACAGACTGTTAAGCCAGTGACAATAGAATTATAGACGTTAATTATTGTTATCGCGGACAATCCGGATGTAATAATGTCTTAATAGTGCTACGGTCTACGAGAGCTACGCCGTAGAGCAGCTACGTCGTAGACGCTTAGGGTACGTTTCGCGGATTTTGAACGTTGTAACTTGGGTTATAACAACAGTGTAATATCGTGTGGCATATAAAGACTGTTCTCAGAATTAAAATAATTAAATCCTGTATATTGCTCAGTAAAGTGGCTTAGCAACGGTTTTAATTAAACTCATCTCGTTCTTGAACATAATACGATCTCAGTTTCGAATATATTGCGAAAAAGAGATTCATTCAGAAAATCTTTTTTATTTGACACTGAGATCTATATACTATACATATAGTGTTCGGATAAACGAAAGTTATTTATTTGAGACTATGATTTATCAGTATACAAAAGGAATTTAAGAAAAGTATTTACTGCAATTTCAATAAAATAATCGTCATTGACATTCCGAGCCTGACCTAATAAAATAAATAATATTGGTGGATGTTTTTCCCACAGCGCACTCTAGCCCCAAACTAAGCGAGCTTATATTATGGGAACCAGATAACTTTTTAAGATACAAAAACTTTTTTTTTGTTAATACATACATAGAATACATATTAACACCCAGACAAAGAACAAACATCCATATTCATCACGCAAGATGTTTGTCCTGGGAGGGTATCGAACCCACAACCTGCAGCTCAGAAGGTGGAAGTCCACCCACAGAGACACAAGGCTAGTCAACATGAATATCCGCGCGAGCGCACGTCTAAGATCTCTGACCGCTTCTGTCAGCAAGTCTACTAGTAAATCTGTCAACGGATTAGCTCGATAAAGCTTCAAGGTCTTAACCCAACTATTTTGGTTGCTTATTACTTATAAGTACAATCATTAAACAAATATTAATTTCATTAAACACGCACGTGCTATCTTGGAAAATGTAGGAGGAAAAGTGTTCAAAAGAATTTTGTAACGAAAAGGCCAAGTTAGATGGTTTCTCGTAGAAACGAAGTTAATTCCGAGCCCACGCGAACGCCCACGTGCGAGTAAACAGTGTTTTCGGAACGCTGATAAAAATACTCAAACATAAATAAATATAACATAAATATAACGAAATATAAAACTTTAATAGATAACGATGTGGACCTCGTGAGGCTTTACAAGTGGTAGTCTTTCAGTAGTCAAAAATGTTTTAACTTATGATCGTACCATCTTCATAACCTATTTAAAACTACTACCTAATAAATAGTATATCAAAATTTACATCAAATTATATATTTTGTATTCTATTGAATTTTTTAGACAAACCATGTAAATAAAAGTAAACATTCTGCACCAGCCTTTAAACATCCCACCGCTGAGATATCGGCCTACCCTCGAAGGGTGATTGCGCCATGTCCACCACTCTGGCACAGTGAGGCTTGGCAGAATCTCACTGTAGGCCTTTGGAACCTCTTTTTAGAAGCTTTTATTAAACTTGCAATGTTTGTAAATATATATGTTCGGGTCAAATCTTGCAACTGGATTTTAAGACCAGTTACTTGTCCAATTGAGATGAAATTTTGCATGTCTGTCAAGTTCCAATGACAATATAATATCACGAGAGCGAGCTGATCTGATGATGGATATGGATGGTGGGAAACGGAATTCCTCAGTAATTAACAGTAGATTGATAGAATTTGGACGCATTTCGATCAGCTTACAGTACCAATAACGGATTTTACATAAGCTTGTCTGGAAAAGTATATTTTTCCACAAAAACTTATTTTGAATCATGCTATATATATAGTCATATAGATTCACAGGGCGATGTGGTCGCTGAGCGACAAAGCCCTTTAAATAAAAAAAAATAAAGTCTTATAGACATCTGTAACATTACGGTTATGTTCAAAGCCTTTGGGTAGCCAAAGAGCTCTGACCCTAGCTAGCTTATACAAAAAACTGACAAAGCAACTTTAATCCAATCAAACCATACCTTTCCCACGTCCAAACAATAAAAAGTTATATATATACCCGAGTGAAGTAAATATAAATAAGAAATAATAGTAAAACAAACGTCTGGCCCGTATCGTATACATCATAAAAGAACAGCCCAGCTTTAAGTAGGTCACCTCCAAGTAAAGCTTGACGGAACCCAGGCGAGTCGGAACCTAAAACTGAATTTGAACTCTCGATATTTAACAGGGTGTATTTTAAGATCAGTGGCAGCTGATCCACCTCAATTCCAATACAATTATAATTATGCTCAAGACCAAACAGCTCATAACAAACAGTTTCGCCAAAATTTTTGTAAACGATAAACTCTAAAGTTATAATTACTTAGTGACCCATACTTTTGTGTGTACAAAAAATAATACAAACCATAACAGAAGAGAGAAGAGTTAAAAAAAATCCTCTTCTGTGCTAACCATTATGCTATCACTATGAGAAGTTATCGTAGATTTATTCGACTCCACAGATCACATTAGATACTGACGAAAAGTCAGATTGCGGGAACTGCGTTAGTTATTGGTCTCAAGGGTACGCCTACCCGCGCCTGAACCATAAAGAGTAAATTTTTATAGGTGTATTTAGACCGATGCGTAGTGCGCTTCGATCGTCTTGAATGTGTAGTCTAGTGCGAACTGTGATCTGTAGTTGAACGTGTGTGTCGTTATGTAGATTTATAAGAGTACAATAATTTTAATAAAGACATCATATCGGAGGTTTTAGAGTGCACTTCGAAGGTAAACTCTAAAAATAGGGATGTTCACTTGAACTTACATTAAAACGATAAACTACCCAATATTCAAATCAAAATTTTGTCCAGACCAATTAATGGCTTCCAACTTTCCAACACGCCAATTAACAAAAATAACTTCAACATGCATTCTCTTATGGTTAGAAAAAATGTTTAACCCATTGGAATTCCGACCGTTTCCTAAATTGGATAACGTCGAATTTGCATATAAATGTTCATTTAGGCTGTAAAAAAAGATTGTATCCGAACGAAAATACGATTTTTTTCACCTAAATAGGTTAATCTGTATGTTGGTCTAGGGGCGATATCGGGATACGGTCTAATGATGTCTTTGTTAAGGGGAAGGTAGCTGCGACGCTAAAAGGTAAGCATTTAACGCTTTTTCTTGCTCTCAATGTGGTGTTAAATAAACAGTAAACATTTGCTGTCGTGACACGTACCAATAATTTCTGCACATTACATTAAATGAAGGACTTGCAAAGTTGGTGATAAAGTCTAGGCTGCAATATCATTGATATTTCAGATTTTAGTAGAGCTGTTGACCTTAAACAACAAAAAACAATTTGTTTTATTTTGTTTTACATAAACATTTAAGTATGAAACGCTTTATATATTCGTTCATGACGCTTGTAAGAACGACACAGCAGATAACACACCTGTACACATGTATGTATGTAATCACTTAGTTAATAGATCACTGCGTTATTGACCTAGCAAAGCGAAGGTCTCAGAGCCTACGGGAGCAAATCGGCAATTGTATGTATGTTTGTATGTATATTTGTACGACAATAAATTGAGAACCGAAAACTTTCAATACTAGTTTTAGTTCGAATATGAGCTGTATCGGTCCAGGGGTTGTGAAGTTATAATGTCTCAGTGGTCAACGAGGTCACAGTTTGGCTTGAACTACTATATAAACACTAGTATGTATAACTAGCTGCGCCCCGCGGATTTACCGGCGAGTAATTCTGTCGCTTCCCAACAAAGATTTAACACCCCTCGTATGCGTCATTGAAATACAGCCTCCAGTAAAAATACCTATACAGGGTTATAAGAAAAGGGTATGCTAATCTGAAAAGGGCTCATAGTACATTATAAACAACATTTACTAAGGGACTATCACTAAAATAAAGAAAAAAAAAACATCTGTTCCATAGAAACATTTCAATTTAACTCGACAAAATGTATGGAACAGCAGATATATTTTTCTCAATTTCAGGGTTGGTCTCATACTAAAAGTTGTTCACAATGACGAGTGCTGTGAGCCCCTTTCGGCATAGCATACCCTTTCCTCATAAGATTATTAAGATTTAGTCGCGTAGTTTAATAAGCGATAAACAACGCATAAAAAGTGCCATTCAACGTGGTAATGCCGCCAACATGCTAGGTATGCAACGTTATCTTAGTAAATGGTGAGCATTCTACGCCTGCCGATCGTGAGGATTATGGCACTCCCCACCCTTCCATACAATGGCAGATAGTCGTCCAGTGTGGCCGTGTACTGGTGATGCGAGGCTTTTGTTTGTGGACCTCTTCTGGCTGTTGATGATGATTAATGATAACTACTCTCCTGTTAAGCACGCGTACGCATCCATTAGGTATATAGATAAATAAAAAATGTTAAAAACAATGTCTCTATACTAGAAATCTATTTATCAACATTTAACAAGAATCTCATTAACATTATTGCTAACAACTCCTTCAAACTACCGCAATTAAGTCAACTAGTCAATGTGAGCTTCGTACAGAAGTTACCAACCACCCGCATCTCAACTTGATCCACATTTCAAAGCAACAGTACGAACCAGAGACTTTAGCTCAAAGGTAGTACAGCGACTTCCGCCGCATAGACACATCACATAAGGCGAACACATTCAGTCAACACATTGGTAGAGCACATAGGCATAAAAATAACCCGCCTACTAATGGTAAGCCATTATCAAACTCGTGACCTTGAGCGGACCAATCAGCGTTCAGTATCCCACCGCTGCGCACTTCAGTTTATGTGTATAGTTTGTCCTAGGAATAAGTTGAATGTAGGATATCTAGTGGTTGATATAGTATCAGACTAGAGAAGGGATAGCCTAATCCCGCTTTGTAAACCAACTGACCAAGCTCCCTCGGGATCAACCATTCATTCCGTACTTAGCTAATTAAAGCTGCGATTTAAACCCTAGCTTAATCATGGAGCTTGTTAAGATTGAACTAGGTACCTACAGTCTTGTAATTAATTCGTCTGGAGCTCTTTGTCTGCGGGTTCAATTTCTGTGTTCTGTGCTGTTGTGTTAGCAATTCGTTTTTTTCCCAGCACGCTAAATGTGATAGAACACCGTTAAACAGAACAAACAAACACCAATATCACATATACTTCATATAGTCACATATACTTCTAAGTATAATTTTAGGCCGCAAAACTCTCCATAGACTTCTAAATTTTTTTTTTCTGATGCTGATGATGTATTTTATACTGTAGTAGGGCGCGACCAAAGTATGGATGCAAAAAAAATAAACTTTAGTGCTGTCAAGCGAGCTTACCGATTTTAGCCGCGAAGAAAAACGTACACTAGATACACCTTAAGATTGTAGTCGGCACCCGCTCCAGTCTCGTCTAAGCTTGTATGGGGAACTAAGAACTTATTAAAAGATAGCAATAGCACTAAGTTTAGTTTAGCGAGCTTACACAGAATCGGGGCCATAGCCTGCCAGTCCGTGTCTTCGGGTTCGTTAAGGGTGTTAGATTATAGTTAGTTACTTATTTACTTAGCATAGTTGAACTTATTAGAATGAGGGTTAGCCCGAAATTTACATAGTTCCTTCCAGAAATTTACATAGGGCAAATTTTGGGACGATTTTGCCATGTTTGGGAGGCGTTGTTCGAGACAATTTGAAAATTTGGAACAATTTGTAATGGAAGTTTGTTGATTTTTTAAAGCCCTCAGTCGCTCGCACACCATTACATTATTACTATTGAAGATATAATATCACTAAAATGATAACATTCATCATAATCATCAGCCATAAAACTGCTGAACATAGGCCTCCCCCTTAGAGCGCGACACCGACTGACAACGTGTCACTTGCTTCCACCGGTTGCTCGCGACGTACACAAAGTCGTCGGTCCACCTAGTTGGAGGCCTGCTTACGCTGCATCTTCCAATTCGTGGTCGCCAGTCAAGAACTTTTCTTCCCCATCGGTTGTCAGTTCTTCGAGTGATATGGCCTTCCCATTTCCACTTCAGCCATAGCTCTCTCCATTAACCGCAATGTGATGTAGTTAGAGAATACCATTGCCTACGTTTTAAATCAATTTTCATGTTGTTATTTTTATTTTGGCGAAGGAAAAGGGAAAAATCTCGAAAATATGTCGGCCTTTAAAAGTATTTGTTTTGTTATGATACATAGAGACAACATAAAGATTTGGAAATACACACTATCTACAAATATTTGCAAATTTCTGAGAGAGATAGCTGAGCACGGCCATATATCTACCCTAAAATGTGCGGAGAAACTTGATTATAATATTTATTGTAAAAGTTACAAAATCTATTCTTAAGTTTTGTGAAGTAGGTCGTTTTTATTACTGTTTCAAATTTTTAAAGGACTCAGTTTAATTTTTTTAAACTTTGCTTTACTTTTATTTTGTAAGAGAAATCGCTTTTAATAAGCTTTAGTAACTAGAAGTAATAAGAGACTAGTAAAACAACTTCTTGTAAATGTTTCAGCAATATTGTTCCAACGCCACTATTTACACATAAAGTGTTAGTACAGCTTACACAGAAGATACAACTCTCCACTTGTACTCATAAAAATGCGCATAAAGTTGTAACTTTCATTATTTCTATGAAACTTCAAATGCGCTTCTGTTTTTCATTACCTACTGTCTGAAGAGACAGCGTAGGTACAATAGAAATTCAAAGAATATTTATAATAATAATAATAATAATAATAATCGTTTATTGACCAAGGCTTAAAGGCTATACAATTTTGCTTGCACAGTATAAAATCGACATATAATTTATTGGTAGACGTTAAACAACAATTTTGTTTGCCTAAGAACTAACTGGCACCCGTACTAGTAATGAAACTGTGCTACTGGCGCCAGAGCCCTCCGCAATATGTGCTACATAGTTGTGTTTTTATCGAGTCATAAATTTAATGATTACAAATTTTCACAGGAATTTAAATTTAGAGATGGACTTGGAATAATTCTAGCAACTTTTGAAAATTTACAGAAATAATAATAATTAGACAATTGTTTTAAATTAAAACAACAAAAATAATAATAAAAATTAGCTTTAGACTTGCACACTTATTAACTAAAATAAGTGTGCAAAACGTTAAATTATTGTTGTGTGTGTGAAAACAATGTGTGTACGTGTGAGTGTGAGTGAGAGAGTGAGTGAAAACATCTCCGCAATACTCAAGTCCTCGTAAGAGTCCGAGTTTGCGGAGATGGCATGCATGGGTGAATGTGTGAGTGTAACTGAGGGAGAGTGAGTGGGTGAGTGTGTGAGCATGGTATAGGGGAAGAAAGCGTAACTGTTAACTAATAATATTCAATAGCTTTTCAGTTACGCGTTAAATGTCAATTATGTTTTTCCAAACACCTGCACTTTAATATAACTTAACCATAAAGTAAACTGTCATAAAATTTAATTGTTATCGTAACTTTTTGATTGTATTTTTAGTTTGTACATTTCAGTTTAGATAATAATATAGTTTATATAATATTTTTAAGTTTAGTAACTTAATACTGTTTAAATTTTTTGTAAAATAAAAATATTATATACAGATCACAATTTACTACCTAGTAAATGTCCAATTATTATTTTCGCTCAGATACCTACGGTAGGCTAAAAAATTCTATTAGAATCAAGAAAGTTTATTAATTCTCATTACTTGTTACGTTGTCTTAATTTTAGCAACGGTACAGCAGAACCAAAGGTAAAAAAACTACCGATAGTACTACTGGCAGTATATCTGGTAAGTACCTAAATCCAGGCAATAAAAGGACCGTTCACAGCTTTATCCTGGACGTAAATACTTGTATTTGGGTTCGTACTCAGTCTAAAATAGGGAAAAATACCTCGAACACATCTTACCAATTGCAATTTTAAACTGAACCAACCGTTTCGATCAATGGTGAGGACCCACTCGGGTAAATCGCTCAAAAGCCCAAACAATAAAAGAGATGAGACAATAATAACAGCTAGTACTCACGATGGCGGGATCCCTCCGACGAAGACATCGGAGTTGGTGTTAAACTTGCCGAAGACGAACTCCTTGCCACGGGAGGTCTTGCTCTGAGTGTTGCCGTCCACTGTCAGAGACGTGTGCTCATCGCGACGGGCCACCTGCGTCACAAAATCCCCATGATCATTATTATACTTTGATATACGTTCCTAGCTTCAACAATATTTAATTTCAATTCAATTCGTTTATTTCGGGCTTCGGGTATAAGTAATTATACTATTAGCGGCATCATAGACAGCTTAAAATAACATACAATATAGTCTTTGCTTCATATCTATGGGCATGACCTGACCTAAAAATCACACATACACATATTTATTCTGAAAATTGCATGGGAGTGTCCATGCAATTTTAAGCATGAAAATGAATGTAGCCAATGTCATATTGAGAAAGTGATGTTATATGCTTCTGGGGGTACTTCTGCTATTTTGGAACATAACAAAGTTCTTATTCTATTTTACAATATTATGCAAAAGGTTAAATTTGTATGTATTTTCATTATTCTACATTTTCAAAAATAAAAATAATCTAATTTCTGACTCACCTGAACTTTATGCCAATGTCCATCATTCAGATTATTCCCCACCGTTATAATCTGAGCGCCACCTCCCAAATTGTACCTTAACCTCAGTTGTCCGTTCACGAGCTTCAACTCTATAAAATCGTAAGTCCCTCCGTCGTCTGTATATAATAACAAACCGTTTGGCTGATCAGTTTTAAACTCTAATTCAAGTGTGCCGTTCAAGCCCGCGTTCCATTTTTTGAATTGCGAGTAGGGGTTTTGTTTATCAAGCACGAACGCAAAATTCTTGTTAAAGGTGAGAGACAGCAAGCAGAACAGTATGTAGCGCATCGTGGTCACGTGAGATGGCATGGCGAGAAGACACGTCACCATGCGACGCCTGATCTCACAAGCCGTCTGCGTTTCATGTCTCGGTGTCCTGGAACAAGGAAAGTAGCGTTATTCGACTCGGCTTAGAAACTATAACAACACCCGTTACGCAGAACCCTTTTAAGATCATCTAAAAACTGTTCATTCTAAATTTTGCAGGTGCTCGGCTAAAACCGTTTGAAGAGTTTCTGTGTTAGTCGTGTCCGACCCGCGAGGGTGTACGGTATCGGTTAGTGAATCTATTTACGTCATCATCTTCAGAAAATAAAATAGGCATGCTCATAAGGTTACTCGAAATTAAAGCTAACATCTGAAAAGACTGTTGTTCTCAACGCGGCGCCTGTTCGACTTTACCACTCTCTATAGAAGTCACAAACAATGTGTATTGAAGCCAAACTTGTCAAATATGAGGGTGCTATTACCATATTTCGACAATTTTCTGATTGTAAAGCGGTCGCTTACACGGACGGATATTCGAGCAAAGTTATTCAAATTCATCCGTTTTTATCCCAAGGTTGATGACCCTTTGCACAGTAGATACTTATCAGGATGGAAACCCAATGACCCTTCCTTCCATCCTTTTAAAACATACATTCAGCCCTTCCAAATACCTGCCTAATTTTATCTTTTAAGCATGAATGAATACTCAACGTCGATAAAGGTGTTTGCTGTATCTATAAATTTTATTTGTCCGTTGGTTTTGGAAAGGTTAGTTTAGATAGGATGGATCAAACGCCAATGACTACAGGGTCTTCTGTTAAATGATGGACATACTGTAGGATATTATTACATAATCACCAGAAAAAAAACAGCTGTTCCATACATTTTGTAGTGGACTGGACTCACAGAAGAGGAAAGATTTTTACTTTACTTCTCTCTTCTGTGGAGCTACCAGCGTCTGATGATCGCAGGGTGGCAAAAGTTTTGCCTACTGAGCTCAAAAAGCTGAGCTGAGCTAAGCTGTTTTGAGATGGCATTCCATGATAATGATGATACATTTCATTGGGATTGAATGACATTTATCTATGGATCATTTTTTTTTTTTTATACAAGCGAATTTTAGACCAGTTCCCCTTGTTAAATTGAGTCATAATTTTGCATGCCTGTCAAATTCCGATGACAATACAATATTATGACAGCGAGCTGATCTAATGATGGGTACGAAAGGTGGGAAACGTTACTCCTCGAAACTAGCAGTGGATTGATGGAGCTTGGGGTCAGTTTGATCAGCTTAGACTTTCAATCAACCAATCTTGTCTGTTACTTTTTTCCACAAAAACTTATATTTCGTGAGTTTTTGGTTCCATAGTAAAAGCTGTTAATAATGGCACGTACATATCCTAGAATAAGATGTTTGTCCTCTCACCGAACAACTAACATACACATAATCTTGAGAAAGATCAATGATATACTAGAGAGAGACACAATATTATTATTATTATTTTTTGGAATCGCTCGTCGTAAATCTATTATTCGCACACTAAAGAACCAGACCCAGATCCAGAATGCAAACTGAGTATAGTGAGGGAACTGCGGGACACAAAAAATGCTTTTTTCTGTTACAAATCTCATAAAACGTAGAGGCAGTAAATGCAGGATATAACCGTGTATCTGCTGAGACGAGCCATCTGGCACAGGTAAAAGCCACTCGAACGGCACAAAAGCTGCATCTGTCTAAGGTAAGAAAAGTAGGCCGAATTGTAAGGGCAGGACCACAGTAGAAACTAGACCTGTTTTGGTCACGACTAACCGAGTCAAAACGATCGGCTCACGATCCATGTCTGACCGAGTCGGTCACCGCTCTCCGAAAAACTAGATTCATTTTGATCGCCGGGTCACGTCACTGTCAGACTAAATTAGACTTTACAGTCATAGATTTGCGGTAGAAGATAAACGCTACTGTAATGTGTCCTTTACGTTCTTTGATATTGACAAAAAATGTACTAGGGTCTTTTGCCTTAGTCATAAGGATACTTTTTCTTTGGCATGTAGAAGCCGACTCGTGGAAGCCGGCTCGCAGGTCGCTCGCGAACCGTGAATCGCACGGTTGGTCTTTGATTGATGAGTGGTAGTGGTTCACTTAAGCTATCCGTCACGAGATCGAGTGATCGACCGAATCATTTGACCGGTTCACTTGGGTTTCCGGTCAAGATCAACCCCGGTCGCGTAAAATGACCGACCGACACAGATCTGCGAAAAATAGGCCGCTGCGATGCGACACGATCCTTAAATACACAGACATTCAAGAATACATTTTAGTGCGATTGAAGATTTGTAGGTATGATTGCTCGACGGTAACTTGCATACTGGTCATTACGGGTGATCCGATTTGAATAATTGTTTTAGGCAAATGGTTCATGCAAACAGATTTTGTATTAAAACCCGGGGCGAATAACTATTTATTTCGAAATGATTCCAATCAATGTGTGGAATCGCCAAATCATTGGACTATCTGCTATCCACCTGTCCTGTGTGCCGTTCTACTATTCAGCGATTCATCATATCATTCAGCATTCAAACTTGTGATGATTAGACGGCACTATTATATCAAATGACACACATCTTTATTTGAAACAGCAACCGAGGGATCCTAGTGTTGTGCGGTGTATTTGTAAATCCCTTGAGGTATTTGCCCTTGAGAATCGGGCTATGGATCTTGATGAATGTTCGTAACATCAATTCTAAGCTGTGTTCCGTATTGAAGCGTAATGTTACAGTGGCACTCTTGGCTTAGTTGATAGCACGTCTGCCTTATGGTCCACAGTTCGATTCCCGGCCGGGCAGATGTTTGAATAATTAACTTAGATATTTGCTCTGGGTCTGGGTGCTAGCTTTCCGCGTCTTTGTGTGTTATGAGCGTGAAGCGCTATTTATTATCTTTAACCGATTTCCGAAAAGGAGGCAGTTCTCAAGGAAACCGTTATGTTTTACCTCAGAACTCCGTCATTTATATTTTATTTTTTTAATTTGATAAAAGATACTTCCAGATTGGTCCCATGTTTTCATTTGATAGTTTCCGAAAACTAGGTTTCTAGTACATAGCAAAGTTAATAGAAACATTTTTGTCGCCAAAAGCGGTCTAAGGTGTTGATGGAGCTGCCCTGGTGATGCAGCGCGTCGGGGATGTTCCCCACGTCGCGCGTCGATTGTTTTTACACAACATTGCGGAAACGGTGCACATAGCATCCTTGGTGCGCAGGGCCGGGCCAGCCCCAACACCAACCTACATTTATTAGCCAGTAGGTTTGACTGGCAGTCATTGCTGTATGATTCACAGACATTGCTGTATGGTTCATGTACCGACTAACGAACAAAGTATGGTAAAATGTAGAAAATGTAAATGATAAATAATTTTATTTTTTTCCTAATGTACATAATTTATAATAAATAATATAGAAAAGAATTATTTTTGATTTTTATTTGACTTCAGGCATTCCTCAGACGATGCGGTATACTAGAGACGCGACTAAGATGCAAACCATAAATATCCTCTAGAAATATGCTACTCTATCTGGTATGTGTCCACACACGACGCTACAAAAATGCAACTATCACATCACACTTATGCGAAAGTTTGTGTGTTATGTAAGTGTTTTTGTTCCGATTCAACTCTGCAACGGCTGAACAGATTTGAATGAAATTTGATATGGAGGTAGCTTATACAGTGGTTTAACACATAGGCTACTTTTTATCGCTTTGTTTTTTTAATTTTTAACGGTTCCTGTAGGATAGCGGGTGAAACCGCACGGCGCAGCTAGTATTCTATAATTCGAATAAAAATGGCCGTCGAATATAATAATCGCAAGCTCTAGCGATGAAGACGTTCTAACTTAAATTTATTTTATTCTATAAATAGACGAAAAGGAAGAATGTGGGTGTATTTTCGTCACTGCCAGAAAACTATTCAGATAATTTCCTCGCACGCCTTTCTCTGTAATATTTTTGTAGAGTATTATGTCAACGTATGACGTGAAAAATGCGTTTTTTTTTTGGAGATTTCGTTCGAAAATCAGTAACTTCGCATGATTTCGGATGATATTTTCGTCCACACTGACGATAGGAAAAAAAAACCATTCGTTCACAGTGTTGACGAACGCTACTATATTTTGCCGCTCGTTCACACTTCGCGTACTCGTAATACCCTTTTCGTTAACAATGTTGACGATCGGGATAAAACTTACGAGCAACCCGATTGATAAGCGTCCAAGACGAGCGTCGCTTGAAGATCGCATCGTGTGAGAATCACCCAAGTCCCAAGTCGCGTCCACAGTTGTCTCTCGCGCATTTTCACATAACTGAAGATATAAAATCAGAAAGTGATCAGTAATCATTTCCAAAAGTATATAATTATGTTGTGATAAAGAATATATGATAAAATCACAATTTTTGTAAAGAAACTTTCGTTCTTATATTTCCTACATAGCGGAGGACAACGAAAAAATTAAAAAGTTTTTCTTTCTCTTCGTCGAATTTAAAGATATGAAAACGTAAAATTCTTTAAAATAATTAACTCTGATATTAGAATAGACATACAACATACAGCTTTTGGAAATTTACATTTTCTACTAAAACTTCTAAATGTGCGATTGAGATGGCAGCAGCAAGACTATATAGGTAGGTATAATAACAATCCACAACAATTTAACCCCTTCAGCGGCGCTGGCCGTACATCGCAAGAATACAATTACTGAGAAACCAAGCAATTTTTCTAATTTTGAAATAATATCCCAAGGTTCAAGGATCAATAGCCATACATTGGAAACTGTGTAGTAATGCAGTGATCCATTGAGCGTTTCATAAATTCAGCTCATCCATAGCTTACGTACTAAGCGGGCTCATTGCACGGAAAGCGCCCAGTCACCCCCTAACAGCCTCGTACCGGAAACTTGGCTCGACCCCAAGCTGGTTTTTACCGGTACCCGTCGGTTTTTACCCGCTACCGGGGCTTGGGTAGATTTCAGAAGGTAAACCGATATGCAAAACAAAAGCTTAAGCAAATCATTATAGTAACAACAATTTTCGTGTCTAAAGTCTACCAAATACTTTTACTTAGTGGTAGAACTCAATTCAATTTTTTTTCAATTCAATTCATCTTTTATTATTATTAAGAATACTCTTATGGATAGTCATCACTGGGTATGACTAGGTAAAATAAACAAAACGTCACAAAAGCACAACAAAATTATCAGCACTACAAATATTTGTAGGCTCAAAATAAATGTCAATAGTACCTAATAATAATCACTTCTTTTTAAATAATAATCACTTTTTTTTTTACATAATTTAAAAAGAGGCTTAAAAACTGGTGCAACAACTAGCGCCCTTATCGCTGAAAACGGTCTCTTCCAGGCAACTTTAGTATGGAGAGGATTTATAGAAGAGGTAGAAGACCGGACGTGCAATGATGGAGATTGTGTGATACTTATACACATGTTACTATTTATTATGTACCTGTTTACTCTATATTTAAATTAACTTTTACCGTAATTTTAGCTCAGGTAAGTACTGAAATCTACCTTCCTACCCAGCATCTGGCATCCCAGTTTTTTAAGGCAGATTTGACGAGAGCCTCTCGCAAAGTTTTGATTTGTTGGATCTTCGGAGCTTAAGTTTGAAGTTAAAGGGGGGTGAAATTATTTGGCGTTCGCACTCGGGTCATTAGTTAGGGGTGTGAAAGTTATTTGAAGGTAGATAGGAAGTGGGTGACGATGTTATGGTTTGAAGTTCTGGCGAGCTTTAAGTATGACGCTAAAGTTCGAGAGTTTGTTTATGTTTATACGCAGCCGTTCCGCTATGGTGCGATTTGCAGTAATAAAATTACATATAACTACATCCAGGTGAAATCACTCGCCGGCATTTTTATGAGTTTTTGCGGCCAAATTTTTGTAGATAAGCAATAATATAATATGTATGGGATAATATCAGAAATAAGAGACTTTTTTTTCCAGGTCACCTTTAACACCACAACAAATATAGATACAAGAGAATCCAGTTATAGCGTCGTCTAAAAGACAGACGTGGCTATACCCGGTTACACTATTATACTATCGTAATAACACAAGATGGCATTCCCTGACACAGGCCTAATTCACTATCGGCCATTTTGCCGTATATCCTCTTTGTCTAACGTGTTTGAGTTACGAATGTATTTCGCTTTTAATTATGCACGCTGATATCACACAGCAGGCCTAGCACGGGCGCCGGGATAAAGTTATGTCCACCCGTTTTGTCTTCGAGTCAACGTGACAAAGCTAGAATATGGAGACATCCGTCTCATTCTCGCGGAATAAATATGGTGGACAAAATTTTATCCCAGTGCCCGTGCTAGGCCTGGTGACCTTTTTCTTCTTGTTTCACTTGGATAAATGCGCACGCATATCTTGCTGGAGCGGGGAGACACTGTGGTGATGTGGGACTCCAAACTCTGCGATGTCCTCACCTCTGCCTCATTTAGTGGGAACACGGGAAACCGGCAAGATTGCATTGATTTCGTGCATGGTTGCCACGAAAATCATACATGAAGGTGCGTTAAGTTTATACAACCACCAGCTGCACCCCGCGGTTCCACCCACTATTCTACAGAAACCGAATATTTTTCCGGGATAAAAAGTTAATTTAAATCCGTTCAGCCGTTACAGCGTTGAATGGGAACAAACACACTTACATACTTACCTACATACACACAAACTTTTGCATTTATAATATTAGTGTTATTTAGTATTTCAGTATTATCAGTAAGTATTTTATTAAGAGACCTAACAAAAGAGTACAAAAAGGAAACATATCTCAACCGTGAGTCTGTTTACACTAGTAAAGGTAAAATGTATCAGAGCGTGGAAACTTGTCAATTACAGGCACCTGGGCGCCCTTAATAATAGCTGAGGCCACGGGACGGACTTTCCTGAGACCAGCAAATAATCTATCTAATAAACAACAAAAGACCAAGACTTTTTCTAGAAATTCACGTACAGACCAACCACTTACGATAGAGACGTGAAATTTGTACCCAATATTACTCAAATGGTCTAGCTAGTTGAACTAAAAGAACAGATTTTGCAAAATTTCAACTCTAAAGGGGGTAAAATGGACACCCTAAGTTTGTAACCTAAGTTGACACCCTTTGGGGGTAAATATCTAACAAGGAAAAGTGTTATCCAAACCAAATGAATTTATTTTTGTGTTATGTTTAGTGAAAAATCATGGTAGGAAAGCTGCCAGCTAATGGTTTTTGGTTAATTAAAAATAACTTTACCTTTTTTTTTTATAATTGGCTGATTAATCTAACGTGTCCAAAAGTGAACTCCCGCCTGCTCGCACGCGTTAACACTGTAGATATTTATCAGGCTAACTTAGGCTTCCCTACGTGTACTAAAAATATCTTTATTGCGATGTAGCGCGAGCTCACTGCTAGGTGTAGGCCTTCTCTCGTTCACGCCATCCTTTCCGGTTCTGTGCGAGTCTCATCCATTGTCTTCGAATTGCTTAACAATGTCGTCCAAGCGTTTACCAGTCATATCTCGCCTTTCCGCAGAAGTTGCTTACTTGTAGGCATTTATCGTGGATAATAACGCTTCGCCGTGCTTGCTAAAATTAATTTTATTGCGACGTAGCGAGAGTATCTTCGAGTGAGTTTTCTATCCTCGTACTATTGTTTATTCAGTGTCGACGATGAGGTAGATGCGTAATCCTGGTCTCGCCGCCGCGCCGCTCCCGCCCCGCCCGACGCCAACGCTGTTGTCGTGGCCGCAGCCTACAGACCGGCCAATGGACTGGAAGTAATGGCCAGCCACGGATGATTAATTTTCACAGATCGACGTACGAGAAGAGCTTATTTATACTGATCACTTGATATTAGTACTCCCCGCAACTGTATTGGATAATAAATTTTGAGACGTAGACTTTCATTAATTTTCTGGTGTCACTATACTAGATTGGCCAAATTCCTCCCTATTGCGAATTCTGGGAAGGTGACACCATATTTTATACTGAGAATATGGGTGACACCTGATGCCCTGCAGGGGACTAAATGACTGCCATTGACGATGATAACGATCACTGTACTGCGTAATTTCACCACAAACTTTCACGTAATTACGTTATTACCAAAGACATAAAATAAGGAGAATTCTATGGTTATTACTTAAAGAATACATAAATCATCCTACCTTCTTGCTTTTTATCAGAAATAGTGCATGCGTTTAATTTCTGCTGTTTGATAGAGACTGAGTGCAGTATCGAAACGCTAATTTGACAGTTGACGTTGACAATGTAACTGTCATTTATGACGACCGCCATTCTTGGTGCGAATTTCTTTGGTTAATTTTGTGCTTAACTCCTTTCTTGTTGAATTTCTTCATTTTTAAATGAAAATAGCCTGTTTTATATATGATTTAGTTCAAATTCACTGATCTACATAATTAGTTTTGAAGTTCATTAGAAGTGAGAAACGCTGGTAGAACATAATGAGAAAACTCCAAAAGTACGTCGTTAAAAATGCATTCCGTTCCTATCTGCCCGAGAGATCTGACTTCGAAATAGTCGAAGAGCCAATACCCGATTTGAAAACTGGTGAATTTCTCGTAGAAGCGAAGTACATCAGCGTCGATCCCTACATGAGATCTTTCGCCAGAAACTTCAGAGTTCCATACGATCAATTCGGATTTCAAGTGGGTGAGGTTATTGAAAGCAAGAACTCGGAATATGCGATCGGTAAGTACGTGGTTTCGCACTCAGGCTGGCGAGATTACGCAGTACTAAACGACTATCCGGATAGTATGCTTAACATAAGACCTTACATTCCTGAAAGAGGCGATTTTCCTGAATCGTTGTGTGTCGGTGCATTAGGAATGCCAGGTATCACGGCGTATCTAGGCCTGTTAGAGATCTGCAAGCCGAAAAAAGGCGATGTTGTGTGCGTAACGAGTGCGGCCGGTGCCGTAGGCTCGTTAGTCGGACAAATAGCTAAAATAAATGGCTGTACCGTCATCGGATTCGCTGGAACCGACGAAAAAGTGAATATTTTGGAATCCGAGTTGGGCTTCCACCACGCTTTGAATTACAGAAATGTGACGAATGTTCACGAAACGTTGAGTGAGATTAGTGACGGGATCGACTGTTTCTTTGACAATGTTGGGGGGCAGTTAGCGGCTGGGATAATGGAGTGTATGAATGAGAATGGTCGCGTAGCGGTCTGTGGCGCTATAAGTACGTACGGCGATGACTCGAAGCGGCATACGCGCGCCCAAACTCGTGTCACCGTCAAAGTGGAATCGTTCAGCTTCACACAATGGGACTGGTCTCGTCAGAGCGAGGCATTACGGCAGTTGAAGGAATGGCTAGAGAATGGAACTATCAAAGCGAAAGAAGCCGTTACAAATGGCTTTGAAGAGCTTCCAGATACACTCATCAGAATGTTGAAAGGGCAGAACGTTGGGAAGGCGCTCGTTAAAGTTTGAACCCTAACATCCTATTAATAAAGTATAAAGTGTTTGTTACTTGTTTAATATCAAATACATGACTAGAATTGGAAGGGCTTCTTTTTGCTCCAGTATTATGAGTCGTGGTATTTGAGTACGAGTAGATTGAACGTCCTACGCGCGTTTCTGTTAATTATTTATTATATTTAAATAAAATAACCAAAATAAGAAATTTGAGAGGGTCGTCCTGCCACAAAATTCCGGCGCTGTCGGTAATAGAAAATGCTATTGCTGTCGCTCTGTTTCTCGTGCGTTTCAATCTTATTAAAATATTTTGCTTTTGGTCTCAATGGTTTGATAAATAATAATCTACAACTACTTTTCTTCTTAATAGTCAAAAAAACATCACCTATGCCGTTAACTACGAAGATATTATAATTTTATGCATTATATTTCACGGTGTAGGTAACATATAAAAAAATCATTGTAATCGCATAACATTTAGGGGTGAGAAACTAAGCTCTAATCTTAATATCACAGAAGACTTATTTCAGTTTTTCGCATGTATTGAAATGAATAATTTACATCAAAAATGTATGATTTGGAGAAAAAAAGATCAAAAGTAAATAAAAAAGAAACTAAAACTAGATAAAAGATATTCAATATATATTATATTTCAATAAGTAATGGATACTAATGTACACGCTCAGCCACAGAGCATTTAGCAATTAAAATATTTAAAAAATATTTTAATTCGTTATATAAACGTCTGCCTATTCGGGACTCAAATCCGCGACCGCCTGCTCAAGAGACAGTCGCATCACCAACAAAACCGCACCTATTGTCATCGATTCTAAGTAGCTACATAATTAATTTCCTGGAAAACGAGAGTATGTTCCAGAAACAATAGTGTTTACTCAGGTCCGACAATTCATCGCACAATACATCTTGCCCAGAAGACAGGCAGTATGTTACATCTTCCCAAGATGTACAACTCATGGCATATCTAGAGCAATTTCTGTGCGACAGAAGCGACCTCTATATTACAGCATTATATAGATCGTATCGGACATGTGGAACTCTAGCGTTCGATTTACATAATAGGTATTGTAAATGTTTACTCTGGGTTGTTTTTGTTAGGATCTTACAGTGTAACACAAATTTAGAAATTATTTGTAACGATTTATATCTATGGTTAGTAGATGACGTAATATTCTAAGAATTTAAGATATCATTGTTCTCATTACTAAGAGCATCTTCCACTACGGGACGTTATAGTAAATCGCGAAAAAAATATGCTGTTCCATACATTTATGAGGGTATATGACATTTTAATAATAACTTGTAGTTCGCGGCGAACTGAGACTTCGCGATCCCTATATCTTCACAACCCCTGGACCGATTCAGCTCATAATCGAATTTAAAAATTGTATTGAAATAAACTACGTGCCCACAAAATTTAATGAAGATCGGATCAACGGTTCGCAAGTTATCATCGGACAAATATACACGCAAACATACAAACATACATACATACAAATGCCGATTTGTCCCAGTAAACTCTGCGACCTTCGCTTCGCTCGGTCAAAAAAATAAAAACAAACGTAAAATATATAAAAACGTAAACGTAACGGTAAATAAAAACGTTTAATTCGGGCACAGAACCCATAATATCAAAGTCAAAGTTATTATCACAATACATAATATCACATAATATAAAATGCACAAGAGAAACTAAAAATGATTTATTTTTCTATGAATCAGCAGATATTCGTGTTATTCGTACATGTTCGTGAGATTTCGATGTTGGCCCCATAGTAAAAGTGGTTCATAAAGGCAATTAAATTAAATTCTAAATTCGTCGTCGACATATTTGTCGTCTTATCGAACACTTAGTAGTCACGATAATATAAGTAGACTAGTTATTACCCACGACTTCGTTCGCGTGGACATAAAAAAAGTATCTTAAGTTCGTCTTTATGATATACAGTAACTCCTTATCAAATTTTATAAAGATCCGTTCAGCCGTTTAGCCGTGATAACGCGACAAACATCCAGACAGAGAGACAGTTACTTCCTGTAGTTCGCTAGATGTCGTTGATGTCATATTTGTGCATATTTTGACGTTTTGTATGGACTGACAGTTGTAACGTAGGGAGTACGGAATCGCGCAAGCGAATTTTTTTCCTCGAGACGAACGTATTCATTTTTATACCTCGTTCGTGATACGACTGCGGCTGTATTCCTCTAAATTATAATATTTGTTGGAGTCTCGTACTAAAAGATCAAAGGAGACATTTTTAGGGTTCCGTAGTTTTTTTTTTAGATTTGGTTTTTACATTTCACATTTTGCCTTGGCTTACGCCATGCTTGCATATGAAACGTAAATTAAAATTTTGAAGTACTGAATTTTGCGCTGCGCACATCATCGTGAGGTACAGCAAGGGTAGAGCTGATAAAATAAATCTCGTTATTCCTTGTTATGACAACTGAACTGTGCCGTGTTGCCACAAAATATTAGTCGAAATTTTGCATTCTGTAATTTAAGCCAGTCTTAATTTTACATTATGGAATCGGCATGTCAAAGGTCAGGATCCTGAGTGAGGAGGAAAGGGAAGCCTCGATCAATGTCGAGATTGCAAAAACCCGACCCTGTTTACCGATAAGCCTTTCCGCAAAAACCACCACAATTTACTTAATTGACGCGAACGGTAAATCAGGATGCCAGATGAAGAATGGTAGGCCTGGTGCCACCTAGGGATGGGAAAATTTAACGGTTTCGATGTTTTCCTATTTTATTTCAAAGCGTGCTATGTTGAAGTGGGTAAGATTATATGACCGAACTAGCTGTTATCCGCGACTTCGTTCGCGTGCACCTAAAAAAAAGGAGCCTATGTCTGTCTCTGACCTTTCGGCTATATTAAGCTATATATATATTATATTAAGCCATATCTATGCAAAAATTCAGCTTGATCTGTTCAGCCGTTTAGTCGTGATAAAGCGAAAAACATCCAGGCAGAGACAGAGTTAAATTCGAATTTATGATATTACTTAGGAAGTTAGGATTACAACGCGCGATGTGAGCACTGCTTAATTAATAATGGCGCAACCTTCTTGAATTACCAGTGCAGGCCGAAAAATGCAAATGAAAAATGAAAATGAATAAATACTTCAATCTAATCTCAACACTAACGCAGAGGTTGTGATAAGTACATCCCTATGGCACCGGAAAAATCCAGTACAATCCAAACTAATGTCCTCCGTGCACTGTGGGTATGTCATAATCTCTTATGGTCCGACACACGCGTCTCGGAATTATGGACCCAATTTATTTTACGATGTGCCCACTGCCACTGCGGCGCTTCCTTGATAATTTTACTAAAATATTACTACGTATTTGTAATTACTTCTGTTACGTTTCTTACCTGTTTCGATTAATTTGTTATTTTCCTTAATCGATTATTTTCTTGTTTCTATTATTGTTGCGTTACTACTCACAAAATGCATTTCAAGATATGTGTGGGCAATTTCAAAAATGTTGACTACTCCTTATTTTTCCGATGTCACCAACATTCAAATATTTTTTCTCGTGAAATAGTCTACTTACCTATTTTTTTAAATATACAACAGACACTAATTTTCTCACTTCCATTTAAAAAAATGTATTGTTAATTAGACACAGGTTAAAAAGTGTATCCGAACAAAGATTGTAAGGGTAGATGCCACCTAAAAGACGGTGCAGTTATCTTAACCCTGAATTTAAGAGTCGAAACCATTCCCTGACAGTGTCTAACCTAAATCAAAGCTCCTTAATTCGTCCCTTATCTAGTGGGCAACCTTGTACCGGCTCTGCTACGAGCTCCAGGCTCCATCAAAAGAAATATAAGGAAATATCGAGAGAATGGCAATGGCTGAGTGGTTTGGTACAACAAACGCTTTGGATATCTGTATGGCTTTCTCGCTTCCGATGGGTATATCTGAGTGCTATTTGTAAATGAGCGCAACCGTACTTCGACGGCTACCTTAAACTGTAGGTAACGGTTGCCTTTTTAACCGACTTCGAACAAAAAAAGAGGTTCACAATTCGTTTTTTTTTTAATATTTGTTACCTCAGAACTCCGTCTATTATAAGACAATTTAAAAAAATCTTTTTGTATTTGGAAGAAGATACTTTTAGTTTGGTCCCATTTTTTGTATTAAAATCTAGTTTTGATAATGGGATCCATGAGGAAATGAGGGAACTTTTCAAATATTATAGACATTTGGTATTTTTATCGACAAGTCAATCATTTGCATTCAGAAAGTATCATTTGGTGAAGTGAAACTGATGAAGACAACCACAGATGTCCACACATATGACTTATCATCACGCCATCCCAAAACAATTTAGCATTAAGAGTAATAACGTAAATTCAAATTTTCCGCATTTTCATAAGAAAAAGGTAGCGGCAAAATATACATGGCAAAATTTGTATTTGAGACAGCTTAAACAAAATACTCGTACGATTAGTTCGTCCGTTATTTTCTACAATTATACTTATATTCAAGTCTTTCGTGTTTTAATTTACCAAAAACACAATTATCAAAAATTTGTCCTCTTCGGATTGTAATAATAATTCTAGAAGTTATAATGCTGTGACTAGTAATAGGATGGGAAGAACAGACAGACTCCACAATATTATATTATAATACACACCGGATAAATACAAACATCTAACGCCACCTCGCATTACAAAAGCTACATACCGTTCTGGCTACATACAAACATGCCTTATAACAGTAAAACATTCACTCCTTCTGGGCCATCGAGTAAATAGTAATACGAAAATTTCCAGCATGCACAAGAAAAACAATCACTCCTTCTGGGCAGTCGGGTAAAAAAAAAATACGAAAATTTCCAGCATGCACCAGAAAAACATTCACTCCTTCTGGGCCGTGAGGTAAAATAAAGTAATACGATAATTTACAGCATGCCCCAGAAAAAACATACAATACTCCAGAAATGCAAAACTCTTGGAAAACGCTGCTAAGATTATTCTTAAAATGCCGTCTCCCAAAGGATCGTTGCGCAATAAGTAGTCAGTGATAAGCTAGAGAGATAGGGTAACGTTTTATTACGACATAAAGTTTACTTGACATCTAAAAATTTGTACTAATGTGACTACGCACACAATTTGCGCGACCAAGCAAATTATTACAGTGTTATGGACCTACATTGTCTGAAATAAATGTTTGATTTGATTTAACGACGAGTGGAATTTTGACGTTTGGTTGCTTAGATACAAAAATATAGTTATTTATCTGTACTTAAAAACTAACTCGCACGATTCACAGGCACATCGATTCTGTTAGACCATTTTCTAATCTAAACTAAATTTGACAGTTCTAAAATTTTGCCATACTTTTCACAAATATTGAAATGAAAAGAGACGCAATAATTTCAGTCCTGTCAAATTAGTTTAGAATAGCGAGTGCTGCAACAGAATCTACTCCAGTATCTGA
Source organism: Apocheima hispidaria (assembly GCA_947579745.1). Classification (NCBI taxonomy): domain Eukaryota; kingdom Metazoa; phylum Arthropoda; class Insecta; order Lepidoptera; family Geometridae; genus Apocheima; species Apocheima hispidaria. Next base: position 12,551,506 of record OX388164.1, on the reverse strand, counting down.
CTGTCTGTGCACAAAGAGTTCAGAAACTATACCTGCTATCCACACCTCAGATTTTAACCATTTTTTTTCTCACAGTTCTTTCAAAATTGCATCAGAAAAGCAAGTGAAATTAAGCATTATTCAAATCATTCTAGGTAATTTATTCATTCTAGGCAGGTAATGAGAGCTGTAGGCAGTCAAAGAGGTGGGTCGAAAATTAATGTATAATACAATTAAATATTTTTTTATCGGGCCTTTATTAACTAAGCAAAATACATACAAACTACAACTACTTAGCCTACTACCTAAATAAAAATAACAGTTGGATCATCCAGAGACCATTAAAGGTCTATAGATAATCCAAATATTCAAGCCCACTACCAGTTAAATTAAGTCAGAACCAGAATAATTTATTGCATAAAGTCAGTAATTTGAATTCGTGAATAGACAGAACAATCGCTCTTCTACTAAACGGAAAGTTCGTGGTATCCTTTCTGTCGTGTTCCAACCTCCCAAGTGAAAAAACTTCATGAACCGACGAAAGTTTCATGAATAAGCAGGCTTCATCAAGCTCTCAAAAAACACTATAGAAAAATATAAGTAAGTACAGTGCAGTTTCAAACCAGGTAGTAGACGAGAAAAAAAATTTACGTTATCCTAATTGTATCAAAACATCTATGATTTCAAAAAGTGTGTTTTGTAGGACACCAATTATTTATAATAATCTACCGCTGTCTATCCGTGACTGGAGCAATATAAGTTCAAAAATCAGCTGAACGACTTTCTTCTTTCAAAAGCATACTATTCCCTGGAGGGGTTCTTAAATGATAAAAATATGTGACATGATGATTGTTTAATATTTAATTTTACTTAAGATTGATACAAAAATGTTGACTTAATAAAAGATAGTTTGACATAATTTCAATGTAATTAACTGTCACTAATGTTTTAATATCTATAATTTAAGAATTCGCTTTTACGCTGATAAAGCGGGATCTGGAGAATCTAAGCCTTATTTACTTAGTGTCTCCATATGTTTTATGTTATTTATTATTATTATTATTTTATGTCACCAAGCTTCACAGAATTATGAACTTCAGAAGTTAAAATCCCTGCTCAGCAATGCAGAGCGCTCGACAGCAATAGGTATAAAATGTGTACCATTTATGCACAGTTATTTCGCTAGAAACATTGCCCTTCAATCGGGAACTGAATAATGTTTGCACACTACTATTCGGCGGTTTAATAACTAGCAAAGCTGTACTTCCCCAGACCATACAATCAGCAACTTTACTTAGCAGTAAAATATACTACTCTTTCCTACCGACTGGAAGTAGGTAACGGTAACGGAAAGACACCCCAAAACAGCGTATTTCTCAGTGCAAACGTAACGGTTACGGCCCACTTCAAGCTAACTGCCAGACGTATTTCGCCTCTTTCGCGCCATGCGGGACTGTAAATGGCGACAGCTGGGATTCCACGATCTAGAAGCTGAACGATCGAATAGATTCTACCACGAATTGTTTAGGGTCAACGTTTCACTCATCGCGAGAAATTCAAATTTCCTTGCGTTTTTTGACAATTACAGCATCGATATAGTTTGACGGAAGAGATCTGAAAAAATACTTCTTCTTTGTTTTTATTTTATTTATTTTTCTGGCAAATTACATGATGTATAAGCGAATATTTATTTAAATGATCTGTAATTTAATAACAGACAAATAGTTTTGGCGGGAACGTGAAGAAATCATGTCGCGTCATTTTATTATTTTCCAAAACTTGTGTTATTTCGAGTGTTAATGTGTAAAAATGGTGAATTTTTACCCGTTAAGTGTTCGTGAACATGCACGCGTGTTGGTGAATGGTATAATGTCGTGGAACGTGAATTTTCGTGTTGTTTCCAAAACTCCATAGAAGGCTCTAGTAAAGTTTTCACCACTTTACTGGGGCATGACTTGGACTTGACCGTGACTTGATTTGCTCGCTTTTGACTGTGACTATGACTTGTATGATAATATTTAACAAAACTTGAATATATATAACTATACTTGACACTGGCAAATGCATAAGACGTGCGACGCCAAAATCCTCTTAGGAGGAAAGAGAAAAAAAAAAACAGACAAATACATTTAGCTTTTACCTTATACTATTATATATATATTAATATACTATCTATAAAATTGCTAAGAGTGATTTAAATGTTTTGACAATTTTTTCTCAATACTGATTATTATTCTCATATTGACTCTTGCAAGTTTTAATTTATTTAAGCGAGTGACAAAACGTTTTCTCTATTTCTCGTGTATTATAGTATGTAATAAGCTTAAATCAAATCAATAATTTAACTGAAACCTGTTAACTATTGTTACTAAAGAAAATGTTGTAAAAACATATTTGAAAAATAAAAAAAGAAATACTTAAAAAGAATCTAAATAATCAATTTGTCATTCAAAATGTTAATTGTGCGAGCGTTTGTAAAAGCAGTATTAAAATGTAGTCTTTATTTCTTTACATAGGTATTGAACTACCATTTGAATAGTGTATTTGATGTGTGTCGACCATGCACTCAAATATATGCGACAAATTGTAGAAAAGCCGTAATTAAAACGGACGCTGTTAATTTAGTCAATTTGTTGATGTCACATTACTTTACAGAAAAACAGAACTCTATTATTGTTTTAATGTTATTGAATGTTTTCCTAACAGCTTCCAACGATCCAATAATACACCGAGTGACTGGAAATAAATAAAGAAAAGCAATTTCTTTCCTTATTGGAGCGTTTTACAAAACGAGGTTTTTGCAATAATGGATGAAAGAGGTAGTATAGGCGATTGTAGATTCCAATCTATATAACTCGAAATCTGTCGTGCTGGTCGTGACGGTCTTAATGAGGTTCCATAAATAAATATCTGGGACATTATTGCACACACGGTCATCTGAACCCAAACTAAGCAAAGCTTGTAATATGGCTGCCAGAGACTGATATACGTACATAGATATTTTTAAATACATACTTATATAGATATTAAAACCCAGACATAGAACAAACACAAATATTCATCACATAAATGTTTGTCCTAGATGGGAATCGTACCCACGCCCCCAAACACAGAAGGTAGGTTCACTACCAACTGAGGCACCGGGGCAGTCAGCCACCGGGGCAGTCAGCCACCGGGGCAGTCAGCCATAGCTATGTTATAAATAAATAATCATCATTATCATACGCCAAAGTGCTTTTTGCTGTTTTTCCGAAACATTTTGTTTGTCCACTCATTCACTGGCCGGCCTTACCTTTTAAACTACATATTATTTATTGCACTGAGTGCACTCAGTCATTTTGTGTTGATATATTCGTATAATATTTTTTTTCTAGTTATTGTCGCAATGTATTTGGCACATGTGCCTCAATTGAATGGGACGCCGCAATACGATGCAGTGTCACCTCTAGTAATACGTAGTATAGTAGGTCAATGATTTTGACCTACGATGACCACAATAATTATGGTTTTCACCTTGCTCGCTTAAAAAGGATGCTTTTATTTGCTTAGAATTTTGCTCACTTGTGAGTAAGAGTAAGAGTATTTTGGAATTAGAACGCTCATGAAATTTCCATAGCTATCTCACGAAATTCGTCTTGTTTTTTTTTTCAAATTTTAGTACTAATTTAGTAGTATTTTTTTTCGCTACTGAGTTAATTCTTGTACCTTAGAGAATCGATTGCTACACTCAGATACAAGAAACAAATAACTTAATTTTTATACAATTAACTTTTCTCTCAAATACGTGAAAATGCAAGTGGAACCAAATAGCGAAGGGAAAAATATCGGGATGGCAACGGAGGTTTCAAGGGGAAATGTTCGCAGTGATCTAAATTCAAAACAGTTTAACTAACTTGTCAGCAAAATTAAATAGGGTTCTTCGCACTAGTTTTTCGCACCAAAGTACCCTTCTCGAACGAGAGAGGTGAAAATAACTATGAATACTACACTTTCTCAGAAAGTATCTTATTTTTTTTAAATGATGGAGAAAGTACGTCATTACTATCGTAAATATATGCGGGCAGAAAAAGTATTTATGGAAATCCTTTGTTAATGCGGTGCTTTTTTTTTCTTTTTGTTTTTTTAATATGTAATTCCAAAAGACAAAAAAGTTTTTATCACTAAATTATGGATATTATCTGTAGGTCTGTAACATTGAGCAAGTCGGTACCTCACCGGCTCGATCGGCCGTAGGCCAGTGTTGCTCTAAGGTCTGTAATAATACCAAAAAACAGAAAGTTTTTTTTCACCAAGTCCGAAGATGATACTGGACAGACGATTTAAAAAAAGAAGAAATGAAAATCGCGCGGTTTGCTTGCTTTTGATAAACTTTATCACTCGGAAGAAAATGCGATTCTCAACTTGTGTGTATTAAGGCCCTCGGCTGCGCCTCTTGCCTCAAGCTACACCCTCGCAGATATTGGTCACCTACTCCCCTCGCAAACAACTTGCTCCCATCTTGCAAACAACTGTCTTTTGCTTTATTACCTTTACGACCTTCGGCTCGTAAAGAACGAAACGAACGAACGAAAGAACGTAAATGCGACAATTTAAGAGTTAGACATGGGGTTTTGAAGTCAGGGAATTCAAGATTACAATTATTTACTCATTTATATAATACAAATCGGTGTTCATATATCAAATCGATTTTATTAACTAACTCATGCATTTAAAGTCTGAGCGCATCCTTACCTTGACCTGCATGTTTGTGTATCAAGTCGCGGTTTTTGTACGTGAAAACAAGCAGCATGCGTTTGTGGAGTTTGGAGCACACCATCGATCCAAAAACAGAAAAAAAACTTGTTACCAAGACACACAGATTAGCTAGGTCCAGTAAGATGTCCGTATACGTAGGAGGTCCCTCTATTTACAATAAATTGCCCGACGAAATACTGGGCGCAACTTCCACTGAGTTATTTAAGTCCAAACTGAAACTTTGGTTGTTAGAACATCCATTTTATGACCTAGACGAATATGATTGTATGAAAATTTAATTTAATTTATTTTAATTCACTATTAATTTATTCAATTTAATATTCATTTAATTTAATTTATTGTTTTATAAGGGTTTACCTCTATTAATTGAACCTTATTTATCCTGACCAACTTGTAGCTTTGCTACCAATAAATATTTCATTTCATTTCATTTCATGGTCAGTGTGCATCCACAGAATACATAATTGTGTAGTTACTTAATTGCATTAATGGGTAGAGCCTGCGAATAATAATATAGATAGAAGCCCATGAAGCTCTTTGATAAAGCTCAATTATCTCATGCACGGTGGACAATGGAAGCGATGTATATCACGTCATATTACAAAGGCCGTCTGTAATCTGAGCCAGCCTTGGTCCGGCCTTCCGACCAAGGATGTGAACGGGTTGAGTTGAGACACAGATTATGTAATAGTTAGCCAGCCTTGGACGGTTCCTTCGACCTGATTGGATGGAATGTCTTGATTTTTACCCGACTGCCAAAGAAGGAGGGAAGTGTTTTTGGGGTGAATCTAATTATGTATATTTGTAGCCAAAATCGTTTACCAATTTTGACGAGAGGCGTCGTTGGATTCCTGTTTATGCCCGGAGCGTCAAACATTAACATTTCGCAGTCGAGATTTTTTGTTTTTCTTTTAATTTTTTAATTAGTAATACTTATTCTGTTTTTAAAACAGTTTTACACACCTTATCTTTATCAAACTTTTTTGCAGCCTCTTTTAACCAAAGGCCCATACGTATTTACGTACCGGTATCTTCTTTATCATTATTTATTTCGTATTCCAGTCCGTTCTATCCTATTGTTTGGCAAAGGCTTCTCTTTCTTCTTTCCACGGGTATCTTCTTATTAACAAAAATGTAATGGCAACTGACAGACGCTACGCCTATACTAGTATGTAGGTACATATAGAAGAATGAAATTTTGCACACGAGTCTTATAACGTAGGTGGGAACTACGAATATATTCTTCAAACTTCACCCTCTAACTTTAGGGGATGAATTTCCAAAACATAGAAAAAATAAACTTACTATACGTATTCCTAAATACTTACGTACGTACTTTAGTTAATACTTACGTTAATACTTAATACTTACCATTACAGCAATCTAGCTAATTCTGCTAAAAAAGACAACTAAAAACCTTACCCTCCTTTTTAGGAAATCGGGTGAAAAATTAGGAACATCCAAATTTTAATATTAATTATTACCAACAAAAGTATTCAATGTTCCAAAAACAGCTTACAACGAACCTAAAGATAAAAGTTTAAATTGAAACAGTAATATTCAATCAAACCATTCTAGAAATCAACGGCAAACTATGTTCATTAAATTTCACGTCTTTCCAACTTCACAAGTCACAAACTCGGTGTTTGTTTTTCCGCTTGAAATTATAAATCAGTGGAAATAATGAATAATCGAATGGATAAATATGTAAGGCGCCTTCCGCCTTTCCGAAAGTTTCCGTTTACAAAGTGGAAGTTAGAACAAAGTACGTACTTTACGAACAATGTAAGGAAGGTACCCCAAGTTATAAATGTGTGAAACTCTTCAAGTTTCATTCAACTTGGTTTAGGTAGAGCGTGGAACTTGGCCCGCCCGTGCCTAAGTATTTAACAAAGTACCCATTCAATAGGCCGACCCAGAACGCCTGGGAAATCGACTAGACAGAAATACTTAGCTGTAAGGTAGAATTGCGGGTTCTCTTAATATGTAAGCAAGTACTGTTAGTGCAACTTTTCAGCACGCTTGTTCACCTCAGTTTGTCAAAGTAACTCAGACAAGCAATTATGCTAAGATATCTGGTGTCATCTGCATTTGGGGTTTTTGCGCGTTTGTTGTTCAGGTACTATAGAAAGAAATGAATAACCGAACGCTGAATATTTTTCGATGAACTTCGGTTTAGATTATTCAAGTACATCCAACATCTAATAGCACGAAACTTGTAAAAATGAGCCATACAGCGCAAAAGGGTAGTCATAAAATGTAATATTAAAACGTTTTACGAAATATTTTCTTCTTAAAAAAGTTATATTCAAGCAATTAGCGGCAAAATAATCGTGAGGCAGCACTCACGCGAGCTTAACTCAGTAACTGGCTAGATCAAACGCTGGCGAGTCGGGCCAACAAAGGTCATTCAGAGCCTCTACTATTGACTTTGTAAAACACGCTTTTTACAGGCTTCTTTCATGTTATAATGATCTTGGTAAGATTTTTGAGTCAGGTGAAGTGATTATAATTACAATTCCCCAAGAATTCTCTTTCTGTTTTGAAATATTTTACGTTAACACGAATGTTATGAGCTTTTGAACCGCGCGAAACAAAATAAGTGACGCTTTCAGGATCGATATCGGATCGTCTACGATCCAAGCCTAATATTTGCACAACAAAACATTACCGCTCTATTACAATAGATTACAACGGTTTTTTGAATAAAATTGCGTTCGAAAACTGGAAAAAGACATCTTAAGATTACTCTTTATCGTCTGAAAAGTAAAAAATAGCATGCAATAGAGAAATATAACTGAAACGTGTGTTACCTATAAGTATAAGCAGTCCATCGGCGGGCCGAATTTCACACACGAGAGTCACTTTTTTGAGCTAAGGTTTTTCGTAGTCACCGTGCACTGTAGTAGACAACTAGAAGGCTAGTAGTATGGTATTAATTAGATTATGTAAGAGTGAGAATAGTTGGTTGCATGGCGCGGGCAAGGCGCGCGGGTACCGACTGCAGATGGAAATGGCGGCCGGGTGCGCGCGCCGCTTCTGCCCGCCCTACGTTTAAGCCGAGTTTCCGTTGAGAAGACCTAACTGTGGGCGGTTGGCGTTTGGTAGAACGTTCATAGGTATGATTGTCCGTTTCTCTGCCTCTTTTGATTTTAATCAATTTAAAGTTTCAATACTGCAATCGCGGCGTAACGAAAAAAGGAACGTCCGACAGTTATGTTTTAAATTGCATTAGCACGGACCTCGGACTGCATAGACTTCGACTGCAAATATAAAAAAGTGTTAATTACTTATAATCGCTATCAGAATTTGAATCATCGAATTAATTATTATTATTTTTTAAAGTTAATATGCCATTTTTCTCTCCGACAGTTTTTTTTATTATAACCTAAAAAAACGATACAGCAGACCTCAAGAATATTTTTACGTCATAACAAAATTAGTGATTACTTAAACAGGTTTAAGTACATTTACACCATGATGATGGAGAAGTTCATTTAAGTATGTAATTGTAGGTAAAACATGTTACCTAACAATATGTAATGCGCATACTGATCTATATATGATCAAAGGATACTTTGACCCAGGTAGAGCGTCAATGCAAGTAGAGTGGGCTCAGCTGACTCTATTCTGTTCTGGTAGAGCTTTTAGGTGATAGCACATTTGTTGCGTAAACCTGAAAAAACGTCGTTAATGACTCAGTCTGGTCTCTAGTCTTTAAGACAAGCCTCAGCAATTTGTGAAACGTTCGAGAACATCCAGATAGACGTTACGTCAAATGTTATAGAATAACCAAGATTAAAAAAAAATGCACGTGCTTTAAAATAATGCATCCTATTGAAATTGCAACAGCGAAAACTCTCTTTAATCTAGACAAAAGGCTCACACTTTGTAACGTTCAGCGTGGCCTCCTACTAACGATCACCAGCATCAAAAACTTTTGATTTATTCCATATCCGTTGAATCTTCACTACGTTTCACGTCGAAGAACTTCGCAGCAAAACCAGCTATGGTTAAAGCGAAAAGCGGAGCTCTCGCGTAGTATTTCAATTTCGAGTATAAGCCGGCAAGTCTGCGTAAAAAATGTTGATTTTCGCGAGTAAAATCTCCCAGTGAGGAAGTGCAGTAAGATATTAAGCAATAAGCAGAGAGTAGTCAGAGTGAAGTATATGCGGTCATGTCTTCCTGCAAACCCTTGAAACGTGGCTAAAGAACTTGAGGTGCAACGTTTCGCTCATCGCGCGAAATTCTTGTTGTTTTAAGAAACTACGGGTAAAATGATCACCTAGATAACATTGGTTTAGCTACAAATCTCAATAAGCTGATTTTCATCTTGGTTTTTGGTTTAGTGACAAATGTTCTACTAGCTTTCAACTTGAATGTTTGAATAGTGTAATTTATTGAAAAGATCTATTTAGTATCGCAAAATTAATTTTCATGAACCTACGATGAGTAATTAAGCTGTAAATGACAAAAAACGCAAGAAAATTTGAATTTCGCGCGATGTTCGAAACGTATTAACGTAACCTACTGAGCAATTGCTTAAAATAATTGAGTAATTTGTAAAAATAAAAACTGCTATTGGAATGAATTTACGCAGAACATAAATGTGTAAAATAAAGTTACCCTTTAACTAATATTTGTGGGGATAGTAATAATATTAAAAAAACTATAATTCATCGTCACCATCATCAGCCGTAGGTAGTTGTTTATAATATACGTAGACGTTGTTGTTTATATGTATATATAAATATACATATACTAGTAGTTCGCGGCGAACTGAGACCTCGCAACCAGTGTATCTTCATAACCGCTCGACCGATTCAGCTCATATTCGAACTTAAAAATTGTATTGAAATGAAATACTTGCCTACAAAATTTCATGAAGATCGAATGAACGGTTCGCAAGTTATCATCGGACAAATATACACACACACAAACATACAAACATACATACAAATGCCGATTTGTCCCAGTAAACTCTGAGACCTTCGCTTCGGTCGGTCAAAAATGGAATATTATAGCTCCTGAAGTAAATGTACATGTAAACCCCCAATTGGATACAATAAATTTAATAAATGGAAGTGTAATAGCAATAATAACAAAGAAATATATTGTACGTTAAATATGAGAAGTTTCTTAAATTTTATGAGTGTATGATTTGAATCACGATTATTTTATTTTATTTATTTGCGTATAACGACATTTATGAGTAATATTGTATCCTAATTTTATTATAATTTCATTATTAACTTTTATGAAATAAGTACTTGCTATATTTAATAAAATTTAAATTTTGTTTCCTGTATATTAAATGTAATCTTTATTTTAATTTTATTTATGTATCTTTTCTGTAAACAGCATTTAAATGTAGTGTATTTAGAAATATTTATTGTTTTCCCGACGGAAAGGCCTAGTCCCCAAGATACTAGTGCTTAAATGTACCGAGTTTGGGGAATTATTTGTACCTGTTTTTTGTAACAATAAAATATTTGAATTAGAAACATGCTTGAGGGCTGATGACAGCCCTGACAACCGCGGACTGCCGAACAACGATGATAGATCAGTGGTTGGCGCATTCAGATCGCACGCCGCAGGGCGTGGTTTCAAATCCCAACAACGAGCTTGAGCTACTCAATTCACCAAATTTCATTCAAATCCGTTCAGCCGTTACAGAGTGAACGGGAACACACACACTTCATACTTACCTACATACTTACACACAAACTTTCGCATTTATAAATAATATTAGTGTACTCGTGTATGATTGTTAGGGGTCTTACCTACATTTTACAACAAAAAAAACAAATTCATAGTTTGCGGTGTGAATGCTCGTCTCATAAATAAATCGTAAATTCGGAACCCAAGTCTGAAAATAAAGGGATTAAACCATTTGATTCCCGACAATGGGGATTAGCTGCGGATACTTTATGAAAAGTTATTTTTGTGCATAAGTAGAATTAATAAGAGGATTTATAAGATTAGCGCCTGACTAGCTCGGGATAACATCCGTCAGCGTCTGTTGACGAAATAGAATGCGATGTCATAGTCCACAGATGAATAGAACTAGATACCTAGTCTAGGACGAGCCTAGCGCGCAACACATAAGTTTTATAAGACTTATATAAGACGCCGCCCCAAATATTGAACCTCAGTTCCGACCAAGTGCCGGAGCTGTGCGTGCGTGCGTGCGGCTTACAAAATAAAACGGTTGTTTTATTTTCCTGACAACCAACAGTAAACAAAAATGACTATCTGTGCAGTGAAATTGTGTGGAAAGTCATCCGCGCACTCAAACTACAAAAAAGACGGAATAACTTTTCATCGGTAAGTAAAATAATTCAGTTTTACAAGACATGGCTGAGCTCAGCGTATAATGGACACGTCGTCACTTATCCCTTTTCCTCATTGCGGATATCCCATGCAGTTGTCCCTTTCTGGCGAACGCACGTATAAAGTAGTGTTGTGACTCATTAAACAAAACGCAGACTTGCATTTTCGATGTTCACCATACCGTAAAGGGATTCGAACACTGATGAATTCTAACTAACTAAACTGACAACACTCGGGACCTGCTTGGACTAAACTCGACAAGCAACGAAATCACGATAGAATCGACCGGCAGCATCTAGCATGTGCCTGAGACTGTGGTCTTAACTTGTTAAGAGCATGTCGGGCCATGCTTAGTAGGGTTCCGTAGGTGCGTAGGATGTTTGAAGTTTTTATCCGTTACTAGCTTCTGCCCGCGGCTTCGCCCGCGTTTTTCTGGTAAACAATAATGGCGTTTTTGTCAGTAGACTATAGTATACGTCGTAAGTATTTCAAGGTTATTAGGTGTATGATTCAGTTGTTAATTTCGATACCCGGCTAAATAGATTTTTAGATGATGAATTGAAGTAACTGAGTTGATTCTGGGTAAACTAACATTATTTTTCGGACCTAACTAAACGCGTGATCTCGAGAAAATGTCACATTTTAGAATAACACATTCTATTGAAACGCGCAAAGAAAGCAGGGACCTCGAAAAAAAACATTCGACTTTACAGCTCGATCTCGAAAAATCCGCGAGTGCACGACACTGAGGAAGAATTAGTACTTTAATGGTGTTGTGTAGTAATGTTATGTTAGTGAGTTGAAATTCGAGTCAGTGCGATTACTATGGCAGAGCGGAAGTTCGCTATGTAGGTAAGTACCGATGTTGCCCTACTGCCACAGCCTATTGCTTACCCCATCACTACGGAACGTACTAGCTCGGTACAGTGGTGGGCGTAGCCTTGATGATAGCCAATGGGAATTATTTGTCACGCTCCGCGCACCCCGTGCTTTCCTCAAACTGTGGCGACTTTTGATCGGACCAAAACCCGCGTGACGAGGTATCTGGTTCATCTTTGTCATAGTCCCACCGCGTTTTTGGGACAATCCAAAAAGTAACTTGAGTGTATTAATTTTGATTTAAGTAATTTGGCCCTATGTATGTTAAATTTAGTTTTTACTTTCTTGGTACTTTTATTACTTTTAGCGTCACCCATGAACTAGGGTCCCTTCTGAAAATCAGCGCTGAGTGTCCGACACCCTCAGCATTTATGCTGAGAACCCCTTTTCCTCATTATTATTGTTATAATTATCTTTATTTTACCTTCTATTTGTTCTCTTAATGTTTTTACGCATTACTAGTGTAATTGAAATACATGTTACTTTACTTTATGTATGTAGTTATTATGTCCAATAATTTTTATTAATCATAATCATAATCATAATCAATTTATTGATAACGTTTAGTTACAGGTTATTCAAAATGTCGTACAATATTACTACTATACTATACTATTATTACCAAATAACAAAAAAAGACCAAGACAACAAATTATTAACAAATAAATAAAAAGTATATCAAATTATACAAAAGATCTTACAGAGTAAACACCCACCTTCGGCAGCCGATATGCCACTTCCTGAAGCGCCGCTAGAGAATGATGTCAGCATTGAAGTGACGGCTTTAGAAGTTTCTGCAGCCGTCATGTCCTATCAGAGTGGGTCTGCCGGAGGCCTAGACGCCCTGACTCCGCAACACTTAAAGGATCTTCTATGTGGTGCTTCTGGAGAAGCCGGAGAAGCTCTTTTGAGGGAATTGACGGCACTTATAAACTTAATGTTATCAGGACGAGTCAATAATGACATCACCGAAATACTCTACGGTGCTAATTTGTGCGCTCTAAAGAAGAAGGACGGCGGTATTAGGCCAATTGCAGTTGGGATGGCCTATCGGCGCCTTGCCGCCAAAATATGCTGCAAAAAGGTTGCGCCAATTTTGTCTGACCTTTTTCAGCCATTACAATTAGGTTTTGGCTCCCGGGGTGGCTGTGAAGCCGCCGTCCATTCTGTCCGTACCTTTTTGGATCAAAATTGTGGGGATCTGCTGCTGAAGGTGGACGTAAAGAATGCTTTTAATTCGGTAGATAGGGGAGCCTTACTAACGCAAGTAAAAGACAAAATTCCAAATTTATACAGTTTTATTTGGCAATGTTATGGTTCCACTTCCAAATTAACTTATCATGGCAACGAAATTACTTCCGCTGCGGGCTGTCAGCAAGGAGACCCTCTTGGTCCTGCCGTCTTCAGCCTCGCCATTCATCCCATCATCCAACGCCTACAATCCAAACTTAATGTTTGGTATTTGGATGATGGGACTTTGGGTGGTGATGCAAATACACTACTTGACGACCTCTCTCTTTTGATATCGGAATTCCAGACAATTGGCCTAGATCTAAATTTTTCAAAATGTGAACTTTTTATTTCAGATTCATATCCCGAAAAAGATTTGGTAATTCAAAAATTTAATTGTTTGGCCCCTGATATAAAAATAGTAACTAACTGTACTCTCCGTTTGTTGGGCTCTCCTATTCTCGACGAATCTTTTCCACTCTTTATAGAAGAAAAAATTCAAAATTTTCTCCAATGTTCAGACCGCTTAGCCAAAATTAATACTCACATGGCATTCACAATTATTCGCTTCTGCCTTTTCGTACCAAAATTTACGTACCTCGTCAGATGCTGTCAACTCTGGAAACACGCGGACCTTCTCCAGAGGTTAGACAACATTATTAGACATACTTTGGCTTCCATTTTAAATGTGAATTTAAGCGATCGAGAGTGGTTACAAGCTTCACTCCCGGTGCGTTTGGGGGGCCTAGGAATTCGCGCTATGTCTGGTGTTGCTCTCCCTGCGTTTCTCTCTTCGGTTAATAGCAATCAAAGTTTAATTAGAAAAATACTTTCAAACACTCCCTGTTATGGTGATATAGCTTTCATGAACGAGGCTAGAGACGCATGGTTAGTAGCGTGCCCAAACACTGACTACCCGAAAACTCCATCTTCTCAACGGCAATGGGACGGACCGATCTGCGAGCAAGTGCGGAAAAAACTGCTGAATACGTGCTTGAGCTCTGCTGATCGCGCCCGTCTGTTAGCCGTTGCCGAGTGGGAATCAGGTTTGTGGCTACAGGCCCTCCCTTCGTCGAACACCGGGACCCTAATAGACTCATCCTCTTTCAGGATCGCTACATCTCTCCGCTTGGGCGCACCGTGCTGTGCTCCACATCGCTGTCAGTGTGGCGTTGCTGTCGACCAGCTCGGTCACCACGGACTTTCTTGCGCAAGGAGCGCAGGCAGGATTCCCCGCCACGCCAGCCTCAACGATATCATCCGCCGGGCTTTTACCACCGCCAACTGCGCTGCCGTTCTCGAACCCAACGGTCTCGTACGTGGCGATGGTAAGAGACCCGGACGGAATGACTTTAATTCCGTGGAAGATGGGGCGGCCCTTAGTTTGGGATGCCACTTGTGTTGATACGCTTGCGCCGTCACATCTTCCCGGAACACAAAATAAGGCTGGCGCAGCGGCTGAATCCGCAGAAGACCTCAAGAGGCGTAAATATAATACATTGGACAGTTGTTATATGTTTGAGCCTTTTGGGGTCGAAACCTTGGGGCCGTGGGGACCGAGCGCTAAGAAAATATTTAAAGATCTCTCTTCTCGTCTGGTCGAAGCAACACGTGACCAAAATGCTGGCCTCTATTTCGCCCAAAGGCTGAGTATTGCAATACAACGTGGTAATGGGGCCAGCATTTTGGGAACAATTCCCACTGATAGCGTTCTTTTAGATTAGTTTATTTTGTTTATTATTACTATATACTTTTAAGTCCTATTTTCATATTATTATAATATATAGGTTATATTTTATTGTAAATATGTATATAATTTATTATATTTTTTCTTTTTAGTTCATAGCTATGTAACCTACATTATTAATTATACAAAATAATAATAATAATTATACAAAACAACGCATAATTAATATACAATGTCAAGTTCAAAAAATTAATATCTAAATAATGTCATTTAAAAATAATTATAAAATAAAAATAGTCAATTCAACAATAGTTTATTAATTGTTATAATTATGTTATTATTCTATTCTAACTTGAGAAAAACAACATCCTTCCTAACTAATATTATAAATGGGAATGTAACTCTGTCTCTCTGTCTGGGTGTTTGTCGCGTTATCACGGCTAAACGGATGAACAGATCGAGCTGAATTTTTGCGTAGGGTAGGAGACGAACATAGGCTACTTTTTTTTGTAGGTCCAAGCGAACGAAGCCGCAGGTAACAACTAGTAATCTATGTATATAAAGCTGAATCCCTATTTCCCTTAGTCACGCCATAGCTTTCTTTTTGTTGTTTTCCTAATTGTCAGGACAAGGTTTGTATGAAGAGTTTAGCGACACTGAAGGCCGAGCTTCATCGCATACAAAGTCGCGGGCATCAGCTAGTCTATTATATAAATAAAATAACAAGCCTTTTTTTAGGATTTTTTTAATGCTTAGCCAATGAAACTCAGTGTATGTACTAATCATAGAAAATGAAAGGCAATGTCCAGAATTTTTTGGAAAAGCAACCCCTAAAGAGGTGAAATGGAGGTGTATAATTTACTGCAGCCTATACGAGCGAAGCCGTGCAGACAAGCTAGTATAACAAGTTGAAGGTACTTTTATTTTAAAACTTAAGTGTAGCATTAGCACCAAGAAGCTTGTCAAGCTTCTTGATTAGCACTTACGAATCTATACTAAACTTATGACAGTGAACTGTCATAAGTTATATCGTCATATTGACGCTTTGATCGTCCTATAAGTGCGAATCTACAGGGGTTAATCAGTAACCACACATTAACGGCTATTCAATAATAATTGCTAAACAGTAGTGTGCAAGCAATACTGTATTCTGGGTTGAAGGAGAATGTTTCACGCGAAATTACTGAGCGCAAATCTCAGGGTGATGAGAGCAGTGCGTTGCCGCGCAGAATTTTGAACTGTTGCTTCACGCTTGCCCCTATCAGTTCAGTGAAAAACCGTTATGTGCAAGAGCTTGCTTGCTGACGCTTACCATCAAGCATGCGACTTGCTCATTTCGACTAAGCATAAGAAAAGTGTGGACATAAAATCATGTTGCTGGAACTAAAAAAAACTTCAAATAATAGTCTAAGCCTCAGTTAAGTCGTAGTTATACGCCAGTAAAGTGGTGAATAATTTACTGGAGGTTTCTATGGAGTTTTGAAAACAACACGAACTGTAACGTTTCATGACATTATACTATTCACATTCACCACAGACAGGTTAGAATTCGAAAGCTTTTTATAAAAGCATGCACTATGAGATTTCACAAAACAACATTAGCCAATAGCAAATCTCGACCTACGCATAGATGGGAACTGCCTAAAACAAACACAAAAATAGGACAAAAATATTATAACTTCCTTGGAAGCTTTATCTATAATAATCAACTTGATAAAAAACTAAATATGTATAATAAACGACACAAAGAACACGTCATACACATTTAACACACACATTCGCACACTAGTGAGCATCGCCGCGAGCCCGACCCTCTCGAGGCTGGTGCTACGCGACGTTGCTTACTTTTACACCTTCACATACCTTTTACACTTGCATACTAACCCTCATACACACCCTTGCAGCAAACACCCTTCTCAAACCATACGCAAACACCCCAGGAGAAAACTAGCTCTCACAAACTCAGGGTATCCTACCGTGGGAGCTAGTGCCCTAAAACTAGCTATTTTCCCAGTTTATTAAATCTACCTAAGGGTAGATTTGAAATGTCTAAAATTTTTCGTCACTGTGTTAATCATGGATTTAGCATCATTGTTTCGTCTAAGGTGTAAATCTAATAAGGCGTTTTCCAAAAAAAAAAAAACCTGGTAATAAAAGTACCCAATAGATGGCGTTAGATGTACCTTGAGGTTTTTCTGTCACTGTCAAGACATGATAGACAAAAAAATGTACGTGCATGAATTTACCTACAAGCTTCTTGTGTACGTGTGCCTTTTTTTTTCTCGTGTTTTTTGGCTCCACGTGTGTATTTAGACAATTTCAAGTAATGTAACTATGTATTAGACTTCATTTGAAATATTACAATAGTTGACACTGGCTAAATACACAACGTGTGGAGCCAAAACTTACGATTTAAAAAATAAACATAAAATATTTCGACAGAAATGACAATGACGGGAGTTTTGGCGGGAACGTGAAGAAATCATGTCGCGTCATTATATTATTTTCCATTACTTGTGTTATTTCGAGTGTTAATGTGTAAAAACTGTGAATTTTTACCCGTTAAGTGTTCGTGAACATGCACGAGTGTTGGTGAATGGTATAATGTCGTGAAACGTGAATTTTCGTGTTGTTTCCAAAACTCCATAGAAGGCTCTAGTAAAGTTTTCACCACTTTACTGGGGCATGACTAGGACTTGACCATGACTTGCTTTGCTCGACTTTGACAGTGACTATGACTTGTTTGATTATATCTAACTAAACTTGAGAATAAATATGTATACTTGACACTGGCAAATGCATAAGACGTGCGACGCCAAAATCCTCTTAGGAGGAAAAAGAAAAAAAAAAAAAAATGACAATGACAGGTAAAACGATAGGACTAGTACGCCATCTAGTAAGTATTTTCGAACAATTTTTTTTTTTTAAACGCTTCATTCTAATAATAATAAAATTATGCATGCATGAAATTTTGTAAGTATATAATTAGTGCTTATCATTAAATAAAATAGCTTAAGATATCAATTTGGCCACGAAATAAAATACATGATTTATTATTATAAATAAAAACTGTGGACTTGAAAAAATGTTAAAAAAATATATGAAAGATAATGCGGTATGGCCTTAATAGGTCTAGCGTAACCATAGGTAGAAAACTCAGGAAAAAAAAACAGCGGTGAATTTTGAGGTTATGTCTTGTCTGGTCTAATTTTGTAGCTTATTATTTTTTCCCGTGCAAAGAATGAAAATTGTGTAATAACAACTAGATATGACTTCACAATACAAGAA
Source organism: Apocheima hispidaria (assembly GCA_947579745.1). Classification (NCBI taxonomy): domain Eukaryota; kingdom Metazoa; phylum Arthropoda; class Insecta; order Lepidoptera; family Geometridae; genus Apocheima; species Apocheima hispidaria. The sequence continues at coordinate 12,533,355 of OX388164.1, read as the reverse complement.
ATTTACGAAATTGATAGCTAAATGGCCAGTGGATTCCAATAAAGGTGACAGGTAAAAGAAAATAAATGGTTACGAAATGTCTAGCACAGTATTGTTTTTAAATTGTTCTATGTATTCTAAATGAGAATTATTTTCCAGGGATCTTGGTAGATTTATTAGGAATAAAGTTAAGGAGGCTTTTGAGTCACCAGGAAAGCAAAAACTGGATTCTGAACTGTGCAACCGACAATACAGTTCGCTCAACAAATTAGCTGATAACCATTACAAAAACAAATATAAAAGAACACTAAACAGCACAGCGACAGGGTTAAGCACAGAAGAGTGTAACCTGATTCTCTCGAATGAAGTCCTAGAGTATCTGAAGGAGCAAAACAAAGGATTCTTCAGTAAAATATTAGGAAAAGACAAGTAATGATTCTCAGACGGTTGCGCAGTCTAAACCGGGCTGTTAGCCGCGGATTATCGTCAGAGAATGTCGAATACAAGGACCACACACCTGTCATGTTAAATGAGGTAATAAAACATATTAAACCTAGAAATAATGAATTGTACATTGATATGACATTTGGTGCGGGCGGGCATTCAAGAAAAATACTAGAATCAGCCGACTGTAAGCTTATCACTTTAGACAGAGATCCCACAGCTTATGAGAAAGCTCTAATGTTAGCCGAGAAATATCCAAACAGAGTGACACCTTTACTAGGAAGGTTTAGCGAGTTGCCATCTCTTTTGAAAGATAGAGGTATAAGCCAGTCATCAATAGACGGCATCCTTTTTGATTTCGGATGCTCCTCAATGCAGATGGACACAGGGGAGAGAGGGTTCTCAGTTAGTAAAAATGGCCTATTAGATATGAGAATGGATGCAGGAAGAAATCCAGATCAAATAACTGCAAGAGAAGTATTAGCAACAGCAAATGAGGGAGAACTATACAAAATATTTAAAGTTTACGGAGAAGAGAAGAAAGCGGCGAAGATAGCACAAACAATAATACAAGCTCGGTACATGATCAAAAATATAGACACCACACAAGAATTAGTCGACGTTGTAAACTCTTGCTGTCCGGATGAAGTACGCTTAGACAAGTTACAAAGGCCACAGTCAAATGCTACTAAAATTTTCCAGGCGTTACGTATCTTTGTTAACAACGAACTGAATGAGTTAAACTATGGAATGTTGCTATCAAAACACTATTTAAAAATTAACGGGAGACTCGTGACAATTTGCTTCCATTCATTGGAAGACACTATTGTGAAGCGTCACATTGCTGGGAACATTGTAAATGAAGTGGCGAACCCTGTTCCTTTGAAATACCTGAATCCTGTACTGGTACAGAATCAAGACACAATCAATCAGTTTTTGGACACTCCATGGAAAGCTCTAAATAAGCATGTGGAAGTTCCAACTGAGGAAGAAGTTGACCAAAACCCTAGAAGTAGAAGTGCAAGGCTCAGGGCTGCAATAAAAGTGAAATAGTATAGTTATTTGTAAATAAAGCTAAAATGAAATTATTGACTGTAGTTTAGGTACATTGTTTTAGTTGGTAAAAAATTAAATCATACGCAATATTGTCTTTGTATCCTATGGTTCTTCTTATAAGCTCTTAGATGACCACTACTGGACGAAGCCTCCCACTATTTGGGGGGTGGTTGCCATAATCTGCATGCTTAGGGGATAGCAGAATGTTTAAGTTACTGCAGACATATGGAAAAAATAAGAAGAAACGGCGCGGCGCCAACCAAGTTGTTATTGTGTTAACGCTCCTAAACCTAACAATGACACGACACGGGTCCAGGTAGGCTGTCTGACCGTCAGTAAAAAATAAAAACCAAGTTGGGCGATTCTAGTGTCCCGCGCAGTACCTACCTTATCTCATAAACCATACCATCTAGCCGCAACCTAACCTAGCAACGATCTCCCTCCTCGACAGACTCCTCTTCATCGCGCCACCGCGCATCGACTCAGCACTCCACCTGTCCTCCAAACTCTGCACCCCCGGAACACAACATTTAATAACACAAATTTTACCCGACTAAGAGTAACTAAAGGGGGTTATATAATACAGGGTTATAAGGAAAGGGTTTGATAAGCCGAAACGGGGCTCATAGTACTCATCAATATTAACAACTCTTACTATGGGACAAACCCTGAATTCGAGGGAAAAAATCAGCTGTTCCATACATTTTGTCAAGTATCATTGACATTTTTCTATGGAACAGCTAATATTTTTTTCTCGTTTTCAGGGTTGGTCCCATAGTAAAAGTTGTTCATAATGATGAGTACTATGGGCCCTTTTCGGCTTAGCATACCCTTTCCATATAACCCTGTATTAGAGACGTAAATAATGAACACATTATTATTTTCCGAGTCATTTAATCGATTCTCTTAGTGAATGTGGTAACTAGCACTAGTTTAGGACATTAAACCTTCTGGTTTTATTCATGAAACTTCGTACATGCATGAACATTTAATTAATAAAATCCTTCTAAATTATACCAACTTGACGCGTCTTTCTACCACGTGATTATAATTATCTTCACTTTTTTTCTAGAAACCACAAAATTGATTCTATTGGTAAACTACTGTACCTTCGTTCAAATGGGTTATTCTCAGTTGTCACCTCTAGCATCCCCAGGGGTGGCACCTGGGAATTTCATTTTAAATTATTCCCATTTGTCTCTATTGACAGCGCTGCAGTGGAGACAATAGATCATTCCACTCTGTTCTCAGGGAATAGTAAATTTATGTCCCCAGCCATCGCAAATAATGGCTAAGAAATTAGTGCATGTCATATCCTTAGTCCCTGATGATGATAGTTCCCAAAATATAAGTGGGGTTTCTCGCCTGTGAAGGTCATTGTACCGTGGTTTTCCAATAGAAACATCAGATAGATATAATATGGGTAAGTACCTACTTCACGAAAAATGCAATAACCTGATAATATCGATTGAAAATTCATTAAAATGTTATTTAAACAGACTAGACTACAAAAATAAAGGTAGATGAATTATCGATTACCTAAATTTTAAGTGAATATGGCAAGTATATTTTTAAACACTGATCAAAGTGTTACTAGGACAATATTTTACGGAAAAATTTGATGTAGTTTGAACTGGTTTTTTTTTTTTTTCGAAAAGGATAGCTACACATGAATTTTGTGGGTGTAAATGAAACAACCAAATAAGGTTGTTTCTTTTACTCCCACAAAATTCATGTGTAGCTATCCTGTTCGCAAGTCACATCAGACCCATCTAAAAGGCCTTGATAGTCAACAGTGCATAATTATTTAAAGTGACAACAACAAATCTATCTGTTGAAAAGATTTCATTAATATACTCCTAATTATATTACCATAATATTATGCTACAATATGCATTATTCATACAATACGATACATTATGCACATGCGCCCAAAAACTAATTCAGTCAAGGTGTCTCCACACGGGCCTAGTCTGATTTATTCGAAAAGGATAGCAAGACATGAATTTCGCGAAAGTAAAAGAAACAACTTAGTTGGTTGTTTCATTTACTCCAATAACATTTATTATAATTATACTGTCTACCTATCCTCTTCACAAAAACTTCCGTGTGGAAACACCTTCAAGCATTAAGCAAAATGCTTTAAAATTTATAAATAATCCTACAACAGCCCCACATGTTGGAATGCGGTGTTAACACAGAGTAGGTAAGGACAGAGACGGCATAACCAACTTACCGCCGTCACTCACAAATTTACACACAAAGTCGGGACGGCTTTGAAGTCCGGCTGGAGAAGTGGCACCAGTTATTCAACCGCCAGACGGTAATGTGCATCCAAATAACATCCAATACCTCAGGGTAACGAGCGCAGTGCATTGCCGCGCAACGATTTGAAATGTTGAAGTTTAAATTTCTGAGTTCACCGGAAAAGTGTGACGCTTACTATCAGGAGAACGACTTGCTCATATCATAAATGAGTTAGAAAAAAGTAGCGCCATCTTTTGTTTAGTAATGGAATATTCACTAAAGGCAGGCCACTTTTAAATAAAGGTACTTATTATTATGAAGAAGTAATCTTTGAAACTTAGTTTGTTTGTATCTGTGGAACTACTGAACGGATTCTGAAAATCTCTTATATGATAAAAAACTACACTATCCCTGAGTGTCATTCGATGTTTTGCTTACAGCGAGGGTAAAGCCACAGGCAAAAGCTAGTAACGAGATCCCGCCATCTATCGTAGAGTATAATTATGTGTGCGGAGTTACGTTCCGTCACACGAATAGGCCTAGTGACCCTAGTGTGCGCACCGCGACCAAACGTTCTCTACTCTTCAAGTCGTGCGAAACTGAGACAAACGCATACATAATCGTAGCTCTGTCCTGTTTTGGCACGACAAAAAGAGTAGAGAACATTTTGTCGCGGCCGTAAGCTAGGTACGATCGTCACGCTTTGCTTTGAAAAAAAAATACTGTTACGGCATCTCTGTCCTACAAGTACTCTGTGGATGTAAAGGTACATGTAGCATGTTCAATGTTCGAGGAAAACAAAACGGCAGTGCGTTGTAAATAAATAAACATAATATAAATAAAATAAAAAAACTGTAAGCAATCTAAGAGAGATTTAAGAGGTATAATGCAGTTGGCAAATGTACTTTTATATTATCATCAAAATAATTATCTATTTATGAAATAATCTGTTTATATAATGCGCTAAAACCTGAACAGTGCTTTCGAATGTTTCGTCCTAAATTATCTTAAACATCAACGATCTACGCTAATTTTAAAATTACTCATATGTACGAAGTAAACTAACTTTACGATAATTTTAAGAGTCCGGAAGCCACGGTCGATACTCCGTGTATTCTCACAATGTTTTCACATTACTCATAGACCAGTGGGTTTGTCCCGTAACTCTGAAAGCGATAGCGAGAGTTGCGCGAGCGGGACCGCGCATAGTGACTAAGTCGGTACGAGCGAGATGGCATGCTCTCGCAATCAGAATCACGAACGTTTCAAAGTTAGAGGTAAGCCCGCTGGGGCTCTATTTTATGATATCTCGAATGATTTCGCACGAAAATATCATGCGAAATGTAAGATTTTCTATTCATAGAAAGCAAATTCGAACGGTTCGAACACTCGTTGCGTTAGCGAGTGATAATTGTGATTATTTCATAAACGCGACTTTTGTTTGGGATTTCGTTCGAAAATCAGTCACTTGGCATTTTTTCGTGCAAAATATCGTACGATCGATTAAAAAAATAAACCCCTGAACAACGTTTTTCTGATATTTACTTTATTTGTTTCGTTCTACTCGAAGCAATGTCGTTGCAAAGCGACAAATGCTTTAATAGCGAGTCAACTAGCTGCTTCGGCAGACTCCGAAGATAAGCCCCATATATCCAGTGAGGGTTTGAGCAATCTCAGCGGTTTGTGTGCCAAAATTGTATTTTGCAGATATAGTGTTTATCTGTAGGGTCAGAGGCCAGCCTGACGAAACCAAAAACTCCAGTAGAAATGCGCGCTTGAAGCAAGCGCCAGAATTTTAAGCATTTATGGCTCTGACGTGTTTAATACTGCATGGAGACGTCAGTGGTTTGTGGTTAATGAGAGGTTTTCATGGTCAACGTTCACTAGATGGCGTCGCTGCTATATTTTTTTAATTAACCATAATGAAATAGATTATGGGCTTTTGGACAGGTCTTTCAACAATTAGCTTCGTCGGTGACTCTTATGGAGTATATATATATATATATATATATATATATATATATATATAGGTTAATAAAAACTATATGTATTTAATTAGTTTGAAATATTTGATGCTGGCACAACAAAAAAAAACGGGTGGAGCCAAAACATACGTACTTCAAGTACTTAGCAAACAGCGCCATCTATCGAGTCTTATCAATTTTTTTCTTAATCATCACGTGAAAACCGCTCTATCATAATCGACATAACATATTGATGTATTTTGATATAAAATAACTTAATTCAGAAAATGGGGCCGCCTTGGTGGAGCCCGGGGCGGTCCGGCACTGGTGTCGGTAGTAGCGGGCCGGCTACGGGCCGTCGCCGGGTTACGTCCTGTGCACGGAGGACAGCACGTTGTGCTTGGCGCGGTCGGTGGCGGCGGCGGCCGCCTCGCGCATCTCCTTCAGCGTGTGCGTCACGGGGGACGCGTGCGCCACGCCCGCGCCCACGCCCGCGCGCGGGAACATCGCGTGCAGGACCTCGTTGAACCCGTGCACCTGGAGCGACACCGTTCTCTCTCGTATTCATTCATTTATTTCAATAACAAGAAACATTCACTGTACGAATGTAAAGTGCTGTTCGAAACTGAATACTTTCTATTCGTATAATATACTACGCAAGTCTATTTCAGGATCCGGGACCTTATCGTGTAACTCTGGTGGCGTTGGTGTTCGTTTGCTATCCCGCTCGCTCACAAGGAGCGAGTGGAACGGCACACGATGACCATCAGAGTTACACGATAAGGCCCCAGATCAGAGAGCTAGCCACTCTGCCTATACAACCTTACTCACTTCTTACCAGAATACCCAAGAAGGAGGGTAATGGTTTTGGGGTGTATGTAAGTGAGTACTAATATAAATGCGAAAGTTTTTAACGTATGTTTGTAAGTATGTAAGTGTGTGCTGAACAGATTTGGATGAAATTTGGTATAGAGGTAGCTTATACCCTGGGTAATATGGATATAATAGGAGATAGATACACAAAAACACATACCTACACCACACTAGCAGCGTCATGCGGTTTGCGATATAACATACGAATAGTATATTTTCCGGGATAAAAAGTGCCTGTGTGTTAATCCAGGGTATAACCTACCTGCAAGCCAAATTTCATTCAAATCCGTTCAGCCATTACGGATTGAACTTTGAAAACAAATATACTTACATACTTACACACAAACTTTCGCATGTATCATATTAGTATGATGGTGAAAAGCTACATACCATGGAATGACAGTTCTTCCTGAACCGGTCGACGCCGAACGCCCGGATGGCGCGCGAGAAGCCGAACACCTGCGAGTCGATCCAGGCGGAGCGCCGCGCCTCCGTCAGCCCCGGCCCGCCGCACGTGTACTCCACGCGCTCCACCACGCTCTGGAACATCGACCGCTCTGTCTGTACGGTGACCGGATCAACCAAGCGATCAAGACGCACGAAAAACAGGTACTCTCTAATGCTGGAAACACCATTTAAACGTACTAAGCGTTTCCAATCCACCTTTGTTAGTAAGGACAGCAGAGGTGTGGAGCTCATTACCTGCGTCTGTCTTTCCGAACAAATACAATCCGGGGCTGTTCAAGAAAATAGTGAACAGGTACTTCCTAGACAAGCGTGCTACGTTTTCGGTCACATCGTCGCTCCATCAGATGAGATTGTGGTCAAACGAATGCCTACTCCGATGTATATGTAGATGTATCCTATTATTTATTTTTTCATAGAAATAGAATAAATAGAAATAGTTCCATAGAAAAATGTCAATGACACTCGACAAAATGTATGGAACACCTGATATATTTTCCCACAGTAAAAGTTGTTCATAATGATGAATACTATGAGCGCCTTTCGGCTTAGCATACCCTTTCCTCATAACCTTGTATATTAGTTAGGATCATCTATGATATTAATAAGAACTTACCATAACTTTCGTGTAGCCCAAGTTTCTCGTGTAGGTCACGAGTGTTTTGTTCTTCGGGTCGCAGATGCTTTCTTCGATTATTTTCACTGATTTTGCGCTAAAAAACCTGCAAAAAACATAATTATCTCGAAGTTAATCATTTATTAAGCAGTGTAAGTGTATAATGATACGATTCTTTTGCAGAGTCCGCCTGGGGCGCCTGGGTCGCTTTTGCCTGTAATTCAACCGCCAAGCAGTAAGTAGTGTGCAAACATTACTGCGTTCCGGTTTGCAGGGCAATGTTTCCAGCGAAATTACTGGGCATAAAGAGATTTAACGTCTAATATGTCAGGGTGACGAGCGCAGTGCATTGCCGCGCATGGTTTTAAACTGTTTAAGTTGAAACTTCTGGGAGCACTGGACTGTTATGTGCAAGCGTAATGCTGAACATCAGGCGAGCGACCTGCTCGCCTGATCTTGTCTCTCAATGTCATTAAAAAAACAACTAATCAGTCAAGACCGCGGGGGTCTGGGTTATTTTTTCCTGACGATAAGTGAGAGTGATAGGTATTTGTCAATGACGTCACGTCTTATCGCTTCGGCTTCTATCAGAAGTTCCTAATCTATTATAAGTGATAACAGTGTAAAAATTAAGGTGGGTTTTGTTAATAAACTAATATTATAAATGCGAAAGTTTATGTGTTAGTATGTAAGTGTGTTTGTTCCCGTTTAACTCTGTAACGGCTGACGGATTTGAATTTGAAATTTGGTATGGAGGTAGCTCACACCCTGAATTAAGACATACGCTACTTTTTATCCTGAAAAAATGTATTGTTCCTGTAGAATAGCGGGTGAAACCGCGGGGCGCAGCTAGTAAGAGATAATAGTGTAAAAAGCAAGGTGGGCTTTGTTTTTATCAGGGAAATAACAATGCTACATGATTCAAAATCACGTAACTTTTATTACCTGTAAAGTATTTGAGGTAACATAGCTTTGTTTTATTTCATTCAAGGGACAAAATATAAGATACTAGCTGCGCCCCGCGGTTTCACCCGCTATTCAACAGAAAAAGAATTTGTCCGTGATAAAAAGCTTATGTGTTAATCCAGGGTATAAGCTACCTCCAAACCAAATTTCATTAGAATCCGTTCAGCCGTTACAGATTTGAACGGGAATAAAGACTCTTACATACTTACACACTTACACACCATTTTTCGCATTTATAATATTATAATAAAGGAGAAAATAAAATATCTGAATGTAATTAATTTGAAATTTGACTAAACAATTAGATATTATTTGTATGTTTTTTGTTATTTGATATCAGGTTTCAAAATTATCATGATAAATATGCCTCGTGATAACGCTATAACTATCATGATAAATATCACAGAAGTATTTACTTTTCAATCCTAATGTACCAACTAGTATTATCAATCAATAATACATTTAAAAAGTAGTTAAGACTGGCAAATTGAATACTTTAGATTATTTCTACCAAAGATAATTATCAACCTATAATTTACCTTGATAATTATCAAATATAAATATCGCTCCGAACCCTGCATGAAATACACAGATGAGATGAAATACATGTGTAAGTATTCAAATGTAGCCGACGACAATCCGGATATAAAGACGAATCTAAAGATACCTCGCAATCACAAACATAGGAACCTCAGATCAGAGATTTCTCTGATCTGAGATAGGAACAGATTATCACATACTGATATACTGACATACACTCAAAAAACATTACCCTCCTTCCGGCCAACCGGGTAAAAGGTAACCACGGTTTCTGTAATTTACATTCAGTCTAGGTAGGTACCTACTCGAACTCGTGATTCTAAACTTTTTACCCGACTGTCCAGTCAGAACGAGCATGCTTTTTTGGTGTGTGTACTCATGTTTGTCTGTCTGTTACATTACATCCTGGAGCCTAAACACCTACACGGATTTTGAAGGTTTCTTAAGAATCGTCTTTCCGTCCTTGTCAAGGCTAAGTTTTTTTTGCGTTTCGCTTTGTTGAATACGTTCTCCCACGTTCGATAACTATAATAGTCATGACTACTGATTATTTTTTATGGCTTCGTAAAAAAACATGTCCAATAATTGAAACGATCGACGAAAAAGATAACGTTTTTAGAGTTCCGTAGTACTGCAAGGAACCCTTATAAGGTCGTCATGTCCGTATGTCTTCTGTCTGTCTGAATCCTTTACAACCTTCCAAAGTTATAAACGTTCATGGTTCATGCATGAAATTTCGCGCAACGATAGTCTAAGTATAGAGTTTGAAAAAAACCTTTTTTTTTGTATAATTAGGGTAGCTCCCATACATGTAAAGGGGGATGACAAAAAAATTTATAAAGATGCTTGCGACGTCTCCCTCCCCGTCCTTCCATTCCTAAACTATGCATCTAAGAAACTTGTTATCTTCCACGTTGATAAATCTTAGTAAAAACTTCATTTAAAATTATTTCGAGCAACTTGTGATGTGACTTTTTGAGATAAGCGGAAAAACTGATAAATACTTCAACGTCCTAAGCGCCTACGGGACCCTACTAAGCATGGCCCGAATAATATTAATATTATAAATGCGAAAGTTTGTGTGTAAGTATGGTAAGTATTCCCCCCATACGAAAATTGCAAAATATAATACAAAATAATATCACCAAATGGATTTGAAAAGCCGCTAGCCGGTGAATCACAGCGCATATGCGCAAATCACATGAATACATTTTAGCCGCCCAATCGTTGGTGCTGTAAGTAATAAGCGTGCCGAGCGCGGGGAGTTAAAAAACCAAGTCGCATGATCAACTGGTTATATTGTCTTTGATTGAGACGCACAAGGACTTTGACGTTAAAGTACGTTGATTGAGACCAATAAAAATGCAATAAATAATATTATCAGTCAAACAGTCACGGTCATTTGCTGGAGGTCATTATTTTGCTCACTCTATATTCAAGAATAGGTGATACCGCCATCTTGTCCATACAAAAAGCGTAGACTGATACCGTAAATGTTATCCGATTGCGGTGATTTTTTTATGTTATCTACAACTTGCTTTGTTATAAGCCACGAAATTCAAAATTCTGGGTGGCACTGAACTGTTATGGGCAAGCGTGACGCTTAACATCAGGTGAGCGTCTTGCTCGTCTCGTCACCGAGTAACATAAAAAAAAAAAAAACTTAGTAACGATTTTTTTGCGTCGAAAATACGACAGAGAAAAGTAGTTTGATAACAAAATAACATACATACATATATATATTTTTAAACAATTCATAGCGGCATAGATTATAGTTTATCCAAGCCATTGACACCAAAAACAAAAGGTTTTGTTAAGTTTTAGGGGGTGATTACAGACTACACCCGAAACGCTAATTTCATCAAAAAGTTAGGAAAATCTACTATACAATTTCAAATATCGAATGCACCAAAACCACGCGGCAAGACTATCCTCATTTATTAACGTTAATGAAATGGTGGGAATGTGTTGTTAGTGTGTTATGGTTATGTTAATGGGAGTATAGTTACAGTAAGGGGTAGGCCTACGTTCAGTAGTGGACGTCTTCTGGCTGATGATGATGGTGATGATGTTAGTGTAATTACACGGGCTATTTAGGCTGTTTTAAAGGTCAATGCAAACTCTCAGGGAGATATAAGGTCACCTCTATTTGAAACAAACACACATTAAATTTGATTTTCAATTGTTTGTTAATTTATTATTATTACACACGTAGGTACATAGAATATCGTTACATTACATAACACATTTGTATCATAATGTACTATTATAACTTAGTAAACTAATCATTTTAACTCTTATGGGCTGGTTGATAGAGTATAGTATTATTTTGATTTCAAATCATCGCATTGTATTGAACAATCCCTATTCGAAGCCTTTTGGAATAACCAAAACGTGATTTTATCATATACTGTCTGAAATATATAGTATCTAATATAGTATCTAGTCGAAACTGTAGAAAATCATAGAATGTTATATTAATAACTAGCTGCGCCCCCGGTTACACCCGCTATTCTACAGAGACCAAATATTTTTCCAGGATAAAAAAGAAGCCACACACACACAAAACACAGCCACCATGTGTTAATCCATGCTACCTCCCCATACCAAATTTCATTCAAATCCTTTCAGCCATTACAGAGTTGAACGGTAACAAACACACTTACATACTTACCTACTTACACACTTCACTACAGCCTGTCAAAGATAAAAAAAATATTCAAAGATTGCATGAAACTTCAAAAAATTGTAAACAAACAGTCGTGGACTATGATACCCTTATCACAAGTATTATTGAAAGTTATCAGGGCTTATCAACCTGGAAACAGTTTGGTTATCACACTAATATTATAAATGCGAAAGTTTGTGTGTAAGTATGTAAGTGTGTTTGTTCCCGTTCAACTCTGTAAGCCTGTACCTGTGAATGAATTTCAATGAAATTTACTATGGAGGTAGCTTACACCCTGGATTAACACATAGGTTACTTTTTATCCCAGATAAGGAAAGAGGTAACAAGCCGCGCTTCTACCTCCGATACATATCTCAGACAGCTTTCATACTTGGGCTCATTAAAATAAAGGAGGAAATACCTTTCTCCCCATTTTGGCACTCGGTTGGTCTTTGTGAGCACCCTCTTTGTATGCAGACAGCCATCCTTCACTTGTCTGCTCCATGTGTCCTCAGATAGTACATGTGTGCTGAAAACATCATTACATTAGGTTATAGCTTAACTTTAGTGGAAATGTGCTCATTAAAATATATATTTACTTGAATACAGTTAGGATGGCTAGGGTTGGAAGTTAGTATGGCTCGGGTTGGAAGTTAGTATGGCTCGGGTTGGAAGTTAGTATGGCTTGAGTTGAAAGTTAGGATGACTTAGGTATAACTTAGGCCCTGGGTATAAATAATTGACCTAGAGTGGAATTGAAAATATTGAGCAACGTGGCTCAAAGTAAACATTATATATTATGTATGTATGTTTAATTGTTTATATGTTCCCTCATAACTTCTAAGCTACTTAATTATAATGATTTGACAAATGATGTTTCGTTGGAAGCGTCTTTAGCCTCCACTAGTTAAAGGCTATGAAGTCACATTAAATAGAATATGGTGACCTCAAGAGGACATAAAGTCATGGACAAAAAAAAATATTGGATGAAAGGTGGGCTTAATTAGCACATTTCGAAAACATTTTTATTGTTAGCTGTTGCTTGCGGCTTTGCTTGAATGCACCTAATAAAACTAAAAGTCACAGAAGGACGTCATCATCATCATCAGCCAGAAGACATCCACCGCTGAACGGCCTCCCTTAAGGCCCCATAAGGACGTAGTCAGGTTTATTTTTTCAACCTATATCTTGTATAATAAAATTATATTACCTTCTCTAACATACAAGATATAGTAACTCTTGTTCATTTGAAAAAAGCCACTTAAGCAATCCGGTGGGGAAGAAAGGTTCTTGAGTGACAACCACGAACCGGAAGATGCAGCATAGACAGGCAGCCGCTAGGTGGACCGACGACATTGTAATAGTCACAGGCAAATGGTGGATGCAAGTGGCATGTTGTCAGTTGGTGTGGCACTGTTAGACCACCCTTAGAGTCCTTTAGAGTAAAGTGGACATCTCCTGGCTGATGATGATGATGATGACTAAAGCAAAAGCTAGGAATTTTATAAAGTTACATCTTACCTCTGAGGATTAGGGTATCTTTTCCAATATCCACATGCGACTTGGTCCCAGCTAAAGTTGAATGTAGATGTGTTTTCAAAATATCTTGCCATTTTGCACTTTTTTTTATATTTTTTATTTTCTTAAAAGTGAATGTAAACAAATCTTCAAAACACCATAACTCTAAAAAAACACATTCAACTTAATTGTAGATGAGATGGGCATTAGTATCGGATTACATAAACATTATTTTGAAGTAGGTCACAACAGATATCACATTTTATAAATTTCGTCAATAGGTATATTGCGACCGTGAACAGCGAGGTACAAAGGCATTGTGATTGTCGTCACGTAGAGGCAAGCGAAGGTGCGGCCACTTGGCGGCCACTCGCGGCCAGCGACTTCAAAACATCATTCGTTCAACTTGTGTAGGTGTAGGTTGTACGTCTAAGTACATAATAAATTACATGTACAGTACAAATTCTTAACACATGTAACGCATGTTATTGAACACATTATAACCTATATCCACTAAATTTACACACTCAAATCAAAGCACAAGAAGAACTACACAACATTTTTGCCACTATAACCACGGCTGCGCGCGTTTTCATGAAAAATTCAATCTTACCACTTTGCCGGAACGTCTTTCCGTAAAAATTTAAGTGGTTCCAATTTATCGTTAAATTTAGTGGGATATACCAGCGTCAATATTTATAACAAGCATACGATGAACGCGATAGCCACCAGACACATGTTATCATTCATATTTTTGATTTTTTGTTAATAAAATAATTTATGTACATTGATATTATTGGACCTTTCTTTGACAGATTCAAAGACTTTTTCCAGACCGATTGACAGTGACAGCAGACAGTTATTTTTTTCTTAAATCTGCCACCACCTCCTTTTTTTTTTTTTTTTAATTCTGTGGTAGGGGTGGTAGGGTGATAGCCTCGGGCTTGTGCTTGTGTCCCATTTTTTTGTCCTCCAAGCATTGCCCTGACGGCAGCTCACGGGGCATCTATCCCGTGGTCACGATTTTTAGTACGTCCATGGTGCGACAATGGTCGTATTTGTCGCATTGACAATGTCAGAATCACGAAATGAGGCATTTTCCAAAAAAAAAAGAAATCGTTCTAAAATACTTACTAGATGGCGTAATAGCCCTATCGTTTTACCTGTCATAGTAATTTCTGTCGAAATATTTTATGTTTATTTTTCAAGTCGTACATTTTGGCTCCACACGTTGTGTATTTAGCCAGTGTAAATACTTTAGAACTACTTTTTTTTTTTTTAAAACGCCTCTTTGTAATATTTCAAATGTAGTCAAATACATAGTTACGAAAGCATCGCCGTCGGTACAAATTCTCACTTCGTACAATTCTCTATTTACACAAATGATCCAGTTCGTACAATGAGTAGATTAGTACAATTCTGCCATAGGTACAATTTAGAGCTTCGTATAATTTCTTGTTTTGATACAGTTAAAGATGCGTTGTATCGTTGCCGGAAAAAAGCATTCAACCTCAGGGCCCCTATTCGGAGAAATGACATTTTATCTCGGTCACTGTCTCTCTAATTTAGAATTTAATGGGAGTGAGAGTGACCGAGATAAAATGACATATCTCCGAATAGGGTCCCTGTAATGTTGTGTTCCACAACTTGTGTGACGTGGAAATTCCTGAATATATAAAACAACATTTTTTACTATGCGAGGATGGAGACGAAGATAAATTGTTAATTTTTTCAACACCATATGTTACAAGAATATTGCCTTCCGTAAAAAGTTTTTTTACTGATGGAACCTTTAACTGTGCAACTAATCCTTTCCACCAAATATTTACTATCCATGGTGTAATCGACGATGACAGCGTGTACCCATTGATAAACGCTTTTCTGCCTAATAAAACACATATGCTACATTATTAAACCTTCAACAAGATTCCTCTGTGGAAACCGGAAATTTTCCAAAGTGACTATGAAATAAGTTTTATCAATGCTGTTTGGAAATGTTTCTTGACATACAATACAAAGGATGTTTTTTCCATTATAGTAATATTTTTTTTCGTGTAGCACAAAAAACTGAACGTCGAATCTGTAGCTGCGACCCTATTCCTGTGCGCTCGAGATTATCTCGGTCACTGTCTCTCTAATTTAGAATTTAATGGGAGTGAGAGTGACCGAGATAAAAATGTCATTTCTCCGAATAGGGGCCCTGAACTTAAATTTGTTTATCTGACTATGGCTTTGGCACATTTGCCTAAAGAGTACATACCCGAAGGATGGTTAAATATTAAACAATATATTACAATTACCCATAAACTAAATTATTTTGTAGACTATTATGATAAATATTGGTTGAAATCCCAAAATAATGCTTTGGTTTCATGCTGCAATGAAAAACACCGCACAATAAATATTGTAGAAAACTAGCACAGGAAAATTAATAAAGAGATTGGAACTATATAGGAAACATTCCTTGACTTACGTTGTGTCTGTACTAAAAAAAGAAGCAAGGAGAAATGACTTTAAAATTAAGAGAGTCAGGATGAATGTAGAACATAAAAAGAGAAGGAGAGTAGAAAAAGACAAAAAGATTAAAAATATAGACAATGATTTTTTGATGAAGCAAATAGATATTAGAGAATGTCTAAACAGATTAAGAACAACATGATTCAATGAGGAAGGAGATATTGATGAAGATAATAAAAAACTTTACTACGTGAATCTCGACGAATTACGAGAAGTTTTGTCAGATAGTCAAAACTGAGTCAGAGTCTGCATAACTAATTTTAATAAGAGGGTATTTATTTATTTATTTGGTTACAATAGATGTTGCAATGTTGGTTACAAATGTTTTGTTTGATTTCAAAGTATAATTTAATTTGTTATTCCATCAAGCGTTTTTTATCGCCGTCCGTACAAATGCGCAATTCTTCAATTTAGCCACTATTTCTTTAATATTATCATTTGTACGAAATGCTGATTTTGTGTAAATTGCTAAATTTGATAAGCAAAGACCCAGCAAGACATGTTTGCACGAATTGATAATATGTCAAACAAAATTCTGTACAAAATACTAAAAAATCATGAATTGTACGAAGTGAGAATTTGTACCGATACCGATGCTTTCATAGTTACATTACTTGAAATTGTCTAAATAAACATGTAGAGCCAAAAAACACGAGAAAAAAAAGGTATACGAACATTTTTTTTGTGTCTCATGTCTTGACAGTGACAGGAAAACCTCAAGGTACATCTAACGCCATCTATTGGGTACTTTTATTACAAAGATTACTTTTTTTTTTTTTGAAAACGCCTCATTAAAACTCCAATAATGTAACCCAAGGTGTAAAAAAAATAACTAAAATATTATTTAGATCGCGTGCGCTGCGAAAACGATTGATGATAGAATAAAATAATATACTACAACTTTGCAGAACACATCATTATTTACAAAAAGTGTCGCGACAGCATATGTCTAATAGTATTATAATAATAATAATAGTCTAATAGTATTATAATAATGTATTATTTAATAGTATTAGTCTAGTAGTATTATAGTTATGCCAAAATAATAATGTTCTATTATTTTAAAAAATTAATTGAAATGCCGCCGCTAAAAAGGCTCTTTATTTTTATCTTATCTTTATTTTCTTTAAAAATACATTAAAATAATAATATTCCAACTTTCTTTATAATTTTTTTTTTAAGTGACCTGACCATCTGTGCCTGATGCAAATAGAAAGGTTTATTAGTGTATTATAATTTTTAATTATGAAATTTTTGTTGGATACCCGTGCGAAGCCGGGGCGGGCTGCTAGTCCCTAATAAGATGGGGTCGGACGGATTAAGAGAGTACTTATAGAACAATCCTATAAGGGGAAAAATTCAAATACTTGGATTCCCACAAAAAAAAAATGTTGTAAAAAAAAGATTTTTGTAATTTATAATTAAAAAGACTTGCATGTTATTTATTTATTTTATTTTAAACTAAAATAAATAAATTCTTATTATAAATGGACCCTTTTAACATTATAAAACATTTACTATGGCATTCACAACGTCCATTGTTTGATCATTCTCTAAAACGATATCAAAATAACTAAGATAACTTTGTAATTCACTCTTTTTCTTCTTACTTAAAAATCCAACTTTGATGACAGTGTCACAATTGTCCATTCCGTCGGTCATGTTAGCATCACCTATGCTATCACCCAATAATAGCACATTGTTTCTTTCTTTTATTGTATTGTAGTAGTCAGTGTTTTTGATTGAGGCTTCGTTTTTGTTGTAGCTATGTATTGGATCACCTTTTCTACCGGTAATAATACCATCTTCATCTACTTCCAAGAAATTTGAGATGACCTGAAAATGTCATAAAATAATCTTTGTAATGAATCCCAGTAAAGTATTGGTTGCTAAAAATGGCACACAATTATGGAAAATATATTCTAAATAATAATAAATAGATTATTTTTTTTATCATTTATTGAATTTGTTGATTTGATTTTTAATTTTAAATTGGTTGTCTTATTCTTAGTATGTTTTTTTTAAATACAAACCTTAACATTTGATGTTAATAAATTAGCAGCCTTCAGACAAGCAACTACTGCATCTCCCAAGCCTGAAGATAACACTAATACAGGTACATTGTTAGTTTCACTCCATTCCATTAGAACATTTACTCTTTCCCTGAAAAAATAATAATAAGTTAATGTGTTATCAAAAGGTTAAATTACAAGATTTCCTAGTTTTGTGTTCTACACCCAAACTCACCTAAAACTATTTGTCAGGTTCCGGGCTATATCTTCAAGCTCTTTTTTAGGAAACTTCAATCCTCTGTAAGGAAAAATACAACCATAAATTATTGGTAGGAAAAAAATAACAAAAAATGTAGTTCCAGTATGTACCTTAGCAAATTTTGAGACTCCCTGTACCACTCAGTCAAGTATTTGGATTTTTCTTCTATACTCATGTTAGAGTCTTGCTCAATTGGTTTGTATTTGTAATACAATTTTGTATCTTCATCTTTGTATGATTGTGGTATTGATGGACATAGCCTTAGCATTTCTGAAATAGTATTGTAAAAATAATTCATAGCATATTTAATTTTGTACCAAAATCTAGCAAAAAGGTTTTGGAATCATAATTAGAAATCTTTTATTGGTGACATAAATTGTAGTAAACCTGAGTAGGTTTACTCCAATTAGTTAACTATTTTTTTTTAAATTTTACTTTTGATTATCTTTTAATAAAAGAATATAAAAAAAAACTTACCATAACTATTGAGAACAATTTTACCATATACTCCAGGATCAGCCGTTAAAGTTTGATCAAAATCTGTTACAATTTGCAAATGGTCATGTCCTTCTTGTATAATTTTATTTATTTTATCTAAAAGTTCTTTGTCATTCCTTATTAATGTTTTTGAATTCTGCAATGCCGGAATTTCAACTAGGCTCTTCATTTGTGTAGTGTAAGTTAAGGCTATAAATAAAACTGAATTAAGAAATAAGTACAATATGACTTGTATTCAATATAATGAAGTTTTAATGGAAATACAAGAGTGATATATTTACCGACTAAATTTAAAAATAAAATACAAACGCAACACATAACACTCATTTTTATCAAAATAATAGTTTTGCTCTATAGAATTAATAGCTGATATTATGTTGGGTTTAGCTTGATTCAAAGAAAATTTGTAAAATCAACAGTAATATTTGTCAAACAACGAATTTACAATGAATCACTCTATTTTGATCTTCAATCAATTTAACAAAACGTGTTAAAATGTTCTATTCAATAACTTGTGGATCAAAATATCAATCAATGTTGGAACTTCCTCGTCCCAAAGAATATTTTTACTCGGGGAGCCTCGTCCTCTCGTTTGTTTTGCTAATAATAATAAGCTAATTTGCTTACTGTACCAAAGACAAAGATTGTAGGTTTTTTTTTCTGCTCCTAAGAGGATTTTGGCGTCGCACGTCTTATGCATATGCCAGTGTCAAGTATACATAATATATTTTCAAGTTTTGTTATATATTATCAAACAAGTCATTATCACAGTCAAATGCGAGGAAAGCAAGTCACAGTCAAGTCCAAGTCATGCCCCAGTAAAGTGGTGAAAACTTTACTAGAGCCTTCTATGGAGTTTTGGAAACAAGATGAAAATTCACGTTTCACGACATTATACCATTCACCAACACTCGTGGATGTTCACAAAAAACATTTTACTTCACGCTTTAACACTCGACATAACACAAGTTTTGGTAAATAATAAAATGACGCGACATGAATTCTTCACGTTCCCGCCAAAACCCAAAACTGTTATCGCTTATTGGATATCGCAGGCAAGAAGCTTGTATCAAGCTTCTTGTTACTTGAAGCTTGTAACAAGCTTCTTGATCGCATGATACAGTGAAGTGTTTCCACTTTCAATTTAAGTTTTTCCCTAGTTTCTTCTTTAATTATTCAGGGAGCATAATGTTTTAAAAAGAACAACATAAAACCATTTCACATATTTAATAACAAAGTACCTACACAAACTTCATTTTACAGAATCGGATGCCAACGCATTACTTTAATACCACTTAGCTGCACTTAAAATGGCAATAATGGGGTCCTAAAATTAAGAAATTGTTTGCTACCATTTCCACTGTATGTGAATAGCTTAGATAAAGCTACTAGAAAAGAAACACTAACTAGGTACCTATACTCTGTCTAAAGCATGAAGCAAACCGTTAAGGCTGTCATTGTCATAATAATAAATCTCAAATAAATCGATTTTTTCGCTATTTTTGGCGATGCAGATCGAAAAGCAAACCAACTCTAGGTATAATACGACTTAGTTCCGATGTCGTCTTTCAATAATACTTACTCGTAATAACACAATTTAATAATCTATATTAAAATTAGACGGATAACATTTATTACGAGTTTGGGGAAATTCCCGTTAGAAAATTGGTGGAGCCGTAAAGTACGCTGGGAGGTATGCGTACTATAAAAAAAATGGGTTAAACACCTCAAGTTCGATTTTTCCCCAAAATTCTAATCCCTGACTCATTTGTACTTGGACGAAACATCATTAAGGTGCAACGTCTCGCTGAGCACGCGAAATTCAAATTTTCTTGCGTTTTATGTCAATTACAGCTTAATTACTCATCGTAGGTTCATGAAAACTAATTTTGCGATAATAAAAAGATTGTTTCAAGAAATTACACCAACCAAAATTCAAATTGAAAGCTAGTATAAGTACATTTCCCACTAAACCAAAAACCAATATGAAAATCAGCTTATTGAAATTTGTAGCTAAACCAATGTTATCTAGGTAATCATTTTACCAGTAAATTCTTAAAACAACTTATTTATCGGCGCAAAATTGGTTTCAATAAATCCACGATGAGTAATCGCATTAAAATTTGAATTTCGCGCGATGAGTGAAACGATGCACCTTAAAATGCAAACCTGTACGGCAGTGTTTCCAGAACTAAATCTCGAATTACCGTGTTCAATGACCAAAATTACCGTGTTGTATGGAATATAGGTCTTATTTATAAGGAGAGTTCTGTGGTCTTACGGTAACATAGTAGCATAAAAAATAAATTGGGTATGTCCGTATAGAACTCATGAGAATGAGGGTTGTACCACCAGAATGTACCCAAATCATAATAGATGCGGAAAATCGAATTAAAAACAAACTTAGGTAGCTTTGTAGTTGTCTTCCATACGCTAGTAAGTCAAAGGACTGCGATGTTAAATTTGTGGTTTTTGACTATGCAGTCTTAGTTGTCTACCATCATCAGTTTTGGCTACACATGACCTGACCTGACATCGTGTGAAAAGGATAGCTAGACTTGAATTTTACGGGAGCAAATGAAACAAACTATTAAGGTTATAGCTTCTCCCTTTCGCTCCCCCGGAAACATAAATATAACCATCTCTTTCACACGATGTCAGGTCAGACCATGTATAGGCACCCTCAGAGTGGCTGTATACGTAGTAATGAGGCGTTTTCCAAAAAAAAAACCTAGTAATAAAAGTACCCAAAGATGGCGTTATATGTACCTTGAGGTTTTTCTGTCACTGTCAAGACATGAAAGACAAAAAAATGTACGAGTGCCTTTTTTTTCTCGTGTTTTTTGGCTCCACATTTGTATTTAGACAATTTCAAGTATGTAACTATGTATTTGGCTTCATTTGAAATATTACAATAGTTGACACTGGCTAAATACACAATGTGTGGAGCCAAAATTTACGATTTAAAAAATAAACAAAATATTTCGACAGAAATGACAGTGACAGGTAAAACGATAGGATTATTACGCCATCTACGCCATTACGTTGTAAGAACTTTTTTTTTTTTTTTTGAAAACGCCTCATTATGTTTTTTTTTTTTCCCTCTTAAATTTTGGCTTCACACGTTGTGTATTTAGCCAGTGTCAAGTTTTGTAATATTTGAAGTGTAGTAAAATATTTAATCAAAACCAGTCTCAGTCATAGTCTCAGTCAAGTAAAGTAAGTCACGGTCATACCCCAGTAAAGTGGTGGAGACTTTACTAAAGGTTTCTATGGAGTTTTGGAAACAACACGAAAAGTCACGTTTCACGACATTATACTATTCACCCACACTCATGCACGGACACGAACACTTAATGAATAAAAATCCACCATTTTTACACATTAGCACTCGAAATAACACAAGTTTTGGAAAATTATATAATAACGCGACATGACTTCTTCACGTTCCCGCCAAAACCTCCTCATTATGTTCTCTTTGGTATTTATTATCTTTGGAAAAATAATGGTGTCATTGGCGTCAAATTTAAAAAATTCGTTTCTTGATTTTTGCTTGTTTGCAGTTTTAATAAAGTAAAAATGCTATGTCTTTGTAATAAAGATCCCGGTAGTGAAATAGATGAATACAAAGATTTTACTCAACATATAAGAAAAAAAGAATTCGAGGAACCGTTTCTTTTGCTCGATGATGATTCAACGAAAAAATTAAAAGAATACATACAGCTCCTGATAGATGTTAGATTAGAGGACTTAAACTATCACGTATATTACGGTGAAATCAAACTCCTAGTTAATAGTTTCCTCAATGTTTACACTACTACAATAGACGAAGTCATTAGGGACGCCGACACTTACAGCAATGTGGTTTCAAAAGACGACTTAGTAATGTTAATAGATAAAACGATTAACTCACAGCAGGCGAAACAAGACGCATTTGTAAAATGTTTTCTTCCCCTAAAAAAACCATGGGAGAAACGGGTCTACGAAGAAATAGTGAAAGAATATGAAGAATATATGAAGAAACTATATGATTTGAAGGAAGTTATATATTTTAGATTAGACAAGCAGAGCAAAATAGATGACTTTGCGAAGAAGCACTTCCCGATAGTTGTAAAAAAGATGAGTGAAATATTTGACATTGCTCATCTGTACATAGGAAAGATTTTAGCTGATAATGTAAGAATTTTAGTTCTTTTATGTACTTTAATTCATATTAGAATCATTATCATCAGCCGGAACGTCCACTGCTGTACAATGGCATTGGCAATTGGGGAGCCCCCAATTTTTGGAAATAGTTATTTAGACTAGTAATGGCCTTGTTTTGGGAAAACAACTAAAGGTTGATTGCGGCGATATCTAGTACCTATTCAGTGCGAGATCTCGATCACTGTCTCTCTAATTTAGAATTTAATGGGAGTGAGAGTGACCGAGATAATCTCTAGCGAACATGAATAGGATCCCAGCGCAGTCTAGTGAATGTGAAGTGCAATCCTCTATTATCATCATCAGCTCACTATATTTCACTTCTGAAAGGCTAACATGCGCACCGCGACAAAATCTCCTCTACTCTTCATGTCGTGAAAAATGAATGAGACAAACGTATAGGTACATAATCGTAGCCGTGTCCTGTTCTTGCATAACAAAAAGATATTTTGGCGATGCGCATGCTAGCCCAGCTGAACGTTGCGCGCCACTAGCAAAGAATATTTTTACTCGGGGAGTAGTCGGCCACTAGTCAGCCCACCACATACGTATAAGTCCAATGCTGGACATAATGTCTCTCCCATCAAAGCATGCCATTTAGCCAGATCTTCAGCAGATCGTATCTGTTTTGTGTATTTATTTACCCAGTACCTATCAACTTGAATAAATATTTCTACCTTATTTATTGACTGAGGAAAGCGAATGTTTCAGTCTACGTGAACAATAAGTCTGTGCTTGTGTGTATGTATTGTCCGTATTGTCCGAAGATAGCTAGTCAAAATCGAAGAACCAGAAAAATACTTTTTAAAAAATACAATTTTTATTTGTGTCCGATACACTTGAGAGTAACTTAATTAATGCTCTTAAAAATTATTTAATTCTACTCGAGAACTCTCTTATCTCGTTGTGCATTCCGGTGCAACCGGGGCCCAGACGCTTAGTCAGCGGTCTACGCTGCTACTTGTATTGTGTTATTCGGTGTACCGGAATGCGTAACTTCTCCCTCCCTCATTTCGAAATTATCGGGTGAACATGCGTGAATCCGAGAATTTCGATTTACAATCATTTTCTTAACATAAAATACAATGACTAAAACTAGGATTACATATAAAATTAATGTACCGATACTCATATCGTTCGCGTTAATAATGCCTCGATTTTCACTAAAATTTTCACTTACACTTTCACTTTTTGTTAAAACTTCAGTCAGATGTTGCAGATTTGACAGTTCTACGTCGTCCAAGTTGACAGGACCAATTTCCGGGGAAGATGTCCTTACAGGCATGGGTATCTCAGGCAGGTTGATAATTGGTAGGGCAGATAAGTAAATCTTTTGTGTACTGCCTTGGCGTTTTCTTAATTTTATTCCTTTTATTTCGGTTTCACAGTCGTCATCGATAGTCAGGATATATGTTCCATAGATGTGGCGATACGTGTTTTCTTCTTTACAGATCTGGGTTATTATGAGGCTTGACTTTGTGTAAATCATCCATCTATCAGGTTGTATCCTTTCAACCTTGACATTTTCTATGTTTACTGGAATCGGAATACATTGCGTCGTATTATCAGCAAAAGTTATCAGATCGGTGACGCACTCGTCTTTCACGAGGGATGATGTGAAGTCTTCTTCACACAGGAACAGGAAGTCATCTATTTCTCTGCAAGGTGGAGCGACACAGTTTTCAACCCTTTCGCTAAGAGGTAAGGGAACTTGGGTAGGATGAGGCAAGTTTGATTGAGAACATTGGTTATAGGTAAGGGAAGGATTTTGTAATATATATACACATCACTATCAACTAGGGGTATGTCTAAAATGAACGTTATTTGATTTTCCTTTATGTAAACTTTTAAGTCAATACATTGTTCTAATTTTAATATGTTTTCGGCCTTAACAGGAAAAATAAGCCGATTTTGTTTTTCAATATTTTGGAGCATTACAAGTAATTCATTTGTATCAATAACTGCTTGATGCAGCATTCCTAATTTACTAAATGCAACTGTTGTTTCAATCTCATCCAGTTTGGCATAAAGCGTTTGGAAGTTATGCAAAAATAAATTATAAACATTATATAGTCTTAGCACATTTTGGTTTTGGTTTGTATCATTTAATTGTTTTCTAATGTCCCAGATTGCTTTGTCTAATTGGATGAAATTGTATTTAGTGCTATTGGTAATATCTACTAATGTCTTCAACACTTCAGCGATCACTGTGACCTTCTTATCATTTTCATTCTGTTTTACTTTTACGTTGTTAATTAGCGTCTCATACCTTATGGCATCGTCGTTATCTAGATTTCCTGAAATTAGCTTTATTATAGAACCGAGAGGATTTAGAATACCGCGTTTGGTTTTCTTTGGTGGCAAAAGTTGATTGAGTTTTTCCACTGTCAAATTTCTAACATAATCAGTCTGAGTTTTAACGTCACTGATTTCCGGGAAAATGTATTTCTTTTCGAAATGATTGGAAACGTGCTTGTTTAGGATCGCATATCCGTTCACATTAAATTCTAAGTCTTCGCGAATTAAGCTTAGGTCTAAAATCTTAATTAAAGTCCACTTATCATTACTAATGAGTGCCTGGCCTTCCTTTATTGGGAGAATCCCAGGGTTGCGGTCAATCCGCTGAAGAAGAAGGGCTAGGCCTGCTGATGTCTGCATCAGGATCAGGACGAACCTGTGAAGGACGTTTTATATCCTTTATAGGTGCTTTAGTTTCACGGCCCTTAATATTAACTGGTACTATATTCCTAACTATTTCTCCTGTTACTTCCGCTTTTTTGTAACGTGGTTTGTCTTTGCTCCTTCTGTCATTTACGCCTTTCACATACACTGTATCTCCATCGTGTACATTAAAATGTTTTTCACCTCCATGCTTTTCCTTGATTTTCTCTTTCTTTTCTATCGCTTTATTAGTTATGTATTCATATAAGTATTTTGTGCGTTTTTTATGATCCTGGACTAGTTTTTGGGTATAGTCTTTATTGAATTCTACGTTAAAAGGGCTCATAGCTTCGGTGTGACCGAAGACAACTTCAAAGGGGGTTAAACCAGTTGTACTATGTATAGTCTGATTATAGGATAAAAGTGCATATGTCATTACTGATGCCGCGTCAGTAAATTTGTGTTCATAGTTTGCCAATCGGTAAATCTCTATTATGGTCGAGTGGAACCGTTCAACAATTCCCATAGAATTGGGGTTGTGCGGGGTGCCAATGTGTAGGTCTATTTTATAGAAACTTAAGGTTTCTTTCAGCAGATCGTTATTGAATTCCGCGCCTGAGTCTGCACTTATTCTATGTGGAACTCCATATATAGAAAAGTACTTGAGAAGGGCTCTTATTACTTCTGGTGTGGTTTTGTTGTTTATTTCCATTGCCTGTCCTAGTTTACTAAAAGCATCTACTATTGTTAGGTAGGTTTTTCCATCAATTCCGAATACATCTATGAAGAGTTCTTGAAATGGTTTCGTCTGAGTTTTGGTTAATTGTAGTTCCGGTTTTAAGGGCTTCCTGTCGTACTTCATTATTTTACAGCTATCGCAAGAGTTTATTATTGTTGCTACGGTGAGTTCCATATTAGTCCAGTAATATGTTCGTTTGATGTGGATCAGTGTTTCCTTAATACCTCGGTGGCAAGTTTTTCCTACATGATACTTCTTTACTATTTCTTTCTGCTCGTCTTCATTTTCCACGTAAACTACTCTTTCTGTGCATTCCAAAATTTTTACTGTATTCTTTTTGAAAAGAGCTATCGTAGCTTCTGCGAACTGTTTCCGGTGAATTTTATCTTCGAAATATATGAAATATTTAGTTTTCGGTTTAATATATTCTTTCAGAAATTGTTTGACTAAATGTGGCTTATTCAATGGTAGATGGGCCTCTAAAATTTTTTGTTTAGGTCTGGATATATCTTTTACGGCAAGTTCATTTCTAAACCAAGTATGTACTAATATTTGATTGGGCTTAGTATCTATGGCTTCATGTAAAATAGGAATTCCTGTCGTGTCTGTGTCAAAAACTGAATGTTCCGTTTGGGAACTTAGTTGTGCCGAGACGGTGCTATTAGTTGGGGATGGTATAGAGAAGGGTGATCTTGTGTCATGGGGAGGTATTACTGACACAGTTTTCTCCGAGTCTGATGATAAGATTATGGTGCTGTTATTTTCCTCGTTTGGTTTTTGCTGCAACCTCTGCAATATTTCAATTTCTCTCATTACTTCATCTATTTCTTTTTGTAATTTATCTTCATCAACATTGACCTTCATGGATATGTCGTCGCTGTCTACGGCGTTTACTTTAATTCGGGACAGGGCATCGGCGACAACATTTTGTTTTCCGTTTTTGTACTCAATGTCATAATCAAATTCTGATAGTCTGAGTTTCCAGCGTGTCAATTTACTATTGTGCTCTTTCATGCTGTTTAGCCAGGCTAGGGGTCGATGGTCTGTATATATAGTGAAACGTCTACCATAGAGGTAGGGTCTAAAATGTTTGACCGCCCATACTATTGCGAGTAATTCTTTTTCTACTGTACTGTATCGCGATTCAGCGTCGTTTAAGGTCCTGCTGGCATATGCTATTGGTTTATCGTTGCCTAAAGAGCCTTGAGATATTACCGCGCCTATTGCGTAATCGGAAGCATCTGTGGTGAGAATGAATGATTTTTCAAAATCCGGGAATTGCAAAATTGGGGCGTTTACTAGTAGTTCTTTGCACATCTCAAATGCTGCTACATATTCATCTGTTAATTCAATCTTATTTCGTTTTTTTAAACAATTTGTTAGCGGGCGAGTTATTTTGGCAAAGTCTTGTATGAATTTTCGATAATAGCCGACTAATCCCAGGAAACTTTTAATTTCCGTTGTGGTTCTCGGAATGGGGAAGTTTAGTACTGCCTGAATTTTGTCGTTATTTGGCTTAAGGCCGTCTTTCGTTATCATATGGCCAAGGTAAAGAACTTCTTTGCGGAAGAACTCACATTTATCTAAGGTTACTTTCAAATTGGTGGTTCTAAGTCTGTCAAAAACCATACGTAGTTTTTCTATATGCTCTTGTAAGCTTGCTGAGTAGACAATTATATCGTCGAGATAAACAAGGCAATGCAAGCCCTGTAGACCTCTCAGGACGTTATCCATAGCTCGCTGAAATGTGGCGGGAGCCGTCTTAAGACCAAACGGCATTCGGGTAAACTCATAATGTCCGGATTGTGTAGAAAATGCAGTTTTTTGCCTGTCCTCTTCCTTAACTTCAATTTGATGGTAACCGCTTGCTAAATCGATTGTACTAAAGTATACAGATTTGCCTAATTTATCGAATAAATCTGAAATGTTGGGAAGTGGATATTTGTCGTCGGTGGTAATTTCATTCAAACGTCGGTAGTCGATAACCATTCTGAACTTAATTTCTCCGGAGGCGTCGGTCTTTTTGGGAACTAGATGTACTGGTGCGCTCCATGGGGAGTGTGACTCCTGAATTACGTCATTTTTGAGTAACTTTTCTACTTGGTTTTGTATTTCCGCGGTATAAGTCGGAGGGTGTCGGTATGGTCTAATGTATATGGGGTCTTCATTTTTTGTTCTTATTTCGTGTTTAACCCCGTTAGTAAAGGAAAGCGGTATATCTTCACTGTAGAAAATGTCTCTGTATTCGTAGCATAGCTTTTCTATGCACTGTTTTTCTTCCTGATTGGTGTGTTCTAAACGTAGTTTTCGCAAATTTTGTTTCAGCAATTCGTCAATCTCACATTCATTCATCGTCACATTCACTGTACATTCATCTCTTACATACTTACTCACTTTCAGTGGTTTCGAAAAAGTCATGGTTACCCTATCTTCAGAAGCATTTTGTATGATGGTATACGCGAATGAATCTTTGCACGATACTAAAGCACATGGCATTCTTACGTCTTGGCCAAAATCAACATAGTCGATAATGGCCTCGCCATTTTGTAGATCAGTTGGTACTTTAACTCGTGTCTCTGTCCTTGGTTCTATTGTTATTTCATACGGCGGGTTGTAGATTATAGGTATATTTGCGGTAGGTGTTTGTAGGACCTGATTTTTCATATCAATTTTTGCTTCCAGTTGTTTTAGAAGGTCAGAGCCAATCAAGCCGTCATATCGACTGTCTACATCGTATACATAGAATTTGTGGTGTCCTAAATTTTTGAAGGTTTTCAGCATTGGGATGTAAATAGCTTCGTTGTGTTGACTACGGGCATGAGTACTGACTACTTCAAATGGTTCGTAGTACTGGTAATTTTGGAAATATTCTTTGACTTTTGCGGGGCTAATAAATGACCGGGTGCTACCTGTATCGATCATAAATCGGGCTTTTATTTCTGGTATTTTAATGTGTGGGAGCTTTAACAGAGAATCACAATTTATTTGTATTATTTGGGATGGAGGCTCGAGGCCCGAACATAAAAATTTTCTGCGCTGCTTTGTTCTGTACATGCTTCGTAATTTTCGTCGTAAGGCTGAATTTCTGGCAATTCTAAATTGTACGAATAATTTTCGTTGCAATAGTCAAAGTTGGGGTCGCTATACTGATCGGGGGGTGAATCAATTTGTTCGGTGCTGTAGAAGGGGTCGTCATTTTCCACAGCGTTTGGTGAAGTGCCTGTTAGCATATTTTGTCTAAATGGGCGCGCCGTGCGCATGGAGACGTCTGTGTTTTCTTGCGGTTTCGGGGCCTGTGTCTGGGAATTGGGGATTCCAAATTTGAAATTGTGTTGGGGTGCATTTGCTTGAGGTGGTGGTGGTCTATTAAAATTATGGAATGGTGGCCTATAGCCTTGCTGAGGGATGCCGTTATTGAATGGTGGCCTATAGCCTTGCTGAGGAGTGCCGTAGTTGAAGTTTGGCTGTTGTCTCGGGATGCCAAACCTAAAGTTTTGTTGGGGTGCTGGGTTAAATCTAAATCCAGTGGGCTGATTTTGTGGGACGAACCTATAACCTTGAGGTTGTTGTTGTGGAACGCTCGGTCTCAGATTTTGATTAGGCGTCGGGACTCTGTTTTGACCGAATTGGGAAATACCATGCGGAATACCAAATCTGAAGTTCGGGGTTGGTGCTGCTGCTACTAGCGGTTTGAATGCCTGAGGGGCGGAATTTGTGCGCATTTTGTTTCTTGCATTGTATTGATTCATAAAATTGACTTCCTCGGTGACTATACATAAAGCGGCTTCCAAGGTTGTACACCCCTTGAGGCGTACGATGCGGATCAAATCCTCTGTTAAGTTATACAGGAATACATTTAGTGCCAAATTGTTGTATACTATCATTTTAGCAGCTTTCACACCTTCATCCGAAAGTAAGTTGACCTTCGCGAATAAGGTACTGCGCGTGTGTTGGATTCGATGGCAAAAGTCGATGTAGGATTCGACGGGCTTAATTTTTAGTTGTTCTAGTTCTATCGCAATACATTCCTCAGATCTTGGATCGCCAAAATGTTGAATTAATATTTCCTGTAATTTCTCCCAAGAATTCACGTCCTCCCTTTCACTTAGGAGAATTGCTGCTCTACCTGTGACTCGACTTGAAATTGCGTGAAAAACATAAGTTTTCTGTGCGAGAGAAGTTGTTGTCGGGGGTGAAAAGGCGTTGTATATATATTGGGCCTTTTTTATAAATAAGTTTAATAAGCCCTCTTCACCTTCAAATTTCGGAATAATACATAGTAAATCTTTTGGTATCGTTCTTATTTGCTCCATTTTAAATTATTTTATTATTGTAAATCTAATTTCTTAAATACGATTTTACCTAAAAAAGTTTCACAAATAATACACTAATAAAACAATAAAATTCACACAATAATAAAAATTAAGGAAAATCAAATAACTAAATACCTAAAATGCTGACAAACGGAAATAGATAAGGAATGGGCAGGAAAATGCGAAAAGGTTTACTCACATAGTCGCCGCTCTCATCCTTCCGTTGGGGTCAGGCCGTAGTTGAGACTCCGTTGACTTATTTATTTGGTTTGCTGGATTTCCGCGCCAGTGCGAAGCGGCACAGCGACAGCCACGATTACGTGATATTAACGTTAAAGACGTAGCCTTTTCGCGCGCGAAAATCCTACCGGCTGCGCCAGTCAAAATCGAAGAACCAGAAAAATACTTTTTAAAAAATACAATTTTTATTTGTGTCCGATACACTTGAGAGTAACTTAATTAATGCTCTTAAAAATTATTTAATTCTACTCGAGAACTCTCTTATCTCGTTGTGCATTCCGGTGCAACCGGGGCCCAGACGCTTAGTCAGCGGTCTACGCTGCTACTTGTATTGTGTTATTCGGTGTACCGGAATGCGTAACTAGCTTGCCAACCGTTGATCCGATGTTCATGAAATTGTAAGCAAGTTGTTCATTACAACATTTTTTGAGTTCAAGTAAGAAGGTAACCGTTCAATAAACCGAAATCGGGCTTTAGTTAATTTGATGACATTGGACATTTACCTCTAGCTACAAAACACGCGCGTGAGTCTCGAAGAGATCTTGCGTCGCATGCGCAACAACCTGACGCAGATACAGGCCGAGCGCGAAGACACTATGAACACTTTAGTAGACCAACTATACGAAAAGAACAAAGAGAGCATGTCTATTACCAGGAACGAAAATAGAAACTCAAAGGCGCTGGCTGAAGTGAGTACATTTCTAAGGTTAGGTGTTTCAAAGGACAGTGTTGATAGTTTTATAGGGTAGGCGTTTGACCACAAACTCACCTGATGTTGACATGACAGTGACAACGAGGAAGATCATCACAACGCGCCAGTCAGCCGCCAGTTATTACACTAGTTTTAAAGACTCTTTTTTAAATGTATGTAAAATTTTGTGTGAACAATAAAGAGTTAATCTATTTATCTATCAAGCCTGGAACGGGAACTGGCTCCCAAGTGTGACTGCCGGAATACACCGTTAACTTGAGGGTGACTAGCCAGCCAAATACTAATAGGAAATACCTACCCTACCAGCATAAGTACCATGGTTTCCTCACGTTTTCCTCCACGGTATTCCTCACATTCATTGTTGGGTGGGACCCACACCCTGAGAACAAATTCCAACAATAAGGTGCCTCCTATGGTCACGTGGGTGACGGCAGCTTTTATACATCATCGGCGTACCTAAGCAAGAGCGGAATTAAGTAATTCAAACACGTTAGACAGAGGTACGATACACAACAACATAGCGGATAGGGATGAGAGCTGGTGCAGAGCCAGACCTTGTATTTTGGATCATGCTTATCCCAACCTATTTCACAAGGCGAGCCGTGGAATCGACCAGATCAAAAGCAAGATAGAGAACTACCAGATACAAGGCCCAATAGAGCGTCTAGAGAAGGAAGTGGCCTACTGGTCGACTAAACTTGACTACTTCAATGAGATCGCCAGCAACCTTACTGAGCTCAAAGCCAAGCACGTTCAACTCGCTGAAGAGGAGAAGAATTGTCATCTGCTAAAGTATGTGACTACTGACTACTTATCTGCTATGTAATTTTATATTCTAAAAATCTGTAATTAAAGATAGATTACAGTTTCAAACACAACTATCCCATTGTAGCAAGGTCACGTCGAGCAACGTACTGCCGTCATCAAATAGTCAGTAGTTTGGAAAAACAAAAAACCCGACAGCAAAATGTAGCCTATGACTATGACACCCCGGACATAAAGAGGAACCCATCGACATCTCACCGCCCTCTCTCAAGCCGTTTAGGCTATGGAGGCAATATATAGAAATTCACATTCTTACATACACAGCTAGACTTGAATTTCAAGGGAGCAAAAGAAACAAACTATTAAGGTTATATATAGCTTCTCCCTTTTGCTCCCCAGAAACTCATATATAGCAATCTCTTTCACACGATTAAAACCTTCCTTCTAGAGCCATTATTTTTAATGGCACGTACCCACTGACTGTTATATAAGCTCTCCGCACACCGTAAATACTTTTCACATCGGGCCTTACTTGAGTAAACGAGAACCTATGACGCGATCACGCGAGCATAGTGGATGTGAAGTCCTTGGAACTCTGCTGTTCGGGAGAAACTACTGTATGTGGTAGATACGCAATGCTATCATTTCAGTCTTGATGATAAGTCGATGTGTCATAGGAGATAAATGTAATTATTCTCCCTTTTGGAACTGAGAAATTATTCCCGCTTGACTTGTTTCCTATTGGTCGCTTACGACGAACGCTCGTCTTTTTCAAATAAAATATTTATATTCGTTTTTTAAACATAACATCTTGACTAAAGTTTATATAATGTTAGTTTTAGTGATCAAAATAAGTTTTGAATGTTTATGTTTTTCCAAATATTTTTTTCCATTTACTTATTATCCTTTCGCTAATCAAGTGAATAAATTCTTTGTCAATATAGGGAAGCGTCTAGCAGATGATATTTCTACTAAATTTGCCTCATCTAATAACTCTACTTGTATAACATCTCAGGACCATCCTCGTTCATTTGTTTTGCTTGACACAGATGAAGGAGAAGTCGGTAGTATAATCTTAGGCCTTAAAAATGATTCCGCAACGGGATGGGACGGTATTTCGTCTTCTTTCCTCAAACAAGCTAAGGAGTTTATTGTCCCACCCTTAACCCATATCATAAATTTGTGCTTTAAAACTGGTACCTTTCCGAAACCTTTCAAAAGATCAATTATTCATCCAATTCATAAAGGTGGAGACAGGGATGATGTCAATAACTTTAGACCCATTTCTGTTTTACCAGCATTGTCAAAAATTGTTGAAAAAGTATTAAATAAACGAATGATATCTTACCTGGAACATGAAAATCTGCTGTCTGAATCCCAATATGGTTTTAGAGCTAATAAGTCCACGGAACAAGCCGTCTCAGACTTGACCAACTTTATTGTTAAGAGCTTGGATAGTAAGAAAAAATGTATAGGTATATACTTAGATATGGCTAAAGCGTTTGACACCGTCTCCACTCCGCTTTTACTTAAAAAACTTATACAGATTGGTATTAGAGGTATTCCGCTTAAATTGTTCAAGGATTATTTATCAGACAGAACACAGCGCGTCAGCATTGATAATATTGTTAGTGACGATGAACCTGTCACTTTCGGAGTCCCACAAGGTTCCATCTTGGGTCCTATTCTATTTTTAATATTTATAAATGACCTCTGCTGCTATAAGCCTCAACACGGAAAGATCTTTACCTTTGCAGATGATACAGCACTTGTGTTTGAGGGCAACACATGGGATCAAGTACGCGAATTTGCAGAGCAAGGGCTCAGAGATGTTGTATCTTGGCTACAAGTTAACCTACTAACGTTAAATTTCAGTAAGACGAAGTTCATGTCATATAGCATGTTAAAAAGATACAACACTCCTGTAGACACCTTTAAAATCCAGGCACACACTTGTAAGACTTATCCAAATAACGTTGACTGTAACTGTGTGTATATTGATCGAGTTCAGACCATACAATATCTTGGTGTCAGTATCGACGAGCAACTTACTTGGATGCCTCAGATCGTAGCTGTCTCGAATCGCTTAAGAAAACTAATTTGGGTTTTCAAAAATCTAAGACACGTCACTCATTTTGACCTACTAAAAACAGTTTATTTAGCGATTTGCCAGTCAGTCCTTGGATATTGTATTTCGGTTTGGGGAGGAGCTTGCACTACTAAAGTTATGAATATTGAACGAGCTCAACGCTCAGTATTGAAGGTTATGACCTTCAAACCATTCCGCTACCCAACTGCTCTTCTTTACACTGAATGCAAAATATTAACTGTTCGTCAGCTTTATATCTTATATCTTGTCCTTGCACATCACAAAAAGGTAAAGCTCTTACCTGAACTCACTAAACCTGTTGGCCGTCCGACTAAAAACATTTGTGTTACTCAGAGCCCTTCAACTACTTTCGCTACAAGGCAGTTGTACTTCCGTAGCGCCTACGTGTATAACAAAATTAATAAAATCTTAAATTTTTACCATATGTCTCGACACCTCTGCAAAAAAAAACTGCAAAACTGGCTTCTAAAACAAAGCTATGAGTCTACGGAAATGGTCCTAATGGTTTTATCATAATTTCAGAAAATGCCTACTCCCTTTCTAATAAAACACAAACTGAGGGTATTATACACCTAACCAATGCAGGTACTTACTCAATTCTCACTTGCACTTACTAACAATCTCTTCACATTTTGCATTGCTTTTGTTTTAAATAGTTATCCTGTATAATTTTTAGGATATATATATAACCCACCTACTCTGTTCGGCGGAAGGTATTGGTACGCCATCTCACAGGTTTTCCTAGTTTGGGTACCAATGCACTCCACGTATCTACACTAAGACTGTTTATGTAAATATGACTTTTGTACAATAGCTAGTTACGCCACCAGCACCAGACGGACACGCAGGACACGCTATGTTTGTTGTCCCTTAAGCGCCTCTCGCTAGAAGCGCCCACGCGCTATCATCCGATCGCCGCACCTGGCATAATGCTGAGGCGGTGCATTCCTTCTCCGGGCACCCAGTAGAATTAAGATTTAATTTTAGCATTCAGTAGTTGACCATTGTTTAAGAAACACATTTATTTCATTAAATAATTCATAATTAATTATTTTCGTGTTTTTAAAAATACATCTCGCGCTTCCCTAAACAAGTCTGGCGCAGCCGGAGCGGATTTTCACGAGTTTTACGAGCGCCTTATCGCCGCGATCGCCCCAAAATCGACGTCGCGGAAATAATCGTTCGTCAAAAAACCGTCAAACTCGCGGACGTGGAAATCTCCGAACAAACAAATACGACTCCTGCGGAAGCGAGTGAACAAGTGGTCAGCGCTGTTTCACGGAGGACATGGGACCCAGCAGTTTGTGAGTAAACCTTTTCACTTCCTGTTTCGCATTCCTGTGTCTATTCCAAAATTTTCCTCGATCCCAAATAATCGAGCTTATTAACTGCGTTTATCTGATTTTGTTTTGCACTAAAATAGGCAAACTATTAAGCGTAGTTAATTCGTATAGTGATAAGTAGTAATAGTAGTGTAGAGTAGGCAACTGATTGACACAAAAATTGGTACATCAGTATAGAAAAATAAGTAATTAAGTGTATTAAAATGGAATTCAAACTTATTCAGAAAGAAGTTTTGTGTATCATCCCCAAATATGATGGGGAGGAAAATCTGTTGAATCTATTTTTATCCAAATGTGACTATGTTGTAGCCGGTGGCAGGATTATAGGAAATCAGGCCCAAAGCCTCTACTTATTCCATGCCGTGTCTAGTAGATTGTCGGGTAGAGCAGCGACTCTACTTAGCGACCACCCAAATATAAATACTTACGAAAGCCTAAAGGAAATTCTTACCCAGCATTTCGGTGACCCTCGTTCGGAGGAATGTATTGCAATCGAACTGGAGAGTTTAAAGCTCAACCAAAATGAAACATACAAAGATTTTTGCCACAGAATCCAAAATATAAGAAGTTCCCTATTTGCCAAAGTAAACAGACTGACAGACGAAGGTATCAAAGCAGCAAAAATGATACTATATAACAACACAGCGTTAAACGTATTTCTATACAACCTACCAGAAGACATGATCAGAATCGTCAGGTTAAAAGGTTGTGTTTCATTAGAAAATGCCTTAAGCATTGTGACGGAAGAAGTTAACTTTAAATACCAATATGACGCAAAAAATAAATTACTGAAACAATTGACACCGCAATCACCGACTTCGCAAAGCTCACAGATTAAACCACTTACTACAGCTCAAGGCTTAAAGCCGGCGTTTAATTCGCCACCAAATAATAATTTCAAATACGGCATTCCACAAAACAACTTTAAATTTGGCATTCCGCAAAACCAAGGTGTTTTCAGGCCAAATTTTATTCAACAACCGAAATTCGTGCCGCCGCCCACACAAGGTTATAAATTTGGGGCAACCCAAAACCAGCCTCAAAGAAATTTCGGCCAGACTCCTATACAACGCCCACCATTCCAACATGGTGGTTATAAATTCGGCATCCCCCAACAGCAAGGTTTTAAGTTCGGCATCCCGAACCAGGCAGGCAACCAGTTCAGATTCGGCATACCACATCAGCAAGTACAAGCGCCGAGGTTCCAAGAATCGGATATCACGATGCGTACTGCACCAGTTAGACAAAATACGGTGGTGAATGAGTTGTTTTTCGAAGACGCAACTCCTTGTCAGGAAACCGACTATGACTTAAACGGTGATGACGTACAATACTCTACTAACGAATGTAATTACATAGAAAATTTTGAAGAAATAAAGGCATCCTATCCGGAAAACACCAACCCGGAAAATTCCACATATCCGGAAAAAAATTCAGGAAGCAGCCTCGACGGATGTGGTGAAGTGATTAACTTCGATAGTATCTTAAAATTACCTCACGTGGTGATTCCCGAAATTAATGCAAAATTTCTAATCGATACCGGAAGTAGCCGATCTTTTATAAGCCCCGGAAAAGCTCACGAATTTTTCAGCGACTTTAAATACTACGAGCCATTCAAAGTAATTAGCACACATGCTCAGAGCTTGCACGACGAGATTATATACATACCATTGCTAAAAATATTCAAAAGCACTCTTCGTCAAAAATTCTACATCTATGACGTTGATAAACGATACGACGGGTTAATAGGATCTGACCTTCTGTCCAAATTAGGAGCAAATATTGACATGCGCAACCAAATATTGCTGACACACAACGCGAAAATTCCAATAATATACAACCCACCTTACGAGATTGACGTTCCACCACGAACGGAAACAAGAGTTAGGATTCCTACCAACTTACAACATGGTGATGCGATATTAGACTATCTGCAATTTCAGGAAGGTGTCCGCATGCCAACCGCTCTTGTTAGGTGTGAAAACTATTTCGCGGAAACGGTTATACAGAACACATCCGACGTAAAAGCTATTACCTCCTTTAAGGAACCTTTTCATGTAACGGTATTTGAAAATGAAGAATGTGAGGTAAACTTTGTGAAAGATGACTGCATGATTGATGAGGCACTGAAAGAAAACTTACAAAAACTGCGATTAGACCATGCAAATAAAGAAGGAAAAAGAAACTGCAATGCTGACGCCTTGTCACGTATTCGGCTAAACGCATTAGGTGAAAATGATGACATTTCAATGATAGTAAACGTAGATGAAAAGGAACAAAAACTCAAACGCCACATTGCAAAATTGACCAAAGAAATTATACGACTAGGTAAAGACTCAAATAATGCTTCCTGCGCCTCTACAACACAAGAGCAAACACCTTCCCCAGTAGTAATTTCATCCGATTCGGAAAAAAGTACTCCTATTGATGACAAAGGTAGAAAATCTCCCTACTCTATCCCATCTTTGAGTAGTGTCACAGCATCTGCATCAGAAGGACGCGACGATTTAAGTACTATAGGTACGGTCCATTCAGCCCAAGACCTTGATACGGACGGCATGCTTATACTACAAGAAGCTATAGACACCAAGCCGAACCAGATATTAGTATATACATGGAGCAGAAATGAAATATCGGTTAAAGACTTATCTCGAGATAAACAAAAGGTTTTAGAGGTTCATCTACCTTTAGACAACCCAGATCTGATTAAAAGATTTCTGAAAAGCTATATAAAACCCAAAATAAAATATTTCTTTTATTTTGAGGACGCATTACATCGCAAGGAATTTTCAGAGGCAACCTTATTCCTCTTTCAGAAAGGGACAGTAAAATTCTACGAGTGCACTAAGAGAGTAATTTATGTAGAGGACGAACAAGAACAGCGAGAAATTGTACTTAAATACCACGTAGGAAAAAATAGTCACAGAGGAATTAAAGAAACGTCAGTACACCTAAGACGTACCTTTTACTGGAACAACATGGACCAAACAGTGGCAAGCATTATAAATGCGTGCGAACTATGTAAGAAAATGAAGTATGACCGTAAACCATTAAAGCCGGAGTTACAATTGACGCAAACCCAAATTAAACCATTCCAGGAATTATTTATTGACACCTTTTCAATTGACGGAAAACACTACCTTACAATAGTCGACGCCTTCAGCAAACTAGGTCAGGCATTTGAGATCAGCACCAAGTCCACCCCCGAAGCAGTGAGAGCCCTCATAAAATACTTCTCCTTATACGGTACACCTAGCAGGATCAGCTCAGACCCCGGTACAGAATTTAACAACACGTTAATGAAGGAAATGCTAGCATTTTATAAGATCGACCTTCATATCGGCACCCCACACAACCCTAGCTCTATGGGAATAGTTGAGCGATTTCATTCGACTCTTATAGAAATATATCGAATAGCTAAGTACGAACAGAAAGTAACAGACGCTGCATCGGTCATGAGTTATGCAATAATGTCATATAACCACACGATTCATTCTACCACGGGTCTTACCCCATTCGAAGTAGTTTTCGGTCATACCGAATCCAATAGCGCATTTTATTTAGATTTCAATAAGCAGTTCACTCAACAATTGGTAAAAGAACATGTAAGACGGACCAAATATTTGTACGAATACTTGACGGACAAAATTATTGACAAAAAGCAGGCGGAAATAAGGAAACGTGGCGGAGAGAAAGATTTTGACATAGATGTTGGCGACACAGTCTTTATGAAAGGCGTAAATACTAGGCGCGGTAAAGATAAACCTCGATATCAGAAAGCTCAGGTTACCGGAGCTATAGAAAGAAACGTAGTACCAGTTATTACTAATAACCGGAAAACAAAAGTTCCCATTAAAGACATCAAGCGCCCTTCACATGTTAATCCTTATTAAAGCTTATTCAAGCAGTAGAAACAAAACAAACCGTTTTAAATAATAAAATGACAATCGTTTCCGAAATGGTGGGTACGTTCACAAAAATGGCTAACTCTACCAAAAGCAATTTTATCAAAATAGGGGAAAGTATCCAAAATATTAATCGGGAATTAAATGAGTTGAAATTGACACAATCCAGTAACGAAGTTATACACATCTATAATGCTTTTATACATAACTTCCAAACTCTCTACATCAGGTAAAACGAGGTTGAGACCGCTATTGCTTTTGCTAAGGTTAAACATTTACATCAATCAATTATAGACACGGATGAACTAATATTAATATTAAGGAAAATTGAGAAAACGGATAAGATTGTATTTCCAGTAAACCTAGAGAATATTATTAAAATAGAGCAATGTATAGAACTGAAAGCGTACATAAAACAAAATCAGATAAAGCTAATTATGCATATTCCCTTGATAAGAAACGAAGTTTTCAATTATTTCAAATTGATTCCGCTACCTGTCCATAATGAAGCCAACAGCGTTACCTCCCTTATTCTCCCTAAATACCCTTATGTCCTTGTGAAAGGGTTGAAAGCAAAGCCGCTCTCCCAGCCATGCCGCGAAATCGACGAAGGCCGTTTCCTGTGCTTTGAGAACGACTTTTCGCCACCCATCGAAGATGATTGCATTACCGAGCTTATGAAGTTTTCCACAAATATCTCAAGCTGTCATCCAGTTCCTGTCACCATCGAGGATGTAAAAGCAGATCTGATACAGCCCAACCGCTGGATTATTTACGCAAAAACGGAAACCCTCCTTACGAAGTACTGCGAAGACGAGATTACACAAGAAACTATTTCCGGAACTTATATTTTAACGATGGACAACGATTGCCACGTTGAGATAAAGGATTTGAAGCTTAAGAAACACCAAATCCAAGGAAAAGACGTAACTTACCTCAAGTTTCCAGTAATAACTTTACCCTCAATACGGCCGAGCCCATCAGATATGCAGAGAAAACCCGTCAACCTCAACGGAATCGACCTTGCCGATACTCAGTTCCTGAATTACTTATTGCAGAAAAGTGGGAGTGAAATTAGTGATAGTGAAAACTATTTTAGTGCTCTAGGTTATAAAAGTGTTAGCATAGGAAACTTAGTGTTTTGGGTAATTACCGTAATTTGTCTTATATTGTTAGCTCTTAAGAATAGAGTTAAGAAGATGTGTACTAGTTTAACGGGAAAGGCTCGAAATCATCCTCATCCTTCGGATAATTTCGAACTTACGGAGGGAGGAGTTACGCCACCAGCACCAGACGGACACGCAGGACACGCTATGTTTGTTGTCCCTTAAGCGCCTCTCGCTAGAAGCGCCCACGCGCTATCATCCGATCGCCGCACCTGGCATAATGCTGAGGCGGTGCATTCCTTCTCCGGGCACCCAGTAGAATTAAGATTTAATTTTAGCATTCAGTAGTTGACCATTGTTTAAGAAACACATTTATTTCATTAAATAATTCATAATTAATTATTTTCGTGTTTTTAAAAATACATCTCGCGCTTCCCTAAACAAGTCTAGCTATTAAGACGTTTGTTGATAATAAATTTCATTTCATTTCATTTCATTTTTATATGTTTACGCTTACGAAACAGTGCATTATAGTTACCACTGGTTGTACTACTAGGATCGTATAATATACACTAGTGATTGTGCATGTTTGATTTAAAATTATGACTTAATAAAGATATTTTGAAATTGAATTGAGTTATTGCCGCCACCTACCGATATTCTTCGATCTTTCATATCAACAGATGCAAGCAAATCCCCGAATGCCAGCAAGACTGTTGGGCAAAATTCCGCATCGCCTACTCACAGAGACAGGAAGAGCTCCGACTGAGGCTTAT
Organism: Apocheima hispidaria; assembly: GCA_947579745.1. Classification (NCBI taxonomy): domain Eukaryota; kingdom Metazoa; phylum Arthropoda; class Insecta; order Lepidoptera; family Geometridae; genus Apocheima; species Apocheima hispidaria. The sequence continues at coordinate 12,491,860 of OX388164.1, read as the reverse complement.
CAACGAGACGCGGGCGTTGGTTACTTTTTATGCTGTCAGGGGTAAGTGATGTCCGTTCTATTTAACTAGTCCAGCAGATTTTCTATTCGGATAATATTTACATAAAAAAATTAAAACTCTCCCTGAGAAACAGTAATGAGCAAGGAATATGAGTTCAAATTTGCTAAAGCCCTAAAAGTAGTATTACTCGCGAAATCCTACTATACCCTAGACGAATTTTTGAAAGATAAGACAATTATGGAATAGATTGACCCGCTCCGCACGACATTGCCATACCCAATCAGGGTCAGTATGATTACCTATAATATGCTAATTAAGATCTGCATGTAATTTACATAATGTTTGCAATAAATGTATTGAGTATTGATTTTCGTTCTCGTCGAGTAATATGCTGTTACACTGAGGGAGACACTGAGCTGGAACCCATATCGTGCCATAATATCTGCGGGTATAAATATAAGTGTTTCAGTCTGATAAACCAGTTTCTTATACATATACCCAGCGTAGTTCTGCCCGCAATCCTACAACACATTCTAAAGAATTTCTGGAACCTCAATGAAAGCAGTTTTGATATTGGTTTGGTAACGTCTTTTGGTTCCAGGCACTGACCGTATCTTCTACACGGACCACATAGGGCCGTATTACGTTGACGAGTTCAATCATCAGAATTACTTCTTCGATAACGGCCTGCGGATATATCACCTAAACTGTGATGGAGAATTTAATGTGGTAAGAAACATCGTCGCCTCAACCAGTTCAGAAGTTCCAATGGAACAAAAAAATCCTATCGAGTCGCACTGTTGCTGGTTAGCTGTTTCAAAAAGGGTGCCCATCGAGTCTCAGCAAGGCCGGGGAGTAGTCTATAGCAGTGGTCTATATATTATCCACTCTGCCAGAAGTATAGTATAAGTCTGCAGAGCAATTTTGCGTTACAACTTAGTTGGATACTAGACAAATTGTCTATGGTCCAACAAAATTTGCGATTGATAAACCAAATCAAATTCAAATTGACGCGCGTTTTATTAGGCTTATGCCCGTTTTCACCAACGAACCCCTAACTTTAAGGGATCAGCTAAGAAATTGTAAGCCCTATTTTAAAGGATCCCTTAAGACTTTAGGTGTACCCTAAGTGATGGTGAGAACATAAATTACCCTTAAAGTTTATTTGGTGATTCCTCAAAGTCCCTAACTTTAAGGAATCGTTAAGACTCGATGGGAAAAAACCTTCACATCGATGACATGTGACTCGGTGGGAAGATATCGCTAACGGCCCAACATCGATATGTGAATGGATGTTTTTTTAAGCTTATAATAATATAATCGTCAGTTCCCAGACTACGCGTACTTATTCGACAAATACGGACGTTATATCGAGAAAGACGGCGCTAAGCTGTACCAGTGTGCGCCCTGCACCAGCCAGTACAAACTGAACGAGGCCAACTACCTGGACAAAGTGACCGAGGACTGTGGCCACGCGGAGAAGGCCAATATCCAGTGCCAGCTCAACATTACGGACCCGAACGACGTGGCGGTGCTGCCGGATGTTGACCCGACGGATATAAAACGTACGTATCTATACTAGTTGTTACCCGCGGCTTCGTTCGCGGGAAATAAAAAGTATTCTATGTCCGTCTTTGTGATGTACAGTAACTCCTTATCAAATTACTTCCCATGGGTCGCTAGATGGCGTTGATACATTTTTGTGTATTTTTTTACGTTTTGTATGGACTGACAGATGTAATGTAGGGAGTTCTGAATCACGCAAGCGAAGTTTTTTCCTTGAGACGTACGTATTCATTTTCTCATACCTCAAAGCTATCGGTCCTGATACGACTGCGGCTACATTCCTCTGAATTATAATATTAGTTAGGATAGCTAGCTAATCTATGATGATATTTTTTGATTATTTTATTCTATTTCAGGTACCCTGGAAACGGAAACTGTGAGGTATCTCTGGGACAGTTTCGGGAGCGTGCTACCGGACGCATTGTACGACGTCGGGAAGTCTCGACCCAGGAACCCCATACACTTCCTCGCGCATAAACTGCTCCATCACAAGTGAGAACCCTCTAAATAACAACGTGGGGAAACATCGTGGTCCACAGTTCGCGATATGAATCGGGCTTTATTCATGACCTAAGTAGATGGCCCCTAACTTGCTTGCTTAGTTTGTGGCTAGATGGCGCTGTGTGAAAAACGTCCACCAATATTTATTAACTCTGCCACGGAATAAATAATTGTTTATAAATAAGTCCTGGGCACGTAGCGTGACATCCTTAGGTTCAGCCGCCGACGCTGTGCAAACGTGAACCTCATCGCGGCGTGTTAGGATCGCGGTCGCGCAGCGTCGGCGGCTGAAGCTAACCATCATCGCGCTAAGGACGTCACGCTACATGTGCACTGCCCTGCCAGTATAAATCAGGTTTGTACAGATCGGTATCTATTTTAGGTACAAAAGAACTACGTCCGAGCACCAAAAAAAGAAGAAAGAAGCTGAAAAATATCGAGCAGATATTTACAAGGAACGCAAAGAGGTGCGCAGTTTTTTACCCGACTGCCCAAGAAGGAGGGTAATGTTTTTGGAGTGTATGTAAGTATGTATGTTTGTGTGTTCCTATATTAACACATGTAACCTAAACGGCTTGACCGATTTTGACGAGTCGGGGTTCGTTGGATTCCTCTTTACGTCCGTAGAAAACATTTTGCAGTCGGGTATTTTGTTTTACTTTTATATAATACTAGCTGCGCCCCGCGGTTTCACCCGCTATTCTACAGGAACGGTTAAATTATTCGGGATAAAAAGTAGCATATGTGTTAATCCGGGAAATAACCTACCTCCATACCAAATTTTATACAAATCAGTTTAGCCTCTACAGAGTTGAACGAGAACAAACACACTTACATACTTAAACACAAACTTTCGCATTTATAATATTTATGTGATTAAGGCAACCATCATGAATGAGACGCAGCGCATTTGCTCGCATTGGGCTACATCCTTCGTTCTGCAGTGAACGTTGATCATGATGTTGACAGACCGAGTGAACGAATTTGCTGCGTCTCTTTTCATTTCAATTGAAACGTAAGAGACGCAGCGCATTTATTTGCGTTGCATTTATTTATTTCCTTCGTACTGCAGTGAACGTTGATCATGATGTTGACAGACCGAGTGAACGAATTTGCTGCGTCTCTTTTCATTTCAATTGAAACGTAAGAGACGCAGCGCATTTATTTGCGTTGCATTTATTTATTTCCTTCGTACTGCAGAGAACGCTGATCATGATGTTGACAGACCGGGTGAACGATTTCGCTGCGACTCTTTTCATTTCAATTGAAATGAAAGAGACGCAGCGCATTTGCTCGCATTGGGGTACATCAAAGTAATATCTGTTACATGTATGCACGGCCGTAAGACTTATATTGATGAACTCATTCCTCCAGGAAGCGGTGGCGGCGAGCAAGCTCTGGAAGTCCAAGCAGGTGAAGCGTCGCAAGCCCGAGGAGTCCGATGACGCGGAGTTCCGCGCCTACGTCGACGCTCGGCTCGCACAAAACTTATTCATAAACGCTCTCAACATGGAGCTTTGAAGTTGCTTTTGGAATTGTTTATTTTTCTCATTTTTTTGGCTTCGTAGAAAATTTATAGTGTGTCGGTTTTTTTATATTTTGTGGCTTAATTTTTTAGGTATTCGTAGCCGAAGGAGGTCTGCGGGATTATATTAATTACACCGTCTGTCTATCCGTCCTATCCTTACAAGGCTCTATTTTTAGAACCATAATAGGTAGCCGCGTGAAATTTTCACATGTTACTTTGGCGGACTCTAAGACATAATAAAAGAACTCTGCTATATAAAGAAATAGAGAAACGTGTTTTTCTTTTCGAGATTTCTTGTTTTACTCAACCTATCGTAAGGAAATAGTAATTTCACAAGTGTTGAACTCGGTGGGATTATAGTGCACACTACTATAACAACAAATATAAAAAATCGGCCAAGTGTGAGTCGGTCCACTCGAGCTCACGTTGAGAATCGGAACTGAATGAAGGAAATCAAAATTACTTTGTTAACCATCGTTGCGCGAGTCCGACTCTCACTAAGTCGATTTTTATAATATAGTACGCCAAGATATTATATATAGTACGCATAATATTTCAAAGTAGGTAGGGCTCTTCTGCAGAGTCCGCCTGGGGCAGTACCACACCTTTGCCTGTTATACAACCGCCAAGTAGTGCACAATCATTACTGTGTTCCGCATTGAAGGGCAATGTTTCCAGAGTAATTACTTGGCATAATATCTCATGGTTACGAGCGCAGTGCATTGCCGCCCATCGTTTTGAACTGTTGAAGTTTAAAATTCTGGATGGAACTGTATTGTTATGGGCAAGCGTGAAGCTTAACATCAGGGGCGCTAGTCTCGACTTTTCGCTACAGCACTTTGCGACCGAATTCGGTCGCTATGACGCAAAAATTCGACAACAAACACGAATTTTTAACGAAAAAACGCAAACATAGCGAAAAGTCGAGACTAGCGCCCCAGGTGAGCAACTTATCCGCTTTGTCAACAAGTTCCATAAAGTAAGTTTACTTTGAAACAGTACCTATGTGCAAAATTAAGAACGCAGGCACAGGCGAATGGTCACAGTTCAGTTTGTTACAAATTTTCCAACCAAATACGACCATAATTTACTAAATTGCCTCTTTCAAAAAAAAAAACTTAAGTACACAAGTTAGTGTGCGTAGTTTTGATATTTCATCTTAAGGTATCATTGGGTAAATCTTTGAAATACTTTTGATCTTACTGCTACTAGCCTTGGTAGATTGGTAGCACGCCCGCCTCACATTCGTGGGGTAGCGGGTTCGAACCCGGGCGGGCCCGTACTAATGAGCTCTTTGGAACTTACGTACGAATATACCACTGGCTTTTCGTTGTAGAGAACATCGTGAGGAAACCTGCATATATCCGGAGAAGAAATGCGATGGTATATGTGAATCCGCCAATCCGCACTGGGCCAGAGTCGCGGATATGGCCCAGTAGCCCTACGAGGGTAGGTCGATATCTCAGCAGTGGGATGTTTAAAGGCAGACAGTACAGTTATTACTACCAGGCTTTTGAAAAGGTTATGGAGCTAAACCCAGTAAGTACGCTTTAGGATAATTTGCTTTTAAAAATTAGATTTTTATGTGTTTGTCTACAAGGTGTCACTTTATGTGTGTGGTCGAGGATAGTGAACACACCTAGCCTGGAATGGGAACTGGCTCTTAAGTGAAACTGCCGGAACACACCGCAAGTTGCTTAGCGACAATTTTGTTATTTGAGGGTTGTAGCTAGCCAGCCGAGTACTAGAAACTATGGTTTCCTCACTTTATGTTCTATCACCGGTAGCTCAAGCTTATTGTTGTGATTTGAACTCGCGCTATACGGCGTGCGATCCGAACGCGATAACCACTGAGCTATCATCGCTACTAAAGAAACTTTTTAGGATTTATACCGCATTTCTACATTATGCTGCCAAACACAATACCACATATTATAAATATTTATTTCAAGTATGTATACATCACTACGCTACTTGAATTTTTGGAGGTGTAGATAATTCTGAACATTTAAAAATATATTTCTTTTAGTTTAGACTATTACTTTGATATAATACAATAATTACATATTTATTAGTCCAACTGTAAACATAACGTATAGTTACTGGATGAATATCATCAAAGGAAAATCCCAACTCTATAGATAAATATAGTATTAAAAACAAGATGGCGTCTAAAAAAGTTAATGGCTCTTAATTTGCGTCAACAGTTTTCTCGCTCGCGTATTTTCAGATGAATTAAGATATATGTAGACACACTGAGTGTACATTTCCTAAAACCATGTTGTGGCTGTTTATGACAAGATTAAAAATGTTTTTAAAAATCCTTTTGTTACGTAATAATTATATTTATATAATTATTATTCTTTTTTAAAGTTGTTTTTCAATCGAACATAGTTTATAGAAATGCATACTCTATCTACAAAACCTTGAAAATGTGCGAGTGAGATAGATAAGACACACAAGCGACTTTTTTCAGAATCTCCGAGACACTCAGACTCCTTAAATCCTGGGCAATTTGAAAGGGCCCACAACCATACATTTGAAGTATAACGCGTGCCTTCCCACATTTTCCGGATTATACGGTCTGTCAGTGACAAAAGCCGGCATGAAAGAACGCAGATAAATAATAAAATAAACATATAAAAGGTACAGGTATTTATTGTTCAAGCGTCTATTAGATAATAACGAGACACACTTTTCAAGACGTCCTTATCTTTGAAAGCAATATCATGAAGGCTGATTTACATTGGTCCAGTATCACTGGATCGACTATGGCACTGGTCCCGCGGCGTTTAGATTAAGTCCAGTAGATTTCATTTGTTTGAGGTTACATGTTCCATGTTTGCAAGACGCAGACGTTGGATTGAAATGTCACATAGACAGCGGTTTCACTGGATTCCAGCGCTGGATACAGATACTGGATCAGCGTAAATTCAACCATAATTACCTATTAAAGAATAAACAACCAGACAAACTACATACTCGTATCGGATGGATATAAAATAAAATGAAAACCCACTGCCGGTAATATTTGGTCTAATTACTTCAAACGAAAACTAAATTAATTAACCTATATAGCACTATATAAAACAACAACCAAATATGTTATTATTGTACTGTGTTGCTAAAAGAAAGGAGAGAAAAAATTATAAGTGTTGTTAGAGATTTTTCAGTGTCATCGAAAGTTATTAAGATAAATAATATAGGTCACAAAATTTTAGACCGCTTTTTACCCAACATACGAGTATGGTGAAATACAAAATGGGTGACACTAAAAAAATACAGCTAGTATAATTAAATTAATGAAACGTATAGCTTATTCCATATCAATGAATGCGTCTAAAATAATGCATTTGACACGCGAGATAACAAGCGACTTATTTTCATCATTTCATATAGTTTCGGTATTTAGTACAAAATAACCTTTTCTTGATTTTTTTCTAATACCGAGGGTAGTTAAAAATTGCTTATTTCTATCATCGCGATATACCTAGGCCGAAAGTTATTGTTATCATACGGGTTTTATGAAATAGTTTTCGATTAAAATACCCTTTTGTTAGTCATTGGTTAGTATAAAGATGAACCCTTTCAACAGGTACAAAAGTATTCTCGCTCGTTATTTAATTTTTATTTACAAGATATGAAAATTATTCTTGTCCTTCAAATATCGTTTTCTAGTTAATTGTGACATTAAGTTATACTTGACATTTGTACGCACAAAGTATAAACTACGCCAGAGAAATTCATTTCTAATTTATTAGTTTTTTTTTTCTAAGTACGAAGCATATCAAAATTAAATACAAATTTTCGAAAATTATTTTTAAAAGCAAATATTTACTAATACAATGATTTTAAACACAAAACGCAAGTATTTCGAAAAATATAATAGTAACGAAAAACTAAATATTAATCCAAAAGGTTCCAACATCCCAATTAATTGTATAACTCTTAGTTTATTTAAAAATCAATATGATAATAAGTATACTTTAATATTTTGGATAATGACTATGGTGTAGTTGTAATGTGTAGAAATATATGTACAAAAAGAAACTAAACATTAATAAAATCGAGAACTCTATTATATACCAATATATAATTTCTTTCGCACGAGATGAGAATAAAATAAAGGTTAAAATTATAATATTTAAATCGAATCTTGAAACTATTACTACTGGCCATTTTGAACCATAGACTACAAAGTTCGGACGTCACAAAACAAAGATGTTTGCAGTTATAGATTTTATATATTTTTAATTTTACATTTAGTTGAATCTCTATATTACACATCTAATATATTATGACATTCATCAATGGCCAATGTTAACACAAAACTAACAACTAGTAAATGAAAACGGGCCTTCTCTATACAGTTTGTAGAAATCATTGCAAAATTTAGTAAGGGGTTTTGTGCCACATTAACATTAATTTAAACATTTGTAGAAAATAATCGCAAAGAAATTAGGAAAGTATTACACAAAACAGACCTATGCTACGGGAAGCATTGTCAACCATCGTAACAGGAACAACTTATTTCCCAAATGGTATAATTTTGATTCGGCCTAAACTCACCTCCATTGTCGATACTAAGACGTTTGATGCGTCCTAGCCCGCACATTCATGAATTACGTTAGGAATCTATTAAATAACGGTGACACTTTAGCCATAGTTTTTACAAAGCTCTAAACATTTACCGGGTGCTGTTAGCGTTCTGAATCAAACAAAATTACGTTTACATTACAGGTCGCTCCGAGACTGTATGTACAAAAATCTTAAAGACAGTGTTGCCAACGTTAATTTACGCGTAATGTAAACTGCAACTTCGTTCGATTTGTACTAGTTATTCTGGTTATAAGGAAAGAAATTCGCACTGCTGACAAAAATACGGCTGATTGATTATGAAATGAGAAGTGGCATAATGTAGTGTAACTACATCTTTGGTCACCTGGGCTGCCATTACAAACGTGAAATTATTCAAAATGATGTAATTTAAATGGCTGTTAGTACTTTTTTCTCAGTCCAACTATGTAAACAAAAATGGAAACAATCAATCTAAAAGCACTAAAATTGTTGACCTGATACCCACGGACAGCGAACAGAAAGATAAAAATATGTTTCTCATTCTCTAACGTTGCTCAGACGGCGCGGCGATCCGCGAGAATCAACTCCGCAAAGTAAAAAAAAAATGGTCGGTTGTTGCTACTATTTTTTTTCGAACTGTCTAGTTTACATTTTAATAATAGTACATTAAAATCGACATCATTGAATGCCAGATTGCCATAGCTATTAACATAGATAAACTATAAAGAAAAAATAAGCTATACAAGGTGTATATAAAGGTCAAAACGTTCAATAAGCCTCATTTGGTGTTGACAACTTCTCGGTGAGAAATTCGAAAAAAATATATTGGCGTCGACACCACTGTACCGTTTTTCAAACTCAATTTCAGTGCACTATTCAATATGTGAATAATATTGTAGTACTGCGGAAGTACCTTCAGATTGTTTAGAAAGTGGACAACGGAATCAACGTCGATCATTTAGCATCGAAGAATCAGAATTTAGCATCGATCTCCCGTTTGTTTTTTTTTTTAATTAGAGGTCAGCAATTAGTCCAGCAATCTGTTGGTCTTTACTCCAACTTTCAATTTATTTCTAAAATAAGAGGGTAGTTGTGAAAATTCGGTACAGTGGCGAGGTTGTCAGCAGACAAAATGTTAACTTTCAGACGTTATACGTACTTTTCAAGTTTAGAGAGGGTAGTTGTAAAAGATCGTTCAAACATTGTGGTCAGGTAGTCAGCAGTGCGAATCTGTGTCTCGAGTGGTGCTCAGTTGCTGAGAGCCTCGGCCATTTCCGCCTGGCAGTCGAACGTCTCCGAGCTGTCGGCGTGCTCTGGATAGTACTCCCTGTATATTTTGTCCAGTAGCGCTTGCCTGGAAACGAGAAATGCAGTACGTTAGGAAAGTGTAAGGTTGAAAAGCATTTTCATAAGTCAAAAAAATCGTAAAATTTACATTGAAAATGTTTTAGTTATCAAAGCGTAAAGAGAAACGGAGATGAAGTACGTTCCTCTCATATTGGGGTAAAGGCATGATGTCATATACGTTTCTTTGTGCTACATATTGCATTGGCTTTTTGTTGACTTACTGATTCATCTGAATCCATTTATATCTTTTTTTACTATTGTTTATACCATTATACGCCGCGGTTTCACCCGTTATCCCATAGAAGTTGTATATTTTTCCGGAATAAATAAAAAATAAATTATTAAGTTAAAATTCGGAGTCGACTGGGAACAAACATACTTACACACCAGCTTTAGAACTTATAATATTAGTATGATACAGAATAGACGTCAGGTTAGGGTCATCCGATCCAAGCTGCAAAGCAGAGTGAGTGAGCTTCTGCATTGGCTAGCCTCCAGCGCCACCAGCTCCAATATCGCGTCTCATTCTTTTTTAAACGTTTTGGTTTGGTTGGGTTTGGTGTAGACGTCTCCAAGAGAGTCTGCACTCTTCTTTTGCACCGCTGCAACGCTACTCACTTGGCAGCGAGGCCTCCGCCGGGCGGCAGACCGGGGATGTTCTCCTGCATCAGCTCGCGCAGCACGCGCGTGAAGTGGCACGACGTATCCTCGCGCTCCTCCGAGCCTGCACTTTTCTCGATTAGAGCTGAAACCAAAACGGACACAGCCCGCATTACAATATATTTTTAGACAATAGCTCAACCCCTAACTTAGACAGATGGCGATTCATCGTGAGACGTAAAACATTTTCCGCTGTTATTAGTAAAACATACGATGAACATGCCTTTTTAAGTTTTTTCGTTAAAAGACCGTATTTTCACGCTGTTCTTGTTCGTGCATGGTTGTCTAGAAGAGTTTGCTTTAAGCGATTAGGCCGCCAATTAGAAGTAGTGTCTAGGGTTCAAGGAAACAGACACTACGGACTAGGCCGTAGTCCATAGAACGTTTGTTTGATGAGAAAAGCAAGCAGCAGCGTGATTCTGAGCGTCACGTTTGCCAATAATAGTTCAGGGCTACCCACCATTTTTATTTTTTGGACTTTAACAGTTCAAAACCAATCGCGGCAATTAGCTGCGCTCGTCACAATGAGATATAAGGTGTTAAGCCTCTTAAGCCCAGTAATTTCCCTGCAAACATTGCTCTACAATCCAGAAGACTGTAATATTTGCCCACTAATGCTTGGCGGTTGAACACCACATAAAGGTTTGGCCGCCCTGCCAAAGAGACCTACCACTACCATTACAAAAACTATGACATCATCCTGTCAAGACCGTAACGTAAAGACCAAAAAGAAGCACGTCGATGCAGCCATCTTAGGGTAAAGATTCTGATCTCAACAATGAAGTTGAATTTTCGCTGTCATAGTCATAGTCATATTCATTTATTTCCATTGGAACACATAGGAGCACTTGGACATGTCAAACAGAAAAATTCATTATACTGGTAACGTAACGTACCTACTCGTTTACAAAAATAACATAAGAAGCGGCTGTAAAAGGGCCTTGTCAAGTCTTAAAAATATTTTTCCGTGAGTTACAGGGTTTTTTTTAAAGATTTCAATTCTTCACGTTCAGAGCTAGACAATTTCCAAACAGTCTTATCATTAATATAGTGTTCAAATTTATAATATGCCCTTTTAGTTAAGTAGTTTTTAACGTATTTTTTAAAACTAGATTCGTTAAGGTCTAAAATTTCTTTTGGAATTTTATTATAGCAGAGGATAGCATTACCTATGAAAGATTTACTACTTTTCGTAAGCCTCAGTCGAGGAAAAACTAATTTATGGTTATGATGACGATTTTGTGAAAGAGGACCTCCTTGCTCTTTAAGAGTAATTAGGTTTTTTCGAGCGTACATTATGTTTTCATATATATATAATGAGTGTATTGTAAGTATATTAATCTCTCTAAAAACATCTACTAGTGATGATCTTGGGCTTAAGTTATAGATGGCACGTATAGCGCGCTTCTGTAGGACAAAAACTGCATCAATATCCGCCGCTGCGCCCCATAACAGGACACCATAGCTCATTAAGCTGTGAAAGTAGGCATAATAAACAAGTCGTGCAGTCGCTATGTCAGTAAGTTTACGTACTTCCCGGATGGCATATACCGCGGAGCTTAGTTTGCCCCCAAGTACTTCTATATGAGGTCCCCACTGTAGTTTCGCATCCAATGTCAATCCTAGAAATAAAGTTGAATTTACTAGTTCTAGCTTTTTATCCATAAGGTAAATCTCTGTATCAGTCTTAGCAACATTAGGCAAAGTAAATTTGACACATTTAGTTTTGGTAGGATTTAAGACCATGTTATTAGCAGAGAACCAGTTACTTATTTTAGATAGTACCTCATTTATAAAACTGAAGTCACGAGTTCCTCTTTTAACCTTAAAAAGAATCGAGGTGTCATCAGCAAAAAGTATTACTTCATTATTTGATTGGGAACGTATCATAAATGGGAGATCATTAACATTAGACAAAAATAGAATGGGCCCGAGTATTGATCCTTGTGGTACACCCATTGCTACTGCAGCTCCAGACGAATTGATATTACCCACGCTAACACGTTGTGTCCTGTTAGAAAGATATGATGATATGAGATTAAGGTCCCTGTGTTCAAGTCCATAGAATTTAAGTTTTGCGAGCAAAGTATTATGGTCTACGCAGTCAAACGCTTTACTAAGATCACAGAACACCCCAATCACATCGCATTTTTCTTCGAATGCTTCAAGTACATACCTCATTAAATTCGAGCCAGCATCAATAGTTGATCGGCCTTTTGTGAATCCAAACTGTTGGTCATGTAAAATATTGTTTGAATTAAAATAAAAAAGTAACTGGTCCAGGATAAGCTTTTCAAATATCTTGCTGAGTGAAGGTAATATGGAAACGGGCCTATAGTTTGACGGGTCTTCTTTACATCCGGTTTTGAATATAGGGATCAATTTGCTATGTTTCATCATAGTGGGAAATATTCCTTTTTTAATGCATGCATTAAAAATGTGAGCTAAGTATGGAGCAATTGTTGAAATAATGCCCTCTAATGCTTTTATCGAAAGACCCCACAGATCCTCCGTTTTTTTCGCTTTCAATGATTTAAAAGTCTTTATTACGGCAGTCGCTGTAACTGCATGGAAAGCAAAAGATGACGACTGTGGCGGAACATTTTGTTTTAAGATTGCTTCAGCTTTAGAAGAGGAAGCATTTAGGCTTTCTGTTAATTTAATTGGTACATTACTAAAATATTTTTCAAAGGTGTTTGCAATATCGAGTTTATCAGTAATTAAATGTCCGCCAATCTTTAAGTTATATAGTTTTTCTTTCGATTTGCCCTTACCTGTTTCTCTTTTAATTATATCCCACGTAGTTTTAATTTTATTGTCAGCTCTCAAAATTTTCTCTTTAATGAAAAGGGATTTCGCAACCCCGCATACTTTTTTGAATATCTTTGAATAATTTTTAACATGTTCTGTAGTACAGTTGGTAGGAAATTTATTTTTTTGTTCATAGAGTTGGTAGAGCGTGTCCCTACTTTTAAAAATACCGCGAGTAGCCCACTCTGCGAATTTGACAGTACCAGTTAGTTTTAGTTCTTTCAGATTGAATATTTTAGTATATTCAGAATGAATAAGTTCAAATAATTCACCAAACATATGGTCAGGATCTGTGTGGTGTCTAGACAAATTGCCAACTCTAAGTTCGACAGCCGCTTTAAACCTATCTTTTCGCTTCTGTGTTATTGGTCTAGTAGAAATTACGAGCCCTGTTTCAATAGTATTGCCAAAAAAAGTGACACTAAGTCCTCTGTGGTCCGAACGAAGCTTGTCTATGACGGCCTTATGATTGACTTCAAAGTTAAGAAAAATATTGTCTAGGCATGTAGATGTAGTAGAAGTGATTCTTGTAGGTTCATCAAACAATGCACTTAGGTTAAACGATTTACAAAGGAACAATAACTTTTGTTTGTTGGATGATTCTACCAACAAATTAGCATTAAAATCGCCGCACAATAAAATTAATTTGTTTTTTTTAGAGACTTGTTTTAATGCCCCTTCAAGTCCGTCAATAAACTGATCCACACCCGCTGATGGTGGTCTATAAGCGCATATTATTATGTGATTGTCTAGCTCCGCACACGAAATCTCACAAGTTCGCTCAACAGAAAGTCTTACGATGTTTTTACACTCTTTAGCTTTTATATTGTTTTTTACTAATATTAGAGAACCACCACCTTGTGCTCTCTTTCTATTAAACGCACTTATTACATTAAAGTTTTTAATAGCAAATGACATCTTTTCCGAATTCAGCCATGTTTCAGTGAAACATAAAATATCATATGAGTGACTAGATAGGAATAGTTCTATTTCTAATATTTTCCCGCTCAGTCTATTAATATTTTGATGTAGCAGCGAAAGCGTCTGTCTTGAACGGCTATGCCTAATTATGTCATTTTGAATATCATCCTTACATTGAAAATTTTGCAGGGTGAAATCATTTTTACAAGATTTCCCCGTTGTCAAAGTTACACATTTAAAGATTGTAGAGGTATGAGACTACTGCTCATTTTAACCCCGTTGTTATTTAATACATATGAAAGAAGTTTAGCTACATTGATTTTATGTCTATATGGCAAGAATAGTCTATTTGATTCGAGAACAAAGTTACTTATAAATTTGTTAATGTCAAATATTATAATGTTGTTACTAAGAGCAGTCAGATTACACAATATATCATTTAGCTTGTGAATTTTTTCATTTTGTTTCATACTGAGTGAGCGAGAATATGGAAAAGTACTGAGCACAATTTTTCCCAACTCTTTTGTCTCCTGCAATTGTAAAAGTTCTTCTACAGTACGAGTTAATTGCTCTCTTGTGACATCTAGGCTATTCCCCATTAACACTACAATATTAGAATCTTTTTCATGCTCGTCGCTCACGATCTTATTTATCAAATGACGAAAGGAAATATTAGGTATGCATGTGTTAATTACGCCTCTATCTAAATATTTGTCAATCATAGATCCGATGCCACTACCAATTGAATCACAAAATAATTTTGTTTTATGCACATATTTAGAGTCTTGGATATCGCGAATATGTAGTGCGCCCATCGATGGCTGGGTCGTTAATGATGGAGATTCTGCGTCGTTAAGCATTGCCTCCATTTCCATCGCGTTGGCCACATATGGGTTGGCTACTTTATCTGTGACTGACTTGTTTGTGGAAACAGCTGGCTCCAGACAACTTGTGTCTAATGCAGATTTAATATTATTTTGAGCATGATTGTCCATATCCCCGCTTTCAGCGTCCTGTCCAAGCAGAGCGTTAAGAGCAGATATGTATCCTTCAATTTCTCTTTGTGCGGTCGAGTATTTATAAGCAATGTTTTTCAGGCTTGTTTCAAGTTCTTTGATTTTTTCTACATTTTGCTGACATTCCTGATCGTAATTCTCACTAAGGCTTTTGTATTTTTTCAAATCCTTGGTCAATTGTATTCTCTGTTTTTTCATGTATAAAACTATTTCAGCCTTATTATTGATGTTTATGTGTTTTTTAGCGTTATATATATATTTTTTTAATCTTTTTATCTTTCTATGACTGCGCGTAGCTGGTCTTTTATGATTATTTGAAATGCTGTCTCCAGAATCTGTTAGATCTATAACATTTTTTTGAACCAACGCCCTATACATATTTTCTGTGACAGTTTGATCCCTTTGGTCCATAATGTTCTCTTGCTGTGTAATTAAGTTTTGCGCCTCACGCAGTTGATCTCTGAGCTGGATATTTAGTTCATGTTCCTTATCTAGTGTCAAATAACATTGTTCATGTTGATTTCCTACTATGAGCTGCAGTCGTTCATTTTCTCCATTAGCATCTTGTAACTGAATATTTATGTCAGCTAACTGTTTTTTTAGTACGGTGTTCTTTTCATAATTATTTTTTATTTCTATCTCAAATTCCTCTCGTTCACTTAGTAACTTCTGATTTAAGTTTTCGCATTTTTCTAGACTATGAAGCGCTTCTTTTAATTTTAACTGTAGTTCTCTTATGCTTATTTGTCTAGTATTCATTATTGAGATCAATGTAAAACCAGAAAAATATAAAAGTCAACAAAGAATGTGAAATGAAGAGCCAAAAAGAAGCAAAACCGAATCTTCAATCAGCGGGATTCGAACTCGATGTCTCGCGCTTTCGTATCGAACGTCCACACCTCCACGCCAACTTCGACTTATACATGAGTGCCAAAATATAAAGTCTGCTTGTGCTAATTGTAAGGATAGCGCATTTATTGTGAAATTAAGTTCAAACTACCTCACATTATTATTCACAAATCATATTACTCTGTTTAGTTGTCTTCATTGTTTATTTCAAAATGATCTTATTTTGTCCATATTCGTGATTAAGTTGATTGTAACTCACAGTTAAGGTGACCAATTTTATTTCCAACTCTTTTCAAGTGTATAAAGTTGTAATTTCAACACTATCCTTTGTTTGATACAAAATCACCGTTACGTATTTTGTTATTGTGTTTTAGTTGAAGATCGGTAATTTTACAACTTGATAACGTCGTAGCACGATTTTCACTCAAAAATGCATACGGCAACTATTTCCATGCACTATAAAAGCAGTTACAACTATTTATTTGGTATTATTTGGTTCTAAGCACGTGCATTTCGCAATCAGCAGCGTCTACTTAGCTGTAGTAAACCAAAGCAATCACTCGATACTGCTTGCCCAACTAGCTACCTCTGTCAAATGTTACATCTATCACCAAACAACGAATGATGTAACTTTGAAGGCCGGGGAGACACTTGACGATAATTCTCGATGAGAATGTTGAAGCCAATGTGATGGATGTGAAAGCTGTCCGGAAACGCTGACTACTCTGTAATTCTATTGGTTTTTGTTATTGTAGACCAGACACGTCAGAGATCGCCAACGTACTCGCACCATTCGAGCCATCGCCACCAGATTTACACGATAAAGCCCCAGATCGCGAATGGGTTTCTTTTCAGGCATAGATAAATTATTGCTCTATGCTTGAGGTTTCAAGGTAGACACCGTCAACTATAATCATAGTATTCTGTAGCCGCTAGTATAATGTATTGAGTTTTATTTCTAGACTAGGGCGTGCATTAAACCATTTTCACGGGTTGAGTGAGGTCACGTGAGGTTGAATTTCTACTAAACAAAACTCCTCAAAAACTCCTCGTACAAAAATATAACACGAATTTCGCTTCTGACAAACTATACCTATGTCATGGGTAAGTTATTATATTACAAACTTCAGCAAGACACCAATGAATTCATGTCATTTGGAACCGATAAGAATCAAGTTGGTGGAATATATTCAAAACTCTTCGTTTCAACGTCGCCCGCGAAGTATCACATAAATATCTCCAAATACGAGTGGATAAAGAAACACGCCATTTTTTTTTATAACTATGCAGGAATATCGTTTATTTTCTCCGGCTGCTCCGGCTGTGATTGGTGCCACACACGCCAACAGACCGCGTGTAGCTTTCAACATTGACACGGTACGCGCCCTTGGCCTAGGGGCAAGGTAGCAGGCTTTTCAATAACGACCCGGACACACGAACGGTACGGGGCGGTGGCAGCGCAGCGTCTTTTCAACGCGTGGGTGACCTCACGGGCGGTAGGGCACGACGACGCGACAGCATGGCGTCGCTTCTTCGAATGAGTTGGGGCGTCGCTTCAGCGTGCGTTTGTAATGCGTATGGGTCATCATTCATGGCCGCTGCGACACCACGGATTCGCCGCAACGAATAGTGTGGCCGGGTCCTAATACCCTATAGGCTTTCTAAATCCTAACAAGTCCTAGACTTTGTTTGTATCCAAGCAAGCTTGTTTTGGTTTTGAAGTAACGAGAGGGCGGCACCGCGCAGCGCTCCTCCCGGTCCGTGTAGATCGTCCCGCCTGATATCTTCTATCTGATATCTTTGCCGACATAAAAATTGGAATGACAAAATCTTTTGGTGCAGTGAGTATAAATAAACTATTTTAAACTAGGAGCTTGCGCCGAACTGAGATCTCGCGACTTCTATAGCTTCACAAACCCTGGACCAATTATGCCCAGATTTGATCTTAAGAATTGTATGGTTTTTTTAATAGTTACACAAAATACATCGCACACACGGTCATCTGAACCCAAACTAAGCAAAGCTTGTAATATGGCTGCCAGAGACTGATATACGTACATAGATTTTTTTTAAATACATCCTTATATAGATATTAACACCCAGACATAGAACAAACACAAATATTCATCACATAAATGTTTGTCCTAGATGGGAATCGAACCCACGCCCCCAAACACAAAAGGTAGGTTCATTACCAACTGAGCCACCGGGGCAGACAAATAAAATCAAATGAACTACTATAAAAACAAAATGTAATTAGATCGGATTAACGGTTCGCAAGTTAACGTCGGACAAATATACACACAAACGCAGACTTGCTCCCGTAAATTCTGAGATTTTTACCCGACTACGGAAAAAGGAGGGTTATGATAACAGTCTATGTAAGTAGGTATGTTCATACGTTTCCTCTAAATCTCCTCAACGACTTATCGGCAAATTATGTATCTACTGATGCTACTTAGTGCCCCGCGTGTCTTATTATGATAATCAGGATATTATGATGTCACACTAAATCAAATATGGCGGATTTTAGTACTTAAATCGCAATCGGGAAAAGAGGATATATATGTCGCGTTTGGTACCTATCCGAACAAAGGACTTAATAACCACATTCTAATTATATGAAATCATATAACTACCAACACAATGTTAAAAATGGTTTGCAAACAATAATGCGGCGTGACACAGGACGATGTTTCGTAAAGGTTTGAAGTTTTCGACCGAGATATCTTGTTTAACTACCATATAAAAATGTGAAAACTAAATTGATTGTGCGTACACTACGTACGAGTACATGATAGGCTTGTTCTAAATATAGCTGTTTGTATAAATAAATCATTCAAGAAGACAGATCTTCATTGACTGTCTTAGATGACACTCATTTAGCTGATTTAACCTTATTCAATGTCACATAATATTTGAATACTAGCGTTATAGTATAATCTTTTGGCCCTAATAGTGGCTATTTAATCTATTCGCCAACAAGATTACAACGGCGGCGATGTCTTATGGCTTCGCTTCGTGAAGTGACATAAGCGACCACTGGCTGCCAGTGAGTGGTCCAACGTCGCACAGTATGGTCGCTTCATTGCTTTAACCCTTCATTGCATATAAATATAACCAATTTCTATGCGGTATATTCGAATGAAAAAAAAAAGTTTCTTTTTTAAATATTACAGGGCCAGCAGGCCTACCGTGCGCAGAGCGCCAAAAATCTTCTCTAGTCAATATAAGTCTAGTCTAGTCAGTATATTCTTTCTCTGTAAAGCAGAAAAAGGACAGCCACGATTATGTCTAAGTTTGTCTCGTTTTAGCACGACATAATGAGTAGAGAAGATTTTGTCGCGGTGCCTTGGCCTGCAGGACTAAAGCAATGAAACTAACATTATACAGTTCAAAAATACTTTAATGCGAGCAAACAGTAACAGTCGTTTGTCTTTTTTAATAATATGAAAAAGTAGAGATTTAAAGAGATTATAAATAATCTTGACTTTTTAAAGATTTAATATCACAAACTGGTATATTTATTATACAAGTACTAATACATTGATTTGTATAAATATCTACAAAAATCTAGCTAATATTAAAAGACATTTTATTTTATTTATTTATTTTAAAGATAATATCAAATTTCTAAATAAAATACTTAAATATTGCCAAATCGAACGAGTCATTCTAGACAAAAAAAAAAGTACATAGTATTCTAAACCAAATAAATATGCATAATGATCTATAACGCGATTTTAAACTTAAAAATACATCAACAAAACTAAAATTTATAGAAAGTATATAAATACTCTTAACAACTTTAATACAGACTAATCAATATTGTCTTTTACTAAAATATTGCTATTTATTTCTAAACTAAATGTTTACGATTTTTGTACTGTTAAGTAAATAATTTCACGATAAATTAGTATACAACAACACAACGAACTAGCTAGACTCAGTGAATAGAGTGAATTACAAACGCTAGGTTTAAAAAAATCGATATGGAAAACATTTTATTATTTAGATTTTTTTTAAGATTCTCTAAAATATCTGTAGACACGTCTACATAATGTTAATTTGGCGAAATTGGAGAATATCTAGTTATTTATATACATATGTAAATCACTAGAAAGGGGGTCATAGAATAAAAGTAGGTAAAATGTCATTTTCATGATTCTAATGGCCTTGGAAAAAGTTAAAAACGTATAAAAAATGTCTGTATTGTTGACGAATGCACTTATATTAGACATCTTTTATTGTTATAAATATAATAATTATGTACCTATGACAACCTGTTCGGCTCAATGGTAGAACGTCTGCCTTATGAGCAGGAAGTCCCGGGTCCGGTTCCCGACTAAGCTTCTGTTTGAACGATGAATTTAAATATCTGTTCTTGGTGTTTTTGTGTGTGCTACGTGGCATCCGCGATACAGGGAAATGTAGTGGAGCTAAGTGAAATATTATTTATTTATTTATATTTTGTGAGAAAGGCCAATTATTATTTATCGAAACAAATATAATAATTGAGAGGAATATAGCCGCAATCGTATCGAGGTATAAAAATAAATACATTCGTCTCGAGGGATACAGAACTCCCTACATTACAACTGTCAGTCCATACAAAGCGTCAAAAAATGCATAAAAATGGGTCAACGCCATCTAGCGAACTATTGGATGTAACTTTGTCACTCTGTCTGGATGTTTGTCGCGTTATCACGGCTAAACGGATTTTGATAAAATTTAATAAGGAGTTAAGGTGAGGAGACATGAACATAGGATACTTTATTTATGTCCACGCGAACGAAGTCGCGGGTAACAACTAGTAAAATATAAAATTAATAATTTTACTGATATTATTAATACAAAAATATTCATAGCAAGTAGCGTTTTTTCTCCGTACCATTACGAATGTTTGCAACACCCTATAACAGGGTATAATGTGCAATTTAGTACATTCTGAAAAATGTTACCATTACGCATTATGTGGCGATGTATACTCATATAAATAAATAAATGAGTTAACTTGCACTCATTCTTGTGCTTGCAAAGCACTAGCGACCTTATCAGTACTACAATGGGCTTCGATGGAGTTACGCATCTTTCTAGGGGCATTAGCACTCTTCGTATAATTTCTCTATGCTAGGAGTTTACTGGTAGTAAATACAAAGTTACATCATGTAGTATCTACCCACTACTCTATGTAGTACTTCCACGTTATTATGTTAGGAGTCACGAACGGAATACAAATGTCGATACTAACAATACAAATTAAATACTCATAATCGATTACCAACGTAACATTCGTATGGTTTATCATAAGGAAATTACTATTGTTCCGTTTCTATTGTTATGTACCTGTTTTTGAAGATAAGGCAAATTTTTAACCTTCAATATTTCTGAAGCGGTAATTAAAATGTCAATTTTAAATTGAAGCCCTACAGAATATGGATATAGCAAATTTCAAACGCCTTAAAAAAAGTTCAAAATTTAGCAGTACTTTTTGAAGATAAGGCTATTTTTAACCTTCAATATTTCTGAAGCGGTTATTAAAATGTCAATTTTAAAATGAAGCCCTACAGAATATGGATATAGCAAATTTCAAACGTTTTAAAAAAAGTTCAACATTTAGCAGTATTTATTGTACAAAGGGTAAGGTAATGTAAAGGGTAGTTTTCTGATGTATGTTTGTTTCTTCCTATGTGACCTCCTACCGTCTAAAACTGTTTGAACGATTTTTTTAATGCGACGTCCTAGGCTACATTTTGTAGTCGGGGGTTTTGTTTTTAGTCTGTGAGTCTCAAAGTTTGAAAAAAACGACCAACCTTTTTAAATATAATGAGTGTGAGAGGAATAAAGTATTTTGTATTGGGACGGTACTGATATATATCATATCATATATACCTATATATATGTGGTGTTAACGGCCAGGGTCCTTATTCTCTATTGCCATAACTACCTACCACTAACTACCATAGTCTTTGTGATAGACAGTAACTCTTTATTAAGATCCGTTTAGCCGTGATAAAGCGACAAGCGACAACATCCAGACAGAGAGACAAAAATACTTCCTAATAATACGCTAGATGGCGTAGATCCATTATTGTGCATCTTTTGACGTTTTGTATGGACTGACAGTTTTAAAGTAGGGAGTTCTAAAGCGCGCAAGCGAAATTTTTTCCTCAAGACGAACGTATTCATTTTCATACCTCGAAGCTTTATTGGTCCTGATACGACTGCGACTATATTCCTTTGAATTATAATATTAGTTAGGATTTGCAAAACTCGCTAAGTCCGACTTGTACTTGGCCGGTATTTTTTACTTTACTGTCCAGAAGGACAGTAATATTTTTCAGACGTATCTATGTTGTAACGTAGTTGACCGACTTGATAGATTTTAAAGTGTGAAGTTTTATTGGATTTGTTTGAATTTCCAGAGTGCATAGATTACATTTTACTTCGGATTTCTTTTATTTAATAATACAGTCGTCACCTGCTATGATATTTTTCACAAGTTACGCTTGAACTCTGTATACACAAGTGTTACAAAATGAAATATTAATGTAATGTTAGTGTAATATTAATGTTTGGATTGTTTCTTTTCTTTTCCGATTTCGATTGTTAGTGCATAGATTAGTAATTAAAGAAGAAATTGCATGAGTTAATAATTAAATATGCAGCTCTTTCTCTCCATGTTATGTACCAGGTGCGTCTAAGCAGGTTTATTTCATGAAAATAGTTAATATTAGCTTCAATGTTCAGTGTCACATGCTCACATATTGATCAGCACATGCTCAACTAATTGGTCATCATATGCTCAACTTTTGATTATCATTTGCTAAATAACCGATCATTTCATGCTCACATATCGATCATCATATGCTCAACTATTGGTCATCATATGCTCAACTTTTGATTATCATTTGCTAAATTACCGATCATCTCATGCTCACATATCGATCATCATATGCTCAACTATTGGTCATCACATGCTCAACTTTTGATCTTAGGTTGATAAATTAATAATTATCCCAATAAACTATGCTCAAACATCGATCATCTCGATGATCGATGATATCTTATCATAATATTGCTTGTCTATTTAGCAATTTCCCGAACAAAGCAGTCAGACAAATTAAAAAAAATATATATTCCTTTATTTGTTTTGACAATATTACAATATTGTTAAAACATTTCTTGCCGGCACGGCACAAACTAGACAATAATGGCGGCGGTAGATATGTTAAGACAAGTATATTGACCGGCAAACATCTTGAGCGAAAAGCGGCGTAGTGGGTAATAAAAATTGGCGCTTATACAAGCACGTCGAAATCTCCCCGCGCATCCTTCGGTCTGTAATTTTTTAAATGTTGAGCAGATGACGTTATTTTTCAAGATATTTGCCGGCTATTTAAAATATTAATGTACCTATGTATATTAATGTATGACAATCAAATACCATCTGACAACCAGCGGAAAAATATAGAAATATAGCTTATGTCAGAAGTATACATTGTACTATTATTTTATTCTATAGTATATTAAATAAGTTCTATATTAATAATCAAAAGAAAATGGGTAACTATCGTGATAAAACCATGGCAAATTCCCAACTTATGTCATAGCACTACTGCCCACAAAGATGGTACAAAATTACTACTCATCTTTAGTCCAATGAGCCATGTCATTTTGGCTTTCATGAAAATTTTCCTACCTAATCGAAAAAAGATAAATCTCTTAGGTAATACAATTGATTTATATGACTATATAAATTGACCTATATATACGTTTTAAAAACATGATAGTTTTCACAAATCTGAAGCTCAAAGACTCAGTTAAAAATTTTGTAGACAAAATCGTTGCTTTCATACTAGTTAGGTATCACAATTTGTCTTTATTAAAATCTAAGTAGAACCTTGTGTTAAACCGTTCATCTCCGAGTTATTTTATGTCATACTGGTTTCAAAAAACTGTTCCTTAAATTTCACCTCTACGGAGGCAACTGGTCAGATCTGACCTTTGATAAAAAATACTGTCTACAACAGACAATTTAAACGGTAGAGGTCTATTTTGTTAGTTATAAGTATTTTAGTGTTGGCGGGTAAGAAGTTAAGTACTAAGAATGTGTAATGCTTGCAT
Organism: Apocheima hispidaria; assembly: GCA_947579745.1. Lineage (NCBI taxonomy): Eukaryota > Metazoa > Arthropoda > Insecta > Lepidoptera > Geometridae > Apocheima > Apocheima hispidaria. Next base: position 12,467,956 of record OX388164.1, on the reverse strand, counting down.
ATGGCAAGAATTTGGCATCTGAAATCCGGTAACATTTATAAGTCTACTCGAACTTTATGAGCGCTTTGAATAAATGAGCAGGCCTAGCGTGCAAGCCGGGATAAAATTGTTCATCTTTCTAAAATGAGACACATGTACCCATATAGTTGTCATGTTTACTAACTAATAAAACGTGTTTTATTTTTTATTGTGATTCGCTAGCTAGGCATGCTACCCATTTTACAACCGACTGACATCAAACATTTGTTTCAGCGACCAGCCGCTCAAAATACTTTCACATATTGTAGGAATACGCCACACACGTGACGCCGGCGCGGGCTCTCGCTAAAGCGGAGGTCGATAGACGTGTCTTGTGGCGGCTACTCAGTCCACACAAAACACGCTATCAAACACAAGTACCGCTGTCGCGCGAGACAGCCGCCGCTGCCGCCGCGTCTAGCTTCAACGCCCAGCCACTTGCACATGTAGCTGGTAGCCCGCGTGCGCAGAGCCTTACTGTGATTCCTAATACTATGCAACACCATCTGTCTGTCTATCTCTATGCGTAGATATTGTGAGATTTTGAGTTCCGGTATTGTAGGCCACATCTGTCTGTGTACTTCTAGATTTAGGTGAACAAGCATGCAGTAGTGAATAATAGCAACCTGTGAGCCGCTGCCGCAGCGTCTCGTCCAGCTCGCCGTCGGCCTTCTGCGCCTCAGGGCTCGGCTTGGGCGCCGCCGGGAGCGTCACCAGGACAATGCTCATGTTGTCTTTGCTTCCCTGTAACGGATGCATACAATAAAGCCTCATCAGAGTATAAATAATATAAATGCAATTTAAATACAGAACAAAGCACCTAGCGCCTTGTACAGTAATGTAGTTACATTATATGTGACTATGCGTGTTTTGTATAGTAGCAATTTGTGCAACATGCTGTATCTTTTGATATAAGGTCAATTTTAATATGCACAATGAAGCGTAATTGAAGTCCATAGTTGCCTACCGGTGATGAAAGACGCATTTTTTAAAGATAACTTTGACTATGTACAAATGGACCGCTCCGCACCAACTGTTGCCATACCCTAATTGGGTCATATGTAATACTAAACCCAAAACATGTTATTTAAGACCTGCATGTATCCACATATGTAGCAATAAATGATTGAGTATTGAGTATTGAAAAGTGTGTGTGCAGCTTCTCGTAGAAAAAAAAATATCCCCAAAAAAACATCATAATAAAACACATACACACATTACATTTAGTCGGCTAATGTTCAAACCGCTATAAAAGCCAATGAAAATATGGATAATATAGAAACATAGTGTTGGTAGGTTTAGTTTATATTAGATTGTAATATACAATGTAAACAATATATTTCAGTGCTAAATTTTTGCATAGATATAGCTTAAGGGTTGGAGACGGATATAAGCTACTTTTGTAGTTCCACTCGAATGAAGTTGTGTGAAATGGCTAGTAAAATATAAATTTATTCATTTTACTAATGCAAAAATAGTAAAGTTATAACAAGTACCATTTTTTCTCTGTACAATTATGAAAGAGCTAGCTTGGGTTTCTTATTCTTATTAGAGATGGGGGGCGATAAGTCATGCACTCACGTCCCGCATGGGGTGTATTGTGCATTATCTAGCTTGGGTTTCTTTTTCAAGTCAAACAAAAATATTCATGATCATGTCACTATTCAAAGCAATAACAACATCTCACATCCTTCTCAGGTACTACAATTAAGTTACACATCTTTATATGGCCATTGGCACTCATCTTTATATAATTTCTCTATGGTCAAACTATTTTCACTAAACTATATAGGCAACTCTAAAGCTGTTACTATCTTATGGGTACTTACATCTGAAAATAAAAAGAGACAAATATTTCAATCAGCTTAGTTTTGAGAACGGTATGACAGAATTAACCACTTCTGAACACAACTAGGTTGAAAAAAAACTAGTGCTAAAATATATTTTTATATACTTGTTCTAAGACCACCCAATTTATTGAAGATCAGTTTACATAGAATGTTCCATTCATAAATATAGCATTCCATTTATGAATGAAATGATAAACTCAGTAACTCATTCCCGAAGTTCACTTGTTGATCACTGAATGAGGGATTGGTCCGTGTGTTCGGGCCGCCAGTAATGTAAATGTGATGTGACTGATGAGTGATCAACAAGTAAAGCCCTGAATTGTGTTACTGTCTTCCTCATAATGCTTGTGTTTTTGTCAGAATAATGTTATTTTTTTTATTTGGGGACTGTATCACACTATTTCTACTTTATACTCATAATTAATTATGGTGGGTAAAATTATGTACAAACTAGCTGCAACCTACAGTTGCACCTACTATCCAACAGAGACTGTTAATTTTTTCCAGAATAATAGTAGGAAGCAGTGTTAATCCAGGGTATAAGCTACCTCCAATTCATCCAAATCTGTTCAGCTATTATAAAGTTGATTAGAAACAAAAACAAACACTATATTAGTCATACACACAAACTTAGTCACATATACACAAACATTTGCATTATAAGATAGGAATTTTTGCTGTTTATATAACTAACATGTTTTTAATTGAGATATCAGTGTGATTTAGTTCAGTGTAACTAAAAATATAAGAGGAAAAACAATTTCTTAGTTACACATGTAATCAGAATTTATAAAACTGTAAGGCAGATTTGGTAGCTAGCAGGAGAGCTTGATTACATGGCTTAGGGCGACATTGACTTGAGTATCAAAGCATCTAATATACCAAACAGACCAGCTTCACAAATCATCCAGTCCCAAAATAGTCTTGTGAGGCCGTTTACTCTAAGTATACTAAAACAGAGCATAGAAAAACCAACAGTCATGCTAGTTTAACAGTTTTAAGCTGTTACTGTTTAACCCACAATGCACCACACTATTGTCTTAATATATAGGCCCCACGTATGCGAGACCAGATTGTCGCACGCAACCGATTATAGAAAAGAGAAAAGCTAGACCCCGACAGCTAAGTAATTATAAGTAGAGTACTCACTTTGTACAAACAGGTGTCGATGACTTGGTTGGTGATAGCCACGAGGTCATCAGTGAGCAGCAGCAGTGAGTGTATGTATGCACACAGTGCTTCGTTACTCATCACATCCCAGACTCCATCACAAGCCAGCACCAGGAATTCGTCTTCAGTATCGGAACGCTCGAGGATAGATACTTCAGGCTCGGGGGAGACTAGTTGCTCACATGGACCGCGATCTTGCACCTTCTTGTATTCGTAGTCGCCCAGAGCTCGCGACACAGCGAGACTTCCATTTACGCGCTGGATCATAACCGAGCCGCCGGCCTGCACGATGCGAGACTTCTCCGATGGCAGCTCGGGCTTGTGGTCTCGTGTCGCGAAGAATGGCGCCGCGTTTCGAGCGAGCACGGCGCGCGAGTCGCCGCAGTTTGCGATGTATATCTGTTTGGGCGAGACGAACGCGCAAACTGCGGTAGAGCCCGACTTCTCCTCGCCGTTGGAGAGCTCGGGCAGCTCGCGCATCTTTTTGTCTAAGTCGAGGAAACCGACACGGATCGCCTCGGCGACGGCGTCCCGCCGGAATTCGTCCGTTTGCAGAATGCAGTCAAGTAGGTTCTTGGCGCAGTGCGCGGAGACCCGCGCGCCCGCGTGCCCATCGAACACCGCGAAGTAGGACCAGTCCGTCAGAGTCCCATTCAGAGCCAGCTGCGCGCGGTGAGCGTCCTCCATCTCCACGCGCCAACCCTGCATCGACGCCACGCCATATCGAAGACCGTTTCCTTCCCCTTTGTCGTTGTATTTCTTAGTTTCGGGCTTGTTCAAAAACGCCCCCATTCTGAGTCCTCTCTTTTTGTAACGTTAATCGCACATAGTTTCCACACCATCAGGCACTAGAACGCGAGTCGCAGCCGATAACGTAAAAGGCGTACGAGAGCATCACTGGAAGATACGATCTTACGGGTACGATCACGTCAGACGTCGGTTACGAGAAACAGGAGGCGACGAAGCCTCGACGCGTGGACTTTGCTGTTTAAGAAGCTCCTACGTAGGTTAATTAATTACGCGATGGTGTTGCGTAGATCTCGATGACAAATCGTGCTCTTGGGAATAAAACGAAAAAGCAACTCAAAAAGAATGAATGGCGGACATAATTAGTATTTGTCTATGAATTTAGGGATGTGAAACGCGCAAACAAAATGAACAAACTTTTTTGCTTCGTCGAAACATTCCTATGGTCCCCATTGGACTCGTTTTATCACTTCCATCTTGCACCAAAAACTCTTATCTTCACAACAACTTGCAAAAAGATGATAATAATAATAAATAATAATAATAATAAATTATTTTCTACAAAGGTACACTTGTTAAAACTAAATCTAAACAGAGATTAATCTTTAATGTATGAAGTTAAAAATGTAATTTAGCTAGTTAAACCTTGAGTTAAACATCGACGAACGAAAGAAACAAACATATAGCTTATAGCTTCTCCCTTTCGCTCTCCCAGAAACTTATATATAGTCAGCTCTATCACACGATGTCAGGTCAGGTATAGCAGCTGTAAAGAAAAAACGAAGTCATCACATCATTACAAACCATAAACAAAAAATGTTGATGTTGACTGTCAATACCTTAGACGAAGATCCTTGGTCAATACTGTTTTTGTGTTATGACCGTCACCAATGTTGTGAATGTCACTATCAAATTCAATCCAAAATAAAAGCCAAAATAGGACTGGCCCCATTTTAATGAGGCGTTTTCCAAAAAAAAAAAAAAACCTGGTTATAAAAGTACCCAATAGAAGGCGTTAGATGTACCTTGAGTTTTTTCTGTCACTGTCAAGACATGAAGGACAAAAAAATGTACGTGTGCCTTTTTTTTTTCTCGTGTTTTTTGGCTCGACATGTGTATTTAGACAATTTCAAGTAACGTTACTATGTATTTGACTTCATTTGAAATATTACAATAGTTGACACTGGCTAAATACACAACGTGTGGAGCCAAAATTTACGATTTAAAAAATAAACATAAAATATTTCGACAGAAATGACAATGACAGGTAAAACGATAGGTCTGTTACGCCATCTAGTAAGTATTTTAGAACTACTTTTTTTTTTTTGGAAAACGCCTCATTAACTAAACTATACTAACCTAAACCTCTAGAAAAGTCTCCATTACTTTACTGGGGCTTGACGTGGACTCGACCGGTACTTACTTTCCTTGACTAAAACTATGTCTAAGACTTATTTTAACTGTTAAATATTTGACTTCATTACAATATAATACAATACTTGACACTGGCAAAATACGCAACGTGTGGAGCCAAAACAAACGAGAAATGAAAAAAAAAAGCAAGTGTCAAGTCAAATCAAGCCCCTCAAGGCCTCGCTACATGGCCAGGGGCCCTATTCGGCGAAATGACATTTTTATCTCGAATTCGACTTTTCAATGTCGCATGATAATCTCCCAAAAACAAACCATTTGGTATTCTCAGACAAACGTGAGATGAGATGGACTCTTCTCATTCAAATTACGTTCCATTTTTCTCGACTGTGTTTACAGAAAACCGGTGAAATCGAGAAAATATATGTAGGGACCATTCTGTTGATTAAAGGCTTAGATTCTTCAAGATCCATGCTTAGATTAGTTCGATATCGGTAAATTAAACTAGATTATAATGTTTATGTTAATTATTACAATTGACACTAAGTAGGAAAACTCAAATAAATTATTTTCGTTCCCAAGAGAATTTGTGGGAAACGAAACGTGAATAAAGTTCTTTGTTTACTATTATTAAATTTGTTATTGATCTTAGGTTAGAAGTTAGAAACCTCTGTGTTAGAAACTAAACGTAGTATTTGTATTCTTTTTGAACTAAGCTTGCAAACATGATTGTTTTTTGTACATAATGGATCTTCAACAACAAAAAAAAGTGTATCCAACGGTGGCCCAAAAGGCGAGATTAATAGCTCGCTTTACGGCTTCGTTCTAAGTAAAGGAAGCCGAAAAAAGATGGGAAAACCTTATCCAGGAAATCAATAGCGTCCCTGGCGCCGTGAAATCCTGGGTAGTGGCGAAAAGTAAGTTCAATCTATCATAAACTCACACATGTCCACAATCAACTTAAAATATCACAATAGTAATCATGACATGCTAATTACCACCATTCAAACCCAATATTTTTTGTTTCTAACTAACTCTCATGAAAAAGACTTTTTTATGACAGTAAATACTTACTTTTGTTAATCATCTATTTCAGACTTGGCATGACATGAAGTCCTTGACAAGACAATAAAACACCGCTATCCGAAGAGCACAACAATTGCAAATTTTAAGTACCATGAGTATCCAATCTTTATCTGGCCACCACAACAGTCAAGAGTCGGCTGTGGAGTTTCAAGGTAAATATTATGTTCTTTACATACACTGCATTAAGAAGGAGTCTTGTTTCCATCCGACATCACTTCTACTGCTCTTTGGGACTAGAGGGTCCATATTGCTTGGTTGATTAATTAAATCAGTCATAAATGTTTGTTTCAGACCTACAAAATATTGTACCTAAAACCAGCAGCTGCTACTACGAACATGCCCTTCATAAGATGAATAAAAAAATTATTCTAATTAATAAAAGGAAAATTACTCCAGGAAATATTCAAGGTATGCCAGTTTTTTCTTTTAAATCGGGTAGCTAAATCACTGAGAGGCTCATGATATGATGATGAGTCACTCTAAACAAATGGAGGAAGATAGAAGTTTATTAAGGAGGTTTTGTTCATACTAGTTCATACTAAACCTTCACATAGTTTTTGTTTGTACAGTATATCTTAGGCCTACAATAGGTAGATCCATGGGTAAGCTCCATAGAATACTTACACACATCATAGTACACAGTACACACATAGTAACATAATTCTTGCTATTTGTGGTGATTGAGTATATATAGCCGTTTTAATTATAAAGCCCTGTTGCCATTTGGATAGAATTTATAATGATAAGGAATATTAATTTTGTTTCAGAATCACTGAGTACATAAAGAGGTAGGCATAGAGAGGAATCCAACGACACTTTAATCATCAAAATCGGTCGAGCCATTTAGACTAAAGAAGATAATAATATAGAAACAAACAAATATACATACTTTTTACAATTTTATGTTAATTCTTTTTTATTTTATTAATTTTAGCTTAAATCAAATAATTATGAACTATCTTTACAGATACCCCAAAATCAAAAAAATATGTGGCACCAAAGAAGCTGCAACACACTTTTGACGCAGCCGATGCCTTCACACGTGAAGTTAAAAAAAAAAACGAGATAAAAAAGCCAGATGGAGGCTTTAATGTGCATAGCCAACAACTTTGGAAATCATTTACAGTCTGGCGCAAGTGCTTAGTAAAAACATTAGATTTGATCTTAATATTTTATAAATATTTATAATTTTTTCTATGGAGCTACAGTCTCTTAAAAGTAGTAATCATAGTGATGATATTGTCTTTGATCATTTATAATTTCTTGACCTTAAAGAGTTAAATGTGCCTGCTACGGTAGAGGTAATGTTTAGTAACAATATATATTTTTGTATTAATACTGTCACATGGCCAAGTAGAATTTATTATTTAGGTACTGTGAGTATATTATTTTCGCTAGTATTATCACCAACTATATAGTTTTAATTGAAAAGACATACTTGATAATTATACATAATCTATTTCCATTCCAAATTTAAAACAAATCCGTTCAGCCGTGGCATGTGTAAAGAATATTAATAAGGATAATTATGTTGCTGTAGTACAGAAAAGTACTATATGTAGCCACAGAATTCTTTATTAAAACATTGGTTTGATTTGTTGATTATTTATTTAAAGTAAACATAGGTATTTATTATTATTTATTCTATTGTAAAAAAGGTTATTAAAATAATTTGTAAAAAAAATCGCCTTTATTTCCTTATTATAATGTTTACCACTGTAACAATACCACAAAGAAAAAAATGAAATTACAACCAGACATAAGTAATATTATTCAAAAAAAACAGAAACTCAATTGCAAAATGTAGCTTAGGACAATCTGGACATAAAGGGGAATCTAATGACAACTCAGGGTGTGTTTATTCAATGTGAAACCTTTCTTGAGGCTACCGCGCGGTATCAGCAAGAAATTTAGCGTTGTCTGTCTTAGCCCTTACTCGTCAAAATCGGTCAAGTCTTTCAGGCTACAGAATGTTATATCGCTAGTATACATTCTTATCTATGAGTTATATTACATAAAAACACAAACATCTATCTTGCGCAATTGAATATTAATGAGTCAATCTAGGGTATAAGCTATCTCCATACTAAAATTAATTTTTGTAGTGGTAGTACTCTTTCCGAGTTCGCCATGGGAAGCCTTTGCCTTTCGCCTTTGCCAGTTTTTCAACCGCCAAGTAATAGTCAGCAAACAAAACTGTGTTCCGGATTGAAGGGCAATGTTTCCAGCTAAATTACTCAGCATAAAGAGATTTTTTAAACAATTTGTTAGGCAAGTGAGAGGCATCTTCTTTATCCGGAAATACCCTACGTGGCGCCGGTGGCTCACTCGCTCGTTCTTCTGCTTCTTCCAAAGCACTTGATAGCATTCTTGCAATATAACTTTCCGCCATCATGCAACAAATTTTCAGAACAACAACTTTCACCACAGCTATTGTTACTCAATTCAATTCTTGTTTTATGGCTTCTGCGAGAGTGTTTTGCAATTTAGCCAATGACATGTGATGAGTTAGACCATCAAACGTAGAGAATTTGTACGGTGTTTAATTGTATTGATCGGTGGTTGTTGAATGGCAGTTTTTGTTTTTGCACTAATATTAGGTTAGAATTTTATTTTTATTTTAATTTATGATAAAGTTATCAATGTCACTGTACAAAATGGCAACCTTTTCCTCGAAGATGGCAACAAATGAGTCGCGATATGCCATCTCATTGGCATCAAAGAGTATGTAATACTACGTAATAAGAGACGGGACACCGTACAAGCCAATAGAATCAATTTGCGTGGCATTTCAATACCAATACACAAACAATTACGAGGTTCATGACGTCATTTGATTCTCTTTGAAATACCAAGAGTACCAACCTAACAGGCCAAATAGTGGCGGATACGCTTGCTTTGCTTTTATCGATATCGATAAAAAACTGATAATCGAGGCTCATATTTAAGTAGGTAATTTTTTATCCACATCAGGATCTACTCCACATTTAAGCCCAACGTTGTTGAGAAGGTTGGACTTAAAGTGGTCCCGTAACAAAATAAAAAACTTATATACACAATATTATATTTTATTTTTCATTAGGTAGGAAAAGGGAAATGCCTTGATTACGTATATATGCCTTAATCAGAGTTTTTAGCGCCAATGATTTATTGTTGCAGTAGCGCGCAGTGATGTGCTGAGCCTATTTTGTACATAGTGGATAATTATAAACAACGTTTTAAGATGAAAGTATATTAGTTTAAATAAAATTAGTTTTCCAGTCTGAGTTACGATGACGGATTTTTAGATCTGTCAAACAAACAAAAAGCTTAAATCATTGCATAGAAAAATATTTAAGCACAGAACGCAAACAGTAAAGAGTTATTTTAGTAGCTCATCTACCTTTTTCAACATTAATACGTGGCATTATATTTCCTTGTCGCAAATTAATAATTTTGCGTTGACACAAATGTAATTTCTTAATGTGTTTTCTTTTTTGAGGTGTAACTTCTACATCTGTAATAACATTAAAAAAATTATATTAATTCATTATTACTTAACACAATCAGTTATACTTTGTATAGGTCATCTGTTTACAATTGCTTAATGGATTGACTTGACCACCATAATTATTCACCATATGATACCAATTCTAAAATACTTTGTTATCTATTATTTACCTGAGTCTAATATCCTTTTCCTTATTTTTCGAGGTGTAAATTGCTGCCTGCATCTGTAAAATTGCCATTTCATTAGATAGTTATAAAAATCAAACAAGATTTATCAAGTTATTTTCTTAAGTTATTTTCTTAAGTTATTTTCTTAAGCTATTATCACACAAATATATTAGAGTATTATCATTAAAATAGGAAAGGTTTTAAAATTTACAGTCAAAACTTATAAATCAAGATGAAGAGATAAGATAAAGTAAATATCAATATAAGAAACAGACGCAAATGCAAGCGTGACTGACGCAAGGCTTTTTTACATGTATTGTTGGTCCACTCACCCAAACCCATTTACTTCAAACATACACAAATGCAAAGTTAATTGTTTTTAAAACTTTTGCCAGATTTTGTGATAGTACCTACCATTTACAGAGCTCGATTTATGTTAAGTAGCATTTAAACAAGCCGACTAGTTGCTTAAATATATAATTATCGATAGTTATGGTACAGCACTAGTCCACAATTATAATGAAAATAACATATGAAATTTGGTTTGTTCTTAGCCTGCTGAACCTTAATGAGCTAAAAACAGCTAAATAACATCTAATATGATGCTTACCGGGCTTCGTCTAGAGGAAATTTCGCCATAAACTTCCTTTTTTCGTGATCTTTGCGACTGGCTCGATCTCCACAAATTTCACATCTTATAAACCGTTTTTTCGGTTTCATTTTCGGGAAAGGAACTCACAGAGTAGTATTTTGTCACTTCACACTATTTATCTTATCAAATTAACAAAAAATTTACTTTTATTTGATAGCAAAACAAAACTAACGAACAAAGTTTGATTGACCACAGATAATACAAACAAGCTAGTTGTTGAGAGAAAGAGAAGGAGCACTGAGGGAGTATGATGGCAAGTATCCGCCATTATTTGCCATGCAAACTCCTTAGAAATGTTATTTTTTCCTTGTTTCACCAGACTGATTGGCATCTCGACTGCCTCCGACCACTCGATGTATCTCGAGCATAAACCCATCGAGATTATCTCGAAAGACAGCGTTGAGAATAGGAAATCTCGAAGTTCGAGTTTTTTTTCGAGATGAGATTGAATGTCACCTTCCCCGAATAGGGGTCCAGATAGCCATCTCTATCACACGATGTCAGGTCAGGTCAGGGCATGTGTAGACACCCTTAGAGGTCGCCAATTTGACAGCATAAATTTCTCTTAGAATACAAATTATACCCATAATATACCGAATAACTGCAATTTTGCTGGAAACTAATATCCATAATTTAACAACAGTGTGAAGAAACATCACAAATCGTATTCGTAATAATAATATATAGACATAACCTCTATGACAAAGAAGTACTAATGTTTCTCAATAATTCAGATATTAAATGACTCTATTTTGTTGTAATTTACTAAACAATATGCACAGAAGCTTTTTATTGCGCCGGTAAGCATGCGTTAATTCATAAACTGAATGTATAACTTCATTGCATAAACTGTATTTTCATTAACAAAAAAGAGATGTATTTATGTGTATAGTACAATTTTGTTACCTGTTATATTCTGCAGATTACCGCTAAGTATCATAAAAAAAACAGAATGTCTTTCCCAAGTTACTAGCAAGAGGATATCTCTGCAAGACAGTCATGTATGGGCAAGATCACTGTCTGTATCATTTGTGTGTTGCAAAAAACGGAGATCAGAGGAAGAGAAGGTAAGTACTTGATGTTAATAATTAGTAGAGTCCGTACCAAGCTTTATGCCATAATCCATTTGGGGAGTCCGTGTCTACACAGTAAAACGATGATTGGGGGTCAGTACCGTTTTAATTCTACCCCTTTCGTTGAAGCAATCACGCTATTTGAAGCAATCCATAGCCTACTTACCCCTGTAGGTCCAACTGACATATTTGGCAAATAATGTTCAGTTGGACTTGTTGGACAGTTGGTTGACTTTCGGTTGGACAGATATTAAATCAGTATCGTAAAAAATATCTGCTCTGGGTGGTTGTAGTCTTAGTAGGCTATGAATGATATATGAGCCTTATATTTATTTATATACACAAATTTTCGTATTTTCAATCTATATATGTATATAAAAGAACAAGCCTTTTTCTAGGAATCAATGCACAGATCATCCGCTTATGATAGAGACGTGAAATTTGGACCCAACATTCCTAAGTTCAATAAAAACGGATTTTGAGAAATTCTATCTCAAGAGGGGGAGAAATGCACCCCAAAGCTTGTATGGAAATAAAATCTTTTAAAATGCTACACCAATGAAACTCGGGGTCTATAATAACCTTAAAATATAAAGACATGTCTCAGGATTATCCGAAAATCGACATGAGAAGAGGTTAAATAGGGTTTGGAAATTACTGTAGCCTATGCGAACGAAGCCGTGCGGACAAGCTAGTGTTCATTTAGAGTAGTAACACGAAAATCACTACTTTTGAGACTATAATATTCCTAGTAAAATTTAAGATGCAAATTGATGCTATTTTACAGGCAGCAGGGAGTCATGGGAGGCCAGCCATCAGATACTCTCCAAAGGCCCAATCGGAGGTGGTTGGTGTCTGGAGAAACATGACTGTGAAGGAAGTCGCTGAAGTCCTTGGAAAGGATGTAGGTGTGTGCCCAGATTATCTATTATTATTTTCAACCTAGAGTGCCCCACTGATGGGCAAATGCTAAAAAAATTAAAAATGAATACCTTGGCAAAATGAGAACTTATTTTTTTCTTAGCTACTTTAATTAGCTCTTATTTACTGAACAAAATATAAACTAACTAAAACAAAATACAACTACTTAGCCAAAAATATGACTTCATTACTATTGAAAAAAAGAAAAAAAAAATGCTCTGGCACACTACAGCATGCGATCTGTTTACGGAATAAAATATTTGATGTTATACTTCACTTCATTTTTTATGGGTGGTAGACTATGCTTTTGGTCACAACCTGCTATTAAGTGTGATCGAATATGGGGAACATACCAAGCTTGGAATGGGAACTGGCTCTCAGTGAGCCTGACATGACACACCATAGGTGGAGGGCGACAGATTTTCAAGTTTAAGGTGGTAGCTAGCCTGCTAAGTACTAGAAAGTGCCTATGGTTTCTTCACGATGTTTACCTTCACCGGCTGCTCAAACTCATTGTTCAGATTTGAATCCACACCCTGTGGCGTGCGATGCAAACGCGCTAACCGCTTAGCTAACATCGCTACAACTATGGGAGCGAGTTAGAGACTAAGGGCCTCTTTCATCATCTCAAAGTAAAGTGCTGTTCAGCTATTTTCTGATTTGTGCTAATTGTCGAATAAAAGCTACAAGTAACTTAAATATGGATCAGTTATGATGGTTAGAAATACTCCATCATTTTGAAACTAGTACTACATTTACTTGCCGATGTAATTGGAAAGTTCAAAGTTACCCATTCATGTTAATTGGAGATGATGAAAGAGACCCTAAAACTTAAGAACCTGTTCTTACTATGAAAACTGACGTGCTTTTGATACATTTTGTTATAATAAAACGGGAATACTCATGTTAAATTGAGTCGGTTATTCCGACTATAGTTTCGATCACATTCGGTGACCTTTATCAAGGAATGCTAAGCGAGACACGCGCGCGACCTCGTCTTGACAAGGCAAGGCATGACGAGGTTTAACCTGTTTTTCTCAAATTGACGTTTTAGAGATTGCTGCCTTTTGTCATGACACTGTTCTATTTCATTCAATAAAAGGTAAAATATATTTAAAAAAAAAAAAGTATACTTTATATCACTAATTTCCCTTTTCAGATCACATTTTCAAGACATTAGAATTTGCGGATAAGACATCAGACACTGTGTACAAGGAAAACACAGTGATACACGATCCCCAGGTCATCAGAGATATAGTCAAGATATGCGGGTTCAGGTTCAAACTTGTGCCACGGCCTGATCAGGAAATGTTGGAGGAGGTTGTAAGTGATCGTGAATTTTCATCTACCATATCACTTAGAAGTTTGCCGCTGGACTAAAATATGCCTAACTAGCTGCGCTCCGCGGTTTCATCCGCTATTCTACAGAAACCGAATATTTTTCTGGCATAAAAAGCAGCCCATGTGTTATTCTAGGTAATAAGCTACCTTCATACCAAATTCGTTCAGCTGTTACAGAGTTGAACGGGAACTAACACACACTTACTTACAACAAACTTTCGCATTTATAAAAAATTAGTGTGTTTTTTACATTGGCAGGCTTAGCGGTAGAAAAGAGTTTGTCACGTTGCGCTTGCACACTAAACTGTGGCACGAATGTTCGTGACTTTGGGACGACCTTTACGAAACTCAAATGGAGTTGCCAGGCGTAGTGAGACGTTTGCCTGGAGGTTCAATAACTGACAGGTGTGGTCCTTCCCCAGGCTGCAAACAAACATGTGTTAATTTTCAGAACAAAGACGCAGTACCGGCGCCCCCCGCGCCGCCGGAAGCCCTGAGGCCGCGGCCGCCGGTGGTCTGCGTGATGGGACACGTGGACCACGGGAAGACGACGTTACTCGACGCTCTGAGAGACACGTCGGTCGTCGACCAGGAGTTCGGCGGAATCACGCAGCACATAGGCGCTTTTGAAGGTACAGTTGAATATTTTTAAAATTTAGAATGACGTGTCGTTGACCGTGTACAATATTCATGTTTTTTTCAGGGAAGTTGGCTTTATTCAAAGCGGGTCCGTTGCAAGTTTCAGAATAACTCCATTAAATATAATTCAATTAACAAAATTATAAGCTAACCTCTTCTACTTTGAACAGCATTGTAATAATTCCTACTCATTTTCTTCTCTTACACAATTCGTGCTCTGATACCTAAAATACAGGCAATCGATGTTAATGTATAAATGCATAATGTAAGTTTTTTGGTAATATTTTTTTTTTCTTATATTTTGGCTCCACACTTTGTGTATTTAGCCAGTGTCAAGTATTGTAATATTTCAAGTGATGTCAAATATTTCAATATATTCAAATATTGGTGCGTTCGAGATTTGAGCCAATCTCCGTCCAGTGTCCAGCGTGCAGTGGTGATAGTGTTGCCACCACAAATAATCCCAACTAATAATATAAATTCGAATGTAACTGTCTCTCTGTCTATCTGACTCTCTGTCTGGGTGTTTGTCGCGTTATCACGGCTAAATGGCTGACCGGATCATGCTGAATTTTTGCATAGATAAAAAATATCGGGATAAAATGTAGGCTATGTGTTAATCCAGTAAATAAGCCACCTCCATACCGAATTTCATCCAAATCCGTTCTGCCGTTACAGAGTTGAATGGGAACAAACACACTTGCATACTTACCTATTTACACAAAAACTTTCGCACTTATAATATTAGTGTGAAGTATTATTACCTTCGACTCGCTCAGTGGAATCATGTAAATGTTTTCCTTTTTTTCCTCCAGTGAAGTTGGCGTCTGGTGACAAGGTGACATTCCTGGACACGCCCGGGCACGCGGCGTTCTCCGCCATGCGCGCGCGCGGCGCGCACGCCACCGACCTGGTGGTGCTGGTGGTGGCGGCCGACGACGGCGTCATGGAGCAGACGGTGGAGTCCGTGCGCATGGCGCGGGAGGCCGGGGGTGAGTCTCGCGAGTCACGCGACCACTGCTACCATTACATTCTTTTGAAGGTGCGCCACGTGAATATCCAAGAGTTGCCAAACTGTGAACTTTGGTGAGCACATACGACAGCCTCTCTGATGGCCAGTTCCCATTCCATGCTAGGTGTGTTTACCATCTTCGACAAAACGTAAAATACCATATATATTTTTAGTGTTACTCTTTGACGAGACTAGCAAGTCACCTGATGTTAAGCGTCAAGCAGAGGACATACCGAGTTAGGTCGGGGACTCCTTCGAGAATCTCAGCACCAAGTCTCCAATAGCACAACATCTGACGAAACCGGAGTGGAACAGGTGTGCCAGCGACCCGAGGCCGTGCTCCGTTACTTTAAGGAGCTGGGCCGGTTTGGGGCTGGCCGCGGGGGAAATGCACAAAACACCGTTAGCGGGACGTCAGTGCAGGTCGTATCACCGCAGTTAGAGTTAGAAGCGTCAAGCTTGCCCATAACAATTAAGTGTTACCCAGAATTTTGAATGTCAACAGTTCATAACCCTGCGCTGCAATGCACTGCGCTCGTCACCCTGAGATATTAGATGCTAAATCTCTTTATGCCCGGTAATTACGCTGGAAACATTGCCCTTCAATCCGGAACACAGTAATGTTTGCACACTACTGCTTGGCGGTTGAATAACTGCCCTACCACTACAAAAATATATATAAATAGCAGCGCCCCGCGATTTCACACGTTATTCTACAGAAAACGAACACTTTTCAGGGATAAAACAAAAGAATAGCAAAACAACTCCCTTGACCAAAAAAATAACTACTTACGCCAGAATCGTTTTCATACAAAATTAGTAAATGGTTCCTAACAGTTTTCCCGTATCCCATAAGGATTCGGATATGCCCGTACTGTCCCAGTTAAAAAAAAACAGATAGTCGTAACTGTATAGTCGTAAAATAGAATATGACCAAAGTTTACTTTAGTGATTATCATGGTTTTTTCTTGTCTTTTAGACAAATTATTTTTAACCTACCCTGTGACCAAACCCCCTCTGTGCCATCTCGACGACCCCTAATTTTCTCGGGGTCTTCTACTGCCCCCCTGAGAGTCTCAAACGCACGCAAGGGGGCGTTATCGCCAGTCTAACCGGCATTTTTTTTTTTGTGGATGACGAAGCTGTTGGCCCTAACGGCATCTACAGCTATAACCGGACTTTTTAACCGGCACGCCAGCGCTGGCACGGTACCGGTATCGCAATGTTACATTCTCTTCTCAAATTAAAAAATCTAAAATTCTCTTTGGAGTTTTGGCGGGAACGTGAAGAAATCATGTCGCGTCATTATATTATTTTCCATTACTTGTGTTATTTCGAGTGTTAATGTGTAAAAACTGTGAATTTTTACCCGTTAAGTGTTCGTGAACATGCACGAGTGTTGGTGAATGGTATAATGTCGTGAAACGTGAATTTTCGTGTTGTTTCCAAAACTCCATAGAAGGCTCTAGTAAAGTTTTCACCACTTTACTGGGGCATGACTAGGACTTGACCGTGACTTGCTTTGCTCGACTTTGACAGTGACTATGACTTGTTTGATTATATCTAACTAAACTTGAGAATAAATATGTATACTTGACACTGGCAAATGCATAAGACGTGCGACGCCAAAATCCTCTTAGGAGGAAAAAAAAAAAAAAAAAAAAAAAATTCTCTTTGTGTCAGATTGTCAACATCTTTCAATGATGTTGTAATGTTATTAATATTTTTGTTTTCTTTGTTTATCGCTTGAAAGTTATACTTTATATTTTATGGAAGTAGACGCGAAGTATGTGTTTTTTGCTGGTTCGGTGTTCGGGATTATAACATTCGTTTCGATGTTTTTTCTCTTGAAGAATAAATGTGAGCTTCTCAAACAATGTTGCAAAAGCCGTCGCAGCTCAAAGCCATGACGAACAATAAACCGCTTGTAAGCGCGACAGTAGACATGCCTATTCTGGATGCCTTTGTAAGGCTGTTTGTGTAGACTGAAATAGTGAAATAAAGACAATGTTGGAAACGGGCAAAAGAATAAAATATTTCAATGCAAAACAATAACTTCAAGAGATATGAAAATTATCGTGAGGTAACAATAACAGGTTGATACGATAAAGTACTTTCTAGTCACAGAATTCTCCTTATAAATAAGTTTCTAGTATTAACTACCTATCTGCCGGTTGAAAATCCCTCCCTCAATGTGTTACGGCAGCCGCATTTGAGAGCAAGTTCCCATTCCAGTCTTATCTTAGGCTAGTTTAAGCTAGACTGGGCTTTCAATTAGGTGAGCTGTGATCAAACGCCTATCAAACTTTAAAGCCTCTTTGCGCTCTTTGCCATATCTATTCTGTCATTTTTTTCAAATCATCAAAATCTTTGACATGTTTTAGTTTGTTTTTATTATTATATACCCTTATCTTTAGTTCTGATCATGATTTTATGGATTTAGGGACGTTTGTGTTTCTCGGAGTATTCATTTATTTAATATTTTCCATTACGTCTTTCGCCTTGAGTCGCAATTTTGCCAGCTGCTGCAGACCGCAGTCCGCAGTCAGCAACCGCACAACGCAGACCACAAACTGTAACACAAATCTTGCAGCCTACTGGTCTGTATGAATCTGTAAAGGTCGCGGTTCTTTACCATTCGATACTGCAGTCTGTATCGACTCGCCTATTTAGCGGCTGTACATCTATGAGGAGAGTGAGTGAGGGCGCTGCTACTTGGTTAGTCTCTCTTTCATTTGGTTGGTGACTATGTTTTTGTAGACTACGATGTTTTTTTTATTATTAAACAAGTCCAAATATGATGATTCCTTACCCAATGCTTGCCTAAGAAGACTGTTTTTTTTCTTCTAGTGCCGATTCTGGTGGCTATCAACAAAATCGACAAGCCAGGTGTGAACATTGTGGGTATGCCTCAATTTTATGTATGTTTGCTTATTGCGCTTTTTCGATCTCCTTCTCATTTTAAACCTCTGTTTTGTTCATATTTAGATTGCGACTATCAAATCACTTGCAAGTTACACTAGTTTCGGCTTAAAAATAAGTTTATATTTTTACCCATTAAAGGCGATTGTGATCGCAAGCCTGATTCCGTTAACTTCGTCGGAATTGCGACATCCTGGTCGCGCTCGCGCTACATGCTTTAGCTAAGCTTATATTGAGCGAAGACGCAGTTGATACGTAATGTCCAGTCAAGCCATCTTGGACCTTGATCGCTATAGCAGCTTCCCATCTTTCTGATAACGTTCGCGGATTGACGTGTTGCTAAACTGAAGGCTCAAAAACCAAATTAATAAGACCTAATATCGCTCCAAGGAAAAAACAATGCGTTCGCTCGCTCAACACGGCATAGTGTGCGAGGCGCTGGGCGGTGACGTGCAAGCCATCCCGGTGTCAGCGCTCAAACGGCAGAACCTCGACACGCTGGTGGAAGCCCTGACCCTTCAGGCGCAGTTGATGGAGCTGAAGGCCGATCCAGGGGGATATGTGGAGGGAGTCGTGATAGAGGCGCTGCTCGACCCGCGAACTGGGTGAGTTGATCGAGGACGAACTTGGAAAAAATCTGTTACCACGTAAATGCAAACGATGTTGTTACTTATTTAGGTAATTACTTATTGCGATGATGGCTTAGCGGTTTGCGCGTACAGATTCCACACAGCATCTGAAGGTACAAATTCAAACCCATGCAATAAACTTGAGGCTGGATCAAGGAACACAATGTGAGGACACCATGTCATAGTGTTATGGTACTTCCTAGCTGCCGGCTGGCCAGCTATTATTCAAGTTGAAAATCTGCCAGATCTGCTTACACTCCCTGTTGTCCTTTAGCACTACAACATCCTTATATTGAGTCTGCCTCTGGGTCTTGGACTGAAGGTTGTTGTGCTCAGATGTACGCTAACGCTGCGTTCTACAAAAGTGAACATAGGCTTAGCTGATCTGTCTCTGTTCAGGAAACAAGCAACAGTGCTGGTGCAGAGAGGGACTCTACGGCGCGGCTGCGTCATCGTGGCGGGGGGAGGCTGGGCGAAGGTAAGCCCTCAGGCTGGAGCTCTATTGAAGCGAACCGAAGCAGAGCCGGGAACAGAGAGCAGGGGACGGGTAGGGGGTGGCTGGTTGATGGTGGTGTCACGTGTTTATTGAGCTTATTTCGTTCTGTTCTCATGCGCTTATTTACATATTAAAATCATACATTTTTTTCTTTGAAAATCGACTCACTCTGCTCTACTTCGGTGGAATGTCCAGTGTCTTGAAATTAGAATCCTTGGAATTAGAATCAGGTTCTTCATTTTAGAATCGCTCGTATGATATTTCGCACGAAAAATCATGCGAAATGAATGATTTAAAAAAAAATACATAAAAAAACCATTTTATGTCCGTCTTTGTGATAGAAAGTAGCTCCTTATCAAATTTTATCAATATCCGTTCAGCCGTTTAGCCGTGATAACGCAAAAAACATCCAGACAGAGAGAAAAAGTTACTTCTTGCTGTTCGCTAGATGTCGGTAATCCATTTTTGTGCATTTTTTGACATTTTGTTTTTACTGACAGTGTAATGTAGGGAGTTCTGGATCGCGCAAGCGAAGTTTTTTCCTCAAGATAAAAGTATTAATTTCTATACCTCGAAGCATTATTGGTCCTGATATAACTGCGGCTATATTCCTCTGAATTATAATATTAGTTAAAATTTAAACTTTTATGTACTTATACTAGCTGTATGAATCCCGGAATAAATAAAATAAAATATTATCGTGCGAAATATCGTACGAGCGATAAAAAAATGGAGCATCCGATGAAATACTATGAATTAGAACTCCCATTTGAATAGTAACGTAGTATAACTATTGCAGGTGCGAGTGTTGAACTCCGCCGAGGGCCGTCCGGTACACGAAGCGCCCCCCTCCACCCCGGTGTCCGTGCTCGGGTGGAGGGAACTGCCCTCGGCCGGGGACCAGGTGCTCGAAGTCAGCTCTGAGGTAACGCTACATTCAACTATCTCACTCCTTATCGACACTCTGCTAGACTTCACTTTGCACATCGTTAATTAGTTAAATAATTGTTCGTCTTATGTTTGTCATCGCCTTTAATCATATTAATCCCATATTGTTCCCGAAGACTTTTTAACAAAGAATTTTGGCAAACATTTTGACAACGTCTTAATTTTGTAACTTCTCCTTTTGCTGTCGGGTTTTTGTTTTCTTTTATAATACGGGTAGTATCGATACCTTACATTTAGGACTTGTCGTTTGGCGTTAAAAGGTTAGTCCTTCTGCGAGGTTTTGGCGCATTAGATATTTGAAATTGTCTAGCTGTCGCTGTTTCTCGTGCGTGCGGTAGAGAGAGAGTTAGTGAAATTTCCTGACTTTTTGATGAAATTAGCGTTTCGGGGGTAGTCTGTTATCACCCCCTAAATCTTAACAAAATGTTTTGGTTTTGGTGTCAATGGCTTGGATAAACTGTAATATATGCCACTGTGTTTAGTTTAAAAAAATATATATATTATTGTAACAACAATTACTTTTCTTCGTCGAATTTTCGAATTGCGAAATTTAAAAAAATACAAACATAGAAGCATAGTTTTTTTTTGTAGATAACATTAAAAAAAAACATCGAAGTCTGATAACCTTTATCAGACAACGCTTTTTGTATGGACGAGACGGCGGTATATACTCTATTCTTAATGCTTTCAGTTTTATTTTGTCTAGGCCTTCAGGTGTGTTAATGCTATTAAGTATTATTGTATTGTTTAGTATTATTGTTATATAGGTGTGTTAACCACGAAAGGAGCCGACCCAAACTGACCCACTTACTTTCGCAGAAACGCGCTAGCGAAGTGATGAAGTGGCGTCACAATCAGCGCATGAAAGAGAAGCAAGCGTCCGACCTGGAAGCCATCACGGCCAAGGAGGCCTCGCACCAGCAGCAGTACAAGGCCATGCTGGCCAGGAAGCGCGCCATGGGCCGGTTCAAGCTGCGCCGGGAGGGGCCGCGGGAGAAGATGATACAGGAGGACACGCATCCCGCGCTCAACGTCGTCGTCAAAGGTACCATCACACCGAGTTACTGCTCTTCGACGCTCTTTCTTTACCACCCAAACTCGCAAAGGCGGGATGCTGCGTTGTTTTTGCGGGATCACTTGCAGGTTTAAAAACATATCCTAGGAATTTTGACGGGAACGTGAAAAAATAATGTCGCGTCATTTTATTATTTCCTAAAACTGGTGTTATTACGAGTCTTGATGTGTATTTTTATTCATTAAGTGTTTTTTAACGTGCTCGAATGTTGGTGAATAGTATACTGTCGTGAAACGTGACTTTTTGTGTTGTTGCCAAAATTCCATAGAAATCTCTAGTAAAGCTTCCACCTCTTTATTGGAGCATGGATTGGACCTGAACGTGACTTACTTTGCTTGACTTAGATCATGACTGAGACTCGTTTTATTGTGAAATGTTTGACTACATTTGAAATATTTCGCGCGCGCTAAAGCCATCTTTTCATCTGCGCGCGAAAGTGTATAGCGCTATCTTTCTCTCGAAATACCCTCTCTATCACAAATCCGCGGGATTGAGGAACCCTTGCGAGATTGAATCGTAGGTAGGCTCTCACTACAGGCAGGGGATACCGATGCCGTATTCTAGTATCAGGGCAAAGTGATTGGATTCCCTAGTTGGTATTATATTTCTCGATTCCTTCTAGAAGATTGCGCGTTTCTTTGTTCTTTGTATTAATAAGTTGATAATGTATTCGTCAGGAGACGTGGACGGATCCGTGGAAGCCATCCTGGATATACTGGAGACGTACGACGAGCACCAGCGCGTGAGGCTGGACCTGGTGCACTTCGGAGTGGGGCCCGTCACGCCCAACGACATCGAGGTGGGTTCCCTTCATTAAAAAAAACTTCAAAATTGACCGGCAGCTAAGCATGACAATTAAAACTGCTAATCTCGGGATTCTGAAACGTTTTGTTAACTTTGACAACAGATAATGCTGCCTTTGTCTGACACTAAGTTCCTAACTTATGGAAGTCAGCTTACATAACACCCATCCACAAAAAAGGACCCAAAAATTCTGTTGACAACTACAGGCCGATATCGAAATTATGTATTTTTGCAAAAATTTTGGAGAAGATTGTTTTTAATCAGCTCTATTCCTCGATTAAGCACGCGCTGAATGAACACCAGCACGGATTTCTGAGAGGTAGGTCAACAACCTCAAATTTATTATTATGTAGCGAATATTTGAGCAGTTTTATGTCGAAGCCCTCGCAAGTTGATGTTATATACACTGATTATAGCAAATGCTTTGATCGTATCGATCACAGTACACTATTGCTAAAACTCAAACGTTTGGGAATCAGAGGCAATCTATTCCGTTGGTTCTCATCATATGTACAGAATCGATGTCAGACAGTTGTACTGAATGGCTATACATCTTCTACGAGGTACATCCCCTCGGGTGTTCCGCAGGGATCGTTGCTCGGACCTTTACTTTTCATTATCTTTGTGAATGACATAGCCTCCTGCTTCCACTATTCCAAAATTCTTTTATACGCCGACAATATGAAGATTCTCTGTCCAGTCAATACATCTGAAGATGCTTCCCGTCTTCAAGAAGATCTCAATAGATTCCAAGACTACTGTACTCTGAACAAACTAGACCTTAATGTTTCAAAATGCTATGTATGTTCATTCACACGTAAACCTCGTCCTTTCCATTTTAATTACAGTCTATTACAGTCGCCCATATCAAGAGTTTCGAGCATAACTGATCTCGGCATTACGTTCGATTCTAAACTACTATTCGATGAACATATTAATAAAATCATTAATAAAGCCTCAAAAGCTTTAGGCTTTATTTTAAGGATCTCATCTGAATTCAATTGTATTAAACCGCTCAAGATTTTATACTGTGCATATGTTCGGAGCCATCTGGAGTACGCCTCCCAGGTTTGGAACCCCCAATATAACGTATATGTTAAACGCATTGAAGCGATCAAAAAAAGATTCCTCCGACACATCCAATTTCGTACTAAAACATACATATCCGGATATGCCTCCCGTTGTAGAAAATTTCATATGTTACCGCTAAGTGAAAGAAGGCACATAGCAGACCTTTCATATTTACGAAATATAGCAACTGGCTCAGCTGATTGCCCTGAACTTTTGAGTTTACTGGGGCTCAGCACCCATTCTACTTCACTTAGACGGCCCAACCTTCTATATGTACCTATAGTTAGGTGTAGTTATAGGCAAAATGCATTTATGATAAGGACGTGTAGAAGTTGTAATACTTTAGCTAACAATATTGAAATTGATTTGTTTAATACCACTTCACTTCGCCTTAAGCGATTGCTTGCTGACGCATTCTTTAGTCGTACAGACATGATGCAGTAACGTATACCTACATTTTTCTGTCTTAGAACCTTTACTCAATCTTTAAAATAACGCTTTTCGATTTGACTTTTTCTATTTATATACATGCCTATTTGTGGTTACTTTTAATTAGCTTTAAGTTAAAATATTAAACCTGTTATTTAAGCGCTAGCTGTAAGTTATCCTAAGAGAATAAAATAAAATAAATAAAATAAGCTAATGACAAAGACAGCAATTGACTTAATCTGTTGTCAAAGTTTACAAACGTTTCGGAATCCCGTCACCTATACATTACATATATGTAACAACTAGGTGTTACCCGCGACTTCGTTCGCGTGGACCTAGAAACAAATAAGTTGCCTATGTCCGTCTCCGATCCTTAAGCTATATCTATGCAAAAATTCAGGTCGATCCCTTCAGCCGTTTAGCCGAGATAACGCGACAAACACCCAGACATACACACGGGGATCGCAGAACGCTCACCGTTTTTAAAACGGAGCCATAGAACAACTTCTTTTATTTAAAAATGACTGTTTTTTTTTTGTGTATGTTCTTTGGTATCCTCGACACATAAACATAATGTATAGCAAACCATAAAATATGTTAAATTCAAGTGATAGCTCTGTCTTTTGCGTCAGTAAATACTGTTTTGCAAAAGCAGCGTCTTCCCATTGCATGGTGAGAACCACAGAGTGGGCAGGCCTCCCACTAAGTGGACCGACGACATTGTGCAAGTCGCGGGCAACCGGTGGATGCAAGTGGCACGCTGTCGGTCGGTGTGGCGCTCTAAGGGGGAGGCCTATGTTCAGCAGTGGACGCCTTCCGGCTGATGATGATGATGTCATTGACCGAGCGAAGTCATTTACTGGGACAAATCGGCATTTGTATGTATGTTTGTGTGTATATTTGTCCGATGATAACTTGCGAACCGTCGATCCGATCTTCATGAAATTTTGTAGGCGAGTAGTTTATTTCAGTAAAACTTTTAAGTTTGCATATGAGCCGGATCGGTCCAGGGGCTGTGAAGATACAGTTCGGCGCGACTACTAGTGGTATTTATCGTCAGATAGCGGAGGCGTTCCAGGCAGTGATATACGCGTTCAACGTGGAGTGCCCGGCGCCGCTCGCCGCCGGCGCCCGGGCGCGGGGCGTCCCCGTGAGGACACACAACGTCATCTATAGGCTCGTCGACGACGTCAAGCAGGAGATCAGCTCCCGGATACCCAAGAGGCAGGAGGAGGAGTTCCTCGGTATGTATCGTTTTACTCATGTTTTACTCGTCGACGGAAGACCTGTTTATTATGTTTAATTTTGTATGTTTAATTTTTAACTTGTTGTTTTTTTTGTTTTGTTTTTGTGACAAACAAATAACTGTCTATTGTCATTATCTCGAACTGAAACGAAACGACGTCAGTGATGTTGAGCGACAGATCGAACTAGATACCGCATTACTAGATCGTTTTTTTTTTTTTTTTTTTTTATTCTCATTTAAAGAGCTTTTTCGCGGAGCGAATATGACACTCTGATTTGAATTAATAAGTAATTAAGTTAAACTCTATGAGCTAGTCTGTATAGCATTCTGGCCGAGTCTGAAAGAGGCTCGGCCAGAATACTGTTACAGTGTCCCAATCGGTGGTCCAAAAGTCTGCTACCAAAGATATTTCTTCTGATATGTTCGTTCCGTGGACATTCCATAATAATGTGATATATGTCATCAACCACATTACAGACCGAACAGTTTGGATTGGATGTTTTTCCTATTAAATATGAATATTTGTTGCATGGGATGTGCCCGGAACGAAATCTCAGTGCTACAACAGTATCTTGTCTATTTAAAATATTGGTGTCTATCCATGGATGTCTCAAGGGGTGGGGTTGAATCGTTCGATACCAGATACCGCTTGATTTTGATCTTAAATCGAAATATTCTTGGAATCGATTAAAACAATGAGTTCTCAACATGGGAATGTAGTTCGTATAATAGGGTGGGGAATTTATAGGAATTCCATCAGTACATGCTACTTTTGCTAAGCTATCCACCTTCTCATTTCCATCTAGGCCTATATGAGATGGGATCCACTGTAGTACAACATTTCTATTTTCAATTTGAAATTTTTGTATGATTTTCAAAATAATGTAGGCTATCGGTGTACCTCGAAAACTCGAGGAGCACCGAGCCAAGTGCTGTAACGCGCTTCTCGAATCTGATAGTATTACAACATTATTGAGTTGAGTTGAAGCAACGAAGGACAAGGCCTCCGCAATAGCGATGAGCTCAGCCTCCATTATAGATATTTCAGCCATTATTCTGAAGGACATGCTTATATTGTATTGTGGATCGTAAAAGGCCGCTCCAATGTCAGTTTCATCTTTTGAACCATCTGTATAAATTGTGTGATAATTTACAAATTTAGTGCATAGGTAATCGTGGCAAATAGTTCTTAATTGGAGGGGATTATACTGACGTTTTGATTCAGATACACTTTCTATTTTTGGAATAACAGTTTTTGATAAATCGATGTTGGTAACCCAGGTGTCTAGAGAAAACATGCCATAAGTTTTGCAACAATGTAAAGGCAGATGATTAAAACTATTATGCGTTTCAGTTAATAAGGGTTTTCTTTTGTTAAGCCAGTAGCGTCTTTCGGTTAGAGTGGTTAACTCAGTTATAGAGTCCATTACAATGTTATTTGAAGCGGCCTTGCATCGAAACCAGTATTTTCCAGCTAGGTATCTGCGACGCACGAACAGGGGATAAATATTGAGTTCATTCTCCATTATGTGGATAGGGGTAGATCTGATAAAGCCACCGATGATTCGCATGGCTTGGTTCTGCACTTTATCTAGTTTGTATAAAAACATTTTCGAACTGTTGTCATAAAGAAAACTGGCATAATCTATGCGGCTGCGAATAATAGCGATATAAAGTCTCCGAAGGTGTTTTGGGTGCACACCCCAGTCTGAGCCCGCGAGTACCTTAAAAACATTTAAGAACTTTAAGACTCTTTCACACGTATCCCCAATATGTTTGTGCCATCTAAGTGAACGATCCAACCACACTCCAAGATATTTCACACAGTCTACTCGTTCAAGTCGGATATTATTTATGCGCAAATTCAAGTCCATCGGTCTCTTCTCTTGTCCTTTTCTAAAAACCACGACCTTACTTTTAGAGGGAGATATATCTAGGTTTAAATTGGCAAACAGAATGTTTAGGGAATCTAGTGCTACTTGAATTCGAGAAGAGGCCTCCCGAATAGTGCTTGAAGTTGCGTATAGTACATAATCGTCCGCGTATTGGGATATACCGATGGTAGATATGGATTTACATATATGTATTGTTCCTGTATTGAACAGTGTAGGTGAGAGGGGATCTCCCTGTGCTAGACCACGTCCTGTACACCTACTTATGCTGTAATTGGGTCCTTCAATGTACAAATGTCTATCTTTTAGAAAGGCCCAGAGGTATTTACATAAAAGAGTTCCACATCCAAGACGGTCCAGGGTAACTAGAATGCTCGTCACGTCAATATTGTTGTATGCATTTTCTAAATCTAGAAAGCAGCCTACGGTAAATAAATCCTTTGAAAGACCTATTTGAATTCTAGAAACCACGTTACTAAGATTGTCTAAACATGAACGACCTTTCCTAAAACCTATAGTTTGTTCAGAAAATAATTCCTTATGTTCCAGAAACCACTCCACTCTATTATTTATGAGTGGAGAAGCTTGCATATACAAGAAATGAGAGATATAGGTCGTATAGATGTCACGGACGTCGGATCACGTCCTGGTTTAGGGATGGGCACTATCTTAATTTGCCGCCACTGACGTGGGATAAAACTTTATTGGAAAAACATGTTATATAGTGTCAGCAATACATTTTTTGCAACATCAGGTAGATTCTTGACCATAGAAAAAGAGATCTCATCACAGCCAGGAGCCGTATCTTTAGATTTTATACACTTGTCTAGTTCCTGTCTAGAAATAGGGCCCTCTAGTTTCAGGTTTATTGAATGAAATGATGGTTGGGGCGGAATAGTGAAGTCTGGACATAAGTTGTTGAGCAAGGTAGCGGCCATCGCGTTATCTACGTGAGTTTTAGAAAATCTGCAACCTTTTAACCACCTCATGTGGCGCCACATATCGGTAACGGAGACACATTGATCAATAGAAGTACAAAATTTATTCCATGACTCAGTTTTCGCCTTTCTTATTAACCTTTGAGCATTTCTAATCTTTTCTTGTAAAACAATTAAATTATTAGGAATGGAGTTTTGTCTGAAACGAGTTAAAGCTAGCCGTCTCTCTGCTATAGCTTTGGATAACACAAGGGACCAGTACGGTTTCGGTTGAAATTTGCTACTTGGGTTTTGACACATTTTGTAGACCGGAATACAAGAATCAGCAGCTTTATTTAACATGTCAAAAAATAAATCATAACTCTCTTGTAAATTAGTATCATTGATTTGAAAGTCTAAGCAAGCTTCTTCAATATATTTTTGGTAGGTCTCCCAATTGGCGTATTTAAAATTTCTTTTTTTTATATGCGACGGGGCAATATTAATTATTGATGATAGCTTTACTATAAGATGATCACTGCCTAATGATTCATTTGTCACTCTCCAATCAAATTTACAAGCAATATCTGAAGAAACTGCAGAAATGTCTGGAGCAGACTGTTGGACAACACCGTTAACCATTTTTAACCTAGTAGGAGTACCATCATTTAATGTTACAAAATTATTATCTGTCATAGCTTCAAAAATCATTAAACCCCTGGAATCTGTCTTATACGACCAATTTGAATGATGTGCATTGTAATCTCCAACTATCAAGGATTTACTAGATGCTAAAGAAAAGACAAAATCCCAGTCAACTTGAGTTGTATGGACGTTGCTTGGACAGTAGATAGAAATTACATTTTCAATAAAATCACAGTTATGTATCCTTATCATTAGTATTTGTATACCACTATTATTCATTATAACCGAACATAATTGTGATTTTATTGATTTGTGGGTCAATAAGGCAATTCCACCATACGAATCTGCTCTGTCCTGACGGTATACAGTGTAATCCCTAACAGAACATCTAATGTGTTGGTCTAACCATGTTTCAGATACTGCAGCAACATGAACTTTATCACGGTACAAAAATAGTTCAAAATCGCTTAATTTATGTCTGATGCTTTGTGCATTCCAGTGTACAATATTTACTTTAAGGACTTTATCCATAATTATTGATGATCTTTAGCAAAAAAGACCAGTCTGGCATATTTTGAAACATCCATGAGATTGCATACTCTATACATATCTGAACTGCTCGTTGTATTTTACTTACAATGGGTTCTTCCCTCTGAAAAAACATATTTTTAAGTTTTAATATAAATCCCTTAAATGATAACTCAATCCTGTGTCTTCGGTCTTTAGTTTGTTCGGCTTCAGATTGTTCTTTTCTGTGGGAGTCCTGCGAACCTTCTATTTCACTCTCTGATTCCAAGACTTTAGTAGGACTTTAGGAATCGGAATGTACTAGATCGTTATTTCGACAAAAAGTCACAAAAGTTTGAGAAAGGCGCGGGTTGGGGGAACGGGACCGAGAGTTCTCATTGGCGTGCATACTCGCACCTAACGAGCGAGTGGGATAGCAAACGACCATCGCCACCACACGAAGCGTGCATTGAAGCATTGCGCAAGCGAAGTTTTTTTTCCTGGAGACGAACGTATTCATTTTTTATCTCGAAATTTTATTGGTCCAGATACGAGTCGGGTATATTTCGCAATTCGCGCAATTCTTATGCAGAGATCAACCGCATAAGAATTGCGCGAACTTCTTGAGTTGGCAGTAAAGCTATCGAATGGTCCGCCTTTAATACGCCTCTATAGACACCTTAATTACCAACATTTGATGAGTATCTATGGAGATTAGAGGGAACAAAGATACATATAGACTGTCAAAATCATAACCCTCTTTATTCCGCAGTCGGGCAGTAAGTTGTAATATTGTCGTGTCCAGGTGAAGCCAACGTCCTCCAGCGGTTCCTGGTGACGGAAGGCAAGAAGAAGGTCCCCGTGGCGGGGTGTCGCTGCATGAAGGGCTCCCTCGTGCGGGGCGCACACTACCGGCTGCTGCGCGGGAACGACCTGATCTACGAAGGTCGGTCGGGAACTTGGAGAAACACCGTTACCTTTTAAAAAAAATTGGCGTAGTTGTCTTGATCATTTTTTTTTTCTAATGCGGATCGACTCAGTTTCGTGTAAGGATCGTTGGATGCAGGCTTCCTCACAATGTTATCCACCGAAAAGCCGTAACTCATCAGGCGACGTGCCCCCGCAGGCAAGCTGGCGTCCATGAAGCACCTGAAGGAGGAGGTGAGCAGCATCAAGCGCGACCAGGAGTGCGGCCTGCGGCTGGAGGACGCGGCCGTGGAGGTGCGGCCGGGGGACGCGCTGCTGTGCTACCGCGTGGTGGACGCCGGGGGGGCCACCGGCTGGGACCCCGGCTTCTAGGACAAGGCACCACATTGTATACATTATATTTATAAGTAGATATCGTGTTTTATTATTCTCGTTGCGCTCCCCTGACTCTCACCGTCCCGTTCGCACACTATCAAACAAAAACGAAAAAGTTATAGGGAGGAAATTTTAAAAACTTGATGATTTAGCAATTTTAATGTTATTACTTTTTGTACACATTTTTGTATGAGATTGTCATTCTTTTCGGGTAGTTTTTCTATGCCGTCGATATACCACGGACTTTTCTATAGGGTGCCACAGAAACACCCAAAAGTTTTAGCCTCGCGTTTCAACGTGTGGCATAACTTTACTTCAGCGATCGGAATCCGACGCGAGGCTCTACAATTATTAACTAAGCGATATAATGAAAAGCACACATTTATAAAGAGAATTCTCTATATTTAACTTGATAGGCTTGTAGTCGTGTCTCACTAGTCTTGAACAAACAACTCCAATAAATAAACATAAAAAACATTACTTCAGTGTCTTAAATCCTTATAAACTTTAAATCTTACTGGCATTACGTGACAGTACAAAATTAAATAGCCTTGCATTATATGTACATTGTACAGTTCGATAAGACGATTATTAATATTTCACAGGTATTGGTATTCTGTAAAGTGGCGTAAATTCCGTTGAATCACACACAAATCTGACAGTATTAAAATTATATTCATCTCCTTTCATTTCAGTATGTGAGAAAGTAATGGCAAGAATTTTAGAGCTGTCTTTACTTTAGAAAATGGTACAGAATCTACACCAGTCGGTATTTTTTTCATATGTCTGAATTCAATTCAATAAATAATTTTAAAGGCTGTTTAGGATTATTGACCCGGCATAGGAGGTATATCGCCATGACAGCTATCTCGCTCGCACTTTGGAAGTATTTGTAGATAGTGTCAAATAAAAAAAAATATATCTGTGTATAAGTAGTACCTAAAATATTTCGTGTTCGTTTTGAAAACAAAAAGTTTTTTTTTTCTATCTCTGTACATTTTAAACACAAAAAAAAAGACTAACTTTTTGGAAATTTATTTGAATATGCACGAGCGAGACGACTGTCGATGCGATGTGCTGTAGAATGTATGCGAACATCGAGTGTATGACGAATTGTACACTCGGGAAGTTAGTCAAAAGAAATTCTGTTGTACGGCACACGATATAGAGGTCACATTTAACTGCCTTGCTTCTATCCGGATTAGGTTTGAGCGGTTTTAACTTGCGACGGCCTTTTGAAAGATTATAGAGATTACTAGAATGTTGAGGATGCACATTCCTATATGTATAGCTACCGAGTTATAGTGAAGGCTTTTCTGTGTTCGTCAATGTAAAGAAATTCGCTACAATATTTTACATAAATCTGAATGAAAGCCGTAAATTCGAAACATATTCGCTATAGATAGTTTAAGAACTGTAACGAATTTTTTTATAATGATTTTATTTAACTTTTTACAATGATAATTTACCAGAGATAAGATGTTGCGCATTTAAAACGACCCCGCAAACTGTCCTTTCGGACAGATTTCATTATAGCTATCTCTTTTACTATCTAACTTTTCGCACTCTTTGGCGGTTGTAAACAATCTGCGGCGGAGCCGAATTCAAAGCGCTATTTTGAAGTTGAATACCATTGCTTTTTACAATGTCATTGTAGCTGTCTATGATGACTACGACTATGACGCGTCTATTTAGTGTTGCCAGTCACATTGCTCCGTTGATTCGAAGCCTAATTACAGCTATAGGCACAGCCTATCATTAAGTTGTTCCAAAATAAAGAATTTGTATTTGTAAAGAATTTGTAAGTATTCAATTAATTAACAGACTTTTAGGGCAATTCGGTACAGATAGCTGCCGACAAATCTTCAGAATGGCGAACAAGAAATATAGCATTTTATCATCATCCAAAACTCAAGATCTGATTCTGGAATTCTGGGCAATGATTACGAAACTATCCGCTATTTTTATCCGACTACGAAAAAGGAGGGTTATGAGTTTAAGTATGTAAAACTAATCTCCTAAACCGCTTATCAGATTTTGATAAGATAGTCCCTTTAACCGTAGTCTGATGCCAATATTTAGGATTAGACTACGGATAAAGGGACTTTCAGTCATTGCAAAAATATGATGAATTGTTGTTGAAAAATATGTTCTTTTTGAATTCCTAATAATATTTTCTTGTTACACACTTTTACGTAGACGAGTTTTAGTTTTTGAACTTATATTTTATGTCTTTATCGAACGTGGTTTCATTACGTATTCCGCTCTTGCGTGTGCAGGCTGACGTAGGTGTTACCCACGAGGTTAAAACGGCCTAAAGAACGTGTCTTCGAACAAAAGCTGTGTTATTTCGGACTGCATTTACTTCAAGATATTTATACTGGCTATATACTCAATAACAGTGGAGCCAAAACTTACGTAGTTAGTAGCGCCATCTTTCGAGGCCGTCACAACTAGCTATTTTGCTAAATCGTCTCCATGAAAAGGTCTTATTGATGCATTGAATTATCGTTGCAATTAATTAAATTACATTTTTATAGCTTCTGTATAGATATGCTATTTTTCTTGTCAGCCTTCATGTTTTTTTTTTTAACAAAGTAAAATATCGTCATGTATGCTCAGAAAATGTACGATAACATAGATTGCCACCTATGCATACCGCATTACAGGAACTTTATTCCGACAAAAACGCACGGCAGATGGAGGAAAGTGCGGGCTGCGTGGACTGAGACCAAGCGACATTGGCTATCTTAAGGTTACGCCTACACGCGTCTAGCTTTCCATACTCATATTTTAACATATACGTGGTGTGCTTCGATCTTCCTGAGTGCGGAATCTAGAGGGGATAATCTGTGTACGATTAATACTGGATGTTCGCTTAGACGACAGATTAGTCCAGAATATCAATATCTCATTATCATTATATTTTACTGTGGGACCAACCATTGATTATTTTTCGCCCTTTTATCGTTGGCCCCATAGTACAAGTTGTTCATAATGATTAGTACAATGATATCCTAGAATATGTCCATTCTCTAACCGAACAGCCTGTATATTTATCTATCGCGTGATATAGGTGTATTTTACGTTTGTTACGTTCCCTGAAATTGCGGCTATGATATATCATTTTGAGTAGGTAACTAGGTACATATTTATACATCTGATTAAAGTTTTTTTTTGTCATATAAATTTATCCAATACCTTACACTAAAAGGTACATCCTAAATTGAATTCTTAAAATTGGACAATAAGATTCATTCTCGAAAAACAATCTGTACACAATTTTAGCCAAGGAATCGAACAGTTTTAAGAATAAGTAACATTCATAAGGCCACGAAAAACAAATAATTTACAGTTAACATTAGAAACTTACATCATATACATAGAAACGCGTTGGAAACATTTATCAGGATGTTACAAAACACATACATTATCTTAGCTTGGAACTCACCAAAAGGCAAACATGTATAGTGTATAGGAAAAAAGTGAATAGTAGGCAAGCGTGCTACATCTTCGGCCATATCGTCGTACGTTATTAAAAAAAATGTATACCAAATCTACCTACAAATAAAGGGGTTGTTCATTTATTACGTAAGACAATTTATGGGGGGGGTCGAAACAAATCTTATTTTTTCTTACTTGGGGTGGGAGGGGGTCTAGATAATTTTTACGTCATACTCATTTATTTATAACCATAGGCTACACGTCACTGGTTTTAATTACATTATGAGTGCACATTAATAATAAAATTTAAAAAAAAATAGCAATTATATAAGTCAATAAAATAATAAATATTAAATTTAAGTCATAATAATAAAGAAAGCAAACTAAGATGACAAAAGAAAGCAAAAATAATAATTTCAGAACGCGCGCGTGTCGCACAGGCGCGGGTCGCAGCGGCAATATTAAAACATTACTTTTTTACAACACAAACCCTCGCGTTTTTTTTTTGCTTCCTTTTTCTTTGCAATTTTGGTAGATACTCCCACTGATAGCAATATATAACAACAATTATAGTTCTTAGATAAATATTGTGCCGTCTTGGGGGTGCCCATCTGTAAGGTAATTGCTTTGCGGATGGGAACTTTCATCGCGTTCGTCTCCTTTTTTTACTTTTCTGTGTACACATATTTTGGATTACAATCCAGTTTAGATTTTTAGTTTATTTTGTATAATGATTAAGAAATTGATTGATATCTGTTTTGCGTATCATAAATAAATAGATACTGATCTTACGTAAGATTGAAGGAGGGAGGAGGTACATCCAAGTCTTATTTTTTCTTACGCAGGGGGGGGGGGGGGTGTCAGAAAGTGGTTGAAATTGTCAATAACTTTTGAAATAATGCAAACTATCTCGCAAAAACCCTTCCCTACATGCTACTAGGTTTGTTAAAAAAGGGAAGCCTTAAAGGATCACCTCAAAATATTCCAATATTGTCCAATATTTCTCTGGAAGGCGTGGAGGTATCAAGTTGAAATTAATATCAAATACTGAAGTCTACGGTACCTTGGAACAGTATTAAAATCAAGCTTCTAAATCAACTCCTATTATGCCGCATATTTGGTCACTTTTGCACTATAAAGTACTTCCCGTTGATCTAGAATCATGAAATTCGACAAGCGTGGTCCTACAGCACAAGTAAATCCTAACTAATATTATAAATAAGAACGTAAGTAACTCTGTCTTTCTATCTGAGTGTTTTTCGCGTTATAACGAATCGACCTGAATTTTACTGATATAGCGACGGACATTGGAGTAATGAACGTAGCTATATCGATGTGTGGAAGATCATTTTTTCAACTAAAAATTAATATCTTAGAAAGTAACATTTGCACCAAACATGAACAATGATCAAAAAAATATACAAACTTTAAATATTTTTTTGGGAATGGAGCTCATTTCAGTAGTTTAATCTATTTAACTTGACACTGATACGCAAAGATATTTAAAAGCATAGATTCAAAGTTACCAGTAAAACTAAACTAGAAATGTCGAATTTAAAAAAACACCATTAAAAAAGCTAATCATATTGCAATCCTGTTACAACTCGTCCCTTATTAGCGCGACTTTTGGCGCGTCGATGTTAAGTCTTTGTTCTAGTTTATCAAATAAATTACAGGCTCGCCTCTAGTGAGTACCAAGCTTTACAGAAATAAG
This sequence comes from Apocheima hispidaria, assembly GCA_947579745.1. Taxonomy (NCBI): domain Eukaryota; kingdom Metazoa; phylum Arthropoda; class Insecta; order Lepidoptera; family Geometridae; genus Apocheima; species Apocheima hispidaria. The sequence continues at coordinate 12,432,378 of OX388164.1, read as the reverse complement.
TTTTCGACAATATACAGAATAATTTAATAGGCCTTTACAGACCTGCGGATCTGGTACGCGCGGTAAACGCGTACGTTTTATAAAAACTTTTCTGGGAAAAAAAACACCCAAACTTATTATTCTCTCGTACGTGAACCTACGATAGAATAATAAGTTTTTGTGTTGTCCGTTGTTTTTAGGTGTGTTAACTCTATAATTCTTTAGAAGTATGTTGTTGGGTTCACAGTATAGAATCAAAATCAACGTTGTACGCTATACACATAAATAATAATGACTATAAAAGTTATATTTATTAACAAATAATTTAGGCGAATATAGGATTTAGGTGTGTTATTCACTATTTAATATTAAATACACAAATATTGCATTGAAATATAATTTCAAGGGGACTTCCACATGCAGTCGCGGAATAGAATAGCGCTCGTGAAAAAAAGCTCAAATATTTAGGAATATTTCAAAATGGATATTACTCTACACTAATAAACGTAGAACCGAGTTAATTTGTCTATTTATACGAAAAGGATAAAATTCACTAAATTAATAGCTAATAACAATACGAATCGCGTAAAATTGATCTTTTAAAAATGTCTTAGACTTTCATCTCAACAATGAAACGCAATAAAATAAAAAAAATATAAATAAATAGTTTATTATTGATAAAGCGCTTGTTTCTCGCGCATTGAAGCGATTAAATCGCTGCCGAACCTAGAGCTATATTTACAGAGTGAGCGAGAAAGAAGCATCTTACTTACAATGTACAGTTAACTATACATAATGAATCTCGGTATCTACATATATCTAAAGTTCGTATAACGTATTACAACACTAGAAATGCTCACTGAACATTACCGATCACTGGAGCTTTACTAAATACGAGGGAAAGGGACACTTCGAGCGTCTGTCCCACCTGAGTCGCCACTCAGTGACACGTGATCAGAGACATCTCCGTACAAACAAGTGCCAACGTGGCAAGCGGCATGCCACTTGTCGTCGTGTCGGGTGAAAAAATGTCAAATCACGTGTCAAGTTACTCAGGTGGGTTTCGGCCACAGATCACTCTAGATACCGCATTACGAGATTCGTTGTTGCTACAAAAATATCACCAGTTTGAAGCGCGGCGCGGGTCGCGGGGAGTGCGACCGAGCGTTCTCATTGGCTATCTCAAGGATACGCCTACTCGCGCCTAACAATCAACCATTAGGGGTAATTTTGTATAAGTGTATTTAGACTGATGCGTGGTGCGTTTCGAGCGTCCTGAATGCAGAATCTAATGTGTGAATCAGAATGTGTGATCTGTGGCTTTGGCCCTAAAGTTTGGGTTTCTTATTAGACGCTTTCAGACGTTTCTCTGATTTGAATTTAGTTTGAATTTTTAGGGGAAATCTGTTTTCGTTGGTCTCTTAGGCCAAACGCGAAGGTTCACCGTAGATTCAAAAGGCAGGATCCTTCATTTCGCGCCTGTTCTAAATCGCAGACTCTGAAATCCTCAGTCTGCAGAGTCTTAAGGGAACAAATCGGCTTTTGTATGTATGTCTGAAAGGAAAATTTGAGAACTGTTGATCCGACCTTCATGACGGCAAATTCAGTACAATTTTAAACAAAATCAGTGTATTTAAAACAGTTTACTGGAGGCAAATGAGTTGCAATTTTGAACCTGCGGTAAGCCGGCAATAGTCGTCCGCGTCTCGCCTCAACCATTCAATGGCCGTTGGACCTAAAGGCGCCACCTGTTTACTTTGTCTGTCACTTGAAATCGCAATCGAGCCATCCTGCTCACGCGCTTGGTGCGAGCGGGATGTCGATATGGGACAGCGTAATCAGGCCACTTTCGCAAGTGTTACTGCGCATTTTTATATATAATGTAAAAGTGGAACACTGGCGCAAGTAAGTACTTACGATTAGTAATCGCGCAAGTTACTACATCGGATCGCGAGACACGGGCTGTATTATTAAAAATAGTTCACAACGTAAAGCTCCAGCATACACGCACACATCGACACTTGCCTATTGGAATAACTTACACGCACACATGTTCAAAGAGTTTAGCTGACGTACACACGGCACGACTGTTTGACACGGATGGCTCATTGTCTGGTCTTCTGAGAATTTCGATGTGAAGCGAAATAACTGAAGTTGTGTTACTGTCACTACTTTATACTGTTGAAATAAAAGAGGTGATAAGGTGGTATTTTCATTAAAGATTTCGATTTGTGATCAATATTTTTTTTTTGTTCTGTTCCAGTATCTGCGTTCAGTTGTGACTACAAGCAGATTTTTTGTGGACATCGAAAATGGCGAACAATACTTTTGATCTAGTTTCATATTCAAATATTTATTGCTATTTAGTTTAAGGCTAATGCGGAAATAATATTACCGTAAAGTTTTGTAATACTTAGCTAAATAGTTCCCCATCCATTGCCCCCGGGGGTAAAATATGGAATACATCCTCATAAGCCCCATGGGTAAAAGAATGGGTTTTTCGTGTGACTAAAGTGATCAAAATATCATTAAAATTCTAACTATCGAAGTGTCAGTGTAACACTTAATACTCAAACCGGTTCAAGAGTATTTAAGTAAAATAATCATACAAGAACTGGAAGAAACGTGAACTCATCATGCCGAGCAAATAAATCTCATATCACTAATTCTCAACTGTGAGCAACTATTAATGGGGCGAGTACTCGTGAGTTCAAACTCGTACGAGACAGAGATAAGGGCAAACTCGAACCGCCATCTCTCAATATGAGCCGTAGAAAAGGCAGAGTATATCCGGGAATTCTCGCGCGCTCGAGATTAACTCTGCCACCGTCCGCACCGAAATAATTTCGAGCGCACGAGAACACCCCCCCTCCGAGTTCAGACTCGAACGAGATATATCGCAACAAGCCCTAGCTCCGAATATTATCGTAAGAAGACGTTCAAACCGCGCTCCACTCTCGCGTCTCACAGTCGTACCGAATGCGCACAACGGACTAGTCGACCAAGTCGATGCGGTCCAGCCGGCGGTGCGAGCGCGCCTCGGCCCGCCCCGCCGCCGCCTCGCCCGCGCCCCGCCCCGCCGCCGCCCCGCCCGCGCCGCGCGCCGGCCGCGCCCACGTCGACACGCAGCCGTCGGCGCACGCCGTCACCAGGTACTCCGCGCGGAACAACAGCGCCGTGAGCCTCTCGTGCGCTATCTTCTTGCACACCAGCGGCTCGAGCACCGGACACTCGTCGAACCGCGGGCAGGCGGCCGTGCCGATGAGCCGCAGCGGGTCGGTGGAGCCGTCCGCCTTCCCCCGCAGCGCGACGCTGCTCGCGGCGGAGCTCTTGGCCTCGGCCGGCTTGGTGAGGCTGAAGTTCCGGCGGTGCTCCGAGCGCCGCTCCCCGAACGAGAACCCCGCCAACCGCTGCGTCAGGGAGTTGACGCCGAGCGAACCCGAAGTTTCATCCTTCGCTTTGCCGACGCTGATGTTCAGAGTCGAAACGTTGTTGGTTCTGGTCTTCTGTTTGGCCCCGGAGGGTTCGCCCGCGGCGTCGGTGCCGAGCTCCGCGTGCTTGTGCCCGATCTTGTTGGTCTTGGCGGGCTTCGGGGGCGGCTTCCCCGGCACTCCGTTGGGGGACAGCGCGGCGCTGTTCGGGGACAGGTGCGCGGACGCTCGCGCCCGCACGGGCGGCCGGAGCACGTCCTCGGTCAGGTCCCACAGGCACAGCTGAGTGTCCTGCGACACGCTGCCGAGTCTGTAGCACTGCTGCTCCGTTCTATCCTTCTCGTCTTCGATTCCTTCCTCGTCCGGATCCGTGAAGCTCACGACGTACGGATCGAAAGCGACGACGGAAACCCACGACTTGTGTCCCTCGCCCCGCGCCACGACTCGTCTCTCGCTGAAGGACCACACAGTCACCAGATCGTCCTCGCCGCCCACGACCACGTATTTCCCGTCCGGCGACCAGCACACGCAGAGGAACCCGCCGAAGTACGACCTCGCCCGCCCGATGAGCTCCATGGTGTTGTAGTGGAACACCCTGAGGAAGCCGTCCTGCGAGACGACGGCCAGGTTGGTCCCGCACGGGGAGAACGAGAACTCGTTGATGCAGGACCCGTCGCCGACCAGCCAGCGGTACAGGGGGTTGCGAGTGCTCTTTGTTCGGCACGTGTGTATGGAGTAGCCGTCGCCCTGGGAGAGAGATAAACTTTTATCAACATATATACATTCCAGGCTTTACCGAGTAGAAATAAAATGTTTGAAGTTAGATGATTTTCTAAACTCAGCATTTTCTTGATTATTTTTAAGTACTTCGCACAACTAATAAACAATGTAAATAATAAAGTTAGCAATATGTGAGAAATGTTTATCATAATTAATTTTAATTTCATTGAAATGTATTCTGCAGTGGCGTCGCTTGCCATAGAAGAGCCCCGTATCAAAATTTGTTGAGGGGCCCAAATGAAGGGTCACTATTTTTCAAAGAAACGACGTTCGGGGTCCCTGTAACCCGGGGGCCCCGTATCATTGATACGGCTGTAGCTACGCCCCTGCAGAAGAACATATCTGGATCTTTGTTGTCTGAAAATAAAGTTATTATATATTTACAGATTATGTATACTACAGGTATGGTACAAAGAAATAATAGGTGCTGGTTCGATTCGTAAAACTATACTGACGTAGCAAAAACAAAAGAAACAGTATTTAAATGACAAAAGTGGGATATATTATTTTTAGTGTGTGTTTTTTAAAATATTTTAATATGTATTTTTGTCATAAATAAAATTTTCTGTATTTCTGTATTTTAAATATAATAATAAAACAATATAAAATCCTTTTAAAGAGAAGGCGGCCAGGTTTCAGGAAGGAGTTGGTCACAACAGGGTTTCATTCCTATGTTGGAAATAACACTATAAGTTAGCAATCTTATAAAGCCTGTAGGCACTAGGCTGCAAGGCGACCCAGTTCGCGCGGTCATGAGTCTGCGCCTGCAGTCGCACGACTTCAGCAGCCTGCTTCCGAATGGAATCTGTGCTATATAACGCAGGGGTGGCCAACCTATTCACCGGTCACGGCTATTAGTCCGGTCGACCGGCGCAAGGCAAAAACCATAAAAATAAAAGTTTAATATTACTTTATAATAATACTAACCGCGCCCCGCGGTTTAATCCGCTATTCTACGGAAACCGAATATTTTTACGGAATAAAAAGTGTTAATCCAGGATATAAGCTACTTCCATACCAAATTTGATTCAAATCCGTTTAGCCGTTACAGAGTTGAACGGGAACAAACATACTTACATATTTACATACTTACAAACTTTCGCGTTTATAATATTAGTGTGATTTACAATAATATGTATTTGTAAAAAAATACGCACACCATTTTGTAAAATTTTTCAATCGCCGTTCTATCACGTTATTTTGTCCTCTTTTCCACGCAATAGCTCTTTTGTTAAGAATAATAGGCAATTTTATATTTTGCATTTTAATACAATAAAAAATACTACGTAATTGTATACAAAAATGTTTTATTTAAAATTTCAAGAAATATGCAATTGGTAGATCGCACCGGGTTCCGTCAGTAAGCAGTACATCTTGGGTTTAGTCGCGTTGGCCACCCCTGATATAGCGGATAGTGTCTTATATGGGGAACAACTTTTGTCAACAACTAATTTTATAAATAAATATTGGTGGAACTTTTTCACACACAGCGCCATCTAGCCCTAAACTAGGCAAGCTTGTACTATGGGAACCAGATAACTGATAGAATACATAAATACTTATTTTTTTTTGTAAATATACATAGAAAAACGCAGAAAAAGAACAAACATCCATGTTCATCACACAACTGTTTGCCCTGGATGGGAATCGAACCACAACATATAGCTTAGAAGGTGGAAATCCTCCCTCTGAGCCACAAGGCTAGTCGATAATTCAAAGATCAAATTTAGAGATGTTCTAGCATTTTAAGGTTGCCAGACAGTCGACGGGCGATGAAAAGGGAAAAATACTTTGGAGATTGGTAACCTGTTTGAAGAGCTGGTAGTGCGGCGCGGCGGAGCCACACGCGAGCTCCTCGTTGTACACGTAGAGCTGCCCGGACGCGTGTGACGTCACGAACAGGTTGCTGGAGCCCGGCACCCAGCGGATGCACGTCACGCGCGACTTGTCGATCAGTCGCTGGAACACACACATTGCTCTTCGATACTCAACAGATATAATATTTAAAAAGTCATTATATAGCCTATCTTTTAGACTTTAACTACAACATTTTCGTTCAGTATCCGCGGTCAGACAATATTTTTACCTTATAAGAATTTAAATATGACGTATATTATATTTAAATTCTTATAGGATAAATTTTAAGAAACTGGATAGTTTAGTCTAATTTTTAAGCACTAGATACCGCATTACGAGATTCGTTGTTCCTACAAAAAGTCACCAAAGTTTGAGGAAGGCGCGGATCGCGGGGAGTGCGACCGAGCGTTCTCATTGGCTATTTTAAGGGTACGCCTACTCGCGCCTAACAATCAACCAGAGTAATTTTTATAAGTATAGACTGATGCGTGGTGCACTTCGAGCGTCCTGAATGCAGAATCTAGGGTGTGATCTGTGTTTTTAAGCAAATTCAACTTGTTACGTAGAATTTAAATACGATACGTCAAATTTAAATTCTACGTAATAAATTGAAGTTGCTAAAAAAATTGGCCTAAACTATCCAGTTTCTTAAAGTTTTCGAAAAAAGGAACTGACAGATTATATTTATAATATTCGTGTGATTATTGAAGAAACATGAACATTTCCCCTGGTTACTAGATATCCATGATTAAATTACCTAGTTGAAAAAACACATTGAAATGTACAAGCGTAGGAATCCCATGTGAGCCATTATAATACTATAGTTGATAACATGATTAAACATATTACGAGGATGTGGGTTTGATAACAGGATACCTATCAGTGTATGTGAACCATTTTATACTTAAACCTAATATTTTATTAGTAAAAAAACAAATGTAGAAAATCAAAAATGGGCCATTAAAACCAAGCTGTGTGTCAACTATTGGCCAAACTGTGGCAGTAATAGTAAAATATACATAAATATAGGTCTTACAGAAGAGAGGGAGAGAGGTATCAAAAAAAAAAATGTTTGCCGTCGCGCTTTCCCTGAGAGAGGAAGATGAATTAATCTTCCTCTCTCAGGGACGGCGCGAACTAAACCCATCTTCATGTCTGATAACAGTGAACTTATTCTCATACACTATCATTTCTGCCTTCTGTCACTCTCATTGACATGGGCTTGGGATTGACGGGGACAAATTACATTAAGTTCGTTCAACAAAGCAATGCATGATGGCAATCTATTATTTCTACCTCCTGTCACTCTCATTGAGATGGGCTTGGGAGTGACGGGGACAAATAACAATAAGTTAGTTCAACAAAGCAATGCATGATGACAATTTTACACTCATTTCTACATTAAAAATCACTACTATATCACACTACTACTCACCTCCTCATTGTACAATTTACTTAATTCTTTTTTAATAGGGTCTATGAGCTGTATTTGTCCGGTTGAGAATCCAATAGCTAGGGAAACGCTATCTGGGGTCATTGTGACCGTGTTGAAGTCATGACACGTTGGGTTTGTGCCTTTGTACATCTTCTTGTCCACAGGCTTCGTGAGATCTGCCGCCTGGAGACAAGTTGAAATCTGTCATCAAATAACCAGTGGGCGAAGTACACATATTATATTAAATGGGCATAAATATATTTGAGTTCTATACTTTTTTTATATGGATAAATATTCATACTTCACCCAAGGAATTGATAAATATCTTGAATATAAAGATCAAAATTGGGTTTTTAAAATTTAAATCTATATTTTTTCATTTTATTAATGTGTTATTTATATATCCCCTTCCGCCCGGACCTCGGTAACGAGTAGACGTGCTTTTCCACCACGCACAAGTTTTTTTGTTTTTAAAATTAATTATAGTTTTGTGTCAAAAATTAAAACGAAAAAAAAAGGGCCGCATAATACGCAAGGAGGTGCACGCCAGCTTCGACCAGTATGTACGCTTGAACTTTGGACGGATACCGAGCTAGCGCGTGAGTTGACCTGTTGCGTCGTTGTTGCTGTTTCACTCCGACGCGTCATCGAACTTTTACGCTCTCCTCGCCTCATAGCCGCCTGGTACTTTTGGACAGCAGCGCCTTCGCGTGTCACCAAGATAATATTCTACTTTCCTCGCTGCATTATTGCCTGGTACATTCGAAAGCAAAAGCGCTCGCACTTCATCGAGACGCGATACGTTCCAATATCTCCGCTTCATTGCTTCCTGGTACTTTTGAATACAGTAAGTGCCCTGACCAGGGAAGTAATACGTAAATTGCTAGCAGAAAAGTGTAAGGCGTTTGGCTACTCCTTGCACTTGGGTTATTCTTGATTGCTTTACGTGCCGTTGCGACTACAGTTTTTCATCATGCCGTCTACTCCGGAATTTCCTGGCTCTGATTCGGATGCTTCCAAAATGAGTGACCAGGAGAGGCGGCGTCAGCGGGCAGCGAAACGTCTTCGATCCCCTGAACAAGTGGATGAAAAGTTTAAACACTTCGAGGACAAAATCACAAAGCTCTTCTCATCCTGGAAATCAGACATGGACATCAAGTTTGATAATTTAGACAGGCGACTATCAGACATCAAAAGTGACATTGAAAAATCAATGGAGTTCATGGCAACTCAGCTTGATGAAACTCGGAACAAAGTGGATGGTGTCCAGAAGGAGTGTAAGGCCAATAAAGACAGAATCATGCTTGTTGAGGATATTGTAGAGGACCTACTTCGCAGCACTCGTAGCTCATCAATTGAACTGAGAAACGTGCCCCACACCGCAGACGAAACAAAAGAAGTATTAGCCAATTACATTGTTCAGATGAGTGATACGGTCAAAGCGACGGTATCAACCGCCGAGATAAAGGATGTCTTTCGGATCCCCGGCAAGGCGGAAACAAACAAGCCCATCATAGTGGAACTTACTTCTACCATGCGTAAGCATAAAATACTTAAAGCCGTGAAGAGCTTCAACGCCGCGAACTTTACAAATAAGTTGAATGCATCACATCTTGGTCTGCGGGGTAAAAGCTCCCCTGTGTTTGTAGCTGAACATTTAACAAGCAAGGCAAACCGTCTGCACTTCCTTGCCAGGGAGCTTACTAAGGCTGGAAAGTACAAGTACTGTTGGACTTCTAATGGGAAGGTCTTCCTAAGGAGAATAGATGGTTCTCCGACAGTATTGATCAAAAGTGAGGAGCAGATTATGACTCTGAGTAAGCAAGATTGACTATGCCTTGGTTACTTAGATCATGTGTCTGCTCAACTATTCTTACCGCATTTATTAGTACAGGTAAATACTAACACAAGTTATGTGTATTGTTAGCTACCTTGGAATTCGACTGTGATTTGCTGGTCTTATCTGAATGCTGGCTATCAACCAATAAAATTCTTCCTCAGCTCCCGAATTATATCTGCTCTTCATCCACTCGTTCATTCAACCAAAATGATGGCGTAGTAGTTTACATCAAAAACTCTATTTCATGTACAATTGAAGAGCCACCATTTGAAGGAGCGAATTGTATATTGGTCAAGATTGCTGATCATACGGCAATCTTGGCTATTTACCGACCGCCATCCTTCACGTGCACGAAATCCTTTCTAGATTCATTAGAAAAGACCCTCCAAACAGTCAAATTGTTTAAAAATATTGTAATCACTGGTGACATAAATATTGACATTACCGCTAACAATTCGGACCCAAAAACACTGGATTATTTATCACTGACAGCAGAGGCTGGCTTATTGCCTGCGCACACATTCCCAACTAGAGAAGCTACTTGCCTTGATCATATATTACTTAAAACTAATTCTACAGCAGTCTCTTTTGTCCTACAATCGGCAATAACTGACCACCTTCCTGTTTTATTGAGTCTTTCTACTTACTCTCCTGTAAAAAGAAAAGTTACACATTCGGTTTTAAAAAAGACGGACACAGAAAAAGCCTTGACATTTTTAAAATCATCCAATCTAACACATATCCTACAGACCACTGATCCGAATTTAGCAGCTGATATTCTGGTGGATACACTAATGGAAGCCATTCAACGGTACACAACATGCAAATTAGTACCGCATAGACAGCGCACATCCAAGCCTTGGATTACCCCTGGTTTATTAAGATGCATACGACACAGAGACAACATGCATAGTAAATTACGTATAAACCCCAGTGACCAGGTTCTAGATAAAAGTTATCGAAGATACAGAAACTTTTGTAACAGTCTCCTTAAAAAACTGAAACTCCACTACGAAAGTTCTGAGATCCGCAATGCTGGAAACAACTCTAAACGAACTTGGAGAGTTATAAAGAGAATCGCAAATATTTCGCAAGCCAAATCCCCCCCTGTAGATCTTTTAAAATCAGACCCTAACCCTCTCAAAGCTGTCAATAAAGTGAATAAATTCTTTGTCAATATAGGGAAGCGTCTAGCAGATGATATTTCTACTAAAGTTGCCTCATCTAATAACTCTACTTGTATAACATCTCAGGACCATCCTCGTTCATTTGTTTTGCTTGACACAGATGAAGGAGAAGTCGGTAGTATAATCTTAGGCCTTAAAAAGGATTCCGCAACGGGATGGGACGGTATTTCGTCTTCTTTCCTCAAACAAGCTAAGGAGTTTATTGTCCCACCCTTAACCCATATCATAAATTTGTGCTTTAAAACTGGTACCTTTCCGAAACCTTTCAAAAGATCAATTATTCATCCAATTCATAAAGGTGGAGACAGGGATGATGTCAATAACTTTAGACCCATTTCTGTTTTACCAGCATTGTCAAAAATTTTTGAAAAAGTATTAAATAAACGAATGATATCTTACCTGGAACATGAAAATCTGCTGTCTGAATCCCAATATGGTTTTAGAGCTAATAAGTCCACGGAACAAGCCGTCTCAGACTTGACCAATTTTATTGTTAAGAGCTTGGATAGTAAGAAAAAATGTATAGGTATATACTTAGATATGGCTAAAGCGTTTGACACCGTCTCCACTCCGCTTTTACTTAAAAAACTTATACAGATTGGTATTAGAGGTATTCCGCTTAAATTGTTCAAGGATTATCTATCAGACAGAACACAGCGCGTCAGCATTGATAATATTGTTAGTGACGATGAACCTGTCACTTTCGGGGTCCCACAAGGTTCCATCTTGGGTCCTATTCTATTTTTAATATTTATAAATGACCTCTGCTGCTATAAGCCTCAACACGGAAAGATCTTTACCTTTGCAGATGATACAGCACTTGTGTTTGAGGGCAACACATGGGATCAAGTACGCGAATTTGCAGAGCAAGGGCTCAGAGATGTTGTATCTTGGCTACAAGTTAACCTACTAACGTTAAATTTCAGTAAGACGAAGTTCATGTCATATAGCATGTTAAAAAGATACAACACTCCTGTAGACACCTTTAAAATCCAGGCACACACTTGTAAGACTTATCCAAATAACGTTGACTGTAACTGTGTGTATATTGATCGAGTTCAGACCATAAAATATCTTGGTGTCAGTATCGACGAGCAACTTACTTGGATGCCTCAGATCGTAGCTGTCTCGAATCGCTTAAGAAAACTAATTTGGGTCTTCAAAAATCTAAGACACGTCACTCATTTTGACCTACTAAAAACAGTTTATTTAGCGATTTGCCAGTCAGTCCTTGGATATTGTATTTCGGTTTGGGGAGGAACTTGCACTACTAAAGTTATGAATATTGAACGAGCTCAACGCTCAGTATTGAAGGTTATGACCTTCAAACCATTCCGCTACCCAACTGCTCTTCTTTACACTGAATGCAAAATATTAACTGTTCGTCAGCTTTATATCTTATATCTTGTCCTTGCACATCACAAAAAGGTAAAGCTCTTACCTGAACTCACTAAACCTGTTGGCCGTCCGACTAAAAACATTTGTGTTACTCAGAGCCCTTCAACTACTTTCGCTACAAGGCAGTTGTACTTCCGTAGCGCCTACGTGTATAACAAAATTAATAAAATCTTAAATTTTTACCATATGTCTCGACACCTCTGCAAAAAAAAACTGCAAAACTGGCTTCTAAAACAAAGCTATGAGTCTACGGAAATGGTCCTAATGGTTTTATCATAATTTCAGAAAATGCCTACTCCCTTTCTAATAAAACACAAACTGAGGGTATTATACACCTAACCAATGCAGGTACTTACTCAATTCTCACTTGCACTTACTAACAATCTGTTCACATTTTGCATTGCTTTTGTTTTAAATAGTTATCCTGTATAATTTTTAGGATATATATATAACCCACCTACTCTGTTCGGCGGAAGGTATTGGTACGCCATCTCACAGGTTTTCCTAGTTTGGGTACCAATGCACTCCACGTATCTACACTAAGACTGTTTATGTAAATATGACTTTTGTACAATAGCTATTAAGACGTTTGTTGATAATAAATTTCATTTCATTTCATTTAGTTTTCAGCTATTGTTACATTGCAATTTTTTTTTAACCATCTTCCAAAAAAGGTGATACTCAAGTCAACAGTTTTTTTTTTTTTTTTTTATGGTTTTTATAATTGTTGTTTGTTGTTATATTTACTAATAAACTAAAAAATTACTATTATATTATTATCTAGATATTAGGTATGTATGGGTGAATCCTCTGTTTCTTACAAAAAAAATCTAAGATATTTTTCCTACCTAGTCCATTTGTTACAGTAAAAATAGTAATTGTTTAAATCCCAACTTTATATTGACTGGTAAATGGTTTATTTCGTATAATATTCTCAAAAATATTCTTTCGTCATATTAATTTTGATATCAGAATATTTAACAGTTACCATATGTTACAATAAGTTTATATCTAACATACAGTTCCTTGTTAGTTATATTTCAGATAAGGGTTGTCCAAAGAGCGTTATTCATTATCAGCACTTTGTCAATGTGAATATTGATCAAATTAAACATACATCTGGCTTTAATGCCATTATTTAAATTTCTAAGTCATAGAAAATGTAGTATCAGAAAAATGTGGTCCGATCCCCAGTTTCAAATTTACACTGATTGTTTTTTCTACCAGACAATCAATTTTGTGAAATTTCCTATCATACTGAAATCACGAGTTTTGCAGACCTGTGCAAAATCTGACGCCAACATGGAAAGCAGAAAAAACAAAAACATTCCCTTTTGTTACGTACTGTTACTGTATACGCTTCATTAGCCAGCCCTAGAGATCTAATCCATCTCAAACTCTTTAAAGTGATCTTAGTAACAAAAATCATTTTCATTTGTTTAAATGGTACTGAGTGACATAACTAGCAAGTTGCTCGCTTGATGGTATAACGTAAACAGTTCAAAACCCTGAACGGCAATGAAATGCACTAGTCACCTTGACATTTTAAATCTATTTATGCTCAGTTATTTCACTGGGAACTCTGCCCTTCATTCTGAAATACAGTTATATTTGAAAACTGTTTGGCGGTTGAATGCGGTTTCAATTCAATGTGATTACTTGGGTATTTCAAAATACTCTTTCAACAATACACTTGTAAATGGTAGTAGAAGCAGTTTGCAGTATTGCTCCTACTTTAAAAGCTAGTTAGCCAGAAGCCAAAAGCCATAAAACGAAAGATTACCTTCTTAACGCCTCTGTAAACATAAACATACACTTCTTTTCCATGGTTGAAGCATATCCTGTCTTCCGGCGCCAGGGGCTCTGCGCCGGGCTCCTGGGATCCGGGCGACGGTGGGAGCGTCACCAGCGACACCCGCACCTGTGAGGAGCCCGGACCACTGTTGTAACCCACTCGGTTAGGCCGCGAATACTCCGAGAGAGTCATCAATCGATATGTCCCTTCCCGCGTCGCAAACTGTGTCTTCACTTCGTCTTTCCCTCCAGAGTCGGCCTGCACAGCCATGTTAACATATTATCCTGTTATTATTCATGGAGACCGCCGCCAGAGAAGCCCCGACTAGACGTGACAGCTCACTCGAACTTCCACAGCGGTTTGTGACTTTTTTACGCAAAACTCATCATTGTAGCGCGCACAGATGTGAACCTATATTATCCGCTTGTCGTGTAATAAGCGTTAAAAAGCTAGTTTTCATTAAAATTCGTCAAATTAGATACAATTTTGTATTCAACTAAAAAGTCAGGTGTCAATCAGATTCAGACAACATGACGGATCGCTGTTTATGGTTACTTTTTTTTTTAAAGAAATAGAGATGGCTATACACCAACATATTTACAAAAAGTTAGTATTGTTAAATGCGAAATCCACGTTGTCTCGATTCTCGCGATTCATCACCATGACACAGACAAAAAATTCAAATGCGTGTCATAAAAGTACTAGTCAAAGAGTACTTTCTATATATACTAGCGGTACTAGCCCATGGTACTAGCACAGCAGCTCACCAACATTATTGCAAATTACTAAGATATAGAAATTATTTGCAGAACTTGGCTATAGAAATTGCGTCTGCCTTATTCAGTATGCACATCGAGTAGAGCAATACTAAAAGCATCCCAATGTTTAGCTATGAAAATTAATTATATTATTAATATGACTGGAGGAGGAACTAACAAGGATCTTTACAGGAAAAACTTCAAAATAAAATGATTAATTTATTAGTACAACAATTGTACACTTGTACAGTTACTGATCACTATCCACTTATTAATTATCCGGTGATACATCATCCATTTTTTCACTGATTTCTGATGTTTCAACGCCCACTACCACCGCTCCCACAGAAGACACTTCAATATCCATAGATTTACGAGTAGTATCTCCATCAACAGGTTTACTCTCAGGAGGACCTACATCCAAAGCCGTTGCTTCATCAATGGTTTTTTTTTCTGAATTCTCTTTCTCATCGTCAACTTTTTCTGCAGTGGCCTTATTATCATCAGACTCTTTTTTATCGTCATCTTTTCCTTCCAGAAACTTGTCCCACTTATCGATTCTCTTGCTAATATCAGCATCAGTTTCGGCAATTCTGTATTTAGTCCTGCCATCCCATATTTCTGCTGTAATTTGTCTTTTTCCAAACCATCTTCCATTCATTAGTTCTACAACAGCATCAGCCTGTTCTGGCTCCTTCATTGTAATCTGTGCTACGCCTTCAGGATGTCTATCATAAAGGACAACTTTTCGAACTTCGCCGGATTTCGCTGCCTCCTCTCTCAGATCCTGCTGATAATCTAGTAACAATTGTACTTCTTTGTCAAAATCTGTTGGATGAAACAGATTTTTCAATATAACAACCCTTTCATGTTTAGATCGCTCTCCGATAAACTTTTCCGGTCTCCAATCAAACAACTTCTGCTGCATTTTCTTTATCTTTTCCAGTTCTTTTTTCTTTTTCTTTTTTGGCTTTAAGGCTGGATTGTATTCGCCTTTAAGTTCGAAATGTGCTTTTTCTACTTTAACCTTACTACCTTTAAGATCACTGCCATCGAGCAATTTTAGTGCTAGGTCTATTGATTCAATTTTGATGTAAGTACATAAAGCATCGCCTTTGAAGCAATTTTGTTCCTTATCCATATAAAGTTTGACTTTCATTTTCTGTGTATGAGGATCGCGCTCAACGAGTCCACATTTCTGCATGAAATTTACAAACTCTTCCTCTGTGAGGTCTAATGGTAGATTAGATACATAAACTTTTGTATTTTTATCTTCAGACGGTTGAAACCATTGTGGATCATTTTTACGCTTTACACCTGTCTTTGCATTATCCAAGTTTTGCTGTACCTCTTTCGGGTTTTCATCTTCCTTTTTCTCTGCCGGCTTATTATCCACAAAACCATAAGACATCTGGTAGAAAGCTAAGAAATCATCATCTACTTTCGGTATCCAGGCTTTTTTCTCATCGTCCCAGAAGGATTTTGACCCATCTGCTTCAGTGTAGACATGTGTGTCATCTTCATAACTATAGACTCTGCTTGTGTCGCTTTCTATTGCAACCCATGAGTTTGTGTCCTTGCTCCATGTATACCTTTGCTTAGTTGAAGGGTCAGTGTATATGGCTTTTTCGCCTTCGTAGGTAATGTATGGTGCATATTCACCCCATGAAGTATTTGTGGTGTCTGCGAGGGCATCAGATGAATCTTCAGAGACTTTTTCTGTAGTGCAGTCAGCTTTTACTTTGTTTCCTTCACTTTCTTTAGAGTCTGAGCTTGTACTCTGACTGACCTTTGGTTCTGATCTCTCATCATCTTCAGATTTATCAGCTGTACTAACTTTTACGCTAAAGTCTATTAAGTCATCAGAGAGTGTAGTATCTATTTGTTCTTCCAACTTTTTATCATCACCCTTGCTCTTAACATCTTCATTTGCTTTAAATACAGCTTTTTCAGCTTGGTTTTTAGCATGCTGCTCCTCTTCAGCCAATTTCTGGGCTGTTTCATTGGTTAGTTTGATCACAAAACCAGACCTTAAACTTTTGTCTTGTTTAGCCATTTTCTCAGTATTTCATTGCCAAGTGATTGTAGAATTTTATTTCAACAGATAAAGCGTAGACTCTAAGTCCTACTTCAACATTTTCGTACAGAAAATCATCAAATTTAACTCAAAAACAATCAATTGACTCCTTTAAGAAACTGACATCTGTCTGACATCATTCTGATCCACAGACAATTTTATTTTATTTTTTCGCCTATTTAGCATGCTTGAGTCATTAAGGCCAAGTCAATACGGAAGACAAAACCGTTTGGGCCTTGTCTTTCGTGTTATTTAAACGGTTCTCCGCTAAAATCTAGCATCCCAATTCCCAACTCGCCGGCAGGTGATTATTTGTAAGGCCATTCCGAATTTTAGCAATGAGGTAAGAACATGTGTCTATACATGGCCTGACCTGACATCGTGTGAAAGGGCAATTGAATTTCAAGGGAGCAAAAGAAACAAACTATTACAGGTTATAGCTTCTCCCTTTCGCTCCCCCAGAAACTTATATATAGCCACCTCTTTCAAACGTTGTTAGGCCAGGCCATGTAGCGAGGCAAAAAGAAAATAGGGAGAAAAAATACGGATGACAAGGCGGTATGGCCTTAATGGCTTTAGCCTGCCCAGAAATTGGCGAATAAACAAAAAAATAAATAATTGAATTGTCAATTGTCATTTTCAATGTAAAACAAAATCATATTTTTACAATTTTCTTTTGAGAAGGTTGTCTATAATTATCAAAAATTAAATCACGTATCTCGAAATCGAGAAGTTAATTTAATTATCTAATAATGGAAGATCTGGACAACGTGTACTTTAGCCCTTTACCAGATTCACCATACGTTAAACCTTTCCGTTTTAATTATACTCAGAACGGAAAGGAAAAGTCATGGGACCTCCTGGAGGTCCACGACAGCGTCGCTATCGTGATATTCAATGTATCAAGAAATGTTATGGTGTTTGTTAAACAATTTCGACCAGGTAGGTCAGGTTTTCGATTATGAAACATCGAAAAGTAACCTTGTTTAAAGACTTCTGTTCACATCAGAAGGCTAGAACTTAAAAGTGAACTGTAAATTAATCTATAAAAAGGTGGTCTAGAAATCAAGCCTTAATTTTCACTTTCCTTATTATTTCCTCCCTATTTATTGGGATTTGGAGCCAATCGTTCTGGTAAGAATCCAGTATCTTTATCTTCTTTACAATATAATCATTAGAATTAAGTTGAGGTTGTCAGGCGGCCTACAAACTTATCCTATGATATTCAGCCGCACACTCTCACAAAAGCCATAAAACAAGAATTGAATTGAATTCTACTGATGACACGATAAGCAGTCGCCTTTTCGACTTACTCTAAGACTTGATGTTTGATTGACAATTATAAACAGAACACTTTAAGTGTTTTAAATCTAACATACCAATAAAGTCTGCTTTCTAACGCTCACAAATAGTAACACCTAATAATACCACATAGCCATGGTTTTAGGTTTTAATTATTGAATTCCAAGACAAAGAATATAGAAAGAAGAAAGAAGTAGAAGAAAACTACTAGTGGTGGTGGTAGTATGTACTCTTGTTTTTCAGTCAGGGTTGCTAATTTGGGGTTCCCTGTATTGGTTTTTTAGGGGCATTTTGAGAATGAATTTTCTTAGGAGTTACAGTTTCAGTTTGCCATTTTACTTTCAGCACCTAAATATGGGGAAAGCAAAATTAATACTTAAATTAATTTAGAGGAGTGTAGGGGTATTTTGACTTATTACAGGGGTTAACTTTTTTAGGAATTTGCAACTTCGATTTGGGCATCAATAATAAAAAAAAAAACTAATTATCTAATTGAAATAAAAATTAATAAACTATTAGACAAATGAACTTTCAAGTGAAGCTGCCAGAATGCACTGTTGTTCATTTGGAGATCAATTAATTAATGTGGACTCATTTAAAAAAATATCCAACAGCAATCTACTTTAACTGCATTGCCCCTGAGGACCGTTTCAAGCCGATAAACACGGAGAAGTATCCAGCTAAACTCGGTCTTGCCCTGGAGATGTGTGCCGGCATCGTTGATAAGAATAAACCTACGGAGCTTATTGCAAAGGAGGAGGTCTTAGAGGAATGTGGCTATGTAGTATCGACTCATGACTTGAAAAAGATTACCTCTTATAGGTAAGTATTTATAATTCTACTTTAATTGTCATTTTCACTACCTTCTTAAATTATCCTAATGAAACAGAATTCTAAGCCTGCCCAGAGGCCTGTCAGCTTGACTACCTTACCTGTCAGGCCTCTGGGCAGGCTTAAAATGCAGTCACTACTGAAAAAAACTTTTTACAAGTCACTTTTATCTATTACTTATCAGTTCTTAGATGTTAACTACTGGATGGAGCCTAGCTATTTGAGTTGCTTTGCCATATCCCCATGCTTGGAGAATGCAGAATATTCACAGTTTACTAAAATAATGCCGATGCCTGTCCTCCAGTGGTCCTCACTTTTTTGCTTATTGCTACTACATTGAAGACCTCCAGTCTACAAAAAGTCAAGAGTGTTCCAGTTACAGAGATAAGAACTAGTTTGTGTTAGAATATCCTGATAAGATACATTTTCACAATGGAACTGAGGAGGTACATTTGGGGTAAAAGGTTGTTTGTATGTATGTTCTTATTTCTGTCCAAAAAGGCTGGAGTGATTTTGATGCTGTTTTCAAATTTGAAAGCAGGCTTCATTGCGGTAGTTCCAATCTAGATTTGATGAAATTAACAAGTTTATGGTGGTAATGTTTATTCTCGTTTTAGATCAGAGGTAGGTGTTGAAGGTGCTTTACAAACGTTTTATTATTGCGAAGTCACAGATGATATGAAATCTGAAACAGGCAAGTACATTTTGAAGTGTTTTTTTGATTCTAGATCGGGAGTTGGGGTGCAGGGTGCTTTACAGACATTTTACTATTGCGAAGTGACTGATGAAATGAAATCTGAGCAAGGCAAGTATTAGGGTTGCGCCACACAGAGGCGGCCTGTTCAGATGATCACGCTAGCGGTCACCAGACGCCCAATCGTTACCGAAATTATATCGAGGACATTGGGCGTCCACTGATTGCTAGCTGCAGGCCGTGTCTGTACGGGATAGACTATTCTATAATGAAATAGTTTCGTGTTATTCAACATTACATATTTAAAAAAAATGTAGGGGGCGCCATGTGGGGGTACTCAGTATCCTGCCCTTTTTTCTTAAAAAATACTTTATATCCTTTCTGCTGTTTCCTATCGTTATCATCAAGATTTGTTCTGCCATTTTGTTATGAAGGTCGATTTGCAATTTGTCGAAAGTAAACAGGGATACAGAGACAACAAGTTAATATCGCATAAAATTAATATTCAACCAAAATGAAACTAAAGTATTATCTTTTATTTTATTACAACGAGAATCTGCTTCAGCCTTTAAATATCCTACTGCTGACATATCAACCTACCCTCGAAGGGTGATTTGGCCAAATCCACCACTCTGGATTCACATACGCCTTGGAATTTCTTCTCCGGAAATATGCAGGTTTCCTCACGATGTTTTCCTTCACCGAGAACAACGACTACAACGAGAATACTGACGTTAAATTGAGTCGATTATTTCGACTATAGTTTCGATCACATCTGGTGATCTTTCTCAAGGAATGCTATAAGTGTAACGCGCGCGCGACCTGGTCTCGCCTTGCATACGTCACAGGATGTGATCGAAACTATAGTCGGAATAACCGACTCAATTTTACGTGAGAATATCTCCGTTGAATTAAAATAAAATGTGTCAAAATTACGTCAGTTTTCATTTAAAAAAAAAATAATTATAAAAAATTATGTCACGCATTGGATCATGGATTTTTACGACGACTGTTTGATGCTATAATGCCTGCCAGATCTATGTATTTATTTTCAATATTAGTACCGTTAATATAAGAATTACACATACAAATTAATAAATTAATGAAATAATAATAATATTGCATAATAATATATGTGCAATTTTTTATTATTTTGAAATAAAAATATAATTGTGCTAAATGATTATTGCACCGAATTAACTTGCATAATCATATTATGTTGTAGCATGACAAGTTATGAATGACATCACTTATGAATCCGTAGTTTTATTATTTGTTGGTTTTTTTTTTGCATAACAGCAGAATAAACTAATTTTTTTTTCTATTACCAGATGGCGGCGGCATAGACGACGAAATCATCGACATTGTGGAGATGTCGATTCCCGAAATCGAGAAGTACGTGTCGTCCCCGGGGCCGCTCGCGAGCCCCCCGAGCTGCCTCTTCGCCCTCATGTGGTTCCTACATAACAAGGCTGACAAGTTTAGAAAGTGAGAATTCACTAACACTAACATAATGTAGCTAAATATTTCTTTACACTGAGTCCGCACCAAGCTTTACGTCTACTCCTGGGTGGTACCCGCGATCACTTCGGGAATTCACCGAAGCCGGAATTAAATATGTAATTTATTTTCTATGAAATTATATTTCGGTTTATCGATCGTGTCTTGTTTATTTTGATTTTCCTTTAAAACCACATATCACCTAGATTCTGCATTCAGGACGCTCGAAGCGCACCGCGCATCAGTCTAAATACACTTATAAGAAATTACTCTGATTGGTTGATTGTTAGGCGCGAGTAGGCGTATCCTTGAGATAGCCAATGAGAACGCTCGCCGAACTCTCCGCGCCCTGCGCCGCGCCTCAAACTTTAGTGACTTTTTGTATAGGAACAACGAATCTCGTAATGCGGTATCTAGTGTGATCTGCGTTTCAAACCCAGCTTCGCTCCACTTAGCTTCGGTGGATTTTCGCCTCTCTGACACCTCATGTCAAAGCTGTTACCATGAGATGTGCGAAAATTAATTTAAGAGCGGACCTTTCTGCGGCCTATAATTCCGATTCAAAAAAATAAGTATTCTTATAATAAACTCGAAGCGCGCTCGTTAGAACCGCGTTGTTCTAAAAATGAAAAAACAAATCTCGCTTTGAGTTACTTGGCGCTGTTTGCTTGAATCGACGTTGTTTGGCGGCAATCGATCTCTTCTAAAGGCCCGACACGATGCGTTGCGGTGGACGGAAGCCGCAATGAAACTTTCAAAAATTAATCCTCGAACGACGGCATCGCAGTCCTTCGTCTTGAAATTCTAAACATAACAAAAACACTAAATTGCGTTCTTAATGGTGTCGATTCTATTGTGCTATTTTGTAGACTAAACTAAATTTGACAGCTACAATTTTTTTTTCATTTGTTTCCCGTTTTGAAATGAAAAAAGATGCAGATAATTTTAGTCATGTCAGATTAGTTTCAATGTTTTCTTTTGTACAACAGAATCGGCGCCATTGTAAGTAGTATAGACTGGTCACTGAGTTACCAAATGGGGTTCATATTTCAAGTGAATAATTATGGTTTTTTTTTCTCCGCATCAAGGCCGCGCCGCGACGCCTCGCGGCTCGAGTACCTATTTGCGACACTTACACGCAATGAAATGCCGTAAAGTTTGGCGCGGTCTTTATTACATTTTATTTATTATGAAATTAAAGTACCACAACAGCAAATTTCGATTTGTCAACAACAGAATTTAAAATTTTGATTGCACCTTAGACCAACATTAAGTTGCAGATAAGCTGCCGTATTCTAAACCTCTGAGTTTCAATTCGAGATATATTCTCCGTCTCTGTCATATACATTCAGATTACATGGGCGGATTTCCCAATAGGCCGAGTAGGACCGGGCCACAGATTCATCTGTGGACCGGGCCTAGGGCGGCAAAACATGGTTTTGTTATTTTCACTGACACGTCAACTTTTTAAAAAACAAATTCCGGAGGACAATCAAATTAGGGCATCCCCAAAGAACGTAGTGAGTTTTATCCCGATTATCACACATACTAGCTGATGCCTGCGACTTTGTACGCAGACTCGGACTTTGTGCTCTCAAATCCAAAATAAATATGAAGAAATTACACACAAAATTTTATCCCATAGATATATTACCTGAATTTCTTTTTAACTGACTTAAAATTTCAATTTTTCGTTCTTTACGGGAAACAGGGGGACAATCTGCCATAGGCCTAGAGCAGCTAAAGTATCAAATCCGCCCCTGGGACCCTATTCCTGTGCGCTCGAGATTATCTCGGTCACTCTCACTCCCATTAAATTCTAAATTAGAGAGACAGTGATGGAGATAATCTCGAGCGCACAGGAATAGGGTCCCTGATTCCAAATAGAGAATGTCGAATATTAGGGTGTCTATACATGGCCTGACCTGACATCGTGTGAAAGGGACAAGTAGATTTGAATTTCACGGGAGCAAAAGAAACAAACTATTAAGGTCATAGCTTCTCCCTTTCGCTCCCCCAGAAACTTATATATAGCCATCTCTTTCAAACGATGTCAGGTCAGGCCATGTAGCGAGGCCTTTAATCTTGAATCGATACTTTCCGATTGAGTTCAGAGTACAGCAGATGTGAAACTAAGGCTGCAGTTTCACATGACGAGTTAAGCTATAAGCTATATCACATTCCTATCATTGAATTAGATAACAAACTTAATAACATATTTGTAACGAAATGTGAGCACTAACATAGTTTATATTAGGTACATATTAGGCCGAAAACTGTTAGCAGTAGATGTGAGGTTGTATCAAATCATCTAGAAAAATCTAAATCTAGTTTTATTTTATTACCAACGAAAATGTAATTTAGTGTTTAAATGATTTTATTTTGTAACAGTATTTTGTTGCTGAACGAATATTTATATTGTGAATAATTTTATTACTGGTATATAATTATGTACGTCATATTTTTTAGGAATGCAAATATTTAGATTTTTATATTTTGCGTAGTGGTAATGGTAATAATGTTATATACTTTATTGGGTTAATATTTTTTAATTTTCTTGATACAGGAGCTACGAAAAAACTTGCGGTGAATGCAAGGCAGATACTCTAGCGGAGTTAGAGAAGAGTCTATCACATACTAATTAAAAGTATTCGCTTTTGTCATGTAGTAAATAATGTTTTCTTTTTTTAAATGAGGAAAAACTTTCGGTTTTCATAAAGACAATAAAATAAGTTTGTTCCGACGGACACGATAGATGGCGTTATTAGCTAAGTCCGTCGACACACCTATACTACAATGTTCTGCATCGCACAATCATTATCGTAGACACATTTATCGCATACCTACATTTCAATGAGAGTGCACTACTGCGCTAATTTAAAGCACACCACAATCCGGTCCGAAAGGTTTGCGATGTAACGAAATATGGCGGCAGTGTGGTGCGCCTTAGAGGCACGCGTATTGTGTATTTAGCTAGTATCAAATTAAACAAATGCTTCAATTCAAATAAACAAGTCCTAGACACAGTTTATTGTTGATAGACACTGCCAAAAGGACTAGGCCTCTTTGCCTTTTACAAAAAACAGTATTGAGACGCCTAAATTAGCTACGCCGTTTGTAGAGACATTTGTTGGAATCCTAACATGATAACCGCTCATGAAAAAAAACTTTGCCCAAGGTTTTTTTTACTGATGTTGGTTCACAACGCTTTTTGTATTTTAGCAAGTCAGCTTTTTAGATGACTCGTACATACGTAGTATCTGCTTAGTATGACCAAGTAGTTTGTGGACGTCTCGTACCAAGACGGCCAGCCTGTTTCTGGTCAATTAAGAACAGATTAATTTAAGACCGCTCACATAAAAATATACAATATTGATGCACGAACTTAGTAAATAGTATTAGTTATTTCAATTTCATGTAGAATAGAGGGGGCGTACACCCAGATCGTTGCAGATTCGAATCCTACCGGGCAACTCCTGACGTTTCAAACTAGACCAGTGACTCAGCTCGGGATTCTGAAACGTTTGTTACCTTTGACAACAGATTATTTCTAATGCTGCCTTTGTCTGGCACCAAGCAAATGACAGAGACAGCAATAGACTTAATCTGTAAAAAACGTATCAGAATACCGGGGTTACTCTCATAGCTGATACAGTCGTGCGATCAGTCCGTTAGAGTCCAACCAGAACCAGTGTTTTATGACTGTTAACGTCGTGTCTGTTCTGTTTAAATGCCATTGCTTCGCTACGCTCGGTCAATTTACGGGTCCATCATTATAGATTTAATTGCTTTGTCGAATAGGTATGTTGTAACAATTATTATTGCATGTTCCAATTCCCCTTAGAAAAGTATGTCAGCTATCGTGAATTCACTAATGAACGATACTACCGGGAATTAATTACCCGTGTGTTATCGCCTAGACCGCTCTATCGTAGTACTGTAGCTAATTTAATTAGTTTCACGCGTATATTTCAGTTTAATTACTACTGTTGGTAAATAGTTTTTCTTTTACATTATGTGCGGGGGGCCTACTACCGCAACCTTTAGCTCGATCTGCTGGTGCTACGTCCAAGCTGCTCCCCACACCACCAAATAAGCAGATTTTTACGATTTATTTGGAGACGTCTTAGCGTAGAGATCTCACTATGGATGCGCTTGATCAAAGGGTTAGCCCACAACCGCGTTTTGTTCACAGTCGATAAAACTCTCTGTCTGGGTGTTTGTCGCGTTATCACGGCTAAACGGCTGAACGGTTTTCATAGATATGACGGATATAGGCTATTTTTTATGTGGTTCACGCGAACGAAATCGAGGGTAACAGCTAGTTATCATTTGTTACCATTTGATTACCAAACGGCGATCCAATCTGGCCCAATCGATTGTAATAAAACAGAAAACTGCGTAAGCAACATGTTCAGCTTGACAATGTCCCCGACTTGTGTTGGGGGAAGTACAGGTGGAACAAAAAAAAAAAAAAAAAACAGCTAGTTATAATAAAAGCTTGTCAGCTTTGAACAACGCGCTTTTCGAGGTCTGGATAAGAATTGGATAAGAACCTTCTTGAATCGACAGTCATCATCATCAACCGAAAGACGTCCACTGCTGAACTCGGCCTCCTTAGAGAGTCACACCGACCGTCAACGTGCCACTTGCAACCGGTTGCCCGCGATTTTCACAATGTCGTCGGTATGTCGTTGGCTCGCCTGCGCTGCGCCTTCCCGGTTCTTGGGAATCGGCAGTGAAGGCCGCCAAATGGTCCCCCATTAAGGACTTCGGTTTGGTCGATCGCCATCAAACCGCGGAGTGAATGAGGTGGCGTGCGAATAAAAATGTTGACTTAACAGTTCATCATCATCGGCCAGATGACTTCCACTACTGAACTAAGGCCTCCCCCTCAGACAAGGGAGGTTGGACAAAAAACCATTTACAAGCATAATTATTTCACTTCTACAATGATTTTTACTGTATATAGAGAGAACATCCAAGTGCCTACAAAATAAATGCTCTCTGAACACTGTAGTAGGCCCCTTGTAATGTTGGTGTAAACTGTATGTCGGGCCGGCGGGATCGGGGTGATAAAGGAACTCAATACCTATTAAATTCCACCGTAGGTATGTTACATATTAACTGGTTCAAAGTTATTAGGAATTTCCTAATTTGCTAGAGAAAATAATACTATTGACAGAGTTTCGTAATTAAGTACACCTGTTACTAGATCCCTCTGGTCCAACATGCAGTGTACAGTACACTGTACACCTGTATCAATAACTTGAAAAAAGTAACTACTGTGTGACCTATGAAGTATATTTATAGATATTTTAAAACTATTATTCTAATAAGTTGAAAAAATTGGTACTATACATAATGTAAAAGCATGTAATAGTAATAGGCTATTTGTGTGTATTGAATTATAATATATTTGTGTGTTGTAGTTTTCTGCAGATTAACATCATCCGTAAACATGACATTGTGAAAAAGCATACTTAATTGATTTTTATAATAAAATAAAATACACTTGCTTTCTGTAAAAAAATAATTTTATTTTTGACATTTGATCACGTGATCGAAAATGGTTTATGATGGGGTTGCATAACTGGTGACGTCACACATACATGAATAGTATCAAACTGTTGCGGCCTTGCTGCAGTTGCTGCGTCTGTGTGACGTCAATGAGTCACGTGACCGGCGCTATGGGTTATGGCGCGATATTTTTTTATTCAAACTTTAATATCGATTTTTATCGCAAATACGACTGATCTCCAGTGTAGTTTTTACTAAATTATATCAGACAATAATGTGCAATAGTTTCCCAATATACTCAAATAGCCTATTCAATTATATACCTAACTAGAATATAATCTATAAACATATATAAATGAATCCCTATTTCCTTTGGTTACGCCATAACTTCTGAACGGCTGGAACGATTTTACTTTTTTGTTGTGTTCTTGATTGTCAGGTCAAGGTTTGTATAAATCTTATCGAGGCCGAAGGCCGATCTTAGCTAGTTTTAAATTAAACTAAATTATAGCGATTGTTAACAATAATCTGTGATTATAATTGCCTGTGATTAAATCATAGAAATATGCTTATCTCGTTTTGTTTTATTACCCTCGATTCAATATGTAACTTGCAATTAAATTCAAGGTCTTCTGCCCGAGTCAAATTATCGAGATAGCGCGGAGCCGCGGCGGCAACGTGGAGACGACGCGAGACCGCAGTCTTGATATTCTCCCACGAAATAATAGCCTATTTTTATAGCGCGACCAGAGTAGTTTTTACCCGACTGCCCAAAGTTCAAAGTATTTTTTTAGTAAACACAAGTTTATACATCAAAATATTGTATAGTAAACTATACACAAATACTTAGGTACTTCATACAACTATTAAAAAACAAACAAAAACAAAATTTTAACATATTACACATACATTTGCATTGCATACACACAAACTTGCGTTACACTTGTCTGTGCATTGTTGTTACACAGTGCACTTATATAATGTAAAATGACGTCCGCCCATGAGGAAGGGTAATGTTTTTAAATGCATGTAAGTATGTTTGTCTGTTCGATTCTGACAAGCGAGGTGTCGTTGGATTCCTCTACGTCCGGAGTGTCATAGGCTACTTGTTGCAGTCGGGTATTTTCTTGTAAAGATATTACTTGTTTCAAACATTTTATATGGCTACGCGCCTTTCGCGTGCTGTACTGCAAACACAACACTACATGTCTCGCTGGAAACATGTTCGCTAGCCCCAAATATAGTTTAAAAATTGCCTTAAAAATAGGGCAAATCATGAGTGTTTAAGAACGTAAAGGAAAATGGTACATGGTGAGAATTAATGAATGAATATTCTTTATTGTCATACAGTTGCATTCATAACAATTACAAAGTGTAAAAAAGTTAAGAATGCTTCCATTATGGACTCGTCAACTTGCTACAATTTTTAACAATATTATTTATATCACTGTATAATTATATTAGGCATAAGTATTTGAAAGGATTCAGGAGCAGGCGAGATTTATGAATAAAAATGAAACCAAGCGGTAAAATACATAATATTTAATATTTAGTTAACAAGGGCAGCTAGCTAATGTATCCTGGTGAGGTCCTCCACTATCTTGATGATGTCGTCGACGGTGGCGTCGCGCGACATGCCGCCGCCGTCGTCGATCTGACGACAACAACAACTCGGTTAAACAACATCTAGTTTTACATATTAAAAGTCTAGGTCTAATCTTCACATTCATCTTATCGTTTGTATTAGGCTTTGGAACCAAATTTCAATGGAGAAAATAGAATGCTAGTGTGAGGAGGCTCATGCCTGCAGTGGGCCGTATGTGCTGCCAGTGATGATGAAGCGCTAAGGTAAGCCTGCTCGTTTCGTTTAAAAATACGTTGACTCACTGGCTTCTTAGCAACGGCTTCAATTTATTTATCGTTAATAAAAAGAGGCGTTTTCCAAAAAAAATAAAGTTCTAAAATACTTACTAGATGGCGTAATAGTCCTATGTATTTACCTGTCATTGTCAATTCTGTCGAAATATTTTATGTTTATTTTTTAAATCTTAAATTTTGGCTCCACACCTTGTGTATTTAGCCATTGTCAACTATTTTAATATTTCAAATAATTGTTACATTACTTGAAATTGTCTAAATACAAATGTGGAGCCAAAAAATACGAGAAAAAAATGGCACACGTACACGTTTTTTTTGTCTTTCATGTCTTGACAGTGACAGCAAAAGTTTTTATATCTAACGCCATCTATTGGGTACTTTTATTACCAGGTTTTTTTTTTTTTGGAAAACGCCTCATTTATATAACTTTATGGTATAGTTCTATGACATAAAATATTTGCACGTCTGCTTGCAGACTAGATACAGCATGATACTAAAATGATTTATAACACCATTATTGACATGTATAATTGCAAATAAATGTTTTGATTGATTGATCGTTCGATTTACCTTTAAATTCTGCACAGTCTCCAGCTGTACTTCCCTGGAGAGGTCGAGGAAGCTCTCGATGAGGTCTCCGTCGATGAACCCCTCCGCGGGCTCCGTCTTGATGTCCGTGTTGAAGGAGCGCCAGAAGTCGTGCGGGATCTTCCCGACGGACTTTATAGTTTGGTTCAGTCGCTCTTCTAGCTGCCGGAGGAACTCGAACAGCTCCTGGGACAGTTGGACGACCAGACCTGGGGGTGACGGGGGGAGATTATTTAGTAACTCCCTAAAGAAAACCCGGGTCCTGCGTGTGTGTAAGAGAGACGTACAGATGGCGCCGGTGACGGTGGCGAGCAGGACGGGGTGCGACACGGGCGCGGCGGTGTCGGCGTGCTGCGCGACCAGCGACCCGAGCCGCATCACGTGTGTGTGTGTGTGTGTGAGAGAGACGTACAGATGGCGCCGGTGACGGTGGCGAGCAGGACGGGGTGCGACACGGGCGCGGCGGTGTCGGCGTGCTGCGCGACCAGCGACCCGAGCCGCATCACGTGTGTGTGTGTGTGTGTGAGAGAGACGTACAGATGGCGCCGGTGACGGTGGCGAGCAGGACGGGGTGCGACACGGGCGCGGCGGTGTCGGCGTGCTGCGCGACCAGCGACCCGAGCCGCATCACGTTGCACATGTCGCCGATGTGGAACTGGCCCATGTAGCCCATCTGCTGCCGCTCCTCGTCCGTCGTCGCCGAACTGGGAAACACACATTTTTTAGCATACATAGCACGGTTTTGATAATATATTTAAAGTGAGAAGATCGCACTTATGCGAAGACTGTGCGAGCGTTAAGATAACAGTATACCGCCTGAAAAAAAAAAACCGAGAAAAAGTAAAAACTTTACTAATTTTTTTTGAACAAGTAAAAACTTTACTTTTTCTCACCTCTAAAAATTAACCAATTTCGATGATATAGGTATCTGTGCAACAGCGGGTGAACCCGCGGGCGCCGCTAGCTAGTCATAGTTCCATGATCGCTCACCCGTCCTTCTGACAGACGAACAGGTTGAAGCTGTTCTCGGCGCCGAGGAAGGTGTCGTCGTCCAGTATCTCGATGGCCGTCATCCAGTTCGGGCTGTAGTCTCGCGCTATCTCTTCGAAACTACCCTCCATCTGTCACAAACATTTACTTACATCGTTACCTTTCAAATACCGGCAATTTGTGTGTTTTAATTACTGTAATCGTAATGTAAATTTAAAACATTCGCATTTTTTTTACAAAACCCACACCCTTAGAAAAAAACAGACAAAACTTACAAACTTAACTAACAGCCAATTATGGATTTACATTTTATAACTGGACTACTAACTACAGACGTATAGTTATCTAAAACATTTGAACACATAATTTAATTTTTCTTATCAGGACTTAACCACGCTAAAGCTATTTCATTTATATTTTTGACTAGCCTTGTGGCTCAGGGCGGATATCCACCTTCTGAGCTGCATAGGGTTCGATTCCCACCCAGGACAAACGTTTGTGTGACGAACATGGATGTTTGTTCTTTGTCTGGGTGTTTCTATGTATTCTATGTATGTATTTACAAAATAAAAAAAAGTATTTATGTATTCTATCAGTCATCTGATTCCCATTGTACAAGCTTGCTTAGTTTAGGGCTAGATGGCGCTATGTGAAAAACGAGCAACAATATTATTATTATATGCCACGTGACGACCGATCTTTTCTTACCTGTTTATACTGCAGCAGGGACATGGACCGCATGAGGTCGCCGACTAGGATGAAGTCGCCCTTCACTTTTAAGTATAAGGCGACGATGTTGTTGAAGTGGCTGCATTCTAAACGCAGTTCCTTCTCCGAAGTCCATTCAAACAGACGAACCTGAGAATATAAACAATCGATACAGTTGTTATCTCACTGTGGTGTATTAGCCAGTTGCCACTAAAGAGTTTAGTTGTGTTTTAAAAGAAAACTGTTTATTGACATAAATTATGTATTGATACACTTAAAGTTAAATAAAAGCTTTGAAAAAACTTACGGTACTGTTGATGGAAGCAAGCAGTTTTCCGTTAAATTCGACCAGTGTGTAGCATCCTCCCTTGATCTCCTTCTCCGCTACTAGCACCAGCTTGCTCTCCGCCCAGTGGAATAGCAGGATGCGGCCCTGCAAGCGATACGAACATACGAAAATTTTTAGATACATATTTTAACCAAACTCTCATAAATAAACTATTTATAACATAAAAGGGATGTACACAATAGATGCATAAAGATATAATTAATATTAATTCCACCAAACACGTGAACATCATATATTTATATGCACCATGCATGTTAAAATATTTTGAGCCATTTTACATCATGATTTGCTTATAATGCGTACAAATGTATTTCGAGATGACACAAAAAAAAAAAAAAAAAATCTAGCCTTGTACCTCAGTGGGTAGATTTCCGCCTTCTGAGCTGTAGGTTGTGGGTTCGATTCGCACCGAGGACAAATATTTGTGTGATGAACATGGAAGTTTGTTCTGTCTGGGTGTTACTATGTATTTTATGTATGGATATACAAAAACATAAAAGTATTTATGTATTCTATCAGTTATCTGGTTCCCATAGTACAAGCTTGCTTAGTTTGGGGCTACATGGCGCTGTGTGTGAAAAACGTCCACCAATATTTATTATATATTTAATATCAAAACATAAAAAATGTCATGAATGTAATTGTCGTCTAAAAAGTCACTAATCTTTTAGCGTTTCTCGACAAAAAAAAAAAATTAAATTTTAAGATGTTAAGGTTTTGTTATAGTGTTGTAAATGAAATATTCTTTGATAATATACTTTTTCTAAGTAGAGCCGTCTCGTATGTCTAGTAAGTAAGCAAATCAACTAGTGTTTCCCCCCGTACCTGTTTGGGCTCGGACTCCTCAGGGTTGAGCATGGCGGTGCCGACAGCGTAGTAGTAGTTGGGGTCGTCACCGAGCCGGCACGACACCAACGACATCGCGAACTCGTTTGCCATCAGGTGGTGCGCGTGCAGGACTGCCGGCACACGACACAATGAGGCTACATTCATTTTGGCAAATACGTCGCTAAACTGCACAGTATTAACTCTGGCGCCAGAAGCACAGTTTTATTACCGTACTAGTAATACCGTGCCAGCTAGTTCTTAGGCAAACAAAAAATTGTTGTTATTAAGAAATTATATGTCTATTTTCTCCTGTACAAACAAAAATTGTATAGCCTTTAAGCCTTGGTCAATAAACGATTATTATTATTATTATATTGAATGAAGAGGGTACGAAATAATTATTTATAGAAAGAGTACTTTCGTTTATTTTTTATCGTCACTATCTAAATATGAATCAATGGCGTGAATTAAAGTGTTGTTTAAGCTCTAAAATTGTTCCTGTGCCTTTCTAGCGTATTGAAAAGAAAACAGACGCAAATCAATTTGGGTCTGTCTTATCAGTTTAGTTTAGAGAATACTACAGCAGATTGACGACAACAGCTGTTTTTGTCTCTCAAAAAGTGTAAACTTTTTAGGCCGCAGTAGCTCGGTCATTTACCTTATCAGCTGATGAAGCTATGTGCTCTAATAATACCTTCAAACTACGTCTAGTAGATAAGCAGGATATGCAGTTTGAAGGGTGAAGTTGACCTTGGTTATGCTTCATCATCATCAGCCGGAAGGCGTCCACTGCTGAACATAGGCCTCCCCCTTAGAGCGCCACACCGACCGACAGCGTGCCACTTGCATCCACCGGTTGCCCGCGACTTGCACAATGTCGTCGGTCCACCTAACGGGAGGCCTCTGCGTCTTCCGGTGCGTGGTCGCCACTCAAGAACCGTTCTTCCCCATCAGTTATCGGTTCTTCGAGCGATGTGGCCTGCCCATTGACACAATCTTTCGGCGAATATCCTCGTTTCTCTCTCCCGCTGTGGGACTCTGAGTTTCATGAAAAGGTAGTTAGGACTACGTTACATGGTTACGGCGCGTGATCGGGCTGACACACCGGGTGGTATCGGGTGTGTGTCGTACGTATTGTATACCTTCGAAGGTGTGATGGTCGAGTATGAGCAGGTTGTGCAGCTCGAGGTCGAGCGCGTTGGGCGCGTGCTTGGGCTGCGCGTGCGCGTGCGCGAGCGCGTGCGGCGCCGCGCCCGACGTGGCCGCGGCCGCCGTGGACACGGACCCGCGGCCGGCCGACACGCAGCCGCCCTCCAGCCGGTCCACGCGCATCGTGATCACTCCGAAACTCTGCGGGACACGACACAAACAAACTAATCACCTACAGAAACCGGCAACATCGTGTGATACTAAACTCAATAAAAACACTCGAGGCGAGCTCTAATCGTGATCGGACTGTGATGATGAAGCGTAACCAGCTCGACCTCAAGAGCCTTAGGAGCTAGCTGCATACCCTGCTTATCTACTAAACGTAGATAGAAGGTATAATTAGAGCACATAGCTTCATCAGCTGATAGGGTGAATGACCGCGACGACGGCTGGAAAGTCAGCTGATAAGGTGAATGACCGAGCTACTGCGGCCTCGGTGAATGAAAAGTTTACACTTTTTGAGATTGAGATTTTTGATTTTTTTGATTTGATGATCTATAGCGATCTCTAAACTAATATGACAGGACCAAATTTATTTGCATCTCTCTCCTTTTCAATACGCTAGAAAGAGACGGCAATAATTTTAGAGCTTAAACAACGGCTTACTTAATCGTGATTTGTAAGGAGTTTTGCACCCGCTCAAAGCTCTTTGTTTAAAGTTGAAAATCGTATATCATCGTATCGTATATCTTGGTGAGCAAACGGGTCAGACCTTCTATTCGAAAAATGTATAGAGAAGAAACAAACCTGCGATGCCTCCTGGTAGGCGATCCGTCGCGGCGTCTCCCCGAGCGGCACGGTCCTGATGTGCAGCTTCTGTATCTCGTCTATAGTGCCGATGGTCACCGTGCTGTCGGTGGCCAGCGCTAGGCTGTAGCGGAGAGGACGCCGTGAGAACGAGGAAACAACAAACTTTCAACCTTACTTTAAGGTGCAACGTTTCGCTCAGCGCGCGAAATTCAAATTTTCTTGCGTTTTTTGTCAATTACAGCTTAATTACTCATCGTAGGTTCATGAAAACTAATTTTGCGATAATAAAAATATTGTTTCAAGAAATTACACCAACCAAAAATTCAAGTTTAAAGCTAGTATAAGTAAATTTCCCACTAAACCAAAAACCGAGATGAAAATCAGCTTATTGAAATTTGTAGCTAAACCGATGTTATCTAGGTCATAATTATATCCCTAATTTCTTAAAACAACTTATTTATTGTCGCAAAATTGGTTTCAATAAATCCACGATGAGTAATTAAGCTGTAATTGACAAAAAACGCAAGAAAATTTGAATTTTGCGCGATGAGTGAAACGATGTACCTTAAGGCTAAGATTTAGAGAAAATAACGTAAGATAGTCAAAGACTAGTCTTAGTTGAGCATCGGCTAAGGGTGTCTATACATGGCCTGACCTGACATCGTGTGGAAGGGACAGCTAGATTTGAATTTCACGGGAGCAAAAGAAACAAACTATTAAGGTTATAGCTTCTCCCTTTCGCTCCCCCAGAAACTTATATATAGCCATCTCTTTCAAACGATGTCAGATCAGGCCATGTAGCGAGGCCTTAACTCGATCTTTCAAATTTGTATTCAGAAACATAGTACGTCACAAAATCAGGGCGGTCTTAGCTAAGGCTATACTTTGTTGTCTATGGAAGTTTTTGTTTTTAGCGGAAACTTTACCGGTTTTTTAAGCAGACGTGATTAACAAACAACAAAGATAGCAATACATAAAACGATACTGGAGTGAGTGAAACAAAATATTTATTATGTTAATCTATTTTATATGTGGTATGATGGTAACATAACGTAGAAAATCGCGAGAATATTATTCTAATATGTAGTTTGAAGTTTGACATGGTTGGGCACCTTTGCTCACTTGGTGGCGCCACTCCTGCTTTAAGATCGGCTCAAATAGTCGAAATTCACTACTTGCGCTAAGTTTCAGAGAATAGTCCTTCCGCGAGGTTTTGGTGCATTAAATATTTGAAATTGTATAGCTGTCGCTCTGTTTCTCGTGCGTGCGATAGAGAGAGTTAGTGAATTTTCCTAACTTTTTAATGAAATTAATGTTTCGGGGGTAGTCTTTTATCACCCCTTAAATCTTAACAAAGTCTTTTGATTTTGGCTTGGATAAATTATATAATTTATGACGTTATGTATTGTTTTTTTTTTTAAAGTTTATGGTACTCTAATAACAACTACTTTTCTTCGTGGTATTTTAGACGCAAAATAATGAAACCTTTATGTCTTACATACATATACAAAGATATTGCGAAATTTAAAAAAAAAAAAACAAACATAGTATAGTGCAAGCATAGTTTTTCACGTTGTAGATAACATATAAAAAAATCATCGAAATCGGACAACATTTACGGGTGGGTATCAGACCACCCTTGGCCCGTCGCAGTCCCCGCAACCCGCGCTTTCCGCCAACTTTGGTGTTTTTTTTGTTTTTTTTTTTGTCGCAACGATTCTGCAATGCGTGATCTAATGTTACCTGTGAATTGAATTAAGGTTAGTCGACCGACCTGTCCGGGTAGGCCTGGGCGTTGAGCGAGCACATGTGCGTCACTTCCTTCAAATTAACATTTGAGAAGACCAGCTTGTGATTCGAAGAGAATATAACGGTCGGTCGATCCGAGCACGCGAATATATTCGTCGTCGATAACGATCTGGGGAAAAAAAAAACAGATATAATAAAGCTTGCATTCGTACTACCGTCTCTGGTGGACCCTGATTGGCCGATTTAACGAAGCGAGCAAAGTCTCTGCTTCAACTGGGAACATTTGCTTTCATTTGCTTTACTCGCGTACAGGTCGTATTTTTCAACCAATCTTGACGAAACTTGATAATAAGGTTCAATATTTTTTTTGTCTTCGTCAATGTTCCCTTCGAGCGCCACACTGAACGACTATTGGCAATTCTTATCCATCGGTTGCCCGCGACTTTAACAAAGTCGTCGGTCCACCTAATGGGAGGCCTACATACGCTGCGTCTTCGGTCGCCATTTAAGAACAAGCAAGTTATTCAAGCAACGTGGCCAGCTCATTGTATATTAAATAAATATTATGCAGACCGGTAGATACTGAGTTTGGTGTAATAATTCTGGTGAACAATAATTATTTTTTAATTTCAAAATGGCGCTTTGGATTCGGCTCCGCTGCAGTCTGTTTATAGCTCATCAAGATATGAAGAAAGGGAGTAAAAGAGATAGCTATAATTAAATCTGTTTTAAGAGACAAATTTGGCGGGGTATTTTAAGGGCGGTAAAATCGTATCTCGAGTAAAACATTATTGGGGTAAAAATACATAGGTTTTTAACATCAAAATGGCGCTTTAATTCCGCTCCGCTGCAATCTGCGTACAGCCAAAGATTGCGTAAGAAGATGCAAAAAGTTGCGGAGTAAAAGAGCTAGCTATAATGAAATCTGTCCGAAAATACAGACTTGCTGGGGTCATTTAACACAAAATATTTTTAGCAAGATATAATTTGTTGGTGTACAACAAGCGGCGGCTTGTAGGCCAATAGAGACGGAACAAACGTCACCTAAAGCTCTTGAGCACGGTGGGCTGCGTGCCGAGCGTCACCTTCTTCTTGTTGAGCAGCGCGCCCGAGCCGCGGTCCACGGTGAAGTAGAACATGGACCCGTCCCCGAGCGCGCACAGCAGGTAGCACACGCCCTCCAGCTCGCAGATCAGCAGCGAGCGCGGGATTATCTCTGCAACGGGCCGCCGATACACGAGGGTTCACAGAGCGAGGGTTCAACCATGGGTTGCCTCATTCGCGGCTTCTAATTCTCTAACTCTAACTGGGGTGATACGACCTGCACTGACGTCCCGCTAACGGTGTTTTGTGCATTTCCCCCGCGGCCAGCCCCAAACCGGCCCAGCTCCTTAAAGTGACGGAGCACGGCCTCGGGTCGCTGGCACACCTGTTCCACTCCTGTTACGTCAGATGTTGTGCTATTGGAGACTTGGTGCTGAGATTCATGAAGGAGTCCCCGACCTAACTCTTATGTCCTCTGTGGCCCTGCAGTGCAGTAGCACGTGCTCCACGGTCTCGTTGTCCTGCAGACACCCTCGAGATAGAGGACTATCTGTAGCTCCAACTTTGTACAAGTGATGGTTTAGCTCACAGTGTCCTGTGATAATACCTTTTCGCGGCTTTTTATCCCGGATAAACATTCGGTTTCTGAAGAATAGCGGGTGAAACTGCGGGGCGCAGCTAGTATTATATGTGTGAAAGTTGTGTTTGTTCCCATTTAACTTTGTAATTCTGAACGGATTTGAATGAAATTTGGTATGGAGGTAGCGTACACCCTGGATTAACACATAGGCACCTTTTTATCGCGGAAAAATATTCGGTTTCTGTAGAATAGCGGGTGAAGCCGCGGGGCGCAGATAGTGTATAATAAATTACCTAATTCTATAACCGAACTAAATCATAGCAAATTAAACAGATTATTAAGCATTTTTTTGAAAATAATCCATTCGACAAATTAAGTGAATATAATGATTTCAACGGTAAAGCATAATAAATACGTAGGTATTACTGTCGTAATATTATTAAATTATTGATTAGTTTGCCTAATTTAACTATAAGCAGAGTTTAATTTGTAAAAGTGACTTGCCTGTAATATTCAGTGTTATTTATGGCCAGCAAATATTTCTGATTTGTTCAAGATACAGTTTGCGTTAGCAGAAACAGAAAAAAATGGTGGATAACCTGAGGTGGGACTACTACAATGGCTCAGAATTATTTAGGCGTCTCTCACGATGTACGGGACGTGGACCACGTAAAGAGTATTTAAGGCCGACGGGATATCATGAGCAAAGAGCAGCGAAGAAGCTAAAAGATTGTGTATACGAACGTCTTCGGTGTGTTGACCACTTTAAGATACAGTACTAACTGGTCCCCGCGACTTCGTTCGCGTAGAACTACAAAAAAAAAGTAGTCTATGACCCTTACCTCTACCATACAAATCTTCTCCATGCTAAGGCTGCCTGGAAGAGATCGCTTTAAGCGATAAGGCCGCCAGTTGTTACACTACTTTTAAGTTGTTTTTTGGTCATTTGTATGTTATTTCTGGTGTGAACAATAAAGAGTTATCTATCTATCTATCTTAAGCTATATTTATGCAAAAATTCAGGTCGATCCGCTCAGTCCTGATAACGCGACAAACACCCAGACAGAGAGACTTACTTTCGCATTTATAATATTAGTTGGTATGGTCTAGATATATGTCGAAACAAGTTTTGGAGGTTCCGTTGTAGCATGTTACCTCCATTGAGTTTCTCAGTGTGCACCAGCGTGAGGTCGGGCAGGCGGAGCACCCGCACGGAGATGTCGGTCCAGAGCCCCACGCCCAGCAGGGCCTGCTCCCCCCCGGGGCCCAGGTCCAGGCACGCCACTTCCTCCTCCATACACACCTCTCTGCAATAAACGGTGTCACGTCACATGTTACATGCAGCCACCTGGAACGAGGCGTCTCCCGACACACACTCCAACTACTTACCCAGCCCTTGCTCTGTACAAAATTCACAAAACTTCGGGCAAGCTTGCTCTGTCGTAGACCGCATCATCGCTTACCATCAGTCGAGGCGGCGGTCAAACCTAAGTATGTTTATGGTTAATAAGTTTTTGTGAAAAAGTATATTTTATAAAATCCGTTACTGGTACTGTAAGCTGATCAAAACGAGTCCAAACTCCATCTGTCTACTGTTAGTTACTGAGGAGTTCCGATTTCCACCTTCCGTTTATATCATCAAATCAGCTCGCACTCATCGGAACTTGACAGACAAGCAAAATTTCAACTCAATTGAATAAGGGGAACTGCAAGATTTGACCTTAACATACATACAAACATAGCAAGTTAAATGAAAGCTTGTAAAACGATGATTATCTGTCAATCTAAACAACTCGTAGGTTTATCGCCTCCTTGAATTTGACAAGAACCTTGAAGAAGACACCAGTGCCTAGTCTTACTCGCGGCCACCCCGTGCAGCCATGTCGCGAGACAGGGAGGGGAGGCGAGTGTGTGGGAACTCACGTGACGAGCTGCAGGCGGCGCACACGGCGCGCGCGGCGCCACACGCCACCACGGACACTGCGCGCGCGCCGCCCGCGGGGGAGGGAGAGGGCACACTCACGTGACGAGCTGCAGGCGCCGCTCCCGGATGGCCACGAGGTAGAGGCGCGGCCCGGCGGCGCACACGGCGCGCGCGGCGCCGCACGCCACCACGGACACTGCGCGCGCGCCGCCCGCGGGGGAGGGAGAGGGCACACTCACGTGACGAGCTGCAGGCGCCGCTCCCGGATGGCCACGAGGTAGAGGCGCGGCCCGGCGGCGCACACGGCGCGCGCGGCGCCGCACGCCACCACGGACACTGCGCGCGCGCCGCCCACGCGCCACTCGTCCGCCAGCGCCCAGCCGTCCGCCGCGCGCGCTATCAGCCGGATGCCCTCGTCCGTCACCTGCCACCACCCCGCCACCCGCCGTTACTCGACTCCGTTCGCGTGGACCGACGTAAAAAAGTCTCCGTCTCCGACCATTAAGCTTAACTCTCGAGTTTTAATTCTTCCCTTAAGGAATTTAAGATATTTCTCTTTTATCTTTTTGTGGCAAACGAGCTACGTTTAATAGTTATTTTAAAGTAATTTTGTAGATTCAAAATGGTATATGGTATAATAAATGGTGTTTAGAAATAATTTCATTAATAAGCTAGCTGAGATAACACTGTGTGTTTTCCGAAAATAAGTAAATAAATATCTATGCAAACATTCAGCTTGATTCGTTCAGCCGTTATAGCGCGAGAGACGGTTACTTTCGCATTTATAATATTAGTTAGGATACACTAGGTGTGGAACAAAAGACTTCAAAAAAAAGATCAGCTAAACAACTTTAAGGACACAGAACTCTGATTTCTATAGACGATATAGATGTAGTACCCACTTGAACGAGCTGATCGTGGCACACGTTCCCCGTGAAGAACGTCTGTCGATCCGATACGAAACCTTGGATCTCAGTCTCTTCCACTTCCTCACCATTTAATTGTAGAACCCTGGAAATAACATTTTAATATGAAGCATTCATTTTAGGATAGACACGGTGAAAGTAGGTAGAGTAGGTCTCCGAGGGAATGGAGGCCACGCGAGGTTAAACGCTGCTCCGGCAGACCAGTCCGCCGTGCTGAGATGACATTGACGAGTTTGGCGCTAAACAGGGAAAATTGGCGAAAGGGCTGAATGAGTTGTCAATAATGATAACGATGATTATGCACTATGGCGTTCTACAGCAATGCTCAGTCTGCTCAGTCATTATACCTTAGTGTGTTACCGTACCTAATCTTGCAGTCAGTCTAGTCTGTCTGCAAGACCATACCTGGTTTTCTGTGTGATCATTCCTAATCTGTCTGCAAGACCAATACTCAATACTCAATACTCAATGATTTATTGCGACATATATGTAGGTCTTAAATAACATGATTTGGGTTTAGTGACACATATGACCCTATTAGGGTATGGCAATTGGTGCGGAGCGGTCCATTTGTATATTGTCAAAATTATCATTAAAAAACTCTTCAATAGTGTAATAGCATTTGGATTCCAGGATGCACTTTAGATTCTTAATAAAACAATCGTAGTTTTCTAAATCTTTTAGTTTGTTCGGCAATTTATTATATATCTTTACAGCCATTGAGTTAGGTCCAGAGCTGTGCATTTCTAGATTTGACTTCGGTTCAACGAGTTTATGCCTATATTGGTATCTAGTTTTGCGTGCTTGATCTGTTACTTTATGAAAGAAATGAGGGTACTTTTTAACAAATTTAGCGATTTCAAATATGTAAATACACACTAACGATAAAATTTTAAATTTAATAAAATAAGGTTTGTGGAAATTTGGTATTGAAATGTCAGGGGATTTTATATTGGCTAGGATACGAATACATTTCTTCTGAGCGGTAAAGAGATCTTCTACGTTTACACTGTTTCCCCAGAGTATGATGCCGTATCTGAGCCACGAGAAGGCATATGCATAATAAGCAGT
Organism: Apocheima hispidaria; assembly: GCA_947579745.1. Classification (NCBI taxonomy): domain Eukaryota; kingdom Metazoa; phylum Arthropoda; class Insecta; order Lepidoptera; family Geometridae; genus Apocheima; species Apocheima hispidaria. The sequence goes on along the minus strand of OX388164.1, from coordinate 12,391,400 downwards.
TATAGCTGTGTTCAGGTCGGCAGCTAGTCTTAGTTCTCTTAGTGCATAAGCGAAACTACTCATTTTAGCTTTTATTTTAAGTATATGGGCTTTCCAATTTATGTGCTTATCAAGTTCTAAGCCTAATAGTGTTGCCGCGTCAACGCATTCTACTTTATTATTATTGTAGGAAAAAGCAATGTCAATAGGGGGTTTTTGATAGGGCCTAAATTGAATTATTTTAGTTTTTGCGAAGTTCAATTCAAGGTTATGGTCCGTCATCCAATTAATTATATTATTAAAAATGTCAGTTAAATTATTATTTAGGTTTAAATTATTATTGCAAGATGTCAAAATTGAAATGTCATCGGCGAAGAGAACACAAGAGTCTTTAATAATTTGAGGGAGTTCATTTATATAAAACAAAAATAGGATACACCCAACGACACTTCCTTGAGGGATCGAATTGTTCATTTGAATAGGTGTCGATCTTATTATTTCTATTATATTGGAATCGTAATCAAAGTTTTCAACATCCACATACTGGTTACGGTTACTGAAGTATGATTTGAACCATTCATGTGCATTTCCCCGTATTCCTAAGTCATATAATTTCTCTAAAAGTATATTATATTGAACTTTATCGTAGGCTTTAGTCATGTCTAATAAAATTCCCACTGCGTATTTTTTGCTATCAATTATATTTAAGATTTCTTGGACGTATTTATAGACCGCTAAGACTGTGGAACGGTTCTTACGGAACCCATATTGAGAATTATCAAATAACTGGAATACCATACCTGGTTTTCTGTGTGATCATACCTAGTCTGTCTGCAAGACCGTACCTAGTTCTCTGTGTGATCATAGCTAGTGTGTCTGCAAGACCGTACCTAGTTCTCTGTGTGATCATACCTAGTGTGTCTGCAAGACCGTACCTAGTTCTCTGTGTGATCATACCTAGTGTATCTGCAAGACCGTACCTAGTTCTCTGTGTGATCATAGCTAGTGTGTCTGCAAGCCCATACTTAGTTTTCTGTGTGATCATACCTAGTCTGCCCGACGAATGCCAGCACAAGAGTGTCGTGGTGCGCGGGCGAGTGGGAAGAGAGAGTGAGAGGCCACATGCCCTTGATGCCCGGTAGATCGATCGAAGCTTGCTCTTGTATGCCGATGCCGTTACGTATTATACGGAGAGAGCCCATCTTGAATGCACCTGCAACATTATTTCTTTATCATTCAAAGCATTCTATCTTTATCACTCGACTAGGACTCTAGGTATCTAATAATCTTCCAAATCGGTTCATAAATTACGGAGTCCAGCAGCACGCTTATTCCCAAGCTAGACGGAAAGTTTCGAATCGACATTGCAAATCTCCTTCGAATACGGATCGGCTTTCGAATGAGAGCAAAAACCTGATTCCGAAATCCGAGCGGATTCAACTTCGGTATTCGTCGGCTTTTTCCGATCGAGTAGTCATAGACAATCATACCTATCTATATGTTGCAGCGTTTGCAGAGATTGTTTCATATTGGTAGAAAACTGAATCCATGGTAGAAATTTAACTGTTCGAAATCTTAGTTTATTCTAACCACCAATTAGCAAAAACGTAATGTAATGTACGTTGTTTTACCAATGAAATTAATAAAATTACATAGTGCAAGCTGCAATCCTGCAAATTGCATTTTAGATTTAAAAATATGAGACTTAATTCTGAAATATCATACTTCGTAAACAGAAATCTAATAATGTCAAACTTAGTTTTGGCGGGGACGTGAATTCATGTCGCGTCATTTTATTATTTTCCAAAACTTGTGTTATTTCGAGTGTTAATGTGTAAAAACTGTGAATTTTTACCTGATAAGTGTTCGTGAACATGCACGAGTGTTGGTGAATGGTATAAAGTCGTGAAACGTGAATTTTCGTGTTGTTTAGAAGTGTAGAAATTTAGAACATAGAAGGTAAAGTTTTCACCACTTTACTGGGGCATGACTTTGACTTGTTTTGCTCGCCTTTGACCGTGACTATGACTTGTTTGATAACATCTAACAAAACTTGAGAATATATATGTGGATACTGATAACCAATAATACGTCAAACCACAAAAAAAAAAAAATTGTTAATGATACAGATCGCTTCCTTGGGGCGCCTACACATGGCCTGACCTGACACCGCGTGAAAGGGACAGCTAGACTTGAATTTCACGGGAGTAAAAGAAACAAACTATCAAGGCGATAGCTTCTCCCTTTCGCTCCCTCAGAAAGTTATATATAGCCATCTCTTTCGCACGTTGTCAGGTCAGGCCGTGTAGCGAAGCCTTTGGCTGACAAAGAAGCGTTCTGTAACATTAAAAAAAAATATTTTTTTTTTTTGGTTGACATGTTATTGCTTATCAGTATCCATGTATACTCGACACTGGCCAATGGATAAGACGTGCGACGCCAAAATCGGTCATGAAAAGGATCGGTAAGTTCTCGTATGGAACGGTGAAGAAGGAGGGTATGTTGCCCCTGCGATCGCCCACACTGGCGATTCATTTCGCGAAATGCTCCATCTAAAAATAAACGTAGGTTTTGAAATATTCATGTAGAAAAGATTTTTAATATTTGTTGTGGCAAATGGCAAGGCGAGCAAATCCCTCGCCTGATGGTAAGCGTCACGCTTGCCCATAACAGCACCCAGAATTATTTATTATTCTGCACTTTAAGTCATAAAGTCCTTCCATATACCTACGTATTACTTTACTAGGGTTGTTTTATTACTTACTTGTTAATTATTTACCTTGAAATAAATAAAAAGTCCAAAACACAGTAAATTGTTGTAAGAAATCGTCTCTGGCTCTCTAGACGGATTGGTTCCGAGAGCAAATAGCTGTCGGATACTTTTCGAATGAAAATCAGCTGATGTGTCGATTTGAGCCGTCAAACGATTTCGAATTCGGGCTTGTGAATCGCTGTAAAGCAATTCGAAACGGAAACGTTCCCGTATTCGATCCGAAAAGCAATGGGAATAGCCGCGCTGAGGTAAATACAATAAATACAGTCGACTTGAGAAACTCCTCCTTTTTTTTTTGATTCGATTAAAAACTCGTCTAATTCCATATTAGCTTGTAAGGGCGAATGTGAAGCGAGCAAGTCAGCACCTGAGCACGTGATGAGTTGGTTCTGGCCCTGCTTCTCGAGGTCGACGACGCACATGTCGACGATGGGCGCGAGGCTGGTGAAGGTCTCCATGGGCAGCACGTACTGGCTGGCCTCGGTGCGCACGGCCGAGAGCCGCACCAGCGCCGAGTCCCCGAGCCGGGACCCGATGAACACCACGCCGTTGTCCAGGTACGTCATGCATTCCGGGATCGGGATCTCACCTGACAACGAAAACAATCGTTCTTATTACGTTCTACTATTACCGATTTTAATCGCATCTGTAGAAGTGATCGAATGATGGAACTAACAATTTTCAACGGATGGGTGTAAGTTTGGTCCGGAAAGTATAACGGTGGCTCCGCCAATTGATTCTTAAATAATGTGGTTGCACTGTATCCAGTTCGCATGACAACCAGATTTAAAAAAAAACTTAATTAAATAACTTAAAATACATATAATTTAATAATATCACTTGTTTAACAAGTATTCTGTGAGTTACTATTATTCATGTTTCATCATCGGTAGCTTAATAAAACAGCTCACGTTTCAATACTTTTTAGAGTGGTCCTGTGTCGTTAAGTTTCCAACGTACCGAGCAACTCCACCTTCAAGTCCTTGACGGCCTGTGTGGAGTCCATCTTCTCGTGCAGCTCCAGCAGCAGCATGAACAGCCGGCCCGCGATGTCGCCCAGCAGGTAGCGCAGCCCGCGCCCGTCCACTCGGCAGTAGCAGCATATCGGCGTCAGCTGCCGATTTACAAAAATCACAACGGGAAATGGTATTCCAGTTCCCCTCTGCCACGACACACTTGCATACCAGCTTCTTGCACACGCAAACTACTTTCATGCATGCCTGTACCTGGCAAGCGAGTAGATTGCACATTTGATTTATTTGCAAGCAATATTTTTGAGGGGTTGTAGGGGGATGCAGCAACTTTCAGAAATGCAAGGAAGCGAATTGTATAGAAGTTTACTTGAAAACGTATCGACATCGTACCATTTACTTGCACATGCCGTTAACTAGCAAGCGAGCTACTGCTTCGTTATACAGGCATGTGGAATACACATGCCTGTAACGATTGGTTTCCACATATGTGTAAATAAATCTATTGGTTTTTATTGAAGCGCTCATAGAGAAGTCTTGTTTATTTGCATTTCGCATTTTGTGTGCATACGCGCTATGCTCTCAAAAAATAGCAGGACTTTTTCTATACTGACTCGAGTTTATGTCAGATCCCAAGCTATACAATAAAAGCTATATATAATGTCACTTATATATTATGTGTCTATATATTTTGTACCAAATACATTTCGGAGACTGTGCGTTTGAGCTTTATGACATTATCCCATCTCTCCCTCTTACTACAGGACAATTAGAAGAACGGGATACAACCACACATTCCACATGGATGTTCTGAAAATTCGATTTTGCTATGGACAGTGTAAAATCATTCCATATTTACATACTTTGATATACTCGCGTGACGCTGGTCGCGCAAGCTTTTCATACCCGCTCGTATTTTCAGCCAGTTAGGGGTGATATTCGTATCGACAAGCCTATGGTTAAGCAATCCAACCTGCGGAAGGCAATGAAAAAAAACAGGTGCGCTTACTTTAATTTGTGGAGGTGCAACGGCCACATAGCTTTGTCCATCGTGATAAACTATAGATTCTTGGCCTATCACTATAGATCCACCTGGAAAGACGATTTATTATTTTAGATATGTAATTATAACTTTATTGTGACACTTTTAGAAACCATTTTTGGTTAACTTACCAATCGGACTAGGAACTGGTATTAATATAGACGCCTCAGTTTCAACATTATCTTGCTTCCATGGTATTTTCATGAATTCTTTGTCTCGTAAATTGATTTCATGTGTCTATAAAATATAAAATTAAGTTTACCAATATTGGCGCGAAAAGTAGAATTTTATTTAAGTGTGCAGCATTGTGTGTCCTTCGCTGAAGATCCAAGAAGGTTTGTGTGTTGTTCAAATTTTTGTGATACCAGATGCACCACCGGAGGATGGGAAGCAGCGTCCTCTGTGTAAAAAGTGAGCATTCCTGACAAATGTGGGTTTTATGGCAAACCCCTTTCCCTTTTCTAAGAGGGAGGCATTTGGACGTCTTCTGGCGGATGATGATCTTAACAACTTCGGACAGCCCTTCAAGCTCTGCATAAGAACAACGCCACCTTCTTGAATCGGCATTAAGCCCCAAAATGCTCCACTCACAAGATTACTTTTTTTAGTGTAACTTACTTTAATATGTCGCCCATTGGGATCTTGGTGAATTAAAATTAGAGTTGGATTGGCACAGCCATGTAAGAATTCTACATCATAAACATTCAGTTCTTCCAATCTGTGAACAAAATAAGGTGGATGTAATTTCGCAAGCTACGTTTTTTGTTGAACAAACTGAGTCGGACTTTCAGTTGAAAATATTGTGAATACAATCCAATTTTATCTTTATTTGTTAACCATTATAATTGGTTTTCTTATTCATCTCCTGGCTTTCTTATCTTGGTACTTTGGACAGCAGCTTTCGTTTTGATTTTAACTGAAGGTAGTACAATGCGCGCCCTGGGCCCTTATCATGTAACTCGGGTAGCATTGGTCATCACATGCCGTTCCACTCGCGCCAACTTACTCGCACCGTTCGAACGAGCGGGATAGCAAATGAAGACCATCACCATCAGTGTTACATGATAAGGCCCCTGGTTAGAGGTGGCGTGGCGACGACTATTTCTGCAAAAAGATGGTTTACCCCCAGATCTCAGCACGCATTCCGCACATTCACTTTGCCAAGTCTAGTATACTAAATAGCACAATTAACAACATAGGTGGCGCTTCGGTCGTTATCACAGGCAGTCACTTCTTCTCTTCTACTATGAGGCCGTCTCACATGCTGATATAGCGTTTTTTAACAACTACTTTTATAATCCGTTTCGGCATTACATAGTTAAGTGAGAACAAACAAACTCACTTACAAATTGCATTTATAATACTAAATACTAGCAGTGTAGGGCAATATCACAGTTTCAGTTTCACTGGAGTCGTTTTAGGGATAAAAAATGCCTATGTGTTACTATGACTAAGTCTCACATTGTCCACATTGTCTCCTGAGCAATTCAGGAAGCATTCCTAATTGTCAAATTGTCTAACTCCAACAATGCACATTAGTTGTGTACACATTAGATGTGTACAGTTAGTTGTCGTGGCAGCTCAGTGGGAGCACACTTGCCTCACATTTGTGGGGTTGTGGGCAGGCCCATACCAACGAGATCTTTGGAACTTACGTACAGATATACCACTGGCTTTTCGGTGTAGGAAAACATCATGAGGAATTCTGCATATTTCCAGGGAGAAATTCGATGGTGTATGTGCATTCGCTAACCCGCACTGGGCCGGCTTGGTGCATATGGCTTATAAACATATGGCCCTTAGAGGGTAAGCCAAACCCAGCAGTGGGCTGTTTAAAGGCTGATGCAGAGTGCAGTTAGTATATAAAAATACTGTATTCACCTTAAACTAGCAGCTTTGAGCTCTGTTGAATCTTTATCAAGCGGTATAATCTTGAACAGTCCATCATACAGCCTCAGTCCAATCACTCTGGCCTGTGGATCTATAACTGCTAAGATACCATTTTCTGATGGTTTGCCGATACGATCTGACACGTTTCCATGTGCTCTGGTTACTACTTCCAAGTCTCCATTCGGGCTGGTGCGCCATTCCAGGATCATGGCATTATATCGAGCTGTTAGGATGAATACTAGGTCTTTCTTCTCATACTGTAAAAAAATTACTTGTAAATAGTTTTTCACAGGATAGGTTAATGTTAGTACAAGAATCTTTAAAGCTATAGATTCATCATTAAAGTTGCCATAAATGGCACCATAATGTGAAAGTTACATAAACATGAAGATGATTATTCACAGTCGCGTCAGTTTTTCCATTTGTAGATGTTGTAGTTTTGTGCACTTCGTTGTAATTTTTCTTCTAATGGTGGTCTAGCAGTAGTCCTTAGACCATAGACCAAGTGATAGTATATTTTTTTTGTTTTGTTTTGGCTTGTACAGCAGTTTGTTTTTGCAATTGCTACAGGACTAACTACAACTAACGAATACTTACAACATTATCTTGATGCTAATGATTTTCCCTATTTGATTTGGGGCCGTTAATTTTGCTTGTAACATTGTGCTATAGTTAAAATGATTGGTACTACTTTTTTGGTATTACTTGAAATACTTACTGGAGGTCTAAACAGCTTCATCTTAGCAACTCGTCCATACAGTCCCACTTCTTTCATGGGCCTTAGACCCTCTGGTGTGACCAGATACATCTCAAGGCGGTTTACCTTCGCCACTAAGAGATTGAGGTCCGTCGGGGATGTGAAGTTCCCTAAAATTGTTTGATTGTGTGATAAGTGATTTTAGCTTAAAAACTTTTGATACTAGTGCTAAACAAACACATATAAACATGTTGATTCAGCCTATCCAATGTGTTTTTTGCTGGTTAAGTATTTGTATTTCTTGCAAGGCAAGCAATATTTAATTTTGTGACTCAATTGTGGACAGGCAAGGGTTTATAGGAAAATAATAAGACTGTGAATATACTTTCTGACACCGGATATTTTATTAATAGGTGTATGAACTTACTTAATTTCTGTCTCTAGAGATTCTAATATAGCATACCTAGCATTACAATACATTAAGTTGCAAATGTAATATATGAAAAAAATCTTCTACTATTCATAATAAATTGATAGAATGTTTGTTTCCAAACAAAACAAAATAAGTATCCCGACATTGTTTCACAAGCATGGATGGCTGCCAAATATCATCAAAGCTTTTGGGGACATTTCGCAATCTAACGAAATATTTATAGACGAATCTTAAGATAATATCGCGGTTATATTTAGGATTAACGACCGTTTATGGAAGCAATATTGTTTAGAGTGATTATTAGTTTTTAGATAACCTCAACGCAAGGACAATAATAAAGTAAAATGGTGATTTACCTGTAACGCATGCTGTTACGGCTGTTGGTTTCTGAGCTGTAACCACGTAGTGGTAGGCCATGATGGTATACCACCAATAAATAAACCGAAATCACAAAACAACTCCACAATAATATCGGCAAACAATACAAAAATCCGCCGCTCCGCTCGCTTTTTCGATATTTAGTGAGGTGCCCAGCCCAGAAAGAAGACAAAAGTTCGATACAAAGAAAAAGGTAATATCGATTCCTTACAACTACCCGCGCTTATATTAATACTGGAATATTATCAATTTAATGTTTAATATGACATTTCTCTATGACATGTTATAATATTGTATATAAATATGTAATATGTATGTAATATGTATGTAAAAACGTAACTTAAAAAAAATTTTTTTTGGATGTATTATATTTATTATGTACAACTTAAAAAACAGACAATAAAAGAAAACTTAAAATACTACCTAATAACTAAAACCTAAAATAACTATAAAATAATATATATAATGTTATAATTATATTATATAAATTTATTCCAGAGGCTATCAACGTTACGAAAATTGCAGATATAATCAAATGATGCTGAGTGGAAATGATTAACTTTTCACTACTACTAAAATATTTTAAAAAAGCAATAAGTACTAACTAAGGTACTTGGATATTTCTTTTGTTGACTGATCAAGGTACAGATTAACTCCTTTAGCAACAGCATCGTTCTCATTTAGCGTCACTAATTTCGAGGAAAGTCCGGATTGCAAGATTTGATGCTACCTCATAGTTTCAAGTCTGACCGTAGCCATGCCAGATAATAATGAACCAATGAAAATTAGTTTCTAAAGATTCTATTTTCAAAATTCACGTGTCAAAATCAGTCAACTCGTTTAGGCTACGTTTACACACGAACATACAAATATTTAATAGTACTATCCGTATCTATCAGGTAGGTTTAAAAAATAATGCTTATTGTGTGTACAGTTATTAATCGATCAGTGCTGCAAAGTAGTGGTGTTAGTATTAGTATCTGGACAAATCTGGAGCACACGCCATTCCGATTATTTTTCTAAAAAAATGAAATCGATTGATGAAATCGTTTCAAAGATAATGCCCGTCACTCTTGAAAACGATTCTGTTATTGTTGCCGTAGTAAAATATTTTATTGACATCACAGTATACGTTTTCTTTTCTCTTATGTGTTGGCTCCATACGTTGTGTATTTAGCCAGTGTCAAGTATTTTGATATTTCAGGTGTAGTCTAGTATTTCACAATTAAAATAAGTCACAGTCATAGCCCATAGTCATAGTCATAGTCACGTCATGCCCCAGTAAACTGGTGGAGACTGCAATAGGTTTCTATGGAGAAACAACACAAAAAGTCACATTTCACGACACTATACTATTCACCAACACTCGTGCACGTTCGAGCGCCATTTTTACAATTTAACACTCGAAATAACAAAAGTTTTGGAAAATAATACAATGACGCGCCATGGGAACTTCTTCACGTTCCCGCCAAAACTCTAACAGGATACGTTTCTTTCTCTGTCTACGATTGACATTATAGAAAATCGTAAAATGAGAAACCTCTTGAAACCTCGACCCTCGACAGGATAACCTCAGCTATAATGCCTGTTATACCCATGAAGGTTATACCTGCATTCATGGACGTAGTACCCAAAAGGGAGTCCAAGTACCCAGATCACTGGGTTTCGGAGGACCTCACAGATGCTCAAGACATAGAGGGGGAGCGTAGGGCGATGCGATGATATTCTCTTTGGGGCGTTGACTGTCAGAAGCAATAAGATAATAATAAATATGGGTGACGCCTTGGAGGAATGAAAAGAGTGGACGCATTTTTCACACACAGCGCCATCAAGCCGCAAACTAAGCAAGCTTGTAGTTCGTCTTTGTCATTTTGTTTAGTGCCAAACAAAGGCAGCATTAGAGTTAATCTGTTGTCAAAGATTAACAAACGTTTCAAAATAATCAGACTCCCAAGGCGACACAGATAACCTGAAAAATGAAACTATCTGATATATGCACGCTAATGAACGGTTTAATTTGTTGGCGCGCTATTAGCAATTTAAACCGATCGATATAACTGTGAGCAATTTTTTTAACCGTGGGTATGTAGTTCATGGTTTGTCTAAGATATAGGGACTCGTAATAGTCTATGTTTGCGTTGTCTCAGCCTCGGAATACTGGCAAAGGGAAAGGGAGGGAAACGGCAAAGAAAATAACGAGAATAGATGTGGACTGGCATAGCAAAATATTTTATTCAGGTCTTATTTTACTTACTTGTACTTATTGTACTTATGTAGCTATATTTTATTTTTACCTATTGTATTTTACACTAAAATATTTTTAACGGTAGGTTCAGTCTTTATGATTGCTTGGCGGCACACTTACGAACAGGACTTGCGTCAAGAATGTGAGTTTTCCTGTGAAACAGAAAAAAAAATATGTTACCAACAATGTTTATAAATAGACCTTATAATAACTTTTGTCAGTCGGAGTGAAATCACTCATACACATTATAAACTTCTATTAAAAATTTGTTTGTAAAATTAATTTGTATTCGATAGCAAAATGTATGAAATATGGAACATCGCTAACGTTAATTTGACACTACATTTTTCAACTCTGCAATAATTATTAATTATATTGTGTAACGAAACTTTTTTCGATAACTAAACTTTCTTAAGTAAATAAGAATATTAACAAAATAATGTCATGACTTGGTCATGACCATAATATTTATTATATTTCAGTCATGACTGTAATATTTCCTTCAGGTTCTTTTCTAAATACAAATTTATTTTCTAAAAACCGTAACTTGTTAGAGAAAGAGAAGCGTCGTGAAAGTGAGAGCACACGTGTGCTACAAGGATATTTGACAACATTGAAAATCATGATGATGATCATAATCTACTTCAAAAATGAAAACATCCTATCAGATGATAACGTAAAAAAAAACATATTTCACTAATTAACTATTTAAAACTAAAAATGTATATTTTTTGCAAATCACACGGAAAAAATAATAATATTATTTTTGAAATTGTATCTTTGACAGGAACGCCCTGTGGTTGGTTGCAACTCTGATGAAGTCACACGCAAGTAAACATAGCTGCCTCGGCGGATTGTAATTCGCGTTTTATGTTTAAGGGTGTTAGGTATATTCGATCTTTGAAATTCACATCAGCTGCACTGTTTTATTGTAATAAAGACAGACTGTAGACTGTAGACTTTTTACTTGCATGTCACACGTGTCATATGACCAGCGCCATTACAGAAACGCGCTTTTGGAAATGAGAATTTTTAATGATAATATAGTAGATATCCTGGAAATGTCAATTTAGTGTGCTTAATACTTATGTTATAAAGAATAATTTTAAGTGATTTTCCAAAATGAGTCAAATAGCCTATTGATGCGTTGACAACACTATTGGTCATTGCCAGCACGACTAAAACTGTTGTGAATATGAAACCTTTTTATTAAGATTCTTTAATTAAATCTCTTCAGAGTAGTTTTTATTTAAGATCTTTGTAAGATTATTTAAAAACGGTGTTCTCTTTGATTGTTTCAATAAAATATACAAGTTACTTGGTAGGTACCTACTCAGTTCTAATTAGTTTTTTTTTTTATGTACTCGGGTGCTACTAGGTAGGTAGGCAAATTAGGTAATCATATAAAAAGGTTAGTTGACCGTTATGACACGACGCTTCTCTTCTTTCTTTCTCACAGACTACTAGATACATTAAAAATTATTTTCTAATCAATATTTCTATACTCACTTAACAAAGCAGTCGGCGTCTTCTTATAATAAACGAATATCGTATAGACCACTACCCCCAGCACTATAAACCCAATCGCCATGAGATATTTGAGCGAGGGGTCGTGTACTATTGGCAACACCGAGAGAAATATCGCCACTAGCAACACGAAGCAGGGCACTGGGGTGGGCACCCTGTACGGGCGGTGCTTGTCTGGTTGAGTTCTGCGAAGGACCAGAAGGGCGACCATGGCGAGCCCGTAGAAAAACCAGAGGAACCAACTGGCGAACTCTATGAGGGTTCTGATGTTGCCGACCGATATGAAGATAGCGGTCAGGAGAGCCTGGAAAAAAAAAAAAAATTTGAAAAAAAATTGATCGACGCTTTTTGGGACTAACCCCGCACGGATTATGCTAGTTAATTAAAAAAAAAAAAATGCGCGGTCACAAAAAGGAAAAAAATAATACAGTTTTGGCTTCAGAATCGATTATCGAACGTGTCTCAGAAAGGTGCAACAATAATGAAAGATATACATATATGTAATATAATTATGTAATCATCATTATGAACAACTTTTACTATGGGACCAACCCTAAAATCGCGAAAGGTCGTGCGGTGCGTCGAACTGAAAACTCACGATCTTACCTATATCTTGACAACCTCTTGAGCGATTTGACTCATACTCGATATTCTTGTTAAGAATTAAGTACCGAAAGCTTATGCCAAATATTATCAAAATCGGCCAGTTAATTGTGCCGCAGCAATCTTCCCTTATTTTGGGGGGAAATACCCCACCAATCAAAAATCGCCGACGACTTAATAATTGTAGAATTACGATTGTGCAAAAAAGTTTGTGATCGAGAGGTCTACTGTTCGCAGAATGACTAGTATACATATATTTATACTAGCTGCGCCCCGCGGTTCTAAACTAAATCCGTAAATAAGCAGTCAAAAAAAAAAGACCTGTCGAGCCATTTTCTAGTTTTTTTCAAGTTTAACGCACGGCAATTGATTCATATTTAATTTATATTTTAACTAGCTGCACCCCGCGGTTTCACCCACTATTCTACAGGAACAGTAAATTTTTTTAGGATAACACACCAAATTTCTAACAAATCCGTTCAGCCGCGACAGAGTTGAACGGGAACAAACACACTTACACACAAACTTTCGCATTTATAATATTAGTGTGAAGCTCACCTGAAAAGCGACGGCGGGCGCCGGCGTGAGGCGCTTCATGTTAACGTACGAGAACAGCTCCAGCATGTGGCCCCCGCGCGCCGCCGTGTAGCACACCCTGGGGGAGAAACAGTCTGATAACTCCGCTAGATATCCAACCACAAATGTTGGGAGGTTAAACTCCACCAGTATCTTGACAACAGTTTGACCGACATTGATGCTGCTTTTAAATCTAACTTAAAATAAGTACCAAAGTAAAATAAATGGACGGGCCCTAAGCACGCAACTTCCTTAAAATACAAGTCAAAACATTCGAAATTTGGCTTCAATAAGTATTTAAAATTATGTACCTGTAGTACATTTGTCACAAAAAAGATATGCGAATATAATTTCCTATTTGACGTCGCGTATGGATACTTGTGTAATATTATTAAACTGTAAGTTAAAGTTTAATTATTAAACTGTCAAAGAGTAGCTGTTTTTACCTGGTAACACCGAACTGCACGCTCATAGCGCATCCGAAGGTCGCGATGGCCACCCCGAGCGGTATGAGGAAGCTGGCCGGGCCCAGCACGCGAGTACCGAAGGCCACCGCCACCGCTGGGACCGACACCATCTCCGAGTAACTCAGGACGGTCATGTACGCCACATTCATGAACACGTACAGCGCTGTGATGAGAGGCACTGCGATAGAAATGCTCAACGGGACGTTTCTGAAAAGAGATCAGAATATATTAGCTATTGACTGTGGGATCTTATTATTTACTAGCTGTTACCCGCGACTTCGTTCGCGTGGACGTAAAAAAAGTATAGTCCGTCTTTGTGATATATAGTTATCAAATAAGAAATAAATTCAGAAGGCGTGCGACGCCAAAATCCTCAAGGGAGGAAAAAAGAAAAGAAAAAATAAATAACTTCGCTATAGTTATGTACACATAACTCTAGAGGGCTTCGCTTTATAAAATGGTTGCAAAAGCGAGTGATCATCGGTTGATTTTTGTTATCCCTCAGGAAAGGTAGTTTTTTTTCAGGGATAAAAAGTAGCATATGTGTTAATCCAGGGTATTAGCAACCTCCATAGCAAATTTCATTCAAAGCCGTTACAGAGTTGAACGGGAACAAACAAACCTAAATACGCACAAACATTCGCATTTATAATATTAGTGCGATTTCGTTTTTGTAGTGGCAGGGCTGTTTTGCTGAAACTGCCTGGGGAAGTACCACAACTTTGCCAGTTATTCAACCGCCAAGCAGTAGTGTGCAAAAATTACTGTTTCTGATTGCTCAGAAGGCGGAAATACTAATCAAAAGACTAGTCACACAAATGTTTATCTTGGGTGGGAATCGAATCCACAAGATTAAAAAACTATTCGATTATGAAGATAATCACAATAATTCTATCGTACTGATAGTGGAAAGGGGAACTATTATTGATACTGCGCCGATAGTGCTGAGTCATCATAGGCGTTTATGAGGTGAAGTAATCTCGTAATCTAGTAACCTTGCCTACGAGCGTGGGTCGCACGTGCTAGTATAGACCCACAGATCACACCCTAGATTCTGCATTCAGGACGCTTGAAGCGCACCACGCATAAGTCTAAATACACTTATAAGAAATTACTGTGATTGGTTGATTGTTAGGCGAGTAGGCGTAACCTTGAGCTAGCCAATAAGAACGCTTGGCCGCACTCCCCGCGACCCGCGCCTTCCTCAAACTTGGTGACTTTTTTGTAAAATCTCGTAATGCGGTATCTATTGTGTATAGACCAGTCTGGCGCAACTGACTAGTAAACAAAAGAGGCTTGAACATGTAAGAAACGTGTACGAAAAAGTATGGCGGCTATCACTGTCTTGCTCTGTCGAAGGCTCGACTCTTATCGCACTATCTCTATGGGTATTCAGTTCTAGTACATGTTTCATACAATCGCCTTTTTTCATTTTTCTATATGGAACTCTCACAGAAGAGTTTTTTTTTTTTACTTCACTTTAAATCCGTTATTACTACTGTAAACTGATCAAAATGAGACCAAACTCCATCAATCTAATTGTAGTTACTGAGAAGTTCCGTTTTCCACCTTCCGTCTATATCACCAGATCAGCTCGCTCTCATAGTATTTTATGGCCATCGGAACTTGACATGCATGCAAAATTTCAACTCAATTGAACAACGGGAACTGGTCTAAAATTCATTTTCAAGATCCGACCCGCCCCCTTTTTATGAACGTTCGTGATTCTGATTGCGATCATCATGAACATCTATAAGGAGGCAGAACATATAAACATTTTAAGTTGAATAATAGCTCGTTACAGGCAAATGCCGTCGTTAAGAAGCCCTCGGTCAGGTTGGTTGTGTTCATGTGCAGTTAACTCACGTCGCAGGGTTGATGATCTCCTCCGTGACGACAGTGACGCTGTTCCAGCCGTCGTACGCCCACAGGCCGGAGTAGAGCGCCAGGGCGATGCCGCCCGGGCTCGTCGTACTGCCTTCGAAACCCTTGTTCAGGTTCTCTGTGTTTCCTAGAAATTAGTACAGCTTATGATAGCGATATAAGTCGTGGTAGCTCAGTGTGAGAACACTCGCCTTACATTCGTGAGGTAGCGGGTTCGAATCCGGGCGGGGGCGCGTACCAATGATTTCTTTGGAACTTAATATACCACTGGCTTTACGGTGAAGGAAAACATCGTGAGGAAGCCTGCATATTTCCGGAGAAGAAATTTGATGGAGTATGTGAATCCGCCAACCCGCACTATGGGCCAGCGTAGTGGATTTGGCCCACATTTGGCCTAAACACCTTTCGTGGGTAGGCTGATGTTCCAACAGTAGGATGTTTAAAGGCCGATAGAAGTACATGATTACTTTTACACAAAACATATCGCCTGAGAATATTGGGTTCTGGTTCAGAACAAGAAGTTGAAAATATGTCTATATTTATTTTGTTGGAAATTACGCATAATTCGCTTATTTTCACAACACGAAACACGGAGCGACATCTTACCTCCTTAACAGTACTACATATCGGGTTACGCATCTGTTTTTGGACATGGTTGATCTTATCCTATAATTCATCTACGCTTGAAGT
Organism: Apocheima hispidaria; assembly: GCA_947579745.1. NCBI lineage: Eukaryota > Metazoa > Arthropoda > Insecta > Lepidoptera > Geometridae > Apocheima > Apocheima hispidaria. The sequence goes on along the minus strand of OX388164.1, from coordinate 12,375,245 downwards.
ATACACCCTAGGAATAAAAAGTATCCTGTCTTCAAGATGAATGTGTACTGGATATCCTTATATTTGACACAGAATGGTACCCTTTTTTTGTGAAAACCTTTTATGGTGAAAGTGAAAGACCAGTATAAAGTGTGGTAACGTACCTTTACATAACTCATATATTCCTCCCCCGATAACAATAAGGCAAGCGAAAACTTTACACACTCCAAATACGTTCTGTACTTTTACAAACAGCTTTACACTCGTAATGTTGATGTAGGTCATGATAACTGAAAGAAAATGATACCGTTAAGCAAATTGTAAGCTTCAAATACTCAATTATATACCTACAGTTTATTTTACGTAACATGTGGAATTCTATAACAGGCGACACTTTGTATGACACGCGTGCAGTCCGTATGCGTCGCAGCGATGGACAAGGATTACGAATGGATTTGGTGTGGCCGGGCCTTAGCCTGCATTTCCACTGAAGCGGAGACGAGCGGAGCTGTGTAGCGGAGTAGAGCCGAGCAGGATCCGATACATTTCGTATGTTCTTAGTTAGTGAAACCCACTCCGGTTCATTCCGCTCGCATTGCACCGCTATACGGCCGTCCTTCAATCCATCTCGTCTCCGCTGTGACTGTTTCCATTGAAGCGGAGCAGACGAGATGTAGATTTCATCCAATGTGATTGGACGATTCCTGCAAGTTTCCTCTCTGCTCCGATCGTTTCCGCCTCAGTGGAAAATCACCCTTAAAAGTGGTCAAGCAAGTCAAAGTCAAGCAGTGTGTCACGGACAATCAAGTCCCTGTAAAGTGGCAAATTAATATTTTCTAGCTACATATGAAACCATAGTTACAAGCATGTTTTATTTGTACTCAGTTTTATCTTTAGTTTATGAAAGAAAGAAAATGCGTCAGTTATTTAGAAACCATTACTTGTTACTACCATGATATTTAATGTATTTTGTGCCATAAAAACATAATAACTTAGCTAGATAATAAAAAGCACTTATGATATAAAAAGTTCTTTAATATTGTGAGTAAAACGTTCATTTATTTTTTATAAAACTTCTTAATACTATCCCTTAGCATTATTTTAACATTCATTCAGTATTTTCCAGGGTTTGTCTGCATTTTCTCAACATCTGTTGATTTTCTCTTTTATCTAGTGCTAACAGACCTGTGGTTTGGTATGTGCGCACCGCCTTCTAACAATTGCGTGAGAAAGAGAAATAAATATGTATTTTCTTCTTTCTTTGTCTGCAGTTTTTAGGTGTGTTAACTATTTTAGAATGCATAATATACATACTAGTTATAGTCATACTATAATTGGCTAACATACTTAACACAATTATGTACATACTTTAAATGTAAACTCCCTTCAAGCTAATAATTAAGTTTAACTTCAAATTGATTGTAAGGATTAAGAGTAACAATGTTCATGTCTCTCAGTGTTTCTACGACATCAAAGTTTTCCGGTGAGATTTGTACATAATCATCGGATGTATTGTTCAGTTTTGCTGACATTAGATCCTGAAAATCGACAATACAATTTTAAATTAATATCTTTGTATCACAGCAAATACTCATCGGAGATGCACACAAAGACACGCACAAGTAACAACAGACTCACAGATACTTAAATTCATCATTTGAACATTTGCCTGCCTTTGCCTCCTGCTCATAAGGCAGAAAGGATTTTGAAATAGCATTTGGTTTTACTCACCCCCAAGACGCTCGTGACATGTTGGTGATCATGCGGGCACAGTGACTGGATGAGCCCATGGACCTCACTCTTCATCAATTTGAATCTGTTTTTTGCCTTCATAATGTGCTCAGGTTGAACCACTTTAGTATCAATCCTGGGCTTAGATTGGGCCTCTTGTCCTACACTGATGAGGTTTTTAAGCCTGAAAACATTTGATCTATTATTTACTATGTACTAGAGGAGACACTGTGCTACATTGCGATGTCCCACAAAATAGTCACTCATTGTGGGGTCTTGCCTTGCATAAGCACTAGGAAAAAATGTTCTCCACCTTGTTTGTTTTGCAAAAATAGGCTGTCTCATTTTCACACGAAATAAGGAGTACAGAAGATTTTGTTTGTAGTACACACGATGGGCATATCAACGCAAATAAGTTTTTTTACACGGTACAGCTGGTACATTTGAAAACTCACCTGTTTATTTCAGCATCTAAGTCACGAATGGCTCCTCCAGTATAAGCTGCTAATTCATCTACCTGGACAATCTTTTGCTTCATTTCAATTAGAAATTGAGTAATCAGAAGGTTACCATCTGTGGTGATAAGCGTGTTTGAATTGTGAACTGCAGCGTTTAACCCTTTAATGTAGGTATTTATTTTCTGTTTAACCTCTTCTCCATTGATAGTCTGGTCCGAAGGGAACTCGGGAAGAGCATTTTCAATTACATGATAGGTGCTCACGCAGCTCTCTTGTAAAGCTTTTATTTCGGTTTTCAAGACGTCCAGCGTCTCTAGATTACGGTCTTGCGACATTCTAAAATATATAAAATCACGTTGATATTTAGTAGTACTTATTAAATAAACTTGTAGTAGTTTGATAGGTACTTACTGTGTCCTCTGTGGTATTACAAACAGCAATCGCACGAGTCTTTAGCCGATGCTATTATTTCAAACACAACAACGGTCAACGAACAAAACAACGAAGTAAAGAGTATAAACGAAGAATCAAATCAACGGAAAAAAACGATGGGTTGCGGTCCGTAATGTTCCAACAGCGCAAAGATACGTACAGCGCTAACAAGAACCAACACGGTATATACAAAATTTGTTGTTGTTATGTCGTTTCTCATTAACGCTGGTGGCGTCAAAGGTACTATTGGCGTAATTCGATACCAAATATATAATTTCAAATGTCAGACTTCAACATTAATCTTATGTCACTGTCAGTTAAGTACTTCAGCTTTTTTTCTTAAATTTTGGCTCCACACGTAGTGTATTTAACCAGTATCAAGTTTTGTAACGGTCAAATTCTAGTCATGCCTCAGTCAAGTGGTGGAGACTTAAAGTTTTCTATGAAGTTTTGGAAACAAAACGAAAATTCACGTTTCACATCACTATTCACCAACACTCGTGCACGTTTACGAACACTTCAATTCACTTCATGGACAAAAATCCACAGTTTTTACCTCTATTGCTAATTTAGGCATTTACCCTTGTACGAAACTAAATCTATGCTTTTACCTTTATGGCTTTTTTTTTACCCGTTATGACTCGATGCTATAACACAAGAATATTATATGCAATGACGCACCATGACTTCTTCACGTTCCCGCCAAATTTCTATTTTGCATTGCTTTTGGCGCTTGGGGAAAAAAGATGCCGATTGAATAAAAAAAAAAAGATTCATAGTGATGGGCAGTGGGATTATTAAAAATCGATTCTTTGATCGAAAATCGTAGTTAGTATAAACTACAAATGAAGTAATCATACACTAAAATTGTTAATAATTAGTATTTCTACTGTTTATGGATAATCATATGAGGAAAGCGGGTGCACCGAATTGTGACACATATGGAGTGGTAGAACATGTGTACCACTTGCCGGTGGAGTGTACAAAAATAAAACACAATAAAAAGTCTATGGGTAATCTATTAGTTTTTGTTGGCCAAATAAGTCGAGCGGCGTTGTTGGTTTAGATTTTGTCATTGTAAATAAATAAATAAAGAGAAATAAAATAAAAAATTGTTAGCTAATATTAGTAAATAAATAAAAAATATTTACTTAAATAAATGAATACAAACTTACATAAAGCTGCCAAAGACGTCAATTTAATTGCATTGCCTTTGTAATCAGGATGCAAGTCAGGAGTAAAAGGCTGTATTGCGTACTCAGCAAATGTCATCACAATGACAGCAACTTCTGCAGGTCGCAATACCATCACATATATCCACGCACAACTAAAAGAAGGCAGCGGTCCCCAATATTTGTGTATTTTTCCAAATGCTTCTTCGAAGTATGCGTATTCAGCTCCAGATTTCCCAACAACAGTGCCAAGTTCAGCGAATGATAAGGCTCCTGTAAACACACGTCTGATGTTTATATAGTTCAAACATGTCTCTTAAAACAATGTTCATATATATTTTTTCTAATATAGGCATCTTACCTACACCCACCTAGTAATGAAATAACACCTGACAGGGTCCATATCACCAAGCATAGACCAACTGAACCTGAGTATAGAAGCGCAGCGGCGGGTGATATGAATATACCAGATCCAATCATAACGCCTAGAATAAGGTTGACAGCCGAGAACAAGCCTAGTTCTCTTTTAAGTTTGACGGTACTTCCGGCAACACTCTCCCCTCCATATTCTTTATCATTGCCGTCATATTTCTCCGTTGAATCCGCAACTTTAGCGGACATAGTTGTTGTTCTGTAATAAATATCGTATTAAATGTCAATTCTACGAATCGCATCTTATAAATGTTTGTATTAATACAAACTATGTTTTATCTCAATTAAATAGAGCGAAATTATGTAGATAAAAAAATAATATTTATTAATATTATTTAGTAAAAAAGTTCACTCTAACTTTTTTATTAAAATGTTGAAGAGACAACCAACTATAATTATGTTATATTGATAACCAAATCCAATAGGCTTTTTATCTGTTGCTTCCAAATGTACTAAAGCTACACCACTGAATAAGTTGACACAATTAATGAATGAAACGAAATACCGTCCTAAATTATTTTCCTACCGCTCGCCACGTTTTAGCCATGAAATCCGAACTGAAAATAGCTTTAGGCATTTCAAATTAGCGAATGATGTCTACGAGCTAAGTGGCGTTTAGCAACCACAATTGCCTTAACAAGTAATCACGTAATACCAATACAAAACTCTCAAGAGACTCTTGCTCGACAATTGCATAGAAGCCGTGGGTCGAGACGAGACATACAAATACCAGCAATACAAAGACTACTGGTGACGTAAAGCGTAGTCGAGTTACGGTGAATGAACTTGGACGTCCGACTGTCCTTACGATAGCCTATAGGATGAAAAGGACATAAAGACATGGGAATGGCCTTCGATTTGCATACCAGCGAGTAATTTTAGTGAACAGAATGTTACGTTCAGCCACCGACTCTGCGTGAGCATGAATCTTATCACCGCACCATAAGGCTTACGGTCGCGCAGACTCGCTGGCTGAACCTAAACATAATCGCAATAAGGACCTCACAGTACGGGCCCAGTCTGACCTGTAAGGTCGATCTGATTTTATGCTTAAAAAAAGATCTAGGGGCATAGGTTTACTTATTAATTTCAATTTATTTTTATTTATTTTAATAATTGCGGGTGAGGAACACTATGACAATCCAGACAATAAAAAAATATGCTGTAAAGTTTCAAATTTTTCGAATGTTTGTTAATTTCAGGTACAAATTTTATTGAAAAAGATTTAAAAAATGTTTAATAACTCGAAAACCATGCGACTAACTGCATACAAATTAAAATTTTCCGAACAGTCATGATGTTACCCATCCGCGGGTAAAGGGTTAATTGTATTAGGTAGGCACAGATGGACATTTCAATATTTCAATAACTGTCAACCGTTTATGAATGAGTTTTTATTTGTTATTGTAACCTTATCAACAAAATATTAAGTTGACAAGTTTAATGTTCTAATACCCTTGTATCTGGTTTTGTGGTTTGTAGCACATGACTAAAATGGTACTTATCATTATTTTTTAGTACCCCTAAGAATATAAAATAGGTTATTGGAAGAAGCTGCCTTTTGCAACACAGTTTCTAACTAACGCAAAAGGCAGAGCTATCACTTGTATTTAACCTTAGTTTTATGTTTTTGCAATAAATTATGTTTATGTTTATTGAACAAGGAGTTTTTTAAATCAAATCAATTAAAATAAATTTTCTTCTTCTTCAAAGTATCAATGTTATTTACCTATGAAAATAATACTGATAATTTATTTATTATGAAGAATTTTGTGACTGATAATTTGAAGAAGAATAAAAATTATACTATACAATTATTATTTAAATCACATATTTTTTTCACTCCTTTAATTTACAGAGTGATAAACGAGAAACTCATTTGGTATTTAATCGTATCACCTTCAAGGCAAAATTAGTGTTGCTAACCATAAAGTCACGTTTTCATGATACCGTTAATTCGCGAAAATGCTAATATGCTCACGTGAAATGTAAAAAAAATATGGTTATGCTAATCTTTTGGTAATTGTGCTTACCTTCTACTAATAGATATCTCCTTTACTGTCCGTCACAGCAGGCAAAATACTTTTGATTTGATGCCAATTTTCTTCAAGAAATTGAAAAAAAAATTATATATAATACTGATGTACCTAAATAATTATGTTTATGGCTATCGATTATATTAACATTGACAACAAAGAGGATCACAGTCATCATCTATATACCTACGCTAAGTAAGCTGTAGGTCTGTTTGCTCATTCATCTAATTTATGTTTTCCTGTTGTCCTTATTTACCCACCCATACTCGGTTTTGCACCATTCTCATAATTTTACAAAACAACTAGGTAAGTTAGTAAGTGCTTTCTCTCAAAATACATTCTGAAACTCAGTAAATTCAGGGCAAGCATCTCGAATCTCGATGCGTTGCAGTGACTGGCGCTTTTGTAGAAATAAACATGTTTGGAATGATTTTTATTTTTAGTAATAACAGCAAGGAACAATGAAATGAAAGGGATAGGTCACATGCGGTATAAAAATAATGATTTGAAACTATTTTGATAAAAGTCGTTACAGTCAATAGATCCAGTGCAGGATGCGTGCACTGACGAAACAATGCGTGACAACAAACATGAATTGTCCTATCTACAGTAGCACTAAATTATATACACGTGCTTTGTTTAGCAGGCACATATTATAAATGTGAGAGACCGTAGAGATCAATGTACAACCTTTTATTATCGTATAAAAACACATGCATGTATATTCACAACGTACGGTTTGTGATGCATCACGACACCACGCTGCGTGCAATGCTATGCAAGCTTGCAAAATAAAAGGAACGAGGTTCTGCGAAGCAGCAAATGTAATTTCGTGTGCATGTTTCAGCTCAATTTCTTATTTAAAATTACTCGAAGTATGTTTTGTGAGCCGGGTTGGGATTCTCCGAAAATGGATATCAATCAAGATTCTCTTGCGAGAAATAATTATTCCTGCACTGCCGGTGGTTATTAATTTCCTATTTATTAGGAACTAGCTGCGTCCCGCGTTTTTACCCGCTATTCCACAGAAACCGATTATTTTTTCGGGATGAAAAGTAGCCTATGTGTTAATCCAGGCTGTTTCCATACCAAATTTCATTCAAATATGTTTAGCCGTTTCAGAGTTAAACGGGAATGGAAACGTAAGTGATCAAACACACTTACATACTTACACACAAACTTTCGCATTTATAATATTAGTGTGATTATGTAGGCTTCACCTTAATCATAATTTAACATCGTTGGTAAGATTTTTCAAAATATTAATTAATACTCGTTACTCGTTACATATAGTAAAACAAAAGATAAAAATCTGTCTGCTGTGATAATAAGTATAATAACAGTTAATGAGGAATTTAAAAATGATTGCTGTTACTAAGTCGAGTCTTCAAGATTAGATAATTGTATTATTATGAACCATGTTTTTAGGTGCGTCTTTCTCGTATATTATAAAGTTATACTTAGTACTAGCTGTGACCCGCGGTTTCACCCGCTATTCTACAGAAACCGAATATCTTTCCGGGATAAAAAGTAGCCTACGTGTTTATCCAGGGTGTAAACTACCCCCATATTCAATTTCATTCAAATCCGTTTAGCCATTATAGAGTTGAACGGGAACAAACAAACTTACACACTTAAACACAAACTTTCGCATTTATAATATTAGTGTGATGCTTAGGAAGGTACCTAAATTAAAATGTTACGTGTTATTATTATGTATCATTATAGGTAAATAATGGAAACTATTCCGAACTAAACAAAACTAAACTGACAGGACTAAATTAATTTCATTTCATAAAATTTAATTATTATTCGAGAACAGGATCGCAAATATTTTAGACCTGTATAGGTACTTTAGTTTAGAAAATGGAACAACAGAATTTACTTTACTATAATTTACAAAAGCCAGTTACTATTCGTCCAGTTACCTGTTTTAAGTAGATATAAATAACAATGTTTCGTTTCTTATAAAGAAGAAAACAAAAAAGCGCACCATAAACTGCTTAATAATGATCTAGTCAGGCAACTCTGGAGAAATGCCTGCACCAGGCTCTCTTCGGATGCTGGCATGCACGCCACACACGAACGAGACCGGTAACGTATTTTGTTTCAATAACTATCGTACATAAGTAGGTATGCATTTAGGTCACTGATCCTGCCCTTTAGACATAATAGAACAAACAATACGTTACGTTGCGGCACGCCCACTTAAACGCTTTTCTAATTAATTGGCAGGCCTTTTTCACCAACTCGATATGAGGGGCAACTAAAACCAAGTTGGTAAAACTCAAAATAAGTATCACTTTTTACTTCGTCACCTGGACACGCTAAGATTTTGTGTGTGAATCTTAAAAGCAGTCTTGTCAGTTCGATTACAATCGTTATTAAATTATTTTTCCTTTTCGTTTTATCCTCTTGGTGCTGAAATAATTAAACTTGACATTCTGGTTTGGGATTTAAAACGTGATAGATTAACGTTTGATTTTATTATTTTGAAAATACAATATGAAATTAATCTACTTACTTTACTGCCTTATCGTTACCGGACTAAAATATTTTTAGTTTATAACACAAACTAAAATACGCAAACAGTTTTCTGACTATTTACTAAAACACGTACACCCACGGTCACTCATAAGCAAATACTGACTGTCGTGCGTATCAGCTTAGCTAACCCAGGGGAGTTGTGATAACAAGTAAAAATATCGTAAAATGACTGATAGTGAAACTCATTTCATTTAATTTGTCTCATCTAATCAGTTATTATGTGAAGGTAGTAAAACTCTAGACTTTTATATACCTACAACAGCCAATGTTTGTAAAAATTACTTGCATTTTCTTATCAAATTTAATTACGATTGTTACCTAATGACTCAATAATTATATAGTTAGGTCATAACTTTTTTTGGCTCTGTCGCTATATAATAGAGAGTACTCTTTGCTCTATATGCAAGAATTTTACTACACAGAAATGAGAAAACAATATTTGTTATTTAAAGTACTAGGAATCACAAAATCACACTAATATTATAAATGCGAAAGTTTGTGTGTAAGTATGTATGTAGGTAATTTAACCATTTCTGTAGAATAGCGGGTAAAACCTCGGGGCACAGCTAGTAAATAATAATAATAACATATACAGTTTAGTGCCCATACATTAATAGATGTAGGCAGTCATATCTCACTGCCAGGGCTGGATTCAGAACCTCAAAAAAATATTGTCTATAGATATTATACATACTACTTGTCTAAAATTCTATATATATATAAAATACTAGTTGTTACCCGTGACTTCGTTCACGGGACATAAAAAAACACCCTATGTAAGGAGTTACTGTATATCCTATATATATAAGGAGTTACTGTATATCTTTGTGATAAACAGTAACTCTTTATCAAATAAGAAATAAATGCAGAAGACGTGAGACGCCAAAATCCTCAAGGGAGGAAAAAAGAAAAGAAAAAAAATAACTTGGCTATACGAAACGAAGCCCTCGAGAGTTATGTACAAATTGTTGCAAAAACGGGTAATCATCGGGTGATTTTTGTCATCCCTCAGGAACGGTATTTTTTTTCGGGATAAAAAGTAGCCTATGTGTTAATCCAAGGTATTAGCAACCTCCAAAACAAATTTCATTCAAATCCGTTCAGCTGTCACAGAGTTGAACGGGAACAACTTACATACTTACCTACTTATATACTTACACACAAACTTTCGCATTTATAATATTAGTGTGATGTGATTAGTGTGATTCACATAATCCTTTGATTATTGCACAAATTAATCAAGTTGCGGAACTATCCTTGGCATTGACGACGTACAATGTCGTCAGACAGCATAAATTCGATACAAAAGAGCATTGCAAGAAAGTATCACAGAGTCAATCGAGCGAGTTGAAAAGGTATTTCGTAATTTTGATTCGATATTGCCATAAATACAGAAATGCCTTCTTAATATTCATCATCATCATCATCAGCCATAAGACGTCCACTGCTGAACATAGGCCCTTGATATTGTAAGGTCAATATTAAAAAGTAAAGAGACGCAACCAATAATACGGCAAGTCGGTCGACATGAAAATAAAATTATGGTACTTTCGCGTAATATGTATACTGACATTACGATACTAACATACTCACATTGTGTGTGTACACATCATAAAATAATGGTACAAAATAGTTTATCTATTGTTTCCATGATATTAAGTTGTGGGTTTGACACGAGTTCTATTAAACAATATTTATAATTGGTTTTCCTCGGAATCCATTATACTTGTTTACAGACAACATTGTTATTTGCCTTTGTTATTTTGGTGCGTTTGGTTTTTTTTGCGATAGCTAATTCTTTGGTAAAAGTATACAAGCTTCAGAAGCAGTCTCTTATTTCGTACATGAAAAAAAAAATGTTCATGTGCTGTGTATTTTCTTAATAATTTAATCAGCATTTATAACATGATCGCCATTTTAGTAAATCGTTCTGTAAAACATTGAATTATTATGTACAGCGTACTAGAGGTGACACCGCATTTTTACCATTTAACTGTGGTCAATTTGCCAAACGTTAGTCAGACACTCGGTAGAGCTCGCTAGAGTAGATTCTAAACGTAAACAATGACCTACTTTACTTCCAACTTCAAATAACATTGGATGAATCGATCGGAATGTGAAGGGTGTGATAATGGTGCATGTGTAGGTAGATACGTAGGTACATAACTTGCATCGGTTAAGTATAACTATGGTTCTAACTATACCGTGTGAGCCTAATGTAATATTGTTTTTGGTCGATAACTACACCGACAACATAAGCAACGATGCCACCGATACTGAAAATGAAGTAATAGTGTTATGAGTAATACTGATAATATCGACCCGACACGACATCGTTCCAATTTCAGTGGCAGAAACTAGACGGTTTTATAGTATACAAGTTGTTACTTGCGACTTCATTCGCGTGGACCTACAAAAAAAAGTAGCCTATGTCCGTCTCCTACCCTTAAGATTTATCTATGCAAAAATTCAGCTCAATCCGTTCAGCTGTTTAGCCGTAATAGCGCGACAAACACCCAGACAGATGTACAGAGAGACAGATAGACAGTTTCTTTCGCATTTATAATATTAGTTTAAGAGATTGCGTATCTGCCATTGACATAATACATACATTACATTCGTGATGAGCGCGTTAATGAACATTTAAAATCGTACTGTTCTCGTGGTGCTTACTATACTACGCACCATTATCAACTCAGTCGCAGGGAACTCCCACTGGCGCACGGACACGCTTCGTGCCTCACACTTGCATTATCCATACATTGCATACTCATAAGCATAGGCACACTACAATGCGGAGAAGTTGTAGAGATTTCAACGGATAGATCGAATCTACAGGTACCCAATATGGCTCCAATGTTGGGATTACCATCTTATTTTCTAGATATATCTAATAATTAGCACCAAACCGCACCGCATCGTACCGCTATCCGTACTAGTATCGTGTCGGTGTCCTTATAATATTATATCAACTTAAATGTGGAAACTCGAAATATTTCCATATTGAGTTATTTTAATATCACACGGTTATTTAAAAACAATATAGGCGGACATATCTAAGCAGATAAGTTTCTACTTTGACACAAAGCACCTAACATCACACGGTTATTTAATAACAATAAAGGTGAAAAAATCTGCAGATATGGCTCTACTTCTAAGCATAAATCTATATACAGGAATAATGAGGAGGAGGAATAATGTTATACTGAATGGATAATCCGTTACCGGTGGGGAACTTTATGACAAATATAAAATTTTATAAAACGTACTGAAAAATTTCATACTTTTCGAATTTTCAGTAATTTTAGGTACAAATTTCGTTGAAATGAATTGATGCCTTGAAAAAGTAATTATGCCCTATCCGCGGGTGAGGGGTTATCCATTAATTACGATACACCTTGTATACATATAAAAAAAAACAAGCCCTCTTCTAGGAATCAACGCACAATCGCTTATGATAGAGACGTGAAATTTGAACCCAATATTCTTTAAATGGTCTAGGCCAGGGGTCCCCAAACTTTGAAGCCTTGGGGCCATTTTCGGTATGTTGCAAGGGCCATAAGGATTTTAATTTTTCTGCCTACCTAAGCCAACATCAATTATTATTCCGTGTTTTCAGTCTCTTCCATTCAACCTATCACAGCAATAGTAACAACAGTAAAACATTGGCTGTCGTGGGCCAGATTGATGACACTAGTCTTAAGCTGTCGCGGACCGGATTGATAGCAGTGGCGGACCGGATTTGGCCCGCGGGCCGTAGTTTGGAGACCCCTGGTCTAGGCTAACAATAAGAACGAATTTTGCGAAATTTTACCTCTAATGGGGTAAAATGGACTCGTAAAGTTTGTATAGCAATAAAATATTTTTTCATGCTAAGCCAATGAAACTCAATTAATGCACTAATCATAAAAAAAGGCAATTTCTGAGAGATTTTCTAAAATCAACCCGTAAAGTTTATAACTTACTGTACTGGGGCGTATAATTTACTGTAGTCTATACGAGTGAAGCCGTGCCGGCAAGGTAGTTAGGTATGTATAAGTAGGTACCAATACAATAGCAATTATCCATGGAATCAGATCAGTCAGGTTGAAAAACACATTGGTATGTTTCTCTTTTGTAAGATTTAAAATGATCGCATATCCACTTACTGAATTCCTACTAAATGTATTATATTTATACTGATATAAATAATAATGAGATAAAATTTGTACCATACTAATTTTTATTAGAATGGTTACTTTTTCGCTGTTAGATAATGTTTAAAAAACCCTTGTGAAGTTATTTCGTGGAAAGTAGGATAGTAACTTATTGAGTCTTGAACTTATTCTGATTTATCAGGTGGGAGTATATGTAAGAAACAACCTTGACTCATATAAGAGGTGCGGAGAGAGGCACACTTGCAACGTTCGCAACGCTGACAAGCTGGTCAGTATCTCATGCTCTTTCGCGAAATCGGGCAATCTAACACACGTTATGGGGCCGGAGGTATATAATATGTTACCGGATACTGTAACAGCCGCTCCGAACTTAAGTTGCTTTAAAAGCAGACTGAAGCGCTGGCTTATAGAACAAACATTTTATCACTTTAATGAGTTCATGAATAAATAAATGTAAATTGTAATTTGAGGAAAAATTTTTTTTTTTTGTTGACATTTCATGTTCTGACGTAATAATTATTATAAATTAATGTTATTAACATTGTATAACGCATTTAGATGATCATTGTATTCAATGAATAGCCTCTACTTAATTTGCATACTATTGTATACAAAAGGTTATTATTTTTGACTTGTAGATGAATATTTACCAATAAATAACTTTGACTTTGACTTATATAGAGAAAACTGCAAAGATGTTCTACAATTTACGTCGTTCAGAGTACCTAGAAAAACCAGTTGTACATAGAAAATGTCTTCACGATTTTTTTGGTGTTCTCTTGGTAGTTTTCTATCTAATTACACCATAAAAACACACCTCTACAGTTTGTTTTTTCTTTCACGTATCTTTTGAACATTTCTACGGAGTCCTATCATAAATTATGCGTAGATATCTGGCAGCGTAGATACTTACACAGATTTATTTGAATTTATTATGGTCCTTCGTTAGATAGGACTCCGTTGTATTTGTATGGTAGGTTCCTACTAGTTGACGCCTGCGCCTTTGTATGCATAGCAGTTGGTAGTGCTAGGAGCTCGGCTTTTGGCGTCGTAAGATTAAGGCTTGGGGCCGAGGCTCGGGTTTCAGCATCGCAAAAATATTTATAGTTTCATTCAACTTAATCAGATAAAAGATACCAAAACGCTCTGACAAACAATATATTTTAAAGTAGGTACCTATGATGATTTATTTGTTCACTGTTTGTTCACTTACATTTAATTTTCACACGAAAAAGTTCAAAATCCGTACACGATCGATACCAATAAAACACTTTTTCCCGCCAAACGAATGAGAAACGCAGACGTGCTTCTGCTTTAGTTTCTGTTTGTGAACTGGCGCTAAAATAATTTATTTATATTATACTGTAATGTAAACTGATAAACTACAATGAATATGGTGCTACTACCTACTTCTCGCTTAAAATTCTTCTTACAACTGTACTTGCATTCTAATCTTGTGCATTGTACAACACGACACGTGCTGCTGTTTACAAAATCATGTCCCGTGCAATATTGGTTCAACTTGTCGGTGCATGGCGTGTGTCTAGTCTTGCATTATAACTGGGGGCTTATCGTCTAACTTTGAAACGTTCGTGATTCTGATTGCGAGAACATGCCATCTCGCTCGTACCAACTTAGTCGCACTATGTGCGGTCCCGCTCGCGCAAGTCTCGCTATCGCTTTCAGAGTTACGGGATAAGCCCACTGGTTAGTGAGTTAGTGACTGAGATTTTTTAATTAATGCTTAAATGGCTTTTTTAATCTTGCACGTGTGCCCTTGATGGGAATTTTAGATATTGATGATTTTATGATCAATAAATCAGCTTATCACTTAAGTAGTACAGCGGGCTTATCCTCTAACTTTGAAACGTTCGTGATTCTGATTGCGATAGCATGTCATCCCGCTTGAAACAACTTAGTCGCACTATGCGCGGTATACTATGTTCTTTTATTTCGCTAAATAACGTGCCCGTTGTTATGTGGGTGTACTGTGTATGTGTATCAAGGAACACGATACTCTCATGTGTATTGAGTATACATATATCCATTATCTATCTCAATGTCCCTAAATAAAAGAAGATAATAAAAAAAAAAAAAAAAAAATTATCTATCTCCACTCAGCTAAGCATAAACTTTTCCTTTTGATGATTAGAGTGACAGCATTGCATAGTAAACTTCTCTAACTTCTGATAGGTATTTCGCATTGATTTAGTATTTCGTCTTGATCACTGACATTACGAGAAAAGATCTAAGTAAATAGTTTTTTACCATTTACACTCGAAAAAGGGCATTTGTTTCATCGAGAACACAATATAAAACGTTCTTTTAGGTAAAAGACTAGAGAAAAAAAACATTTTGAATTTGGAACAAGCACGACTATACGAAATATGCCATAAAAATAAAGTGCAGAACGTACATGGCGTATACTATACTATTTATTTTCTCGCAATCAATGGTAACAAATAGATACTCTATTTTTTTTTACTATAACTTACTAACTGCTGAAAAAATAATTAATCCAAGAATCGACATTAATTTGCTACGGGAGTTTTTTTTTTTTTTTTTTTTATACTTTAATTTAATTTATCAATGTAAGTATATTTGTTTTAGTGTTGGTAGTTGGTAGTCCAGTCGACGTAGCATTCAGGATTTGCAAGCTGAAGTGGCAATGGGCAGGTCACATCGCTCGAAAAAATGATAACCGATGGGGCAGAAAGATTCTTGAGTGACAACCACAAGCTGGAAGACGCACGTAGATAGGCCTCCCACTAGGTGGATTGGGGCAACTGGTAGATGTAAATTGCAAATTGTCGTTCAGCGTGGCGCTCTAAGGAGGAGGCCCTTGTTCAGCAGTGGACGCCTTCAGGCTGTTTTTGATGACGGTAACGATGATTATTATTATTAGAATAATATATTTAGTTTTTATTTATCGATTTGTTTTGATCGCAGAAATCGATCAACTCATCAGCCCACATTTTACCCCAGCACTATCGGATGCGACTGTGTCGCCATTATGAAAAACACTCCTTTGTTTTTAGGTATACTTTCTAGTATCAAAGCAATTTATCACGACTCCAGAAATATCACATCATAGCCCGTGTGTATTTTTTTTTCTTGACTTGAGCATATAATGATATAGTAGCCGGCAAACCAATTTGCGACCAATTTTCTGTCACCGGAAGGGATTCCACGTAATATAAAAAAAACAACCTGAACCTACTGTTATCGGACTCGTTTCTGTAACCAAAAGAGTTAAAGAGTTTTTTTTTATACATGGTTATCTGGTTATATCACACCAAAACGGTTTCCTGGTTGTCCTAAAACAAAATAATAGCTTAATCTACAGGTATCAGACAACAAATAATAACATAATGAAAACAAACATAATTAACTTCCTTAGAACAATACATTTAGCTACACTCGGTCAACAAACGCCGTTTTGATCCTGCAGACTTTGAGACTTTCGCTTCGCTCGGTCAATGACTACTATTTACTACTACTGATATAATATAAAACGAAATTACAAAGTGAGCATTGGCATAAATTTAATATAATAATTATGTCACATCTAGTCGCAGAACCCAAAACGCATGAAGTCAAGACAAAGATCAATGAGTGGTAAATCTAAAATATTTGCTGGCAGCCCAAATAAGTTCTTTCAATTTTGGTGGAAAAAGCTCGTTGTTCATGTTGAACATTTTCGAGCATTTTTCCCAAATTTATTGTTTTATTTTGTGATATTTCCGTTTTATCTTGTTAATTCGTCTTACTTTAGCACTTCTATGTGAAATAATACTTCATTTGAGGTGAAAATAGTATTTTACCTAAGAAACTGACAGATCGATTCGGCGTTCTAGTTTCAGGTTATATTAAGTATTTTATTAGTTTTATTATAATTTCTAATTGAAATGGAAAGTATGGACGTCGCTCAAGAAGGTACATCGGCTGCGTCGACCCCTGCAACTGAAAATGGTAAGTTCGATGTGCACTTCTTGTAAAATGCCGGTCGACAAGGTGCTTACCAACGTGTTTTGTGTCAATTATACTTTGTTCTTTTTTTCAAGATAATTCACGTTTTGCTTTTGAAAATGGCTTGCAACGTTGAGATTTTTATTGTTTACTCGGTGTAATACAATTTCAAAGTCATTGTAGATTGCAAATTGCTGGTTATTTCACGATTCTTTTCGATGTTTATGCCCATTGTTACAAGTAGTAGGTAAGTACTTGTAACAAACTACTATGTACAGACCTCAACCTTCCCTCTCGAGTGTTATTGTACTCTTTGAACTATCGTTTTGTATGTAGTACCTATTTAATATCTATCAGTATGCAAGTTTTTGCATAAAACAACTACATTGTAGAAGTGTAAAATCTCTATCGCTCACATTTATTTTCTACATTACTTTCTGCATTGTACGGTCCATATCTTTTATATTCATATCTTGTTGCATTTTGTTATTTATGAAATAATTAAAAATGTCAGGACCTCTATTCTCAAAAGCTGAGATTCAATCTAGTTTCGAAAAATATGTCGAACTTCGAGATTTCTTTTTCTCAATGCTATAGTTTGAGATATTCACAATGGCTAGTGTGGGAGTGAGATACATCGAGTGGTTGGAGGCAATAGAGACATCATTGGAATTTCGAAATCAACATCAATTTGTCATATCTCCGAATAGGGGCCCCTATTCGGAGATATGACAATTCTTGTCATAGTTTGTGAGAGTCCTAAAATTTATCTTTTTTCTAACATATTGTACCTAGGTATATCAAATATCTATAAGAAGAAAAGAGGGTAACGGTTTTTAGGTGTATGTGTCTCCCGTAGCCTTTTAACTTTGACAGATTTTGGAGCTTAAGGTGTTCTTAGATTCGTGTTTATGTCCTTAGTTTTTTCTGTCTGCTTTTTGCTCATGTCTACTTGATGTGTACAGGACCAACCTTACCCAAGGGCAATGTGGCTGCAGAAGAAATGACTTCTAGAGACTACTACTTTGACTCATATGCACACTTCGGCATCCACGAGGAGATGCTCAAGGACGAAGTCCGCACTCTCACATATAGAAATGCTATGTATCACAACAAGCATCTTTTCAAGGGAAAGGTTTGTATTTTCGATAGGTTTATTTATTCAGAGGCCTTTGTAAAATATTTTGTGCGCTTGTATCATAAATTCATATTTTTGTAATTGATCTGTTTGGCAACATTTCTTCAAGTTAATTAATTAATAAAAAAGTCTGCATAGCAAAGCATGTGCTTACAGGAGTACTAGCTACCTGCGACTTTGTTCGCGTGGATATCTATATCTACTATTAGGCATTATTGCTATCACACTATCTGTAAAGCCTTTTTTGGACTAAAGATTAATGACGATTGTTTTATTTGACTGGCAATTTACAATGTCAGAACAAAAAAAGTTTTTTAGTAAAATTTATTTCACAAACTAAATCACTTGTTGTTTGACTAAATAACTAACAGAACTCGGCTTAATAATGTGTTAAGTAGTGTGATGTATTGAAGTGGTTTCTCTAAAGAATGTGTGAACGAAATGTCTCCCACTTAATAGAGGCAATCAGATAAGTGTCATTAGACACATTCTTAGTTAATATGAAAGATCGCGAAGATTTAGGCTGGGTTGCACCATAATCCCAATTAAAGTTACTGGTACAGTTAAATTAGCTAGAACTTTAACCTTAACCATGAAGTTTAGCCAGCATGTGTTATCCGTCATTTTGATGATAGTTAAAAGGGTTTACAAGGTTATAACTGCAGTTATGACTAGTTTAAAGTGAACCTAGATGGTGCAAACCGGCCTTAGTTATTTTTTTTTAAATTTATTTAGGAGTCATTGTAAATAAATCAATTTTACATTGACACTAATATTATAAATGCGAGAGTTTGTGTGTAAGCATATAAGTGTATTTGTTTCCGTTCAACTCTGTAATGGCTGAATGATTTGAATGAAATTTGGTATGGAGGTAGCTTACACCCTGGATTAACACATAGGCTACTTTTTATCCTGGAAAATTTTCGGTTCCTGCAGAATAGCGGGTGAAACCGCGGGGCGCATCTAGTTGTTCATAAAGCAAACAAAACATTATTTATTTGTAAGTCAATGTGTGTCAATCAATCTCCAATGATGCCGACTAATGATATCAATTATCACCTATATCCAATAATCTTACATGCCATTAATCTCTTCTTTTCAAATAACAGACAGTCCTGGATATTGGATGCGGAACGGGCATCCTATCCATGTTTGCTGCCAAGGCGGGGGCTGCAAAGGTGATTGCAGTGGAGTGCTCCAACATCGTGGACTACGCTCGGAAGATCATTGAGGCCAACCGGCTCAGTGACGTCATCGAAATCGTCAAGGGCAAGGTAAGATGTCAACTAAATTGGAAATTTGATTACTTGGCATATAGTTCGAAATACGCCAACAGCACTAACGACGCCAGCATTGCTAATGGCATAGAGAAATTTATAGTAAGAGTGCTAAGGTCCATAAAAAGATGTGTAATCCGATTGTAGTACTGATAAGGATGTAAGATGTCTTCCTTTAAACTGCGACCTGCGGGCCTATCCTGTAACTCTGAAAGCGATAGTGATAGTGCGCGAGCGGGACCGCGCATAGTGCGGCTCAGTTGGTACGTGCGGGATGGCATGCTCTCGCAATGAGAATCATGAATGTTTCAAAGTTAGATAAGCCCAATGATCATCACAATTTCTGTTTGACTTGAAATTTAAATGTAATGAAACTCATTTGTAATTAATGAAAGGCGGCGACCAAAATGTAAAGGTACATACAAAAAAAAAAAATGTTTAAAATTGCCGCCTTTTTGCAAACTGTATTATTAAATAACCAAAATACTCACCAAACTAAAACTACATAGCCAAATTGTAAGGGGTTCATTGCATTTCCTCTGCAAATGTACTCAACTTTAGATAGTAAAGAAGTTTGTGTTGTTCTCAGGTGGAGGAAGTGGAACTGCCCGTGGAGAAAGTTGACATCATCATTTCGGAGTGGATGGGCTACTGTCTCTTCTACGAGAGCATGCTGGATACTGTGCTGTACGCTCGGGACAAGTGGCTCCAACCTGATGGCATGCTATTCCCTGACAGGTAACTTAAAGGCCACCATTCTAACTATTAACTCATACAAAAAATCTGTGCCTCTCGCTCTTGGGCCGTGTTCAGTAAGGTCGTCCAACGACGATCTGTGACATTACGAGTATGCTGCAAATGTCATCCATCGTCGGACGACCTAACAGGCCCGGCAGTGTTTATGCACCCAACTATAAAAGTCCACGGTCTGTGGGACCCTTATTATATTCTTTTTGTGTGACGAGCGTAAAAAATTATCATCATCATACAATCATACATTAAAGTGATGACAACTTAATTTGTATTTTTTCATGTATATCCCTTTGTTTTAGTCCGGATTATTGGAATTCATAAATCTTAATGCTTAGTGTATAGTTTACAATACATACATATGTATTAGGATAGGGTTGGCTGAGGTGTAAATTTGACTTTGTGCAGTCTTTAACTGAAAATGATAACAAAAGTAACATTTTTGAACGCCAAAATATCTGAAAATTCATCTCGTGGTAGCCCTACTAGTCGTGCCTTGTGGAGCCTCCCAGTCTAGTCACGAGAAAGTCCTAACTATCCTAACTAATATTATAAATGCGAATGTAACTCTGTCTCTCTGTCTGGGTGTTTGTCGTGTTATCACGGCTAAACGTTGAACGGATCGAGCTGAATTTTGCATAGATAAAGCTTAAGGGTAGGAGGCGGCCATAAGCTACTTTTTTTTGTAGGTCCACGCGAACGAAGTCGTGGGTAACTACTAGTAAATAATATTACTAAAACCATCACATTGATATAAGTTTAATTTCGCGCGGTCTTTACGCGTTCCTATTAGTGCTTTATACGCGTTTTCTCACGTCACAAATTATCTTACAAAGATCCCGTAATGAAGTCCATCTTAGGCACCACGCATCAGTCAAAACAGACTTTAAATACTTTTGTGCATTAAGGCGAGACTGAGCGTAACGTTGAGATAGTAAATGGGATCGCTTTAAGACAGATTCCGCAACACGGGCTTTTCTCAAACTGGTGATTAAGGCGGTTCTCACACAGCTCCACACCACGTGACGGGGCACGGGACGTGGAGCCAAGCGCGTGGCGCGGAGAGGCGTTCTCAGTATATTGTAACGCGCGTGTTTTCTATACAAAACTGAGATACTTCGGTACGACATTAAAAAAACTCGGTACCCGCGCACCGTCGCGTGGAGTGTAGCTTTGTCAGAATCGCCTTAGGGTAATTTCAAAGAACTCCTCATGCGGTATCTATACAAGGTAATCAGTGTTTCAATCACAATGGACCATCCAGCAACGGCCTATCTGCGGAAAAGGCCTGCTATTCATGGTTCTTAATTTTTCTCTTGTCTAGAAACTAAGAAACTAATCAATACATCGAAACTTTGTACACTGATATTGTACTAAAATAAATACTTACAGGTGTACGGACTGGCTTTGTTTACTTCCTGAAGGCAATCTTGCATGACTGCTGTTGTTGATACTTTTCCTCTGGCTATAAGAATATTGACTAGGTCCAGCCACAGCTGTCATGTCATGTCAGTTAATTGACTTGTGGAAAATCGTCCGTTGCTGTCAATTAACACAGTAAAAAAATGTTAGTGAACAGAACTGAGACAGAAGATAAAAATAGACTTGTGGTCTTTTGTAAAGGGGCACATACCATAGGTGGCTTAGGGGCACATTTTTTATACGCATAGTGAGGATCTGGAACTATTTACCCGGAGTCTGTGTTTCTCGAGAAGTACAATAATGGGTGTCCTCAAATAAGATAGAATACCTTCTAGGTATATAAGCGTGCTCTATTTTTGAGCACTAAATTGCTTAACATCAGCTTACTTACTTGCTCAATAATAACATTTCAAGAATATGCCGCTGTATGCGTTTGGTAGGTTTAAATGTCAATGAGAGTATGAAGAGCTACCCAGAAATACATTTCCACGATACACGCTCGAGTCTTATCCAGAAACATAGAAATACATAGCCACAATACACGCTCGAGCCTTATCCAGAAACATAGAAATACATAGCCACAATACACGCTCGAGCCTTATCCAGAAACATAGAAATACATAGCCACAATACACGCTCGAGCCTTATCCAGAAACATAGAAATACATTGCCACAAAACACCTGCTCGAGCCTTATCCAGAAACATAGAAATATATTGCCACAATACACGCTCGAGCCTTATCCAGAAACATGTCCGATTTTGCATTTCGCTAGTAAGAACCGTCAAGAATCGAATAATGGGAAGCCTCACGTGCGCTTCGCGCCAGCTGCGTTTGTGAAATTGGCTTATAATTAACGCGCGTGACTGGACGTCAAGTGCGATATAAGACAAAGATTTGGCAGAGGGTTTTGTATATTTGCAATTAATAAAATAAAATATGAATAATGGTGCAATAAAATACTGAATATTGTATAGCGAGCTTTTGTAGAAATTATTAGTTAACAATAACTTTGATTGCCTACACTATTCATACACAATTAACATGTAATTATAAAAATTGATTTTTATTTACGTTTTTTGGTATTGTGGTGTCAATAAATGACATTTCACGTTAATTGACGCGCAAAAACTCTATTTCGTATTGTTTTTTTGTTTCTCGCCCGTCGATGTCGTAATTTCGATTTTTAAACTTTCCTTCTTTTCATACATCTCAACGTACCAAATAGTTCCCTATTCTAATACTTGCGCGGTATTGTCTCCGAAAATCACAAAGGAAAACACGACTTTATGAATCTTGTTTTTACTCCTATACTGTTCTTTTTAAAGATCTTCAATCAAATGGGGCAGTTTCCGAATTTTAACCTAACTTGAAATAACTTGTTATTCATGAATATTCGTTGAGCTCAAGTATCTATAACACTTTTTGTGCTCAGTACACGGAGCGAGTTTCATTGGCGTAGGTTTCATACTTAGTTGTTAGGGGTCAATTTCGGGTGGAATATCGCGAAATAAGTTTTTATTGTCCACCTAGGCCATATTAGGAGTATTTGGTTCAAATTTCAGTTCTCTATCATGAGCGGTTTGGTCTGTGCGTTGATTAATATGGGTGTGTACTACGAGACACCGCTTGCATACAATAATATTCTAGTGGAACATGTTTCACTCAGTAACACATTATAAACCTGAAATTTGGACATGTACAACAACTAAATTGGATATATACAGGGTTATAAGAAAAGGGTATGCTAAGCCGGAAAGGGCTCAAAGTACTCATGATTGTGAACAACTTTTACTAAGGGAGCAACCCCGAAATCGAGTCACCTTCGGGTAGAACATAACAGCTCAATGGCCACATTCTGCCTCGTAATACCCAATCTTATCATCTAACAACAGTGTCCCTCTCAAGAAAACTCACTGTCAACATTCCAAGGCCGCCTTTCCAACCCTCAACAGAAAAATCTAATAATCTATTGAAATTGCAACGACAGGACCTTCGTCTACTAGTAGGGCTTATAATCGGTCATTGCAATTTGAATAGTCATTTGTACAAAATGGGAGCAACGGACAGTCCGCTGTGCCGTGGTAGCATCCAAGAGGACGAAACAGTGGAGCATGTGCTGTGGCACTGTAAAGCCCCAGAACAAAAATAGAATCGTTACTAGGTTGCTTGAGTCAGCTTCAACATCGTCCATGTCACCCCGACGGCTTGGCTTGTTCTCATTTTCATCGACACTGCCATCTACACCACTGGAGCAGCCATGCCAGCGGCCCAGAGCCTCGTTCCGGTATTTCAAGGAGCTGGCTTGGCTCGGGTACACGCTGGCGGGGAAACGCACAATACACCCGATGCGGGACGTCAGTACAGGACTTTTCGCCCCATCTCGAATAAGAACACTGTCCCTCTGTATTACAGATGCACGCTGTTCATCTGCGGCATCGAGGACCGTCAGTACAAGGACGAGAAGATCAACTGGTGGGACGACGTGTACGGTTTTGACATGTCTTCCATCAGGAGGGTGGCCATCTCCGAGCCGCTGGTCGACGTTGTCGACGCTAAACAGGTGAGGCTTACAGGGATGACTCTTTTTGGAAAGATAACCAGCAATGACGTCTATAATCTCATCTATGTCTTACAAGTAAACTAGAAATCAATGGTCTCCAGCTATGAGCCGCATACAAGACGGAATGGACAGTAAAACTTTTATTTCAATCTGTACCAGCCTTTTAAAAAACCCGCTGCTGGGATATCAGCCTACCCTCGAAGGGTGATTGGGCCATATCCACCACGCTGGCCCAGTGCGGGGAATTTCTTCTCCGGAAATATGCAGGTTTCCTCTCGATGTTTTCCGTCACCGTAAAGCCAGTTGTATATCCGTACGTAAGTTCCAAAGAACTCATTGGTACGGGGCTCGCCAGGGTTCGAAGCCGCCATCTCAAGAATGTGAGGCTAGCGTTCTCCCACTGAGCTACCACAAGTAACATTAATTCAATATTTATTATTAATTCATATTATTTATTTGCATGCACAATTTCTGACTTTTTTTGTTTGAATACAAGTTTCATAACGATGGTTCAGAGCTACGATGATAAAAATCTATTCACCCTTAATAAGTTATGAGTACTATTCCAAACTGATCAGTTTAAAAAATATATTACAACTATCTGCGGCCCGCGGTTTCACCCGCTATTCTACAGAAATCGAATATTTTTCCGAGATAGAAAGTATTGTATTCTACGTGTAAAACCAGCAGGTCTAGCCCGGGCGCCGGGATAAAGTTATGTCCACCCGTTTTGTCTTCGCGTCAACGTGACAAAGCCACAATATGGATACATCCGTCTCGTTCTCGCGGGATAAATATGGTGGACAAAATTTTATCCCGGCGCCCGTTCTAGGCCTGCAGGGTGTAAGCTACCTCCATACCAAATTTCATTGGGTGGGAACAAACACACAGACATACTTACCTATTTACACACAACTATCGCGTTTATAATATTAGTGTGATTTATACATGTGTGTTTCCAGGTGGTGACAAATTCGTGTCTGCTGAAAGAAATCGACCTGTACACGGTCAAGAAGGAGGATCTCAACTTTGAATCCAAGTTCCACCTTCAGGTATATACTTATGATTTATTATATTATATAAATTGTAAGTAAAACATACTTACGTTGTATTATATTTTTTTTAAATAAGTAAAATACTTCTCGGACAGTTTCTAAGCCAGATAAGCTAAAATATTGGCCTTTTCCCCGAAGAAGAATATTTACCCTTCATTCGCTAAAGCTGGGTTGCACCATAATCCCAGTTAAAATTACTGTTATAGTTAAATTAACTATAACTTTAACCTTAACCGTGAAGTTTAGCCAGCATGTTATCCATCATTTTGACCTTAGCTTAAAGTTAACCTAGATGGTGAACCCGGCTTTATACTCAAAACTTACTAACTTTATACGGCTTTTTACTGTCCAGTTTAAAATTGAAAATAACGGCATCAAGGTTAACAAAAGAATCAAGAATCCGGAGTGTTCCTGTCTGACCTGCAATACAGGGTTATAAGGAAATGGTATGCTAAGTCGGAAAGGGCTCACAGTACTCATCATTATGAACAATTTTTAGTATGGGACCGACACTGAAATCGAGAAAAAGACACAGCTGTTCCATAGAAAAATGTCAATGACACTCGACAAAATATATGATGTACTATGAGCTTTCGGCTTAGCATACCATTTCCTTATAACCCCGTGTAAACCTCTTCCTTGAGGGTTATCAGGGCTAAGCATAAAGGGATATACGGGCGTGGTCACGATAATAACGTTGTGTTGTCTCGTCAGGTGCGCCGCAACGACTTCATCCAGGCTCTGGTGACGTTCTTCAACGTGGAGTTCACGAAGTCGCACAAGCGGCTCGGGTTCAGCACCGCCCCGGAGGCGCCCTACACGCACTGGAAGCAGACCGTCTTCTACTTCGACGACTACATGACGGTACTGCAACACTGCTCTACACGTCCGCGGCTATTGGCCGAGCGAGCGGACCGAACGGAACGTCTCAGTTTAAAAAAAAAACTAATCTAATCTTCGTCTGGCAAAATTTGCTCTACTCGCGTACAGGTCGAATTTTTCATCTTGACGAAACTTGGTGTTCAACGATTTTTTTGTTTTTTTTTTTAGTCGTCGACGGTCAACGTTTTTTTGATTGGAAGGGTATTTCCCTCCAATAAGGGGGGAAGTTTGCTGGCGCCACATACCGGCCGATTTTAATAATATTTGGCATCAACATTCGGTACTAAATTCTAAACAAGCATTTTAATGAGCAAAATCGGTGAAGTGTTTGTCAAGATATAATGTCGTGAGTTCTCAGGACGATGTCCTGAACTGAGACCTTGCTTGTTGTCCGTTTGTTGACCGGGCTTGTTCTTTTTTATATACAGAGTTATAAGGAAATGGTATGCTAAAAATGTATGCTGAAAAGGGCTCATGCTCATAGCAGCAAAAAATATCAGCTGTTCCATTGAAAAATATCAATGACACTCCACAAAATGTATAGATCAGCTGATTTTTTCTTCTCAATTTCAGGATTGGTCCCACACTATAAGTTGTTCATAACGACCCTTTCGGCTTAGCATACGCTTTCCTTATAACCCTGTATAGATAACCTGTGTACGCATAATCGTATCGAGTGCTCACACCCGCGATATTTCCAGGTGAAGAAGTTCGAAGAGATCGCGGGCACGTTCTCGATGCGGCAAAACGCGCGGAACAACCGCGACCTCGACTTCGAGATCGAGATCGACTTCAAAGGAGAACTGTGTCAGGTGAAGGAGAAGAATCACTACAGGATGCGCTGAGAACTCCCCGTCCTGCTCCCGCCCCAGCAGGAGACCGCGCCCGCGACCGCGACCGCGTCTACCGGCCTTTACAATTTGCTAACGTACATTTGTGTGAATGTAATTTTTTTTGAATGAGCGTACCTGTAATAACTTTTTTTTTCTGTGTGACGATTTCTTTGATGCGAACCAACTGTAAGCCTATACAGCCCGGTCTTCATGAATCTTTTTAAAAGTATTTTAGAACCAAAAATATTGATAAAAACCGGCATCTTATTTATCAGTTTTCTTTCGTTTCTATCATCCAAAATAGATGGCGTGGCAATAATCAAATAATATTTTCAACTTTGACCGATATTATTTGACGATTGCCACGCCATCTATTTTGGATGAAAGAAACTGAAATGACATGAAATGTCAAAAAGGAAAATGGCTCATTATGTACATCCGTGATTCTGATAGCATGCCGTCCTGCTCGTACCGACGTGCGCGCTCCATGCGCGCTCCTGCTCGCGCGATCAGGAACAAACATAATAAGTCGGTAAAGTAAGACCTGAATAAATTCAACTAACAAACTGGATTTCTACTTTTTTAAGAAAAAATAATAGCCAAATAGATGTACACTATATTATGCTTACGAAATAGTTTCACAAGTGGCGGCCTCATCGCTAAAAGCGATCTCTTCCAGACAACAATTGATCAACCATTATAATAGCAGCAATGAAGATTTATCCCATTGGGTCTAGACTAGGGTTTATAATTAAGCTTGTGTCATTATGACTGTTATCAGATGTTAAATATTTAGTATGCTTACTGATTGCTAAAATGATTGATTGTTGGTACAGCGAAACAAAAGTTTTCAAACACCTCCGCGGGCTGACAAATGACAACACTACTAGTTTTGAAGATATTCATAGCTGGCGGTTCGCTTACTATCAGGCGAACCGACCGCTAGCGGCAAAAAAAAAAAGGAATAAATAACAATCGATCGATTTCAAATCGTCACACAGAAAATAAAATAAACAGAGAGTTATGTAAAATTGGAAAGAATGTTTTTTGTACTATATAAGAGTAATCCATTCGTTAATCAGATATAGTTGTAAGTCTGTGCTTTCATTATCTGTGTCGCATTCGATCGCATTATTTTAACCATTTGCAAATTGAAATGTATCGCCTCATTTTGAAAATGTTTACAGTAATCTCAGTTACTCAAATCTCAAAGATTTACCAACATATGGACGTTGGGTATAGTACAAAATTTACGACAAAAATGTACTGAGTTTAGATTACATGTATAAACTTAGAAGCATGCATGGACACACCGATAAAATAATTTCAATCCTATGTGGTTTAAACAATGCCTAATTTAACAAAAAATATTGTTTACTTTTAGCGTTTAAGTATTTACTTAATAGTTACTATGGTTTTAGTATACCTTTGGTTCGGTTAATTTGAAGCGCTGACTCAAAATCCATGTGTTTGTAAATCTATCCAAATTCCAGTTTCTAATTGGCTAGTATTAGGATCGTCGAGGCTGCTGGCAGCTTTCATAAACGGGCCCCAAAAATACCATGCGACAAAGAGTCGCGCGATTTGTGGTCGCACGGTCGCTTGGTCGCGAAGACGGGTCGTTCCTCGTGGTCCCACTACTGTACCCCACTGGGAAATATTTCCTCGTGGCCCCAACCCAGCGGTGGGTCCACGAGGAATTCAATTTGCCGTGTCTCGCGGACCCACTGATAAAATTCAGCCACGGACCGCTCAACGAGAGAAGAGAAAATAAGATGAAGATAATTTTCTCTCTTTCTATCTCGTTAGACGGCGTTCGGTGATAAACTAAGTTGTTACGTATTTCAGCACAGTAAAGCAAAAATTTAATCGGCACATGTCATGACGACGACACACATGTATGTGCCCACATACATGTGTGAAAGAAACGGGACAAAAGTTCTAGCCGAGTTAAAGCGAGAGGGAGAGCCTTTCCGCTGACTTAAAGTCTGCTAGGCTATTTGTAAGCATACCAAAACAAGAGAAATCGCGCGACTTCTTGATGTATTAATAATAAAATAAATTCCAGGATGGATGTGTCCTACATTTTCTTTTTTAATCTCCCTGGGTTTCTGTTCTAAAATGGTCTTTATACATTTTGTCTCAAGGCTGGTTATAAATCGAATTTTCTTCGAGCACATGGTAAATGGTCACTGTGCTATTTTTTATCGTACACGTTGTGTGGTCTCGGCTTATTTTATTTGATCGCCTAAAGCTTGCGTGGAGTCGGTAATGTGTCGACGTTAAAATAATTTATGATGAGAAATGAATTTCAATTTACGAGCCCCGTTTTTTCATAGGCGTTTTGCAATTTTTTTGAAGATTAAATGCAAATTTAAAAAATATTAATACATAACATTCTCTGCATCAGCCTTTTAACATCTCACTGCTGAGATATCGGGCTACCCTCGAAGGGTGATTGGGCTATATCCACCACGCTGGCCCAGTGCGGGTTGGCGGATTCACATACGCGATTGAATTTAATCTCCGGAAATATGCAGGCTTCCTTACGATGTTTTCCTTCACTGAAAAGCCAGTGGGATATACGTACGTAAGTTTCGAAGAGCTCGACCTACTCGGTAATTTTTTTTTTCGCCTGGCTTCGCCTCAATATTGCGGTGGTTTAGGAAAATTGATATTTGCAGCGCAGATTTTAGCTAGTGTTAAAATAAAATGAGCTGAGACGTATTTTGACAATGTTTACATTACTTATAAGTCATGTGTTTTTACGTAGTACCGCCTAAACGTAGCTCCCAATGGCACGGGATGAGTGTGTATCGAACATATTGTACTTTCTACCAGAAAACACTAGTAGTGCAAATCTCTCATATTATTTTCAAGGTCAGGGTAATTTTTTTTTTTTTATATCAAATTACATTCTCGGCCAATCTGGGCCGACCATTTCGACTACACTGCTGATTCGAGAAGGCCGCGCCATTTTTATGCAGAGCTCGAAACTCGTTCGAAGCTTGTAGGGTTATATAATTTTAGCAAATTCGAACAGCGAACGGTTCAGGCGACCTTCTGAAATCAGCAGTGTAGTCTCGTATTGGTCCGGTCCGGAGTTAAAATGACGGCCTGACTACCATCCTATTCTCGTGGCGGAGACGAGGCTGAGGGCTCCATGTAGGTCCATTTTCACAGTATGTCTGTATGCAAATATTTTTGGCCTCTGAATGTAGGCGCAAAATTCGTTTTGCGCAAACTCTGACATCTAAAATATGCGCACTGCGCAGCACCTGCGCCAACATCCGAGGGCTTAAAATAGATTTGCGCTTAGTTTACTAAACTATATTAATTCTAAAATGCACCTTGTTGCGTTGGTGGTAATATGGTAACAATGAATAATAACTTGATATGAAAGATTTGTAGTATTACTTGTCTATTAATTTGTGTATTGCGGCCGTCCCCGATCTCTGCATTCAATGGCGATTTTGAACAAGTATGTTGCTAGGAGCTCAAGTTCAAATTATATTATATAAATTCTTTTATAAATACAGACTAAAAACGAATTTAATGAAATTAGTTATGAGGTAAAATTACAGATGCTACCTTAAAATTGCCATTGGATATCAGTACGGCAATTTTATTGTGATCGTATTTGCTTGTCTCGTATCTTATGATATACGAGTTTGCGTCGTAATTTATTAGCTCCTTGCTGTTACGGTCAGAATAAAATAGTCTACATTTTATTAGGGTGCGCGTGCATCATGCGGTGTCGTCATGATATCGACCAGTATACCTCGACCAGGGCAGCATAATTCAGGAGTGCTAACTGTAATATAATCGAAGGAGATTGAACTCTGATACAATAGTAATAAACCTAGTTTCTATAGATGTCCGAATGGCAAGTGATTCAGTTTTGTACGAGTAGTGAGATGCGTAGATGTTGTTACTTATAAGTATTTTGTGGTGCATAAACGAGTACCTATAAGCCAGTTTCTAGTTTTATTTATGTAAATAGAACCCATACAGTTATTATAACTTTGATCCAAGCAAACACTTAGGAACTAGGATATCCCACTAATATTAAAAATTTGAAAGTTTGTACGGAAGTGTGCCAGGCCATAACTTTTATTTATTTTTGCTAAAATCATTTATTGTGGCAAATTACACACCCATACACTTTATAAAATGAGTTAAAACAAGTCAAGAAGTCAATAGAAAAAGTACACATCTTTTACCCGACTGCCCAAGAAGAAGGGTAATATTTTTGGGTTGTTTGTAATTATGTTTGTTTGTGTTCCTACGTTACCTTCTGTAGCCTAGCAATGCAAGCAACTTTGTCGACCCATATTTCACAAGCAGTACGTTTGATAAAAAAGACCTATTCAATGATACCCCACATGTGGGGTACGGGCGAAAAAATTTTTTTTTCCCCACTTTACATGTATGACAGCCACCCCATTCATATAAAATTATGTTTTTTTAATTCTGTCAGAATTGTCACCTTACAAAGAACTATTCAACGACACCCAACATGATGGGGTGCAGCGAATATTTTTTTTTTTTTTTTTACCCCCCTTTCATGTATGGGTGCTACCCTTATTTCACAAAAAAAAAAGTTTTTTTTAGTTTTTGAAACTGTACTTGGTCTTTGTCTTTACTTAGACTATCGTTGTGCAAAATTTCATACATGCAAGTTTACAACTTTAAAAGTTATAAGGCTGTAAAGGATTCAGACAGACAGACGGACGGACAGACAGACGGACATGACGAACTTATAAGGGTTCCTTGTAGTACTACCGAACCCACTAAAATATCAGCTGTTCCATACATTTTATCGAGTGTCATTGAGATTTTCCTATGGAACAGCTGTTTTGTTTTTCTGGGTTTCAGGTTTGGTCCCATAGTAAAAGTGGGTCATAATGATGAATACTATGAGCCTTTTGCGGCTTAGCATCCCTTTCCTTATAACCCTGTATAGGCTATATGGTACAGTCGGATTTTTTTAATAATAATAATAATGGTTTTAATTGCTAATGCGGCTCGTAGGTAATACTCCTAAGACCTTGACTACAAGAGGTGGATATGGTTGTATTACTTCAAAATAAAAAACAGCATTTATATAACTTTTTATTACATCTTCATATTGTTTTACTCTGCACATAGACTGTAGGTAAGTACACCAGTTACAGGTTACAGAATCAAAGAATATAAATTACCTACTCATTTCAGAAATACTTATCTTTCGTAAAATCCTTACGGATCTCCGCCTAGGGCAACATAGGGCTGTCGAGTTCTCCAATTTGTCCAGACAATGTCATTCACTCCACCCCCTCTTACGAAAATAATGAGCTCAAAAGAGCCTAACCTTTCAAAACAGGATCGCCTATGGTTTAACGTTTAACCTATACCTATGATTTTTAATGAATTTGGAACCGCCTAATTGTGAAAGCATCGGTATCGGTACAAATTCTCACTTCGTACAATTAATGTTTTTTTAGTATTTTGTACAGTATCTTCTTTGACATATTATCAATTCGTACAAACATTTCTTGCCGGGTCTTTGCTTATCAAATTTAACAATTTACCTATTTATACAATATCAGCATTTCGTACAAATGATAGTTATATAGAAATAGTGGCTAAATTGTAAGAATTGAGCATTTGTATGTGTGCGCGATTTGATTAGCTAATGTTTCAGTATACCTAATAATGTTGCGCGATCGACTGGTTATATTATATTTGCTGGGTAGATAAGTAAGTTTCATAATTTCTTTTCTGCTACTATTAGTAATAAATAATTAGATCACGTTTTTATAAAATCGTAACTTATAAATAAATAAATATAAATAAATATTGGTGGACGTTATTTACACACAGCGCCATCTAGCCCCAAACTAAGCAAGCTTGTACTATGGGAACCAGATAACTGATAGAATACAAAAATACTTTTTTTTTGTAAATACATACATAGAATACATAGAAACACCCAGACAAAGAACAAACATCCATGTTCATCACACAAAAATGTTTGTCCTGGGTGGGAATCGAACCCACAGCTCAGAAGGCGGAAATCCATAGTAAGTAATAGTATATTTTCATCTACACGACGGGGGCGACAATCGGTGACGCGATGGCGTTCTTGTGAAGGTCTACGCAGCAGCAGCTGGAGATGAGGTTGAACTCCTGGCACGTGTTCGCGTATAGGAACTTGCAGTCGGCCTTTCGGCACCCGTACCCATCTGGAAGACGAGATAATAATATTAGTCTAGCAGGCCTAGCACAAAGGCGGTATGGAAAATTAGGTATTGAATAGACAGATTTTTTTTATCTGTAATTGGTTTTCCTATTTTAATAAAATAGATATTGTAGGTAGAGCTGTATTTTTTCACATATGTAGAAATAAACAGAGTATTTTACAGGAGTAAGGTAAGGACCCAGAGGAGAAACACTAGATGAAAGTGCCTTGATCAATTTGGTAAGTTTAATTATATTTAAGTCATGTCTGTGACTAATTTAATTCGTTATTACCTATATCCTCCTATATTGTATTTCCTGTTCACTATTATACTATTAAAGTAAGGTGTGAAGTGTAAATTATACTTACAAGATCCACCTCCGCAGCAGCAAGCATCATGAGCTTCTTTATGCGAGCAGTAACTGTAGACCGATGAGTCACACAGGGGACACCCGGCATGCGCGCCGGGGGGCCCCGGGGGTCCAGGGTTGTACCCTCCCGGGTAGTACCCCCCGGGGCCGCTGGGGCCGCTCGGGTAGGGTCCCTGGCTCGGGTATGAACCGCCGGGGTACGAACCGCCTGGGTACGAACCACCAGGATACGATCCGGGGTAGTAGTTCCCGTAGCCAGCGCCGCCGCCTAGTACATAGTTCAGTACGTCTTTTATTCCGAAACCTGATGAATGAATTTGTGATGATGAGATGAAGGTTAGTGGCCGATGGGATGCCCCATGATTTATGTATTTAGCACACCGTCGCATGTGAATGCGCCTGTTTCTGTAAATTGAACAAAGCCGCAAAATGCACGTAGGGCCGACACATATACTTAGGTAAAAGCGGTATGACAATGACAAAACCTAGACGCAAATAGGGCTGCGACGTCGCGTCGCAACCGCAACCCATTGTTTTTTTTGTCTTTCGCGTAGTTGGTATAGGTACTTAGTAAAAACATCATAAGACGTCCACTGCTGAACATAGGCCTCCCTATGTTCAGCAGTGGATGTCTTATGTCTGATGATGATTAATAAAAAAATGCTGATGCCTTAGTAAAAAAATACAAGTGTGTAAGTCGGTGACTGCGACTGTGTGCTTTGGGCCTTATCTATAGCCCGGTGATATGTGCTATTTGCAAATAAGATTCGTGATAAGTTGATGGATTCGCTCTTATAGCTTGTAAAATAAACTTCAGTTTCCTTATAGAAAATAATGTAAAATAAAGTAGGACATGTCTTTAGGCAGACAGGCAGGACTGACGTCTCGCATAGACTAAATTAATGTTTTCGTGTTTTGAGGGTATTATAGCATCTACCTTGCCCTTCCTCCCTAAATAGGTGGCAATTGGTAAATAGGTACCAATTGCCACAAACAATGGCAAGGTAAGTACGAGTTCTGTATTCAGCTTAATAGGGTTTTATAAAAGAATCTTTAACTTGGGTTTTCCGATTAACTACGAGTAGGTTTACTTATGTACATTGAAATCACTCGACCATAAGTAACATGAGAAAAAATCTTGATGAACTTGATCTTTTGACGTAATTACTCATAATTAATTAATTAATTATTTGACTGATCTAATCTGGAATGGGAAGCGAGTGAGCAATACTGGTCTATTAAATTACACCTACAGTTTTTCGTGTAACGTAATAAGAAACATACAGATCTGTGGAAACGACGGTAAATGTTGTTATGACTGTAATTATCTTGGCTAGTAGGTTTAGTAGAATAATTAGTAGAATAATTTGGGAGATTCTGCGACCGTTTGCCGTGACCTTGCTCTATGTTTCCTCCTTTAGGGTAATTAGCCATTGTTTATGAGAATTATGACTTGATGGTAAGGTATCTACAATTTCTTTTGTCTCAGTGACACAGAATAAGCTTAATAAGTCCATGATATTTTAAATCGTAAAGTGAGCGTTGAGTTTGCATTAAGTTTACAAGTAGTTCTTTGTTAGTGGGTATGTAGGTTCATAACTAGCAAATTCAAGAAAGTACCCCCCCCCTACCGATTGTGTAGGTAGCAAGTTTTAAATTCGTGATTACCTAGGCTGGTCGTTTGACTACAGCGTGATCGAAGATGATATATTACTCTTCTTAACTTGGATTCGGAAGTGGCTATTATAGGCTACCTACTTTTTTGAAACTTTTGACTCTTCCCAGTCTCAGTTCAGACCTCAGATATCTGCGATAAGTATTTTAAAATTGCCAACATTTTCATAGGCTCATTCATACTTTAACTACTACTTTGTAGGTACTTTAACTACTACTTTTTAGAAATATTCAAAAACGAGCTAATACCCGCAGCTTGTCTTGACAATTTCGAAAACAAAATAAAAAAACATCCCAATCGATCCAGCTGTTCTCAAGAGATGCTCCGTCCCGTCATAATATAATTATAATATTTAGATACATGTGGAAATATTTTTTTGTATTTGTATACATTTAGATGGAGTACACTACAATATTTTTATTCATTGTTAATTTTTGCTTAAAGTTTCTCTCGACAGGAATACAGCTGATTTGAACCAGTTTTTAATTAGGCTTCATAACTGGTTCAAAACAGCCGTGTTCCTGATAATTGCCGAATTATTCTATCGAGAAAAGTTTCACCAATCATGTTTTTAATGTTACATTAAACTTATTTATATCCAAAATTTAATTTGATACAGTTTGCTATGACCGCACAAATTGACGCTACGCAACCCAAATTGTCGACGACGTTCTATCTGTTTTGTATATTTTAATATTTTTTTTATTTTTTTTTATTGCAGAAGACAGTGTTAATATTTTAATAGAGACTTGGGTAAAAATCCACTTCCAGAAACCAGAACCAAAAACCAGTGAAGTAAGTACCTAGCAACATCAGTAGATGAAAAGAAATAGCCGATGAAAGCGAATGAATTGCACCACGAACATTTTGAATTAAAATTATTGGCATAATCATCATTGGGTGCCATTTTTATTTTGAAGTTTGGAGGTCGGTAGGCAAAAACTTCTTGGTCTTTAAAAATTACAAGTTGTAGTAGGTATATTGATGGAGCAGAATTAGGTATATGGTATGATATTATTATGATAAGCTTATGGTAATGTCATTTTTATGACATGATAATGTAAATCTTTCGAGATGGTAAATGACACAGTTTCTGGACTCACCACCTCCCAGCTTATTTCTGCTTATTTCGTAATTTGTAAACACCTCTACACCTATGACAAAAGATAGTCTTGATATTGGTACCAAACTATACATTAATATGCGTAAGTATTCAAAATATCTAAATATATTATTAATTAATCACTTCTGTACATCAGAATGTAGATTCTCATCTAAAATGAATCAAAGCGTCTATCAATTATATCTCTTGTTGACTTTAATTAAAATTCTACAGATCTGAAGCAAAACTTGAATTTGAAAATTCATCGTTTACTTAGGTATTAGGCATGCTAAAAAGGCATCTAAATATTAAGTTATCTAATAAAATATAACTTAGAAAATAAATATATGTAAGTATATATTTTTATACATACTACTTACAGAATACTATACTACACACACGTTCTTATAGAATACTTAGGTAATATAGTACCTAATTTTATAGACAGTGTTTTAGTAAATATTTCTTCTCACTTTAAAAAAAATATTTATCATAATTACTTACCACTAGCAGCAGCAAAAAATGCGCCCAAAACAACAAAAATAAATATTGATTTATCCATTTTTTCTAGCGAACACTCAAAACCAATACTGTGCGAATATTCGAATTTTGGTGATGTGTTGCAATGCCGATGGCTACGGACTAAATAATATTATAAATAAATGCTACTTGCGGCTTAGGCAGGCGGACTTACCGGTATAGTCGCGTGCAAAAGTTTCATCCCAAGTTTTTTTGTATTTTTTTTATAGTTAAAAGTAAGTGAGGTGAGTAAACTTGTATGTATACTCGCAACTTACCCGCTTCTAAGTTATCCGTTTTTCCGCATTATCAGGTAAAAAAATATTATCGTTATGTACAGGACAAATCATTCATCATCATCATCATCATCAGCCGGACAAACAAATAATTATGGAACAGTAAATGTTATTTTATCTCAAAACTCCGCCATTTATAAACCGATATGGAAATTTTTTTTTTTATTTATTTGAAATGATATCCTTCCAGATTCATCATCAGCCATAAGACGTCCACTGCTGAGCATAGGCCACCCCCTTAGAGCGTCACACCGACCGACAACGTGCCACTTGCATCCACCAGTTGCCTGCGACTTTCACAATGTCGTCGGTCTACCTATTGGGAGGCCTGTCTACTTCCACTTCCAGAGTGATCCCATTTAATTTTGTATTAGTAGGGCTCTTCTGCAGAGTCCACCTGGGAAAGTACCACACCTTTGCCAGCTATTCAATCGGCTAGCAGTGGTGTGCAAACATTACTGTGTTTCGGATTGATGGGCAATGTGTACAGCGTAATTATTTTATTTCATTTATTTATTTATTGGCGAGCAGCATAGGCTGATGTGCCTATATCACACAGTGTTGAAACTTAATAACTGACAGTCAAGAGTATCTTCTCCTTAATTATCCAAGTGCCTAGCTTGTTTTTATTAAAACTATATTTATAGATTTTGCTGAGACCACCTCCTCAGGCAACCTGTTCCAATTGTGAACAACTCAGTTGCTGAGGATGTGGTGTGCAGTGTTGGTTTGTGACGGTGCAGGCTGTAACAGCGTCTTGTTGCGTCTGCTCTTGCATAATCCTTTAGCGTGTACATACTGTGTATGTCAGGAAGATTGTAGAATCCGTTCAAAACTTTGAAAGTTTCAATCAGATCATCGCGGAGCTTTCTTTCTTCAAGGGTAGAGAGCACAGAGCTTTTAATCTTTCGTCATATGATTTTCGACGAAGAGCACATAGTGGCTTTTATAGTTATAGTGGCTTTTCTTTGAGCACTTTCCACCAGATCGATATCCTTCTTAAAAGGAACTCCAAACTCCAAACTTGAAATCCATATTCCAGCAGAGGCCTTATATACGTAATTACTGGGCACATAGAGATTTAGTATCTAATATCTCAGGTTTACGAGCGCAGTGTATTGCCGCGCATGGTTTTGAACTGTTGAAGTTCAAAATTCTGGGTGGCACTGAACTGTTATGGGCAGCGTGACGCTTAACATCAGGTGCGCGACTTGCTCATCTCGATACCAAGACCCTTAAAAAAAAAACTGATAATGGGATTCATGAGAAATTTACGGAACTCCTCAAATGTGTAGTGACTTTGTTACTTTCATCAACAAGACAAGCATTTGTATTCAGAAAGAATAATTTGGTGAAGTAGAACTGATGAAGAATACCACAGAACAGATGGGCACCGGAACTCCGTAATGATACCTAAGTATTTCACGGGTGGCGCCAAGAATATTTTGTGTGCTTTTTTTTTCAAGTATTTTGTTGAACTCGGTTTTAGCTGTTAAAATTATTTTACACCAAATTTTTAGAATACAATTTTACAGTTTTTGTTTGCGCTTGTACTTTAAGTGCAGCTTAGTTAAAGGGCCAAGACTGCCGTCCTTAAAGTTAGCTCCTATAATTAGCCCTTCTCCGATTAAAGGAGTGGTTATGATCTAACTATTTCTCAGGCAGCATAGGTTGTTAGTGATTTAGGAACTGGTTATGACCTAAGTACCTAACCTGACTGTTTATTGTACGAGTAGATCTCGACCAGAAAATTGAAAACTTTTGCAATCGATTCAGAGAACCGCCGCAGTGAATGTACTAAAGTCTGTTCAACGAACTACACGATGTATGAATGAGTTTTTCATCCGTCGGTTTTGAAATGACATACAATATATGCGACTATATACGCACGACGATATCGACTTGAAATGAGATTCCATATTTCGTTGTGACCATTGAGATACCCAGCTTTTTCCATCGGTTCTTCCTCAAATAAAACAACGGTAAAAAGTTAATACTATCTGAGAAAATTCACTATTATTAGTATTACAATGCTATCAGTAAACAAAAAAATTACAGACCTATTAA
Organism: Apocheima hispidaria; assembly: GCA_947579745.1. NCBI lineage: Eukaryota > Metazoa > Arthropoda > Insecta > Lepidoptera > Geometridae > Apocheima > Apocheima hispidaria. Next base: position 12,336,160 of record OX388164.1, on the reverse strand, counting down.
ATTCTTCCACTAAATTCTTCGCTGTGCGTTTATTTGATTGTAAGAACTCCAGAACGAACTGAACGAAGTCAAGCTTATGCACAGAATAAATAATAGATGGTTTATTTTAAAAATGGTTAAATCTGTTGTGACCTTAGTGTTTTCCGTGTCATGTTCTATCTATCTACTGTTTACCTGACGACGAAAAAGGAAGGTTTATTGATTAAGCCAGCGACATACACGTATGGTCAGTCAGTTTCAAAAAAAAAACCTTGCCTATGTAAGTACCTACAGTCATGTAGTCAAACAGTCTTGCAATAAAAATAAGAAAGCTCTCAAACGTCAGTTCTTAAAAACTTGGATAAAAAATGACTTGATCTTTAACTAGACCATCAAGTTATAGTAAATAACAATTTTAATTTAGAATGTCAGGGTGCGAGGTGGCCGACCGCTGCCAATGAACCTGAGTACCGTTCCTAAACCGGTACGGCGGCGCATGCGCAGATAGATAACGCTTATAAGGCTTTAATTTCTTTTTCACTGTTGAATAACTTGCTTAGTCATATATCTAGATATGTATATCCTTTGCTGGATCTTAGTAGGTACAAGGGGGAACGAAAGTTTGTACAGAATTCTTAATTTTTGGTTTGTATTTGCGAGGCCGGAGGCTGAAGCCCGGCTCCGTCCCGAAGCCGAATCCATCGGGCATCTGTTGGCCTTGAATAATGTAGGTGACACTTATGAGGTGAATAATCGAAAATAGGGTCAATTAAAAATAATAAAAACCAAACGTAACAAGTTTATTTAAAGCTCAATCAGCCTAGCTTTTAAAAAGCCTAAGTATACTTACACCTAATTTTAATTGTTTTTTAACATAATACCTAGTTCTATAAATAAATGTTAATATTAAAGATAATTTTATTCATTAAGTTTTCTATAATCTAGATAGATATAGCATAACTTCTATCAATAAAACTTTCGTAAAGTATCTCATAGGAAATGTATGAAAAATGTGGAATAAACGCTGGTCCATTTTTCATACAATTTGCTAACGAATATATACATACGAAAGCTTTTGTAGCTATCGTCATGTAACCATTTTTATTATCCTAAAATATTAATCACTTTTGATTTATTAACCAATTTTATCCATTTTAATTAATTATGTACTACATTTTGTTTACAGAGGATATAAATGTGGGTATATAGGCATCAGAGTTTTGGTAAATGTGCCAAGCAAGGCTGTACCCAAAAAGATCTGTACCTATAAACTAAGCTTTGTATGCTTTTACCTAAGCACATAATGTTGACGTAATGCCACAGACCTTAACCACTTTACGACCTACACCGCTAAGTCAAGAAGGAATTTGGTAAAATTAGGTATATAACCTGGGTCGTTACTCTCTATCTTCGTTCAAACTCGTAACGCGGCTGCGTTAAGTTAGCTCCGTGGAATTGGCATGGAATTGTATTGTTTGTGCCGTAAAGAATACAATTGCATGCGAATTCCACGGAGTTCAAGTGACGCGGTCGCGTTACGAGTATGAACAAAGATACAGAATAAGGGCCCTGACCAACTTCGAACAACACGCGCTTCGAGCTCTGCATAAGAATGACGTGACCTCCTTGGCGGTTTAGGCCTCCAACTGGTCCGCCCTTAAAATATCGATCTAATCGAGCTTAACATAAGGTTCGAGTTTCATCGCCCGCATGATGTCGCCGGTGACCGAGCACCGGCCGGCCTGCATGATCACCCGCGCCTCTTCCTTGCCTAGCACCAACTGCCTGGGGCCCTATTCGGCGAAATGACATTTTTATCTCGAATTCGACTTTTCAATGTCGCATGATAATCTCCCATAAACAAACCATTTGGTATTCTCAGACAAACTTGAGATGAAATGGACTCTTCTCATTCAAATTACGTTCCATTTTTCTCGACTGTGTTTACAGAAAACCGGTGAAATCGAGAAAATATATGTAGGGACCATTCTGTTGATTAAAGGCTTAGATTCTTCAAGATCCATGCTTAGATTAGTTAGATATCGGTAAATTAAACTAGATTATAATATTTATGTTAATTATTACAATTGACACTAAGTAGGAAAACTCAAATAAATTATTTTCGTTCCCAAGAGAATTTGTGGGAAACGAAACGTGAATAAAGTTCTTTGTTTACTATTATTAAATTTGTTATTGATCTTAGGTTAGAAGTTAGAAACCTCTGTGTTAGAAACTAAACGTAGTATTTGTATTCTTTTTGAACTAAGCTTGCAAACATGATTGTTTTTTGTACATAATGGATCTTCAACAACAAAAAAAAGTGTATCCAACGGTGGCCCAAAAGGCGAGATTAATAGCTCGCTTTACGGCTTCGTTCTAAGTAAAGGAAGCCGAAAAAAGATGGGAAAACCTTATCCAGGAGATCAATAGCGTCCCTGGCGCCGTGAAATCCTGGGTAGAGTGGCGAAAAGTAAGTTCAATCTATCATAAACTCACACATGTCCACAATCAACTTAAAATATCACAATAGTAATCATGACATGCTAATTACCACCATTCAAACCCAATATTTTTTGTTTCTAACTAACTCTCATGAAAAAGACTTTTTTATGACAGTAAATACTTACTTTTGTTAATCATCTATTTCAGACTTGGCATGACATGAAGTCCTTGACAAGACAATAAAACACCGCTATCCGAAGGTATACATTCATCTATGATCCGAAGAGCACAACATATGATTGTCTGATGAACAATTGCAAATTTTAAGTACCATGAGTATCCAATCTTTATCTGGCCACCACAACAGTCAAGAGTCAGCTGTGGAGTTTCAAGGTAAATATTATGTTTTTTACATACACTGCATTAAGAAGGAGTCTTGTTTCCATCCGACATCACTTCTACTGCTCTTTGGGACTAGAGGGTCCATATTGCTTGGTTGATTAATTAAATCAGTCATAAATGTTTGTTTCAGACCTACAAAATATTGTACCTAAAACCAGCAGCTGCTACTACGAACATGCCCTTCATAAGATGAATAAAAAAATTATTCTAATTAATAAAAGGAAAATTACTACAGTAAATATTCAAGGTATGCCAGTTTTTTCTTTTAAATCGGGTAGCTAAATCACTGAGAGGCTCATGATATGATGATGAGTCACTCTAAGCAAATGGAGGAAGATAGAAGTTTATTAAGGAGGTTTTGTTCATACTAGTTCATACTAAACCTTCACATAGTTTTTGTTTGTACAGTATATCTTAGGCCTACAATAGGTAGATCCATGGGTAAGCTCCATAGAATACTTACACACATCATAGTACACAGTACACACATAGTAACATAATTCTTGCTATTTGTGGTGATTGAGTATATATAGCCGTTTTAATTATAAAGCCCTGTTGCCATTTGGATAGAATTTATAATGATAAGGAATATTAATTTTGTTTCAGAATCACTGAGTACATAAAGAGGTAGGCATAGAGAGGAATCCAACGACACTTTAATCATCAAAATCGGTCGAGCCATTTAGACTAAAGAAGATAATAATATAGAAACAAACAAATATACATACTTTTTACAATTTTATGTTAATTCTTTTTTTATTTTATTAATTTTAGCTTAAATCAAATAATTATGAACTATCTTTACAGATACCCCAAAATCAAAAAAATATGTGGCACCAAAGAAGCTGCAACACACTTTTGACGCAGCTGATGCCTTCACACGTGAAGTTAAAAAAAAAAACGAGATAAAAAAGCCAGATGGAGGCTTTAATGTGCATAGCCAACAACTTTGAAAATCATTTACAGTCTGGCGCAAGTGCTTAGTAAAAACATTAGATTTGATCTTAATATTTTATAAATATTTATAATTTTTTCTATGGAGCTACAGTCTCTTAAAAGTAGTAATCATAGTGATGATATTGTCTTTGATCATTTATAATTTCTTGACCTTAAAGAGTTAAATGTGCCTGCTACGGTAGAGGTAATGTTTAGTAACAATATATATTTTTGTATTGTCACATGGCCAAGTAGAATTTATTATTTAGGTACTGTGAGTATATTATTTTCGCTAGTATTATCACCAACTATATAGTTTTAATTGAAAAGACATACTTGATAATTATACATAATCTATTTCCATTCCAAATTTAAAACAAATCCGTTCAGCCGTGGCATGTGTAAAGAATATTAATAAGGATAATTATGTTGCTGTAGTAGAGAAAAGTACTATATGTAGCCACAGAATTCTTTATTAAAACATTGGTTTGATTTGTTGATTATTTATTTAAAGTAAACATAGGTATTTATTATTATTTATTCTATTGTAAAAAAGGTTATTAAAATAATTTGTGAAAAAAATCGCCTTTATTTCCTTATTATAATGTTTACCACTGTAACAATACCACAAAGAAAAAAATGAAATTACAACCAGACATAAGTAATATTATTCAAAAAAAACAGAAACTCAATTGCAAAATGTAGCTTAGGACAATCTGGACATAAAGGGGAATCTAATGACAACTCAGGGTGTGTTTATTCAATGTGAAACCTTTCTTGAGGCTACCGCGCGGTATCAGCAAGAAATTTAGCGTTGTCTGTCTTAGCCCTTACTCGTCAAAATCGGTCAAGTCTTTCAGGCTACAGAATGTTATATCGCTAGTATACATTCTTATCTATGGGTTATATTACATAAAAACACAAACATCTATCTTGCGCAATTGAATATTAATGAGTCAATCTAGGGTATAAGCTATCTCCATACTAAAATTAATTTTTGTAGTGGTAGTACTCTTTCCGAGTTCGCCATGGGAAGCCTTTGCCTTTCGCCTTTGCCAGTTTTTCAACCGCCAAGTAATAGTCAGCAAACAAAACTGTGTTCCGGATTGAAGGGCAATGTTTCCAGCTAAATTACTCAGCATAAAGAGATTTTTTAAGCAATTTGTTAGGCAAGTGAGAGGCATCTTCTTTATCCGGAAATACCCTACGTGGCGCCGGTGGCTCACTCGCTCGTTCTTCTGCTTCTTCCAAAGCACTTGATAGCATTCTTGCAATATAACTTTCCGCCATCATGCAACAAATTTTCAGAACAATACAACAACTTTCACCACAGCTATTGTTACTCAATTCAATTCTTGTTTTATGGCTTCTGCGAGAGTGTTTTGAAATTTAGCCAATGACATGTGATGAGTTAGACCATCAAACGTAGAGAATTTGTACGGTGTTTAATTGTATTGATCGGTGGTTGTTGAATGGCAGTTTTTGTTTTTGCACTAATATTAGGTTAGAATTTTATTTTTATTTTAATTTATGATAAAGTTGTCAATGTCACTGTACAAAATGACAACCTTTTCCTCGAAGATGGCAACAAATGAGTCGCGATATGCCATCTCATTGGCATCTCGACTGCCTCCGACCACTCGATGTATCTCGAGCATAAACCCATCGAGATTATCTCGAAAGACAGCGTTGAGAATAGGAAATCTCGAAGTTCGAGTTTTTTTTCGAGATGAGATTGAATGTCACCTTCCCCGAATAGGGGTCCAGAACACTTGCTCGTTGAGGGTCACAGTGCAGTCCGGGTCATCTTCTGGCTCTCCTTCGTATACCGCCACGCTGTTCAGGTCCAGGGCTAGAAAATAACAGGTTGGGATGTAAAATGAAAAAATAACCAAATATAAAATTGGGTAGCGTAGCCATATGAAATAGATGATCTTTTATGTATACAAACTGCACTATATCAATTATCATCCACCGCACTATTATTATGTTAAGCTCCCTGCGATTCATATATCTTATTTGTATTTTTTCAATATTTTTTATAAAAAATATATTTATGAGAAAATTAAAAAAATATATCGTTTTGTTATCTTCCGAATACCATTGCTAATGCTTTAAAGCAATTTTCATGTTATTATTTTTTATTTTTATGAAGGAGAAGGTAAACAGTCGAAATAAAATATACTTTAGTAGATATTCAAATAGTTGAATATAATCTCGTGAAAAGATCACCACGTCCAGCCGTGCCGTAGAATCTGCCTGACGGCTTAAGGCCTCGAAGCATACGCAAATATGTTTCTACGCTATCCTAATAATAATACGCTTTTTACCGACTTCCGAAAAAAAGGAGGACGTTCTCAAGTCGACTGATTTCTGTTTGTTTCCTCAAAACTCCGTCATTTATAAACTGATTTTGAAAAAAAATTAAAAAAATTAATAGGACATGTTTCCAGACTCTTCCCATTTTATCAAAATTCAGTTCTTGTAAAAGGATCCATGAGGAATTGAGATATTATATTAATATCTTCTTATATTATATTATATTAGCGATTTTGGTTTTTTCATCAACGTGTACCTATAGCATTTGCATTCCGAAAGTATCATTTGGTAACATCCAGTAGTAATTTTTTTCGGAATTTTTGTCGAAGTCGGTTTAAGTAACTATTTTTAATTCGGCCTTTTTGTTAAAATTATACTTATTGCTAATAATTAGGCACACTAAAATTTGAGCATACAATTAAAGCAAATCTCATTAGACTGTAATAGAGCAAAGGCGGTATACTTGTAAGAGCTTTAGCTAAATAAATCAACTAAGCTCATCTTGTCTCACCTTAATCGACCTTTTGAGCGCTAATGTAATACAGGACCGAATTCAGGATCTAGGTATAACAAAAGGTCGCTGACCTATAAGGTACCACTTACTCCAAGAGTAGACGCTGGTGCCCTTAATGATGTTGAAAAGGAACACTCCTCCGAGCTCCCTCGCCTTGGCTGGGTCCTGCGCCGCCAGCTTCGCTTTAATCTTACGGACGAGCTCGGCTTTTGTCGTGGAACTGTTGTCACTCTGGTTGTTTCCCTGGAACGAAAGAATGGAACTGAATATCATACGATCGATATACCCTCTCGTTATCTTCTCACTCTCACTGGCACGACCATTCTGCGGTCTACACTGCCCATTGAAGAAACTCGTGCTATTCTTATGCAGGGCTCGAAACGCGTTGATTACTTTTACCAAAGAAAATCTACACGAAAAGAATAACAATCTATTACAAAAAATGTACCCTCGAAAAATCTGCTTAAAACTAGATAGCGCTTACATATTTAGTGAGCTTAGTCCCAACCGCTATAAAAGCCGATGAAAATATGGTTAATATAGAAACATAGTATTAGTTTATGTCCGCTAAATAAAAAATAAAATTAATATTTTTAGTGATATTATTAATGCGAAAATATTCATAATAAGTCGCGTTTTTTCTCCGTACCATTACGAATAAGCTAGCTTGGGTTTCTATTTCAAGTCAAGCAGACATTGTGAGGATCATGTCGCAGATTAAAGCACTAGCGACATCTTACGTCCTTATCAGTACTTCGATTTCTATGGACAATAGCATTCTTAGTATAACTTCTCTTTGCTTTTAACAACCTTTATTAACGCTTGCTTTGAACTCTGCATAAGCAATGCGCGACCTTCTAGAATCGGTATAGCGCTAAATGTTCCAGCCTTTATAAAACACCATGTTTATGTTTTTCTTGAACAAAAACTTCTGATTTAACCCAAATTAACTTCGCATCAGATCGACTACTTTCACAGTCATGAATAAGTTCTGTTACTTGGATTAGAGAGTTAATATTCAATGGTTAGTTACGATAATAGAATATGACAGGCATAAATCTAAATTAATGATCAGCAGTTCCTATCAATATCAATCTCCAGCAGTCAATACTAACTAATGGATATTGTATTCCGTCAAACTGAATGGTTTGTAAGCATTAACTAGTACTTAAGTAAGTAACAGCAAACCTATTCAGCTCCTTACCGGTTCACAGCTCACGAATATAACAATATCTAAAGGTGACGAAGGAAATACAGCGTTAACTCGACAATGCACTGTGCTTGTTGTCCTAAGACATCTCTTTACCTGATGGTAACCGCCACGCCGTCCACAGTTTCAGTGCCAACCCGAATTTCCATCTTCAACAGTTCAAACTCTGCGAGGCAATTAATGGAGTGCGGCCCTTACCTTGCGATAAAAGATTGTAAGTTTCGTCACACTACTCACATCCTAAAAACGAGTTACTGGACAGAAATTTGAATTTTAGAATTTATAAAATGAATTAGTGATTATGTAAAATATGAATGTGAAGGTACTTACCATTATTGTCGTGTGACAGACACCGTTCCTCGGACCGCAGTGGCCGGAGGCTGCGCCAGCGCTGCTTTCACTCTCAGTGTTGCAAAACTGGGCGTTTTGTGTGAGTACGGTGTCCATATGATTTTTTGGTAAGGAAAACGGCGTCACGCGTGCTTATAATAAGCACAGGGCGGTTATTCTGTTTCGTGGTCCGGACTTGAAACGCAGCCCCGTAACTCCGCGGAATTCGCAAAACGAACAACATTCGAGGATCATATATAAGAGAAGGTAGATGCCACGAGGTGTAGCTGTAAGTAACTTGTAGTAATGTAGGAGGTGAAAACACTGTCAGAAAACCGTTAAACCTGGATATTACTCCACGGAAAAGAGCTCTGGCCGGGCCATCTTTCGGCCTATAATGCTGCCTAAGAATGGTGCGACCTTCTTGAATCGGCAGCGTAGGACGCATAATTATCCCGCTTCTGCGTTTTGATGAATGAATGAAGCATAACATTACTACATTTGAGATGAAGTCTGACGAGTTTTCTTAATGTTCCGTAAGTTCGCAAAGCATGGCCGTCCTATCAGTAAGTACGTGATGATAACAACACGAGGTTCGATGCGTTGGTACTTCTCGGCGTCTGTCATTTCACTTTTTATCATCGTTGCGCACACGCAGCCTTTTTTGGTACCGTATTGTATGTAGGCCAATGACCCCTTGCATCTTTCTTTCAGCAAAACGTCGTTTTTAGGAACAAATGTTGCATTTCCTAAAATGTTGTACAATAAAATTACATTATGAGTATGCTGCTACTAGGCACTACTTACGTTAGTGAGTTTGATTTACACCGAGCAGAATTACTTACTTTTATTATTTTAGAGATGAGGAAATCTTCACAACGTACGGTTGTTTTAGCAGCTGGTTTATGTGGGATTATACCCACTTAAAAGCCTGCCTAGATTGTTGACGCAGGGCTGGGACTCCACCCCCCCGGTGGGTTCCCGCCTTGTCGTGGCGGGGGGGCTTAGTAACCGTGGACTGCTCACCCACGGTGAATCTAAGAGGAACCCGAGGCGGGGCCGCTTCTCTGGGCTTTCTACCTAAGCCCACGTTGAAGCGGCCACAGTAGGTTGCGGGCTGTATGGGCAGCACCGCAACTGAGGCGGGCTGCAGTGGCGTCGTGCTGGCGACACTGCAGCTGAAGGTTGGAGGCCGCGGCGGGAGAGGACTGTTGGTGTGTCGTTGCCACTTTCCCTACCTTCCGCGGCCTCGACGGGGTCGCCACCGTCAGTTGGCGGACGCGGTGGGGTCGCAGAGGAAGAGGAGTGTCGGTATGGTGGATCGCCGCTCTCCCTATCCTCTGCGACCGAAGTGGCAGGCGGCGGGGCCACTCAACTGACCCGTCGCAGGGGGACCTCGGGTGTCCAGACACGGGGTCGTCTGGCGCCCATCGGCCGGCTTGGTCCCCGGGAAGACGTTGCGGCCGCCATGTGTCCTGGGGCCCTATTCGGCGGAATGACATTTTTATCTCGAATTCGACTTTTCAATGTCGCATGATAATCTCCCAAAAACAAACCATTTGGTATTCTCAGACAAACGAGAGATGAGATGGACTCTTCTCATTCAAATTACGTTCCATTTTTCTCGACTGTGTTTACAGAAAACCGGTGAAATCGAGAAAATATATGTAGGGACCATTCTGTTGATTAAAGGCTTAGATTCTTCAAGATCCATGCTTGGATTAGTTAGATATCGGTAAATTAAACTAGATTATAATGTTTATGTTAATTATTACAATTGACACTAAGTAGGAAAACTCAAATAAATTATTTTCGTTCCCAAGAGAATTTGTGGGAAACGAAACGTGAATAAAGTTCTTTGTTTACTATTATTAAATTTGTTATTGATCTTAGGTTAGAAGTTAGAAACCTCTGTGTTAGAAACTAAACGTAGTATTTGTATTCTTTTTGAACAAAGCTTGCAAACATGATTGTTTTTTATACATAATGGATCTTCAACAACAAAAAAAAGTGTATCCAACGGTGGCCCAAAAGGCGAGATTAATAGCTCGCTTTACGGCTTCGTTCTAAGTAAAGAAAGCCGAAAAAAGATGGGAAAACCTTATCCAGGAGATCAATAGCGTCCCTGGCGCCGTGAAAACCTGGGTAGAGTGGCGAAAAGTAAGTTCAATCTATCATAAACTCACACATGTCCACAATCAACTTAAAATATCACAATAGTAATCATGACATGCTAATTACCACCATTCAAACCCAATATTTTTTGTTTCTAACTAACTCTCATGAAAAAGACTTTTTTATGACAGTAAATACTTACTTTTGTTAATCATCTATTTCAGACTTGGCATGACATGAAGTCCTTGACAAGACAAAAAAACACCGCTATCCGAAGAGCACATATGATTGTCTGATGAACAATTGCAAATTTTAAGTACCATGAGTATCCAATCTTTATCTGGCCACCACAACAGTCAAGAGTCAGCTGTGGAGTTTCAAGGTAAATATTATGTCCTTTACATACACTGCATTAAGAAGGAGTCTTGTTTCCATCCGACATCACTTCTACTGCTCTTTGGGACTCGAGGGTCCATATTGCTTGGTTGATTAATTAAATCAGTCATAAATGTTTGTTTCAGACCTACAAAATATTGTACCTAAAACCAGCAGCTGCTACTACGAACATGTCCTTCATAAGATAAATAAAAAAAAAAACTAATTAATAAAAGGAAAATTACTCCAGTAAATATTCAAGGTATGCCAGTTTTTTCTTTTAAATCGGGTAGCTAAATCACTGAGAGGCTCATGATATGATGATGAGTCACTCTAAGCAAATGGAGGAAGATAGAAGTTTATTAAGGAGGTTTTGTTCAAACTAAACCTTCACATAGTTTTTGTTTGTACAGTATATCTTAGGCCTACAATAGGTAGATCCATGGGTAAGCCCCATGGAATACTTACACACATCATAGTACACAGTACACACATAGTAACATAATTCTTGCTATTTGTGGTGATTGAGTATATATAGCCGTTTTAATTATAAAGCCCTGTTGCCATTTGGATAGAATTTATAATGATAAGGAATATTAATTTTGTTTCAGAATCACTGAGTACATAAAGAGGTAGGCATAGAGAGGAATCCAACGACACCTTAATCATCAAAATCGGTCAAGCCATTTAGACTAAAGAAGATAATAATATAGAAACAAACAAATATACATACTTTTTACAATTTTATGTTAATTCTTTTTTTATTTTATTAATTTTAGCTTAAATCAAATAATTATGAACTATCTTTACAGATACCCCAAAATCAAAAAAATATGTGGCACCAAAGAAGCTGCAACACACTTTTGACGCAGCCGATGCCTTCACACGTGAAGTTAAAAAACGAGATAAAAAAGCCAGATGGAGGCTTTAATGTGCATAGCCAACAACTTTGAAAATCATTTACAGTCTGGCGCAAGTGCTTAGTAAAAAAATTAGATTTGATCATGTATGAAACGTGTAATATTATATAAATATTTATAATTTTTTCTATGGAGCTACAGTCTCTTAAAAGTAGTAATCATAGTGATGATATTGTCTTTGATCATTTATAATTTCTTGGCCTTAAAGAGTTAAATGTGCCTTCTACCGTAATGTTTAGTAACAATATATATTTTTGTATTAATACTGTCACATGGCCAAGTAGAATTTATTATTTAGGTACTGTGAGTATATTATTTTTGCTAGTATTATCACCAACTATATAGTTTTAATTGAAAAGACATACTTGATAATTATACATAATCTATTTCCATTCCAAATTTAAAACAAATCCGTTCAGCCGTGGCATGTGTAAAGAATATTAATAAGGATAATTATGTTGCTGTGGTACAGACAAGTACTATACGTAGCCACAGAATTCTTTATTAAAACATTGGTTTGATTTGTTGATTATTTATTTAAAGTAAACATAGGTATTTATTATTATTTATTCTAATGTAAAAAAGGTTATTAAAATAATTTGTGAAAAAAATCGCCTTTATTTCCTTATTATAATGTTTACCACTGTAACAATACCACAAAGAAAAAAATTAAATTACAACCAGACATAAGAAGTAATATTATTCAAAAAAATCAGAAACGCAATTGCAAAATGTAGCTTAGGACAATCTGGACATAAAGGGGAATCTAATGACAACTCAGGGTGTGTTTATTCAATGTGAAACCATTCTTGACGCTACCGCGCGGTATCAGCAAGTAATTTAGCGTTGTCTGTCTTAGCCCTTACTTGTCAAAATCGGTCAAGTCTTTCAGGCTACAGAATGTTATATCGCTAGTATACATTCTTATCTATGGGTTATATTACATAAAAACACAAACATCTATCTTGCGCAATTGAATATTAATGAGTCAATCTAGGGTATAAGCTATCTCCATACTAAAATTAATTTTTGTAGTGGTAGTACTCTTTCCGAGTTCGCCATGGGAAGCCTTTGCCTTTCGCCTTTGCCAGTTTTTCAACCGCCAAGTAATAGTCAGCAAACAAAACTGTGTTCTGGATTGAAGGGCAATGTTTCCAGCTAAATTACTCAGCATAAAGAGATTTTTTAAGCAATTTGTTAGGCAAGTGAGAGGCATCTTCTTTATCCGGAAATACCCTACGTGGCGCCGGTGGCTCACTCGCTCGTTCTTCTGCTTCTTCCAAAGCACTTGATAGCATTCTTGCAATATAACTTTCCGCCATCATGCAACAAATTTTCAGAACAATACAACAACTTTCACCACAGCTATTGTTACTCAATTCAATTCAATTCTTGTTTTATGGCTTCTGCGAGAGTGTTTTGCAATTTAGCCAATGACATGTGATGAGTTAGACCATCAAACGTAGAGAATTTGTACGGTGTTTAATTGTATTGATCGGTGGTTGTTGAATGGCAGTTTTTGTTTTTGCACTAATATTAGGTTAGAATTTTATTTTTATTTTAATTTATGATAAAGTTGTCAATGTCACTGTACAAAATGGCAACCTTTTCCTCGAAGATGGCAACAAATGAGTCGCGATATGCCATCTCATTGGCATCTCGACTGCCTCCGACCACTCGATGTATCTCGAGCATAAACCCATCGAGATTATCTCGAAAGACAGCGTTGAGAATAGGAAATCTCGAAGTTCGAGTTTTTTTTCGAGATGAGATTGAATGTCACCTTCCCCGAATAGGGGTCCTGGCGTGTCGCGACGGGGGGAGGGTGCTGCACCCGACCCCGGAGGAGGGTCCGGAGACGGACGGCCGCGGCGGGTTCGCGGTCGTGTGCGAAAGCGTTCCCGTGTTCCCGCCACAAGCGGCGGAGGAGGGACACCGTGGAGTTTTAGTGGGTTGGATTCCCACATAACCGCACTGTCTCCCCGTGGCAGTGCGGTATGCGTGCGCATTTCTCCACGAAAAAAAAAAAAAAAAAAAAAAAAAAAAAAAAAAAAAAAAAAAAAAAAAAAAAGGCTGGGACTCCATGAAAACGACCGGAACATGTGTATTATATAATATATACCTAGTAAGTACAAATTGTCATACCAGTATATTAAACAGTCGCGATTTCAAGCTTTCCAGACATTTACTTTGGTCGAGTCTGCACACACAAAATAATATAAGTCTAAAGAAAGTTTAGTATTTTTATTTATTTTTCGTAGTATAAAGCTCTCGATACATATCTAAGTATGTATTGTATCTAAGCTACAATATGTAAGTACAATGTGTAAGTATGTAATTACTAATTATAAGTTTTGAGATACTTAGTACTTGTATAAAATTTAAAAATGTAACGCAATGTATTTATTGTATATTTTGAAAATGCAATTGCTTGAAATTATGCAATGAAAGTGGTTTTATCTATGAGTCACAGGTGAACAACAAATTTAAGTTATTCAAAGATTTATGCTATTTTGGAATATTTTGTCATCAATCCGCGTATTTTCGTACTCTTCATCGGACTCCCGTGAAAACGTATAGTCAGTTCGTCACACAAAAGGGCGCTACTTTAAGGTCCATCGTTTGAGTCCGCTAGGTAGGTAGGCGCCAAGAGATGGCGCTGTCGTTGAAAACTCAATTGAGGTAATCTGCCCCAGTTTTAATTCACTTCGCGACCTCTTACTATTGTCATTACTCAAAAATAATAGAGCCCATTAATAGCTGCACTCGATAGAAAAGCAAAATAATCTTCTAGAGTTTCCCAATTTTTACCCGACTGCTCAAAAAGGAGGGTAATGTTTTTAGGTATACGTTTGAGTTTGAGTCCAGTCCCTTTTGAGTGATAGTAAAAAATGTTGTAAAACGGGGCATAATTGCTTGGCGACTAACGCCCCAAAATAAATAAGATAATAAAAAAAAATACTCTATGCTATTTATATTATACTATACTATATATTTTACTGCTACACCTGCTTTCGGCCTACAACTTGCACAGGTATACCGTTTAAAGTAATAAACTGCGATCATCTGGCAACTGTTCCCAGTAGTGGCCAACCGCCGACCGGTAAATAACCTGAAATTCCAATAAAGAAGTGGCGAGTAAGCGAAATGTCGGTATTTAGTGTCGATAAATCGCTAATGGTCGCGACGCACCCCGCGCGGTCATATTTCTAGGATTATACTTCGTGTGCACTTCATTTTTGGTGTGGGTAAGGCATAAGCGCGAGCAGATCCAAACCTGTCTATAACACCATAGATGAAATACAATTCTAATTTAGTACTTTTGTAAAGTGAACGATAAACAAATAATTTCTTATACCTATTGTAACTACTAGACCATATTGCAATGGAAAGCACTTTTTTAATACCAGGTCAAATAGGTAAGTATTACAAGTACGAATTAATACCAAGTACGAAGTATTGTATTATTGTAGAAATAAAAGTATAATATAATTGGAACATTTAATTTTAATAATACAGGAATATACATTTATTTTTTTGCCAACCGATTTAATATAAATAAATCGGTTGATATCGCACAATATTTTAACCGGTAATCCAGAAAAAAAATATATTAACGTGAAAACCACGTCAGTTTCCAAAGGACAAAAGTATAACTTTCGCAAATCTGGGCGTGATAAGGCCAGGTCCTCGTAGTTTCCGAATCCCTTGGTAGTTATTCTGCAGTCAGACTAGGTACCTATCGCTTTTTCAAGAATCACGGATTCGAGCATAATTTGAAATAGGCACGTTATTCAAATCTCTATTTCGAAACTTCAAATTCATAAAATTTCAAACTTCTGGCATTTTCTGCAAGTTCGTCAATTACAGTGCTGCATCGCAAGTTGCAACGCTATTGAAGAATTTGTAAATTCCCATACTCACACTACATACTCACACTTCACAAACTCAGGGTATCCTACCGTGGGTGCCCCAAAACTAGTTTCTTTTTTTCTAGCTTAGTTCTAAGCTAGTTCAGTTTCAGTTTCAGTTTTAGTTCATAGTTTAGTTCATCACTATGTTAATCTAATGAAGTGTACACTATTGAAGAGGACAAGCTTGGTAACTTGCAATTTCAGCAAGCACGATGCTTTCATTACATGTTGCAGCCTTGCAACGCCTGTCGGGCTAGCAGGATTCCATGACTATTTAGCATTTTCGAAAGATTTGCAGGCTTGGTAACCTCTGCAGTTTTCATTATGGATTGAAATGGTTGTCAGGCATGCATCATTTGCAGAACAGGTCTTTCTGGCAAGCTTAACAAATTTTGAAAATTCGGTATGCTCGGTAGTACCTACCTACTTGCGTTGTGGGTTGGCATCCTTGTTTCAGCAAATTTGTCAAATATGGTATGCCAGATACTCTGATAACGTGAAATAAGAGAGGGAAATATATAGTCATAAGCTTATTATTTTTTGTATGGTTTTACGCTATTCGCTCATGCTTTGTCACCTAAAATAATAATTCACGTATGCAGTGTGAATTTTTAATTGTTTATTGATAGCCGTGTTTGCTAATATGTGAATTTACTGGTGTATAAAAATTAATCGTTTATTTCACGACGCTAAATTAATAGCGCGCAAAATTATATAGTTAAATTATATTTTGTATATGAGTCAAAACAAACTCCTTTGTCCCTACAGTTGCGAAACTTTATAATCATAGCGACTAGTTGTGAACAAAATATACGAAACTCTTTCACCGCAAACAGTGAAAACTCTTCCATCGCAACTAGTTGCGAAATTCAGTTGCGATGCCTACCGAAAGCAAAATTTTGTTGTTATTTTCAAAGCCCGGATGTAAACTATTGTTAGCCGATAGAATCTTTAATTAAATATAGTGTTTATTGATGTAGCTGATAATTAGGAATCGAACCCATAACGACCATGAATCGTTCTTATGTTCATCCATCATTCTATGGAGGCTTCTTATCATGAAAACAACAATAGACTTGTATTTTAAGTAAATATATCCCAATACTGCGGCGAAGGAAATGCTGTGTGTTCTAAATTTAATTTGGTTATAATGTTTTCTCGCGTACACTATCGATCGATACGTTCAGAAGATACGTGACATCACAGATAGGCGAGGAGCAGTTGAAATACCCATTGAGCTAGTTTGAATACGACGTACTAGAGCCATTGCAACCGCAGTACATTGTAATGTCCCATAGAATTGTGGTCACTTTGAAAACTTCAATCAGTCACTGCTTTGCCATTGCGACGCCAGCCTGAAATTCATTGTGTCATTGTATCAGCAGGTCAAGCAGTAGCGTGCCATCATTAGAATGTGCCGGATAACAGGGCTATGTTTGCAGTGAACTAATAATACTAATAAGGTACCGTACGGCATGGGACCGGCAAATGAGGGAACACCCTAACTCCTTCGACATCACAATTACCTACTTACCAACCAAGAACAACAAAAGGGCAAACAAAACCGATACTCAATCCGCGATAGAAAATCCGCCATCCATAAAAAAAACAAACGCACTGTTTTCTTATATTTTAATTCTGTCTGTAGTTGAATTACGTTACAAACTTTACAGAACGCGTCAAAAAACCTCTTGAATAATTTTCCACCTCTATCGTAATAGGGGAAATGTTAGTTTTCTTCGGCATAAGACTTTTCAGGAGTAAAGATACAATTGTAAGCCATATAGGTTTATTTGACCAGTCCTAAGCAAACTTCTTTGCCACTTCCTGGGGCGTATTTAACATGTAGCTAATAAAAAAAAGTTGTTTGGAATTCGTAATGGATTTTTTGTTTTTCTTTCGGGATTTCCTTTTGAGTTACTCGGAGGGCTTCAAACTGCAGCTTCATTGTTTCATTGGAAATGAGAAATGACTAAGTTTTAAGACAGAAAGCTTTTTTGAAGGTTGGATTTAGTGTGCCGGGTTTTTTTTTAACAGAAATTAGAAGTAAGGGCTTAGCACGGAGGGCAATACACTGTTTCATGATTTTTTTAGTTTTCAAAATTCTCTATTATATGACAACTGGAGTGTCTTATCTATTCTCTACGACAGAAGATTTTGATAATCAAAGAATATTATGCAAAGTAACTATACCATTAGGCTTCTACTTCATGTACCTGAATTACCTGAAAAACTCTAGATTTTCGTTTGTTAAAAAAAAACATCTGGTATACTGTATAGCTAAAGAAATTAGCTAAAATAAAAACTTTAACATCTCAAATTACTGACAGATAATTCAACTTTTCGTTACCAAAAAGTGTTCAAAATGAAAAGCTTCGAAGCCCTAAACACATGGCATGTTAACATTCATTATGCCATTAAGGTCAGATACAACGCGCCTCGATTCTCCTCACGTTCGAATGATCCCGAATTATAGCGACACCATTCTCTCATTTCGATTCAGTAGCACAAAATAAATTGGCCCATAACGTAATTCACGTGAGACAAGCGTAATACGAGAACGAAATCGACATACATGCGTACTGAGCTATATCATGCAAAAACGCTATACACATTTAAATACGGCATATCTACGCATTCGTAGGTAAACATTTGTACATTTGCTTGTAGTCTGATAAGAAAGTGAACAGTCTGAAAGGTCTGAAATTTGAATAAACCAAACCAATGGGCCGGCACCGTTTACCTCTGCGTTCGGTTGTACAGTGAGAAGGTAGTTGGTGAGATTTTGAAGTCAATACGATGCGAAATAATGAAGTTATAACGTAGAGCTTGAACCAGAGAGGCTGGGCTGGGCATTGGGGTGCATACTATAGATTTTTTGACATCCCTGTCAGAGCTTTTCGATAACATACTTTTTGGTGTATCAGGGATCTAGCAGGATTGCCCAGATGCTGGGGCACTAGAATACGGCATCGGTATACCTTGCCCGCTATAAGAGCTTACTAAAAGGGGTAAACTTATGGGTGGTTACAGGTGGGGCTCTAACAATCTACCTAAACGAGCCTGGAGAGGACGAAAATGTCGAACAGCTGACGTTGTCGTAGGCAGAGGCATTTCAGGTCAGCTCGTAGGTCTCCAGGGGGGAGCTGGAGCGAGGTGATGATGGTTCCGGTGCTTTCCGTTGCAGATCCCGGAGCCCTCTGTGAAGCACCAACGTAGGCCACCGGGGGGAGGGTTTCAGTGGGTATAATCTCACATAACCCGGCTGCCTTATCGCTAAAAGCAACCTCTTCCAGGCTTAAAGACATTTTCGTGATGGTTTCTTTTAATTAGACGGAAATGATCAAAAAACCTTTTATTTTTCGATTTCCTCCGTCACATGAAATGAAATAACAAGTAATATTATTATATGAATAACATATACCTGACTGCGAATGTAGCTTATTATTCAGAGAAAATGCGGAGAAAACGACAAACCGCGAGTGGAACCGTGTGGCGTCTCTAGTCGACTGTAAACCTTTCTGAGTGCCGAGTACGAGTTTTTCCAAATGCGTGAACTTACTCGATGATGTTAACGTTAACCATAATAGTATGAAATTAGAGCAGCGCCATCTAGCGTCATCTAGACAGCACTGCTCTTACTTCATACAAATCATATCATTTACTTACTCGATGACGTTAACGTTAACTATAATTTGTATGAAGTAAGAGCAGTGCTGTCTAGATGACGCTAGATGGCGCTGCTCTAATTTCATACAAATTATAGTTAACGTAAGAGCGTTCGAATAGGTAAACGCAATTAGAAAAACTCGCACTCGGCACTCTGTCTCCCAATGTTGGTCCCTAACGGGTGTCTGTACAAGACGTGTACAGTGAGCAACATAAATAGCACGTCAAAGAAAACATTTTCCAATTTTGCGATTACACACGAGTGGATGTTGAATATTTGATGGCGCCGTGTGCACGCCTCGCTCATGAATTTATGAATTATATTGCTGTCACAGTCTGTGATTCATTTAGTCTGAGAATGAGCGTATTTTAGCGGTTTTTGCATAAACTAGAAAGAAAAAAAAAATATATACATAATTATAAAGCTTACAAGATTTTACTTATGCTTTTTTCACCCAGGGTTGTTCAGGCTAAAGGTATTTAATACCTTCTTACGTTCTTAACAGACAAAGTATAAAACAAGTTACCTATATACCTTACCATTTCATACCTTTTCTTATAGCCCTTTATTATTAAAGGGAAAACAAAATACCCGACTGCAAAATATAAGTAGCCTATGTCACTCACCTACGTAGAGTAGAATCCAACGACACCTCACTCGTCAAAATCGGCCAAGCCGTTTACGCCACAGGAAATCATATAGGAACACACAAACATTCTTACATGCAAACACCCAAAAACATTACCCTCTTTCTCGGGCAGTCGAGTAAAAATAAAAATAGAAGTCTAGAGAATTTTTAGCATACAACTATTGGTTACCTAATCAGCAATACATAGAAAATATCTATGTACGTATATCAGTCTCTGGCAGCCATATTACAAGCTTTTCTTAGTTTGGGGTCAGATGACCGTGTGTGCAAAAATGTCCCAGATATTTATTTATTTATTGATGTGAATAAATGCAGATAAATTTACCTCTACTGTGTCTATGGTTTGGAAATAAAACTTATTTTTTAATAACAAATACATTATTTATTTGTAATTATAAAATCAAGTTTCTACTTTCTATTCATGAAAAGTCTCAACAACGTGGTAAGATACTCAGTCTCTTGAGTTTCGCTTACTAGGGCTTAGGTACACTATATTAGTTATTTGTTGAAATGCAATTCACATCCCTATGATGATGTCTCTGCTCTAGTTAGTCTATGGTGTTGTCTTGGTTAAAATATGGCAGTCTAATTTTTTGAAAAAAAATGTAGAAATAATAAAAGATAGTACTGTTTATAAGTTAAGGTGTATTTATTTAAAGAGTCCACAAACTTTAATAGTATTTACACGACGCGTGCGACGTTTGTTCCACGCGGTTTGCTTGTCTTATTTTGTCCTATGAAATTCTGCTGTTCGTGGCAAAGTGTATAATTTTCATGGTGTAAAATTGGTTCATTTTTCATTGGTTTATTAGTCCTTCAGGCGGGCGCAGACTTTCAGCTTATTACATATTATTTTATGGAAGTATTTTTCGTTCCGTTGTTCAAACCAAAATACAGCTTAAATTCAAATGGAAGTTAAATTACACGTGTAAAAAACTCGACCAAAAACTAACGCTCGTCTAACCCTAGCCTTACTGATGAGGTACGTGCAGAAATAATGTAGGTATTACCATACAGATTTCTCTTACTTACTTTTGATTATGTTAAATGTAAATTAATATGTTTAAATAAACTTATTCTGAAAATGCTTCGTTTCTTAATAGGTAATGGATCTTTAAATTCAGCAGTGCATAAGAGATGATGTTATTTAATATATATTAAGGTATATACGTTATTAATTTACCCAATTCGAAAGTATATACCAGTACCAGTAATATGGAAGACAGTCTTGAAATAAATTGTTCGATATAAGAATAGAGTAGGAGAAAGAGAGAGAGCGTCTTTTTTCTCTCTCTTTAATTTTGGCTTCACAAGTTGTGTATTTATAATATACAAGTTGTTACACGCGACTTCGTAAATAAAAAATAAATAAAAAAACGTGGACGTTTTTCACACACAGCGCCATCTAGCCCCAAACTAAGCAAGCTTGTACTAAGGGAAGCAGTTATCTGATAGAATATATAAATACTTATTTTTTTATGTAAATACATACATAACATACATAGACACACCAAGACAAAGAACAAACATCCATGTTCATCACACAAATGTTTGTCTTGGGTGTCCATATAAATTACTTACATTCACCCCAAAAACATTACCTTCCTTAGGCAGGCATGGAACTAAAAGAAACATTTGCAACATTTTGGTTTATAGGAAAATTTAGTTTTTAGAAGTGGCGGGATAAAACCAGTAAAACTACAATTAATCAGGTGTGTATTCATAGTCCCATTGATTTATTTGAAAAACGATTTTTGTTTCAGGTTTCTTTTCAGGTGATAATCGTTTTTAGAACTTACAGAATAAAACTGGTAAAACTGATTTATCAGTTTATTGCGGATTTATTGTGTATTAAAATCCAGTCGAATGGGGAGGCCTTTGTACACCAGTCGAAGCCAGAACGTCTTCTGACTGATGATGATGATTCGTAAGTAATTTGATCTTACTGTAGACACAGAAGAGATTTTTTTTACTTCTCTCTTCTGTGACTGCAGAAATGTAGACATGACATTGCAATTTGAAGTTTCACAAACCTCATGAGGCTTTTAAAGCTTAATTCATGAAACGAATTACCAATAATGCTGTAATTCGTCCAAAACTTAGTCTATCTATAACTTTGAAACTTACTTAAATATTTATATAATTATAAATTTTCTCTTCAAAGGATTTAGAGCGTTAAAGATTCAAGACATAATTATTAGACTTCTCGTTAAAACATAAACTTAACTAGTACTAAATGAAACCAAAGGTCATGTTGAATTAGCAATTAAGAGATTTTAAATCTTTTCAAGTGCACAAACAGGCTTAAAATTTAATTAGAAAGACCGACTATTTCTTAGGTAGCATTTATTTTTTGTTCTAATTCGATTTCGGCGACTTAAATCTTAGATTACAGATGTGTACCTCATTTAGTTTAGAAGTTAGTAGCTGGCTTTAATCTGCGACCTCTGTTAATAGACGAGAGAGAACCGATAGCCTGCAATTTGTAGGTTTTTTCGCAGTTAGGACAAGTATTTTTCAGTTTTTGCAAAATCAGCGCCTACAGATATTATCCGACAGGTTCTCTTGCGTGGCAGTTCCCGTTTCAAGCTAGGCGGCGAATTCTGTATCTTTGATAGAGTCTAAAAGTGGGTAAGCTGTGGTATAGCGCCTGGTCAGTAAATTACTATAGTTTAGCTCCTTTTTCTTTCTTTTTTTAATCAAATAAAACCTAAAATGCGCAATAATTAAAAATTATTGCGTATTTTAGGCCGAAATTTCATAAAAAAGAAAAAAGAAAAAAAAGATTTTGTAGTCATTCCCTTCGGTTTTTGCTTATATTTTGTCCGAGGATGGCTTGCGAACCATTGATTCAATCTTGACGAAATGTTGTAGGCAAGTAACAATTTAAAAAAAAAGTGGCAAGTGCCTTTATTAACTACACACAAGCTAAAACTACCTAGATACTTATTATTATATAAAACGAACAGTTGTATTACCCAGATACACTTGTCTAAAAGTGATCCAAATCTTAAACCCGACCACTAGTTGGCAGCGTATCCAGCGTACTGGCAGCATTACCACACTGATTGGCAATGCTTATGCTTTGCGCTAAATAAAAGCCAGCATTTTGGTCAGCAGAAATAAATTATGAACGAATATGAGCAGTTCTTTTGAACAATATCCAGAGGGTCCAGTATAGATATAGATAATAGAAGACGGTAAATCGGTAAACGTAGCGTAGGACGCCCTGAAACTAGATGGAGTGACGATGTGTGTAGGAAAGCTGGCAGCGGGTAGTAAAAAAGCCGAAGATCGGGTTGAGTGGCGTGCTTTCGGAGAGTCTTATGTCCAGTAGTGGACTATTATAGGCTGATAATGATGATGAATATGAGCACTATCAGTTCAGGGCTCCTGAAGTTATAGGGGTCGTAAGATCTCAGTTCAACGCAAAGTATTAGTTAACTTAAGATTTTATATGGCAAATCTTTATACATGAACTCTACAAACAAGAAAGCAAAATAACCAAAAAAATAGGTACCTAGTTTAAATTTGAAGGTACGAGCATCGTGGAGCAATTCATACATAAAGGCAAATCTCATCGGCCAATTCCAGCTGTACCGTTCTGCGGCGAATATTGTGACGTCACGGAACATCAGACAACATACAAGTAATACAAGTTGTGTCGGCAGAAGTATGAGCAAGTTTTCCCAAGATTATTTTACGTTTCGGAGTAAAGACCGAGCAAGTCACTGGCCGGAAAGTAAACGTCAAACTTGCCATAAAAGTTTAGTGCCATTATTAATATTTAACAAACAGTTCAAAACTATAAGTATATCCTTTTATTAAAACAAAATGTATCAAAACCACGTCAGTTTTCATAGTAAAATAAGTAAATCCTGTTTGAACTTGAGATTCTTGTTTAGTATTGTAATTGTTTATCCTCTATATATAATATTTTGTTTTGTTTTATATGCCCTAGTAAGTTTATGTACATTTCGACCTGGTGCAGGCGGCGCATTGGTAAAGGTTTCACCACTAGGCGGCCTGCATGGGGGAAATGTCATAAGCTCTTTAATCACTTAGATATAACTGATATAATTAAGTCTACTAATATCACTTTTCTATTATGTGAGTGGAAGGCACTGGATCCCACGACACAGGACTCATCCTAGTGTGGGGCACAGGGTTCGTCTAACAAATAATCAATGTTTTGTGCATCTAAATAAATAAATAAAAAAAATAAAAATAAAAAACTCCGTGTGGGAAAGCAAAAATCACCTTGATATTGTGATCCTGAGATCACAATATCTCATACGTATGCTGCCACTCAAACGTATATAGAATCAGACACATCCGCACACATCCTTCGCAACACAAACAGACACACCCACGGCCAAACATTTAAATACAATATTAATTATTTGCGCCAATGTTTGATTTCTTTTTCTATTTTTTTTTCTTTTAATTATGTTATGCTTTTGGCTATCACACATCACCAAAATGTTATCAAAATTATCAAAATCGACCGATGTATGGCGCCGCATCAAATTTCCCCCTTTTCCCCCTCCAATCAAAAATCGCCGACTACAAAAAAATTATTAAAAATACAAAATTGTAGAATCTGTATACCAAGTTTCGTCAAGATTGGTTGCAAAATACGATCTGTACAAGAGTACCAACGACGGACAGAAGAAAGCAAATTTTGCCAGTTAAAACTGAGAACTTTCGTTCGCTTCGCTTACTCGGTCAATGGTCAATATTCAGAGGAATATAGCCGCAGTCGTATTAGGACCAATAAAGTTTCGAGGTATAAAAATGAATAACTTCATCTCGAGGTAAAAAACTTCGCTTGCGCGGTTCAGAACTTCCTACATTGTCAGTAAATACAAAAACGTCAAAAAATGCATAAAAAATGGATTAACGCCATCTAGCGAACTTATAGGAAGTAACTTTGTCTCTCTGTTTGGATATTTGTCGCGTTATCACGGTTAAATGGCTGAATTGTTACTGTATATCACAAAGACGGACATAGGATACCTACTTCTTTATGTCTAAGAAAAAAAAGTCGCGGGTAGAATAATTTTTAATATATACTTTAAAAACTTTATCTGATAACTGATATGAGACTTTATTAGGTGCAAGTCTCGTCAGGTCCTGTCATAAGTTTTAACAAAGAAAAAATATATGTCCATTCTATACCTTAGTGCCGCTGTACAGAATACCAACCGAGGCTGATACAAAAAAGTACCTACAACGCGAATATTGGAGCGGTTCTGCCGAAGGCTGCGGGAAGGTACAGGAGCGAGTGGCACCGCGATGTGGGATGAATAATACAATCTGTCCACAGATCGTCATGGGCGGTGGGAAGAATGCATTTGGGCCTGTTTGGCTGCAAAGCTGCCAGTGGTGCCAAAACCTTATCCTTATAATATTATTTATCTATAACTAGCCTTATTATTAAAAGAAAAACATAAAATCCGACTGAAAAATATAGCCTCCTACATATCACATCACACTAATATTATAACTGCGAAAGTTTGTGTTTAGGTAAGTATGTAAGTGTTTTTGTATTTCCCGTTCAACTCTGTAACAGCTGAACAGATTTGGATGAAATTTGGTATGGAAGTAGCTTGTTCCGTGGATTAGGACATAGGCTACTTCTTATCCCTAAAAATGCAACCGTTCCTGTAGAATAGCGGGTGAAACCGCGGAGCGCAACTAGTACGCAATATAAATACTCCGGATAACAAACTTAAAAAGATATTTAAAAAAAAAGGGGTGCTGGTTTCTTTACATTTTATTTTGTAAATCACTGATATTATAATTATTACTTAAGAATAACTTGCAAATGCAAATTTTTTAAAGCTACGTGTTGTTATTTTTTATTTTTGCAAAGAAGAAGAAAAGGTCTCAAAAAATATTCTTTCCCTTCCCGCCTTTTTCTGGATTGAACTGTCTCTATCGTACCTTGAAAAGTCTGAAAGATTTTTGTTCTGATATTGTGTTAAATAATTATTATAATTATTTATTTACGAGTTATTTTCGAGGTACGATAGAGACAGTTCAATCCAAAAAAAGGCGAGAAGGGAAAGAATCTTTTATAATAATTATTATAATTATTTATTACATTCAAAAAATTTAAAATGCGTTAACTACATGCTTCCTGCCACGCTGGCACGAAGATATACAATCACTATACCATCTTTTCAGCCTTTTCTGAAATGATTGCATATAATATGTCCACCCGAAATGGCATACTTATAACATTAGTTAAATACACCTAAGACTAATTTTTCTACACAAACGAAGCGAACAACAAATAACAATTTAGAAACGAATATCCTCGACCTAACGCACAACAAAAGGAGTAAGTCACAAGGGAAATTACACCGCCATATAATACCGCCAAACAACGAGTCGTGGCTCGCCGCCGCGCCGCCTGTCCAAGGTCCACGGGTTTCGAGCCACGGGCCACGGGCAACGAGCACGGGCAACGATTACATGGTAATTGTCCACAGCCATAGCGCAGCCACAACGTGTGATGTGTCAGACCTGCAAGAGACCTCGTGGGAAGGGAAAATGATGATAGACGGAGCCTGGAATAAGTCAGAACCCATGGGTATTGCAATGTCTCTACGCTTAAATTACACCCGTGCCTTGTTAAGAACCATTTAATCATAAGGCTGCAATAATATTGTAAAAAGCAGAATGAAAGCCATTAGTAAAAAAGTAACTACTTACGCTCGTGTAGGCTCTGCAGGGAAAGCATGAGCACCGCGATTATGTATAATTTTGTCTCATTTTCATGACATGAAGAGTAGAGAAGATTTTGTCACGTTGCGCGTGCTAGTCTTGCTGATGTCGGAGTTCTTAAGGCCTCTGACCCATGTCAACAAACCGGGACCTAGTGTCACCCGACCCACGGTAGCGCTCAGACATGTAAACGTCATTAGCGGTCACCAATCCAAAGATTGACCATCTAATTCTAATTCTAACTGGGGTGATAAGACCATCACTGACGTCCCGCTAAGGGTGTTTTGTGCATTTACCCCGCTGCCTGCCAAGATTGACCATGCTGTCCGTTGCTTCATATCGGTGATCGTTAGGAACACCTAGTCAAGCTACGCTATGAGCGTTTTAATCCATAATTTCTTATCACTTTCGTAGTTTTTTGAATGTCACATTGTAGCTTTTAGCTGATCGATCTACTATCCCTACTAATATTACGCGAAAGTGTGTTTGTTGGTTTATTTTTTGTTCCTCTTTCACGCAGTGACAGAGCAACGGATCGCGCTGATTTTTTGCAGGGGGTCAGAGAGTGACATAGGCTACTTATCTACTTTATCCCGGAAAGTCCACGGTTTGTGAGGTTTTTTTCACGCGGGTGAAACGATGGGCGCATTTAGTATCTAGTATGGTGAAATATAAAAATAAAATGTTTCAAAATCAGATAGTTATAATATTATTACAGCTGTCAGAAAGCTTCTTACCACAGCTCAGGTATAATACTAAAATGTATAATACTAAATACCGTCTATAAAGTTTATAAACTGCTTACACAGCATATATTTACAACCGAAGTAAATAATTCACACGTAACCGTTTCACAATTAGTTTCCAAAATTGAGTGTTAGCGTAATATCAACGCTCTTATTACTATAGTATTACGAGATATTTCACCTCGTATAAAACGTTATATTTTAGGGTTATACTCTCTGGGTTGCTCCCAAATCGAGTAACAGATAGTCAAAGGCCGTGGATTCGATCCCGTGGGATAGTAAAATACAGTCTGGGTCTGGTATGTCTCGTTTGGGAGTTAGAGATTTTATTGTATAAATAAATGCAATTACTAAAGGTCGGGTAATGTCAATTTAATTTGTAGCGATATGAGCCTTTCTTGCTACCTACAGACGTCAGGTTCACTTACCATCAGTCAAGACCAGCAGAGCTCTATCACGAACTAAAAGAACAGTAAAGAAACCTAGCAAATGAAATTAAGGTTATCACTGGCTCCAGATTATGTTAAAGTCCTTAGACAGCGCAAGGTGATAATAACTGGTGTTTGTGGAGATCTCTTAATGAGCAGCTTCTATGGACCTATTAAATGGTCTGTTAAACCTGCAGACCGTCCATCAGTTCAACATTAAATTAGAGCTCCATTCGCATGCAGCCGTGTTCTGCAGCTCCTGATACTTTTCAGGAATAATTCTGACGCTTACTTGGACCGACGCTTCGGGATACCATTTCCTTTGAAATTCCAAGACATGAATGGTGATTCTGTCATACGGTTAACGTACTAACAAGAACTGCATCTTGTGGTAGCAAGATAGGTCAGATTTACGTCTAGTCTTACGTTTGGCGTATTTCAGCAAGTCTAAAGCTTGGATGAAATGGTCAAATTGCTTAATATAATGTTTTGAACGAAGGAGTTTTGATGATGATAATGCACCCTACAAATTGTAGGCATACTTAGGTATTAGAACCCGGGTATGTATGTCCTTTAACTGCGACTAGAATCACGGGAAGACGGGCAAGCTTGCGAAATTGGTAAACGGTACTGCGATCTCCGAGCCGCCTGCCAAGCGTGGACATTATGGCATCTGTCCCACTTAGAAAAGGGGGCCCCTACCTAAGTGGAAGGCCTTTGTTTAGCAGTGGAGTCTTCTGGCTGATGATGATATAATGTTAGATATTCTTTGGTAGGTATCTCCAATTGCCATGCTATAGAAGAGTTATGGGTATCTTAGGTTTTAGTCTAAGGCTTAAATAGAATGAGGACCTCTTTCATCATCTCAATATAAAGTGTTGGTTAGCTACTTGTTGGACAAGAGGTCCTGAAAGTTTCGGAATAGAGGTTATATATACCTACTGAAATACTTCAACAATAATATCCTCACCAGACCGTCATCTTTATCACGTAACTATATTATACTTAGGCCCTCATTCATCATCTCCATGTAAAGCCCCAAGTAGGCTACTCGCTGGTAAAATTGCCAGTGACTGATTACTAGTTTCAAAATGTCGGAGTATAGCAGTAACCGTCATGTAAACTGGACAAAGACCAAAGTTACTTGGGACTTTTACTCGCCAATTAGCACTAATCGAAAAGTAGCTAATCAACAGTATACTTTGAGATGATGAAAAAGGCTCTTATACTTATACTTTCTTTAACTTGAGTCAAAGAAGGTGTCCCTATTGAAGCGAAAACTATAGTCCTTAGTTTTTGAGACTTATTCTGTTTACTGTGACGGTCAACCAAAAACCAATGAAGCGGCAACGATTGCCTTTTAAGGCGCAGGGTAGTGCAAAATTAAATTGGGCATTTAGGCGCCGCACGAGCGCCATCTACGGGCGGCGCGCTGCCCTACTATCGAACTAGCGCTTCTATGCGGCTAGATGGCGCGCGGCCGGTCCGGCGTCTCAGAAGATACCTACTGAGTTGCAGTGTTGTTCTCCATACAGCAATTGCCATATTATACGGTTTTTAGGCACGCTACGCTTCAAATACACGGCATACGGCAGCACTTCCAAAGCCGTATAATATTTGTATGAAATATACGGCAATCCACGAAAGAGTTAAAAAAACTGCCATTACAAATTTTTCGTGTAACGTAACGCACCGAGCACCCGGAATTCCCCGTTGAAAAACGCCCTCTATGAATACGACAATATTGAGATGTTGGACTATTAAGTGATTTGTATTTACATCGCTTCACTGAGCTTAGAGAAGGTGTTACGATTAGTGATACATTGATCAGAAAAAATAGAAAATTCAAGGGTGAAAATGTCGACACTGCGGAAGATAAGAGAAGAAGAGATACCATTTCCAAGTGAAAGTGAGACATAACTTCTAACCACAATTCAAAATATACATGGAGACCAGTAAATAAAAGCTAAGAATCATAATCTTGAATACAAATTAATGAAAAATTAGAACATACGGCAATTTTTTTTTGATTTTGTCCCAAATACGGCAATTTTGGAGTGTAGATACGGCAGCCCCAAAATCGACTTGGAACAACACTGCAGTGAGTTGTTTCAATGTTTTCATTACAGAATATTTTATGACCAGAGACTCATCTCTTCAGAAGAGAACAAAAAATTTTTTATTGAACCAAAATTTATTACGCGAGCTTAATGTTAATGAAGAAAAACATACAAGTTAATTTTGATCACACTTAAACTAATATTATAAATGTGTAAAAATTTGTTTATTTTTGATTTATTATAAACTATGATTGATTTTTGAATATTATAACATTAGCTGATGTGCCTTTATAAAGTGATATATTTTTTCATTAAAATCCAAAGAAACTCGGTTTGTTTACTAAAAAAATAAAGAACTGTTTATGAACGGTTAAGGCATGCAACGATGACGAACAAAAAAACATTAATTTAGCATTTGCAATGCGTGATTGACGTTTTAGAAACAACTTTGATGGTATTGGTTTCCGCCCACTCTTATTTCCCATATTTATTTTATGATACTAATACTCGATACTAAACCACTAGAATACACTCGATAATCAAACCAAACGGCTTGAACTTAGGTATCTGCCTATACTATACCCACAGATCATCTGTGACTATACCGCACGGGCGCTGAAAAGTGCTCAGGCATGCTCATCCACGAACGTGTGAGATCTGGCAACGCCGCAAAGTGCGTGCCGCGGGCGGGGCGGAATGGCAACCTCGCTCTCACAGGCATACAAATACAATACCTATTGCCTGATCGTATTTTGCGAGCACAATACGTTCGTGAAGAGCGACGTTTTTGTAGGCGCAAATAGTTTTTGTTTAAAAAATCGTTATGTTGATCACTGTTCAATACAAATAGACCTGTACAGAAAAGGTACGCACTATAAGAACAACTAGTCCGAGTTTGCTACTAAGCGAATGTGAAACACCCATAAAAAACGCTTTGCTAGATCTTGGTACATCAAAGTAGTTGAAATAGTTGTGGGTGTTCACTGGTGCTAGCTATAACCGACAGCAAGTACTTGGAGTCGGCAATAATAACTACAAGATATGTGTAATAGGATGTATAAATATCGACGCTCCACATGCTATATTTTTCGCCAGAAATGTTTCTAAAAACACCTTGTTTTCGTGTTTTTGCCTTTCCCATCACCTTAAATATTTCTCGTGACACTGAACTGAACAAAGTCGCTCAATAATACCGACGCCTAATCATTTTCTCACAAACCGTTTCAACGAGTAACAATCAAATCAACAAGAGTTTTCACATCACTGGAGCGTTCCAATAAATTCAATATCTCTTCAAGCCCTTAGTCCTTCAGCTTATTTGTGATATTTTTATACCTAGACATAAAATAATGAACAGTGTATTTGGTATAGCATTTAGCTATTGTGCACTACGTACTAGAGGTGACAGCGGATTACTTGCGATGTCCTATTAAATTGTAGCCACTTTTTAAACTTCACTCAGACACTCGCTAGAGCTCGCTTTGTGATTTGTGATTGTGGTTAGAATCCCATACGGAGTATAGAACGGAACGAAGATATTCGCCGATGAAACAAAATGACCGACATAGCGTTCAGGGTTCGCAAGCTGAAGTGGCAATGGGCAGGCCACATCTCTCGAAGAACCGATAACCGTTGGGAAAGAAAGGTTCTATAGTGGCGACCACGAACCGCAATATATACTAGAAGGACCTACGACACTGTGAAAGTCGCGACCACTGTACCGTACCTACGAAAAAATTTTTTGCCTATAGTACGTGTCGCCGGAAAAGCGCTACATAGAATTAATAATTAATTGGCCGATAACATTGGGTCGTCAGAACACGTAGATTTATTTGTCGCCTTCACTCTGAATTCGTTTCACATGGTCAAAGAATCGTAATTGGGTGGAGCCTGTTAAACTATAAATTGTGATCAATTCCAACTCCCGGGTTATTATAATGGCCTAACAGAGGACGAGCAGCACCGTTTTCATAGTAAACGGTGAAGATCCTGCGATTTACAAGCCACCTGCCAAGCTTGAGAATTCTGGCAACCACCCCCCCCAATAGGGGGAAGTTCTAAGACGTCTAAAAGCTGATAAGAAGAAGCTAACTCTTCTAATATTGAATTTATAAAATATTTGTTTGTTTGTTGCAAGCCTGTGGTGTCCCACTGCTGGGCAAAGGCCTCCCCTCGCCTTTTCCAATTTCGAGCCGACTCCTGCCAATCCGTCTTAAATGTAATAAATTCGTCGCGCCATCTTGTAGTTTATAAAATATTATAAAGTGAATATCAGTAGAGCTCCCTTGATCCGAGAGATTTCTAATCTCTTTGAACTCATACTTTCAAAACTGTGTTTGAGTTGTATTCTGGAACACTTACAATAATGATTGATCGACCTCAATTTAAGTATTTGGTTACAATTTGGCTCCAGTTATTCTTTGATCTTGGAATCAATTTGTATTTATTTATTATTTCAAACTCAACTCGGGTGTCTCAGTCGCAGTCTAGCTTTCATCCTCGATATAAATGTAGGTAGCACGGACCAGTAGATAGATCATGCCTCTTTCCCTCTCACGAAAATAATACGCTCAGATGCGCCTAAATAAGTCAATTGGCCTATTGGTTTTAAGAGCTCACCATCCCTTGGCGTGGTTTGCATGAATTTCGAATTACCCATTCGTAAGAGCGACCGACGCGGTAACTTTTATTTTAGAGTTTTTTTTGCATGTTTGATCTACTGGTTATATTATCTTCGGTAGATTGTTAGGTATAGATACGAGACAGACAGTCGAGAGTATAACGAGCCTACTTATGTTTTTGTATTATTTCTTCATTTTGATGACCGTTTTTGTTTCTAGAATTGGGTTTATTATGTTAATTGGAATGTGTTTTATCTATTTACATTATTTTTTGTTTATTTTTTCCGGTTTTCTAACTTATTGTTCTGACTAGCACCGACAATTTTGTTATGGGACACTCAAAGAACTCAAATTACTAATAAGTCACATCGCGCTATCAAATCTTGCCTCCCGACACAGCTGCGAATATCTTAGCGAGGTAAGGTTGCAGGTTTGTTGGCCGAGCAAAGCGAATGTCTCAGAGTGTAAGGAAACGAGCTGGCATTTGTACATATGTTTGTTTGAATATTAATTTCGTACAGTACTACCTGACCAACAATTGATTGAAACTGTCTAGTTCATTTTATTGCAATTTTTAATTTTGAATACGATCCGAAGTGTATCTTTTAAGGGTAATTGTATAAGCCGCACGGGGCTCTCCGAAATGAGACCTCGCGACCCCTGGAACTTCACAAACCCTGGACCAATTTTGCTCAAATTCAAACTTAAAAATTGGGTCTTCAAATAGACGTCTAGGAGCTGATAAGAAGATGATTCGAAGATTACACGCAACTTCGTTCGCGTGGACTTAAAAAAAGCATCCTATGTCCTTTGAGAAATAAAGTAACTCCTAATCAAATTTTATCAAGATCCATTTAGCCGTGTTTACAAAGCTACTTCCTCACTAGATGGATTTGATCAATTTTTGTGCATTTTTGACGTTTTGTATGGACTGACAGTTGTAATGTAGTTTATTATGAATCACGCAAGCGAAGTTATTTCCCCGAGACGAACGTATTCATTTTTATACTTCGAGGCTTTATTAGTCCTGATACGACTGATACGATATTAGTCCTATATTCCTCTGAATTAAAGTATTAGTTAGGATTTCATTTATTTATTTTGTCGCTCACTAATTTTGTAACCTTTGGTACGCGATCAATTTTGTTTTTAGACTTTTTCTCGGCGATTTCTTTCATTTCTTCATTAAGTAGATTATAGTTTTGTGTGCTCACTAAAGCGAGGTTAACAGACTTGCAAGTGAGGAGGCTTCTTTTAGACGTTGACTTGAAGGTTGCGTCGGTGGGAGCTGTGGATATTGGAATAATTGCAGGTAGAGACGTGGTCTTCAAAGGAGTGGAAGGGATTGGGGACGTCTTAGGAGTGACACTACTCGGGTCTAGTCGTTTGGTAGTAAAATGGGGTGACGGTTTTGCAGTAAGGTCATCCGTTTCGGTGTGCGTTGTGGTGGTACTCGGAGGTGAATGCTGCTGAGATTGTTGTAGCAACTGCATTCGACGGCGTTCGACTGAAAATAATATTAAAAACAATATAATGAGGTTCCACAGTCATAGCCCCCACTAGGGTTCCCTGTGTCGGGGATATCACACACAAAGACTCGGACAACTAACACCCAGACACAGAGCAAACATTTCAATTCATCATAAACATCATCCCGGTAGGGATAAGGGCCGTCTCCCCTGATTCAGCTACATCTCTCGCACTTTTTCATAAGATACATCAGCCCGGCCGCGAGTTAAGTTATTCAGAAACTTCTTCCGCACATAAAAAAAAAATAAAAAAATTACAAAGAAATAAAAAAAAATAAAAAAATTGTTATCTTTAGAATATCATTGCCAATGTTGTATAGCAATTTCCATGTTATTATTTCCCTCCGGATTTCAACTGGTAGTACAAATGATACAACCTTGTAGAGTACCTCTAGTATCACCTACTAGGTTTTATTTTTATTTTTGTTTGTTTATTAATAGACCAACAGTACAAAAACATAATATTAAAATAATCTTAAACAAACATATAGTACAGCCAATAAAAGGTCTAAACATATTACTTTAGTAGGCAGAAACAAACCGTATTATTAATTTAAAATATAAAATAAAAAAATCTACGCGCAGTTTTAGAATCAGTGGAAAACAATTAAATATAGTTTGTATCATTTTTACTACTCAGTAGTACTACTGATCCGGTGGGTATTATTTATTATTTTCCGTACACGATAGCTGAATCAGGAGAGGCCGCTAAACCCAGAGCTTATAAGGCAGATACGCAACCAACTAAGCCAGGACCAAGACGACCACCGCCGTGGTCTAGTCATAAAAGTTCATGTAAATACTATCAGACTACGATGTTTTTAATTAAGTAGTAGGTATACTGCAGAATTACTTGGTGGTGTTTTTAATGTTTGTGTATGTAACCTCGCTCAACGTCTTTTCAGTTGGGTTTTCTGTGTACACAAGTTTTGAATTACGATCTAGAACTGTCTTTATCCTAGATATCTTGCTATGTATTGATTGTAATTTATGTTGTGTGCCCAGAATTCTCCTTATAAATAATAAAATAAAATAAAATAGGCATTGGTTTGAGCATTTATAAGGAGAATTCTGTGGTTTGAGCCAAATTTATAAGGAGAATTCTGTGGTTTGAGCAAGAAGCAAGCATGAAAAGTATGTTTTTCTTGATAATAATGAAAATGAAATGACATACTTACTAAAACTTCGCATAGCCAGCTCGATCCTCTTTTCGAAAATTGTGCCGACTAGCAGGAACATAATCACGGCCAGGATTATGGGCCCATACAACCACCATTCCATGGAAGCCTTTAGAGGTGGCCTATAAAAGGCCTTGTTATATGTGTGAAGGCATTTTGCGGTTTGTCTTCTCTTATGGATTTTGTAGAAATTAAACATTTAAAAAAACATATATTAAACGACACATTTTGGAGATTTCGTAGCGATTTTAGGTTACTTCGGATGTCATCGTGAATGACATACATTACATTATTTTATGACATTGCCAAAATCTGCCAAAATTTTTTTTTTTTGGGTTGTCTGTTTTTTATTGCAGTTTTCAGTTTAAAAATAGATGTCTATGGTTGACGCCTTAAATGATTTTGATGAAATAGTAATATAGTCCAATAAAAGTATTTAGAATTTGAAGAATTAATTGTTAACGTGGTCATCAGAGAAACAAAGCGGTATTCCATATAAGTTTTGGGCATTAGATACTTTATAGGAGCAATTACAACAACTATTCATAGAATTAAAAATACCCGACTGC
This sequence comes from Apocheima hispidaria, assembly GCA_947579745.1. Classification (NCBI taxonomy): domain Eukaryota; kingdom Metazoa; phylum Arthropoda; class Insecta; order Lepidoptera; family Geometridae; genus Apocheima; species Apocheima hispidaria. The sequence continues at coordinate 12,300,519 of OX388164.1, read as the reverse complement.
GAAATGTTGATACTTTTCTCTATCAACCTCTGTCATCCTATCTCCGAACATTGAGATCATATATTTCTTAATTTATTTTATTCTAAGATATTCTTAAATTCTAAGTATTGAGACACCTTATAACTTAGACGAAGCATCATACTACAAGATCCTTGCCTTATAACAAACTACTCAATGACAGCTGACATTTCATAATCCGTGGAGTTGACTGACTTTGACACTTGTTTTTATTATGAAATATAATATACTTCATTTGAAATAAACTGTACAGTACAGTCAAAACTGTCAATAAAAATTTACACTGCCTAAATATCTATACTTTGGGTAGAGCCAAACTATAAGAGAGAAAAACAAATTGCGTGGGGATTACGCAACTTGGCAGGTGGCTTGGAGATCGTAGAATCTTCACCATTACCTAAGAGGACGCTGCTGCCCGTCCTCAGATGGTTTTGGTCGCAGTGTAAATACAATTCAGAAATCTAGAAGTTCGTTTATTACTAACGGACCACGTTATAATGCTGGACCCGCCTCCGGGGCTGCACACTGCTCGCGCTTTTAATGCACCTACACCGAGATTCATAAAACTACTGAATGACATACTCTCTCGACAACCCGATCTGGATATATTTTTCGATAAGATGGCAAGATTTAGCACTGTGGTCCTTGCCAATCTTAGTTGCAGCATGTAATGATTTGGATTATTCTGTAAATTATGTGTTTAATTTGAACTTGAATAAATAAATAAATAAATAAATAATCAGAATATAAATGTACCAGTCGTATTATTGAAGTTCAAAAGTTTCGAGAAATACCACAAGTGGCCGAAAAATATCGACTCTATTAACCTTTATTTGGGATTCGATGCACGAAAGACTGAACAAAACAATCGACACCGAACAAATCCGGTTCGAGGGACCGAATACCGGTTATAGCCGCCGGTACCCGGATTATACTAACCGCCATTAATTGCTACGTGGAAGGAATTTGATAGTCGGTGCAGTTGAAAGATGATTAAAGGTAATGGTACTATGACGTAGGTAAATTTATGATGAAAATACGACAGAGTTTGCAGTATTTTCAAACTCGCGATTTCAGTTTTTTTTTTCGTTCCATTTTCATACTTTTTGCTAGCATTTACTTTTCGAAAATTTTCATTCTAAGCACACTTATCAATTCACGAAGACTTAGGGTGTCTACACATGGTCTGACCTGACATCGTGTGAAAGGGACAGCTAGATTTGAATTTCACGGGAGCAAAAGAAAGAAACTATTAAGGTTGTAGGTTCTCCCTTTCGCTCCCCCAGAAACTTATATATACCCATCTCTTTCAAACGATGTCAGGTCAGGCCGTGTAGCGAGGCTTGAACTTGATCTTCATACGCAAAGTATGCAATACTTTGCAGTCAATATACTAACAAGCGGTTTAGGAGATTAGAAGGAATATACATACATACATAGACTGTCAAACACATAACCCTCCTTATTCGTAGTCGGGTAAAAGAGATAAATATTAATAAGGAATTAGACAGATTAATCTAGATAAGTAAGTAGAATGTACCTTGGTCTTCATTAAATACAACTTTGCGATGACGAATTATTTGATGAGGGAATCCGGCTTTATTCAACTGTAAGAACATCAATTTAAAAGTAGTAAAAAACCGGTATTCACCAGATTTATCCGGATTATACAAACGCCTGCTAATTGCTACGTGATAGGATTTAGTAATGTCGAACGGTACAGCGCGACCAATTTATCTGAAAGTTAATTGGAGGAGTTCCCATCGCATTTTTGGATAAAACTAATTGACTACCGTGGAATATTTTAGTTCCATCTTTAGGCCAACTGTACAGATAAGTTGGTTTTGTAGCAGTAAAATACAGAATGATGATTGAAGGAAATCCGCCGTAAAAATATTAGGATGTTCTAAAATCGGTGTAAAATCAATTGTAGGATTAAAATTCAGTCGTCTACGTAGATTCATGGGGTTGTAATTTTTACAACCAATAATTTGCTTTTATTGTTGAATGTATAGTCAAATTCAATGTTTTTAAAGTCAAAGTCAATGCCATATGTCAATGATTACAGATACAGATACAGATTACAGATGTTGCACTAGTTTTTAAGCATTTTTAATGATAATGAGTGACGAGATGAACAAGTCGCTCACCTGATGTTACGCGTCACGCTTGCACGGAACACTTCAGTCCCACCCAAAATTTTGATCTTCAACAGCTCAAAACCATGCGCGGCAATGCAATGCGCTCATCACTCAAGAAATTAGATGTTATAATCTCTTTGTGCCCAGTAAACTAGAAATCATTGTATTGCACGTGTTTCTGTAGAATAGCGGTTGAAACCGCGGGGAGCAGCAAGTATTTCATAATTAAAACAAGTCCAGCCCAAGTCAAAAAAAGCAAGTCAAGTCCAAGTCATGCACCGGAAAAGTGGCGGAGACTCTACTAGAGGTTTCTCTAGAGTATTTTTTTATTTTATTTATTAATAGACCAACAGCACAAAATCATAATATAAAAATAATCTTAAACAAAAATATAGTACAGCCAATAAAAGGTCTAAACATATTACTTAAGTAGGTAGAAACAAGTCGTATTATTATTATGTGTATATATAGGTACTATAAAGAAATAAACTAAATTATGTTTTACAAATAATTTAAGTATATATATATATGAAATAAAAAATAATAATTATATAATAAAAATATATATATAAACATTAACACAGAAAAATACATGCGCAGTTTAAGAATTAGTGGAATACAATGAATTATATCATATTAGAATAGAATTATAGCCTGTTTATGTACTTACATGAACTTATCCATAAATATATATATATTCTTATGCAATAGTGGGTATACAAATGCATACTTAACACATAAATATAAAGGGCTTCTTTCTTCATCTCAAAGTGTTGAATAGCTACTCACCGATTAGTGCTAATTGGTGAGTAAAAGTCCTGTAAGTAACTCTAGTTTTTATTAAGTTTGACGGTTAGCGCTACTCCGACATACGTAGATGTCATTGTTATAATATGTCTGTTGCGTCTAACGTGCGTCTAACAAACGAGAGAGAAAGAGGGAGCAATATAATATATGTTCCTCTTATTTTCTCTCGTTGGTAAGCTGTCCATGGTTTTCAGGTGCTTAGCTATGCTATAAGCTTTTACTTACACGTACTTACAAGTGAAACTACTTACCAGTGATTCAAAATTAAATACAATTCCACAGTTTTGAGTGTCCTTGTTCCAAATTAGGCTCATAACCTATTAATAAAGTTCCCAGGGACTAAATAGTTAATTTAATTTAGCAAAATGAATGATGTTCTCGAAACATTAGCTTTAGAAAGATTCGGTATTCAATTTCTAAATCTTAATTATAAACCAATAATTCTTAGGAGTTTGCAAACGCTGTAAGTTGTAAATTTTCATGGCATTTTGGCATATTTTCTAGAGATAGCCGTGTTATTGGCAAGGTACATTATCATTGACCGAGCGAAGCGAAGGTCTCAGAGTTTACTGAGACAAATCGGCATTTGTATGTCTGTTTGTGTGTAGATTTGTCCGATGATAACTTGCGAACCGTTGATCCGATCTTCATGAAATTTTGTAAGCAAGTAGTTCATTTCAATACAATTTTTTAGTTCGAAATGAATCGATCCAATCGATCCTGAATCGGTCCAGGGGTTGTGAAGATATAAGGGTTGCGAGGTCTCAGTTCGGCGCGAATCTTTAATAAGTAGTTTAATATCTAGTTTTAAGAAGTAGGAACGTATCTATTCGGTTTCAGTTTCACTCCATCAGTCATTCAGCCGCGTCTGCTATACGATTTCCCGATATTTTTATTATATATCTTACTAGACGTTACCTGCAACTTCTTTCGCTTCGACCTAAAAAATAAAGTAGCCTGTGTCCAACTCCGACCCTTGCAAAAATTCAGCTCGATCCGTTCAACCTTTAGCCGCGACAAACACTCAGTGAGAGAGACAAAGTTACTTTCAAATTTATAATATTAGTTAAGATAATTAAACCGTTATTTCTTATGCTAATTGCAAGTGAGCTTAATGATGAAGTTTTGGAGCTGACGTAACAAGCTGCAGGACCGAACGAGCAATTTGGCCGGTTGCCAGCTAATCGGCTGTTTCCGGATTGATTCTTGGCCGGGACAAGTTTGTTTCCGGTCTAGATACCCCGGGTATAAAACCGGGGTCTCGGTATAACTGGGATTAAGGCCTGTCCCGAGTACTGAGCCCGCCGGGACTGACGATCCTAATGGGCATTTATCGAGAGAACAGGTTTCGCGCCAAACTGAGACCTCGCGAACCCTACAACTTCACTACCCCTAAACCGAATCAACTCTTAATCGAACTTAGAATTGTATTAAATTGAACTACTTGCCTACCAAATTTCATGAAGATCGGATTAACGGTTATTCTAAGTTATCGACGGACAAATATACATACGAACATATAAACATACATACAACTGCCGACCTGCTCCCGTAGACTCTGAGACCTGCGCTTTGCTCGGTCAAAAACTTCAGAATTCAGGTTCTTCTAGAATTAATTGCATAAAAATAAAACTAAGCAATCTAAGCGTGTTCGTTTTCAGTTCGCGCGTCATCATACCGGCTTGTTACCGACTGGTTAGTAGTATACATACATACTAGTAGTTCGCGGCGAACTGAGACATCGCGATCCCTATATCTCCACAACCCGTGGACCGATTCAACTAATATTCGAACTTAAAAATTGTATTGAAATGTTATCATCGGTTACAAGTTATCATCGGACAAATATATACACAAACATAAAAACATACATACAAAAGCCGATTTGTCCTAGTAAACTCTGAGACCTTCGCTTCGCTCGGTCAATTATTGATGGGAAAAGGTTTAAATCGACAAAAAGCCATCCAGCAGTTTGCTTAAGTAGGCGGTGGATGATGATGGACATCAGCACCAAGAGACCTATTTGGATTGTTGCTCAAAGTAGTTCTATTTTATTAATTTTAATAATGTACACTCCGTTGAATATAGGCGTAATTTTAGCTATCGCTACCTAATTCTAAAAATTTACTGAAAGGAACATTCGAAAGGTCTTTAAATTATTGGGACAATCAAGATCCTAAAATTTCGATAAAATTTAATATTACATTCAAAATTAAACGCTGGGAGTCGGAACATTTCTAAATACTAATTTGACCTCTATATTGAAACGTTTCGCTAAATTGCCGACATTGCGAACGGCGTACTCGTGGAATAAAATCCGTATTTCCTTCGGCTAATTTCCCAAATTCCGGCCTAATGTATGTATTTACCAGTAACAATACCTAGGTTATATCAGCTAGTTTCCCCGTGACCCGCAACAAAGCTTCGCGCTCCAAGGAAAGGATTTTAATGGCCCCCTATTTTGGCGGATAGCGTCCGAAATGAAATTCATTGTGCCCCAAAATGAGTCGCCATTGTTCTGCCCAGATAAAACATAGCAGGAAAATTACGGAGGCCCCGAACGATTGTGTCAGTCATTGAATGCTGGTGTTATACAATATTGTCGGGCTTTCGCGTGGTTTTTGCTGCGCGCCGGATGTGGAGTGGTTTCGCAGTATGCTAAGCCGAAAAGGGCTTATAGTACTCATCATTATCAGCATCAGAATATTTTTCATGTAATATTGTATATCCGAAATTGCGCTACCAAATCTTTCAGCTGCAACATACAGGGTTATAAGGAAAGGGTATGGTAAGCCAAAAGGGGTTCCAAGTACTTATAATTGTGAACAAATTTTACTATCGGACTAACCCAGAAATCGAGAAAAAATAATCAGCTGTTTTTTTTATTTTTCTCTTTCCTCTTATGAGGATTTTGGCGTCGCACGTCTTATGCATTTGCCAGTGTCAAGTATACATATATATTTTCAAGTTTTGTTAGATATTATCAAACAAGTCATAGTCACAGTCAAAGGCGAGCAAAGCAAGTCACGGTCAAGTCCAAGTCATGCCCCAGTAAAGTGGTGAAAACTTTACTAGAGCCTTCTATGAAGTTTTGGAAACAACACGAAAATTCACTTTTCACGACATTATACCATTCACCAACACTCGTGCGTGTTCACGAACACTTAACGGGTAAAAATTCACCGTTTTTACACATTAACACTCGAAATAACACAAGTTTTGGAAAATAATAAAATAACACGACATGAATTCTTCACGTTCCCGCCAAAACTCCTAATCAGCTGTTCCATATATTTTATCGAGTGTCATTGACATTTATCTATGAAACTGCTGAATTATTTTTTCTGGATTTCTGGAATCAATCGCACTATCTCTGTCGGTATTCAGTTCTAGTACACGTTTAATACGTTTTTCTTTTTCTCTTTGGAACTCCCGTCTCTTAAACGTAGTGATGATATTCTCTTTGTCCCTATATGAAAAAAATATAAATATATGAAATATATGGTGGTAAAGATATGTCATTTTATTATCTAACGAAACACAAACACATTATACTAAGACTATTCTAAATAAAATCTAAACTCAAATAAAATAGCTAAAATTACAACCAAAATTATTATAAATTAATTATAGATAAAAAACAGAGCTCAGGTCACTATCCGCGGGCAGGGTCCAAAGGCTGGTGGCGTTACCTCGTTGAATAGCAATGCTAATTCTCTGGCCGAGGTAAGCACCAGCCCTTTGGTCGTTTGTTCTTTCTATCCTAGAGGTAAAAAAAAATTCCTCTTCTGTGTTTCTATCAGCCGCAAGGGTGGTAAAGTAATATAAAGTCAAACTAGTCCCATGTTAAAAAAATACCATTGAGCTTACTTTTTTATTTTTTTCGACCATGTAGGCCCGTACATTTGTTTTTGTACCATGTCCGAAACTTTTAGAGAAAAAACAAACTCGAAAGTTAATAGCATCTCATTCTTAAACACCCTCAAACTATTAATTATATAATTAAATATCTCGTATGTAAATGATCACCTACTATTAAACGAAAACTAGATAAATTAATTTGCAAAAGTAATTTAAACTTTATTTAAAATTTTGCATTGCATGAAAAATGTTTAAATTGCTTTTTCAAACATTTACATTGAAATATAGCTCTGCCAAGCAATTATAACCAACTTCTATCGTGCACCTAATGGAATAATAAATATAAGTTCTATCTATCTACCTATCTTGTGAAAATCAGAAAAGCGGTTTAGGCAATTACAAGGAACATACATACATAGACTGTCAAAATCATAGCCTTCCTTTTTCGTAGTGGGGTAAATGACATGTAAATATAATCGAAATGTAATTATGTTTTACTAGTTGTACTGAAACTTACAAAAGTTAAAATTTGTAGTAGTTACTATAATTATAGTAACTAGCTATTGTCTGCGACTTCGTACGCGTAGAAATGTGATGGTGTGATATATTTTTTAAATGATTTGTAACTATGTATATATTGCGAGCAAACTCGATAGGTTCTCAAGAGATGGCGCAGAAAACATTATTTTTGGAAACATATTTTTTATGTCGTATTTTGTAATCTAATTTGAAGTAACATAAATAGCGGACGTAATATATACTAATACTATATGTTTCTATATTTACCATATTTTCATCGGCTTTCATAGCGGTCGGACATAAGCTGATTAACTACGTCAGCGCCATCTAGTTTTAAGATTCTTCGAAGGTACACTTTTTTGTATGAGATTGTTATTTATGTTGTTATTCTTCTCGTGTAGATTTTCTTTGAATAAAACAAAGTTAATTATTTCAATCAAGGGACAAATGAGTTCGACTTGCAAACTAATATGAATTAATATTCCTGCACTGATATAATCATCTCCAAATTCACACTGTATGATGAAAACAGTTATCCATCTTCAAATGTGTAAGCGCGAACTTTCGTTAGGGTAGTTTGTTAATCATTCCACTTGTAATTATTACTCAGATTATTATACTCTTACTCTCACTTTTCTCTGATTATTATTCCAGCCTTTGCGTATATTTGTAACTAGCTGCGAGCCACGGTTCCACCCGCTATTCTACAGGAAAGGATAAAAAGTAGCCTATTTATTGTTCCAGGGAAAAAGCTACCTCCATACCAAATTTAATACAAATCCGTTCAGCCGTTACAGAGTTGCACGGGAACAAACACACATACATACTTACATACTTCTATATTTATATACTTCCATACTTACCTACTTACATATATATATATTCCCTAGAATAACACATAGGCTACTTTTTATCCTGAACTAATGTACTGTTCCTGTAGAATAGCAGGTGAAACCGCGGGGCGCAGCTAGTAATCATATAAAACACAAACCAAAAATCACAGTAATAAGTTTAGTATAGGTATTAGAGTTGGTACCTACCGAGCTGTGTTCGAAGCTTCGTTGTTTTTCAGAGGAACTTCAGTCACTGCTTTACACTAGCATCCAGGCAAAGTTCCTGGAATTCTCGAGCCTCAAGTCTTCCAGGCAACTTTCGACTAATTTAGCTTTCCGAGTTGGATTGAACTATGCCACTTAGAATGGGTATGAGTAAATTGCTATTGACGAGAGCGCTGTGGAACATGTCATTTTAGTTAGTATGTTGCTTGAAAATTAACGAAAATTATAAAATACAACTTGAGCTGTGCGCATCTTCACAAAAACTGCTTTGACTTCTGCAGATCGCTTAATATTACTTTATTTATAAGAATAACATTCTTGAGAATACTGTGTAGCTTGGCTTTTTTTGCTCAAGGTGCAACGTTTCGCTCAGTGTGCTTAATTCAAATTTTCTTGCATTTTTTGTCAATTACAGCTTAATTACTCATTCTCAAGGCTAAACATTCGCGCTCGCAGTGAGCTTGCGGCAGCTAATTCCTAATCCAGGCTAGGTGTGTTTGCCAAATTAGACCTCACCGTCACATGCTTAAAATATAATGCGACTAATAACCAAATCAAATCAAAAATGTATTTATTTTCGATTGCAAATTAAGAATTAAACATATCAAATTCAAAAGTCAAATTCAAAATCATTTATTTCAGGTTAAATTTTACCCATACAAGAAAATTAAAACAAATTACATAAAACATTCAAAATACCAAAATAAAAAAAAATATAAAAATATATTAACACATTACATTATGTCAAATTTATTTAAACAAAACAAATATTACACCATGTCAATTAGATTTAGAAAATGAATAAGATGTCAATGTTGCAATTGTGATCTACACATGAACATATGTTTAGTTAAAATGTACTTTATTTACTACTAAAAAGTTTTTAGCATCTTGTGCAGACGATCAAACTCCTTAGTAGGTACCTTCCTGACCATCGTCTGCACAAAATGTTGGAGCAGAGGCGAGAAGGGGTTTTTTCTTCTTATGTTTTGGCTTCACATGTTGTGTATTTGGCCAGGGTCAAGTTTTATTATATTTCAAGTGAAGTACTATATTTCTCTGTTAAAACAAGTCTCAATCATAGTCTAAGTACACATGCCACAGTAAAGTGCTGGAGAGTTTACTAGAGGCTTTTATGGACATCTGGAACAACATGAAAAGTCACGCTTCACTACATTATACTATTCACCAACACTCCTTAACGTTCCAGAACATTTAATGGATAAAAATCCACCGTTTTTACCACATGAACACTCGATATTACACAAGTTTTGGATTATAATACAATGACGCAACATGTTTTTTTCACGTTCCCGCCAAAACTCCGAGCAGGGGTTCTCTGCTACGGTTTATAGGATGATGTTGCCACTAACACGCAAACTCCTAGCTAATGACGCCACCTTCTTCCGAAATTATAATAATGTAAGTAATACACCCGATAAACGCGGCGCGCGGGTAAAACAAGCTTTCAAATGAATCCATACAGGATAAGCGTCATTATTACCCATTAGTGCAGATGGATCATCTGTCTAATGCCTCACGTTAGTAGGTAAACCAACTTATATCTACAGTTAATCGGAGGAGCAACCGTTGTATTTTCGGAACAAAGATGACAGCCGCTCGTAGATAGTTTTTAGTTCCGTATTTAGCCAACTCCTCAAAGAGTTGGTTGCTCTGTACCTTGTTAGCGGTGTCGTGGTATGCGCGAAAGTTATTAGCGTTATTATCGTAAACGAGCGTCAAAATAAAACTCCTTTGTAAAATACTGAATTTGATGATGAATTTCTAAAAAAAAATAAAAGAAAAAATGCAAACGAATAAAGCAATCGTTTGATCAATTATTTCTTTCAGGATAGGTGATTGTGGTTGTAAATTCATGATCCTTGTGTAATGCACCAGGTTTTGTCAAAACGAGTAGTTTTCAAAAATTCACAAGTGTTTGTAGAAAAATCATAATAAAAAAAGTTTGAATTCACTATCACTGCCTAAATACACAAAGTGTGGAGCCAAAAATAGAAAACAATAATAAGATCAGATCAGAGCCTTTCGGGCGGCCGCGGCCTAAAAACACAGTATTCAGGCCGTTCCATCAGTAGGTAAACCTGATAGCATTAGTCCAGTCACCGTTTCCAAAGATCTCAAGATTAAAGAAATATACCGTCAGTACGTTCAGGCATTCTCCCCACGACCCTCTTGACACGGGTCTGCGCAGTCAGCAATTTGTCACATGACCACTCTACATCCATCAATTACTCCATTGCAAATATAGGAAATATGCCGAGCGACGAGAAGATACATTTTTCAGGATATTGAACTGAGGAAATGTAGGATTTCGATCGGACAATAATCTTAGTAAGTACTTAATAGGGTTTAAAATTACTTTCTAAAGTTACTTTGGTCCGATAAAATTACTGTAAAGTTCTTTTGTGCGTGTAGATAATACTCAAGCAAATTTAAAAAAAAACTATTACACTAAAACACACTTGTTGTTTTTTGGCGGGAACGTGAAGAATTTATGTCGCGTCATTTTATTATTTTCCAAAACTTGTGTTATTTAGAGTGTTAATGTCTAAAAACGGTGAATTTTTACCCGTTAAGTGTTCGTGAACATGCACGAGTATAAGTGAATGGTATAATGTCATCAAACGTGAATTTTCGTGTTGTTTCCAAAACTCCATAGAAGGCTCTAGTAAAGTTTTCACCACTTTACTGGGGCATGACTTAGACTTGATCGTGACTTGCTTTGCTCGCCTTTGACTATGACTATGACTTGTTTGATAATATTTAACAAAACTTGAAAATATATATGTAAGTGTACTTGACCACTGGCAAATGCATAAGACGTGCGACGCCAAAATCCTCATAGGAGGAAAGAGAAAAAAAAACACAATTGTTATTGTGACGATGCGGCTGTGTGTGTTCGTTAGGTAGTGTGTGACAGATTTTCAATTTATTTGCGGAAGGAAGTTAGGCATCCTAGCACTATAAAGTACCATGACCATGCTTTGGTATCCTCACGGTGTTTTACTTCACCGGTAGCTTAAGCTCATTGAACTCACATCCTGCGTGCGATCCCAACACGGTAACTACTGCTCAGCTTCCAACCAATAGACTGGCCTTTATCTCAGGGTTGCGGATGCAGCCGTGGTGTACTGATGCCACGTCACGTCGCTATATGTTGTACGGTACCGTAGAGAACACACATAGGAAACAAAAAGACTCAATCCTAGTGCTGTAATCTAGTCCATTTTATCATCAGAAGCTATCATTTTAATTGGCGACGAGTTGAAGATTGGTCAATAGAATTGTTGTTGTAGTAACCTCACCTCGACCTTTTCACTTTTCTCGGTGTTGAGCTAATTCTTGCCAGTTCCTGTCAAAGTTTATTGCGCCATCTCATAAGAGGCCTCCTAAGGGGCCGCGCCGACTTGAGACTTAGCCTGGTGGTAGTTTTTGCCTAGAGCTCCTAAAATATACGGCTGACGTGCCCGGCCTTCCCAATATTCACAAACAAACACTTCTCACATTCACCATGTTGCCCACTTCAACTTGGTGATTGTGAAAACTAAATCTGTTATCTGGTCAAGAAAATAATTTAAATTATGTCTACTAAACAACTGGTGTCACTTTACCACCATGTGCCATATATCAAGAACTTCAAACGTCGTTTACACTCCATTACAGGCCATCAAGTCAACTGACGTGATCTCGCTTGACAGCCGCGGTAATGTACTGAACGAATAATGTAAATGACAAAATGAGTGGCTCCAGAACCGCCGTACAAAATTGCTTTTTCTTGAAGTACTTCTGATTAATCATGTCATGTCATTTTCTCTTGTACACAAGATATGTCTAAGTAATCGTTTCCACGGACGAATTTGAGGCCAATATGTGACAGCAGATAAATCGCGGCAAGAAATACTCGTTTACATTATTAATCTGTTAAAGAGTGTCGAAATGCAATATTTATCGACAAACGTCCGTGAAAATGACTAAAGAAAGTTCATTTTAAAGTTTTGTCTCATTTATCACTATAGTTTCAACGAAATGCAAGTCCTCGCAATTCTCGCAAATATAACTACAACCCCTAAACCCATGTTGCTCATATTCGTTCTTGAAATTCGTATTAAAATGAACTACTTGCATAAATGTCATGAAGATCGGATCAACGGTTCGTAAGATAGCGTCTTATAAAAATATACACATAATTATAAGTACTGTAAGGTTCAATCAATGTTACAGAGTTTCATTGTATTTTTTTAGACTTCGTTGTCAGAGTTAAAGGACCTTTTTGGTTTATTTTGAAGAAGTACGCACACGAGACACTGGCATAAAATAACCAAAAGTCACTCGACAGGCAGGCCGCGCAAAAAAAAGTTAGTGTGTTTTTTCGTAAAGTTGGTAGATTATAGGAATTTAACCAGAAGGGAATCTGAATACAGTATTTAATTAGTATTCGAATTGGCACTTGAGGTTCATTTGGAAGAGTTTTACAGTACATACATACATAGCACCAATTTGTTCCTGTAGACTCTGATACCTCCGCTTCGCTCGGTCAACTACTTTGTTTGCATAAATTCGCATCGATTTTGTTACTTTACGAGGGCTTAAATATTTTACACAGTCGCGTCATTTTACGACCGCTTTTATCTATTACAGTCGAAAGAGTTGATGATCAATTTGACGAGTTGAACAAACGAATGACGATTCAATAAACGATTTCGGATAGTCTTGAATTTTTCATCTTATTTTTACGAAAAGTAAGATGAAATAATGAACTAACAGTACCAAAACATTAGGGGCAAGAAAGAAATCAGAAATATTTATTGGCCATAAATAACATTGAACACTACAGGCAAGTCACTTTTCAAATTCATCTATTGTTTAGCCCAAAGGGTCAGCACCGCAATGTAACGTGGTAATGAGGTCAACATTTTGAGAACAATTCCTACTGGTCCGATACCTGTTTTTTTTTCTTTTTTTCTGTAGTATATTTATTAGTTAATTACATAAATTGTGTACCTCTATTGTTTAGAGTTAAATTATGCCAACTAATTATTTAGACAATACAATAAGTATTATGACAGGTAGGTAATTTGTTATGCTTACTCCGTTTGTGCTTTACACAAAAATGAGGATTCCGAGAGTTTATTTGACCTAAATAAGGATTACTTGCAAAGAAATACTAAAAATCCCCTATTCTGAAAAGCTGAGATTTAATCCCATCTCAAAAAAAAAACGAACATCGAAATTTCTTATTCTCAACGCTATCTTTCGAGATATTAACGATGGCTAGCGTTCGAGATACATCGAGTGGTCGGAGGCAATCGAGACGAGAGACGATCGAGATTGGAATCTCGAAATCGACATTAATTTGTCACATCTCCGAATAGGGGCTCTGTTTAAATTTGCTGTGATTAGCTTCGATTATAGAATTAGGTAATTATCTTACATTAATATTATGGTTTATTATTAGTTTGGCGGCCTTGTTTCTCTATTTTAACTTACCTACTTAATCCATGGCTTGATCAGCTTCTCCTTGTATCGTAGGTTGTACTGATGCATATCCTCTTTTTTTAAACCTTTGATACTAGTAAAATGTATGTATAAAAACATTGCGCAGATAAAACAAAACTAAGAAAAAAAAAACAACATATCCCTATGAAAACATATATTATGGTAACTTTGGTCGAAGTTTTGTGGTATGAAAATATGTAAATTGATAACCTTATTGACCGAGCGAAGCGAAGGTCTCAGAGTTTACTGGGACAAATCGGCATTTGTATGTATGTTTGTATGTTTGTGTGTATATTTGTCCAATGATAACTTGCGAACCGTTGATTCGATCTTCATGAAATTTTGTAGGCAAGTAGTTCATTTCAATACAATTTTCAGTTCGAATATGAGCTGAATCGGTCCAGGAGTTGTGAAGATATAGGGATCGCGAGGTCTCAGTTCGGCGCGAACTAAGAGTTTATTTTAGTTTGATAAATAATAGTGTTTATCGATTATTGTGAGGCGCAGGCAGGTCTCCGACAAGGTGGACCGACGACATTGTAAAAGTCGCGGGCTACCGGTGTATGCTATCGGTCGGTGTGGCGGACTAAGAGGGAGGCCTTTGTTCAGCAGTGGACGTCTTCCGGCTGATGATCGATTACAGTTATTATTTACATCGCGACGTAAGAAGTTTAAGGTAGTTTTCTTTGCGCCTGTACCGGAGCCTTAACTGTATGCGCTGCAGCGCGCAGTTAAACACAGTTTTATTAAGAAAGTTAAGACTTGCCGATAGTTTTAAATCGACGATATTCAGAAACTTTAGAACTCTCCGTCGACGCTACCTGAAGGAGCTTGGGAATTTGCGAACTATTTTTATTGTTTGAGCTTAAAAGGCGTAGGCAGAGCTTATATATACACTTCACATGGCTATTCTGATTTTATCGAGCAAGCCTAGTTATCGTTATATTGTTAAATAATTAAATAGTAAACCTAATTTAATTTAGCTCTAAAAAGTTTTTTGTTGTTTATGGCCAATAAATATTTCTGATGTTGAATACATTTTTGGGGTCCGTATCCAGAGGGCCTTATTGCTTCGGATCCAGACACAAATATAAGCTGAAATAACTTTTTTGCGGTACCTAATAATTGTATTTAATGGTATTTTTTGTGTTGTTATGTTACATACTTTTTTGTTTGACATTTTTAAGTAGGGACATTGAAATAAATGTTATTATTATATTATTGCCTTCGCTTTGCCGTCCGTCCCTCCGTCCGTCCGAGTACTTATGTCACAGGTATCTAACTCCTAAACGGAATAAGTCGCAGACCTGCTTTTTTGATATAATGTGTGAAATATTAACCCAACGCAGAAAATTGAATTAAAAATTCATAAATATTACAAGGTTAGGTACAACACTAGGTGGACCGACGACACTGAAACTCGCGGGCGACCTGTGGATGCAAGTGGCTCTTTGTCGGTTGGTGTGGCGCTCTAAGGGTGAGGCCTATGTTCAGCAGTGGGTCTTCTGGCTGGTGATGATGATGATGAAATATTATTATTCAGCGGGCTCATAAAACAAAAGTTCTTAAGTACACGTAGGGAAGTTACTTGCGAAAGTGTTTTGGTTGTTAAAAATAACTTCTCGAAACGGAAAAAACATACATATCCGAAAAAAAATACCCTTTTCTGGGCAGTCTCGGATTACTGCTTACTGCTTCAGCCTGTAAGCATCCCACTGCTGAGATATCGGCCTACCCTAGAAGAGTGATTGGGCCATATCAACCACGCTGGCCCAGTGCAGGTTGGCGGATTCACATACACCATCGTTTTTTTTTTCCCGGAAATATGCTGGTTTCCTCACGATGTTTTTCTTGGACTCATTGGTACGGGCCCGCCCGGGTCAGTCTCGAATTGATTACTATCAACATCACGAACATTTTTATCTGTAAAGTATAAAGTTTTGATAGTGTAACGAGCGCGGCCGCGCGTAAAAATATAATCCGATGATATTTCATGCAGAACACGATGGAATTCGTGATATTTGCTGATATCCTCAGCTCATTGACCAAATTGGTCGTTCTGTCAGTGTGTGGGCTTTAAACTTATCGAATTATTTATATCGATTTTTTGCCCGACCCTGTTAATCTGTGGTTGGTCCCATGATACAGTTGACGCAGTTGACGCAAACATAGTCGTCGAGCAATACACAAAATTACATATTATTTAGTTTTTACTAGCAGTATTTTAAGGTTCCGTACCTCGAGCTTATAGGATCCCTTCGTTGAATGTATGACTTACATACATAGAATGTCAAACTCATAACTCATTTTCGTAGTAGGCTAAAAGAACTGACAGTTGGCGGAGCGCAGTCGAGTGCGAGCCGAGCGCTCGTTCGAGGCTCTCTAATCCATTTGCGCTGTGCGTATTCGTGCTCGCTACGCTCGTGTAGCTTGTCTTGTATCGTGCTCGGCTCATGTTTGAGTCGCCTAGCGTTGACGTTCCATACCAATCATGGCAATAAACACCTCACGGTGCAGGCCTAGAGCCGTGTATTTAGGCCTTCTTTTAGTATAAGGGTTGATGTTATAAAAAAATTAAAATTATTAACGTTGATAACAATATTCTTATAAAATATATTTTTTACCTTTAAAAAACTTGAACCGTTTCCTTTACAATAACTGAAATTCTTCGTTTCATCTGAAGACGTATTGAGAATCTATTATTTCCTAAGAAGTTATAGACAGCTGTGTAAACTCCAATACACTTTGATCATTGTTCTGAGACCGCCAGGTAAGAGTATAAATACAGCACCAATAACACTCGTCAAGTTTTCAAGTGTGTTACACACGAGTCTCGGCGGCTCGAGTGCTTCGTTGTGAGGGTAATATCGGAAGAAGAGTCAGT
Source organism: Apocheima hispidaria (assembly GCA_947579745.1). Lineage (NCBI taxonomy): Eukaryota > Metazoa > Arthropoda > Insecta > Lepidoptera > Geometridae > Apocheima > Apocheima hispidaria. The sequence continues at coordinate 12,283,714 of OX388164.1, read as the reverse complement.
TAAACTTTCTTCAAGTAACAATCTATGGTAGCGTATTATTTGACAAAGCACTCGCTCCTCTAATTAGGCTACTTCGTTCGGAATTTTGTAGTTTTTTTTATTAAAAAAAGCCCAGTCAAGGTTTGGGACTTAGGAGGACCCGGACATAATTCGTAACGTAAATATAAAGGTATAATTTGCTAACGTAGAATCAATATTAAATTAAAGAGACTGGAGGTACGGAACATAGAAAAAGTTTGATAATATGTATGAGGCATAATACATGTATGCCGGCAACCGGTGGATGCAAGTGGCACGTTGTCGGTCGGTGTGGCGCTCTAAGGGGGAGGCCTATGTTCAGCAGTGGACGTCTTCTGGCCGATGATGATACAATACAATATAACTTTATTAAACACCGAAAATACAAATAAAATTAAAATTAAACAATAATTAAATATCCGGCAGTATAATGGGCGGCCTTATCGCCTAAAGCGATTTCTTCCAGGCAACCTTAGTATGGACAGAAATTTGAACAGAAATACGGTCGGTGGTGTACATAAATTCCTATCTACTAAATTACTACATAATAAGTATAAATAGATACAATAAATATAATATACGTACATACAATAGAAATACACAAAATAATACTATATAAATACTATTAGTAACAATATATTATATACATATACTTAGGTACCAATTAAAACGAAGAAAGATAATGATTATACACGATAATGATGATGATGATGATGATGATGAATAAAAGCACTTGCCCTTTATAAAAAAAAACATGAAAGAAAAAACTTTACATATTCCTAAAATAGTTCTCACGTACTATGTAACTATATCTATAGTTTGGAGCGTAAGTCATTGCCACCACGCCCAAAGCATTTGAGCCACGTTTAAGCCTTATCCGGGACATTGTTAATCCGCGCCTTAGCCCGCCCATTGTGACCACAATTTAGGCGCAATTTATTTAATTTAGATATAGTAGGTACAGCCATTGTTTGTGTTGGTTGGAGATGGATCGCTTTGTCCTATGTGAGATAAGTGGGGAAATTAACCGTTAACTTTGTGGTTTGACTTCTGTTTCAATTTCATTTGTGGCATAGTTTTGAACAGATTAAGTTACGTTAAGAAAACAAGAGAGTAAGAGAAAAAACTCAATACCAGCAGCACGAAAACATAACAGTATACCTGTGTAGGTATACAGGTTTATTGGTAACTAACTAACTTATTGGTGGGCAGCTTCCCTATATCATACCTAACAACTTTCTACGTTCTACGAGTTTTTACAATCACTATAATAACAGTACCACGTAGTAAAAGTACCTCGCTCTTTATTATTGCATGCTGTCTTTTATTTATTTTATTATTATTATTTATTATTATTATTTTATAATTACTTATTTTTATTTATTGCATTACCTGTAAGTATTGTGACATTAACCCACGAATACTGAAACGTTTGTTAACTTTGACGACAGATTAAGTCTATTGTTAACTTTGTCATTTGCTTAGTGCCAGACAAAGGCAGTATTCGAATTAATCTGTCAAAGTTAATGAACGTTTCAGTATTCGAGGGTTAGTTCTATTTTATGTATGTACATTTTGACATTGTATTGGTGTGCACTGTGTAGGTGAACCTAAATAAATAAATAAATAAATTATAAATGCGAAAGGTTTTGTGTAAGTATGTAAGTGTATTTGTTCCCGTTCAACTCTGTAACGGCTGGACGGATTTGAATGAAACTTGGTATGGACGTAGCTTATAGGCTACTTTTTATCCCGAAAAGTTTAACGTTTCCTGTAGAATAGCGGGTGAAACCGAGGGGCGCAACTAGTACTTAATAAGTTCGCCAAAAAACTATTTAGTTCGGGTTGTACCATCTAGGTTAACTTTAAACTATAGTCATTACTGCAGTTAAAACTCATGTTAAGCAGAAAAATGTATTGCACCATTTTAACTACGGTCAATAACACATGCTGGTTAAACTTCATAGTTAAGGTAAAGTTATAGTTAATTGATCTATAACAGTAACTTTAACTGGGATTATGGTGCAACACAGCCTTAGAGTTTGTATGGAAAATATTTATCCTTGAATTTTCCTAAACTAAACCCGGGTCACTGAGTTCTTTCTCATTTCTCTTTCAAGTGTTAGGTGTGATGTAGGGAAGCTGCCTACGAGAGGTTATTAGCTGGTTACCTATAACACTGTAGAGTTAACAGTAAAAATAACGAACGGAGTTCATGAAACATGTATTCGTGAATTTTTTATATCAGAGACCCTTTCGAAAATTAATAAGTATTGCTATGTTTTGGCTAGACTATAACTTCATTTTTCTACTGGGGATTCGTTTAGATGATTGATATTATTTTACTCGTCATTATGGACAAGTTTTAAAACGGGACCAACCCTGAATAGAGAAAAAATACAGCTGTTCCATCAATTTCGTCAAAGGTGTATGACATTTTTAAACAGCTGACTTTTTTGCAATTTCAGTGTTGGTCCCATAATAAAAGTTGTACCTAATGACGAGCATAATAATTAGGTAATATCCATCGTTTAACCGAACACCCATATTTATAGTGGATTTCTTTACTACGAAGCCTTTAAAAAATTTGAAATGTTTACTTGTATGCATGTATGTATATATCAAGGTTTGAAAAAATCCGATTTTTATAATAAATATCAAAAATCCGATTTTTTATATATATCCAGGCTAAGAAAAAGAAGCAAATTGTCCCAAGAAAGTGAAAATTATTAACGCTAGGAGCACCAGGGAATCCCCATTTTTTTATTACCTCGTAAAATAAACATTATATGATATGAAGTTAAGTTTTGAATTTCAATAAAAAGCTAGCCGTACTGGTAAGTTAAAGTAAACGGGATTTCCCCAACTTTAAATGAGGTTTCCATTTTGGGAACAAATCTAAATTATTCTGAATTGTAGTTTTTCGCTACGTGTTGCCAGGGCAAACATTAATCTCCAAAATGTTTAGTTCAGAAGACAGGAAAAAATCAATTGATATATATCTTGATATATATCATGATATATATCCGCTGATATATATCGACGAACCCTGGTGCTATGCTGGTGGATGCTATGGTCAAATATTTGAACTCAATTTTAGACCAGTTCCCAATGTTCAATTGAGTTGAATTTTGCATGCATGTCAAGTTCCGATGACAATACAATATTATGAGAGCGAGCTGATCTGCTGACGGATACGGATGGAAAACGGAACTCCTCAGTAACTAACAGTAGAATGATGGAGTTTGGACTCATTTTCATCCCCGTTCAGTACCAATAACGGATTTTATATAAGCTTGTCTGGAAAAATATGTTTTTTCCACAAAAACTTATTAATAGTTAACCAAAAGTCTACTTAGTGCGATGGCTGTAAGTGAATGAGTTATCGGCGTCCCTTGGCACGACATAATCATAATTTTATAAAAAAACTCACATTACATCACGATTTATTTTGTTCTCGGATAACTGGCACCGTGTGAACCAACAAAATATAAACGGCGCCATATTCCTTTGAGAAAAGTTCCGTTCGGTCCCAACATTAATGAAACGTCCAGTGCACTTCTGGACTGAAAAGACTCTTTTGAAGAATTCAATCGGCCCGAGTGTCTTTTAACCCTGAAAGCAACGTTTTAAGGTCTTGTGGTGAAAATAAGGGCGGTAAGATGCTGCTAGATCAAATAGGGTGATAAAGATTTTGGTTTGTGATATAATAAGTTACCTATTATTTTACGATCTTTTTTGCAATTAAGAATTAACCGATCCGATATTCAATGGTTATTGTATTTTAATTCTACGTTTTTTAAATAAATTTTGTGTTTTTTCACTCCTTTTTTTTAGGGATCAGTAGTACTAAAAAGAACCCTTTATAAGTTCGTCATGTCCGTCTGTCTGACTGTTTGTCTGTCTGAATCCTTTACAGCCTTATAACTTCCAAAATTATATACTTACATGCATGAAATTTGGCACAATGATAAGTAGTAAAATAGATACGTTACTACGAACTAGGCTTGTAACTTTTTTTTAAGTGCGATGTCTTCCGCAACAACACACAGAGGACTAACAAAAAAAAAGATCTCTATTATTTACTTTATTACACTATTGAAAATATTTGTTATTTTTTGTTCTAAAAATATTATCCTAGTTGAGTAGCTGTTGTAGGTTATCTTTCTTAAGTTTAGTATAGAATTTCGTAGATACTGCTGATTTAAGTACTTATTTTTTTTTAATGTTTTTCATTTGGTGCTTAGCGCCATTTTACTACTCGCTGGACTGCTCTCGACAAGGTCTAAGATTAATGGTACTTGTTTAGCTAGAAATAGAAAATGTTTGTCATCTCCGGCCAGGTGAAGCCTTTGATTCGGTCCACACACTCGACGAGAAAATATTTCCTTTACAGAAAATGTGAAACGTTGCCACTTTAGAGTTACAAAATAAATGACACGTGTGACTACAGCACTTGATAACATTCTTCTTCATCCAATTTTTTTCTGCAGAAGCTATTTTTCGAGTTTTTTTTTTCCAGTCCTTTCAGTACTTTGGCGTCGCACGGCTTGTGCGTGTTTTTTGTTTTTCTCTTCTTATTTTTTTGTTTTTCAGACTTTCGGTTTGTGGAAATTTTTACTCCTTTTTTTGTCACACTCGCTTACCCTTACGGCTTCGCTCGCATAGGCTACAGTACATTTCAAAACCCTATTTTACCTCTTCATTCGAAAAATCCTGAGGAATGCCTTTTTTTATTTTTGATGCTTAGTACACAAACCGAGTTTCATTGGCTTAGCATACAAATAAAATTATTTCCATACAAACTTTTGGGGCCCATTTAATCCCTTTAGATGTGTAATTTCACAAAATTCGTTTTTATTGTTTGTATATATAGACTAAGTGATACCCGCGACTTCGTACGCGATGCAGGCAGGCACAAGGTGGACTGCCAACATTGTGAAAGTCGCGTGCAACCGGTGGATGCAAGTGGCGAGGCCTATCGCAGCTTATAATTTAAAAGAATGCACTTTACTTAAAATATGTATTATATTATTTTGTCTAGATTTTCGTATCTCAATCGAAATTAGTTCTTTACTAAGCCCAAGGCCAATTTCCAATCTTTAGAGTAAAGTTAATACAATATTGTTCATAACTCAAAATATTCAAAAATAATTGAAAATAGTTAAAATAGTAGGCTATCTTCAAACCTCATTTTCAAATCAAACAGAACAGAATCTATTCAACTGTTTGGTCGTGTAAAGGTAATAATCAGACTGACAGACTGACAGAGAGACACAGACAGAGCTATTTTTACACATACATGAATATTAGTATGAGTGTTATATTGTGATGCCCTAGAAATCCATAAAAAATAAAATAAATACAGAATCCGAATGAACTCGGCTAGTCCTTCAAACGAATATTGAATTTTCAAACAACTCATAAAACATCTCGAATTCCAGTACTAACTTGTTAAGAGCATATCGGGCCATGCTTACTTCGGTTCTGTAGGTGCGTAGGGCATTTTAAGCATTTATTCGTTTTTTCTGCTTATCTCAAAAAGTAATTATCACATCTTGTTATTTTATCACGAAATAATTTTAAATAAGATCTATCAACATGGAAGATATCAACATGAAATTAACTATCTAATTAATTTTCTCTTGTATGTAACTCGAGTTTTGGTTTACGTGCGAAGCCCTAGGCACGGATACACGGGAGGATCGGTCGACAACTCCCGCCGCCGTAGGGGTGGAGTCAGGTAGTCAGATATCGGTGTGGGTCGAGTCGTTGTAATCATTGAAGATCGAGTCGGTAGAACAAAAAAAAACAAAAACTGAGGAATTAATCTTTAAAAACCGTGTTGAGGGCCGGTGCGTGGAAACTACAACATGTACAACAAACACAACAACATAAATCGCAAAGAATGAAATCATCAAACATAACATTCGTTTTGTCATCTTCAAAAGCTATGATTTGAGGGTGAAACAATATGAAATTCGTTAATTTGTAGTTAAATCCCATGACTTTTGCAAGCTTTTTGTTTTTGGACAATTGACCGTGACGTATCGATATAAGAGAGATCATTTTTTCAATGACATAGGTTATGACACAAGTTTGTTCTTCAATACGTCTTATTTTGTCGTTAGAACAATGTTCGGTGTTTTTTTGGTTATATGCTTTTTCCTAAATAAAATTGTACGGAACCCACGGTGCGCGAGTTACACTCGTACTTTTTCGTTTTTTTTTTGCTTGATGTTAAAAATTTACGTCAAAATAAAGTCGTTGTGCCATAATACATTTATTAGCAAGTAGATTTGACTGTCAGTACATGAACCATTGCTGTATGGTTCATGTACTGACTAACGAACAAATGGTAAAATGTGTAAATTTAATTTATAAAATTTTGTATCTTTTCGTGTCCTTCTTCGTTCTTTCTATGACCAATGGTTGAAATAAATGTCATTTGAATTTGAATTTTGAATAATGAGTACTCAGTACTCAGTAAAAAATAATTTTGATTGAAAAGGGCTCTGAGTATTATTGATCCCCACATTATTTACAATCTACACTTTTTTTTTTTTTCTTTTTTCTCCTAAGAGGGTTTTGGCGTCGCACGTCTTATGCATTTGCCAGTGTCAAGTATACATATTTATTCTCAAGTTTAGTTAGATATAATCAAACAAGTCATAGTCACTGTCAAAATAGAGCAAAGCAAGTCATGGTCAAGTCCTAGTCATGCCCCAGTAAAGTGGTGAAAACTTTACTAGAGCCTTCTATGGAGTTTTGGAAACAACACGAAAATTCACGTTTCACGACATTATACCATTCACCAACACTCGTGCATGTTCACGAACACTTAACGGGTAAAAATTCACAGTTTTTACACATTAACACTCGAAATAACACAAGTAATGGAAAATAATATAATGACGCGACATGATTTCTTCACGTTCCCGCCAAAACTCCAAATCTACACTTTCATCTCGAAGATAAAGAAGACGAATACCGTAAAAGGAGGCTTATGTCCAAGCATCCTTAATCAATTTCCAAATTCAAATTCCGAACAGCCTCTCTCATTTCTCTTAGATTAAAATTGAACAAAGAAGTAGGTCAACGTGCAAACAACACCGAGCAAACGAAATACGTAATGAACATTACGATCTGTCTGTACGTCACCGCATTACATTAGATGGCGGCGAAACCCCGCGAATAATACGTAAAAAGGTTAAGTGAAACGGCTGGAATCATCCCTGAAGACAAGGCAATTTATGGCCACTTAATATACAGGCGAGGGTTACACCGTAATGAACTTTTTGTAATGGGAGCTGCGGTAAAGTTGGGAAAGTGTAAAGAATTTTTGACACTTCGTTTGACCACAATTAGCACTTTGGGATGACTGTCCGAGTTGAGAACAGATATCAAGATATCAAAAGCTGGTATCTGCGATATTGACACTGTGTAATTTTACGTTGATTGTTACATGATATGCTATGTTGATTTGCTGTCAGGCGCAGTGTCGTGAGTAATTAAATTTCTTTGAAATGATTGGCGCCCAAGATCTGGTATCTAATGAAATAGGCTAACTGTGATTTAAAGATAATATTGCATCTCAGTTAGGCTTCAAAATAATAATAAAGTGTATAAAAAAATATACAGTTGCCTTGAAATAAAAACTGACGTGGTTTTGACACATTTTGTTTTAATAAAACGGGAATACTCACGTTAAATGAGTCAGTTATTCCGACTATAGTAAAGTTTCGATCACATTCGGTGACCTTTCTCAAGGAATGCTATAAGCGTGACGCGCGCGACCTCGTCTTGCCTTGTCAGTGCTTTGAAATAGTTGAATTAAAAAAACATTGTTCTTAATTTGGCGCCCAACATTTTATTTTACGGCTATTTTACGACACTAAAATAAATAAAATATGAGTTCATAAACTAAAACTAACTAACTAATTCGTCTACGCAAAATATATGTATATGTATATGTATAAATATATAAAAATTATTATCATTTCAAAATGGTGTGGTCCATATCATTCATTATCATTTTCAGCCCGTAATCGCCCACTGCTGAGCATAGGCCTCTCTTCTTGTACGCCACTCATCCCGGTCCTGTGCCAATCTTGTCCAGGTTCGACCCGCGGTCCATAAAATGCACATAATTTGTTTCCTATGAGTTTTAAAGTCTTAGTTTTTTCTTTATCCGTAGTCTAATGCTTTGTCAATGTTGGCATTAGCCTACGGTTAAAGGGAATATAGAGCTATGCTTATGATATTCACAATTTCATGCGTCATTTAAATAATTGAAAGTAAATAATATATCGGTATTTCAAAAGGTAATTTATGCCTTCGGTGTAACACACGCCCCTACATCCAGGTAAAACGTACAAGGTTTCACTGCTCCCAATATTATTATTAATGTCGAAGTAGGAACGTCTTAACGAATATTTAATATCTGCTCGAGTGGATTTATGACCGTCGCCAAATGTATTGTGTCGTCTGGTTTATGGACGGCCGCGTTTTTTTATCTCTCCTCTTAAATGCTGAGGTTTATTTATAGACGGAGGCTTGGAAGTGTTGTTCCAAGATTTGGCATGGACCTTGAGAAATTTGGGACTTGATATACTTACTTACTTACTTATAGGCTGTATTTAAATTTAATATAATGTAATCTAATTCAGTGATATTTTGTTTTATATTTAAATTAATTGATTTTCATTTTATTATTATTAACTACTAGCTGATACCCGCGAAGCTCGGCGTTCGGCCTCGCTAAACTTCTTCAAAACCTTGTCCTTACAATCACGAACACAACAAAAAAGAAATCATCAAAATCGGTCCAGCCTTTCTCAAATTATAGCGTAACCAGGAAAAATAGGGGTTCATTTTTGTGTATACATAGAAGATTTTGTTGGACATTGTAATTTTGACATGACTGTGAAAGTAGATATTATTTCTGAATTAAAAATTATTATTATTGACTTGAGTTTTACAATATCCTTGTTATCATCATCAGTCTTTATCAATTGACTGTTGGACATGGGCACCTTCTTAACTATGCCATTCTTCCTCGACTTGCTTTGATATCACTTCGTGAACCCAGCCGATAGGTGTCATCACTCTAAATGGTAGGATCTACCTTCTAGTATTTCTGCTTCATTACTAGTCGTGACCCCCATAGCTTCATAAGTCCTCAACCAATTTTTACTTATACTCAAACTTAAATGAACTATTTGCCTGCGAAATTCCATGAAGATAGTTGATCGTTGAGAAGACCGTTGATTACGGTTCTCAAGTTATCGCCTGACAAATATATACACAAATCCATAAATATACAAACACTGACTTGTTTCCGTAGACCTCTGAGACCTTTAGCTTCACGGAATAACGTCTTTACACAAAATAATTTCGATGCAGAGCTTCTTTCAGTTTTAAGTGCTTTTCATACGATCATTAAGGATCTTGTAAAAATGTTTTCAAGCCCTATTATGTCAGATTGATACAACGTTTGTGATGCGATACTAGTGTCATCCAACTCATACAAATTTATTCAGTTAAGTTGCATCGGAAAATTTATCAATCACCTTGTCATTCTTGACAAGTACATTAATCTGGTTATTGCTGAACTCGAGACAAATCCCAAGGATTATTCTGACACCCTTCGTTGTTTGTGTTGTGAATTTAAGATTGAACCTCGCCTGACCTTCAGGTTATTTTTGTTTAGCCGTGGCTATCGATTGGGCCTGGAGTTGATGATCTGTGCGCTTTAGATTTACTGCCGGATCTTTTAACGTTGTTACAAATTACAATGAACTTTGAAATGTGAAATTTAATGTTGGTTTAAAATCACCAGCTCTGTACAGCAGCTTTAATGGCGAAACGGACCCGGGTTTGCGACCAGAATTACCAGAGGACTGGCAGAAGCATCATCTTAGTAAACGTTCTTAGTATTAGTAACGTTCTGCGATCGCTGAGTCGCCTGTCAAGCGTGTGTATTATGGCAACCTCTCCCCTGGTAAGCCTCCTTAAGGCCTCTTTCAGCAAGCGACGTCTTGGTCGTTGGTCAGTGGATGATGATGGTGACGGATCTCGAAATGTTTTAAAAATCACAGCGTTGCTATGATTTATTACTTTTTAAAAGTGCTTCAGTGGCTTCTGAAACCTGAAACATTTATAATTGACTTTTTAATTAAACGAAAAACTTTCAACTTGTATAAGTTACGACAAGACTCTTAGTTGATTTAATTTGTTTGATATTTAATATTGTGTTAATTTAAAATATCGTATATGTTTATAAACTGTAGCTAAAATACCTATTCTGTATTTGACGGACCATCTGACGGTTCAGATTTGGCTTAGCCATTTATTTTAGTCGTCTGTGCTTCATATTGGACATTTAGATTTGTAAAGAACAAAATAAATGTTGGATGATGATTTTCATGAAACAAGATAGCGACTTCAGGGAATCAATTTTCGGCTGTAGTTCGGCAGCTAGATATTAACATAGCACAAAGCTTACCAAATTGATGGCTGTCCAATATTGACTTTTCATAAATTCGTCCGTGAACTGCGGAATGAAATGGAATTTTTAATCGAAAGTAGTGTTGTAGTGAATAGGAGAATAAAGGCGAATTGTGCAACCGTAAGGTTTTTTATCCTTGAAGTGCTTGGCGTTTGACCACGACTCATCTGATGTGTGTAAATACGCAGCTTGGAATGGGAACAGACAATTAGGTGAGGCTGCCAAAGAACACTGTAAGCAAATTGACAGCTTTGATCATTGATTTTACAAACGTTTTAAAGCAATTACAGCGCAAACAATATCTGTTTATAGAACAGCGAAAATACAATTAAATTTACCTAACATTCTCTCTCATACTTTACTGCTCTATTATATATTTTATATCTATTTATTTTAATGAAGAAAGATTTCTTTTTCATTTTATAACGCTTGTGTGAAGGCAACATCTAGAACCTTATAGAAGGTAGTTTGTATGTAGTGTAGTGTTAGTTAGGTCAGGTTAGCACATGATCAGTGAACAAAGTTTTTACCATACAATAACCACCACCACCACCGACCGCAGTTTATAAGTCATAATTCTGTCCATCCAAAGGTTATCTGGAAGAAATCGCTTTAGGCGATAAGGCCGCCCATTATACTACCGTAAAAAAAAATATATTTTTTTAAAGTTTGTCTGTTTTGGTGTACCTATAATAAAGTTATATTGTATTGTATTGTATTGTATAATGTCTAAAAGCTATATATACTAGTAACTAGAAGCTAAATTGTAGTCCTAGTACTCGTTTTCAGAGTCTGCCCGTTATCATACCCTTGCATTTTTTTTTAAATCAGTGTTTTTTTTTATCAACTATCAACAATTATAATAAAAACAACATCAATTTTTATCAACTAACACTTAATATAAAAACTAAAGAATTTTCAAAAGGAATATAACAAATTTACCAAATTTGCCAAGCAGTAGCGTGCAAACATTATTATGTTCCGGACTGAAGGGAAATGTTTTCATTGAAGGTACTTGGCATGAAAAAAAAATGGGGTAATACGCGTTTGGGACGACTCAAGAAGTGGGATTAGATGACACAGGGCGAAGACGGAACAAATATTGAATTTATGTAATGTAATACATTCATTCTCTCATGATGTCGAGCGCATTGCGTTGCGGCTTTGGTTATGAACTGTTGAAATTCATAGTTCTAAGTGGCACTGAACTGTTATGGGAAAACGTGACGCTTACCATAGTTAAAAAACTAATCTGTCCATTCTACCGAACAAGCCATCTCTAAAACCGTTTATGGACGTAAAAGCCAAAATGAACGTTTCCCTAGAATGTTTATCATTGTAATTTTGAGCCACGTTTTTATAGTAGCCAAATATTTTCTCCTGCGAATTAGTCTAAGCTTTATTACAATGGACCGGCATAAAATTACCATTTTTGGGTTCCTATTATTTTGCAAATTTGCTGTCCGGTCACTTTTTATTAAACAACTAGATGTGTTCTACAGTTTTGCATAGGACTTATACGGAATGAAAATTAAGGTTTTAAACTATTTTATTAAACGTTGAGCACTTGAATATAATACCTTTTTTGTTTGTGTATTTATCGTACTAATTTCAAATAGCTTATCGAAAAAAATTGAGACAGAATATAAAAAAAAAAAAAAAAAAATTACTTTACACCACGCACTTGGTTATGCGAAGCAAATAGAATACCAAAATAAGAAAAAAACAATTAAAATAACGATTTGGATATCCGCTAAATAACGTAAATTTCAAATTTTGTTTTATGGACCCTGGTGACTAAGGTTCAGGTCTGCCCATAACAATTAAGTGCCACCCAGAATTTTAAATTTCAACAGTTCAAAACCATGAGCGACAATGCACTGCGCTCGTCATCATAAGATATTAGATGAAAAACATTGTCCTTCGATCCGGAACACAGTAAAGTTTGCACACTACTGCTTGGAGTTTGAATAACTGGCAAAGGTGTGGTATTTCCCCAAGCGGAATACCACTATTAAATTAGATACGAATAATATTACAGACCATAATAGACAAACTACTTCCTTGCGCAAATTCTTAAAGATCAGAAGGGCCGTCGCTTCGTTGCACTAAATTCCATAAAAAAAACCGTTTAGCCGTTTAGTAGTGAAAAGGTTAAAAAAGCCGTGATAGAGTTTGGTTTGTTAAACAAAATGCATGAAAGTAAAAAAAAAACAACTTAGACTTAAAGATCAGAAGGGCCGTCGCTTCGTTGCACTAAATTCCATAAAAAAACCGTTTAGCCGTTTAGTAGTGAAAAGGTTAAAGCCTTGATAGAGTTAGGTTTGTTAAACAAAATGCATGAGAAAAAAAAAAACAACTTAGATTCTCTTTTAATAAGGACGTGTCACTGAAATCGCGAAAAAATAAATTCATCTGTTCCAATACATTTTGTCACTTTTTAAGTCTATAGGTTTTTTACTGTAAATGTAAGTCTATTGAGAGTTGTTTTCACTAAATAGTAATAGTTCATGGATTTAAATATAATTAAAACCAAACTTAGTTTTTAACTTAGTTGCTAGCCTGAAAAAGTTATTTACACATTATTGGCGTATACAATATTTTTGAATGTGTCTAGTTTGTACTTATTTTATTACTAGTAGTTCGCGCCGAACTGAGACCTCGCGATCCCTATATCTTCACAACCCCTGGACCGATTCAGCTCATATTTGAACTTAAACATTATATTGAAATATTTGCTTACAAAATTTCATGAAGATCGCATCAACGGTTCGCAAGTTATAATCGGACAAATATACACACAAACATATAAACATACATTCTATGGCGATTTGTCCCAGTAAACTCTGAGACCTTCGCTTCGCTCTGTCAATTATGTTAAATAAAGAAATAAAAAATAAATAAAAAATGTCACGTGCCATTGTCATCTGTCTATGGAAAAGCTCAATTTCCCCCTCGTTTTCAGGCTGGTCCAATAGTAAAAGATATTTTTAAGAGTAAAAAGTGCGCCAGCATGCCGCTGCTTACAAGGATATCCAAACGGTAGTTTTTAGGTACTTTTAAATGTACAGAACCCACACGCCTTCCTCGAGTTCTCTCTTACAAATATTTATGTAGGACGATATAAGAGCAACTGATTTACCTCCGATTTATATAAAGGGCCACTTTTAATTTCTTTAAGGCGGCTAACGAGGCGATTTGTTTAGCGCCGGTTATAAAGCTGTCGGGGGATATTTATTGTTTGCGACGTGCATGCCTTAAATATGAAGAAAGGACGAAATTAAAAACATAAGCGGCAGCCATATTTTACGCGGGATTTCGATTATGTTGGCCGAATATATTTAAAAGATTTACGGAGTTTACCTACTTGGAGACTGGCACATGGAAAAGATGGCAATTCAGAAGTACTTTTGTGTCTTTTACGCCAACCCGCACTGGCTCAGCGTGGTGGATATGGCCCAACCACCCTTCGAGGGTAGGCCGCGTCCAAGGTCTTATTAATTATTTTATATTATTTTTTTATAAATATTAATTTATCCGATATTTTATAAGCTATCCCCTTTTTCCTTTCAGTATAAAAAGTGCGAATTACAATGTATTTCTTAGCTAACATTTTTATTAAAATCAATCAAAGTAAAAGTCGAACAATTTCATAAACATACAGATTTTAATATTCTTTTTATCGTGAATAGGTAGTTTAGCTCTATTTTACTTTTCTTCTAACACCAAACGAAAAAAAAAAAAACTCCCAAACAAACCAGATTAAATTCTCCGCCAAAGGACTGCATAAATCGAGTACTACTTCCCTTTCAAATGAGCTCTAACACGGCTGATATTATTTCCTGCTGGAATATACTTGTATATTTAATACCAGACAGGAAATATGCTCGATAGATGTGCGACGGAACGGTAGATTTCAGGCAAGCACGCAAGCAACTATTACTCCTTTCAACAGAGCACAAGATGAATGAAAGAGACTAATTACAGATAGATAGAAAATCTCTATTATACGATAGAAAATATTAATAATGAAATAAAATAAATTATGCTTATAATGATGTGGTAGATGTTTTGATAAAATTTAAATGTAATGTTATTAAATAGCCTTGAATGATGCTAAATGTAGCACTTGTGATGTAGCGCAACTGTAGCACTTGTGACGTAGCTCATCTGTATCACTTGTGACGTAGCGCAACTGTAGCACTTGTGACGTAGCGCAACTGTAGAACTTGTGACGTAGCGCAACTGTAGCACTTGTGACGTAGCGCAACTGTAGCACTTATGACGTAGCGCTATATGCAGTTACACCATACTTTTTTGCACCATATCCCATAGAAAAAAAAACGACCAAGAACAGAAATCTACCCGCTCCAATATTACTCCCAAACCTCAGCGCGGCGCAGTATTTCCTCAAGAAAACAATTCCTTCATATGAAATTCCTTGGAAATTATTCCGTAAGTGGGATTTAGCTCCTTTGATATGGCAACCGTATTGAGATCGCGTTCTGACGTCTGAAGGGCTGTAAAACACGAGCGAACGAGGTGAGATCTGGTGTTACCAGATTAATTGTATAAGCGTATTGCGTATGGTATTTTGCTCTTTGGTAAATGTAACAGATTTTTGTATTAGTTAACTCTTTTACAAAGTTCGCCTGGGGAAGTACCACATCTTTGCCGCTATCCAACTGCCAAGAAGTAGTGTGAAATTATTACTACGTTCCGGATGTAGGTTAATATTTTGATTGAAAGTACTGAGCGTTAAATATTTAAGAACTCTTATCCAAGGCTTTAACAAGGGTGACAAAAGCAGCGCATTGCCATAGGTTGTCAAGATATTCAAAATTCTTGTTTAGGATCGAGTACTCAATGTTTATGCCAAATATAATCAAAATCAGCCGGTAAATGGTGCCGCAGCAAACTTTTAAAAGTTTAGGGGAAAATAATCCATCAATCAAAAATCGCCGACGACAAAAAATAATTAAAATCTGTATACTAAGTTTCGTCAAGATTGGTTGAAAAATTTGTACTTGTACGCGAGTACTAACATACTGTTATTATTAAATTGCATGGCGCCGCAGATTTTTTTCCCCCTTTTTGGGAAATTAAAAATTCCCCTCCAATTAAATATATCCGACGTCAAAAAAAACTACAATGTTGTAGAACCTGTATTTTATTTTATTTTATTATCTTAGGATAACTAACAGCTAACAGGTTTAATATTTTAACTTAAAGCTAATTAAAAGTTACCACAAATAGGCATATACCAAGTTTCGTCAAGATTGGTTGATAAATACGACCTGTACGCGAGTATCAACATACGGACAGATGAAAGCAAATTTTGCCAGTTAAAACTAAGACCTTTCAATAAACCATAACAACATTACCCACCTTTTTTGGCAGACGGGTAAAAGGTTCACATCAACTACCCAATAAGCATTTTACTCTACTATAAATACGTTTGTAAATCTCCGCGGAGCGTACTTCCAGTTCAATAAGAAGCCAGCCAACATTCTCCAGGCGTCCGCGCTTGGCACTACATTAATCTTTTTGAAAAAAACAAGCCTGGCTTTGAGGCACACGGGCGGAGCCACTTTTTTCCGGGTTCCGGCGAAGTGCAATTTACAATGTGGAGGTGAAAATTGGAACAGAGTAAACACTTGAGGTTTTATTTCGCTGTACGTGGTACCTATTTATTGAGCATAGTTATTTGGTTTTCGTAAATTGATTGAATCTACGTCAGTGGCAACATTTTTCAAAAATACAATATCCTTACAAATATCAAAGAAACTTTACCTATGCATATATTATAAACGCGAATGTAGCTCTGTGTCTCTGTCTATCTGTCTGGGTGTTTGTCGCGTTATCATGGATTAACGGATCGAGCTGAATTATTGTATAGATATAGGTTAGGGGTAGGAGACGGACATAGGATAATTTAATTTGTCCACGGGAACGAAATCACAGGTAACAGCTAGTATTTCCATGTAAATTAAAATAAACTCTCTCAATCCTACAAAATAAACATTTGCATTACTCAGATATCATGTAAGGTCAAGTCACATTTTTCACAAAATTACTAGCACTTTTTCTTAAACTTTTTAACATAAAAAAATAAAATTTTTGGCTCTCTATTTTGTAGTTTTCGTTTTCATTTGAGACAGTAAAGTTATTGCCATTTAGAGAACTTTAACCCTGTTTAGTAAATATAACTCACAGAAATAATTCTCCGAGCGAAGCGAAGGTCTCGGAGCCACAGTCAACAAGTTGGCGTTTGTGTGGCTGTATAATGCAAGTCGTTGATCTGATAAGTGGTTTATTTTAAGTAGTTCATTGCAAACCGTATTGCAATGTCGTGATGTCTTTCTTCAGTGTAGACAACTAGTTCGAACCCGGGCGGGCCCGTACCAATGAGTTCTTTGGAACTTACGTACGGATATACCACTGGCTTTACGGTGAAGGAAAACATCGTGAGGAAACCTGCATATCTCCGGAGAAGTAATTCAATGGCGTATGTGAATCCGCCAACACGCACTGGGCCAGCGTGGTGGATATGGCCTAATCACCCTTCGAGGGTAGGCTGATATCCCAGCCGTGGGATGTTTAAAAGGCTGATATAGATAGATAGATAGACAACTAGTTACATTTTAATTTTGTTATAAGTACTTGTACATGCACTGTACATGTTTTAGGTTTAGTAGATATGTAGTCTATATTTTATTTTTATTTTTTGAGTCTAGCATAATCCCTTATTAATAGCACACCCGTCCCTTACCTCTTCCTTACAAATCCTCTCCATGCTAAGGTTGCCTGGAAGAGATCGCTTTAAGCGATAAGGCCGCCAGTTGTTACACTAGTTTTAAATTGTTTTGTTTTTGGCTTATGTATGTTATTTCTGGTGTGAACAATAAAGAGTTATTATCTATCTACATAATTGATGGGCTAGCATCATTTTGCAGTGATGGTGTGGCATCTACCGGAACGTAGCCCATCTGCTGTATCTCGCAAGTCAAGGAATCTTCTCGAAGGGAATATTAACGCCATGGCTCGGATTTCCAGAGATTATGCGACGGATTTGTCACCCTTGTTCGGATTTGGAAGATAAAATAATGCAGTCGCTTCTGAGGGAGTATTTTTTATATTACAATGTTATAATTAATGGCTTTTAGGGGATTTTTGTAAGCTGTTTGGTCTACGGCCCGTGCAATGCTACTTAACATTTTTACAGTTTTTTTTTTAACAATAAGCACAGCATAGTTAGACTAGGATGTGCCTCTCGATTTCACCCGCTATTCCAGGGATAGCGCACATTTTCAAACAAACCTTTGTGGTAATCCAGGGTACAAGTTTCCAAATTTCCTCCAGGTCTATTCATCCTTTACGGAGTTAAGTGGGAACTAACTAACATAGTCGTAAGCATTCGTATTGATAACTTTATTTAACTTTATTTTAACAGGTTTGGCGTTTGACCACAACTCACGGATGGTGATGGTTGAGTATGGTAACACTCTTGGATTGGGACTGGCTCTCAAATGAGTCTGTGGAACATACCGATTAGCGACAGAGTTTAAATTTGAGTGCTGTTAGCCAGCCGCGTACCAGACACCTTAAAGTGGCAAAAAAAAAGTAGTGAGAAAAACTAGACTACTACTAAACCAGAAAGTTTTTTTCGTTTTTTTTTCGTTGTTTTTTTCGTTAGTTCGTTTTTTTACCCTACCGCACCATGCAGTGGAAAAACATCGTGAGGGATCACGATGTTTTTCTACTGACCATCGCATCATTAACGTGAAAGTCAATCTAAAAAATAAAATATTTCATGTCGGTGCTTCTATCAAAATCATATCTTCCATAAATGTATAAGCGCATTATATATCTTAAGTTCCCTAGAAACATATAAAGAAACGCTATCAAAGAAAATAATCCTATTTGTAGCTGTCATAAAATGATCCGCGGGCCGCGTCCTCAGCGTATCACGACATCGCGGGTCGCTATAAAGTTTGCATAAAAACGTTGCTAGCCGTAAAGTTCAGCGGTTCAGCGCCATTGACAAGGTCGCGGGACGGTGCGTCGACCATCTTTACTATTAACTCTTTACTCTGTTGTTATGGTTCCCAAACTTTCTATAGAGATATAAAAGAAGATGTTTGAAATGAAAAGTTGGAAAATGTTTGAGTTTTGTTGAGTCAATGAAGATTTTCATGCAGTGAAATATTAGATAGATAACTCTTTAATTTTTACACCAGAAATTACATACATAATACAAAAATCTACTTAAAGCTAGTGTAACAATTGGGGGCCTTATCGCTCTCTTCCAGGCAACCTTAGGATGGAGAATACTCGTCTGCTCCTTTTTACTAGCACAGTATTTCAGTTCAGCAGTCAGCAGTGGGTAACATTCTGTTTCATAATTAATCATGGCATTGCGCTGTCATCGTGTAGAAACGGATTTGAATGTTATGTTATACTAGCTGTTACCCGCGATTTCATTCGCATGGACGAACAAAAAAAAGTAGTCTATGTCCGTATATCTATGCAAAAATTCAGGTCGATCCGTTCAGCCGTGATAACGCGACAAACAACCAGACAAAGTACGCATTTATAATATTAGTTAGGATTAGGATTTATACCATACCTATATTGATATTATTGATATCGAACCCGAAGGTTCTCGTTGGCACAGTTTGGGTACGGAACCCTAAAAATATAGATCATCTCGGTGAAGGGTAAGTCTGTCTCGTAAAAAAGCTTGAGCTCCTGTGTTGTGGTATCAACACTTATCTCTCCACTCGGGAGAACGCCATGCGGCTATTGTTATAACGCGAGTGCGGCTAGATGCGGCTATTGTCGTACACACTGTATACATCCTACATGTATAGACGGGAGCACCCTGTGCGCCCTATAACGGGTTATGACACAGACGAAAGAGAATCAGATAACGCACGGTGGGTTTGTATGTGTATATTTGTCGTCTAATCTATGGCAGTCTATGCAACGTTAGTAAGGATGGGAGCAAATGTGAGTTGGCCTGGAGTCGCGGTTTTAGAATCATTCGTTGCTTATGGTACTACCTACCTGTACTATTACGCGTACTACCGGTAGTATCACGGGTATTACCGGTAGTATCACGGTTCTACCCGTACTATTAAGGTATTAAGTTATTTCCATCGTGTCTGAAAATTGTGAATATACCATAAACTTCGAAGTAAATTGTAGACCAAACAACTCGTGTAACTTGCCAGACCTTTCGTTATTTCGAGTATCTAAAAATAATAATGAGTATAGAAGAAGGGTTGGGATATGCATCTTACCTCAAACATTAAATAGTCTTCCCAAAAAAATAATAGGAAAAAATTATGGCAAAAACCACAAAATAGTCAAAAATGTAATGAAAATATATTTCCTTTTAGATAAATATACAGAAAGTTTGGGGGGTGCATGCCCGGACAATCCTCAATGTAATAAGCAAGTAGCATAGTGACAGTTAACATAGCTGTTGTGTTCGACACTCTGTTTGTAAATAAACTATAGTAAGTTATAAATGTATCATATTGTACCCTTCTAGGCCACAGTTATTATAATACCTAGATATTGCATGTCCGATAAGATAAACTGTTGTGTCTAAATTAATAACTTTGTAATTCAATTCAATTCATTTATTCGGACCCTGGGTTAGCACAACACTTGGTAACGGCAAATACACAGTTTTCATATGAAATTAATTAAATATTAATTAAACATTATTATAACGGCTTAATACACCTATGTACACAGTTCTGAGCAATAACCGTTATCTTATCTTAACGAAATTTAAAAAGAATAGAATAGAATAACATTTATTCGACATAATAACTACATACATAAAGTAAAGTAACATATATTTCAATTACATTAGTCAGGGATAAAGACATCAAGAGATAACAAATAGACAAAAAATAAAGACTTTTTACAAATACTTGCCTAGTACACAATCTATAATTATAAGATTAGACTAAGCAAGCATGTAGGTTTTATGTAATATTGGAAATAATAAGAAGTTTTTTTTTTAAATTTTTTTTTGGTTAAATTAGATTTTAAATATTATTAATTAATTAATTAGATAAAAACCAAGTGGGAAAAAAGTTTATTTTTTTAATTAAAACTTGCGTGATCTGTAATTTTAAATGTGTGTAAGATGTGTGATCTCCATAGTGCCCTGTTAATTGAAACGAGACGATGCTGCGTAGTAGCTCGTACGCAATCTGTGGCGATAAGGCGACACAATGCTTGTGTTTAGGGATTTTGATTAAGCGCTTCAATATATAACGACTTTGCTCAGTAAGCTAGAACTAGTCACGAAATACTGACTATTTATGAGCTACTAGCTGCGCTCCGCGGATTCACCCGCTATTCAACAGACACCGATTATTTTTCTGGGATAAAAAGTAGCATAAGTGTTTATGCACCAATTATCCCTGCCAAGAGCTTTTTTTTTTTTATATCTTTTCAAGGTCAGAGTGAATAGGTATCTTTTAAGTCTGCGTGCTTCATCTTCGGCCACATAGTCGCTTACCAACAGGCGAGTTGGTGGTCAAAAAGTGTAAAAAAAAAAAACTAGACCAGAAATTTTGGATTATCTTTAGATCTTCAGTTGTCTCTAGGTAATCCAATGTTTGTTTTATGTAGTTAAGGTAGTTTTAGTTTGTATTTATTTTGTTTAGTTAATAAAGACACTTGCACAGTAGAAAGAAAGTACATAAGATGGGGTGAAATAGGGTGTCAAATATTGCTGCAATCGACGCAAAATAAGCACACGTACCACAAGAAATTTAATAAAAGCAGACGATGCAAATTGTCCAATAAACGGTTAAAGCGCGAGCGATTTCATCAAAGAAAAGCCGAAAATGATTCGGCCCGTGAGTGACGCAATTAAAACTTCATGCGTCGAACTCGCTCCCAGTCTTGATCGGTACTCGCGATAAGGCCATTGATTTAGGTATACAGTTACGAAGCCTCTCACATGCCCTAAAAATCCTATGGAAACTAGATCCCAATTGAAGCAGCAATGCGACAGACTTTTGACCCCATGTTTTTAACTAGATATGCACTAGAAAGTGCCACAACAACCTACAAAGCCCCTCAAATCATAAGATTATCATCAAAATCATTATCATCTTACTACTAAAAAAAAACCTGAAAATCAATCAAAATTGTGTTCAATGCTGTCCTAGATATTATTAATACTTCACTATTAGTGTAATAATCACTCGAAATACACAAGAGATTCCGAGCGCCGGCGAAAAATGTGTCAATGATTTTAAGGGTTCAGTAGTACTACAAGGGATCCTTATAAGTTTTCCAGGAGAATAATCAATCGCCCAAGCTACCTCACAGTGTCCTGCTACACTATTGGTTTTCTTATAAAATCGCATCAAACGCGCCAACATCACAGAGCATGCAGTACAGTACAGACAGTATGTCCAAAACAACAGCGTGCGCATTACCGACGCTAGCACATGGGCCCAACTCGTACCATGAAAAATTCATAACCTACCCCACAGAGGAAATTGTGCAGAAGGCTCACGTACGCCTTTGTCTGCTGGGATATCGAACTGCAATGATAGAGCAATTGCTGTATGTCCGTTTATGGTTTAAAAATAAATATGTCGATTGTGTGCCAGTGCTGTGTTTAGTGAAGTAATGAAAAGTAAGAAGAGCACATCTGAGAGAAAAAATAAGAATAAGAGTTTCTGATTAGTAAGACTCTCAACTTATAGCGTTTTCAAAATTATATCTCAACAGTTTTTCTCTTAATTTCTTGTCAGTCAAGAATTTTTTCCTGATTGAAGATATTCGTGTGTTAGTTGAGCTAGCCTGTGTTTTTATCTTAAAACGAAAAAAATATATATTTTGGACTCAGCTTGCATTATAATCCAAAGTAAAAATGCCTAAAAAAATTGGGTATCATTTACGTAATGACGCTTCTACACCTTGTGCGATGGTATTATTCTATGTCCAGCGTACAGTAATAATAATGTGGGTGCACTGACGTCGTATATAAAACAGTGTTCCGGAGCAAATGTGGATTTACAGCGGCTGCCCCGAATCCACTGTGACAACAAATCTTAGATGTTGCTCTCCACAGGTCAGGAGACGATGCTTCTTTTAATTATGCTACACTAGCTGCGCCCCGCGGTTCCACCCGCTATTCTACAGAATCCGAACGGTTTTCTGGATAAAAGTAGCCTATGTGTTAATCCAGGATATAAGCAACCTCCATAAAAAAAACATTCAAATCCGTTCAGCCGTTACAGAGCTGAACGGGAACAAACATACTTACATAGTTACGTACTTACACAGATATACACAAACTTTCGCATACATAATATTAGTGTGATTACCGTGAATCGAATACTAATAATATTGCACACGCCTTACGTCAAAAACTGAAAAGAGGATACGGCTGCGGTCCTGAAAAGACCTGAGGCTCTATTTTTGAATCGCTCGTATGATATTTCGCTCGAAAATATCATGCAAAATGAAAGATTTTCTATTGATAGAAGCAAATTCGAATGGTTCAAACCAATCCTTGTATCAGCGAGTGATATGATTATTTAAAAACGCGACTTTTGTTTGGAATTTCTTTCGAAAATCAGTTGCCGCTTTATGTACGGACAAGACGGCGTTATAGTTCAGCGGTACTTTGCGGTGTAAAGATACTGCGAAACGTAAAATTATACATGACCAATTTTTTGATTAATTTAAAAGTGATCGTTTCAAAATAGAGTTAGAATGAAAATTAACCATGTGTAACCGATTCCGTCAGCAGCTCCCAGCCTCAAGTTGTTTGTTATTGAAACCCAGATCTGTTATTGGACATGTTGTCTGTTAAATCTCTCAGGAGCGTCAGTAAGTGTTAGTTTAGTTTCATATTGTTAGTTTACTATCAGCTAGAGTGAGAATCGTGTCACTTGGGTTCTATATGGACTATGCTAGGTTTTACTTGCAAACTAAGTAGAGGTACTCTTTTCAGCCCTTGGTGCAAATAGAGGGATGTTATATGTTAGAGTCCTATAAGTATCGGTGTATTTGTCTGTCGCTCTCGTAGTTATCAAACGGATGAACCGATTTTAATGGGGTTTTATTTGTAAGCAGGTCTCATTAGTCCATTCTTTCCTTATATTCATTATATAATGAATATCTGTATAGCCGTTTTAAAAGTTTCTTCCAAATTGGTTAAGTAATAGATAAATTATGATATAGACTTGGAACCTGTAGAACAAAATTTTAATCTTGATTGAACAACAAACTTATACAAACTACCTTTACCACTTAACCAACTACGCAAAAACAGTTGGATTACCCAGACACAATTAAGGTCTAAATAAAGTTCAAATGCTCAAGTCTACAATAATGAAACTTATGTTGTGTTGACGTTAAAGTTTATGATATCTAAACAAATATTAGCATCTGACTCCCTCGAGATAAACTTATTAATAATAATTGGAGTATGATTGAGCTCTAAAACCCTTGTTATCTACACTTTTAATATCAGGTACTTATTCGAGCAACTCAAAATTCCACAAAATGCTTTTTGTTCCACAGATTTATATAGAACTGTAGATAGAGCGTTTGCATTCTCTAATTCCGTCCATTTACCTCCGAGCTGCGGAAACCACTAGCCGTCAGCGGGATTTACTTAGCGGTGAAGCTTGCAGCGTCAGACGTACTCCTAAGCTTCGAGAGCACTAATATCTTCATCTACAAGATACCTATAAATCGCCTGCAAAATCATATTATTGTGTATTTACCTGGCTTATTTATATATTGTGTCGAGAATTGTATTCATCAGCCAAAAAATCATAAAGTTTCATTTGAGCATTTCCTCGAATTTTGCGTGGTCACTTGATGTTTGTTTCAGTTTAAAAATTCTATTTGGCTGAGTGCAAAAGTGAATAAGCCGTCAGTTTCAATAAATTAAAAAAAAAGTAGGTATATACTCATACCTGAATAACTCGCTGTGGGAGTTTTGGCGGGAACGTGAAGAATTCATGTCGCGTCATTTTATTATTTTCCAAAACTTGTGTTATTTCGAGTGTTAATGTGTAAAAACGGTGATTTTTTACCCGTTAAGTGTTCGTGTACATGCACGAGTGTTGGTGAATGGTATAATGTCGTGAATCGTGAATTTTCGTGTTGTTTCCAAAACTCCATAGAAGGCTCTAGTAAAGTTTTCACCACTTTACTGGGGCATGACTTGGACTTGACCGTGACTTGCTTTGCTTGACTTTGATCGTGACTATGACTTGTTTGATAATATCTAGCAAAAATTGAGAATATATATGTATACTTGACACTGGCAAATGCATAAGACGTGCGACGCCAAAATCCTCTTAGAGGGAAAAAAAAAAAAAAAAAACTCGCTGTGAATACTGATTATTTGTTTTTTTGGCGGGAACGTGAAGAATTCATGTCGCGTCATTTTATAATTTTTCAAAACTTGTGTTATTTCGAGTGTTAATGTGTAAAAACGGCGAATTTTCACCCGTTAAGTGTTCGAGAACATGCACTAATGCATGTGGTAATGCAAGGTGTAATCAGTGTTGGTGAAAGGTATAATGTCGTGAAACGTGAATTTTCGTGTTTTTGCCAAAACTCCATAGAAGGCTATTGTAAAGTTTTCACCACTTTACTGGGGCATGACTTTGACTTGACCGTGACTTGCTTTGCTTGCCTTTGACCGTGACTATGATTTGTTTGATAATATCTAACAAAACTTGAAAATATATATGTATACATGACACTGGCAAATACATAAGACGTGCGACGCCAAAATCCTCTTAGGAGGAAAGAGAAAAAAAAACTGATTATTTTATTATGTGTTGTATGTTCGAGTTTTAAGAGGTTTCGTGGTTTTAGTGCAGTAGGTATTTGAAAATTGTACAGCTTTCGCTCTGTTTCCCGTTCGTGCGATAGAGTTAGTGAATTTATCTAATTTTATTATAGTAGCTTTTAGGGGGAAAACTGTTAACCTGATAGATTTCAGAAAATATTGTTGGTATTATAACTAAAACTACTTTACTACTTCATGATTTCAACTAAAAAAATTCGTCACTTTTGCAATCGGAGGCTACGAACATTTCAGGATCAGCTTAGAAAAGCCTCCGACTCCGACCTGTGCTTTGATCTTTTATAACGTCATTTTAAATAATTTATTTATTGAGACAAAAAAAAAAACCTTACAAATTATAACAAAATTAAAATAATATCAATATAATTAAGTGTCCTTTGGTACATTACTCTCATGGAACCAATATCATTTACTTAATTCTATATAAATACGCCTTGTTTACCTCTCATCAGTGTGTATATCATACAGTCGTATTTTTTAATATATTTTTTTATAGAAGATCATATACTATTAAATAAATAAATATATCTGGGACATTATTGCACACACGGTCATCTGACCCCAAACTAAGCAAAGCTTGTAATATGGCTGCCAGAGACTGATATACGTACATAGATATTTTTTAAATACATACTTATATATAACACCCAGACATAGAACAAACACAAATATTCATCACATAAATGTTTGTCCTAGATGGGAATCGAACCCACACCCCCAAGCACAGAACGTAGGTTCACTACCAACTGAGCCACCGGGGCAGTCAAAAACATAAAATGTCAAATCTCGCAACGGAATCCTTGCACCGTAAAAAGTTTCAAGATCTCATATATAGCCAAGTTAGCTATTTTAGTTATTACCCGACTACACGGAGCAAAAATAATGGTTATGATTTTGACCGGTATGTATGTAAGTTCATTTCGCTCATTTGCGACAAGAACGTATCAAGTCATTATTCAAAACATTATTTTTCAGAAAATGACTTTGAAAGTTTAAATGCCTAAATATTCCCTATTTAGTGTTTTACTAAAAATTTTTGAAGATGTATGTGTGTCGACAATTCTATTGGAATAGAAGGGACAGATTTAGTTCCTCCTGTTCCCTCATAACTCCTAAACTACTTAACACAATTTGACAAATGAGGTATCATTGGAAGCGTCTTGATAGTCCAATAGTTAAAGGCTATGTGACGTCACATTAAATTGAATATTTCGCCCTTCAGAGTACATGAAGCCATGTTTTTTTTTATACCATGTTGAATATCAAAAAATGAAATGGCTTCATCACATTTCAAAAAAATATATATTGTTTTAGCTGTTTATATAACTAAAATATTTTGCAAGCAGATAGCCAGGTTTTATTTTTTCAACCTGTATAGACAAGAGACAAATTTTAATTTATGGAAAAAAAAACAAAATGTACACAATAGACAAAAACAAAAAAAGGTAGATAACAAAATGGAAGGAGTCTTATTAGTTAGTATGGGAGCACCCCAGATTTATGGGTTAGTTTTACTAAAACGCACCAAATCATAACCTAAGTGTGACTCAACTCATCTCTAGCATTATTTAACGCGGGGAGCGCCCGACCGATCTTAAAGTTTTCCCTTAAATGCCTCGGTAATTTCCCAGATAACAGGGAAGATTTTTTATAAATTCCCTTTTTTAATTTACGCGTGATTTACGTCGGAAAAGTTTCATTTGTGAGGTTAAATTGCTTTCACGATTTGGGTTAACTCGGAGTTAACTACGCGGTGGAATTTTGTGAATCGGTTGTTAAGAAATTAACAATTTTTGCTCATTGTTTAATCGTTATTTTAGAATAACTATTTTAGAACTAACCCCCGAATACTGAAACGTTTGTTAACTTGGACGACAGATTAAGTAAATTGCTGCCTTTGTCATTTGCTTAGTGCCAGACAAAGGCAGTATTAGAATTAATCTGTTGTCAAAGTTAATGAACGTTTCAGTATTCGGGGGTAAGTTACTTAGAACTTGTAAATTAGTTCTTAAAGGTTGTCATGGTTTTATTACCTTTACTAGTGGTAGAATTATTTTGCAGAGGCGAGGAAGTATTAGATACACCATTTCTAATTAATCAGCCGCCAAGCAGTATTTTGCAAACAGTACTATGTTCCGGTCAATAGCTATACATAATTTTGTATGTTTTTTAAAAGTTTTTTATGTTCGACAGGCTAGGCGTTCGACCACAACTCACCTGATGTTAAGTGACGGTGTGGTCGAAGTTGGTAAGCCCACCTTAGCCTGGAATAGGAACTGGCTCTCAGAACAAACACCGAGTTGCTTGGGGACAGATTTTCAACTTGAGGGTAGTAAGTAGCTGGCTAGCAGAGTATGTGAAAGTACATCCTCCATCATAGATGTTTTTCTTCATCAATAGCTCAAGTACATTGTTGAGATTTGAACCCACGCCCTGCGGCTTGCGGTCCGAACGCGCTGATCCAACGCTACATCGCTATCTTTCTGAGAGATGGCCAAAGCGTAGATCTTTGATCAAAATCTCATTGTTCCTAGATAGGTACGACATAATCATTGGTGACTGCGTGATCTAGATATTTTGTCTGGTGAATTAAAATTTGAATAACCTTGGTATATAAGAAGTATTAAGGGCTGATCTACTACTTTTAGAACATTCACATAGTTATTAGTTAAAGTAGAACTAGCTTGAGGCAAACGAGCCATGTCCTGAGTCCTCATTTCGGGACATTAACAGACTAACATACAGCCGAAGGCTGCGAGTGGATTGGGATAGATTTAGGTTAGCAAAGCTACCGCCTCGGGGTAGTTATGGGCAGCCACGTCTGTCGTTAATATAATATATGGTCGCAACATGATGTAGGAGATGACAACATCGTATAATCCTAACTAATATTATAATTCAAAGTAACATAGCCGCAGTCGTATCAGGACCAATAAAGCTTCGAGGTATGGAAATGAATACGTTCGTCTCGAGGAAAACACTTCGCTTGCGCGATTCAGAACTCCCTACGTGACAACTGTCAGTCCAAATGAATCAACGCCATCGGAAGTTACTTTGTCTGTCTGGATGTTTGTCGCGTCATCACTGCTGAACGGATCTTGATAAAATTTGATAAAGAGTTACTGTATATCACAAAGACGGGCATACGATACTTTTTTATGTCCACGCGAACGAAGTCGCGGGTAAAAATTAGTAGCTTAGTAGTATTATATGAATGTAATATACACTGAATAATCTAGTCCTGAGGCGTCGACGATTTGTTACAAATTTTGCATTTAGTTGCGACCTGGGATTTTCAATTTTCTTTGACAAAAGTGCGGCTGCGTCTGTCCTCAATATTGAGGTTATTATTCGGTTGCATATGATGATTTGTATTAACTACACAGGTGAGGTCATTAACACGTCATCTCCATGATGATTTATTCGAAGTTGACTATCTTCGAATAAATCATCACGCATAATCTAGACAAAAAATATTAATGTTTCTTTACATACGTGTTATTTAACGTATAAAATTGTTAGTGAAATGAAAAATAGTTGGAATATGATAGAAATGTATTCATAGCTTTTCAAAATAATCTCCTCCAACCATTCGGGTGAACCAGCTTTCGAAACATGTAAAAAATGTATCTCGTACCGCAAGCTGGTGATAGTGGAAACTACATGTGTTCCAATCTTCAGGCCAGCCTGAATCTCTCAATGTGTCTAAAATCTCACAATAGGCTCTCTACCCGATGACATATTCATGAGTTACTGCAGTTGTAGGTCGGCCGGGTCTAGGGTCTTCATTTGGGCTCTCTTGACCACGTTTAAAATCACGAAACCAACAAGTAAAAAAAAATTGTAAACATTTTTAACACTGCAGAGTAGGCTGTCGAAGAATTTCGGTGGTTATTTTTTTAAACCTCATACCCCTTTTGAAAAAGGTTAACCGACTTAAAAAAAATATATGCTTTTTTCTTTTTTTTTTATCACCTTAGAACTTCGAAATTTATGAACCGATTTGGAAAACGCTTATTTAATTTAAAAGTAGGTACTTCCAGGTTGGTACCATTATATCAAAATACAGTTGGGATAATATGGGATCCTGATAATGGGATCTATGAGGAAATGAGGAACCCCATTAAATATTATAGGCATACATATAGCAATTTTGGTATTTTCATCAACAAATCAATCATTTGCATTCAGAAAGTATCATTTGGTGAAATGGAACTAATGAAGAAGACCAGAGATAGCCATTGGAAATCTAGAATGATAAGTATGTCACGGGTGGCGCCAAGATAATCTCGATTATGATAGTTAAGCGACTATGACGAAGCAAATTGAAATATATGGTTCTGATCACAGAATTCTCCTTATTAGGTTCTAATTCATGTTTAAAATCATTTAATTTGAGAACAAGTGAGAATGCTATCATAGTTAGCCAAGCGAACACTAAAAAGGAGCTTAAAATTGTAATTAGGTAAAATTAAACTAAACAATACGATTAAAACTCGTAACAGAAAACAATATAGTTACGTGAACAGTCGCTATTTCGACTATTTAATCACTGAGTTCGTGCAGGCCGCGGTTTAATGGGAAGCGCGGGCAA
Organism: Apocheima hispidaria; assembly: GCA_947579745.1. Lineage (NCBI taxonomy): Eukaryota > Metazoa > Arthropoda > Insecta > Lepidoptera > Geometridae > Apocheima > Apocheima hispidaria. Next base: position 12,253,708 of record OX388164.1, on the reverse strand, counting down.
ACAGATAGCGGGGAAAACTTAATTTTATTAAAATACTAGTAGCGCGGATGCACTCGCTATCCTACAAGAACTGTAATTTTTTTGGCTATAAAAATAGAGCAAACACAGCGCCATCTAGCCCCAAACTAAGCAAGCTTACGCTTGCTTAGCTTGCTTACGCTTACGCTTTAAGCTTATGGGAACCAGATAGCTGATAAAATACATAAATACTTTTTTTAATACATACATAAAATACATAGATATACCTAGACAAAGCGAAGCGAAGGTCTCAGAGTCTACGGCAGTAAATCGGCCGTTACATGTTTGTATGTTTATATGTTTGTATTTTGTCCGACGATAACTTAAGAACCGTTTATCCGATATTCATGAAACTTTGTAGGCAAGTATAATTTCAATACAAATTTTAAGTTCGAATATGAGCTGAAGCTATAGGGGTTGCGAGGTCTCAGTTCGGCGCGAACTACTAGTTATAAAATTTTTACACTGTGTTCTTCTTGAGAGTCACAGTGTAGCTGGTAATAAAGGGCTTAATTTTAATGTTATAGCTCGCTAGCACTGTGCCCACGAGAGCGACAGTCAAAGCAACCATCACAAAGCAACCGGATGCATCCCAAATTCATAATCATAAGACAACAAAACCACCCGCTACGCCACGCACCACCCGGAGACTCGTAGAATTGGGCGGATTTAGGATGTGACACCACAAAGGTGAATTGTATGGCGTGGCGCGACATAATTATTCTTTATTCATCATGGGGATCATCTGCGTTTCACTTTTGGGTTTCGGCGGCGAGGTTGAACCTCATTGCCGAAGCTGGGCGTGAGGGACACTGCCCCCAGGGAAAGTGGAGGGGCGAACGAGCTACCGGTGCTGTCCGACCGGCGGCGTCTCAGCTCCCTCCGTGGACTTGTTGGTCCTACGGTCGTCTGTTCATTCGTCCGTGTGAGTTCTACCCACTAGCTTGGCGCCTTCTACTTCCTCTTTGGCCTCTTCCGGGCCAGCCAGAAGCAGGGCAAAGTAAGAGGATATTTCTTAGATATTTAAGAATCCTCATCCGGAAATTCCCCATCTGTATCATCGTCCTGTAGCTTTATTATCAAAGGTAGTGCTTCAATCAGAGTTATAATGAGTGCTAATGAGGGTCACAATGACTCATAGACTGCGCGTGCTAGCAAATTAAATAGCAAATTAAATTCCGTTGCACATACCTATCGCCATTGACCTTAATTGCTCGACGACTTAGATGATAATGCGCTTACTAATAATAGGCAATGTACCAGTGAAATTATTGGACTTAAAGAGACGATCGCAATGCATTGCCACGCAAGATTTTGAATTATTTAAGTTCTAAATTGTGGGGATGCTGGTATGGGGAAGTGTGATCACCATAAGGCAAGCGACTTGCTAGCATCTCGTCTCTCAGTTTTATAAAAAAACTCTGTCTATGCTGCGGTCAATACCTTATTAAATCGGATAGCAACGCAAATCGCAACGCATCGTGCGACCTAATGTAATTTTACCCTTACCTTTGTATCATACAGAAACAATAGAATTGCTACAAAACAATTTGTTATTTAAATGTTCGGACTGTAGCGTTAAAAGATGGTTATATTATTTTAATCATTGTAATTAGAGTCTCTTTTTGAAAGCTGTTGGAGAGACCTGTGTTGTATTGTACTCAACATAATATTTACAAAATTTTAATCAGCAAAATAGTAAAAATAACAATTGAACTATGATTAACTAGTTGTAACCCGCGACTTCGTTCGCGTGGACAAAAAAAACCTATGTCCGTCTTTCCGTGATGTGTGATGTGTGTTACTTTTATATATGTGTTATTATAACTCCTTATCAAATTATATCTAGATCCGTTTAGCCGTTTTAGCTGTGATAACGCGACAAACATCCACACAGAGAGACAAAGACACTTCCTATAGTTTGCTAGATGGCGTTGATCAATTTTTTGTGCATTTTTGACGTTTTTGTATGGACTGACGGCTGCAATGTAGGGAGTTCTGAATCGCGCAAGCAAAGTTGTTTCCTCGAAACGAACGTATTCATTTTTATACCTCAAAGCTTTATTGGTCCTGATAAGACTGCGGCTATATACCTCTGAATTATAATATTAGTTAGGATTATGTATGGTTGTTATTGTAATTTTTTATATAATTATATCGGTATCAGTGCTAATGTCTCATTGGTTGGATTACCTGGGCCCGTATTGTGATGACTGTTAGGATCAGCCGCTGACTCTGCGCGACAGCGAATCGTTTAGCCACGCGATAAGGTCCTCTCGGCGGGAGCTATCTTTTTCACACATTTTCAACATTTGTGAAGATTAAAAACCACTGAGTGGGAATTTAAAATGATATTAGTATTCTTTAGGCTGTTAAATTTAGAATACCAATGCCAATGTTGCAATTTTTATGGTTTCTTCTCAGGAAAAAAACAAAAAAAAAACGACTTGTTTTCCTTCTCTTACGACAAAAAAAAAAAAATCTGCTTTAAAACATTGTGGTTGTTATTCTAAAGATAGCAGACTGTCTATTATTTTTTAAATATCCACTCAGTAATTTTTAAAATAAAAAAAAACGAAAAGTTGCGAACGAGATAGTAGTGAGCAAACATTAGACGCATTATATTGAACACACATAAACACACAGACAACTAATACCCAGATCCAAAGCAGATAATATTTACTAGTAAACACATCATAATATTCAAAACATTCGGTACTCACGCAAGATTTTATTTTAAATAAATAAAAAATATAGCGCAATAAAAATAAATAAAAAGAAGGGCGTCTTGCAATCAAAAACTTAACATTTTATTGACATGTTACTGGTAAAACATAAATATTTTTACCAATAGCCTTGGAATCCTTTTTTATCGTAATGAAAAACGTCCAATTTTTGATAAATCATTCAGTTTGTTACAAATTCAAGCGTAAATATGTAAAAAATGTGAAACCCTTGCGTCTATTGAATAAGTAAATTGCATTACAGACAGAATCGAAATCTAGTTTGGTAAAAAAACTTAAGTGGGAATCTCCAATTGACGAGTCTACCGCAATGGGTGTATACAAGGCTTATGAAAAGTATGTATGTACTCATATCATTATGAATAACTTTTACTATGGGACCAATCATGAAATCGCGAAAAAAAAAACAGCTGTTCCATAGATAAAAGACAATAAAACTCCATAAAATGAATGGAACAGCTGGTTTTTTTTGGAGATTCATGGTTGGTTCCATATTAAAAGTTGTACATAATGATAAGTACATACATACCTTTCAATAATACTACACCTTTAGTAAACACCTTGTATAGTACGTGTACATTTACTTTTTTATGTATCTACACCTTGACCGTAGTTTAAAAGTAATAATTCTGTCCGTCCACAGGTTGTCTAGAAGAAATCACTGTAGGCGATAAGGACGTCCATTAAACTAACATTTAAAAAAAAGTTCATTTAAAAGTTTAATTGTCTTCTTGGTGTATAATAAAGTTATATTGTATTTTATCAAAAATATATCAAGGATTTTTTTAAATTTGATTTTATGTAAATGTGGATCTTATCGCGGTTCATATATCTAACGCCGCGATACGATTCGCGGTTGCGAAAATTGCTGAATCTAATTATTATCGCGCTAAGGATGTCCAGCAGAACGGGTCCAGCTAGATGTACGGTTTGTCTCGAAGGCAAAATTATTGTCCGTGAAAACTATTTCTTAGTAAAAAAACAAGATCTAAGTAAAATTAAAATGAGATAACGTGTAATAAATTTACCTACATTGACCTCTGTGAAGTCGGTCATTGGTAGACACTCTACATAATCATAATGGACTATTGTATATCTGCTCTACGATAGATTTATAGTATTTCCATCTACTTTTAGGGATGTAGCACAGTTTTATCCTTGATTTTTAATGAAAACATCGTCAACTTTTGTTCACTTACAGCAATTAATAATTATTTTTTACAATAAATTGACTGGATCACTAAATTTGTGAAATTATTAAATTGAATGAAATTATTTGTTTATTAGACACTAGCTGCGCCCCGCGGTTTCACCCGCTATTCTACAGAGACGGTTAAATTTTTCGGGATATACATTATAGAGATATAAGTCCTATGTGTTAATCCAGGGAATAACATACCTCCATACCAAATTTCATTCAAATCCGTTCAGCCGTTACAGAGTTGAACGGGAACAAACACACTTACATACTTACCTACTTACACACAAGCTTTCGCATTTATAATATTAGTGTGATAGCTAGTATATCTAGAAAACATAGCCTATGTCACTTAGCGATAGTGTACTTTCCTACCAGTGAAATAATTTTCAGAATCGGTTCAGTTCCAGATATCACTTTCTACAAACAACATTACAAAACCTCTTAAAATAATAAGGTGCCTTACAAAGATTAATTAAAATTTAAAAAAAAGAGTAATTTTTATGTAAAAATTTAAGTGAAACTATACTTTTAACCAAATCCTATCCTAACTAATATTATAAATGCCAATGTAACTCTGTCTATTTGTCTATCTGTCTGTCTGTTAGTCGCGTTATCACGGCTCAACGGATCGACCTGATTTTTTGCATATAATTTTATAGCTTAAGGATCGGAGAATGACACAGACTACTTTTTTTGTAGGTCCGCGCGAACGAAGTCGCGGGTAATAGCTAGTATAGTATAAAGTAGTCAGATAAACAAACACATGTCATGCTATTAGCAAATTTATCAAAAAGTCCGTCGCGTGCCGCACCTGGGCAGTGAAGATTTTTAATTTATTGGTATTATCAGCATAGACATGCAGTGATATGCATTGTGCATGAATTGCATTGGTTTATTCATTAAATGATTTATTCAATACTAGCTGCGCCCCGCGGTTTCACCCGCTATCCTTCAGGAACGATAGTTTTTTTCGGGATAAAAGTAGCCTATGTGCTTAATCCAGAGAATAAGCTATCTCCATACCAAATTTCATCCAAATCCATTCAGCCGTTACAGAGTTGAACGGGAACAAGCACACTTACATACTTACTTACTTGACACTTACACACAAACTTTCGCTTTTATAATATTAGTGTGAAGGTTTGTATCTAGTAAAGTTAGCGTATTGAAATAACTGAGTTACACTACTACCAAAGAAACTCTCCTGTGTTTTATCCTATGTTACTACCTGATCTGTAATCAACAGTACTTTTCTGATCGTAAATTTAGAATTGAAGGGTCAATAATTAATTTAACTAACATTAAACATTCACTTTAGAAACATCGCATTTTAATTCGGTTTCATAAAACAACAAATACTACATAAAATTACTCAATCTACATGCGAAAACATGGAACCATTTCCACCAAATACCCATAGCAAAATAAACAATACATTAATTTCGGTACAGCGACATGTTTTGACAACCCTACTGTTGTTCAATCAGATAACAGAATAGGCTATTTCGCATTTGTACAATGGACATAATTACAAGGAGCGTAAACATGTCATTTCTGCACGAAGTAAGTATATTTATTCTTTTTCTCCGTAACTTTTTCTTTGTTTCATATTTATTTGCTTAATATTAAACACCTTAACTTTGGACAGTAAAAAGTACGAAATAGTACGTGATAATAAAGCATTTTTTTTTCTATTATATTTTGGCTCCACACGTTGTGGATTTAGCCAGTGTCAAGTATTTTAATAGTTCAAGTGATATAAAATAATTCACAATGGATTGTTTTTATCTGCAATAAAATTGAATTGAATTTAAAGTATAATCACTCGACAATGTGCGGGAGGTATCTTTAGAACTCCATAACTAAAGTAAATCTGATATTATATAATTATGCGAGTAATTAATTATATAAATTGACAGAAATCAATAATAACACTTACAAATATAGTCAATTAAATTACAAAAATTACCCACCCCTAACTGTACCCGGCGCAAAGGTGCCCATTACGCTGGCCGCATTGCCATTTCAATTCACCATTTCCATTCACAATTAAAATAAGTCTCAGTCATAGTCTAAATCAAGCACAGCAAGTCACGGTCAAATCCAAGTCATGCCCCAGTAAAGTGGTGAAAACTTTACTAGAACCTTCTATGGAGTTTTACGAAAAGTCACGTTTCACGACATTACACCATTCACCAATACTCGTGCATGTTCACGAACACTTAACGGGTCAAAATTCACCATTTTTACACATTAACACTCGAAATAACACAAGTTTTGGAAAATAATTAAATGACGCGACATGAATTCTTCACGTTCCCGCCTAAATTCCAAAAATAAAACCTACTCAATGGATAATAATGTTTTACAAACTTTTTGATAACACCTTTCACAGATGACGCACATATTCTATATAAGATATCATTGTATACATAAATATGAACAACTTTTAAAACGGGAAATCGTGAAAAAAAAGACAACAGCTGCTCAAAACATTTCTTCGAGGGTAATTGACCTTTTTCTATGCAGCTCACTTTTTACGCGGTTTCAGGATTGGTCCCACTGTAAAAGTTGTTCATGACGACTGCAATGATACGCTAAAATGGATTTGTCGTCTAACCGAACACTTATTTTAGGGCCTGAGTGATCTACATTTATAGGAAAACTTTTTAAAAATAACCTAACTCTAGCGAACATTTATAAGGACCTAGCCTAGATCAATCAAACTAGACGTAGAGAACCCACGTCACCGCAAATGTCCACCAGCGATTCTAAAACGTCACCTAATATGGAATTATGTTACACTTATACGAGTAGGTTGCTCTCGCAGAGCAATTCAGGTCAAATGGCTATCACACTAATATTATAAACGCGAAAGTTTGTGTGTAAGTATGTAAGTGTGTTTGTTCCCGTTCAACTCGGTAATTCGGTTTGAATGAAATTTGGTATGGAGGTAGCTTATACACTGGATTAACACATAGGCTTCCTGTCCCGAAAAACTTAACGGTACCTGTAGGATAGCGGGTGAAACCGCGGGGCGCAGGTAGTAGTCCATACCAGAGTAGAAGTTGGCATTAGAGGCTAACTAGTCTTTTCTACAAGCTACATAATAATGGCAATGTTTTAAAGTAACTTTTACTCTACTGCCCAAGAAGCAAGAAACATTACTGTGTTCCGGATTGAACGACAATGTTTCCAGCGTAATTACTGAGCATACAGAGATTTTACATCTCATATCTCAAGGTGACGAGCGCAGTGCATTTCCGCGCATCGCGCATGGTTATGAGCTGTTAAAGTTCAAAATTCTGGGTAGCATTGAATTGTTATGGGCAAGCGTGTCGCTTAACATCAGGTGAGCTTGCTCGTCTCGTCACCGTGTACCATAAAAAAAACCGTTCTTCTTGGGTGGTAATGTTTTTACTGACATAAATACTACATACGTAAGTATTTATGTGTAAGTACGTGCTACCTCCTGTAGCCTTAACGACTTGACTGTTTTGACGAGTGGTGTGTGCGATTGCATAGACATTTTTTTTTTGGCTATTTTTTCAGTCGGCTAATTTCTTTAATAGTATTCTTGTTATGTTAATATTTTCTATTTTACGAAGAAGAAGACAAAAGATTTGTCGAATTGTTTTCCTTTTCTTTCGCCAAATTAGAATTACCTAGTAGTTCGAGCCGAACTGAGACCTCGCGATACCCATATCTTCACAACCCCTGGACCGATTCAGCTCATATTCGAACTTAAAAATTGTATTAAAATGATCTACTTGCCTACAATTTCATAAAGATCGGATCAACGGTTCGCAAGTTATCATCGGACAAATATACACACAAACATACATATAAATGCCGATCTGTCCCAGTAAACTCTGAGACCTTTGCTTCGCTCGGTCAATAATAACGCGGCTTTAATTCTCGCACTTTGATTTGATACTCTCGCACCGATAGAAATCTAGCTAGCCGTAACTAACTCTGGATCTGTGGATAACTAGAGACCTATTACAGTTATTGATAGAATACACGGCTCCGTACTCGGATATTAATAGTGATTTAGGGCTTCGAGCTGCGCTAATCTGATTGAAATGACGTTGCGATGCCAATCACATCTATACCTGTACGAGAAATTACTTAGTATCTGTGACTGTGGATAAGTGTGGGTGTAGGTGATTGAAACAGGTGTTACTTTAACAAGTATTAGTATCAAAAGAAAAACCATATAAAGATAATACCCAATAAAAAAATTAAGCCTGTGTCACTAAGGGATATTACGACACATACCTAGTGAAAATTAGCCAAGCTGTTTAGGCTCCAGGAGCTCAGATAGAAACAGAAAAGCATACTTACATACATCCCAAATACATTGCCCTCCGTCTTGGACAGTTGGGTAGAGTAAAAAAAATTTCAATCGAATTGAGAATCTCTTTTTTTGAAGTCGGTTAAAAAGCGATGTGTCAAAAAGTTTGACAAATTGTATAATTAGTAAAATATAATATGAACGAAGAAAAATGTTTTTTTTTTTCACTAAAATTATCACACAATTTAGGCACGTATGGGCAACGAAATTGAATAATGAAAGGCAAGTGCAAGATGTGCGGTTCAAGGCAAGACGAGGTCTCGCGAGCGTCATGCTTAGCATGATAAAGGTCACCGAATGTGTTAGAAACTATAGTCGGAATAACCGACTCAGTTTCTCGTGAGTATTCCCGATTTATTAAAACAAACTGTGTCAAAATCACGTCAGTTTTCATAATAAAATTGAGTAATGTTTTTTCTATAAAAACAGTTGATTTTTTGCGAATTCAGTGTTGGCTCCTAAAAGTTGTTCACAATGATGACCTTATTTATAAGGAGAATTCTGTGACAATGACGTACATCTTAGATAAAGTCCGTCGTCTGACCGAAGATCCAGAATCACAATAATGTGGCTAGAAATAATACTATGTATGCAAAAAGTTCGTTTATAAACGCTATTAAAATTTACAACTATCTTCCTGTGAAAATAAAATTTTTAAGTGGTTATAAATTTGAGCGCAGCCTAAAAGATTGGTTATTCGCTAAATCTTATTATGACCTTAAGGTATATTTTGAAGCAAATATAGAATAATAGTTAGCTACTAATAACCATTTAAGTATTACTATTGTTGAGGACTTATAATTGTTTATGTATGTTAGGCTTATAATATTTTTATTTTATATTTTTTATTTTTTTATTTATCTTATATCATTGTATGTTCGTGATGAACAAAAGTGTTGTTACCTATTTATTTACCTTTACCATCTTTGTACAGTTTATTCAATAAAGTTTTTCTGATTCTGATTTAGAGAACAAAATAACAGTTTCCCATAGTTATTTAGAAATCTCCAAAACCAATGTGTTACAAATTAATGAAATGTAAATTATTTAATTGTATGCCAAGCTACATTTTGCCAACAGACCAGTGAACGGTAAACCGCGCTCATAATATGCTGTCAAAAGCACGCGTAGTCCTATTCAAATCAATTTGTAATAAAATTAATTTTTAGAAAAAAAAATACAAATACCGATTCCAAACAATATTTTAATTACTTCAAACCAAAGAGCATTAAAGGACAATCAACGAAATTATTTATACTAAATTTATTACCTATTTACATTTAATAATCAGTTATTTATGGAGCGGGTACCAGCCAAGAAATAAAGCCAGTTAATGTCGGAGTTCTGAGGTAACAAAAATAAAAATAAACGAACCTTCGCCTGTTTTTTGGAATTCGGTTAATTAATAAGGTTGAATTTATGAGCGCAATTCTTAATATGTCATCAGGTTTCAAAATTGGCGTACTGTTTTCATAACTATCCTTTATCCTTCGACCGGTTGCGTTTATTGATACTTTGTCTACAATTTGTAATGAAAATATTTTTCTCCCAAAGTAAGGGCGAGCTGTTGAAATTATAAATCATACGGGAAAACCTAAACATGTCCGGTTGACAAAAAGGGTGATCCTCGGCAATTTATGGCAGCCCTAGGGATTAGCCGCGCGTATTGTATGGGAGATTTTGGGCATGTGTTTAGAAATCATCCACCAGGGTTACCAGTTTCTTGTACCGTTGAAGTTGAGTAATTACAAGTCATTTAAGCATAGAATATACTAGAATTAGTTACGCCTAGTAGTTTCATCCGCTCCCCTAAATAGCTGTATAGCTTTTAGCATACAATAGTAACCTAAGTAATCTAATATTTGACCTGCATTGCTTTGCTAAAACAAACTCTGCGACCTTTGTCGGAGAATTAGCGGCTACCTATCGATCTGTTGAAATTTTGATGATCCGAATATTACTTCCCCCAACACGTAACCCAAATCAAAAGCCATATTTTTATTTGCCCTACAATAGAAAATCTAAAACTATTAGAACCTAGAATTTCGAAAGTCATTTTATGAAAAATACATATTATTCAAATGAAAGCAAAACGAAACTCTTCATCAAGAACATCCATAACAAGTACAACTCCAAAAAATCAAATATCCAAAAACAACAACAAGGGAACAAAGAACACGAGCTGCCGATTATTCTATCAATACGAACCAATACGTACCTATGTCTGTGTTTATTTTATACATCTTCGCGCTAGATTCAGAACCCACTAAGAAGATTTTCTAATATTTTACAGAAAACAGTGCAAGTGACAGTGAAAAACAAAATTGCTTTTCAATAAACAAATAGGAACCCATAGTTGTTACACCCTTAGTTGTTGTACTTTACTATTTTACTATTAACTAAGTTATAACTGAGGTATAAATCTAAAAAACAAACCGTATCAGATCCCCGCGATACAGGCTTAGCCTAGTGCGGGAATCGCCGCATTAACAATTTTTTTGTATACTGCCCTTCTTGTTATATGCACTAATTTTTAATACCTTGTTGTTGATGTACCTTATGTTTATGTTATGTTTATACATCTAAAATACATACCTGTAGCAGTACAGTAGCCCAGCCAAATTTAATTATAAAACAAATACAAATTTCGACATTCTGACATAATTTGCTGACTTAGAATTAATATTAAATTAAATTAAACAGTCTATACGTACGGAACATAGAAAAAGCATTTATGCTTGAGCCATAGTACAATATCGTCGCCGACGACTCACTGCCGTGCTTACGATCGTCATCTGAAATAGACCTAAACATAGCACAAATAGAGACGATACTTTAAAATGTAAAATTTAAGTCTGTTCCGGATACGCATTTTGTTTAATTATTGTATTAGTATCAGAGGTTGGTTCCAAAATTATGTACCGACCTAAAAAAAACCTGTTACTAATTACTTCCTGGTCTAATACTAAATAACTTTACTGGAAACATTATGTTTTCAATCTGGAACACAGTAATGTTTGCACACTACTCCTTGTTGGTTAATTAACTTCTCCAGATGGACTCTGCAAGTCCTAAAACTACAAGAGATTAGCTTGGTTAAAATAAAAATAAAATATTTTTAGTAACTGACGAAAAGAGAGAACCACGTTTTTTAGAGACACATGTAAGTAATAGCCAGTACCCTCCCATAACTTATTTTACATTTCTCTCGTACCATTTAGTACATGATAAAGTATTTATCACTTGAAAATTTATACTCCACACAAATTAACCCAAACAAAAGGTTGGTAACAAAAAAGTTCTGCCTATAAATCTTCTCCGGTATACGTTAAAAAATTTCCCTGTTTTTTCATATATATTGGCTGTTTTCGGCTTTATTGAAAGAGTTTTAGGGGTTCGTACGAAATTCGATAAGTTATGTAAAGGTTCTATAGCCTACTTACCTAGTTACTCGAAGTTCTGTTGTGTATAAGTCTTCCGTAGAGTTTTGGCGGGAACATAAAGATGTCATGTCGCGTCATTGTATTATTTTCTAAAACTTGTGTTATTTCGAGTTTTAATAATATGTAAAAATGGTGGATTTTTATCTATTAAGTGTTCGTGAACATGCAAGAGTGTTGACGTATAGTATAATGTTGTGAAACGTGACTTTTCGTGTTGTTTCCAAAATTCCATAGAAACCTCTAATAAAGTCTCCACCACTCCACTGAGGCTTGACGTGGACTTGACCGTGATTTACTTTGACTATGACTGTGACTTATTTTAATTGTGAAATATTTCACTTCACTTGAAATATTACAATACCTTACACTGGTTACATACACAACGTGTGGAGCCAAAACATAAGAGAGAAAAAAAACTTTCTTATTTATAAGTATTCTCCTTTTGTATTCAGGGTTATATTTTTACTAAAAACCTTCAGCAGGCAGCTTCCGAAATCATACTTAAAAACTTTCGTTCAATTACTTTTTACAAAACCTACGTAATACTTAGTTAACCTAAAAACAAGATTGTGTAAATTTTTCTTAAAATTGTTTTTTTTTGTTGTTGAAATGTTTGAAAGCATCACCTGCGCCCCGCGTTGCTTCTTGTTTAAAATCGCGTTATCATTTAGAGTCCTGATGTAAATGTTTTCATTATTGAGAAAATAAGACGAAACGAAGGTGGTCGAATATGAAAGAATCGAAGGCTGTAAGCACAGAATTCTCCTTATTGGCTGTAAGAGGCTTTTGGTGATTTTAAAAAAACGGTCTCAAGAGGCTTTTGTTGATTTAAAACTAGCCGTATACTACTACTACTACTACTACTAGCTCTGCAGGTCTATTGTCGCCTTAGTTATATATGATTTTGTTTATCAAGAAAATTTCATGTAATCTTTTTTTTTTCTCTTACATTTTGGCTCCACACGTTATGTTTTTAGCGTGTGTCAAGTTTTGTCAAGCAAAGTCAATCACGGTCAAGTTCATGTCAAGCCCCAGTAGTGGTGGTGATTTTACTAGAGGTTTCAATGCAGTTTTGGAAACACACGAAAAAACACACGTATAGAAAACAATATTACAATGACGCGACATGATTTCTTCCCGTTCCCGCCAAAAAACCACGTATCATATTTTCCCCCTCTATACTAGAAGATAGAACGAAAAAGCATATATCTCAAAATAAGTATTTAATCTACATAAATGATTAACTGAATATAAAAAAAACCCCTTCCTTTTTCAAATTAGGCCGATAAAATTCAGGCCTTTCCCGCGTTTTGTGGTGCGAGAACACAACAGATGTGGAAGATCCTTACTTCGAATAGATTTGTGAAAAGTCAGTAAAATATCCCGCTGATTATTCTTAAAATTATCTAAGGCCATGTATGAAAGATAATCGTACTTAAATTATTATAAAATGATCTAGATTAAATAGTGACGCTGTAGATTTTCAGAGGCTTCCATTAGTCAAAATGCGTACATACCTGCCCTATTTAAAGCCTCGACACACAACATCCTACATATTTAGAAATATGTACACAGAACCTCGCAACAAAGCAGTTTTTAGTACATTCAAAGCCTAGTTTTAACCCCGAAATTCGTTGCAAGCGCTCCATTATTTCTGCGTACCGGTTTTACCGTTTATACCGCTTTTTATAAAATATTCCGTGCAGCCACGAAATGAACGCGCAATGGACACCAGATGCGCATTGATAGATAATAAAATCTGAAACTAAATAAATGTTGTACGCGTCGGTATATGATTAATTAATCAGTATATTTTATTGTTTTATTCTTTTGAGTTGACAACTGTTCGACAGTGGATTCATAGTATTTATATTCTCATTGAGTGGATTAAATCATTTTACGTAAATACACATACGAACCCCGAAGAGTAAACAACGCATACAACGCTTCTGGCATAGATAAAGTACTTCTGGACTGTGTTCAGTAAGATCGTCCGACCACGCTCCATGACATTACAAGTATGCTGCAAATGTCATCGCTCGTCGTCGATCGACCTTACTGAATTCGACCCTGGTGTGGCAGCTTTTTTTTCTCTTATATTTTTGTTCCACAGCCGGTGTAAAGTTTTTTATTATAACAAGTGAAGCCATATATTTCACAATTCAATAGAGTCTCAGTCTAGTCTAAATCAAGGAAAGTATGTCAAGTCTAAGCCAGTTAAGCGGTCGACACTTTACTAATTTCTATGGGGTATTGGAAACAAGGCAAAAAGTCACGCTTTACTACATTATACTATTCACGAACACTAGTTAAACAGTGTTCACGAACACTTGATTGATAAAAATCCACCATTTTTACACATTTACTCATAAAAAAACACAAGCTTTGGATAACGACAATTTTGACGGATTTTTGGATATAATGACGCGAAATCCTCTTCTCTTTACCGCCAAAACTCCAGTGTTGCAGTTGTCCCTAGCGCCAGTGACCATTTCCCGTAATAAATAAATATAAAAGGTTTTGAAGAAACTGGATATGAACTTAACCCTTTATCGGTCGTTGTGATGTATCAGTGACGCTATCAAACTGGGACATAAGGGGGAAACAATACAAATAACACAACACGCACTTTGTCACGTCTCGCTATTATCTAGCTATGAATACGAAAAGATTTGTAGCGTTCTGCTTTGATGTCGAACGTTTGTTATTTCCCTTTGTGCAGAAAGGGTTGTCGGATTATAATAATGTGCCATTTACGGATCTTCAGCTTAGAGCTAGGTTACACAAGGTTAGGCGTCTTTAATAGTTGTTGTAATATCATATGTAAAATTTGATCTTAGGAATCAGATAAGAATGAAAGAAGGATCCTTGGAAGTTGGGACGGCCCTTAGTTTGGGATGCCACTTGCGTTGATACCCTTGCGCCGTCACATCTTTCTGGAAAGCAAAACCAGGCTGGTGCGGCGGCTGAATCAGCAGAAGGCCTTTGAGTCCTTCTGCTGATTCAGCCGCCGCAGCACAAGTATTTTTATACCTTTTGGAGTCGAAACCCTAGGACCGAGTGCAAAGAAAATGTATAAAGATTTATCAACGCGTCTGGTCGAAGCATCTCGTGACCAAAATGCTGGCCTCTACCTTGCTCGAAGGATTGCAATCGCAATTCAAAGCGGCAACTCGACCAGCATTTTGGATACGATGCCTGTTGGTAGCGATTTATTAGATTAGTGTTAGTTTTAAGTTGTTTTAAATTTAAGTTTTAAAATTTATTTTTACTTAGGGTTTCGTTCAATTTATTTAATGTTATTTAAGTTATGGAAATAAAAACAATCGATAAGAATAGATAAGTATAAGAAAATAGAAGAAAAACTATCTCGTATCATTTGTAAAAAAAAACACTGAGCATTTTATGTACTTCATACCAGAGGCACCGAAGTACATTGCAATGCCGTATTTCATATTAATTTCATAGTTTCCTTCCTATCAGATTTTAGACGTCCACTGCTGGACGAAGCCTCCCCGTATCGGGTGTGGTTGCCATAATCGCCACGGTTGGCAGTTCGCTGCTGCTGCTCTTTATCTAGTGGTTCTGGTCGCTGTTTTAGGACATACCCGGGCCCAGGATATACCCGGGTCATTTCATAGGCTTAGTATAGAGAAAAACATTACGAATGACTAAATTCATGCGGAAGAAAAGTCGTCAAGTATGATGTAGGGAAGCGTTCTGTCACAGATTTAGCTTTGTTTCGTATATTTCCTACGGGAGTACCACCTTGATTCGATTGCTATTCATAATACAAAACCAATCAATAAGAAAGAAAATAACGTAGACTTTGTTTCAATTCCACAAAGTGCAATATCTCTGCATGAATATTTCAAAAAACAATCGAGCTTCGTCGACTCAACTGAGTGTAAGTTATTGTTAAACTATAAAGCTTTGCTTACACGTTAGAGAGTTAACCGACTGGGCTGTTTAGTGCATCTTAATGCTATATTCATTGGAATTCTGTATTCACGTCGGTTTAAAAAAAAAAGCACTAAATTCTGCTCTGCTCTCTATGAAGTTAGCGTAGACGTCGATCTTGAGTTGATCTCATGCGTTTTGACTACTGATATTAATTGATTGAATCAAGCGTTACTTTGAGAAAGTACATCTTCTTGTAAGCTATGTAGATATCTATTGTATATCTATTGTGTTCCTTCTTCAATATCATGTCGCACGTGTTTTACCTCTATACGAGGCATCTTCAAAACGACGTGTTGATTCTTCGTGTTGTATCAACTGACACGATATTGAAGCGGGAATACATTAGATTCAAAAACTTCGCGTCATTCTCATGTAGAGTGCACTCGCGCAATGCGCGCTCCAAGCTCTGAATAGTAATGAAGCGGCCTGTTTGTATTGGTAGTGTAAGCAGCCAGAAAGGGAGGGGGTGCTTCTTGGCCCTTTTTGACTCTGGCAGCGTGCACTAATAATACCATCTAAAAATACAGATCCAGGAGAAATTTCAATAGATAATTATTTCCGTCATATTTGATTCTTTAGGAATGGAAGCGTCATGTAAAATAATCTTGTCCCAGAGGACAGGAAATTATAGATACAAACACAACGAGGAAAGCTATGAATTAGTCCATCTGCTGCTCCGCTAGGAGTAAAGTCCGGCCCTGTGCGGACACCTGTGGCGGACACAGATTATCTTTAGATTCCGTGCTAGGACGATAGAATCGCACCACGCATTAGTCAAAACATATGCATCAAAAAATCACATTCTCTGCTTCATCGCAGTTGTAAGTGGACAGTGCATTGTGGCTAGACGTAGCCTTGAGACAACTAATAGGCACGTCTCAGTCCCCGCAAACAGCGCTTTCCTCTAACGGGGGTGCGTTTGTGTCGGAACAACGATCTCGTAATGCGGTATCTATAGGGGTCGCGTTTGTGCGGATCTAAGTTAAGCGGTACACCTATAAAACCGTTGAAACGCACCCAAATATTCCAGATTTAAAACTGTTCGCATCATAAAACCACCGTCCATAGATAACAGTTAGGCATCGATGAATCCGGCGGCAACCTACCGCCGTAAATTTTATCTTAGAACCCGTTCCGCTTTTGTCGAGGACTCGTAAAAGGGTTTTATTGGCCCTCAAAGCTCATAGGTGTTAGGGTGTTAGGGATTTTACACTTTAGTGAACTATTTGACGCGAATGTGTGACAGTTCGGAGGTTCGACAGATGGATGTTGTTTTATTGAATAATGGCCGTGTCTCGCGGTTTTACCCGTCATCCTACAGCCGGTTTATTCTGCAAGCTGTGGTGTGTTTGTGTGTGTTGTTATGTGGGACGATAGAGGGAGGAATATCCTAGAAAATTGCATTACTATAATCCCACATAACCTAAAGCAGTCAGAAATCTTACTAGCCTACATTGCATGAAGCATTTGATTTAATCGTATGACCTTGTCTCGCACCCGACGCGGTTTGTATTTTAAAAGAGAATTTTTCAGCATGCGAGATCAAGTGATTTATTATCTTTGGTTTTCACAAAAGCCACTAAGCACAGATATTCCCAATCTTCTCCATGTTTACCAGATTCGCCTAAAAATACTGGTAGCGTTTCATCAAAAATCCCTTTTTCTGGTACTCTAGCAATCAATACAGTGCTCATGTCAGACGGAAATTAAAAAAGTTCCAACTTCCACTCGTTTTTTTAATTCAACGCTGTTCCGAGAATTCCAGGAATATTCTGGAACAAAACTACAACACATTCATAAGCGAGGATTAACTTGAGATTAAACTTATAAAATATTGTATTCCAGATTTGATAAAGAAGATTTTCTTTTGAGAAATTGGGCGTGATGAAGATAAATTGGCTTGAAGATCGATGTTCCAAGTAACGAGTGGTCTCGTGCTGCGTACGAAAACTTTCTTTTTAGGGTTCCTTAGTTTAAGGAACCCTTATAAGTTCCTCATCTCCGTCTGTCTGTCAGAATCCTTTACAGCCTTATAACTTCCTAAAGTATAAAAGTGCATGCATGAAATTTTGCACAACGACAATTGACAACGGCACTGGTATTGCAGGCGTCCATATAGGTGGCGGCTACCGCTTACCATCAGGTGGGTTCACCTGCTCATTTGCTGTTCTTTTAATAAAATGAAGAAATAATTCCTCTTTTCGTCACTCCACAATCCAAAACAAGAACTTGATTCGACGGCAAATGTATTTAGCTCAGACCAATCTTTCTAATAACACTAACATCTGGAAATAATTTCGTATGAATGTATGTTTTTACTTAGCCCGATATAATGCGTTACAATGCAGTATACATTATTGCAGTATTAAAGGTACATACATAATCGCCATTTTCAGTAAGAGCTAAGCTACAGCGAGGGTCTTATTCTTATTAAAGATGGGGGCTATAAGTCCGGCACTGACGTATGTATTGTGCATTTCTTCATGCCAAAGTCTACCCGAGTCAGCACAGGTCCTTGAAATATCGGAGCGAGGCTCTGGGCCGCTGACACAACTGCTCCAGTGGTGTAGATGGTAGCAGGTCATTCTGGCACATGAGATGGATTCTATCACCTGACACTCTAAGGCACAAGCCACACAGGATCTAGCCTCGGCGCGGACATGGCGCGGGCGTCTTTCCATTTCATTCAAATTTCATACAAAACTCACGGAGATAAAGTCGCAATTTAAAAAAGCGGTATTGTTTTTGATGTGTTATATTAATTGTGATTAGGTGATAAGTGATAAGTAATATTGATTGTATAATAATTTGATATAATAATAATAATAATTGTATAATTTAGTTGATATTGCGTGTATTTAATATTCTGGACTAATTTCTTATATATTTTAATGTTGACATAACTACACTATTGTATTAGGGCTATCCTGTAAAAATAGTTGTAATGAAATAAATAAATAAATAAAATAAAATAAAATTTGAACACACCGAATGGTATGAAACGGACGTCGCCGGAGTCCGTTTAATTTCGCAATATCTTCTTTGTTTTAGGCACTTAAAGTGAAAAATTGTTTAGGTCGAAAATACGATAAATATAAGTACTTGTTATTAGAATACCATAAACATTTTTTGGAAAATCAAAACATAGCGGCATAGATTATGGTATATCAAAGTCATTGACACCAAAAACAAAAGATTTGATAAGAGACTAGCCCCGAAAAGCTAATTTCATCAAAAAGTTAGGAAAATTCTAACTCCCTCTATCGCTCGCACGAGAAACAGAGCGACAGCTATACAATTTCAAATATCGAATGCGCCTAAGCCTCGCGGAAGAACGGATGTGATTCAGCCATTTACGTTTTAAATTTCCAGCGATTGGTGTTGATCTTAGATACTGCTGTAATTAGTAGTGTGCAGTTAAGGCGTAGCAGTAGTAATGTGGCGATTACGCCCGAATCTTATTGCCCACAATATTGCGGGAAAAAAGGCTAAGCGCGATACTGTGTTTGCACACAGGGGGCGATCACGTAGTACTTATATAAGGTACTTACCATTCCCCGGATTCATTCGTAAGTTTTTAATTTTAGTTAAGAGCCCACTCCCCGCCCTATAGGCCATTATATTCGCGTAATTTCGAATATAAAAATCGTTCGTAATTCGTACTTTACTTATTATTGTGTGAAATTTGAAGGTTTTTATAAATTATAAAACCTTCAACAATACCCAAAATAACTAATTTCGAACATAAAGATTTATTATTTCCTACTTAAGAAAAAATATAGTTAAATAAACTCGGTAGAACTCTGATATATTTTGCGATGCTTTTAGTCGGATTTAGGAACACACATTCCCTTAAAAAAAAATGACGCGGTCTAAAATAAAAACAGAAACCTTTTGTACATCAGTGTTTGCTCGAAAAAAGCTTAGCAAGCGGAGTTCCTCTAATTACTGAAATATAAAAACGTTGCTGTTTCCCTCTCTAATCGAGCGATCGCTGACGTTGTAGGGGAGACTGGGGTTATTACGGATACTCGATAATTTCAATTATTTTTACAATGTAATGAAATTATTATCGATGCGCATGTTTGTCTCGGTCATTATCTCTTTTATTAGACATGAATGTTACGAGAGTTAATAGTGATGTAGACAACTTTGTTTCTAACTACATGTCTGTGTGTGTACGGAAAGTGTTTGTGTATTGCGGATCCATGTCCGTATGATTTTTAACAAGTAGTTTGTCAGATATCATGACCTTTTACATCTTTTGGAACTCTTACTTGCCATATGTAAACTCAGCAATTAAATAAATGTCTTATACCAGAGGTACTAAGTGTTTTTTTTACATTTTCTTATTTATAATGTAGCTACACAAGCAAAATATCAAAACTAGAAACTTATTTGCATCATCTAAGTTGTGAAAGGCTTCCTCTACCGAGGTCATATTAATTAGCTCATCAAAATTGTAAGGCAAGTGTTACCTTCTTTAAGTTTGATATTCACTAGAGGAAAGCGGGGTGTAGACATAATATACAATAAGATTATTTATAAAACATTTAACTTATAATGAATTGCTGCCAAAATCAAAACTAGAAAGAAACAAATAAGTAGTAGAAGTATTTTCAATTAATTCATCTTTATTTCCAAATAGGTATTAAGAATACTCTTATGGATAGTCATGACTAGGTATAACTAGGTTAAATAAACAAAACGCCACAAAAGCACAACAAACTTATCAGCACTACACACATTTGTAGGCTCAAAATATATGGTAATAGTAATAATAATAGTATTAGGTAAGTAAGTCTATTACATTATTAAAATTATCAAATATATTTTTTTATTTTATTTTAGTGTTCTTAAGTCGTCAAAGATAATTCAGGCC
Organism: Apocheima hispidaria; assembly: GCA_947579745.1. Classification (NCBI taxonomy): domain Eukaryota; kingdom Metazoa; phylum Arthropoda; class Insecta; order Lepidoptera; family Geometridae; genus Apocheima; species Apocheima hispidaria. Next base: position 12,233,100 of record OX388164.1, on the reverse strand, counting down.
TCTGTTCGAGACGCAAAACCATATACCTTAACAACCTCATAACAAATTTTGTTTAAATATCGAAATTGCATAGAGCACTGAATGTTTTTACCAAATATTATCAAAATGGACCGGTAAATGGCGCCGCAGAAGATTCTCCCCTTTTTGGGGTAAATTCAAATCGACGACGATTAAAGAAATTCTATAAAATTGTACAAATATGTACTAAGTTTCGTCATGATTTGTTGTAAAATACTTCTTGTACGCGAGTACCAACATACGGACACATGAAAGCAAATTTTGCCAGTAAAAGGAGAGACTCGTTCGCTTCCCTCACTCGGTTAATAATTGAATTTGTAAAGTTCACTTGTCTGTCCTTTTTATTTGTGTTATTATTTTTGTCGGTTTTCGATTCCCAATTTTAGCTAAGTCATTAGATTGTTGTAAAAAAGAGACAAATTACTTTATGAAAACATTTATACTAGTTATTGACCTGGCTGAATTACGAAGTTTCTATGGGTAAAAAAATCTGGAAGTGTAACTCTTGTACGGTAAATATTTACACTTGTATAATAGAATCGTTAACCGAAAGCAAGGCGTTGAACGGTTATAGGTACGAAAAAGTTAAAATATTTGCTGATACTACATCTTGCTGAGTGAATGGAGACTCATACCTACAGCGGAATAAAACCGAATATTAACTAGTGTCACTATTATTTTGCTTGACCTGCCTGACTAGTTACATATCTTCACCTATCTTAGCATAAGTGTGTACCAGCTTTACAGTTGCCACTTTATCTCGGGGCTCGTAAGCCGTTCATGCATATTCACAGTAAGCCGACGGTTTTAATAAGGGTGCCATTTTGCCCCACTATCCTTTACCAGGAAGCGATATCGATCGGGGCCGAAAATGATTAGGGGTGCGTGCAACGACTTCTAATGTAATAGAGAGTCAATTTACACAACTTGATAGTGTCAATAGAGTTAATCATTGTAAATATTAGAGTAGCGCTAAAAGATAATTATGAAAAACCAAAAATTTATTATAAAGAAAAAAAAACTAAGTTGAACATTCTAAGGATTCGAGCGATTTTGTATTAATAAAACGGGAATACTCACGTTAAATTGAGTCGGTTATTCCGACTGTGCAAGGCAAGACGAGGTCACACGCGTGTCACGCTTAGAATTCCTCGATAAAGGTCACCGAATGTGATGGAAACTATAGTCGAAATAACCGACTCCATTTAACGTGATTATTCCCGTTTTATTAAAACAAAATTTGTCAAAACCACGTCAGTTTTCATAAATTTGATTAGAGTTAAGATTTGAGCGATATGTACAACATAGTAATTCAAAAACTACGGCGTAGTGCATTAGAAATATTACTTAGTAACTTAGTACTTAGTAACGTGTAGTGTCCACGCCAAACTTTAATTGAAATAAGTAGATAAGTGTGTCTGTATCTAGAATTGATAAACAGAATCAAAGTATATGGCCACAAATAACTTTAAGGATAAAATGACATAAATATGTATCCTACATTTTGTTTGCGTTTACATAATACAAAAATAAACAAACACATTAATTTTATTATCATCATCAACAGCCTGAAAGCGACCACTGCTGAACAAAGGCTTCCCCCTTAGACCGCCACACTGAACGACAATTTGCAACTTGTATCCACCGGTTGCCCGCGACTTTCAAAATGTCGTCATTCCACCATTAGGAGGCCGGTGCGTATACTTTAATTTGGGTATCGAAATATCGAAATGTAGGTTTTAAAGAAATAACATTTTTATTTTATTATTTTGGGTATTTTTTGCATTTATAAAAAGCAAAATGGTTATTTAAATTCATCTTGCTGCGTCTATTGTTCGAACATGCATTGCTGCCATTTTGTCTCGATCCTTTAGTGCTGATACTGATCTATGTTTTGGGACAAAAAATGAAGAGGTCTGTTGAGACCTCTGCCCTTTGTCAGGTGTATTGATGTGTTTAAACCATGGAAATAAAGGTAGAGTGCTTCTCTTGGGTGAAAATATTATAAATCTTCAGAACTGCGTGATCGGAGTTTCTAGACTCCTTTATATCCGACTGACCAATAAGGATGATAATGTTCATGGGGTTTATGTATGTTAATTATGTATGTGTGTATATTCCTATATTATTGCCTGTAGTGCCTGTAATGCGGTTTTGAAGAGTGCGGTGTCGTTGGATTCTTTTTTATCTCTGGAGTGTTCATGTAGAGACTGATATTAAAATCGGCCGGTAAATGGTGCTGCACTAAACCACAGGATGGTTTAGCGCAGCGTCATTTGGAAGAAATACCCCTCCAATCAAAAATAGCCGACAACAAAAAAATATTATAAAATTGTCGAACCTGTGTCCCAAGTTTCGTCAAGACCGGTTGAAAACTACGACTAGGGCCCTTATTATCTATTGCCATAACTAAGCTTGTTACGCGCCATGTTAAGTTAACTCCGTGTTAGTCGCATGAAACGGTATTCTCTAAGTTTCTTAAACGCGCGTTTCTTCACGTCGTGCCACGATTAGGAGCCGCGTTTAAGTTTAGAGCATGTTATGACGTCACGCGTTATTGGCAAGTTATATGTGCGATAGAAAATAAGGGCCCTTTACGCGACTACCAACATACTGATAGATGAACGCAAATTTGACAGTTGAACCAGAGACGTTCATTCACTATCGTTCATTCACCTGGTCAATGACAAAGGTTTGATTATACGTTGTATAATCGATAGATTAATAAAAAAAGGCTTACCGGTCGCAATCAAACCATTGAAAACTGACAACCACAACTTAATTTTTCACTTTTGTGTATTCACTCGTAATCCAACCAGTGGACTGAAAGCGGATAAAATTAAATAAATAAAATTAATAACGGTCGCAATTTCAATAAAGTTTGCCGATACATTTAAGTTACAATGAAATAAATTAAAATTTATAATTGAGTGTGCGCAGATATTTTCGTGATTGCACATTGTCATTGTAAATCAATAATTTTCAAACAGAAAATTAGTTGACTAAGTTCGGGCCCTTACCGTGACTTCCTTAGCGCGATGATTGTAAGGTTAGGTTAGGTTAGCCACGACGCTGCACGACCGCGAATTGTATCGCGATAAGGTTCACAGTCGCGCGGCGTCGTAGCTAACCAAACAATCATCGCGCTAAGAATGTCCCTGTACTGAGTCTAAAGTCGATTGCCACGGTGCTAATCGAAAGTTAAGCTTTAAAAACACCCCGCAACTTCAATCTCATTCATACATTTAAATAAAAGAAAACAAAATTGCTAATTCCGCTGTCTGTACATAGTAGATATCTGTAGTGCTTGTATATCGGACGCACTAAACCACATAATTGTTAACCGCCGGATAAATAGTACAAATTATACGTCTAACCACATTTATCTCACTCGAACACTCCACCGACCGAGTATGCTGCAGACTTGGGACAAAAAAAAAATATTGCTACGAAAAAGGGTAAAGTTTGTACAAGTGGTTGGTTTCATTTATAAGTTTAAAAAATTGTTTGAAATTCGTATTCTTGATTTGAATTGTAATCATTGAGTAATTAGAGTTTGGCTAATGTAAAAAAAACATTTTTCTGCTTTGTATTATTGTAGAAAACGTATGTTCAATCGAGTGTTAATGTGGATTATTATCTAGTGTTTGTGTGGACAAATCATATGAAGTGGTAAATCGTGTCATTTCGTATTGTTTCCAAAACTCTTTAGAATCTTTCACCACTTTCTGAAGCATGACTTAGACTGGAACGTGACTGAAGTTGTTTACTTAGGCTGTGACTGAGACTACACTGTTATATGTCGAGCCAAAAATCAAGAAAGAAAAAAAAAAAAAATTATATACACTCTTATTCGCCAACATTCGATAAGTAATCTATGTCACTTCGTTTACTATTTACTTTGTTAAATTCTTGCTGGTATGAAGTTTTACTCGAGAAAACAACTTGTTTGGACCTTTGATGATAACTAATAATACTAGACATTGCGATTTATAAGTCTTATAAGTGTGTTTAGGTTAGTGGAAGCACCTCATATTCATGGGGTCGTGGATTCGAATCTGGGTGGGCCCGTACCAATGAGCTATTGGAACTTACATTCGGATATATACCACTGGCTTTTTGGTGAAGGAAACCTGCATATTTCCGGAGAAGAAATTCAATGGTGTATGTGAATCCCCCAACCCGCACTGGACCAGCGTAGTGGACTACCCTTCGAGAATGGGCCAATATCCCAGCAGTGTAATAAATAAAAAAGGCTGATGCATGCTTTGCGATTTATAGACCGTGTATCCTAAAAAACACGTAGAAAATTTGTTTTTTTCAAAGTTCATACTTTCTGTAATGCCGCCACCTCACCGTCCTCTGTTTTTCCATTACCCGTTCGAAGGGAAATGCTATTTTATTCGCTGAGCGCTGTATGCCGCACTAACCCGCAGACTGATGTGGACACTTACCCCGCTTTACCCCGGCTTACGCTGAGCGCACTATCTTTACCTTTAAGAGAAAGACTTAGCGACTTTGCATCTTAGTTTTAAAGATTATTCAAGGGAAATTGCAGTACTTCATAATCTTGAGGAATGATGTAGATACATATCTATCTACCTATACAAATAGAAAAATGAAATGCTGTGGGTAGGTATAGCTATTTTTTGAAACGTTCGAATTTAAGTTATGTTGCAAAGAAAATTTGAAAAGGTTCCCGAAAAAAAAAGTCGGGAAAACTGAACGTATTTTTTTTCCGTTATAATATGGACAGAACAACGTGTGTCGGATCAGCTAGTTTAAAATATATATTCTAACCGTGTTTTAGTCATTGTGCGGTAAAATCCGCACATTTTTTAGAGTGATGTGGACACTATATTCCCCCTGGCTTACGCTGAGTGTAGCCTCTTACGAGCGTAAGATCACGCAACTTTGCATCATTTTATAGAATTACTAGCTGTTACCGCGACTTCGTTCGCGTGAAAAAAGTAGCCTATGTCCGTCTCCGACCGCTAAGCTACGTCTATTCAAAAATTCAGCTTAATCCGTTCAGCCGTCTAGCCGCGACAAACACCCAGACAGAGAGAGAGACAGAGTTACATTCGAATCTATAATATTATTTAGGATTTTGAATAGTTTTATTTGAAGAATGAAGAGAGTTTAATAAATCCTTATCCTTACTCATATTATAAATTCTAATGTTACTGTCTCTCTGTCTGTCTCTCTATCTGGGTGTTTGTCGCGTTATCACGGCTAAACGGCTAAAAGGATCGACCTGATTTTTTACATAGATTATAGCTTAAGGGTCGGACATAGGCAACTTATTTTTTTGTAGATCCACGCAAACGAAGTCTCAGGCAACAGCTAGTTGTCTATATTTTCAGAAATAATAATTAAAAAGTTGGTAAAAATGTGTACACAAACCAAATTGCTATTTTGCATTTTTCCCCAGAACTCTCCATAATTTTATACAAATTGCCAAAAATACTATTTTCTAAAAATACCAAACGAGTACTCTACCCGCAGGCAGATTGTTGGTCCCGAAATCAGACAAAATGAAAGTTTAATAACACAGCAACCTCTATAATAGAATTACAGATATTCGTGAGCACGGGGACGGTACATTTTTAACCATGACTTGTTTTCTTTGGGTACAGGCTAAATTATGTATCTGTTGCGTGGAGGTAGGAAGATGTGTTTGGTTGGACAAGGCATAAGTACCTAGAGAAGAATAACATATACATATACATACTTATACTTATATAACATATTACTTATATTAAAATATACTTATGCCTTGTCCAACCAAACACATCTAATATCTATCAATATCTATCATATATAATAGTGTATAAGAAGAATAGGGTAACGTAGCGTTGTAGAGTTATGTATATATATATATATATATATATATATTTATACAAATTGCCAAAAATACTATTTTCTAAAAATACCAAACGAGTACTCTACGCGCAGGCAGATTGTTGGTCTCGAAATCAGACAAAATGAAAGTTTAATAACACATTCTTCTTATACACTATTATATAATATATAATAGTGTTTAAGAAGAATAGGGTAACGTAGCGTTGTAGAGTTATGTAGTATTTATGGGTATCTTCATAACTAGAGGAAACATATACCTTTTAGGATCTAAAAAATTAAGCAAGGCAGCCATAACTAACTATAATAGTCCTCAGTGAGTCCGGGGAGGACGACATTGGCGAGTGGCGGACGCTGTTGTAGGCTTAACCGTCTCGGGATAGCTGTTATCTGTCCCGGGGGAAATGAAGCGTGGTGCTGAAGGCTCCGGTGCATTCCCATGCAGATCCCAGAGCCCTCCGTCAAGGACGAAGGTAGGCCACCGGGGGCTTAGTGGGTATAATCCCACATTACCCGGATGCACCCCATATGAATGAATGAATATTATTTATTGTCATACAGTTGCATTCATAATAATTACAAAATAAAAAAAAGTTACTAATGCTTCCATTGTGGACTCGTCAGCTTGCTACAATTTTTAACAATATTATTTATATCATTGTATATTTATATTAGGCATTTGGTGTCTCCCTCAAAAAACGACAATATTAGAAGGATTTATCAATTCTATTTTTGAGTAAAAGTCAGTCATAGCAGTCGGGTATCTTGTTAAGATTTTCCCTACGTTAAAAAAAGAGTACCTCTCAAGCTTCTAAGCTCAATGTTGTCGAGTACTACATGTCTAGACTTTTTACCTATCTCTAAACAAAGTGGGATTCTTATCCTCCGGAGATAAGCTCCGTAAAATGACTGCGATACAATACCTCTGGACAATGCCATCTTGAAATATTCAGGAGAAATATTAATATAAAATTACGAATGAAAATTAAGTCGTAGAGAATTTCTTTTTAGAACAAACTGAGAACTAATAATGGCTTAGTTGGCAAAATCTACTTTAAAATAGATTGGATAGATTAAAATTCGCATGGAGGTGCTAGTTTCTGCAAAGATTTTCTACTTTCAATATCTAAACATGTTGATAAACATGGGTCCTTCGTCGCATCTACAGCACTCTCGCTAGCGCATTTATTCATTATTAAACACAAAAAATAGCTAAATGTACATTTCCAAAAAGTAATGTTCAAAAAATTTTGTTTATGACATAATTACAAAATATTTTAGAGATATTTTTTTTTTTGATTTATGGATGTAATTGAAAAAGAACAACGAATATATACGAATAGTTTTATAGATCTCTTCTTTGAAATCAAAAGATAAAACAAAATTTTCTTTACAATAATAAAATTTCTGTTAATAGGGACTATCCTATTAACAGAAATATTTATTAGATATAAAAATTCATACACTATCTACGAAAACTTGCGAATGTGCGAGTGAGATAGCTATATGACTTAATACTCCATAAAGAACAATTAACGATCAGCCTTGAGCGTATATTTTTAAGTATGTTGTCATTGCCAAAATCCCTTACATAGAAAAGTTTCATAAAATTCAAAAAGCTTGGAAAGCTAAATTATTTGGTAAAGTTTAATTCTGTGTTAAAACAAAGTATACCTACTTAAACGCTTAAAATGCACTACCAAGAATAGTTGTAAATGTTTATATTTGCAAGAATAGCTGTTCTGAGCAATTACGACAACTCAAATCTGCAACTTTGATACTTAAGATACTTACTGCAAGTCACAAAAGCCTTTTACATCTTTTACCTAAACTTTTCACAATAAATTGCCATTCTTGCTTGTTGTCTTGCTACTAGGCACTTAATAATTATCAAACTTTTACGCCAAAAACAACTTTGCAGCTCCGCACAAGAAATTAAATTCATAAAACACGTAAAATACATAAAAATATTTGCTCTTTGAACAATAAATTGCAAAAGCAGTCGGCAACGACCACTCAAAACAAATTAACGGCCCAAAAACAATTTAAGGCATAACGCCATCAACTGCTCTGGCATTAGGAGGAAAGCAAAAAAAAGCGGGGCTTAGGTTAAGTTTAAAAGGAATCAGTAGGTTTTTTTTTTACTTTGTAGGTTTCGTAAACATTGTTAAAACTACCAACTATAGTAGTCCGCACCGAACTGAGGCCTTGCGACCACTATAACTTCAGAAAATCTACACCGATTCTGCTCATATTCGAATTTAGATATGGGCTTAATGTGAACTACTTGCCTAAAAAAATACATTCAAATTAATATATGCCAACTTAGCCGTTACAGCTTAGCGTGGGGGTAATGGACCCCTAATATGAGGCTTCGTTAGAAGTCGACATCTAAAAACTGATAGCTAGGGTACGGATAAGCTCCTGTCACCATATATTTTTGGACTTGTTGAAGGGCGTTGTGGCATTCGGTGTCCACAAAAGCTTTCGATCATGAGAAGTGGACATATAGAAGGGAGGTCTTTGCCCTGCATTTAAATATATTGGGTCCACATTTCACCTCTCTATCGTAAGTGATTTGGTCTTCGAGTTGATTCTTAGAAAAAGGCTAGATCTCTTATATATATAATTTATTCAAATACCAATACTCTTCAAATAGTGTAGAAGAACAATAAGAATGGATTTTGCGAAATTCCACCTATAAAGCCCAAAGTTTGTATGAAAATAAAAACTTTTTTCATACTATACCAATTAATTAATTAATTGAATAAATTAATTTTGACATAATGTAATATTTGATTTGTTTAATAAGTAAATTTGACATAATGTAATGTGTTGACACAATTATTTTTTTTTAATTTTGAATTTTTAAGTGTTTTTTTTTTTTACTGTTGATAAAAATTTATCTGAAATAAATGATTTTTAATTTGAATTGGAATTTATACCAACGAAACTCAGCTTATATACATAGTATACAAGAAATAAAGAAACACTTGTCTCAGGATTTTTCGAAAACCCCTAAAGAAGAGAACTGGGGTGCTTAAATCGCGTACGCGAGTGACACCGTGCGGACGAGCTTGTGTAGGATAAAATAATATAAAAAAAATCTACGTCTTTCTCACGTTAATCAGTTCAAATGCGTTCTCTTGGAAACAATTCCGTAGTCCATATTATTTTCAAAGCTCGTATTTTGTCTGCGTCGCAGTAATTGAATTGTTTCTTCCATAGATAATTTCGATCTTATCTAATATCTTCAGCAAATGAAATTGCTTATCATTTCAGACATAAGAAGAAAATTGTGTACAAGTATGTACATTATGTATTTTTCAAATAATTATTATGCGCCGAATTGATATCTGATGACACCTGTATCAGCCTTTAAACATCCCGCTGCTGGGATATCAGCCTATCCTAGAAGGGTGGATAGGCCATATCCGCCACGCTGGCCCAGTGCGGGTTGGCGGATATCTCGCGAAAACTGGGCTGATTTTGCTCGTACCACATCTGACGCGCTTATCCTACAACTTTTATAATTTGTTTTCGTACCAGGGATCTCTAAAATTAAAGTAAACATGGTTCGCACCCCCTGGCGGCAGGAAATGAAAGCTCGCGGCGAGATCGCTGTAAGTGGAGAGTACAGCACTAACAAACTGCTTTGTTCGGTCGAATGTTGAGCACTGCTGTTGTGTGGAACTGCGTACGAGGTGTTTTGAGCTCTTTTAAAAGTAGAAAAAAAAAACAGCCATGACGTTAGGGCTCGTTCAGGAATACGCGGGGCGTTGCGCGGCGCTTCGCGCGGGCGAATCAAACTTGTGCTAATAATTATATGACAGAGTTCATGTAGAAGCGTGTTCATGCTGATTTTGTTTGACATCTCGCGGTACTTGGGGTACAGCATGCTGTGGCCACCGTCGTTGACGCCTTCGCTTCCTCCGTCGAGTCTTTCATGTCCTTCCTTCAGCGGCAGACCCCGTCATTCAGCACGCGCCGTACGATGCCGACGCCCGACACGACGCCCCGCGGCTTCATAAACAAGATTACATATTGCGATATGTTTATCTTTGTGAGTGCGACGTCGCAAACAACGCCCCGCGCAACACGCTGCGTAAAGCTTCGCGTATCCCCGAACGAGCCTTTAGCTGGTAGCGCGTTTGTTTTCCAAGTAGGAGCTCCCGGATTCGATTGCAAGCCGGGCAAATGTTTAAATTATGAATTTAAATAACGTCGCTTTAAAGCTAATTTCGGCGATTTGGCGGCTAATTGAGGCATTTACAATTGATTGTACCGGGGACCGGATGACACTTTAAACTTTAGGTCCCAGCCATGTCTGAGGCTTTCTGGCGGCCTAAGCACTCTGACATCTGGTCTAGTCACTCGGCCTTTGCGTACTTATCTTAGCATTTTGTACTTGTAGTATTATTTTGTAGAAAAGAGTGATTGCTTTATTTAAAAAAAAAAGCTATTGTAAAACATAATTTTTAAATATTTTTACTTAGGGTTTCTTTCAATTTATTTATTATTTAATGTTATTTAAGTTACTTATCGAATTTAAATTTATAAGTCAATAAAAAGCCACATATATATTTAAAAAAAAGAAAAACTGGATATAACAAAAAATAAATAAATTGGACGTTGAAATTAAGATTTAAATTAAGTTTTTAAATCCAGACTTGAGAAAGAAATACAGATTTGAGATCCAGACGTTGTGACGGTCCATGTAGCATTTTGCGTAGTATTATTATATCTGCTGTGGGTACGCTATAAAAGTATTCTGCGAACGTACCTAAGTACCTATATAGAATATATTTATATAGAAATATAAATAGTAAAAATTGCAAATACCATGTTATTCATTACCACAGTGAAGGTAAAGGCAAAATTGCTAGTCGATTACGCCGAACGACCTACTGCGTGGCGGTCGTTTGAGACGTTTCTATGTACTCGATAACTATATTTGGGGGCATTAGGATTACGATAAATATAATACAAAATAAATAAAATAAAAACAGACTTATTTTTGCTACTAAGTAAGTATTTAACTATTACCGCTGTTTCATATTTTTAATCAGTTAATCATTTCTTGAGTCAAAAATCTCAAAATCTTGAGTCGTACAAAGGCTTGGAAAGGTGACAAAGCAAACAGAAAATGAGCTAGTTCTGCACAACGCTAACCCAGAAAAGACTCGCTCAAGGTAATAATTCTGCGCCTAAATTTCGTGTAACTAGAATTTGGAATGTATACATCATCAATGTTTTGACATCAGCTCTTAGATGTCCGCTGCAAGACAAAGCCTCCTCTCCCTAATGTGGCGGGGGATGGGTGTTGGTATAATCCCCAAGGTTGGCAGGCACGGAGATCGTAGTTCACTGTTTATTAAAAGGACGCTGCTGCCCGTCCTTCGGTGGTTCTGGCTCCGGGTCCAACGGCCTTGATTATGTCAACTTAATATGATGAGAAAAGAATTCAATGAGAGAGAAGATTCAATTTGTATAAAAATTAGGCGCTTATCTACCTTAAAGACTTCTTTGGTCGTGGTCTAACCCCGATCACTAGCATACTAAGCATTTCTCAGGATTAGATAATTTTAGAACAGAAGAAAATGCTTAAATCATCAAAACTGGCGCTACTCTCGCCAAGTTATCTGCTAGCGTCGCAACAGAAGCACATTTCACACAGAATTAAGGTAAAGACGCACGACAACGGTAGTTAAAATAAATCGCCGTGCCTCAACGCTCTTACTTAGCAGATTTAAATAATTTTAGTCTAAGACGAGCTCCTGGCTACAAGAAATATTAGCAGTATCTGCATTTCTACGTAATCATATTTGCTTGACTTTCACATTCAGTTCAGTTTATTATTATCTTCTTAAGAATTCTTAAGAATTTATTCTTTCTTTATTGCATATATGTACATATTCTTCTTCTAAAACTACGTTTCTATTCTATTCAAGCGTTTAACCTCGCTCATCTCATAACACGAGTAAAGTGTTATATTTCATAGCAACATACACAACAACAACAAATGATTCGATATAAAAAAAATTAGAAAAAAATATATTACTAATATCTGTTTATCCTTACCTGACAAAAAAGATAAATAAACTTTCTTACAAAATCCGTTTTCTCATAGAAATCACACAACCTAGGCGCGCACTATGGTCCCTGGTTACATAAAAAACACGATTGCAACTATTTACCCACGGATATCAACGAAATTCATCATAATTACACTACATTTTGCATAAGTACGAAAACAATACGAAATAATCTGATCGTATTTTGCGGTTAGACTCCTTTACAGTCTATGGACTTTAGTTTTGTTTGTTTACCTTTTTTTGTCAGGTAAGGATGAACAGACAAATCATCAAATCAAATTATTTATTTGCAATAATACATGTTAATAATTTTCTTATAAATCATTTTAGTATCACGGTGTATCTAGTCTGCAAGCAGACGTGCAAATATTTTATGTTATAGAACTATACTATAAAATTATATATTAATATTGTTATATAACTTGAATTGACGATTATTAAATTCTTTGATGCTATAGAAACAGTTGCTAAGAAGCCAACGAGTCAAAGTAGTTTTAAATTCATTCCCTTCCAAAACTTTAATGTCATTCGGTGTCTTGTTATATATTGATATACACATATTATAGACATTTCTTACATAAAGATCCTTATCGGCGCGAGGTTGATATGATAGGTTAGTGAATAACCAAGAGTTGCTTTACTGTTCGTATTATATACTTTAATGTGACGTACACTTTGCTGACGCACCAAAACTGTAACGAGTCAGAGTCAAAAACACTACGAATAAAGCAAACTCGAGAGGGAAGTTATTTTGTAACCCTGTTAGCATTTTATAGTGTTTAAGAATAGAGTATACATACGAAAAGCTTAGTCTATACCCACCCCTAAATGTTATACGATTTCGATGATTGTTTATATATGTTATATACATAGTGAAAAACTATGCGAATGTTTGTCTTTTTTTTAAATTTCGCAATACCTTCGTTGATAAAGGTACTTAAAGTGACAATTTTTTTTGTGTCGAAAATACGACGAAGAAAATTAGTTGTTATTAGAATACCATTTATTTTTTTAAACTTAGTAGCATATACAGGATGGCCCACCGGCAAGTGACCACCCGAAAAGGGCTTATAGTACTCATCATTATGAACAATCTTTACTATGGGACCGAACCTGAAATCGAGACAAAAATATCTGCTGTTCCATACATTTTGTCGAGTGTCATTGACATTTTTCTAAAAGCCTATTTTATTTTTTAAAACGGGCAACGACCGCGTTAAGTTGAGTCGGTTATTCCGACTATATTTTCGATCACATTCGGTGATCTTTTTAAGGACTGCGAAGCAAGACTTGTCTTCATTCATATTAAGATTTTCCCAAAATAGTTTTAAACTATTTTATTTTAAATAGGTTTTTGGAATAATGCCACGAGAAGATAAACCCCCGAATACTAAAACGTTAGTTAACTTTGACGACAGATTAAGTTTATTGCTGTCTTTGTCATTTGCTTGGTGCCAGACAAAGGCAGCATTAGAATTAATCTGTTGTCAAAGTTAACAAACGTTTCAGTATTCGGGGAAAAGCCCCACAAATGCCCACAATGCCCCACAGTAGTCGATGAGCATTTACAATCAGTAGGCCGCTTGCCTGTTTGCTTCCAAATGGCTCCATCTAATCTGATTACCGAAGAAAATAATTTACAATGCTGCTAACTCCAGAACGATTTGATTAAAATTTAATTCACCCTTGCAAGTGTGCCGGAAAGTGGCTTGATTAAGTTTTGATTGGTTTTACATGATCTTCGAATTTATGCTCACTCCGGTTTCTCTGGTTTCCCTAACTTTGCTGTTTTGCGCTCTATTAAACAGTTCTTAGCTAAATATACATTGGATTGGCATCGATTTTTGGCATTGGCAAGAAAAAGATAGCATGCATTTTAGTTCTGTCAAACGAAGCCGCAAAACGTACACTACACTTAAAACTTGTTTTAAATCGGCGCCCGCTATGGTCTCGTCTAAGTTTGTATGGAGAACTAAGATCTGACTAATTTGACAGCACTATAATTCATGCCATCTTTATCTTGTGTTTCTTAAAAAACAGCGATAGATTAATTGCGTTTAGTGAGTGCACGGTGGAGTTGCGGCCATTGAATGTTTTTTTTTTGTCTTAGGCTTTTTTAAATTAAATGGAAAATTATATTAACCGGGTTTTGTAACAAATGTTTTTCACCACAAATATTTTAAAATATGATCACTCACTACGCCCGCATCAAAATCCGATAATGTCGGGAAATTGCCAAGTACAAATTTTGGACAGTTTTTTTTTGGTTCGATTGCAATCAATCAATCTACTGTCTTAATCACAGAAAAAAGGAGAAAGATATATTTTTTCTCTCCTGTGGTCTTAATCAGTTTAGATAATCTATATACATATCTGTATATGTATATAGAATTATATTAGGATATTAGGAATTATATATAGGTTATAAAGAAACTTTATGCTTAGCTTAATTAAGCTGTAAATAACAAAATTGACAAAAAATTCAAGAAAATTTGAATTTGGCGTGCTGAGTGAAACGTTTCACCTTAAGTTGGATGAATCTCGTCGTTCTCTAGCTAATCGTGATGGATGTCCGTCACGACGGACGACTGACCGATGCACAGCGCTGATACGGGCGACAGGGGCGGCCCTGTCACTGCAGTTACGGTACACAGTTACACACAGTACCTTATCTATAACTATCTGTTCTATCTTTGGCTCAACGCATAATCAGTGCCATTTAGCGTGGTAATGCCTCCAACATGCTGGGTACGCAGCCAACTGGTAGTGGGCTTGAACATTTGGATTATCTATAGACCTTTAATGGTCTCTGGATGATCCAACTGTTATTTTTATGTACTAGGCTAAGTAGTTTAGGTAGTTGTAGTTTGTATGTATTTTGCTTAGTTAATAAAGGCACTTGCCCGTTAAAAAAAAAACTATGAGTCTACGGAGATATCTGTGACAAATTTAAACTAATATTATTATGAGGTAAATTGTGTATCGTTGTTTGTATGTAGCGGGAGCTATCTCTAGAACGAAGAGTCGGATTTAAAAAAAAACTTTCGACGTATAGGGCCTTATTAGAAGTCTAGTCGATAGAACTCACTTAAGTCTGTTTTTCTATACTTTGTGTGATATTTGATGAAAAGTTATTTGTGTCTCTCTTTTACCAACAGCGCGGGTGAAGCCATGGTAAAAATAGATATATTCTTTAAAAACATTCAATTATGTGCTGGTAAGTACACAATACGGTTCGGTTTTTCAGTAAAATTTGTTTTTATAAACACAAAACAAATTAGAACGAAATATTACATAAAAATAAAATAAGAAAGAAACTCAATATAGGATTATTTTTGTCTGTCATAGTTTCACTTAAAATCGTTTGGATTTTTGACCGTGTGAGCGAAGCTAACGAAAGTCTCTGCATCAACTGACAAAATTTGCTTTGACCTGTCCGTATTTTGGTACTCGCGTACAGTTCGTATTTTAAAACCAAACTTGATGAAACTTGGGTATGTAACTTGACAACGTATACAGGTTCTACATGTTATAGATATTTTTTTGTCGTTGGCGATTTTTGTTTGCGGGGGTAATTCCCCCAAAAAGGAGGGAAGTTTGATAGGGCGCCATTTACCGTTCGATTGGCAGAAATATTCGGTACTCTATTCTAAACAAAAATTTAGATTATGAACAAAATCGCAAACCAATCAAAAATCGCTGACGAAAAAAAAAGTTCAATATTGTAGAAACAGCAATACCTGCAATACCTTGCATCGTTTGCAAGGTTCGATCGCTCAAAGTAGTCGACATGCGACTGGTTTTACACTGGTGTTAAATATATTTAACCAAATAGTTGGTTCGCTTGGCTCGGTCCTTGCAAAGTAATATACAAGTTTATAGGAAGCTAGCTGGTATATTGTAACGTACGTCGTCGGTCCCAGGCACGTTGTTGTGACAGATAGATCAGACACACTTTTTTAAACTGCACGCTTATTCCCAAGCTAGACGGAAAGTTTCGAATCGACATTGAAAATCTCCTTCGAATACGGATCGGCTTTCGAATGAGAGCAAAAACCTGATTCCGAAATCCGAGCGGATTCAACTTCGGTATTCGTCGGCTTTTTCCTATCGAGTAGTCATAGACAATCATACCTATCTATATGTTGCAGCGTTTGCAGAGATTGTTTCATATTGGTAGAAAACTGAATCCATGGTAGAAATTTAACTGTTCGAAATCTTAGTTTATTCTAACCACCAATTAGCAAAAACGTAATGTAATGTACATTGTTTTACCAATGAAATTAATAAAATTACATAGTGCAAACTGCAATCCTGCAAATTGCATTTTAGATTAAAAAATATGAGACTTAATTCTGAAATAGCATACTTCGTAAACAGAAATCTAATAATGTCAAACTTAGTTTTGGCGGGGATGTGAATTCATGTCGCGTCATTTTATTATTTTCCAAAACTTGTGTTATTTCGAGTGTTAATGTGTAAAAACTGTGAATTTTTACCTGATAAGTGTTCGTGAACATGCACGAGTGTTGGTGAATGGTATAAAGTCGTGAAACGTGATTTTTCGTGTTGTTTAGAAGTGTAGAAATTTAGAACATAGAAGGTAAAGTTTTCACCACTTTACTGGGGCATGACTTTGACTTGTTCGATAACATCTAACAAAACTTGAGAATATATATGTGGATACTGATAATCAATAATATGTCAAACCACAAAAAAAAAAAATTGTTAATGATACAGATCGCTTCCTTGGGGCGCCTACACATGGCCTGACCTGACACCGCGTGAAAGGGACAGCTAGACTTGAATTTCATGGGAGTAAAAGAAACAAACTATCAAGGCGATAGCTTCTCCCTTTCGCTCCCTCAGAAAGTTATATATAGCCATCTCTTTCGCACGATGTCAGGTCAGGCCGTGTAGCGAAGCCTTTGGCTGACAAAGAAGCGTTCTGTAACATTAAAAAAAAAATTTTTTTTGTTGTTTGACATGTTATTGCTTATCAGTATCCATGTATACTTGACACTGGCCAATGGATAAGACGTGCGACGCCAAAGGTCATGAAAAGGATCGGTAAGGTCTCGTATGGAACGGTGAAGAAGGAGGGTATGTTGCCCCTGCGATCGCCCACGCTGGCGATTCATTTCGCGAAATGCGAGTAAATGCTCCATCTAAAAATAAACGTAGGTTTTGAAATATACATGTAGAAAAGATTTTTAATATTTGTTGTGGCAAATGGCAAGGCGAGCAAATCCCTCGCCTGATGGTAAGCGTCACGCTTGCCCATAACAGCACCCAGAATTATTTATTATTCTGCACTTTAAGTCATAAAGTCCTTCCATATACCTACGTATTACTTTACTAGGGTTGTTTTATTACTTGTTAATTATTTACCTTGAAATAAATAAAAAGTCCAAAACACAGTAAATTGTTGTAAGAAATCGTCTCTGGCTCTCTAGACGGATTGGTTCCGAGAGCAAATAGCTGTCGGAAACTTTTCGAATGAAAATCAGCTGATGTGTCGATTTGAGCCGTCAAACGATTTCGAATTCGGGCTTGTGAATCGCTGTAAAGCAATTCGAAACGGAAACGTTCCCGTATTCGATCCGAAAAGCAATGGGAATAGCCGCGCTGATCTTTTTAAGTGATATCAACAATGAGTTGAGAAAAACATGTTGGATAAGATATTTTCTATGTACTAGAAAGTACCTTATCCAACATGTTATGGTTTCATCTCGATGTTTTTTCATTTTCCAGTCCTCCGCCTTATCTAGACTAGCCTTGTGGCTAAGTGGGAAGATTTCCACTTTCTGAGCTGTAGGTTATGGGTTCGATTCCCACCCAAGACAAACATTTGTGTGATGAACATGTTTGTTCTTTGTCTGGTTGTATCTGTGTATTTTATGTATTTCTGTGTATTTTATGTGTATTTACAAAAATTACAGAAAAATAAAGTATTTATGTATTCCATCAGTTACCTGGTTCCCATAGTATGGTATTCCATATGGTGTCACTTTGTGTGTCGAGGGTAGTAAACACTCCTAGCCTAGAATGGCTTCACCCTTCGAGGACAGAAACAACAACATCTCAACAGTGGGATGTTTATATGCTGATGCAGACAAAACCAGAAAACTACAAAAAAAATACTTCGTGTTTGTCTTTCTAAACATTCTGAGACTAAGGAAGAGGTCACTCAGCCCCTACAATAATTCAATATCGAAATAACCCACTTTCTCCAATCTATCGGGGCTCGGCTGGAGTTGATTACGTCTCTAGAGTCAGCTGTCGATCCTCGGATCAATTAAAGGGCGTGCGAGATACGCTGAGACTCTGTTATCTGTTGTTTCCTACTAAGTGTTGTTGTCTTCTTCTGGCAGACTGAATTGAAACAGATATGAATCTTTCCCCGGGATTCTGAAACGTTTGTTAACTTTGATGACAGATAAGTCTATTGCTGTCTTTGTCATTTGCTTAGTGCCAGACAAAGACAGCATTAGAGTTTTAGAATCCCGATTTTAGTGCTGTAAAATTCAGTATGCTTGAACTATGATTAAATAGGTCGGACTTTGAGAAACAACTTATTAGAAAAACTTTTTTTATGCAGCTGACGGACGAGAAGAGCAACTCGCTCGCCTGATGGTAAGACGTCACGTATGCCCATACTTTTTCGGTCCCACCCAGAATTATGAAGTTCAAAATAATCGCGGCAATGCAGTGCGTTCGTCATCCTGAGATTTTAGATGTTTCTCTGAGATATTATAATATACTAGCTGTTACCCGCAACTTCGTTCGCGTGGATCTACAAAAGAAAAGGAGCCTGTGTCTGACTCCGATCCTTGAGCTATATATATACAAAAATTCAGGTCGATCCGTTCAGCCGTTTGACCGTGATAACGAGACAGATAGACAGAGAGACAGAGTTACATTGGCATTTATAATATTAGTTAGGATTATGTTAAACCTCTTTAGCCCAGTAAGTTTCACTGGAAAATCCGGTACAGAGAAATGTTAGCACACTACTGCTTGGTGGTTGAATAATAGACTAAGGTGTGGTATATCAGATTCTGCAAAAAAGTCGTACCACTACAATAATTAAAGCGGGCTATTGTACACATTAATTAAGAAAATAAATATATATAAATTGAAGAAAAACATTTAAAAAAACCAGGCGCGCATTTATGTTTTTTTAATTTGACTGCCTAAATTAGATTATCTAAACAGAATATCACAAATGTCTAGAAATAATCATTTTTTTAAATGGAAATACCGTCTGTATGTTCCTTTTGAATTCTTTCTGTTTACTCAAGTACCTTGTCTGATTTATGCGAAAAAATATAGTTAGACTTGAATTTCATGGCAATAAAAGAGTCAAGCGAATAACACCATGTTTATTGTTGTTAATGTTTAATTTGCCACTCTCACTCCATTAAAATTTATATCTAGCCATCCTTTACGCGTGATATCAGACCAGGTCATTAGACGCCATACTTTTTTCAAGTGTACCAAAAGACATAACGAAAGGTACATACCACCAATCCAGAGTGGCAGAGCTCTGCGGGTGCCCTTTGCATTTTTAACGAACGCCCTCGCACCCAAATTGAAAAGAAACTACAAAACATAAATTCAGACGAGATTTCTCCTTTTTTCGACACAAAGGGAAACTTTTTCGGGTTCCGTCGTTCAAAAATTTGAACAAAAATCCTTTCATGCTTGCCTGCATGCCTGCATAGTTTTACATCTACATTATTTATATTAAACTAGCTGCACACCGCAGTTTCACCCGCTATTCTACTGAAACCGAATATTTCTCCGGGATAAAAAAGTCTATGTGTTATTCCAGAGTATAAATTACCTCCATGCCAAATTTCATTTAAATCCGTTCGGCCGTTACAGAGTTGCACGGGAACAAACACACTTACATACGTACCTACTTACTAACTTTCATACTTACACACTTACACACAAACTTTCGCGTTTATAATTTAACGTGAGTATTCCCATTTTATTAAAACAAAATGTATCAAAACTACATCAGTTTTCATAGTAAAATATATTATTATTATTGTGTTATTATGTGATCTTTCGTCATCACAATTTATTTTAATTATTTTAATTTTTCATAACACGTCAGTTTTCATAGTAAAATATATTAATATTGTGTTATATTATTATTATGTATTTGTTGTTTTATGTTTGTTGTTTAGTTGTTATAGATGTATCGCGTAGCGAGGTAGGCGGACTGCAGTAGTTCTCGACACGGGTGATCCTTGAGAGGACTGTTTCGCAAAGCTTGCTACTTCCTTTTCTATTTGAACATGCAAATTAATAATACTATGACGTACGCTAGCATGGTCATACCAGCATGTATGTAAGTAAATTTGAGTTAATATTTTAAGTTTTCATAGTTTAAATTTGTATGCATATTTTTATATATTGGGTGTTTCGGAGGTGGGCGTGCTACCCGCGACACAGTTCTTTAACTACTGCAGGAAGCATCGTTCTATTTGTATTAGTCATTATGTTATTTGTTCCAAATAAAGTTTTTTTTTGCAGCGTGTTTTTTATTAGTAAATAAATAAATTCATCAACCTTCACGTGTTAACTATCAGTTTATCATAGGACTACGTACAGAACCCTTATTGACTTAGACATGTTCACGCTTGACCGCTATTTTCAATTGTGCACCGCCGTCCGAAAGTTTGTCAAATAAATAAGGTTTAATTTGATAAACAACTTGCCCTTAAAAGGTTTTCGGGGCTAAATGTATTTTTAGTTTGCTCTACTTGTTTCTCTCTAATTAGGTACGTAAGCAAATAATTACTGTATTTTAATCACTAAGGTAATTAGTACACGTTTCTTTTTCAAGCGGTATAATAAAACTAAATACAAACATTTATATATAAACACATACCTAATTACATTACAATTGTTTGAGAAAAAAAAACTTGTATAACCTGCTTACAATGATTTCTCGCGGAATAGTCCTGATAATAATTGGAATTGCCAAACGTAATACAGCGATCCCAGAGACAGTCATGATCACGTGTAGTTTTTCATGCTGTTAAAAATTTGATCGAATCAATTTATATTGGTGGTAATGGGGCCAGCATTTTGGGAACAATTCCCACTGGTAGCGGTCTTTTAGATTAGTTTATTTTGTTTATTTTTACTATGTAATTTTAAGTCCTATTTAACTGAATTAATTTGTTTGTCTCATTTAAACGAATTATAATGGTAATAGATATATTAAAAAATATGAATAAAAAAATAAAAAAAAATTTAACCTTAAAATAATCACTATAAATTTTGGTGTCAATATCTTTATATATAAGTATAATTTGTGTACGGTTACAATTTTATAGGAAGGACTTAATGTTGACAGTGTTATAGATTCAGTTAATATAGCTCTTTGCCTGTTACCCAATCTATTTCATTAAAATAAAAAGGTAAATAACCTTTTTATTTAAACCGTTAAAAATAAAACTACTATGGTATTTATTTATTTAGTTAGCGGATTTTTGCGCTATGAAATTTTTGTTCCGGAAATATGCAGGCTTCCTCTCGATGTTTTCCTTCACCGAAAAGCCAGTGGTAAGTTACGTAAGTTCCAAAGAACTCAATGGTACGGGCCCTGCCCGGGTTCGAACCCACGACCCCACGAATGTGAGGCGAGCGTGCTCCCACTGAGCTACCACGGCTACGAACATTAAATACCTATTTCAATATAATAAAATAAACAGATAAAAGCCTGTTATTTCGTTTAAAAAAACTCCTGTGGCATTAAATACCAAAAGTAGCTTACAAGTATTTAATAGCCACATATAACGTGAAACCTACAATTATACTAAATATATTTTATAAATTCTTCGTTACGAAAGCGTTTATTATTACAGCACCATAGAAATGAAAGGAAAATACCTAATATTATTTTAATAACAAAAAATGTAATCTAAAGTATTAAAAAAAATACTAACTTTTATTACATAATAAATTCACAGTCATTTCAAATCGTTATCAATAGCAAAATACCAATCTTATTTTCTACGAATTTACCGACATTCGACTGAATAGCGCGATGATCGACTCGATACACCAAAGCCGTATTTATAAAAGCTTATATTCTAAAACGCTGTACTCCAACCCGATAGTTTTCCAATATAAATAAAAGTTCGAAGGCTTGATGGTAAACGCAGAGGACTATTGCGTCTAAACTTTCCGATTGGAATAATTTTGAGGCCGTAAACAAAACGACACAGTGTTTTTGTAAAACAGAATGAAGGACTCTGGTACTTGTAGATGGGTGCTATCCGTTGTAATCTCTACTTTGTAGCCTATACGTGTGAGGTTTGTGTGTGAGAGGATCGGGAGTGGCGCGACGCGTGACTCGCCTCCTTATTATGGATGTAACGGATCGTGATAGTAATAGGGCGCGAGCGAGACCGCGCATAGTGCGAGTATATTGGTATGAGCGGGATGGTATGCTATCATAATCAGAATCACGAACGTTCATAATAAGGGCATCGCGCTCACTATCGCCGTTCGCCTTCGACTGAGTTTGCAATGGTACATTTTACTTGTACGCACCACGGAGTCGCATTTGAAATCTTCTTTGGCCCAGTCCGTACGAAGTAGCGTACAGTGTGTCAATGGCCAGCATGTATTTTCATTTTGATCCATGTCGCATGGATGTAAGTATGTCTATTTTTTTATTTGTGTGTTATATAATCCCTTATAAGAGCACACCCCAACCCTAATCTCTTACTAAGTCCTCTCCAAGCCAAGGCCTAAAGGCTTAAAGCTAAGGTTGCGGAAAGAGATCGCGTTAAGCGATAAGGCCGCCAATTGTTACACTAGTTTTAAGTAGATTTTTGTAATATGTATGTCATTTCTGGTGTGAACAATAAAGAGTTATCTATCTATCTATAAATATATTGCTGCGGCCACATACTCAACGAGTGGCGAGGAAAGAAGCAGAGAGGTAGTGTGTGACCACACTACCTACTACACATAAACAGGCTCTTTATGCTACTCACCTTGCCCGCCGGTCCCGATTCTCTAGATTTTTAAGCGCGAGTTAAAGAACCGGCGAAATAGATACAGGTAGTGCGATGGCAAGCCTAA
The DNA here is from genome assembly GCA_947579745.1 of Apocheima hispidaria. NCBI lineage: Eukaryota > Metazoa > Arthropoda > Insecta > Lepidoptera > Geometridae > Apocheima > Apocheima hispidaria. The sequence goes on along the minus strand of OX388164.1, from coordinate 12,210,007 downwards.
AGACGTAAAAGGGTTGAATAGCGCGAGGAGAGGTGCGAGTAAAGCAACGCGAGGAGCTTAGTGTAGCCGCAGGGTACGTTGCATATTTATTGCTTCATATTTTAAATGAATTTCAATAAGTCATTTGTATCTTTATTACTCCTGCGAATAACTTAAAAATATCTAAATTTTAGAATTTTCATTTTATGCTATTAAAATAGGACTATTTTAGTAGTATCCAATATCGTCAACATCTGTTTAATCCGATCCTAATCCTAACTAATATTATAAACGCGAAAGTAGCTCTGTCTCTCTGTCACTCTGTCTGGGTGTTTGTAGCGTTATCACGGCTAAACGGCTGAACGAGTGGACATGTTTTTTTGCACAAATATAGCTTAAGAGTAGGAGATGGACATAGGCTACTTTTTTATCCCCGCGAATGAAGTGGCGGGTAATAGCTAGTGTTTTATAATAATAAAAACATCTCGGACACAAGATTTAATTCTACTTTAGTTACACTGTGCCGTTGTGAAACAAATAAAACCACGAAAACAGAGTCTTTGACGAGCACACATACTCGAATAACATATTATTTTACGTCTACAGTAACATATCGATTTTTATAAAAGCTACGCACATTTTGTATTTAAATGTTTATGGTAAGAAATAACATCAAGCACAATTTTCATACTGTCATGGTATCAAACAATAACACGTGTTATCATTAATACCGCCTGTTCCCTTGCTCAGTTGTACGTCGCTATCTGTTTTTCAACTTTGATTGTCATTACACGATTCTGAACGCAAATCCTAACTACTGTTATAAATGCCAAAGTAACTCTATCTGTCTCTCTGTCTGGGTGTTTGTCGCGTTATCAATGCTAAACGCATGAACGGATCGAGCTGATTTTTTGCATAGATATAGCTTAAGGGTCGGAGACGGACATAGACTACTTTTTTTTTGAAGGTCCAGGCGAATCAAGTCGCGCGTAATAGCTAGTATTTTAAAAAAATCTGTTCAATATTTGACAGAGCCGGGTCGCCGGGAGCTCTTGATACGGGCAGAATTGTCGACCTAATTAGCCGATAGAAGCAGCCAGTTCTGAGAAGTCAATGGGGCGTGTTACACTATCAATACTGTATTAGGATCCTAGTATCATGTAGTATTGATGCCGTGGTTTCAAACAGTCAATATTATCGACATCAGATGGCGTTTGAGTTCGTAAAGAAAGAGAATAGTCTCGAATCATAAATTGATCTTGATAGTTGAATCCAGTAATAAAATAAATAAAATAAAATAGCCTTTATTTCCACTACATTCATTCAAACAGGCATGTGAATTATTATTTAGATTAGAAATGTGTTACAATAACTTAAAAATGCTTTTATTTAGAATTCTATAAACAGTGTATAGAAAGTTTTTTTTTGTTTTCTTACATCATAATATTTAATTAATAAATCATAATAATTAATTTAATTTAATAGCTTATCTTCTTCTCTTTATTTAAATAATTTGTGTCCTCCGGTTTCCATAGAGTTACGTTTCATCGGTAACAATATATTTTTCAATTCCAATGCCACATCGTGGGATACTTCGGAAGCAATCCAAGTAATTCCAAGGATTCTAAGGATTACCTTAAAAACGCGTCGTCCATGTGTCGTTCGTCCGCTACGGTTGTTATACAATTAATGATGAGTATCACGACCTGGCGCGTTCGCAGTGTCAATATTATTGAAGCCACGTCCACAGTATCGTGGATTTCAATATCGTCCGGACCACAGAAAATAGAAAGAGATAAAAAAATCTCTTCTGTGGTCCGGACAGTCAATATTATAAATATTATGTCAATATCATCAATATTTCGTCAATATTATAGTGTAACACGCCCCAATGACCTAAAACGTGTCTCATAACTTTTATTATTTTCAGCCGTGACCTCGCGTCTCCGTCCACTTGCACTTACAAAATTGCACGTCACCTTTTCAGGACTAAATAAATGAGTCAATATTTAAGTTTCAAAAGAAACGGACATTAGATAAATAAATACTTTATTTATTTTTTACATAATTGATGCAATTTTTATATTTTTAGATGTGACTAATTATTTACAAGATATATACATTGTAAACACGTGCACAATTTACATACTTAACATAAACAACTAATTAATATATCACAGAAATAAAAGATAATTTTAATAAAATAAACTAATCCAAAAGACCGCCGCCACTGGGAATGCTGGCCCCATTACCACGTTGTATTGCGATGCTCAACCTTTGGGCGAAATAGAGGCCAGCATTTTGGACACGTGTTGCTTCGACCAGACGCGAAGAAAGATCTTTAAATATTTTCTTGGCACCCGTTCCCACGGCCCCAAGGTTTCCACCCCAAAAGGCTCAAACAAATAACTACTGTACAAAGTACTATATTTACGCCTTTTGAGGCCTTCTGCGAATTCAGCCGCCGCGCCAGCTCTATTTTGTGTTCCGGGAAGATGTGACGGCGCAAGCGTATCAATACAAGTGGCCTATACTATACTATCCTATACTAAGGGCCGCCCCATCTTCCATGGAATTGAAGTCATTTCTTCCGGTCTCTCAATTAATGACTAATTGTATTTAGTAATAATTTATTGACATATTCATTCACTAACTGTAATAATTTACAGTAATTTTGTACGACATTATATTATTGTTATTTTTGGGTATGGTTGACTAATGTAATTGGCGTATTGTGCCGTTTTCTTTAATCACACTTATATTATAAATGCGAAAGTTTATGTTTAAGTATGTAAGTAGGTAAGTATATAACTGTGTTTGTTCCCGTTCAACTCTGTAACGGCTGAAAGGATTTTAATGAAATTTGGTATGGAGGTTAACCCTGGATTAACACATAGGCTATCTGTTAATCAAGGTGACATGTATGTAATATAAATAATAATATAATATAATAATAATTGTTTATATTACTTAAAACATAATATACCCATAATAATTATGGGTGGGTGAGGGTACTCTATAGACTAATATATTATTTATTTATTTAAGACCAACAGCACAATAATACAAATTAAAGAGCATAGATACATTTTTATAAAACAGCCAATAATTGGCTATTTGGCTATAAAGAGTATTGAGTATCAAATCGACTGGGCACCTTTGGCTGTGTCCAAACCACTGCAACCGGTTCTTTTTGATTGTTTTCATTCCCCGCATCATTATCTCAAATTTAATCAGCCCCGTCAAAGAAAAACATTCATGATATTAAGAAGGGTCACATGTAACGCTACGCAAACATACCTACTTAATCTCCGATAGTTTACCTACCGTACCCTAACAAGCCCATGTTATTATTGGAAAGTGAACCCAAACTTTTGTTGGCGTAATTAAGTGAAGAAAAAATTGGGGTAACGCAAGTCAGAGGTTTTTGTACGTTAGTGCGCACGCGTGGAGTTGGGATAATAGTGTTTGGTGTAAGTATATAGAGGGTAGCGAATTTAGGAACAGTAGCGGAAGCGATATTATTAATTATATAAAAAAAAAAACTCGTGACTGTGTAAGACCAAACCAGCACAAGCACTATTCTGTATAGTTTCTTCTTCCTCCTTTTATAATTCAATTTATTCTTTACAAAAAAGTCTGAAAAACGCTTGATGTGATTTTGAATTGAATACTTGGAATTTTGTTGTCGTTTGTGTTCATATAAAAAAAATATGAAGGAGTATTTACAATAATTAATTATAGATGTGCCACAGCTATCCCACTCGCACATTTGCAAGTAAAGCAAGTAGAGTACAAATTTACAAAAACTGTATATTGCATCTTTCGATCACAAAATCAGATATTATAGAAAGTTTCGTTTTGGGATCTTTAAATTTGACGGAAGACATAAAAAAAAAAGATTTTTTGTCTCGTCCCTCAAGTAAAATAAAAGAGAAAAAATATTGATTACAACTTTTGTAATCTTATCATAAAAAGAAAAAAAAACACTACTTTATCCATAGAGTGACGCGGCTACCGTTCCGACCAACCCGGAGCCATGAGTCGGTACTCATGGCTCCGGGTTGGTCGGAACGGTAGCCGCGTTGCTCTAAGCTTATACCTTATTCCAAACGATGGTGATTGTACCGAACCGAGAGGCTCCTAAGAGTGAAAAGGACGCGTATATTAATAGTTATTATAACCATATAACAATTAACACTACCCTCGGCAAATATGCAAACCAAGTTAAAATAAACACAGAGGTAGAAATAACATTAGTTAAGGTATAATTAAGTGTTTAACACCTTTCTTATAACCTCACGTTTCTGGTCGTTGTAAATGAAAATTTGTTGTTTGTACAGTTTCATTATTCCTAATACAGGTAATTAAAACTGTATAAAATTTACAGAACTGAAATTAAATAGTTTTTTTTAAAAATATTTTTGGGGTGCATGTAAGTATGTATGTTTGTGTGTTCTTATATTATCCCCTGTAGCCCTGTAGTCTAAGTGTTTTATGCGGTTTGGTTTTTGGTAGTGACGAATAAGATATCGTTGGATTCGTTTTTAACCGACTTCCAAAAAAAGAAGAGTTTCTCAAGTCGACTGGTTTAAAAAAAATGTTTGTTACCCCAGAACTCCGACATTTATAAACCGATTTGAAAAAATATTTTTTTATTTGTAAGGAATACTTCCAGATTGGTCCAATTTTTATCAAAATCCAGTTCTGATAATGGGATCCATTACGAATTGAGGTAACTCCTCCTATTTTACGCATATATAGCGATTTTGGTATTTTCATCAACAAGTCAAGAATTTGCATTCAGAAAGTATCATTTGGTGAAGAGGAACTGAGGAAGAAAACCACAGATGGTCACCAGAACTCCATAATATTAAGTTTAGTGTTACACGGGTGGGGCCAAGAACACCTCGATATTAGAGATGTATTTTGTACAACAGGTTAACATATGAATGGCAGCAGTATAGTACCGTCCACTGCTGAACATAGGCTTCCCCCTTAGAGCAACACACCGACCGACAACGTGCCACTTGCATTGACCGGTTACCATGACTTCCACAATTTTGTTTTGTTTCTAGTGGGAGACCTGCCTACGCTTCGTCTTCTGGTTCGTAGTCGCCACTCAAGAAACTTTCTTCCCCATCGGTTATCGGTTCTTCGAGTGATGTGGCCTGCCCATTTCTCAACCAACTTCAACTTGTATGTTGTAACTTCTTTACATCAGTTTATATTGCTCGTACAAATTCTTAAAATGGAACAAATAAAAAAAATGCAAAACAGCTCATTAATTGCACGTAACTCCGATAAAACCGGCCCGAGGCCAATTTTTTTTAGAAGATGTTTTGGATTCTCTTCATGAATAAACTTTTGCAACACAAATTGATTTTACTCAGACTAGTTCAAATTTCGCTGTTAGATACACTTTAACTTTTAACAAAAACATTTACTCAAACATAAATTTACACGTAAACTAGTTTTATTGAAAATTTCGAAGAAAATGATGGAAATCCACGAGGCGTTTTCGTGCGCCTACGGGGTGAAGCGAGAGGGGGGAGTGCTACGGCAGTCGTAGCTCGAGCGTAGCCCGTAGCACACGCTACGCCGTAGCGTAATGGTAACATTTTTATAGATGTGAACCCGCGTATGCTATCGTGACCTGTGACAGATTCCCATATACTTGTGTGTGTGCATATATAAATACACAATAGTGTTGTGTTAGTGCAGTGTTAGTGTGCGGATCATATCTCGATTAAAGGTAAATAGAGATATTCCTAGTACATAGGAAATTTATACAATTTGGAAACGAAATTCTGGGTCGATAGGAATGTTAATTGATTTGGTTATCCTTTGGAATCTGTAAGGCTTTAGTCCATTTGCGGTATTTTTTGGAGCGGTCGGTCTTTTCAACCTACATAAATATATTTGATTCACATAGGTACATCTTGTATGAAAGGATTGGAGCATATTGGGTCCTATACTAATATATTATTGACTTAGGATGGACCTTTCAAAGGCTTAATACAGGACATCCGGCTTTCGATTAATGAATTCAGTATTTTGTACGATTGTCGAGTACTTCAATCAATTCCTATCGAATTCAGGTTATTCAATTTTAAATTAAAATCAAGCGATTTCATGGATAAGTTAAGCGGTAATTTCCTAGTTTATTTTTTAATTGTTAGCGGGCTAGGTCAGTGAAGATGTCGTCGAGGACAGTAAACACATCTAGCTTCGAATGGGAATTGTCACTCAAGTGAGACTGCTGGATCACACCGTTTAGTGTTTAGCGACAGATTTACGACTTGATGGTCTAGCCCGCCGAGAATTTGAAAGTACCTTACCATCATGCTATGGTTTCATTCATCGGTAGCTCAATCTAATTGTTGGGATTTAAACCCAAGCCCTGCGCCATGCGATACGAACGCACTAACCACTGAGCTATAATCGCTACAAATATAAATATTCGATAGTTCCCGTGCTTATACAAGCAATAGAAATTCAGTTCTACACAAATGTTTCATGCCACAAGCTTTGGTTTCATTTCAGTGATATTTCCTCACTTTCATTGCCTTCAGCCGTAGATGATCACTACGTTAAGTTTTAAAGGTTAAGTTCCCAGTAAAGGAAACTGACATGGTTTTGACACATTTTGTTTTAATAAAACGGAAATACTCACGTCTAAACTATTGTCGGAATAACCGACTCAGTTAAACGCGAGTATTCCCGTTTTATTAAAACGAAATGTGTCAAAACCCCGTCTGTTTTCATAGTAAAAGTTTTCTAAGTATTTGGGCGGTAAAATCTGATTATTATGTTCGAACCATTTATAGTTCACAAAAAATCCGGTAGATGGCGGTGTACAACTTTAAAACGCGCTATCGTTTGTCGCATCGATTTTATAGGCATTCTTTGGTACAGGTTTGAATTTTAGTTCTGGATTTACATCGAGTAAATATTGTCAAATAAGTGAGTGTTTCTTTTCGTGGTCCCAATCGCGTTTAAAACATGGTGCCGAAACCCGGGATTGGGACCACGAAAAGAAACACTCACTTATTTGACAATATTATATATGACAGTATAGTAAATAAAACATCACTATTATAAAAATACTTAAGTATTTACTTAACTTAAGTATTAGTAGTAGTAGTAGTAGTATTTACTATACTTAAGTTTAGAATTAAACTAAATTAGGCAAACATGGTGCCGAAACCCGGGACGATTGAGTGAATAGTGAAAGTGAATACAGTGAATTATAGTGACTTTGGATTGTTGGACTGGTAAACCGTGAGTCAAAAAGTATTTATCACTTTGGACTTTAGTGACTTTGTATTGGACTTGGAATTTATTAAAAACTTAGAACTTTCTTAAAATTGTGTCTTATAACTTAGAAAATTTCTGTGTGGACATTGAAAGACTTAGAATTTTCTAGATAATTAGTTCTGTGAACTTATGTTCTACTTAAACAAGTAACAAGAACAAGTAGAACTTTAAGTAACAAGAACAAGAAGAACTTTAAGTAACAAGAACAAGAAAGCTTTAAGAACAAGAAAAGCTTTAAGAACAAGAAAGTTTTAAGAACAAGAAGGTTTTAAGAACAAGAAGAAAACCGAGAAAATTCTTATGTTCTTGTTCTTGTCATATTCTAAGAAAATTTAACTTATTTGTGACGGCTTCCTGGACTTAATTAAATTTAAATCTACTTGATCTAAACTTAACTGGAAATTGGACAAGTTGGTTTGGGTGGTGATTTTAATTCAAGATGGCTAAGGCATTAATTCTTAATCAAGATGAACTATTAAGGTTACTAAATAAATCTTACACAAATTATGGCAAGTCACCAAAGTCAAGAATAACTGCATCTTATATAGAAAGTAGAACAGAATCGCTAACATCATTATGGGAGAAATTTCAAAGGAATCATGAGAAGTTAGTTCAGAGTAGCAGTACAGACAAAGAAGTCCAAGAATCGTCTTATTTCACTCAGGATACGTATGAACAATTTGAAGAAGCTTACATAGAATACAAGGCTAAAATGAAGGATGATTTAAAGAGTTTTGATTCAACACCTTCTACTTCAAAATCTCAACCAACATCATGCACTGCCATGTCATCATCGCCTCATTGTGAAGTGCGATTGCCACTAATTAATTTACCTCAATTTAGTAGTGGATATGAAGAGTGGCAGTCCTTCCACGATATGTTTGTGTCCTTGATTCACAATAATGAACGTTTAAGCGCTGTACAAAAGATGCACTATCTTAAGAGCTGTCTTCGTGGAGAAGCAGAGAACGTGTTGAAGAATCTTGCCACCACAGAAACTAATTACAATGAAGCTTGGCTTCAACTCACTAAGCGTTACAATAACAAGAGATTCAATACGAATGAAGTTTTAAAGAAGCTCTTTGCACAAAAGGCGAACAATGCGGAGTCATCTACAGCTATTAAACAGCTTTTGGACACAACATCAGCCTGTTTGAAGTCATTGGCGAATCTAAGCGTTGATACAAAATCATGGGATGCTCTTATCATTTATCTGGTGGTAACTAAGCTAGACCAGGAGACAAGAAAACAGTGGGAGCTCCACTTAAGTCAAACGAGTTCAGACGAGCTGTCTTCCTGGGAACAGCTTAAGATATTCTTAGAGACCAGATTTAGAACGATAGAGATGTTAGAGGGAGCGAAGCCAACTACGAAGTCAAAGTCTTTTCATGCAGTAGAAAAGAAGAATAAAAGTAAATGCGTGATGTGTGATGGCGAACATTATCTTTATCAATGCAAGAAATTTACAAGCTCTTCACCAAAAGATAGAACAGATTATGTAAAGACAAAGGGTTTATGCTTCAATTGTCTTGCACCGAATCATTCAGTGAAGATATGCCGTCAGTCGACCAGCTGCAGACGATGCGGACGACGTCACCATACACTGCTGCATTTAGAGAGAGATCAAGAAAAAGAGAAGACGCAGGAATCCACGACAGAAGAACCACACACTCAATCTATCGAGAAAACGAACATTATATCAAACTTTTCTAAAAACTTTTCACCCTCTGAAGTGTTGTTAGCAACAGCAGTGGTTAGAGCTAATTCAATAAACGGAGTTAGACATGTAATTAGAGCATTAATCGATCAAGGGTCACAGGCTTCCTTTATCACGGAAGATACTGTTCAGTTACTGGGACTTAAGCGCAAACCAATAAATGGGTTAGTGTCTGGAGTGGGAGATGGTCACACGAGAGTTAAGTATATGGTATCATTGCATATCGAATCACGCCATCACCTAGGTAAATCAATCTCAGTAAATGCTTATGTGTTAGGTTCCCTTACATCGATGCTTCCTTCAAAGGTTGTTCATTCTACTGAGTGGCTCGAGTTAGAAAAGTTACCCTTAGCTGATCCAGAATTCACATCACCAAGCAAAGTTGACGTTTTGCTTGGAGCTGAAATATATAGCGAGATATTAAAGAGTGGCGTAATCAAAAGTCCGTCGAGAAATTTAATCGCTCAAAACACAGTTCTCGGCTGGATAATATCAGGTAAAGTGACGTCAGATTCAATTTCAGCAAAGAGAGTTATAAGCATGCACACACAAATCCGAGAAGATGATTTGTTAAAGAAGTTTTGGGAGTTAGAGAAAGAACCAGACACGAATCAAAAAATATTTACAGAAGAAGAAATAAAATGCCAAGAGATTTTTGATTCGACAACTAAGAGAAATGAGGATGGTAGATATGTTGTGAAATTGCCATTCAACTCTGACGACCCAGAATGTCAATACGGTAAGACGATGGAAATTGCGAAACATCGTTTTATATCCTTAGAGAAGAGATTATCTAAGCAACAGAAGCTGGGAGAAGAATATGCTAAGGTCATAGAAGAGTATAAGGTATTAAATCACATGAAGCCTGTTCCTAAAGAAGACATTCACAATCCTAAGGCCGTGTATCTCCCACACCACGCTGTAGTGCGGGAAGACAAGGATACGACTAAGGTGCGTGTGGTGTTTGACGCGTCTTGCAAAGGCGTGAACGACGTATCACTCAACGACAACCTTCTCGTTGGGCCTAAATTACAGCAAGATTTACAACATCTTCTGTTACGATGGCGTACTTATCGTATTTGCATTATAGCCGATTTGGTTAAAATGTACAGGCAAGTTTGTGTCAACGAGCAGGATATAGACTATCAGCGTATTCTGTGGAGACCTAATATGGACGGACCTATTGAACATTACCAGCTACTGACTTTAACATTCGGAACGGCTTGTGCACCGTACTTGGCGGTCAAGGCCTTACACCAACTGGCAGAAGATGAGAAACTGCAATATCCAATTGGAGCACGAATCACAAAGAGCGATTTATATATGGATGATTTGATGACGGGTTGCGAGAACGAGATAGATGCGATACATATTTTTGAAGAATTGACCAACCTAATGAAGTCAGGAGGGTTCCAATTCCAAAAGTGGAGCAGTAGCTCAAATGAACTGTTGGAATACATCGGACAAGAAGGAATGAGAGACAAGGAGTCTGTTAGCATCAAAATGGACAGGACACTCAAGATTTTAGGAATCACTTGGAATAGAGCTGATGACACGTTTGAATACGTGATAAAGTTGCCTCCAGTGGTAACGCCAGTAACGAAACGTAAGGTCCTTTCTGACATTGCGATGTTATTCGACCCGCTAGGGTGGGTAGCTCTTACGATTACGACAGCAAAGGTTTTCATACAAAAACTTTGGCTGGCCGGAATAGAATGGGATCAGGAACTCCCAGACTGCTTACTCAAGGACTGGCTCACATATCGACAAGAACTCTATACGCTTTCGGAGTTTAGCATTCCAAGATGGATCGGAAACAGCAATAGCGACAAGTGTCTCGAACTTCAAGGCTTTTGTGACGCTTCTAATGTCGCCTACGCTGCCGTCGTATATGCACGGGTGATAGATGAGCACGGAAAAGTACGAGTTAACCTCATATGTTCCAAAACGAAGGTTGCTCCAGTTAAGCAAGTGTCTATTCCACGTTTAGAATTATGCGGCGCAGTTTTACTCGCTAAGCTGCTTTCGAGCGTATCCAAGGTGTTGCAAGTATCAAAAGAGAACGTACATGCATGGACTGACTCTTCAGTAGTCCTGGCATGGTTAAGCAGCCATCCTACAAGGTGGAAAACCTTCATTGCCAATCGAACATCAGATATACTCACTCAAATGGACAGTAATCAGTGGTCACATGTACGGTCAGAAGACAATCCAGCCGATTGCGCCTCTAGAGGCATAAAAGCAGCAGAACTAGCAGAACTAAAGCTGTGGAAGACAGGCCCAAATTGGCTAGAAGAAAAAGAGGTAAAATATAATAAAGGAGTTATAAAAGAGACAAATTTGGAAGAAAAGAAAAGTGACACAGTATGTCTAGCACAAACAATCGAGAAAAAAGATTCAGAAGAATTTATTGAGAGGTTTTCAAATCTAACGAAACTGCTTAGAGTCCTTTCATATTGTAGACGATGGTTGGAGCTTAGAGTCGCACAAAATGAACGTCGGAAGTATTCAGAGTACCTAACGGTTGAAGAGATGAATGAGACATTGTTAAAACTGATTGGTGTTGTTCAAGCTTCTAGTTTTAAAGAAGAAATAGATGACATACGAGCACGTGGTAGTGTTTTAAAGAGAAGTGTACTGCATACTCTTTGTCCTTTAGTAGATTCTAAGGGAACATTAAGAGTAGGCGGTCGCTTGGACAGAGCAGAGCTTTCTTACGACAAGAAGCATCCGATAATACTGCCTGATAAAAGTCACTTTACCAGGTTAGTTATTCGAGATGCCCATCTAAAAACTATCCACGGTGGCACACAAATTATGTTGAATCACATCAGATACAAATATTTCATTATAAGAGCTAGGGTTCAAGTCAAGAAATATTACAGAAGCTGTGTTACGTGTCGAAGATATTCGTCTGCAAACAGGACTCAACTAATGGGACAAATTCCAGAAGTAAGACTCAAGCCTAGCAAGGTTTTTAAATCATCAGGGGTTGATTACTCAGGACCGATAAACCTTCGGTTTTCGCCCGGCAGAGGGTCAAAGGCGTACAAGGGCTATATATGCATCTTTGTTTGCATGTCAACTCGGGCAATTCACCTGGAAGCAGCGTCAGATTTGACAGCTCAAGGTTTTATTGCCGCATTCAGACGGTTCACAGCTAGGAGAGGGCATTGCAAGGACATATACAGTGATAATGGCACTAATTTTGTGGGATCAAGCAAACAACTGATCGGGATGCTTAAAAATGCACAAACATCATGGCCTAATGAAATTATCGAGCAGTTAACACTCGAATCAACCACATGGCATTTCATCCCCCCTTATTCTCCCAATTTTGGAGGGATATGGGAAGCTGGAGTGCGCAGCATGAAGAATCATTTGAAAAAGACAATTGGTGATAGTACTCTAACTTTCGAAGAGCTAACAACAGTATTAACTCAAATCGAGGCGTGTTTAAATTCACGTCCCATATCTGTTTTAAGTGACGACCCTTGTGATCCACTCCCACTCACGCCAGGCCATTTTTTGGTCGGCGAACCTTTGATTAACGTAGCAGATGAAGATCAACAGGGTAATGATGCTACAGGTTTAAATAGGTGGAAGTTGTGTCAGAGAATGGTTTCTAGTTTTTGGAAAAGATGGTCAAAAGAATATCTTGTTAACTTAAGTCAAAGGTATAAATGGAACCAAAAATTAGCTGAACCCAATGTCAACGATGTAGTAGTAATAAGAGAGGATAATATCCCACCGGCCAAATGGTTGTTAGGTAAGATTGTTCAAAAATATCCCGGCCATGATAATATTACAAGAGTTGTTATGATCAAAACCAAAAATGGTATGACAAAGAGACCGGTTAGCAAAATCTCTGTACTTACAAACTAATGGGTGTGTAAAAATTTAGTTTAGACTGTTTGGCACGGTGGGCGGTGTATTAAATAACTATAGATAATACGGTTTAATATAACTAGGTTGTGGTATTTTTTGTACGGTTTAGAAAATATAAGTTTCAAGTTTCAAAGTTCAAGTTAATCAAAATCTGTACCTAAGTTGAATCTATTGTATATTCATATTGTAATCTACTGGTGCAAGAAATAGTAGTTCTTTCTTTTTTATGTTATGTTTAATGTTATTTAATGAAGGACAAGTTGTGTCCTTGGTGGGCGGATTATGTTCGAACCATTTATAGTTCACAAAAAATCCGGTAGATGGCGGTGTACAACTTTAAAACGCGCTATCGTTTGTCGCATCGATTTTATAGGCATTCTTTGGTACAGGTTTGAATTTTAGTTCTGGATTTACATCGAGTAAATATTGTCAAATAAGTGAGTGTTTCTTTTCGTGGTCCCAATCGCGTTTAAAACAATTATAATATCCTAACTAATATTATAATTCAGAGGAATATAGCCGCAGTCGTATCAGGACCAATAAACCTTCGAGGTATAAAAATGAATACGTTCGTCTCGAGGAAAAAACTTTGCTTGCGCGATTTAGAACTTCCTACATTACAACTGTCAGTCTATACAAAACGTCAAAAATTGCATAAAAATGGACAACTAGCGCTATCTAGCGAAGTATAGGAACTAACTCTGTCTCTCTGTCTGGATGTTTGTCGCGTTATCACGGCTAAACGGCTGAACGGATCTTGATAAAATTTGATAAGGAGTTACTGTACATCACAAAGATGGACATAGGATAATTTTTTTATGTCTACACGAACAAAGTCACGGGTAACAACTAATAATATATATAATCTGATTGGCTACTTGCAATCTGTACTAGACTAGTCTTATTCTAGACCTTGTAAAGTTGGCAGCAGTGTTTATTTAGGGCAGGCGTACATAAATGTGGCTGCTTTGACGCTATATTCGGTCTGCCGCTCGCATAATCGAGAATTTTAACCATACGAAATGAATGAAGATAAAATATTAAAATCATTTATTTCCAGAAAACACATTCGGATTACTAATAGGTAAATTCGCTAGTTGGATGCGGTGTGCTCTAAACTAAGCTTGGGACCTGTGTCCTGACCTGTATCTTGGAATCTTAGACTAAAAAACAGAGATTTGTTAAAAAAACAGCTTTTAGACTTCGTACAAAATAAAAGATCTTTCTAATTTTGTGAGATTTTTATGGTCTGGAGTAAACACTTTATGAATAAGCCTTATGTTAAAATACCCACATATTAAGTTGGAACAATGATATAATCCATATGCGATTAAATTTTAGTGTTTTTTTTAGGTAAATAAAAAAAAAGGAATGCATGCAAATTTGATAAGTATTGAAGAAATATGATAATTAAAATTAAATGTTATTTGGCTAAAATAAAATGAGAGCGATAATAAAAAAATTTTTTTTTTTAACTTTTTCTTTATTACGTTTAACATGATTTGTTTTTTTTTTCAATTTCATTGCAGTTAACGTGTTAGTTGCGCCTTGCGTTTTCGCCCGCGTGGACAGTCCTACTAAAAGTGGACCGTAGTTTTTTCCGACATAAAAAGTAGCCCTTGTGTAATCCAGGTTAGGCTACCAAACTCAGCCTTCAGCCCTTAAAGCGCGAAGAAGTAACGAACCTACCCATTCACACACTCACACACAAACTTTCGCATAATATTAGTGTGATTACTTTACAATTATTATTCACGTAACTAGGAAAATAACAACCGTACCAATATAAAGTATCTCGTAAAAAGTATTATTCTCTTTCGAATTACGTCTTATTCTATTTTTATGAATTCTAATTTAAATAAACATGAATATTTGCGAAGAACATTTACTCGACTTATTTATTTATTTATTTTATTTTATTACACAAACTAAAATCTATACAAAGCAAGATATCTTAGATAAGAATAGTTCTAGACCGTAATTCAAAATTTGTGTACACAGAAAAACCAATTATCTGGAGAATAGCTTTTTGGAGCTATTTCTAAGGTATCCCTTTAGGAGTCCTGTAGCCTAGGACCTCTTTAAGACTTCAAGATTCGTGGCTGGAGTTTAAGGATTGCAGAAGCAATTTGGATTCTGTTGGATTTCTCTTTATGCCTGGAGTGAGATAGGCTACATTTTGCGGTCGGTTTTTTTTTCTTTACGATATTACTTGTTGCTGTTTGAATAATTGTTTTTTAAATGTTTTTAGCAATTTGAAGATTGACATTTTAGAAAGTGGTAGTGCTATTTTTTTGAATTATCGCGATTTAGGCATAACACGTTATAAGGTAACGAATATTTTGCGTTGAAATTATGACGAAGAAGAGTAGTTTTTTAGAATACCAATATTATTCTTGCAAAAACAATACCTATCAGCGTAGATTATATTTGATCCAAGCCATCAACAGCAAAAAGTGAAAGATTTTGTGTTCAAATTTTTGCCCTAAAACGCAAATTTGATTTAAAAAAAAAGTAAACTCACTGACTTTCTCTATTGCATGGGGAACAGCGCGACAGCAATATGATTTTCAAAAACCTACTGCGCAAAAATTTCACGGCAGGGCGACCTAATTATAGAGATGCAGACAATCTGAGTCCTGAGAAATAAATTTTTATTTATCGAGGGTATCGAGTACACTACACACTACACCAGCGACCTACTACCATGTTATCTTGCGTGTTATGGTATCCATACTATCCTTTCTATTTCTATCCAAAATTATAAGCTGATCATATTGATATCCTTTTGTAAGGTTTGCTCCGTTAAAAATTAAAGGTTAAATATCCTGTCCTAGCTATCTATCGGTCTGTCTCACGGCTAAACAGCTGAACGGGTTGAAATGATTTTTTGCATAGGTATATATAGCTTAAGGATAAGAGACATAGGCTACTTTTTTTGTAGGTCCACGCGAACGAATTCGCGGGTAACAGCTAGTATTTATGGAGTTGTTTTTTTTTTTAAATTCTACATCAAAATAATAGTAATTTTACAACAAAAACATTCAAAAAAGTATTCGTCATCGTCTGGCAAAATTAAAATAGAATTGAATGAAGCATCATAAATAACAGGCCGAAAAATAACGAGAAAAATCAGAACGTCAGGCATATTTCACAAATTAAAAAAAATATTCTAAAGATTTATAGGCTCAGGGGAGTATCTATAAAATGTTTACGAAGGTTTGGAAAAAAGCGAAGGAGGCACAGTACAAGCTAGTAGGGAGTGTATGGACAATGCGTCTTCTATTTTATATGATGTCTATGGTTTGGTTTTTTTTTCTCTTAAATTTTGGCTTCACAGAATTCCCAGTTGTGTATTTAGCCAGTGTCAAGTTTTGTAATAAGTAAAGTATTTCACGATTGAAACAAGTCTCAGTCTAAGTCAAGTAAAGTCAAGTAAGACCAAGTCATACCCCAGTAAGGAGGTGGAGACTTTACTAAAGGTTTCTATGGAGTTTTGGAAACAACACGAAAAGTCACGTTTCACAACATTATACTATTCACCAACACTCACGCAACGTCACGTACATTTAATGATTAAAATTCCACCATTTTTACACATTAACACTCGAAATAACACAAGTTTTGGAAAATAATATAATGACGCGACATGACTTCTTCACGTTCCCGCCAAAACTCAATGGTTTGGTTTCCATCAATGAATAATTGTTCTTCTCTTATGTTTTGGCTCTACAAATAATATATTAAGCTTGTATAATGTCTTGTAATATTACAAGTGAAGTAAAATATTTCACATTTAAAACAAGTCGCAGTCATAGTCTTAGTCAAATAAATAAAGTCACGGCGAAGTCCAAACTGAGTCGGCAGTCGGCTTCGGGGTCTTCTGATACAGGAATTTTTTACTAACTAGAAGATCCCAACCTAACAAAAAAATGTTTAAAAAAAGTAAAAAAGTACATTTAAAAAGTGTTAATTAAAACGATAACAAAAAACTCGACTATAAAATGTAACCTATATCATTACAGACATAAAGATAAATCCAGCGACACCTCAGCCATCAAAATCGGTCGAGCAGTTTAAGACATAAGAGATAGTTATCACCATCATCAGTCAGAACGTCCACTGCTGGACAAAGGCCTAAAATCCCATTACCACAATCCCCACGCCCGGCAGGATCTTCTCTTCAGGAATTGCAGAACGCACCCAACTTAATACGAGGACGCTGCATTCCGTCCTCCGGTCACCATCGGAGATGATATATGACACACACACTTACTCCCCAAAAACATAACCCACATTCTTGGGCAGTCGGGTAAAAGTTTCCGCGTTCTCTCTTTTGTTATTCTCTTTCAAGGTCAAGACCACTGAACTAAAGTTCACAATACAGTCACATTCTTACACTGTGGCGAAGGTATGGCAAGTAAGCACTTAGCTATACTGAATTATAAATGGCAGAGCCCTTGATTCGCGATTCGGCGACATCCCCTGGGCATTCCGGAATAATCAGGACTGTCGTGGATTGCCTTTATTTTTCTTTTACTGGGCCTCGAGGAATGAAGCTTCTTTTGAAGACAAGGATTTTACGGAATTGCTGTAAATAATATATGCAAACATGTTAATATTGACTCGTGAATTGTTGGAGGATTAGTTTCTTGAAGTTGTTTTTTCGGAGAGTTAGACAAACGTGGAATAGGAACTTTGTACTCCAGACTCTTTTTCAGAGTTAATTATACTGGGGAAGTATCACACCTTTGCCAGATATTCAACCGTCAAGCAGTAGTGTGCAAACATTAATGTGTTCCAGATTAAATGGAAATAGTTCCAGTGAAGTTACTGAGTATGAAGAAGACGAGCGCATTACATTGCCGCACAAGGGTTTGAAGTGTTAAAGTTCAATATTCTGAGTTGCCTGTCTCGTCATTCAGTAGCAAAAAAGGAATATACATTACTAGCTTGCCCGTATCGCTTCGCTCGCATAGGCTACAGGCACAGATCACACTAGATACCGCACTACGAGATTCGATTAACAATCAACAAATCAGAGTAATTTCTTATAAGTGTATTTAGACTAATGCGTAGTGCGCTTCGAGCGTCCTCATGCAGAATCTAGGGTGTGATCTGTGTCTACAGCATATTGTTATGATTAGTACACAAACCGAGTTTCATTCGCTTAGCATGAAAAAACAATTTAATTCCATACAAACTTTGTATTTAGGGTGCTATCACACTAGCGATTTGCCAACGTGTTTCAAGCAATGCGATTATTGAACAAATTGTCAGCGTGTTCGTCGTGAGCGCGCTGCAATCGCCGCGAGTGCGCGACGAACTCGTGACGTTCGATCAGCGTTTTGAACAGTCATCAACATAAAGTCTTCAATAAACTTAGTGCAAAGCTCTTCTTAGGCTTGTTTTTGTCAATGTGGACATTATTTCCTTCATTTTGAGATGCCAAATTACGGTAAGATCTCATAAATGAATAAATAACTCTGTATCAATTGTTTACACATTCAAGCCTGGCGACACCATTGTTCAAAATGGTCTCCACGTCACGGTGTCGCAGCGCGTACGCTGCGCAACCACGGCGAGGTCGCGCAATCGCGACGATCACGTTCACTAATCGTCTCGCTCGAAACACGTTCTCAAATCGCTAGTGATAACTCTCTAAAGATAACACGTTTACGCGTCCGTTTATTTTTTTATATCCACTCAGAGATTATTCTTCAAAAATCTTGAAAGAGATATAGTTGAGGGACGAAAGTCTATAAATAATAAAAAAAAAAATAAAAAAAAAATAAGCGTCTATCGACACGAAACCAAAAATTTTTGCTACTCTTGCAATAACATATTTAATTTAGATCAACTTTCTGACCTACCCGCCGACAATCTAGATTAACGACCTAAAAAAAAAGCCACCAATTTAGACTTAAGATAAGACTCACAAACAATCGGATGAGTAACTTTTTCTTTTTCATTTTTCTAGAAGCTTCTTTAGATACGATTTAGGTATTAGCTTCTATACCTACGATTTTCCTAGGAAAAAAAAAGATTCGTTTTGTTCTGTTTTTCTTTTTGATTTCACGGGTAATGATTCCGGAACTTGTTTACCGACTTTGATTAGGGCTTTGTAGCAATAAAACTTGTATAGACTGATGTGAAAGTTGCGTCAAAAGGGGCCCTGGGGTCCGTTTAGGAGGAAATTTATTTCGTGGCTTAAGCTTTGCTTAGGAAATCTCTAATGTCTAGTAGAAGGTCATTTTAGCAAGTTTTCGTACAGTTTATACTGCGTGTGCTGAGACGATGTTCATACATTTTATAGGACAGCGTTGTACTCATCATTCTTATTCTTATTCTTATTCGAGATGGGGGCGATGAGTCCTGCACTGACGTCCCGCATGGGGTGTATTGTGCATTCCCCCCTGCCAGCGTCTACCCGAGCCAACCCAGCTCCTTGAAATAACGGAGCGAGTCTCTAGGCCGCTGGCATAGCTGCTCCAGTGGTTTAGATGGTGTTAACAATGATGATGAGACCAAGTCAAGCTGTCGGGATGACATGGGTGATGTTGAAGCTGCCTCAAGCAACCTAGTGGCGATTCTAACTTCTTCTGTGGCTGTACAGTGCCACAACACATGTTCTACTGTTTCGTTCTTCTGCATGCAACCACGACACAGCGGACTGTCCGTAGCTCCTATTTTGTACAAGTGACTATTCAAATTGCAATGACCGGTTATGAGGCCTACCAGTAGGCGAAGGTCCTGTCGTTGCAATTTCAATAGATTGTTAGTGATTTTTCTGTCGAGGGTTGGAAAGGCGGCCTTGGAGTGTTGACAGTCGGCTTTCTTGTCCCACACATTTTGTTGTTCTTTGTCGGTGTGGCGGCGCAGTAGCTCACGTACTTCCATCGCTGATGGTTTGCAGAGACCCACTACGTCGCCGTCTGTCTGTTTCCTTACACCCTCCTTGGCAAGAGTGTCCGCCACGTTGTTGCCCGGACATGATCCGTGACTCTTCGTCCATCTCACAATGGTTCTGAACTTGTTAGAAAGTGTTTGTAGTGCTTTGTGACACTCAGCAATGACTCTTGACCTTGTTACAGGTCTCCGAAGTGCATAGATAGTTGCAGCACTGTCGATGGTGATGATGAGAATTTCTGTGCCGTCCCGCTCTGCAGCGGCTGTGAGAAGCTCATTAATTGGTCCCACAGCTCTTGCTGCCAGTAGAAGACCCATGGCCTCCGCCTGCAGCGCTGTCGTGGTTTTGTTCAAGGCCACGGACTCCTTGAGTCCAAGCTCCGGCGAGTAAAACCCGCAGCCTGCTCCTTCCTTGTTCCGTGCACCGTCTGTGTATATGTTCCAAGTGGGCAATACACCATCTAGGATATTTTCCTCTGTGATCAGCTCATACTTTTTGCTGTCCAGATATGTATTAGCTATCTTATCAGTACCATGGATAGCTTCCAGTACCATGGATAGCTTCATACTACTCATCATTATGAACAATTTTTACTATGGGACCAACACAGAAATCGTGAAAAAATAGCTCAGCGGTTCCATACATTTCGTCGAGAGTGGATGATATTTTTTATGGAACAACTGTTTTTTTAACGAATATACTAAGAATGTTTTCAGTGTCCGTCTTGCAACTCTTTGTTTTATTATTTTAAATTTATATCATACTTAATTAATACAATTATTAAAGTTAGTGCAATAAATTTATTATATTTCATTTTTGTAATTTTTTTATTACAGTTTATAGATTTATAATTATCACACTAATATTATAAATGCGAAAGTTTGTGTGTAAGTGTGTAAGTATATAAGTGTGTTTATTCCCGTTCAACTCTGTAACGGCTGAACGGATTTGGTATGGAGGTAGGTTATTCCCTGGATTAACACATAGGTTTCTTTATCCCGAAAAAAATACTGTCCCTGTAGAATAGCGGGTGAAACCGCAGGGCGCAGCTAGTATTTTATAAAATTATTTAAAAGCATGTGGTTTCTTTAACAGCATGAAAGGTATTCACGTGTGTCCATTCGTATACATACAAAATTTCTTACGTCCATCGTCACGATGCACTGTATTTTCTAGTCAAGTTTCTTCAACATAAGCTCAGCTTTTTAGTCGTGAAAAGTTAACAGACAAATAGGCAGAAGTACGAAATGACAGCAACTAGCAATCCCAACATCGATATATATTAATTTGCATAATTCCGGCCGACTAAATCCCTATTATGAAACTGATTGACGCGTAATTACTAGCGAATATGAAATTGCATTGAATTGTATTTGGCAGCAGGTTGAACGTGCTTGGTGTGAACCTGGCGTTGTTGACATAATAATTTATCCCCTACTTATTTTTTGTATCTAACTATTATACTGAAAGTTCAAACTGAGATCTCCCGACCCTCCCGACTCGCATCGCCTGGACCAATTTTGATCATATTTAAAACTAGTAGTTCGCGGCGAACTGAGACCTCGCGATCTCTATGTCTTCACAGCCCTTGTACCGATTCAGCTCATGTTCGAAATTAAAAGTTGTATTGAAATGAACTACTTGCCTACAAAATTTCATGAAGATCGGATAAACGGTTCGCAAGTTATCATCGGACAAATATACACACAAACATACAAATGCCGATTTGTCCCAGTAAACTCTGAGACCTTCGCTACGCTCGGTCAAAAATAATGTTTTACTTCAAAGCAAAGAGCGTTAAAGGACATTCAACGAAATTATTGATACTTAGATATCTATTTACATTTTATAATCATTTTGTTTTAATAAAACGGGAATACTCACGTTAAATTGAGTCGGTTATTCCAACTATAGTTTCGTTCACATTCGGTGACCTTTATCAAGGAATGCTAAGCGAGACACGATAAGCGATTTATAATCAGTTATTTTTTAAGTCGTTGCCAGCCAAGAAATGCAGTAGCCGCGCCGCCACCCGGCGCCGTTCCAAAGTTTTTTACAAAGGCAAGATTTAATAGTCCTTCTTGGCTGGCACCGACTGATTTACAAGAATATTTCAAAAAAATACAGTCGACTTGAGAACATTATAAACAACAACCTATACATAAACAATATACATTTTGTGCTTGTCTACTTGACATTCATAAATGAACAGTGTGTACCCATATTTGAGAATAAATGAATTGAACTGAATTGAATTGCTCCTCTTTTTGGAAGTAGGTTAAAAAACGTCCTTATGCAAACCACACTTTGCATTCTATTCTAATTTGCCAGTGAGTGCTTATCTGAGCTCATGAAATCATGTCTATTTACGTTCTAGGGCATTCCCAAACAATGGCCGAGCGCTGAGAGAGAAGGCTTTTGCGTCGTTTCGTCGTTACACCGACAATTCGTATCTACGCCGACATTTTGCCGCTACGCCAACATTTTGTGGTAATGTTCTATTGCATTTGACGTGAGATATCGAGCGGGGTTTATTTTTGCCTTGTTTAGTTCGCATTTTGGCCTTCTGTTGACAAATATGGTTAAAATTTTGTAATTAGATTTGGGCACTTAGTACCTTATGTAGCTAGAATCAATCTAGCGACGTAAACGATGAAGATTTATAATCGAGATTATAGGAAACGAGAAGATTGTTTTGCAGCAGAATCGTACAAATCGTTAGACAACGGGCATATTTTAGGATATGTTGCACTTTTAATTGACTGAGTGGGTGAAGCGAACGAAAGGTCTCAGTTTTAACTGGAAAAATTTGCTTTCATCTGTCCGTATGTTGGTCTCGCGTTCAGGTCGTATTTTACTGTTGGAATTAATTCCTACACGCTAGCAGTAAGGCACCATATCGGTTAGAAAAAAAATTGCAACTAGATTAGGTTTATTTTAGATAGCTAGGTCTACCACTTCACTATCAGTATCCCCAGTTCTAATAATAATAAATCACTCTAAGTAGATACCTGGTTCCATTACAAAAACTCGGATATTTGCTCCGTTCGTTCCCCAGCGCTGGTTTGTTCGAGCTCGTCCATTAACAGATTGCTCCGGCATCAGGGTTTTTGCTATAACTCTCTTGGTATCAAACAGCACTTCAAAGGGAATGACACAGTTTGATTGGACTGTGCTTTGTGGCAGGCGTGGTATTGTTACTATCACCTGGATGACTTGTTTTACTTTACATCTTTAGGTGGTCGAATCTGTCTGTTTTCAGGCTAATTTTAAGGCAGTCGATATAATTTCTATCTCAACGAAAATGATAAATGCAAAAATGTAAAAAAAAACTACGGCGATCATTACACCGCCCAACTTATAAGTAGAGGTGCTCAAATGATGGAACTAACAATTTTCTATTGATATTGGCTCCCTCCATTCGATTCTTACATACGGTGGACGTTTCTGTGCATAATTGCATTATTATGTCAAGTAGAGACAGACCGACGCGACGACCAGTGACAACGTGAGAGGGAGAATGACTGTTAAGCCAGACGTTGCTGTTAAACCATGCTGGGTCATTTCCTAACGAGGATTTTAAGGGACTTAATTTTCGATAAATACCTTATTCTCAATTCATTACCAAAAAATATAAAAACAAACAATAATAAAGAACATGCGAGTAGAAAAATTTCCAAACAAGAAAAAACGAGTTGTAAAAAATAACGTCCAAATTAATTCCCAGTTGTGTTTTGATTTAATAACGAACAAACATTCCAACATTTTTCAAATACGTTAACGTGTTTGTAAGTATTTGAACTAGGAATACCAAACAACCCTTGATAGCGGGTACATATTTGAGCCTTTTGGGGTCGAAACCCTAGGACCGTGGGGACCGAGTGCAAAGAAAATATATAAATAATTATCAACGCGTCTGGGCGAAGCATCTCGTGACCAAAATGCTGGCCTCTACCTTGCTCAAAGCATTGCAATCGCTATTCAACGCGGCAATTCGGCAAATTTATTTATTATTTAATGTTATTTAAGTTACTTATCGTCATTAAAACAGGAAATTATTTTTATTATATTAAGATCCGCAGTTATATAAAAATGATGTTATTTAATTGATCATCAAAATTTTGTAACGTTATAAAAATGTCTGTGACAGACGTATACTAGTAATAGCTGATGCCCGCGGCTTCTGATTTTAATCTATTGCTGCTATAGTATTTTAAGCTGACGGACACATTTTGATGCGCTCTTATTATTTTTGTTTTACAATTAATTTATTTCCCAATACTGAATTTAAGTTAAATAAATCACTAGCTAGTTTTTAGGGCGCGTGGTTTGTAACTAATATACTAAAGCGCTATTCTGTAACAAGCCCCCGGGGAACTACTCCTGAAATTACGGCTTTGAAAACATATTTCACACATGTATTATGTAGTCCGGGCATACAATACATTATACTTATATATTACTATGAAAACTGACGTGGTTTTGACACATTTCAGTGCAAGGGAAGACGAGATCGCGCACGTGTCACGCTTAGCATTCCTTGATAAAGGTTATCGAATGTGATCGAAACTATAGTCGGAATAACCGACTCAATTTAACGTGAGTATTCCCGTTTTATTAAAACAAAATATATATTACTAGTTTTTACCCGCGACTTCGTTGTTGTGGACATCAAAAAATATATCCTATGTACTGTCTTGTCATGTCTGTTGTGTCTTTGTGATATACAGTAACTCCTTATCAAATTTTATCAAGATCCGCTTAGCCGTGGTAGCGCGACAAAAATTTAGACACAGAAACAAAGTTACTTCCTATAGTTCGCTAGATGGCGTTTGTGCATTTTTTGACGTTTTGTATGGACAGACAGTTGTAATGTAGGGAGTTCTGAATCGCGAAAATGAAGTTTTTTCCTCAAGACGAACGTATTCGTTTTTAAATCTCAAAGATTTATTGGTCCTGACACGACTGCTGCTATACGAGCAGAACTCAACGAAAATAAGAATCGTGGTAAATATCCCGTGAGCACTAATTGACCGAGCGAACCGAAGGTCTCAGAGCTTACTGGGACAAATCGGCATTTGTATGTATGTTTGTGTGTATATTTGTCCGATGATAACTTGCGAACCGTTGATCCGATCTTCATGAAATTTTGAAGGCAAGTAGTTCATTTCAATACAATTTTTAAATTCGAATATGAGCTGAATCGGTCTAAGGGCTGTGAAGATATAGGGATCGCGAGGTCTCAGTTCGCCGCGAACTACTACTAGTAATGCAAGTAGGTTAAGAACGAAAGTGTATTCATACTACAGAAAACTGCAGAGTACGTTCGGTACAGCTTTTGATTTTCTGTTCTTAAAGCGTAAAGAAGCGTATAAGAAGTTCTATCATACTACCAAATTTAGTTTAGAAAGCTGTTAACGACTAGAAATTCAATCTTGTATAATTCTTGGGAGCTTAAAATAAATTAAGTTTTTGTGATATGCGTAAATATTGTAGAAAAATAAATCGATTTAAACTTTGTCTTTGATGATTCTAATAACTGTTTTTTTTTCTCTGAGGTTGAATTATTCGGTAATCTTTTTCGCAACGCTGTTTTGAATAGTAGTAGGTAAGTAAAAACAAAATAATAAACTTATTCACAAAGCAAAATAAACACAACCAAATGACAAAGAGAATTGCATTTTAATTTTTATTGCGAAGGAAGCAATTCAAGTGACTATTTACATAATTAATTAAGAAAATGTTAATTTACAGTTCTTTATCCCTCTCATTATCACTCGAGGAACCGATAACCGGTGGGGAAGAAAAGTTCTTGAGTGGCAACCACGTACCGGAGGACGCAGCGTAGGTAGGCCTCTCACTTAACTAGGTGGACCAACGACTGTGTGAAAGTCGCGGGCAACCGGTGGATGCAAGTGGCACGTTGTCGGTCGGTGTGGCGCTCTAAGGGGGAGGCCTATGTTCAGCAGTGACTGTGGTCGATGATGATGATGATGATCCCTCTCATTTTGCGCTCC
The DNA here is from genome assembly GCA_947579745.1 of Apocheima hispidaria. Taxonomy (NCBI): domain Eukaryota; kingdom Metazoa; phylum Arthropoda; class Insecta; order Lepidoptera; family Geometridae; genus Apocheima; species Apocheima hispidaria. The sequence continues at coordinate 12,184,176 of OX388164.1, read as the reverse complement.
GAGCCGTTATAAGTTTCTCCATCTGCATACCTGCATCTAAATTATATTTTGTCACGAACATTTAAATTATTTTAAATGCTTTTCAAATGACACGGGCGTAGCACACGAGCGAACAAATATTAAATGCTGTCGTAATTTTATTCGAGTGAAACTCTCTTGTAAGTTTTAACAAGGCTAAAAACGTTTTTTAAATCGTGTTTTTGTGAGTGGCTGTTGAAGTAACTTTGTTTTTAATGTTTATTTCATTTTTACAAATGAAAGCTAGTCTAGGTGGCTCTACGTAGGTGGTATCTGATATAATATCAGGGAGGTAAAATAATGAAAACCATTTTTTTGATACTTTCAGTGAATTTAAAAGTTATAAAGATTAAAGTAAATAAATAGGAAGGAAGGGTAGGTGTAGTGGGAGGGTGTGAGTAGCAAGAATTCTTTTAATTTGGCGAAGCAGTAGGAAAAACTCGCAAAAATTGATTTTCCTTCTCGTTCAACAAAATAAAAAAATAAAAACATGAGAATTGCAATAAAACATCGGCTATGGTATTTTAAAGATAAAAAAATATATATTTATTTAGTGTCTTAACAATAAAGATAAACTCAGATAAAAGTTAGTAACACACTTAGATCTATGTGTCTTATTAACTTTTATCTGAGTTTAATCTGAGTTAGCCTTACATCACAGATCACAATAATGTTACATCATAGATAACAATAAATTATAAATGCGAAAATTTGTGTGTAAGTATGTAAGTAGGTAAGCTGTGTTTGTTCCCGTTCAACTTTGTAACGGCTAAGCGGATTTGAATGAAATTTGGTATGAAGGTAGCTTATCTTCTGGATTAAGACATAGGCTACATTTTATCTCGAAATTTCATACCGGTCCTGTAGAATAGCGGGTGAAATCACGGGGCGCAGCTAGTTTTATATAATAAAAAATAAAGTGAGTGTCGCGTAATCTCGCTGTTGGCGTTCTGAGCACAGCATTTTGTCGCTTTTAAGCGATGTTGGCGTTCAAAGGATTATTTTTAACGACACAAATCATAAATTACGTTCACAAACAACGATTAATACCCAAAACTCTTCAACATACAAACAGCTAATAAATAACAAATTATGCTTAATTTCGTCGCGTAACACCATCAAGCAGCTCCGAATAAAGCTGTCAAGCTTAATTGACGGCCATTGATGGGTAATTAATGAGTTCGTAGCGTGGTTTGAAGCGAAGACAACTGATCAACTTTACGGTTCAGTTAATGATCTGAGGTATACTCCGTGTGCCACTTCTGGGACAGGTTGGTGGTTAATCATTTGCCTGATACAATTAAAGTTATGACATTTAGAATATTTAAAATCCTTACTCTATTACACTAGTAGCTTACCGATTCAGCTCATATTCGAACTTAAAAATTGTATTGAAATGATCTACTTGCCTACAAAATTTCATGAAGATAGGATCAACCGTTCGCAAGTTATCATCGGACAAATATACACACAAACATACAAACATACATACAAATGCCGATTTGTCCCAGTAAACTCTGAGACCTTCGCTTCGCTCGGTCAATAAAAAAGCTATTATAAAATTGACAAATTCCTAAATGATAAAAATCTTGACATTTCAAATAAATAATACTGTAATTCTATAAATGACATTATGGTATCTTCTTATTTAATCGAATGTATTATTGACTGATCAATACTTACTCTATTGTATGCCCAAAAGGGTAGCTGTTGACACTGAAGTAAATATTTCGACCGACATGTAAAACACAGCTGACAATAAATATGATTTTGTGTTTTTTTTTCTTTTTACGCCTATCTGTTGATAATTTTTACTCAACATGAAGTTTTTTTTTTGGATTTTTATTTTTGGTTTAAAATGATTTTGTAATGGATGAATCTTTTATGCACAACTAAAAACCACTACTTACTACTTATATTTACAGGATGTTTTTAAAATTTAAATTAGTACTCACAGGATATTTACTACAATTTTGATTTCTTTTGAGGTCCTGATAATTCTGGCGCAGTTACATACGCAATGTTCGCGGTAAAAAAAAACTCTAAATCAATCGACAACAAAGAACCTTTGAGTTTAAGTACTAATTTAAATCTAAAAAAATGGTATTCTGATTGTATAAGTATGTGAATAGCACCAAAACTATTTTATGTACAGAATTTATGAAAAAATCAGAAAGAAAGATTTTTTTAAAGTACCTAGACAGATTACTATTTGTATTAAGATTAGTTTTCCTACATAAAACATAAATAAGTACGTACATACAAAATACACTAGTATCCAGAAGCTCACAACTACGGGCTTCATTCATCACCATATGGACGTCAAGGATATTCAGCTTCTCCACCACACTAATATAGTAAGAAGGCTTAAAAGAATGAAACCTTTCGAGTTAGTGTTGTGTAATAATTATAATCGTAGTGAATTTATTGCAAATGCTGCTTAAAAAGAACACATGACATGAGACATGACAACACACGAGTCTTTGCCTTAGAGACAATAAGAAAAGTGTTAATGGACACGTTCTGAGTCATAAAGTGCCTACAATTTTTAGCTAGATTAAAATTACTTATTAGCGTGCCTGAGGCTGGATTGTAATTTTATTAAGGAACGCTATATTCAGGCGTTGCTTAAAAAATAAAAAGATTAGTATTAGCATGGAATTTGAGGTTTAAAACATCTTATTTTATACAACAAGAAAAATAAGCAATTAACAAATTAATGCTAAGACGGAAGATTAATAACAATGCTGTCTCTAAAAGGACTAGGTAATTACATCAGTTCATGCAACAAACAGTGGAAAAGCAAAACAGAATAAAAATTACATATAAAAAAATCTAATATTTTTGTAATAAGGAAGTTCAAAACTACTACAAAGCCATTGAAAAGAATAGAAACAAAGTACGTTTAAATGGGTCAAGTGTTTCCGCGGTGGCCATATTTGCTTTCCATTTGAAGATGCAGACACTGCTTGTCTTATAAAGCGAATAGAGAAATAAAGACTGTTTGCTGCATTCAGATAGAAGAAGTGACATACATACACATTACACGACCAGTATAAACAGTATCTTTGAGCTGTTGAGAGCACTTTCGTTGGTGGTCGTAATGGTTTACGAGAGCATCTACTGCAGATGTGGATAGATGGATTGGTGTCGTTGCTGAGCAGTGGTGCTCTTTTTTCAGCAAGCCTGTTAAACAATAGTTCCACCCAGCAGGGCTAGCATGCGCACCACGACAAAATCTTCTCTACTCTTCATGTCGTGAAAAATGAGACAAACGTATACATAATCATCACAGAAGAGAGGAAGAGTAAAAATGTTTTCTCTTCTGTGATGATCATAGCTGTGTCCTGTTCTTGCATAACAAAAAGATTTTGTCGCCCTGCTGGTCGTTCATATAATAATTGATACTGCGTGGTAATGGCTAGGTGTTCATCAGCATTAGAAGATCACCGTTTACCAAGCGGACGCTGCTGCCCATCCTCCGGTGATTCTGGTAGCAGTTTTAGGTCTTACTCGGGTTTTACTCAAGGTTTTCGCCTTTGGCATATTATTGGAGTGACTAAAGCAATTTAATTTAAGGGTCTCTATGTAAATCAACCACTTTGCGTAATATAGGCCAAGCAGTTTTTTTTTATTTTATTTTTTATTTAAAGAAACACCAACAGTATACATATTAAATATTAACTATGGGGTAACACTTTTTAAATTAGATACAGTTCTGATATGTATACCAGTAACAGGTGCTTACAACATTCACCGTTAAAAGCATGTTTTTAGTTGAGTTACTAAAGGCGCAGCAATATATTGGAAGACAAATCAAAATGCGATAATCGCATATATACATCCACTCAAACTAGCAGAGGTTTGCGCGTGTTTTAAAAGTTAGTAAAAGAAAACTGGCTTAACACAAACACCCCGGGAGCAGTGTTGTGGCCCTCGCGGGCGGTCTCTAATAATTCCGGGATGTTTTCATAAAGTTAAAATATCTGCGTTGCAGCTGTCTGGATGTAGGAGTAAAGTTTAAGCCGCGCAATACACTTCACACACAGTTGTCGACGTAGCGTTCGTGATTTAGCTCCTATTATAATCGGCTGTCACTTCACTAGGCACAGAATAAAGTTTTAAATACGCTAATTTTAGATCGCACAAAACCTAATGCGTGCGAGAAGGAGATAGTAATCGCTCTGTCACGCTTGCACTCGCTATTAAATGAGATATATGAGTAAAATGGACCAAATTTTTTTTTATGCTAGATAAACACGCGGCTTGATAAGCATTATAGAGTATTCTGGAATTAATGTATTCTGGTTGTTTGTAAAAGCGGTCTCGACTGCGGGTTTCAAGGCAAAGCGCATCGCGCACGCAGTGAGATAGGATTGGTAGGGATCTCTCTAATGGAACTTAGATCATTTTTTGTAATAGTCACTGCCAATAATTAATTAACTGCCTTCGATTGATGTCAAAGCGACAGATGTCAAAGTGGCTGACGTCAGAGTGACATTGACGCAGTGACGGGCGTCAAAGCGACATCTGTACCTCACACACTTATTGAGATCGCCGTGGAGTCAGAAACGATGGCAATTGCTCTTGAATCGGTTTGAGTAAGGGTTTAGTAAATCTTAAATCTGCAAGAACCGTAAAAAACAGGGAATCTTGGATTCTGTCTCACTTAAAATTGTTGATGACTGGCCTCAAACTTTCCAAATACCTTTTGAGCTGGTTGGTAACCGACTTTTGTGTGTGATATATGCCCACTAATGTTTGTGGCTATGAGAACCAGTTTTAGGCGAATCAAAGCAGTTCGAACTGGTTTTATTACTGAATGTGATACAGAAATGTTATTCCTAGTAAATAGTGTTCTTAGTAAAAATCCTCTATTCTCTGCTTCAGCCTTTTAAACATTGCACTGCTGAGATATCACATTCGGATTCACATACGCCATCGAATTCCTTCTCCGGAAATATGCAGGTTTCCTCACGATGTTTTCCTTCACCGTAAAGCCAGTGGAATACATATATCCGTACCTAAGTTCCAAAGAACTCATTGGTACGGGCCCGCCCGGGTTCGAACTCACGACCCCATGTGCGGCGAGCGTGCTCCCAACTGAGCTACCACGGCCATTTGGCCGTAAGTAAAAATGGTACCTATTAATTGACCGAACGAAACGAAGATCTCAGAGTCTCTCAAGTCAGTGTGTATAAAAATGCTATGTATGTTCGTGTATATTTTTGACCAACGATAACTTGAGTACCGATCTTCATGTAATTTTGGTGCAAGTAGTTAATTTTAATTGTTTGTTTTAAAAAAGAATAGAATTAGTAGTTGATAAAGGGCTTGCTATTTAGTTATTACAAGAGTACGAAAAAAAAAACAATAAAAAAAACGAATAACTCTAATTCTATACTTTAACAAGAGTTTTCTTATCACTGTTTTAGACTTACGTGGTGTTTTTTTTTTTTTTTTTTATCATCCACCCGCATCTTCAGTCTACCCGTGAACATGGCGCATGCAACTGTGCCGAAATATCGGGAACTCAAAAAAAACAATAACCGTGGTAAATATCCCGTGAGTACTAATAGTTTTCTTATCATCATCATCGTCATCGGCCAAAGTATATTGATAGTGGATAGTGTGGACGCGTTCGTGACATTTGGGCTACACACCTATTTGATCAAACACAACATCAAACACGGCTAAGATGGTGTACGAACACATATAGCGACGTGAAGTGCAACCATAGGAGGATAGTTTTCTCACCTACATAAATATCTGTTGTATAAAGTACCTACTGTTTACATGGAAGAATTTTTAATGATACTCCATTTGCTTAAATACGAGTCGGTATTATCTACTTACGACGCACTAAATCTTTGTACACTACACCGGAACACGTATTAACACTGTAACTCACAGCTCTCGACATCAACCCCTCCGTAATCTAAAACTACTCGAACGTTCTAATTTAGCGTTTTGTCTTTCGTGCCACAATGAAATTCCTTAGGGGGAGACTGTAATGTCGTGAACAGCTTTAAAAGCGCGAGCATTAATTTCGTATTACTGGGTGTCAAAGGTGTTTGGCCACGTGGTACGACGTTACTAACTTATGAAAACCGTTACAGAAAGAAAGATAGAAGGAAAGAGAGGAGTGGGGAGTCCAAGAAAAACGTTCTTAGACCAGTTAAAACAGAAGGCAGATGTCTTGTCGCAAGGAGGTGAAAACGCTGGTGAAAGATCGTCAAGCATGGAAGTTACACCACCAACAAGACCTATGCTCTTATGTAAGAAAATAAATAAAGAAAAACATTTATATTACGCACAAAACACTACAACACCAACTTCACATAAATTAAATATAATGAAGAGAAAGGATAATATATAATTATGTTCAGTTGTCGCTGTAGTGTCCAGTGCGACAAAAAAAGGTCAGTGCTCAGCGACAATGCTGTGGATTTCTCCGCAGCGCTGATGAATGAATGAATGATGTTGTTGGTGAAAGAATGAATAGGTGACAACACATTACTTTTTAATTACCAAAAAAAAATATTAGCGTACCTATCTATCTACTCTGTCCATACTGTAACCAGACAAGAAAAAAAAAACTATTTAAAAATCGATATCGAAAATTATCTTTAACAAAAAGGGGTAATCGGTTGAAATCCGTACTCATTTTATATTCTACTAGTTGTTACCCGCGACTTAGTTCGCGTGGACGTACAAAGGTATGACCGTCTTTGTGATATACAGTAACTCCTTGTAAGATCCGTTCAGCCGTGATAACACAACAAACATCCAGAATGATACATTTTTGTGCATTGTTTGACGTTTTGTATGTACTGACAGTTGTAATGTAAGGAGTTCTTAATCGCGCAAGCGAAGTATTTTCCTGGAGACGAACGTATTAATTTGTATACCTTGAAGTTTTGCGAATGCGGCTATATTACTGTGGTAGGTGTGGTACTTCCCCAGACTCTGCAAAAGAGTCCTACCATTAAAAACGAAAATCAAAAGGATACTTAAAATATTTGTAATTCTAACTAATATTATAAATTTAATAGTAACTCTGTCTCTCTGTCTGTTTGTCGTGCTATTATGGTGGCTTGCGGTGGCGTAGTGTACCTAAGAGTAGCCTATGAACGGATCGAGCTGAATTTTTGTATAGATATATAAATATATATTTGTATGTTCCTAAAAAAAAATTAGCCTATATTCGTCTCCGACCCTGAAGCTATACGCTACTTATACATATACATAGGACATCTTTTAAGGTCCACGCAAAAGAAGTCGCTGGTAACAGCTAGGTTTATCATAAACAGAGACAACCTATTATTAAATGTAACCAGCCCGTGTGAACTCACCTTTACGTTTAATTTGTGAGAGGTGGTGTCTACGTGACACGTCGAAGCGGAGTGTATATTCAGTTTATTGTCCCGTAACGTTTCTTAGAAAGTTATTCGCGAGTATCGTGTATCCTGTTACCGATGGTTACCGGTGGCGTAAGGTATGGATGTGAGAGGTTTGTGCTTTACAATTTTAATATAACTAAATTTCTTACGTGACTTTAATTAAAACAATTCAAATACAGATTCATTTAAACTAGTAGTTCGTGGCGAACTGAGACCTCGCGATCCCTATATCTTCACAACCCTTGGACCGATTCAGCTCATATTCGAACTTAAAAATTGTATTGAAATGACCTACTTGCCTACAAAATCTACGGATCTACGGTTCGCAAGTTATCATCGGACAAATATACACACGAACATACAAACATACATACAAATGCCGATTTGTCCCAGTAAACACTGAGACCTTCGCTTCGCTCGGTCAATAAAAACAATTATTACGTTACTTTAGTCCTTCGAAAAATATCATCGTTCTGGATTTTATTGCGCAAAGAAACTCCGAGCATAGTTCTCTCTATTGCCCGCTGTGCGACTCTGAGTTTGCAATCGCAGCACTTATCGCATACTAATATGCATAATGTAACGTGGTTTTTTTTCGCGATCGACATGCCCAGTATAGCGGAGGCTTCGTCCAGCAGCGGACGTCTAAGAGCCGATAGGGTGAATGTTGCTTTTACAACATCTTCTAATATCTCACAATGCAAGATTCGCAAGAAACACTACAGGTAGCTTCTTAAGATCACACAACACATTTTCACTAGCCTTGTGGCTCAGTGGAAGGATTTCCACTTTCTGAGCTGTAGGTTGTAGGTTCCATTCCCATCCAGGACAAACATTTGTGTGATGAACATGGATGTTTGTTCTTTCTATGTAAGTATTTACAAAAAAAAAAAAGTATTTATGTATTCTATCAGTTATCTGGTTCCCATAGTACAAGCTTGATTAGTTTGAGTTTAGATGGCGCTGTGTGTGAACGTCCCCAATATTTATTTATTTATTTTATTTGTACTTTGTACCAACCGTCAGCACTAAGGTGCGTTACACACGGCTCCATCTCGATCAGGACTCGTTACCGTCACGTGTCGCGTCACCTCGCGTAACGGAACGGCCGTTATTTTATTATCTCGTAACGTAGTTCCGGAGCGTCTCGTTTATTATTGGATTAACGGGAACAAGTGTGTGTCAGGTAATCGACGGATTGTCAAATATACTGAGTGTTCGGATATATTGTGGATGGTACATATGATGATATGGTACAGATGGTACCGATGGTGAAATCGCGAGAAAAAAAATTGCTGTTCCATAGAACATGTTACCACCCAAAAAATTCACCCTCAAGTAATTTATGGAATTTCAGATTTGTTATTTCGCATTTTCAGTGCTGGTCCCACAATGATAGTCATTCATAATGATGATGAAAACGATGATATCCTAAAATATGGCTGTCGTCTAACCGAAAACCAAGTACTTTAGTTCTGGCACTAAAATATCAAACATTTATAACACAAAATGTGTTATACTAAATGTATAGCCGTGGGAGCTCAGTGGGAGCATACTCGCCTCACATACGTGGAGTCGCGGTTCGAACCCTGTCGGGTTACATACGTTACATACGGATATACCATTGGGTTTTCGGTGAAATCATCGTGAAGGAAGCCTGAATACTTCCGGAGAAGAAATTCGTTGGTGTATGTGAATCCGCCAACCCGCACTGGACCAGCGTGATTAATATGGCCTAATCACCCTTTGAAGGTGGCCGATATCACAGCAGTGGGATGTTTAAAGGCTGATGCAGAGATAATACAAAATAATAATAATAATAAAACAAAAGTAGGAAAATAAAATAAAAGTAATATGTCTATCTAAATAGCAGTGATCGATTGGACAGATAAAATAATATTTTTATCTGAGATTCGAACAAAGATTGCTACTGTAACCTAAGAGAACTGCAAGTAGGTACTAAAATATTTACTAGGATAGTATAAGCTTCCATTAAGTACAAGTTATGTAACGCTCACTTAAGTAGAAACCCGTGAAGGCCCCAATAATAAGTATAATCTTGTTAAGGGAAGTAGGTATTCTCTCTCGCACAGTTCCCTCATTTGGGAGATTTTATTTTCCTGCTGAGATTTCACAAATATCTAAGATAAGTGGCTTTTATTATTTATTCGGTGGAAATAAGAATTAGTGCGGACTAATTGGTAAAAGTAATTAGTCTTTTGTGAAAATAAAAATGTAATTAATATTTAGTTTAGGATCTAGGTCGTCGAGGGGACATCTGGGCTCAAGGGTGGCTAGAGATGAGGCCCTAACTATCCACCTAATGAGCCAATGGATGACGTCATCTACGATAAGTATTTCGGGACGGCATGTAGTAGTCTCGGGGGGAGCTGTCCCGCAGTACTGTGGGTTTTGGTGCGTTCCCTTGGAGATCCCTGATCCTGCCGCCAAGCGCCAAAGCAGCTAGTGTGGAGATAGAGTCCCTGATCACAGTGGCTTTGAATAATATACTTTGAATTACTCGTTTTTTTACGATGAAGTGTACAATTTTTTTGGACGATGAAGCGTCACGGGTATGTCCTTAAACTATGACCAGAACCACCCGAGGAGAGGCCACAGCATCCTCTTAGTAAACAGTGAAAAGTCTGCGATCTCCGAGCCGCCTTCCAAGCATTGGATTATGGCTGCAATAGGGTGGAGGTTTCGTCCAGGGCCGTGTTCAGTAAGGTCGTCCGACGACCCTACATGACGTTACAAGTAAGCTGCAAATATCATCGAGTGTTGCCGGACGACCTTAATGAACACGGCACAGTAGTGGACGTCTAAGAGCTGCTAAGAAGAATAAGGTAAAACCACGAGGCGTACCTAAAATAACAATAAAATATAAAAACTGTTAAAAATAACCAATATGTAGTGTCTTTCCGCTGTAACGTCGCGTCCAGTACAAAATAACAATAAAAAAAAAAATAAAAAAAAATAAGTATAAAAAAAATAAAAAAAATAATATAGTATAGTAATAAAATATAATATTGGCAACACCGTGAAAGTCTACGCAATGCTGGCCGGTTGACGGATAACGTTTTGAAAAGCGAAGCTCCATGTGATTGGAAGACTTAAGCTTGGGAAAACGGAAGTTGGCGTGGCGTTTTATGTGTTCATGTAATTTAATTACTGAGCAGCTGGTTCGAATCCTTAAATTATTATATGATTATATAGTTGAAGTTTGTTTAAATGGCCTTATAAAGAAATTGTTAACAATAATAATATCAAAAGAAAACAATTTTTTCAGTGGAGATAAAAAAAATGTCTCAATATCTACCTTTTCAACAATTCCAAGAAGGTCGCAGCTTGTAAGTTATTCCCCGAATCACATTTTCATCAGATTCATGAAAAAAGCAAAAAAAACTTTAATAAGAAACATCAATTTACATATTCCATTTACAAAGGAAAATTACAAAATGTTAATATCCAGAGACGACATAAAATTGTACTAGGAGTTTCAGGACAGCACTACTTTAATTTTGTCCCTGAGTTGTACGTTAGATGTGGAATATTAACTTTTTGCTAGCTCCTTGTTTAATTGCAAAAATTTCGTGTAACCGTCGAGAAGTGTTGTTCTGGGATGGATTATTGTTAAACACAGTTTTAGACTTTCGTGGTTGTTTACAACATTACTATTAGTACTCCAACTTTCCCGATATATCGGGAAAAAGTTGCATGCGCCATGTTCACGGGTAGACTGTTCAGTCTACCCGTGAACATGGCGCATGCAACTGTGCCGAAATATCGGGAACTCAACAAAAACAATAACCGTGGTAAATATCCCGTGAGTACTAATAGTAATGTTGGATTATTGTTGTTTTAAATGTTGGCGTTTATATCTTGTATGAGTATCTACAACCTACGAGAAACAGAATAAAGGCGCGGATATGATAACACTAATATTATAAATGCGAAAGTTTGTGTGTAAGTATATAAATGTTTTTGTTCCCGTTCAACTCTGTAACGGCGGCACGGCCTTAAATGAATGAATGAATGAATATTCTTTATTGTCATATAGTTGCATTCATAACAATTACAAAATATAAAAAAGTTAAGAATGCTGCCATTAAGGACTCGTCAACTTGCTACAATTTTTAATAATATTATCTATATCACTGTATAATTATATTAGGCATTTGTTGTCTCTCTCAAAAAACGACAATATTAGTGAAATTTATTTATTAGTTAATTTATTTATTTATTTAGTGAATTTTATTTACTAATGAAATTTGGTATGGAGGTAGCTTATACACTGGATTAGTACATGGGCTACTTTTTATCCTGAAAAATGTAACCGTTCTCGTAGAATAGCGGGTGAAACGGCGGGGCGCAGCTAGTAAATTACACGAGCGATTTTTTAATGCTGCGGCCACGTACTCGACGAGGACAGAAAAGTTAAGACCAGACTCGAAAACTAGTATCAACCACACACCACATCGTTCAATACCTACCTTCGTTTATATACCAACAAAAATATTATTAAAAGAAAAACAAAATAACCGACTGTAAAACGTAGCCCCCTCATTGGTCAAAATCGGTCAAGCCGTTTTAGATATAGGAGGTGAAGCAGGTACACACAGTTGCAAAAGTACTTACACAAAAACATTGCCTTATTTCTTGGGCAGTCGGGTAATTACGTTAATAGCAAAAACAACAAAAATTGTGTCACTTTCAAGTCAAATCCCTGCGACTGGAATAAATTTCGTCCCCAGAGTCGGTTGTCTATCTTCGGAACAATTAGAGACTTCAGAGTAAATTATGGTAGAAACCCTACCTACTGCAAGTTTCCCTCCGAGATTTAAATACAGTTGTACTAATACTTGAGTTATTAAGTAAACACGGTTATTTTTACTCGACTACGCAAGATGCGGGTTATGATTTTGACCGTATGTGGATATTTATGTATGTACATCTGTTCCCTAATAACTTCTTAGCTAGTTATCTTTGACAAAAGAGGTATCGTTCGAAGTATTATTATAAATGCGAAAGTTTGTGTGTAAGTGTGCAAGTATGTAAGTGTGTTTGTTACCGTTCAACTCTGTAGTGGCTGAACGGATTTGAATTAAATTTGGTATGAAGGGTTACACCTTGGATTAACACATAGGCAGAAAGAAAGTTAAACATAGAAAGTTTTTATCCTGGAAAAATATTCACTTCCTGTAGAATAGCGGGTGAAACCGCAGGGTGCAGCTATTATAATAATAATACTCAAATTTGTACCTATAAGTTTATAAGTACATAGTTATGTCTAGGTAAATAAATATCGATGCTTGTCTTAAAATAATATTACGTATTTCGGTATAGAGAATAGTATAATCAAAAGGAAACACCGAGGGATGGAGTTACCCCGGGCAATCGGAGATGCTTTGATCAAGTACCGCTCCGTCCTTTTGTTTTCTTTTTTTTACCCGACTGCCCGGGGTAAGAAGGGGAGTAATGTTTTTAAAGTAAGAGTGTGAGTGTGTAAGTAAGTATGTTTATGTGTTCATAAACTCGGGCTTGACCGGTTTGACGAGGGTGGTTTCGTTGGATTCCATGTCCGGAGAAACATAGACTGCATTTTGCAGAAGGGTATTTGGTTTTTCTGTTAGTAAGCTATTTTATTGAGTAATTTGACTGGTTTTTTGCTAGTAAGCACCACCACCACCGTAGCTTACAGGGTTTTGTAAGCTGAAGTGGCAATGGGCAGGCCGCATCGCTCGAAGATGGTAAATGTTGGATGGTAAGATTGATAAATAATTTAATGTTCAGGCAAAATTTCACTTCAATGAAAAGTAACACAGTAATCAAAACGAGTAAAAAATAATGGCACAAACTGATTGCAATATATTTTTACGCCAGTGACCCTTCGACGAGACCAATAAGTCACTCTCTGATGGTAAGCGTCACAATTGCCCATGCAGTTCATTGCAGAATTTTAAGCCTAAAAAAAGCGTAGTTCAAAAACGTGCGCGGCAATTCATTGCGCTTGACACTTTGAAATATGAGTTGTTCAATCTTTTTATGCCCAGAAACATTGTCTTTCTCTTCTCTTATTTTCTTCTATTTTCGACAACAGCGTTACTTAGCATCACCAATGTATATATAGAGTTATAAGGACTGTCGACTTGCTTTTATGTACCTATATGGTTGTCGGCACAAAGAAATTGAAGAGTCTAAAGTAATCATAAAGTTTCCTTCTAATAAAAGTTCATTTTAAGCCCGTTACAATTTTAATTGTGTTATACAGGGTTATAAGGAAAGGGTATGCTAAGCCGATGAGGGCTCATAGTACTCATGATTGTAAACAACTTTTACTATGGGACCAACCCTGAAATCGAGAAAAAATAACAGCTGTTCCATAGAAAAATGTCAATGAACTCGACAAAATGTATGGAACAGCTGTTTTTATTTTCTCGATTTCAGGGTTGGTCCCATAGTAAAAGTTGTTTACAATCATGAGTACTATGAGCCCTCATCGGCTTAGCATACCCCTTTCCTTATAACCCTGTATAACACAATTAAAATTGTAACGGGCTTAAAATGAACTTTTATTAGAAGGAAACTTTATGATTACTTTAGACTCTTCGATTTCTTTGTGCCGACAACCATATAGGTACATAAAAGCAAGTCGACAGTAAAACGCCTTCACAGCTTTTACCAACCAACATTTTCCCCAATACATGCGAGTACAATTCCCGACGAATTCATTTGGCGAAATATATTCGTCCATAATGAATACTCTACGCATTTCGTCATACCCAACTCTTTCAGTGACGTTCCCATGAGAAGAGTTATAAAAATCTTGCCTTTATTTCCCTCTATCTTTATACTTCTACCCTATATAAAAGTCCCTAATACGAACAACTGGCACAGATAAGTAAGACACAGATAGACAACTAGATGCCTAAAATTATCTAACATTTATGATAAACATAAAGATTATTATTGACATTTATATAAGTAATGCTAATTTTATTATTTCATTTATTGTTTTGCGTTAATATGAGAAATTGAACTTTAAAGTCTAAAATAAATAAGGTGTAAGTCAGTTGTCTCGAGGCTGCTAGGGCATGGTTAAAGTCTGTTCTATTTCATGAATTGTTTAGCACTATGGCATTTTTTTACTGTTTTCGTTGCGTAAACCAAGTAAGCACCAATATGAATTTATTGTCTGTGAATATTACTTCAAATTTATTTTAGAATTTACTCGTATCTAGTTTTTATTATTTTACTAGCTGATACCCGCAAAGCTCGGCCTCCGGCCTCGCTAGACTCTTCATACAAACCTTGTCCTCACAATTACGAACCTAAGAAAAAAGAAATCATCAAAATCGGTCGAGCCTATCTCAAGTTATAGCGTGATCAGAAAAAATATGGGTTCATTTTTATATATAAACTTCGTTGTGGTTGGTTTGTTACTGCTGGGACGCGGGTCGCGCCGGCGTCATATACTGCAGTATTACTATAAGAAATCCACATTTATTACTTTCATCGAAGTTCAAAGTTGATTATTTTTAGAAGCAATAAGTAGATTGAAACCTAGAGTACCAATGCTTTTCACTGCCCACGCATTTAGAGCAGTTATCCTTCTGTACCCATTCCTACTCTGTACAACTAAAAAGATAGGACTGTAACTTGGTAAGGGCGCTCGAGGCGAGCCATTCACGGTCCGATTGTCCCGCGATAAGGCTCAAACTTGTTATGATAATGCGCTTTTTCAAAGGATAAAGTTAGCCATCTTTAATGCTTTAAGTCTTGCGGAAGTAGTTAGTAAGCTGTTTCCGTTAGAAAATTGTTCCTTATAATGCTTTGATGATATTGCTTTGTAAACAGGGTTTTGTGATCGTTCAAGCTTTTTGACTTTGGTTATGTGGAGGTAAAACTGTTTCGGTTCGTGTAACCTATTTCGTTATTGAGTCATTACAAAAGTTTAGTAACTGTTAGGTGTTTACTGTGAAACTAGTTCTGTTTAATTATTTTTTTTGCCTAGAAAGCTAGACGAATGTTGTAGATGCTTCTTCATAACAATGGCGCTACAGAACCACAAATCTTAGAGATTATATCGCGATAGGTACATTAATTTCGTTTAGGCTAGCAGCTAGAAGACCGTTGCTGAACAAAGGTCTGACCCACAGATGAACCAGATACCTCGTCACGCGGGTTTTGGTCCGATCAAAAGTCGCCACAGTTTGAGGAAAGCACGGGGTGCGCGGAGCGTGACAAATTATTGCCATTGGCTATCATCAAGGTTACGCCCACCACTGTACCGAGTTAGTACGTTCCGTAGTTATGGGGTAAGCAGTAGGGCAACATTATTAATCGGTACTTACCTAAGTCGCATTTAATATTATTACACTGTTGTCAATTGTTTTCGTTTTTGTCTTGTGTAAGTCGCAAACACTTGGGTCGACTGCCGCTCTGCCATAGTAATCGCACTCACTCGAATCTCAACTCACTAACATAACATTACTACACAACACAACAGTACTAATTCTTCCCCAGTGTCGTGCACTCGCGAATTTTTCGAGATCGAGCTGTAAAGTCGAATGTTTTTTTTCGAGGTCCCTGCTTTCTTTGCGCGTTTCAATAGAATGTGTTATTCTAAAATGTGACCTTTTCTCGAGATCACGCGTATTGTTAGTTCCGAAAAATAATGTTAGTTTACCCAGAATCAACTCAGTTACTTCAATTCATCATCTAAAAATCTATTTAGCCGGGAATCGAAATTAACAACTGAATCATACAACTAATAACCTTGAAATACTTACGACGTATACTATAGTCTATAGACAGACAAAATTATTGCCAACTATTATTAATAAACGCCATTATTGTTTACCAGAAAAACGCGGGCGAAGCCGCGGGCAGAACCTAGTAACGGATAAAAACTTCAAACATCCTACGCACCTACGGAACCCTACTAAGCATGGCCCGAAATGCTCTTAGCAAGTTATTTTCTCTAGTCTCACCACAGTCTCACGCACATGCTAGATGCTGCCGGTCGATTCTATCGTGATTTCGTTGTTTGTCGAGTTTAGTCCAAGCAGAAGGTCCCGAGTGCACAGTTTAGTTAGTTAGAATTCATCAGTGTTCGAATCCCTTTACGGTATGGTGAAAATCGAAAATGCAATTCTGCGTTTTGTTTAATGAGTCACAACACTACTTTATACGTGCGTTCGCCAGAAAGGGACAACTGCATGGGATATCCGCAATGAGGAAAAGGGATAAGTGACGACGTGTCCATTATACACTGAGCTCAGCTATGTCTTGTAAAACTGAATTATTTTACTTACCGATGAAAAGTTATTCCGTCCTTTTTGTAGTTTGAGTGCGCGGATGACTTTCCACACAATTTCACTGCACAGATAGTCATTTTTGTTTACTGTTGGTTGTCAGGAAAATAAAACAACCGTTTTATTTTGTAAGCCGCACGCACGCACGCACAGCTCTGGCACTTGGTCGCAACTGAGGTTCAATGTTTGGGGCGGCGTCTTATATAAGTCTTATAAAACTTATGTGTTGCGCGCTAGGCTCGTCCTAGACTAGGTATCTAGCTCTATTCATCTGTGGTCTGACCTTAGGGCGCCACACTGGACAACAATCTGCCATTTGCTTTCACCGGTTGCCCCGAAGAAGAGGTCAGGACATTTCGGCCTTACGCAAGTGGCACATTGGTGAAGGTTTTACAGCTATGCCACTTGCGTAAGGGAAATGTCCTAAGTTCTTAAATGACCGAGCGAAGCGAAGGTCTCAGAGTTTACTGGGACAAATCAGCATTTGTATGTATGTTTGTATGTTTGTGTGTATATTTGTCCGATGATAACTTGCGAACCGTTGATCAGATCTTCATGAAATTTTGTAGGCAAGTAGTTCATTTCAATACAATTTTTAAATTCGAATATGAACTGAATCGGTCGAGCGGTTGTGAAGATATAGAGGTCGCGAGGTCTCAGTTCGCCGCGAACTACTAGTCATAATTATCCTAGTCCTAACTAATATTAAACATGCGAATGTAGCTCTGTCTCTCTATCTGTCTATCTGTATCTCTGTTTGAGTGTTTTTCGCGTTATCAAGGCTAAACTGCCGAACGGATTGAGCTGAATTTTTGCATGGATATAGCTTAAGGGTTAGGAGACGGACATAGGCTTTTTTTATTGGTGTACGCGAAAAATATTCTATAAAACTTTGATACAACCATCAGCAACATACTTAGATACCGCACACAAAACTTCAACTGTGCAATTAGCGACTTTTGTCGTACAACACGAATATGTTGCGGAAGACGCGTAATTAAAACGTTTGTTTCTGGAACAAGCCCTCAAATTACGCACGCCAAGTTTTAATACGTTTATTTCATTGTTTCTGTTGGGCCACGGTTGTTTGCCTTACTCGCTCTCCTACTCCCTTACTCTCGGTTGTCTCTTGCTCAACTGAACTCAAACGAGGAATGAGGCAATTTCAGAAAATATCTGTTTATAAAAATAGTATGAAAATATGAAGTATGCTGTAACTTTTTTTTATCGACTCAAAAGGTAATCATCATCATCATCATCATCAGCTATAAGAAGTCCACTGCTGAACATAGGCCTCCCCCTTAGAGCTCCACACCGACCGACAACGGGCCACTTGCATCCACCGGTTGCCTGAGACTTTCACAATGTCGTCGGTCCACCTAAAAAATAATAATAATAAAGGTAATAAAAATCGTTTTCGTAGACGGGTAAAGTTATACTCGACTTGTAATTTCACATTTTAATTATTTTAATAATACCGCTAGTTCGATTTTCATACATTATTCCCAGGTCCAGCCAGCCAGCACAAGTATATATTTAAAAAAAATCGGACAAGGACGAGTCAGACTCGAGCACTGACGGTCCCGTACAACTTTTGTACATAAAATTCTATAACTATGATGAAAACACCGAACTGCAAAGATAAGTAGGAACGAAGGACAAACTTAATAATAATAATAAATAAAATAATAAAGCCCATTTATTTCCACCTCCTTAAAAAAATTCAAATTATTTTTTATCTAATTAGTATTATAATTAAAATTTAACGTTATTATTACATATTAAATTCTTATTCTAATCTTATCTATAAATTATACAATATTACATTTCGTCTTCACGTTCTTGAGTTGGAACCCCTCTTTGGGTGAAGGCCTCCTCTAGCTTATTCCATGTGAACATTACATTAAATTATCAGCCGGAAGACGTCCACTGCTTAACATAGGCCTCCATGTCAAAAGGTAACGTCAATTAATAAATTAACTTAATAAAGGTAACGACAATTCTCCAACTACAAATTAAGTTTTGTAACAGTTATTTTTTCGGTTCTGTAAACCTGTAAACCTTGCTTCTTGCCAAATTTTAAGATTCTAGGTCAACGGGAAGTACCTTAGACGAAGCATCATACTGGACAGACCCATGAGACGTTGCCGCTCCGACGTTCACATTGTCATGTTTCTCTTTTTATTTCACGGGTCGTCGCATAGAGTAAGCGAGAGAGCTATTGTAAGATTGGCAACCTCGCACTCTGTGTCCATTTTATGACCGACTAGTCGGTCACAACATTGCGACCCGTCTTACTAAAAAAGCAAATTGGATCAAAATATCGCTGTGAATACTTAATATTGTTATACATAGTGGCATTATGGCGTGTTGTGCTGTGTATTGTGCATCGAGAACAACGAAAGGGGGAGTAAAAGATCCTGAATTATCATTTCACACGTAAGTCTTTTGTAGCGTTTTTTACCTAAAATAACCAGAATCAAAGCTAAATATTCGTTTCACTTAAAGAATATACATGTTTGAAGTCATACAACTATCACGCAGTGTTATTTAGTAATGAATTTAAGCATTAATTTAAGATAAATAAATGCATTGTTTTACGTGTTTCTGCTAGTGAAGTACCACTGCACGTTTCAAACTTTGTCGATATTTGGTCGATATTTATCTACCAATAAATAATAATATAATATTCTTGTAATATCCTACATATACTACATTAAGTGAAACATGAACCGTTAATTCCTTTCCGCGTTTAATCGGCTTGATACGTATTCTATCGATAATTAATTTTAATCTTTTTGAAGCTTTCGCGGCTTGAAATGTATGATAATTTGTACCAATGTTGTGTCATGGTTAAACAATTAATTAAAATAAAACATTTTGTTATAGGTTTCCAAAATGTCCGGAAATCAGAAATCAGTGGATAAAGGCTGTGAGGCGCGAAAACTGGGAGCCACCTAAATACTCTCGACTTTGTTGAAAACGTTTTGAAAAATCTAGTTTTATGACTGGGCTGTCAATTAAAAAACTAGGAAGAATAAAAGAAACTAGGAGACGGTGTAGATACTTATTAACTTTCATAGTTACTATATATACTATATATATTCGTACTATTTACATGGCAATTACGAGTTTCGATGTTCAATAAAGTACATATTTTTGCAAACATTGTGTTCTTAATTTACAGATTCTTAGTTTTGTACACTGTGTACATTTTTATCGATAGATTCTGCACTAGTTTTCACTTCCCTACTCACTAAACGTCACAACAGAAAGTGGACACGCTGCCAAAGCAATCACTCTATCCAGTGTGATACAAGATCCTTGGGAAGTACCATATAGGTTTGATTTATTTGCGAGTGTCAAAATATGTGACATAAATGGCCGTATTTTTTATTGCGAGGACGTAGAAGTTTGATGTTTTTACAGCTCCAAAGGACCTTAGACCTAAGTATTTGATACAACACCACCACGCTTTCCAGAGAAAAAGGCCTTGACAGATACAGATAGACATTTTATTGGGGAAAGATTATTACTATCACAGATACATTCCAATATGGAGTAATCATCGTATTACATAATGCTTCTTATAAAGTGTTGTACACAAAAAAACTCTTTTAGTAAATAGTATGTAAATAGGTAGGAAACTAGGTAGGTAGTGGTAGTAGTAGGCAGACAGATAGACCGACAGACATACTGATGGACAGACGGACAACGAAGTGATCTAAAAAGGGTTCAATTTTTTTCTTTTGAGGTATGGAACCCGAAAAAAATAGAATAACCAAACACAAAATCCTAATATGAAAAAATAATGCGAACCAAAGAATTGTAACAAAACACAAAATTCAGGGCTTTCTATCGTTTACTTCGAGCGAGGAAACCAAGAGGAAACCATAGAGTCGATGAATACGTACGGAAACTCTCCTTCATATTTACCGAGCACTTTTCTTGTATGAAATTATGTCTCGCTGTTTGTTTTTCTTTATTAGTTCCTCCGCCTCGGTTCACTCATTGTTCTGAGATGTGCGGAGCGAAATTTGTGTTGTTTGTTTGCGAGGATAGATTGGTATTTACCTACGTTTCTGGTAAGATTGAGTTGGAGAGTTTTCATTTTTGGTTTAAGGCCGGGTTGTTTGCGTTGTCGCGAACGGGCCTCGGTTCATTCGTTTTAACTTGTTATCCTTTTGGCTTTGGATTTAACAATTTTTAGCAAAGTTTTTGCGACTTTGCCAACGGCCTTTTGGGGACATTTTCAGATTTTTGTGTTGCTTGCGAAATGTCTGTGTAAATAAAACTTGGATGATCATCTTCAGCCAGAAGACGTCCACTGCTGAAAATAAGCCTCCCCCTTACACCTACACTAGCCGACAACGTGTCACTTGGATCCACCGGTTGCCAGCAACTTACACAATGACGTCGGTCCACCTAGTGGAAGGCCAGCCTACATTGTGTCTTCCAGTTCGTGGTCGCCACTCAAGTCCCTTTCTTCCCCATCGGTTATCGGTTCTTCGAGTGATGTGGCCTGCCTATAGTTACTTCAGCTTGTAAACTCTGAAAGCTCTATCTTACATCAATCCCATCTATCCTCGTTCCGGTTTCTATCGCGCAAAGAAACTTGGATATTTTTTTTTATTTGCATTCATATAAAAAAAAATTGAAGTTAACGAGAGTGAAAAAACCCATTTGCCGATAGTTTAAAAAAACTGTATTTTCTCGGAAAGTACCTTATTTATTTTTTAAACGATGAGAGATTCTACGTCATTATTATTGTACAAAGCAGGCAGAAAAGTGTATAAAAATCCTCTGTTATCGCGCTGAGCAGGCAGAAAAAGTATAATATGGAAATTCATTGTGAAGGCGCATTTTTTTTTAAATTTCGACAGAGTTTTTGTCACCAAATCTAGCGAACTACTTTGTCTCGCTGTCTTGATGTTTGTCGCGTTAACACGGCTAAACGGCTGAACGGATCTTGATACAATTTGTTAAGGAGATACTGTATTTCACAAAGACGGACATAGGATACCTTTTTGTGTCCACGCGAACAAAAGTCGCGGGGAACGATTGATTTGATGATTTATTATGATACTTCATAATAAATCATCAAACCACATCATCTACGTATATATTTTATATTAAAAATATTTTGCTAAATTGCACAGTATTATGCAAATGTATAATGCATGTGTAATACCTAATATTAGTGATTAATTGGACGCCGTGAAGCGTAATCGGGCGGCAAATAGTGGGCCATACATAGATTGAGTTATTATGGGGGGTATTATGCTGTGGGCTATTAAAGGCCGAGCCAAAATGAATGTACAGGGTTCGTATGCTAAGCAAAAAAGGGCTCATATAGCCCAGTCAATTTAGCGTTTGACCCAGAAGTAATTAATAACAGGATTATTTTTTTCGGTACCGAATTGCAGTACCAACCATTTATACTAATATATTATAGTTAAACATAATACACATCTGGATCAGATTCAAATTTTACATTTTGCTATGTTAGATTCTATGTATGTATGATTCTATGATATTTCAGATGACGATCGCAACCACGGCAGCGAGTAGTTGGCATCGATAATATATTATGGCTTTTTGTATGTGCCGTACTTCCAGACTGTTTAATTAAATGTAATATTGGTACGGTTTCGGTACGGGAGTTAAAGTTTTTTTTTTTTTAATTTTACTATGACGTTTATTCCTACTATAGTTTCAATCTCATTCGGTATCCCTTATCAAGGAATGCTATAAGAAAGACACGCGCGCGTTAAAATTAAAAGTTAAAGAAATATGAATTTCATCCAAAATAATTGAGAGTACTATGTGCCGTACAGCTAAGCAATACAAAGTCAATCTGTTATCGGAATTCAACCGTGAATCAACTTAATTAGGTACATATTACATAATCGTGATCGGTTACAGTAGTTGCGACTAACCACTGCAATTAGAAGCAATGAAAACGCCTGAATTATTCGCCGTACGATGCACAAAATAGGTTAGTAGTGTTAACAAAAAAAGATGTAACACGATTTTCTTAAACATGTCATAACTATCATAATTATGATATTTCAGAGATGCGAAAAATGTATATTTCGTTGTGCTACTGACTGTTAATTTATCGCAATGTACCGACCGCGTCCATTTTGATGAAATTTGGCAAAGAAGTACAATGAAGATGGACAAGAACTCCGTCACTTATAAACCGGTTTTAATTTATTTTTTTATAAGAGACGATTCTTCCAGATTGATCCCATTTTTTTCAAGTTCTGATAAAGGGATCTATGAGGAATTGAGGCAACTCCTCAAATTTTATAGCCATAGATGTAGCGATATTGGTATCATCATTTCATTGACAAGTGCTTAACTTGTCAATGAAATGATGATACCAATCAAATACAAACAAATACAAACTTAAACAAACCAATACAAACTTCAAAAATAGCTGATTATAAATTGTAAATAATTGTCAATAAGTTCGTTAATTCCTTTCACGCTCTTTGCTTTGATGTAATATAAAATATCATGAAAAAAAAAAAAAAAAATTGGTAACCGACCCCTGGTTTCTTGTACGTTTGTCAAACTCATGTCAACGTAAAACACCAAATACTATAGGCTCATTGGTTGAAGACAGCCGATGATAAACAAGCGACCAATGAGAGTTCAGTGTTCGTTGTGTTAAGTTGACACGAGTTTAAAAATCGTACAAGAAAACGAGGCTTAGTAACGATTTACGTAATTACTTAATTTTGATGAAGTTTCGCAAAAGAGTCAAGTGCGTCATGAGGAATAGACACAAATACAAATTATATTTGCTTTTTATATCTTTCAATTTGACAGGCAAGACCAAAAAAGAAAAAAATATATGTTTTGATCTCTTCCGTTAAATAAATATTAAAACGCTTTTGTTTTAAAATAATGTTTATGAATTTGTAATAGAACGCTTTGTGACAGTGCTTTTTTTTAATGAGTTTTTTCTTTAATATGATAGGTAAGTAGTTACTACTTACCTTATATGATACCTTATATGATATATATGATGTACCTTATATGATAGGTAAGTAGTTACTACTTACCTATCATATAAGGTACAGTTTTCAACAATAAATACATTATTTTTTGGTTATTCTCTTAAAAATTCAAGCTGGCGAAGGATATATACCGTAGTAATAATACCGTAATACTCGTTTTTTCTTCCATTCTGCTTCGCCGTAATAAATAAAAAAAATAACATGGAAATTACAATAAAAATATAGCAATGAGATTCTAAAGAGAAAGATTACTGTTTTGTTTAATTTCCTCTGAACAATTGTTTATTTTAGAAAATGTTGAAAAAATGCGAACAAGAATCAAATAACCCTTATTTAACGTTCGATCTAACCTTAAGGAAATATCATCTTCTGCCGACAGTACTTAAATACTGATTATGCCATTGCCTGTAATAGCTACAATAAAGCTAATAGCTTACGATTAGACGAAAAGCCTGTTAATTCTCATAAATTACCGACATCGTCGACACTCGAGCGAAACTCTTAATTGGTGGAATATAGCGTTCATTTTCGTGATTGTTACGAATATGGTAAAGATGAATTTGGACCCGGATACATCCTAAGACTGCGAAATACTGGAGGACGGGCATCGGCGTCTTAGTAAACGATATTCTGCAATCCCCAAGCCACCTGCAATGCGAGGGGACTATGACACTCCGTTACCCAGACCTTATGGTACTCCCTTAACGTACCATGTAATCCCTTGTATTTTTTTTAGTAATGGACGTCTTCTGACTGACGATGAAAGATGTGTTTGACTTTTTACGCGACTTATCGTGATTGATCTTAGAAATAATGGAGCGTGAGAAATGGAACAAAAATTAGTGATACCTTAGCCCAGCAGTGGGATCTATCAAGCTAAGAGCAATACAAAATACCCGACTACAATATGTAGTCTATGATCCTCCGGGCATAGCGAAACTGTCTTGTTAAGTTGCCAGACAATCTAATCTTGTTAAAATCGGTCATTCATTTAGGCTACAGGAGACAATAAAGGAGCACAGGAAACCCAAAAACACTACATCTATCGTGGGCAGTCAGATAAAAATACAGTTTCACAAAAATTACAAATGAATAAAACATTTGAATCTCAAATAATCTTTGATTAAACTTCGTTCGCATTTTCCAGCCAGTACTTAACGATCAATAAACTTGAAATGGAATTCATTAATACAGTTATTTAACAAGCTTTTAGCCTACATTTAGGTTAAGGTCATCGCAATTTCTCATAATTATGTTAAATTATCGTTCTTTTCTGCGAGCCGTACCGCGGAAATTATGGCTAATGGATTTGGACCTCGGGCAATATCGGTGCATAATTGCATCATGGTATCACGACGGCCGCTTCGATTTTAATGTACTTTCGGAAAATTGAGATGCAGGTTTTAAGAGTTGATTGAATCAGGAAGTTCATCTTCAAAATTGTACTTTTTAGTGTGTACATTTTAATAATCTATATATATAAAAATAATGGAATGATTCTCGAATGGAGACCACGTACCGGCGAGCGCAGCGTAGGACGTCCACCCACAAGGTGGACAGACGACCTGATAAAAACCGCAGGAACGCGCTGGATGCGAGCCGCTTCCATCCGCTCTTCGTGGAAATCTAAGGGGGAGGCCTATGTCCAGCAGTAGTCGTCCTGTGACTGAGATGATGATGATGATGATAAAAATAAACCCCTATTTTTCCTAGTCACGTTGTCACTTGTGAAAGGCTGGACCGATTTTGATGATTTCTTTTTTGTTGTGTTTGTAATTGTAAAAACAAGGTTGCTATGAAGAGTTTAGCGAGGCCAAAGTCCGAGCTTTGCGGGCATCAGCTAGTATATAATATATATTAATATTTTTTTGTTTGTCCTGCTGCAATATCGCGTCTAGGACAATAGGAATAATGGATTACTTATTTATATTTTACTTTACTACTTTTACTAAATCAAGGAAACTATAATCTTAGCGCCTCAAAAAGCGTCCTTAAATGCATCTCTGGGCAGTCAACGAATCTAGAACACTTATTGCTTGGCAATAGCATCGATGACTTCTTATTTTTTGCGAAAAGACTTATTTTCTTTTTCTCGAATAATCTGAAATAAAACGAGTTGTGCATTTCAGGCGACACGATCGTGTTTGTACAAAATAACCAGTCAAATGCGAGTCAGACTTGCGTGCCGAGGGTTCGGTACCGCACAGTATTACGATACATATAATATATAAAATAAAAAAATGTGGTCGCCTGAGAATTGATTATCTTTGATAGCTCTTGTCGCTGCGACGAACTTGTGGAGAGAGTGAGTTCTCGCCGGCAGTGTGAACAGTCAGCGATATACGTGTCTCTTTCATTCACATGGGATCTACATGTATTATACTTTTCTTGAGAAAGATAGTCGATAGTTCGTTGCTTCCTCGTCGCAGGTGATACAAGTGCATATAGGAGGGACTTCCCTTAAGACTTTTTTTTTTCGGTAAAATGTCTGCTATCCTAATCCTAGCTTTATATAAATGCGAAAATAACTCTGTCTCTCTGTCTGGGTGCTTGTCGCGTTTTCACGGCTAAACGGCTCAAAGTGACGACATGATTTTTTGCATATATATAGCTTAAGGATCGAAGCCGGACATATGATACTTTATTTTGTAGATCGCGAACGAAGCCGCGGGTAACAGCTAGTAATTATATAATTATGTATATGTGTTAGAAAAAATAACGGGCTACACCGGGCAAGATAGATAGATAGACGACCTATAGAAATTTATTTACCATGCTTGGGGCACGGATCCATAAAACGAAATCGGGTTTGTTATAATCCAAACTGTCATAGATTCTTTTACGTAAATCCAGCACGTAAAACTAAACAAAGTTTTATCTAAAAACATAGAAAATCACATTCTGAATCCTATTCCCATTACAATAAAATCTCAATTCCCGTTTTCGACGTACACGTGACAGACATATTTTTTATAACAATTGCAACTGGACACAACTCCGATGGGATTATTTATTTTATCCAAACTGTGAAGCTGCGTTTGATTGAAAAACAGTAAACTGGTTTTTGTTATTTTTAAATTCAGGGTTCGTCCTTTTCGAAGTTGACAGTAGTTGACGTTTGACCGAGAAACTTTCATAAGAGATGTGAATTTTGACCTAGATGTCTAATAAAGTTTTTATGTTATATAAAAATTCAGTCGACTTGAGAAGCTCCTCCTTTTTTTTGGAACTCGGTGAAAATTAAGTGTAAAATGAAAGCTATGAATAAGGGTCTCTTTTTACCCGACTGCCCGAGAAAGATAGTGTTTTGGGGTGTATATGTTATTTTACTTGACTGCCCAAGAAGGAGGGTAATTTTCTTTCAATAAAACTAAAGGACGGAAAGGAGGGTAATGTTTTTTGTATGTAAGTATGTTTGTGTGTTCCTATATATGAAGTCCTATAGTCTAACGGCTTGGCCGATTTTCAAACTGTGTCTAAAATAACCAATCTGTAGAGTCAAATTGTCAAATTGGCTTTAACCTTATATTTTTTTAAATGAATATTTTGCAAAGAAAAGTACTGCCATTAAAATTGTAACATATAACCTGAATATTAAGAAAATAAAATTATTACAATATTGAAATCATTTTCCTAAATTTAAAATATAGCACCTGCATTTGTTCGTTTTTAACTTTATATTTATTTAAATCAATAATAGTTATCTAGTAACATGCAAATACAAATGCTTAAAATGCTAAACACATCTCGTCTAAGCGAAGAGACGAATAAAATGAAAGAGAAACATCAAAAAGTCAGTAAAAGAGAGAACAAAAAATAATGTTATCGCACTATTCCAAGGCTATCAACAAAAATAATAATTAAAAAGCTTATGTCAAAATGTAGTAGGTAGGCCTCCCACTAGGTGGACCGACGACATTGTGAAAGTCGCGGGCAACCGGTGGATGCAAATGGCCGTTTTCGGTCGGTATGGCGCTCTAAGGGGGAGGCCTATGTTCAGCAGTGGACGTCTTATGGCTGATGATGATGATGATGACGTCAAAATTTATAGGAAAGATCACAAAAAAATGTATTTATTTTTCATTATACAGTGTAAATTCTCGAATACTAAATTATTGTTCAACTAATACTACTAACTACTAATTATTGTCAAAAATTTTTTTTTTCTTAGAAACTCTTAGATCCTGCTAGTTTAGGTTATAATAGGTGGGTCCTAGATAACGTGTGACCTTACGCTGCAAAATATCTTCAGAACAACCCATCATAATATAAGTAAAGCAGTAAAATAACAATGACATTATGTTGATGTACGCACATTGCCGCATTACGGGCGTCGTCCCTTCATAATAAGGTACAGAATACGCTACGGTATGCGACGGTTTATATAACATACATGGAAGCGATTTTATGTCGCAGTAGAATTGCTACAATGCGTCGAACGTGGGATTTTTTGCTGACTGTACCTAAATTATTGCATCCACCTACTAAAGCATAAACTTATGCTTTAGTATGCCTAGACAGTGACTGAAATTAACTTGCTCTATGACTGAGACTCTTTTTAATTCCAAGATGTTAATACTTCACATATATAAACACAATATAAAATATCTTTTTGTAATGGTAGGACTCTTCTGCAAAAGTCCGTCTGGGGAAGTACCACACCATTGCCAGTTATTCAACCACCAAGCAGTAGTATGCAAGTATTACTGTGTTCCGGGTTGAAGAGCAATGTTTTCGCTGAAATTACTGGGTATACGGAGATTTAACATCTAATATCTCAGAGTGACGAACGCAGTGCTGTGCCGTGCACAGTTTCGAACTGATCAAGTTCGAAATTTTGGGTGACATTGAACTGTTATGGTCAAGCGTGACGCTTAACATCAGATGAGCGACTTGCTCGTTTCGTCAGTAAATAACATTTAAAAAAAAACTTGAAAATGGCAAATTAATTTAAGCCAAAATTTTAAAAAAAATGAGAGTAAGAAACAGATTCATCCCAGCTCTATCAATAATTGGTATCCAACTTGTTTATGGAGGATATATATTATGTCATAAGTGATATAAAGGATCAACGAGAAAAAATAAGACTGTTTCTGGATTAAATCGACATTGCTTTTATTTCGGTCACTGCCATGCCTGCCGGCACTTTGAATACACATAATATGGCGTAAAGTCCACCTCTTTCACTAGTGATTTCCTAACACCTTAAAAAACATTTGACAGTTTTTGACAGCTAGTACTAGCTTGGCTGGGATTCAAAACATGGTCGACGTGACGTGAGTGAGCAAACAATACTTTGTGGCTTATCCGCTATAGTAGATAATCCTTGGGACGGAGGCATACATTACTTAGTGTCTGTCAACCATTTCGTTAACGAGTATTAGTGCTCATAGTTCTAAGAAGGACCATGCATCAGACGAGTTACACTACCAATTCAAGCAAGCCACATTTTCAAGCAAAGCTCGAAGTGGGAGTTTTGGCGGGAACGTGAAGAATTCATGTCGCGTCATTTTATTATTTTCCAAAACTTGTGTTATTTCGAGTGTTCATGAGTAAAAACGGTGAATTTTTACCCGTTAAGTGTTCGTGTACATGCACGAGTGTTGGTGAATGGTATAATATCGTGAATCGTGAATTTTCGTGTTGTTTCCAAAACTCCATAGAAGGCTCTAGTAAAGTTTTCACCACCTTACTGGGGCATGACTTGGACTTGACCGTGACTTGCTTTGCTTGAGTTTGATCGTGACTATGACTTGTTTGATAATATCTAGCAAAAATTGAGAATATATATGTATACTTGATACTGGCAAATGCATAAGACGTGCGACGCCAAAATCCTTAGAGGAAAAAAAAAACTCGAAGTGGACGATAATCGAAGTTGCGATGTTATATTATTAGAAGGTTACATAAATATATAACTATATGAACTTTTGAAAACACTAAACTCTGTATAAGAATGGCGTGAGCATCTAGAATATCAGCAGTGTAGGCCGAAAAATCTTAAGACAAAATTAAAACTCTTTGGCGGCCTACACTAACTACGATACAATGATACATTGTTTTGCTCTGTCAAACTGTTCAACCAAACTTAATTTTAAGTATTACCAAAATTTAAAATGAAAATCTCACTTGCAGGGTACTGATTTCTCCAATTTATATTAACAGATACAATACAATACAATATAGCTTTATTATACACCAAAAAGACAAACTTAAAAATTAATGAACAATAATATTTTAAAAACGGTAGTATAATGGGCGGCCTTATCGCCTAAAGCGATTTCTTCCAGACTAACTTTGGATGGACAGAATTATGAGTTGAAAACTACGGTCGGTGGTGTAAATACATAAAAATAATAATAACATGAAAAAAATATATATATATATAATATATTATATACATAAACCTACTACCTACATAAAATACACACAATTAATACAAACGATATATATGCAAAATATATACTATAAAACTAATAGAAGCTTAATCAATGCAATGAAGATCAATGCTTAGAAAAAAAAACCTGTGCAAGTACAAAGCATAATCAATACCCATACAATTCATACATAACCTACTTACCTAAATCAGATAGAGGTTTCGTTCAAAACCTTTCAGAAAATAACACGGTATTCAAAATGGCACGCAAAAGGTAGGGCTTTACAAAATAAATCGCGGGCTCATTTCGGGTACCTTCGGAATTTAATTTGGTCTCGGTCATGCGTGACGTCATACAGTACCGGGGAAACTCGTGTGAACACACCTTTATCTATAAGCACGTCATTATAGAAAAGTAGCATGTTTTTGAACGGAACGAAATTGATTTCAGGTCACATGCGGTGTGAAACGAGGTTTATTGGTTACGCTACATTGACGCGGGGAATGCAAACTCACTATGAATGCAAACCAATACCAAACAGTTTTCGAGGAACATAGCTTGACAAGTAATGTTATAAAAATGAAAACAAAATACCCGACTGCAAAATGTAGCCTATATTATCACTCCAGACGTAATAAGGAATCCAACGACACTGATTTATCAAAATTAGTCAAGCCGTTTAGGCTACAAGAGGTAATTAATATACCCATAAACATACATACTTATATACTTACATAGATCAAAGCATCGCTAACGCCGCTACTGTTGTCTATAGGCGGCAGCTACTGCTTACCATCAGGTGGACGGTCTGCGTGTTTGCCCCTATTAAAATAAAAGAAAAATTTATTAAATACAACCCAAATCATTACCCTGCTACTTAGGCAGTCGGGTAAGTGGGCCCTTGGTCAGGTCTTTTATATTGTTTTGATATTTCATTTTTCAAGATACAAAATCACCAAGATAAACTAATTGACAAGTGAGCGAAACAAACGAAGTTATATGTAAAAAAAACTTGTAGTTGTTTGAGAGAGAGATAGCTTGTATCCCTTATTATAAGATATCAAATACCCCTTATTAAAAATGTCGTATAGCTTTCTATAGCCACTAACTTGATGGCGTAATACAAGGACCAAATTTCAGAATACATTTGAGCAAAATTACACACCTACTTCGAAAAACATACGGAATTCAAAATAGTCTAAGTGATTATTAAGAGCATCCAAAATATATTTCTTTTAAACTTATGTTGTTGCTACCAATGGTTGTTCCAACCACATAATTAAAACAAATGGGTACAATAATTAAAAAAAAAAACAAACGAACCTCAATGAAATCCTTCATTTAAAATTTGCAACAAATGAATTTCACATGAATAATCTCCATTATTTTGACAGGGGACTATGAGGGTAGGCAGAAAAATCAATTACGATCATTCCCCTGGCCCGTATTAATCTCCTGTCGATGCCAATGACAACCTGGGCCAAACAGGCTCAATGTAATAAGATACATTTTAAAATATTAACGGTAATAAAACTCGGGGAATTTCACGTCTGTTCAAACACAAAACGCAGTAACTAGCACGAATCACAAATATCTAGATGATATTTTATGTACATTTGATATGAGAGTTGTGAGATAAGATAGATGTGTAAGATTTAAAGAGCCGCAATTTTGTAGTATGTTTATTTTTTATACTGACTGACGAGACGAGCAAGTCGTTAAGACCTGATGTTAAACGTCACGCTTGCCCATAACAGTTCAATGCTACACAAAATATAGAACTTCGACAGCTTCAAACTCTACGCAGCACCGCACTGCGCTCGTCACCCTGATATATTAGATGTTAAATCTCTGTATGCCCAGTAATTTCGCTGGAAACATTGCCCTTCAATCTGGAACATAGTAATGCTTGCACACTACTGCTCGGCAGTTGAATAACTGGCAAAAGTGTGGTACTTCCCCAGACGGACTCTTGCAAACGAGTCTTACCACTAAATAGCTATAGAGTGGCGAGACGAGCAAGGCGCTGGACTAATGGTAAGTATCAAGCTTGCCCATAATAGTTTAGTGTTACAATGTGGACGAAAGGGTGTTATCGAGCAAGAAATACCCGTTTTGTCGACAAAATCAAATCAAAATCATTACGACATCGATATGACTGCCACTTATTAGATCACATCACTTCACTTCACTATTTTTCAATTATTTACTCGAAATACACGAAACATTTAAAAGTATTGTATGCTTCGAATTGCTTCAATCTAAGCATAAAATATCTTTCAATATCATTTTTTCGTGTAATTCGAAACCAAAAAATACATTCTTTATAACGCCTCTTACCGTGTTTTGGGCTACGGCAGCGGACTGGGGTCATTTCACCCGGTTTCATCTTCCGGCTTCGTTCCACCCCAACCCGAAAAGTAGTAGGTTGAAAGGGTTCGAGAAGATCGTGCACCATTATATTTAATGTTATTGAAATTCTGACTAATGAGATTTAGACTTCATTTTCGATTAGACCCGTAGATAGGATCGTATGTAAAGATAAAGAGCAAGATAATTATTAGAAAGCCCTTTTCATCAATTACGTATGTATTATTATGAATGTCAAAAGTGTGTAATCATTGCCGTAGATTTCTCACTCGTTTTTGTACGTTGAATGTGAATTTTCAAAAACTTAAAAACTTGTTTTAAAGGAATTTTCAGTTTCATATTTTTGAAATAGTCAACCGCCAAGCAGCAGTGTGTAAGCATTACTGTGTTACGGATTGAAGGACAATGCTTCCAGCGTAATTACCGGTCATGAAAAGATTTAACGTCTAATATCTCAGGGTGACGAGCGCAGTGCATTGCAACGCATGTTTATAAACTGTTGAAGTTCAAAATTCTGGCCGGCGCTTAATTGTTATGGGCAAGCGTGACGCTTATCATCAGGTGGGCGACTTGCTCGTCTCGTCACCGAGAACCATAAAAAACAGATAAGAAAAAGCGATTTGTATGAAGTAAGAGCAGTGCCATCTAGATGACACTAGACGGCGCTGCCGTTATTTCATACAGGGCCCTTTTTCTCTATTGCCATAACTAGCTTGTTACGCGCCATGTTAAGTTTACTCCATGTTAGTCGCATGAAACGGTATTCTCTAAGCTTCTTAAACGTGCGTTTCTTCACGTCGTGCCACGATTAGGAGCCGCGTTTAAGTTTAGAGCATGTTATGACGTCACGCGTTATTGGCAAGTTGTCTTATGTGCGATAGAGAATAAAGGCCCAGGTCATAGTTAACGTTAATGTGGTGGAGTAAGTAACAGCACTTGGAAAAACTGGCACTCGGCACTCAGCATTACAGCATGGAGATTCTGACTAGGATAACATTAAACTCGCGTACTTACAAGCTTAAGCGACACATGTCTCTAAACTTTGCAGACAGTCTTTCTCTTGACGTTTTGCAACATATCTTCGCGTCGAGTCAAATTCATCTTTCTATATCTTTACGTTACTTTTGAGGGAAAGTTTTTGACGCGACGTCGGATAGTTCGGTCGTTAGAATATTTTTATCGTTTTCGTTTTGTCTAACGAGTGTTAGAATATTCTACTGATAATAAAAATCCGAGTATAAAGTTATTCTAGGATTTATGAAACAGGAGGGAGCTTACTCATGGTGATCAAACAAACCAGAGTTGAAATAATATTTTTTTGTGGATTTGACACATTTTATTTTTTAATTTCTACATTTTATTTTGACTCTTTTTTGAAATTTATTTTAATAATGCAAAAAGAAGTCGCGCGTGCGCCACGCTTTTGGCATTCTTATGGCAAAACTGTAGTAGGTATAACCGACTCAATTAGCGTGATTATTTATTTCTGGAAAGCAAACAGCTTTATAATTACATACGAATAGAACCACTAATTAAGAAAAAACAAGCCTTGTTCCCCTTTTATTTAAATAAAACCCAGAATTGTATAGTGACCTACATTACAACTGTCAGTCCATACAAAACGTCAAAAATGCACAAACATTGGTCAACGCCATCTATAGGAAGTAACATTGTCTGGATGTTTGTCGCGTTATCACGGTTAAACGGCTGAACGGATCTAGATAAAACTGGATAAGGAGTTATTGTATATCACAAAGGCGGACATAGGATACTTTTTTTATGTCCACGTGAATGAAGGCGCGGGTAACAACTAGTGGTATAATATAATTGACCTATATAAAGCTGTCACAGTGTCCAATCTCTCATTCCACGTGTAGATAAATAAGTACTACTCATAAATCAGTGACAGACCTAATGCGTGGTAATACAAATAATCCACGTTCGTCGTGTGGCAGGTGTTCCGGATTTAATTAGTATTATCCAGATCGATACGGTACATGCCGGATATTATGCGGAACATGTGTATATTTCTCTGGGGACATGTGTTCCGTAGGCGGTTGTTTGGCTGTGAGACATATTGGTACTCTGATTTTCAAATGTGTTGATACAACATCACACTAATGTTATAAATTTTTGCTGCCTGCCGAAATACAGGCGTAAACCTAGCTCGACAGCAGCCACTCAATACTTATAGCCTATTTAGCCCATGGCATTTGAATTTAATATTATGTACATAAAAAAAAAAATGTCTATACTGAATAAAATGCGAAAGTTTATGTGTAGGTATGTAAGTATGTTTTTTTTTTTTTTTTTTTTTTTTTTTTGTTGTTCCACCTGTACTTCCCCCAACACAAGTCGGGGACATTGTCAAGCTGAACATGTTGCTTACGCAGTTTTCTGTTTTATTACAATCGATTGGGCCAGATTGGATCGCCGTTTGGTAATCAAATGGTATATATAATATGAATAGAGGGCAGTATTTTTTTTTTTTTTTTTTTTTTTTTTTTTTTTTAATTATTATTTTCTTTTCTTAATTTCTTCTTCTGTATATAATATATATATACACTTTTTTTTTTTGAATGCAAATATTACATGTTGTACTGTATACAAAAGAAGTATATTACCAAAAAAAAAAAAAAAAAAAAATTTAAGTATGTTTGCTCCGCCCAACTCTGTAACGGCTGAACGGCTTTGAATAAAATTTGGTATAGAGGTAGCTTATACACCGACGGTTCCTTAGGATAGCGTGACACCGCGGGGCGCAGCTAGTAATATTATAAATGCGAAAGTTTTGTGAGAGCTATCACGCACAAAGTAAATGTAATATTGTACTATGCATATTTTGTAAGATGTAAGCTTTGATCCAGCAGATTTTTATTACGAAATCTCGTTCACAAAGAAATGTTTAAATTTCCACGAAACACTGAATTGTAAATCGCGTATCGGATCGCGAAATATAAACAACAAGACGTATAACGGACTTTGGCCCCGAATCAACACATAAATTCAACGAGGACGTATTTTACACCCCACGACATTAATAATTTCGGTCCAACGATTCTATACAGTTTGATTTCTTGCTTTTCGTTTCTGAAATATTGAAAAAGGCGTGGAAGAATATACGTGTTCTGAATTTGAAAAACAATAATTCTTGTAATTAAATTGTTGAAATTTTCAGTCACTTCTGAATTTCTCATCATCGAGCTGAAATGTGAAGTTTAAATGCATAGAATAAGTTATACAAGTTTTGTAAGGTTGACAGGCTTGGCTTTTGACCACAGCTCTTTATTTTTAGTGACGGTTTTGTCGAAGATGATAAAATTACCTAGTCTAGACTGGTTCTTGGAGAAGATTTAAAAAACTTTTTGGAATTTTGGATGACAATATATTATTCTGGGTCTCATATGATGAAGTTGGAATGTGGGTACTATAGAAGGTCCAGATTGCGTAGTTATGTGTGTTTCAGTCGTTATTTCTAATTTGTTTGGATTTTACGAACGACCAGTAAAATACTCAAAGGCACTCATCGTGGCCGAGCAATTTTGTCATGGTTTTGTCAACACATGGGAGGCATGATCTAATTTTTTTTAAAAGGATAGCTAGATACTAATTTCATGGGAGTAAAAGAAACGACCCAAAACCGTAAAAGCCTGTTTCATTTCTCTGCATCAAAACATCCCACTGCTGAGGTATCAGCCTACCCTTGAAGGGTGATTGGGCTATACATATCACATACGCCATCGAACTGCATCTCCGGAAAATTTGCAGGTTTCTTCACGACGTTTTCCTTCACCCAAAAGTCAGTAGCATATCCGTACGTTAGTTCCAAAGAATTCATCGGTACGGGCCCGCCCGGGTTCGAACCTACGACTCCACGAATGTGAGGCGAGCGTGCTCCCGCTGAGCTACCACGGCTTTTTCATTTCTATCTATCTATCTATATCAGCCTTTTAAACATCCCACTGCTGGGATATCAGCCTACCCTCGAAGGGTGATTAGGCCATATCCACCACGCTGGACCAGTGCGTGTTGGCGGATTCACACACGCCATTGAATTACTTCTCCGGAAATATGCAGGCTTCCTCACGATGTTTTCCTTCACCGTAAAGCCACCGTTTTCATTTACTTCACTCAAATTGATGTCTAGCTATTATTTTCACAAGAATCATCATAATTTTTTATTAAGTTACCTCGGCCTCTTTTTGCTCTGATGCTTGAAGACATCTTTAAAATCATTTTTTTTTGCCTATGACTACCCAAGCGGGGAACTTCCGTCAGTCTTGCTTGTTTCACGAGAACTACTACTAATTATATAGGCATTTTTAACGAGAGTGAATAGACTTTCTATATCAATGTGCTCTATTCTCGGCCACACTGTCGCTTACCATCAGGCGAGTTGACGAAAAACGTAGATCTGTTTTCATTACAGTAAAAAATATTTTTTGTGTTTTTTTTATGTGGCAATTATTTAGTAAGCTGAAGCAAAGCTTATTATCCCACACAACAGACGCCTGAATCCTCTTCAAAGCAGACTCCGACGTCCAAAAAGTATTCTCATTCATAAATCCCAATATAAACCTCTGAAATTACGCCGCTGTCACATACCCACACAGTGTGAATTTTTTTTCCCGCACTTTGGGGAAATGTTCTTTTTTACGGCAACACCGAGCTTGAGCGATTATTAAGTAATTCAAGAATGCCAGCAAAATCCTGGTTTGTGGCTTGACAGATTTATGTTAAAGATGTAAAAGATATTACAGGAAAATGAGGAATGTGAAAAAAACCCATTAAAATTGCTTAACTTAGTATTCTAAAGATTTCTGAAGATAAACTGACTATTTATTTTATTTTTTTAAATCAACCACAGTTCGCGGCGAACTGTGACCTCGAGATCCCTATATCTTCACAACCCCTGCACCGATTCAGCTGGTTTTATCAAAGTTTTATAGAATATTTTTCGCGTACACCAATAAAAAAAGCCTATGTCCGTCTCCTAACCCTTAAGCTATATCTATGCAAAAATTCAGCTCAATCCGTTCGGCAGTTTAGCCGTGATAACGCGACAAACACCCAAACAGAGATACAGATAGACAGATAGAGAGACAGAGCTACATTCACATTTTTAATATTAGTTAGGACTAGGATAATTATGACTAGTAGTTCGCGGCGAACTGAGACCTCGCGACCTCTATATCTTCACAACCCCTGCACCGATTCAGCTCATATTCGAACTTAAATTTTTTATTGAAATAAAGTACTTGCCTACAAAATTTCATCAAGATCGGATTAACGGTTCGCAAGTTATCATCGGACAAATATACACACAAAGATACAAATATACATACAAACAAACAAATGCCGATTTGTCCCAGTAAACTCTGAGATCTTCGCTTCGCTCGGTCAATTATTTTTCTTCAAATTTTTGTGTGAAAAAGATAGCTCTTTACAGGTTTTTATGGCAGGACCAGCTCTTACTTTCGGTATACTTTCTATGTTCAATAAAACTATTCCACATACTTCATGTTTCGTGGAGAATCAAACACAAGCGGCGATAGAGACGTGTTTGATCGAAACCGATTATACAAATAGTTACATACAGAAAAAACACGCAGAATAAAGAAAAGTATAAACTACGATTTTTTCATAATTTTTTATTCCAATATCGAATGTATCGTCGAAAATTTGGTGAACGAAGATCAAACAAGTGCTAGGTCTACAATAAATATTTGATCTACAATTTCTTTCTGAAAAAACAAAGACCTAATATAATCGTAACTAATATTATAATTCAGAGGAATATAGACGCGATCGTATCAGAACCAATAAAACTTCGAGGTAACAAAGTAAAGACGTTCGTATCAAGGAAAAAAACTTCGCTTGCCCGATTCAGAACTCCCTACATTACAACTGTCAGTCCATACAAAACGTCAAAAAATGCACGAAAATGGATCAACACCATCTAGCGAACTATAGGAAGTAACTTTGTCTCTGTCTGGATGTTTGTCGCGTTATCACGGCTAAGCGGCTGAACGGATCTTGATAAAATTTGTTAAGTAGTTACTGTATATTACAAATACGGACATAGAATACTTTTTATGTCCACGCGAACGAAGTCGCGGGTAGCAATAAGTTCG
This sequence comes from Apocheima hispidaria, assembly GCA_947579745.1. Classification (NCBI taxonomy): domain Eukaryota; kingdom Metazoa; phylum Arthropoda; class Insecta; order Lepidoptera; family Geometridae; genus Apocheima; species Apocheima hispidaria. Next base: position 12,145,526 of record OX388164.1, on the reverse strand, counting down.
TAAAAATCCACGACCACACAAATATTAGGCAAGCGTACTCCCACTGAGCAATCACGACTGGCAGACGCGACTATTTCTAATTTATTCACCCATATTACGAAGTTGTTTAGGCTCGGCACAGACAAACTTGTCTATTAACACGCCGGCAGATTGTGTTAGCGTGTACTCGCACTTGTTAAACTTTCATACGGGCGGTAAACAGTACGTTGACTCGCGCAGTTTTCGAAATAGCCCAAATATTATCAAAGAAAATAAATGCTATTTTACAGAGATGTTACTTTCGTATTTCTTTTTTCACGTAAGTTCGATGAGCGTCTAATCTGTCTGGCAAAGGGTTTCATGTCAGAAGTGAAATTTGGACCAAATTTTATGTACTTTGGACATGTATAGCACGGAGGTTATGTGAGTTACGGAAATAATGCTTATATCGCCGTATCAGGTATCTCGGCGCCCGCTTAAATATACTAGGTCGATGACCATGACGAGTGATGGGGGTAACGCAAGAGGAATTTGAACTGAATCGATCCTCCAAGATTAATTTTGAAGTTTCTAGTCATACAATATTTTAGAAAATATTTAACCATGTACTATTGAAAAATAAATTATTTTGGAATTTACATAACAGTTTTTTTTTTTTTTTTTTGTGTTACTCGTTGACGTGGCGAGCAAGTCGCTCACCTGATGTTAAGCGTCACGCTTGCCCATAACAGTTCAGTGCCACCCAGAATTTTGAACTTCAACAGTTCAAAACAATGCGCGGCAATGCACTGCGCTCGTCACCCTGAGATGTTAGATGTTTAATCTCTGTATGCCCAGTAATTACGCTGGTAACATAACCCTTCAATCCGGAACACAGTAATGCTTGCACACTACTGCTTGGCGGTTGAATAACTGGCAAAGGTGTGGTACTTCCCCAGGCGGACTCTGCAAGAGAGCCCTACCACTACATAGATACATACTACATTTCTACCCACTCCGATTTTCTCTGTCTGTCAGTTGCCTTTATCAATACAAACGAATGAACTGATCTTGATAGAGTATGGCAAAGAAGCCTTGCCTGTTCGCTTGAAATCGCTCGTCTCGTCAAATATTTGTAGTAATAGAACTATTTTACAGAATCCATATGGAAAAGTACCACAATTGCCAGTTATTCAACCGCCATTCTGTAACTATCGCGGAATATTGCTTGCAGCATTACTATGATCCGGACTGCAGAGGGCTTTCATTGGACGTTTACAGGGCAGAAACAGATTCAAAATTGTAATCATATTTGGTTGTTGGTTTGGTTGGTGGTTTATTGCTTATTGGTTGGCTTATTTAGTAACATGGAAATGACAAAGTGACGAGCGCAATGCATTGCCGCGCAGGGTTTTAAATTTTTAAGTTAAATATTCTGATTAAACCGGTATAAGCAAGCGTAAAGTGACGAGCGCAACGCATTGCCGCGCAGGGTTTTAACTTTTTAAGTTAAATATTTTGGTTAAGCCGGTATAAGCAAGCGTGACGCTTAGCAACAGGAGAGCAAAGAGGGCTTTTTGATAGACATAGGACTTTATCCTGTAAATCTATTTAAATACGAAAGTCGGGTTAGTTACACCATTTATAACTCAAGAACGGCTGGACCGATTTTATGATCTTTGATTTGATGGATTTGTCTCCGACCCGAATAGCAGAATGACTAATTAAGCATCGGAAAAATTACAAGATTTGTTTGAAGACTTTAGCTTGCATCGCGTACGAAGTCGCGGGCATCAGCTAGGTAATTATAAATTTAAATGTTTATCCTCTATTCACACCCATATCTACTTTTAATTTAAACTATTTTGTAGTCTGCAGGCAGCAAAAATATTTTCATTTTAGTTTAGTCTAGTCGAACCTCCATGAGCACGACGTGGTCTCCTGTAATTGGGGGTGCACCCAGCTTGATGCCTATGTTTCATAATGTGAATGTAATGTGTAACTTCTGTTGGGGATCCATATTCTATAAAATAAAATAAAATTAAAAAATAAAAATAGGCCCAATCTGTGATAGTCTTACCCTCGAATACTGAAACGTTTGTTAACTTTGACGACAGATTAAGTCTGTTGCTGCCTTTGTCATTTGCTTAGTGCCAGACAAAGGCAGCATTATAATTAATCCGTTGTTAACAAGCGTTTCAGTATTCGGGGGTTTATCTACTAAGTACAAGTCCACTTCAGCAATATCTATGATAGAAGCGGCTTCGTAACCTCAGATGCTAGTGTGTGTATTGAAAATGTAAATACTTTATACTGTGTATACTATGCAGAAACTTGAATAATGTTGTACACTACAGGGCTTATAATGTTTGTACGCATACGTATAGAATTTGCATACCTAGTCAGAAACTTGGCAAGTTACTGTCTTTGTACTGTCAGGTCTAGTTTAGCACCAAACGGGTGCTAAGGGTATGTTAAATTAGACATGTTTGGGAGGTATTAGTGCCTAACTGGGTAGCTGACTTACAAAATGAGACATTGCAGTACGTTTGTTAAGGTGCAACGTCTCGCAAATCGCGCGAAATTCAAATTTTATTGCGTTTTGTGTCAATTACAGCTTAATTAGTCATCGTGGATTTATTTAAACCAATTTTGCGCCAATAAATAAGTTGTTTTAAGAAATTACGGGTAAAATGATCACCTAGATAACATTGGTTTAGCTACAAATCTCAATAAGCTGATTTTCATCTTGGTTTTTCGTTTAGTGAGAAATGTACTTACACTAGCTTTCAACTTGAATTTTTGGTTGGCGTAATTTCTTAAAACAATCTATTAGTTATCGCAAAATTAGATTTCATGGACCTGCGATGAGTAATTAAGCTGTAATTGACAAAAAACGCAAGAAAAATTGAATTTTGCGCGATGAGTGAAACGTTGCACCTTAAGTTAACGTTGGGAGTCGTATTTTATCAATATTCATCTATTCACTGTATATAATTACGCTAAAATAATATGGATACAAAAAGAAAATTGTAACACACATTTGGTCCCAGATATTTAGAAGGAAGATTGCTATGCGATACCATCATTTCTACCACAGATAGAAAGGCCTATTAATTAGGCTGATTTGTAATTAATGAAATATGTAGTAAGTAGGGTTTCTGGTGGTTTATTTAATGAAATAATGAGACAACCAAATTGTCTTCTTGATGGTAGGCGCCACATATCATAGGTTGGCGCAAATTGTCGTTGATGTATATATATTTGTAACACTTCACATTCATGGCTTCCCACAAAGATTTACTGTATCGCGGATGACATGGAACACACAAAGTCGCGGACAGTGAACACCAAGACTCAGATCAGATTCAAACATCTGCCCGGCTAGGTATCGAACCCGGGACTTCCCGCTCACAAGGGAAACTGTCTATTAACTAAGCCAAAATGGCCAAAGACGAATGGTCCTTTATGTTTTATATGAAAGTTGTGGTTTATATGAAATATTAATCTTTCGATTTTGTCAGCGATGGACGATTTTAGTCGGAAAACAAATCCCTCTTCTGTCGCTCTTACGCAAGTTATTTCTCCAATTTTTTGTCACTCTCATACACCGATAACAAATCTGCCTTATTTGTCTTTTCAAGCAAAAAAATAATGCAATATATTTATAAAACCATACAATTTCACAATACTTATTTATTTTTTATAAATATAAAGAACAAGCACTTTTCTAGGAATCTACGCAAAAACCAAACCGCTTATGATAGCAACGTGAAATTTTAACACGATACCCCTCAAATGGTCTATATATTTAATAAGAATTAATAAATAAATAAATAAATAAATAAAAGAACGGATTTTGCGACATTCCATTTCTAAAGGGGTAAAATGGACCCCCAAAGTTTGTATAACAATAAAATCTTTTTTCATGCTAAGCCGATAAAACTCGGTTCGTTTACTAAGCATAAAAAATAAAGAAAGGCATGTCTCAGGATTTTTCTAAGATCAACCACTAAAGAGGTGAAATGGGGTAATTTACTATAGCCTAGATCGAAGCAGAGCGAGCTGGGCAAGCTAATGATATGATCTGATATGATATGATGATAATGATCTAAGCATCAAAGTCTTCCAAGTAAATCACGTGGTCATGCCTTCAAAGATTAATCAAATGAAATCAAAATCAAATCAAATTTATTTGGGCATTACAAAAGTTGCAGCTAAATTGTTGATCCCAGAGTCTCCCAAACTAGTCACAGACTATGTGTCGGGAGCCAATGGCCTCTCCTATTTACTACATAAGTATGCCAAAACAAAATAAAGTCAAATTTAAGGTCAGTAAACATTAATTTAAAATTTTCATTATTACTATGCCAATAAATAGCCAAAGAAACAAAAATATATATAAATATAAAAAGAAAACAATCTTACGTGTGTTGTGTGTGTGTGTGTGTGCGCGTGAGTGGGAGTGGGTATGTGTGAACGTACGTCCGTGCGATTGCATTCCATTTCAAAATACTTTAAAACCGCTAAATCTCAATAAAACCAGACTATAAAATCGAATCGAGTTATCTCTCCATTAACCAGACAAATACGGCACGGTTCTCCGCTAAATCTTCCCGTCTATGGGGATAAATTCGGCGAACTTACCCCTTTAGTATACAGGTGTTTCTACTTAGGCCGTTCTGGTAATTTACTGCGAAAGTTTGAGAGCCTTTGTGGAGGAAGGCTTGGATTTCGCGGGTTCGAAGTACGCTCACTGAGGCCTGGTTTTGCTGTGAATTCTGGCTATGTTTGATATGCTCTAAAGGCAAATACAGACAGCGGACTTGTGGTCGTCAAAAAGTCATCCTCTCAAACATATATTTACTCCAAGTTTGTAGAATTTATATGCATTCGCTGAACAAAAACAGTCGTGAGGTAATGTTTTTAGGCTGAGTAATAATTGGCTCATCGCTTTTAAACGAAGTTCGTTGATATTAAAAAAACTTTATTAAAATATCTTAACATTAGTGTATAATAAAGATTACAATGATGTTAAGAACTTCAATGATACAAGCAAACAATCTACTACCTAAACTACTTAGCCTACCGCATTAAACGAACAGTTGGACTATCCAGAGACCATTGAAGGTTTCTATATTCAGAACATCAATGATACATATTATGATACATGGCAAAATACACAAGAAGTAAAAGAGAACAAAAAAACGACTAAACGGTATAATCGATCATGATGAAATTTGGTAAGGAAGTCATAATTATACATCACCATCATAATCAGCTGGAAGACGTCCTCTGTTGAACCAAGTTCCTGTTCCCCCTTAGAGCGCCACACCGACCGACAACGGGCCACTTGCATCCACCGGTTGCCCGCGAGTTTCACAATGTCGTCGGTCCACCTAATGGGAGAACAAACAGACAACAGACAAACAAACAAACAACAAACAAACAAACAAACAACAAACAGTTTTATGATGCTGAAATGTTTTTAAAAGGTCACATTTGGTTGAAACTGTCAAAATCACGTGACGCTATCACACTAATATTATAAATGCGAAAGTTTGTGTGTAAGTATGTAAGTAAGTGTGTTTGTTCCCGTTCAACTCAGTAACGGCTGAACGGATTTGAATGTTATTTAGTATGGAGGTAGCTTACACACTGGATTATATTATAGGCTACATATTATCCCGTAAAAATATTCCGTTTTTGTAGAATAGCGGGTGAAACTGCGTGGCGTAGCTAGTTTTTCATAAATTCTATAGCAGCCAAGTACCCCACTCTTCACTTGTTGCAAGCTTCACTACTGCCCCAATAAATAATTCCGCTTGTCGATGTAGGCTGAGAATTTTTAACTTCGCCTGTAAACTTGCATGAGTTAATTACAGTTCGCAAGTTAATTCCACGTTGGTTGGTGAACGTTGTTTCGGAGTTAATTTTTTAGAAGTGGGCGAAGTTTGGACAAATTTTACATAATGATGGTGTTTTTAAGAACGTTTAGTGTGGAAGTGAAAAATTAAGCTTGATGTTTACTTTATTTTTGTTGTAATGTGGTTTAAAATCAAATTTATGTTAAAAGATGAAAAAAGGTTTGTTTCCGTTAAAATATACTTTGTCTCCCTTTTGCGTACGACATTTCATAAAAGCAAGAGTAACTGGCACATCTTAGCTAAAATTGACTTATCTGACGTTACTGAATGAAATAAGTTATTGAAAAGCTTAGCCCCCTTATTAAAAAACGCGGTTTTGGACATAACACTGGCAAATGCACAAGCCGTGCGACGCCAAAGTCCTAAAAGGACAAAAAAAAAACAAAAAAAAAACGCGGATACACCTTGGACCAGTTACACAGTCTTGTCTTTTTCAACCGAGTTTTAATTTCGAAAGAGCGTAAAGGACTAAACATGTAACTAAAACAAAGGTTTTTCCGCGTTAATTATGAGTATGAGTTTACGAGCATTGAGTTTCCTATTAGGCTGCACTATCAGTCCTGGGATATCGGCCTATTTAGCTGAGCTGCAGAGCTGAACTGATATTCGGTTCTATAAGCTTATTTGCGTATGAGATTTGTATTATTATTGTTATATATATGTTATGTATTATATGTATGTTATATATTATTATGTTATATATTATATATGTTGTATATTATTATGTTATGTATTATTATTTTAATGTTAAGAGGAATATCCAAAATATTGCATTTAGCTGCGAACCGTTTTTTCATATTTTGGTTTTAACTTAAGACCCTTACTCACCCCTAGATTTACCGTCCCCTTAATCTCCTTGATTTAATAAGTTTAGTGAGTTTGAGAAATACTTAATCATAACAAATCTATGCAGAACTGTTTGTCTACTTCTCCTTACAGTAGTAATAAGTTTATGTGGAAATAAAAAAAACTTATTACTGAAACCGACAGATAATAATATCTGGGACATTTTTGCACACACGGTCATCTGACCCCCAAACTAAGCAAAGCTTGTAATATGGCTGCCATGCAGAGACTGATATACGTACATAGATATTTTTAAATACATACTTATATAGATATTAACACCCAGACATAGAACAAACACAAATATTCATCACATGAATGTTTGTCCTAGATGGGAATCGAGCCCACGCCCCCAAACACAGAAGGTAGGTTCACTACCAACTGAGCCACCGGGGCAGTCAACTTTTTTTTATTTACCTTATAAATTACAGCTTTTATAAAAATCTATTATTGGTACTGTTAGCTGATTAAAATGTGTCTAAAATCCTTCGATATACTGTTAGTTACTGAGGAGTTCCGTTTTCCGCTTACCGTATCAATCAGATCAGCTCGCTATCATAATTTTGTATTGTCATCGGAATATGACAGGCATGAGCAATATGCACATCTCCATTGAACAAGGGAACCGGTAAGTTTTTTATTATAACTGCAAAGTGCCTTTATTAATTAAGCAAAATACATACAAACAACAACTACTAGTATTTCCCGGCGAATTGAGACCTCGCGACCTCTATATCTTCACAACCGCTCGACCGATTCAGCTCATATTCGAACTTAAAAATTGCATTGAAACTACTTGCCTACAAAATTTCATGAAGATCGGATCAACGGTTCGCAAGTTATCATCGGACAAATATACACACAACCATACAAACATACATACAAATGCCGATTTGTCCCAGTAAACTCTGAGACCTTCGCTTCGCTCGGTCAAAAATAAAAAATAAAAACCAGAGAACAAAGGTCTAAACGAAGTTGCAAGATTTAAGCTTAACATACATAAATAACATTTTAAGTTATATAAAATCTTGTAAAATTAACCACCATTTAATAACACCATTACTAGCACAACTCAATTTCTTGTTGACCGTCCATCAAGCCGTCAATCGTGATTGATCGCTAAACTGATACCGATCTGACGAGAGCTGTCGCCTCCGCGCTTTCACTACAAGATGTTAGATAAATGATGGATCTTGTTATATTGGTTTTATTTCCGTGTCGTACGCGAACTGATCGTGTAGTGTCTTTCGTATGAAAACTTAATTACTTTAGTTTCTGTTTCAGACATAATACGAGACGATGCTTGAGGTCTATTTATTTAGCATTTATTTCATTAAGAATCTCGCAGTTCTCAGTACTGCTTAGAATTTAAGTTTTTTTTTTAAATTATTTATTCATAGCGAAATCAACAAAAAGTTTTGATACGAAATTCTACCAAACTGCGTACTATAGAAAAGTAGGTTAACTTTTTCTTAACTAGGTAAGTATAGCATATTATTATGTATTGTAGTTGTCATAACACAGATTGGGTTCTTAAGCCAAAATGACCTCCAGGTCGACCCAGACGAAGGTGGCGTGACGAGTTGAACTTGCACGACAAACACTGCACCACCAAAGCCGAAGACAGGGCAGTCTGGAAGGGGGAAAGGGAGGCCAGCAGTAGGATGCTCTAGATTAAAAATAAATAATTGGTAGATAAGTGAAGTGAATAATTAATATAACCAGCTCGATTATTGACTTAATATTGTTGTACAATTTTTGTAAATATTGTTAACTACTTTTATAAGTTACTAGCTGCGCCCCGCGGTTTCACCCGCTATTGTACAGAAACCGAATATGTTTCCGGGATAAAAATTAGCCTATATGTTAATCCAGGGTATAAGCTACCTCCGTACCAAATTTTATTTAAATCCGTTTTACAGAGTTAAACGGGAACAAGCACACTTACATACTTACCCACTTACATACTTACACACTTGCGCACAAACTTTCGCATTTATAATATTAGATGTGTCTACCCTTCATTCATTTCTTCAAGGCTTTCTTGTATCTTTTTATTAACAACGATTTTTCTGGTTCCAGGTATTATTAAATATGAGCCATTGCATGTCGTGAACATGTAAGTATTTCAACAAAGAATATGACTAAAGTTACGGCGAAACGGTGAAAAAGTTTAGTCTGGTTAACGTGTTTTTAATCCGTGGATAAAGACAAACAAAATAAAAAATGACTTAAGTCTGAATCAAAAGTTGAAATTCGTTGTAAAATCGTCCTTACGAAAAGTTTCTTTATGTACCCCACAGATCACACTAGATACCGCATTACGAGATTCGTTGTTCCTACAAAAATTCACCAAAGTTTGAGGAAGGCGCGGGTCGCGGGGGGTGCGACCAAGCGTTCTCATTGGCTTTTTTAAGGTTACGGCTACTCGCGCCTAACATTCAACCAATCAGAGTAATTTCGTATAAGTGTATTTAGACTGATCTGTGGTGCGCTTCGAGCGTCCTGAATGCAGAATCTAAAGTGTGATCTGTGATGTACTCTCTATTTTTCTATTTCCGCTGCACTTGTTCGCATATAAATGTATCGTACCGCATGGCGTCACTAACCGGCCCCAACAGAACACCAGCGCTGGTTGTTTACGCTGAGCTTATGCTGAGTTGGGCTTGGTGACTTTGGTTCTTCGGCGAATATCCTCGTTTCGGATCTTATCGCACAAAGAAACTCCGAGCATAGCTCTCTCCATTGCCCGCTGTGTGACTCTGAGTTTTTCCAAAAGGCCAGTAGTCAAGGACCACGTTTCATTTCCATACACAGTTTAGTATAGGTACACTTCCTGTCTATTACTTCTATATTTAATTTTCTTTTGTGTGTCTGTATTTCTTGTTAAATAAATATTTCTGTATTCTAAATCATGAATCTGAAGTGTTAGATTGCATGAACAAATCTTAAAATGGTCACGTCACGGTAATGAAAATCTCGTCACCGTATATTCGAAATTCTTGTTAGAATTGAGTACCGAATGTTTCTGCGTATAATCAAAATCGGCAGGTAAATGAAGCCGCAGCAAACTTTACCTGTATACCAATTTTCGTTAAGATTGGTTGAAAAATACGACCAGTGAGCTTATCCCGTAACTCTGAAAGCGATAGCGAGAGTTGCGCGAGCGGGACCGCGCATAGTGCGACTAAATTTTTACGAGCGAGATGGCATGCTCTCGCAATCAGAATCACGAACGTTTCAAAGTTAGAGGATAAGCCCGCTGTACTGAGTACCAACATACGGATAGATGCCAGTACTTTGCCTGTTAAAGCAGAGACCTTTTGTCCGCTTCGCTCACTTGGTCACTAATCATTGTTTGAATGTTTCTTATATCAATGCTTTACATATCAATAAAAATAACTCCGCGTTTCTGGTAATAGAAACGTCGATAAGTCAACACTAACAAGCCTTATCCTCGTGCTAAAATATCTCATCCTATATGAAAGGCCACAACTCACTCCTAAATCGCGCACTTAAATATTTCGCTTTATAAAACGCGAGCGAAAACGCTTTAATATGGGCCCTTATCGATTTATGCCCTAATAAATAACAACTTTGATCCCTTTCATAAATTGGAAGGGCTGTCAAAAATCCCTTCGCATTTTTATCTCTATTTTTTGTACCATTTAAAGGTTTAGACACATCTGCTCGATTAATACGACTACAAAACAAGTCCATCACTAATCAAAATTAGTGAACAGTTTTAATTGTTTAAACTAAATATTGTTTATTCATATTGGTGACTTCTTTTTTCACTTAATAAAATCATCAAATCGAGTGTGATCATTATATTTTTTTAAGCAAGCCAATAGAACTTTTAGTATCTCCCAAGTTTGTAGGGTTAAAGATGCGCTTTCCATTTGACCATCAGATTGCTTTCCGCTTGGCCTATAAAACTTTCTTTCAAACCAAGATCGTGCCTGACCGAGCACTCCAAGCAAAAGACAGTATTCCGGTTTTTTAAAGACCGAAGGATCTCAGGGTCTGTATGAAAATCGTTTAGATTCTGTCTAAAGAGCCAACCAGATGAACTTACTAGGCACAAGGACATTTTCTGGGGTGCCAGGGCATGCCTAATGTGCTCCTGTGCTACTCGCTAAATCTAAGACCTAATCTCATTTGTATTTAAAAATAATGCAAATGAAAAAAATAAATATTATGTGACAGTTTTACTACGAAAACTGACGTGGTTTTGAGACATTTTGTTTTAATAAAACTTGAATACTCACGTAGTGCAAGGCAAGACAAGGTCGCGCGCGTGTCACGCTTAGCATTTCTTGATAAAGGTCACCGAATGTGATCGAAACTATAGTCGGAATAATCGACTCAATTTAACGCGAGTATTCCCGTTTTATTATAACAAAACGTGACAGTTCCTGCGCTGCCGTCGTCATTTTAGCACAGGGTTGACCTGGCCTTTGATAATTGCGTCATATTTGTGGATCTCTTTGAAATTATACTATTGGCAAATTGGTTTTGACAGGTTTTACGAACATCTTTCTAATTCTAAATTCTTTGACTTTAAATTGTGAAGGTTAAAAAACAAACGAGATGCTTTGAACGCATAATTTATAAAAGACTTTTAAGGGCTTGTTATTTTGTCATTTTTATTCACTAGACGTTTATTGAACGCTTCTTAAGTTATTCACTTTAATCTTTGAGAACGTATGCCAAACATAGGCCTTTTATAAATTATGTTAAAGTTTAAAATATAGAGCAATTAAAAATAAATTGTTTTAATTTATTTATTTAAATGGCATGTAGAAATGTTGATTTATTTACAGATCTTTAGGATAATAGCATGTATGTATATAATATGTTATATATAGAGATAGAGATTAGTAATTATACCGTCAAGCAGTAGTGTGCAAACATTACTGTGTCAAGATTTAAGGGCAAAATTTTCAGTGAAATTACTGAGCATAAAAATAAATAATATCTATTATTGCAAAATGAACACTAAGCTGTTATAGGAAAGTGCGACGCTCAACACCAGTCGAGCAATTTGTAACTCAGCACTCAGAAACACAAAAAAAAAACCACAAACATCACGGTAATGTTTATTTGTGTTCGAAATATATCGATCGCCAAACTCACATCGATACATCCCTTAATAAATAATGGCACCCACACGACCATTAATAACGAGAGAACGTTGTAAACATTTTTCAGCTAAATAGATAGATTTAGATATGTGGAATAAAAAGGTGAAGCTTATGGCACAGCTTAGAATGGAACTAAGGTGCTTTATTGACTAAAATTGAAATTAAAATTGAATTTAAAACTGCGACCAGAATCACCGAAAGACAGGCAGCAGCGTCCTCTTAGAAAACGGTGAACATTCTGTGATCATATGGCAACACCCATTCCCCGCTCCAATGGGGAGGTCATCTAATAGTCCAGTCATTTGGTGCTCAAAAAGGGGGTTACCTGGAAAGTTTTGCGGGAGTTTTGAAGATTGGTTTATTTATAGATTACATTTATAATTTCGAATTTTCACTTTGTGGCCTCGTATGTTTGCCGCTCGCGCCGCCATATTGAAAAAATGGCATCCAAAGACAGTTTTTTGACAATATCTCCTTTCCGACTCATTCAACGATGAAAATAGTTAGTAATAAATTAAACTAGAGAAAATTTCTTATAATTTATGTCATAGCCTTTTTTTGTAAAATGAATTGTTTTGGCTTACGAGCGCCGCAAATTCAAGTCCAACGCGTTTTGGCCAAAAAAAACTCATTTCCATATCAACATGACATGTGACCAATCCCAGTCGAACTTTTATTCTAATACTACTCTGTGATTGGTTGGTACGATCGAATAGTCAGCGCTGATCAAGAGTTTCAGTTGTCTAAGGCATTCCTAAATTGTTGCCAGTGTAGTAAATTGAAATAATCGAACAAATAAACGAAATAAACATCGATAAATCGCTACAAAATTACAAACCCTAACGGTAACAAAAACCCATTATAAAAAGACACATCTATTGTCATCTGAGAGATGTGTCCGTACTCACCCAGATAATATTTAGGGTGAAGGGAAGACAAACCATCCTAAAATTTTCTGCTTAAGAAGTCTCAATTTGTCATTCTTGTTATGAGGGTGGAATGATAATGGCGAGCGCTATCATCAAGTTATCCTCATGGGTATGGAGCTTAAAATAAAGTGATTTAGGGTGTCAGATATTGGAAAAAATCGGGAACAACTTCCACGTGATTCGCGATGTATTTGATGATGTCAAGTAGTGATGGGAGTTAGAATTTAGTTTGTCAGGTTTACTTTTGCACTTTTTTTACACAATTACACAATTTACTTTTACACTCATGATAGGGTAGATGACTTAAGTATTTTTTATATTACGAATTCATCATCATCATCAGCCATAAGACGTCCACTCTGCTGAACATAGGCCTCCCCCTTAGAGCACCACACCGACCGACAACGTGCTACTTGCATTCACCGGTTGCCCACGACTTTCACAATGTCGTCGGTTCAACTAGTGGGAGGCCTGCCTACGCTTCGACTTTCGGTTCATGGTCGCCACTCAAGGACCTTTCTTCCCCATCGGTTATCGGTTCTTCGAGTGATGTGGCCTGCCTATTGCCACTTCAGCTTGCAAACTCTGACAGCTATATCGGTGACTTCGGTTCTTCGGCGAATATCCTCGTTTCGGATTTTATCGCGCAATGAAACTCCGAGCATAGCTCTCTCCACTGCATAGCCCTCTGGAGAGAGCTATTACGATTTATCTTTGTGTAAATAAGTAATATGTAATATTCAAATAAAAAGTGTCACCTTATGAATGTTTAGAAAACAGTTTTGGATGTGATTCTCAGTAGTTTTACACAAAAAAATTAGATATTGATAATACAAACTATTAAATATGATATGTATACTATAATGCCTGAAGATAAAGATGAAGATAGGCCACCAGGAAGGCCATGAAAGCGTTGGCGGGACGACTTGAACACTTTTCATCGTGACTGGTCAAAGCTAGGGATTGAGCGTCAGAAATGAAAGGAATTAGGGTAGGCATTTGCCCAGCAGTGGGATTCAATAGATTATATAAAATATTATACTAAAAATATATTTAAATCGACTTTTAAAGTTCTGCGATAAATACATATAAATACAATTAAAGTTTTGTTTTTTGTACTCAAAAAATACAGTCAATCTGCACGTAATCAAACAAAGAATTCACAAAGAAATTGAATTGCATGTAGATAGATATAGCACGTCTCAAACTTTCAATCGACTAAAAACTGTTTACTTCTACGCTACGTCAAAGCATTTGAAAGGTTCAAATAGATTTGAAATGCTCACGACGAAATCGCTTATAAATTCGAAAAATTCCTATTTTCCAATACCAACCCGGGTATATCTTAAGCGTACAACCTTCAACGTAAGTCGTGTACGCGTGTTCCTAAACTCGTTGAGTTAAGGGCGTTTCTTGCTGGTTAGTGTACGTATATTGCAGCGCAATGGATTATGCAGAATATTGAGAATTGGCAGTCTTGAACGAGACGTGATCGGCGTCAGTTCTAGACTAGATTTTCAAGAAGATACCTAAACGGTATGACATTACGTGAGCCGAAACCGAAGGAGTTGGCAGGTAGGCGACTTAACTTTGAAATATGCTAACAATATACGTGGCAGCGAGATGATATGGATTGGAAAATGTTCTTGGCAAATGTTGACTTTTGATATTAGTTATGGTTTAAAGAAATTGGGAATCACTGTTATAAAAACATAGAACCTTAGGAAAATAATACTTACTACCTTTAGTAAGATTCTTGCAGTATTTTATGAAGAAAAGTTATTTAAGTGTTTTTGTACTAGCTGATGCCCGTAAAGCTAGGCCGTCGGCCTCTCTAAACTTTTCATTCAAACCTTGTCCTTACAATTACGAACACAACAAAAAAAACATCGAAATAGATCCAGCCTTTCTCAAGTTATAGCGTGACCAGGAAAAATAGGGGTTCATTTTTATATATATATATATTTATTTAATTATAAGGCTTAAGTTTAAATATATAATAATATAGGATTATTATGAACCTTGAATGGGCAAGTTGGGAAACTGTAATGCCCATTCAAGGTAGGTATTACATAAATAAATAAATAAATTATTATTAAAATTAAAATCAAAATTCCCGTCTTCAAAATTCCTCAGGACATAAATAGGAAACCAACGACACCCCACTCGTTAAATTCGGTATATACAAAGATACATACTACTCTTACTTTCATAAATACTTATATACCTACATACATTCCACAAATATAACCGTCCTTCTTGGGCAGACGGGTAAAAACTAGCAGGTGTGTTATAAACGCTGCGTTTCTTTAGCTTACAGCGATATCTACAGATGCTACGCCGTAGCGGACAACGTAGAGCTTGCTACGAGCGACGTAGCCGAGTTGTAGCAAGTTCATAGGGTGTTGTTCATAAGAGCTACATTTAAAAAAAGTTGACGGCCTACTTTGATAAAAATATGATTTTTCTATTTAGTGCCTCTCATTAGTTTCGTAAACATGATTACTGACAGTTTTTCGATAAAAATAATCATTGAAAAGACCTCGATTTACAAACATTTTTCGCTGGCACTCGAAACCCCTAGTGTATATTCAAGTGATTATTACACTAATAGTGGTAAGGCCTATGTTCAGCAGTGGACGTGTTCTGGCTGATGACAACGACGGATACGATCTCCTGTTCATCGTCATCACAAAATCAATATTTGGATGTCAATTACCCAAAAACTGGTAAAGGCATATTGGTTCTTAGCTATTTTTAAAAAAACATTAATATAAAATTTACGGCTTGTTTACGTCATTGTTTTGTTATCAAACGGCCACAGAGAACAAAACAAGCGAGCGAACAATGTTCTAACATAAATCAAAATAATTAAAGCCAACTTCGTCGGCTATGCCAATTACGAACCTGGTGTTTTGAATTCACCTGTTATCAGAATTATATTTAGTTCGTAGAGTTTTAACAATACTAATACATATACGAAACTGGTACAACTTTAACTATGGGACCAAACCTGAACATGAGTATGCTCTTTCATCACTGGCATCTATGTTTTAGTGACTAGCCTTGTGGCTCAGTGGGAGGATTTCCGCCTTCTGAGCTCATTTGGTTAGATTCCTACCCAGGACAAACATTTTGTGTGATGAGCATGGATGTTTGGTCTTTGTCTGGGTGTTTCTATGTATTCTGTGTATGTATTTACAACAAAAAAATAGTATTTATGTATTCTATCAGTTATCTGGTTCCCATAGTACAAATGCTTCCTTCCGCTACTTCCTTTTTATATCTTTCTTTCTTCTGCGGGGATTAGTAAGTACATATTAGGCTGTATTACTCCATTATTTTAATTCACAGATCACACTCTAGATTCTGCATTCAGGACGCTCGAAGCGCACCACGTATCAGTCTAAATACACTTGTACGAAATTACTCCTATTGCTTAATTGTTAGGCGCGCACATTGACTGCACCCCAAAGCAGTCGGGTATGTTGAGAAGATTACACGTCGCAAAAAAAAAGCTACCATGAAAATCCTCACAAATTCGTCCTACTACCAAGCTACTAGGGTTGGAACATCCACCGTGTCAGTAAAGCGATTTCCATCGCTAATTGATTGCATCACTATGAACTCAATGCACGGAGCGAAATGACGGGAATCCCATATCCGGATTCGATTGCCGTGTCATCGATTCGTCGTACTTACTGAACTATTTAAACGATTTTAAAATACATTTTCAAAACTGCAGGACAAGAATAGTATGCGTTATTTATCGATAAATTTGACATTTGTTGTCGACAAAATCAGACGTTTATCAATAGCTAGTTGTTGCCCGCTACTTCATTCGTGTGGGCATAAAAAATGTATCCTATGTCCGTCTTTATAAAATATCTTTAAATCTTTATATCAAACCGGTATCGCCGTTTAGCCGTGATAACGCAACAAACATCCAGACAGAGACAATGTTATTTTCTA
The DNA here is from genome assembly GCA_947579745.1 of Apocheima hispidaria. NCBI lineage: Eukaryota > Metazoa > Arthropoda > Insecta > Lepidoptera > Geometridae > Apocheima > Apocheima hispidaria. The sequence continues at coordinate 12,128,747 of OX388164.1, read as the reverse complement.
TAGTTCGCTAGATAGCATTGATCAACTTTTGTTCATGTTTTGACGTTTTGTATGGACTGACGGTTGTAATGTAGGGAGTTCTGAATCGCGCAAGCGAAGTTTTTAATATTACAATTCAGTGGAATATAGTCGCAGTTGTATAAGGACCAATAAAACTTTAAGGTATGAAAATGAATACGTTCATCTCGAGGAAAAAACTTCGCTTGCGCGATTCAGAACTCCCTACATTACAACTGGCAGTCCAAACAAAACGTCAAAAAATGCACCGTCTGGGCGTTTGTCGCGTTATCACGACTACACGATCTTAATATTTTTGTTTTTTTATAAGGAGCTACTATATATCATAAAGATGAACATTGGATATTTTATGTCCACGCGAACGATGTCGCAGGTAACAAATAGTTTTATTATAAGTTTTCAAATTGCTTTCCTTATGCAAACGAATAAATTAAATTGAATAACAGTCACTTTATTCCCGTGACGTATTAACCCAGTCCGTGACAATAAGCCAGCTGACCGTAAATACCATTAACTCTTTATTTATCCTTTTAGAGGTAAGCCCGAGCGATCTGATAAGAATGACAGTAAATTATTATAGTACTGGGTATGAAAATATCGCGCTATTTTGGCAACACAATATATTAAAACGGCGCACCGTTTTAATATATTGTGTTGCTTCCTGTGATTGGATCGAGGCAAGGGGCTCGACATGAAGAGATAAGCGATAGGAAACAAAGATGCTTGAATGGCGAATACGAACCGGAATACGAAGCGTAGGCAGGGTTCCCACTAGGTGGATCGAAGACATTGTGAAAGTCGCGGGCAACCGGTGGATGCAATTGACACGTTGTCGGTCGGTGTGGCGGTCTAAGGGGGAGGCCTATGTTCAGCAGCGGACGTCTTCTGGCTGATAATGTAATGTATTTAATGTAAGGGGCTATATTTTTGATCGCTCGTATGCTGTTTCGCACGAAATATCTTGCGAAATAACTGACTTTCGAAATAGAAACCGACCAAAAGACGCAATTTAAAATAAACGTCACTTGAGAACGAGTAGTTTGAACATTCGAATTTGCTTCTATCAATAGGAAATCTTTCATTTCGCATAATATTTTCGTGCGAAATATCACACGAGCGATTCCAAAATGGAGCTCCAGACACGTTGTTTGTCATTTTATATCAAAGAAAAAAAAAGAGGAAAAAATATATCTTTCTGTTTTATGTGTATCGAGTTTTTATTTTATCGGTATAAGATCCTTAACATACCTGACAATTTTTATCGGTATCAAACCTAGAGGTTTGACACACCTTGCAACTACGGACCGCTTACCAACGAGAAAAAATAAGAGTGTTATAAATATTTCTTCTTTATTGGACGGCGGTCAGTGTCATGATATTATGAGTTTTACCCCCGAATACTGAAACGGTTGTTAACTTTGACAACAGATTAATTCTAAAACTGCCTTTGTCTAGCACTAAGCAAATGACAAAGGCAGCAATAGACTTAATCTGTCGTCAAAGTTAACAAACGTTTCAGTATTCGGGGGTTAGCAAGTAGCTGCGCAAGTGTTTTTTTTTTAAGCTATTTGCATATGTCTTTTCTTCTACTGGGCCATGTCGGTTTTGTATGCGTGTGTGTGTATTTGATTAATTTGTTTATCGTGGAGTAACATTTTGGAGCTTTAAAATAAAGGGCCACTTTCACGATATCAAAGTGTTGTTTATATACTTTCTGATTAGTGTTGATTGGCGAGTAAAAGTCCCAAGTAACTTCAACTTGAAAATTACATTAGCGCTACTTCATCATTTTGATACTAGTACTAAGTACAGTCTCTTGCCACTAACCGGCGAGTAGCTTACTTGGGACTTTAATTGGAGATGATGAAGGGCTAGACCCTAGAGAAAGCCCTTACTCAACTGTACAAACTAGTAGAACATACATAATACTGCCTATAACATAGCTGTCTCTTCGTTCATCACACTAATATTATAAATGCCAAAGTTTGTGTAAGTATGTCAATATGTAAGTGTGTATGTTCCTATTAGACTCAGTAACGGCTGAACGGATTTGAATGAAATTTAGTATGGAGGTTGGTCATACCCTAGATTGGTTTCTGTAGAATAGCGGGTGAAACCGCGAGGCGCAGCTGGTATTTAAATATATTTGTCTATAGTCCATAAAAATAGGTACCTGCGCATAATTTTAAGTTTGCTGACATAATAAGTTTAAATTAATAATAATAATAATAATATGAGCCTTTTAATTCGGATAACTACAATTTTGACTAATACTAATTTAATTCTACCACGTCTACAGCCGTACCCGTTTGCCCAAGTTTGGCAAAGGCCTCTTCCAACTTCTTCCACTTCTTCCTGTCTCTAGCAGTCCTTGACCATAAATTTCCAGCCACAGTTTTAACGTCGTCCTCCCTAAAACTGCCTTTGTCTAGCACTAAGCAAATGACAAAGGCAGCAATAGACTTAATCTGTCGTCAAAGTTAACAAACGTTTCAGTATTCGGGGGTTAGCAAGTAGCTGCGCAAGTGTTTTTTTTTTAAGCTATTTGCATATGTCTTTTCTTCTACTGGGCCATGTCGGTTTTGTATGCGTGTGTGTGTATTTGATTAATTTGTTTATCGTGGAGTAACATTTTGGAGCTTTAAAATAAAGGGCCACTTTCACGATATCAAAGTGTTGTTTATATACTTTCTGATTAGTGTTGATTGGCGAGTAAAAGTCCCAAGTAACTTCAACTTGAAAATTACATTAGCGCTACTTCATCATTTTGATACTAGTACTAAGTACAGTCTCTTGCCACTAACCGGCGAGTAGCTTACTTGGGACTTTAATTGGAGATGATGAAGGGCTAGACCCTAGAGAAAGCCCTTACTCAACTGTACAAACTAGTAGAACATACATAATACTGCCTATAACATAGCTGTCTCTTCGTTCATCACACTAATATTATAAATGCCAAAGTTTGTGTAAGTATGTCAATATGTAAGTGTGTATGTTCCTATTAGACTCAGTAACGGCTGAACGGATTTGAATGAAATTTAGTATGGAGGTTGGTCATACCCTAGATTGGTTTCTGTAGAATAGCGGGTGAAACCGCGAGGCGCAGCTGGTATTTAAATATATTTGTCTATAGTCCATAAAAATAGGTACCTGCGCATAATTTTAAGTTTGCTGACATAATAAGTTTAAATTAATAATAATAATAATAATATGAGCCTTTTAATTCGGATAACTACAATTTTGACTAATACTAATTTAATTCTACCACGTCTACAGCCGTACCCGTTTGCCCAAGTTTGGCAAAGGCCTCTTCCAACTTCTTCCACTTCTTCCTGTCTCTAGCAGTCCTTGACCATAAATTTCCAGCCACAGTTTTAACGTCGTCCTCCCATCTTTTGAATTGTCTTCCACATTTCCTCTTTCCATTTCTAGGGTACCAGTTTGTGATTGTTTTACTCCACTTCTCAGATCCTCTTAAAGTGTGACCTGTCCATCTCCATTTGTTCTTCTTTATTACGAATGTTATATTTTCTAGTTTTGTTGCCTTCCTAATCAGTATGTTTCTCACTCTATCCGATTTTTTAATGCCTAACATACTTCTTTCCATTGACCTCTGGCAGACTTCCAGCTTTCTGTTGTGTTCTTTAGTGAGAGCCCATGTTTGACATCCGTATGTTAGCACAGGGAGAATGCATGTGTTGTAGAGTTTTCTTTTTATGTTTATACTTATTTCTTTATTCTTCATAATTTCTTTAAAAGACCAGTATCTCTTCCAAGCATTCCCTATTCTTGTTTCTATTTCCTTTGAAGTTTGGTCTATTGGTGAAATAACTTGTCCGAGATATGTGTACTCTTGGACATATTCGATAGAATTCCCGTTCGGTGTTATTGGCTCAACTTTACTGTTTGTCATGGCCTTTGTTTTAAGAGTATTCATTGACAACCCTACTTTTCGACTTTCTTTTTCTAGGTCTTGAAGCATCTTTGTGAGTTCAACTGAAGTGTTTGATAGAATTATAAGATCGTCTGCAAACCTTAAATGGGTAAGTTGCTCCCCATTTATGTTTAACCCGTAGGTATCCCATTCTAAATTTCGAAATATTTCTTCTAAGACTGCTGAAAATAGTTTAGGTGATAGTGGGTCCCCTTGGCGTACTCCTTGTTCTATTCTGATTTCTTTCCCTTCTTTTTCCAATTTTACTTTAGCCAAGCTATTTCTGTAGACGTTTCTGATGATTCTTATATACTTTTTCTCAATTCCTTGGTTTTTAAGAGCTTGCCATATTTTTTCATGTTCGAGTGAATCGAAGGCCTTGCTGTAGTCAACAAAGCAACAGTACAAGGGTACATTATGTTCTTTGCTCTTTTCGATGATTTGCTTGACGACATGTATATGATCAAGTGTTGAGTAGCCACTTCTGAAGCCTGCTTGCTCTCTTGGTTGGTTTTCTTCGAGCTTTTTTGTAATGCGGCTGAGGATTATCTTGGAAAAGATTTTGTATACGTTTGACATTAAGCTGATCGGCCTATAATTGCCTATATCACTCCTCTCGCCTTTTTTGTGTAATAATATAATAGTAGACGTCAACCATTGTTTTGGGATATTTTCGCTTTCTATTACCTCATTGAATATTTTTGTAAGGATTGTGACAATTACATCCTTGGTTGTTCTTAAAAATTCATTCGTTATGTTATCAGGTCCGGATGCTTTATCTTTCTTTTGTGTGTCGATAGCTTTTTCCACTTCTGTTGACAGTATTTCGGGTACATTATCATCACCTGACAGATCAATTTCTGGAATGTCCTTTCTGCTCATATAAAGGTTGCGATAGAACTCTGTGGCAGTGGCAAGAATATCAGGTCGTTTGGTTACATAATTTCCGCGTTTATTCTGTATATTCGGTATCCATTCCTTTTTGTCGGTAAGGATTCTTAAAGCCTTCTTGATGCCACCCGTTTTAGCTATATGTCTTTCTAGTGTTTTTAGTCTGTGTCTTTGGCGATCTTTTCTCATAGCTTCTTTGATCTCTTTGCTCAGATTGGATATCTCCTTTCTCGTTGCTTTGGTTTTTTCCCTGGTGGATATCAGGTCTAATCTTCTTTCTAAAAGGTTTGTGATTGTGTCCGATTTTTTGGTATTTTCTTCGGTACTTATGTTTTCTTTTACATTGTTACATCGTTGGCTTAGTATTTCGCTGAGTTTGTTATATTTGTCCTGCAGGTTAAAATTTTCTTTGGTTTCTAAGAAGTTTTCGAGTTGTGAATATAATTTTGCTGTATTTATTTCACCTTCTTTGATACATGTTTGTAGCTTAAATGGTCTACGTTTATTATGTTGTTTTAGTGTTAATTTTGCTCGTATCATTCTATGGTTGGTGTGAAAATTAATTTCTTTGACAGTTCTGCAGTCATCAAATAGTCTGCTTTTAGTGGTTAGGATGTAATCTATCTCGTTTTTATAAGCTCCGTCCGGCGATTCCCATGTCCATCTGCTGCGATTTTTGAAATCAGTGTTGAGGATTTTTAAATTGTGTTCATATGCTAGTTCAATTAGTTTTCCGCCGTTTCGTGTTCTTTTCCCGTAAGTATATGGTCCTAAGATCATGTCCTCTCCTCTTCTTCTCTCGCCTACTCTTGCATTAAAGTCTCCCATCACTATTAAATTTTTATGTGTATGTTCTTTTAGGGCAGTATTGAGCTTGGAATAGAATGAATCGATTTCTGTAATACTGGCCTGTTCTGTAGGAGAGTACGTTTGCACTATGGACCAATATTTATTACCAATTGACAGGTTCAATATGGCGATGCGTTCTGATATGCCTAGGATCTCTTCTATATTATCCCGTAATTCTTTTCGTATTATAAAACCCACTCCATATTTTCCAGGAGTTTCTCCTTTATAATAGAAAATAAATTTTCCATACTCTTCTATCTTTTCGCCATATTTTCTCACTTCGCTGAGACCGATAATGGTCCAGTTAATATTTCCTAAGGCAGTTATAAGTTCCTCTAAATTTTCGTCTGTTCTTAGAGTAAGTACGTTGTATGCCGCGATGTAGTAAGAGAGATTATTCGAGTTGTCTGATTTTGCAGGGCGGTTTTGAATATCTCTCGAAGTTGGAAGGTTGTAGTCTACTTCCCCCACGGTGACTGGCCGGCTTGGGGTGCTTATTTTTGTTTTTTTGGTTTGTTTGTTTGCGTTTAGTTTTTCTGTTTGGTTGACGTTGCTTATTAGTTTTTTGTATCTGATAATGATGCTGATCTGCCCCGAGTAACAAAGTTCTGTAGGTTAATTTTATTTTTCTTTGGTGCATATTTAAGTGCTTGTCCCTGTGTGTTGTTAGGGGACTCAATTTGATCTCTCTTTCTCTTTACATTATTGTCTTCTCTGGGTTCTCTTACTATAAGCCTGTCTTTTTTTATGAAAGCTATTTTTCCTTTTTCTCGTTCTTGTAACATTTTGGGTATTAGCTCTTTTCTTTTTTCCAGCGTTTCCTTTGAAAAGTCTTCTTTTATGTAAATGTCTGAGCCAAACTTATTTTTATTTTTATAAACTAAGTTTCTCTTCCATATTGAAGTAAAACTTACAAGTAAAGGTCGCGTTTTATCACTTTTCAGCCCCAGTCTATAAGTTTTATTTATTTCAAATGGTTGTATTGTTATTTTGGTTTCTTTTTCAATCATCCGTGTAACGTACTCTATAAGGGAACCTTTTTGTTCAGTCTCAGTCACTCCAAAGAATATCAAATTATTTCTTCTCTTTTCATCTTCCAGAAAATTTATTTTTTGTTGCATTATTTCTACTTTTGTTTTTAGAGATTTATTTTCTTCCAAAATGACTGCTAATTTTGCATCCATGCTTTCCGAAACGCTTTTAGTAACTGATTCCGTTATTTCTATTGTTTGTAATGCCATTTGCTCCTTAATTTTGTTAAATAACAAATCCATTGAAATTCCTTCCATATTTTGGGGAGATTTCCCGAAGTGGCAACACAATTTTTGAGTGACAGATTGCTCCTGATTGCTCTGACAATCAAGAATGTCTGTGAGTTGTCAATTTAAATTTTTTTTAAGGTAGTTTTGATACTCCAAAGATAGTTTTGTTTAGTTATATTGGCAGTACTCACTCGATGTCACTAACTTCAGATCTGTTTTTTAACCTCAATTTTATATTTTATGATGTGAAAGCTTTTCTGTTTCTTCGTTATTCTCTTGTGTTTTTTAGTGGAATGTTTCTGTGTAACACTTCTCACAATAATTCGATCACTACTGTTAACTTTTGTTCTCAATTCCCGTTGATATTGGATAATATTTTGGAAGCAACGACAATGACTGTTTATCTAAAGGACACCGGAACCGGATTTAAATTATTTTCGTTCAACTCAAATATTTTATACTTGTTTTATTACGGTAATATTTGGTAATAAAAATCAAATATAACACTCATAACTTTATGAGTGACAAACACGGACTTCCGTGTTTGTGCGTCACACATTTCAGTAGCTAAGTAGTACAAAAATCGTGCTTTTATAATAAACGCGTCACTGGAATTTACTCGCGATTTTCGGGATGAGAGGTGAGCGTGATCCATCCTTATATCGCATAATTACTTAATCTGGCAGGATATTATCAAACAAGTCAATATTGAATTTAAATAACTACACTGTGTTCATTTAAATTCTTTGAAGTCCATCCTGGATTAGTTGGTCCCGTGTCAGCCTTATAAGCAAGAAGGCCCGGGTTCGATTTCCGGCTGGGAAGATCTTTTGTAGTCGACAGGCCAGTCGTTTTTACCACTAATCAATATTTTTTTCACTCACAGCGCCATCTAGTCTCAAATTAAGCAAGCTTGTACTATGAAAACCAGACAACTCAGATAAGTGATAGAATACATAAATACTTTTTTTTGTAATTACATATATAGGTAAAAACACCCAGAATAAACATCAATGTTCGTCACAAAAATAATTGTCCTGTTTGGGAATCGAACCCAGAACCTACAACTCAGAATGTGGAAATCCTCCCACTTAGCCACAAGGCTCACCGGAACTCATCGTAGGTGCTGGATGTAGGCTGATATCTTAGCAGTGGGATGTTTAAAGGCTGAAGCAGACGCGAATTGAAGCTGCTGCCTTAGTTTAAGCTTTTCATTCATTCATTCATTCATTTATTTTTCGTGCTTTAGGTATAAGTAAATATACTCTTAGCAACGTCATAAGCAGTTTAACAAAATTATAAAAATTAACATTAAAATGCAAGAACAAATTCGTAGCGGCTGTAAAATGGCCTTGTCAGTCGAGTGCAGCTGTAAAGAGGCTTTGTCAAGGTATACTTAAACTAACACTTTTTTTTTTTGCTTAATTGTACACTATCCAAATCACCGTGCGACTTTAAACCAAGCAAGGATGCACGCATGTAATACGTGCAATATCAAGCAAATTGAAAGAAAATAAAGAGGAAAGAAAGAAAGTGAAAGAAGTGTTAAGAACGTGAATTAAGAATCAGTTTTTATATAGTCAAATAGAAAATTCGAGCCTAAGCATTTCTGTCTCCAAAATTCTCTCACCTTTTCTTTTGTTTCCAGCAACCTTGAGAGCTCGATTTTCGCGAAAACGAAAACTAACAATAAATTCTTTCGTCCACAAATCTGAGGACCCCAATCATTCGTGTCGATTTATAAAGGAGACGTCATCATATTTGGTGGCCGTTGGAGCGTACTCAGGATTTAATTTACGGGGATAACCATTGTTAGTGAGCATACAGAAAGTTTTTAGAGCGAAGATAATAAAAATAAACCACAAATTCACATTTCTAAGAATTCTGAAGTTTTTGGAAGTTTGCGTTAATTCTTAAGCGATATGTATTATTTTTGTCATCTAGGAATAAATAAGTTGGAACGGGATTAACTGAGACAACAATGTGAGTTTTTTTAGCTCATAATTATACCAGTACCAGTACTGGTTTAATCAACAATTTTTTTTTTGTTTATTCAATATTTCATACGATGCGTGTTTTATTTGCGTGTTTTATTTTATGCCTGAAGACAAGGTCTGGTCTTCAACCAATGTGTATTGCCAGTGATGACATATGGAACTGAAACGTGGTCCTTGACTACTGGCCTTTTGGAGAAACTCAGAGTCGCACAGCGGGCAATGGAGAGAGCTATGCTCGGAGTTTCTTTGCGCGATAAGATCCGAAACGAGGATATTCGCCGAAGAACCAAAGTCACCGATATAGCTCTCAGAGTTTGCAAGCTGAAGTGGAAATGGGCAGGCCACATCAATCGAAGAACCGATAACCGAAGCGAAGAAAGGTTCTTGAGTGGCGACCACGAACCGGAAGACGAAGCGTAGGCAGGCCTCCCACTAGGTGGACCGACGACATTGTGAAAGTCGCGGGCAACCGGTGGATGCAAGTGGCACATTGTCGGTCGGTGTGGCGGTCTAAGGGGGAGGCCTATGTTCAGCAGTGGACGTCTTCTGGTTGATAATGTAATGTAATGTGTTTTATTTATGTTATCCATTGCAGAAGTGATTTTTTGAAACAAGACTTTCAACTGTCTTAAATGTGAAATTAGACAAAAAAGGGCAAATGGCAAGTGCCCCACTACCCCACCTGAATACATCATCGTGACGCCATCATATTTGGTAGCCATCTTTGCCTCCCATTTTGTCGACGTTGATAAATAATTTCATTTCTTTCCCCGAATCGTTTTCAAGGGTGCGGATACAATATCGGATTTTTCGGAGGCGATTGGTGAAAAGCCATTTTTCTGGTAAATAAGGTGAGAATGGGGGAGGGAATTGGCAAATTATGAAAGGGATGAAAATAAATGAGAAATCGGGAAAGCAAAGGGAGTGCAACTCAATTTTTCATTTATTTTATTATGTTCAATGAAGTGCGTTCGACCCAATTAGTCGATTCCGCTGTCAACATGTCAATACTTTACCATTACGTGTAAGTAGGTAGTCATCATTCAAAATATAGTAAAATCCTATCTAATTTTATAAATTCGACACTAACTCTGTCTATCTCTCAAGGTGCTTGTCGCGATATGACGGCTAAACAGCTGAACAGACCGAGCTGAATGGCTGAATGGGCTTTGCATTTAGGGGTCGGAGACGGACATTGTTAGCGATAGTTTAATTATATTAATGTATAATTATTTTAGATATAAGCGATAGTGTAATTGTATTAATGTCTAGTTATTTTAGATAGTGGCGATGTTTTACTGTACATTTATATTATGATATTTCGTCAAGACCTTTACCGGTTAGGATCCGTCACTATTCAAAATCAGAAACAGATGTCCAAGAAAGTAGGAGTTGACCATATCGAGAGAGAGGTCAACAAAATAGTTTTATTGCAGTCACACCCGTTCATTTGTCAAATAAAACAATAAGGAGCTAAGAGATCCGCCCCTAGACGAAACAGGGACCACCCGCGGCTAAGGGTGATAATGGCCGACTCCCGCGCAACGCGCAGATATGACGAGCTACGGTTTCAAGTAGACCAGTTCGAGATCAGTATTCACAGCAAAAAGACATCTAGGGAGATCTACTAGCTCCTCAGGCGAACATCTATAATCACATAATCATCGAGTTTTATTATAACCCGCACTACAATCTTCTTCATCGCATCATCGCAACGAATAGTCCCAACGAAGCAGTAGTCTGAGGCACCCCGTTCGCTGACGCATACGAGCGGACCAGCACCCGAGCGGCACGGAGAATACGCACGTCGTGGTCTCCGTCTCCTCGACCACCACCGGTCCGCACAACGGAGGCGGCGCCTTCGTGCTCTTCGCCAGAGCGCCGTACTCAACAGACATAGTCAACTTTTTTCAAACTTTTAAAAAAAAAAAAATTTTTTGTAGGTTCACGCGAACGAAGTCCCTGGTAAAAGCTAGTGTTAAATAAAATGTAATTAGTAATAATACTGTAGTTCTGTTACTATGATTTGGAGTTTGTTTTTGTATTGGTATTTCTTGTTTTGATACTCGCGAGTTTTAATGTAAAGATTATACTGGCTTTGGTTAGACGACGGGCAAAGTTACGTATTCTAGGATATCATTCTATTCATCATCATGAATAACATTAGATATGGGACCAACAATGTAATTGCAAAAAAAAAGAACCATAAATTTCGTCGACGGTGAATGACATTTTTCTATGGAACATTTTTTTTGCGGTTTGAGAAGATGTTCGTACTGACGAGTAGAATGATATCCTAGTATCTAATTCCCAGTAGATAAAATAAGTCTATCGTTGAAATTTTACTAATAGTCAATCTCGCGCTTCTGGCGTAAATGATCGACAGAGGAAGCTCCCAACGATCAGTCCTAATACAGCCATTAGTACTTATCGATTCCCAATTCGAACCGAAGATCGATCGACTTCACTCGATTATAGAACGTTTAGCATCTCCAGTCCGAATGACAATGTAATTGACATCACGGACTTGGCATTACAAATTTACAAACTTATGCACGCCATCCGAGCAATTGAAATTCGACGTTAATCTAGGATAGATAAGGGCTAATTGCGCCGTAAAAGTGATTTGTTAACAATGACTGGAGTCAAGTTCTGAACGATTATAGATACGGTTAGACCCTGTAGATAGCACGTTAGTTACAGATGTTGGGGTCCAGAAGTTTCGCTTGATTTGTACGACTTTCCTTTATAAAGGGCAGAGCAGAAACATGGCTTCTATTTCAATGATAATTTTGATATTGTCTGAGAAGTGACAAAGTTGGCTTTTACAGCCATTAACGTTTCACTAGGGATGAGAAATTGGAGGCGCGTATTATTTTGCCTTGAAACTTTAGTTGTTTACTTGTAAAGGAAGACTAAGGAACTGTTCTGAAATCTAGAACGTCTCCCCAGTGATTAGAAAATACAGATTTTCAGCGCAAAATCTTGTTGTAGATTTCTGATTGAAGAAGTTTAAATGTTAGTTGCAAGACGAGACAAGGCAAGACCAGACAAGGTTGCGCACATCACGCTTGTAACACTCCTTGAAAAAGATTATCGCAAGATTCGCATGCTATAGAAACTATAACCGACTCAGAATAAAATATATAACAAAATGTACATATCTAAAAAAAAATATATATAGTCTCCGGCTTCTTGAAGACACCGATTTATTTCTTCACTTTGCATTTCATACTTTTTTTCTTGTACTTCACAGTTGTGATATATTTTAACAGAGTAACAGTATGTACGAGGTGATCACCTCACCACTGCGTCTGACTAACTAACTGCCCTCACTCTTGCCTCCAAGCCGCCATGATTTTTCCCCTCTATACTTCTACCACGCTAGTAACCGGAATCCGGTCTACAGAGTCAATTCTACACCGTAATTTCAAATCGAGTACTAGTTAAATAAAATTGAATACTAATGAACATAATTTAAACACATTGAACCCAACACTAACAATGTTAGTTGTTCATAATAATATGTTCTTACCTTTGACCAAATAAAATAAAATAAATAAATATCTGGGACATTATTGCACACACGGTCATCTGACCCCAAACTAAACAAAGCTTGTAATATGGCTGCCAGAGACTGATATACGTACATAGATATTTTTTAAATACATACTTATATAGATATGAACACCCAGACATAGAACAAAAACAAATATTCATCACATAAATGTTTGTCCTAGATGGGAATCGAACCCACGCCCCCAAGCACAGAACGTAGGTTCACTACCAACTGAGCCACCGGGGCAGTTAACCGGGGTTAAAATGAATGGACGGGCTCTAACCACACAGCTTGCTTAAAAATAACAAGTCAAAACAATCGAAATTAGCCAATACATAATTAAAAGTATACATTTGTCACAAAAAGAGATAGCTATAATATCAAGGCATATTTTAGCGGATAATTGGATCGAATGTATTGACAAACGTACGTCTCGCAAGACTGAAGCGACTGAAGCAAGGTAAGCGCCGGCGCTCACTTTAAAGTCTTACAAATTCTCTTACTTGGTCCATCCATGTATTTTACTTTGCTCGAAGGTTTTTATCACAATAGTGACGAGCGCAGTGCAGTGCTGTGCAGTTTTATAATACTCAATTAACTTCAAAATTATGGGTGACACTACTACACTACACTACTTATTATGGGCATAGATAAAATACAGAAGTTTCTTTGTTATGGGCGAGCGTGGCGCTTGCCTCTAGGGCAGCGACTTACTCGTTTCGTTTGTATTAATTGTATATAAATAGTATCTCCGAACCTCTCAACCCCTGTAACTTCACAACCCCTGGATCGATATTGCTCATACACGAACTTAAAAATTGTATTTAAATGAACTACTTGCGTAATTCATGAAGATCGGATCAACGGTACGCATGTTATCGTCGGAAAAACATAAAGACAAACATACATACAAATTCCGTCTTGTTCCCGTAGACTCTAAAGACCTTCACTTCACTCGGTCAAACAATACTTTCATACATCAGGCCTTTCAATTAACGCCAATTGCCTATATTAGTCAGACCAAACTCATTCAACGCCAGTTTACAGGGTGTGTCGTAATGAATGGATATTTCGATAGCTTCGGGTGGAGAACACTATGACAACCAAGAAAATAAAATTAAAAAATGCTGCAAAATTTAATACTTTTCGAAATTTTGGCTATTTTAGGTACACGTTTTATTAAAAAAGACTTAGAAAATGCTCAATAACTCGAAAACCCTGAGACTTTTACGTACCTAATACTAATTTTAATTTTCTGAACATTCACGTTGGACTCCATTCGCGGGTCAAGGGTGGGTTATCCATTCATTACGACACACTCTGTATAATTATTTAGTTTTTAAATTCCATGTTTTTAGAGTTTCGCCGAGCGCGTCTGCAATGCATCCAATTTCGCGTAAACTTTTTATTGAAGCTGTTATATTAAAAACTTTTTTAATTTGTCTCGTGTGACGTCACCGCCCTGTGAACTGGAAAATGAATCGTCTCGCTAATTGGCAATTTCAATTATTGGCCAGCAAATTACTGAATGGTATAGGCTTGTTGACTTAAATCCTTTGTTTTTTTATTTAAATAAATTTTTTATAAAATTTAAAAGTGTTTAAAAGCCACCGAGTCATAAACCTTTCTATTTTTTTTTCTTTTTTTTTTATAAAACTTAAAACTGGTTAAAAGCCACATAACAGAGTCATGGACCCGGGTATGTTCTAAAACTGCGACTAGAACATCCAGCGACCTCTTAGTAAGCGGTGAGCATTCTACTAAGGCACCTGCCAAGCTTGGGGATTATGGAAAGCCTCCTTTTTAGCGGGGGGCCTTTGTACAGCAATGGACGTCTTCTGGCTTAAATATAGATTCAAATCTGCATAGTTTGAATCTTCAGTAAATTTTACTTCTAAGTCATAACTTCGATCTACAAGTACAGTCACCTATTTGCAAGTCAAATCCACGACACTATTTCATTTCTGTTGAAGAAATAATAATCAGACGAAGAAAATCTTTTGTACATAAATAACGAACAACTTGTAGCTTAAAACTCTAACAACTTAGAAAGAAAGTCAACAAAGATAAAACTTAGCTAAGCATCACCTAAATTGTGTCGGACTTAGGCATGTCAAAGGAAAGGACATGTCTTACACATTTAAGCAACCACCTAAGTTTGGTGCAACGAATTTTTCATTCGTAGGTACGCTCTAGAGAGTTAAGTATGAACTTAGGAGCAGCTAAAGTTTAGTGCAGACAGGCATAAGTCGGACTTAAGCATGTCAAAAGAAGTGTCTTACGCAATTAGGCAACATCCTAAGTTTGATGCAACGCATTTTGTACGTCTAGAGAGTTAAGTATGAACTTAGGAGACATACATAAGTCATACATAAGACGGACATAAGTCTATATGAAAAGAATTTCTTGTGCTGCCATCGTTGCTTAAATTTTATCATCGTAGGCTGAAAACAAGCGATTATTGGACATAGGTCAGCCCGGTCTTAAGCTTTCGATTTTTATTCAATTGACTAGTTAGGATTAGGATAGTTAAAATTCTAGAAAAACTCTTCGGAGACCGAAGCATTAGTCACCTTGTACTCGTTCAGTGGACAATATTGTGAAAATCACAGGCTGAACCTAGACAAGATTGGCACAAGGCACAAGACCCACCAAGCACCAGCCTATATTCAGCAGTAAATACGAAGCAAGAAGGAGGAACCACCCGATTCATCCTTCTTGCGTCGTATTCCTCAAGTCTAAGGATCGTGACCACCACCTCCTATCGTTACCTGTTCCCAGCAGCATGAAACGCGTCATATACTAAGGTGTTGAGAGTAGTATGCGAATCAAATCGGACCAACGCAACGGGCTGCGGTAACGAGATATCTTGCAGTAGACCTTCCCTATCACCATAAACATCTTCAGGTTGTCCAGTTGTCTTATTTCCTGGCAATGCGACTAAGGTACTCAAGGACACTTGAGTCAGACGATAGAGACTCGTGTTGTATCCTTGAGTTTTATGTGGTTTTACTAAACATATACATGTAGTATGATGTGCTGTCCATGGTATTCTAAGGATTATCCAGCAGCAAAGTGCCTAGGCGCCCACTTTCCGCTGCTATAGTGTCTATGACTCAACCCCGTAAATGAAAATTGAATAGACCAGACAACGAACCTCTCTCCTTTTCATTTTCAACTGAATTATCCTGTTCTTACATATTCCATCGAGCTGGGTCATGGCGGGTTCGGCTATTCCGATTACTGACTAAATGTAGTCTAGAATAATAATAACTTAAAATTATTCAGCTCTGAAGTCCAATTAAAACCCGCACGAGTCCTTGAACACCACTACATTTGTATCACGTAGATTTGCTCGCGTGCTCGATGCAAACATCGAGTATTATCGAGTTATCGGTAATGGGATCGATTTTTCGGAGCACGTACCGCCAACAAATCGCATGACACCGCGCCAGATGCGACGCGAGAAGGCGCCGCCGTGTATATCAACTTATTGAGGGGGTTCGTGAATATAGAAGTCCTTTTACTTTGGGGATGGATAAAGAAAGGACTTTTTCAACTATCTCGCTCGAAAAAATGCTTTTGTGGCGTAAAATCTGTCTGAACTCCATTCTGCTCCCTGGTGAGTAAATTTGATTTGAATTTATATCGCTGCGCATTAATGGCATTTACCTACAAATCTTCAATTGCATTAAAAAATTACAATCACACCTGCAAATTGTGGAATGAGCTTCCATCAGCGGTTTTTCCGAGTAACTACAATATGGGGTTCTTCAAAAGGGCTGTTAATAGTCTTTATAGGTCGGCAACGTATCTGTGATGCCCCAGGTGACGGTGACCGCTTACCATCAGGCGGCCCGTCTGCTTTTTTGCCAACTATGGCATAAAAAAAAAAAAACTCAACCACTATTATTTTTGGGAGGACTGATCGTATCAAATAGCAATCGTCCTCCCACAGATCCGTGAACCATTGTATATTGAAACATCTGTTTAACATTATTTTTTTTAAATCTTGCAGTGTACTAAAAAATAAAAAAATACGTGAATAAATTAAAATTGAAAAAAAAAAAAAAAAAAAAAAACACTATTATTTTTACACTTTTATATCCCATCTTTTATTTTATTTAATATCAAGCATAACGTCATGATTTGCAAGCGAGACAACTGTGGAAACGACTTATAGCCTTAAAACAGCGCAGTATAACTACTTCTTTTCTCTATCCCTATTTTAACTTGATTTACTTTCACACCAGTTTTCCTATCCCTACTCTCTTTTTAACTATATCAGAAAAAAAAGCTGCCCTAATAATAAACCGTTTGACAAACAAACAGCACGTTAAGTACGAACATATAATCTTGGCAATTCTATCTTGAATCTACTCTTATTTCCCATCACTCGGTCTGTATTTGAATAATTCGATTCGTCTATATTACGTATATGTTACAATAAATGGGCTATGTGGCGTTGTCGCAGCTAAAGTAGCCCTGTAAGTATTCTATAGTATCCTGTAGTATCAGGCTCGATACGTGGAGATACCACCGATGTGATGTGACTCGGGGAAAATGCGCTGATTTTTTCGTAGAGTATTTTATCTGGGATTTTTGATGTGAAACGTTCAGTCTGATATACTAAACTGTAGGGGGCTTAGTGCAAATATTTCTATTACCACAATTCTTTTATATTACCACAAACTACTTGACCATGACTATGACTACTACAGAAAACGAACAGTTGGATTACCTGGATACCATAGGTCTAAAGATATTGCCCAACATGCTGGCGGTATTACCACGCTCGATGTCAATGCTAATGCGTTGCACCTGATAAATACCAGCATTTTGATCTTGCTTTGCACCAACCAGGCTCTCTGATAGATCTTTCAATACGAGATGATCCAAAGATTCAAAAGTGATAGACTTTACATGTACCTACTATTTTACTACTTTATTAAAGCCTATCACTTTACTAGAGCATGAATTGGACTTGGACCTGGTTTGCTTTGCTTGACCTAGACTACGACTGGAATTGTTTTAATTGTGAAATAATTTACAGATTGGGAACCCTGTTGTTCTAGAACAATCTTCAGTTCATATTCAACGATTTCAGGCACCCTGAGCACAGAGCGTTTATAACAACTGCTATTAAACACATTGTATCACTTTTTGTTAGATGATAAATTGCACAAATGACTAGTTTTGTGAAAAAGAAGCACTCATACCAGCAAGCAAGTAAGTTATGAAGGAATGTGATTCCTTATAGTGAATTTGACTCTTTTGCCTCTTTTATTGTCATCTATTTAGAGTTCGAAGACATAAACCCTGATTTATAGTTGCCATAATTTTACCCACAAAAATAACCTAACGTTACCAAGTTCGCAACAAAGCCATACCCAAATCCCCACAAGTGATTTAATGCCAAACTTTGTTCCGTAATACCATAGATGTAACGTTGCGGATTCAAAAAAGGGGCTCGAACGATTTACTGAATCGAGAACAATCGATGTGGTTAAATGGACCGAGAAATACCAACTGACCAATGGATTCTGGACCCCAGGGTTGCCAGCTGACTATGTTTCTTCCTCGTACCCGTACCGGTGGTCGTACTGTGTATTTTTAAGTCGTACATACCAAAATCTTATCCGCGGATAACCAAGCACCCAAGGAACAGGCTAGCGATCATGTATATATACGGGTTCTAATCATACATATCATAATCATGATCCATATACATCTGTTCTTAGTTCATCATTCCTTCACGTAGGTAGATTGCATGTTCTAATGTTACTACTCATTCATGAGAAAGTTGCCTGGAAGAGATTGCTTTTACCGATAAGACCACCATGTTGTACCTATCTCAATTGTATAATTTTTGTAATGTCATTTTGTGGTGTCAATAAAGTGTTATTGTATTGTACCACCTCGAGAAAATGTCGAAATCATAAGCACAATTGTCTCGAGAATGTCTCGAACTTTTTTGAACAAATGCCACAGTATCCTCGTACCTCGTAGGTACGCAGGGCTTCAAATTTGGTATTTGTACGAGAATTTTCAAGCAGGCAACCCTGCTGGACCCCTAGTTCTTATAGCGAGACGACTTTAGTTCAATCGCTTCTACTTTAGGTGATTGAGTGTGACGAATCAGGGGCTCGGAAACGAGACATCCAAATGTCGTTTATAGATTTGGAAGTGTGCCATCAGTTCTTGTGGAAAAATTCAAGATCAAACGTAAAATACTTTCTAGACACGAGGAGATTTTTATTTGAAAAGCAGAAATCTGGTTACCTTTGCATATGCAGTGACTTAAAATAAACGATATGGTATTCAGAATTGATAAAGCAAATCCTAACTAATATTATAATTCAGAGGAATATAGCCGCAGTCGTTATCAGGACCAATAAAGCGTCGAGGTATAAAAATGAATATGTTCGTCTCGAGGAAAAAACTTCGCTTGCGCGATTCAGAACTCCCTACATTAAAACTAATTACATTGCAAAAAATGCACAAAAATGGATCAACGCGAACAATAGAAAGTAATTTTGTCTTTCAGTCTGGATGTTTGTCGCGTTATCACGGCTAAACAGCTGAACACATCTTGATAAAATTTGATAAGGAGTTACTGTATATCACAAAGACGGACATAAGATACAATTTTTAAGTCCACGCGAACCAAGTTGCGGGTAACAACTAGTAGATAATAAAATAGTAAGTACTTCTTGAGATTGGACTAAATCAGGTGTAGCCCTAGTTTGGTAAGGGTAATAATCGCGGACCAACTTTTAAACGTTCATAAAGTCGCGTACTGTATGTGAGTTGAGATGTGTTAGTGTATTAACAAAGTAACGCTGTTAGTTCTATAAAATGTGACGTTTAATATCTACACCACTAGATACCGCATTACGAGATTAATTGTTCCTACAAAAAGTCACCAAAGTTTGAGGAAGGCGCGGGTCGCGGGGAGTGCGACCGAGCGTTCTAATTGGCTATCTAAAGGTTACGCCTACGCGCGCCTAGCAATCAACCAATCAGAGTTATTTCTTATAAGTGTATTTAGACTGATGCGTGGTGCGCTTCGAGCGTCCTGAATGCAGAATCTAGGGTGTGATCTACACTGAATACGTTGCAGTACCTACCGTGGACAATTTTTTTCTTTAATGGCCCAACGCGGTCAGTGCATTTAGCTAAAGCGCAGCAGCTCTTGTACACATTTTAGTACGAATGCTAAGTGTTCCACGGAACAAACGCAGTGACGGGCTGCATCCGGGCCTGGGGTGGGCGTTGCCCATACGTGCTATAAATAATGCATCTGAACTATCACATACATCTTTCCGAACTTTTCAGATAAATCTAGAAATGAAAATGTAACATGTAACAGCAATGAAATTCATGAGACTAAAATTGTATATAAATAAGCAAGTGTCAGAGGTTATCAAAGACCTCTTAAAACAAAATATTTTAGTTATAGTAGGTATGAAAGCATTCAGGGTTATTTTTGTATAACCGAAAACCTGTTGCAGGCAGCTTTCTTGTATCATACTCAACTTTATTTCCATGACATTCGTTTTTCTTAAATAAAACATTTTAATTAGGTCTGTAAATGACAAAAACATTACGCAGCTTTAAAAGGAGAGGAAAGCGGTAACCCGGTGATGCAAAAGTAGAGATAAAAATGCGTATACTTATAATCAAATTTTAGAAAAAAAAATACAAGAAGAGATATACAAACTTGAACTAACTAGTAGTTCGCGGCGAACTGAGACCTCGCAACCTCTATATCTTCACAACCGCTCAACCGATTCAGCTCATATTCGAACTTAAAAATTGTATTGAAATGAACAACTTGCCTACAAAATTATCCTGAAGATCGGATCAACGGTTATCATCCGACAAATATACACACAAACATACATACAAATGCCGCTTTGTCCCACTAAACTCGGAGACCTTCGCTTCGCTCGGTTAAAAAGTAGAAAGTAATAGTTGAATTACTTGAAAGTAAAGAGCATTAAAGGACAATCAACGAAATTATTGATACTTATATAGGTAGGTACCTATTTAATATTTAAAATCTTTTATCTGATTGATTTGATTGCGGAAGTCCATCTACAAACTGTATCTTCAACAAAAAACACAAAACACTACAGATTTGTTAAAGATACAGTTTTAGGACACATTTTTAGGTCTTATGAAAAGTCATGGAAACAAGGTCGTTAAGTATGATGTAGGTAAGTTGCCTGCGAGATTTTATGTTAAGGAAAACTTTTATAAGCCTTTCGTATGAAGATTAAGCCCGTAAATATCCCAGACATCTGACTATCGTAAGAATTTATCATTCACATTCAACCAATTCCACCAACTCTCCTATTAGCAAACCCAAGCGTTATAACGAAAGTTGTAACGTTATACCGAGGTAATTCCTACCTCGTGGAAGAGATGAGTTCTCGGGCAATTCTGAGAAGGTTTATAGTGTATAGTTTAGCTAAGGTATGCTTTACGGGGCAGTTACTGGCGTTAGTTAAAATCGAGCCTACCATACGTACCGCGACAAAATCTTCTCTACTCTTTTTATCGTGCAAGATACGGCTACGATTATGTATAAGAACCTTCCATTACGATACTCGCAAGAGATGATACTTTAGTCGCATACCAATAGAAAACTATTTGTTCGCTACTCGAGGTTCGTACATTACGCTACAGAAAAAAATATGAAATATTTAAATTGTTTCAACAAATGTAATATTGACCTGCTGTTTCGCCACCATTTTGTCGAAATTCATAGGAGACGATATGCGCCTGTAACCGACACGGCTGGTATCGCTAGACTAGTAGCGGATATGTAGGATACCGGTAGCGTATAGTGTGCGAGTCACTATAGAAATGTATGTGCGATACTTGGTGGCGAATAGTCTCCGAGACTCGCATAGGATACTAGTCGCCTGTGAGTATCGTAATGTACGAAGGGCCTAAGTTTGACTCATTTTCGTACGGTTTGAAGAGTAGAGAAGATTATGTCGCGGTGCACTTGCTAGACTTGCAGAAGTACTTCTCTTCCTTGCGTTGCTTTCCTCATTTCTGAGTTTCGTGACCACCACCTCCCATTAGTCTCTCAGAACATCGTCTGCCATCTTTTCCTGTCCTCAGAAAATAGAGGGCATCATAGACTAAGGTGTCGGTGTCGATAGAATTGTAAAGCAAAATATAGGTATAGTATGGTAAAAGCTAGTAGCTCAGTGGGGGCGCGCTCGCCTCACATTCGTGAGGTCGTGGGTTCTAACCTGGGCGGGCCCGTACCAATGAGTTCTTTGCAACTTACATACGGATATATTCCACTGGCTTTTTGGTGAAGGAAAGCGTCGTTAGGAAACCTGCATATTTCCGGAGAAGAAATTCGATAGCGTATGTGGATCCGCCAACCCACACTGGGAGATATGGCCCAATCACCCTTCGAGGGTATGCTGATATCTCAGCAGTGGGGTTTTTAAAGGCTAAAGCAGAAGATAGTATGCGCACTGCTACATAATATTTTCTACACTTTATTTCGTAAAAAATAAAAAAAATGTTTAGCCGTAATCGTGTCCTGGTTTTGCAGAATTAAGAGAGTAGAGAAGATTATGTCACGGCACGCGTCTTAGGCCTTCTGACGTATCGGGCTGCATGATCTTTTGTCGTCGACTTTCCCTGTCACCATCTACTTCTCTGGGTTGCCACCTTTTTTCCTGGCAATGCGGCCAGAGCACTAAACGACGCGTTTGAGACAGACGACAGAGAGCTTTGTCGTAACCTTGAGATATTGCAATAGATACGCTAGTAGAACTATCGCTGGCGAGTCAATAGATTAATAGTAATAGATAACTCTTAATATATTTACTACTAATAATTCTGAACTGCTACTGTATACTGTAACTTGATGCAGAGATGAATGACAAAGATTCTCCCGATGTCGGCACCACCCGACTTGTGAGACTGAGCTGTTGTTTCTCGCTGCACGCAATCATTCTAATCGAACGAATTTCAATTATAAGTGTCTTGCAATTTGACATTCACATCTAATTTCACACTATTTTCTGTAGAATTAGTTATTATTTTCTTGTAATTATTATTATAAATTTGACATTGACTATTATTATTATTATGATAATAATAATAATAAATGTAATATTTATTATTGACATATATAATGGCTATTTTTTTCTATTATTAATGTGTACTCATAAGTGTAATTAAAACCAATGACGTGTAGCCTATGGTTATAAATATATAATATAAGTAAGTATGAGTATATATGTCACAGCCCTTCAATACATAAAAACTCGTCAAGTTACTCCGTCATCCGTCATTTGTTGATCTAAAGCGACTGACAATAATTGTAATTATTTATATTTCAATTTTGCACGCCTGTAAAGGTTGTTAATGGATGGACATTTTAGATTTAAGGACTTGTATACCAATTATCACGCAAATAAAATTTTGACTTTGACTTTGACACTACGCTAGAAATAAATAAAGATTATAATCATAAGCCGAGTGCTTAGTATAATACAATTGTTTTTGTGGGTTTTCCGGAACATTGCATTCTAAGTTTTTTTTTTATATCGTGATGTTAATTAAGGTTAATAACAACCGACAAAGTCGGTTGATTCTATTTATATGTCTACTAAGCTTATACGCTATATTATCGTTCACATCACCCGATAAAGAGATTATAGTTCCACAACTGACAGACTACAACGGCTATTACCTCTAACTATCGTACAAAATAGCTCTTAACGATGTATCTGACCTTTGCTCGTAACGTGTCGCATAACACAATAACAGGGCAATAAAGAGACGATGAGCCTACAAGTAAACTGGTTGTGCTACTGAAGGAGAAAAGCGGGCTTAAAACACAAGGTCGAAATACAAGAAAACGACACAAACATTTGAAAAAATAAAATGTCTAACACACTTATATTATTGAATGCGAAAGTTTGTGTAGCATGTCAGTGCAAGTCTAGTATTTAATCGTTCGAAAAATTGAAATTTGACTTCGACAAAACAAACATCACATTTGGTATTTTCCGATGACGAAGCACACGTATCTACTCAATTTATCGAGGAATAAAGGTGGTATTTTATCGATCGAGCCACTAAGTATTTAGACTCAATAAGTGCGTTTTTGTCGATTAAAACGTCAAGTATAATTTAAAATCGGTATAACTGGTTTTATCGATGTTAGATGTCGAAGTTGTCGATCAATAAAGCCCTGCTGCACCCTCAGATTAAAAACCTCATATGAGGCTGCACCATTCAAATAAGAGCAATAACTTCAAATGATAGAGAGTGTTTTGACTTTGACAATTCTAAGACACTTCATAATGTTCAATGGTTCTTGAATGCATCGGGATTCAAATGCTCAATACAATAACTACGATATCCAACCAAACGGGACCCTTTGTTTTGCATAAGTTTGTTAGTCAAATTTTACTTTGGCATAATTAGTTAGGCATAATTTTTAATGGCATAATAACACTTTTGTAAATTTGTTTTTCGGCATACTTTTTAGGTAGGCATAGGTATATTTCCCGTTATTTTCGTTTTGACTATGTTTTAGTCCCATAAAAGTTAGTAAGCATATTATGCTAAATGGGTCTTTTACTTTAGTTATCCCAACTAATCCTAACTAATATTATAATTCAAAAGAATATAGCCGCAGTCGTATCAGGTCCAATAAAGCTTCAAGGTATGAAAATTAATACATTCGTCTCGAAGAAAAAACTTCACTTGCGCGATTCAGAACTTCCTACATTACAACTGTCCATACAAAACATTAAAACATGCACAAAATGGATCAACGCCATCTAGCGAACTATAGGAATTATAGGTCTCTCTATCTGGACGTTTGTCGCGTTATCATGGCTAAATGGTTAAACGGCTGAACGGATCTTGTTAAAATTTGATAAGCAGTTACTGTACATCACAATGACGAATATAATGTCCACGCGAGCGAAGTCGCGGGTAACGACTAGTACTGATATAAAATAGATAAAATTGAATTTTATGCGTAACAACAGAGAGCCCGCCCAAGAACGCACCCCACCCGAATCATAACCGCACTCTTCACGCGTTATAGTTTGTCCATTTCCAGCACGCGCGCGCTAACTGCCTTCCGATTGGTGGAGAACCATCACAAAAACCGATCTAACGAGTCCTTTCATATCTAGTCGGATGATGCAGGATAATTTATGTTATTGGGCTGCTATAATGCGATATTGAAGAGAAAATTATACGAATTTGAATATAAGTATAGTTATGAAGATTTCAATAACGGCCTTCTGGACATCTTTCGTCTGCAACCATTTGTGGCTTTGGCTTTTGGAGAAATCGCACTAATATTTTAAATGGAAAGAAGGAGAAAGGTTGAGTGTAAGTGTGGAAGTATGTACGTGTGTTTGTTCCTGTTCAACTCTGTAATGGCTGAACGGATTTGAATAATATTTGGTAAGGATGTATCTTACAACATGGGTTAACAAATATGCTACTTTTTATCCCGGAAAAATATTCAGTTTCGTCTTCTTCGATGCTGAAGGTTATTTTGTCTAGTTTAGAAGGATTTGATCACTGACCAGTCTCTGGGCTACGCTCCTCCAGTTTGTCCTGTCTGCGGCAGACTTTATGGCTTTAGGGATAGGCAGACCGGTCAGTATTTTTTTATTTGGTCTGCCCATCTCGCAGGAGATCGACCGCGTGTCCCGACCTTTACCCTCGACCTTTCCTAGATTTCATTTTTTAGATTACTTGTGTCTGGAAGCAATATAAGGTAAATATCACAAAATATTTCTGAATGAAGATTAAAGGTTAATCACCATGGCCCATGGTTCACACAAAGTACCTACTAATGTGTATTTTACACTACTACTATCTAGCGGGAATGTGGAGATAAAAGCGTTAGCATACTAACAAGGATGATCATGAGGTGCACTGGTGTTGTGGCTGATTAACTTCACAATTTGATTGGAAGATAGGAGCTTAAAACCCATTTAGGTGCGGTTTGATACAAAGTTGAGAGCTTAATTTTATTAGCAAGTTAACCATAAATCAACTATAGACCGATGTATAGTTGAACAGACTCTTGGAGATCTTAGGACTGTCTGTGTCAGCACTACTGTGATTCGTACGAAGGACACTTAAATTTAGACACAGATTTTTGACACTAGTGCTAACCACTCAGTCTATACTTATATTAATTGTGTTAGGCGTAACTTTGCGGAAATTCATTTTCAAAAAAAAAAAAAACTTTAAATCATTTCAAAATTGTAATATTTATTCTTATCTATATATTCAGGTTATATCTTAAAAATTGTTCTTAATACTTTTGTATTCAAAATATTAATTTAAATAAGGTAAAAACAAACAATTGATCCTTATTCCAATTGTACAGGTGCAGCTGAAAGACACTACAGTTCTATACCTGTATTGTAACTTAATTTTGCTGTACATGTTATTGTTTTGTTGTCTCACCGCTGGCGAGGAAGCGACAAACTATAGACTACTTTATCGCTTAAGAAACGTATAATAGATATAAATTCCGTGTGAATAAGAGAGACAGATGTATTAAAAGTTGATCGCTGACTGTTCATACTGCCGGCGAGACCTCTCTCTCCACTAGTTTGTCGCAGCGACAAGAACTATCAAAGATAATACTCGCTGTGCGGTGCTCGCTTGGCAGTCAGAACACTCGCCGAGGGCTCCTAGCGGTCATTATCTTCACTACAGTGCGAGTAATCGCTCGTCGCACGCGTGCACTCGCTTCTAGCTGCTCGCTCACTCGTTTACAGTTTTTAGGTCTACTCGCTGCTCGTTCATCGTTTAAGACATACCGGACATATCTCTAATTGTGACACTGAATTTTGCATGTCTCATTACGGAAAAACATACCTGGACACAGTTGTTGTAAAACCTTATTTTTTCGACATAAATATCTTTATTTTGGCAAATAAACTGAATCTGAATCTACGAGCGGGTATACCTAGCTTTATATTAACTAGAAATCCTCTTCAAGGGATCTCTAAGCGTTCTTCAAGTAGCCCTTGACTTCCAAGTTCTATAACGAAGGTAAAAATGATTTATTTATAAAAACGTTATACATCTGAAGCATTTTAGTAGGTAGCGCTTGGTACCAGTAATATAGTAGAAATTTTAAAATTATCTTAGTTACCGACTGCCTAAGAAGGAGGATAATTTTTAAGGGGTGTACGTAAGCATGTATGTTTGTTTGTATATTAGCTTCTGTAGGCTAAATGGCTTGTACAATTTTGACGAGGTGTCGTTTAATTTCGCTTTAAAGTGGCTATACATTACCTGACCTGACATCTTGTGAAAGAGATGGCTATATATGAGTTTCCGGGGTGCGAAAAGGAAAAGATATAACCTTAGTAGTTGTCCTGTCCCTTTGGCACGATGTCGGGTCAGGTAATGTAGCGATGTTTGGCATAGGCCACATTTTGCAGTTAGGTCATAGAGGAAATATCCTGTATGAGTTGGGTTTTTGTTTTAATAATAATATGTTTTCTACGCCAATGTTCAGTTAGCAAGTAAAAAGCGTAGGACCAAGTAGCCACGCGACCCAACGCGACACATACACAAAGCGACTAAATTGGAAATGTCGCCGGTACACGCAGACGTGTTATTTGTTACCTAGGATATGGTCCAACTTACAAGATAATAACCTATTTAACAATAGAATCAGAGGAAATAATTCGTGTAGTTTTGTAAATTAGTACAGTTATACGTAGTGTTCAGATAAACATACTAAAAGTCCTCAAGGGTGGCGGCTGTGCTGAGGGTGTAAGGCTGTGTTGTAGGTCTCTTTTTTCAGTGTTTTGCTCAGATGTCGAATGTCTGTATGAATAGCACTACGAACAGAGAAATAGTTATGACGGAATGAAGTACGTTAGTTATTTGTACGTCGTCGTGAGTATTGAGATAAATGACACTAATTTTATAAATGCGAAAGTTTGTGTGTATTTACTTGGTACTTGGTGAGCGGGCTTTTTTCCGCACCTAAGCCGCATAGCTGTCCCTTTTGCGTATCTTCCCGGCTGCAGCTAGTCCAGCCACCCGGTGTCCTCCGGGAAAGCCAGCAGCTCGCTGACTCTGGCGCAGGCTTCCCGGAGCGTCCTCGGTGAACCGAGTATCGATATACGGTGTTCTGCCACGCTGCTGCACACGAGCAGCATATGCGCTCAGTTTGTGTGTAAGTAGGTAAGTATGTAAGTGTGTTTTTTCCCGTTCAACTCTAAAACGGCTGAACGGATTTGAAGGAAATTTGGTATGGAGGCAGCTTATACCCTGGTTAAGCACATAGGCTAGTTTTACAGTTTCTGTATTTTGTTTCTGTTTCAGTATTCTACAGATAATAGTGGGTGAAACCGCGGGGCGCAGCTAGTGGTTATATAAAAAAAAAATGTTTGATTACGTTCTCTCAAAGCTTGGACCACCGTTCAAGATGCATCGTAGTGCTTTCAGACTGGCAACTAGGAGAAGTGAAAAATGTCCTTCCCTTGTTCTCCTCCGAATACGTTGGGAATAGAGAAGTTTTCCTTGTATTACGTGTATGTATACAGTGGCATGATAAAAGCGCTTCGTGAGAAGTTAACGTTTTAAACTAGTAGCTGAACTGAGACCGCGCGATGACTTATGACTTCTTGACTTCACAACCTCTGGACTGAATTACAAAATGTATCTGGACATCGGTGTCACATTTTATTTCGAATTTACAATGCAATGAACTACAACCAAGACACTTTCTACCCCATCGGTTATTGGTTCTTCTAGTAATGTGATCTGCCCATTGCCACTTCAGTTTGCAAACTCTGACAGGCATATCGGTGGCTTTTGAGTGGCGACCACGGACGTGGAAGACGAAGCGTAGGCAGGCCTCCTACTAGCTGGACCGACGATATTGTGAAAGTCGCGGGCAACCAGTGGATGCAAGTGGCACGTTGTCGGTCGGTGTGGCGCTCTAAGTGGGAGGCCTATGTTTAGCAGTTGAAGTCTTATGAACTACACCTACTTGTTAATCTAGCACTAATTAATATCGGATCAACGAATCACAAGTTATCGTCGGGCAAATATACATACATAGTACATAGGAATCAGTGGCTGTCATGATTAAGGTAGTGAGGACTCAGTTCGATTCGAGACCTCACCGTATTCTTGACAATCCGTATCCGAATTCGCTTCTTTTTTTTTTTAGTTACTCGCTGATGTGAGCAAGTTGCTTACCTGATGTTAAGAGTCGCGCTTTGCCATTCAGTGCCACCCAGAATTTTGAACATCAACAGTTCATAACCATGCGCGGCAATGCACTGCGCTCGTATGAGAAATTAGATCGAATATTCTGTCAATTATTATCAAATCGGCTGTAAGTGGCGCCGCAGCGAACTTCCCCCTTTTTTGAGGGAAATAACCGTCTAATCAAAAATTCGCGACGACAATAATTTTTTATTAAATTGTTGAATTGAGGTTGAGTTTGTAGCGATTCAACTAGCTATTAATAAACTTTTTAATCTAACTTTCAGTATCGGGAATAAATGTGCGAGGCCAATAGTATCTGTAACAGGCAAGCTATTACCGATAGCATTACAATGTAACAAAATGTTTCTGCGCGACAGTACTTCCCGTCACAAACACATTTCTCATCGACTGTACAGGTCTGTGACTGGTGAGCTGTAAACAGAGATGCAGGAAACTTCGATGTATTGAATTTGATTTAGTTTGAACTCTTTGTGTTATTCAGAAATATTTCAGTTTTCTTCAAAGGAGTTATCATAGTTTCGTATGAAAGTGTTCCTACACCAATGGTGTCTCTACTTAGCTTAGTTTAGTTAGTTAGTTTATTTCACTTACCTACATAATGTACACTGTTCATAATGTATAGATAGATAACTAAATGATTTCTTGTTCTTCCAAATCAAAACTTGTCATTGATTTTTCGACCACTTTCAACAGTTTCGATCGAGATGTCATTTAACAAAGCATATAACAGATAGGTAATGCACGGTTCCTATGACAGTGCTACGATCGTGCTGGTGACACGTCACGAAAATCCTAAATCTTCAGTCCTAAATTGGTCCGCTGCCGGCGTGGCGAAAGCGAACCGATCGCCCTCCTCCCCCGAGGTTCCCGCAGGTCCTCCGGTCTGGAAGGCCTCGTCCCCCCGTAAATGGGAAGTGGAAGGCGCGTTCAAATCGCGGCGTTCCATAGCTAACGACGGCGAGCGTGGGGTTGATTTCCCGAAACCCTACAACAGGTGTCTCCGGTACGTCTTCGCACCCGGCTTGACTTCGCGTCTTTACCATGGCAAAAATTGAACAAAACAAAACAAAATAACGTTATTACGATGCAATGAGTTCGATCTCTGCGACCCAATCCTAGCGTGTAATGCGTAGTGCGAGCCCCTATAACACTAAAATACCTAAAAACACACGAAAATACACAGGTAAACAGGCAAGTATATAAGCTGGTATATAAAACTAAAACACACAAAAAGACCAAATAACGATACGCCAGCAGATACACGTGTATACGTATATAGACGAGTATATAAGACCAAGATGATACCTGAAACGATACACAAGCAAATACACAGGTATATAGACAGGTATATAAGCAAGTATATAACACGAAACACAGTATAACAGTATACAAGCGGATACACGAGTATACGAACAGGTATATAGACAAGTATATAGATCTAAACACAGTTACAGGGTCAAGTACATAAGTTACAACAGAGAGAAGTCAGTGCTATAAACATAATCAAAATAGATGAACTGGACTCCAGCTAAAACCGTTACACAAAACAACACAAAATAAACTATTTGAATTCGTTGACTCTTTACCTATTGAAAGCACTTTTACAAAACAAACAAAGTTACGAAATTACCAAAACAAAGTTAAAAGAACCAATGACCTCAGTTTTAAAATCTAAATCTAAATCAGTTCTAAAAAATAGTAGATATTTTCGAATTTCGAATCAAAAATGTAACGCTATGCTTCTTAATATTAATTAGAACCTGCAACTGCAAACCTGCAAATTAAACCATGGCTATTAATCAGTGTTGCAAAACCCTGAGGACCTGAGAAGATTAATGAATACCTAAACCTAATGGCTTGTGAATTACACTATCTATCCAAGACCAAGGAGATCCTTTATAACCGACTTCAAAAAAGAAGATTCTCAATTCGATTTTGATGATTCTTTCTTTGTTTGATAGGTTTTAAATATCACACTAATATAATATAATAAAAATAAAAATATAACGTAATGCTAATAACGTAATGCTATGTAACGTGAAAGTTTATGTGTAAGTGTGTTTGTTCCCGTTCAACTCTGTGACAGCTGAAAAAATTTGAATCAAATTTGGTAAGGAGCCACTGTGTATCACAAAGACGTTTAGCCGTGATAACGCTACAAACATCCAGTCAGATAGACAGAGTTATTCTCTATAGTTCGGTGGATGGAGTTCTGAATCGTGCAAGCGAAGTTTTTTCCTCGAGACGAACGTATTCATTTTTATACCTCGAAGCTTTATTGGTCCTGATACGACTGCGACTATATTCCTCTGAATTATAATATTAGTTAGGAAGTATTTTGTTTGAATGAGTATTCTTCCCAGGCGGTCCCGTTGTTATCAGCTCAGCAACAGATGACGGGGTCCTGGAGAAATCGACCGTAATCCTCAAAGTGTATGATTTAAGTGAAACCAAGGTGATTGAAGTCGGTTATGCAAATTTTTGGTATAAAAATAATTATTCCTGAAAATTGTCAGCACAAGTCTCAAAATAATATCACGAGAAAACGCTTCTCAGAACATCAAAGCACACACTACCGATGCATTATCAGCCATCCCAGAAATTGAATGCATGCCGCTGACGTGTAGAATGCAAATATCAAACTACCCTAGGGCGATGTTGCATTGCAAAATGGGTTTGGAAAGTGGAGATTTTTCAACCACTCATAGCGACTTACAGTAATAGAGGAATATAGTGTAAATTCTGTTTTTCTCAAGGGTCCTTTTTATAAATGATGATAAAGTTTTTTGTGACAAGGAATTTGACAGTCGACCTGATGGTAACCATTCTGCCGCTGCTTGATGCGATACCAGCCCGGAAAGGTGCTCGAAGACACCCATTTTACAGCGATGCATGTTTCTCGTTACAGTAAAGCCAAGTTAAGTAAAATGATTGTGGCATATAATTAATTACTTTTACTTAGATTCAATGTCAATTTTGCGCTACAAATTAAAAACTTTTCTGACTCGGAAGTACTTATATGCAACTTATTTATTTTCGCCCCTAAATAAATTATCTACTTAATTGAAAATTTAATTTAATTTTCGTTTTTTTTTGCTCATATAATCTAAATCTAAAAATCTAAACATTACATTCACCGTGAATGAAACTTTTCTATAGAACAGCATTTTTTTTTAATTGGATGCCACGCCAATTAAATAAGTAGACAGAGTCGTTGTCATGAGTCTTGCTGATCATAAGAATCTTACAAATCACCTCTACCGAATTAGTCTACGGGAGTCGCTAAGTCGCTAAGACATCCCGGCAAATTCCTTGAGCCTAACCGCAGAGATTTCTGAATTTAACGCTAGTCTCAGAAACTTTGGCGAAAAATTGCGAGCTATACCCACTTCCCATTAGCTTCACTCTTGGCTTAGAGCCCATGTTGTTTATTAACAAAGAGCTTGGAACCTGCGATCACGTATTCCTTTGCGACGACAACGCGGGGCTCTCTCCAATCTGTACATTCTGATTTATTTATTTATGTACATTCTGAGGTATGGCCCAGAAAAGTAAAAGTACTCAGTAGAGAAGATAAGATTTTATTTAAAAACAAGGAAATGACAGCGACTAAAACTTGAATTCGTACTGTGTGTTCAGAACGAATAACCCCCACCAGGCCTCCAACAAAATTATGCGACGTGTTCCGGTCTACAGGGATCTACCCTGTAGACCGGTCTACAGGGTAGATTTACAGATTTATATCACGCTTGACGGTCTCGGGAGGGGAGTGGTGTATGCTACTTCCCTACACAAGAAATTTTTTGGGAGTACGTTATATAAATGCAATTAACTAAGTTAACATACATATTAACACTATAATAATGTACAGTGCCTACTAGCTTCTCGATATCGGTAGCCTTGACACTCATCGACCTTACCCTATCGCGCCGTCATACATAAGCTAGTATGTATGGCGCACGCGCAGCGGCAGCAGTGAGCCGAATGTCAAGCCAGTTCAGTTCGCACTGCAACTTGGCGCGTTTTTCGCAACGCTTTCATTCGCAATTGATCGCGCATATAC
This sequence comes from Apocheima hispidaria, assembly GCA_947579745.1. Taxonomy (NCBI): domain Eukaryota; kingdom Metazoa; phylum Arthropoda; class Insecta; order Lepidoptera; family Geometridae; genus Apocheima; species Apocheima hispidaria. The sequence goes on along the minus strand of OX388164.1, from coordinate 12,095,881 downwards.
CTGGCTGTTATTTTCATACTTATGGTGTACTCTACATTTCTACCGAGTCTGTGCCTGTGCCTATTCTTCCCTTTGTACCTTCTGTTAGTTGTTTTATGTAAGATTTGTTCCTGGGGCAATATACTATGTGAATATAACGTGAGTTGGTTCTGTTATTTACTCCGTACGTGTAAAATTAAATCAACCTTACTAAAAAGACAAATTTATTAAATAAGTTAGCTGTTAAATGCGACTTCGTTATACGCGCAAAAAAGCCTATGTCCTTCTCCGATACTTAAGCTATATCTATGCAAAAAAACAGCTCGATCCGTTCAGTCGCTTAGCCGCGATAGCGCGAAAAACACCCAGAGAGAGAGACAGCAGAGAGACAAAGTTACTGAATTTATCTTGGAGGAATGAAAGGAATTTATAATATTAGTCAGGATTTGAGTTTCAACTATGCATTTCCAAACACAACAATCTTCAATAATTATACACAATTTACACTAAACAATTTAATTACCTTTTAAGGAGCGATATTTAACGACATTTAGCGCGTATTTAGCATACTTCGCATATGACTAGAAAGTATGCTTGTGTTTTATGGCCCGGAGTTTGTTTAGATTTCGGACAATGAAATTGTAGGTAAATTAGGAAGTTTTTTTTTTAAATTGTGGCATCACGAAGAACCTCCTGAGAAGTGTCAATGAGACGTGCTCCGGAAGGTGCTTGAAGTGGTTCGCGAGTGATGCCAGGATCTGCGTCTTGGATAGCACGCTCTCAGGCACGCCCTCGGAGAAAATGGGGGCACCCAGGAGGCACCTCTCTATCCATGATTCTCAGCCCAGGATTCCGCAGCAGCTGCAAGGGAAAAGTGACCTCACGTCTTTTTTTACTGTTTCTGGGCAACCACCTATGGTGTCATCATCTAAGTACCATAAATAAAGCGGGGCCTCCAGAGACGTGATAGCCTCGTGGATTGCAATGCTGAAAAGGAGTGGCCCCAAAGGCCTCCCTTGCTGTACGCTCTCTTGACACAGGATACATTCGTCATTATACGAAAGGACAAATGACGGATTTATGAGCGAACAACCTTTTTTTTATACAATCGTATAATCGTTTATCGTTTTTTGAATACCTCCTCCTTTTTTTGGACGTCGATTAAAAAGTAAGCTTTGTTACAAAACAAAAAGAAAATATTGCTGAATTATCCAATACTTTCCATTACTATAATATTAAGCATCCTTGCAACACTGGCCTACGTTTTAGGAATACTCTTATCGTAAAATTAGAATGTTGGGCCGATTAAATTCAATATATTGATGCGGTATTACTTGATTGGACCATTTGAGCCTAGGGTTTCCATTATACACACATGTGTGCCTTTTATTTCTTAAATGTTTGTATATTAATTTGTTCCGGAATGTACTGGATTTTTTGAAAGGCCTGGATTGGAAAAAGTTTTAGAGAAGAAAAAGTAAATATGAGTTATTTGAAACCCCAAACCAGCTCATCATCATCAGCCAGAAGACGTCCACTGCAGAACATAGGCCTCCCCTTTAAAGCGTCACACCGACCGAAAACATGCCACTTGCATCCACCGGCTCAGATAGCTCAAAAGGCTTCAATGATTGTTTGATTAGAGATTAGATTGTATTTACATATTTCTGTCCTGTATTTTTATGCAGTGAAAGTGCGAACAACGACAATTACGGTATTAAACGTATTAATAGCGCAGCTTCGATTACCTCACTTGATTGCCAGTTACTTACATGCTAGGTTGTTTATTATGGGTACTACCCGCTCGGTAACACCCCTCCGTCCACACTATTGACGATTGGGAAAAAAAAGTTCAAATCATTCACAGTGTTCAAACGCTACTATTTTATATGGTTCTTGATTGACGCGTTCCAAGCTTCAAGTTAATTTAAATGTTGCCTTTATTTGAGACGCTACTAAAGCCATTTTTTGTTTAATCGTTGATTTTCTCAAACAAAGAAAAACGTTTATCTATAATATTTTATTTTATTTTTTTGATTATTCTTCTCTCCAGACTCCAGGGTCGATGACATTTGTTAACTTTATTGTCATTTTTATTAACTATTAATTTTCTTAATATCTATATGGCGTACAGAAGGAAATATTCGTTTTATATATTTATTTATTTATTTCAATTGGGTTCATTAAGAATACTTTCTTACACTTTCGAAACGTCAAAAATAATAATGAAAAAAATATAAATACACAACAAAACATTGCCATTTATGACTGATGGAAATCTATGACTTAACTGATTTGTTAGATTTAAGGCCTCGCTACATGGCCTGACCTGACATCGTTTGAAAGAGATGGCTATATATAAGTTTCTGGGGGAGCGAAAGGGAGCAGCTATAACCTTAATAGTTTATTTCTTTTGCTCCCGTGAAATTCAAATCTAGCTGTCCCTTTCACACGATGTGAGATCAGGCCATGTATAGATACCCTTACACCACTCGATGTCATAACAAATGTGAATAATCAATAATTTATCTATCTGTATTGGTAATATAAAAACATAAGAGGCTCTATCGAATACATAAAATTAATTTCAAACGTGTAATTGATAGATTGTATAACGATTGTACGTATCCTACGCAAACACCGAGTACTCGTAGACGGAGTTTGGGTACGATTAATTGTGGAAAATAGGTTCAACGTTCTGCGGTTAACCATTAATCGTCGAATTTGAGATAAAATAGGTCATCTGGTGCTGAACCAATTATAGGATATGGAATTAAACTATTCTTGCGGACCACTTGCGGACTTCAACCAAAGTAAAATGAATGGACGGGCCCCAGTAAGAGAATTTTGAAGCCTTTAAAGTGAGTGCCGGCGGTCACCTTGCATCACTCCCTCTCTGTCTGTGAAAAGTGCGAGACGTACGTTTGAATGTAAAACAGTTCGTGAGTAACTCATAAACACAGGTTCTCTCGTAGTTCTGTCTTTTTCTTGTGAAAAATGTACACATACTTTTAATTACGTATTGAAGCGTAACTTCTATTGTTTTGACTTGTTCTTTTCAAGGAATTTGTGTGGATAGAGCCCGTCCATTCATTTTAATTTGGTCAAAGCTTGCGGCCTATTGTGTGTAAAATAAAGGATCAATTTAATGTATTTCGCAGTTTATCCTCCTTATTTTTAAATATAACCGAGGGACGAGACGAGCAAGCTGCTGGCCTGATGGTAAGCGCCACGGGTGCCTTAAAAGTTCAGTGCTATTCTGAATTTTGAACTTCAATGGTTAAAAAACAGGTGCAGCAATCAATTGCACGCTTCTCCCTGACATTATAATCACCCAGAAGACGTCATAGCTCAACAAAGGCCTCCCACTTATAAAAAGAGCGGGTTTCCATAACTTCCACGAACAGCAGGTGGCGAACGCGCACAATTTGCTAAGAGGACGCTGCTCTCCCATCCACCGATGGTTCTGGTTGCAGAACATACCCTGATACCATTTTTATAATATTGATGACACCCTGACTTAAAAGATGTTAATAGAAAAGAAAGAATTTAGAATTTCTAAAACCGTCTGTTTTTCATCAAAACCGTAGGTCGTCAAAAACTTACTATTTATAGTCCGGTTTTCATCACAACCCTCGTGACAAGGGATGTAACACAATTTAATTTCCCGCGCAGTACATGTCCCCTTGTACATGTACTGCCACCGCCATTTTGATTAAAATTTGAATCCGATTGTTTTCATGACAAAATTTGTACTGCTGTTTTATTAAGAGCTAATTACCCGATTGCCCAAGATATTATATATAATATAACTAGGCAATATAATTAAGGACAAAGTTTGTCCTTCGTGCATACCCAGTAAAAGCTCGCTAGCAAGTTTGACATAAAGTTTTCACCAGCGCAGAGTTAAGGGCTCCGGTGCGTTCCGTTAGAGATCCCAGAGCCCTCCGTCAAGCACCAAGGTAGACCACCGGGGGTTTTAGTGGGTATAATCCCAAAAAATTTGACTGCACCCCAAATCTTGTGATGATTTCACCTAGTCAAAAAAAAGACAGGCTATATTTAGGCTGGGTTTCACCATAATCTCAGTTAAAGTAACTGCTATAGTTAAATTAACTATAACTTTAACCTTAACCATGAAGTTTGTGCCAGCATGTGTTATCATTTTGACCATAGTTAAAATGGTGCAACACATTTTCTGCTTTAACACGAGCTATAACTGTAGTTATCGTAGATGGTGCAACCCGGCCTTAGTAACAATTGAAAGATTTAGAAAATAACCTAGAGATTAACTAACCCCGCGTGATTTGGGATTACAGTAATGAATCTCGCCCGACCTACAATGAACCAATATTCTTAACTAACGAACCATGAACATACAATTTCTGAACGTTCCCAACCGTTCCAGATGGTGACGATTTGGCGCCGATCACACGCCAATTTCACCCTTATTCTAAGCGAGGAAAGCGTTAATTTCAACGGATGGGATCACGTTTTTTCGGAAGGAATTATTTTGTGAAATGAGTCGGATATTTTTAGTGAAATTGTATGAAAGATTTTTTTTAATTATTATGAAATATCTACTTATTGTCTAAATGTTTTTTTTTATAAAAAAAATTACAGGATTATGCTAAGCCGAAAATGGCTTATAGTAATCATCATTATGAACTACTTTTACTATGGGACGAACCATGAAATCCGGAAAAAATATCAGCTGTTCCATACATTTTGCCGAGTGTCATTGACATTTTTCTATGGAACAGCTGATATTTTTTTCTCGATTTTAGGGTTGGTCCTATACTAAAAGTTATTTATTATGACGGCTTAACATACCCTTTTCTTATAACCTTGTATATAATATAAAATAATGATGACACCACTATTCAAATGTAAGAGTGACCTTTTTTCCATTTTCCCCCTGCAATTGATGTATACATTTTATTTTGTACTTTATAGAAGTAAAAAAACTCTTCTGTGTGATACATAATAGTAAGCGCGTTCGACTTTCATCAATGGGCTTGAGGTACTGGGGAAGGAAAGCAACACGCTGGTAGTAATTCCTAACAGTACTATACACGCTACCTCCCTCAAGTTGTAAGTCTGTCGCCAAGCACCTAGCGGTATATTCTGGCAACCGGCTGCTTCACGTAAGCTACTCAAGCCTACTATACTAGAGATTTCTATGTAAACAACACGAAATGCCACGATTCAAGGCAGTCGTTAAATTAGTTTCTGTCAAAAAAACTAAAGATTTTAAAATTTGATTCAATATCGTTTACACTGAAGTCCATAGTAGCTGACTTTTTTTCCTTATATTTTCGCTCCACTATAGCGTCAACGCCAAGTTTTGTAATACTCCAGGTAATCAAATATTTCTAAATTAAAATAAATTTCAGGCATAGTCTTAGTCAAGCAAAGTCAAGGACGAGTCTAAATCATGCCCTAGTAAAGGGGAAGATACTTTACTATAGATTTCTATGTAGTTTTGGAAAAAAAACGAAATGCCACGTCTCACGGCATTATACTAATAAACAACACTTATAATTCAGTAATTAATATTTATTTAATAAGATAAGTTTTCATACATCACTCGATATAACACAAGTCATGGAAAATAATAGAATGACGCGATATGACTACTTCAGGTTCCCGCCAAAACTCATTACTAGTAAAACAAGAAATCTAAGAAATCAACTACCAATCCGAGCCTCCGTAATAAATATTATTTTTTTTTGTTAAATTCATTTATCTGTGTTAAATTCGTATCGGAAACTCAATGCAGCGTGGTGAGGTGTAAACCGTCGGTGAAAATTTTACGATAAATTTTATTGAACGACTTTTAAACTTATTGGTATAAATAAAATGTAACAGAAATGTGTTTCGAGATGAAAAAACCAATACTGATGTAGCTGTACTGCAAATTAAATTAATTTACGCACATTTCTTCATTCAACCTGAATTTTTAAAGCAAATATCGTAATAATCTCGCAAATATCTATCTGCCTCTTTGTCTTTCTGTCTCTCTGTCTGGGTGGTTGTCGCGTTATCACGGCTTAGCTACTGAACGGATCAAGCTGAATTTTTGCACACATATAGTAAGGATCGGAGAGGGACATAGGCTGTTTTTTTTTTGTAATTCCACGCAAACGAAGTCGCGGGTAACAGCTAGTTGTTAATAATATCTTATTTTATAAAGACAAAATATCGGATTCTCATGAGGCCATGTTAGATACTGCAATGCCTTTGATACATTTTTGAAAAGCAGTTACTGTGGGATATATTTATGTTCGTTTTCACAAACCACGAACAAGGCGGCGCCTTGTTTCAGGAACTCCTAATCCACGCAATATTCTGTTTCATATATTTTGTTTTTAAGGTTCGTTTCGTTCAGCGCGCCAAGTCCAGTATCCTCCAGTAGTTAAACTGTTTTACTAAATTTGACGTGTGAGGTGTCACGTTGGATTCCGTTTTATGCCCGACGTGACATAAGCAACATTAAGGTGCAACTTTTTGCTCAGCGCGAAATTCAAATTTTCTTGTGTTTTATAATATATAAATAATTTTGCGATAATAAATAAATTGTTTCAAGAAATTACACCAACCAAAATTCAGTTGTAAGCTAGTATAAGTACATTTGTCACTAAACCAAAAACCAAGATGAAAATCAGCTTATTGAGATTCGTAGCTAAGCCAATGTTATCTAGGTTATCATTTTACCCGTAATTTCTTTAAGCAACTTATTTATTGGCGCAAAATTGGTTTCAATAAATCCACAATGAGTAATTAAGCTGTAATTGACAAAAAACGCAAGAAAATATGAATTTCGCGCGATGAGCGAAACGTTGCACCTTAAGCGTTTGTTGCTCGTGGTACTACCACTAGTACTACAGGTAAGGAAAAACCGTAGAACTACTAAGCGATCCAGCACTACCAACAACTATTTAGTGGGACATTTTAATTTTTGACATAGCTGTGGACGTAGCTATGGATATTATTTCTGAAATAAAAATGATTATTATGATACCACGGGAAGTTTATTTTTAATCGTGTCACTCTTAGTTGACATTTCATAGTCATTTTTAAAAAAATACAACATTGCTCCACGGACTCCGTGCCATTTATCAAATTTTACAATTATATTTATCAACTAAAACTGAATATAAGAACTAAAGACTTTACAAAAGAAATATACCAACGAATCCTTATACTATTACAGAGCTAAATGCTCATATAGATTAATATATAGCATATTATAGATTACTATACTCCGAGCAGTCCAGCTCCCGCAAGCAGCACCCGTTATAGTTCGACACCTGTCATTTTGATACCTATCACTTTGACATTTGCTATTTAGAAATTTATCTACCATAGCAATGGTGTGAAGGCTCAGTGTGAAGGTGCGTCAACCGCGAACATTTCTAGCGAGCGAGCCCGACAGAAGCTAGACCACCAAAAAGGTGTGAATTCCAACAAATCCTCGTAATGTAGGTGAGAAAAGTATAAAATAATGGAGCCTCATCTTTTTCCCAGCCACAGCAGTCAACTGCAATTACGGAGCTCTTAAAAACTGACCACTGGGTGACTCTACTATATTTATTTAACATCCACTGCCATAAAGACCTAATGGGGCGTCATAACTACGAAGCTGTGTTAATGAATCGCTAAGGCTCTGACTACACAGAAAATAGGAGAGTGTAAGGAGGGAGAGAGAATGCAAGGGATGAATGTGAGTGAGAGAGAGAGAAGAGGAGAATGTTAGATATTTGAACGGACAGCAAACCAACGAGAGAAGAGTATATAGACATGATGACTTTATTTTGATTATAATTTATTACTTCGTAAAAAGCTGAAAAGCTTAATAAAAAGGCTTTTTTACTATTGACCGAGTGAGCGAAGATAACGAAAGGTCTCAGTTTTAACTGGCTAAATTTGCTTTCATTTATCCGTATGTTGGTACTCGCGTACAGGTCGTAAAGAGAAGAAAATATTTATTTACAATTTTATCAAGTTTTTTCTCTAAAGAAAAATATCATCTACCCAATTAAAGAAAAATATATCTCTCTTTTTCTCTCGCTTGTTAGACTGTGTGCGTACCATGTTTTTTGCACTATAAAGTTCGTTCTCACCGCCGATTGTGTTTATCCTTATAGTAGATCTTAGCATTTAAGGATCTAGGCATGATTCTTGAATCTTTTAATTTAACAAAAGATCGAAAAAACTTCTTTACGGTTTTCGAACTCCTTAGTCAAATTAAAAGATTTCAAAGATGGAAGTTGTCGGATAACACAAACAGAATAAAACATAACAAATATATTTTTAGGAATCAACACATAGTAATGTAACCTTCAATAAATGGCGAATGCAGGAGCGAGACAACGTTTGACGCGAATAGCACTGTGTCAGTACCTAAGTACTCTATCGCCACTCTCCACGATGTGTGTTCAAAGCCTAAGGTCTACAGTAACGGCCCTCTGAGTTATGGCCCAGTTAAAACATAACTCGCCCTCCGATAGTTGCCTTGCGCGGGTTAATTGCTTATTGAGGAAAAATGCGGCCCTATTTGACAAATAAAGCCAGTTTAATACGGCCCAGTTGAGGAAAATACCTTCAAGAAGCTCTATGAGCATTTTCGAGTTAAGGCCCCGCTTTTGTGTATTGCCAAACCGGGTATATTCTGACCAGAACCAACGGAGGGTGGAGGATGGGCAGCGGCTGCAATGGTAAGCGGTGAGTCTTCTTTGATGCCCAAGCCGCCTGCCAAGCGCGGGGGTTATGGAAGCCCGCATGTTGGTGCGTTGTTCGAAGTTGGTTGGTTGGAAATGGTCTGTCGTTTTTTTCAGCAAATTTTTGTATGGGACCAACCCTGAAATCGAGGAAAAAAGTATCTGCTGTTCCATAGAAAAATGTCAATGACACTCGACAAAATGTATGGAATAGCCGATTTTGTTTCCTCGTTTTCAGGGTTGGTCCCATAGTAAAAGTTTTTCATAATGATGAGTACTATAAGTCCTTTTCGGGCGGTCACTTGCCGATGGGCCATCCTGTATATGTGATATTAGGTTTATACGGTTTTTTTTACTGGGGAAGCGCTTTTAATAACTAAACAAAATACACTCAAACTAAAACAAACTACCGAAACCCGTTCGTTTTTGTAATACGATAAGTTGTATATAAGTAACCAGCTGCGCCCTGCAGTTTTCCCCGCTGCAGAAACCGTATATTTTTCCAGTATAAAAAGTATGCTTAAATGTTAATTTTAAACGCAAGCAAAGTTTTTTCCTCGAGACGAAAGTATTTACTTTCATAGTTCGAAGCTTTCCTTCCTGATACGACTATGGCTATTTTCGACTGAATTATAATATAAGCTAGGATTTATAAAACCACTGAAAGAAAGAAGAAAGAAAATAATTTTACTATGCAACAACAGTAACATTAACCAAAAACACAACAATTTGACACATATTAATTTTGATCATTGTGGCATCAAACACCACGTACTGATCATAGAGGCCATAATGAGCAATATTACCAACCACTGCGAGCAATCATAACCCAAAATTAACACGTCAAACTCGAAAGATCTCAATATTCTACCCAAAATTAGCGCAGCCAACATTCAGCCAACAGCAAAACAGCCACGATTCAAAGTTCAAATTTTGAAATTGGAATTCTAGCACGGACCGCATTCCATTTGACGTTGCACTATGCGTCATTCTAAAATTGAAATTCAAGTTCGGCTGATAGATGAAATTTTGTTCAGCTTCTGATTTTGACGTGGTATCAGAATTGCGCTTAAGCTTCGTACAAACGGTTGTCGCCGATTGCGACAACTAACTTGCATGGACGTGTTCAAATTGTCGCGGGAGTCGCAGTACTTTTGGATCGAGGCTAAGGAGGACGAATTTTGTTTTATTTTATTTATATTCCTTTATAAGGTCACACCCCGTGCCTTACCTCTTTCTTATAAATCCTCTCCATGCCTTAGCATGGAAAGTTACACTAGCCAATTGTTACACTAGTTTTAAGTAGATTTTGTGTTATGCAAATACTAAACAACATAATTTATGTAATTTCTGGTGTGAACAATAGACAGTTATCTATCTAACGAATAAGCTTAAAATGTTCGCTTCGCAAAGGAATTGTTCCATCTGGCGTCCATCACACTAATATTCTAAATGCGAAAGTTTGTGTGTAAATTTGTTCCCGTTCAACTCTGTAACGGCTGATCTGATTTGTAAGAAATTTGGTATGGAGGTAGCTGGATTAACACAAAGGTTTTGAATAATTTTGAATTGATAATAATAAAAAAATAAAATAAAATAAAAAAAGTTTTATTCTCCTTCTTCAGTCGGCTAAAAAGGTTAAAACAAGTTTGAATTTTGAAAAAAAGTTAAATTTTGTGACGATTTGTTTAGCGTTTCTGTATGCGTTTGTCAAGGATTACAGGGTCACAGATGTTTGACGCGAACTGAAATATTTATTATTGATTTGCGTATCAGTATTCGAGTGTTAGAAACTTAGCTTATTTAATCTTTTATTTTAAGGAGATAGAATAAAAAAAATAAAAAAATAAAAACCGCCTTTTCTCGACTTTAAATCAAGACCACATCACAACGAATATTTCTTAATGTCACGATAGTCAGGAAATTCACGTGGAGTGAAATAGCTGTGGACCGACTATATACCGCAGGAGCTCACCCCGCTAAGTGCGAATGAAATAACGAGAATCAGGGTAGCGGGCCCTTAAGTATCCCACGACTGATTTATATTTACCAATCCCATCGTTAATGCCATTCTACAATTAATTGTCCCATTTTCCTCAATCATAATAATTAAATTCATTAATTTCTTTGTTTCAGATTCACCAGCCGTTTAATTCTCGAAAACTCTGAAGTAATTAAATTAAAAACATGAAATAAATAATCGGGAAAACCAATTTAAGTTAATTTTTTTTAATTTATTATTCCAATAAAATACTTGACTGTCATGTTGTCAGTGCGGTGATGGCGCGGACGGCCGCGCGCGAGTGATAGTGAGTGATAGTGATGTGATAGTGATGGTGGTGTGATAGTGATAGTCATCATGGTGCCGGCGCTCTGTCGGCTGGTGGTCACCGCTGCTGTGCTCGGCGCCACGCTCATGGCCAAAGCTGCTAAAAATGGTGAGTTATAATAATATTTTTTTAGAAAAGCTTCGGTTTGCTAGTGATTGTTTGACATCCCGCTCGCGCCACAACACGCACTATAAATAAAAGTAAAAGTAAAAGTAACTATGCACGCGAGCAAAGTGGCATACGATCACTATCCAATAATCTATGATAATGCTGTTGTTTTATTTAATTTAGAAGTGATCAACATTGGTTAAATCGTTCTAGTTTTGTTAAAAGTCCAGTGACAGTAGGCTTTTATACTTTTTAAATACTTTTTTAGGGTTCCGTAGTACTAAAGTTATAAAAAAAATAAGTAGTAAACTTATAAGTTCGTCATGTCCGTCTGTTTATCTGTCTGTCTGACTGAATCCTTTACAGCCTTTTAACTTAGAACCTACATGCATGAAATTTTGCACAAAGATTTTTGTAAAATAAGGGGATCTCCCATTCACGTAAAGAAGACGTAAAAAAATATATTTGTATTTTTGGAAGGATAAAAAATAAAAAAAATATATTAATAGGGTGGGCTGTCGTACATGTAAAGAGGGAATAAAAAAAAATTTCAATGTCCTCCACATGTGGGATATCATTGAAAAGGTCTTTTAAAATAAACTTTAGATTTCCTACACCATTTTTTTATCCGATGTACTGCTTGCGAAATATGGGCCAACAAAGTTGCTCACAATGTGTCCCCCTCTGCCATTTCTAAACTATGCATCTCATTAACTTGTAATCTTCCACGTTGATAGATCTTAGCAAAAAATTTATTTTAAAATTATTTCGGGAAACATGTGGTAATTACCTGCTTTTTGAGATATGCGGTAAAAACGGATATATACTTCAAACGTCCTGCGCACCTACGGAACCATACTAAGCATGGCTCGAGATGCTCTTAACAAGTTATCTATATACTTTTATAACGTTTTGAGATATATTTTTTTCATTTTCAAATCCAACACAAGAACCACGTAAACATTTTGGGGATATATTAAATCCTGTGTAGCATTAACTCACTGTTTTGTTTGAAAGTAGTAGTTCTGTAGCGGTAGTCCTCGCGAGCACAAACTTTTTTGTACAATCGCAATTCTATGAATTCATAGATTTTTTTAGTCGGCGGCGATTTTTGGTTTGTGTGGTATTTCACTCCAAAAGACACCACACAATCACTTCAAACATAAGTACCTATTCCCGGATCTTTAAATAAAATATTTTGTCATTGTTTTTTTCTCAAAGTGAAAAAGTGATATTGTATTATCTACATTTTCAAGAAAAACCTCACAAATGTAAAAGAAAAAAACCCGTTCTTTCAGCGCGGATTTGAAAACTTTCAAACTTGTCGAGTAACGTCGATTGCGGAACAAACGCTTTTTGCTTTATAGTTTTTCGATAACGGTAGCTCATCGACTTTCCACTTCATAGACACCTCGCATAAGATCCCACTTTCAGCCATAACATTAGCACAACACTATGTTAGCTCACGAATGGTGCGCCAGTAAAAAAAAAAGTGAAATTGAGCAGACGTACGAAAGTTGCACAGGTGCACAGGTGCATAGGTGGGATATCCCACCTGTGAAAGGCCATTCTGTCAAGTATCCTGAACTGTTTTCATCAGAGATAAATTTGATGTTGCACATCATGTCCTTCATACATTTCGACAGTTATTTGTCACTGAAATGTTATTGTGACATAAAGCTTTAAATATTTTGACGTTTGAGACGTTTACAACCTCAATTTTTTTTTTGTACGCATTGGAGTGGTGTTACCGGGCGGGAAGTACCTGCCAAAATTGCAGCAACCCCGAGGAGGCCACGAAAATATTTTGAATCACCATCATCGACAACTATTACATAAGTAACTACGCTATAACAATAAAATAGAAATCATTTTATTTACTAATAGTTCGCGTCGAACTCAGACTTCGTGACCCCTATATCTTCACAACCCCTGAACCGATTCAGCTCATATTCGAACTTAAAAACTGTATTGAAATGAACTACATGCTAACGAAATTTCATGAAGATCGGATCAACAGTTCGCAAGTTATCATCGGACAAATATACACACAGCCATACTAACATACAAACATACATACAAATGCTCTGAGTAGAGACAATAAACTTTGAGACCTTCGCTTCGCTCGGCCAATTAAACGGGAATACTCACGTTAAATTTTTTTATTTTTTTTTTATTTCGGATAAGTTTTTAATTTTCAATATCAATAACTTAAATAACATTAAATAGTAAATAAATTAAAATAAACTCTAAGTAAAAATTAATAGTCGGTTACTCCGACTATCTTTTCGATCACAAACGGTGAACATTCACCTATTTATAAAATAAAATGTGTCAAAACCAAGTCCGTTTTTAAAGTTACATGTCGATGATCATGATACAATCAATCATTTAGACATTTTGAGATGTTGACACTTAGTTCCTAAATCTGTCTGATGAAATACTAATTATATGATGTCTACAGTATCGAGTCGTTGCTGAAGTGCAACCGTTAAGCGAAGATACAGAATAGGCGATAGTTATAGCACGAGGTAGAACCAACCTGTATAACCAGAGCATCCTATATTTCAGAATTTTCTGGAAATTTCCAATGAAGTTCAGTTTTATGAGTTTTTGTGAACGATGTTCACGGCTATTTGTTTCGGGAAACGCTAGTAGCGATCAGGATTCCATTCTTGATTCTATTCCTTTTTTTTGTTTTTGAACCAGTTTCCTATAAAGAATAGTGTTGATAATTGCCTAAATATTTGTGCTAGGATTGTCGGTAGTACAATGACTACGAATTTTTCAAAGAAACATTATCAAGTTTAAAGTTTTTTCAACATTTCCCCGAGTGTTCTGTTGCTAGGAAATATTCAATTGAAATTTATTCTCAATTTTTCAATTGAAAAATTACGTTATCTGGTCAACAAACGATTTTAGGTCTCTTTGGCGGAGTGGAGGTTGTGCGGGATTCGGCATACCTGTTCATGCGCGAGCTTTTTTTATACACGTAAATAGTGGTATATACTTAAATTCCAAAGAACTCATTGGTATGGTATGGTGTGAGGTAAACGTGCTCTCACTGAGCTTCAGCGACTTTTCGAATTTCGTGTTTTTTAATCATCGAATTAGATCGATCGAATTAGTAAATGCTAATTCTAAACTAACCCCATGCTTATTGTCAACGCAGAAACATGATCATAGTACAAATTGAATAAAGCATTCCAACAAAAAAGGCAATCTCAACCCTAGCCATTCTACTAAAAATTTAATTTGAAAAATTCAGCCTGCTCCCTTGAGCGTAGTGTCACCGATGAGCGCTTGAATCGCTGCTTTGCATATAACTATTACCGCTGATTTCAGCGGCCTTACCCGAGGGATTTTCAGCGCTGCTTCCCCCTCATCCCGGTTTTTATCCAGCGATGAAAGCGGAGACTTTTGGTGGAACGTTGGGAACAGTTGTTGAGGTTTTGTCTTTTTTTATGGTTACATGCAGGTCAGGCTAGGCGTTTGACCACAAATCACCTGATGCTAATAAACGATATGTTACCAGTGTAACTACCAATGTTATAAGGCCAATAAATGATTCTATTCTATTCTATTCTATTCTATTCTATTCTATTCTATTCTATTCTATTCTATTCTATTCTATGATGATGATGGTGGAAGATGGTAAACACACCCTAGCTTGGAATAGGAACTGGCTCTCAAGTGAGGATGAAACACACCGAAGGTGCTTCGCGACCTATTGTAACTTGAGGATGGTAGCTAGCCAGTAGTAGAAATTCGACGGTACCCTATCACCTTTTTCACCTTCTTGCTGTTTTCTCACGATATTTTCCATCATCGGTAACTCAAACTCATTGTTGGGATTTGAACCCTGCAGCATATGATCCGAACAAGCTAACCACTAAGCTGCCATCGCTACAAAAACTTGTCTTCGCCTGTTTGATGCAGATTGAAAAGAAAATAAAAGGAATCAGTAATTATCAAACAACTACTCTATATTTTTTTAAACTGTAAACTAATATTTCATTTTATAAAAATCTGTAACCGTTTTTGGCATGTGTGGCTATGTTTGTGTGTTCATTACTTCCTGTAAGCCGTTTGGCTTGACAGATTTTGATGGGTGAGATGTCATTAGATTGCTTTATGTTTGGACTGTAGTTTGTTGTCGGGTTCTTGATTTTCTTTTAATAGGAATCTTTGACCTATTTTATCGATAAACCTTTCCTAAGCACTGTTTTTTTTTTTCAGATTATAATACTGAAATACACTAAAGGATTGATTTATTTCTGACCGAGCGAAGCGAAGGTATCAGAATCTACGGAATTGCAAGTTATAGTTGGACAAATATACCAAACATACAAACGAAAGCCGCATAAACACTTTTAGACTTCCTGTATGTTTTTTCGTGGTAAATATTCCTTTAATTTAAATTTATATCAAAACATTTGTACAAATATAAATACGGAACCATATTCACAAAGTTGATGACACACTCCCAAAGTTTCAATACAATCGATAGGTCCCACAGCGAACCAATATTGTAAGTGTAGTGTCTGTAATGAAAGACTGATGTACGTCAAGGATTCCGATGAAATCTTAAAAGATACTTCGACTTCGGGCTCTCAGGGATTTGATACTTTGTTTGAAAGACAGAAAATGTAAAGGACCACTCTAGAATGCTATGGACGGCGTATCGCGAAGGAAAAATATAGATTTGAATATTGTGACATCTAGTATTAGACTAATAATTCTAATAATAATTCTTATAATTGTATAAGTACTTATTTAAATGCCGCGTCAATAACGGCAAGCAACCATCAAGGCCTCGCTACATTACCTGACCTGACACCGTGCGAAAGGGGGCAAAAAAAATTCACGGGGGCAAAAGAAACGACTAAGGTTATAGCTTCTCCCTTTCGCTCCCCAGAAACTCATATATATCCATGTTTTCACACGATGTCAGGTCAGGTCATGTATCACTTTCAAAGATGGCAAGCAACTAGCTTGTATCAGGCGCTGTGTTACTGTCTTGTACTGCAAAGCAACATTTGCATTAAAAAATCCCGTCAGTGTACGCCCGAGCGAACGGCGTGTTCTTGAATTAGGTACACGGTTATTAGTCTGTTGGCGAAAATACTTATATTAGATTTTTTATACAATGTAGAGTATTTGTCACGGACGGAAAGCTTCGTGGCTTCAGTGACAAACATGATATCGTTAATTTCAGAGCAATCGACGTGGTTTCGAGCTCTGTCATACCTGCTCTGCGATGAGAAGTGTCACAAACAGAAATAGCTGTATTATGTATCTTTTACACACTTAGTAGGAAATAGATTTCCTTACAGACGTCATGGCTTTTGTTAACCGCGACTTCGTTGGCGTGGACCTACAAAAATCTATGCAAAAAATCAGGTAGATCCGTTCAACCGTTTAGCTGTGATAAAGCTACAAACACCCAGTCAGATAGACAGAGAGACATAGTTACTTTCGAATGAATAAAATTAGTTTTATTAGGATGCAGTTAAGGCCTTCCGTGGTTTTCGCATCTCGTTCGCATTTTTCTAACACGTTTTGTTTACAAATTACAGAGAAAATTGTAAAAAAAAAAAAAAACGTTATTATTTTTCTATTTTGGCGAAGGAAAATACTCTTCCCTTTTCGTTTTTATTTTCTTGCTCCTTTGCTAAACTAAAAAAGGATATAACAATAACATGACACATTTCTGTAATTTGAATATTACAAAAAATGTTGAAAAAGTGCGAACGGGATAGCTAGAATCAGAGAAGTCGGCCCTCGACAGAACTGGTTATCGAAATCAGAAAAGAGAAAGATATATTACTTCTATATCGAAATGAAAAAAAAAAAACAAAAAACGATGGGCCTATATAGTTTAAATGCAGAGCAGACTTGTATTCTAAAATTGAATTGCTAAAACAACGGTATCACCCGCAGTATCTGGTTGCAGTCCAACCCGGATAAAATGTAATCCGGGCGGATACGAACAGTACCTACCTACACACGACCGCATTGCGACACATACGTGTGGGTAGTATTTCTATTTAGTCGTAATTAATAAAGTTTACATGTATAAGTAGTTGTTGATCTCGTTTTTAAGGTCTATTAATCTCGATTGCATTTTTTCAATATTATTTAAAATAAAAATTACTGAGTAGTTTTTTTTTGTAAAATATAAAGTATTATGTTTAACATTGCCAATGTTGAAAAGCAATTTTCATGGCGACAAAAGTCACAAAAAAATTGGTTTTTCTTCTTCTTCTTGATTAATAGTAAAGGTTAACATGAACATTGAACATTTATTAATTATTGCAAAGATAACCGTCTGTTTATTAAATTGCATTAAACTTCTTTGTGTTATAATGCTAACATGGCTGTGGACAAAATTCGCGCGGACCCCCGCCTAACAAACGAGACTAGACTCTGAGACCATCGCTTCGCACGGTCATTTAGATCACGGGTAACAACTATCGGATCTCACACGACGACCGCTGGGATGAAGACGGCACAACCCGACGGATCCCGTTTTAAAAAACCAAAAAAAAAACGATCGCATCAGAAAACAAAAGCTTCCGATTCCAAAGACCAATAAATCGCACTGCCATCGGATCCTCCTAGAACTGGCTTATTCTAATTCATCAGAAGACGTTTCGTCACAGACGGAAAACTTAAAATGCATTTCAATGAAACACAATCTTGAATTTTAAAATCAGGAATAGCATTTTACATTTTCCTTGGATACCGCAAACATTATTTTCTTTTCTGAATAGATTTTCGTTTGACTAGTTCCTGCCAAGGCCGCGGCCGGCCGGCTAATGTCGTAAACACAGATGAACCAGATACCGCGGGTTTTGGTCCGATCAAAAATCACCAAAGTTTGAGGAAAGCACGGGGTGCACGGAGTGTGACAAATCGTTCCCATTGGCTATCATCAAGGTTATGCCCACCACTGTACAGAGTTAGTAATTTCCATAGTGATGGGGTAAGCAGTAGGCTATGGCAGAGCACGCACGCACGCACAGCTCTGGCATGTGGTCGGTACTGAGGTCCAAAGTATGGGGCGGGATCTTATATAAGTCTTATAAAACTTATGTGTGGTGAATTGGGCCTAGACTAGGTATCTAGTCCTATTTATCTGTGTCGTGTAATATCATGCGAATTCCACGAGTTGACTAAACACGGCCGCGTTACGAGTTTAAACGAAGAAACAGAATAATGGTTAAACATTGATTTGTGGTGTGGCATCTTAGAGGTAAGTTTTCATTCAAATCTTGAATACTCATGAAACCAGGGCATATAACTAGTTTTATTTATAGAGTGTACTCAAGTTAAAACAAAAGTTTCTTTGGCACGACATGGGGAACTTAAGTAATTCGAGGGCGCTAAGTAAAATGGACGACTCATCACCAAAGTTGTTGAGTGCTTATAAGTCACAAACTTTTAATATCGTCGTTAAATAAAAGATTTCCGACGGCTGCTGATGCGGGCGAATCGGGTCTATGACGCTTTGTTGCTTTTGTTGAAGTTTAGTCTCGGTGTTGCAAGATCTTTCGTCTACTCACTGTCTTTCGGAATAAAAAGCGTTGTGTGTGAATAGCGTATTATTTTATTTTTTTGTCAATACATTTATTGCAAATATTATGCTAGTTACATGCAGATCTTGATTAGCATATTTTAAATAAGTAATCATAATGACCCTGATTGGGTATAGCAATATCTTTATTTTCTTTTTATGCTCACCCTTTGTGCGTATCTTCGGCCACATCGTCGCTTACCAACAGGCGAGTTGGTGGTCAAACGCAGACTTATAAGCGTTAAAAAAATAAAAAAACACCCAGACTACGAACAAAAATCCATGTTCATCACACATAATATTTGTCCTAGGTGTAAATTGAACCTATAAACTACAACTCAAAATGTGGAAATCCTAGCACATAGCCACAAGGCACAGATGAATAATCTGTGCCGCAAGGTTAGTCAAATGAATTTGTGTCAACAAACACTAGGAAATAAATAGCAGTAAAATAACCGACGGTAAAAACACGTATGGAAACCTTTTTAAGCTGAAAAGCAAACAAAACCTGCTTTATTTGTTATTCAAGACTATAACAATAATAAAAATAGAATGAAAAACCTCTGGAATTGTATTAAAAGAGTAATAATATACGTACGATATACTTAGCATGAAAGGGTCAGGTATATAGCACAAGTGGCGTTTCCTTATGTTAAGAGAATAATAAGATTTTATTTTTATACAAAGGAAGCCTTTCATAAAATGTTATGAGTGCGAACCTGTGCTAACCTGGAGTTAATCTTGGGCTTACTCCGCTCTATTGGGAAGGTTTTATTTTTCACTAGTTGTTACCCTCGGCGTCGTTCGCGTGGACATAAAAAAAGTATCCTATGTCCGTTTTTGTGATACACAGTAACTCCTTATCAAATTTTATCAAGATCCGCTCAGCTGTTTAGCCGTGATAACGTGACAAACATCTAGATAGAGACAAAGTTACTTCCTATAGTTCGCTAGGTGGCGTTGATGAATTTGTATGCATTATTTGACGTTTTGTGTGGACTGATAGTTTTTTTTTTCTCTTTCCTCCTAAGAGGATTTTGGCGTCGCACGTCTTATGCATTTGCCAGTGTCAAGTATACATAAATATTTTCAAGTTTTGCTAAATAATATCAAACAAGTCATAGTCACAGTGAAAGGCGAGCAAAGCAAGTCACGGTCAAGTCCAAGTCATGCCCCAGTAAAGTGGTGAAAACTTTACTAGAGCCTTCTATGGAGTTTTGGAAACAACACGAAAATTCACGTTTCACGACATTATACAATTCACCAACAACTCATGCATGTTCACGAACACTTAACGGGTAAAAATTCACCGATTTTACACATTAACACTCGAAATAACACAAGTTTTGGAAAATAATAAAATCACGCGACATGATTTCTTCACGTTCCCGCCAAAACTCCGACTGATACTTGTAATGTAGGGAGTTCTGAATCGCGCAAGAAACGTTTTTTCCTCGAGACGCACGTATTCATTTTTAGCCCTCGAAGCTTTATCGGTCCTGATATGACTGCGGCAATATTCCTCTGAATTATAATATTAGTAAGGAGTTAGGATATCTTCTTGGCTTATAGCAGTGGTATTGGTAAGCTGATAGGTAGGTTTCATGATTTGGTTAAGATAGAGTACATCGCCTAGTTGTCCACACAAAAAGCTCCAACTGTTTCCTATCCCTAAACGTTATGCGATTTCGATGATTTTTTTATATGTTATCTACACCGTGAAAAACTATGCTTATAGGTTTTCTTTTTTAACTATCGTATTTAGCAATTTAATTTTTAAGGGGGAGGCCTATGTTCAGTAGTGGACGTCTTCTGGCTGATAATGTAATGTAATTAGCAATTTAATTTTCTACGTTGTTGGTACCGAAATTGACAACACATTCCGTTTCAGTAATGTATTTGTGATATTTTTAGTCTAGCTTCGTTTCATACGCGATCTAATTGGCCAGAGCTGTGGGCGTGAGTATATTTTTCTCGTAATATTTTCGTGAGTTATATGTGTGACACATGATATTTTTAAAATATCTAAAACCTACAATAATACTTACCCAACGTAACGTTATTCCTGAGTTTCCTTTTTCACTCATTCTATATTTATACGTCACCGAAGTGGTCACACGGTCCGCATTAGTTGCCCAATTACCCTGGATCCCTGGATTTTGATAATAGTCCTAAGTGGTTTCCAACATGCCCCTGGAAAGGAGCGCTTGACGTTTTAAAAATGTAACACTAGTGACGTGCTCAAATACCCGGTACGTCTAATTATTTGGCTGGATGAATAGAAAAATTAACGCCTTGTGTATTTACGCCGCTGGTATGTTCTTAAAAAGCGATGCATTAAATAGTTACAAACTCATACGCGTAAACTGTTTTTATGCAACTAAGGGATGAGAGTATCAAGTCGCTCGCGTGATGGTTAGCGTCACGTCAGTTCAGTGCCAAACAGAATTTTGAAACAAAAAAGACTTATTTAAATTCCACGAACTCATAAAAAAATCTTTCTTAGTATTCAATTTTCAAAGAGTAAGGTGCTAATTTATGATAAATTATATTATTATATATATATATATATTGATAATTAATAAAATATGATTTTTCTTTGACGTGCACGGGGGAGTTACGTTAAGCCTTTTTTTAGAGGTGAAATAGTCGTGCCACTGTGATATCACATTAAAATCAATGTCAAATTAAAAGATATAAATGAATGTACGAATGTTTCTTTAAAATGATTTTGATATTATCATAAACAGACACAACATAATAAGTTTTACTTACACAAAAATTATAGATATTTGATGCCTCCAATAAAGTAAAAACGCGAGCGAGACAACTTAATTGTGGACGCGCATAAGCGCTTTAAAGATAAGGGTGTCTACACATGGCCCGACCCGACATCGCTTGAAAGAGGCTATATATAAGTTTCTGGGGAAGCGAAAGGGAGAAGCTATAACCCTAATAGTTTGTTTCTTTTGCTCCCGTGAAATTCAAATCTAGCTGTCCCTTTCACACGATGTCAGGTCGGGCCATGTGTAGACACCCTAAGCAAACTACAAAAGTAACGGATTACCCCATCACTGTCCAAATTGACAATAAAGTTATCTTTTCGGTAATAGCAGCATAATGATCAGTTCAATGCTCGAACATTAGGAATTTTATGGCTTTCTTTGTAATTAAGTACATCAATATTTAAAGTCTATACAGGTTGGTCCAAGCGATGACGCCAATCCGAAAAATGTAGGTACTTTATACCAAGGATGTCATGTAAATTCTAAAACTTTTTGTAGTTTTGTTTCTTAAAGATTTTCCATATGAGCGACTTCAAAAAATTTAAAACTTTTTTTTGGTCGACTTTTCGATGAAGTACGAAGAAGAATCCGAAAAACACAACTGTAAAAAATTACTCAAAAAGCTAGTTTTAAAAAATAATCAATTATAAGAATAGTGCCTATAATATAAAAAAGAGAAACGACACGAACATGACAAAAATCAACTAAAATCTAACAAAAAGCTTCTAATTTTGGTCACTCGCATTTTTTTTGCTGCAATAAATTGCCATTCTCCCAGACCCTTACAAAGCATAGTGCAGGACATAAAACCGTGGCATTACCCGCATTACCTCAGTAAAGGTCAGGGCACACTCTGACTCAGGGTAATTACATAAGTCCCGACGCGTAATCTCCTATTAAAGTGGGGCAAACCATGAATTTTTTCGACTAGATGACGTTTTAAGTGAGGCTTTTATGTGGCTTAAGTTGCGCCACTTCCGCCGGTGTGCTCGCGGCTTAAGTGGAATTGTCCTCATTTGAGGTGACCATTAATATTACATTGTAAAAAGGTCTTGTTATAAAAGAAAATGGGTGAAATACATTTTAAAAGTGGATCGTTTCTATGGCGCACGGCAGCCGGTTAGCGCAGCGAGCAGGGATTGTTAGAGTTGAAGTACTGTTATTTTTTTTAAGCATATTGTGTATTACACTGGTTAGGTTGTATAAGAAGTGTAAGAGGTAGCTATGCGACCTTTAAGAGGACTATTCGATACAAACGCTTTCCCCTGTTTCCCCTCTGCATAATCACACTAGTTTTTTGCCATAAAATTATATCTACCACTGCCATGCTTTATTTTTTTGCATGCATGTTTTATTTTTTCAAAAAAAAAAAAAAAATTGCTGTGGTAGATAAAAAATTTATAGCATTTTTATTACTCTCTTATCCTCTTAATTTTTTGGCGGCAACACGAAGAAGTCAATATGTCGCGTCATTGTATTATTAACATAAATTATACAAGTTTTGGATGGGTTTTTATTAATAAGTGTTCGTGAACGTGCACCAGAACAAGTGAATTTATGGTATAATGTCGTGACTTTTCGTGCTGTTTCCAAAACTCCTTAGAAACCACTATAAAGTCTCCCCTACTTTATTGGTGCATGACTTGCACTTGTATACTTGAATTAGATTATGACTGAAATATTTTACTTCACTTTAACTATTACAAACTTTGACACTGGACTTTGACACTCGACTTTGAAACTGGACTTTGACACTGGACTTTGACACTCGACTTTGAAACTGGACTTTGACACTACGTGTCGAGCCAAAACATAATATGAGAAAAAAAGTTTATTTATTTAATGACAGAGATATATATTTCTAAAACGGACTTTTCGATAAGATAAATTTACTGTAAGTACAAAAGTATTTAAATGTAAGTCATAAACAAATAACTTTTAACGCTTAACATGAAACACTTCCTGAATTTCGGATGAGTTTTCAGAATGTTCTTGAACTTTGCCTTATAGCTTCAAGCTCCATCTCTCGGAATTTTATGGTATAACTCCTTCTGAACGGAAACATGACCGTAATAAAATTTAATAAAGTATTTAATTCTTAACAAAGAAAATATAATCACTCATAAAACACTCACACTCACACTAAAATGTGAATATCGGTTGCCTATTTACTCACAGTCAATGATATTTTTCCCATAGTACTGATTTTTCCCCTAAAAATCTAAGAAAATATGGGACTGACTTCTATTTTTCCCGGGTAAATAATTTTATAAATGGCGTACAAACTATGGCGTAAGTTTAGATATTTTTATCCGGTATCGATAACCGGTGGGGAAGAAAGGTTCTTGAGTGACGACCACGAATCGGAAGACGCAGCGTAGGTAGGCATCCCACTAGGTGGACCGACGACATTGTGAAAGTTGCGGGCAACCGGTGGATGCAAGTGGCCCGTTGTCGGTCGGTGTAGCGCTCTAAGGGGTAGGCTTATCTTCAACAGTGGACGTCTTATGGCTGATGATGATGATGATATTTTTAATAACCGACTCAATTTAACTTGAGTATGTAAGACACGTACGGATATATACCAGATGGATATATGCTTTATATATTATATATATATTTATATAATTTTGTGACAATAAACAGGTTTTATCAAGAAATTACGGCTAAAATGTTCACCTAGATAATATTGGTTTAGCTACGAATCTCACTAAGCTGATTTTTATCTTGGTTTTTGGTTTAGTGAGAAGTGTACTTATACCAGCTTTCACCTTGCTTTTTTGGTTGGTGTAATTTCTTGATACAACCTATTTATTATCACAAAATTCATTTTCATGAACCCACGATGAGTAATTAAGTTGTAATTGACAAAAAAACGCAAGAAAATTTGAATTTGCCACGCTGAGCGAAACGTTGCACCTTAAGATCACGAACTTAAATAAATTTCATATTCCTATAAAGTATTTTCTAGCGAACATTAGTTGCATTCGCAATGAGTCTTATACTGCAGAGTCTAGAGCACAGCTTCTTAACCTGTGGTCCGTGGTGAATCTGGAAAAGGCCAGCGGGAGTTACCGAAATAACAGATAAAGTAACAGCTGCATAAAGATGGCACACAGTCGCAAGCGTTGAGAATACTTACTTGGTGGTCCGTGGCGAGGGCAAATATTGAAAAATGATCCGCCGCACCACGAATAAAGGTTGAGAACCAGACTAGAAAAATAAAACTTGACACTGCAAGCGACATGAACTTTACGAGGTCAGAGAGTAACTGCTTCTGATATTAAAACTTGACCGTTTGGCTCATCAAAAAGCAATTTCGTTTAAAAATAAAGATAGTTTTTGAGTGAAGAACAGTTTTTGGATGAAAAAATTGCAAATTGCTCTTTGTAGTTTGAAGTTTTTAACCGATATTCCTTGGTTTTGTAATGGAAATATGGACATAGGTAGTTTTTAATAATTATGCTGTATGTTAATTTTTAATAGGCTATACGAACCAAAACAAATTTTGGTTCGCAGCCAGCTTCCACGACGTGATTTGGGAAACTAAAAAACAAATTGCTTTTTAATGTTACCATCGTTTAACTTCTTAGCATAAAAGTGGCTGTGTTTTTGACGAATAATTATATCATTATTTAAACGCTCTTTGGTTTTAGTTGATTTTAAATTAGGCGATACTTAGTTTCCGGAAGTTCGTCTTCAAATCTATAACGAATCTCTAGTGCCTTTGCCCTGTGGATATGGGTTCTGTGCCATAAGGAATTTCAATAATTTTAAATAAAAAATAAATAAAATATTTTTATTTTGGGCACAAAAGGACCCATATTATTAATTAAAATAATCTAAAACATAAAAATTAAAACGAATGCTAAAAAATAATAAAAATGAGGAAAAAATCACAGTAATTTCCGAATCGCAAAATGTGTCTGTCAGCCACGATTTAAAAATCGGGGTACAAAGGAGGAGGTGAGGATCAAACCTCACATGCCCACTTTTGACACTTTTTTTTTTGTTCTTATGCGACTCCAAATGATAAAAGGAGTCGAATAAAAAAAAAAGAGTCAAAAGTGGATATGTGAGGTTTTGATCCTCACCTCCTCATAAGGTAGTGCTAAAAAGATTACAATATACCGTTTGTTGAACTTCTCAACCCAGCCCAAAAGGAAGCCACCCTGGATCTGATTACGTAATTTTATAATAATTGAAGCAACTGTTTATTCTAATATTAAGTTGCATGTTCTTATTGAATGTATAATTTTTCTTCAATTATATTAGATATCCAGTTGTCTTGCATTATTTTTGCAAGTATTTTTGTAATTTAGCTTCTCAAAAATTGTATGAATACTCATTTTTTCATGAATAAACTTATTATTATTATTAATTTTGTTTTGAATACTTAATTGACATCAATTTTACTGTAGGTAGCGTAGGTACCTAAAATAAAATGTGTATTTTTAAATTTTGACGAAGAATAAAAAAAATGTTACTATTTCCTTCAAAAAAATTTAAGTGGGTGATAAGATAATTTGGCCGTGGCCTTAAGAGGTAATAACCGCAAATGTTCATTGAGTGTGTCCACATCTTGTGAATTTAATTGTATCTTAGAACACGAAAATGAAGAAGTGAATGAAGCTCGCGGGCGAAGCGAGGGTTGTTGAACCATTCCACTCCAGCAAGAAAACAAATCACACTTTATTGCTCGAAGCTGTTGTGATAATTGAATTCTGATACTTGTGAAGTTTCCACAGAAGTCAATTTAACGTTTCGTATGTTTTAACTAAACAGTAGTAGTAACCAGTAGTTTGGAAGAAAGGAGTGAAATAGAGCGTAGTTTTTACCTAACTGCCCATGGAGGGTAATGTTATTGGGGTGTATGTAGGCAAGTATGCATGGTTGTGTGTACATATTACCTCGTATGGTCTTAACGGCTTGACTGATTTTGATGACTAAGGTGTCGTCAGATTTCTCTTTATTCTTGGTGTGATATACGCTATATTTTGCAGCTGGTTTTTAAAATAATAATTTTACTTTTTTTGTTTGCTTGCTAACGAAAAAATACAGTTTTCCAAATGCCCGCACTACTTATAGGTATATAGATGGCAACACTTGCTATCCTAGAAATTCTAAGCTTTAGTAATATGACCTTTTCCCAAGCATAGATCGTCCCGTCCGTCCGACCGACACTCAAAAACATACCTAAACGATGAAGTTTTTATGTTGCTTTTTAAGATCTAGTAGAATAGATAGATTACTGGAATAAAAAACCTTATCTACCAAATTTTTCCAAGACTACCCAATTCCGATATAAAAAGTGAATTTCAAAAACCGGTCACTCTTCCTACCGAGTTTCCCGTTTTCGGAAGAAAAATGCGATCGGGCTTCAAGTGTTATCAGTTCGGATGGTTACTTTCCAGTTGCTCCATGATTTATTTGGGCGCGGTCGGGCGCGAGAGCTAGTGCAATTGCTAGATTTATTATCCGGGAAGGAGAGGTTTTGATATTTGCCGGGTTTTTCACTTGGGTGATTTAGATAAAGATGTTTGCAAAATTATTATTGAATGTCGTTAAAAGTTGAAATGCAGCCAGGGAGATGGAGAACGTTTCTTAAGCGGTGTTTACATGAATAATACTAGCTTACCTTCATGACTTCGCTCGCTAGGCCTATAGTAAATGAAAAATCCCATTTCTCTTTAGGGGTAGATTTTCGAAAAATCCTGTGACTTTCCTTTCTTTTGTTTTTATGCTTATTACACAAACAGAGTTTCATTGGCTTGGCAGGAAAAAAGATTTTATTTCCATACAATGTTTGGCGGTTTATTTTACCACTTTAGAAATAGAATTTCGCAAAATCCGTTCTTGTTGTTCACCTAGATCATTTGGGGAGTATTGTATTCACATTACATGTCTCTATCATAAACGGTTTAGTCTGTGCGTTGATTCCTAGAAAGGGGTTTAGACTTTTGAGGTGGCTTACTACATTACTATTAATACATTACTATTATTTATTTTTATGTATCTACACCACTGACCGTAGTCTTTAAGTCATAATTCTGGCCATCCAAAAGTTGTCTGTAAGAAATCGCTTAAGGCGATAAGGCCGCCCATTATACTACCGTTTTTAAAATATTATTGTTATTTTTTAAAGTTTGCCTTTTTGGTGTATAATAAAGCTATATTGTATTGTTTAGTATTGTATTGTATTTTATTAGATATATTGACTCACGGGATATATACCACGATTATTATTTTTGTTGAGTTGTTCTTTTATATACAGGTTAGTCCAAACGGTGACGTGAGTCCGAAAAATGTAGGTGCCTCATACCAAGGACTTCACGAAAACACCCCATGTATGTCCTACAATATTTTTTCGCATTTTAGGAGTTATGTTTTTTTTCTGTATTTTCCAAACGAGAAAAATATTCTAACTTTTGTTGGGTGTATATTTCGAAGAGGGACGAAGTAGAATCCGAAATACAAGACCTCTGTTAATATATTTATGCACAATAAAAGTTTATTTATTTATTGTATAAAAGTGTGGACCACAAAATATAGATAGTATACCCAGATTAGAAAACAAGGGAGATGTGTTTTACGATTTTTTTCGAGTAGTGTTCGTGTCCCACGTTTCTTAGATACATGACAAGGAAAAAAAAAAAAATAAGTTTTTTTGTTATGTGTTTACTAAATCTTAATTTCTCAGAAAAAAGGAAGACTGCAGTTCCATTTTTGGGCAGTTCGCAACGTGAATATGGAACCAAAATCATACGGATCATCTAGGTATAATCATATAGAAACTTAGCTTATAAAACCGCCTTGCAAGGTGGCCGGAAGCTTCAGTCGTCTACACGGCACTATAATTGCTACTGGTACTTACCTGTAGCTTTATACTGTGTAAGTACAGGTTGCCTGTAAGGCAGGGCACTCAATGAGAATAAAAAAATAATATTTTCATCTTAAATACATACTTTCCCAATGGATTCAGCTTGCAAAAACCCTGTCAGTGACTGATTCTTTGGCAAATATCCTCGTTCCTGATTTTATCGCGCAAACTCCAAGCATAGCTCTCCATAGGAAAGATGTCCTCTAACTATGAACTCCTTATTGCGATGATACGATACACAGCTTTTTTTTTTTTTAAATTCCAATGATTATATTTTTTCGATTCGCAGTCGCGTAGCATTTAGCTTCGCAATAAGCACGTCACGGTAGCTCACGGCTCTAGACTTAAATCCCAGAAACGTTTGAGCTTTCGCGATACAACCACGGTACGATGTGAAATAAGTTCTAATTCACAAACTACAAAGTGCACTATTGATTGACAAGAACCTAATACTTATCAGCTTATTTATCGTCCCCCTTTGGACATGAATGCATCACAGAAAAGAGATATATAGTAAAATCTTTTTCTCTTCTGTGGTATGCATCGAGCTTTACCGTGTCTCCAGGTAAGGCAGGACTTGTGTAGTTAGAGACTTGTTCTTGCTCTCTGTAGCGTGTAATTCAGCAGAGTGATTGCGACCACGGCTATGTTTGATGTAAGTAAATTACAGGAGATTTTTATGCTTGGCTTACTCTTATGATGTTTATTTAATTTGGAATCAGTTTGTTGGTTGGTTATAATTTCAATTAAATAACTAAGGCTGGGTTGCACCATCATCCTAGTTAAAGTTACTGTTACAGCTTAAATAAACTATAAATTTAACCTTAACCATGAAGTTTAGCCAGCATTTGTTATCCGTTAATTTGGCCATAGTTAAAATAGTGCATCAAATTTTTCTGATCAACAGGAGTTTTAACTGGAGTTATGACTAGTTTAAAGTTAACCTAGATGGTGCAACTCGGCCTTAGAGTATATAAATATATAAAATTTGATTTAAGCGCTACGTTAAGCGCTACGTTAAACTGGCGATGAGAATTAATTTTTCGGAATAATTATTTTTAAATGTTTCGTTATTTAATCCTGTGACCAAATTCTTATTAAAATGTTTAATATTACACTTAATTTATTGTATTATCAGTTCATTATTTACGTGTAAGTTTTTGTAACAACTAAAATTTAAACCCATAATATTTTTGTACTTTATTTAAAATATTATAATACAATTTTTAGACGCTTTCTAACCACAACAACGAAGAAAAAACAACACCACTGGCATACGGCATTTCTGAAAAAATATATTTAATAATTCATTCATATATACCCCGCGTTAGCAAAAATATGACAATTATTTGAGTCTTCTTCCTCATTATTTAATAAATTCTCCATTAATTATATTCTTATTACCGAAAATACGAAACGAAATTGCCGTATTTAGGTATTTATTAGCAGATGACTTAACAAAACAATGACGGTCGGTATTTCCACATAAACGATCTTCGAGGAATATTATATTTTCCTTATTTCTTATATTGAACAGGTTTATTTGTCGCACTGATGAGCCCGGAAATTCCTTATTTGTCATGGACGTGAAAAGGTTTTGCTTGTGAGGCATTGACACAGATTAAATAATAGTTACAGAGATATTGACGAGGATTCTGGAGTAGATTAGACGGGTCATGTCAAAGGGAAGCGAATTTGGCTTATCAAAATTATTTATTCCTAAGACATGACCGTCGATGAATTTGTGGGCTGTTTTTGGAATAAATGATTAACCCCCGAATACTGAAACGTTTGTTAACTTTGACGACGGATTAAGTATATTGCTGTCTTTGTCATTTACTTAGTGCCAGATAAAGGCAGTATTAGAATTAATCTGGTGTCAAAGTTAATGAACGTTTCAGTATTCGGGGGTGATATTGATAGTTACAATTCTGACTGATCATGTGATTAAGAATAGGATATACCGCTGTCTGGTCCATACAAAAAGCGTAGTTCACTCCTAAATGTTATCCGATTTCGATGATTTTTTTATATGTTATCAACAGTCAACACCGTGAAAAACTATGCTTGTATGTTTTGTTTTAATAAAACGGGAATACTCACGTTTAATATACAATACAATACAATACAAAATTACTTTATTTCCAACATTGACCTTAAAGATATATGTGGGCTTCGGATCTCTGAACTTAAGCTAAAGCTTGTATTTCAGAGATTCGTGCCCGCCTGTTATGATGACCAGAAATAAATGTGACAATGAATATAAATAAAATAAAAATAAAATAAAAATTAAAACGTAAAATAGAGTCGGTTATTCCGACTATACTTTCGATCACATTCGGTGACATTTATCAAGGATTGTTAAGCGTGACACGCGCGCGACCTCGTTTTGCTTTGCACGCAATACTATGCTTGTATGTACGATTTTTTATATAAATTTCGCAATATCTTCGTTGCTATAGACAATTAAAGTGACTTTTTTTTTGCGTCGAAAATACGACGAAGAAAAGTAGTTGTTATTATAATACCATAAATATTTATTGAAATAACAAAACAGCGACATAGAATATGGCTTATCCATCATTGACATCAAAAACTAAAGATTTTGTTAATATTTAGGGGGGTAATAACAGACCCCCGAAGCGCTAATTCCATCAAAAAGTTAGGCTAGGTTAGTTCATTCATTCACTAACTAACATTCACTAACTCTTTCCGCACGTAAGAGAAACAGAACAGGAATACAATTTCAAATATCTAATACGCCAAAACCTCGCGGCCTGACTATCCTCTTAATTAAAGTTAATTGATCTGCTAATTTTTCACTTTCAATTTATATACGGCTAATGTTAAATTCAAAATAGTATAAAACGCTGTATGACCTCATTTGATATTGATATTTCCAATCGGGAAGATTTTGCAGAAGATCAGGAAAAAAAAAGAAAAAAACGAAAAACATGTCCACGTGAGAAAAATCACGGCCTTAGAAGTCTTGGAAGTGATAAACCTTCACAAGAGTCTTATTTGCCAGCGGTGCGGTCACAGCTTCGGATCACTAATTATTAGTCTAATTATTACACTAAATACGCCAAGAGTCCAAGTGCTCGAATGTAAAGATCTTGAATCATTTGTAAAGATGTTTTAGGACTTAGTGGTAGAGCTCTTCTGCAGAGTCCTCCTGGGGAAGTACCACTTCTTTGCCAGTTATTTTACCGCCAAGCAGTAGTGTGTAAACATAACTCTGTGTTTCGGATTGAAGGGAAATGTTTCCAGCATAATTACTGGGCATAAAGAGATCTAACATTTAATATCTCATGGTGACGAGTGAGTGCGTTGCCGCTCATGGTTTTGAACTGTTGAAGTTCAAATCTCTGGATGGCACTGAACTGTTGGGCAAGCGTGATGCTTGACATCAGATGAGCGATCACAAAATGTAAATTTTCAAAAATATACAAATAAACACGTTAATTACCTAACATTACATGACAAATGCGGTATTACTTCTCTATATTTCTATTTATCGCTTTTTATTGATATAGATTGTTACAGCGCTCATAATTTAATATTTACTTGAAATGTTTCACTACATTATATATGTATATATATATTTTGTTCTCTTAGATTTAATATATTAATATATTTAAGATGTTTACTTATACTGGTCTGTATACTTCTGCCATTTGTGAAAACTGTTAAGGCTTCTTTTTTTTTCTTATCTTGTCGTTCTATTTGTGTATTTAAAGCTGTTTGTTTTCCAAAAAAAATAAATAAATAAATATTTTATTAATTTATTTATTTTTTACGCTTGTTTCGATTTCTTCCGTTAAATTTAAAGTTAACGAAACAAAAAAAAAACAACATATTAACCGACTTCCAAAAAAATTCGAGTGTTTTGTGGACTTTTATGATAAACATTTATAAATGTACGTTCTACCCTTGTATTAAGAAAAATATGTTAGTTTCCGTGAGAGTGAAGTAAAATGACTCTTGTCTAACCGGATTACATTAGCCGGTTACAATCACTAGCTAAGAGTATTATGCGTTACACCCATAGCGTCACGCTATCGTAAATCTTAATGTTTCCCCATACAGAACAAAGCACCCCAATAACAAACCGCCAAGATAATAGCCTCCACGTAACCTCTAAACAAAAAATCTTAAACGTAATCATATAATTTCCGGATAAGGAACTACCGTTGTATCACCCCGGGATAAAAACAGGGTCATTATTCATGTGGCAAGGTTTTCCTGTTAGGGCAACTTGTGTCGCAAGAGTACTAGCTACAGAATGACGTAAAAGACGGAAGATTGCCAGTAATCTTGGATTTATTGACCGAGCAAAGCGTGGTCTCAGAGTCTACGGCAGCAAATCGGCAGTTGTATGTATGTTTCTATGTATATTTGTCCGACGATGACTTGTGAACCGATTATCCAATCTTCATGAAATTTTGTAGGCAATTCGTTCATTTCAATACAATTTTGAAGTACGAATATGAGCTGGATTTGTTAAGGGATTGTGAAGTTATAGGGATTGCGAGGTCTCAGTTCGGCGCGAACTACTAGTTTAATTTTAGTTTTATAGTACTTGGCAGTTCATTGATCTCGCTTAGGGCATTTGCTTCTTCTCTCTTTCGCCAATCTTCACTGTTTAGCACCCATGTAGTTTGGTTGGGTGTTGTCCTCCATCACAGACCAAAGTAACAGACAATTTTGAATTTATATAATAATATAACCAGATGCATAGCCATAAACACAACATATAATCATAAGAAAAATATACCTGAACACATAATAAACAAATTAATCTATATATGTATATAATATATATATGCATACATATGTATATATATATTCCTCTTATTTTCTCTTGCTGGTCTGCGGCCCGTAGTTGCCGTGCAGTGGAACACTGCGAATAATTGTTTAAAAGCTTACAAGTAAAAGCTAGAAGTATTTTTCTACTCTCAAATACATAACATTCATTATTCATTACATATATCATTATCATATATCATTTCATTATTATATATTTCATTGTTTAGATATTACTAGAAGCTTTTTACTTTTTAGCTTTATTGGCAGTCACCTCGATCTCCTGAAGGATGCTGTTTTATCTGTACAAAGACTTTTGGAGATATGTTGCAGGTATTCTTGCTTTTGATTACAGAATTTCCAATTGGTTTTATGTTTGCAGATGTTAACAATGGCTCTTGGACTGGTGTTTTTTTTTTTTTTTCTCCTCCTAATAGGATTTTGGCGTCGCACGTCTTATGCATTTGCCAGTGTCAAGTATACATATATATTTTCAAGTTTTGTTAAATATTATCAAACAAGTCATAGTCACAGTCAAAGGCGAGCAAATCAAGTCACGGTCAAGTCCAAGTTATCCCCCAGTAAAGTGGTGAAAACTTTACTAGAGCCTTCTATGGAGCTCTGGAAACAATATGAAAATTCACGTTTCACGACATTATACCATTCACCAACACTCGTGTATGTTCACAAACATTTAACGGGTAAAAATTCACCGTTTTTACACATTAACACTCGAAATAACACAAGTTTTGGAAAATAATAAAATGACGCGACATGAATTCTTCATGTTCCCGCCAAAACCCCTCTATATCTCTGGACTGGTGTTCTACTGCGTTCTACTTTGAACTCGGATATCACATAAATTTCACACTTTGTACCACAGAAGAGTTTTTTTTTTTACTATCTTTCTCTTTTCTGTGCTTTGTGCGATCGAAGCGCACCACGCATTTGTCTAACTACACATATAAAGGTTAACTCTCATTAGTTCATTGCTAGGCGCAAGTTCACGTATACATGCGATAGCTAATGAGGACGCGTGGTCGCAGTCCCCGCAACCCACACTTTCCATCAACTTTTTTTTGACAGTCGGTATTTATCTTATCAAAATCGATGTAGGTATGCAAGTTTTTTTTAACGGGCAAGTGCCTTTATTATGTAAGCAAAATACATACAAACAACAACTACCAAAACTACTTAGCCTACTACATAAAAATAACAGTTGGAATATCCAGAGACCAATAAAGGTCTATAGATAATCCAAATGTTCAAGCTCACTACCAGTTGGTAGCGTAATAATATTTCAAGTATTACAATGTAAGTACATAATATTTTTGCAATGAGTTTAATTAGTATTAGTATTTAAATATTAGTATATGACAAGGCACATGACATTTTGAATTTCAAATAATATTTTTTTTGTACTTTGATTTATGGTATAATATAAGATGTCACAATATTCAAATCAATATTTTTTCTTCACGATACGCCGTGCATAGCATTCTAGAGTGGTTCTTTACATTTCCGTCTCTCAAACAAAGTATCAAATCCCTGAGAGCCCGAAGTCGAAGTATCTTTTAAGATTTCATCGGAATCCTTGACGTACATCAGTCTTTCATTACTGACACTACACTTACAATATTGCTTCGCTGTGGGACCTATCGATTGTATTGAAACTTTGGGAGTGTGTCATCAACTTCGAGAATATGGTTCCGTATTTAATTTTTTCTACATTTTTGATATAAATTTTATTTATATTAAATTATACAACTCGTGAACGGGTGCTGCTTGCGGGACCTGGACTGCTCGCAGTATATACGCAAATCTAGTACTTAGTAGCACCTACTTCTGCAATAATAAATAGTATACGTTTTATTTTGGTATATTTATTTTGCATAGTCGTTAGTTTTTATATTAAGTTTTAGTTGATAAAAATTGAAAAATTTGACAAAAGACACCGACCCCAGAGTCTGTTGTGAAACCATGTATCAGAGAAAGCCACGCACCATTAAATCATGACCTAATATAACTATGCATTTACCCTACACAGCCCTTCACAAGGTCACAGATCTAGAGGAGAAATAAAGGCATAGTCATATACTTTATCGCGTATCTCGCCATTTCTGCTACTGCCTAGTCAATACTATTAACAAAGACTACTAAACCAAATACCAATACCAATACTACCAATACCAATACTACCAATACCAATACTACCAATACCAATACTACCAATATCAATACTACCAATACCAATACTACCAATACCAATACTATTGAGCAAAGCTTAGCACAGTCAAAATATATATATATACATTTTGGTATACATAACACAGGTTTTCTGTTTTTTAGATACTTTTTCATGGTTAGAGTTATATCGCGAAGCCAACGAAAAACAAGTTTCTTTATAAAGAGGTCATAATATATTGGTAAGAGACGTTGTGGTCGATGATAAAGCACGCAGACTTCGAAGATACCTGTTCACTCTGACCTAAAAAGCGTTAGAGAGTTAAATTCATTCGTTTGATCGCGAGAGTACGACTTATAACATTCTTTGCAAAAGATCACCAGATAGGTTCGAAACTATGGTGGCGCCGTCGCTACTAGCGATTTTCTTATACCTATCCCTACAGTTATGTAAAAAAAATATACATATCTACCATACTGATGAATGTAACTTTGGGATAACTACTAGTAATTCGCGGCGAACTGAGAACTCGCGATCCCTATATCTTCACAGCCCCTGGACGGATTCAACTCATATTCGAACTTAAAAATTGTTTTGAAATGAACTACTTGCCTACAAAATTTCATGAAGATCGGATCAACGGTTCGCAAGCTAACGTCGGACAAATATATACGCAAACATACAAACAAATGCCGATTTGTCCCAGTAAACTCTGAGACCTTCGCTTCGCTCGGTCAATTAAACTATTAGTAAATACAGAAAAAAGTCCGTAATTGAGCTAAAAATGGACTGACAACAGAATATTTAACATTTTTTTACTCACTTGTAAAAAAATGCTTATTTGCTTGAAGTAAATACTGCGTGGTTTAACCTTTATCTTTAACTCTATAAAAACTTTATCTCTCCCTCTTATAGCTCCAGACTATGCGCCCAAAAATTACACGGGTCCCACAACGTCACGGAACCCTAAAACTTATCCACAACTTGTCTGATCTATTTTGTTCAGTCCCTGAAGTTCTCTTGACACATAGTGAGAGTTTACAAAGTTGGATCGTAAATTCGAGCAAGTCCAAAACTGTCGCGTAGTAGATTTGGAAGAATTTTTAGGCTTGTGACGTATTTATCCCGTTTGAGAAGTTTTAAAGTGTAATTGGCCACATTTTTTAATTTTTTTTTTGTTTGCCATTTTCATCGAGTTGTAGTTTTCCGTTGAAAAAAAAAAAAAAATGGAGAAAAAGCGGTCATAGTCTTCAAGTAGTACTTCTTCTGTTTTTTTTTGTCATTTTATGTCTTGTCTGACATGAACAATGCTCTTGCCGTAGTACCATCTATTTAGACAATGTCGTCGATTCCATGTAAACTCGCTAAACTAAAATTAGTGTTATTTCTCTCTTTTACTAATAGAAACACAAGAAATGGACATGGAATGCATGCTTTCTCTATCTCGTTTCATTTAGTAAAAGATAGCAATAGCACTAAGTTTAGCTTAGCAAGTTTACATGGAATAGAAGTTAAAAACAAAAACAACATTTAACTAATAATCGGATCTAAACCGAACCATATACAATTTACGATGACATCGGACCCTCGGTGGCGCTCTGTTAATAAACTCCACGCTCGATTACCCACTATGATCGATCACTGGTTCTTTTCAGTGATTTGTGATCACAGAAAAGTCGAGGCGGCGTAAAATTAGTAGTGGAAAGTCAACTCTTCCCGCACTACCGTTGGTTCAAAATTGTCCCGCCGCGAATCACCGCACCGCGTGCCCCTGCTGCACCGCGCTTGTTCTAAACTTTTATTTGTGAGGTACAATTTTGAGCCTACGGTAAACTGGGTAAGGATTAATTTTCCACGCAGCTTTTACGCCGCGCCGCGCCTCAGCAACGTAGTGCCTTAGTCACAGACAAGGGAAAGATATATATTTTTTTCTCTTCTGTGGCCTTCGAAGTAGCTAAGCTAGGAGCGCTATAGTAATCAAGTTCGTATGGCGCCACACTCATTTGATAAAACAATTTCAACCTTAGTATAAATTAATGTTTCTTATCAGGATCGCGTCAGCTCGTGACCACGGCTATTGAAACATGGCCGAAACGTCGAGGTATACAGGGTCATAAGGAAAGAGTATGCTAAGCCGAAAAGGAGTCATAGTACTCATCATTATGAACAACTTTTACTATGGGACCAACCCTGAAATAATCAGCTGTTCGATAGAAAAATGTCAATGAAACTCGACACTGAAATTTATAAAACAGCTGTTTTTTTCTCGATTTCTGGGTTTGTCCCATAGTGAAAATTGTTCACAATCATGAGTACTATGAGTCCCTTTCGGCTCACAATCCCTTTCCTTATAACCCTGTACAAATAAAATTGTTTTAGCGTGGTTAAGTCCTGATAAGAAACTTTAAATTATGTGTTCAAATCGCGAAAGTTTAAAAGTTACATTCAACCTTAGCGTCGTTAAAATAAGATATAAAACATCGAGACGCTACGCCTGACGGCATAACACGGAGACAGGCGCGACCTTTTATTATTTGTATCTTATTATAGCTATACTAAAGTTGACATTGCTTTGGTGGATAACGTTTGCGTCCGCGTCCCGTCAGTCTTTTTGACCTTTGACTTTTTTAGCGCTACTTTGGCTTCGTTCTTTGAGATTTGAGATTCTTCCCTTGAGATTTGATTGAGGCTGTGGATTATAGTACCTATTATTTGTAATGAGCCGTTGAAGTTAATGTGATGCAAAATTACATGGTGCTAATAATTTCAATGCTGAGGTTTTTAGCCGACTGGCCCCGAAGGCTCGAAATGTTTTTCAGATGTATGTAAGTACGTTTATGTGTTCTTGTATTACCTCGGATTCCTCTTTATGTCTGGAGTGTCATAGGCTACATTTTGCAGTCGCGTATTTTATTTTTCTTAATTTATATTAGTTGTTCCACAGCTTGCACTAATGATTTAATTTACTGGAAATATGTTTTTGAATTAAAAATTAGTTCAAAATTGCGGGTAGCTTAGACGTGACACGACGTGACCATTAGAAAAGCGAATTCATCGTCACAGATGTTTAAAAAATATTAATTGCTAAGTCCGTTTCAGTACAGGACTCAATAACAGCCCCAAGAATTCTACAGATTTTCACAATGCACCAGCGTTTTTATTCAAAAGAAAGGTCTATTTTTAAACTTCTTTGTCTGTGGCCGCTATGGGATGGAGATGAAGAAAAATGTCCGATTACATTCACTTCTTGGGATTAAAAAAAGAGGATGTTCGGAATTAAAATTGTTACCAGTTCCTTGGACAAATATTTTTGTAGTAAGAACAGAAAAAAAGAAATTTAATCAAGTTTTTTACATTTGACAAGTTAGGTATTTGACCACAAGCTCATCTGATTGCAAGCGATAGTGTGTTCGAACACAATTGGCCTGGAAAGGGAACTGGCTCTCAAATGAAGCCGTACCTTACACAGAAAAGATAACGTATTTTTTTTCTCTACTGTAGTACCTTACAACGGTCCCTTGTGAAGGACTACATAGTCAAACATTTAAACGCTAATCTTACATTCATTCGCTCAAAGAAAACAAAGCTATGCTGAAAGGGTTTTCGAAAGCTTAATGTCCCATCGTCTTATAAACATTTCTAAAATTGCCGAAAAGTTAAATTGTATGCTTCGAATATCGCAATGCAAAGGATTCTTTTGTTTTTAAACGTTTCTCGAAAATCCTGTTCCGAATCGGTCCTTTGCGAAAGCGTAAATATTCTAGTAAAGCTATAAAAACATCTTATAAAGTGAGTGGATAAATTGAAAATTCTTCACTGTTTTTATTTGTCTTTAAGCTCTGTTGGTAACACATTATAATATTTTATCTTTTCTTGGAATTAATTTGAAAACTAACAAAGTCTCCGACAAACTTTACAAGGTTTGCAAGCTCAAGTGGCAATCAACACGCCACAAAGCTCGAAACTCCAGTAACCGATGGGGAAGAAAGGTTCTGTTTCCTTAAAGAAGCTTAGGTAGGCCTCCCACTAGTTGGACTGACGATATTGTTAAAGTTGCGGGCTGCTGTTGGATGCAAATTGCAAATTGTCGTTCAGTGTGGCGCTTTAAGGAGAAGGCTTTAAGGGATGCCCTTGTTCAGCATTGGACGTCTTCTGGCTGATGATAATAATGATGAATTTAAAAACTAACTAGAGCGATGTGTTAATAAATATTATTACCATAAAGTTGTAGCCTATGTCACTTTAGAAATTGAGATCTAACGCCTACTCGCGCCTAACAAATCAACCAATAGGAGTAATTTCGTATAAGTGTATTTAGACTGATGCGTGGTGCGGAGAATCTAGAGTTTGATCTGAGTACATTAATAATAGACATACATTTAAATATAACTGCACCATCACTTCACATCCAGAATAACCGTACCAAACGCCTTGTCTGTCAATTTTTAAAAGAAAAGAAACAAACGCATACTCTGTCGCTTTCAATCCAATATCCTTAAGATCTAAACGGAAGACAAAGATTGAAAAAAAACTGTCTGACAAATAACCAAAGATCAGTCGAGGAAAAACTTTCCCCATCGTGTATTCTACATTATATTGATCGTTTGCTTTCAAAGGAACTC
Organism: Apocheima hispidaria; assembly: GCA_947579745.1. Lineage (NCBI taxonomy): Eukaryota > Metazoa > Arthropoda > Insecta > Lepidoptera > Geometridae > Apocheima > Apocheima hispidaria. The sequence goes on along the minus strand of OX388164.1, from coordinate 12,055,883 downwards.
CGTGTAAATCCTTTATGAATGCTCGAAACACGTCACTCTTATGACAAAGGAATAAGGCGTGAATTTGAATGTGCTTTTATGAATACTTGTCAGGATTGTGTGATGTGAATTTTTACGTAGTATGGCTAATGATTATAAAAAGCAGTAGGCTAACTTTCGATTACGACGTTTATTTATAGTCGTACAAGAGCTATAATCATTTGCATATGTGCTAAGATATCAACAGTCATACGAAAACGCTCTGATATAGTATACTTTGATCATCTTTTTCAAACTACCCCCAATTATTGTTAATGCGCACTTTAATGTACTATGTATATTGAGTAAAAGTTTTAAAAGGCGAACTTAGGATTTTATTAAGATTTTGCTACTTAGTTTGTTAACGCTGAGTTTTTACAATGAAACTTTTTTTTTGCCTCTTTATAGAACTCTCACATTTGGAATGTATTATAGATAGAGTTGAACTTGCAATGGGCAGGCAACATTGCTCGAAGAACCGATAACCGATGGGGAAGAAAGGTTCTCGAGAAAACGCAGCGTAGGTAGGCCTTCCACTAGTTGGTCCGAAGACATTGTGAAAGTCGCGGGCAAACAGTTGATGCAAATGACAGGCTGTCTTTCAGTATAGCGCTTTAAGGGGACACTTTTGTACAGCATAGGAGTCTTCTGGTTGATGATGATGATATAGATATAGTGTAGATATCAAATAACTGTTTTTTAATCTTTTTCTCGCTACATTCGAGCAATTTTTGTTATGGTTTCTTTTATGTTTGTTTTGATGTAATTAATATCATCCTTATCTAACAATCGACTGCTGGGTATTATTTATCTCTTTTTTTGTGTCATCTGTCCTGGTTTCGTCCACAACAACATTGTCGAGTATCGAGACTTCAGAATAATTGCTAAATAATCAGCAACCGAACTCTGCTCACGCAATACGAACTCTCAGCAATTGAGATGAGTCCTAGGTACTGTATTAGTTTTATCGAAATCGTTAAAACCATTCTCAAGACTTTTTTTTTTTTATCGGTTTTTGACTCGCAAACTCGGCTTATGCCTCTCCCAGACTTGCAGGCCAAATACCGAATATTCACGCAACGAAGCGATATCCGCCAAACAGAGACAAGTATACACGTCTTTGATTGGCAGATATCGCCCCGTTTAGGGATAATTCGGTATTCGGCCTGCAAGTCTGGGAGAGGGTTATGTGTGGTTAATGATCGACGATGGTAAACACACCTAGCATGGAATGGCTCGCAAGCAAGGTTCTCCGATATATAGCAGTGGATATATTTCATGATATATATCAATTGATTTTTATCTTGATATTATATCAATTGAGTTTTTACTGTCTTCTGAACTAATAATTTTGGAGTGGAAAAAATAATGTTTACCCTGGCAGCACGTAGCGAATTTCCCAAAATGGCAACCTCATTTAAACTTGGAGAAATCCCCTTTACTTTAACTTACCAGTACGGTTAGCTTTTTATTAAAATTCAAACCTTAATTAACCGAAAATGGGGATTCCCTGGTGCTCCTAGCGTTTATAATTTTCACTTTCTAGGATATATCCGATATATATCGAATATTAAATTTAATTAAAATTAAATTATTTTATATATATCCGATAGATATTGGATATATATAAAAAAATCGGATTTTTGATATTTATTATAAAAATCGGATTTTTTCAAACCCTGCTCCCAAGTTAAGCTAACGGAACACACCGTCAGGTAATTGGCAACAAATTTAAATTTGAGGGTGTTATTTAGCTAACCGAGTACTAGAAAGTGCCTTCACCGTAATATGGTTGCCTCGCGATATTTTTCTTCCTCATTATTAGGATTGGGCCTTCGTTCAGCAGTTGACTTTCTGGCTAATGATATTATCTAATGATGGCTGAAGTAGACAGGTATAATGTAATGTAAAAAAGCAGCTTGCGAAACTAAAAATAGGTCTATATATGCCATTGAGCTATTATTACTACGTATAGAGAGGACCGTGCACACAATGTTCCAGCAGTAATTACGCTGGAAACATTGCCCTTTAATCCGGAACACAGTAATGTTTGCACACTACTGCTTGACGGTTGAACAACTGGCAAAGGCGTGGTACTTCCCCAGGCGGACTCTGTAGAAGAGCCCTACCACTACCAAAATCTTTACATAATCTGAGGCTAATCTCAAATCCCCTTATTAACAAACGAGGAGAAACCTTGTAGCAGTTGCTCTGTCCTCTGCCTTTTTTCGATCGAGTTCTAATTTCGAAAAGAGCTAAAAGGACTAAACACTTGGTAACTATTCAAAGGGCACTCCGCGTTTATTAATACAAGGGTAAGAAAATGGCTGCTAGACGATTTTAAATTTAAGGTGTATGTAGTAAAAATGTAACCCGACTGTATTTTGTGCATGGGCCTGTAGAAAAGCACTGCATTATGTGCATCCGCCCCAGCTTTATCGAGTTTAACGCCTGGAAAACATTATCCGCCTAGCTGGGCAGTAGGGCGCTGTGTTAGGGGGGAATAGTAGGGCCACGTGTATCTCGATCGCACTTTAGCAAGTTTAAATTCCAAAAAGCGTATGATGTATTCTGGCTATCAGAATAACAACAATATTCTGAACTAGCTGATGGCCGCATCACGACCTAAATAAGCCTCGCTTAAAACCCTTTTCTGACAATTACAAATATAACAAACAAAAAAACATTCTATAGTCCGGTCAAAGTAAAGTTGTTAAAGACTAAAATTTATTACTCGGCTATAATTTAGTTTAGGTACTTTTATTCAGAATAAAAATTTACCCATTCAAATCGAATGTAAATTCAATGTTAAACTTATTAAAATTGCCTTGAAAGAGAACTCCAAAAAATCTCGCTCCAAGTGTATTTTTAATCAAAATCCAAAACCTAACTTAACCGATGCTAAGCTATAAAGTACAGTAAGTGATCAAAAATTCATTTAGCTGCAAAGCAAAGAGCGAAATTGCAATTTCGTAAATATGAAATTTATTTTATTATGAAGTTTATGTCTTATGGTTTTCATTTGTTTTACTTATGGTTAGTAAAGTTATAAGTTAGTAAATCAAAAAGTATATAGTTAAATATTAACGGAGTTTTATTTGACTTTGCCAATTTATTTTTAAACATGTATTTTTTTGAATATTTTTTGAAGGTTTTGTTTTTTTTTTGAATCGTAACCAATACTTTTAATCACACCATAGAAGTGATAGTCAAGGTTTCATTGTTTTAGTTACTTAGCGTCCAAAAGTTAAATAAAACCAACCAGATCCGGATCCCGATCTCGTGTTTGTTAAAACTAAGATGGAAGTGGAATAGAGGAGCGGAATGGGAGCGTGATGTGAGTAGAACAGGGGAGGGGTGGGGCCAGAATAGAAACAAAGAAAGCAAAGACAATAAGATAGAAGCAAAGATAGGAGCGTTATAGGAGTGATGTGCAAGAGATAGGAATGGAATGGAAGCGGAATCGTTATTTTATTTATCTGTCCCGCTACAAGTGCGGAAAAACAGCGGGACAGTACTTTTTCTATGCATACAAAAACGCGGTCAACACCTAGCCTAGACAACTGATTCTAGCATAGCCTGATTCTGTGAAATAAAAAATAAATAAAAAATGTTTTAGACGAATAATATAAAAAAGGTTGAAAATGGTAATGAAAGTGGTTAGGTAAATCGCATGTCCCAGTAAAATTTAAAATTTACAATGAAAGATATTTATACGTCAACATAAATTTGGAAAAACGTGCAATCCACTTAAGTCGGTACAGTTGAAGGCCTACATTGACCAGTTAAGGTGAGTTACGACCCTATTCTGGGTACTGCAACCGAAGTCGGCCATTAGTATGACTTACAACAGTCGAGCCAGCGATATTGACCAGGCGATGTCGAGATTTATTTGTTGGAATACGTTTTCGCCGCTGTAACAGCAGCAGCATTTTCAGCTAGTTATTTAACATATGACGTCATAAAGTAATTATAGATTAAATAAATGAGTTTCCGTTTTTTCTTTTAAAACGAGTAGAAAATTATAACTAACTTCTTGGAGTTTTGGCGCCAACGAAAAAAAAGTCAAGTCATTGGACCTTTTTTTTTGTTTGTTAACGTGCACGAGTGTGGGCAAGTTATCATCATCATCAGCCGCGGCAGAGCAAAGACTTCACTTTTAGAAACTGGGGTGAAAAATAATCCCAACGATTGGCAGGCGGCTTGAGGACCACAGAACGCTCACCGTTTCTAAGAGAACGCTGCTGCCGCTGCCTGTGGTTCTCGTCACAGTGTTAGTACATAACCGGAAAAATCATATAAAGCACGCATTTTCATGTTGTTCTCAAAAATCGTAGAGCATCCACCTCTTAAAACATGACTCGGACCGGACTTTGATTGAAATTGACTAAGAGTTGAACGTGAAACGGATCATTGAAATACTCAAGAGAACCTCAATTAAAACATGAAAATATCTTATTATAACGTACTTTTTTTACTGAAATAGGATATTTACCTTAGATAATATTGTTAACTTACTGCCTTAAGCCAGTCATGCCAGTGATGAAGTGAAAAGTAGACTTCACAAATAATCGAGGCCAAGTTTTAAGTCCTGACAATTTCAGACAAAGCGAGCTGTGGCAGGTGCAATTTGGCTCCAACTTTTCGAGTATAAAGCCCAGTTATGACGTCGCGGAATATTAATATTTCAGAAAATATTTTCGTGCTATATTGGCTGGTGTTTGTTTTTGGATAAGTTGCCATTGTTATAAAGCTGCTCTTCTGATTATCGCTAGCTAGATTTTTTAATTTAAAAAAATCATTTATTTTTAGTTTTTTTCCTCTAACGCCAAAATCAACCCTCAACAGAAAAATCACTAACAATCTATGTTGCAACGACAAGACCTTCGCCTACTGGTAGGCCTCATAACCGGTCGTTGCAAATTGAATAGTCACTTGTACAGTAGGAGCTATGGACAGTCCGCTGTGTCGTGGTTGCATACAGCAGAACGAAACGAACGAACGAAACAGTTGAGCATGTGCTGTGGCACTGCACAGCCACGGAGGAAGCTAGAATCGCCACTAGTTTGCTTGAGGCAGCTTCTACATCATCCATGTCACCCCAAAGGCTTGACTTGTTCTCATTTTCATCGACACTGCCATCTACACCACTGGAGCAGCTGTGCCAGCGGCAAAGAGCCTCGTTCCGTTATTTCGAGGAGCTGGGTTGGTTCGGGTAGGCGCTGGCAGGGGGAAATGCACAATACACCCCGTGCGTTAGTGCAGGACTTATCGCCCCCATCTCGAATAAGAATAAGAAATAAAACATGTTGAAAATGTGCGAACTGCCTCCGCCTTTAAGCATCCCACTGCTGACATATCAGCCTACCCTCGAAGGGTGATTAGGCCATATCCACCACGCTGGTCTAGTGCGGGTTGGTGGAATCACAACACCATCGAATTTCTTCTCGGGAAATATGCAGGTTTCCTTACGATGTTTTCCTTCACCGAAAAGCCAGCGGGGTGTATATCCTTACGTAAGTTCCAAGGAATTCATTGGTACGGGCCCCACCCGGGTTTGAACCCACAACCCCACGAGTATGAGGCGAGCGTGCTCCGACTGAGCTACCATGGCTATAAAAATAAATAATAATAATAATAAATGAATCAGGGGAGCCGTTCCTCGAGGCGACAAAACCGCCTTGTTGTCCCTATGTCTAATATCTTACTTGTTACGTAAAGTGTTATTGTATTGTTTTCGTGTCTCCGATAAATAATGTGTTATCGCTCTCGTATATTACGTATTCGCATCTTAAAAATATAACTATCACAGCCGATCAGAAAGGTGGCCAGACTGCTAGCGGCAGCATTGCCACGCTGGATGGCACTTAAAATTCATTTATGGCTTATATTCATATTTATATTCATTTATTGCGTAAGTACTATTTACATGTCAACTTAGAACTTAGTCTATATTAAAAAAATAAAAAAATACTAAAAATTATTAATTAATAATAAATGTTACATAATATTAAATTTCTAGTCTATAAAACCATTTAATACAAATACAAATCAATTCATTTAACATAATCAAAGATTGTACAAAATAAGCATGAACCCACTATCTCCGAACTAGTATACACTGTATTTCAGAGCTAATGGCCTCTCCCATACTCAATACACAGAAAAGGTACGACAAAACAGAGATAATTATACAATAAATTTAAAAAAAAATAGGTACATTTTACACCTTAAGCCTTTTGTGTGAATACAAATACAAAATTGATGTAAAGTATGATACAATAATATATTTTAAAAAAAACTTATTGCCAAAGAGCCAGGCACTCGCTCCGCTTCGATACCCCAGATCTCATAAGAGTCCGTGTCCGGTGCGGTCTCTGTGTTGTTGTTGTGTTAAAGACAGCACTAAATTTTACTAACAGATATATAGCTCTTATAGCATATCCTCAATGCCACAAATTCGCTAAGCCTTGTCATTATAACTTTTTTTTATCTAATATAGCTTCTAATTTTATGTTCTTTATCGATTTTATTATACAACAGAGGAACAATACCTTCATATTTCTTTTGTTTAAATCTTCGTCTAGCTCGAGGAACAGTGGGCTTATCCCGTAACTCTGAAAGCGATAGCGAGAGTTGCGCAGGCGGGACCGCGCATAGTGCGACTAAGTTGGTACGAGCGAGATGGCATGATCTCGCAATCAGAATCACGAACGTTTCAAAGTTAGAGGATAAGCCCGCAGGACAGCGATCAACTCGTTTGGATTTATTTAATGTACATAAAATGATATTAGATCTTGTAGCGTTAGACAAATTAATAGTGAATAGAAGCTTAACTTTATGTAACTTAAATAACATTAAATAATAAACAAATTGAAATAAACCCTAAGTAAAAATAAATCATAAATATATATACAACTTAAAACTAGCTACTAAACTATCTAATAAATCTAATAACTCGTATGGATTAAATATAATTAACACATGATATCAATCATTCCTGTAACTTGTTATCAATAGAAAAATATAAAAAAAAATGTCCAATGCTGAGTTCTAAACCAACAAAGGCGCAGAAGAATTAAATTGTCTTCAAAATTCGATTTAAAATAAAATATTATTGACACTCTAAAAATTTAAATTCACTCTAAGCAACAGCAATCGGCTAAGGTTTTTTAAATTTGGCTCTCATTTTTAATTAAAAAAGAGCCAAAACTTTGTGCTTGTCATATCAATCGACATCTCAATCCAGCGGTATTATCTCCGCGAAGCTAAAATCATTAACTGTTCCTAACTTTGGACTGAGCTTAAATTTCGAAAAGGAAACTTAATCTTCACTTGAATTTTGGGTTAAAGATAAAGAAGTGGGTAGAATGGGCATTTTCATTTTAAACCGGCTGCCCAAGAAGGAGGGTTATGTTTTTGGGGTATACATAACAATAAATAAAGTTTTCCCGATAGTATTTATAATGAGGTAAAGGAACTCACTGACATCTACATAATATTTATGTAGCTACTGAAATGGAAATCAGTGGAAATGGTGACTCAATGTTCTGTGATGTTTGTTTTCTTTCTGTCTTTTACATACAAGCGTACAATTCCTAGATTTTCCTGCTAGTGTGAAGGGCCACTAGGAAACTTCTTCTCTATCGTTTCGACGGAGGCAAGTTTGAATTACTTTCGTCGTTGAGAGACGTATAATGAATCGGGTCCGCGGATATTTGTTCCAACTTGGGACGTTCTTGGTACGTTTTCTAGTGAAAAGCAAAAGTTGGCGAGACTCGATGAATTGTTTTTATTCGAAGAACTTTGGACTTTGAGCAAGATATTCTGATTTTTGTTATCACTGTTCAGTTAAAATAGTTTTGCTCACGGACTCTCAGTTTTCACACATTTTCCTTGATCTCTACGCTTATTTAGTAAAAATAAAATTATAAGTTTACCTACCTGTAACCATTAAAATGTAACGGAATGGATATGGAAGAGCGGGGTCTTCTGACATAGGTTTTTTTACTTATTAGCAGATCCCAACCTTACTTTAGTTGAGCAAGTTTTGGCGACAGAAATAAAACATTTTTATTTTCATTGTTCATTTATATGATAAGGAATAAAATACTAAATTTTACTTGAAATAATTGCCATATGATAAAATACTTGGTCAATAGACTATTTACAAAACCCTGGTGTATTTTCATCTACTTTAGAGTAATTCGGGGCAAAAAGACGCGTCGGGGTACGCAGTGGAATTTTCTTCGAAAGTGTGCGCTTGTAACAAACAAACAGTGTAAGAAAGACAGAATTTTTATTTTTGTCCCGAATTCGGGGTAAATCGGGGTTCTGAATTATTTAAATTTTAACTTTAATTTAATTTATTTAAGTATTTATTTTAATTTTGTATCCAGTTTTAGTTTTAGTTTGTATATTTAAGTTTAGTTTATAATTTAGCTGTATGTCATTTTTCCTATACATATATTATATAAATAAAACTTTCAAACTATTATTTGTAAATGCACAAATTCTTCGTAATTAAAGAGTCTAATCAATGTACTACGTAATTATAGCGTATAAAAGTGTTTTAGTGTATAAAAGTGTCTTTAATATGTCAAAACTTCTCAAGATATGACGCAGAAAAGTCAAAAGTGCGCTTTGCCCCTTTGTCCCTTTGCCCCGGATGACTCTAGTTCTAATATGGCAATTTGCACGTATCTACTATTAGAAAACTTTGTACAAAGACATAAGTACAAGGATTCCTTCACAACGTCCACCGATTGAGTTCGCCGCTTTCCGATTATTTCGCTAATTTTTCTTAATTATAGCCAACTGAACCAACTACTTCCACAATTACTCTGAAATATCGTTTAAATACCTATGAAGTATGGATAGTAACAACTACATAGCGTTACATATTTTCAAAATTATAAATTTCAAGAAAATCTAACATTACTTCAAATAGTTACATTAAAATTCAAGTCAAAAAAAAAGATAGAAAATACCCTGGGATAGGCACCGGGAGAGTGAGCCGCGGGGTATGTCCTAAAACAGCGAGCAGATCTACCGAAGAACGGGCAGCAGCGTTTTCTTAGTAAACAGTGAGCTTTTCTGCGGTCTCCAAGCGTGGTGATTATTAAATTTAATTAAAAATCATTTATTTCGGAACCAGTCACAGTCACCAGTCAGTCGTGGTCACATTACATAAAATAAAATTAAATAAAATTATTATATTAAAAGTCTCAATCAAAATTACAAACATAACATAAAAATCAATAAAACACAAAACAAATCAAGAAAAAGAAATAACTCTTAGCGCAGTCTAAATTTAGGTTTGGACCCAGAGTGCTCAGAGTCATTATGACTGAATTAGGACTAAAAGTACTTTTCAAACCAAGAAAACGTGACAAAAATGTGACACTGAGTGACTGAATAGCTAGAGCTGTACAATTATCAGCAGTCTCTGTTAAGTACATAACCTTTCCTTATCAACAACGTAGTTAATAGTTATCTAGTTAACTGTCACTGGCAATCGGTGAAACTTGGTCAACGTTTCACCGCAAGATATCTATCCACCCATCTACCTACCTATCTAATAGTTAACGTAACCACCTGTTGGTTCCACATGTAGCCATTTGTGGTTTGCATTTAGTTTCATTCGTATCATTAGGTCGGCGTTTTCTTTGGACTATTTTTATACTTTTTTTACATTTTGTTTTTTTTTTATACCGTTCGCAACGACGGCCGAAAGTGGGTGTCATTTAACCCGACTGCCCGAGAAGGAGCACTCTGGTTTTTGAATGTGTTTGTAGGTATGTATGTTTGTGTATATTCTATAACCTAAATGGCTTGGCTGAATTTGAAGAGTGAGCTGTTTTTGGATTCCTCTTTATGCGCGCACTGCCATAAGCTACATTTTGCAGTCGGGTTTTTTGTTTTTCTTTTAGTAATAATACTTGTTCAGTCAAAATATAATTTAACGAATAAAACTGTATACTTATTTGGTCGGTTAATATTACCTCAAATAATAATTGTGAAATGTTTTTAAAATATGTCTACTGGTATGTATTTAAGTGAAGTGTGTGTATAGTAATAATTTATTTTTTAGTTATCCTAATCCTAACTAATATTATAAATGCGAAAGTAACTATGTCTCTCTGTCGGAGTGTCGCGTTATCACGGCTAAATGGCTGAACGGATCTACTATCTATTTTTGCATAGATATAGCTTAAGGATCGGAGACGGAAAAAAAACATATATTGTTATCTATTAGTGCCATGCAGTTTCCTTACAGGCATCGTATATTATTTTTTGGGAATTAAAGTGGCCTATGTATAAATCCAGGGTATAAGGTACTTTCATATTAAATTTCATTCAAATCCGTTGCTGCTACAGATTATACTATTAAAACTGACGTGGTTTTGACATATTTTATCAAAATAATATTTTATTTTTAATATTTCATATTTTAATAAAACGGAAATACTCACGTTAAATTAAGTCGGCTATTCCGACTATAGTATCATATCCGACTCAATTTAACGTAAGTATTCCCGTTTTATTAAAACAAAAAGCTGTTATAGAGTTGAGTGGGAACAAACTCACACACATAGTTTCGTATATATGTATCATATTGTGAATTGCGACGATGAGATTAGATAATGGTAGCGAATAAGTACGAAATCTGCTCAAGGTTTTCCACAGTTTAAGCCTATTTTTATTACCTCCACAAAAGACCTCTACTACGTTAATTAACCTTTTGCTATGCAAAAAGGATTGCGTGTATTTTATTCATTAATCATAATTTGTTAAAAATAGTCGAGTTAATGAGAAATCGTTTGGAGCTGGAATGTATTAAATATCTTTGATATGGGTTATTACTACAACATACTGAAAAAGTTAAATGTTATTTAAGTTCGAATTTCGAAGTTCCTTTTGAAGTTCTGTGAAGGTTCTTCACACAAAATTCCAAACTTACATAATACAATATGTACAATTTATGGGTGTCTTTGGTCTAGAGTAAAATGGATACTTTCAGTTAAGCGTGCTCCATCCTAGATCACTTTATTGCTTATAATCAGACAGGATTGGTCGCAAAACCTATATTGAATTTGTTGGTAATTTTTTAATTTATGCGTAACTTTATACTTAATTGTTTTTTTTTTCTACATTATTAAGCTATTTAGTGATAATAATATTAACTATTTTAAAACTTACTTCACTTGACATTACATAAAATGTGCTCGTCTAATAAGACTGACATGGAAAAGACAAAAACTTATATTTTCAAGGAAAAAAAAACACAACTAATTGTGAAAAAAGAAAACATCGAGAACAAAGCAATATTTACACTAAATTAAGATGAAGTCTCGTGTCAAACGAAATTACGAACCATTTTGTAAAATTTATCCAAGACAAAGCTTTTTAGCAATATATGAATACAGAGAGTTCTTTGTCTTTGCAAAACAATTAAGACACGACTGTGATTTTTAGATTATTACACTTCAGAACAAAACGACTAGAAGGAACTATTATTTTTGCCCTATTTTAAACAAGCTGAAGAACGCTTGCATGCAAAATAGTTAGGCAACTAAAACTTTGGAAGATTTATTTCTATAATTATTTCGTAAAGTATAGTAAATCATCCTTGCTTGTTAAGGGGGCGCATACCCTAGTTCTCGCTTTCTCGTTCGCACTATATCAACATTTTTTAATATAATGCGAACGAGATAGCGAGAATTAGGGTATACACCCCCTTAATATAATGATGGTCCTTTGTAGTTAGACCACTTTGTGTGTCAATCTGTCTGTCCTTAAGTTTCCGTCCATAGATTACATAAAAATATAAACTGTTACATTAAGTACAGCTTTTAGGAACTAGCAAGATTCTAAAAACCGTTTAAACTCCAACATAAAATCAAATTGCATCTAGAGCAGTGTAAAATTTAACCAAGATAACGAGATAGAGTGTTGTGGAAGCACCTCTGGAGGGTTGTTTGTCTTCGCAAAGTACACATCTGATGTTAAAAGCACGCGAAGGTGCGATTAAAGTCTACGGTAAAAATCTTTTGCACGAAAGTATAAAGAGATTTGTTCAATAATTTAACTGCTTCAATTTTTGGTGTTGTATTTTATTCAAATTATTCTGTGTGGAAAAAATAATAGAAATAAATATTTATGAAAACGCAGTGTTATAAATTGTTTATTTTAGATTTATATCGACGGTATCATAGAAATTGGTCGCAGTGCTGTCCCCCAATCTAGTCGAAAATGTAAGCAAAAGAAATATGAAGTTATTGTCCCTCTTTTCTTGGATCTGGACCTTAAATATACTAATTTTTTTTTCTGTTTTAGCAATGAATTAATTTAAATATTTAGTTGTTGTTTTTTTTAGCTTAAACTTTATTATACAATCGTTTATAAGGTATATTAATCTTGTTTTTCTGATATATAATTCTCTGTCTTAAATCTTTGTTAAATTTGGCATAACTTTGCTCTGATATAATTATGGGATGGGAAAATGAAAGGTTCGAAGCCGCATTGAAATGTCAAATTCAAATTCATTCGCTCAAATTTATTTTGTACAATTTCGTTAATGGCAAAAAAATGTGTCTGTACTAGTATCAAGTGAATTAACTAATTAATTAATTTAAAACCTAAACTACGTAAAAAAGGGCACATTTTATAGCGTGAACGGCGTCAATCAAAATTCGATTTGTATTATTTGTGAAAGGGTTCCATGGAATGGAAAATTACATTAATACACTTATAATTGGCATCTATCAGATAACTCAGGTGGAATCTATATTTTTACAGACCAATTTTGTATTTTCTTCTTTTTACTTTTTTAACGTCTCACCATTTATAGTAAAAAAAGTTTTGTTACTTTTTTTTCTCTATAAATGTTGTCACTTCGGAGTTTTGGCGCGAACGTGAAGAAGCCACGTTGCGTAATTGTATTATTTTCTAAAACGTGTGTTATTTTAAATGTTCATGTGTAAAAATGGAGCAAAGTAGAACAACAGCTTTTTTATCATAATTATTCAAAAATGACTAGTTTATCCTTCGTAAACAGGACTAAAATAGCTCTTTAATCCCTAGGGACTGAAAGTGAGTTTGGAACGTGGATATGCTATATGTTGCAACCACCAAAGAGATCGATAACGAACATTGTAAGAACAAGTAACAGGCTGCATGATAAAGTGAACAGATAAAAAAAATAAAAATAAAGTGTGAAAAATAAAAAACTCGTGAAATGCATTTCGCCTCAAATTCAGATTTTACTTAATTTTATTTAAAAAAATGTGTTTCTTAACTTCTAATAATTTCTATGTAATTTTTTTATTCCTAATTGTATGTAAAAAAATAAACGTAGGTACTATTCTTATTTATAAGTTGCTCTTCCTTATTTCTCATAGAGGAGATAAAAAGTAGAGTGTCCACCACGGGAACACTATTTTAAGCTCGAGTGACGTACTTTGAACGTGACGTTCGTTCTATTCTAGAATCCTATGCTCCGCTTTGGATTCAAAGAAACACTCTTTAATATAGTTGCTTCCTAGGCAAACAATCTACTATTGTTGGTCTAGACTAGATTTTAAGATACAATATATAAACATATTTTTCATTAAAAAACATTTTTCATTAAAAGTCCGGGGACTCCCGCTCCGGCTCGTACCTGGTGCAAAGGTTAGCAAAGCCATTGATTGCTATTCAACGCGGGTGCAGTTAGGAGTGGGTATTTGTAATTTTTGACGTGTTTTTAATAATTAATTTTGACGAAATTTGACTATGTTTCGTAAATTGGATTAATTTTGCAATTATTTTGGTTAGGATTAACTTATTTCAAATAGTACTTATCTATATAAATGAATTAATGCGTTCTAGTTTGAAGTTAATTGATAGTTTTTGTTTTTTAACAATAAACTACTGGACGGACGAAAAAATAATAATTAAAAAGCAGTGACGTATTCATCATAATCATAATTATTATTCACCTTTTGACAAGTATCGGATCTTTAAAATATTTCATATCAATTAACTATATGTATAAAAATTAACCCTTATTTTTCCTGGTCACGCTATAACTTGAGAAAGGCTGGACCGATTTTGCTGATTTATTTTTTGTGTTCGTAATTATGAGGACAAGGTTTGCATGAAGAGTTTAGCGAGGCCGAAGGTCGAGCTTCGCGAGTATCAGCTAGTACTAAATAGTTATTGAGTTAGTTTCAGATATTTCTGTTTAGATTCGGGTGCCAAAATAACAACATCAAATTTTAATAGCAATACAAATAATTATCGTGAAAGGCAACCCAGAATACGAAATTAGTTATTCTAAGAAATTTTGACTACGATACTAAGATAGTCTCAAAGGAGGATTTCTATCTCGGGCAATATTCATGACTTGTTTATTAAGACAGAGTTATCAAAATAAGTAATTTTTTTTTTTCCAGTTTCCGCTATGATTTGTCGCACAGTTCGTTCCGTGAAGACGCTCACTAAATTCCTTAGTGAGCTGTAAAAGGTAAAGTCTTAGCAAATTTCATAGAACAGCAATAAAAGTTAGTACTGCGGGCCATTTAAAATTAAACATAGGTGTCCTAGTCCACGTTTTTGGTGCGTCATAAAATCCAGTATACGGCCTCACGGTTTTACAGCTTTTTTAGGGCACCATTTTGAATTTTTGACCACGACACGTATTCTGACGAAGCATTCTATACTTGAACTTTGTCATACTAATTTTTATGTAACTGGTGTAAATAAAAAATACAACACCTGACAAAAAAAAAACTATAACTCACATTAATTTTAAGTCCTACTACACAACCTTAACCCACGCGAGAGATGGCCCAATAAGACAGGAGCTGAAAACTCATGGATTCGGACGGCTGTAACAAATATTAAAAAAAAAAAGTTAAAGTGATAAACCGCAACCAAATGGTTTTCCTATCGTCATATGAAGCTAAATTTAGCCAATTTCCACCAACATCTACACAATAAATCATTACGCAAACGCGACATTTTCTAAATCTTGTACCAGCCACTTGTACAAGCTACTCACTCAAGTTACTCGTACGAGCTGCTACGTAAATGTGTCCAAAGTTAAGTAAAGAAAACTGCTCACATGGACTTGCTACTTTTGCTTGAATCGGGCGAATCCGAACTTTCCGATCTCTGGTGATTTTCAATAGGGCAGTAATTCAAACTTTACCGGCTACATGGGGATTTATTGCGACATCTCTGAGTTATTTGGATGGTGTTTTGGATGAGCGTCGACGAATATGGTGGGATTGTTAGTTTGTTGGTTAGTTTCTAACATGGTTTAGGGGAAACATTCGATTACTATTGCGTCACGAAAAACGACATTTGGTGGAAGAACGTGACAGTGTGTCAATAAACGACTCGGAAATGTACTTGTGGACAAAAACTAGTCGGCAGAGATAAGTGGAAGTGAATTTCCATGAATCCCTACCACTAGATATAGGTAGAATACAAATCCACTCTTCTCCACCAGGGGGGATACGTTAGTAGGGAAGCTAATATAACGTAAGTATTCCCGTGTGATTAAAAGTGGATTAAAAAAAAACTGGTGAAATTATATTGTTAATTGCATTATCTCTAGACCATCAGTTGTCTCTGGGTAGCCCAACTGTTATTTTTATTTTGTAGACTTGGTAGTTGTACTTTGTGTGTATTTATTGGTTAATAAAGGCACTTTCCCGATAACAAAAAAGGTGTAATATTTTTTTTATTATAATTAACGAATAGTTTGAGAAAAGCTCCTAAAATTTTCTTGAAATGGAAAGTACTATGCTCGATTATTATGGTGTTTTTATTCGAAACAATATTATTAAAAACATAAGACAAATTATTATTCCTATACAAAATTAATGGAGTTGGCTGATTGACTTGTCCCAAGATGATAATGATAAATTAATAATGATGAACAAGTACAATGATGTCCATAGATGGCACCTAGATTCCGAGTGTCGAGCTCGCGCGCGCGTCATTCTTATTTCTTGAAAAAGAGCATCGGATGTGATCAAAACGATAGTCGGAATAACCGACTCAATTTAACGTGAGATTATCGTTTTATTAAAATAAAATATTTACTACTATTCTGCATTTAAATTGTCCATTTTCGATACTTTTCAGATGCAAAGCCTTCTCAATGTATTTTATCTTTCAACCATATTTTTTTTTCCTTCAGCCGGTACGGAACCACAGCAACAAAATGATTCTCACAGATTTACAAACTTTCATGTTTTTCGAACCTCAAACTACCCTCAAAAATCGGCTATAAGATTAAACGACGTACATGATGAGGTATACGTGCAAGCGTCAGCGCGGTACAGTGCGCGGCATTCAAGTTGACAACCTCGGGAGGGCAAAATTTAGGACAATGGATTTGATGGTCCAGATTTAATTGAAATGCTTCTAAAAAAATTACTAAATTACTGGGCATACGGAGACTTAACATCTTATCATTATGTCAGCGTGACTGCAGTTTTGAACCGCCGAAGTAAAAAAATCTGGATTTCGTTTTTTTTGGCTGTGGGTGGGTTTGGTCAAGTAGAGTGAGACTGATGGACGCAAATATAATAGTACTGATATTGGTTTCTATTCAGTTGTTCTGCTCTCAAAACTACACTCATGTTTAATTGTCGTCATAAAGAAAATGTTACAAAAACATTTTTGAATATCATCTGACATTAATTTTGATTAAATGTATTTATCCATATATAAAAACACATTGCCACATGTTTGACGGCGCAACACCTGAGAATGGCTGGACCAATTTTGATGATTTCTGTTTTGTTGTGTTTTTAATTGTATAAAAGAAAATTAATAAAATTAGGAAAAAACTTTAGGACTTTGGTCCTAAATGTATGCTTCCAAAGAGAACTTCCACGCGCTATACCGCGGGGAGCAGCTAGTTAAAAATAAATAGTGAATGAGAGAGCGCGTATTGAGTCAAAGCGGCCTTAACCGGATATTATACTGTTACCTACAGTATAAGTACCTACAGTGCCATTTTAAATTCCTGGCACTGTATACGCTACTAGGTACAAATTGGCACCGCGCCAGTAACCGCAGGGTAGCAAGTAGTGTTTAGTGTGTATAAAATTTTAGGGGCACATGAGTGTCACGAAAGCAGGTGAATGGTTGGACACAAATTGTGGCAGATTACTTCGTGTGGAGCTGCCATAAGCGCTAGTTTATCATGTAGACTAAGTGCTTGAGAGGCCTAATATAACCTCTAGTATTCTTAGTTTATACTAAGCTAGCTTTCGCGCATATGCTCAGTAATTTCTTAGCCCATTTCACCTATTTAGGCGTGGAGTTTTAAAATAATCATATATATATAATCATATATTTTTGTTATTTTTTGTGTTTGTGAAACGCACCTAGTTGCATTGGCAGGGCATGAAAAATAAATTTTATTTGCATACATACTTTGGGGGACCATTTCATCCTTTTGAGGTGGAAGTTTGCAAAATTCACCTAAACAATTAAAGAAAGTTGGGTGCAAATTTCAAGTCTTCGTCATAAGCGGTTTTGGTCTGTGCGTTGATTACTAGAAAAAGACTTGTTCTTTTATATATACTAGTATAGATTTAACTGTGTCTTGCTTACGTTACTGTGAAAAGGAGAGTGACAATATTTATCTTTGATGAACTATGGCATGAAGAAGTTTGGTACACGATAAACATCAAGAAGTCATTTAAAGTAACTAACAAACAAACAAACAGACATAGGTACAGAAAAGAAAGAAACGGGGTACAGAGAACCACAGTTATTTTGCGGAAGTAAACATAATTGTGTAGACATGAAATAAATTCTAATTTCTAAGAATTTTTCTAGAATTCTAGAATTTTTTAAGACATTAATGTTTGACAATTTTTAAGAACAATGATTATTTTTATTTTTATTTTAAACAATTTTGATTTTGACATGTAGCTAGGGAGTTATAAATAAAATATTGTATTGTATTGTATACAAAAAAGTCCCGTTTCTATAGAAAAAAATAACAATATAGTATGTACTACTGTAGTAGTACTTTATACAGTAGTGCTCGTATACGAGCATACTGTAGGTTGTTTTGTAGCTGGACGCAAAGCTGTAAAAGGATGATATATCATCTCCGTTTTGAGCCATACTTGTCTTTAACGAAATTGGATAGTTTTTTTTTTTCGGTATTACCTTTTCGGGTTTCCCCCAAGACCACCGGCGGGCGGGCAACAGCATTTCAAACGGCTTTCTGCGATCGCCGAGCCGCCTGCCAAGCGTGAGAATTATGCCAAACCCTCAAGGAGGAGGCCTTTGTTTAAGCAGTGGTCATCTGCTAGTGATGATGATGATCACATTTCTTTTTTGAAAAAAATATGGGTCAAAATGCGATGCACCGCATAAGCTATCATTTCCTTACGGCTTTTCACCCAGTTACCAAATACCTAGCTTACCTAAAGAAGTACCAATATCATTGCGTAAATTACTAATAATATTAACGTGTAACACACACTCGCAGCCATTCTCTCCTTTGTCATAAAATAACACATCTTACTTCCGCAGCCTGCTGCCCTTGCCATAAAAGCAGAAAGTGTAATTTATTTAATGGATTTTGAGCCGTATTCCAATGTCGTTAAGATCATGATAACTGGGTCGATGTTAGGTTTGCTTGTGCTCTGCAGGTACGGTGAGCTGAAACTTGTTTGATTGTGATCTTTAATTTAACGGAATAAAGTTAATCAAAATCACGCTCAAAAAACCGACAAATCGGAAGTGGTGGGCAAGGCGTGGAGCGTATCGAGCGGCAGTCACTAATATTATAAATGCGAATGTGTATAAGTGTGTAAGTATGTAATATATGTAAATGTGTTTGTTCCCGTTCAACTCTGTAACGGCTAAGCGGATTTGCATGAAATTTGAAATTTGCAAAAATGTGAAACCGCGGGGCGCACCCGCTTTTCTACATAAACTGAATATTTTGCCGGGATAATAGGGATAGCCTATGTGTTAATCCAGGGTATAAGCTACCTCCATGCCAAATTACATCTAAATCCATTCAGCCGTTACAGAGTTAAACGGGAACAAACACACTTACATACTTGCATACTTACATAGTTACATAGATAGATAGATTAACTCTTTATTGTTCACACAAAATTTTACATAATTTATAAACAGGGTTAAAAACTGGCGGCCTTATCGCTGAAAGCGATCTCTTCCAGGCAACCATAGGATGGAGAGGATTCATAGAAGAGTTAGAAGACGGAGTGTGCAATGATACATAGTTACATGCTTACATGCTTTCATGCTTTTATGCTTACATACTTACCTACTTACTTACATACTTATATACTTACATACTTACATACTTACTTACATACATACATACATACTTACATACATACATACAAACTTACGCATTTATAATATTAGTTTAAAACATAATATTAGTGTGATTCGTACCGAAAATTAAACAAAAACGCATTAAATCGCAGGACGCAAGCTGGTGTTATACTTGTCTTAATTTTGTTTTCTTGAATTAATAAAAACAAATTGCCTGACAGCGAGCCAGGGATACATAACGAACGTGCTCAAGTCCAGAACATTGCAATTTTAATTTCTACTAGCTAGAAAACATTCCCAGCGTTCCTCGGTCACTGACCTCCGTTTCATAGTAGCTAATATTTAATCTTTGACCTCAGTCACATACAGCTCTTTATCTACAACTTTCATGAGATCCAGGATACGTAAACAACAATGAAGGAGTTTTGGCTGGAAGGTAAATCAGTCATAACGAGTCATTGTATTATTTTCCGAACCTTGTGTAAATGTAAATGTGTTGTGTGTGAGTGTAAATGTGTAAAAATGGTGGATTTTTATCAATTAAGTGATCGTGAACGTGCACGAGTGTTGATGAATAGTATACTGTTGTGAAACGTGACTCTTCGTGTTGTTTCCAAAACTCCATCGGAACCTCTAGAAAAGTCACCACCACTTTACTAGGGCATGACTTGGACTTGACCGTCACTTACTTTGCTTACTTAAGACTATGACTGAGACTCTTTTTTGTTGCGAACTATTGTGGTTCACTTGAAATATTACAAAAGCTGACATAAAATGTGGAGCCAAAAAAACAGTGAAATGTTCAAGTATATGTGACCCCGAACACACTTCAACATTTTGGAATATCACTCACTTAACACACGTTGCTCCTTGTAGTATTAACATCAAAGCCTATCCCTAGAGCTCTACACTCAGTTTGTATGAAAAAATAGTTAAAAAAAAGTATTAAACTGTACCGGTTTTATTTGTGAGCTATCGAAATATATTTTTTTACTAAAACCTGGCTCAACACCGTATACAGCCTGCATCGACGTAACCCACAAACTGCACTATGTCGGACTAAAAGGCAATTCTTGCTGCGCGCACTAAACATTCATGCTCAAGGTACAAGATAGAAGCGATGATATTTTAAGCATGAGTATAAACACTAATTATTTTCTTGATTTAAAAAAGAATTGAAACCTATGTTATAAAATTTTCGCAAAATTTAACATTATACATGCTACATTACTGAAGCGAAAGTCCACGTCAGTCTTCATAGCAAAATTACTGCAACAGAATACCGGAAAATTCCGGTTTTTTCTTGGACCTGTGTCACACCCCAGATATCACATATGGGTCACGATGTGCTTTAAATGAACAACGCCCAATGAATACGACTATTAGAGTGGCCTCGTTATTGTGATATTAATGCACTGCAGTCAACATTTTCAGAATTATTGCTTAAAAAAAACTAACGGACGTTTCCTTATATCGCTCGCACTCGTGTCACACCGCAGAAAACACATTATGTCATGGTCATGTGGTTTTCTCTAAATTAGCTTACACGCTAATAACGCGAACCTTAGAGTGGCCTTGTTGTAGTATGTGGCGAAATTAATTTGATTACAATTAATATAGTACAGTCAACATTTTCAAATCCGCGAGAGTGGCTCCGATGCAGCGTGTGGCAAAATTATTTTATTTAGGGTGCATCGTTTCACTCATCGCGCGGAATTCAAATTTTCATGCGTTTTTTGTCAATTACAGCTTAATTACTCGTCGTGGATTTATTGAAACCAATTTTGCGCCAATAAATAAGTCTTTTTATGAAATTACAGGTAAAATGATCACCTAGATAACATTGGTTTAGCTACAAATTTCAATAAGCTGATTTTCATCTTGGTTTTTGGTTTAGTGGGATATGTACTTATACTAGCTTTCAACTTGAATTTTTGGTAGGTGTAATTTCTTGAAACAATCTATTTATTATCGCAAAATTAGTTCTCATGAACGTACGATGAGTAATTAAGCTGTACTTGACATAAAACGCAAGAAAATTTGAATTTCGCGCGCTGAGCGAAACGTTGCATCTTAACTAATAAATAAAAAAGCTGATATAACATTTAATGTAGTGCAGCCATTTTTTTAAAGCTGCCCTAAACTCAGTATTTTTACTAAAAAATAACGGATGTTTCCGGTTTTCGCTCGCTGTCGTGCCACACCCCAGAGCTCACACATATAGGTCACATAGTGTTCTCCAAATGAGCGACGCCTAATGAACGCGAATCTTAGAGTGGCTCCGTTGCAGTGTGCGGCAAGCCTAATTTGATTGCATTGTAACTTCATGCGCGTGGTGAGTTAGTCTAGTACTTAGTTGAGTAGTTACTTTAGTTAAAATTTAAGAGGTCGTGCGGTCTTTAAATAAACAAACTCAGGTCAGGGTCCCTATTCGAAGATATGACAAATTGATGTCGATTTCGAGATTCTAATCTCGACTGTCTCTCGTCTCGATTGCCTCCGACCACTAGATACATCTCGCACGCTAGCCATCGTCAATATCTCGAATAAGATATACGTTGAGAATAAGAAATTTCGAAGTTCGAAACTTTTTTCTAGAGGAAATTAAATCTTAGTTTTTGAGAATAGGGCCAAGGGTGAAAAGTACTCCGTAAAATATAGATAACTAACGATATGATACGATAGAGATATGTAACTAATAATGGCAACACCCGTGCCGTCGTTAATAACTGTTTTAAGTGATCCGCAAAATTATTTGCCAAAATGACTCGCTATCACTGACAAGTTATTGGTTAAAAGTTGTTACAATCAGTTTTGTCAATTCGTAAAAAGGAATAGAAAGGTAGGAATGGTACCTTTCTTTTCACGATAATTAAAAATGTGGTGAAAGCTAAAGGTTAGTAACACACTGACCTTAAATGAGATTACCTTGTAAGTACAGTTTTCAGAATCCGTTTTATTTATGGAATGTGGTGACAAGACGAGCAAGTCGCTCACCTGGCGTTAAGCTTCATGTTTGCCCTTAACAGTTCAGTGCCACCCAGAATTTTGAACCTCGAAAGCGTCAATGCACTGCGCTCGTCACCCTGAGATATTAGATGTTAAATCTCTATGTGCCCAGTAATTACTCTGGAAACATTGCCCTTCAATCCGGAACACAGTAATGATTGCACACTACTGTTTGGCGGTTGGATAGCTGGTTGTGGTAGTTCCCCAGGCGGACTCTGCAGAACAGCGCTATCACTACCTAAAAAGATAAACTTTTCTACTTGATTTTGCAAAATAGACAAATAGAAAATATGCTTTATTTATATGCTAATAAGCCTTACTTTATGAAAAAATAATTAGTAAAATCAGAGCAGCAAACTAGCTCACAAATAAATGAATCCGCTACAGTTTCGAATACCTCTTAGCTCTAGGCACTTAACTTTAGTTATAGCAAATCTCCAACATACAGCGGTACTCACAATTTGTGGGCCGATACAACCGACAGCAAAATAAAACAAAGCCGATTTTTATATCAACGATAATCGTATATCGGAAACATAAGGCTCTTTACTTACTGAGACACAATATAAACGTAAGCAGTAAATCAAGTTACACACTTCTAGTGATACCCGTAGTTATTTTAACAAAAGTTCCCTTAAAATTTCTTGTCATTATCCTCATCACAGAATCTCAAAAATTCTTCACGCTACATTTGCTAAAACAAACTTAGCTTATAATTCTCCTATACCAAGAATATGTCGTACATACAACGAAGTTAATGCTTCCTTGTGTGATCTTGATACCTTTCACGACTCTTTACATGTTTTCAAAAATAAACTTGTAAAACATCTAAATGGAAATAACACAAATGAATAATGTTCTAACTTTTTCTATAATTGTATATGTTATAAATTACGTCTATATATTTTTTTTTAAACCCAGTTTTAACGGTGAATGTTGTAAGCACCTGTTACTGGTATACATATCAGAACTGTATCTGATTTAAAAAGTGTTACCCCATAGTTAATAATTAATATGTATACTGTTTCTGGTGTTTCTTTAAATAAATAAATAATTTAAAGTTTTTGTTTTTTTACGGCTTTCGGAATCCTGTGCGGAAACGACGCCAGCACCAGCTGTGCTGGCGTCGTAACTACGAAATAAAGCATTGTCATGCTGCCATTGGTGCTGCCTTTTTTTTTGCGAATAATTTGTTTTTTTCCCATAAATAAACATTTGTCTATTGTATATTTAATGGAGCTGCGACGAGAACCATGATTGGTTGCAGTGGTCACTAGACAGGGCCGATGTACGTGAGTTTGTATACTGCGCTGGTATATAGGTAGTTTAGCTCTGTAGGCAATGAAACCGCCTCAGTTATATGGCAACTAAAGGAAAATGTTAAGAGCTTTGGGATTCTTGGGGTGTAGATTAATTCGTCTTTTGTGGAAAGAGGGATCGTGTTATAGGCTGTATCGAGTTTGTTTGTTTTTTATTACAGAAAGGTTTATGAGGGCGTTCTAAGGTTGACTTAAAAATCATCATCATCATCATCAGCCGTAAGACGTCCACTGCTGAGCATAGGCCTCCCCCTAAAGCGCCACACTGCACTGAACAATTTATTGGACATTACATTATTAATTTAATTATTATTTATTACCAATATTTATTTATTTTATTTGCGTCTATCGGTTGCCCGCAACTTTAACAATGTCGTCAATCCATCTAGTGGTAGGCCTGCCTACGCTGCGTCTTCTGGTTGTTGGTCGCCACTCAAGAAACTTCATTCCCTATCGGTGATCGGTCGCCTACCGTCTTATGATCTTCCAGACAGCCTTCGGGTAAGTAAACATTTTCCACGTGATTGAGTAAGGTCGGTGGTAAGTAAATAAATAAGTAAATTGAATAAATGAATAAAAATGAACGTAAACGTTATGTAGTTCCACCTTGATGACGTGTTATCATATGCTCATATTAACAAAGTATGAGCAAAGCCCACTGAATATTCAAGTAAACGCCACATCAAGAATTTTCGGACACAATTTCCGCCCAAGAATTCGCTAAAGCAGCCAAGTAAGTACTTGTTTGCTACAATTTCAAAACAACCAACTGCTGTGGTGAAACTAGGATAGAAGTTTCTGGATGCCTCGAGTATAAAATTCTATGAGTAAGTTTAGAATAACATGAAAGATAGCCGTGGTAGCTCAGTGGGAGAACGCTCGCCTCACATTCCTGAGGTAGCGGGTTCGAACCCGGGCGGGCCCGTACCAATGAGTTATTTGGAACTTACGTACGGATATACCACTGGCTTTACGGTGAAGGAAAACATCGTGAGGAAACCTGCATATCTCCGGAGAAGAAATTCGATGGCGTATGTGAATCCGTCAACTGGCACTGGGCCAGCGTGGTGGATATGGCTTATCACCCTTCGAGGGTAGGCTGATATCCCAGCAGTGGGATGTTTAAAGGCTGATATAGTAGTAGTAGTAACATGAAAGAGCGAAAACGCATGTGTTGTACTACGTTGAGGCGATTCCACTCGTTGCCAACCTACTATGTTTTCTGCCAAGTTTATTTTATTTACCAAACACAATCCAGCCCAAAACAACTACTGACTCAAATTAGGACCAATTACGAATTTACATTTTATTACTAACTAGTGACCCGCCCCGGCTTCACACGTATGTATCTCTGCGGAAAGACTTTCGGGGGAAAGGCTTCTAGAATATGTTCGTTCTCTAACTGAAAATATTAAAACGCTGTTAATAATACATGTAAATAGGAATCTGCAATTTTACAAAGATTAGAAAAGAGCCCATCGAAACAGTTTTCTGAAAACAGCTTAGACAGTTCCTGATACATTAATACTAACAACATTACTATTACTACTCACGGGATATTTACCACGGTTATTGTTTTTGTTGAGTTCCCGATATTTCGGCACAGTTGCATGCGCCATGTTCACGGGCAGACTGAAGATGCGGGTGGATGATAAAAAAATAAAACATTAATACTAGTACAGGATTCAGGATTTTCTTAATGAAAAAACGTTTTTAGTTCTTGATATCGTCATAATTATATATTCAAATTTACAATCAATTTATGTTTTTTTTTTGGTAGTGGTAGGGCTCTTCTGCAGACTAGGGGAAGTACCACACCTTTGCCAGTTATTCAACCGTCAAGCAGTAGTGTGCAAACATTACTGTGTTACGGATTGAAGGGCAATGTTTCCAGCGTAATTACTGAGCACAGAGATTTAACATCTAATATCTCAGGGTGACGAGCGCAATGCATTTCCGCGCATGGTTTTGAACTGTTGAGGTTCAAAATTCTGGGTGGCACTGAACTGTTATGAGCAAGCGTGAAGCTTAACATCAGGTGAGCGACTTGCTCGTCTCGTCACCAAATTACATTTAAAAAAAAAAAAAAAAACAATAATTATAATTCTAACTTTGCGACACCCTTACATACGGGGTCCATGTATACGAAGTAGCTTATAGAATATAGACTATTTATACTAGTTACTTGGTGCAATAAAATACTGAATACTGAACATCAAGTATTGAATAAGAATATATTTATTGCCAAAAAAAACAAAAAAAATGGGCACGGAAACATAAGTAAAACAAGTTTGGCAATAGGAATAGGGGGGGGGGGGGGGGGCTCAGCGCTGTGCTGCGTGCTCCCGAAGGGTCACGCAGGGCTGGTTTTCGGCGTACACCTATGCTCAAAAGACGGAAGGTGAGCATTAGGCGACTTCCGGTGTTACAATATCAACTAATAATTATAAGTGTTCATATTAGAGCAAACTCTGAAAGCTATGTCGGCGACGTTGGTTCTTTCAGAGCTTGGAAGCTGAAGTGGCAATGGGCAGGCCACATCACTCGAGGAACCGATAACCGGTGAGGAAGAAAGGTTCTTGAGTGGCGACCACGAACTGGAAGACGCAGCGTAGGTAGGCTTCCCAGTAGGTGGACCGACGACATTGTGAAAGTCGCGGGCAACCGTTGGATGCAAGTGGCCCGTTGTCGCTCGGTGTGGCGCTCTAAGGGGAACGCCTATGTTCAGCAGTGGGCGTATGATGATGATGATAATGATGAATATTAGAGTGCTTAAGGTTTGTGTATGTGGTTAGTAATAAAAGGATAAATTTCAAGAAGTGAGCATATGCTTGTTTACGTTCTTAGGATTTAAAATGTTAGCATTCTCTTACTGGCTTTATACCGCGCAAGTTGGAATTTGACTGAAACTTTTCACTTAGACGAGCCGTTGGCTCAGTTTAGAATACGAAACTTTGTTTGTTTGAACAGAACTTTCGCCAGATACGTTATGTTGTTTTAGAAACGTT
Source organism: Apocheima hispidaria (assembly GCA_947579745.1). Taxonomy (NCBI): domain Eukaryota; kingdom Metazoa; phylum Arthropoda; class Insecta; order Lepidoptera; family Geometridae; genus Apocheima; species Apocheima hispidaria. Next base: position 12,029,191 of record OX388164.1, on the reverse strand, counting down.
TTATTACTTCGCCTCTTTACAGAACAACCAGCCTCTTCGGTATACAGGTTGTTGTGAAACTCGCGTTCGAACCACAAGAGGTGAGTTTTGGCGGGAACGTGAAGAATTCATGTCGGGTCATTTTATTATTTTCCAAAACTTGTGTTATTTCGAGTGTTAACTTGTGAAACCGGTGAGTTTTTACACGTTAAGTGTTCGTGAACATGCACGAGTGTTGGTGAATGGTATAGTGTCGTGAAACGTGAATGTTCGTGTTGTTTCCAAAACTCCATAGAAGGCTCTAGTTAAGTTTTCACCACTTTACTGGGGCATGAGTTGGAATGGTTTGCTCGCCTTTGACTGTGACTATGACTTGTTGGATTATATTTAACAAAACTTGAACTTCTATAAGTATACTTGACACTGGCAAATGCATAAGACGTGCGACGCCAAAATCCCCTTAGGAGGAAAGAGAAAAAAAAAAAGAAGAGTCATGCATTTATCCCGGGAAATATTCAAGCTAAATTACAAATATAATTATTTATGTTTAGAAAAGAGGGTATATATTATTTCGAATTTCAAAATAAAACCAATTAATAATTAATTATGTAAAGTTAGTATGACAGGACCCTATTTCTTCAAAACGCTTTAATTCATATTCGATATCAGAGGTACAAAAAAAAGGTCTTGCGTACAAAATTGCATGAAAATCGGATAAACGGCTCGCAAGATTTCGTCGGACAAATTACATACAAACATACGATTATACACACAAATAATGACTTGTTCTCGTAGAATCTAAGACCTCCGCTTCACTCAGTCAACAAAATAAAGGATATTCTTCAAGTATCGTCATGTCAAAATTATGACCGCCACTTTATGAGTTAAGCCATAAAAAAAAGGTTTGATTGGATTGTAATAATCAATAAATTCATTTTAAAAATCCTCTTAATAAGATTTTAAATATCGACTCCACAAACTACCAACGCCAACAGTACAAAGCTCGCAAAATTAGCATCACATTCGCCAGTGAATGAGAGGCAATCAAACTGATATTAATTTACAATTTACCCCCTCCCCCTTTGCCCCTCGAGGGGGCCCTCTAGTGGAAGGCGCATGAAACGCCTCATTATACCACGGAAACTTGACTGAGTTAAACATTGTCTAGGATACACTAACACAGAACATACAATAATACACTAGGCTCCCTACAAAAGCTAGATAAGTCTAATCAAAACATAGTCTCATTGGTGTAATACACATCTCGTCTCCGCTCCGCTTCAATGAAAACAGTCATTTAGTCACGAGAAGAGTTATATTAATATGTATGGCGATGGGAGTAACAGAGAGAAGCAGTGCAATGCGAGTGGGACGGAGCGGTGCGGCGTTTAGCGGAGTGGGGTTCACTAACTACAAATAATACAAAATGACAAAGCTGCTCGTGTCTGATACACAATTACGGTCCGCAACGCTCCACTCCGCTCGTCCCCGCTTCAACGTAAACAGACACACGCTCTTGTCACAGATCCGATGCCACCGCTCCGCTTCGCACCACCTACTGCACGGTCGCGAAGTTGCAGAAGCGCACGACGGTGCGGGTGGTAGTATCTACGACCTAGCTGTATCTACGTCGTAAGGAGATCTACACCGTAGTTTAATGTTTTTTTTTTTATAATGTTATTTGGTGACAAGACGAGCAAGTCGCTCACCTGATGTTAAGCTTCACGCTTGCTCATAACAGTTCAGTGCCACCCAGAATTTTGAACCTCAACAGTTCAAAACCATGCGCAGCAATGCACTGCCCCACTGCTCTGAGATATTAGATGTTAAATCTCTGTGCCCAGTAATTACGCTGGAAACATTGCCCTTCAATCCGGAACACAGTAAGATTTGCATACTACTGCTTGGCGGAGTTGGAGTAGTTGGATCTACACCGTAGGTGGATCTACACCGTAGGTGGATCTACACCGTAGGTGAATCTACACCGTAGGTGGATCTACACCGTAGATATATCTACGAACTAGGTGTACGCCGTAGGTGGATCTACACCGTAGATGTATTTTGCCTGTAACTTTCAAAATGTTGTGAACCTACCTATTGGGAGGTCTACCTGCGCTGCGTTGTCTGAGTTGCGGTTGCTTCTTAAGAAACTTTCTTCTCTGTCGGTTCTTCAAGCGACGGCCTGACCATTGCCACTTGCAAAGAAACCCTGAAAGCCCTGTAAACAATGTCGGTGACTTTTATCCTTGGGTGAATACCCTTATTCCGGATTCTATCGCGGAAGGAAAGAAACTCCGTGCATGAGTTTTGGCGGGAATGTGAAGAAGTCATGTCGCGTCATTATATTATTTTCCAAAACTGTGTTTTTTCGAGTGTTAGTGTGTAAAAATGGTGGATTTTTATTCATTAAATGTTCGTGACCGTGCATGAGTGTTGGTGAATAGTATAATGTCGTGAAACGTTCTTTATAGTTCTTTATACTGTGTGTTTTTTTATTTTTTTTCATTTTTTAATATGTATTTTTGTCACGAATTTTCTGTATAAACGTGACTTTTCGTGTTGTAACCAAAACTCCATAGAAACGTTTAGTAAAGTCTCCACCATTTTACTGGGGTATGACTCGACTTGGACTTACTTTACTTGACTTAGACTATGACTGAGACTTGTTTGATTGTGAAATACTTTACTTCACTTCAAATGTTACAAAACTTGACACTGGCTAAATACATAACGTGTGAAGCCAAAATTTAGCAGAAAAAAAAGAAACTCCGTGCATTGCCCTCCTTATTGCCCGCTGTGTAACTTTCTCCAAAAGGCCAGCGGCTAAGGCAACTATATCTTGATTTTATTATTCTAATCCAAACTAATATTCTAATTCAGATTAATATAGCCGCAGTCGTATCAGGACCAATTAAACTTCGAAGTATATAAATGAACACGTTCATCTCGAGGACAAAACTTAGCTTGCACGGTTTACAACTCCCTACATTACAACTGTCAGCCCGTACAAAATTTCAAAAAAGGCACACGAATTGATCAACTCAATCAAGCAAACTATGGGAAGTAACTTTGTGTCTCTGTCTGGATGTTTGTCGCGATGAATGGATTTTTATAATGAGCTAATGATTTACTGTACATCACAGAGACGGGCATAGAATATTTTTTTATGTCCACGCGAACTAAGTCGCGGGTAACAACTAGTTTACTATAAACTTCATTATATTAACCTACATAATATAAAAAATGGGATAAGAAAAACACGGTCCATGCGGCCCACGAGACACAGTTTCAGGTCCCCGAGCTCACAAGCAAGTCAGTGATAGTTCAACATTTAATTTATTTGCTCGTAAAATCTTTTGTCGCCATAAAGTATCGTCGTAAACGCGAATGCCTTTCGGATTATTCCATCGCGATTCGGGCACGCAGAAAGCTTACACCGACAACCTTATAATGTAGAGTTGACCAAATAATAGAAGTTATGAAAATCTACGAATCCTTGATAGGTTTGCTTAGAAATACGACCGTGGCGCCCCGTTAGCTGTACAGGTAAGTTGGTCGCTCTGCGCTTTATGTTTGTTAGGTTTCGGGAATATATTGTCGTTGTATAAGCTCTTTTCAAAGGAAATAAAATTGTGTAAGGACATACGCGCCAGGTGGACCTCAGGGCTTATTTTAAGTTCATTAACTATTTATTGCTATACAGGGTTATAAAAACACAAAAGTCGTAACACAGGCAGTATCTATAGTTAGCATATCTATAGTTTTGGACTATCGCTATTTGTAGTTGTTTATTTTCAACGATATTCTAAAGTCAATTTTTTTAACTTCTTCTAAGTTATATTTAGAAAATGTTGATAAAGTGCGAACGAGACAAGGCGAACCAGTATACGCGCCCTTTTTTTTTCATGTTACTTAGTGACGAGACGAGCAAGTCGCTCACCTGATGTTAAGCGTCACGCTTGCCCATAATAGTTCAGTGCCACCCAGAATTTTGAACTTCAACAGTTTCTAAACTATGCGCGGCAATGCACTGCGCTCGTCACCCTGAGATGTTAGATGTTAAATCTCTGTATGCCCAGTAATTACGCTGGAAACATTGCCCTTCAATGCGGAACACAGTAATGCTTGCACACTACTGCTTGGCGGTTGAATAACTGGCAAAGGTGTGGTACTTCCCCAGGCTGACTCTGCAAGAGAGACCTACTACTACAAAAAATCCCTCTTAAGGTGCAACGTTTCACTCAGCGCGCGAAATTCAAATTATCTTGCATTTTTTGGCAATTACAGCTTAATTGCTCATCGTAGATTCATGAAAACTAATTTGGCGATATCAAATAGATCGTTTCAAGAAATTAAGTTGAAAGCTAGTATAAGTAGATTTGTCAATAAGCCAAAAACCAAGATGAAAATTAGCGTATTGAGATTTGTAGCTAAACCAATGTTATCTAGGTTTTCATTGTACCCGTAATTTCTTAAAACAACTTATTTATTGGCGCAAAATTGGTTTCAATAAATCCACAATGAGTAATTAAGCTGTAATTGACAAAAAACGCAAGAAAATTTGAATTTTGCGCGACGAGCGAAACGTTGCACCTTAAGAATGACAATTACACACCATTATTTTCGTTTCTCGGCTGATACAGTACCCATCCTTTACCTCGTCGAAGCATCTTGTTATTGGATCCGCAGCTGCCCAGAAACAAGATCGGGATTTTCATTTCATACTATTTTCTCATTCTAGTTGTTTCCACTTTCAGTTCCCGTGAAATAAACATTGGAAGGTTTATTGGTTCTGTATCGTATTTCATTTTGTTTTACTGTTTGAACTTAATTACAACGTTTTAGGTAATTTGTAGCTGTTGTTTTAGGACCGTGTGTATAGGTGAAAAAAATAAGGGTAGGTCCACAATTTATATATTTATTTATTTATTATATAGTTTGTAGGTTTATGTATGTATTTTCATATTATTATTATTTTATGTATCTACACCACCAACTGTAGTTTATAAGTCATAATTCTGTCCAGCCAAAAGCTATCTGGAAGAAATCGCTTTAGACGATAAGGCCGCCCATTATACTACCGTTTTAAAAAAATATTATTGTTCATTTTTTTTAAAAAATGTCTGTTTTGGTGTATAAAAAAGTTATATTGTATTGTTGTGTAGGGCAGAATAAGAAGCATTTATTCTCATAGATTCTTAATCTACGGGTAAGTAGTTTTGGAGGAGAATTCTTTAAACTGTGCTGACTTTGAAGTTGAAACGAATGCATTGAAATTCAAAAAATAAACTTGAGCTGGGGATCAAGAAAAACATCGTGATGAAACCAAACCGTGGTAGGATATTTTCTTGTACTTGATTGGCTAGCTGCCACCTTCAAGTTGACGATATGTCACCAAGTACCTTAAGGTGTTTATTTGGTCTAGTTCCCATTCCAGGCTCGGTGTGAGTGTCATCTTCCACCATACCGTTATTTAACGGGTGTTTGTTGTCAAAAGACCAGACGGCATTTAAAAAAAATATTGTAATACTAGCAGCGCCCCGCGTTTTCACGCGCTATTTTACAGAAACCGAATATATTTCGGAATAAATATATTAGATTAGATAGATTATTTGTTAATATTTGTAAGCCGTTACATAGTTGAAAGGGAACAAACAAACTTAGATACTTACACACTTACGCACAAACTTTCACATTTATAATATTAGTGTGATTTATATTATGTCTTTGAGCACTTATGAAACTGACATCCGCGGATAAATGATAATGAGTGTTTGTTTGTTGGGGTGTTCGTCCATCTTTCAGTTGAAACAAAGCTTCAAACTTTTACGCAAGAAAAAAATCAGTCAAATCAAATCCTGAAATCCTAGTAGTAGAAACCTAATTTTATCATCCACAAAATTAAATTTGGAAATCTGAAAACGTTTTCACTACTCAAAATCTGTGCAGCTTTTACGCACACTGGAAAAACAGTGAAAGTATTTTTTAAGACAAACAGCCAAACCAAATACAAACACTATCCATCGTGTTAACCAAACAGTGTTACAAGCACTAGGTTATAAAGCTAGTTTGTTGACAATATCCGAAGAGAGGGTTACTATTATTCCCTTTAAGAATCCTTACGTTATTGATACTTGAATATACGATAATAGAGGTCAAGTTACCTCCTGTTGATAAAACTGCCATTTTTATACTCGAAGCATAGGCGACGTTTGCAGACACGATTTTTAACCGACTTCCAAAAAAAGGAAGAGGTTAATTTGACAGATTTTTGGGTAGTATGTTTCAAACATTGACTGCAATTATTGTAGCTGACAGATTTTTGGTTAGTATGTTTCAAACATTGACTGCGTTTGTTGTAGCTTATTGAGTGCATTTATTGTAGCTTATTAACTGCATTTATTGTAGCTGATAGAGTTTTGGGTAGTATGTTTCAAACATTGACTGCGTTTGTTGTAGCTTATTGACTGCATTTATTATAGCTTATTGACTGCATTTATTGTAGCTGATAGAGTTTTGGTTAGTATTTTTCAAACATTGACTGCATTTATTGTAGCTTATTGACTGCATTTATTGTATCTGACAGATTTTTGGGTAGTATGTTTCAAATATTGACTGCATTTATTGTAGATTTGTAGATTGTACTTAGCTAAATTATGACCACAAAATAAATAAGTAATGGTTGTAATGCAAGAAACTACTACAATACTTTTTTACGGCTCTAAATACTTGAAAGAAACTACAAGGTTAGGCTAGTATTTTCTCCACAGCAAGGCAAAAGCTTCTCCCGAGAATTCTCGTGTTACTCATTCTCATTCGATGTTACGTTAATTAAAAATGCGGTAAAGGCTAAGGTCTGTAAAGCGCTATTTCTTAACGAGATTGGGTTGTAAGTACAGCAGAATCTATTCGTAAGTGCTTTGCGAGTAAAGTTTTCTACGTGTGATAGCAAGACAAATTGAAAATATGCTTTATTGTTATGCCACTAAGATTCACCCGTGATTATCCCTTTATTTTGAGAGACTTATTCCCATCTCGCCGAGTAATCGAAGGTACATTTTTTCAGATCGCTTTTGTGTCTCTTTATGTCCAGATTGTCATGGTCTACATTTTACAGTCGGATTATTTTTCATTTGATACTTATACTTGTTGAAGCTCTATGCCTGTGTAAAAAAAAACAGATCCACGTCTTAAAATTCAGTGTGTACTACACTGAATTTTAAGACGTGGATCTGTTTTTCGTTTTTTTTACACGATCCAAAAACGAAAAACAGATCCACGTCTTAAAATTCAGTGTAGTTCACTGAATTTTAAGACGTGGATCTGTTTTTCGTTTTTTTTACACGATCCAAAAACGAAAAACAGATCCACGTCTTAAAATTCAGTGTAGTACACACTGAATTTTAAGACGTGGATCTGTTTTTTTTTACACGGGCATCTAGCTCCAGACTAAGCTTGTAATATGGGAACCAAATAACTGATAAAATGCATAGATACTTTTTTGTCTTTAAGTACATACATGGAGTACATAGAAACACCCAGATAAGGAACAAACATCCATGTTCATCACGGAAATGTTTTCCTTGTGGGAATCGAACCCACAACCTACAGCTCAGAAGGCGGAAACCCTCCCACTGAGTCACAAGGCTATTCAAAGTTGATAGAACATCCCAATATTAACCGATATAATTACAAAGTCAAAGTCAAAGTTATTTATTGGTAAATATTCATCTACAAGTCAAAAATAATAACCTTTTGTATACAATAGTATGCAAATTAAGTAGAGGATATTCTTTGAATACTATGATCATTAAAATGCGTTATACAACGTTAATAACATTCAATTATAATAATAATTACGTCAGAACATGAAATGTCAACAAAAAAAGTTAACATAATTTTTTCCTCAAATTACAATTTACATTTATTTATTCATGAACTCATTAAAGTCATAAAATGTTTGTTCGATAATCCAGCGCTTCGGTCGGCTTTACTCTGTCATCAAGACTGAAATCACAAAAAAGCCTCAGTTGCCCTATATAAAAGTAGGTATTGAGCTCTTTTATAACCCAAGACCTCTGTTAGCACACGGTAGCGTGACGCTTACCATCAGGCGAGCGACTTGCTTGGCTCGTCATTCAAAAAACACAACAGCCGCTTATCCACCTCTCAAAATTCACTCTGTGCCACGTCAAGCTCGCTCGCACAGTCAACGCTTCTCATACAAAATACTGTCAAAAAGATATAGATCCAATATCCTATGTAAACTTCAACCCCAAAAAAACCGGAAAACAATAAGAATAAAACAGGAATAGCGTAGTAATACTGAAGATTTACGTTGATACAAGCCGGATAAAATGGACGCAGTGGGGAGCGGCCGAAACTCCCAAAGGTACTGCGAAAGACAGATAAAAAAAAAGTTTTGGTATCCATCACGCAGGGAGGTTTTTGGGAGCAACGACCTATTTTGTTATTTGAAAGATTCTAAAAAATCGGCGGGAAAAGTATCTATATTTAGGTATGTTGCCACAGATTATCCTTTATAGAGGTCACATTATGAATAAACGCACCAACGTCGGAGGAGAGCTCGTTTTGCGGAGATTGAGAGTTGATGATTCAAGTTATCACGTTCAATGCAAAAAAAATATTTGATTACCACAAATTAATGATTTTCAGATTGTTTCCTTTATTTTTGCTGTTAAGACTTTGTTTTTTGCCAAAATTCATAACTTTAGGCTTAAATTATGAGTGACAAAATATGCATAAATGGGCGTATTTTTACAAGCTTTTATCTTGCAAGGTTTGTATGTATTTATGTTCGAGTTAAATATTTTAACTGAATTTTAAACCAGTTGTTCGTTACGAACTCAATCGAGTTGAAATTTTGCATGCATCAAATTCCGATGACAATACGATATTATGAGAGCAAGCTGATCCAATGATGGAGACAATAATTAGTTCATATTATTATCACTCCTCAGTATTAACAGTAGATTGATGGAGTTGGGACTCATTTTGATCAGCTTACAGCACCAATAACGGATTTTATAAAAGCTTGCATGGAAAAATATATTATTCCGCAAAAACGTATTTTATTGCGTTGACTTAGAAGCTTATATTTTTTACAGGGGTCGATCACTTACATCGATTTTTACAGGAAATGCTGGGATCGATTTAATATTAATTTATTTATATTTTAGCCTTTATTTCGCACAGAAATTTAGCATTGCTATTCAACGTGGCAATGCCGTCAGCATTCTGGGGACCTTTCCCTCCACTAATGGTCTTTTAGTTTAGTTTAATTTTCATAGTTATTTTAGGTTTTAGTTTTTAGTTAGTATTTTTAAGTTTTCTTTAATTGTCTGTTTTTTAAGTTGTACATAATAAAGTTTTGAGTTTTATATTCATTTCAACATGATGTCTCCACGCGTTCCCAAAAAAGGTTCTAGACAGACAGACAGAAACACACACGGACGACGAAGTAAACCTAAATGAATCCTTTTTTACAAGATTTTATTTAACTTGTAATGTATTTATGTAAGTAAAAAAGTATTCCCTTTGGGGTACGGAAACTTAAAAACTACTTTCACGTTATCTATTATTTTACTGCCACACGTCGTAAAATTTCACTCGGTAATCAAATGGCTCACACAAAAGTGTCCTGATGAAATTTATAGTTACTATTTCGTAGACTACATTACTTGTAGAGGTGTCCACATGTTTTTTTTTTAACACTACTAATGTAATTGAATTATGGCTATGAATTGTGGATTATTGTATGATAAAAAAATCTGGTTCAAAGAATCTTTGAATCTATGTGACTTCAAGCCAAGCGTGAATAGGTAGTATTGTGTATTGGCATGTCAAGGGCAAGCGTGCTCTTGATCATCTGAGCCCACATCATCGCCTTCTTTGAGGTGAGTTGTAGACAAACCCATTCTGTCATTAAAAGAAGAAAATTATCTTTCTTTTCTTTTTCAAATTATCAATGGAAAAACCGTAAATTGCGCGAAACTACGAAGCACATCTCTATATTTAAAACAAATGAACCACATCTTTTTGCCGTATATTACTTTCAAGGACATTCGTCTGCGTGAAAGTCTACTTATTTATATATCTAAGAGTCACCTTTGAAAGCAATACGTAGGTATGCGAGACATATAAATCACTCCTAAAAGGTTCAATCTTGGAGATACTAACACTAGACTAATTGAGATTAACGATAAATCAAAACGGTGATATCAAGTATTACCACTTAGGTTTGTTAGTTAGATACTTGATATTAACAAGTATAGAATAAACCGGCAAAGTGCGAGATAGACACAAGCCCATACCAGTTCAGAATCACTCTGAATTTTGAACTAAGCGCAGTGCCCGGCGCTTGTCATCCTGAGACATCAATATATTATAGTTCATATATTATTTTAGTCAGAAATTTTAGCTGGACTGTAGAGTTATATTATTCGATTTACTGCTTCACATGAATTTACTCTGAGAAGCACACATACCAGAAAAATATTTTGATCGACTGACTCCAAAAATAAATAAACATTTGTGGAAAATTTTAAGGGGCTGCGATTCTCGAATTGATTCAACGAATTTTCATGTTTAAGATCTGAGTCAAAAGTACGCAAAGAATTGAGGTTTTCAATCAGTACCTACCTCAGTGAGGTACTCATAATTATAATGGCGGCATTTAGTTCATAAAATATTCACATTTAGTCGACCCAAATACTTGGCTTGGAATTTATGATGAAAAAAAAACAAATAGAATATTCGTAACGAACAGGCAAGTACACATTTCGAATGATACCTTCATGGTACTAGTACGCACCATTGTGAACTCAGTCGAAGGGACACGTGCGAGCGAGTGGTCGTCACTGGTGGTGCTCTGCTTCCGAGTCTCTCACTCGTGTAGGCATGCTGTTGTTTCAACAGCACTAATCTACGAGTACAAAACTTATCTACAGGAATGCATTGAATCATCATCTCTAGACTTACTAGTATTATTATCTCGATGGATATACCATACGAAAACGAATTCATTTAAAAGAAAACGACAGCGACACTACAAAAATACACTACGGTGAAGTTGCACAAGAACTGCACGGCCTAATTCTGCCGTCACCGTTCTTTTATAATACTATGAGACGTACGAAAAACAGGCACCATCTAAGGGTGTATATACCATTCAAATGTACTAAACGTTTCCAATCCACTTTCTTAGTAAGGACAGCAGAGGTGTGGAACTCTATACCTGCGTCTGTCTTTCCGAACAATTACAATCCGGGGCTGTTCAAGAAAAGCGTGAAGAGGTACTTCCTCGGCTACATTTTGAATGCCTATACCGACGTAAAAAAAAAAAACAGGTATTCAATTATTATTTTCACGCCTTTAATTGCGCTTTTGACCTCCGACTGACCCATCTGTTAGTAAGCGACGATGTGACCGCAGATGGAGCACGTACACTTAAGAGATGTCTCGGAAAATAAACTCGGGTATGTCCTGAAATTGGGACCAGAATCACCGGAGGTCGAGCACAAGCAGCAGCTTCCTCTTATAGTACACGGCAAAAGTTCTGCGATCTCCAAGCCACCTAAGCGTGGGGATTTGGGAATTATAACACAAACCCTCCCACATCGTAAGTAGCGCTCCAAGGAGTGTTTCGGCTGATGTTGATGATGATTACTGAATAGTCATATAAGTAAAAACTTGAGAGCCAGACAACATAGTCAGGGATCTGACATTATCATAAATAAACAGAAAAACTCATAGGTACTTTTGGAAATTCGCAATTATTGGTTTTATTTCCACAATAATAAAAATAACTAGTAGTTCGCGGCGAACTAAGACCTCCCAACCCCTATATCTTCACAACTACTCGACCGATTCAGCTCATATTCCAACTTAAAAATTGTATTGAAATGAACTACTTGCCTAAAAAAATTCAAGAAGATCGGATCAACGGTTTGCAAGTTATCATCGGACAAATATACACACAAACATACATACAAATGCCGATTTGTCCCAGTAAACTCTAAGACCTTCGCTTCGCTCGGTCAATTAAAAAATGAAGATGAATTTAAAAATGCACGATCGAGACTGATTCTGATTCAGATTCAGATTCAGACTTTATTAATAACAAATTAAGTTACATGTCAGACTGACAGTCTGATTGATTGTGATTGACTGATTGTGACTGTGGACGTGTTTAAGGACCTTAAATAAACTGATACAACTGAGCAGATGCGATTTATTACATGTCTAGTTAAGCGCAAGGAAAACTGAATCAAACGTAAATTTTGTATTCGATATTTTTCAACAACTCAACTTTAACTGTACCATGTTCATAATTCCTACGAGTTTCCCACACATAAATTCCATTAAATCCCCTGCATACCGTAGGCAATCAATCCGACTTTTCATATCAGAAATAACGAAGCACTCCGCGATGAATCGATGGCATTAGTCCGCCGGCTCTATGGGCATTTAGGAAAGTTATTGGTTCCTGGAAAAATTGAGGCACTACAGACCTTTACTGGAAATTCAATCATTGTAGAACAACAAAGGAATTCTACTTTCCCGTGTCATTATAATTCTGTTATCAAGTGTGGGTTAATGAAACGTAAACGTTCCTATATTGGTATTCAATTATTATTATTTAGTTGTAATTTTGTAAATTGTTGGAAACATTTGGGACTGATTTATCATAATTTCATCAAAAACAGCCTGAAGAAACCTACTGCTGTACAAATACCCCTTAGACCGCCACACTGAATGATAATTAGCTATTATTTTTTTTCCATCTATGGGGAACCAATTGGTTTTGAACATTGGTCACAATGTCGTCAGTCTTTCATAATGTATTTTTTTTTGGTTTTCAATTTTGCAAGATGCCTGAGTGCTTTGGGGTGCAGCCGGGTTGTGGGATTAAACCCACTAAAATCCCCCGGTGGCCTTGGTGGCCTTGGTGCTTGACCGAGGGATCCGCTTACGAAAACGTGAGGCACTCGACGCTGTGGTCCTCGCCAGATGTATTCCAATCACCAAATTTACAAAAAAAAAACTTCCGTGGTCATTACTGTCGTAAAAATAATTATGCGAGCGGGGAAATTAAAACTGTAACGCGCTTTTAAATAATTTTTATTTTTTGTGTTTCATGTAGTCAGTAATAATGCCGCAATTTTATCACTAAGGCCGCAAAATGATACTGGCCACTTACTTTAAAAAATAAACGGAAATCGCGCGCGCGACTTTATAATTAATATTTATTTATCTGAATTTTCAATTTGTTTTGTCTTTTATTTTCCTCGTAAGTCGTATTTTCACTAAGTATCACTCGGACTGTACTCGGAAGAACTGCAATTCTCCATCGGCCATTTTCTCCCTTCGGTGAGCTATCACACTAATTTGATTAATGCGAAAGTTTGTGTTTGTGTAAGTATATAAGTGTGTAAGTATGTAAGGGTCTTTGTTCCCGTTCAACTCTGTAGCGGCTCAACGGATTTACATGAAATTTGGTATGGAGGTACCTTATACCCTGGATTAACACATAGGATACTTTCATCCCGGAAAATGTCCGGTTACTGTAAAATAGCGGGTGATACTGCGGGGCGCAGCTAGTGTACCAATAAAAGCGTATCTCCAAAAAATTCACACTACCTTCAAAAACTAGCGTCCGAGGGCTATATTACGTTTCAAATTCACTACTTTTCTAATATACTGCCCTGTACATTATACGGGAGTTGTAGGTAATAAAGCTCTGTAGGTCCCATTTAATTTGCTCTGACCTCACGTTTTCTTGTATTGCTGTAAGTGCGGGAGCGACGCTGTCGAATTGAAAAGTATTTCGAGTTTTCTGTTGTAAAATACGTGTGACAATGTTGAAAGTAAAATGAATTTTTCTTTTATTTGGTTTAGCTAAGGTTTAAAAGATTAGCTAGAAATTAAATTAACGGCGTACTTTGATAAAATGTGATTTTTTCATTTAGTGTACCTTTTTACTTTTGTAGATTAAAAAGGTGAGGTTTCAGTTCGCGACATCGAACTGAGAACTCACGACCTTATTGATAACCTCTTGACAGATTTTGCTCATATTCGACGTTCTTGTTAAGAATCGAGTGCCGAAAGTTTATGCCAATATCAAAATCGGACGGTAACGGGCGCCGCAGCAAAGTCCCCTCTTTTTGGGTGAAGTACCCCAAAAATCAATATCGCCGAAGCCTAAAAAAATCTATGATATTGTTGAATTGCGATTGTGTAAACAAAGTTTGTGTTCGCGAGGTCTAGGTTTGCATGGAACATAATTTCGATTGATTTGCTGGTTCAGATGTAATTAGCATTCATCTGCTTTTTGACTAGGGACTTTGCCAACTCGCCAAAAAGCGTCCACTCCTGAACAAAAAACATATTCTTCTGAGTTGTAGATGTAGAATCGATTCTAACCAAGGATAAACATTTGTGTGATGAACGTGGATGTCTGTTCTTTGGGTGTTTCTATGTATTCCATGTAAGCATTTACAAAAAAATAATGGTTTTAAGTATTCTAGCAGTTATCTGGTTCCCATAGTACAAGCTTGCTTATTTTGGGGCTAGATGGCGCTGAATGTGAAAAACATCCACCAATATTTATTGAGTGCGGTTTAAAATGTGCACATAGTTACCATTTGCACTGTCAGCGTGCAAACAGTCGGTTTAAGATGCGAATTTATAGGCTCCTGTCAGCCACATGACGTCATGAGTGACGTCATTATAGCGTGCTCACGGTGCTCACAACAATGTCTGTTTTTTTCTAGAAAAAAATGGATTTAAGGCAGGCCAAAGTCTTCTGTGAAGACAGAAATGAAACAGTGCCATCAAATTATTAGACGCTGAGACAAATAACCTGAAAAATGAAACTATCTGACATAAGCACGCTTTAATTTATTGGCGCGCTGTGAGCGTACTAACAATTTAAACCGATCGTTAGCAGTGTATGTGGTGTTTGCACTGTGAGCGCATTTTAAACCATACTCATTATTTATCATATTATCATCATCATCAGCCATAAGACTTCCACTGCTGAACATAGCCCTCCCTTAGAGCGCCACACCGACCGACAACGGGCCACTTGCATCCACCGGTTGCCCGCGACTTTCACAATGTCGTCGGTCCACCTAGTGGGAGGCCTACCTACGCTGCGTCTTCCGGATTTATCATATACATAGGTGAAACGCAATTTAGTTCGTAAAGAAAAAAATCTTTACAAACTAAAATTGTGTTTCGCCTCTCTTGCAGTTTTATTTGATTTCCGCCAGAGCAAAGACTTGAAAACGCAATTATGTTCCAACAACATTTTATAGAAAAGAAAACGAAGAAAAAACTTAATACAATTAATCTCGAGGAAAATTGTTCCTACATTGTAGAGTTAGATATTGTTACTAAGATCGTATAATCGCGTAATTTGATCAATTTTAGGGTTCCGCACCAAAATGGTAAAAACGGACCTTTAAGGTAAGCCGACAAAGAAGATATATTTCAAATCTATTATTGCCTTAAATTTATGTTTTGTTCATTACGTTTATTGTAAGTTTTGTAGGGCTCTCTTGCAGAGTCTGCCCGGAGAATTACCACACCTTTGCCAGTTATTCAACCGCCAAGCAGTAGTGTGCAAGCATTACTGTGTTCTGGATTGAAGGGCAATGTTTCCAGCGTAATTACTAGGCACAGAGATTTAGCATCTAATATCTCAAGGTGACGAGCGCAGTGCATTGCCACGCATGGTTTTGAACTGTTGAGGTTCAAAATTCTGAGTGGTACTGAGCTGCTATGAGCAAGCGTGAAGTTTAACATCGGGTGAGCGACTTGCTCGTCTCGTCACCAAATAACATTTTAAAAAAAATGGCTTTTTTTTCTTGCACCTTTTCATAATTTTTCGTATATTCTTCTGGTATTACTATGAAACTACTGTTACTACTAATAATAAAATAATATAATATAAAATAATAAATTATTATTATTACTAATCTGGTTTTACTTCTGGTATGTTAATCTCTGCTGATGTTTTAGAAGACATTATATCCTGCCGAAATCAGTATCATTGGGTTGAAAAAAAAAAGGAAAAAAAAACCTTCCAAAAAAGAAGTCTTATTTTTTAAGTGTTGTGTAATCATTGAATGTGGCTTTTACTATCAAAACTAATTTTAATGTTGTCTATAAAGTCCTAAATTCACAAAGTCGACTCACAAAATCCCTCAACATCAGCCATTTTTGGCCTCACTTCCAGAAAAACTATTAGCTATTTATTTTCGCTGTAAAACGTGCCAACGGGGAGCAAATCGATAAAAATAAATCAACATCTCCAAGGACCTAAAGTCTCTTGCAGTCAACATAAAACTGTGCAAAGCAATAACTACAAAGGAAATTGCAAAACGATGCACAATTTTATTTATAGTATAACTCGTCTTAACGTGGGTTTGTACTCTTTGTGAGTGGTCCTTATTTTTGTATCGAACGAAATATTGATAATTAAATTGTATAGCGGGGCAGCCCTTTGCATCCGGTGGCGATAGTGTTGACCCGCCTGAACTCCAACCCGTCAATAATGTTGGCAGCAGTGGGAGTATCGACCAATCGCCGACACTCCCACGCCGCGCTGTTTTCGCGCCCGCCCGACGCTGCCCGAAGGAACACGACGGCGGTCGTCCTTCAACTACTCGGGACTCGACCGTAGCGCACACGCGACATAGTGCTAGTGATTAGGCGACCGGCCATCTTCGATTTGTAAAACTGTTTGTTTGAGTAATTCATGTCAATTGATTAAAAAGTGTCAACATTATTCGCGTTTCACTTAATCCCGGGAATCACACTTCCGCCGCGTAGCGCAGACCATCTACAAGTAATCCACGTTAAACCCGCTGGACATAATTTGTATTAAAATTATTACCCACGACTTCGCGTGGACCTAAAAAAAGTAGCCTATGTGCGTCTCTGTGATATACTCTGATATATATTTTTCCACAAAACACTCTATTTAAAAAAAGGCTTATGTGTGAACAAATCCTTTTTGATTTTGCCATGAATTTCTTCCTGATGATTTCCTCTGTCCTGATAATTGAGATAAGTAATTTTTTTTTTTATTTTTTTTTTTTTTATTTATAAATACAGAAAATTTACAATAAGTTTCAGTATTGCCTTAAAACCTATATTAGGTTTGTCTAGGCAATTAGTTCTCGATAATATTCAATCAAGAAAAACAATAAGAGTAAACCACTTAAGTATTAAAATTAATACAAATACAATAAAATTAGTAGGTACAAGAATAAACACTATTCCCAACCCGTTAAGCGCTGCGGGGCGAGCACACAAAAACAGCTGTTGTAGGCAATGTCAGTGAGTAAACCGGTTTCAAGGTATCTACCTATTCGTGCAGCCGCTGCAGTGCTTGGGCGCCGCACTCTCAATAAAGGGTGCTCCCGATAATATGTGTTTATTCATTTAGGTAATATTTTTGTAACAAGAATTTAATATTTTTTTGTGTTAGTTTGTTTTTAAGATTAATTATAACCGTACAAGTGTTTCGTTTTATTTATTGGTCATAAGCTTAGAACAAAGTAAAATGGATGGACGGGCGCAAGTAAAATTATTTTGAAGCCTTTAAAGTGAGCGCCGGCGCTCAACTTGCTTCATTCGCTCTCTGTCTGTGAAGAGTTCGAGACGTTCCTTCGAATGTCAGACGGTTCAAGAGCAACTAACACAGGTGTCCTTTTTGCTCTCGTAGATTTTATATTAGCTATATTTTTTTTGTAACAAATGTGCACTTTTAATTTACGTATTGAAGGCTAAGTGCGATTGTTTCGACTTATTATTTTTAAGGAAATTGTGTGGCATGGGCAAGTCCATTCACTTTACTTTGGTCGAAGGTCAAAAGACTAAACAGAGATGATTAATACTTAATTTGTGTACATTCCGGAAATATATACTCTCCTTTATGAAGGTGCGACGCGTCGTGCGACGCATGGAGAATGAGGGCTTCTGCCGCGATGACAGCTTTTGGCAGTCTTCTTCGATTATCTCTGTTGCCGCGAGTTCCACTAGGTATCAAGCAAAACGCGAATGCTCACGCTTCTATAAAAATACTGCTATATATTAGCATAATGTTTGATTTTCCCGCACCTCTCGACACATCACGCACCGCGCAACGCCCCGCGTCTCCCTCAACGAGCCCTTAGACTCTGCTACAACAAACACATTGGATTATCTCATCACATAAACAGCACAAACCTGCCAAGAATTCCACCTGTCTCCATTGATTTAACTCGCATCCTTGTCGCTGATCTTTCAGCTGTATTTGCTGAATTGACTCCCCTGAACAAAGCAACACCCTTGACCTAAATAAACTCATCCTAACAACTGATCTGTACGTTTCTCTGTGATCGAATACTTAGTTGAAGGTAGAAGAGAAAAAATACCATCAAATTATTTTATAACTACATTGGCGTCGATTCCTGCTAAACCGAATTTAGGGCTATTGCTGTCTTTTACTAACAGAAACACAAGAAATAGATAGCATGCATTTTAGTTCTCAAACGAGTTTACCGAATAAAGCCGCGAAGAAAAACATACAGTAACGACACTTAAAATTTGTTTTAAATCGGCACCCGCTCTCTCGTCTAAGTTTGTATGGAGAACTAAGACTGACTAATTTGACAGCACTATCATTCTTGCTATCTCTATATTGTGTTTCTATTTAATAAAAGACAGCGATAGCCTAATTGCCTTTAGTGAGTGCACGGTGGAATTGACATTATTGTCAACTAAAATAAATACTATAGTAGTTTGCGCTGAACTAAAAACTCGCGACCCCTTTAACTTTACAACCCCTGGAGAGTTCTGATCCTATAATCATCATCATCAGCCAAAAGACGTATACTGATGACCATACCAACCGACAACTGTTACTTGCCACTTGCATCCACCGGTTGCCTTCAACTTTCACAATTTCACCGGGTAACCTGATGGAAGAACGCTGCGTCTTCCGGTTCATGATCACCATTCAACAACCTTTCTTCCTTATCGGTTATCGGTTCTTCGAGTGTTGTGGCCTGCCAATTGCCACTTCAGCTTGCACACTTTGAAAGTTATATCGGTGACTTTGGTTCTTCGACGAATATCCTCGTTTTATATTTTATCGTACAAAGAAACTCCGAGCATAGCTCTCTCCATTGCCCGCTATACGACTCTGTGAAAAATCTATAAACTCGTTCTTATATATGAGAAATAAATAAAACTAACGAAGGTTTTACGAATTCAATGTTTTTCTTAAATCTATTTTCAAAGAACTTAAAGTGCCTTTTCTTACAGCAAGTCATCTGGATCTTGTAGTAAAGTGTCAGAACTTTGTCCTCTTGTCATTCTACATCCATCAATACCCACTGGACGCAGATGTCCACCAACAGGTTGGATGAATCGACGGAATCCGTCTTCTGTCCCAAATATCCGCCCAAATAACCGCCCGCCCAAGAAATACGTTTCAGATCGGACCCATTCGATTAATTACTTTTTTTCATTCTGGGTGGTTCTTGTTCGGTTTTCAACGCCTCAGTTGATTAGGTATGATTTGAATTGATTCTACGAGATTTCAGGACAAAATATCGGTTAACGTGATCGTAGCTTAAAGTAATGGTGTGATATTTAGATGGATACAACTCTTTTACAAAAAAAATTTACATCACGTTCTGATGGAATGTGTCCGGAACGAAGGTCAGAGACGGGATGTGCTGTGTAATTATATGTATAACTAGCTTATGCCCGCGGTTTCGCCCGCGTTTTTCTGGGAAACAATAGTCCATTGAGTTACTATGGCGGTTAATAATTATAATTATCAAACACAAAATATATATTTTACCGGGATAAAAGTAGCTTATGTGTTAATCCATGCCACAAGCTACCCCAAAACCAAGTTTCATCAAAATATGTACAGCCTTTACAAAGTTAAGAAGAAACAAAAATTCTATTCAAACTGTGATACCCGTATCTTTTTATTTTTCTTGTAGAGTATACATATCAAGTTTGGTATTAATCGAACCAGAGAAAAAAAGTTTCATACAAACTTTAACACCTTATTTCACCCCTTTAGGGGTTGATTTTCTAAAAATCCTTTCTGTAGCGTCTATTATAAGTGTTAATTTATGTATATGTTCCTTTGTCTGCTACGGGGGTGGCATAGTCACTGAGTGACAAAACTCCTTAAAAAAAAGAAAAAGAAAAACTATATAACAGTGTATATATACTTATACGAGCAGAAACATAATCTAGTCCTGGGCGGGAATCAAACCCACAATCTACAGCTCAGAAGACGGAAATTCACCCACTGAGCCACAAGGCTAGTCAAAAGTCAAAGTGTTTGTGTGTTTATTTTAAAGTTAATAATAATATATACCGTTTTTTTTTTACTAAAGATAGGTTTTTACCTTCAAAATGGCGTTTGAATTTAGATCCGCTGCAGCCTAAGTACAGCCGCCAAATAGTGCGAAAGAAGATGCGAAAAGTTAAGGGCTAAAATACTATAATGAAATCTTTCTTGCAAGATTGCAAGCCTTGTGGCTCAGTGGGTGGATTTCCGCCTTCTGATCTATAGGTTGTTCGATTCCCACCCAGGACAAACATTTGTTTGATGAACATGGATGTTTGTTCTTTGTCTTGTTGTTTATGTATTCTATGTATGTATTTACGAAAAAAAAAAAGTATTTATGTATTCTATCAGTTATCTGGTTCCCATAGTACAAGCTTGCTTAGTGTGGGGCTAGATGGCGCTGTGTGAAAAACGTCCACTAATATTTATTTATTTATTTATTATTTCTGAAAATACAGATTTGCGGGAGTCATTTTAATGGCATTTTAATTCTATTACAGCAAAAATATGCGGAAGCAATATATTAATCACATAAACCATTCATGTTTTACTCATATAAAACTCATATAAACCCATACACACTTAAAGCTCATATAATAATATACCAGGTGCACTCCACATTCAGGATTAGTAAAGCGAACATTTATGGCTCTCCAGCGGTGTATGAAATGGTAGAGTACACGCAAGGGGAGACAGAGAAAGGGTTTATTGTAGAATAGCTTTAAAGTGCGCCAAAAAAGCGTTTTAGCATTATCATCATCATCATCAGCCATAAGACGTCCACTGCTGAACATAGGCCTCCCCCTTAGAGTGCCACACCGACCGATAACGTGCCACTTGCATCCACCTGTTGCCTGCGACTTTTACAATGTCGTTGGTCCACCTAGTGGGAGGCCTGCCTACGCTTCGTCTTCTGCCTCGTGGTCGCTACTCAATAACCTTTCTTCACCATCGGTTATCGGTGCTTCGAGTGATGTGGCCTGCCCATTGCCACTTCAGCTTGCAAACTCAGAAAGCTATATCGGTGACTTTGGTTCTTCGGCGAATATCCTTGTTTCAGATTTTATCGCACAAAGAAACTCCGAGCATAGCTCTCTCCATTGCCTCTTGTGTGACTCTGAGTTTTTCCAAAAGGCTAGTGGTCAAGGACCACGTTTCAGTTCCATATGTCATCCCTGGCATCACACATTGGTTGAAGACCAATATTTTAGGTATAAAAGTGGCTATACATAACCTGACCTGACATCGTGTGAATGAGATGGCTATATATGAGTTTCTGGGGAGCGAAAGGGAGAAGCTATGACCTTAGTAGTTTGTTTGTCTTAGTAGTTGGTCAGGTAAATGTAGCGAGGCCTTAGTTAAGACCACTTAGTACACTAGCTATAATACTGGAGTTTTGACGGGAACGTGAAGAAGTCATGTCGCGTCTTTATATTATTTTCCACAACTTGTGTTATTTCGAGTGTTATTGTGTAAAACTGGTGGATTTTTATTCATTAAGTGTTCGTGACCGTGCACGAATGTTAGTGAATAATATAATTTCGTGAAACGTGACACTTCGTGTTGTTTCCAAGACTCCATAAAACCTCTAGTAAAGTCTCAACTATTTTACTTCGGCATGACTTGGACTGGACCGTGACTTACTTTGCTCTACTTAGACTATTATGGAGACTGGTCTAATTGTGAAACATTTTACTTTACTTAAATTATTACAAAACTTGACTGGCTAAATACTCAAATGAAAAGCCAAAATATAAGAGGAGAGGAAAAACCTGCTCTAATAACAGCAATACTACTGACGGGAGTTTTGGCGGGAACGGGAAGAAGTCATGTCGCGTCATTCTATTATTTTCCATAACTTGTGTTACATCGGGTATTAATGTATAAAAAGGTGGATTTTTATCCATTAAGTATTCGTGAACATGCACGAGTGTTAGTGAATAGTATAATGCTGTGAAACATGACTCTTCGTGTTGTTTCTAAAACTCCATAGAAACCTCTAGTAAAGTCTCCACCATTTTGCTGGGGCATGATGTGGACTTGACCGTGACAGAAGGTAGGTTCACTACCAACTGAGCCACAGTCTAGAATTGAAATACTACAATACTTGAAACTGGCTTAATACACAACGTGTGAATGCCAAAACATAAGAGGGAAATGCTACTGACATCCCATTATCTTAAGATCATAGATTTCTACGCATAAGATAAATCAGAACGAAAGTGAACTATAATCAAAAAAACAAACCCTGCACAAGATCAAAGAAAACATGAAATATCAAACTTCCCAGCGTATCACATATCCTTTCGATTTTCCCTCATCTCCGTTTCGCGTGACGTACCAAAGCCCATTCTGCGTTGATCTAATCCCATCAAGTAATTCATTCTTCCATAAAAATGTGCAATAAACAGAAGGAATAATAAAACCTTTGAGGGGACATCAAAAAAACTTTCCACGCTTTTATCGCACATGTTTGATGTACGTATAGGACTGTTACACCTCTACCGCTGGCCGATGTTTTACTGGCATTCTCTATGGTTTTTATAGTAAGTGAATGGAGAATACTTCTTTAAGTGTTTTTTAGTATTATGTATACAGGATGTGGCGGAATAAAAAGATTCAAATTCATATTTATTTTGCGGAGACATGTGTAACATGCAGATATTAATATTGAGACAACACAATCGAGACCAGTGTTTTTTTTAGTATTATGTATACAGGATGTGGCGGAATAAAAAGATTCAAATTCATATTTATTTTGCGGAGACATGTGTAACATGCAGATATTAATATTGAGACAACACAATCGAGACCAGGCATGCAAAATTAAAACGAAAATGATTACCATTATTTAGATTATTAATAATAAAGATAATTACACAAAATAGAAGGTCAAAATAAATTATTACATTTAAAAACTCATTAATTGAATAAAATGTCCTTTCAATTAATAATTTCTTAAGCCAAAATTTAAAAATGTCTATATTATCTAATTCTTCTAAATGGAACCCTTGGAAAGGAAATCAAAAATTGTATTTAATAAAAGTTTTATACTTTTCAAGTTATTCGCCTTTGCTTAAAGTTTAAGGGAAACGACTCCCTTTGGTCTTTTCAATAGCAAGATTGCGAATCACACACACACACACACGCACACACTCACGCACACGCACACAGGAGGACGGATAGCAGCATCCTCTTGTAAATGGGAAAATATCTGCGATATCCAAGCCGCCAGCCAATTTATTTATTTATAAGTTGAAACAGAAAAGGTGATTTATATAAATATTTAAAATTTAAACAAAAGTGAACAATAATTATAACATAATAATATACACCCTAGATTTCGCACTAGGTGGACCTGTGTCGCGAAATCCAGTGTCTTTCATTCCTTATCAAAACAATATATTTTCTTGAAAACAAAACCAAAAAAGCTAACCAAGAAAAATAGTTTCTAAATCTAAATTATAGCAAGTTATTTATTAACATTATTATAAGGCATAAGGGTTCCTTTTTCCTTTTTAGGTACGGAATCCTAAAAGATAACTATGACATACAAACTCTACAAGACTACAGGCTACAAGAACAAACGTTATAAAGAAGCTACATAAGTATACACTTCTTAAACTCAAAAATTTTAGCCAAAGCTCTCTTTATAACATAGTAGCTGTTACACGGGACTTTGTTCGCGTGGACCAGCAAATAAAGTAGTCTATGTTCGTCTCCGATCCTTAAGGTATATATATACGCAAAAATTCAGATCAACCCGTTCAGCCGGTTAGCTGTAAAAACGCGATATACACCCAAGACAGAGAGACAGAGAGACAGAGAGGTTGAGAGACAGAGATATAGAAAGAGAGAGACAGAGAGACAGATAAACAGAGAGACAGAGAGACAGAGAGTCAGAGTTACTTTCTCATTTATAATATTAGTTAGGATATTTTAGTGAGGATTAGGATTTACTACAGAACATGCGTTGCAAACAACTCTTAGCAGCAAAGGAATTGGCTAAGTTTAGTAATTCAATTTAAGTTATCTCCGAGTAGCTTTCAAAGTAATTATTTTAAAAGTACACAAGACCTTTTACAAGTAAATAAGTCCAGTAAAACAAGCCGTTGCAAATCTATTCGCACTTTTGTTTGGCCAAACTTTACCGAAAGCATTATCCAGGGGCGCTGGTCTCGACTTTTCGCTACAGCACTTTGCGACCGAATTCGGTCGCTATGACGCAAAAATTCGACAACGAACACGATTTTTTATCGAAAAAACGCAAACAAACCGTTGAAGTATGCGTCATAGCGAACGACTTCGGTCGCTATGACGCAAAATTCGACGACGAACACTAATTGTTCTGAAAAAACGCAAAAATAGCGTTGAATTTTGCGTCATACCGACCGAATTCGGTCGCAAAGTGCATAGCGAAAAGTCGAGACTAGCGGCCCAGCTCTCATTTTAAAACAGAGCTGTCCATTAAGGCGAGCTAAGCGCAAAAACTACAAAAAGTTGTATTTTGGTGGCCTAGTTTGAAATGACAAGATTAAATAATCAGGTGCAAAAAATACTGCATGTATAAAATAAAAATAAAAATACGTTCAACCGAATAGAATTTTAAAATCTGTCTTAGTTGCAAAATAAAAAATCGCAAAAGGACCCCCAGAAAAATCCTTCTGAAATCAAATGCTCTGAATTTTCAGCGGTAGCTACAAATTTTATTTTACAAATTAAATATCCAGGCTAATGGTTTATACGGCGAACCAGGTAATTTTTTTATTTGATTTGTATATTTCTGATAATCGGCAAAAAAGCAATGAAAAACTACAATTTCCCGTTTTTTCCCAAACTTATTTGTGAGCGATAACTCCTGAAACGTATTCTAGCCGCGTAATTTCAACCCAATTATGTGCTTTAAAGTAAATGTGTCAGAGTCTAAAATGATAATGTGGCTCACGCGATGCGTGACAAACAGCTCGCGACATGGAGAAAGAATATGCGTGATGTTCGTCACTTTGAGTTATTTCAGACCTTATTTTTAGTAGCGTATAGTAGAAGTTTGAGCGTTGCTTTGTTCTGGGTATGAAGGGTGATCCTCTAATCTTTGAGTCAGCATCTCTGGGCCCACAAACTCCTTAAAGTGCTATATTCAAGGCTTATAGCTAAATGGAACACAACTTTTTCATCCTGGAAGGCGCGAAAATTGCTAAGGAGCAATGAATCAGAGAGCGCGATGATCTTCTAGTTTTTTTTTTTCGTTTTTAGGGTTCTTCACTTCATGAATATTACGGAGCGTGTAAGATAGCTTTGTTATCTGTCTGTCTGATATAATAATGTAGTTGAAATTGAATCTTAATTGACAGCCTTGTGGCACAGTGGGTGGATTTCCACCTTCTGATCTATAGGTTGTGGGTTCGATTCCCACCCAGGACAAACATTTGTGTGATGGCCATGGACGTTTGTTCATTGTCTGGGTGTTACTATATATTCTATGTATGTATCTAAAATAAAATAAAAAATATATGTATTTTATCAGTTATCTGGTTCCTATAGTACAAGCTTGCTTATTTATGGGCTAGATGGCGCTGTGTGAAAAACGTCCACCAATATTTATTTTTTATATTTATATTTATTTATTTATGCGTTTTTTGGTTTGTGGTTTATTTTATGCGGTGTATACGAACAACCGCATACTAAAATTTAGTGACTAAACTATACACAATTCGCGAAACTGAGAGTTAAGTACGATTTCATCAAAGCAATCAATTTTAGGATAACATTTTGTATTTTCTTTTGTACAACCGTACAGTAAAATTTTGTGTAAAATAACAAAAATTAAGTCTAATAATACGATTGATACAGAACTCGGAAAGAGCAAGCTAATGAGTGAATGTCGTTTTCCGGTGTTTCTTTTATCATATTTATGACACAAAATCAATAGATGCAGTAGACCAGCTCCGACCCACCTTAATTTGACTTACCGACGTTCAACTGTCACTGGCCAACAAAATACTGTCCAAATTTTAGATTTGGGAACAGTCTAATCTACTAATCATACCCCCGAATACTGAAACGTTCGTTAACTTTGACAACAGATTAATTCTAATACTGCCTTTGTCTGCACTAAGCAAATGACAAAGGCAGCAATAGACTTAATCTGTCGTCAAAGTTAACAAGCGTTTCAGTATTCGGGGGTTAATCTCATTATTACAAAAACACACTTAGAATAAGTACATATCATTTTCCAGAAAGAATATTGTCTTTTATACAATTATCACTGTTGCCTTTCAGTAGCTTGTTTCTTTAGACTTTTGTTAAAATTATAATTAAAAAAAAAACAATTCCGTTCTAGAATTAAGCAATTGTGATAAGATTATTTATTAATCACGAACAAAACAAAACACAAAAGTCAAATTATACCTAAGAATGTCCGTCAGGATCAGCCCCCCTACCAAACGTCCCCATCAAACTGGCAGCGTTACCGCGCTGGATGGCCAGGGAGATGTGCTGGGCAAGAAAATGGCCCGAACGAGGATCCCGCCCCCTCTCCCTCAAGCGACGACCTAGGTCGGCCACGAACTTTATTATTTATTTATTATTATTATTATTACTTTATTATTTATTTATTAATTGTAAATGTAAGTACTAAAACAACAATAATTTGTAGCACCAAAGCGCGGGCACTCTGCCGTTCGACGGACATGACCCGGGATCGCCATACGTACTTGTTTATGTATGCGTGCGCCTGTTATCGCTTGCTGTATCGAGCAGGGCTTCTGTATCTATTTATTTAGTGATTATGACTTGTCAATGTCAGAGTGATAAATTAGAATGTGGCTCTCGCGTGGTTTCTTTGTTGCTAGAGTGTGGTATTGTTATGTAGATGAACGCGGATCGTTGTATCGTATAAATCAGAGCCGGAGGGTGTAGGCTCCGCTTTGTCAGCTGACGGGTCATTGACGTGTACGAATTGAAAGTTTCCTGCAAGAGTGGTGCGGGATGTTGTGTTTTATTTTGGTGCGAAGCTGGCTTATGATCAATTGTTATTCGTTTCTCGTCATTCGAGATAGCATATTAACTTATTCAAGTGCAGAATAGCGAGTTACACACGCTACCTTTGGAATGTATTTATTTTGTTGTTAGTTTTTCAAATAAAGAACATTTTGTTATATAAGGATTAGTTTTATGTCAAAATCAGAACAAACAGTTCCAAATCGTTCAGTTACGGGCAACCAGCGGGCAACTGGCGTCCGCTCCGGTGTTTCCGCCGTGGTCCGACGACGTCCGCTGCTGTTTGAATTTGGAACGTTGCGCGGATTTCGTGAAGCAGTCGAGCGTTAGGGCTGGCATTTTAAAATTAGTTTTTGACAGTGCAGTAAAGCTGTGGATTCTTTTTCTCATGTTTTGGCTCCACGCATTGTGTATTAAGACAGTGTCAAATATTTCACAATTAAAACAAGTCTCAGTCTTAGTCTAAGTCAGGCAAAGTAAAACACGGCCAAGTCTACGTCATGCCCCATAAAAGCGGTGAAAACTTTACTAGAGCCTTCTATGGAGTTTTGGACACGTTTTACGACATTAAACCAGTATCATTCACCAACACTCGTGCATGTTCACGAACACTTAACGAATAAAATTCACCGTTTTTACACATTAATTAACTCAAAATAACACAAGTTTTGGAATATGATACAAAGACGCGACATGATTTCTTCACGTTGCCGCCAAAAACTCATAACTCTAGTTAGTACACTTTCACCAAGCTAGATTATGTTCTCCTGTTATTCGGATTCCAACCCGCGCTGGGCCAGCATGGTGAATATGGCCTTGTCATCCTTCTAGGGTAGGCTGATATCTCAGCAGTGGGATGTTTAAAGAATAACATAGTAGTTATTCCGATTTGTTCAACTATTGTAGTGGCAACCCTAGATCTTGGCGATCGTTACAAGTGGCATGTGTCGATCGGAAGTGTGGATGTGTGGAGTTTACGTGTTTATATTCGAGTTCTAAATTTGAAATGTTCCGAGTGTGTTCTAAACTCGAATGAGAAACAGGTGCGATAAGTTTGTTTTGTTTCGTTTATTGCGCCGTTTTTCGATTGTTACCAGCCAGTTGAAAATTGGAAAATTTTACGAAACACGACTGTTTTTGAAACTTGTATTGGTCTTGTAACTTCTGAATAAGACTTTATTTGCAGCTCTTACTAACACGCATAGACTTTATATATAAATCTGTTCATTTTTGTCTCTTTAAAAAAAAAAAAAAACTTTTACATTTGCTACGCTACAGGAAAAAAAAAACGCGTGTCGCAGCTTTTTTTAAATACAAAGACCAAGATCGCTGCAACATGGTAACATAAGCATTTACTTGTATTAGGTTTTTTTTAAGTATCGTAAACACTGTTAATACTGGGGTTCAAAGGATCTCTCCTTTATTAGGGCCTACCTTTAATCTCATTACTCTACCTTATCGCAATCTCCAAGAAGCTCTTATAAAGCCTAAACCCTTACGCCCTAAAACCTTATTAGAGAAACGAGGGCATAAACAAATCAATACCTCCTATACCCATATACTCCTATCTCAAAATCTCATTGTGAAAAATTGCCGCCTTCGAAATTTCGACAAGAAATCACTTACGATCTTACAGTGGACGTATTTAGGAAATCATCGTGCGGGGGAATTATTTTGAAAACTTATTTGTAGAATTTAAAATTATATGGCATATAATTTCTTAAGGAAATCTTTTTAGTTTAACCTTGTTTAAAAGCTATAGCGTCACTTACTTTGTTGTTTACAGGTAGATAAGTATTAAGAAAAAATTAATGTCTGAATCAAAGTGCAATAAAAGCCAAATGGCTTTAAAGATTTTGGCATACCTTACTGCCATCTTGTTATTTCTTTAAAAACGTCATAAAACGTATATGAATCTATAGCTTACACTATTACGAACAAGATTTGAATGAGACTAATATACTCCAGTCACGTTTACAGAGGTTACACAATATTTTTAGAGGCAACCATACCTTCAATTTAATATTAAATCAACTTACCGGTGGCGCCGCCAGTGTAACTTTGAAAGCTAAAAGCACTTGACATTACCTGAGCAAGGGACAATAAAAAAGTCGGCCAGTGATAATAAAAACTTTTATAGCTCCCCCCATAAAAAATCCCCTTGATACGTCCTCCACGGTGAAACTCTCTAATGAAAAACCTGCCCGTATACGGCGTGTCCTTTAATATAGCTTAATGGAAGAGGAAAATACAGGGTGATGGAAAACAAATGCCTCCGACCGGCTCAAGCTCGCCATGTGTGGGGCTATTAAAATGGTGAGAGTGAAAGCGATTAATCATGGGCTGTCTTAATTAGTCAGGTAATTGCTAGTTAGAAAGGACTCATCAAATATGAATATCGAGCTTTGCTGCGTAGTACTTATATTTGATATAATAGTAAATACAGAACCATTTTTTAAATTCGCGGACCTGTAGCACTCAGTCGGTTGTCCGAACCGAACCCTTAGTGATTATTCATAAATAATGATTATATTATTTATTTAGTGAGGTAATTACAATTTTTTCTATTATAGTTTTGGTTGAATTCCTGGTTTACTAGTAGTAATTCATTATTTAAAAAAAAACTAGCGCACTCTAACACGATCTCTTTTCATCTGCACGCGCAAAGTGTATAGCGCTACCTTTTTCTAAGTTAGCCTCTAAATGAATCCGCTTATTTTATGGCCCGATTTGCAGCACAATATTATACCCCAGGCGCTTCTTGTAACGATCTCTGCTAGAAATATCTCTTTGTGGCAAAAGGCTCGTAGCTCCAGCATTATTTCACGGTAGTGATGTGTCGAGTTTGAAAGATGGACGGATGAAAAATTTAAAATTTTAATTTTTTCAATCGTTTTTTTAATGAGGCGTTTTCCAAAAAAATTAAAATCCTGGTAATAAAAGTACCCAATAGATGGCGTTAGATGTTAAACTTTGAGGTTTTTCTGTCACTGTCAAGACATGAAAGACAAAAAAATGTACCTGTGCCTTTTTTTTTCTCGTATTTTTGGGCTCTACATGTGTATTTAGACAATTTCAAGTAATGTAACTATGTATTTTATTTAATTTTAAATATTACAATAGTCGACACTGGCTAAATACACAACGTGTAGAGCCAAAATTACCGATTTAAAACATAAACATATAATATTTCGACAGAAATGACAATGACAGGTAAAACGATAGGACTATTACGCCATCTAGTAAGTATTTTAGAACTTTTTTTTTTTTTTTTTGGAAAACTCCTCATTGTCATTTTGCGTTTTTTGACTAGACTTGTCTTTATTGTCATCCATAACTTTTCGCATCTTCTTTCGCACTCTTTGGCGGCTGTACGTAGACTGCAGCGGATTCGAATTTAAGCGCCGTTTTGAAGGTAAAAACCTATCTTTAGTGAAATATCATTCGGTATATATTATTATTAACGTTACACTTTGACTTTTCACTAGCCTTGTGGCTCAGTGGAAGGATTTTCAGCTTCTGAGCTGTAGGTTGTGGGATCCATTCCCACCCAGGACAAACATGGATGGACATGGATGTTTGTTCTTTGTCTGGGTGTTTCTATGTATTATATGTATGTATTAACAAAAAAAAAAAAAAGGTTTTTGTGTATCAGTTGTTTGGTTCCCATAGAACAAGCTTGGTTAGTTTGGGGCTATATGGCGCTGTGTGTGAAAAACGTCCATTAATTTATTTATTTTATTTTATTGAATATGATTGGCAGCTTCCAGTGATGCGTTAGCATACCCTTTTTTCTGTCTTCAATTTTGGCTCCACACTTAATGTATTTAGATTGTGCCAATTTTCATAATATTTTACAATAAAACAAGTCTCAGTCCAAGTCAACAATTTCTGTCCAGTCCAAGTGGTGGAAGCTTTACTGAAACATCCTACGGCCAACTACCTCGGCACTTTCTGATGGGGTCCAGCGATATTAACAATATTATGATCAACTCATTTATCCTTAGTAATTAAGAAAGTTTGACGAGTAATATTTTTTTTTCAGTTACATACTTAATCCGGAACAAAAAAAAACTAAAAGCTCCCAACCCTAGTTCAAAGCGTTTCTGTCATCACTTCTCTTCTCAGTAAGAGCGAGACAGATGGCGCTGCTTGTAGCAACATTGAGTAGTTTATAGAACGAGCTACTAATAAAGGCGCTTTTGTTCTTTACCGCTATATGCTTTAAAAGGTGGAGATTAAAAACCAGGTTGGAAAATTGTTCATGTTTTGAAATGCAACAATATATTTATCCACAGCGTCGAAAATATTGATTTTCAGTGATAAGACTAAGTTTATTTTAAACGTAAAGTAGACATAGACTGACCGTGACTAAAGTTGTTAATCTAACCAGTTTAAGTCAATTTTAGTATTTTCTTTTGTCCTAGTCTAAACTATTAATGAGAATGTTTTTTATTGTGAAATTTGATTCACTTGAAACACTGAAACTTGACACTGGCTGAATACAATATATTGTGTGGAGCCAAAACTGAAGAGAGAAAAAAATTATAGATATAGGATGTCTTGTATTGACATGTGAGTTTTGGCGGGATCACGAAGAAGTCATGTCGCGCTATTGTATTATTTTCCAATACTTGTGTTATATCGAGTTTTAATGCATAAAATGGTGGATTTTTATCCATTAAGTGTTCGTGAAAGTGTACGAGTGTTGGTGAATAGTATAATATCGTGAAACGTGACTTTTCGTGTTGTTTCCAAAACTCCATAGAAGCTTCTAGAAAAGTCTCTACCACTTTACTGAGGCAAAAACAAAATAGGGAAAAAAATAATGGCCTTAATGGCTTTAGCCTGCCCAGAAATGGGCAAATAAATTAAAAAAAAAAGTATTGACATGTCATTTTGTAATATATTTTTCACTTTTGCGATCATTTTTAATGCAGTAACGATGAGCAAAGGTGTCACTAACATTTAAAAAGATACAAAAATAGCATTTAATCTCTGTTTTAGTAAGCCTTAGGTGGAACGTTAATAGACCTGAGGGTAAAGCTCTCGCCCACGCTGTCGCTTCTTGTAATATTGAAGGGAATTACAGATACTTACGTTGCCGAACTTTTAAGAGTAATAATAGACTTCTTGAAGAATCTCTTGTTATGGTTACTCGAAAACCGCGAGTGGAAGCTCATTAAATATCTACACATGTAAGGAAAAATAACCGCTTATAAGGAACAGACTGCGATTTCCACAAATGGATAAAATGAGGTCTGTTACCTTTTGAAGACTAATTAGAGATGACTGCATTTCACTTTGTTTCGTCGGGTATCCCGAATTAGTCTACCACTGATAACGGTATCCAATTTGTAGGTAAGCTCAAATTAGTCTGGTAGTGCACTCAGCGGCAAATGCATCGCTCGGTGGAACGACGCGTGGCGGGCTTAGGGCGTAATCCGAAATAAGCGATTCCAAGTTTAACAAGTACTTATCGGCGCTTTTGTGACTTTAGGTTTCTAATAGTAAAAGCTAAAGTGGTACGGGGCGTTCAAACATGCAGTCGTCGGACGCCCATGGGCTGGCTTGGTCCCCGGGAAGGAAGTTGCGGCGCGCCATGGTGTCCTGGCGTGTCGCTTCGGTACCTTTCTGTTTAGCAACAACCGACCCCGAAGGAGGGGTCCGGAGACGGATGGCCGCGGCTGGTTCGAGGAACACCGTGGAGTTTTGTTGGGCTTGAACCCCACAACAATTCACCTCACTGTCTCTCCAGGCTATGCGGTCACGTTAGAGCCACGAAAAAAAGTGTCTACGTACAAGCTTGATCTATTTTTTTCGAAAAGGATAGCACGACTTGAATTTCAAGGGAGTAAAAGTAACAACTTACAACTTAAGTTGTTTTATTTACTTACATGAAAAATCTGTCTAGCTATCCTTTTACCACAAATCAGATCAGGCATTTTAAACAGTTTTAGGACGACGAGCGATACGATGAGTGAAGGTGTAATGTTAAGATAATGACTATAAAGTCAAAGATGTCGATTTTGGACCAAAAGGCGTACGTTAAGAGTGGACCATTTGCGACTTCTGCTTACCGTTCAAGAAGGTCACGTCAACATTTTATGTTTACCAACGTCGAACAACACGTGCTTCGAGCTCTGTATATGACTCACGCAATCCTGTTGAATTGGCAGTGTTGGGCGAAAATGGTCGACTCTTATGTAATAGAAGCCGTGACGACTGATGTGAGCTAACGGTGATGGTGAATCTACTTAAATAATAAAAATAAGTAAGTGGATACAAATTGTAAAAAAAGAGTGTTTCCTATGAAAAACGCCGAAATTTCTTCAATTTCCATATAATTTTCAGTTAAAATTTTGCATAAAAATGTTTATATCAACAAGATTAAGCTTATTGGGCGAATTTGTAATCCTGAATTTTGGCTGACCTTATAAATTTCTTTAAAGGCGCTTAGTTATTTCATTTGAGTGTCTCTTACATTTCCGATTTTCTGTTACAAGCAAAGAAGATACAGAAATAGCCATTTGGGGTCGTTCAACCCGTCAAAATCGAGTTACGCCACGCCTGCTCTACCCGCATACTAAGCTGACAAGTACCCACACATGCCACGCTTTTGTCACAGAGCAGATACAAAGAATAGGTACTTCCTAGGCAAGCGTGCTACATCTTCGGCCACATCTTCGCTTTCCATCAGGCGAGATTGTGGTCAAACGAAAGCCTAGCCGATGTAAAAAAAAAAAAAAAAACTTGTTTGAGAAAAGTAGATTGTTTTCAAAACTCCTTAGAATGATTCCAGTAAAGCCTCAACTACATTACTGGAGCTTCACTTGGGCTGGACCGCGACAGGAATGTGTGAATATGACTGATTTTTATAGTGAAATATTACGATTCACTTCATATTTGAAGCTTGACAAAGTTCATACTTAGTCGTAACTTTAAGACACCGATTTTGCATGTCATAAATCTAAGCAAGCGCTTAACAAGTGTCAGTGTCAAACAAAACTGTCTGTCACAGGCATGGATCTTGTATCACACTGGATAGAGTGATTGCTTTGGCAGCGTGTCCACTTTCTGTTGGCGCGTTTAGTGAGTAGGGAAGTGAAAACTAGTGCAGAATCTATCGATAAAAATGTACACAGTGTACAAAACAAAGAATTTAAAAATTAAGAACACATAGTTTGCAAAAATATGTACTTTATTGAACATCGAAACTCGTAATTGCCATGTAAATAGTACGAATATATATAGTATATATAGTAACTATGAAAGTTAATAAGTATCTACACCGTCTCCTAGTTTCTTTTATTCTTCCTAGTTTTTTAATTGACAGCCCAGTCATAAAGCTAGATTTTTCAAAATGTTTTCAACAAAGTCGAGAGTATTTAGGTGGCTCCCAGTTTTCGCGCCTCACAGCCTTTATCCACTGATTTCTGATTTCCGGACATTTTGGAAACCTATAACAAAATGTTTTATTTTAATTAATTGTTTAACCACGACACAACATTGGTACAAATTATCATACATTTCAAGCCGCGAAAGCTTCAAAAAGATTAAAATTAATTATCGATAGAATATGTATCAAGCCGATTAAACGCGGAAAGGAATAAACGGTTCATGTTTCACTTAATGTAGTATATGTAGGATATTACAAGAATATTATTAGATAAATATCGACCAAATATCGACAAAGTTTGAAACGTGCAGTGGTACTTCACTAGCAGGAACACGTAAAACAATGCATTTATTTATCTTAAATTAATGCTTAAATTCATTACTAAATAACACTGCGTGATAGTTGTATGACTTCAAACATGTATATTCTTTAAGTGAAACGAATATTTAGCTTTGATTCTGGTTATTTTAGGTAAAAAACGTTACAAAAGACTTACGTGTGAAATGATAATTCTGGATCTTTTACTCCCCCTTTCGTTGTTCTCGATGCACAATACATAGCACAACACGCCATAATGCTACTATGTATAACAATATTAAGTATTCACAGCGATATTTTGATCCAATTTGCTTTTTTAGTAAGACGGGTCGCAATGTTGTGACCGACTAGTCGGTCAAAATGGACACAGAGTGCGAGGTTGCCAATCTTACAATAGCTCTCTCGCTTACTCTATGCGACGTCCCGTGAAATAAAAAGAGAAACATGACAATGTGAACGTCGGAGCGGCAACGTCTGTTGGGTCTGTCCAGTATGATGCTTCGTCTAAGGTCACAGGTATCATAGAAATTTATCATTCTTTCATTCATTTCATTCAAACGTCAGTTGTAGGAGTCACTAAGGTAAATGCTTGTGGTGCAGAGGAAGTTGACGCCTAACTCTGACATAATTGGATACTAATAAGCAATAACTGACAAAGAAGCGTTCTGTATCATTAACTCAATTTTCGTTTTTTTGTGGGTTGACATGTTATTGCTTATCAGTATCCAATTTAGGTGATGCCTAAGAAAAAATAATAATGTTGACTTTAGTGCAGACGGGCATCATCATCAGCCATAAGATGTTCACTGTTGAATATAGGCCATATATGTGGAGCAAAATAGAAGAGATAGAAAAACTAGTGAAATCATATCTAGTTGATATCAGACGGCACGCTTTAAAATGCGGTACTTCCTTCTGCCTCTCCGCTTAGTATATGATCTATGGTTAGTGCTCTGTTTAGATTAGTATAATCGAGGCAGGCTTCCGTCGCCACTGCGGATTAGCTAGATCGACACGTATTATTCGGCAAGGGGGATAAATGCGAGGCTTAGCTAGCAGCTAGACTATTATGGCGGTCGATATGGCCTATAGGCTTGGCTGGAAAATGGGTCTGGGCTTAAATATGCAGGTTATGTTGACATGTTTGGTGAAATTCAAGTCTACTACGTAGTCGGCTGGCTAGAAGCTGTTCTGCGAACAGTACACCTCGCAAGCACAAACTCTTTCAATTTCTTCGCAACCTTACGTGTTGATAACCACTAGACCGATAGACTATGACCGTTGTTCATAATTATTCGAAATTCGAGTACCAAATGCTTCTGTCAATTGTTTTCTAAATAGGCCGGTTAATGAAGCTGCAAAAATTTCCACCCTTTTTGGGGGAAATAACCCAATCAAAAAACCAAAAGGACCTAAAAAAATATTTTGATTGCTAATTTGCGCATTTAAACTTCAAGTATTACAAGCATCGATATGTACTACGCACTAGAATTCGCGATCTGAACACTTGCTGTTCGACTAAGCTGTACTGCAATCCGTACACCTTACTTTGGCTTTGAAATTCACACAGTGTAGGCGTACGGAGCGGCGCCAATAATTTAGAAAAAATCGAAATTGCGCTGCATGTCATAGTTTGGTTAGACAACATATGTAATGTTTTAGCGCTGAAGTCGCTAGCGCTTGAACAAAATTTAGCTTCGCTATCGCATTAGGTAGTGACCTGTAATGATAGCTGTAAGTTGGAAAATAAATAAATAAATAAAATGGTGTTCATGAATGTTCTTGTCTAATGAATATAATTATATCAATGATTGCAACTTATGCATTATTATAACGGCTTTTCAAAAGGTATTCTGACTGTTATTTTTATGTAAACTCATAACAGTTTGTTTCGTCTTGATTTTTTCAAAAGACATCGTTTTAATCTCGGTTTCTTGGAAAAGATGCTACTTATAAAAATACTGTTTCTGTAAAATAATTATAGTCGTACTAATGACACCCTTTTCTGATTACAGGTAAGTTGTCGTCAGAAGGAATTCAGCACAAAAAGACGGTAATATTGTGTTCTTAATTTATGAGTTAAGTAATATAATTGTTTTGTACTGTTTTTGCCTTGCGTAACCTTATAATTATAGCACTGGTATTTCGTTAAGCAATTTAATAAGAACCTTAACTATGCGACTGTGATGTCCATACAAACATAATATTCTGCTGTATCCTCCCGGAATAATAAAAAATATATTTTTTTTCGCTTTTTTTTTGCTACACTGCCTAATTTTAAAATTATAATTTTTGTGGCAAAAAATACTTTATGAATCCGTCATTATTCAGGGAGAAAACAGGAGAATATGTTTGAATGGAATAGAAGGTCGCTACTCAGTGGTGGGATTCGCACGCTGACTCTTGGGCTTATATAGTTCAAGATACTGCGACGCTTTTAATTGCTGTAATATTTTTCTGGCCTTTTTGCGGCATTACTACTAATACTTACGTGGTTACATCAAAGCTGGTATTTTTGAAAACAACCACCGAATAGTGGGTATAATCCCACATAACCCTGCTGCACCCCAAAGCAGCTGGATATTTTGTGAAGATTTCCCCAAAGTCAAAAAAAAGAAGCTGAGTACGACTTAAAACGAAGGCACTTTCCCCCGAATACTGAAACGCTTGTTAACTTTTGCAACAGATTAATTCTAATGCTGCCTTTGTCTGGCACTAAGCAAATGACAAAGGCAGCAACAGACTTAATCTGTCGTCAGAGTTAACAAACGTTTCAGTATTCGGGGGTTGGGCTTCTTTAGGCCAGATGCGCTTGCACCTGCTATGCCCCTTTACCACGTCTCCCTTGCTTTGTGATCTGACGCTAGAAGTAACTATCCCAAAAAATATCTCTCAGGTAAACATTACGTCGGAAACTTCCGCTCCTATATGAAGCCATTACGTAACATCTTCAACTTTCCTCGGTATTTACGACTGATGATATTAGATAAACAGCTTTTTCACAGTTGTAGATAGTTCCATAACTTTCTTAAGTCATCACTTTACTGACAAAATATTGCGCAGAGAAATATTTTCATTGAGGCATCTAATTTCCTACACTTAGCAACCTATATGTTGGAGTTTCGGCGATAATGTGAAGAAGTCATTTCGCGTCATTATATTATTTTCCAAAACTTGTGTTATTTGAGTGCTTATGTGGAAAAAACGGTGGATTTTATGCAGTAGGCGTTTGTGAACGTGCATGTGGTGGTGAATAGTATAATTTCGTGAAACGTGAATTTCCGTGCTGTTTCCAAAACTCCATAAAACCTCTAGTAGTCTCCACCAGAATCTTTTATCTTTCCACCAGTCTTTTGGATCCTATTTATATCCACGCACTCTCAAGTGGTGTATAGCCATGATAGCTCAGTGAGAGCACGCTTGCCTCACATACGTGGGGTCATGGGTTCGAACCCGGGCGGGCCCGTACTAATAAGTTCTTTGGAACTTACATACGGATACCACTGGCTTTTCGGTGAAGGAAAACATCGTAAGAAAACCTGCATATTTCCGGAGAAGAAATTCGATGGCGTATGTGAATCCGCCAACCCGCACTAGGCCAACGTGGTGGATATGGCTCAATCGCCCTTCGAGGGTAGACCAATCTCAGCAGGGGATGCTTAAAGGCTGAAGGAGTACTCTCAAGTGGGTACTCTCAATCTCCTTTTGAGCGCTTCAGTGCTACTAGTGTTGCAAGTATCCATAGACCGCTAGAATTATATGGTGGTAACCGCTTATTATTAGGCGGATCGTTTTATACTTTACCGCTCTATGTATTTAAAAAAAAAACAAAGCAAATAAATATACTTAAGCCAATCCTTAACGACTCCCTCGTTTCATCAATCTCTT
Organism: Apocheima hispidaria; assembly: GCA_947579745.1. NCBI lineage: Eukaryota > Metazoa > Arthropoda > Insecta > Lepidoptera > Geometridae > Apocheima > Apocheima hispidaria. Next base: position 11,990,216 of record OX388164.1, on the reverse strand, counting down.
CAACCACACTGCATGTCTACCTTATCAGGCAGCTCCGACGATATTTTTCAATCACCCTTTCAAATAACGATTTAGAAACGGTAGCTCTACACTTTTTGGTCGGTAGAAGACACATTGCCTCATATAAAAGACGTGCGCATGCATTATTTTCAAGTTAATATGTAGAGCGGGGTATAGGGTATGACTTGAGTTAGGACGTTTTTATGTTATCGGATAAGAGCCAAGGTCGTAATAGTTGCACGGTGATGATGTGAAACTCTTCCGGAGCATGTGATTACCGAAAAGTAAAATATGATAATCTTCAAATCTATGATAAACAGATAACTTGTAAGCGTATAAGCGTGCTCTATCATAGCTTACCATCAGGCAAGCGCAAATCTATTTTGGTCACCTATGTTACCGATCTTTCTTAATTTAAACATTTTACCGCCATCATTCCTTATGAATTCAAAGTAATTTATTTAAAAAAACATAAATTTGTTAGTCAAATAAAATACAAACATAAATCGAATCTACATAAAATACTCAGAATTCAAAATTAACTAAAACATGAAAAATAACATTTATATTATCAAATTTGCAAAAATAGCAATAGCATACGAGTAATATAAACATAATCTAAAGATATAGAACTACTAGTTATTACCCGCGACTTCGTTCGCGGGGACATAAAAACGTATCCTTTGTCCGGCTTTGTGATAAACAGTTACTCCTTACAATTTTATCAAGATCCGTTCAGCAGTTTAGCTGTGATAACGCGACAAATATCCAGACATAGAGCTAAAGCTACTTCCTATAGTTCGCTAGATGGCGTTGATCCATTATTCTGCATTTTTGACGTTTTTTAAGACAGATGTAATGTCGGGAGTTCTGAATCGCGCAAGTGTTTTTTTATTCTAGAGACGAACGTTTTCATTTCATACCTAAAAACTTTATTGGTCCCACAGAAGAGAGAAAGATAGTAAAAAAAAAAACTCTTCTGTGATTGGTCCTGATACGACTGCGGCTATATTCCTGACTGCCAATCAACGCACAGCCTAAACCACAAGTAAGAGACATTACATTTTCAGGACAGCTTCCTATGGGTGCACAAACAAAGGGTTTTTTGAAAATTCTCTATGCGAATAAAACCACAGGGGCATGTAAGTCCTTAGACGTTCGTCAAAGTCGAAGTCACATTTATAAATGGTCGTGTCAAGCAGTAATTTATATTACCATTTTTTATTTTTTATTTTATTTGTATTATGGTAATCCATAAAAACGAGAAGTCAAGTAAAAAGACACATTACTGCATTTTTATTTTTTATATTCATCATCATCATCATCAGCCCGTAGACTTCCACTGCTGAACATACGCCTCTCCGTAGAGCACCACACCGACCGACAACGTGCCACTTACGCTGCATCTTCCGGTTCGTGGTCGCCACTCAAGATCCTTTCTTCCACACCGGCTATCGTTTCTGTGAGTGTTGTGGCCTGCCTATTGCCACTTCAGTTTTCACACTGAACTCTGTCTTTGACTTTGGTTCTTCGACGAGTTTCCTCGTTCCGGATTTTATCGCGCAAATAAACTCCGAGTATATACTTTTTTATATTAATTCTGTCTATCTCATTAAATAAACATGGGAGCAACGAGGACAGGAATAATGTCAACTCGTTGCTTATGTACCAACGAATATGTAACCTCTACTAAGTCTATCGCTGAAATGAGATATTCGTATCACGTACGCGGACTGCAGTCGATCAAGGTATATCTAGTATAGATATAGTCGACAGGATTCGTGTGATATGTACAATGTGAAGTATATTGTACCTACGATTAAGCCCGATCTATTTTTACTTTTTCTTTATATTGTTTTTAGCCATAGTGGCCCCTCGTTGGCTTATGGCACTGGCAAAAATTTTTTTTAAAACAACTGTAGTAATTTTCCGAAAATCCTAGGCAGCGCTGGCACAGGACAGGCTCTGTCTTTATACGGACACTATGTGTAGGTATTGCCCACAAATTCTAAGCTGTGTTGGCACAGGGCAGGCTCTGTCTTTATACAGATATATATATACTATGTGAAGGTATTTCCTATAAATCCTAGGCAGTGCTGGCACAGGACAGGCTCTGTCTTTATACAGATACTATGTGAAGGTATTTCCTATAAATTCTAGGTAGTGCTGGCACAGGACAGGTTCTGTCTATATACGGACACTATGTGTAGGTATTGCCCACAAATTCTATGCTGTGCTGGCACAGGGCAGGCTCTGTCTTTATACAGATACTATGTGAAGGTATTTCCTATAAATCCTAGGCAGTGCTGGCACAGGACAGGCTCTGTCTTTATACAGATACTATGTGAAGGTATTTCCTATAAATTCTAGGTAGTGCTGGCACAGGACAGGCTCTGTCTTTATACAGATACTATGTGAAGGTATTTCCTATAAATTCTAGGTAGTGCTGGCACAGGACAGGTTCTGTCTATATACGGACACTATGTGTAGGTATTGCCCACAAATTCTATGCTGTGCTGGCACAGGGCAGGCTCTGTCTTTATACAGATACTATGTGAAGGTATTTCCTATAAATCCTAGGCAGTGCTGGCACAGGACAGGCTGTGTCTTTATACAGATACTATGTGAAGGTATTTCCTATAAATCCTAGGTAGTGCTGGCACAGGACAGGTTCTGTCTATATACGGACACTATGTGTAGGTATTGCCCACAAATTCTATGCTGTGGTGGCACAGGGCAGGCTCTGTCTTTATACAGATACTATGTGAAGGTATTTCCTATAAATCCTAGGCAGTGCTGGCACAGGACAGGCTGTGTCTTTATACAGATACTATGTGAAGGCATTTCTTATAAATCCTAGGTAGTGCTGGCACAGGACAGGTTCTGTCTATATACGGACACTATGTGTAGGTATTGCCCACAAATTCTATGCTGTGCTGGCACAGGGCAGGCTCTGTCTTTATACAGATACTATGTGAAGGTATTTCCAGACACTGTGTAGGTATTGCCCACAATTCCTAGGCCATGCTGGTACAGGTCAGGCTCTGCCTTTATACAGATACTATGTGTAGGTATTTCTTATAAATTCTAGGCCGTGCTGGCACAGGGCAGGCTGTGTCCTTTTACGGCCACAGCTCCATAGTGTAGCTATTACTCGAAAATCCTCGGGTGATCTGGCACATGGCAGGCTTTGCCTTTATAAGATCACTATATATTTAAGTGTATTAAGTTAAAACTGGACCAGATTGGCACAAGACCAAGTGAGATGGCACAGCAAGAGAGAGATCTACACCTAGTGATAAGGCCGCCAGTTGTTACACTACTTTTTAAATCTGTTTATAAATTATGTAAAATTTGTGTGAACAATAAAGAGTTAATCTATCTATCTATCTATCTAGCAGTGGGATAGAGAAGACTGTGAATGTTAAGGATAATGATGTAAGTATTTTCCGAAAATCCTCGGCCGTGCTGGCACTGGGGAGACTGTCTTTAGGCGGCCACTGTGTCTCTGTATTTTCCGAAAATCCTCGGTCATGCAGGGCAGCGCTGTCGCCGCATATTCATCAGCTCGTTATTATTGGCCGAGCGTTCTCCGCGTTGAAATATTCATCGGGCTTTGAACGAGTTTGTTTATTAGCTTTCAATTATACTGTGATAATATTTTGGATGTATCTGAACGTTTGTGTCTATCGAGTTATGCTTCTGGCTCCTTAATAAAATCACAAAATTCATGTTTCCATTGTTTTCTGCGAGTGAACGAACGACGTTATGGGACTGCCTTAGAGGCGGAGAGCGGCTTGGTGGGAAGCATTGAATAGGAATGACGGCGCGCGGCGCTATGTGTAGGCGCATGTTTTTTGTAAGTGTTTTTGTAAGTAACCGATCTAGGAAACCGTGAACCGTGATCAAAATGGAACTACTACTTCAGTTCTCAAACTCTTTTAACGGATCTACTTTAGATTCTGCTGATCAGATCACTATTTTAACAGATTTGATAAAAGCGTTCGAGAACATCAGTCGTACTTCCATTTTAGGTCACGGTTTTTTAGATCCTTAAGATTCAAAGGCTATTCAGGACTCTGTATCAGTGTCCTTTTATTACCCTACTACGAAAGGGGGGGTTATGATTTTGACCGGTATGTTCATCTGTTGCCTCATAACTTATAAGCTTATTATCTTAATTTGATAAATGAGGTTTCGATGGAAGCGTTTGGTCGTCTGCTGGTTACAGGCTACGTGACGTCACATTTAATTGAGTATGGCGCCCTCTAGATGACATAAAGTTATGAACTTAAAGAAATGATGTCGGGCATCAAATGCAAGTGCTTGATTAAGAACATTTCAAAAATTAATATTATATTGTTATAAACTTGTTGACCGAGCGAAGCGAAGGTCTCAGAGTTTACTGGGACAAATCGGCATTTGTATTTATGTTTGTATGTTTGTGTGTATATTTGTCCGATGATAACATACGAACCGTTGATCCGATCTTCATCAAATTTTGTAAGCAAGTAGTTCATTTCAACACAATATTTAAGTACGTATATGAGCTGAATCGGTCCAGGGGTTGTGAAGATATAGAGGTCTCGAGATCTCAGTTCGGCGCGAACTACTAGTTAAAAAAGATTTTGCAAGCAAAAATTTGCCGTGACGTGAGCAGAGAACGTTGCCGTCTTAGTCTGGTTTCAGTTTTTCAACCTATATCGTATTAAATACCACATCACGATACTTCAACTAAACATGTCACAAATGGAAAACGTAGATATGAATAATTCATTTTTCTCGCAGAGCATCATTCATCGCCCTACATTAATTGACTTCATCATAATATATCACTGGCTTACATTAGTCTGTTGGTGTTATTAAGTTGGGGCTATGAAATAAGCGATAGCTAATGTAAGAATTAGAGGTAACAAGGAATATTTACAGAAAAACATATATTCGAATGTAAAATCTGGACGTCATTATCAGCCAAAAGAAATCCACTGCTGAACAATGGCGAAGGCCTAGAGGGGTTGCCATAATCTCCACACTTGACAGGTGGGTTGAGAATCGCTGAAAGCTCACCTTTTATCTAGGGATGCTGCTGCCCCACGACGGTTCTGGCCGCAGTTTTAGGACTCGTCCAGGTCCAAACAAATCCGGGCATAAATATAACTTTAAAAGCCACAAATAAAAAGCTAGAAGCCAAAGCTCGCGTGATATAGATAATTCACTTATTAAACATTTTTTTTATGTGTCTACATCACCGACCGTAGTTTATAAGTTATAATTCTGTCCATCCAAAGGTTGTCTGGAAGAAATCGCTTTAGGCGAAGAGGCCGCCCATTATACTACCGTTTTTTAATATATATTTTTTTTTTAAGTTTGTTTTTTTGCTTTATAATAAAGTTATATTGTATGGTATTGTAAATGTTCGGCTCGACAATGTCCCCGACTTGTGTTGGGGGAAGAGCAGGTGGAAATATATAAATAATTCACTTCACCTTTTCGTCTAACTGTTACCACTCAGCTATTTTATAGCCACACACTAGAGTCCTTTGTTGTCAGAAGGATGCTGTAAGGGTTGGTTGAAAGGAAGCGATCAACTGATGGAGATGAATTGAAGCTGTGCTGTGTTGTTTGCTTTCTTCCTGGCTTTCATTTTACCGACTTTGAAAGGAACGTTTACTTTTAAACACTTAGACCCGCAGACGTCTCGCTCGAGCATTTTCACAGATACTAAGTGTACATCTAAATAGTCTGTTTAAGACAATATTTCAAAGACATTCGTTTTTGTATATCTTCGTCAGAAATAAGTACAAAAAAAATTTGGTTGTGGGTTAGATTCCCACCAAGGACAAACATTTGTGTGATGAACATTTGTTCTTTGTCTGGGTGTTACTATGTATTATAAGTCTGTAAAAGTAAAAAAAAAAAAAACTATTATTTATTTGTTTCCCTTAGTACAAGCTTGCTTAGTTTGGGGCTAGATGGCGCTGTGTGAAAAACGTCCACCAATATTTATTATTTATTTATTATTATTTCTGAACGCTACTTTTTCCTATTCTAACTGCAAACGAAAATTGTTACTTTATCAAAGAGTAGGCCAAGTCTAAATCGATCCAACTCGTATTTAAAGAATCCAAACTATCGGTTAACAACCGAACCTTGATTTAAACACGCTCTGGTAAATGTTTTAATTGGTAACTCACAGGCCTTGACTGAAATAATTTAGGAATTTACTTTAACGAATAACTACAATATATAATTTTACTATGAAAACTGACGTGGTTTTGATACATTTTGTTTTAATAAAACGGGAATACTCACGTTAACACTATAGTCACTATATCACTATAGTCACTATAGTCGGAATAACCGACTCAATTTAACGTGAGTATTCCCGTTTTATTAAAACAAAATACAATATATAAAACTAAAAAATAAATAAAAAATATAACGAACAGTAAAAAAATTTGATTTGGTGTCTTTTCTATAAGTCACCTCTGTCCGTCAACTATAATTATGTATGACTCTGTATGTATGTCATACTCTGGTAGAGTATGATTGTGTATGATCTATCAGAATAGGTTTTTTATTCTTGTTGTAATTAAATCTGTCTCTTTTTACCCGACTGCCCAAGCAGGACTGTAATATTTTTGGGATGTACGTAAGTATGTAAGTAAGTATGTATGTAATTATGTATGTAAGTATGTATTTAATTATGTAAGTATAAATATGTATGTAAATATGTTTGTGTGTTCCTATATTACTTCCTGTAGCCTAAACGGCTTGACCGATTTTGACGAGTGAGGTGTCGTATGCTTCTTTATGTCCGAAGTCATAAAGGCTACATTATGCAGTCGGGTATTTTGTTTTTCTTTTGAATTTATTTTCCACGAAATATCTGAAAACGTATAATACAATAATTACCTACCTATTTCTCGCTGTAGCGAGCGATGTACCTAAACGTATCGTGGGTATTCGTAGTACAATCACGAAAAGAGTGACCATGACAACAGCTCTTGCTGTAGCTACTTTCATTTTAAATTATTTCGATAATTGTGTACAAAGGTTGTAAAACCAAAAAGTACTTTTTTTTTTTTTAAACAAAATTTACGCACTACTTAAAAAGATACTCTGTATATTAAGGTGAATCGTAATCACAGTCAAAATCAGTCACCGTCTATAACTCAACAGTTTCAGTGGGGTCGATTCTTATTGTACTATTCCCTAAACTAAGCTTAATTTGATAACTCTAAAATTATTGCCACCCATTTCACACATATTGAAATGAAAAGAGACGTCGATAATTTTAGTCCTGTCAGATTGATTTAGTTTAGTGAGTGGTGTAACAGAATCGACGCCGGTAGCGGTCTATAATTCTGAGTATTTAAAGTACTGACATTTTTCAGACCGAATTATTTTCAGTCTGAAAAATATCTAATTTTAAGTAAATTGAGTCACTGCCATATTAATTTTTAATTAAAAAGTAATCCTGTATGCTGCTTTTTCAATATTAAACGGCTTGACCAGCTTTGATGAAATCGAGCAAGAACGTAACGTGAATAACAAAAACGGACACCATTTTTTTTTGTTCCTGCGTAAGTTACACAAAATTATATAGGTACTTAGAATATACACAAAAGTATGTTTTTGTTACGTAATTACATAACACATATCTGCAGGTACTGAACCCACGTTGCGCGAGTCCGACTCGCACTAGTCTGGTTTTCAATGTTGCCATTACCATGTCTTCATTTTTGCTTTTAAGCAAATTTAACTAAAGTCAGATTTATGAAATTTACTACCTAATTCGACCCACGCCCATATCTCTTACGGAACCCGTCTCAAAGACGCTGTAGCCAAGATAATGATCCCGCATCTTCGCCTGTCACAGTAGGATACCGCAACTATACACGGTGGTATCCTATAGGGTATCGCAAGATACATTCGAGTACACGCGTCAAGCGGATACTGTGTCAAAACCCGGCTTGATTTCTTGGTGTCTCGACCTGTACCGCCCGCATCGCATATCGTAAGGGTGGGTAGTACAGCTCAAAGTAGTGGGTCTGGAATGTCTTGAATTTTGGACAGTTTTCCCATTTTTGCACGACATACAGATTACACACCCATTAGCAAATAATTTTGGAGGAAAGTTTTTTTTTTTAAATTTGGCTCCACACATTCATCGTATTTAGCTATTGTCAAGATTTGCTATATTGTAAGCGACTTGCGACGTGATGCAGCCTCATTACAAATCATCATCATAAGCACTTTATTCAGCCTGCCACAGAGCGTAACTATCTAACTCGTACGTATTTGATATTACATTTACTACCTAGAGTAAGTGACTGCTTACTGTTTTTTTTTTTTTTTTTAATTTTTTTTTTTTCCGGTTTTCCTCCGACGTTATCGGAGACCTTTTTTATTTTATATATGTTATACAAAGTTAGAAAAAATAGTTGCTACAATAGCACTTTACGACATTAATGTGTTTGTTTTTATTTTATTTTTAGGCGTCAATTATACGTTCTAAAAAATAAAATAGAAAAATGTATCATACATAGTATATGTTTGGTCCTATACTTATATTTATGTGACTTATTAAAATGCTTACATAATTCAGGGTTTTATTGCCTTTCGAATTGACCTTTTATAAACTTTTTATTTAGAACTCCGGATGTTGTCATGGGTATTAATGAAATGATACAGCCTATTTATTATATTTTTATATCTAGTTTTCAACGTGTACACTGCTTACTGATTATAGAGTACTGAGTACTCAGTACTTAGTAGTTACTAGGTTACCAGATACTAAGTTTTTGTTCAGTTTTGTGTGACGATTAGTACTACTCGGATATTATGAAACTAGTACTGTTACTTGCCTTTATACACTGGTGAGTAGCTGATGTTAGGTCCTTCGTTTTAGTAGGATAATGAGGAACTTGTCGTAACAACAACAACAACAGAGCCGAACATCACAGAAACCAAAGGCTAAGTCTTTTATGGACGGGCCACCTGATGAGAATGGTGAGGATCGCAACGTCAAGAAGGCGTATCTTGGAGTTCCCAGTGGCTGGGGAAAGATGCCGTTGAGTCAGAACTGTATATAGATAGATAACTCTTTATTGTTCACACAAGAAATTACACACATAACACAAACATCTACTTAAAACTAGTGTAATAATTGGCGGCCTAATCGCTTAAAGTGACCTCTTCCAGGCGACCTTAGCATGGATTTATAAGGAAGAGGTAAGGGACGGGGTCTGCCTTTAGGTACTTATCTACAACTCTTATCTTAACAGTCGCTCAGGTATCGCAGTGATGCCATGATATAGAAATATTATTATGATTGAGATATTAAACGCTATAATTTCGCAGGCGCTCGTAACTTTCACCACCGAATAGTGCGCGCGTGCTATCAGCGCGCACCAGGCTCCCGGTCAATTTGCTGTTACACATTATACCTACCACAGAAATACAAACATTTACTCTAAACAGCATTAACTATAACCCTTATTGTCAGGCGCTAAAGTCTGGTGTCGTCTGTACTGCTAAATTGCTTCATCTTTTGCTAAGATTACTCGAATATGGAATTTCCAACGTGGAGTTATGGGAGGGTATTGATGGGAGAAAAGATTTTGATGTATTTCGTGTATAAATATGGGAATATCCACGTTGTTCTGTTGATTGTCTTTTTTTCTAGTGGTTGCGTGATATTTTTCTCTCTCTTAAATTTTGGCTTCACACGTTGTGTATTTAGCCAGTGTCAAGTTTTGTAATATTTGAAGTGAAGTGTATTTCACAATTAAAACAAGTCTCAGTCATAGTCTAAGTCAAGTAAAGTAAGTCACGGTCAAGCCCAAGTCATACCCCAGTAAAGTGGTGGAGACTTTACTAAAGGTTTCTATGGAGTTTTGAAAACAACACAAAAAGTTACGTTTCACGACATTATACTATTCGCTAACACTCATGCACGGTCACGAACACTTAATGAATAAAAATCCATCATTTTTACACATTAACACTCGAAATAACACAAGTTTTGGAAAATAATATTTATAATGACGCGACATGACTTCTTCACGTTCCCGCCAAAAACTCTGCGTAATATAAATACCTAAGTCACTGACGTCTATTAGCGTAAATCAGTGACCCAAGTATCAGTGTATTAGTCCTAAATAATATTATAATCCAGAGGAATATAGCCGCAATCGTATCAGGACCAATAACCTTAGAGGTAAAAAAAAAATACGTTGTCTCGAGGAGAGGAATTTCGCTTATACGATTCAGAACTCCCTTATTACAATTGTCGGTCCATGCGAAACGTCAAAAAATGCACAAAATTAGATCAACGCCATCTAGCGAACTATAGGAAGTAACTTTGTGTCTCTGTCTGGAAATTTGTCGCGTTATCACGGCTAAACGGCTAAAAGGAAAGAATTTGATAGGGAGTTACTGTATATCACAAAGACGGACATTTTTTATCTCCACGCGAACGAAGTCGCGGGTAACAACTAGTGTTTTAAATAAATACAAAAATCGAAATAATAGTACATCTTGGAAAGGACTAACAAAACAGAGAGACTATTTCGAGAGATAGATAACGCTATACACTTTCGCGCGCAGATGAAAATAGATGGCGTTAGCGCGCGCTAGTCAAAGACAGATACAGATAATTGATAATTACATCTAAACCAGGAAATCAATCGAAATTTCGTGCCATGTAAACCTAGATATATTAACGACTCATTATTAGAATTTAAAAAAAAACTTGAATATACACTAGGGGTTCCGAACGCCAGCGAAAAAGGTGTGTAAATCGAGGTCTTTTCAATTATTATTTTATCAGAAAAATATCGTATAATATGTTTTTCTGCCATGCAGTACTAGATTACTGAACCAAAAAGATATATCCCAAAATAAGACTTTCAATCTAATTATCTAATGAGGCACACTTAAAAGAAAAATCACATATTTACCAAAGTATTGGCCATTAAGCGCTTACCATGATATACTCATAGTGGGGTTCCGTAGTTATTTTAGGCGTAACGAGTTCTTAGTGTGCAAAAAGTAATTAGCGGCTTTTTCTGAAAACTTTTTGTATCCAGTTTTGTCTATTGGGCTACAAATTCCAAGAAGGTGAAGATAGCATGATATGAAGCAAAAGGCTGATGATAATAAACGTTATCATTTACCTATTTTAGATGGGATAATGTATATCTTAGTATTGTCTCCTTATTTTAGTTAATACTTTGGCTCCTCTGGCGCGACCCAAAGTAGGTCTTGGCCTTAGACACTAGAGAATGCAGGTTGAACCTGGCCATTTCCTTTATCCTGCCATTTTTTATTTATTTATTGTTTTTCCGTGGGGAATATGCATTTACGCATACCCATCCGTTGGGTGGGCGGACGGGTTATGTTGAACTCGACGTCGCATAAGACGTTCGCCTCCGTGTCCGCGCTCTCCGGAGCGAGTGAGCGAGAGGATCCCTCTCTCTCTCACGCTCCTCGATCTCCCTCTGCGAAATCACGACCTCGCAGAAAGAGACTATCGCCTGCCAAGACCCCTCGTCGTCAACCATTCAAGTCAGAATAGTTGGCAATGAGAGTGCCTGCCTCGACGCGGAGTTACCGCTTGCAACTCCAAGATACGCGACAATAATCTTAGAATAACTACCTATAGAAGGTAGGTTTCCAAACATCGCCTCCTTAGGTGCAACGTTTCGTCAGCGTGCGAAATCAAAATTTCTTGGGTTTTTTGTCAATTACAGCTTAATTGCTCAACGTGGATTTATTGAAACCACTTTTGCGCCAATAAACAAGTCGTTTTAAGAAATTACGGGTAAAATGATCACCTAGGTAACATTGGTTTAGCTACGAATCTCAATAAGCTGTTTTTCATCCGGTTTTTTGGTTTAGCGACAGATGTAGTTAAACTAGCTTTCTACTTGAATTTTTGGTTGGTGTAATTTCTTGAAACAATCTATTTATTATCGCAAAATTAGTTTTCATGACCTACGATGGGTAATTAAGCTGTAATTGACATAAAACGCAAGAAAATTTGAATTTCGCTTGCTGAGCGAAACGTTGCACCTTTAAACGCAAGTAGTTAAAACTAGTTATTCTAAGACCATAATTATTCCCTGGAAAATACAAGCAACAATAAAAAAAATAACAAAGTTTTCATTAAGATAAAACGGAGACGAACAAAGAAAACAAACATAAGCCTTGTTCCATATTAATGGGTACAGGCGCGTACAAAACGTTTGAAACACAATTCTTTCTACTATTTTGGCTAGGACACTAACTCGACGCTTCTAGAATAATAAGAGGCATTGGAGAGAAAAAGTGTAATAATGGTATTTTGTAAAAAGCTTTGTGCCGTTTAGGTATTGTTTCGTTTGGAATGATACGTATTATAGTACATTACTGTCGCCTTCTTCTTTTCATATTATATTCAGAAGAAAAATCAAGTCGTTTTCCATTTTATACACCTTATAACGAATCACTTTTCCGTCCGTATGTACATTGTTTTTGTAACAACATCACGTTCTAGTTCAATTCAACAATTAGCTAGTTCTGTTAAAACCTTGCCTATTTATACATAGACTACGACATGATAACCCTTTAATCTAGACGTAAGCTATAGGTATCTCATACCTTAAATAAGTATATGTAGGTTATTTTTTTTAAACTTTTGCTCCACACTTTGTGTGTTTTTAGCCAGTGTCAAGTATTGTAACATTTCAAAAGAAGTCTAAACATTTTACAATTAAAACAAGTCTCAGTCAAGTCTAAGTCAAGCAAAGTAAGTAATTTTCAAGTCCAAGTCATAAACCAGTAAAATGGTGGAAACTTTACTAGGGAGGTTTCTATGGAGCTTTGGCAACAACACGAAAAATCACGTTTCACGACATTATACTATTCACTAACACTCGTGAACGTTCATGAACACTTAATGAATAAAAATCCACCATTTTTACACATTACCACTCGAAATAACACAAGTTTTGGAAAATAATACAATGACGCGACATGACTTTTTAACGTTCCCGCCAAAAACTCCAAGTATTAAACTTTATGGCCTTAGAAAACTGTATCAGGGACAAAAGTGTGACAATGCCAAAGTTTGAAATCAATTTTTGTGTTACAGTATCACACAACCAATAATTCCTCGCGATGTACTTACCTACACAGTAGACTAATTGTGGTAGTGCGGGAAACTTCGAAATGCTACGTACTTGCAAATCTTCTGCTGTCCAAGTCAAAACAAACACTGACGTCAATTGCTGGCTCATACTCTAGTTGTTTCGGCTAATTATTATTAGCTTGCACGTCTCATTAGTTACTGTAATTTGTCAAGCTACTATGTATAGACTGACAATAGAGAATTCTGTGAGGCTGACCTTGACAATAAAAATTACAACTAAGACCTACTGAGCCGGGTCCAGCGGGCTTATCCTCTAACTTTGAAACGTTCGTGATTCTGATTGCGAGAGCATGCCATCCCGCTCGTACCAACTTAGTCGCATTATGTGCGGTCCCGCTCGCACACTATCACTTTCAGAGTTACGGGATAAGCACGCTGATTGGTGTAATGTATTATGAATATGCGTGTGGATGGAACCACAAATAATACATTAGCTCGGACCGGCGCTCGCGCTGATCCCAGTCTATCAGTTTTTAGTGCGATCACGAAATGCGCTCGCAGTGCTCGTATGGACGGCTTTCGTAGCGGTTGTTTCGTGTGGACGTTCATAATGTCGCCTGACGAAGAAGCGCTTCAACTTATCAGTTTATATCAACCAAAATCTGTTCTAGATCTATCCAAAAGATCCGCAGTGCTATAAAAAACGATTGTATTACACCAAAAACGTACCAACGGTTTTTCCCAGTCTTTAGTTAATAAATACATATAAATAAAGGCAGCACCAGCTATCGCGACCTTTCTATTCGGCACGTTCGCAGCAATTGAGTGGAACAACTCGGTACGTGCATGATTCACGTTGAGTTTGGGTGCCGTCCACACTATTCGCGTTACATTGCACGTTACGCAAATCTGGACCCGGCTCTAAAGGCTTAATTGTTGTCACATTTTCATCTTAGAAAATTTTTTATTACGTGTCATTTCTATAGCAAAATCAGTTATAAGGAGAATTCTGTGAGCAAAATAAATAGATAAAGATTACATGGATTCCCCTGGCTTAAGTGGTAGCACATGTGCTTTATTTGAGGTCATAGGTTTAATTCTCGATTTAAATATCTGCTCTGGGGCTAAGTATTAGATGTCCGTGTCTTTGTGTGTATTTTAGTACTACCAAGCTTATTATTATTATTTTCAGCCTGTTCCGTCCCACTGCTGGACAAAGGCTTCTCTATCTTCCGTTCACTCTTCAAGGTTCATAGCTTTTTCGGTCCAGTTGTTGCAAATAGAGTCCAGCCCATTCCGCCATCTCTATCTGGGCCTGCCGAGTGGCCTAACAATCTGCGGAACCCGCTGTGTAGTGAGCTTGGCCCACAGGTCGATCGACACTCGGCAGACATGTCCAGCCCAGTACCACTTCAGTTCGGCGGCCTTTTGACCAACATCAGCAATCTGGGTTTGGAGCACAGAATGCTATTTCTAATGCGCTCTGTTAGTTTGACTTTCAAGATACCGCGCGTTATTGCTCGCTGGCACACCCCGAGAGCAAAGTCAAAGATCTCAAAAGTCTCAAGTCAAAATCTTTTGTCAAAGATCAAGTTTGAGTACCGTATGCGAGATAGGGAGAATGCACAAATCCCGTAAACTTAAAACTAAGAAAGCAGGTTTTAAACTCTTTACTGCTGATATAACCTTAAGGCACACTACACACCAAAGACACATTACATATACACACACAAAACAAGCGTCACAACTCACACATATCACACAGATGCGCCACGCATCTCTCATCAAACATAAAACATCTCACACCAGGGCTCCCCGTAAACTCAGACTCGTTTGAGGTCTGGTGCTTCTCGGAGACACCTCATACACAATTACACTGCACAACTAAACTTGTATTTTGGATTTGTTACATACATATATTTACCTACATGTTTATTTTGCTGGTGCTATCTCTATTGTATTACATTTACCGTACTATCTCTTGGTAACCTCGCACTCGAGCCCCAAGATACAAGCCCAGTGCTTACTTTGGGGCTCACCGACAACTGTTGCAGACATAGTACATCTCTTGCCATTTTGTTACATCTTGCAAGCTATTTTTAATTTTCTTATTTTATCAGTTCTTGGTAAATAAAGTTTTTACGTTTATGTGTTATGTTATTTGTGTGCAGTAAGATTTTTGTGTTACGTCGCACATCTCTTGGCCCGGAATGTGGTGGTTGTCTATTAGCGCACTCGCATTTGAATGTACGTCTACGATAAATGTGTCTATGATAAATGTATGATGTTCAAAATGTATTGGTGTGTGGTGCACCTAAGTCGCTGATTGCTGTGAAATAGGCTTCGCATAAACGGTTTCTGTTTAAGAGGCTGATTACAGTGAAATAGGTTTCACTTATTAAATACAGATTCAGTTTCCACTTGATGACGCTGATTACAGTGAAATAAGGTTCAGTCAAAGACATAATTTATAAGGAGAATTCTGTGGGTTCAGTTATACGGATTATTTATTTATTTATTTATGCGTAGCCACGCATACAATAATTAGGACTTAAACTTAAGACTAATTATATTTATAGTATATGAGCACCCTGGCACAGAAGGGCGTTGCAAAACAAAGGCAAAGAATAACCAGACAGTGTAAATTTTGTTTCCACTTAATGATGCTGATTACAGTGAAATGAGTTTTGCGAATTTTTTAGCCAAAATATACAATTTAAAGCAGCTAAAATATATCTTGATCCAAAGACACCTTATTTATAAGGAGAATTCTGTGTCTTGATCATAATTATTTGTACAGTAAACAAGAGTCCAAAATAAGTTTCGATAGGTAAATTTTCTTGACAGAAAAAGTCGGGAACAAACCCAAAAATATACTTATTTTCTAAACATCTGTAATATATAATATTGTAATCATCATCAGCCTATAATAGTCCACTGCTGGACATAAGCCTCTCCCAAGGCACGCCACTCAACCCAATCTTCGGCTTTTTCTTCCAACCACTGCCAGCTGTCCTACGCAGATCGTCACTCCATCTAGTTTCAGGGCGCCCTACGCTACGTAATAAACCGACATATTTATTCTTATTTTCGACTAACATACTTTCATGTTATTAATTATTAAAATTAATATCGGCGCTCGAACGTGCGGTTGCTCCGCTAAATACGATCCCATATCATACAGCATAGGAAAAATGATCGTTTATAACAAACGCTTACTGTTAGCATCTTAAAGTTCTTACACACATAAGAAAACCATCACCTGCGTCGGTCATAAAACACTTACTACCGGCTAATGTAAATGAACCCTCATCCAGCAATCGAACAGTTAGGCACCGAATGAAAAAAGTTTTTAATACTGCTCTCAGTTAAATGTGGTTAAAGGCTGACGCACACCATATCGACTCAAAACCGACTAGATTGAATCTGAAGAATTGAAATGCGAGCTTTCGTGCCACGTGCGGTAAAATATTTTATAATAAAAGTTGTGAATGATACGGGACATTTCTATACATACAACATACCTCGGGATTCTGAAACTTTTGTTAACTTTGAAAACAGATTAATTCTAATGCTGCCTTTGTCTGGCACTAAGTAAATGAAAAAGACAGCAATAGACTTAATCTGTTCTCTAAGTTAACAAACATTTCAGAATCTAGAGGATAGTTGCACAAACATTTTTTGAATTTGCGAGCGAGAGAGAATGAAAATATTCTTCTTAGTTAGGCTTATTTTAGATTGTATAATAATAATGTTTGTACCATTTAATATCTACCTACATATTTTATCATGTGTAATTTTTTGGGTGTATGTCACTATGTAATTATGTGTGTATTAAAACTAAAAGAAATTAAACAAAATATTATTTTATTCGTCGCTTTATGTCAATGACGTACAGAGATTGAGTCGACTTTGAGTCGACACGTTGTGCAAAGACCTTATGTCTGGTTAAATCTGGTTTGGGCGTGAACCAAATGGGATAATAAAGTTACAGAGTTTTCATTAAAATGCGGGCAGAATGAGTCTCGAGAAATTGTTTGGAAAGCGATTAGGGGGGTAATTGACGGGAAAAATCGGTAACGTCAAGTTTTGCGAACGAAGTTCTGAGCGGATTTTTGTGTTTTGGTTTTAAGGTTAAGTAAGTAGATAGAAAAAAGACAACCTAAAGAAGAACCTTAAGAGGTGTAAGGAGTCAAACAATACCTTGCGGCGGCAGCGCGGCGAAAAATTAACGTGAAATTTACATTTCAATGATTTTATATCTTCAATTAGCTGTGAGCTACAGAAAGAAGTAGCATATATCCGTCTCCAACCCTTAAGATATATCTATGCAAAAATTCAGGTTGACCCATTCAGCTGCTTAGCCGCGATAAAGCTACAAACACCCAGACAAAGAACAGATAGACAGAGCTATTTCCGAATTTATAATATCCGTCAGGATCCTATCGGTAAGCTCTCTGCAGCTTTTAAGCATCCCACTGCTGAGATATCGGCCTACCTTCGACGGCCATATCCACTGCGCTGATCCATTGGCGGATTCACATAGCCATCGAGTTTCTTCTAAAGAAATAGGCAGGATTTCTCACGATATCTTTCTTCACCGAAAAGGCAGTGGTATATCCGGGCCCGGCCGGGTTCCAAACCGCGACCCCAAGAATGCGAGGCGAGCTTGCTCACACTGAGCTACCACTTATGTAAGCTACTTCAAAGTATTAGCATAAGAATATAAGTTTTCGCGTCATTTTTCGTGTAGTTTTTTCCCGAGATCATCTTTTACCGTCTGGCTGCAAGTTGAGTCTCCTGTGAGAGCACTTTGAGGATTATTCTCTAGTACCTTGTGTGCTTCGGCGCTGGTATAGTGGTGGACAGTTTTACTGAGGTATACTTACTTGATAAAGAATTTATGAAAGCTTCCAAATTTTTTTAGAAAGTGGATTTTTATTTTGTTTTCTTTCATAAAAATATCATTCGATGGTTGCTACGCAGACTTTGGAAAGCTGAATTTCAATACGTATTTTTGGCTAAATCCTTTACAGCATGGTAAATATTTATACAGAGTTATTGGTTGCTAACGCACAATCTCTCGTAGGCATGTTCCCTACATCATTCTTAACAACTTTTGTTCTTTGTTTAGGGTAACTTTTTAAGGTGCAACGTTTCGCTCAGCGTGGCTAATTCAAATTTTCTTGCTTTTTTGGCAATTACAGCTTAATAGCGTTTTCACAAAATTCGTTTTCATGAACCATGAAAACGAATTTTGTGACAATAATAGGTGACAAAGCACCTGCGGGTGTCCCCACTCCGGCTAGGCATCTTCGACCATACCGTCACAAAACATTAGGGCCCTTATTCTGTTTCTTTGTTCAAACTCGTAACGCGGCCGCGTCAAGTGAATTCCGTGGAATTTGTATGAAATGGATAAACAATACCATTCCATTCGAATTCCACGGAGTTCGTTACGAGTCTGAAGGAAGATAGAGACCGACCCAGGTGATGTGGTCAAATTCCTAGCCTGTAACCGATAAAAATATGCAGTATCCTCCGGTGTGGGAAGATAATGATTGTTTATCTCAAAGGATAAAATAACAGACCACGCAGCCCGAGGGATATTATTTTATGTTTGAAACAAATCTTTGGCTGAATTGATAGAAAAGCCCGTAGTACTACGGGTACCTCTCTTTCAAGGCAACGCGTGAATCGGTCTAGCGAATAGTCTGAGAGCTAAAGTCTTAAAATTTCATTCTCATACGATTTTGACCGTGTGAAGCAAATATCACCCGGATTCCTCCAGGAAAGCCAGCAGCTCGCTGACGCCACAGTCTTCCTGGTGTGTCTTCGGTGAACCGAGGATCGATGTACGTTGTTCTGCCACGCTGTTACACTCAAGCAGCATATGCGCGGCCGTTTTTTTTGGCCTACATGCAGCCTCTGCATAGATGGCTGTCTGTAACCCCAATAGTAAAAAGACGTTTGCTTAGAGAGCATGCAGTGTCCCGTAATCACTCCGATAACTCGCCGGAGCTTATTACGTTTGAGGCTAAGATGCCATCGGAAGTATCTCGAGCTTAATTCCGGAAAGGCTTCCCTTGACTGTCTGCAGCCCTCATTACCTGCCCAGTATTCTTTGTGTCACATGTTTTCGGATCCAGGACCTGACTTCGCTGAAAGGCAAAGGAATCATCGGTCCAGGCCCAAAAGGACGCTTGCCTGGCCTTTTTTTGCCAGTTCGTCAGCCCCGTCGTTACTAACTTTAATAGCTTGCGTATCATTGATCGGATTTGAAGGCAAGAGGTCAATGAAATTACAATAGTAAAATTTGAATTATGAGGAAAAACGGTCTATCTCCGCCCGTCGGTCAGACAACGGTTTTGGTCTGGAAAATGAATAATATTTATTCATAGGCGTTTTTACTGACTTATAAGTTTCTATCGAAAATTATAATATTTTGATATTATGACTACGCAAACGGCTTTTTTTTTTTGAAAAAAAAATTGTCTTCTATATCTGTGAATTAAATATTGTCTGTGGCTCTTTGTGACGCGCTATATCTGTTAATTAAATATTTTTTTGTGTCTGTGGCTCTTTGTGACCCGAACAAAAATGGTACTATTGTTATTAAAAAGCTGTTAAAAGTAAAGCTATGAACACCTAAATAACTAAAAATATAAATATAGCAAAGTTTTGTTAGATCGTGCTCATGTGAAAGTTTTATCCCGCGGTCTTCTACACTAAAAGGTAAATTTATAAGAGCCCTTGAGAATTTCATTTCGATTTATGTTTCCCTTTGTTATGATATTCAATCTACGGCGCTTTTATCAAGACTATGACGTAGATTCACGTATACCTAAAATAATATTTTATACGAAACTGAAAACAATATTTTTGTGGAAATGAAGAAAAATCTTCTACATCGACTTCACCAGTTGTAGCCTCCATGCATGGCTTATTTGCAGCTTTTACCGGACTGCTCAGCAAAGTAATGTTAGTGTTTTGACTAGCCTTGTGGCTCAGTGGGTGGATTTCCGCTTGCTGATCTATAGGTTGTGGGTTCGATTCCCACCCAGGACAAACATTTGTATGATGAACATGTCTGGGTGTTTCTGTGTATTCAATGCGTGTTAACAAAAAATAAATGTAATCTATCAGTTATCTGGTTCCCATAAAACAAGCTTGCTTAGTTTGGGGCTAGATAGTGCTGTGTGAAAAGCGCCTACCAATATTTATTATTTATTTAATTATGTATTTAGATTTCATGTATCTATGTAGGTTCTTTAATTCCACCATAACTCGTGAACGCGTACACCAATTTTGAAGAGATAATTATATCGTTAGAATCTGTTTATTATCCCGAGTATCATTCATATCTTGCATCAACTTCTTTTTTTTTTAATGATTTATTGGTAACGTTCATGCCTTGATGAACGTGACTCTGAGCGATCGGTTCCATCTGACAATGTTGCGGCCACATACTCCACAAATGGCTATGGAAGTAGCGAGGGAGGTACGCAGAGAAGTGGTGTGGTCAAATTACTAGCATGCTCTCGCCTTGCTTACCCCACCCGATTTTGTAGGTTTCATGAGTGAGTCAAAGGACGGCGAGACAGATAGAGGTAGAGCGATGCCAGGGCCCAAGACGTAAAAGGGATGAATAGCGCAATGAGAGGTGCGAGTAGAGCTCTGTGTGGCCACGTTCCTTCCGAATATCTGCGTCAATGCGAGGAGCTTAGTGTGGGCGCAGGGTAATACGAGGAAATAAACAATGAGGCGTTTTCCAAAAAAAAAAAAAATTGTTCGACAATACTTACTAGATGGCGCTATAGACATGGAGTTTTACCTGTCATTGTCAATTCTGTCGAAATATTTAATGTTTATTTTATAAATCTTAAATTTTGGCTCCACACGTTATGTATTTAGCCAGTGTCAACTATTGTAATATTTCAAATGAAGTCAAATACATAGTAACAGTACTTGAAATTGGCTAAATACACATGTGGAGCCAAAAAATACGAGAAAAAAAGGCACACGTACATTTTTTTGTCTTTCGTGTTTTAACAGTGACAGAAAAAGTTCAAGTTACATCTAACGCCATCTACTGGGTACTTTTATTACTAGGATTTCTTTTTTTTTTTAAAACGCCTCATTGCATAAACAATTGCGGTTTGTGTACAGTTTTTAACCGACTTCCAAAAAAAGGGAGAGGTTCTCAAGTCGATTGAATTTTAATTTTCTGTGCATTTGTAGAGACGTTTTGATTTCTTGCACATTGCAATACGTGTTTATCTCATGTTTAAGCCCACTACCAATTGCCAGCGTATCCAGTACGCTGGCGGCATTTAAATAAATAAATGTAAAACAAAATTCAGTAAATTTGAATCGTCTATTCATGAGTATCACATCAAAATCTTGATGGAATCCAAATAAAGGGTGCTCAAAGTCAGTTTGCTCTTACATAAAGAGCCTTATTTTAATTACTACATCTTATCTTTAAGCTATCCGACACAGAGCGTTTCAAACGCAACCCTAACGTTAAACCGCTAAATAGAGGTGTACCGTTTTGTTTTTTTTCGAAAATATAGTTCGTACTTATTCGAATAATTTTATTTAAAATAACTATTTCGTATTTCCTATTTCGCACTAGTAATTTATATTTGATTATGTTCATGATATTTTTAATAAGCCTACTCGTACATAAAAGGAACAGTTGGATTACCCCTTCAAGATCTAAAGAAAATCCAAATGTTCAAGTCCAATGCCAGCGACGAAAATACTGGTGCAATATTTTTCAATGCATCAGCGCTGTATTACGTCACTGATGCGTTGAATAATAATTATATGGAAAACATTTAAATAAATAACTTTATATAATATAATTAAATAATATTCACTATTCATTTGATGGGAGATTATTATAAGAGGCATTGCAAAACGTAATTAGAAATGAAATTGCAAAAAAATCTTTAGTGTTTAGTTTTTAGATCATAGATAAATATTGAGTGAATAACATTGTTAATTTTTTGTTATTTTTTAAGTTCGTAAATAATAATTAACAATAATAATTATAACAAAATGTGTCAAAACCACGTCAGTTTTCATAGTAAAACAATAAATAAGTTAACTATAAATTATTCGAACAAACAGTGATTCGAATAAACATTCGAACAAAATGATCTTATATCTTCTGGTCCTTACGTTCATCCTGAATTCACTCATTTTACTTTCATAAGACTCCAAACGCCACACGCTTTGAGTACTTTTGGCGTATAAAGAGGAATTCAAACCTCGGGATTTCTCGTGATCTTAAATGGCATCGGGAGCCGGAAAGAGAGGAGTGGTCATCAAGAAGGAGAAAATTGACACGCCTCTGAAGTAAAACTACGGATGGCTTATACTCGGCGAAGGAGATAATCTAAGGTAAACGTGACGAACACCTCCACCGCGAAACTGTAACTGCCTCTATATTTTTCAGCGATAAGGCCGCCAGTTGATACACTAGTTTTAAGCCTCATTTTTTAAACAATAAACAGTTTCTCTCTCTTCCCTCTCTCTCTCTCTCTTCCCCCCCTGTCTCTCTCTCTCTATCCAATTCATGTTATTCGTCAAAATAAACCTATCGATAATCTAATTAATTATCATAAGACCCTACATCGACAGGCCATCGTGTGAAACTGGCTTATAGGAACTTTACGTCACATAAATCGCTCCAGTCCGTGCGACGTAAAGCGTAATTAAATACACACATTTGCATTCTATTGTTAATCTAATTATGAAGTTGCCTCGCTTTGAGTAACAGAGAAGCAGTACAGTGACGCATCTTTCAACACTCACGTCATCAACCTACTGCTCAAGTCAAAGTAAGCTTATGTTTGATTATAGCCAGGGATATGTCGTAAACTATGAACAATATGTTTATTTTAAGATATGGTGGTTTTTTTTGCGCGAGAAAAAAAGATGCAAGGAGAGATTTTGCGACAGCAGATTTAAAAAAAATATTACAAAATGACCCGATAGATGGCATTAGCAAACAATGAAGTGATAAATAACGTAGCTACTCGTTACTGCTGTCAAGTCAAATCAGTCACTGTCACCATTCTCTTTGACTGTCACAGTGTGTTTTTTGAACACACAGTGTGTTTTTTGAAGTTAAAAATTCTGGGTGGCACTGAACTGTTATGGGCAAGCGTGACGCTTAACATCAGGTGAGCAACTTGTTCGTCTCGTCGCCGAGTAACATAAAAAAACTCTCGGTACGAATGGGCATATAATCACAGACCCAGAATATAAATGATAGACCTAGTCTTGTGTTCTGTACTACATACCATTTACACCGTGTGTCTGTGTATCACTCACTGTTACCTTTGTTGAGTTTTTGTTCTTAGCTTTCTTATTTTTGCACCGTGTGTATCACTGTGAGTTTTGTTGGCTTATCATTGTTTGTTGTTAGCTTGAAAAATAATTTAAAATCGAAAAATTATAATTAATGACATTTGACTATTATTTTTTAGGTTTGATCTTTATTTTGACTTTGATATTAGATCATGATGTCTAATATAGCAAATAGTTATTGTAAACGTCACTCACGTCAAAAAGATAGGACAACGAATAGGGTCGCACTGACTTCTTTATTTGTCAACGCCATCTATTACAATATTTTAGTAATGTTCTTTTTTGTGCTGTCATCAGAAAATTCCCATTCCCCATTGCTTGAGGGTGGCGCAGCGAGCGGAAAACAAGGAGCTTTAATACAACTCTCACACTTTAATTAAAGCAAAAAAACACTTATTTGCAATTGTTTATTTGCAAAAATAAAGAAGGTTTATAAGAACGGATTGTTCAGGAGTGAGAAGAGGCAAAGGATAAACGCTGTAAGTATGACAAATCGCTTTCTATTTTTTCTGAGGTTTCAGTACTTGTTTTATATACTACTAGTTGGTACCCGCGACTTCGTTCGCGTGGACTTAACAGTATCCTATGTCCGTCTTCGTGATAAACATTAATTCCTTAACAAATTTTATCAAGATTCGTTTGGCCGTGTAGCCTTGATAGCGCGAAAAACATCCAGGCAGAGAGACAAAGTTACTTCCTATATTTCGCTAGATGGCGTTGATCTATTTTTGTGCATATTTTGACGTTTTGTATGGACTGATAGCTGTAATGTAGGGAGTTCTGAATCGCGCAAGCGAAGTTTTTTCTTCGAGAAGAACGTATTTATTT
This sequence comes from Apocheima hispidaria, assembly GCA_947579745.1. Lineage (NCBI taxonomy): Eukaryota > Metazoa > Arthropoda > Insecta > Lepidoptera > Geometridae > Apocheima > Apocheima hispidaria. Next base: position 11,965,867 of record OX388164.1, on the reverse strand, counting down.
TTATACGTCGAAGCTTCATTGGTCCTGATCCGACTGCGGCTATATTCCTCTGAATTATAATTTGAGTTATGATTAGGTTTGTGATTATACTCCAACTTTTTAGTGATTATTATCTGTCCAAATTAAATATTTAAATTTAAAAATATAATTCCACAAACCTTTATGCCATATAATTTTGTTTGTTAGCTTAAATTCGTTTTGGTTTTGTTTCTTGATGAAGTTAAGTAACTGCGTCACTGAAGTTTACTGTGAACGTTAAGGGAAATAACGCGAATAAATTACGCAAAAATGGTCTTTATCCCTTTGGAAGTAATTCCATTGTGATGTTGATGTTTTAATTTTAATGATAATGGAGGATTAGCATCAAGGTCCTTAGGCGTACCTAATTTAACGCCTATTTATGGTTAGGACTTTGAGAGGGGTTGAAGCTACTTTTTTATACCCGCTATTCGCGATTTTGATAATGTTGCTAGAATTAATTTATGTTCCCACCAAGTGTTTCCTTAATTATTGTAGTAGGGAGATACGATTAGTAGATTTCACGAGCGCAAACTTTTGCACAACCTCAAATTCTGCGTTTTTTTTTTTGTCGTTGATGATTTTTGATTGGTGGGTATTTCCCCACCAACTAATGGCTTGGATGATAAACTATAATCTATATCTATCTATCTATATATCTATATCTATTACGTTTTTTCAAAAAATGTTTATAGTATACTAATAACCACAGAAGAGGAAAATTTTTACCCTCTTCTGTGCTGATAACAACTACATTTATTCGTCGTATTTTCGACGCAAAAAAATTGTTACTATAAGTGTCTGTAACACGAAGATATTCCAAAATTAATAAAAAAACAAACATAGTTTTTCACGGCGTAGATAGCATATAAGAAAATTATCGAAAACAGATAACATTTTTATGGGTCAGACTACGCTTTTTGTATGTACAAGACGGCAGTATACTCTATTCTTAAGAAGTACCTTACGCGTACCTTTGCCATATATCACACTTAAGAGAAGAACCACCTCACCCGCTGCGTTTATATCAACAAAAACTTCGCTAGCATATTTCAATCTTTTTTATTTGATTAGAAAAATCCTTATAACTTTTTCACAAATCTAGTGGATAAAACGATACGTTTTACGAATTATAATGAAAAGGAAAACTACAACAAAATATAAGGCTGAACAGTTTAATATTTAATTCCGAGCACGTCAAAGAAACATCAAATAAAATGTAACGTTTCAAAATAGGAATTCCCGAAAACACACAAACAGCAATATTCTCCCACGAAAGCGTTTCACTAACACTGGCAACCCTAAAACTTTTCAATCTACGACTTTCTGAACTAATATTACCACATTTGCTAAACTCTTGTTAACAGATTCTCAAATTAGATAACACAGTTGTCAACGAACAAGTAAACAACACATTGTATTGTTTAATGAGAACACACAATGCCTATAATTGAACACACGTTTTCTGAGTGCTTAGGAAATATTTGCGTTCATGTTTTTAAGCAATCTCATTAGAATATTAGGTAATAATAGATATATTGGTTATCTTTATTGCTCCTAGAAGATTATGACATATTTAGGCCGGGTTGCACCATCTAGGTTAACTTTAAACTACAGTCATAACTGAGTTATAACTCCCGTTAAGCACATAAAAATGTGTTGCACCATTTTAACTATGGTCAAAATGACGAATCGCACAGGCTGGCTAAACTTCATGCTGCTTAAAGTTATAGTTAATTTAACTAAAACGGTAACTTTAACTGGGATTATGGTACAACCCAGTCTTAAGATAGAAAGACATCAAAACAGTGCAACAACTTAGTGATGATAGCACATAGGTTAGTGCGTTCGGGTCGCACGCCACTGGTCGTGGATTCAAATCTCAGCAATGAGCTTGAGCTGCCGGTGAAGAAAAACATCGTAGTCCTCAAGAAGAAAATCTGTCACTGTCAAGGTATTGAGTGACGAGGCCAGCAAAGCCTCCAGATGTTGGCATTAACGACCTACTTTGATAAAAATGTGATATTTTCTATATTTAGGCCCCTTCATTAGTTATGTAGACTAAAAATCTTATTTTGGAATATACATTTTTTGGTTCTGTCATATAGTATGGCATGGAGAGAAAACGAGATTAGGTAAATGACAATTTCTCGAGAAAAAATATAAATAAAAAATTCTACTACATAGTAGAAGGACGTTTTTTTAAGAAAAAAAATATTATTATTATAATATTGCATGCAAGCACTTCCACGTGCAAACCTGCTATCGAATACAATCTTGAAAACCTTGTCGTGTAAAATGCAGCCTACCTTTATTTGAAAATTCTCGTAGCGTGCCTAAGCATATCATTACCATTTTTTCTTCACATCCGTATAAGAATATTGAATAATGTAACATCTGTACCTAATGACTGCTTCCGAGGAAAGTCTACGTTACATCATGCGATACGAAATTTAATCACAGTTTTGAACAGAAAGCGGAGGACAGTTTGAAACTCAATCCGGAGTCATTAATTCCAAAAAAACGTAACGAATGTCTGAAAACTTGAAATTAAACTAGGCTTGAAATCTGGATTCTGATTTTTTAATATCATCCCGCCATCGCTGTATCGGCCTTCCAGATCTGGCCCTGTAACCCTAAATAAATAGGAAGATAGTATAATCGTGTCGTAATGATTCAATTCATTCATATTTAGGGTTACAGGGCCAGATCTGGAAGGCCGATATATGGACACAGCCTATATAGTCTTCCAATATTTTATCGACATCGGTATCGGCCATTGTAAACCCATCCTATGACTGCTCACGATCAAGCCTCGATGTGCATATGTATGGGAATATTTCATAACAGGCCTTTGAAGGAACGATCAATGGAATTAATATCGCGAGGAAATCCTCGTTACATGATCCTTTATTTAAAGCAGCTTTGATGTTTTGTGTTACATTTGAAGGTATGTTAGATTTAAGCAAACTTACCATTCAGACAGACCCATTGTATAATATATACTCCGCCAGGTGTGGCCCTAGGTCACGTATGTGGCTCCAGCCTATGGCACCAGCGTGCATACGCAAGAGCGGAATAGGTAATTCAAACACGTTAGGGGAAGATGACCCGGATATGTAAAACTGCGTCCAGAACCACCGGAAGGCGGGCAGCAGCCTCCTTTTAGTAATCGGCGAAGGCTGTTCTTCTCGCTAGTGATGATGATGAGACGAAGATGAAGACACACGTTAAAATGGCGGATAGTGACGTAAGAGTGCTTGCTTGTTGAGTCCGTAAGCTGTTTTAGCGAAAAGATTACTCAGATTGAAGAACAATCTTAAATTTGTATGTTAAAAAAATATTCTCCCATACATCGGTATACGTTACGGTCAATTCTTCAAATGCAAATGTGAGTTTGTAATTGCAAAAAAATGTTTTTATGTGATTCAACTACAATTAACGATTTTCCGATTTTACTTGTTTCAAGGTCTTGCTTCTTGCCAAGTTTCATTATTCTAGGACTACATTTCTTAGGCCTATAGGTTTTATTTGCAGTGGCAAAACATGTGGCATAAATGCTCATATAATTATTTTGATTATTGATTGCGTATACTTAGAAGGTTGTTTTTTTTACAGCTCTAAGAGACTGCAGACTTAAGTATTTGTTAGTAATTTGAACTTTATATCTCCACACGTTCCTGAGAAGAAGGGTCTTGTGATAGACTCACAGACGGACAACGAAGTGCTTTATGGGTTCTCTTTTTCTTTTCAACGTACGAACCTCTAAAAATAACTTTAATAAGAATAACTTTAACAATAAAAATAATAACTCCTTCTTTTTCTACTTACTTTTTCTTTAATATCTTTTTTTTTTAAATAAATAACATCTTATTTTCAAAAACTTATCAGAGCGCCAGTTGATTGGACGTATTTGGCTCAACGCATATAAGCATTGCCATTCAGCGTGGTAATGCCTCCAGCATTATGTACGCTCCCAACTGGTAGTGGGCTTGAACATTTGGATTATCTATAGACCTTTAGTGTTCTCTGGATAATTCAACTGTTTTTTTGTGGTAGGTTAAGTAATTTAGATAGTTGTAGTTTGTATGTATTTTGCTTAGTTAATAAAGGCACTTGCCAATTAAAAAAAAAAAACAGAAAAAAATCTTAAAACTGGTGTAGTGTAGTGGCGGCCTTATAGCTCAAAAGCAATCTCTTCCAGGCATATTTGGGTTCATATTTTTATCAAATGAAACAACTGTATATGATTTAGTGCCATAAAATATTTGATATCGAGATCTTTTGTCATAAAGCTTATTTCTATATATATTGGTAATAATTCCTCGTAAGTTTAGCCAAAACTATAGAACTCTAAATTTCCAAGAAATACATCTAAGTTTGGAGCTCCGGAGTTTCGGACACGAGAGTATAAAAGAGATTCGAATCAATAAAAAGTTTTCAGCGAGTCAATCCAGTTTAGAGGTATACGATCCATTGATAAGTTTCTTTTGATGGTAAATTTATCGCTCTTCTAAAAGGCATCTTGTATTTCTGCATAGCTTGTAGGACTTTTACAAAAAAGGTTTGATTATTGACTCCAGTGCTCGTCTGTTTGACATAGTCAATATTTTCGAGATATGAAAACTTGTCGTCTTGAAATTCGGTATAGGTGTAGATAGCGCAAGATGGAGGATAAAAGATTGAAAAAAATGTATTTGCTGGCTATGACAGCCGTCATCAAAAATTCGGGATAGTTCTCCAGATTCAAGAATAAAAGCCCTTGTTATAAGGAATATCTGTAAGGAGAATTCTGTGCTGTGAAGATACGTTGTCAACACAGAATTCTCCCTATAATTTCGTTATCAAGAGAGCTCCAACCTACAGTTCAAGTAGGATTGCCCACACGGGTAAAACAACGAGGCATAGCTAGTGATTAAGAATATTTAACACAAGCACGGTATATTTCTGCCAGACGCTACTTCAAATCATTTCTTGCAGATATAAATGTTCGTTTCTTTGTTTTTAACCTTTGTTAACGCCCACACTTGAATATCATCGGGACTCAGGTATTACTTTTCGGTACAAATAAAACATAACTTATGCATAAACCATTAAGATAACTTTACAAAGGTTGAGATCAAAGCGTTAGCAAACGTTTTAATCCCCATTTGCCCTGTTTCTGTAAAGGAATTTTTGTTCTAAGAAACATCACGTAAATATTCTTCTTATTTGAATTGTTTACTTAAAAATTCTATTGGAGTTACGCTATTTGCTTTAATAAAAAATTCTGAACTTAATTTCAGGGCATGGTTCTTATACTTGATGCAGCATATTTTGCTAAGATTTCAATTAATAAACTAATATCATGGTGGATAAAGTCATATTTACTGTTATTTGTGAACCTAAAGTTTTTTTTAAATTACCTGTTTGTCACAAATTGTTTTTGATTTGACGTTCATTTATTTTTGTTACCTTTGAATATTGTTAAATTTTAGCTGACTTTATAATCAATATTAACTAAACTTTAAAATAATGTATTAGCTATATTATAATCTATAAATATATAAACTAAAAAACTACAAACAAAATTAAAATAATTACTTGAATAAATTAAATCTAAAATGTCTACAAATAAAAAATCGCGTTTAGGAAGCTGTCTACGATTAAGGTGCTCAAAAAGCTGGCGACATTACCCCGTTGAATTGCCAAACTCACCCGTTGGCCGAGGTAAGCGCCAGCTCTTTGGTCACCTGTAACTTTGACGAGGCGCCTGGCGTCCTTTACGGAGCTACACTACGGGCGGCTGGACCCCACGGTCCCATGGTCTCAACCCCAAACGGAAGGAATATGTATCCCTAACCGAGCGATTCACATTTCTTTTGTTTATAATAATAATAATAATTCTTTATTTCGGACACATGATCCATATGGAAAAAAACATTGTCTTAATTTAGAATTAAGTCACTTAACTTATGTTTTCTTCAAGTCAAGCTTATGTTTTAGGGTTTTCTGCCATTTCTGCCGCTGCACCAGCCTGTTTATTACTTTTGTATTGTTTATGTAAGTTTATATTTGCATGTAATTTTCTATTTGATATTTTCTGCTTGTACTTTTGGCAGTTCATTTTTTTTTTTTGATTGGATACGAAAACTCATTAACAGCAACACACCTTTTAAATTTTGCTAATAACTTTCATTAGCTGAAATATTTTTTTTTCTAATTTAGGTAGAATATAAAAAACATCGCCATAAAACACAAACTCATTTCCACAAACAAGTCATTAACACTAAAACAAGATTTACGGCCGACAAGAATAAGGCAGTAACTGAAAAGGACATAACCGAACTCGCGAAAGGCACTGTACAGAGGAAAGAAAAATTTAGAAAAGTCTGATTTGAAACAGCAGGCGAATGTTCCGTACAGCAGATTTATAAGATTAACAAAAAAAATTATTAAGAAACATTAAAAATGCAGAGTTTAATAGCAAGATAATTGAGCAAGATTTCACATAGATTAAAAACACTTTAAAATTTAGTTCTGGTCCTTGAGAGATTAACAAATTTCGAAAACTCAAAGGTTCTGATGTACGATTTTAATGGTCCCAAAAGATAGTGTAGGAATTTCTACCGTAGAAAAAGGAACCCTAAAGAAAAGGGGGCGAAGTACAAACAAAAAAAAAGGTAGATAATTCAAAGACCAATAAACTTGTCGCAAAAATAATCAAGTTAAACAATAAACCTGCCCCATTTAAAAATTAGGTTGTGAATTTTTTGAAGGGGTAAATTCAGTATAGCAGTAATTATCACGAGCTTTTATCAAAAGAGCTGGGTTTTTTATAAAAATTGTTATAAGGCACGAGTTATTCGACGCTTGTGTTCAGATTAGAGATTGTAAACACGCAAGGTTTGGTACTTGTAGTAAGTGGAATTAGGTTAGGAATTTTGTTTAAATTGGTTGGGTTGAAAGAGGTATTTGCATAGAGTTAAGATTTTAATTTGATGAGTATAAGATTGGTATCTTTTACACTAAGCATATATTTTAACATAAAAGGGATTGATTTCGAATCAGGGGAATGATTAAAAATGCTCTATTTGACTTCAACCCTACGTATATAACTTGCAAGTGAATTATACTTTTCAATAATTTCATGTAAATGTTTATAAATATTTTGAAATTCCTTTGAGAAGTAAAGATACTGTTTTAAATTATTATTTTAAGAACACACATACATCATTCATGCCTTAAGCTGGATTTCTTTTTTTTTTATAATGTTGAAATTGAAATAACGGAGGCCCGGGTGCACAACCTTGCGGTATGCTTTAAATAAAAACTAAGCAATGTTATTTGTAATGATCAGAAATTGAAATTCTATACAAATATATATTTTGTAAATAAAAATAAAGGAACATAACAATGCATTTTTTTATTACTATCCTAAAAAAAACAAATTACTGTGTTATCAAATGGGTGTTTTAAGACAATGTTGATGACATGATTAATCGAGACACTATTTCCAGTGAACCAATTGGCAGAAAATTTACATTATGCTTGCGGCATTGCTTAAATTTAGCCCAATATTTAATAAGCAGTGTTCAACGAGCCTTAGCGTCGTATCCAAAAACGCGGAATGTTAAACACCTGATTTGAAATGCAAAAACGCCTGGTTATTGCCCTGAAAAGTTTAATGTGGGACCGTCATGAATTTATTTTTCCGGCGGTCAGTGTTTGTTGTGCAATAAATTTTCTTGGAGCACAGCCACGTTTTACGAGAGTTACTGATGTTCGTCACTCAGCATTTATATTGTTCAAAGGGTAAAATTTTCACGATTAAAAATGTTAATAAATCTGAGGGCCATACAGTAAAATTAAATATGAATGAAATTGTGGTTGGTGGCATAGACAAGTTTCTAAAATTGAAGACCCGTTTTATACAACAGGCTACGTTACTTGACAAAAACTGGTATCGTTTCAAACTTAATACTCATTATATAGAGCAGGCTATGTTTATCTGTAGCTGGATTAAGCTTAAATTTGATCAAAATAATTTTCTTAATTGTTTAGGACTAATCAGTGTAGTAAAATTCTCATGCAGGTCTATCCAGGAAAGAACCAGACCTTTGCCAATTACTCAACCAACAAATAGGAGCACGTAAACATCAGTATACATTATAATGTGTAAACGTTTGAATGATGAATTTCAATATCTATTTTGGGTCTGGGTATTTTTATTCGTGTGTTCCAGATGAAATAGCAATGTTTCAAGCGAAATTTGTTCAGAAAAATGAGCTGAAACATCCAATATCTCAGGATGACAAGCGCAATGTGTTGTTGCACAGGGTTTTGAACTGTTGAAGTTGAATATTCTGAGTGGCACTGAACTGTTATGGGCAAGCGTGACGCTTACCATATTTAAAGTGAGCGACTTTCGTCTCGTCACTCTGTAACATCAAGTTACTGTAAAGTTCATAAAGTAAAGGCTTAAAGCTGTGAATGGTGAAATGTATTTCAATTTGATTAAATCTTTTGATTTATAAATCAACCAATGCCCTTAATCCCACACCCCTTCCAAAGAAACTTCGCCTGACAACTCCAGTGAACTCAACATTCATTGAAATCTCGCAAATAATAAGACTACCGCAATCTATTATTATTTCATAAAAGATCTATTATTGCGAAATAAATTAATAACGGGCTAGAAAGCCAATTTTTCTGTCCATTGTGCCCAGGATAGCTCTGATAAGGAACAAAGCGGGGGAACAAAGCGCGCCGGCACAATGCCCTCAATGTGAACGAGTGAAACGCCGCGTTATTTCATAGCTGTATAAACACTGCTTAACACCTGTTCATAATGCTTTCTTAAAGCTAAAACATTTTTTATTCCGGCTCATGATTTGCAAGTACCTACGTTATTTGTCTTTATTCGGGGGGAAACTCGGGTGGTTCAGTCCATGTCCGTTTTACGGGTGCAGTATATGTGAATCAGTATCGTATGAATTTTTCCTTTGAAAAGTTTACTTCTTTAAGAAATTTTCACTTGAAAGACGTCACATTGCATGCAGTACGACCAAGATAGGTGGTGAAGTTTATATATAGATCAAGCTAGGTGTAGATTGATTTTAGAATAAAAATGTTTTTTTTTTTAAAGATTTTTGTCATGAAAATTTGCTATTTTGACAAAAAAAATAAAGAAAAAACAAATTCGAGATCTTTTCCATTTTCTTTGCTTAAATAAATAACAATAACATAAATATTGCAATAAATCATTTTTAACACTGATTTTTATTTGCCCTAAAGACTTATTAGCCATAAGGATTTTTGTAGGCATATTATACCATGTGTTATATTATCTGCAAGAACAGTAAGATTACAATATAAGGAATAAAGCCCAAGGAAGTCCGTTGGAAGTCCATAGGTAGTTCAAAATATATGTATAAAGATATACAGAGCACTTGGTTACATAAGAAAAGACAACGAATCAAAATATTTAATTAAATTTAATATTCCTTTACAAGTTGATCAATTTTATGAACGCTTTCATAACAACCGACCTGAAATTAGAATTTTCAAGCTCACGACTAGGCTTCCCAACATCCATGAAAGTTTGTCTACCACTTTTAATACTCGGTGATCTGTTATCTTTCAATTTTCAGCCATCCGAGTGACTGGGGGATTATTGGGATATAAAATATAGAAGGATACCCGCATTTTGGTAAAGGTGTGGCGCGATGGATGGAATATTTAAGTGTCAAAATTTGCGATTGGGTACCCATTGGTTAGAGTTTATTTCTGTCTCTGTTTCTCTTGTAAGAAATTCCGATATCGTGAGAGTTAACGGGATCAATCCCCAGCGCGCAAAACATGAATACAGCTAGACTACTACCACAAGATATAAGCACATTTATAATTATTATTATAATTATTATTTATTTCGAGCTTATTACACCAACGGCGGCACTTAATGATCACTTAAACTGTCACTAAAAAAAGATTTTCAAACAAATAAACTAGTAGCAATAGCCATTATCATCATCATCTCGAGCCTGAATACACCTTTTCAGATGATTCAAGTAGAAAACAGCAGAAGTGTAGAACTCATTACCTGCTTATGTCTTTCCGAACAGATACAATACGGGGCTGTTCAAGAAAAAAGTGAATAGGTACCAGAAAGGCATGCGTGCTACACCTTCGGCCATATCGTCGCTTTCCATCAGCTGAGATTGTGGTCAAACGCTTGCTTAGATCGTCATAAAAAAAAAACAATGCAAACCATTCCAACGTTTCAACATTTTGTATTGTATGTGATAGGTATGCCAGATTTCTCCATTCGAAATAGTACGACGCGCACGTCGCGCAGCTGTGATTACCTAGTATATAAATACGGTACCAATCGGGGTTACTTATAGTTACTCATATATTTATCATTGGTCAGCCCGAATAAAAAGTTGCTTGGCTTATGCCATTCTCCAAGAGTGCGGCCACGCGGGCGTTACCGGTACATTGCGTCATCGCACTGCTGATTTCGACACCCAAGTGCCACAAAGGCAATGCGTTATCTCAACGCAACGCATCTTACTACGATGTCGCAGTGTCTCTCCCCGCTGTGCTTCTTTGATCCCTCTGTCCGATGTGCGTTCAACGCACCGACAACGCATGGTGTGGCCCAAATCTAAGATTGTATCTACCTAAAGTAGAATAATAATAAGATTCAATGCAATAGTTCCCCTAGATAAAATAATATTTGTTCGTACACGCGTCTTCACCCCCATTTCGGTAAGCGATAGACGCTACATCGATCGACAGGGGGTAATGACAGCGGGAAGTGTTGACGATTATGGATGAAGGGGAAAAGAACATAGTTATTTGTAGGTATTTTTTTAATGGAATACAGCGACTGTATCATAGAACTAAATAAGTACTTTTTATATTCAAAACAAGCTGCGTCTAGCGGTTTCATATGTTATCTAGAATATAAATTAAACGTGAGTTTTTTCGAGATAAAAGACGTGACTCAATTTTTCGAAACCGTTTAAGGTCTCTAATGAGAGCCTAATTTTCACATAACTTTGAGCCTCTTACACTTGAAAAGTAAACCTTTTTTGGTTTATTTAACAAAAGTTTCACACAGACAAGTGCATGCCGTGACCTGTTATTTTTTGCCGCGAATTTTGGTTCGTTTAGAGTTTACTGCATATTCTTGAAACTACGAATAATAACATAATCAAAAACGATGTAATATTATTTTCAAGTAGCTCAAAGTTTAGTGTAAATTAGGCGCTAGTTTAAAACCACAAGAATAGTTGAGAACCTCACTGAATATGGTAAATTTATATAATCTGCATCAGCCTTTAAGTATCCTACTACTGGAATATCGGCCTACCCTCGAAGGGTGATTAGGTTACATCCACCACGCTGGCCCAGTGCGTTGGCGGATTCACATACGCCATCGAATTTCTTCTTCTGAAAAATGGTAGGTATAATAAATTTTTCCTTCACCGAAAAACCAGTGGTATGAGGACAATATATAATAAATATAATAAATAATAATCGTTTTTCTTTTGTAATATAACTATTTTTGTATAATTATTTCACTAGGTTTTTGTTTTTAGAATTGATTTTGGTGTTACCATAACAATTATCAGCTATAGAACACAGGGAGGTGACACCAAACTACGTCATCAGTGTGCGTAAGCAAGAGAGAAATACGTAGTTCAAACACGTTAGACAAAAATGACAAAATGGTAGATAGTGTTTTTTTGAGTCAAGAAAATCATTAAAAAATCCGGGTACAAGTTTTTTATGATTCTTTGAGACAACACGAGCAAGACTTCTCGCTTGCGCATAACAGTTCAATGCCATACAGAAGTTTGAAATTCAACAGTTTTAAATCATGCGCGGCAATGCACTGCGCTCGTGACCCTGAGATATTGGGTGAATCTTTAATCCAAAACGCAGTTATATTTGCACACTACCTCTTGGCACTTGAACAACTGGCAAAGACCTACCACTACACAAAATTACACCAATTATTGCGACGTCATGGAGGCCATGAACAAAAATATTCCTTTCATTTTGTAACAAAGTGCTCAAACTAATTTTCTTGTTAATTTTACCCCCTCCCTAAGACAGGAAGCGGATGTTTTGTTGCTGTTGCTTATGAAGAATGACGTAAACTAATTACATTTGGAAGTTGTAATTATCTTGTTGTTTCATTGTTTGCTCCATTACGGGGTGGGGTCGTGACTCTCCAAGTTGTTGATTTCCTTCTTGTATTGATCTGTTGAGAATTGGGGAGAAGTTATTAAAGTGCGTCCATAATATTTTAGTTTTTGTGCAATCGCGATATAAGATAAGAAGATCCCTCGTTTGACTGTATTGATTGAACATAGCTAATAAAAAAATATTTAAAAAACCCGACTGAACACACTGAAAAGATAAACAAGCTAGTGATATAAATAATTTTAATGAATGTTACATTTCTTATTTTATTTTTATTGTTTGACATTTATCGGTAATTGAATCTGTAGACATATTATTTGTTTTAGTTTTAATTTAATTTGACATAAATTTGACATATTTCATTTTATGTAATTTAAGTATATATGACATTTGTTTTGCTAGTTTTAAATTTAATTCTCATTAGCGTAATTCGTGTTCGGTGCTAATTGATGTAGATAATTAAAATACATAAAATTTATTCTCAAAGGTTTATGAGAGAAAATGTTTCAAAGGACAGTTAAGTTCACGTAAACAAATCAATAGTCAAAATAAACCTTCACATATTGAGCCATGTCCGAAACTAAATAAAGTATTTGTTTATTTTTGTACTCGTACTTACAGTTTCTCATAAACTCCATTCCTCTCGATTAGTATACTTGGTTCATTACAAAAGATCACGTAACCAAAGTGGCTTCCAAATACTGATTCGAGCGAACTCCGCCCTAATTACTCGCACGAATGAATTGCTTGGACGTGCAGCTTAGGTTTAGGTTTGGGTGCTTTGGGTTACTGAAGACTAAAAACTTAGTCCGGTCTTACAAATATGTGAGTCATATTCGTAACGACGTTCGTATCTATAAATGTGTACAATACCAGCATGCTTCGCTCGCATGTCTAAATAGATTAGCGTAGACGCAGCAAAGGTAGGCCTCCCACTAGATGGACCGACGACATTGTGAAAGTCGCGGGCAACCGCACTACTTACACAAGCATTTCAATATTATTGCACCTTTCAGTAACGCCGTATAAAATGTCGCCCATCGGCAAGTGACCGCCCGAAAAGGGCTTATAGTACTCATCATTATGAACAAATTTTACTATAGGGCCAACCCTGAAATCGAGAAAAAAAAATCTGCTGTTCCATACATTTTGTCGAGTGTCATTGTAATTTTTCTATGAACCAGCTGATTTTTTTTCGCCCGATATTAGGTTTGGTACCATAGTGAAAGTTGTTCTTATCATGAGTACTATAAGCCCTTTTCGGGCGGTTACTTGCCTGTGGGCGACATTGTAATAGATAACCCAAGAAAATATTTTACGGATTTTTTAAAATTTAAAAATACTTATTTTTATTAGTTTTGTTTAGACTTTTTTCTGTCAAATAAAAAGTTTCTACAGTAGTTTGGAAAATTGACTACTGATTGTTAGGAAACTGTAATGAACTGCGGTGTCTCCTCCAGTACGTTGTACTCAATGACCCGTGCGTTCAGCATCTAGCCTGCTAATTCTCAGGCAATAGACTTTATCATTAGGCTTTTAGCAGGCCATTGAGATAAAATGTGTAACGGAACAAAAACAATATCGATTGCTCTAGAATCGGCCAGCGGGACTAATAAAGACAATGGTAAAATCACAATCAAACATTTGTATTTGTAAACCAGCTTACACCAGCCAAGGAAGGAAGGGGTGGAGATGAAAGGGTTTACCCCTTTTTTACCCCGGGCGGTTTTTAATTTCTGTCCTTTGTCTGCTCTTCATTAAACGCTGAAGTCTTGACGATATTAAATAAATCAAAGGTACGCTATTATAAATTAATTATTTATTTGAATTGGCAGATAGGTAAAGGTTATATCGCCGGGTTAGAGGTAAAACCAACTAGCTAGCCCTGAAAAATTCATCTTAAATATTTGGGTATTGCATTTTGAAAGTTTGGACCACCATTAAAGTACCAGGACTAGGAGCCGCCTTATTTCTTTTAAAACTTATTCCATGTTTATTTAGGATTTGGATAATTATGTCAAAATTTAAAAAAAATACGAAAATTATCGATTTGACGACCGTTAGGCTCAGGGATTTTTAGTTACTTTGGCAGTAGTAGCACTAGCAACAAGTAATATTATCGGAAGAAAAACAAACTACCCGACTGCAAAATGTAGCCTATGTCACTCCGTTCGTAAAAAGGTATCCAACGTTAAATCACTAGTTAAAATCGGTCAAGACGTATAAATTAAAGGAGGTATATAAGAACCACAAACATATACGTACATACACCCCAAAAACATTATCGGCCTTCTTGGACAGTCGCCAAAAACCATACAACAAACAAAACAACCATCATTATCATCAACCCTGAAATACCTCTGTCCTGGCACCCATAACTTATTCCTTCTAGTTTTATCATTCTTCTCATTCTCTCCCTTGCGTCGCATTCAATTCAATTCAATTAGTTTTATGTCGTGTTTGACGATATCACGAAATTTAAATGCATATAAAATTATGTTATAAAAAAAACAGAAAGTAATTGCCCGAGCGAAGCGAAAATTTCAATCTACTCTACTAATTATATTATGCATGTTTGTGAGTTTGTGTGTATATTTGTCTGAAGGTAATTTGATTACCGTTGATTCGATCGTTAATGGTTTTTTATAGGCATGCTTTTAAAATAATAAATATCTTAGCTTTAAAAAGAAGCAAGTCGGCGTTTGTATTATTTATGTTTGTGTGTTTGTGTCACAGACCACACTAGATACCGCATTACGAGATTCGTTGTACCTACAAAAAGTCACCAAAGTTTGTGGAAGGCGCGGGTCGCGGGGAGTGTGACCAAGCGTTCTCATTGGCTATTTTAAGGTTACGCATACTCGCGCCTAACAATCAACCAATTATAGAGTAACCAGAGTAATTTCTTATAAGTGTATTTAGACTGATTTTTGATGCGCTTCGAGTGTCCTGAATGCAGAATCTAGGGTGTGATCTAGGGTCAAATATCCACACAAACCGTAGTTTGTGTGGATATTTGTCTGAAGATAATTTGATTACCGTTGATCCGATCGTTATGATTTTTTATAGACACGCTTATAAAAAATATTTTAACTTTGAAAACTAGCAAACGGTCACAATTACACGGTACATTTGGGGCGAATAACTGATCATAAAATAGGTTACTTTTAATTTAATCGGTTCTCTAGCACGTGTGAGAAAAGGCTTTATCAAACAAAATCGTTTGATCGTATTTCCGTGGAACCCGGGCATCTGTAATTTGATGAGCATTTTACGCTTGACGTGGCATTTGACTCCTATTTAATTTATACTTTGAACCTTGTGAGCAGTCAAATTGAAAACAACGACTGAAAATAAATAGAGTGCTCAAGTTCGTCTAAAGCCGAATTTTAAACAGACAAAGTAAAATGAGATTACAAGTGCTGCCATTTTTTCATAAAATAAAAATAGCGATGTGGTAAAAATGTTTAGTTCATTCAATCATATCAGTTCAGTGAATTATTTCATTAATTAATATTCTAAAGTCCTTAGCTCCTTAAAGTCGTGATTTAAATAATTCATTTATTTATTTTTTCGAGAAAATTTCTATTTTATTTAAAAGTGTTTCATTTGTTGTAACAACTTATAAACTATAACTACAAACTAACTATAACCTAAAAGTAGATAGAGAAAGGTTCGACTAGACTAAACTAAAATGAAAATATTTTTTTCCTGCCTATAGAGTACAAAATAGTTTAAATTAACTTTAGGTTACATTAGAAGTGGAAAAATTTACTTGCGAGTCTTAATTGTACAATGAGAAAATGTAGCAATATATGAAGCGAGTTAAACTAGGAAACATCAAAATAATTATATTGTGAGGATCATGGCGCAGATTAAAGCACTAGCGATATCTTAGGTACGTCTTTATCAGTACTACGATCCAGTTACGCATCTTTCTATGAACCTTAGCACTCTTCTTTATTAATTTATCTATGCTAATACTATATCAAAAGATATAAACTCTAAATCGTTCTGAGAAGCAAATTCGTTTGCTTCCCTTCGTAATGGCTCCGCCACCTGAGTCCACCTAATTAACTCAACAAAAGGATCATTGCTTTTTAATTAAATTCAGTTCCGAGTACTTACTCGAACAAACGGTACGCGAATTTACTATTGATAACATATTTTTTTTGCTACGAATGTAAAATAATACTAAAATTTAATAATAGTGTCATTCCTATCGTAGCTTTTTCAAAACTAAACTTTAACTGGCATATTTAGAGTTTGAGTTATCATTTCGTATTCTAATAGAAAAAGACAACAACACTAAAAACTAAAATATTAAAATTCAGAGGACTAAAATCCTCTGAATTTTAGTTTAGTTTGGAAGTGGACAGAACCCATTATAAAATACCCAAAGAAAATATGATAAATCAATGTAATAGGTAAACTTTTGATAGCTGTATAATTACAAGGTAAATCTGTGCTGAAAATCTTCCTATTATTTTACGATATCGTACCAAGTTAAATGTCGTTATTTAAAAAAAACAACTGCCTAATGTTGCCTGGAAGAGACCAATTTAAGCGATAAGGCCGCCAGTTGTTACACTAGTTTTAAGTCGTTTTTTTATTTATTTATTTTATTTATTTATTTATTCATGCAAATTACAACTATCATTACAGGAAATTCCTAATTCAATAGTGTAAGTCAACAACATTAAAAAATATAAATCTTATCTAGGTCAATTACGTATAAAGTCATTACATAATTAAATTAAATTAAATAATTAAATTCATTACATAATTAAATTTCCCTATAACATAATTCA
Source organism: Apocheima hispidaria (assembly GCA_947579745.1). Classification (NCBI taxonomy): domain Eukaryota; kingdom Metazoa; phylum Arthropoda; class Insecta; order Lepidoptera; family Geometridae; genus Apocheima; species Apocheima hispidaria. The sequence goes on along the minus strand of OX388164.1, from coordinate 11,948,840 downwards.
AATAACATTAATAAACTAAAATCTTTAATTGAGCAAACGAACAGGTCACTATTTTCGGCAACTCGATTTAATCTTTGCAACATGCGTGTCAAAGGAGCCCTATTGTTATTGTTTTATGTATGACACGTCTTGTGAACAATAAAGAGTTATCTATCGATCTATCTAACAGAAACCCAGATTTCTAAATTTAACCAATAACACTCCTAATACAAAGACAAATCTACTGCGACACCTCGAAATCCAAATCGGTCGAGTCGTTAAGGCGATAGGAAATATAATCACAGATAGAAAATATAAGATATCGCTTTAACGCTTTAACCCTTTATCGGGACTTGGCCAGGCGATTGGTGGAGGCGTCGGGTGTCCAGAATGCTGGCTTTTATTTCGCACAGAAATTGAGCATTGCCATTCAACGTGGCAATGCTGCCAGCATTCTGGGGACCTTTCCCTCCACTAATGGTCTTTTAGTTTAGTTAATTTTTTATAGTTATTTTAGGTTTTAGTTTTTAGTTAGTATTTTTAAGTTTTCTTTAATTGTCTGTTTTTTAAGTTGTACATAATAAACTAGACATTTCAATGTTTAATTCCAATTATCAGAGATAATTGACATACAGACATACATCCGAAACTTTTGAATGTCCTGAGTCATGTTATTCGGCCAAGATAAGTTGACGTAAATTGAGGACTCCCAAATACACGAGCGTCGATTCCATATAAACGCGCTAAACTAAATTTAGTGCTATTGCTATCTTTTAATAGAAACACAAGATAGAGATAGCAAGCATTTCGATGCTGTCATTTTACAACAGTTTACATGCAATCGACGCTACTGTAATTTTTAATAGATTTTCTGACAACAGATTTATAGAAAAAAGTTTGGAGGAAAATAAAAAGAAAAGGAGTAGTCTCTTCCCATCAGCCTTTAAACATCACACTGCTGAGATATCAGCCTACACCACGAAGGGTGATTAGGCCATATCCACCACGCTGGCCCAGTGCGGGTTGGCGGATTCACATACGCCATCGAATTTCTTCTCCGTAAATATGCAGGTTTCCTCACGATGTTTTCCTTCACCGAAAAGCCAGACACAAAACAAATCTATTCTGTGAGCCAGTTGTATATCCGTACGTAAGTTTCAAAGAAACTCATTGGTACGGGCCCCCACCCGGGTTCGAACCCACGACCCTACGAATGTCAGGCGAGCGTGCTCCCATTGAGCTACCGCGACTTTTTAGTCGATAGTCTCTTATCACCCGTTAAATCTTAACAAAACCTTTTGTTTTTGGTGTTAATGGCTTGGATGAACTATAATCGATGCCGATATGTTTCGTTTAAAAAATAAAATACGAGTATGTTTATGTATTCTAACAACAACTACTTCACTTAGTCGTTCTTTTGACGCAAAAAAAATGTCACTTTAAGTGCCTATACCAACGAAGATATTGCAAAAAAAAAAACAAACATACAAGCATAGTTTTTCACTGTGTAGATAGCATGTAAAAATTCATCGAAAACAGATAACATTTAGGCGGGTATCGGACTACACTTTGTTTGGACGAGACGGCGCTATACCCTATTCGTAAGCACACACCTCCTATCAAAAATTTTCCACTTCCAATGTAACCTAAATTTAATTTAAACTATTTTGTACTCTGCAGGCAGCAAAAAATATTTTCATTTTAGTTTAGTCTACTCGAATCTCCATGAGCACGACGTGGTCTCTTGTAACTGGGGGTGCACCCAGCTTGATGCCTATGTTTCATAATGTGAATGTAATGTGTAACTTCTGTTGGGGATCCATATTCTATAAAAAAATAAATAAAATAAAATAAAATCATGTTCAGCATCAGCCATTTCCCACCCACTGCTAAGGTCTCTTTACACGTCCTTTAATTAAAGCAAAATATTTCACATCTCATCAGCGTTGCTGTGAATAATATTCACGAATTCTCGTTTTGCCAGAATTTGAATAGTGCAATTGCAGTGGAATACTAAGTGAGGACTAGGGAGTACGGTCTGTACATGAGGCAGCAGTACAAATTGGGTACTTAGTCTTGCAGTAGCACAAATGTTGTGAAGATTCAGATGATAAAACAAGTATTATTGAAAGAAAAAACATCGACAAAATGTAGCCTTTGTTACTCCACACCTTTCCTTAAAATCCGTCAAGCTGTTTGGACTACAGGAAGTGATTTAGGAACACAAACACATCGTAATCCTAAGTAATATTATAATTCAGAGGAATATAGCGGCAGTCGTATCAGGACCAATAAAGCTTCGAAGTATAACATGAATACATTCGACTCGAGGAAAAAACTTCGCTTGCACGATTCAGAACTCCTTCCGTTACAACTGTCAGTCCATACAAAATGTCAAAAATGCGAAAAATGGATTAACGCCATCTAGCGAATTAGGATGTTGTTAGCTTTCTGTCTGGGTGTTTGTCGCGTTATCACGGCTAAACAGCTGAACGGATCGTGATAAAATTTGATAACGGGTTCTTGTATATCACTAAGAGGGTCATAGGATACTTTTTTTATATCCACGCGATCGAAGTCGCGGGTAGCAACTAGTACTCCATACAGTACAAAAATACAGCCCAAAAAGCTTACCCTCCTTCGTGTAATTACCAGGTTCAGTCCTTGTAAGGCTCAGCATTACTGTATCTAAGCCTTTAGTTCCCCACAGAATATACGCGGCACCAGACAAGACATATTATAGCAATTTAAAGGAACTAAGATGAATTTTTGGAGATGTTTATCCTTATTCCCACTCATATAATATGAATAGAGTGTGTCACTTCAGAGGTCTCTTGACATTTCTACTGAAATATTGGTGTAATAGGAGTCATATTGTATTTGGAAATTGGATTCTCTTTTGTGTTTTGCCAAAAATGATGTTTTTTTTTTATGATTGACTAAGCCTTTGGCCTCTAACGGCCTCTACGGCTATAGCCGGACTTTGGAAAAATGATGTTGGAAAAGGTGTTAATTTATAACGTAAATAATTATAAATTTTAAAATAAACTCAGGCGCCACCCGTGAAATTGAGGAGTTCCGGTGTCTATCTGTGGTCTTCTTTATCAGTGTGTTCCACTTCCCCAAATGATACTTTCTGAATGCAAATGCGTGACCTGTTGATGAAAATACCAAAATTGCTATATGTATGCCTATAATATTTGAGGAGTTCCCTCAACTCCTCGTAGATCCCCTTATCAGAACTGGATTTTGATAAAAATCGGACCATTCTGGAAGTATATCCTTTCAAATTAAAACATAATTTTCCAAATCAGACGGAGCTCTGAGGTAATAAACAAAAAAAATAATAGTACACTTGAGAACCTCCCCCTTTTTTGGAACTCGGTTAAAAATTACTTATAAATTCCGATTTTCAAAGTTCCACAATGGTATAAAAAGGCGCTGTCTCCCCATACTATGGCATCATGCTGTGTGTCCGTTTGTGTGTCTGTGTGTCACACAGTCCGGTTGTCTCAATATCAATAAAGGCTATAGACTTAAAATTTGGCACAGATCTTGATAAAGTTTCTCTAAACAAAGAAAAGTAATTACTGTAGAAAACCTTGTTTTTATTTTTTCTAAAAATAGTACCTAAAATGTCAGGCAAACTATCAAAAATTTAATGGTCCTTTTTTTTTTTTTTTCTTTTGCAGTTTCTATTGATGCGTTTGATTCACAGAATACTTTATTTTGATTAAGTTGTCTGGAGAGACAACTTAACGGAGACAACGGAGAGAGTTATGGGCAACATGTGCTCCCCGGGGTCGGGGTGTGGGGGGTTGTGTTTTCTTAAAGCGTTATTTAGAGTTTTTTTAATTTCCTTTAGGGAGTCCGAATACTGAGGAGGGGGAGGGTTCAAGAGAAGGTTTGCCAAGGTCTCTGAATAACGCTGGAGGATTTCAGCAGTCTTGTCTTTGACTGATTGTGACTCCCTTTGAAGCTCATCGATCTGCCTCTGAAGGGCTTCCACTCCGGTTTTTAGGCCGGAGCAGTGTCTCCTCACAGGTCCCAGATCAATACATGTGCCAGTATTATCTTGAGAGTCTTGTGAACTCTTGTCAGACTGTAATTTAACTTTGCCGATAACGGTACCAAATTACTTACCGGTCAATTAAGAGTGACCCAATTAGGAATCATGTCGTTTGTGTTTACATATTCATCTATGTTTACATTCGTGTGGGTAAGCTGATCAGAATTCATTCTATAATACAATGATATATAACTATATCGTCATACATCATACAACAGAGACAAAAATAAATCTTTACACCCAATAATATGATCTAGGTTCCCCTGTGTCAGAGTTGTGATGGATAACACACAACCCAGACTCAAAGCAGAAATATAAATTCATCTTTCTGTCCGGCCGGGAATCGAACACGGGACCTCCTCATAAGACAGAAGCGCTACTACTGAGAAAAACCGATCGTCAAATCGAAAATAATAATTATAATCGATAATTACAACGAGATAGTAATGAAATAGACTGTTCAAAATAAAATTTATGAGCTGCTAATATCTAGATCCCAGCCTCCATGTCCCAGGATGAGATACACTAGCATGGAACCCTTGCAATTCAATGCATGGAACCCAAAAAGCCAAATAACGCAGAACCTCTCACAGACACATTCCCTGCATCATACTCAACAACTTTTGTTCCAAGATATTCCACAAAACCTTATTTCAATCCCAAAAGAAATATGTAAAGATTGTAGGAAAAAAATATACTCCTATTTTCTGGTGAAAATGTTAGTTTCTAAGCTTCACTCGGACCCCCTTGTTGCCTCTCATGTGAAACCACGTAATGTTATTATCATTAGTGATCTGAACCGGTTTGATAAAAACCTAGAAAAAACCAGTTATTGTAGAAACCGACATATATATCGGTTCTTATAAACCGATTAATAAATTTTCGAGCATTTGATGAAATAGGCGACACTAGAGTACATCATTGGTTACATGACTAACTTCACGGTATGGAAACATTTCAGTACGCTTAGGTTTGGATTTTTCTCGTCACATATTTTTATCGAAAATGCCTAAAGTTACAAATCAATGATATTAAAAAAAAAATATATTTGAACCTGACATGTAATTTTTGTAATATTAAAATTTCATTATTAAAAACCTAATATATAACAAATCAATTACTAGAAATTATTTTGAAAAGATAGACAATGTATGTGCAATGTGTAAGGAGGAACTCACATTTAAAAAAACAACTACAGTGGAGTTGGTTCAAGGTGAAGGTGGCGAGCTGAAATAATCCAGAAAGAACGTCTTATGAAAAATAAATACTAACCCAATTACTAGCTAATTAGATATTATTTTACTGCCTTTTTTAAAACCTAAAAAACCGTTATTTTTTTAAAGTAATCGGTACAAACCGGCGTTGAAAATCGTAATGGGCTCACATCACTAACTGTCATTTAAATATTTATTTTTGTTTTGAGAGAAAACAATGACGAATTTTTAAAAGTCGTGGAAAAAAACTTGTTAAGTATGATGTATAGAAAAACTTTGCGTTATTTCAATAACAAAAACTGAACGCGAAACGACAAATTAAACTAGTAGCTCGCGCCGAACTGAGACCTCGTGACCACTATAACTTCTCAACCCCAGGACCGATTCAACTCATATTCAAACTTAAACATTGTGTTAAAATGAACTATTTACTTACAAAATTTCATGATGATCGGATTATATGTTCTTAATTTATCGTCGGACAAATATACATATAAACATTTATTATATATTATACAAATGCCGATTTGCTCCCGTAGAGTCTGAGACCTTCGCTTCGCTCGGTCAATAATAATAATTCTCGTCCAGGGGCGCTAGTCTCGACTTTTCGCTACAGCACTTTGCGAACGAATTCGGTCGCTATGACGCAAAAATTCAACAACGAACACGAATTGTTAACGAAAAAACGCAAACAAAGCGTTGAATTTTGCGTCATAGCGACCAACTTCGGTCGCTATGACGCAAAAATTCAACAACGAACACGAATTGTTAACGAAAAAAACGCAAACAAAGCGTTGAATTTTGCGTCATAGCGATCTACTTCGGTCGCTATGACGCAAAATTCGACAACGAACACTAATTGTTCTGAAAAAACGCAAAAATAGCGTTGAATTTTGCGTCATAGCGACCGAATTCGGTCGCAAAGTGCATAGCGAAAAGTCGAGCCTAGCGGCCCTGAAAAGTCTTGAAAAGGTAACCATAAAGACACAGGACTAAACTGCCTTCTATTAATAACATTAGTTTGTTGGTGTGAAGTGAACATGTGTTCATTACTAAACAAAATAGGACATATTAAATTATTCAACATTCAAATATGGAAAAACTACACGTTCCACGCAATTATTTTGTTTTTATTTATTCAATCAATACGTAGGTAACAAAATATATAAAGTTTGGTGCCACATTTCATAAAACAAATGGAAGTAGCGTGATAATAGACATCTTGCATATTTAATTTTTAAATCGATATCGTAGTACAGAGGAATAACTAACAGAGTACCAATTTTCTATAGCAACCATTACAAAATGTCGTTAGTCGTTAGCGATTACATTTAAATAGGTATTTTACTATAGTAACTCATACTGCCGATTTTAGTTCTGGAAGAGACCGCTAGAGGCGCCGTATAATTTACCATACAAATCTTGTACGGCGTCGCTAGCGCGTAGAATAATAAACTCATGGTATACAGAGCCGAAATGGGCTGCTCTAATTTTCTTACGTATTAGATAAAATGTTTAGTTTAATAGATGTAAGTATTGTCTTTTTACGAAATGCCTGTTCACAATCTTATATGTTTGATAAAGTTACCCGTTTAATTTGTCGATAGTAAATTTCGTATATGTTTCTTTTGTTATGAAACAAGTGCCCGTCTGCACTAAGGTCAACAAAGTAAAACTTAGCTAAGCATCACCTAAACTAAGTCAGACTTAGGCATGTCAAAAGAAAGGACAAGTCTTACGCATTTTCCTATGTTTAGTGCAAGGGATTTTTTATTGTTAGGTACGTCCTAGAGAGTTAAGTATAAACTTAAGAGATTTCAAAGGTTAGTGCACACAAGCGTGAGTGACGAAACAAGCTATTCGCTCATAAAGCACGGTAGCGTCACGCTTGCCCATAACAGTTCAATTTGACCCAGAATTTTGGACCATAGCAGTTCAAAACACTGCGTCACATTGTCCTCACTCTGAGATATTAGATGTTAATTTTCTTGATACGGAAACATTAAACTTCAATCTGGAACACGGTATTCTTTGCACACTACTGCCTGGCGGTTGAATAACTGAGTTACGGATTCAAGAGAAATATTTCAAAGGCATAAAGAGATCTAACATCTATAACGTTAATGGTTAAAGAGCGTAGTGTATTGCCGCGCATGGTTTTGAACCGTTAAAGGGGTAAGCATGGCGCTTACCGTTAGACGAGCAACTTGCTCGACTCATAACTCAGTAGTATGAAAATAATCCTTCAATACTAAACTAAGACCTATCATGAAATAGCTTACAGCGAAATTTTTGATTAATATTCAGTACATTTTGCTATAAGAGAAAGACGAAGCGAAGGTAAGTCTCCCTCTAGATTGACCGACGACATTGTGCATGTCGCGTGTAACCGTTGGATGCAGGCAGCTTGTCGTTAAGTTTGTCACGCTTAGGAAGAATATCCAATATCCACATCCAGAATACGTAAACTATGCAGTACATAAGCCTCCATTTTGTACTGCATTGTTTACGTATGCTGGATGATCAATGATGATGATAACTAAATAATGTTTTATGCACAATTGTTACCTAGGTATACCCGAGTAACCAAGTACGAGTGGCTCCTTAGACCTTTTGCAATTGGATTTTTTATTGTGCCACATCGTATGACCCTTTACTGACCCCAATAGCCTCTTTCTGACCCCGAAGGCCCCCGCTGCGTTGAGTCCTTGGCTTAATGAAACAAGGTTCACAGATTCCACAGACATTTTGTTGTTTGAAAAGCATTGCTGTAAAGTTTTAAGGATTCTAATGTCGACACGACAGGACCTTAAATATTAAGTAGGTATTATCGTATCGGGAAAAAGCTTATCTTTATTATTTTTATTAGAAGTTTTAAGACGTTTTTAGAATTCGTGAGAAATTTCGATAATTACAGCGTGGGCTTACTGAACGCAATAAAAGGGATTCAATTGCGTAGGTATTTTGTACGCTCATAAAGCCAATCATTGTATCGTATGTATTGATTCGGTTATAAAATCCATAAAAATAAATAAAAAAAAGGTTCTCCGACCGCTCAGATTTTTGATGGGTGACCGCGAATACATTTTAGTACTACAGAGAATCCTTGGTACTATCGAATACTGATGTGGTTACAAATAGCTGTCACTCAAATAAATAAATAAAACAGTTGTAGTTGGTTTCGTGCACCGAGGGTTCCGTACCAAAGTTACCAAAAAATTGGTTCAGGTCAAGATTCTTAGAGCAAAACCGATTCACACCTCAGCGATTCGTAATATTTTTTGTATACTATATAGTTTGCACTATAATCACACCAAGTGTCAGGCTTATATGTATTACTGTCTGTACGACAGCAAAACAAGGAATGTCAGAAAAATACGTTTCTGGTATAAGGACCGCCCTTAATTTTGTGCTTCTTTTTAATTTGTCCCAAAAAGGCACGCTTCAAGCTCTCTAAACTCATGACGCGATCTTCTTGATAGTGTAAGCCGGAACACGGTGCAGCGTTACAAATTTATTATCCGGTGGGAAACTACTCTATAGCAGACTATGTTTGTTACTTTGAAGTACCTTGCCCTATTTTTTAATAACCTTGGCAATAAGCTTATTAAATCTCAAGTCAAGGGCTAACTCACGCGTAACAGTTAAAAGGAACAGTTAATTTTAATGAGGTCGCTGCTCGTATTATGGTCTATTAACAGAGGAGCTATTAACCTGTGAGGCACTACCGACCTCTTAAGGCGTTAAGTTAAAATAGTACTCATGGTGGGGTTAATTTTGATAGAATTGTCTCAAACCATGATTTTGAATCTCAGCTCATATTTTACTGATGGCAGGCCTAGAAAGCACACTGCGACAAAATCTTCACGTCGTGGGAAAATGAAAGTACATTTTTCTACGACAATAATATTAGAGAACATTTTGTATCGGTAAAACCCATGATATAGGTACTCTAATTCAATAATGGCGACATTGTATGTAGTACCAAATACGTAAATTTAAGTAGATGACATACCTAATACCATTCTATCAGCGCCCATTCGCGAGTACTCGTACATAATACGTGCATAAACCTTTTAGCTGCAGTAACATAAAGGGTCCAAAAGGCCCCGTAAACTTAACCCTGTGTTAATTAAAGTGTTAATGGAGGCACGAACATTTTTACACGGTAGCGGCTTTGTTCTTTATGCGTGGCATAATTGTATTGTTTAAAAAGGGGTTTCTGAAACACCATGTTACTCAATACGGAAACAAAAATAATGAATATTTTTACCACGTCCTTTTTTTTTTGGTATTTTTTGACGCGAATAACTTGGTTGTAAGGTTAATTTCAGTTGTTATCTTATACATATTTAAAGAAAGAGGATTTACACTAATTATTCTAAAAAGTCTTTAGATTATTACCTTATTAGTATTTTTTTTTAATGCAGCTCGAAGCTCCATGGACTCCGGCCCCCTTATTATATAACTTGCGACTCGCGATTTAGTCACAAATTTGACAGTTCCGAAACTGTCAAAGAAAGTTTGCGACTGGAGTCAATGCCGAAAGAATAAAAGAGGACCTGTTACAACTCACGTCATTTGCATACACAATATGCAAATAATAATATATGCAATATTTGAATACATTATATGACGTCAACTCCACCCCTTTCACTGGTGATTTCCTAACACTTCAGAAACGTTTGACTATTTCTGACAGCTAACATACTAGCTTGGCTGGGATACAAAACATGGCCAACGTGCCGCAAGGCGGTCCCAAGTGACGTGAGCAAACAATACTTTGTGGCCCATCCGCTATAGTAGAGAATTTTTGGGACGGGGTTCATGCCTTTGTCAACTTTAACAATATTTTGTCAATGTCATTCATTCAGTTCATTCAGTCATTGTGTATGCATTCAATCTTCAGACACAATATTATTCGAACAAAAATAATGCTTAAACAACAATTATTGTGTACTTAGTAATAGTCATCTAACAAGTAAAAAATTACTGGTCCTAAAAGTCTACGAATGTTTTGCACGACAAAAACGTAGTTTTTTACAGGTTTCAAGATCAAGGAAGTATTTTCTGTCTAAATCATTACAACAAACGTTACAAAAGTGGTGTATAAAAAATCTGCCACATGCGTGTCGTGACATGTTCTTATTAGGGATTAGAAATATTTAAATAAATAAATATTAGAAATAAATAAACACGATAGCCAGTTTCTTAGAGTGCAATGTTGTTTGCGTGGGTTTTTTCCAGGACATTTTGTTATTTTGTTTGACTCTACCTAAGCAATAATTTGGCCGGCTATATCTCGTGAACTAAGTCATGATAATTTGAACTAAATAAATAATTTAAGTCGCCCGATAATAGCAACCGATAACCGGTGGGGAAGAAAGGTTCTTGAGTGGCGACCACGAACTAGAAGAGCGTAGGCAGGCCTCCCACTAGGTGGACCGACGCCATTGTGAAAGTCACGGGCAACCAGAGATGCAAGTGGCATGGTGTCTGTCGGTGTGGCGGTCTAAGGGGGTGGCCTATGTTTAGCGGTAGAGGTCTTCTGGCTGATGATGATGATGAGATAATAGCAAGCATCAAGCAAGACCAAGCATCACTGATAGATTTTTGAAAATGAGATAAGCTACTGTGCCTGACTCCAAAAAAAATTTTTTTTTAATTTTTCAACCAGGTTCTGAGAATTTGTAATTTAATACTAGTGCTAGATATGAATCTACTTCTCTTCTGCCTTATTTATTTGTATATTCGAATAAAATAAGTAATAAGATATGGGTAAGAAAACTCTGCTTTATTAACCTAATAAAAGAACACCAATCTCCTTCAAGAAAGAAACCCCGTACGAAGCAAAAAGAAATCTCACCATCCTAATTAAGGTAAAAGGCGAATCTCTACGGAAAAGATAATCCCTTCGCCGTACTTCGTTTTAATAAACTTCACGTATTTTATTTTAATTAAAATTTCTCACGTCTTCATCCGACGCTGGTTTCTTTTCGTCTTAGAATTATTGATGCAAAAATAAAGTCTGATTTGAAGAAATGTTGCTTTGCAATGCTGATTTCATTACGAATGTGTTTTAGAAATGTCTCACCAACCAGTTGATTTGATTGGATTGATTGGAACAAGATGCGTTATCGAGTTCCATACTGCTCCAACTAGTTGGTCCGTTCAGTTGGTCGGAGTGGAATGACAGGCTTATTGCAAGGTACAATTTAAACAATTCCATGTCTACAGATTTCCATTTCTTACTGGTTTTATTTTCAACATAATCCCACGATTACTGATTTTCATGTCTTCGGAGTCCCATTTCTACAGATTTTTGATTTATCAAAATTTAAAAAAAAAAAACTTTAAAAAAAATGTTTTCTTTTTAACATAATGTCATGTTTATTAACAATGGTGTCAATTCCGATCTACAAGACTACAATTCTAACTTAACATATAATACAAGATTAAAATTATCTATTTTGCAATAAGTACTGTTTCATTTCAGTGTGATAAAAAAGATTGTGAAAAATTTAGAGCTTTAGTTATTTTTTTTTACTTTACCAAAAACACTATATACTATATAATTTATTATATAGCTAAATTATAATCTAAACTTAAATATACAAACTAAATCTAGGAACAAAATTAAAATATATACTTAAATAAATTAAATCTAAAATATCTACAAATTTAAAACAGCATTAGGTCGTTGTCTGTCTGTACTGCTTTAGTTTAGTTTATAAAATGTCGCACAAAAATTGACGTCACTAAGTAGATAAACAAAGCGGGTACAGTCTATTTATTATATTTGTTTTTCTATTTCAGGTACGATAAACATCATTGCGAGTAAAAAGGTAAAACAAGTCATGACTACTGCAGCGGCAGTCATCAGGGCTTCTATGGACAAACGCACAACCCACTGCAGCATTTACGTTCCGCCGCTACCAAGATTTGTTTTGTATTTTTCTCAAATATTAACATAAAAATAAGCAGAAATATTGCGAGGTAATTGTCACAAATAGAAAATGTTGCAACGTTGCAATTTTGCAACCAAAGGAAGTAATCAGCAGATGGTTATGTTATGCCAAATTACTAGAGACCAGCCGTAGCCATTTAGAAATGTAATTGTTTGTTGTAATTGGCTTATACTATTTTGCATTTACACTTTATGTGAGAAAACGTAACCACACGTTTAAGTAAAAAAAAAAAAAAAACGTAAGTAACCACACCATTTTGCAAGTTGATATACTTACTTGCGTAAAAGACAAGAGGAGACAAAAATCTTTACCAATATATTTTTGTTTGTTGGTACCTATTTCCCTCTGCTTATGTCAACAAAAGGGCTTAATTTATTTCATAGAAATTTGCCTCAGGCTTATAATGTACAACAGGCAAAATGGTAACCACACGCAATATATACAAACTAGAAAAATGTACAAACGCAAAATATACAAAGACCGGAGAGTAACACAGGATACTTTTTATCCCGGAAAATTCACGGTCGTAGTGTAATTGCGTGTCCGAGCGGGAAAAGCCGCGGGGCGCAGCTAGTAAAAAAATTTGTTAACGATACCTAGAAGAATTTATATTTTTCAGTTATGGTGTATTGTATATGAACTGTTGACTTTTTTTTATACTAGTTGATACCCGCGACTGCGTTCGCGTGGACATAAAAAAGTATTTTATGTCCGTCTTTAAACAAACAACAACAAACAGTAACACAACAGTAACAGTAACAACAGTAGTAACAGTTGTTAAACAGTAACTCCTTATCAAATTTAATTTTTATCAAGATCCGTTCAGTGATAACGCGACAAACATCCAGACAGAGACAAAGTTACTTCCTATAGTTCGATAGATGGCGTTGATCGATTTTTGTGCATTTTTCGAAGTTTTATATGGACTGGCAGTTGTAATGTATAGAGTTCCGAATCGCGCAAGCGAAGTTTTTTGCTTATTTATTTTTATACTTAGACGTTTTATTGGTCCTAATACGACTGCGGCTATATTTCTCTGAATTATAATATTAGGTAGGATTATTGGTTATTGATTATATAATACATATGAAGCTTTTATAAAAATCAAAACAAAAATTCAGTAGAATTCACAATAATAAAGTCGAATCGCAAGTGAAAATGGCGAACCACAATATTATGATGAGGACTTATCTGCCTTTGCATATCTCATCTCATATAATTATCGAACAAAACTCATTTTCAAATGTGTTTTACCACACAGTAGAATATATAATGAAATGTTCGACTTTTCTAATTAATCCAGCCAATGATCGCGTCCAACCTCATTTATTTTTAATTAAAAATGTTTTGAACCCGATCCATCATTCGTTATTACGCTTCGAAATGTTTATTGTTTTCGAGTATAATTAATACTGGCAATGTTTATACTTGGTAGGCTAAGAGAAAGTGGTTGCTTTTAGTGCTAGGCTATGACGTCAGCTTGTGTAAATGAAACAAGAGTGTTTTAATCAGTCTACTTTACCAATACAGACTCGAATATTGAGTATTCCCCATACGATTTAGGTGACATGAGCTTCTTTTTAATAATATACAATAAAATAAATTAATAAATAAAAAAATTATTGTGCAAAAATTAAGTATACTTCAAAGTAAATATTACTTTAGCTAAAATACTTAAATTCATTGCTTCTTTCCTTTAATTTTTTTTTCTTGAATTTTGGTATTCTTGAACTGCAGCATACTTTTCTTTTACAAAGTCAAAGTCATATTTTATTGATAAATGTAAATTTACAGGTCACATATAAAAAAATGTGTATAAAAAATTATAATATTGATAATTCAAATTAATTATTCAAAAAAAATATATATATAATTAGCAATGTCAAAACCACAAAAATTATTAAATTAAATGAAAAATTATATTTTTATTTTCCCATCTATTTAAAAACAAAACTCATCCCGGTAGCTCTCCGACTATAAACAATCATTAATTTGGCGAAGGGGTTATTAGTGGAAAATATAATAACCGGTGGCGCAGTGCAAACGTCATCGCTTCAAAGCCTGCCAATATGAAACATCACTTGTTAAGTTAATTATGTTTTGTGCAAAATAAGTCAAGCCTCAAGCCCATACTCAAAACTGTAAGGGAATGATTATGTTGGAATGGTGAGTTTAAATATCTGCTCTGGGTCTTAATTATCAGTGTCTTTGTTTATGTTCAATGGCATCCCAGACACAGGGAAACCTAGTTTTTTTTTTTAATATCCCACACCTAAATACGTGCGTAAAGTAGGTATTAACTTAAAAGCAAAATTACGAGTAAGGACCACATTTATAATCTAAAATGATAGAAGAATGTGATAAAGTGAAACGACCTCATTCCAAGAGAAACCTAGTAAGTGTTTTAATATATTTTTAAAATGACCCAGGCCTAAATACGTGCGTAAGTATTAACTTTAGCGCAAAATTACGAGTAAGGACCTCTTTTATAAACTAAAATGATAGGAGAACGTGGAACGGTCTCATTCCAGCTTCTTGTTTTCACTACAGAGACGTCCATCGCTTTTGAAGTCTCATCCTCGTGTTGTGGATGTATGAAAATAAACGGTTAATTTTTGCCGTAGAAAAAAAAATACGATAGACACATGTCTCTTTCCCACAGAAAAAAATAAAAAATAAGAATCACTCATCGAAAAACGGTCAAAATTATAATATTTCTGTTTCGTAGTGTATTTTTTTTAGTTCAGTTTTTTCAAGGCAGGCTTTTATTATTGTTATTATAATTGTGTCGGCTAATATTACTTCTTTCTGATTGGTCGAAAATTGGTAATGATATTCGTGATTGGTTGATAATGTGATGGTTTGTCACACGTGCGACCATGCTAACTGACGTTCTATAACTACTATTTCTAAGGTTTTTGCCGATCGCTTTTCCACGTACAAGCAATTTGTGAAATGCTCTTCCTCAGAAGGCCATCTCGCGGAGTTATATACCTGGGTCGCTTCTTTCACCTTAACCAGAAGAACAGGCAACGCATCGGGTTTACATGTGGTGTTGCAGTTGTCCATAAGCGGCGATAACTACTTACCATGAAAAGGCATGCTTCCCTGATTGCTACACTATCCTAACTAATATTAAAATTTAGAGGAATATAACCGAAGTCGTATCAAGCCCAATAAAGTTTCGAGATATAAAAATTAATACGTTCGTCTCGAGAAATAAACTTTGCATGCGCCATTTAGAACTCCACACATTACAACTGCCAGTCTATACAAAACGTCAAAAAATGCATAGAAATGGCCAACTAGCGCCATCTAGCGAATTATATAGGAAGTAACTTTGTCTCGTTGTATGGATATTTTTGTCCCGTTATCACGGCTAAACGGCTGAACGGATCTTGATAAAATTTGATAAGGAGGTACTGTATATCACAAAGCCGGACATAGTATACTTTTTATGTCCACGCGTACGAAGTCACGGGTAACAACTAGTATTACATAAATAAAAATCATATACCAGGCCATCACAAAGTTAACTGCAAAGTGACCTATGAAACCAAGCACTGCAGCTATCTACCATACCAATTCAAAATGTATACACCACTCCCAATTCGCATAAAACATGGTCAGTAAGTATCAGAACACAATTCAATGCAGAGTACAAACTGGCAGCACGTAGCTGGAGCAAACATGTTGGAACAAACATCTATTTGGACACGCGGAGCAAACAATTTGTACGAACACACTTCCGCTCGGACGTTCTTTTCCGATATTTATGGAGTTTATGTACTTGTTAAAAGGAACAGAGGACCTAAAATACTTCAAGGTCCCCTTTTTTTTTTCTCTTTCTTCCTAAGAGGATTTTAGCGTCGCACGTCTTATGCATTTGCCAGTTTCAAGTATACTTATATATTTTCAAGTTTTGTTAAATATTATCAAACAAGTCATAGTCACAGTTCAAAGGCAAGCAAAGCAAGTCACGGTCAAGTCCAAGTCATGCCCCAGTAAAGTGGTGAAAACTTTACTGGAACCTTCTATGGAGTTTTGGAAACAACACGAAAATTCACATTTCACGACGTTGTACAATTCACAAACACGCGTACATGTCCACGAACACTTAACAGGTAAAAATTCACCGTTTTTACACATTAACACTCGAAATAACACAAGTTTTGAAAAATAATAAAATGACGTGACATGAATTCTTCACGTTCCCGCCAAAACTCCTCCCTTTCTTTTTTGTAGGTATGTCTAAAAGTCACATATAAAAATATTTACGAGTATCAAGATGACACTAATGGCACACCCTCACTCCTGCTAGCCGACTGCTACGTACTGTGGGTGTATTTTCACTTCTTTAAGTACTTTACGTTCTATACTATTATTTGCTTATGCTGACGGATAATTTTGATGAAACACGGACTTTCGATTATTTTTCTTGCTCTATTTTAACCAAAATTTATCTATTTCCGATTCACAGATAATTTCTAAGGCGAAAGTACACATCAATGCTACATGCGCTACAGAATGTTCGTTTGACTATAGACAAACTTTTATTGATGGAAAAAAACCAAATTGTACATAAAAACTAAAAACAAAATGGCAGATTTAAAAAAAAAAAACAAATAATAAGTTTTGAAAGTAGCTTAGTAGGAGTTTTGGCGGGAACGTAAATAAATCATGTCGCGTCATTATATTATTTTCCAAAACTTGTGTTATTTATAAACGGTGAATTTTTACCCGTTAAGTGTTCGTGAACATGCACGAGTGTTGGTGAATGGTATAATGTCGTGAAACGTGAATATTCGTGTTGTTTCCAAAACTCCATAGAAGGTTCTAGAAAAGTTTTCACCACTTTACTGGGGCATGACTTGGAGTTGACCGTGACTTGATTTGCTCGCCTTTGACTGTGACTATGACCTGTTTGATAATATTTAAGAAAACTTGAAAATATACAAGTATACTTGACACTGGCAAATGCATAAGACGTGCGACGCCAAAATCCTATTAGAAGGAAAGAGAAAAAATAAAGTAGCTTTGTAATTGGCTTAGTTATTGTGGATTCGGCCAAGGAACATAATAGTCTCTAACGAGAGGATTTGGCTTTTCCAGCTTGTGCGGTGCGATGAGCTTAGTCTCAAAGGCGTATTAGTATAATAGACGTCAGTGGTGTACGTCGAAGATAAGGATGTAGCGTAAGATTTCAGTCCTTTTTATCTAATACTCCTAGAAAATATAACAAAAAAAAAACTATATCATTAGGAACAGATTTTCAAACTATCTCCTGAGTCAGCTGAAACTAAACGCGAAAAGTTTCCATCCGAAACTGATTATAACTCTTACGAACCTTTCTTCCAACCTTCTGGTCCTAAAAATTCCGATAGGCCCCTATTGGACTCGAATCGGAAAAGTAACATTTCAGAAGTCGATTTAAGTTGGCCCAAGTTGAGCCTTCGGGGCTATATTAGGGTGGAACGTTACATCTCGGCCCATCTTGCTGGTGCCTTATGCATCTTATTTTCACAAATGCGCTGTTGGTTTGCAATTTTTCTTCTGTCTTCTGAATTAAGTCAATCAAAGTGATGCAGTTGAGGGGTTCCTACTTCTAGAAACCTTTTTTTTTTTTTTTATTTCCCATTATTAAACATACATAGCATTTTTTCTAATTCTGCCAAACTGCATAGCAGTTTGCAGGCAGAGTGTGGCGCTATACCTTCGTTCCGATGCGAAAAAGCGATGGTGTGAAACGTCAATATTATTTTATTCACCGAGTGAGCGAAGCGAATGAAAGGTCTCAATTTTAACTGGCAAAATTTGCTTTCATCAGTCCGTATGTTGGTACTCGCGTTCAGGTCGTATTTTTCAACGTATCTTGACGAAACTTGGTATACTGGTTCTACAATTTTATATTCGTCGGCGATTTTTGGTTGGTGAGGTATTTCTTCCAAAAACCGGGAGAGTTTGCTGCGGTGCCTTATACCGGCATTGATAATATGAGGAATGACACTGCGCTACACAGTTCATTCAGCAGCTATACTCCTACTACAAGGATCATAATTATAACACTAGTATCATTCATCATGCGTTCCTTGCCCTTCTGATGCCCAAACATCTTTAAGTTTCGTCTAAAACTGTGTATACTTTGCAGATTCCTTATTGGCGGAGGAATGTTATTTCAAAACTTCGACGCAGCATAGCGGATACTAACTCTAAAGGCAGATGAGCTGTGCCGTTGTGTCATGAGCTGCATCAAGCATTGGCGCACGCCAATGCTCGACGCACACAGCTTGCGATTTTCAAACATTACTTATAACTCTAGCATTTACCTGCATGTGTACTTACGTTATATGATTGCTTGTATCAGAAATATATACTTTTTGTATTTTTTATTTATTTAGTTCCCAGCAGTGGGATGTTTATACGCTGATATTGAGTACTAGAAAGGACCCTACCGCCATACACATAGTTATGTATGTATACAGTATAGCATACTATTTCCGTCGTATTTAGCAGTAGGCATTGATTAATAAGGTGGTCAGGATGATCGAAGATCATTACCTAATCGATGATAATAGTCGGTGGACTCGACTAATCCATTTTACTAATCACAGAGCACATGATCAATGTGATCGTAACTGTTTACATGTAAGTCGTATTTAGTGCAGAATTTGATATATAATTAAGAGGAGAATAAAGTCAATTATTGACCGAGTGAGCGAAGCGAACGAAAGGTCTCAGATTTAGCTGGCAAAATTTGTTTCATCTGTCCGTATGTTGGTACTTGCGTACAAGTCGTATTTTTCAACTAATCTAGATGAAACTTGGTATACAAGTTCTAAAACTTTGTAGATATTTTTTGTCGTCGTAGATTTTTGAATTGACGAGTATTTTCCCCAAAAAGGGGGAAAATTTGTAGCGGCGCCTTACATTGCCCGATTTTGATAATGTCCATAAGTTGGAGTCATTATCAAAATCGCGTACAGTTCGCCGCAGCAAACTTCCCTATTACAAAAAACAAAAATCGCCGACGACTAAAGATTTCTATGAAATTGTAGAATTGCGATTGTGCATAAAAGTTTACGATCGCGAGGTCTACTGTCCGCAGAACTACTAGTATCTAAGAGGTAACTATGCGACCGTATATTCCTTAACAAACGTATTCTTCTGTTCCCTCTCTGATTAATGTCACTACAGGAAAAGGAAATTGCCATACATTGTATGTATGTACCGCTGTCATGCTCCTATGTTTTATTAAAACTTTGAAATTAACTATGAAAATGTTGAATTGAGATTTATAATCCATTATTATGAAATTTCATACACGAAATACGAGTACGTTTCTGCGTCGTACAACGTAGACGTACGACGATTGTTTGATTATATAATAATATATCATAATATGTAAATGCTCTTTCATTTAAGTTTAGATTATACTTAGTATTACTAGAATAGTAATTAAATACAAAGATAATACATTCAATTCAATTGAGATTGTCCAAAAAGTTTGTCTACTGTTCGCAGAACTATATATACTAGGTATGGTCATATCAGATCAGTGTAGTCTAGTGAGTGGACAACAAGATATATGGACGCCATTGTGTTCTCTGTCACTATAAATATACAAATGCTTAGTATTTATCTTGACCTTGAGATGTATCCTCTAGCTATTCACATATTTATCATCTACCATATTTACACTGAAATAGCCCGACGCATCTGCTTATAACGCCTTACATGGGAGATAAAGGTTTGCCCCGAATACTCGCTGGTACGTATACGGAAATATTTAAACGTAAAATGAGCGTTTTGTTACTATCATTTTTTATTCGTTTATAAAAACTGGTGAATAAAATACCAACATAATTCAATTTGTTTTAATAAACCGGGAATTACGATAAATTGAGTCGGTTATTCCGACAGTTCGATTTGATCGATAGTTTCGATCACATTCGGTGATCTTTATCAAGGAATTATATAAGCTAAGACGTATAAGCATGACGCGCGCGCAATTTAACATGAGTATTCCCGTTTTATTAAAACAAAATGTATCAAAACCACGTCTCTTTTTATAGTATAAGTATAATTCAATTTTATTGTAAAACAATTTCGTTACAAAAATCTGTGTGTTCTCTGAATCTGAATTATGAATTTAAGCATCTGTTCTGAGTCAGGATGTTACTTATCCATGGTTTTGGGTGTATTCCATAGCATTCCCAACATCGAGAAAGCTAGTGGCGACTTACGAGCTACATTATTATTAATTTAACACACCTACAAAATTACACATTATAAAATTTTAAAAAATTACTTTTTTTTATTGTTTTGTAAAACATGCCCGCATGGCTTGACTCGCATATCTTGGCTAACTCATCACAGTCATTTCATCCCTTTAGAGGATTATTTTAGAAAAATCCGGAGACACGCCTTTTTTTACATTTTATTCTCAGTTCACAGAGTTTAATTGCAGTAGCTTGAAGAATACTTATATATATTTCCATACAAACTTTCGGGGCCCATTTCGTCCCTAGAATTCCAATGTTATTGTTCGCCTAGACCATTTGAGGAATATTGGGTCCAAATATCACGTCTATATCATAAACGGTTTGGTTGTGCGTTGATTCTTAGAAAAAGCTTGTTAGATTATGTTTATGTTAGTCTATTGACAATGGTCACGCGATAGACTTTAGGGCTGCGCTACCGGTCAGAGCTAAGTAGGAAAGCATTTCAAAGTCTATGTTTAAAACGCTCCAATCGCTTGCGAACCCTGTGACACTCAGGCCGCACACCATAAGGCCTCTCGTTCCTCTGCAAACAGACAAATACTTTCAGGCTATTTATTCTCGCCGGTAAACACGTTTGTCCTCGTAATTCCATTATGGATGGACCTCGTGTCTTCTGTATTATTCAACGGCTCCGAATCTTTGAGATTATTCTTTGTTGCGTTTTTGGGGATTAGAACAAAACTGTTAAGATATTAAAATAACATTATAAGATACTGATTATTCTGTTTCATAGAGAAAGAATATTACTCGATTGTCTAAGAAGGAGGGTAATGTTTTTGGGGTGTAATTACTATGTAAGTATGTACGCATGTAAGTTTGTCTGTTCCTATACTTACTTATGTAGGCTGAACGGCTTGACCGATTTTGACGACTGATGTATCGTTGGATTTATTTTAATTAATTTTAACTTATAAAGTGTCACAGGCTACATTTTGCCGTCGGTTTTTTGTTTTTATATGGTCATAATACTTGTATAATATTTCAGGTAAGGTATTTCCTCACACAGGCAATAAACATGTGGTTCAACGAAATATGTTCCATTATGTCTGGATTACTGTGCTTCGAAAAAAATATATGATTTTTCTAAAAAAGGAATAAATAATTAACCAAGCAACGTCTTTGCCTAGTTAATTAATGATGTATTCCCATTTTTGAACCCTGTTATTGAATTATCTGTTCCCATTTTAGAACTATACTTTCAACTATAAATCACTGTGTTTGTGTAAAAAGTGGACACAAAAATACAGTGATAGTGTGTTTAGCGACAGTCATGTTCCCTTACCACAAAAATACTTACTTTGCTTACGTATCGTTCTATCTGGATCCTGCCAAAATATAATTTCTACGCGGAAATTCAAACTTCACACTTTTGTCCCAACACTTTCCACACAAATGTGCTTCAGCCCTTCCTAAAACCATCGCATACTTCAGCAAAACCCGCCTTCTAGCCATAACCTCACAAATCAAGCGCCAGAACTTGCGTCACCACAAGTCTGCTCGCACATAAATTACTCAAGGGAACCAAAGCACCCTAAACAATATTCCAGGGGTATAATATTATACGGTAGGTTGACGTAGGCCCGAGCTGTTTTTCAACGTCCCTCCATGTGAGATGGAACGTAAACATGACTGCTCATGAGATATGTACAGGGTCTTACATCAGCTAAGTGGGGGTGTAGACGTAAGGGCTTTCGTGTAGATTTGATTGGCTAAGCAAAATGACTGATTATTTTTTGTTGCTTTGTAAAAAAGCTTCGTAAACAGAAAGTACAAAAAAATAAATAATTCAAAACATGAAATTATAATTACCATGCTAGGCATAGCGCACTATATATTGAACTAAGACGTCGTGGTAGTACGTTCTACAAATTCTATACTTACACTCGCTTTGCAGGACATCCCCTCTCCAAAACCTTACTAAGCCTGTTATCACACTAATATTATGAATGCGAAAGTTTGTGTGTAAGTAAGTAAGTGTGTTTGTTCCCGTTCACCTCTGTAACGGCTAAACGGATTTGGATGAAATTTGTTATGGAGGTAGGTTATTCCCTGGATTAACACATAGGCTTCTTTTTATCCCGAAAAATGTAACTAACCGAAAATACCGTAACCGAAAATTATGACATAGATTTATCATTGATTTAATAACAAAATAATATACATAAATATAGACTTATAGGCTTTCATCGCGGTTTCATATCTTTTTTTGTATATCTGTACGTATTTTGTTACTGCAACTTAAATATGTATCGAAAAATCAGTCTTTATGAGCGACTCAAGAACTGGCTCTCAAAGAGTTATTGATGGTTTTCAGCAAGATAAAATAAACATATATCCGCAATTATATTATTGTAATTTTACAACGTGGAATCCAGTTTTTGTGTGATTATGACTGACTTCTGCAAATTAAGAATATATGGTCGGTTGGTTGGTTATATGCGCTGGTCGCGCGCTATCTTTCCCGCGCGAAAGACTGTGCGTGTAAACACTAAGCCCCTGAAATATATCGGTGAAGTTGAAGGTTTACATAGGGCTTGATTGATGAATCGAGCCCAAGTGCCGGCGTTGTTATATTTTTATTGAAAACGCTGCTTCGTTTCTGTTTAAGTAGAACAAGAACTTAATACAGACTCAGTTTAATTTGAGTTTCGATAAAAGGTATTCAAAAAAACTGCTACTCCAAAACTTTATTCCACAAAACACCCACAAGTGGCTTTCATCATAGGTAATCTCGCGCGTTTTCACATTTTAAATATAAAAAAATCACAGTGTATACAAATACAAAATACTGTACTATAACCTTAGTAGTTTGTTTCTTTTGCTCCCGTGAAATTCAAGTCTAGCTTTCCCTTTCGAACGATGTCGGGTCAGGAAATGTAGCGAGGCCTTCATATGGTTTTGCCTTTTTTTTTAATTCCCTCTGTGCTTTTTCATTAAGAAACGGCTGAACTCAGTGCCTAATTTGCATAAAAAATTGACTTGAACTTTTTTTAAAGTGTGCATTAGCCTTCAAACAAGCATTTCGCTTACCATAATGCGTGCGACCTTCTCGTTTCGTCACTGAGTAGCAATAAAAAAACGTGATGATTAACGAAAAAACAACCAATAAAGTATTTTTTTTTTAATTTCCCGTCATGTCTTTCAATTAACTTTCATTACCACCATCTAATGATTCTAATGCTGAATAAAATGTAACTACCGCCGTAGCGACAATGTCAGCCGTCCCGAAATGCAACAAGCAAAGCAGTGCAATAGTACAACATTGTTTACGCACTAAAGTACACTCTTGTTTACGGTTTACACTGAAAGCCGAAGAGCGTATAAAGTGTAACTTTCTTATAGTAAGTACCGTTTAAATTTTGTTGCTACGTACTTACTTGAACGGGTGAAATTATGATTTTCATATGTTTTATTTACGACGTGTAAGGTGGTCATTCACTTACGTGGTATTTTTCTAATCTAACGGTATCATTTTATCGGTGCATTTGTAAGCCCTGCTAATATTATAATGCGAAGTTGACTGTTGGTTTGTTTGTTCTTTTTTACGCAGCGACCGAGCAACGGACTAACAATTTCTTTTGCATAAATGCTTAATAAGGGTCGAAATAACAAAGGCTACTTTTTATCCCGGGATGTAGGATTACTGGGGAATTTTTCACGCAGGTGAACCCATAGGGTGCAGCTACTAATGGCTAGCAGTTAGCGGCTGGCGTTAGAGTCACCAGCGACCTCACACTCCTTATGTTAATAATTATTACTTCTAGCGCATCTCTAGCCGCTGCTGCATCACAAAACTATAAATGGTTTAAAGTTAGTTACCAAAAAAACCTTTCAAAACTGCTGGCTGGTAAATTTTATGGCAAACGAAAGTTCAGTGTTTCAATACTTCGAAAATAAATAAACTTAGCTAAGAAAAAAAAAAAACGGGTATAAGTGTTTCTGGCAAATATTCTTCTAAGAAAATATATTTTCACTAAAACATTATTTTTTTCTTGGATTTAACAATATGTCAGCAATTTTCGGGTAAATGAAATTTTAGCAAACAATAATTTGTAAATACGGTAGGTTACGCAGTGAATTGCAAACTATTTGTCTAAACAGTTTTCGTAAAAAAATACATTTCTTTTTGTTTCAAACTATCCATCACACTAATATTATAGTATGGTAAGTGTGTTTGTTACCGTTCAACCCTGTAGCGGCTAAACGGATTTGAATGAAATTTGGTATGGAGGTAGCTTATACACTGAATTAACACATAAGCTATTTTTTATCCCGGAAACAAATTCGGTTTCTGTAGAATAGCGGGTGAAACCGCGGGGCGCAACTAGTTAAATATAAAATCGAGTAGATTTAAACAACTATACAACAACCGTATTTCTCCGACGGAGTAAATAGAAAACAAACGGCTTCATCCTCCATTGGGTTTATAGTTTACATTGCTTTGGCACACGGTCGGCGCTCGTCAGAATCTATGGAGCGGTATGGGCGACCGTCCAAAGCTGCTGTTAGCGTGTTACTGAGATTGCTAATGGAAAAAATAAGGGTTTAAAAGAAACTTTTTTTATAGCGTTGGTAACGGGGAGCTTAATCTCTTGCAGATGTTGAAGTAGATTCTTTAAAGCTAGTGACTCACTTGCTTCTAACCATCAAAGAAGTTAATAATCGCTAATCCAATGTATATACCTAACAATAATAATATATAATTTTATAGTAAAGTTCTATTACATAAAATATTTGCACGTCTGCCTGCATACTAGATACAGCGTGATACTAAAATGATTTATAACACCATTATTAACATGTATTATTGCAAATAAATGATTTGATTGATTGATAGGGTTGAACATTAGTTGACTAAATACGAATGCGCCATATTTTATAGTAGTATGCTGTTTTTACTTCACTTATTTGTATGAGATTTTCATTCTTCACGTATAATTTTCTATGCAAATACTAAGTATAGAGCACAGGCATTGAGACTACGATTTCCTAACCGCCACAGCAGTCGTTTCATTGCCTCTTTGACCTAATGCATTACTTTGTACTTTATATTCCGTTATATGTAGCTTTTTATGTCGACAACTAAAGTTAAATTTAGTATGTCTAACGTTAAATGTGGACGTTTATGTGTGAACCTTAACTTTTCTGACATCATTATCATCAACGTCAGCTGTAACATCAAATGCTGCATGGACAAAGGCCTTCTCTGAGAGGTTGCCATAATCCCCATGCTTGGCAGTCGGCTTGGAGATCGTACAACGCTTATTGTTTACTAAGAGGACGCTGCTGCCCTTTCTCCGGTGGTTCTGCAATAAAAAAATTAACGAATTATGTGAAAATTAAAGGTATTATTATCTATTCTGTTGTATAAGTTTATTGGCAACCGGGAATGGACGCCAGATTTTATCCAAATCAGTTGTAACAAAGTAGTTTTTTTTAATCTAAATTTATTAGGTGCTTGAATCGCTTCGAGACATCGTAATGAGTAAAATCACTTTGATACACAAACTTTCGCATTAATAATATTAGTGTGATGAAAGTTTGGAAAATAATCGGCGAAGTTAAGAACACTGCGACTTACAACATAAAGGGTATTGGGTTACCTTGTTAAGCTAAGAAGTCGTTATTTTTGGAAGTATCTTTAGGGTTTAGTTGTACAATAAGGAAGCCTGGAAGAAAAAATCGTGTTCCAGTTTGTCATAACTTCTACATATCAATATTGTAGATATAAATCTTAATTTTTAAAGAATAAAAAACACATAATTGTGCATTTGAAGTTCTCATACATGGTGAAATAGGCATGAAGATTGGTTGATTGCGCCCACTCGTCTGGAACATCGTTGAATGGAGGTAAGGTTTCATACAACACTCTTTATGTCAGGTGTACTGTTGATGGTATATGCCCCGACAAATTTGCTGGTATGGTATCTACAAATTATTTTTTTCCCATTCCCTCTTTACCTGTGTGGGAGCTACCGTTCGACCAAAGTAAAATTAATGGCGGGTCCTAACCACTGAGCTTCATTAAAAAGAACAAGCTAAAACATTTGAACTTAAGCTTCAATACGTAATTAAATGTATGTATAGTATTTGTCATAAAAAAGAGATAGCGAATATAATATCTACGAGAGAAAAAGGGATTTGTCATAGTTTTAAAGCTGCCTGAAGTCCTTTGAAATGGCTGGTGGTGGCTGATATTCCAAATACTAAAAATTTTTGGTTTTAGTATTTGTACGATCCTTAGTGATGAGCGAGCCAGTCGCTCACCCGATGGTAAGCACCATACTTGCCCTTAGCAGTTCAGTGCCAATCAACATTTTGAACAACGAAAGTTTTTTTTTTTATGTTACTCGGTGACGAGACGAGCAAGTCACTCACCTGATGTTAAGCGTCACGCTTGCCCATAACAGTTCAGTGCCACCCAGAATTTTGAACTTTAACAGTTCAAAACTATGCGCGGCACTATTCACTGCGCTCGTCACCCTGAGATGTTAGATGTTAAATCTCTATGTCCAAGATACATTTCATAAAAACCAGTCCATCCGTTTAAAAGTTGTAAACTCTTTTCCTGATTGCTCTGGGTTTTTTTTAAGTTCAATTTATATAGTCGTTTAATTTTCTTCTGCAATGCCTCTCTGTCAGTACTTACATCTCACTGTATAAAGGTTACTTTGAATTATAGTTTTTTTATTTCTCTTAAGTCCACACGTTGTGTATTTATCCAGTGTCAAGTATTGTTACATTTCAAGTGAAGTCAAATATTTCACAATTAAAATAAGTCTCAGTCATAGTCTAAGTCAAGTAAAGTAAGTCACGGTCAAATTCACTTCATGTTCCGATAAAGCTAAAGGTTTCTATAGAGTTTTTGAAACAACATGAAGAGTCACGTTTCACAACATTACACATTCACCAACATCCACGCACGTTCACGAACACAAAAGTGGATATTTATCCATTATCACTCGAAATAACACAAGTTTTGGAAAATAATACAATGACGCGATATGACTTCTTCACATTCCCGCCAAAGCTTTTGCTGATTTTGGTCAATGACCCAAAACACCGTCTAATATTTTTCTACTAAAGAATAAACAAACTGACTAGCAACAACCATTCTTCAAAATCCGAACACCATTTCCTTTCGTTTCACATTCACAATACACCCACAAACAAAATAACACGCTCACAAGCAAAACAACATTCGAATTTGCATAAAGGTCGGAACCCGCTAGAATGTATTGCGACAGAACCACACCCGACGGCGAAGACAATATGCCTTGTATAATTATCGAATCTCCTCAAATCTATGGTATAATAAAATATACCGCCAGGTATAATATTATATTCCTAAGGCACGTTGGTGACACCAGCACACATAATTAGCGTGCGTAAGCAAGAGCGGAGTACGCAATTCAAGCACGTTAAGTAGAGATGACAAAATGGCGGACAGTGGCTTGTGTCAGAAACTTGTTATTTTGAT
This sequence comes from Apocheima hispidaria, assembly GCA_947579745.1. Classification (NCBI taxonomy): domain Eukaryota; kingdom Metazoa; phylum Arthropoda; class Insecta; order Lepidoptera; family Geometridae; genus Apocheima; species Apocheima hispidaria. The sequence continues at coordinate 11,920,848 of OX388164.1, read as the reverse complement.
CATTATCAAGTCTTTTAACACACCGTTTAACGCTAGTCACTCTTAGCTACTAGGGGCGCTGCTCGTGGTTACGTTCGTGCTTTCTCTTTTGACCTTGTTTACCCCCTCAATTATTTTATCACTGTGCTAGCCAGCTTTTTACTGACTTACTGGTGCAATGAACACAAAACTTTAAGATAGATAGAACTTTAGATAGATAAACTTCACACCAGATTGTACATAGTATTTTTTTTTTTACAAAAAAGTAATTAAGAACTATTTTAACAACTGGCGTCCTTATCGCTGAAAGCGATCCCTTCCAGGTAATCTTAGGATGAAGAGGATCAAAGAAGAGGCAAAAAGACGGTATGTGTAACAATGGATATTACATGACAATTTTATCATACTTTAAACTACACTTAATATTCGTATAGACTTAAAATATTATTAAGTAATAATAAATCACGAACCACGAACCGGAAGACGCAGCGTTGGCAGGCCTCCTACTAGGTGGATCGACGATATTGTGAAAGTCGCGGGCGCGTCTTCTGGCTAATAATGGTGATAATGATGAATAATAATATATGCTGTTGTAATATATGACTTGTAATGTTGTTAGTGTAATTAATACCGTACTAATGAAATAAATAAATAAAAATGCTGATACATAAATAGCTTATTATAACTAAAATATACTAATAAATAACACGAATAAAACAGTATCGGGTAAATATTGATTGTATGCTGACAAAACGGGACCTGGAGAACTTGTACCTCTTACACATATATCAACTTTGTAACCAGGCTCACAGGCTAAATAAATTGAATTTGAAATAAATTGTATTGAATTTAAATAAATATGAATAAGTAACTAATTCGAGGCAGGTGGCAACTGCAAAAGATAAAACTTCTTATGGTGGAACTTCACATCGTTATATGTGTTCGTATACCATATTCGCCGTATTTAATTAAATAATTGTGTCGCCCAAATATCACGAACACGCTGCCCACACTAGAACAGAACAAATATTATTTGAATTCTTTGATATGTGACCAAAAACCGACAACCGACGATAAGAGTGTAAAAATAGGCAAATAAGACGAATACAGCGAGAGATGGAGCATGTCTACAAACAGCAACAGAGATACAGACAATCCGTTCCACAACTGGGACTAGGTAGAACTGAGTAGGTAGATACTTGTAATAGCGAAAGACTCTATGAGTCTCAGTACCGAATAGTGCATTATAGAATGTTCGTAAATCGCTCCCTAAAACGAAAACTTGTGATAGTGCTGGTGATTGCTGATATGATACCTGCGCCGCGCGCACGCTTGTACGCTTTAGGCGCACTACACACCAATGACAGATTTGTGTGAAGTAAGCAAGGATATTTTACTAGAGATACGGTTTTAGCGCACTTAAAATTACCCCCTCAAAACTGTCTTTTTAGACCACATTTTGGACAGATTTTATTATAAGAGATATATATAGAGGTAGCCTCTTTTACTCTCTTTCACATCTTGTTCCGCACTCTTTAGCGTCTGTAAATAGAATGTAGCGGAAGCCGGATTCTGAGCGCCATTTTGAAGGTAAAATCTTATCTTTAGTAAAATATCATTGTATATACAATAATATAATATTGGCGGTAGGACATTGTTGCACACTTTTTTGGAATTCCCGGAATGTGGTGTTTTGTCTATTAGCACTTTCATTTAAATGTAGGTCTACGGTAAATGTGTCTATGATAAATGTACAACATTAATTTGTAGTATTGGTGTGTGGTGCGCCTTACATTGCTGAATTGCAATATTAACCACAAAAAAAGAACAAAAACAAAAAGTTAATGGCAAAAGGTTATTGTTATTCGATTGTATTTATATAGTACTATATAGTACATACCCAATATCGAGAAAGCTAGTGGAGAGCTTAGAGTATGACGCGTTATTATTAACTAATTGTTACCCGTGACTTCGTTCGCGTGGACATAAAAAAGTATCCTATGTCTGACTTTGTGATATACAGTATCTTATCAAATTTTATCAAGATCCTTTCAGCTGTTGTATGACGCGACAAACATCCAGACAGAGACTCAAAGCTACTTCCTTTATTTCGCTAGATGGCGTTGAATTATTTTTTGTGTATTTTTGACGTTTTTTATGGACTGACAGTTGTAATGTAGGGAGTTCTGAATCGAGCAAGCGAAGCTTTTTCCTCGAGACGAGCGTATTCATTTTCATACCTCGAAGTTTTATTGGTCCTGATACGACTGCGGCTATATTCCTCTGTTTCGGGAGCGTTTCCGTAACAGCCGGTATGTAGCCGCGGAGTGCGTCTTAGTGCGTCCTTACCTCGAGTACCATCCATCACCAGCTGACCGCTGTACACGGGATTGGGACCCGGCGATAAATCGACGGACGACGGACCGGACGGTGTGCATATCACAATACGAATGTTAGATCGATGTGTTTGTGTGGAGGGATATTTCATTTTGTCGTGTGGATAGGGTTATGATGTGGAAAGGAAAAGGGTTTTTCGATCTTTCTAGACTATGTTACGGATTGAGGTAATATTGTTTTTTTAATGTCGTCACGACCTCTATTGTATTTTAGGAATAAATTATTAATCTGTCAGTTAAATTATTTCTCTGTATCTCCTGCTGTCACTGTTAGGTAAAATTCTTTCTCTGAATCTCCTGCTGTCACTGCTAGGTAGTTACGTGGTGTTCCGAGCTTCTCTTGAAATACCGTTTCAGTCGCAACCTTCGACTAAATTATTGAGGACTGATTGTATCAAATAGCAATCGTCCTCCTACGGATACGTGAACCAGTCCATATAGAAACTTCAGTTCTCTATTTTTAAATCTTGTGTATAACAATTTTTAAAAAAAATTAGAGTAGTACAATATTGAGAAGAAAGAAACAGTCAGCGCCCAGTAAGAATAACAAATACCAAACATAATTCATACCTGAAACCAAAATTTTCCCCAAGCAATTTGATCGCAGTTCGAAAGCAGAAAAAACCAATTACGGCCCCAGTAAAAGCTAATTCATAAATAATTCTTCCATAAAACAATTTATTCATGTTGAAGAATGGAGATTACAGTAACATAATAATTTTACAGTCTACTATGCAGATGAGTATTAGCATTGCAAAGGGATGGGAGAGGAAAAAAGGCTTCACTCAGTATTACTTTGGCTGGAGCTGGGGCCAATGATTTGGAAAATTAATCTTGCTGCAAGTATTACTTTCGAGAACTGTACAGAACTTCGTACTGTACAGATGAAAAATGAAACGAAAATGAAAAAAAAAAATCTGTAGGCGTTGGGATCTTCTATTAGGTAAAAAATACCTGTATCAGAAGACCCCGCTCCTCCATATTCATGCCGTAACATTGTAATAGTTACAGATATGCAAACTTATAATTTTAATTATACCAAACATTATTAGGTTTTTAAGTAAATAAATTAATAATTATAACTATTTCTAGGAACAGATGGCAACTCAAAATGGAAGAAACGCGTAATATTTTTTCAACCGAAAAACAGAGATTTCGTAATAGCATAGACTATAAATAATACTATAACTACCATAAATCATACTAAGCTAATGCCCGTAGAAAGACGCGTAACTCGATTGCAGTACTGATAAGGACGTAAGATGTCCCTAATGTTTTAAACTGAACCAATCCTGAAATAGCGAAAAAAAACAGCTGCTCTATACATTTTGTCGAGTGTCATTGACATTTTTCTATGACCGTTATTTTTTTCGCGATTTCAGGATTGGGCTCAAAGTAAAAAATGTTCATGATGAGTACCTTTCAATATTACCACACCTTTCAGTGACACCTTGTATAACCATACCTAACACGTAATAGCCGGAATCATATCGAGACCATACCGGGAACATTCCGGATATTCATTCACAAAATGTAATAGTCGCTGAGAGAATATTATTACCCAGTATAAGGATATAATGAAGTACATTAGCTTAAGAAAAACAGTACATTAAAATTATGTTAAAGTTTTGGTGTAACTGACTCGTAACCCATCATCAAATATAGGACACTATTCGTTACGCATAAAAATTACATTACACATAAACATCTAATAGCCATGTCATGCCATGCCATGTTGTCATGTGCCAAAAATGTAATTAATCACACGGAGACGTCTACTGACTGACTACCTCTAAAAAAATATTGCCTTAATCCCCATACTTATCAGGAGCTGGGAGTCACCGAACACCCACCGTTTACCAAGAGGATGCTGCTGCCCGTCCTCTGATAGTTCTGCTGGGCATGCGCACCGCGACAAAATCTTTTTGCCTTTTTGCTATGCAAGAATAGGACACGGCTACGATTATGTATACGTTTGTCTCATTTATCATAATCATCATTTTGGTGAATTTTTTTTCACACTTTTTATTTTAGGTGTACCTATATGTATAACGTAATTGAAGTAAGAGGTTACGAGTATCATTTCCTGGTACCATTTTCCTCTAAAACAAATAGATTTTTATGCAGTTGACTTTTTTATGAAAGTCCGTCCAGCTGATTCAAAGTTATGAGCTCTTTACGAATTCGTCGAGGATTTTATCTTGTGTCGTACTGCTCAGAACTTAATCACTGTTCCACGACACACTTGCGTAATAGGCTCCATGATTTATTGCGGTAATATTAAAGATACATCGCGTGCGCTTCTTACAATAATGTCTTTATGGAACACTACACTTACCCATTTTGCCGTTTTTAGTGAATATAACGTTTTCGTGAGAACTGTCGACTTGAGGATTTATTCGGATAGCCCAGTCAAGTAACGGCATCTGAATAGACTCTAGCATAGTGCAAATAGAGACAAAATTGCAAAATGTAAAATTTGAGCCTATTCCGAATAATTGTGTTTAGTTATTGTATATTAATATGAGAGGTTGGTTCTACAATAATTTATAGAAAAAAAAACCTGTTATTAGTTACTTCCGAGTCAAACGCTAAATATACTGGAATACTCAGATTGATGTATATAGTCTAGGCTGGGATAGGTCAATAACATATCAATTATCAGTGTATATATGTGACACATAATCAATCAAATTAGAAATTTCGCCTTAGCTGTATCAAACTAAGCTCAATAAACCATCGTTGTAGGCGTGTTTTAAATCTTTGCAGGCTGGGAGCTACAGTAACATGTTCTGGGAGGTGATTGTATCGGGGCCCATGACATGAGTACGCTTGGCTGACTTGATCATGTTCGGCTTATGTTGGCGAGATGATCCGCAGTTCTGGTGCGGTGGTCATGGTACTTACCGCCAGTCTGGCGCAACTGCCAAGTAAAAAAAGGAACTTGACACGTTTCATACATATATGAAACGTTTACGAAAGAAAATGGCGGCTATCACTGCCTTGCTCTATCGATGACTCGATGCTATCGCACTATCTCTATCGGTATTCATTATAGTACATGTTTCATACAATACCCATTTTTCATTTTTCTATATGGAACTCCCGTCTCTTAAACGTAGTAAACGTATTGATGATATTTTCTTTGCTTACCGCGTACCTCGTAAGAGTCCAGGTTTATTCTTACATGTGCTGCCACCTGTAATATAATGTAACACCTGTAATTATGTATGTCATTTATTCTTCAAAAACAAGGTATCCACGCCTCAGTTAAGGGCCATGAATTTCATCCTTTTTTCATTTCAGGCCCTACCGTGTCGTTCACCGTTACAGCCCATCTGACATTGGACTCGTCCTGTATTAATTTGCGTGGAACACACCCTGTATAATGCGAGGCCTGCGGTTAACGGTTCCATACATATTTATGTGGAATGCGTTGAGATAAATATTTATAGAGATGTGTCGTTGAGTGATCGATTTCGTGGTACGTGGTAGCCTGATTGCTTGCCAAAGGGATGTTTGTACAGAAGCAGAAGTATTTAATGAGCAGGCAAACAAATACGTAATGTTAGTACTCTCAGGGGAGGCAGTTTGGCGCGTTGTTTGAAGTTGGTAAGGTTATCAAAAAAAAAAAAACCTAAGTCATTTATTTCGACCATTAATACAGGTCATATAAAATACGAAATATTATAATTGTAAAATATCTCCAACTTTGTTCCAACTTCCTCCCGTTTGAGAGCTACGCCACAGACAGACACACAGTCACACAAACTTCAAACTTACACCTAGGTAAAACATTGTTTTAGACTTTCGTGGTGGTTTACTATATTACTATTAGTACTCACGGGAAAACTAGTAAAATTAGAATAATAATCGATTGAATGTACGCTAAGGGTTAAGAGGTGTAGCGAAAAATGTGTGTAAATGGTTTGTGGTGGTGTTTGTTTGATTTTCAATGTTTTTTTTTATTATTATGTATTTCAATCATTGTTTCCCTGTAAGAAAAAATAAATAACTCAAAAAAAAACAGTCAACTTGAGAACCTCCTCCTTTTTTTTAGAAGTCGGTCAAAAATGATCTCATAATTAATACACGGAAAGGAAAAAAAAACATTTTTTTTCAGTTTATTTCTGAACTCCATGAGTGGCAATCGCCATTTTCCTGTTTTTGAATAAGTGACAGAAAACATTTTGACGTATGATTGCCACCGTAATATGGTGTTCTGCCACTTATTCTAAAGCAACGCGCGCCATAAGATGGTGTCTTGTCCTTGACACCCAAGGGATACTTTTGACGTCTTCATACAACCATTTCTTCTACCCAAACTATTCAACTTCATCTTGTATTCTAATTGTGTTCTTCTTCTAATTGTAGAACCAGATTCTCGTATTAATATGCAATAATTAAATAAAATGCGTATCCGGAACAGACTCAAATTTTACATTTTGCAATATCGTCTCTATTTGCGCTATGTTAGAGTCGATTTCAGATGACGATCGCAAGCACGGCAGTGAGTCGTCGGCGACGATAATGTATTATGGCTCAAGCATAAATGCGATTTTTTACGTTCTATATCTCTAAAGTGTTTAATTAAATTTTATATTGATTCTACGTCATCAAATTATACCAAATGCAATTTTATATTATGTTATGAATTATATCCGAGTCCTTCATACTTACCCCCGAATACTGAAACGCTAGTTAACTTTGACAACAGATTAATTCTAATACTGCCTTTGTCTGGCATTATGCAAATGACAAAGACAGCAATAGACTTAATGTGTCGTCAAAGTCAACAATCGTTTCAGTATTCGGGGGTAAGTCCCGTAACTTAACTGGGGTTTAAGTTATAGTAGCCAACAGTACTGTATAATTGAGAGTTATTATAAGGTTTAGTTTTAAAAAGTAGTTAGTCATATTGCATTTAAATTACTCTTTCATAGCCTCTCTTCATCTCCCGGACTTTAAAACCTGAATGAAACGTCGGTCGCAACTTCTTTTATGTAATTTTTCGTTCTTTCTTTTTATACAAAAGAAAAGGTATTTTCCAAGGAAATTCTATATTCCAATGTCGTCGCGGAATCAAATTTCAGAAGAGAACTAGACGTTACAGAAATGTTTTCTTTCCATTATAGACCCTCTGGGTATATTTGTAGGTATAATATAATACGGTATGTGTAGGTAGCAGAAATAAATTTCATCCAGAAAAAAATATCCGTAGACTACGTTTTTTTGTAACATGTAGTGTTGTTTTTGCAAATTAATTTTGGAACGCATTTTTTTTTTTTGAGATCCGGCAAAGTGCGAATCTTTCTCCGTACCGAGGCTAACGTACCTACCAAATTTACTGACAGCTCGAGATCCTTAACGTGACCTAGACTAACGTTTGACCAATTTTTGGAGTTTTGGCGGGATCATGAAGAAGCCATGTCGCGCTATTGTATTATTTTCCAATACTTGCGTTATATCGAGTGTTAATGCATAAAAATGGTGGATTTTTATCCATTAAGTGTTCGTGAAAGTGTACGAGTGTTGGTGAATAGTATAATATCGTGAAACGTGAGTTTTCGTGTTGTTTCCAAAACTCCATAGAAGCTTCTAGTAAAGTCTCTACCACATTACTGAGGCAAAAAAAAAATAGGGAAAAAAATACGGAAGACAAGGCGGTATGGCCTTAATGGCTTTAGCCTGCCCAGAAATGGGCGAAAAAACAAAAAAAAAATTACCAATTTTTTTATATTAATTTTGTTGCGCCGTAGTGTGAACTAAATCACACCAAGTCTGACGCTTGTATATTTGACCGAGCGAAGCGAAGGTCTCAGAGTTTACTGGGACAAATCGGCATTTGTATGTATGTTTGTATGTTTGTGTGTATATTTGTCCGATGATATCTTGCGAACCGTTGATCCGATCTTCATGAAATTTTAGAGGCAAGTAGTTCATTTCAATACAATTTATAATGAGCTGAATCAGTATTGGGGTTGTGAAGATATAGGGGTCGCGAGGTCTCAGTTCGGCGCGAACTTCTAGTTATGTTCGAGCAAAAACAAGAAAAGTCGGAAAACACGTTTCTCATTTGTTTGCGTTTTTTTTTTATATTTGGAAGGGAGAGCTCTGACCGGCAGCGTGGCCTTTACACTCTTGTAAATAAAATATCAAGAACCAACATTTACCGAAAAACAATGCCCTCCTTAGCAACAAAGGGTTGTTGTTATCAACAACAAAATCCTCGAAAACATAATTGGTCTCCTCTCGATCGAATAACAAAAAAATACCTGTATTTTATGATCCAGGGTCGAAGAAACGTTTTTTTATTTAAGCCTGGTATTCACGGTATTAGAGGTAGGCCGAAATGGTGTGTACTGAACAAAATAAAAAGCTGGGATTTGAGATTGATATGGGACAGTTTTTTCGAAATTGAAATATAAGCAGATGTCATTTTGGTCTAATATATGAACTTAATTGCTAAAAACACGAGTTGCATCATCAAAAAGTGATACGATAAGTATACAGTAAAACTAGAACTTGAATAGGTATCCAATTTTAATTCCTCTATTATGTTACAAAAAAAGACGGAACAATTCTGTTTTATTTTTCATAAATTGTTAGTAATATTTTTTTCGTTTATGAATACCAAGCTTTAGCAGGAAATGCTTTTTAAATTAAGAAGGTTTTTATTTGAATTCCTTATTCAAATGATTCGAAGCGCTCAAAATTATTAGCGTTGCGTTTTTTGAGAACGAAACTGAATACAAAGAGGACTGGCTGGTTGGAATTTATTTCCTCCTTTGAAGTTCGAAATTTAAACATCTGTCATTTCATTACGGAGTATCTCATAAAGAGTTGCGAAAAGGTTGTCAATCGGAGCGAATACGACAAAGAATGTTTTGGATTCTGATTAAACTGTTTTAGGTAAACGCTAGCCTGATGGGCACGTTTGGACGAGTGGGTCGCGCGGGACGTCAGCATGACTAGTTGTCAAAATAATTGTCAACTAGTCATTAGTAATTTAATTCATATGTATATTAATCGACTTTATATGTAATAGGTTTCTTATAATAGACAAACTGACTGTTTATATTTTAGTGATCAAGTTCATTTAAGTTGTCAAAATGATTATGTTGGTCCAACATAATCATTTTGACAACTTAATTTAATTCGTATGTATATTAATTAACTTTATATGTATAGATTTATTATAATATACAAAGTGACTGTTTATATTTTAGTGATATTTAACATGAAATAAGTGACATTAGGTAACTGAAATAAGATATCCTTTCTTACATAGCTCTCAGAAACAGGGTGTAATCCAAACAAAGAATTTTCAAAGTTAACACAGCAAATTTGTCAAAAACTTGGATTATTGCGACTCCTCACACAGCGAAAGGTGCCAACGCAATAATAAAAAAAAAAAAAAAAAAAAAAGTTGCAATCGTAAAAAGCATCCTTTTGAGTTTTGGCGGGAACGTGAAGAAATCATGTCGCGTCATTATATTATTTTCCATTACTTGTGTTATTTCGAGTGTTAATGTGTAAAAACTGTGAATTTTTACCCGTTAAGTGTTCGTGAACATGCACGAGTGTTGGTGAATGGTATAATGTCGTGAAACGTGAATTTTCGTGTTGTTTCCAAAACTCCATAGAAGGCTCTAGTAAAGTTTTCACCACTTTACTGGGGCATGACTAGGACTTGACCATGACTTGCTTTGCTCTACTTTGACAGTGACTATGACTTGTTTGATTATATCTAACTAAACTTGAGAATAAATATGTATACTTGACACTGGCAAATGCATAAGACGTGCGACGCCAAAACCCTCTTAGGAGGAAAAAAAAAAAAAAAAAAAAGCATCCTTTAGTTTGTAACTCTTAGAAAATTTTATAACTGAGTGCCGAGTGCAAGTTTTTGTAATTGCGTTTATCTAGCTGCTCGCGTTTATGTTAACAATGAATTGTTTGAAGTAAGAGCAGTGCCATCGAGATGACGCTAGAGGGCGCTGCTCTTATTTCATACAAATTATAGTTAACGTTAACGCGATCGGGTAAGTAAACGCATGGAAAAACTCGCCCTCGGCACTCTGGATATCAATGTTGTTCCAAACTGAAGTGTCATTTCTAGCAACGTTGAACCCTGACCTTTCGCGTTGTATCAAAACAAATGAACAAAACAAAGTATAACAAACGCGAAACCAATCGGACACACGTCCGCTAAAACTTGCAACGGCTGCGAACGATTCACATGTACGTGATACTTTGACGCACGGGGAAAAAAACGTCGAAAAACGTCCAAAAAGTGGGATTCGGTTTCGTATTTCGCGGTAGAACAATCCAATCGGCGTAAAACTCGCGGCTCCCGGGAGATGTTTCTATGGCAACGCGCAGACAGTGTTGCCAATCGGGATTATTTTCCTGGTAATGTTTTTTTTTGTGTTGATTGATTTTTGTAATTTAATTTTCAAGTTGGGCCAAAAAATCTAAGTTTTTATAAACTCTGTGACCTTACGTCCCTCAAAGGGGCATATGACTTCTTGAACCAATGATCATTTTGGGGCAGACTGGCTCTAGATAGGCTATAGCAGATGCCCTTAAACTTCGATTTGCTTACGATCAGGTGGACCGTCAGCCTGTTTTCCACATTTTTTCATTTACAAAAAGTATGGTGTATGTTTTGTGATATTATCGGTGTTTAAAGCGTATTGAGAGTTAAAATCTTAGAGCGGTGACGCCGCATTATAAGACCATGTCCTATTTATTTGTGGTCAGGTTGCTCAACTTCACATGTCACTTGCTAGAGCTGGCTTTGTGATCTCTGTTATGTTGTGTTATTCGCTTAAATAGTAAGATACAAGACACCCTGGGCATTTTTATGCGAATAAGGTTGTTTTATAGCAACTAATTGATGTTTGGTAAAGTGACAGTAATTTACTGTGGTGTCGTCTCTAGCACGTAGCACATAATAGCAATACGTTATACATATGCCAGCTATACGATTAAGTAGCGATAAACATAGCACTGTCGGTAGTAACTGTAAGCCGATTTCCTTTTTTGGACGGAACCCTAATAATAAAAAAATACTTCCTACTTTTTTAATCTTGCCAAATAAAGTCCTAAAACCAGCTCCTACAAAAAATCTCTTATACACAGGCCACCTGCCTACATTTTTTGTTCCTTAATGGCTAGTCTCAGTCTTTATCCGTGTCCCGGAATCCTGTACTTTTTGCTACCACCTGGCAACACTACGCCCGGGCGAAAGGGGTCACAAAATCCAAACTTATCTCATAAATTTACACGGTGGGTCGATCTCATTTCGACGGGGCGGCGTTTCGCCAAATTTCATTTTGCGTGTAAACCGGTGCCACCATTTAATTAGTAGAAAAATTAAGTTAAAACGCGTCCGCTGATTTCATTTTGTCGGTGTCGGATTTAGGGAGCTGTAATGATAGGCTTCACACTAATGTTATAAATGCGAAAGTTTGTAAGTATGTAAGATAGATAGATAGATAGATAACTTTTTATTGTTCACACCAGAAATTACAAGCATAATACAAAAATCTACTTAAAACTAGTGTAACGATTGGCGGCCTTATCGCTTAAAGCAATCTCTTCCAGGCAACCTTTGTACCTTATATACCACTTACCTTATATAAGTGTGTTTATTCCCGTTCAACTCTGTAACGGCTAAACGGACTTGGTTGAAATTTGGTATGGAGGTAGCTTATTCCCTGGATTCTTTCTATCCCGAAAAATTTAAACGTTCATGTAGAATAGCGGGTGAAACCGCGGAACGCAGCTAGTTACAGAATAAAGCCCACCACACACCAATGATACATTTGTGTGCAGTATGACATTTGTGTTGAGTATGACATGACCGCACACCTTTTGGAATATGGTGTGCTTTCTATTAGCGCTACATTGAAATATAGGTATGCGATAAATGTGTCTACGATAAATGTGCGATACACAACATTTGTTGTATTGGTGTGTGATGCACCTTAGATTGTTGGTGACGTCACAGGATATTTCTACTGAGTGTTCGGTAATCATACGGTTCATTTCTGTTTTTCATACGGGCATTTTGCACTCTAAGTGAAATGTCTGAACACAAATTGAACCAAAGTGATGTGTGCATTCATTAGTGAATCAAATCCCACGATGTCGCATTTCTTCATTGGCATCATTCACTCGCGCTCCGAATGAACGAAAAATGAAAAGTGTGAACACAGAGAATAACTTCACTCTGGTTCTTTGCAGAACTTCGTTTGACCACATAATTGAGAGAGAAAAAAACAGTCGAATTTAGAACCGTTTCCTTCTTTTGGAATTCGATTAAAATGACCGAATGAACGCTTATTTACTATCTGTCGTGTGAGCGGGAAGTGAAAGAAATCAATAACATTCATTCGAGTGAACCCTCTGATACCACCTGACATTTTCTAGGATATCTTTTTCTCGTCATTAGGAACAATTTATAATATGGGACGATAACTAAAATGGCGAAAAAAATAACAGCTGTCCCATAGATAATTGTCATTCACTCTCAAAGAAATATATAGAACGGATGATAATTTTTTTTCGCGATTTCATGTTGGTCCCAATAAATAGGTATTGTAATTTCACTATGAAAACTGACGTGGTTTTGGTACATTTTGTTTTAATAAAACGGGAATACTCAGCGAGACACGCGCGTGTCTCGCTGAGCATTCCTTGATAAAGGTCATCGAATGTGATCGAAACTATAGTCGGAATAACTGACTCAATTTAACGTGAGTATTCCCGTTTTATTAAAACAAAGGTATTGTAATTTTGTTTTTTATTAGAATTATTTAAGTGCTATTGCGTATGTAACTTCTTATGTTATTTAACTATATACTGCGGGTAACATCGTTCTATTTGCATTATTCACTAAGTTTTTGTTCCAAAATAAAGAATTTCGTATTTGTATTATGTGAATTAAAAATAGTACATTGTTCATCAAGGGGAAAAATTGACCGATTACCAGTGAGGGTGTATTATGACACACGAGTTGGGAATCTTACTTTCATCCGATTGATACGTAATGTAAGACAAACCTTTGTTTGTACAATATTATTTCAAGAAAAACAACCCGACTACAATGTGTACCTGGATATATTGTTACTTCGGACGTAACGAGGAATAGAATACACTAAACTCGTCAAACTCGGTCAAGCCGTTTAGACTACATAAAGTAATATAGGAATGTTATGTATAGATATATACCTAGTGTTTCAATTAAAGAAGGAGGATTGTTATGTATAGGATAACTACAGGAGCGTGCGGGCACGTCTATTCAAACTACTAGCTAATTGCGCACTGGTTTAATGACAGTTAAGTATGGCGCGGTAAATATCTATATATCTATATATATCTATACATAACAAGGAAAAAACAGAATTTCATACATACTTATCAATTACACCCCAAAAATATTACCCTTCTTCTTGGGCAGTCGGGTGACAGTTACTTGAGATAAATAATCTAAAAGCAATCAATCCGCTCGCGCGTTTCTTAATTATTTTTTTAGAAAAAGCTGCTGGGGCTGTATCATTTTACGAACTTTGTATTATTATAGACCTACAGATAGTACTAAAAAAAAGAAAAGTCATAGACTAATTTTTCTGCTCGCTCAGCACGTAAAGTAAGATTTCCAAACACATTTTCCGCCCACATATTTGTACGACAGTAATGAGGTACATTCTCCCTAATTTAAAAAAAAGTAACATAGTACTTTCCGAGAAAATGTAGAATGAATAAATAAAAATAAATAGCTGGATTTTTTATCAATAATAAAACAACCATTTCGTAGCTTTACGTCAAATTATCGACATGTCAATAAAACAGAAATACACAGAGCCATGTGTCCTCTCTCACGAATTTGGACGGAGTGCTACATTTACCTATCCATTTACATTTATTTGAATAAAACGATATTTGAACCATATCGTTAAATGGACTGTGGCGGGCGATTAAAATATTCGGTAGCTTGATTTTATTTACGCGTCCGATTTAAAACTGTTTGCATTTATTGGTTCGACGGTAAAGTGAATTTTTGTAAGCTGAAACTGGAGTTACCATATAAAGATTTTAATTGTGTATAAAATCTTGATACTGTAACTCCAGTTTCAGCTTACTGTTTCATTCAGTAGCCCTGTTTGAAGAAAACCCGTACGTACGTAGAGTACCTACGATTCAAAACGCGGTATCATTATGACACATACAACAAACCAACAATATAGAAACAAGAAGAAATATATATTTTTCTCTCTTTCGCGACTTGGTGCATATTGATACCTAAAGGATAAAACAAAATGTAGACTGCATTTCTCATAAATGGGATATCATAAAATTTTAAAAGTGAGGTTTAATACATCAAAACTGACAACGGTGTAAATTCTATTATATCGATTTCCAAACTAAACATGCCTTTGCCAAATAATAAACGCCAAGACGGTGTATATTCAGCCGATGCTTGAATATTGACACTCGAAACAGTTTTTTAAATCAATATACACGTGGATACAAAATTAAAAATACTTAAATAAATTAAATCTAAAATATCTACAAATAAAAAACCGCATTTAGGTCGCTGTCTACAGGTAAGGTGCCCAAAAAGCTGGCGACATTACCCCGTTGAATTGCCAAGCTCACCTTACCTCCCAGCTCTTTGGTCACCTGTAATTTACCTTTTCTAGTTTTAGTTTGTACATTTAAGTTTAGATTATAATGTAATATACACGTATTATTGTGCGGTAGAGAATTTTGATGATTTTTTGCAGCCTCGATATTTATAAGTGACTTTTTTCTTCGCATAGAAATTAAAAAAGTATTTTTTATCCGTCTTTGTGATATACAGTAACTATTTATCAAATTTTATCAAGATCCGTTCAGCTGCTTAGCCGTAATAACGCGACAAACATCCAGAGAGACCAACTTATTTCCTTTAGTTTGCTAGGAACATTAATCTCTATTTTAAGACCATTTTTGTACACAGTATTGCAATAAAATAATTCTTATTCTTATAGGTGGCGTTGATCCATTGTTATGAAAAGTCGTAGCCCGATGCTTATTTGTTATAAAAAATGGTGAATTTCTTTACCAAGCTCATTCAGTAGCATTCTATTCATCCCCCGTGCTTCATGAAAATGTGACGTCTTTCCATGACCTACTTGTATAGGTATTATTTTTGACTTATCCATGAAGGGCGCAGGTGCGACCAGTTCTGGATTAGGCGGATGACAAACGATGCGGAATAAACACGCTCATAATTAGAAGAGTGTGTGAGCTGCCTTTAGCAGTTCGTACACAAGGCGAGGCAAGTATCTAACACTCGAATTACATTGAGTAGCACACGATGGCGACATTTTGTCGAGTCATACACAGTGCTCATGACTCGTCGAGTATCCTATTAAAGTGTCCCACTTCTGCGATTTCAATTCAACTTACATGTTCTTTATTTGGTTTATCTTGCGTTCAAGATGAAAGTTGAAAGCACACAATTAGTGTGATCTAGCTTTATTTTTCTTTCCTTATTTTAATCAACTGTTGTTTGTGTTTACTGTGCTTACAGTTCTGTACCCAGAGCGCACAGAAAGCCAACATTATAAAAATATAATACACGCATAAACATTAATAACAAATAATATGACAGAATCTAAAAATAATAATAAATATATAATAATAAGAAGCTTATAGTGAAGAGCCTCGACCGCCATCCCAAGAGGCTCTCGCTAGACGGTTGAATCAAGGGCCAGATACAGAAGGCAGTCATCCTCGACACGGCGCAAATTGTCAGGAGGTTCCTCACTTTGCAGCCCTAACCACAGGTACCATGGGCCCAGCCTCGGTGCCGGCAGGACTCTGGATTTTCCATAGCATTTATTTTGTTATATTAATATTTACAAAAAACTGAATCTAAGAAAGTAAATAAATACGAGGAATAATATTGAAATATCCTCTGGATTGTTAGCAAGTCGATTGTTAAGCAAATTAATTACCTAGGGTCTCGTTTATAATCTCTAAGTAAAGTTCCGAATAAGCTACTCGTCGGTTAAAGTGGCAACAAACAAACAACACACAAACAAGCGGTAGTATTCCTTTAGGAGCTCCTAAAAAGGTAGTTTGTATGTTACATCATTTTATTTTGTAATAACTGTTTCCATCTACATTCTGCAATAAATATCTTGAACCTTTAAAATGTCGGAGTAGGTGTAGCCGTCACATAAAATAAACTAAAGTAACTTCGGACTTTTACTAGCCAATTAGCACTAATCGGAAATTAGCCGGTGGACCGGGCAACCGGTGGATGCAATTGGCACATTGTCGGTCGGTGTGGCGGTCTAAGGGGGAGGCCTATGTTCAGCAGTGGACGTCTTCTGGCTGATAATGTAATGTAATGTAATGGAAATTAGCCAATCAACACATTACTTCGAGATGATAAAAAAGGGCCATAAGTGTACGAACGAACTTATTGGTGTGTACGTGCTACATGTCTCTATGTGAATGGTGGATGTGTGTGTGAGAGGACAGGACAGGTGTCGGGGGTTATTAATCTCGTTTGTTTGTAATTAGATTTTGAAGGAATTAGAAAATGGTAGAGATGAGTCGGGTTAATGGATCACGAGTGGTACAATCGAGAAATTTTGTGGGCTTTTATAAGGATAACAGTTTTTTTTTTGTTAGAGTATTGACTTATAACTAAGTATTTGAGAAACTGTTTTGAATGTTCTGAGAGGTACAAGATGCACAAAACATTGATATTTTTTGTTAGACGAACCCTGTGCCCCACACTAGGATGAGTCCTGTGTCGAGGCAATACAGCCCCCCTGATGGTAATCATCATGCTTCCAAATATAAAATACAAATAATTTATTGGTAACACCATTGTTACATTACAGATATTATAATAATTATTTTTATATTTTCAATAAAACATTGAAATTGTGAACAATAAAATAATTAAAATTAAATGTTGTAAAATAAATTAAATTACATTAATAGTCTGGCAATTTTGAATAATCATTAACATCATTCCCCATAGCACATAACAGTTCAGACCCGCTCAGAATTTTGAACTTCAACAGTTCAAAACCAAGCGAGGCAATGCACTGCGCTCGTCATCATTATAGATATTAAATCATTTCAAGCTCGGTAATTTCACTGGAAACATTGCTTTTCAATCCGGAAAACAGTAATGTTTGCAGACTACTGCTTGGCGGTTAAATAGCTGCCAAAGCTGTGGTACTTTCCCAAACGGACTCTGCAAAAGATTCACAGCTACACTGATGCGTTTTTTTTCTATTGAAGTAAATCAGCGTCTCAGAGTCTACGGGATCAACTCGTCGTTTGTTTATAAGTTTAGTTGATTCATTTATTCGATATTTATTTTATTATTTCTACAAAATTCATGTTCTTTTCTGTACATTTTCAAGTACAGTAAGCAAATACTGCAATATAATAATAAATAAATAAAATGAGCGACCAGCGACTAAGGGACTGAAGTAAGTGTATTTATGGTGAATTTTTCATTATTATTTGGCGAGCAGAGAATTGATAAAACTGTAATTGTTTAACGATTGGCGACTTGGCCAATTTGGAGATCGGAATTGGAATTGGAAATTGGCGTTGTTGGCGACTGATTGTAACAAAAAAACAGCATGCTGTTTTCTTCAGTCATTTGAGAGATTTATCTAGCTAATTTGGGTTTCCTGAACACCACCATTAAGTTTGCGAGTAGTCCTCAAGATAATGATCAGCAGTCAGAATATCATATCTATAAAATATTACAAAACTTGTCACTGGCTAAATACACAGCGTGTGGAGCCAAAATTTAAGAAAACTTTATCGAGTAGCAGAGATACTAAACATTTTTCAATGTTTGTACACGGTTTATACCTATAACTTACAGCTATAGGTACATTGACCTTCATCCCGTGCCACCGAGGACTTTGCCAAGATACCCATATCACTGTTGATGTACCCTACGGCATAGGTCCACGATATGGATATAATACTTGGGCACGAGGGACTCGTGATTTTGGCCGAGGGGCATGTGAGAGTTGAGAGAAACTTCTTATAGGTCTGATTATGTTATGTATTATGTAGAGCATAGGGAGTTTTGAAACAAAATAGACTTAACTTGTTGTCAAACTCTTCTCACGTTAGTGAATTGAAAATATAATTAATAAGATAATTTTAGTCCTGTCAGATATGCTTAATTTAGCGAGTGCTACATTAGAATCGAAATAATGATCACAAGGCCGTAGCTGTCACAATATTTTTTTTAATCAGTTTTACCACGGGAGAAAAAAATACTGCGATGTTTTCCACATTTGTTAAGAAAATACCACCATTAAAAAAAATACTCATAGACAAGACGTGAAAAACTAGACCTCAATATAGGAAAACTTATTTAATTAAAGTCTAATCTAGAAATGCACGGCCTAAAACCCCGGAAATCTAGCCCAAAAACAGTGGCCGTAAAGATATTTACAAATTGCCGAACACACTAAAATATATACAATAATTATGACAGAAAAAAAAAACAACTGCAACAAAATATTCACTTAGAATATTAGATAAAAAAAGGAACATGATAAAAAAAGAAATAAATTAAAAAAATAGAAAAAGAAGTAAATTTATACTAGAAAATTATAATATAATAAAAATAATATATTATAGAACATTCAATAAGAAAAAAAGCACTATAGCGTTGCTATTGGCACCACCCGAATCATTACGAAGTTCCGGTGGCCATGGTCTTCCTTGTCAGTTCCACAATCCTTCCAATCCAAAACAATCATAGTTTCTGAATGCAAATGCTCGACTTGTCGATGAAAATACCAAAATCGCTGTATTGTGTATGGCTATAATATTTGAGAAGTTCCCTCAATTCCTCGTGGGTCCCGTTACCAGAACTGGATTTTGTTAAAATTGCCAATGCCAATGCCAAAAAAAACCGACGTTTTTATAAATGAGAGAATTCTGAGGTAAAAAAAAATTGTCAACTTGAGAACCTCCTCCTTTTTTTTGAAGTCGATTTATTAAAAATCTAGTGTCTTTGAAACCAAATGTTATTATGCTCTAGACGATTTTTTTAAGGATAATTAAATAATTTGGATGATAAACAAATGACGCACCAACTGTTGCCAAAGTCATAAATGTATAGCCTAATTCAAAACGTGTTATTTCAGACTTGCATGTGTTCTACATAATGTATAGCGCAATAAATGTTTGGGTATTGAGTAACATTAACTTCGTTTTTTTTTTAAATATGAAAATAACGTTTCTTCCTCGCTGCTACGCATATAGCTCAACCATAACAATTATTCTTAAAAGATCCCCCTGACGTATCTAAAGTACACTTCAAGGGCGCTCGAGACAAAAAGAGATCGTTCACACGGATAATGGGAGTGGATGGTTTGAGGAAAGTCAGAAAAGCTGCCGTTTTCAGCTGAAACAATGAGTTAATGTGCCTTTTAAGTATCGACGGAATTCGGCCATTTCGTTCAAGGTCGATTGACTTGTATTCGTAGCCTACTGGGGCTTTTTTGTTCTGTTTGTCTTTCCTCGTTTTGTATGAGGATTGGATCTGCTAGTAAATGGCTTTGCCTTGTACAAGTTTGGATTATAACCTAATAAATCATTACTGTGTTCAGGATTTAAGGGCAATATTTCCAGTAAATCACTGAGCATAAAGATATGGAACATCTCATATCTCAGGGAGACGAGCTCACTGCATTGCCGCGCATGTTGAACTGTCGAAGTTTCGAATTTTGGGTGGTACTGACTCGTGCCGTCACTTGGTTTCATAAGAAAGATAACTCTAAAAGATGTGAAGAAGAAGATGACAAAAGATGTCAGAAAAAATATGCAACTATGAAACGCTAGGTATGTATTTCATTTTTTTCTTACATTACATAACATTAAGGCTCTGCGCGCACTGGCCATGGTCACAGCCACCAGTTTAAAGCTTTTCATACTTTTTGTCGACATAAACCGTATACATGCAGCTGACCACGCTCTACTTGGTCGCAATGGTCACGACACGAGTCTTGTGGCTGGGCGTTGATGCTAGACGCGGCGGCAGCTGTACGTAGCTGTGGCATGCGACAGCAATGGCCACGACGTGTGGTCGGTCGCCGCGATAAGATGGACCTGCACTGTCGACCCAGGGTTGGCCACAAGACGTGTGTCGCGACCATCGCTGTAACAAATGGCTGCTACTATCTTCATATGCTTGTGTGGCGTACCTCGACAATATCTATGAACATTGTTATGAGCTCCCGAATGCGCGGAGCGTATGTTCTAAGCATACTGCATAAGCATCGCTCATAACTTTTTCTAACTTCTTACTAAGCAAAGGCTGTCGTTATAAAATGGATCTCTTTGTCGTGTTTCGTGTAAAACTATGCCTATTAGTCTTCTTTCTATTCGTGATTTATCAGGGTTCGTGCTGAATAAGTACAAAACAAGTCAGCGCACTGATATTTGAGATGGCCTCGTGCAATAACCACTGACTGCTATCAGGTTATTTATTAGACAGACTAGGTCCTGAGTCTTTATTTATTGTAGCTCTATTAAATTGAAACCGGCCTTTATACGGTACGGTAGTGTAGAGATTACGTGAGTCTTAGTATCCACGGACAAAATAAATGCCAATCGTAGAAAGTTAGTCATGGTAGCTCAGTGGGAGCGTCGCCTTGTCAATGTCTTCTTTGGAACTTACGATCATGAGGAAAAAAAGGTGAGAAAATCTGCATATTTCTTAAGAAGAAATTCGATTAGCGTTGTGCATTCGCCAACCCGCACTGGGCCAAGCTGGTGGATATGGCCTCATTACCCTAGAGGGTAGGCCAATATCCCAACAATGGGATGTTTGAAGGCTGATGCAGATAGAAAGTTAGAGTACTTAGAACAAATGGGAGTTACCGCTTTTGAACATGTATTATGATTTAAATTTACGCATTTTGTTACGAAATTGTACGAGAGTAGCAAGTCTCCTGTTGGTAAGCATCACTTGCTTCATAACAGTTCAGTGCTACCCAGAATGTTGAACTTCAAATACATATAATAGATGTTCAACATCCTGCGCAATCTAAAGCGCTCCTCACTCTGGGATAAAATATTCAATCTATTTATGGCCAGGAATTTTAGAGGAAACATTGTCCTTCAATCCAGAACAGGATTATGTTGGCACGATACTGCTTGGGAGTTAAATAAATGGCAAAGATGTGGTAGTGCGACTAAAAGTTTTAAAGTGACGAAGCTGGGTAGTAACTGTACTTCTACGAAACAATGATTGAACTGCAGAGATATTTAAATATCTTTATTATTTGGGCACTACCCAGGCGAGGGCGATGTGGAAACTGGACAGGGTGCATGGTATTTAGAGTTTTAATGTGAATCGCTTTATTGCCAGCAAAATTATTATAAATTAATTACAGATAAGAAACGAGAGCTCAGGTCACTATCCGCGGGCAGGGTCCCCTAAAGGCTGGAGAGTTACCTCGTTGAATAGCAATTCAAATTCTCTGGCTGAGGTAAGCACCAGCCAGCAGGTCGTTGGTTCTTTCTATCAGCCACTTAGAAATATCTTTAAAGAATAGCCTTATAAAAGTACAAAACAATAAATTGTGACAAAAAGACCATCTGGGCCCAAAAAAACTTTAATCCGCCAAGTGTGGAAGGTTAGGGATTTGTTCAGGGTTGGATGTAACAGGCTAAAAATAATTCAACTCCTGCGCCACGATTTCGTCCCACCCGTCCAATTATATTATTATTACAAATGCGACAAGCAATTTTTTGCATGTCTTAATTGTCTTAGTAGTTGCTGCAAGTCATTCGTTAAAACTACGGGGAGCTATTTCTACTATAATCCACTTTAGGTACGCCTTAAACCTGAAATTATGTAGAAAGGGGTAAAGAGGTTCAAATGTTTGTAAGGTATTTCAAGAGCTATGCCATAGAAGGTTAGCAATTTTAACGACAACTTTCACGAAACAACCTTTTACGGAGTTTCCTTTGCAGGAACCGTATCTAAATCAGTGAACTCAATGGTGTTAACACGAATTTTATTTCAGCTAAAGCACTTTTATTTCTGCGTCATTACAAAGTATACGTAACAGCCCGAATGGTGAACGCGCACTATTTTTTACGATCCAACCCTTAAATGGCGCGGAAGGATAAAACCGTAGGGTCGTAAAGTAGTGTTTTTGGATTGCGTTTTATTGTATTTTATTTTGCTTGTGCCGCATTAGATTTACAATGTGCGTCTGAAGTTGTTTCTAGTTTTATTGTTTTTGGGCGGAAGCTGAGGCATTGAGGATCGCACAAATACCAGTGTTTTTTTTTTTAATGTTACTCGCTAACGAGACGAGCGAGTCGCTCACCTGATGTTAAGCGTCACAGTTGCCCATAACAGTTCAGTGCCATCCGGAATTTTGAACTTCAACAGTTCAAAACTATGCGCGGCAATACATCTCCCTGAGATGTTAGATGTAATCTCTGTATGCCCAGTAATTCCATTGGAAACATTGCCCTTCAATCCGGAACACAGTAATGCTTGCACGCTACTGCTTGGCGGTTGAATAACTGGCAAAAGTGTGGTACTTCCCCAGGCGGACTCTGCAAGAGAGCCCTACCACTACAAAAAATGCCAAATTACAATACTATGCCGTAGGAAGCAAATCCTCGCTTATATAAACCTGTTCCAGGCATCACAGGTCGTTTCCGTCCTTCCGACCGCCGACGATGAACGAGAAACAAGAAACGAATAAGCGAGCAACAAGAAGCGAGTATTAAAACCTAAAGACAAGCAAGAATATTAATATATTTCTTCATTAGATTTGACAGATGCGTTTGTAATATATAAGCGAGATCACCGAAAATTGCTCTAACGAAAAGATGAGTTAAATCAAAGGACAAACGTAACTTTTCAGTTGAAAAAATGTTTTATACATCGAAATATCGATACGGCCGCCATTTGCTACCCTAGTTTTTAGGCCTCTTTTGAAATATATGTAAAATTTTGTGAGAACAATTAAGGGTTAATTTATCTATCTATCTAACCCCCCCTTATGAAACTTTGTTAACTTTGACGACAGATTAAGTCTTTTGCTATCTTTGTCATTTGCTTTGTGCCAGAAAAAGGCAGTATTAGAATTAATCTGTTGTCAAAGTTAACAAACATTTCAGTATTTGGGGATATATATATCGAAATTGATATCCAAGTATTTCAAACAGCTATCACAGCCTACTATGCCTATGCGCACTCTTGGCTGAGATACGGCGTGCTCCTGTGGGGCAACAGCACAGACGTTGACATTTTGTTCCAAATGCAGAAAAAAATTATTCACATTATAGTGAATATTCGCCAGAGGTGCAGCTGCAAGCCTCATTTCATCTATTTAAAAATCCTCACCCTCCCTTGTATCTACATTTTAAAAGCAGCAATATTTACCAGAAAACACATACATTTATACAACAAAAATAATAACCCGCGAAGAAATGACAAATTATTACTCCCAGAACCTAAACTAGAGATATTCAAAAGAGGACCGGAATACATGTCAATAAAAATGTACAATAAAATCCCTAACATAATAAAAAAAGAAATCTCGGACAAAGTGATTAAAAACAAACTACGGAACCTTCTGATAAAAAAATGTTGTTATAAAATTGAAGAGTTCTTCGAAGATAAACTTTAAATTGTATATTTATTATATACAATTGTATATGTATTATGTGTTATATGTATTAATTAATATATTGTATATTTCTTAGTAGACTTATTTAGTTTAGAGTAATTATAATAGTAAGTAGCTAAGTATTTAAAAGCATAATTAGTCTATTTATAATTTACACTGTCTGGTAATTATTTGCCTTTGTTTTGCAACGCCCTACTGTGCCAGGGTACCCATAAACTTTATAATTAGTCTTAAGTTTAAGTCACTAATTATTGTAAGTGTGGTTAAGCATAAATAAATAAATAAAAACAAAAATCAAGCCCCAGTTGACCTTGAAATCATTTAACGACGTCAACAATCACCACCACCATTATAAATGTATTTAAAAATATCTAAAATATCAGTATATGGCAGCCATATTACAAGCTTTGCTTAGTTTGGGATCAGATGACCGCATGTGAAAAAAAAAATATATATATAGATTTAAAGTATTTATACTATCAACAGTTTAAATGGTGTAATAAATGTGGATAGAGAGCGTGGCACAATTCCATGACCACATTGGAAACGAATATACATCATGAATTTGAACAATTTGATTCACAAAAGTCCCACTTTGAAGCCGAATGCCCAACAATTTAATTTCCGTTGGATTGCGGTTGGGGCCAAGAAGGCAATGCGATGGTGCCAAGGCATAATTTTATAGCTATTTTATGCTAAAGCATACCCATGCTCAGATGGTGTCGGGTTTTATGGCTTTTTGTTCCACTCTGTGTAATGCTACTGTAACTTTGACCCGTCCGTCGTTCTAAGAATTAGTGATGTCTAGGTTTACCTTCCTACCTTTTAAGTACATAAAGTAGCTTTGCTTTGCAAGGTATTGAGAAAAACAAGTATTTTTTTATACCCGACTACATAATGTAGCCTTATAATTATGTCATTGGAATCCAACGACAACTCACTCGTCAAAATCTCATAATATATGTCAATTGTAATAGTAATACCTAAGATAACAATAGTATTAGATACGTAGAATAGAATAGAATCGTTTATTGGCCTTATAACATTGGCCAATAACTCACATTTACAAAAACAAGCACTGGGCAAGTCACATTTACAAAATAGGTAAGTCTATTATATATAGATAGATATAGATAAGTTCGTTGCACAGCACGACAGATTGTCCTTCTCCATACTAATATTATAAATGCGTAAGTGTGTCTGTTGGTTTGTTAGTTCTTTTGATCCCCTCAGCAACAGAGCAACGGATCACCTGAACTTTTTCTTCTGAGAAAATAAACAATTCCGGAGGAATTGCCAACGCGGTTGAAACCGCTCGGCTCAGCCAAGTGACTATGAATTTAGCACAGAGGACGATGAAATCATACCACCCTTATACCACGCATCATTTAAAATACACGTTTAAAAATCTCCCATATTCGTTTCTTGCTAGTTGAAGGTAGTCGTGAACTTGAGATAGCCAATGGAAACTTTTATCTTCAGATTAAAAGGTTTTATCCGATTTCCCGAAACCCACGCTTCCCTTCAACTTTGGCGCGTTTTTGTCGAAACATAGATCTCTATATCTGTAAATATTAAGTGCACTACACGTACGCAGCTATAGATGTCTGAGATCCAAACCCATGCTTCTAGTTTGGCTTGCCTCAAATTGCTTACTGGCTATTCATAATAACGGTTTTAATAAAGCCAAAACGTGGACCACTGATGTCTTAATCTTTACATCTGCATCAAATTAACCTGAAGGATGCAATAACACCAGACGTGACATTCCAAAATGAGACACATAAATTGGCCGTACCTCATCTCAATATCAATAAAGGTAGGCGCTTTCTGCGGAGAGCTCGCGTTAGGGTGCGACCACAATTGAATACTCTGAACGTAAAGTCATGACGTGAAAAACGTGAGGCGTTGTAATGAGAACTCTATAAAAAGAATAGCTAGTTCCGATGGACTCGATAGAAGGCGATATTTACGTACGTTTCGGATTTCAGAGAGTTGAGTTGACAGTTTGCAATTGAGCAGATATTTTAATTAGTAATTAATTAATAACGGCTGTTGTTGAGGGACTTTCAATTGATCGTATTTGCATTGCAAAATAAAAATATTTCAACTATTATGGAATTTTTCCTATATTTATTCATTTAGAAACAATTACGTGTAGAATTTTAAGTAATTTGACTTAATGAAAGGAACATGTCTTCCTTTTCTGTGTTTTGATCCAAAGAAAGAGAGAGCACAAACCACATTCACTAAAAGAATGAAGCTCTCTGTGCTAGGTAGGGAAGATCGTGGGCCTCCTCGTGCTCAGTGTAGCAGCACCCTTATAGACCCGAATGCGGGCTGCATAAAATTGTAATAACATTATGCGAACGGTTTTGGCCGCAGGTCTAATATTACTCAGGGCACTGGGACAATTAATTTTTTACTTCTCGTATGGGATCGTTTGTTCCTGTCAGGTTGATTGATGTCTTAGTTGTTATACCGTGGAGTTTAGCTTGAGCTGTTAGCTTGATCTGATGACTATCGAACTGTCAATGGTTTATTGGATTAATGCCTGTTCGGAGCTTGGAGCACAGATATAAACAAAATTATATCTCAAATATCGAATTTTTCTTTTGTTTTTTAAAATAGATTTTGATTTGATCATACCCTACCTGATCTCTCTCTTCTCGACTATGCATTCCCACGTGGTAATGGGGTCAGTCTTCCTTCTTTACTTCTTCCGGGCTCAGTTGTTTAGATTCTTCTATTTATAGTTTTGATCTAAAATTCTCTAGTTCCGTAGTTTTCGTATGTAATATGTAGATATTTACCTCGTCACTAATCTACTTTTACTACTCGCTACTACTAGAATTGATTAAAACTTCTTTTCCTGATATACAGAGTCAGTGTAGTCACGGATGATAAACACAAAACACAGCTCGCCTGAAATGGGAACCGTTCTAGGAGGTTGCTAGAACATGCTTTCAACTTGAGGGTGGTAGCAAGTGCCCTACCACCATGCTACACTTCCTATGCGATGCGACGTTTTCCTTCACTGGGGCGCTAGTCTCGACTTTTCGCTACAGCAGAAAAGTCCCTAGCGGCCCTGGTGACTAAAGCTCAATGTTGAGATCTTAAAACCTACCCTGCGGCGTGTGATCCAACTCGCTAACCACTAAGCTGCGAATAGGTTTTGCGATTATTTAATTGAAGAAAAAAAAACACTAAACTCACCAAAATTCGCTTTAAAAATCAAAAGCCCCAGTTCCTAAGAAAGTAACAAAGCATTATCTTATTTCACGGTGAATTTCCAAAAATAATTATGTCCCAAAAAGAAACTTTTTTAATCACACAAAATGTCTCTCCATAAAAGTCCCTCCGCGTAATTCCGTCAGCGTCGTGTGCAAACTTTATATTTTTAATTAAAAAATTCTAAGCTCTGATAATTAAAATATTCAGTGTCAAGACTGTGATCTCAATTTTTGGGACGACAGTATTATTACTGAGTTACTTTTACACTTAGTTTTGGGACTTTTACATCGTCTTAAGCTGGTTGAACTTTTAGGTTCATTATTATGAACCCTACATTTATTGAATCGTTGTACCTTGTACAGTAAAAGTTGAAGGTATTTCTAATAGACTTTTATAACAAAACAATAAGGAAGCTATGATTTATTCATTTTATACATATTTACAATAAAATATAACCTACCTACTAAAAAAAAAACCTAATCTATAAGCCCCTTGGTGGAGCGGATTAATTAGCTATGATTAATTAATTAATTTAATACACAAACAGTCAGCTATCTTTAGAATACCATTGACAACATTTTATATCAATTTTCCTGTATTTTTTTTTTACATTACATTACATACATTTTCAGCCAGAAGACGTCCACTGCCGAACATACGCCTCCCCCTTAGACCGCCACACCGACCGACAATCGGCCACTTGCCTCTTGCATCCACTGGTTGCCCCCGCGACTTTCACAATGTCGTCGGTCCACCTAGTGGGATGCCTGCCTAGGCTTCGTCTTCCGGTTCGTGGTCGCCACTCAAGAACCTTTCTTTCCCATCGGTTTTTTTTATTTGTCAAAATTTTTTTGATTTATTTTTTTCCTCAAAAAACGTAGTTTTTCCCATATTCGTCAACAGAAAAGTCAAACCTTGCTTTACAAAATGGCGTTGTTATCCAAAGTCAACTGAATGTTTGTTTCCACGCGTGATTTGAGTTTTAGGGTTCCGTACCTCAAAGGGAAAAAGAAACCCCTATAGGATCAGTTCCTTGTCTGTCTATCAAGCCTTTTTTTCTCAGTGACGCGTGCAGGTATCAAGTTGAAATTAATATCAAATATTGAGGTCTCTTGGAAATGTAATAAAAATCAAGTCTTTAAGTCATTGCAATAACCGAACATTTTGATACTCGCAAATTAATTAAAAACCATAGTATAGGTACTCTCCGTTGACCTAGAATCATGAAATTCGGCAAGATTCAGGAATGTGTTTTTAAAAACACATTCCCATTTAGTTGAACGTCTAGCACTATGTGATATTGCAATGAAATGTATTATCTGATACTAGCTAGCACCAGTAAAGTCGTTTGATTCCTACAAAACACAGAGTACTATGCATATTCGCAGTTCAAATCCCTTGTAAAACGTCGGGGAACTGCTATTAATTTCCGATCGTCGTTGCTACGCGTCGAAAAAGATATATCGGTAAGGTTCTGCGG
This sequence comes from Apocheima hispidaria, assembly GCA_947579745.1. Taxonomy (NCBI): domain Eukaryota; kingdom Metazoa; phylum Arthropoda; class Insecta; order Lepidoptera; family Geometridae; genus Apocheima; species Apocheima hispidaria. The sequence goes on along the minus strand of OX388164.1, from coordinate 11,892,034 downwards.
TGTTAATAATAAGCTGGTGCTCGGGATTGGAATAGAAATAACATTTCCCTAGGATCATGTAGCTATAAGATAAGAGCGGATAAGAGCGAAGATTGTAGCGGCAACTCCCGAATACTGAAACGCTTGTTAACATTGACAACAGATTAATTCTAATGCTTCCTTGGTCTGGCACTAAGCAAATGACAAAGGCAGCAACAGACTTAATCTGTCGTCAAAGTTAACAAACGTTTCAGTATTCGGGGGTAAGACCTATTTATGGAACGTGTCAGCACAATTAGGCAGGATGTGTTCTAATGCAAGCTTCATTTGAATCAAATATATATATGACTTTGGAAGTTTGGATTTCCACGAATAATTTCATAATAATGCCAGCGTAAAAAAAGAGTAAGAAATGTTGGCCAACGTGTGACCACACAACTAATGAAATAAGCGCCTATTTGACGACAGCAACATTCATCAGAGTTTTGGTGGGAACGGGAAGAAGTCATGTCGTGTCATTCTATTATTTTCCAAAACATGTGCTATATCGAGTGTTAATGTATAAAAAGGTGGAATTTTATCAATTAAGTGTTTGTGAACGTGCACGAGTGTTGGTGAATAGTATAGTACTGTGAAACGTGACTCTTCTTATTGTTTTTAAGACTCCGTAGAAACCTCTAGTTAAGTAGTCTCCACCACTTTACTGGGGTACGATGTGGACTTGACCGTAACTTACTTTTTTTGACTTGGACTACGACTGAGATTTATTTTAATCGTGAAATATTTGAGATCACTTGACATATTACAATACTATTAGTTGAAAATATCGTAATAAAGTTACATCGAAATAATTTTAATTAGCATGTTCAATATGTTTATTTTAAATTCAATTCATTAATTCTGATTTTTAAGTTTAGATCGTGTTGTGTACTACTTAAGGGATATAGTCCAGATCAAAACTGTAAATCCTATTCTGTTTTTGTATTTATTTGACTGTATTCTGTTTTGTGTGCGAATAAACTAAATAAATAAATACTTGACACTGGCTAAATACACCAAGTGTGGGGCCAAAACATAAGAGAAAAAATACATTAACACCTGACATTTTAAGTTTTATCGGAGAACTGAAATTTGTCGAAAGCTCGTAAATGCACATGAATCTATAGCATAGATAAGAATGTATTGATCTATAGCTTTGTACGATTCTCGGAATGTTTTCAACCGTTTTCGTGTCACTAATTCACCTTTGCGCAATAGTTAGCTTCAACGAAAACAAAATAGTGTAATTCGACTATTCAACAGCACAGGTTCGAAACCAAGTTACACAAGCTTTGATCTCTAAGCTCGGCGTTGATGTTTCGAATTAGTGAGTTTGTACTCAAAAAGCTGATTCACAGACATTCGCGGCTTTTGAGTTTCACTTTGTAGGTTGTTGGTTGTTTAGTTTACGAGGTAAATCGGAGTAGGTATTTGTTCTGTTCTCTGATTTGCGATTTCACCAATGATATTTAACTAAAGATAGGCTTTTATCTTCAAAATGGCGCTCTGAATTCGGCTCCGCTACAGTCTGTTTACAGCCGCCAAAGAGTGCGAAAGAAGATGCGAAGAGCCAGAGAGTTACAGAGATAGCTATAATGAAATCTGTCTGAAAGGCCGGATTCGCAGGGTCATTTTAAGTGCGCTGTAATCGTATCTCTAGTAAAACATCATTGTATTTGACGCATTATTTTCATAATAGATTCGCCTTGCGGTTTGCTCGTGATTCTTCTCCATCTGTCGAATGTTTTGCCATCAAATCATCACAAAAATGTTTATATATTTAAAAGTAATTGTAATTCTATCACTTTTGACTGTTAACTAAGCCGTTTATGTTGTTGGGCAAGAAAATAAATCAAGGGCAATGATAATGTTACTTTTACTGTGACGACTTATTATGTATAAACATTACTGGTGGTATATTATATGGTCTCATTATACCACTGACTTAAAATGATTTCAAGCTCAGAAATCGAAATTGATCTGACTCTGCTATAGAAGCAATAGTAGAAGAGGCAGCAAGCGCTCAATTAGTTATGTATTTAATTTCCTTAAATTTAATTTTGAATTTTCCCACAAACGTATTGAATAATGTCGACGCATGCCTGAAGGTTATTGAAAACTCGGGACTATGGAACACCTAACCTAACCGAACCTATGGAATAACCTTCTTTCCGCACTTGTATCACAACGTACTCATTAATGTTTTATCCCTTCCGTCAAATTAAAAGGTATCAAAACGATAATTTATTTTAATATTTCTAATTATTTTCACATAATCCCCGCGGGTGAATCCGCGGGGCGCGGCTACCCCGCGGATTCACCCGCTATTCTACAGAAACCGAATATTTTTACGGGATAAAAAGTAGCCTATGTGTTAATCCAGTATGTAAACTACTTCCATATCAAATTTCTTTCAAATCAGTTCAGCCGTTACTGAGTTGAACGGGAACAAACACACTTACATAGTTTTACACCGAGAATTACTTTCGAACGATGTAGATTCAGTGTCATAGACAAAATTTAGTCCTAAACTAGCCCAATATACGTATAACTACGTACGTAGTTCCACAAAAACTAATTTCACGGTTTTTCAACAGATACCTAATCAGAATCAATCTGCTTTAAAACGCTTGCACGAGCAGTATGGAAATTAGGCTATCATCGCATTTAATCCAATTTTTTGTCGTCCAACAAAATTGCTCAAAACGTTATTACTCCCAAACTGCAAGCTCAAAACTGGCAAAAAGCTTAATAAAGTACCAATATAGCGAAAGGAAATGGCGCCGCTTCTATTCAAACAACTTTACATCGGACTTTGAACTTAAGATTGTCTTTTTAGGGTTGATTTTTGGAGGAACGTGTTTGAAATTTTGAGCGCCATTCAGAAACGGTAGTGGGACATCGTTTGAATAATTAAAAGGCGACTTTATCTATTTATTCAGGCCTCGGTTTGAGTTGCAATTGTACTCGATGTCGTAGCCAAGTCTGTGAGGACCCTTCACTGCAGTACCGAATTTTTGGTACGAAACTGAAGTATCTTTGAGAACAATTGGACAACAAGTCGTCAACTGTTAAGCTCTCTGTGATAGAATCGTAAATTTTAATTATTTTGAAGAGTTCTTTTGGCTGTAGGCATTTAATACGACTTTACCTATTGACAGTTCCTATAGAAACTCGCCTATCTATGGGGTGAATTATTAGAATTCCTGGAATTATTTTAGTGAAGCGAAGCCAAAACGTTGATGATAAATAAACTGTCAGTCACGAATTATCAGTCCCTATTATTATTTTTTGTATTCAAAGCAATGTAAAAGTAAAAAAATAATCACACCGAAGACAAAGAAAACCACTGTCGAAACTCAGCATTGCCAAATTGCCAATCAGCGCGGCAATGCTGCCGGCATTCTGGCCACATTTTTTTTAATGTGTTTTATTGACGAGACGAGCAAGTCACTCGCCTCAACAACATTTTGAAGTTCAACAGTTGCAAACTCTGCGCGGCACCGCATTGCGCTCGTCACCCTTTTATATTAGATGTTAAATCTCTGTATGCACAGTAATTTCGCTGGAAAAATTGTCCCTTCAAACCGAAACACAGTAATGCTTGCACACTACTGCTTGGTGGTTGAATAACTGACAAAGGTGTGGTACTTCCCCAGACGGACTCTTGCAAAAGAGTCCTCTCACTACAAAAACCTTTCCTTGCACCAAGGTATAGTAGTTTTTTTTTAATTTTTCGATGTTGTTGGGTTTATGATATATCTTTCATGTAAGCATTTGTTGAATAAAACCGGATTATACATTTCTTATAAACTTTCGTTACTGTATCTTGTAAATTAAAAGCCACCGAAAAGTACTATCTTTGAATCAAAATATCAAATGACAAAGGATATCGAAACAAAAATGAAAAATAAGTTTTTTTTTTTAATTTTCCTTCAAATTAAAAGACTTCATAACAAATAATTCCTTAAAATATTTCTGATGATAGGACACACATCACAAAACATAATATAGTAAAAAAAAATAAGGATCAAACAAACGGTTCGCAAGTTATAGTTGGACTAATATACGAACAAATACAATTGCCAATTTGTTCCCGAAGACTCTGAGACCTTTGCTTCGTTCAGTCAACTTAGAAAAGTTTCTTAAAAATAAACCTTACAAGCACCAAAATAAAGTCAATAAATCTAAGAAACAGTTAAGGTCGCAGCATCTCTAGCGAATATCCGCTGCATTGCACGCGGCCGGATAACTGACGTGTCCGGACGTCCGGCCGCTCTCCGTCCGGTTGCCAGATGTATTGATACAATGCACTAGAAAAGTGCAACGAGTCTTTTAAATTGATATCTTTTTACAGAGCTATTTCAAATAGGATTTGTAATTCTTTCAGTTAGGTTATACTGCCAATACGTATTCTATATTCTATAGTCTGGGTGTCTTCAAGTCGCGAGTGAATCGGTTTCTTCTAGGCAAGCGTGCTCCATCGTAGGCTGCATCAGCGTTTAACATCAGGCGTGATGGAAGTCAAACGCAAGCCTATAAATAACTTAAAAAAATATATTTTATCGTACACAAAAATTGACCGAGCGAAGCGAAGATCTTAGAGTTTACTGGGATAAATCGGCATTTGTATGTGTGATTGTATCTTTGTGAGTATATTTGTCCAACGATAAGTTGCGATACGTTGATCCGATCTTCATGAAACTTGTAGGCAAGTAATTTCCATACAATTTTAAATTCGAATATGAGCTGAATAGGTCAAGGGGTTGTGAAGTTATAGAGGTAGCGAGGTATCAGTTTGGAGCGAACTACTAGTTATATGAGTTTTGTATGAAAATGAGAGGAAAAAAAATGCGCTATCACAGCGAGGTTTGGCATCTCCGGCGCGTTACGAAATTTACGCGAGTACCAAAATCCATACATCTATTCATACCTACAGATGAAAGCAAATTGTCCCAGTCGTTGCACAGACTTCCATTGTCGGGTGGAAATATTGTACAGGCACAGAACAAATGGAGGTTACATAAGCATTGAGGCCAAGAACTCACAGTTCATACTAGATACCGCATTAACAGAAATTATTGTTCTGAAAAAGAATTCACCAAAGTTAAGGAAAAGTGCGGGTTGCAGAGACTACGACCAAGAATTCTCATTTTCCATCTCAAGATTACGCCTACGCGCGCTATCAATTAACCAATGAGAGTATTTTTTTATAGGTGAATTTAGACATGGTTTCGATTGCCCTGAGTGCGATCTGTGATATCAGTAGACTAACAATAAAAAAACACATAAGACATAAGGGCAGAAGTCCTTTTTGTCACTCGGTCAAAATCAAAGGCTTATTTTAACCCTACGACGAAAGAAACCAAAGGAGCTGAAATAACTACATTATAAACGTGCATACCTACAGTATCCCGGGCCTAAAAATGGCGACTGTAGTAAATAAATAATAGATATAGCGCCATCTAGCCCCAAACTAAGCAAGCTTGTACTATGGGAACCAGATAACTGATAGAATACATAGCTACTTTTTTTTTTGTAAATACTTACATAGAATACACAGAAACACCCAGACAAAGAACAAACATCCATGTTCATGACAATAATGTTTGTCCTGGTTGGGAATCGAACCCACAACCCACAGCTCAGAAGGCTGAAAAACTCTTACTGAGCCACAAAGCTAGCCATAAGGCCACTATAACAGCGAACACAACAAATCAACAGATCACAGAGTATAAAACTGCGGCCCTTAACATGGCGGCCCGGCTGCCTGAAGTAGGTATAAAAGCGGTGCATTATAGTAGAATGGGGCCAGTCCTTTTCTCTCTTTCGTCGTAGTTTTAACCACTGATTTACTCACTTTTAACTTTATTATGGCACAATTCAAACAATGGAAAATGACGTTTCGCAATGCATGAATCGAATTCGCAAAACTCACAGACAAAGAGTAATATAATATATCACAGAATTTCAAGTGATCGAAGCAAACATTCGCACTCCGAACAAGAAAAAAGGATAAGTGGTTTCCACTTTAAAAATAACACCCTTCCTGTCTGAAAATACACCTGGAAAATTTGGGATCACTATTCGAGAAGTAACAGGAAAGAAATGTGTGCTAACGAAGGAAATAACACAGGAAACAATAACACTTCTTTTTCTATCAGTAAAAATGCTCGTGTGTTTTAGAATCATAGAATCGTGCCTTCAGTAGATATTAATAGCTTAGGCCGCCAGCATGCTGCGTACGCTGCCCACTGGTAGTGCGATTGAGGCACAGATCACACTAGATACCGCATTACGAGATTCGTTGTTCCTACAAAAAATTACCAAAGTTTGAGGCGCGGCGCGGGTCGCAGGATGTGCAACCAAGCGTTCTCATTGGCTATCGCAAGGTTACGCCTACTCGCGCCAAACAATCAACCAATCAGAGTTATTTCTTATAAGTGTATTTAGACTGATGTATGGTGCGCTTCGAGCGTCCTGAATGTAGAATCTAGCACACCCTAGATTCTGTGGATCTGTGGATTGAGCATTTGATTATTGGAATCTGGGTGATACAAAACTTTTTGTGTGGTAAGATAAATAAGAACGAATTTTCATTTAATTTCTATAACTTTTATGACCTGACCAACCATTTGGTGGAGTCGAGGAAGTTAAAAAATGCGCCTATTTTGGGTAAAAACTTAGCATTACCAGCCAGAGAGGGTGTTGCCAGCAATCTGGCCACTTTTACCTCCACAAAAGTGCTTGTATATTAGTTTTTGTATTTTTTAAATTGAATTACATTTTTAGTAGCTCTAGTTTATATTTCCCTGTACATATTGGTTGCTTTCCCATGAATATTGAAAATTTGTATGAACTTCATCATAAGACAAAAAACGCCCGCTAGTGAACAAGGGCTTCCTCCTTAGAAAGAGTTTAAGAGGGGTTGCGATAATCCACAAGCTTGGCAGGTGGCTTGAGAATCGCAGAACGTTCACCGCTTACTGATTCCGGTACTACCCGTTCACCCGCAGTAGCACATGCCCGGGTCAAAAAATCAGTATATTGAATTATATTTCCATGAAATATTATCGATTAATTATTATCAGAAAAAAATAAAGTATTTACAAAGTTTTCCAACAATTGTTGAATGTTTTATCAAAGCGAAGTCAGTCGAAAGTTAATATCGATTCCATCTATCAGCGCCCTAACGCCAGAGGGCTGATCGCTCGGATAAAGATTGTGACAATTCTGAGATAGCGCCAAAGTTTAGGACGACCTTTGAGATATTTGTAAGTTCTATATTAAAAGAGTTTGATAATACTTAGAAACTCTGTCTGCAGGTTATCTTAGAAAACTGGAACGCACTTTAAAACGAGCGGTCTGAAGTCCGATCTAGTTTAATAGAACCCTTTTTGCAAAATCAGACTTCAGATCGGATTAGACTTCTACAGTTTGATCTTTTACCCTCGTATTAATAAACGTGGAGTGCCCTTGGATTAGTTTTTTTAATATATTTTTTATGCCTAAAGTTGACTACAAAAATCAACGTTAGGCTAGGTTAGGTACGGATTGTACCGCCAGTGTTTCAGCACAGTGACGATGACAGACGTGCTAGAATAAACCCCGGGGCGCAGCTAGTGCTTTAAAAACCTTTATTTCAATACTATTTCTACTATTATGACAAAAATTATCTATTACAGCGTGTAAGCTAAGCGAGGGGCCAGAGGGATATATATTTTGGTAGGGTGGCTCTAAATTAATTCATGCAAGCGCCTAAGATTGGCAGACTCAAATAGATATCTAAGCATAATTATGCGATTCAATTGACGAGTTTATGCTATTTTGCGTGTAATATTTTGGTATTACTATTCTTTAAATGAGTATTAAAAGTGTATTTATCCTTTTAATGGGATTTTTCCAAGATTTTATTATTCACTTTTATAATTCCTTTGTTACAGTGCCAATAACGCATGTGATGGCCGTGGCTGGCGAACCGGTGTATCTGCCATGTGACATCGAGACCGCCGGCGAGGAGGATGCCGTGCTCCTCGTGCTTTGGTACCGGGAGGACCTCGGTACGCCTATATACAGGTAAAATCACATTACGTAATCATCTTGAACATGTGGAACTGGGCGTGGTGGTTAGCTGGTGGTGGTAACTCCGTATAGATTCCGCACTCAGAAAGATCAATGCTTACCAATGCAATTGCTTAATGCTTAAAGTTGCCTGCAAGAGATGGCTTTAAGCTATAAGGCCGCCAGTTGTTACACTAGTTTTAAGTTGTTTTCTGGTCATTTGTATGTTATTTCTGGTGTGAACAATAAAGAGTTATCTATCTACCACGCATCGTCAAAATATACCTATAAAATAAATTGTATTGGTTCTACTATCCAATTAAGCGTTTGAAGAATGCTTCATAAAAAATTCCACCTACTTCTCTAGGTAGGAAGAAGTAAGAACAATTGGTTAATTTAAATCAGCGGTTTATTGCTCAAATCCCTTGAGTGGAATATTATATTACGCATATGGTATTATGCCCTATAATTACGTTAGGAAGGTTGCCCTTCAATCCGGAACACATTAATTTTTGCACAGTACTGCTTGGCGGTTGAATAACTGGCAAAGGTGTGGTACTTCCTGAGGAGGACTCTGCAGAAGAGTCCTACTAACCACATAAATCACACATAACTCAATTTTGAACAATAATCAAAGACATAATTTGAGATTTGCCTCATTGCACTCAATACAACTAAACTTGTTTCGCAAATAAAACCCATAAGATTTCATGTCGAGGTTCCTAAAGTTGCTTTTACAGACTTCAACGTCAAAGGCAACATAATACTCATACATCTTGCATCGATACTGGAGGCACTCAAAGTTTGTCGTATGCAACGCAAAAAGTAGCTCAGCGATCAAAGAGGACTTTCTGGGGTTGAAAACCAGAGACGGCGCGGAGATAATTCAATTTAAAACTTTCCTAGCTTGCATACTTTGGGGTGGGTTGTAGCTAGGTACGTTTTTTATGTTGCCAATGAAAACCGACCTGGAAAATCACCTGTTACATTCCGAGCATAGCTCTCTCCATTGCCCGCTGTGCGACTCTGAGTTTCCCAAAAATGGCCATTGGTCAAGGACCACGTTTCAGTTCCAAGTTCCACTCATTTTCTGGCTCTTTAACAGCCAAGCAGTAGTGTGCAAACATGACTGTGTTCCAGATAAAAGAGAGCGTGTATTGTGTTTATGCAGTTTATAAGTTGCTAAAAACCTTGAACCCCGGTGAGTCGTTCAATCAGTCTGCCTGAGGAAACACCACTCCTTTGTTGGATATTCAACCGCCAAGTAGTAGTGTGCAGACATGACTGTATTCCAGATAGAAGAGAGCGTGTGTATTTTGACTTGAAACGACGGTCAGTCGGTCAGTCAGTCCGCTGGGGGAAGTACCACTCTTTTGACGACTATTTAACCGCCAAGCAGTGCAAGCGAAAATTATTGTGTTCGAGATAGAAGATTAATGCTTCTAGCGAAATTACTGGGCATAAAGGGATTTATCATCTAATACCTCAGGGTTACGAAAGCAGTAAATTTTCGCGTATTGCATTTTTTTAATGTTCATAATTTTATTCCGAATTACTGAGCTGCAAGATACGCCCGAAATCTTGTCACTTTACTGAGGTATCGCGTGCTAACAAAAAGAAAATCACTTCATTTTAAATAGAAACCATTTAAATTAAATTCATTGTTCACTCAATTTCTTCAATAATTTCATTTTCACCTCGCCTCCAGTTTTATTCTGAGAAAAACCATATAAATCCCACTGCTTTTTAAAAATGAAGGTGTGAGTTCGTAGACCGCTTGTTTGTCTAGGACTTTAAAAAAACTTCCACTCCGAGTTTTATTCTATTTTGACGTGAAACTTTTCAACAGGCAGACGTTTTTATGAGGCGTCTTGTTATCGAAGTCTTTGTTTTTCTATTATAAAAGTAAATGAAAATGTTCGTAATTTCTTAATACCTTTTAACAGTTACTGTAAGAAAGTAGTGGTACGGCTCTTCTGTAGAGTACATTGAGAAGTGACCACACCTTTGCCAGCTATTCAAACGCCGAGAAGTAGTGTGCAAACATTACTGTGTTCCGGATTAAAGGGCAATGTTTCCAGCTCAATTACTGGGCATAAAGAAAATAATATATTAGTAATATCTAATATCTCATACTGACGAGCGCAATGCATTGCCGCGCATGGTTTTGAACTGTTGAAGTTCAAAGTTCTGGGTGACTTTGAATTGTTATGGGCAGGTGTGAAGCTTAACATCAGGTGAGCAACTTGCTCGTCTCGTCCATAAAAAAAAATATTATGACTCAGTTCACTTTTAGTTTAAACTAGTCATTCGCGCCGTAGTGAGACCTCGCCACTTTTAAACGAACTTTCCAACCGACCAATTTTACTCATTTTCAAAATTAGAACTTGTAATGATATAAATCACTTGTTTACAAAATTTCATTAAGATCGGATCAACGGACCGCGATTTGTCGTTGTACAAATTTATAAACGAACGTACAAATACCGTCTTGTTTCCATAGCAGGGACCTTCGGTTTGCTAGATTATAAATTAGTACTGCTGGACGTATTACAGCAAATCTGTTTTTTGGTAAATTTTACAAATACCCTAAAACTGGCTTACTCTAGATTTTAAGACACCCAGAGTGTACCTTAGTGTAGCTCTCAGAGTTTGCAAGCTGAAGTGGCAATGAGCAGGCCACATTACTCAAGGAACCGATAACTGATGGGTAAGAAAGGTTCTTGAGTGGCGACCACGCACCGGAAGACGCAGCGTAGGCTGGCCTCCCACTAGGTGAACCGACGACATTGTAAAGTTACGGGCAACCGGTGGATGCAAGTGAAACGTTGTCGGTAGGTGTGGCGCTCTAAGGGGGAGGCCTATGTTCAGCAGAGGACGTCTTCAGGCTGATGATGATGATAAGTGTACCCTCATTTAGTTCAAGTGGAGCAACGAGTAGAAACGGAGCCATGACTTGGTCTAAGGTAGAACTTACACAAAATGTATTCTTGCATCTTAATTATTTATCCAGGCTTAGGTTTAGAATACTGGAGTCGATTGTACGCTAGTAATTTTTCGTTTTTTTCTTTTTCAGTTTTTTCGGAAAATCTACCTATTATATTTCTTCCAATCTTGGTCAAGTTTCTTGCAAACAGTTCAGCTACAAAATTTACCATACTCGTTATAATTTTTTAAATAGTATTCTCTCCAAAGTTGCAATTAATTGGATTATGTGAACAGAATTGTGGGTCAGTGACATTTAATTCAATCTTGCATCTCGCAACATGCTCCAAGTTAGTACTTATCGCAAGTCTTGAGCGCTGTGAACAACAGAGTTGAAACTTCGCAAGGCTCAAGTTTAATCAGTTAATTTCACTTGTATTTACACTAATAAGCTTTCAAGTTGGTGGAACAGACACCTGTTCTTGTCTGTTTCATAACGTGAAAAACTTACGAACTTATATATTCATATTCGTGTCCACTGTCTAGTGGTAAAACCTTGAACTGGCTGCTTTGCACGATATAAACAACGCCCATGGTTTCTCACAAGTCACAACTCTATTGACTTAGTTGGTAACACGTCTGCCTTATAAACAGGACGCCTTCGATTTAGATAGATAGATAAACTTTTTATTGTTCACACCAGATTGTACATAGCTAGGACAGAAAAATAAAATAAAAATTATACTAGTGTAACAACTGGCGGTCTTATCGCTGAAAACGATCTCTTCCAGGGTGGAGAGGATCGTAGAAGATGTAAAAGATGGGGTGTGCAATATTGAAAATGATGTGACGTGACAATTATACACTAAATACTCGAATAGACATATTACACACTAATAGTAATACATAAATAACTTATAATAGTAACTAAAATATGCTAATAAAGAACACCAAGTAATATAAGAAATCATAACAGTATCAACAAGGTGGCAACTGCAAAAGACAGATGGAGCATGTCTAATAGGCACAAGCAATGGTTTGCATCCGGCTGGGTCTGGGTATTAGTTGTCCTTGCTTTGTGTGTGTTCCATAATATCCCTTATACAAGGACACCAAGTCGTGAGCTATGACTATTGACTACTATTGCCTATCCTTGTCTCAGTGGGTGGATTTCCACCATCTGAGCTGTTGGTTATGGATTCGCTTCCCAGGATAAACTTTTGTGTGATTAACATGGATTTTTGTTCTTTGTCTAATGTGTTTCTATGTATTCTATGTATGTATTTATAAAAAATAAAAATAAGGATTTATGTATTTATGTAAAAAAAAGTCCACCAATATTTTATGATTGTGACCCGTTAAAAATACGTAAATACGCTACGCGTTCGTAACAAAGCGATGCAGCTACAGACAGTTGGCCGACTCAACTCTAAACCACGGTCATGCCAACGGAAGCAGAACGGGGTGTGAGCACCCACTCACACCCCGTTCTGTTTCCTCCCCCGCTTACCCGAGCGGGGGAAATGTGTCAGCCGTGGTACTCGTGGCTGCGAAATTTCGCGCGGCCCGAAAATCCGCGGTTAGCCACGCGTGTGCCTCTGGCGTCATCTTGGCATCACTTCTAAGCAGCTGTTCACAGCGTGCACGTGGCGCACAATATATTGATATGAAATTTCAATAGTATTTAATTTCAATACAAGATGCCAAACATTTTAGATCTGTATACTATAGTTTAGAAAATGGAACAACAGAATTTACTTAACTAACCTCGGGATTCTGAAACGTTTGTTAACTTTGACAACAGATTAATTCTTATGTTGCCTTCGTCTGGCACCTGCCTTGTATTATGAATTGCAATCCATGTTGGTCCCGCTCTATGTGGATATGTATGGCAGCCGCTCTTTGTGGCACACGTAGATGTACGCAGCAGTCTGACCCTGGCTTATGTAGGTTATTTTTAAGAGCCTTAGTCCACAGTCGTCTCGCTTGCTAATTTTTACATCATTATTATTAATTGTATAAGCCTACGATTTTATGAAAATCTACTGTTCTGGAATGAAACCGTCCTTTTTATCCATTAATTAAGGTAAAAATAACATACACAAAATTGACTCACGATCAGCCATGCAAAGAAGGTGGTAATCGTCGGTTACTTAATATCTACCCTGGTGGCTCAGTTGATAGTGAACCTACCTACTGTGTTTGGGGGCGTGGGTTCGATTCCCATCTAGGACAAACATTTATGTGATAAACATTTGTGTTTGTTTTATGTCTGGGTGCTAATATCCATATAAGTATGTATTTAAAAATATATATGTACGTATATCAGTTTCTGGCAGTCATATTACAAGCTTTGCTTAGTTTGGGGTCAGATGACCGTGTGTGCAAAAATGTCCCAGATATATTTTTTTTTTTTTATCTCAGATTTTTTATAACCACCAAACTACCAAAACAAACCTTTATTATTAAAATAACTAAAAAAAAATGTCTCCACAGCGTGGACGCAAGAGAGCGAGACTTCGGCGTCGCCGAGCGGTGGTCGGACGAGAGCGTGTTCGCCTCCCGAGCATACTTCCTGCCTGAGAGGAAGCCGGCCGAGCTCGGGGTCGACCGAGTCCGAGCTTCGGACCAGGGCGTGTACCGCTGCCGCGTCGACTTCAAGCAGGCGCAGACCAGAAACTCGAGGGTCAACTTGACGGTTGTAGGTGAGTATTCTTCTGGCAAACAATGGTCTTTGGAAAGCCTACTTCCCGCCCGAGATTTTTATGATAAGAAAAAGATTTCTTAATATAGACAATAGACAAATGTTTATACATGGGAAAAAACAAATTGTACACAAAAACAAAAAGGTAGATATATAAAAGAAAACATATATGAAGGCGCGCCGACGCCAATTTTAAATTTGTGAACGTCAAGAGTGGCCTGTCACTGTCAGAGTCACTCTAGCGAAGCGTCGCGTCTATGGGAGCGGGGCGGCCATCTTAAGAAACACACTTTTGATCGAGGAGTCGCCAGCGCACCGTGTCTGTGACGAATCGCTATTCATCGCGCCAGTTACAGTGATTTTACAACAAATAAGACTTGAATTTGGAACAGAAGACAATTAAACAACTGATAGACCATTTATTTTATGTTACGAAGAATTATAATAATTTGAGAGTACAAAACAGAGTGTTGTTCGTTTTGTTTCACCGCATCACGTCCACGCCCAAGGATGAATATTCTGATGAACGGCCGCCTACTACTACCCATCTGCGCCTTCATCAGAAGTGGGATCGAACGCACTGCAAGATAAAGCGAAGCAACCGGATGATACAACCGCTGATCGACGTTTGTCTAACATGGAAGCACTGGCACGAACATCATGTAGCCGAGTTAGGAAGCGACGAGATGATGTTGGAAGGAAATCACAAGATGCGTCAAGCTCATCACGTACCACGGTGAAGAAGGCAGCTGTGACTTTTTTACACGTGTGGTCAGCCTGGACACGTGTCGACTGCTTGTCCGGAGAGAGAGAACGGCGGTGGAGCAGCAATCAAAGAAGTTCACCGGTGTGAGCACTACCCTTCCACTGCACTTTGAGGAATAGCCCGGTGAGCCAGTCTCTTTTTTTGGTTTGATAGTAGATCATCTTGCTCTCTTATAAAAGAAATCTTTCGTGACAAACTTGTGGGTACTGTGCGTAATAGTCTCGTTCATATTAGTGGCATTGATGATAGTTCTCGAATGTATAAGTACACCCACGAAAATAGAGGACATGATGGCTTGCTTGAAATCGCGACTAGTCTTTTGAACTTTGACGAGGCCGTGACGGCGCGCGGCGCCAGAAGATGTAGAATGTGTAATTTTAACTGGTCGAGAAGACTTATGACTTGCAAGCAACTGAGATACCTTGACTGTGTGTGTTTGTGTTGACCTTGACTGTGTTTGTGTTGACCTTGACCGTGTTTGTTAAAGAGTCGATCCTGATCAGAACAGTGATATCCGGGTGGCTGGTCGAAGGGACAGTGTCGTCCGGGCCAGATTCATGTGAGTTGGTTGAAGGGATGCACTCGTCCGGTCCATGTCATTTGGTTGATGGCTGGTCGAAGGGACAGTGTCGTCCGGGCCAGATTCATGTGGGTTGGTTGAAAGGATGCACTCGTCCGGTCCACGTCATTTCGGTGATGGTTTTAATTTGAGTGATACTGACGACGACGACGTTTGATGACGATGACAATCAAGACAATGAAGTTTTAGTAGAAAGTCCTGTTATATCTGACTGTTATTAGCAGGATGGACGAGCGGATGTACTGGTGATTGGAAATTGTTTGTTCCAGATACATACTAACGCCCGAGGACGGTCGTATGTCAGTCTGGCCGTGAAGGCGCGCCGACGCCAATTTTAAATTTGTGAACGTCAAGAGTGGCCTGTCACTGTCAGAGTCACTCTAGCGAAGCGTCGCGTCTATGGGAGCGGGGCGGCCATCTTAAGAAACACACTTTTGATCGAGGAGTCGCCAGCGCACCGTGTCTGTGACGAATCGCTATTCATCGCGCCAGTTACAGTGATTTTACAACAAATAAGACTTGAATTTGGAACAGAAGACAATTAAACAACTGATAGACCATTTATTTTATGTTACGAAGAATTATAATAATTTGAGAGTACAAAACAGAGTGTTGTTCGTTTTGTTTCACCGCATCACGTCCACGCCCAAGGATGAATATTCTGATGAACGGCCGCCTACTACTACCCATCTGCGCCTTCATATATAATTTAGGTATATATATTATACGACTATACGAATTTGGTTTTATGTTAAGCCTATTTGTCATTTCACAATAAAGAACATAAGTAAGCTGCAGTGAGGCGTTAAACCCAGCGTCTAATTCTCGTGTAATTTTAACCTTTTTATTCTATATTGTTGTCCCACGTGTTTTACAAAATTAAGGCTATACCGTTAATGGCTTTTAGCTCTTTGCCAATAATTAACTCAAATTTCAAACGACAGTTTTTCTTCGAAACATCCGGAATGGTCACATGTTTCTAAACACCTTTTTAAGGGCCATTCTTATCTCAAAAAGCGCAATGTTTAAATTTCGTAAGGATTTATCATCTAAACAAATTGGAAGAGCGCTTTGAGCTTTGCTACGAATGGCCTTCTTAAATCGGCAGCGTAGGCCGCAAAATAGAACAGCCGTAATGTAATTATGATTTCAAATTATTCATCGGCTTACTATATTGTAAGTGTATATGAGTGATGTGTATAATATGTTGTTTTTTTTTTTGTTGTTTCACCTGTACTTACCCCAACACGTGTATAATATGTTATGTATATAGCGATAATCTTCCCTATAAAATGTTAATACCTCGTCGAAAATCACTCGCGCATTACCTAAATACACTGCTTGGATTAACATTGTTGAACAAAAATAAATGAACATCGGGGCAAAGCTCTCTCAAATCGGCTTAACTCCGCTATCGAAGTGTCTACGTTATTAATTTTACATCAGAACCCAATATTTTACACAAACGCCGGTATTTTAAATTTTGTGCAAACTTCGGCGAGCTCTTTGATTATTTCTGTATAAGAAGTCTATTGTTTGCAATTATTATCTTTCCACTGAAGCTTTGTGTTCGATTACTACGGAATTAGAACGTATTCAATTATAAAATGATAGATTTAAAAAAAAGATGCGCTTGGATTTATGAATAGACCCAGCAAATTATGTCTCTTAATTCGTTTAATAAACCCTAGTTATTATGGCTAGTAAGTATTTTGATAACTGAAATAATTTAGCAATCATGAAAACAACACAAAAAACTATTTACAAGTCTAAAAGACGTCGTTATTTCGTAATTTTATTTTACAAATGTAAACTTAGTTACATCGTTAATTTAAATTGAGTTCTTTAAATTTTAAATTAGTTGATAGTATTTCAACATCTAAGTACTTATAAAAAAATTAATACACCTTTGGGTCTGTGGAAGGGATGACGGTATCATAACAATCGTCCTCTTAAAGAACTGTCTTTTTAGATACAAAAAAATATTTGTGTAATGATGTAGTAATAAAATATTGGTTAAAAAAAACATTTTTTTTGGGTTTAGCTCTTGCTTGTTATCTTGTGGTGGAAACTCAGCTGTAATCGTTTGATTTTTTTTGAATTAAGAACTACAAAATTATTGTTCAACCTGGCATTATAAACAAAATTGCACATTGTCTAGGATAGATTATATAATTATACTCTGTCGGCCTGCTCTTAACACCAATATCCTGGCTTGTCTTGCCTTGTGCACATTGCACATTGCGCAGCACACCTAGTTAATCTTATTCACTTGGAGTGCGTTCCCTAGAATATGGAGTGCACAGGCAAGGTTTAGAGTACCTAGGTAGTATCTAGAGGAGGTTTAGATAGGTTTGGTAAGATCTAGTTTAGACTTTGTTAAATGTATGAGTATTGTGGCAGTGAAAGCTTGGGAGTTTAGGGTTACAGCTATTGTTGGTTGTTTTTAAATTGAGATGTGTTTCGAACGGATAATGGTGATGAGTATTTCATTTTGATGAATCACTTTGCGGATTGCTTGTAAACGACATAATTATGAATTGTGGTTAAAATCGGTGTATGATATTTATTTATTTAACTTAAAGAGACGGTTATACTAATTACATTAGCTAATAAAATACACAGTCCGAATTGTCACAAGTAATAGCATTAAAATACACAGTCATATGTGAGATTAAAACACGACAATCATTCCCTCAATCATTCAATCATTTGACTGCCCCGGTAGCTTAGTTGGTAGTGAACCTACGTTCTGTGCTTGGGGGCGTGGGTTCGATTCCCATCTAGGACAAACATTTATGTGATGAATATTTGTGTTTGTTCTATGTCTGGGTGTTACTATCTATATAAGTATGTATTTAAAAAATATCTATGTACGTATATCAGTCTCTGGCAGCCATATTACAAGCTTTGCTTAGTTTGGGGTCAGATGACCGTGTGTGCAATAATGTCCCAGATATTTATTTATTTATTTATTATTTATTTATTCAAACTTTATTTTAATACGAATAAAATATTAAGCGCCTTTATCATGTCCACAGCTGTCTTTCTCGCGCATTATGGAACTTTTCAATGTGATGTGGGAGATCGTAAAAACGAAAAAAAATACAGAATTCAAATTGCCTTAAAATATTTTGTGATATTATAATACGAAAAAAATAACAAAGTTTTTTTTGGAAATTTACTCTATATACGTACCTCTTAATAAAATGTATCCTGTTATGAATCAGATAACATTTAGGGGAGGGAAACAGTTGGTGCTTTTTCTATGGATAAGGAGGCGGTATACTCTAATCTTGACGGTGGTAGGCACCAACCGTGTACTGAAAATTATACCACCATGCTTTGGTTTCGTCACGATGTTTTCTTTCACAAGTAGCTCATGCTTTTTTTTTTTGGGGTTTGAATCCACACCCTCTGGCGAGTGATCTTAGCGCGATAACCACTGAGCTGCCATCGCATGGAGGTGGAAAAATTATAGCAAGTTATCCACGCACGAGCACTTATCAGATCAAATGCCACGAATTGCAATTTGCTAATTATCTTTTCCCTCGCAGTACCGCCTAACAAGATGGTGATAACAGACGACAAGAGCAACGTAAAGCAAGCCATCGTCGGGCCTTATGTCGAAGGAGACACGTTCACGCTTAAATGTGACGTTTCTGGGGGTAAGTTGCCTTTTACCCGACTACGAAAAAGGAGGGTTATGAGTTTTCTTGTTACTAGCTGCGTCCGTGGTTTTTCTCGTTATCATAATCCTATCCTAACTAATATTATAAAAGCGAATGTGACTCTGTATCTTTGTCTAGGTGATTGTCGTGTTGTCACGGCTAAACGGCTGAACGGATCAGCCTGAATTTTTGCATAGATATAGCTTATGGGTCGGAGACGGACGTAGCTTACTTTTTTCTCGGGATTTCCCGAGAAAAAAGTTAAGTTGGTTTTTATTGTAGATCCATGCGATCGAAGTCGCGGGTAATAGCTAGTAGTGATATATATGTACGGGAGCAATATTTTTTTTTCTTTTGAATTTTTGCTCTATACAATACAGGGTTATAAGGGAAGGGTATGTTAAGCGCGATAAACATCCAGACAGAGAGACAAAGTTATTGTTATTGAAGTTAATCATATTCACTAGATGACGTAGATCGATTTTTGTGCATTTTTTTGCCGTTTATTATGGAGTGACAGTCGTTATGTAGGGAGATCTGAATCGCGCAAGCGAAGTTTTTTCCTCATGTTTATATCTCGAAGCTTTATTGGTCTTGATACGACTGCGGCTATATTCCTCTGAATTATAATTTTGTTAGGTTCTCAATTTTTTCCAACATTATTCAATTAACTTCCACGATTAACGCATAAAATGCGCGCTTCCCATAAATCAAACGTAAGTTAGTGAATTATTGCATTTTGAATTCATTAAGAGGACTATGAAATCTACCGCAGTAAAAGGGTGATAAATTAATTTAAAAGATATGCTTACGATTTATTGGTCCCATAAAATTGCATTAGCTGAAGTTTGGCCAACTCCTGGAATCAGGAGTTGGAAATAGGAAAGGTTTCCTGAAAGCATGTGCTTCTAAATTAATGAAATGTTTTATGGCGGCTATAACGCTTGGCAGCGGTTACGTACATAATTATATGGAACTTTAAAATATAATATAACTATATCAGACACCGAAAAATACAATGAAACTTAAAATGAACCATGTTTAAAAGATCTGGCAGTATAATGGGCGGCCTTATTGCCTAAAGCGATTTGTTCCAGACAACCTTCGCAATTATCTATCATTTTAGGATTCCGTATTTAAGTATAAAATATTTTTATGTAAATAACAATATACACCTTTTTACCAGCTCGCCCAAGGCCGTGGGTCAAATGGTACAGAGACGAAATAGAGCAAGACACGCCGGCAACTCCTCTCTCAGGCAACGGGGTCCGAGGGGTCATCAGAGTGGGACCCCTCACGAGGGCTGACGTCAGAGCTGCGCTGACGTGCCGAGCGTCTAATCATGCGCGAGCGCATCCTGTAGAAACTACGCTTACTTTAGATATGAATTGTAAGTATCTTTATCTTATAATTTTTTTCCACCGCGTTAGTTTGGACTATATTTCAATACTTCTATGATCTCATTTGTTTAGTTCATTAAATGTTGGTAAAGAAGGCAGGTTTTTGTTCATTATTGGTTCTTACCGTTGTTGATCCTCTGATATATCAATTTTTTTAATTTATTTATTTGTTATAGGTATTGTAAAATTGAACT
Source organism: Apocheima hispidaria (assembly GCA_947579745.1). Classification (NCBI taxonomy): domain Eukaryota; kingdom Metazoa; phylum Arthropoda; class Insecta; order Lepidoptera; family Geometridae; genus Apocheima; species Apocheima hispidaria. The sequence goes on along the minus strand of OX388164.1, from coordinate 11,871,715 downwards.
GATTTACTCGCTGTGTATCTCTTTTTTTTTGGTGGGAATAAAAAAAAGGCGGATATTTAATCTAAGCAACTTAATTACAGTACGCTGAACTTAACACTAAAAAATCAGCTGCTAAGGCGAAGAGACGTGAAAAACAAAAAAGAATAAGTCTAAACATAAAAACATGAACGAGTCACTGAAAAGTCACAGCACTAGTTCCGTTGATTGTCCGCATGCGGCTCAAAACGCTCCAGTTAGTGATTGGTTGTGTCGTGTAAGAACCGCCATTAGAATAGTGCTATGTCTTTCTAGCAATTCTTTGGTGACGTGCTGGTGATATACATATGTTTGGTACTAGTTATTTAAGCATCCCCGCGGGCGACGCGCCTAATCATTGACTACGAAGACTTCTTTGTGCATGTTTATTTTCAGTTCAACCCCTAACGGTCCACATACTTGGGTCCAATCAGCCTCTCTCAGCTAGCAGACGATATGACCTTCTCTGCCAGAGCTCAGGATCGAGGCCACCGGCTTCCATCACGTGGTGGAAGAACGGACATAGGATAAACAACGCTAAGGAGACGGTGAGAAGATACAATTTGATTTATTCTTGTCGAACCTCTGTTCTTTGGCATGTGTAACGGCCATAAGAATAAACAACGGTAATGTAGGTACGAAGATACAATTTGCTTGGCACTGAAGTGTTATGGGCAAGCATGACGCTTACCATAAGGCGAGCGACTTGTTTTTCTCATCTTTAGAGCAACGCAAAAACCAGCTTGTATATTTTTTTGTTGAAACCTGTTTTTTTGTTTTATAATTTTCTTTGTATCTTATTTTAATTTTCTTTTAACAGCAAAGCATTATACCCATTTCATTCATGAACTTAAGGAATATACCCAACTATTACCCAGACCAGGGAATGTCCTTATATTGCGACTGGAACTGGAGAAACAGTGGAGGACGGACAGCAGCGTCTTCTTAGTAAGCGGTGGGCGTTCTACGATTCCCAAGCCACGTGTCAAGCGTTAGTGTTATGGCAACCCTTCCTTTAGCGGGAGGCTTTTGTTCAGCAGTGGACGTCTTCTGGCTGATGATGATGATGAAATAAAATCGTTTTATAACGCAACCAACGCACTGCTACAAAAAAGGCCTTCCTCCTATTTCAGGATAATAAAAAGATTAAACTCCAAAACTCTTACAAACTCCGTAAAATTGGTCTAGTTCCAAAGAGGCTGCTAAGTAATATTGACAATGCAATTCTTTCCAGTTTATTTTCAAATAGGAAAACAGCTTCAAACGGCGGCACTAAACTCAGTAGCTGCGAGTCTTAGCTTCGATGCATTCAAATTGCATTTCTTGCGAAGTCTGAAATTTATGGCAAACCGTGTAGGAAACAAAACTTGGCGTATCTTTCTATTATTTGTTTTGGGGACGTTCACGTTGAAAGCTAATTTTAGATAGAGGTGATATGTGGAAATAATTTTTAAGATTTCTTACTAGTACCTACTCGTTTTAAAAATAATGTCATTTCTATGAGAGCAAGTTTTCTTACTCACCGTTTAAGATGGTATCGTGTTAAAAGACGGACGTCTTGTAGGATATCGTTGTACTTGACATTAGGAACAAATATCAACTATTCCATAGAAAAATGACATTCAGCGATGGCAAAATGTATGGAACAGACGATGTTCGAGATTTCATGATCCAGAAAAGAAAGCTTTGCAAACAAAAGTTTATTTGACAGTTTGAACCATAACTAAGAATGGGTTGGAACATACTAGTTATTTGCACAAAAATAAATAAAAATATATATAAAAGTGGAGCAACCGGGACTTAGTAGATCCGACTGTAAAAGACCAGGGGCCTGATATTTGAATCAATCGTATCATATTTCGCACAAAAATATGCGAAATTACGCAAAATGACAGCCCTTCGAACGAAATCCCAGACAAAAGTCGCATTTTTTTAAATAATGCAACGATTGGTGTAAACCATTCGAATTTGCTTTCTATCAATAGAAAATCTTTGATTTCGCATGATATTTTGGTGCGAAATCATACGAACGATTCAATAATAGAGCCCCAGAAGGTTTGACTCTGGTGCCATAGGAAAACAGCAAGGTATAGAATAAGATGCCACTTGATCACAGTGCTGTACTCTCGCGGCTTTGCACCTGAGTCGATCCGTCCACACAGACAATAGACAAGAGACAATGGTTTATTTGCCACAAAAACAAAACAAAATATAAACAAAACTTAAAAGATAAATAAACACACACAGCAGCACACACACACACTAACACACACAGCATACACAGCAGCTGCGGAAGATGCTATCAACAAGAAACGGCTGAAATACGCAGCAATGGAGCTACATTATTATTTTCTGCCTATTGCCGAAGACCGTGGGCTGTTGGGGCAGAGAAGCCAAAACTTTGGCGTTCGATTTAGGGCGTAGTATTAAACAAAATGGTGGTGACTCTCGGTCTGGCGAATTCCTGGAGCAAAGGGTGGCCATTGCCGATCAACGTGGTAATGCTGCCAGTACTATGGGCACTTTTATACCAGGGGCGTGGTATTTTTCAAAAAATATACCTATATATGTTATTTACTTATAACTTGTATATATTATTTATTTTTTTCGGCTTAGTATAGATTCGTTTTGTTCAGATACTTCTTTAAAGTTAATAATAAAAAAAGAAATTGTATCTGTTTATGCTTATATAATTTAAAATAGGTGTTAAATATTTCTGAAGGTTCTTTCTATTTCCAAACAAAAAGGTGTAATCATCACGTCCCATCTCAAAATTCTTTCAAAACGCTTAAAAAGTTCGCCAGGCAACAGGAGATAAGGGTGCCGTCACACCTCATCAATTTGTAAAACTGTTAAAAAAGCTAATTTCGCATTGAACTTTATCGCAGCCATCTTTACAAGACAACAGCGCCAAGTTAAAATAGACAGGAAGGGCTGTATTCAAGGGTTGAGCGGGTAACAAGGTAACAACCTATCACAGTAAAAAGGTTTTTAATATTTTTATTGTAATTTAAGCATTTATTATATGCGCATTCTATAATGCAATAGTAATACATAGTATAGCAATATAGTAGGAAATAAATAGGTATCAAACCAAAATATTTTTGTGTATATTTCAATACGCATTTTACGAAATTGTAATGAATAACGCATTGTGAAATGTTTGCGTAACATAACGCAATTTTAAAATTGTCGTAAATACACAAATTTTCCATCATTTTTACTCATATTTAAGATTAAAGAGTAATTATAAAAACTCGTATAAGTTGGAAGAGAGCTTATCAACTTTTAAACGGGTGCATGCTGGACAGATTTTCATCAAACATAGCCAAGAAACCACCGCAATGAAATCTGCTTTCGAATATAAGAAAACGCGTCAAATTCGATTCCGCTGTTTTGCAGAAAAATTTAAACAGACTTACAAACACAAACAAGCTCGTACTCCAAGCGCATAGTTAAACCTTCTCAATGATTTGTGTGTATTCATGTATAAGTGTGTTTTCACAATAAAAGTTCCATCTACACGTAACTCTAATCTACAGAGTGTATGATTGTTTTTACCCATCATTTACTCCCTGAACGTTTGTTACCTACCCTAAGTCCGTCCACTTGCACGTAGAAGTAATAAATGTAGATTGAATGGGACAAGAAGAGCGGGAGCGTACTCAAATCAGTCGTAAGGGACTTCAGTCGAAGTTTCGCGTTGGCGCAAGTGAAAAGAGATGTATTGACTTAATTCAGGGGGTGGGGGTAGACTACAGCTTAAAGGAAGCTGCAAATGTAAAATGCAGCTATTTTCTTTGTGCAATAATATGTTATGATATGACACCACAATATTTTTGTTTGTATTCTAAAGCAGGGTACAGACTATGTGCAACACCAAATTCATGGCTACGTAAATATCAAGGAACGCACTTCGACTAAAACATCAAACAAAAACGATGCAACCGAAACGTGCGTTCGTTTGCCTTTAAAATTGGCAATCGACTGCTATTGCACAAAAATCTTTTACAATTTTGTATTTCATACATTTTACCGTGTTTGTAAACGATCTCTTAAATGTAGCAAATGTCGCCAAATCAGAAAATTTTCTGTTGTTGTTGCAGCTAGTCTATACTCAGCTCAAGATCTGTATTAATATGTTACTTTAGTAATTCTAATTAATATATTAATTCGCTGCTACAGTTTTAATTAAATCACGTACGTTCTTCGATGAAACTTAAACTGCACGTGGCTTGATAAAATCTGAAACCTAAAGCTGTTTATGGCAAATCTGGTTAATTAAAATCTAAGTAACTTTAAAGCTTTCGCGATTTGAAAACATAATTGAATGTTTCTTATCAGGACTTAACCACGTTAAAACTTGTTTATTTATATGCCTCGATGCTTCGGCCGTGCTTCTATGGCCGTGGTCATGAGCTGACTGAAGAATGCGGGTCGTCTCTGTGCGAAATGAGGGTGTTGAGATCAACCCTCATTTATTTTTGTCTTGAAAAATAAACTGGTTTTAGCGTTGTTAAGTCCTTATAAGAAACATTAAATTATGTAATGTAAGTAATAGCCTTTGTCTTTGTACGGCGTTTCTAGGTTCCCGATAATAAAGTTTATAATAGAATGCAGGTATAAAAATGGCGCAGAAAAACGTTTTATTATAGAATAAGACGTAATGGTTCTAATCTAAAGAAAAACACTTCAGTAATGGGTCGGTTGTACAAATTGTAATGGTTCTAATGTAAAGAAAAACACTTCTGTAATGGGTCGGTTGTACAAATTGTAATGGTTCTAATGTAAAGAAAAACACTTCTGTAATGGGTCGGTTGAACAAATTTAAGTCGTAACGCTAGTGTATTAAGTTTGTCTCTTCAATTCAGGGTTATAAGGAATGGGTATGGGTATGCTAAGCCGTCATGGCGACCCCATGACCGATTTTGCTCATATTCTAAATTCTTGTTTATAATTGAGTACCGAATATTTCTGCCAAACATTTATAAACACCTACCGATAAATGGTGTTTTTTTACATTGGACTAGGCATTCGGTGCTGCTGCAAACTTCCCCCTTTTTTGGGGAAAAAGCCCTCCAATCAAAAATCGCCGATGATAAAAAAGTCTACGAAATTGTAGAACCTGTATAACAAGTTTCGTCGAGATTAGTTGAAAAATACGATCTGGACGCGCGTACCAATATACATGCAGACAGATGAAACCGAACTTTGAGAGTCGTTGAAACGATAGCGAAGAAAGTAGCCGTTTGTTTCAATAATCAATCACTGTAGCATGGCTTCGCACAACCAACTAATCGGCCGTTGACTCGGCTCATATTTGATTGACACGTATTGTGCACTGATCAGGGAAAGGAGTGGTGATATTGGCACCTCTTAGATGAGCCTGATCATCAATCATATGTAGTATGTATTTGGGTTCAGAGGCTTCAGATCTTTGTAACGAAGAATCTATGCCCCAAACAGTCTACTAACAACGCGCCGGGAATGTCGGTTTTAATTTTAAATGCCGCTGCCTTTTCATGTTATTCTTATCGTTTCACTGTTACCTGAGATGTACCTGATAAGAAAAGATACAAAATAAAAATAAACTATGATTAGACAATTAAAAACTCTGATGATGATGAGAAACTAAGTCCATAGTACTACTTATTTCATCCGTTGTGTTTGGACATAAGTTTAATTAGCGGCATTTTTGCTCACGACGATTTTTCAAGGCAACATTACATTTATTTCAATACATCTTGTCATTTGACTTGTCTGTTAGACTGTGTATGGAACGTTAATATATGGACATAGTCTGCATTAAATTACTTAACAATGCAAGTGCTTTTTTAGAAATACAAACTAAACAAACTTGCAATTTTTGCAATTTACTAAAGTTGTCAATGAAAGGACTTATGAGCCATGAATTTTTTTCATTACATATAACGAAAATACGTTAACAGTATCTCAAGAGTATATATGAGGTATATATAGAGATAGATATGAGGTATCTCAAGAGTATGTATGAGGTATATATATATATATATTATATTCATTTATTTTATATAAATTATATTTCTGTTATTTATTAGTATATTGTCGTTATCTTATGTAATTTGATTATTAGAATCCTCTACATTTTAAGGTAGCCTGGACGAGATCGCTTTCAGCGATAAGGCCGCCTCTTTTTATATGAATGTAAAATTTTGTGTGAACAATAAAGAGTTTATCTATCTATCTATCTATCTGTATTTAAACATGTTACGATTTACGCCCATTTATCCCGAGGCGTATGCTTCGCTCTCGCGTATGGCAGCAAATTAATCCTACATTTTGCTTGGCAAATGTACGATATTATATGCATTATGTATAATATCTGATTGAAGTCACGTTGTGGTAACGGCTTTACTGAAGAAGGGCTTGAATGTTATTGGCTTATTTGAGAGACTTTGGTTACACTCTGGTTTTGAAAGTTCAAGGGCTTGCAATTTGTAGGGAGACAAATCACACACGCCCGTGTGACACGAAAATAGTTTAGGTTAAAATAATATACGCTAGCATATCATGCTGGTGAACTAGCAAGCTAATAATTCTGGATTCATGTATATCCATATATATATTTATAAATATATAATTTATCTGTGCCAAAAGGCGTTGTTTGGTAGGCAAATCGCGGATAATTTACGCTCCATGAGTACTGTGAGTGGCGTTGTTTGTTTGGTTGTTTGGTATTTAAATAAACATAAACATAATTTATTGTAAAACATAAAACTAAGGTTAAATACAAGTGGTAGCTCTGCCTTTTGTGTTAGTTAGAAACTGTGTTGCAAAAGGCAGCTTCTTCCAATGGTACCTATGTGGTTAAGAGTGATTAAGTTTTATACAATTATTATTATTAGACCAAAGGTATACAATAATACTAAAAGAAATAATACATTTTAAAGTGAAATTTTTTCTATGTCATGTCAAGTGTAAGGTAAGTGTTGATGTGAGAGGGTGTGAGTGCGTATCATCGCTGCGATACTCAAGTCCTCGTAAGAGTTATGGTTCGCAGCGATGAAATGTGTGATTGTGTGTGTGTGTGTGTGTGTGTGTGTGTGTGTGTGCGTGTGTGAGGGGGTGTTAGTGTGTGTATATGTGTCTGTGTGTGTGTGAGTAACTTTAGTTTTGTGGGCTTTGTAAATCGTCACTGTTATTGTATCTTTTGTAATAGTTTTTCGGTATTTTCATAATCAAGATAAGATAGCCATACAAGAATTTTACTTTTTAATTTGTAGAGTTATAACATTTTGACGTTATTTTAGAATTTAATACATTATAAAATGTAGGAGCCAATATATATATATTATTGTTATTAGTATATATTATTGTTTGTTTGTACACAAACACATATATTATATTATTTCTTTATATATATATTACTGTGTTCCGGATTAAAGAGCAATATTTCCAGCGTAATTACTGAGCAAAAAGAGATTAAGGATCAAATATCAGAGTAACGAGCGCAAGAAAACGCCACACAGTGTTTTGAACTGCGATCAAACTGTTATGGGCAAGCCATGAGGCGAATGACTTGGTCGTCTCGTCACTCAGCATCATAAACTTAAAAATGGCATAATACCTTAAGTATCAAATAAAATATAATTATATACTGCTTAAAACTAAATGAAATATGTAAAAGTAGTTGTTACCCGCGACTTCGTTCGCGTGGACATAAAAAAGTATCCGATGTCTGCAGCCGTTTAGCCGTGATAACGCGACAAACATCCAGACAGACAAAGTTACTTCCTATAGTTCGCTAGATAGCGTTGATCCATTTTTGTGCATTTTTTACGTTTTGTATGGACTGACAGTTGTAATGTAGGGAGTTTTGAATCGCGCAAGCGAAGTTTTTTCCTCGAGTCGAACATATTCATTTTGATACCTCGAAGCTTTATTGGTCCTGATACGACTGCGTCTATATTCCTCTGAATTATTATATTAGTTACGATTAATATTATTATTACTAATTAACTTAGTAGGTACGTATTCTAAACCGCTTTCAACTTCTCTATTGTACCGAAAAAATAACCAACATATTCTTCACCATAATGTGTTTTCTCAATCGACGAAATGTGTTTGGGAACTACAAATGAGGCTATTTGTAATAGGTAATAGGACCCCATAAACATAATAAGAGGCTTTTAACAATATAATTTGTCCCTTAGGCTTGGCCGGTGAATAGAAAATAGCATCTGCTACCTCTATCAAACTATTTTGACGTAATTGTTTGGATTGGGTATAATTAGCCGTAGTACGTAAGTTCTTACGTTCCTCAGATCACACCCTAGATTCTGCATTCAGGACGCTTGAAGCGCACCACGCATCAGTCTAAATACACGTATAAAAAATTACTCTGAATGGTTGATTGTTAAGCGCGAGTAGGCGTAACCTTAGAATAGCCAATGAGAACGCTTGGTCGCACTCCCCGCGACCCGCGCCTTCCTGAAACTTTGGTGCCTTTTTGTAGGAACAACAAATCTTGTAATGCGGTATCTAGTGTGATCTGTGATCGTTTTTATGTTATAACGTTACAGTACAACGTTGTAATTGTTTGTAATTGTTTAATTGAATAAGTTTAGTGGCTCTTGTTTCTACGTTGCACTACTGTTTTGAGCCTTTCGTGACTTCACGGAACGGCTTCAACGGAAGATCAGCGCTGTTTGCTAAACAACATTATGCTGAGTTGAGGCCATTTTTGTGACACACACCCCCGAATTTTTGTTTGCTTTGTCATTTGCTTAGTGCCAGACAAAGGCAGCATTAGAATTAATCTGTTGCCAAGTTAACTAGCGTTTCAGTATTCGGGGGATAGCATTGATTACCTATAGTTATATGATAATTATATATGATATGGTTGCAAAATAAAATTATTTTCTTTTTTTTTCTTCTTACGGGCTGGGCAGACATAGACAAAATTAAAATGAATGGGCGGGCCCTAACCACACATCTTCTTTAAAAATAACAAGTCTAAACAATCGAACTTAGGCTTCAATACACTATTAAAACTATGTATAATTAATTTGTCGCAAAAAAGAGATAGCGAATATAATATCTACGAGAGAAAAGAGGGTGTGTTTACAGTTGTTCTCTAACCGTTTGTCATTCGAACGTACATCTCGCACCTTTAGCAGACTGAGAGCGACTGAAGTAAGGTGAACGCCGGCGCTCATTTTAAAGTCTTCAAAATTCTCTTATTTCGGCTCATCCTTTCATTTTGCTTTGGTCGAAGGGTATAGAGTATAATGTCATAGTTTTAAAGCTGCCAGAAATCCTTTAAAATGGCTGATGTTGGCTGATATTATAAATACTTAAATTTTTCGGTTTTACATAAGTTTTGGAAAATAATACAATGATGCGAAATGACTTCTTCACGTTCCCGCCAAAACTCCGAAACATATGTTGTAGCTCATTGCTGACACAGTTATACTGACCCTAATCAGGACATATGAGCAGAGTTCTTTCCATACAATGAAAAAGCAAAAAATTGACAATCATTAAGGTCAAAATTGACAGGCATTATCAAACCTTTGCACCATTCTCATAATCAATTTCCTGTCCCCAGTTATCAACAGACGGAAACACAACCACGTCGACGGTGTCGCTGCAGTTGACGAAGGCTGACGCTGGAGCGAAATTGGCCTGTAGAGCATCCAACCCTCAGATGCCGTCCTTGGCGGCGCTGGAAGACGACTGGACGCTGGATATACAATGTAAGCTTCTTTTTGGGTTTGTAAGATTTTTTTCTATAACTAGGTAGGTAGGTATTCTAGGTAGTTGAATCCGCAACAAATGAGTAAATATTCCCACCAGTGAGTGGAGGAGAAATTTATTTATGTATTTAAGACCAACAGCACAGTAATACAAATTAATTAACATAGATTAACAATACATTACAAAAAAGACAATTACAGGTCTATTATGTTTTAAGTAATATAAACAATATCGTTTTTAAATCACTACTCATTAATTTAATAATTAATGAGTAGTGATCAAGGTTGACATACAAAGTGCTCCAATAAATAAATTAAAAAACATAGCAACAAGCGGTGGTTAGAGTGGTCATACACGGCCCGACCCGACATCGTGTGAAAAGGACAGCCAGACCCGAAATTCACGGCAGCAAAAGAAACAAACCATTAAGTTAATAGCTTCTCCCCCCCAAACCCATGTACAGCCATCACACGACGCCAGACTCTTAACCGGTTGTTTCTAATAACGCAACATATACAATATAAAAGGTGTTGAGTTGTAGACGTGCAATATTCAAGCAAAGTACTCTATCTCATACTCATTATAAGTGAGAAGAACGATTTATCAAATCACTATTTGCTGCAAGGCAATTACAGGAGAAGCTGACACAATTCACCTGCACGATATACTCTGCGTGCTGTTCATCCCGGACGGACACGGGGTTCCTACTAATAGACGTAGTCGGCAGAATAACTCATACGTTCTACGTTGATCAAAATCTCAAATGAGCGGCGTACTCTATGTTGCCTCTATTGTCTCTTTTTCTGTGTTTCTCTATCTGTGAGAAAATGATGTACATACAAAGTAACGCGTGACCTCGCGAACAAGGTAAGTCGAGGTCACGATTAGCGCATACCTTGAAAAATATCACCGGATGTGATCGAAACTGTAGTCGGAATAACCGACTCAATTCAACTCGAGTATACCCGTTTTTACTATTTAATAGTAGCAGTTCTGCATTACAGATAGACTCGCGGTAATTTTCATAAGTTTAACATATTTATTAAAGTTTTTGTAATAAAACATCTTTGAAAGAAAAAAATATTGTTATCCAAAATAGCAATGCCAAATAAGGAATATAATAATACAATGTAGATTCTTTCGCAACAACAAATCGTAAAAAAAGTAAACGTTGAATTAAATAGATACGTATCATTAAATGTCAAGCTTATAACATAACATAATAATGATAACAATGATAACTTTGGTGATGGTTAATGTCTATCTGACTGACTATGTATGTCAGTGTGACTTTGACTTCTGGTTAAATCCTTTTTGACATTCAATAATATATCTTGACATTGCTTTATATTGTATATGTACCTGATATTTTTAATTATATTTTTGATTTTATTAGCTAATGTAATTGGTTTCATATAAATAAATAAATAAATACAACTCATAAGATTCATAGAAAGATTGCTCGATCATCCATTTGAATGGATCACTAGATTTCTACCATTAAAAATATGACCAAATAAAATTGTTCAGTTAAATTTACAGTTCCGGACCGTACTGAAACGAAAACTAACGAAGTAACTTTTACTTTGGGTGTATTACAAATAAAACCGTATGGACAGTGGTTTAAAAACTAGTTTACAAACGAACAAAGCTTGGCGTTCATTGAAGATGGAGCTGTGGTAAAAACGTGCCAAGTGCGAGTCAGACTCAAATAATTGTGTTTTTTTTCATTCTGTCCGGAATCCAAGTGCGATCCCGACTCACCCTTGACTGATATTTTTTGTTATTAAAATTATACTATTGAGTTTGCACAATAATCACACCAAGTTTCACGCTTCTACGTATTACCATTTTTACGACAGAGAGAAAACAAAACATATCGTATTATGTCATATATATTATTTATGCGAAAATTCGTCATAATGATACATACCTAAAATTGTGAAAATTTCAAGCCACCTATTATTGTTTAAATGGTAGAACCTAACGGACGGACAGACAGACAACATAGCCTAATTAATAGGGTATCGTTGACATCCTTCTAGTACCGTCGAAAATGTGTTTACTCATTAAGTTGGGATATACTTGCCAATTGCTGCAATTAACTAGCGCTTTGAAGCTGCTAGCAAAGTGGTTAGCTTATTCATATCGGATGCCTCAAGGTGTGAGTTCAAATCCCATTAGCTTGACCTGTGAAAGAAAAGAAAGCAGTCATATTTGATGTGTAATATTTCGTAGTTTTTTTAATTACAAAACGCCGTGATTACGCTGCTAACACGCGTTTAGTTTGAAGAAGTTTTAATTGCAACTTTGTTTCAATATCTGTCTGGGTTAAAAGGAAAGTGTATGCTAAGCCGAAAGGGGCTCAAAGTACTCATGGTATTTCTATTGAACAGCTGATTTTTTTCTCAATTTCAGGGTTGGTCCTGTACTAAAAGTCGTAATGATGAGTACTATGAGCCCTTCTCGGATTAGAGCCTTTCCTTTTAACCCTGTATACTCGCGAATATAACAACCCTATTAAAGTTAAACAAGTTCTCAGACTTCACTTCGTTAGGATAGTTTGTTAACCCAGAGAATAGTTTCAACTACAACTATTGGACTCTTCATTATCTCTAGAAGTAAATTCTACAACTATTTCCAAAATAGTTGAAGTACATTACGATCTCTATTTAAACTTGATTCGAACTTTTGAATAGTTACCCTATTCCGAGGTCAAACAAATCAGTATTGTCTTCGACATTTCACGCTTGAGTGAATCATTCTAATTCTTTATATATTCGGAAGGCCTTTGTTCAGCAGTGGACGTGTTACGGCTGATGATAATGATGATGTCCGATATTTAATCTACTCGAGAGATGTAGACGCATCTTAATTTAATGTAGAATAATAAGCACCTCAATATGATATAGAAGGTCCTTCGAAGTTATGTAATATTTGTGCTCCTTGAAAGTTCAGTAATAAAAAAATATAAAAAATAAAAATTGTCTATTTGTCTATTAATAGGATTGACTTAAGCAAGAAAAGAAATATAATTCAATAACTGCAGGACTAATATAGACTACCAAAGTTTACAAAGTTTGCTAAGAATTTCATCTAGGATGTATTTCGGCCCTTTTCATTTCATTAGTATTCTTCTATATGTGGATGAATAATATATATATTTTCGAGTGTAAAAACGGTGAATTTTTACCCGTTAAGTGTTCGTCAACATGCACGAGTGTTGGTGAATGGTATAATGTCGTGAAACGTGAATTTTCGTGTTGTTTCCAAAACTCCATAGGCTCTAGTAAAGTTTTCGCCACTTTACTGGTGCATGACTTGGACTTGACCGTGACTTGCTTTGCTCTCCTTTGACCGTGATTATGACTTGTTTGATAATATCTAGCAAAACTTGAGAATATATATGTATACTTGACACTGGCAAATGCATAAGACGTGCGACGCCAAAATCCTCATCGGAGGGGGAAAAAAATACATTTCAAAAACACATTTACCTGCTTTCGACAATATGTTTTTAAAGTTTTAATTCAAAACTAAACGTTTTTATTTTGTTAATCAGATGTACCAGAAACGACAGTCCGGCTGGGTACAAACCTGGACCCTAAAAGCATCAGGGAAGGATCTGACGTGTACTTCGACTGCATTATCAAAGCACATCCTTACGTCTACAAAGTTGAATGGAGACACAATGTGAGTAACTATTCTATCACAACAATAATACCTTCAGGAATGACTATTATTGTATTTTTTTGTACTGTTTACTGTAATGTTGTAATATCAGGGTGAAGAACGCAGTGCATTGCCGCGCAGGAATTTTGAACTGTTGAAGTTCAACATTTTGGATCGCACTGAACTATTATGAGCATGCGTGTCGCTTACCATCAGAAAATGAACAAGCAAGCAAGCAAGTGTTGTGTGTTATTATGTTAAAGCACTCCTATAGTGTTGCACGTACCTTTGTCATCCAAAGTCTGCGCTTGTCACCCACGAAGAATATGTTCTCCAATTTACGTACTTGGTTAGACTTTATGTACAGTGATTTCGTTGATTACAGTGTATATATCTTTAGGTATATATATCTATCTTCTATCTATCTTCCACTGCGAGCATAACGACACGCTCATTACATGAGTTTCTCCATCTTCTTTTGAATGTTTTGTGAATTTGGGTGAAAACATTTTAAATAACACTCCTTTAACGCGGATTTTTAAAGAGTTTTAAAGAGTTAGGTACTTCGTATTCTTTGTCAACATCATCGCCTCTGACGCCTTATAGGTGACGCCAACCAAAGTTTGTGTTACGTTTTTGTGCAGAAATGTGGGGCTACGATAAATGTTTTGTGTGGTGTACTATATTTTTATAGTATCGTTGTGTGGTTCACCTTAACGGTAGGGTGTTTCTAAAATGCTGATGTTAAATTATGAATTATTACAAAAAAAAAACCCGTTAATACATTTGTAATTGTGATCTACTAGTAATATTATTTTTAGTTGTATAGTCAACTGCTTGTATGCTTACAAAGCGGGACTTGGAGAACTTGTACCACTTACACATATACCACCTCTGTAACCCAGACTCACAGGCCAAATAAATTGAATTTGAATTTTGACTTTAAATTTGAATTGAATTTGAACAGATTTGAGTTTCCATATAAATAGCGCTCAACATATTCTGCTTATTCCTCTACGGTTTTACGTAGGAAATTGGGACGTAACCGAAGGATTAACCTATATCATAGCCTGTAAGATAAAACGGCACAACCGTTTCGGAATATTGAATGTAACAGAATAATGAACGCTCTGGGACGGTTCTAGTTATGCTAATTTTAATACCTTAGTACTTGTGAGAATATGGCTTAAGTGGGGTATGTTTAAGCAGAGATGTTTGCTGCTTTTAAATTATTAAACGTGGATACAGTGCTTAGTAATATAAAGTATTACTGGGAATTCAAGAGTCTCCATTTGCTAGTTGCAATACATCGGGTTTAAGAGAAATACTAAGTTATAATAAATAAATAAAAAGGTTTATGTACTGCATGGCCCAAATCAAGTTTTTTTAAATCTTCTTAATCAGCCTTTAGACATCCCACTGTTGTGATATCGGCCTACCCTCGATGGGTGATTAGGCAATACCCACCACGCTGGCCCAGTACGGGCTGACGGATTCACATACCCCATTGAATTTCTTCTCTGGAAATATGCATTACAACTCACGATTTGTTTTCCTTCACCGAAAATCCAATTGTATATCCATACATAAGCTCCAAAGAACTCATTGGTACGAGCCCGCCCGGGTTCGAACCCGCGACCCCACGAATCTGGGTCGAGCGTGCTCCCACTGAGCTACGACTGCTTTTTTTATCGGTGTCGAAATATTATCGTAAAAAAGTTATTTACTGGGTAAAATTCAACCCGCACCTACTCGCTTTACCTATCTCATTTTTTTCGCCGTACTTTCTGTTCAGTAATCTCGCAATAAATTCGCAAGCTTCGGAGGCCTCAGACGTACATCGCTTGGGTGTGAAAGCAAATCCCTGCAGGATTTCTGAAAGTTTTAACTTGTAATTACTTTGGAATTATGGCATATATATCTTATGTCGTATATCGCATGTATCTTACCTCTTCTACATTGTCCATTTTTTTTTGGTAATTGAGAAATAGTAGTGTGTAACACCTTGCAGATACGATTCAATCCAATTTAGCAATTAAATAAATAGACACTCGCTACGTCGAAATAATACCCGCCATAAATATCACCTACAAGTGAGCAGCGCGTGCGAAAAGGCGAGAGTGATCATTCTGCTACTTTTGCATTCGTTAGATTTGGTGTAAAACCGGCACCGCCGGCGGCTTTCAAGGCTAAACGCTTCGTGCTTGAAGTAAGATGGGCAATCCTACGCGTGGACTTTACACTGCGTACAGGCGGAGGTAGAATAAACTTCGCGCTTCTCGATTTGATCTTGCGTATTCCAGTATAGTTTGAATAATTTTTCGACTTCTAGACTTCATGAGCTGAGTTTTTATCGTCTCTAATTCTCGAAAGTAGATTTCTCGATGTTTCTTGCTTCGAGAAATAACGAATGAGCCTAATCATTAACCGGTATTATTTATAAAAATAGAAAATAACAATATTATTCTGACAATAAAAAACTCACGTCAGATAAAGTTTTAACCACATCCGGCTAGCGGTGGTTCCGGGAGTGGTCTCACTTGAGTAAAGTTTCTACCATTGAACAACTGGGATAAAATAACTTTTAACAGTTCTATGACGACACAGTCCCATTATTATTATTGCTATATATTTATTTATTTATAGGCGAGCAGCATAGGCTAATGTGCCTATATCACACAGTGTTGAAACTAAATAACTGTCAGTCAAGTTTATCTTCTCCTTAATTATCCAAGTGTCTAGCTTGTTTTTAAATGTATTTATAGATTTTGCTGAGACCACTTCCTCAGGCAACTTGTTCCAATTGTGAACCACTCTGTTGCTGAGGATGTGTTGTGCAGTGTAGGTTGCGGTTGAGATGTTGCAGGTTACCAAAGTTATTTTTTTATTCCAAGTATGTTTGCTTTTGCTTGTTTTAGGTATATCGTTTAAAACGTGTGGCGGTTTGTGATAGAGTGTAGGAACTTTTTTTGGTACAGCCGGGATATGTGGGATTATACTAAGCCCACTCGGTGGTCGACACCTGTGCCTGATGGCAGTACTTGCTTAAAAATTACATAAAGGACATACAGATCGAAGCATCTAACGAGCTAATTTCAGATACGATACACAATTAACACGTCTGGATTTGAACTGTTGAAGTTCAATAGTCTGGGTGACAATAGTACAAAATCATGAATACTATGAACCCCTTTCAGCTTAGCATACTCTTTCCTTATAACCCTGTATTAACTACTTATTATAACTTACCAAAGTTTGAATTCGAATTTGAAGTTAATTAATGTTGTATACTTGCTTTATTTCCCAGAGTAAAACCCTCCTCCACAACGTTGGCCAGGGGGTCATCATCAGCAACCAGTCGCTGGTGCTGCAAGGCGTCGGCCGGCGAACAGCTGGCAACTACACCTGTGTCGGGTTCAACGCTGAGGGCGACGGGGAGAGCAAGCCGTTCACTTTGGATGTTCTATGTGAGCTTACACAATACATATAAGTTGAAGGTCATAGGTTCTCAGGGGGTAGTAAATGAGTGCGATAGCACGATCCGAAAGAGTACACTATATTGTATAAAGTAAAGTTAAACACGATCACAACAGTCAATAAAAACGATACAAAATATTATTTGCGAGCGCCTTGCGAGTCGCGGGCGGCGGACGGGGTTCTCTCTTTCTCTCTCTCTCTCTCTCTCTCTCTCTCTCTCTCTCTCTCTCTCTCTCTCACCGGCGGTGTCATTGGCGAGGCGCCCGTGTGTTTTAGGCTGCGTTCAGCCTTCGCTTACGGACGCGTTCGAGCACCGGTAAAGCCGGCGTTGTACACGTATATTATTTTCTATAGAGATATAATCACAGATCACACCCTAGATTCTGCATTCAGGACGCTCGAAGCGCACCGCACATCAGTCTAAATACACTTATAAGAAATGATGAAAAGATTGTTTGATTGGTAGGCGCGAATAGGCGTAACCTTGAGATAGCCAATGAGAACTTGTTCGCACTCCGCGCGACCCGCGCGTTCCTTAAACTTTGGTGACTTTTTGTAGGAGCAACGAACCTCGTAATGCGGTATCTAGTGTGATCTGTGGATATAATGTACTACGTACTTACCACCTCATACATTGCAATGTCACATTTAATTGTGGCCAATAAATGTTTACCTACCTAATATTTTTTATATCAGTAATAGGTTTGCGTTTGACAAAATCTTGCTTGATGGTAAGCAATGAAGTGGTCTATGATAAAGCATGCTTACCTAGAATGTACTTTTTTACTCTATTGTACTATATCAGTTATCTGGTTCCCATAGTACAAGCTTGCTTAGTTTGGGGCTAGATGGCGCTGTGTGAAAAACGTCCACTGTTATTGTGTCCACATGTTTCTGATAAAGTATTTTTATTAATTTAAAAATATGAATGTCAATGTAATTAATGATCATTGGTAATAAATTGGTTGAATTCCTAATTATTAGAGCCCTTGAAGTCACGAAAAAAAAAAAAAAAAGTTTGAAATTCAGGTAGACTAACCCCCGAATACTGAAACGTTTGTTAACTTTGACGACAGATTAATTCTGTTGCTGCCTTTGTCATTTGCTTAGTGCCAGACAAAGGCAGAATTAGAATTAATCAGTTGTCAAAGTTAACAAACGTTTCAGTATTCGGGGGTAAGAGACACATTAGTAGATATTGTTTTAGTCCCACTTACTGTTTGCCTGGAAAATGTCATTTTTAACCGACTACGAACAAGGAGGGCTATTTAGCAATACCAGCCCCACTTGTGGCACTAGCTTATAAGGTGATCCTGTTTTTGATTTGGGTTCTGGTGTTAAAAATAAAAAAAAACCTTCTTCTAGCCAATACCCACGATCTGCTTTCATAATCACAGACACCCAAACTCATCGAAGTACTACTGAGAACGAGGACTGAGTTCATTGGTTTGTCTGCCTCATAAAAGAAAAATATTCCGTTATGTTAATACTGAATTCTTTTACGAGCAAATGCACTCTCCACTACAATATGATAACTAATACCAAAGTACGTAAAATCTATATTTCAACAACAATCTTCGTATACAGATGCTCCGACGTGCCGGAGCAGCCAGCAGCGAGTGCACGGAGTGGCGAAGCAGGAACGTGCTCATATCACGTGTCACGTTGACGCAAACCCGCCAGAAGTCACGGTGAGTTCAAGAAAATTAGGTACTAGTACTTCGAGCCGGACCTAGCGACCCTTGTAATTTTACCACCCAACAACTGATTTTACTCACATTTTAACCTAAAAGTCGTAATTTATGAACGTATACATAATCATCCACATCTTCGTCTACATAATTCCATGGAGATCAGATCAACGGTACCCAAGTTATTGTCGGACAAATATACACAAATTCAATTTTTTTCGTATAGATTCTGAAACCTTAACTTCGTTCGATCAATGACATATCTTAAATTATTGCCAAACTTTTTCACATACATAAATGAAAAGAGAAGCAGATATATTTAATTCTGAAAGATCAGTTTAGCTTATAGAGATACAACAGAATCAATTAGTAAATTGATCAGGGAAATTAAATTTATCTTTAGAATATAATTTATTTTGTTGTATAAAAAACAATAGAAAGATTGAAAGAAATAAAGGTACCCTTTCGGACACCCTTGTTTTGATACGGCATGAGAGAAAAGACGAGCCAGTCGCTCGCCTGATGCTATGAGTCATTCTTGCCCATAACAGTTCAGTGCCACCCAGAAGTGTTGGCTTGCGTTCGTCACCCTGAAATTATGCTCAGTAACTTCTCTGGAAACATTGGCCTTCAATTTTATTGCAGTAATGTCTGCATACTGAAGTTATATCCATTTCAATGGCAATTAAAGTTGACATCTGGTCGAGGTAAGCACCAGCCCTTTGGTCATTTGTTCTTTCTATCAGCCGCTTAGAAAGATGTTGCTCAATAATTTCGCTGGAAACCGGAAAAGGTGTGGTACTTCTCCAGGCGGACTTTGTAAAAGAGTCCTAAGAGTTTGTTCATAATGAATTCCAAATATACGTCCGTAACTAAATCGAAGAACCAATCTAAAAAAAGAATTCTTCATACACAGAAAAGTTTACAATCTTCTCAGCAGTATCTCTGAGTATAACAACAGATTAAATTTCGAACCAACCGTGCTAACTACGCTAGCTCGTGAAGTGGCAAACAACATTTATGGCGGAAGTGGCAGTAACAATTTTTGAGGTACTCACGATGCCACAATATGGTGTCTCGCCACTTCCGCTAAAACAACGCACGCCATCACTCTCTCTCTCTCTCTCTCTCTCTCTCAGAGAGAGAGAGAGAGAGAGAGAGATTCTTTTCATTGTTGTGCGTAAAAAAGAACGATAGAGAAAAATAGGATATCTAGTCCCTTGAGTGCTAAGAGATATAAGAGATAAAAACGATAAAAAGCGCGTGCGCTAGAGAGATCTAGCGCGCGCGCTTTTTATCGTTATAAAAGAAAGACGAAACTTACTTTTTTCCTTTTTCGCAGTTCCGCTGGACCTTCAACAACACAGCTAATAGCAACGAAGTATCGGACACCTACGTGTCTCGCTCTGGCACCAGTTCCACCGTCACCTACACTCCTCACACTGAGATGGACTACGGCACGCTGCTCTGTTGGGCGCACAATAGGATAGGCAAACAGCGGGTGCCTTGTGTTTATCACATCATTGCTGCAGGTAAGGAATTTTCTAGATACAAAGTACGAGAAAATTGAACCGTGAACGGGCGTGTTGGGTATTCGAACAGTCGACGTCTGGAAGCACAGTGATAAAGACATTCAAAAGATCTAGTTGGTGGGAGAAAGAAGACATGCCTTGATCTGATCAGCAAATCTAGACGTACGCATAGATGGGAACTGCCTAAATCAAACACAAAAAATAGGACAAAAATGTTATAAATTACTTGGAAGCTTTATCTATAATCAACATAATAAAAAACTAAATATAATAAACGACACAACGAACAAATGTAAAAAAAATATTAAAGAGCATCTTCTTACCTTAAACTACAAACAAACGGAGGAAATGCTCCGTCCGATAACATAATTTATACTAAACAAATAATATTTCATTCATCCGTACAATCATTCACTTCACTCACATTCAACACACACATTCACAGCGAGCATCGCCGCGAGCCCAACCCTCTCGAGGCTGGTGCTACGCGACGTTGCTTACTTTTACACCTTCTCATACCTTTTACACTTGCATACTAACCCTCATACACACCCTTGCAGCAAACACCCTTCTCAAACCATATGCAAACACCCCAGGAGAGAACTAGCTCTCCCAAACTCAGGGTATCCTACCGTGGGTGCCCCAAAACTAGCTTTTTTTTCTAGCTTAGTTCTAAGCTAGTTCAGTTTCAGTTTCAGTTTTAGTTCATAGTTTAGTTCATCACTATGTTAATCTAATGAAGTGTACACTATTGAAGAATAAATAAATAAATAAAATCTGTGGCCTTATCCCGTAACTCTGAAAGCAATAGCGAGAGTTGCGCGAGCGGGACCGCGCATAGTGCGACTAAGTTGGTACAAGCGAGATGGCATGCTCTCGCAATCAGAATCACGAACGTTTCAAAGTTAGAGGATAAGCCCGCTGGTCACACGAGTTACGAATAAAATAATAAAATGTTACCCTATCGAAAGAATAAAATTTAACGTACAGCAGAATTTTACAATATACTTTTTTAGTAATGTTGTGCTTGTGGATGCTTGCAAAAAAGCTTCTACAGAGCTTTAAAAAAGCACAATTCGTCACGCTATACGATTTCCCCATACTCGTGCCCGTTATCGAACACAACAATGAATAATTAATCCACCATTATTATTATCCAATACACGCAAAAAAAAAACTCAGTTTTCGAAATAAATAACGGTGACATGACCTTTCCGCCAAAATGAGTTCATCGGTTGGATATTTGCGAGGTTATTTTAAAATTATATTTTATAATTATTTATTTATAAATACTTGATCCTCGGCTAAAGATGTCCCTCGACTCTTGTCCAGGTCGTCCAGACCAAGTCCACAACTGCACGGTGGTGAACGCGTCGCTGACATCATTCGGAGTGCGCTGCATGGAGGGCTTCAACGGAGGCATGCCGCAGTCTTTTCTCCTGGAAGTACGGGAGATTGTCACACAGGTACATAGCATTTACCGAACTTCTACAATTTTTGACTATGCCTACAAAATTGACCACAAACAAACCGACAAATTTATTGTTAGTCTTTTCATCTTTTTTTCGTTTGTTTGGCTATTAATATGTGGAAGAGGACAATACCTCCAATATATGTTGAGTACTGTAACCCAAGTAATGTATGGTTTTTTTTTTGTGTTTTCTTCTTTTTTTTCTGTTTGTTGTTGTTGCTTATCTAATTATAATAGCAGTAGCAGTCTTATTGCATCAACAACATTTTATGCACTAAAGTAAGTCAAGTAATTTTTTTTTATTCATCTATACTTACTATCGATTACTTTACACATAATATTTGTGTGCATAAGGGCCTAACGATATTACTGTAGATAACAGAACCCAGGGCTATCCTGCGTCCCCACACTATGCTTTCCGCCCGTATCTTTGAAACCTCTGTTAGCGAAAACATACTGGTAAGGAATGAATTTAGAGATATCATAAATCATTACTTGAAAAAAGGACTGATGTTAAAATAAAAATAAGGAATACAAGAAAAAACTATAGATCGCAGCGACAACTAAAAATATTAAGAAATAGGTAGATGGTTTATAATTATTTAGAATGATTATTTTTTTAATTAAAATTTATACTAATTAAAGAAATTATAAGTTTGATAAGGAAAGTCCAATAATGCTCTACTCCAATTATGATTAAAGCGGGCGACCCAAAGTTCAAAGTTCTGCTGTCAGGCCTTAAATACTCGCGTAGGCGTCACGAAATTAGCATTTCTACATCAGTACATACCTAGCTTTTAGGCTTCTTGGTGGACAAGCCAATTACAGACTTGATAAATTCACATTACAAGACTAATTGAAATTTGCAATGACTTCACTCAGACATATACCTATTTGGTCGTTAGAAATATTAATTATAGGGTGACTTCAATAATATTTCACTAAATACAGGCTTAATGAAGCTTAATGGCCGCCGCATTAGATGACTGTTTATGTGAAGTTTTAACGTTGTGGTTCAGCATTGGGCGTCAATTATCAGCTCTTAGACGTCTAAAACTGGACAAAGTCTCCCTCTTATTGGGGGGTGATTGCCATAATCGCCATGCATGGCAGGCGGCTTGGAAATCGCAGTATGGTCACTGTTAACTAAGAGGACGCTGCGTTGCTGCCCTCTGGGGGTTCTGGGTGGTAGTTTCAGGACACACACGGATCAGTCCATATATCTAGTTTCAAAAATACGTTTCTGACCTAACAAGGCTGTTGGATAAACGCGAAAGCGAGACCTTGTTGCATTTTTGTTTACGGCAGCTTTACCTGAAAGCCAGTTTCCGTTCCAGGTTAGATGTTTTTACCATATTCGACTACATCACTTAAAACTCAGGTGGGTTGTGGTCAAATATCTAGATTGACATAAAAACAATGGTTCCATAAATCATTGCTTATGATAGCTTGAACGAAATATCTAGAGGTGGCAATCCAAAAATTCAGTCTCAATAATTGACCGAGCGAAGCGAAGGTCTCAGAGTTTACTGGGATAAATCGGCATTTGTATGTATGTTTGTGTGTATATTTGTCCGATGATAACTTACGAACCGTTGATCCGATGTTCATGAAATTTATTTTGTATTTTGTAGGCAAGTAGTTCATTGCAATACAATTTTTAAGTTCGAATATGAGCTGAATCGGTCCAGGGGTTATGAAGATATAGGGGTCGCGAGGTCGCAGTTCGCCGCGAACTACTAGTTATGTATAGTACTTGTAATTTGGTGCTATCCGCCGAAATCTCTAACGGGAAACGTCGCTTCATAGCGTACCCATTACTTGTGAGATATGCATTGCATGGCTATCAAAAACAACGCGACGCGCAACGGCCACGTGCAGCCGAAATCGACGTGCGACTTAGTTCACAATGAAGCGACGTGAACACATTAATTATTTCTTTCTCATTATCTCCACGAAGTAATATAATACACCATCCTTAGCCATTTATATGCCTACAAGGCATTATTTTAAATATGCTCCTGTTAGCTGCTTTTGGCTTTGTTATTATTTAAAATTTTAAGTCATATTATAACCAGTAGCTCGACCTGAACGGAGATGTTTTACAAGCTTTTAATTCTGTTAGCTACACTGTTTATACTGTTTAAGAAATAAGCTAATTATGAAATATGCGGCGGTACTTTTGTTCTGTTTTGTTCGACCCTTATATTTTTGCAACCCTTTGACCGATTATGCTCATATTCGAACATAAAAATAATTAATGACAAGAACTACTTGCCTACAAAATTTCATGAAGATCAGATCAACGGTTCTCAAGTTATCGTCGGACAAATATACATACAAACATACAGACATATAAACAGCCATACAAATGCCAATTTTTCCCATTGAAACTCTGAGACCTTCGCTTCGCTCGGTCAATTAATGAGCTTCTTGGTCACCTTCAATCTTTATGTTTCTGTCATCAGGATATCGTGGCGAACGTTTCCAGCGCAGTCCCGCGGTTCACTGCAGTAGGACTCGTACCAGGACGGACCTACGCTGCCGCAGTACTAGCTTACAATGCTAAGGGGAGAGGAGACCCATTCCCTTTGAGAGCCAGCACATTGCGACCGCCGGAGAAACACCACGTTCATGATAAGAGTTTGGGTAAGTGATTTAGATTGATAATTGCAAATAAAATCTACACTAGAAGAATAACAAACTCCTATAAAAGGCGATGAAAATATGGTTGATATAGAAACATGGTTTTAGTATTATGTCCGCTATTTAAATCCTTAATTAGATAATTTTGTTAATTTGTTATTTTGTTTGTTAATTTTAGTTCAAATTAGAATACAATATACGACGTAAAAAATTTGTTTCCAAAAATTATGTTTTCAACACCATCTCTTGAGAACCTAGCGAGTTTTGAAAATAAAATAAATAATTTTACTGATAATATTAATGCAAAAATATTTATAAGAAGTCGCATTTTTTTCTCCGTAATATTACGAATGAGTTCGCTTGGGTTTCTATTCAGGTCAAGCAAAAATTGTGACGATCATATCGCAGATTAACACACTAGCGACATCTTACGTCCTTATCAATACTACAATCGAGTACCGCTTCTTTCTATGGACACTAGTACTCATAATATAGTTTCTCTATGATATTCTTAATCCAGGACAAATTGGTGTGGGAACTATCAGGAGTCAGTCCTGGTATCAGGACAATAGAATAGAGAATATTCCCTGTCTGTAGTAAGACCCTACTAAATGGGCCGGCTGATAACTTTAAGTAAATAATTGTGATACGCCATAATAAATAATAATCCAATTCGTTAATTGTTGACTTATGGCTTACTAGCTGCGCCTCGCGGTTTTACGCAGAATCAGAATCAGAAAAACGTTATTGTATAAACTGTGTAAAAGGATGGTAAAGATATATAGATAGGTAACAACAGTTTTATTCATCACGAACATACAATGTTATAAATTGTACAAAATAAATAACTATAAGCCTTACATACATAAACAATTAAGTCCTTAACAAAAACATGAAAACTACGTCAGGTACTGCATTTTCCCGGGATAAAAGTCTATGTCACTCTCGGTTCAAAAATTCACGTCGATTTGTTGCTCTGCTGCTGCGTGAAATAGGATAAACAAACCAATAAACCAACAATAGTTATTTTCACCCCACAAGCTCGGAAAGATTATGTTTATCATTCGAAATCAAAAGTACATTTTATCCGCGTGGAAAGAGTTTTTAAAATTTAAACCATTATTTCAATTCCTAGTTAAATTAATATTAATATTAATGCCAATTAGTATTAATGCATTTTAGTGGAAAATGCATTAATACTAATTTCATGTCAGTGCCCAATCACATTTTTAGAATAATCGCAGTGGCCAGCACGACAACTGCATGAAAAAAAAACTTTTTTTTCTTTATTCAATTCACTTTCCATCATCCTAGCATTTTCCTCGCTATAGTGAGGTAAAAAGTTGTGGTTTCTCGCGGCACCAAAATTATTCTGCGCCTCGTACCTTTGAAACCCTCGCTACGCTCAGAATTCTATTGTTAGAACCTTTTCTAATCCAATATATCCCTAGACAAAAAACAAAATTGCAACCTTGCATAACAAATAACTGCAAATAAATTGTAATTGTCTGTCAAGTGTCATACAATTTTGGAATCCATATTACATGCGCTTGCGCCAACTTTTAAACTTACTTGGTAGTTTTGGCGGGAACGTGAAGAAATCATGTCGCGTCATTTTATTATTTTCCAAAACTTGTGTTATTTCGAGTGTCAATGTGTAAAAACGGTGAATTTTTACCCGTTAAGTGTTCGTGAACATGCATGAGTTGTTGGTAAATGGTATAATGTCGTGAAACGTGAATTTTCGTGTTATTTCCAAAACTCCATAGAAAGCTCTGGTAAAGCTTTCGCCACTTTACTGGGGCATGACTTGGACTTGACCGTGACTTGCTTTGCTCGCCTTTGACTGTGACTATGACTTTTTTGATATTATTTAACAAAACTTGAAAATATATAAGTATACTTGACACTGGCAAATGCATAAGACGTGCGACGTCATATGCAAAAATAAGACAAAATCCTCTCAGGAGGAAAGAGAGAAACTTACTTGTCAAACTAGCGTAGTACATTTTGTTTCAGTACAGCCAGTTTAAATTGGGCGAATATTAATTTTGAATAGGTACATAGTTGGACAAAAAGTGACATTATCTTCCAAGTTTGAGGTGTCGGCATTAAATTTTTGGCAATCGGCAACAATTTACAGAAGGATTATTCAGGATGACATAATGAAAACAATATTTATTTATTTTCAAACTTACAACTAAATATAAAAATATATAGGGATTTGTAGTAGCCGGACTTAAAATACCATGACAGGATGATTTTGTCGTTTTTTTTTCTTGGCTTTTCCGGCTTGACGTTGGCTTCTGGGACACCCGGTATATATATAATTAGAGAATACTTTAAATGCAATTCTTTTTAATCTTCAAATATACATTCTACAGATCTACCCCGAACAGCATTCCAAATGTCAGGAGCTATGTCAGCGGCCGTCGGTGGAGGTGGGGTGCTCATGGTGATCCTGGTCCTCTTCATGGTTGCTGTGAAGCAGCGCTGTGCCAAGCGGAAACCGCGGTCTGCTCCCCCACCCTCCTCGCAGCCAGCCTCGCCTGATAAACTGAGGGAGAAAGATGACAGTGAGAGCGATGATAGGAACCCGGATATTATACCATCGGATACTGATCAGATGCAGGTAAGCAAATGTATTTTGGGTATTTATACTGTTAGGACTCTTGCAGTATCTCCAAGGGCCTTATTCAGTTAGGTCGTCCGACGACGCCCGATGACTTGCAGCATATGTACTCCTAATGTCATGGAGCGTCATCGGACGCCCTTACTGAACACAGCCCTGGAGAAGTGCCACACTTAAGCTGGTTATTCAAGTGCCAAGTAGTAGTGTGCAGACAGTACTGTGCTTTGAACATTGAAACTGTTTCAAGTAAAATTACTGGGCATAAAAAATATATGTATAATATATCAGGGTGAGGAGGGCAGTGCATTCTCGTGCATGGTTTTCAACTCTTGAAGTTCAAATTGTGTAGCACTGAATTGTTATACGCAAACGTGACGCTTACTATTAGGTGAGGGATTAGCTCATCTCGTAATTCAGTCTCAAAAAAAAAATAACACGATTGAGTGATGAGCATTACGTATTGTGATGATAAAGGACGTTGAGGTTGAAGACTGATGGTTCCATACGCACTGACTGAAATTAGGCCGACAAAACTCGTATAAAACATGGTTCGATTGTTTGACGTAGTTTTTCAGCTGCTACTTTGATGGTCTGATCACTAAGAAAGAAAGAAAGACTCCTCCTGACTTCGTCTTCAGACTTCTCTCCCCTTATTTATTTTTGTTCTATTTCCAAGAAGTTAAAACCATTCTTCCTCACAGATGGATTACTACCGCCAGCAGCAGGTGTCCACGATCTCCCCACCACTTGGTAGCAGGGGGCCGCGGGGTAGTGTAGCGGGGGTGCGGGGGCTGCCCGCTTACTGCCCGCTACGCACTGCACCGCCACCGTCGCATCCACATGAGGCTGGTGTAAGTAACACAGTAGACCGAGTGAACCTCTTAGAAGATAGAGAGTAAGAACCACTGAAACCCCCTTGATGGCTGGCCTCTGTGCCCTAACAGAAGACACCGGGATCTCCTTGGGAACGCACCATTGAAATGAAATGAAATGAGTCTTTATTTGCCAGAACGCAGGTAAGCAGGGTGTTGAAGTTTGAAATGTTCCATTACATTTGGTCATTTCTGACGTGCAAAATAATTCCATAGAAATCTTTACTTAATAAATGTTAAAAAAATTAATAAACTTTACCGACAATAACTTTACAAAAAATGTCAAAAGAATACAATTCATTACATAAGAATACATTCCATTGCTCCTTCCACTCTCTCCCGTAACAACGCGGGCCACACCTTGCCGCTATCTTCCCTGGATTTGCTTCGTCGGGTAGCATTCTAAGCAACTTTGTCAGCCCATATTTCGCAAGCAGTACGTTTGATAAAAAAATGGTATAGGAAACCTTAACATCATTTTAAAAGATCTCTCCAATGATACCCCATTTTTTTTATCCCCACTTTACATGTATGACAGCCACCCTATTAATATAAAATTATGTTTTTTTTATGTTCTGTCAAAATTGTCACATTACAAAGACCTATTCAACGACACCCAATATGATGGGGAGCAGCAGATTCCCCCCCCCCCCACCTTTACGTGTATGGGGGCTACCCTTATTGTACAAAAAATAGTTTTTTTATTTATTAATTTGAAACTGTAGGTCTATACTTAGACTATGGTTGTGCGAAATTTCATGCATGTAAGTTTATAACTTTAAAAGTTATAAGGCTGTAAAGGATTCAGACAGACAGACGGACGGACAGACAGACGGACATGACGAACTTATAAGGGTTCCTTGTAGTACTACGGAACCCTAAAAACGGGAGTTATACGCTCCGCTGTGCGTGCTAAAAGTTATTTTATTGCGACGTATCGAGGGTTCATATTTATTTAACTGACATCTCGGAGTAAGGCTTCTTTTCTTACTATTATTTTATACAAACGTAAGACATACTTTTAGTTTTCAATTGAATGCAAATTTAATGAATAATTCCTTACTTCTATTCAATAAGTTTACTCAGTTCAATAAGAAATTCCTCCGCCTTTTGCCAGTTTCTCCAGTTAAAGTAACAGAATAATCTTTTTCTACCTCAACAGACAAACGGAACAAAAAATACTGAAACGCTTTGTCATTTAGCGAAATGAAAATAATGGAGAACACTGTTAATTTTCATTGCGATTCTGCTTACTTAATGGTTTCGAAATGTTCAGTATAATTATATAGAAAAGAAAACTAGTTAGTTTTGGGTGGATCCAAGTTAAGCAAAAAATTAAGGCTTATTTTGTACGCCGATTAGTTTTATACATATATCTTATTTTGGTTTTTCTTGGAAATTCCAGGCTGAATGCAGTGTTCACAACGAGGCATTAGCCTAGTTGTGAACACGATGATAGATTTAGGACTAAAAGGCTTACCCCCGAATACTGAAACGTTTGTTAGCTTTGACGACAGATTAACCCCCAAATACTGAAACGCTTATTAACTTTGACGACAGATTAAGTCTATTGCTGTCTTTGTCATTTGTTTAGTGCCAGACAAAGGCAGTATTAGGATTAATCTGTTGTCAAAGTTAACAAACGTTTCAGTATTCGGGGGTTAGATTTTTTTTGATGGATATCTATTTTCAGACTTTATTTTTTGCTGCTATATGCTGCTAACTGCTATATGTGTTGTACTATCAAAAATAGTAAGATTTATTTATTGGTTTATTTATTTGCAATATTTATCTTTGTGGTACACTGATATTCTGTATTGTTATATTTATTTCGTTTAACAGGATTTTCTTGGAGAGATTCTGGTCGCATGGTTAGATGTATGATTTTCGACAATTTCGTCGAGAGGGTTCGTTAAATTGATTTATTCTCTCTCTTTCGCTCTCGCGCGTTTACTTTTAATGATTTCAATTTAGAAATGGTGATATTAAATAACTTGTCACGTTCATGTCGGGCCATGCTTAGTTGGATTCCGTAGACGCGTAGGTCGTTTGAAGTATTTAACGGTTTTTTTCTGCTTATCTCAAACAGTTATTTATCGTTTGTGATGCCTGAAATAATATTTTTACTGATATCTATAAACTTTTTCCTTTCAATATAAATTATGTTTTTTTTTAATTCTTTCAAAACTGTTAAAGAACTTTAAAAGACCTATCCAACGACACCCTACATCATGATAGGGTACCGCGATTTATTTTTTCGCGGATCTTTAGATCACAAAAAATTTAGATCTTTACTTAAACTACCGTTGTGCAAAATTTCATGCGTGTGGGCTTATAACTTTGGATGTTATAAGGCTGTAAATGATTCAGACAGACAGACACACAGCTAAACGAACATGACGAACTTAAAAGGGTTTCTTACCCTAACAACTGTCTGTAACATTGTGGATATTCACATTTAGCATGCCACCATTTGTACCACCAATTCCGTTAAGTATCTTAAGTCTTAGCTCTTAGGTGCAGAATGCCCAATTCCCAAATTGGCAACTGAGATTACTTTTTAGTCAATTCTAAAAATGCCTAATACCACAAATGCCAGGTTTTCGAAAAATCCTAATTTTTCAAATAGATAACTTCTCAAAATCTTGAAAAATCAACAAATATCACCGATTTTGTCCTCAGAACGCCACATCAGGTATCCCGCCGCCCGCCCGCTTTGCATCCGGCTCGTGCACACTGCCGCGCGGTGGTAGCGTAAGTGTGAGCGGTGACGCCCGGTGCGGTATCCCTCTCCAGCATCTACGCACGCTACCGCGGCCGCTCCCCGCGCCTGCGCCCGCGCCGCTGCCCGCGCCTCGCGTCCCGCCGCGCGACACTCCGCTCTGACAGACCACGCAGCTATAGGACATGTAAATATACTCGTATGACAGTGCTCAAGTTTTTTTTGGTTATTGTGTACCGGTTTTAAGTGCTCTTTTGTCTTGTTACTTTTCTAAAGCGATCAATGAATGTGTTAACAGTTTACTGTTTATTTATAAGATTTTCAACACTGTATTGTTACGTAAGTGTCTAATAAGTTTAATTTTAATTTACATTCATATTTTACCTATTCGTAAGTTAGTGTCAGACTAATATTTGAAGTTCGTAAATAAGTCTGTATCCCAAAAGGACAAAATGTTGGATTCGATTTTTACCAGACGGTTTTTTTTAAATAAAAATTGTGGAATATGGAAAATTTTAGGTAAAAAAGGATTCAGCTAGTTGTGTATATATGTTAATTACAGATGATTTCATTACAAATTACGCGGCAAACATCGTGAGAGAAACTTGACGTAATGAAGAAAAAATTGGCGCATTTATACACGTAATTATATCGAAGTAACCTCGTTCCGCCAAAGATCGACTGTTGCACGGAATTTGTCAAGTATTTCCCGTTGGCTGTAACAATACTTGAAACGCAAACATTTACGATCACGTCACTCGTAGAGCGTTACAAAGAAGCCCAATTTGTGAGCGCAACCGCTGCAGCAGTCATTATCGCGCTGGTTTGCAGTGCATTTTACTCAAATAATTAGCACCTGCTCAGAAAGTTTAAAAAAATAATTACTAATACATCAAAGACTGAAATACACACACGTAAATCAATTTTATCTTAATAAAAGTCGTGATGCAATTTATTTATTTTCTATTCAAGGGTTTAGATAAATTTATTAACGTGGGCACTAAAGTAGGTAATTGTAGTTTAATTTCGTTGAACTAGTTAGGGTAATAAGAAATTAATCAATTTCGTTACGTTTCCAGTGTAAAGATGTATATAGATGCTATTCCATTAATCTAGTTAACATTCCAAAATCATCAAAATATATCTTAATAAAATTGTTAAACGATTTATTCAAAGTTTCTTTTCGTTGAATTTTCGTTATGAATGGTTGTGAGAAATTTTAAGAAATCCAACTTTTGTAAAAATATTACGATAATGATAACAAACGAGATGCAACTTGTAAGACATTTCCGAGTTTTAAAAAATGATGTTAGTTTGTAAAAGTACACTGCATCCCGTAAATCTATCTTGGCAATTTATTCGAGCAATTTTGCTAAATCAAACCTAAAACTACAATATATCTACCAAAATGGTAGAATTAGTAAAAATAAAAAAAACTGCCCTTAGATATAAGATTATTATTGAGTGTTTTTATATACATGTGGTCACAAAATTGCTCGCATAAAATACACAAAAAACGTGTATTTAAAACCAGTAATAACCTAGATAAACATAATCACTGACATGTGATAATAATACTACTAATAATGCAGTGCAGATGCCTCAACTCTAATGTTTGTTCTTCTAAAACAAAATAATTGTAGATAAAAAACTTTCTGCGAAATTCAGTTGAGGTAAATTGAGTTGTTCATTTGAGAGCGACGTAAAGAGTTTCTATTACTAGCTCTTTTTTTTCAATTTTTGTGTCACGTTAGATCCAAAATTAGCAATATGAACTTACATTTTAAAAGTTGTACATGTCAGAAGCAACAGTAACTCATAGTGTTGCTGTCCTCGTCTAATAGCCGGCAATAAAAAGGATCGGGTGATTATCCTGCTAGTTTATTACCTAAAACCTTAAAAACATCGGTATTATATTTCATAAATGCTATATTATATTTTAACTGTTACGTGAATAAGCATTCGACTTAAGGCATCTCTAGTAATAAATTGTCCATTAAGTGAAAATTTTGTACATAACATACCATTATAATGTAAATATGTTTTGTATAATACAGTTAAAACCCTATTTGTGTCTTAAAGATGTAAATGCCGTAACAGAATAGGTCTTGTGACTTTGTAATATCACTGGGATATTAATTTCAAAGTGATGGCTCTAAACAATTTGTCATAACAATTGTTTTGGGAAAGACAGATGGTTACGCTTTGAATGAACGCAGAAACTTGAGAATAATTGAAATTGTATCTGGGTTTAGGTTTCAGTGGATTTAAAGCGAAGATTACACTTGCAAGAAAACACTTTTACAATTTTATACCAGGTTAGTGTACTACTTTAAACCTATGGGAATTAAGCATTTACGGTAATGATAGTCCACACGTTCAAGGTCGCTCAGCGAGCTTTGAATGAAATCTATGCTCGGAATTTTTCCACAACACAAAATTCATTACCAACATAGCTCAAAAAATATACTGAAGTGACAGTAGGATGGCCTTATTCCCAAAGAATCGATATAGTTTCTTTTAGATTTGGATTAAAACTTTATGGCGGCTGTGAAATTATAACGAGGCGCTGCGCAATAGCATAATAGTAGCCGCAAAATAGAGCCTCGCAGCTCACTTCACAGCCGCCATACATTTTGAATCAGAATCAACCTTTAACTGGGATAAAAAGCTTAAGAGTGGAGACCACGTTTAGCCATACGTAGTGTAGGACAACCAGCGAAAAGTTGGACTAACAACTTGCGCAAAGCAACGGACAAATACTGGATGCAGAAAACTTTCATCCAAGCTCTATAGCGATAAGTTGGAGAAGCCTATCCAGCAGTGGATAAGAAAAAAACTGTAGTATCTTACTCTTTTTTGCATAGTCCAGCTGGGGAAGTACCACACCTTTGCCGGCTATTCAGCAATCAAGTAAATTGAGATGCAATTGCAAATAAGATCGAAATGCAATGTTTCCAGCAAAATTTCTGAGTATACAGAGATTTAACATCCAAAATGTCTGGGTGACGCGTATGGGTTGGAACTGTTGAAAATTTTGGGTGGTACTGAGCCGTTATGAGCAAGCATGACGATTAACATAAACCGAGCGAATCATGACTCGTTAGAGGAATAGGCTGAAGATGAATTATGTACTACCAATTCCTTTCACTTGCGAGTGGTACGCACCTTCTAGAAGCCACTTTGGTATCACTGTGTAACGAATGGGGTTG
Source organism: Apocheima hispidaria (assembly GCA_947579745.1). Lineage (NCBI taxonomy): Eukaryota > Metazoa > Arthropoda > Insecta > Lepidoptera > Geometridae > Apocheima > Apocheima hispidaria. The sequence continues at coordinate 11,838,035 of OX388164.1, read as the reverse complement.
ATTCGTTAGAAGTATCTTTCTTGACCGATCTCTCAACACCAAACTCGGTAACATAGCTATTGTCGAGTTTGCATCGATAACATAGCTGTTGCCGAGTTTGCATCGGTAACATAGCTGTTGCCGAGTTTGCCTCGGTAACATAGCTGTTGCCGAGCTTGCCTCGGTAACATAGCTGTTGTTGAGTTTGCCTCGGTAACAGCTATGTTGCGGGTATGCATACGGATAAGGCTTGTAAAGCCAAAGTTAAGAGTACAAATGGTAGGATTAAGTAGCAGTAAATTACCGCACCATCTGACTTTGGCCAGTTCTGATGAATCTTGACTCGAGTAATAATAACAGCGTCAAGTTTCTTGCTAGTCTAAGCTCCGCTTTAAAATAAACTGGTTTAGGCTGGTTTGGCTCAATCATGTTTGGGTATTTTCTACTAAACTTAATTAAGTTGAGAAATAACTTCTTAAATTTGTCACAAGTTGTTAATAAATGTATGCTCCAAAACATATGATAACACAAATTGGAATATTGAATAAAATTCATAATTCATATGAATATCAGACGTTTAGCTTCACGTTATGGCGAAAATTGTATTTTTATTTATTCTGCAAGCCGTTGGCAATGGTGTCATTTCTGTACCATTTTCTGAACGAAACTGAATTTGACAGCTTTGATGTTATAACCATCGAATGACCTTTGATAAGCCTTTGATGTTATTAACATTGAAGACACTTTTCCTTTGTAAAAAAGCACTTCGAATTAAGATTTAAAAAACCTTTTCTAACAATACCTATTGAAATGAAAAGAGATGCAGATACTTAGATTGATTTAGTTTAGTGAGTGGTACAACATAATCGACACTGTGCTGTTTTTGTGTCTTTAAATACAATTCTAAAAGTAAATTTGAATGTTTCGGTAGGTCTTAAATTATTTGTTTAATTATTTGATCGATTTAGTTTAGTGAGTGGACAACAGAATCGCCATCGTACTTGTTTTGGTTCTTTTAATTCTAAAACTAAATTTGTTTTGGTAGATCTAAAATTACTTGTTTATTTATTAGTCTCTATTGATCTATCCGGACAACACTTTGTAACTAAATAGCTTAAAATGTATGTAGAAAAAACCTGGAAAACAAATAGACAATGTAGTGATTTGTGACGACAGTTTTTTTTCGTGTTTATTACAAAGTCACAAAATGTATCCATCGTAATTTTATTACGACAATCATCGAATAGGTCGTCTAAGGCACGTAATAAGATTATTAATCTTTTTTGCAATTTCGCCTTTATGTTATCGGATATAAGATATCCTCTTCTGTTGCTAAATAAATTAATTTTATCTTCGTTAAAGTGATTTTTTAATATAGTAATTGTTGTAAATAGTTTAAACCAAATCTTTCTAACTGTCGGTCGGGATGTTTTCACTAAATTATTGGGAAAATGAGAAATAAATGAAAATATTCGCAAGCGTTTGTTTTTGCAGTTTCATTTTATCCCCAAAATAACATGACTGTGACATTGGTATTTCCACAAAGCAAAGGAAGTATTTGAAGCCTCCTTACCTACACCATAGAGAACTTATATACAGAAGAGTGCCAATGGTCTTAGAAAGAAGTGTTATCCATATTTGGTAACTGACAAGGACTTAAAGATTTCGCTAGTGCTTTACATGATCATCAAAGTTTCAGCTTGACTTGAAATAGAACCCCAAATTCATTACATACATTCACTCATTCGTAATGGTTTTAAAAAACACGCTGCTCGTTATGAACATTTTTGCAATAGTAATATCAGTAAAGTTATTAATTTTATATTTTATTTGCAAAACACGCTACGTTCTCAAACGATGGCGTTCACAACATATTTTTTACGTCGTATAATGCTACCTCATTTGGGCTAAACCTTATATTGCGGACATATACCAATACTAGCTGTACCAATACCATGTTTCTATATTCACTCACCATATTTTCGTCGATTTTTATAGCGGCTCGAACATTAGCTGACTAAATACGAAGCACCGTCTAGTTTTATGCTGTTTTTTCGGGGTACACTTTTTTGTATGAGATTGTCATACTTCTCGTATATTTTTTCTATGCCTATGCCTACGGTATATGTCAAGGATCTTGGGTATATGTGGTACCTTTCGAGGTCACGGCGTTTTGACAATGTTATTCTCAAAAAAAAAAAACAGAGTGGGAACCGGTAGGCCTTAGTCACACGGCGTGCTCGTCAAGAGGTGCAACTGGGATGCAAACTATGGGTCGCACACGGCGCTACCCAAACGCAACTACAATATTCTATCATTCTAAAGAATATAGCCTTCGAATATCAAGTTCTAGCGATGAAGACGTTCTACTTTATAACAATACCTATGGGAATAAAAAATGCGCTTATAAAATATTTTGTATGTATAACGAAAGAAATATTAAGTGCAGATCATTCGTAGCTGCCCCTGGGTACAGCTAATTTCCGTCCACGATTTATCTGTAATATATTTTCTAGAGTTTATTATACAAACAATCATATTTTTTCGACTTCAAACACAAAATTATTATTTAGTTCTTGTTCGAGTGCCGTGTAAGTCATGACCACAATGTCGCTGGTATGTTGCCGAATACGCATAGTATTGGAATCGCGTAGCGTGTGACGTCAAGGACCCTATTCCTGTGCGCTCGAGATCATCTCGGTCACTCTCACTCCCATTAAATTCTAAACTAGAGAGACAGTGATCGAGATAATCTCGAGCGCACAGGAATAGGGTCCCAGACGTGGAGTCAACGCGTCGCGTCGTGTGCGGACAATAATGAATTTGTATGGCAGCTCACGAGCGACCCGTCGAATACGTGACCAATAGTGAGGATGGCCCTAGACTTACTTGACTTTCCTCTCTTCCACTGCCTCTGTTAATCCAAGGGTACATCCACACTGCAATTACTTTTGTAGAGAAACGTATCGCTAAGGACTTCATGAAAACTTTTAATTTTTTGTAGTGGTAGGGTTCTCTTGCAGAGTTTGCCTGAGGAAGTACCACACCTTTGCCAGTTATTCAACCGCCAAGCAGTAGTGTGCAAGCATTACTGTGCTCCGGATTGAAGGGCAATGTTTCCAGAGTAATTACTAGGCATACAGGGATTTAACATCTAACATCTCAGGGTGATGAGCGCAGTGCATTGCCGCGCATAGTTTTGAACTGTTGAAGTTCAATATTCTGGGTGGCACTGAACTATTATGGGAAAGCGTGACGCTTAACATCAGGTGAGCGACTTTGTCGTCTCATCACAAAGTAACATAAAAACAAAAAACAAAACATACTGATACTTAATTTTGCACAACATTGCTCCACACAAAGTAAGGGCGGTATTATGCACCTAAAGAAAGAAGTGAAGGTATACTATTTTTTCTATTTATAGCCTAGATAATAACATCGGAATGTTGAGCTACACGGACTATGCCATGGCCTGTCGATAAAAATCAAGTCGATACTCCAGGTTCGGACGATTCACGATTCACCAGAGTAAGAAGTCGCTACCACTCTGGCCCCGCCGGACTGTCCTTAATTCTTCCAAAGTCTAAAACATCACGGTTCGCTGCGGGAGGCCTCAACTAATCCCGGATTAACGTTTTTTGCCCGCATCCTACCTGCATGCTGCGGCTTTCTTTACTTGCATTTGCGGCCTTAATTTGACCCGTTTGTCCTTAGTGCCCGCATTTTGCGATGCCTTATGTATTCATTATGTATCACTGATTAAACTTACCCAGAGGTATTGTCAATACCTTTAGAATCTGAAGTTTGTAAGGTCTTAAAAAATGAAGATCAAGAATTAGTATTCAAGATTATTAGTATCAAGAAAATAAAAAACCGACTGCGTCATGTTGTAGTCTGATGTTCCGAACATAACGAGGGATTCAACGACACCTTACCAAAATCAGAGAAGCTGGGGAGGTAATATACAAGAACACACAAACATACATACACAAATACTTTTATTTATAATTATATACAAGTTATTATTATTAAGATATTAACAAATACCTAGATCAAACATTTTCAACTTTTTCAATTCATATAGTGATTATCTTTTAAGATATTATTAATAAATAATAATGATTATTATTTAGATGTCAAATAAAATAAAATAAGAAACAATGTTACAGTAAATAATAAAATGATGATAAGAACTTACGACTGATTACATAAATTCACGGTTTTACAAAAAACAAAAGGCAAAATCTAATTTTGTGACGACTGTTATATGTTTAGAAAAAGGCGCCTGTCCTTCTAACGATAAGGCCGCCACTTGTGCTTCGTTAATGATTAATAAGCACTAGCTTATAAGGTACTCTTGTGATTTTCTGATATGCAAAATAAAGAGTTTCTTTCTATTTATCCATCTATCCAAATGAGCACTTCCACAAAGACATTTCCAAGACATTTGATTCCGAAACTCTCTAAGATCCTTAAACTCCAAAAACGGGTGCAAAACTTGTGGATTTCTCAAGTTACTAGTATAACTAAGTGGCAAGTTTGTCAACTATTATGTGGTTACCCCTTTATAGTGGCTTCAGAGCTTATGCTCAGTGTGTTGCTGGCTTTACATTTATTGGTCTTATGTTGCCAACTATGCTTAAGTTGGCTCAAAATTCAGTTCGTTGAGAACAGAAATTAGATTTCATCAAATTACGTCACAAAGAGATGAGCCTTTCATCGTTTTATTCGAGTCATTATAGCACCTCCAAATCACAACCTAATGTCAAACCTACACGCACGAAATCATCGCAATGATAAAATGTGGAATGTGACGCATCAAAATCATTACATGCTTAACATTATGTTAGCGATGCGCGTTGCATCAAATCATTATTAATTTTTTTCATTAACCCGACTTCCCAAGACGGAGGTTAATGTTTTTGGAGTGTTTGTAAGTATTATGGGTTTTTGAATTCCTATAATACCTCGACCTTATTTTATAAGGAGAATTCTGTGAATACCTCCTGTAGCCTAAGCTTGAGCGATTTGACGAGTAAAATGCCGTTGGATTTCTCATTACGTCCGGAGTCATATAGCCTACATCTTGCAGTCGGGTATTTTATTTTTTGTTACATGATAACAACCTGTTTGCTTGAATTTTCGTCTGATATCCATCATTATTATCATCATCCAAATCCTATCTTATCTCAATATATCTCTGCTGATTTTAGTAAATGGTTGAAATTGCACTATATATTTGTGTTAAATGTTTTTTTTTCACGAAACTATTTTTCTCTGTGGTATATTTTAAATTACGTACACGATATATTTAAAGGACGTACGGTCGATACTTTAGTTTATATCGCCCTACAATTTTCTCAACCAAGATATTTTTCTTCAAACCGCCTTTCTCTAAACAAAAAACACGAACCACAAACGTAAGTATTCTTTAAAAATGCAAAGTTATGCTAAGTAACAGAATGTTCATGCTTCATTTTACACCCCTATTTAACATTTCCTCCCCCTGCGTTTCTTTGAAAATATTTAGGTCGGTGCTTTTTAAGTATTGTGTACGGTCAAGTACAAAACTTTTAAGTACCCTGTCGCTTTAAGAAGACTAACGTTCTCTTTTCGAGAAATAAAGTGTTTTTTTACGTTTCATGCTTATAGCTCCGCCAGGGATTCCCTGTGTCATCCCCTCATGACCAAGATAAAAATACAAAGGCAACTGACACATATGCTAAAAGGAGATATTTCAATTTACTATTCAAATATCTGACGGGCCCCGTATCTTACCCGGGAATCCTGGTCAAGAGGTAGGCGCGCTGCCGTGCTGAATAACCCAGAAGAGTCATCCATTTAGATATAGCCATTTTGAGTATTAAGGCATGACTATCTTGCCAATACTCAATACATTTATTGAAAACATTATGTAGATTACATGCCGATCTTAATTATCATTTTTTAAATAAGTAATCATACTGACCCTGATTGGGTATGGCAATATCGCGCGGAGCGGGTCAATCTATTCCATAATTGTCTTATCTTTCAAAATTTCGTCTAGGGTATAGTAGGATTGGGCTCGGGGGTGGTTAGAGGTGGGGCTCTAACCACCATCTACCAAAGCGAGCCCGGGGAGGACAACAGCGTCGAGTGGCGGACGCTGTTGTAGGCTTAAACGTCTCACGACAGGTACTAGCTGTCCCGGGAGGAGCAGAAGCGTGGTGCTGAGGGCTTCGGTGCGTTCCCTTGGAGATCCCGGAGCCCTCGGTCAAGCACCAAGGCAGGCCACCGGGGGGGTTTTAGTGGGTATAATCCCACATAACCCGGCTGCACCCCAATGCAGACGGGTATCTTGGTGAAGATTTCCGCCTCGCAAAAAAAAAAAAATGTCTAGTAGGATTTCGCGAGTAATACAACTTTTAAGACTTTAGCAATTTTGAATTCATCATCTCTTTTATCTGTACCGGTAGTTTGTTGTATGTTTTAGCAGCCATTGGATTTGATCCGGAGAATAGGCATTGCTAGTTTAGACGGTGGTACTATTAATTTGTGTTTATAATTAGACCTTATTATATAACAGAAGATAAGAGATATTATAAGCCAAGATGAAAGAAGGGCCAAGATTAAACGTACATAGTTTATTATCTGCTGCCCATCGTGGAACAGTGTGCTCGCAATGACATCAACTGCAAGAAATGGAGAAGCATTTCGAGCTGACTGGCAGCCCTGGGTAGGGACAACGACGGCGAAGTTTTCGTGGAACCTCCGTGTTCCATCTACGCAACCACGACCAATCTGTCAAGAGTGCACGATTAAGAAGAAAAAAATATATAGCGGATATTAAAAAAAAAAATAGGTACGTGTAATTCAAGTAAATTGTATGTACGGAACCCGTGATAAAAAATTATATTTTTATTTTATTTTATTTATTTCATATTCACAGGTATCACAGGTTTCTCAGGTATCACTATGATATTTACTATAAACAATTATGCCAAGATACTATTAATTATAAATATATATATATTACATAGTCTGTGGTGGTACTAATGGGTCCGAAACTAGGCAAAGCCTGTATCTTGGTGACTCAGTTTCAGCGGATTACAAATCAGATTTCGCGCGACAGAGATTTATAATATTGTTATAGATAATAAGCAAATAGACAATGAAGGAAGACAATATTATAAGGATAACAAAAGTGCAATACAGTAAATAGGTAGAGTGATTTGCAGGCAAGTATGAGGACTATTAGTGATTGAGTATGTGTGTGGTGATGTGTGTGTATGTATGTATGTATGTTTGAGTGGTAGAGCCATCTCCCCAATACACGAGGCCTCGAACGAGTCAAGGTTTGGGGAGAAATGTATTATACAAAAAACTGAGCGATTACCTACACTTGTTACTTTACAATTATTGTGATCATATAGCAGTCTAATTGATAAATAATAGTTTGCATTAACTAAAAATTATTCATAACAAGAACTCGTTTCGACCTCTAGGAACGTAATAGAAATAATAAAAAAAAAAATATGTCGGCATCTACATACTAAACTCGTTAAAATGCCACAAACAACGGTGTATTTCTAATGGCAAGATGAATTAATTAAAATTCACTTCGCAAGGACCTTTTCCAAACAACGTCAACGCTGCAACGAAAAAATACGCAGCGAACAAAAAAACAGCATTAAACAATCGACCATTAACAGGAGTGCCTGTCCGAAAGAGGGTGTCAGCATTTATACACAGATTACTGAAAAGAGACAGATAGAAAACTCTGGAGAGGAGATTTTTTTGCTACGTAGTGATATTTTGGCACAGACTTTTTGCAAAACCTAAATGGGTTGGGGTGGGTTGTTTGGACTGTTTTTTTTTTTATTTACTATACTATATTTGATATACCTAAAAATACTAATGGTATATTGCGAGTGTGAGTGAGTTTATCACATTTAGTGTAGTTTTTTTGAATGCTTAAATAATGCAAGTATTCTTGACTAGCCTAAGTTTTGATCACGTGATTATGTAAATAAAAGAGACGGAGAAGCAATATTATTTAAAAAATACAAAAAAAAAATTGGTATGAACAAAAATGAAAATCCCGATTGCTGTAGCGAAAATGTTGATAATTATTATGCTACAGGTGTCTAATGTGTCTAAGGGTGATCCAGTTTTATGGACGTATAATAAAAATATTAGTAATAATAATAATAATGTGACATAGTTTTTTTTTTAACGGGCAAGTGCCTTTATTAACTAAGCAAAATACATACAAACTACAACTACCTAAACTACTTAGCCTACTACATAAAAATAACAGTTGGAATATCCAGAGACCATTAAAGGTCTATAGATAATCCAAATGTTCAAGCCCACTACCACTTGGCAGCGTACCCAGCATGCTGGTGGCATTACCACGCTGAATGGCAATGCTTATACGTTGAGCCAAATAAATGCCAGCATTTTGGTCACGCGTCGCACAACCAGGCGCTCTGTTAAGTTTTTGAAAATAAGATGAGCTCCCGGTCCCCAAGGACCCAACGTCTCTTCTCCAAACGGCTCAAATATGTAACCACTACCGAGGTCGGCATATTTGCGCCGCTTGTGCTGCTCCGCTGAATGACATTAAATTGAATATGGCGCCCTCTAGAGGACATAAATCGTTGACTAAAAAAGTTATTATCATGATGTGTGATGAGTATCAAATGAAAGGGCATAATTAGCACATTTCAAAAATATATATTGTTAGCTGTTTCTCGCGGCTTTACTTGCATGCACCCGATAAAACTAAAGCTCACGTAAGGCCGTAGTCAAATTTTAATTTTTCGACCTATATCTTGTTTATAGAGTTTCTTTGCGCGATAAAATCCGGAACGAGAATATTTTATTCGTCGATGAGCCTAAGTCACCGATATAACTGTCAGAATCTGTAAGCTAAAGTGGCAATGAGCAGGCCACATCACTCAAAGAACCGATAACCGATGGGGAAGAAAGGTTCTTGAGTGGCGACCACGAACCGGAAAACGCAGCGTAGGCATAGGCCTCCCACTAGGTGGACTGACGACATTGTGGAAGTCGCGGGCAACTGGTGGATGCAAGTGGCACGTCGTCGGCCGTTGTGGCGCTCTAAAGGGAAGGCCTCTGTTCAGCAGTCTTCTGGATGATGATGATAATGATGATGATGATGAAAAATAATATTCATTTATTTTAGCCAAAGTATGTCACAATTATGTCTGGTGGCATTTTTTTTTATCTTACTCGGTGACGAGACGAGCAAGTCGCTCGCGTGATGTTAAGCGTCAGGCTTGCCCATAACAGTTCAGTGCCACCCAGACGTTTAAACTTCAACAGTTCATATCTATGCACGGCAATGCACTGCGATCGTCACCCTGAGATGTTAGATGTTAAATCTATGTATTCCCAATAATTACACTGGAAACATTGCCCTTCAATCCGGAACACAGTAATGCTTGCACACTACTGCTTGGCGGTTGAATAACTGGCAAAGGTGTGGTACTTCCCCAGGCGGACTCTGGAAGAGAGCCCTACCACTACAAAACATTAACAATTAACATTAACTGCATCTTCGGAGTTTTCCCTCTATCGTTTACTAACCTGTGATTTAGAGAGGTCCAGAGAGTGCTCGGACCAATTTGCATTTAGTTACTTCCCTCTCAGGTAAGGCATGTGAAAGCTATTCGAGGTTTTTCGGAGAGTCAGCAGCACTTATTTGGACCTAGTTTGTTTTGCTTGCGTTTATTTTTACGAGTTTTCCTAAACGTGGAGTGACCAGATAAAAAATATTATTTTATAATGCTTTACAAAGAATAAACTTGTGTTATTAAATACCACGCATAATGTTATCAAATTCATGGGACTAGTTTTCGAAAATATACTCGGTCACATAAGATGCAGCCCGTGTCCGTTGCGAGTGCAGTATATGTAGACCAGTAATTTAAGACGACAGAATGCATTCAGTACAACGCAATGCATTGCATGCGATTTGCATGCAGTATGCAATTCAGTGTGATGTCTTTTATAGACTCTATACATAACTAGTATAGATTACGTCGCCTGAATTCTTGTTTGTTAAATTTACTGAAAATGACCTTCAAATGCAGTATTGTTAAGGATTCAATTTCGGTTTTAATAATATACGATTTCTAGTACCAATAATCGAATGAATTTTATTTTGACTTTGCACAAAGCATCGCAATAAATAATCCATGCTTGAGTGTTCTATGTCACACGTGTGTTATACTTCAAACTTCGTAACAAAAATTGAGTGCTTATGTGGTCAATTTCAACTCAGCGGACCAATCAAAGTCCGCGATGAAACCACGACACCGTGCCTCTGGGCTTCTAAAATCTCGTCGAAAGGTTCCACCATTACTGAAAGAATCTAAAATCTTTCCTATTATCTCGCCCGCCGACCCTTATAGACAGTTAATTTAAAATTCATTGGTTCCTCTATCTATAAGCCTATACACCATCTATAAACAGTGTCATAAAAATGCTGACAACGATCGGAATAAATTAATAGACAAACAAAGCATTAGAGACAAACCATGTCGATAGAGTAGAAAAAATATATAAAGAAACGATTCCCGTGAAAAAAAAAACGAAGCAGAAAACAAAATCACGGATATCTATTCCCTTGAGCATAGTCTTCATTCTTCAAGCGTGCAGTTATTGGCAGTAGGTATAATTTATAACTAATAGCAACCACCAAACGCTATGCTTGCGATTAAAAATCGTCAAGCTAACGTTGAGGGTATGAAAAAGATACGAAACATATTCTGAGTGAGCCACTGCAAGAGACAGAGAGAGAAAGTCTGCAAATTAATAGTCTGTAGTTTGACTATAACGAGTTGCACACGATAAATCAAAACAATCGCATGTCAGCCTTAAAGCTTGGCGTCACCAAATTCAGTTTCAACCTCTGTCCGTTGCGGGTGCAGTACATATATGGCCTTACTTATAAACGTTGCAGTGCTCTGTCATCTTGTGGTTGACGTGAAAAATTACGCGCGAAAACGAGACAGCCGATTTTAAACAACGTTTATAAGTAATCGGGTGTACTTAGTTCGCGTCAAACATCTGAGACCCCGTTATCCTTGAGAAACGTATACAGAAATGCTAATTAAATCATCACTTAAAATTGAACACGCCGTGATTTGAGCGTTAATAGAGTAGTGATGTAAAAAATTCTATGTAAGAAATCGAACTGCCTGCCTTACATGGCTGACTGCATGCGTGAAGTGCAGTCGGTATGCATTGCGTCTTGCAATGCATACCTATATATCGACACCTGCTAGGAACAACATTGTAACTCAGTTTTTGGCAATTTTAAGTTACAGTCATATTCACGCTGAGAATGAAATTCTCAATTTTTAGGTCTTACCCTTGTAGCTGAATTCCTTCGCATTTCGGATTTAGAACGTGGAAAAACATTGTAAGTAGAGGTCTATGTCGGTGAATAAAGAGCTATCTTTAGTTACGCAAAACTCTTTAGGTCAGCTGCAACTAGTTTAACATGAAAATAATTGCAATTCAATATACGTTCTTCTTCTTGGACATAGTATTTTTTCAGACACCAGAAAGACAGTCAAAAGATTGTGACTCTAGTTGCAATTATTTTCTCCGTGTCAGGTCACAGGTTTGGTGGATGAACTTATTTGATAATATTATACTTACCATGTTTTGATTTTGATTTCAAACTAGCCACTGCGCGCGGTTTCGTGAGTGAGTTAAAAGTTTAAAAGTGAAATAACTGACACCAATGCAGTTATTTCATGTTTTAACTTTTTTTTATAGTACCTACACAGAATTCTCCTTAATACATAGTTGTAACCTTGAATAAAAACTATATGGAGTATTGTTGTCGCACTACATAGCCACATTGTACATAGCATTTTAATTCCCTGCCAAATGATTTGGTAGATTTGCCTTTTAAAAATTTTGTCCGGAGCTACACAAGTGGTTAGTGAGCGAAAACTTTTATACTATTAAAAGAATTTTTGGACAAGACATCATGTCGCCTGTATGTTTATCATGCAAAATATGAAATTGTTGAGTTTATTTATTTTGACATATGTACTATTTAAATAATTTTGGAATAGTTAATTTGCATGCCTGATATGAGGTTGTTATTGGCTGTTAAAACTTAATTTAATATCTGTGTTACCCATTAACAAGCAAATATAGAATTTTATACATTACAAGTGGACATGTATCTACCGGGCACGCAACGGAAATGGTTTGCATCTGGATTTGGTGGCTGAGCTTATCCCAAATCATCTGACAGGTTGTATATGAGTCAAGGAACCACTCTTGCACACTTCTTGCATTGTATTCAGTCGGAAGCTATATTTCTGTATATATCTCTACTGCGGTGGCAATCGCCGCAATATTCGACAGAGGGCGCTAATAATCATTAGTCAGGATCACGCTCGCGGCAACGCGCTGCGTTTTTCACAGATTATAATTATTTTTCCGTTAAGAATCAGGCTTTAGATACTGCGTTAAATTTAATAATAACTGTAGGTCATTGACAATTAATCTTTATTATTTAAAGAGAGTGGTAACATTACCTTCATCATATATTAGTTATACAATGTAGTTTCCATTTAGGTGAGTGTTCTGCGATTCTCAAAAATTAACTAAACGTATACATAATTGTAGCTGCGTTTTTTTTTTTTGACGAATAAACGAGTAGAGAAGTGTTTGGCGCAGCGTTCAAGGAAAAATATTGTCACCTTGCCGAAAAATATTGCGGTTCAAATTTAGACGGTTTAAATGCACAGTCATTAATGCAACAGATCCCTGATCAAATCACGATATCATCCAAACACACATTAATGCTTTTACAGCGACGTGTAACGAGCGGCGAGCGTTCGCACGTTCCTCAAACATTCTCATTTGCGAATATTACCCAATATGCTGCAGGCTGTTTTTGTAATTAATTGCTGTTTGTTTTGTGATTTCAAAATTTGTTAAATTTGTACAAAGGACAAACATCTACAAAATTATAGAAGTACACGATGCGAATGGCCGAAATGGAACACTTTGAGGTACTCGTATATAAATTGAAGTTATTTTTAAAAGAAAAACGGAAACCAGACTATACAAAATCCCAAAACCGTCAGACCGTTTAGGATAAAGAAGGTAATATACATACTCACATATATATTTATATACGTACACTCTTACACACTTACATACACACCAAAATCCCTTCTTGCTTGGTTAGTGGCTCATAAAACCTAAAAAAAAAAATATTTAGTAATTTGTCATCGTTAAGAAGAATTTCATCGGCATTTATTTTAATTAAAAAAACATCAAACCAACCAAATGTAAAACATTTCCAATCAGCAATAAGTACACAAATGTACACAAGAGACAAAACAAAGTTTTTTTTTTGTTGTAAAAAAGCAGATTACACTAATTAATTGTGATATTTTATAGACTATGCGGAATTGAAAATACTAAAACTGTGGCAACTCACTAACGTCCAAAGCACCTCACGCTGCTGGGTACGCTTCGGTTTTTAAATTATAAATTAATTTTCATCGCGGGAGAAAATTGGTATTCTAAAAATAGATGTTATCTAACTGAAGTGCAAGCTCTTTTATTAAGAGCCTGCTCTCCATCGTCAGATATCTCGCTCGTTTTCCATTCACAGCTATCTTGCTTGCACATTTTGATATTTCAACGGCCTTATTATAGAATAATCAATACAATACATAATGCTCACATGTTCATTTTGAGGAGAGTGACTCTTTTAGATAGTAAATGAACTCAAAGGTTTTTTTTTTATAATTTTTTTTTTTTTTTTTTTTTTGTTTTGTTTGTTTGTATATGTTTAAACATAAAAACTTTGTCTTAATCTAAAGGTATTAAAATAAACCCTAATAAAAAAAACTTCAATTTTTTTTTCCATTTTTTTTATTCGTTTCCAATTATCTGCATGCCCTTGGTTATTTAAAAATAGTAGGATAGTAAAATAAACAAAGAGGGTATACTTTTCTAGTGTAAGAGGCTCAAAGCTTAGTGATAATTAGGCGCTAGTTTAAGACCTTTCTGGCTTTGCTGGAAATTTTGTGTCTACTTACTTGTGAATGCAAATAACTAGTTTTCAAGGTTGTATTTGTCTCCGTCATTCTCATGTTTAACAACGAAAACTTTAGCATTAGATAATAATATTCAAAGCCAGATTCGGCTTGCAGCCCCTTAAGAGGCTCCAAGTGTTCTTGTTAGTTAATTTTACTCAGCGAGGAGAACGGAATAGGCTTTACTTGTATTTTGTTCGGATATTTTAATAAGGTAAAGATATTTCTGGTGTTTTTCATTAAAATGATAGAATCGGGGTTCTTGTTTAGAGTTACCTCTTGGTAGAGATTGTTCAAACTAGTAGATAAGTACGTGAATGCAAAAAAAAACTTAATAGTTAGTCTTACTGACCGAGCGAATCGGGGTCTCGGAGTCTACGGTAATATCGACGTTTGTATGTTTATGGAGATCCAAATTTAATGTATTTTTGTGGGCAAGTATCTCATTTCAAAGTAATTTGCCGACTGCTCAAGAAGAAGGGACTGTATATGGAGTATATATAAGTAAGTTTATAAGTATGTATGTTTGTGTGTTCCTATATTGGCTTGTTCCGTCTTCACCCCAATACAACTCATCCCATGACGTAATTTTCTTACATCAACCCACTTTCTATTATTTACACATACACATACATTCTCACACCCATTCATAAATCACTACGCACCCACACTAGAAGCTTTAAAATAATAATTTCAATTTTAATTTATTTATATCATTGTGACATTTATTTCTGGTCATCATAACAGCACGTATCTCAGAAATACAAGCTTTAGCTTAGTTCAGAGATCCGAAGCCCACATATATTTTTAAGGTCAATGTTGGAAATAAAGAAATGTTGTATTTTGTATTTGTATTATTGACTCGTCCTACACCTATATTATCTCCCGTAGCTTAAATGACTTGACCGATTTTGACGAGTGAAGTGTCGTTGGATTCCTCTCCATGCACGGGTAAGATACATTTCGAAGTCGGATATTTTGTTTTACTTTTAATAATATATATAGAAACACAAACACTTTACACTAACACTATTCTAAACACAATCTAAACTTAAATAAAAGAGCTAAAATTATAACCAAAAATAATACAAATTAATTACAGATAAAAAACAGAGCTCAGGTCACTATCCGCGGGCAGGGTCCAAAAGGCTGGTGACGTTACCTCGTTGAATAGCAATGCTAATTCTAATAATATATATTGTTTTTAGATTCGAATATGAGAAAGTTGGTAGGGGTTGTGAAGTAGAGGTCAAGAGTTCGGCGCGAACTACTGACTAGTTTCTAAATAAAGTTCTTTCTCAAAAAGTCCACGTCGCAATAGCGAAGCAACACTCAACCAAAATTACATTAACTCTGTAATATAACATAGTGGTTAGTTTTTTAAGACCCTTATCAAAACATCTGTAGTACAAAGAAGCTTGGTATAGAAACAACTTAGGCCTACTTTGATAAAAATGCGACTTTTCTGTTTACTGTCCCTCATTAGTTATATTCGCAGTCCATTGCATCGTTTGTACGGTAGGTACATGTGGACCAAATTGAGTTGCAGTTCATTTGCCTTGTTTGTGCAGTACATGCGGATCAAATGCAGTTGCAGTCCATGTGCGTTGTGTGTGCAGTTTATGTGGACCAAATGCACTCGCAGTCCATGTGCGTTGCGGCTGCATTACTTGTGGACCAAATGCACATGCAGTCCATGTGCGTTGCGGGTGCATTACATGTGGAACAAGTGCAGTTGCAGTCCATGTGGGTTCTGTGTGCAGTAAATGTGGACCAAATGCAGTTGCAGTCTACGTGGATTAGTAACGAATGAAATTCTGTTAAAGCCGTCACACTGCATGCGGTATGACGAAATGCACACGTATTCCATGTAGTATAACGTATTTCATACATACCAGTACATATGTAGCGCACTTGCAACGGAGATGGCTTGAAACTTAATTTGGTGTGGCCTAACATCAGTTTGTCTATACTGTTTGTCGATGATTGGTTAGGATGTCATTATACTCTTCATTATGAACAATTTTTTACTATAGACCAACCCTAACGCGAATGAAATATCAACTATTCCGTAGAAAAACTGCACCTTGGACGAAATGTATCGAACCGCTTTTTTGTGTTTTCAGGGTTGACCCCATAGGAAATAGTGATCATAATGACCATTACCTACAATTCGTAGAATATGTCCATCGTCTAACCGAACACTCTGTTTATCCATCAACGATTCGCTAGTAGGTACGTACAGTATCCCGGCGATGTATTTTCTGTGGGACGTGCAACTGAATTGGATATCTGTCAGGACTAACGCTCGTATACAAGGATATTGCGCTAGTCGATACTGCACTGCTATTGATATTCTCCGTTTCGTGAACGCAAACACTGCTTTCAATGGAAACATTTAGATTTAAATTGATTTCAATGAAAACTGAAATAAACATGGCAGAACTAGAGTAAGCTTTACTAATAAACAAAAGTATAATTATGAATAGAAAATTAAAATACGACTGCAAAACATAGCCTACTAATTGTTACCCGTGACTTTGTTCGCGTGGACATTAAAAAAGTAACCTACGTCCGAATTTCGACTAGCCTTGTGGCTTAGTGGGTGGATTTCCGCCTTCTGAGCTGTAGTTTGTGGGTTCGATGCCCACACAGAACAAACATTTGTGTGATGAACATGGATGTTTGTTCTTTGTCTGGGTGTTTCTTTATAATATATACATGTATTTACAAAAAAATATGTATTCTATTATCAGTTATCTGGTTCCCATAGTACAAGCTTGCTTAGTTTGGGCATAGATGGCGCTGTGTGTAAAAACGTCAACCAATATTTATTTATTATTTATTTGTGATATACAGAAGCTCCTTATCAAATTTTATTAAGATCCGCTAGCCGTTTAGCCGTATAGCGCGACGCGACAAACATCCAGGCAGAGACAAAGTTTATACTTCATATAGTTCGCTAGATGGCGTTGATCCATTTTTGTGCGTTTTTAGGTTTTGTATGGACTGACAGTTGTAATGTAGGGAGTTTTGAATCGCGCAAATTATTCATTTTTATACCTCGAAGCTTTATTGGTCCTGACACGACTGCGGCTATATTCCTCTGAATTATAATATATAGCCTATAGCCTAAGCCTATATAGCCTATGAAACACCGCGCATACAATAAAGAGGAATCCAATGACACCACACTCATCAAAATTAGTCAAGCCGTTTAGGAGAGAGGTAGTAATATAGGAACACATAAACATACACTCCAAAAACATTACCCTCCTTCTTGGGCAGCCGAGTAAAATAAAAACAGACGTGTTAATTGGCTTATTTTGATGCAATGTCACATTAATTTAAATGCATTGGAATGTATTTATTTTATAATTACACTAGCTGCGCCCCGTGGCTTCACTCGGGTTTCCCTATTCTACAGAAACCAATTTTTTTTCCTGGATATAAAGTAGCCTGTGTGTTGTTACTCCAGGGAATAAACTACCTTCATACCAAATTTCATCCAAATCCGTTCGGCCCTTACAGAGTTGAACGGGAACAAACTTACATACATACCTACTTACATACATACCTACTTACATACTTACACACAAACTTTCTTATTTATAATATTATTGAGAATACATACCACTTACATACATACATTTAAAATTATTGAAACTTTATTTTTTTTTCTTAAAAAAGTACAAACATCTAATTTACATTATAATTTTATTGGAGAGGGGTCTAGTAAGTAGAGGATCAGTTTTTAGTGATATAAATGATTCCAAATGATCATCTTTGCCAGGGGCTTTATCATGTAATTCTGCTGGCGATGGTAATCGTTTGCCATCCCGTTAGATCGCTTTTGCAAGTAAGTTGGCGCAAGCGAGACGGACTGCGATGACCATCAAAACCGGACTCACACAATAAGTCCTAATAATAAGTTCAGCACACAAGTGCCATTAAGTTGTATGTATGTATTAAGTTGTGTGTAGTATGTATTAAGTATACGTAACTATAACCCATTTAATTGCGTCCAGCTATCTTATTTCCTATTCCACCAAAATTAACTTACAAGCAGTCAAAATTCATATACCTACCTCAATGAATACTAAACTCGATACACCGCAGTACAGTGCATTCCACGATATAATGTACTCTCTAACTACCACTGTACATGTACAGAGCAATTGAAAATTTGCAAAAGTGCAAAATAATTATTAAGAACTTTAAATATAAAATAAGAAATAGAAAGAAGAATTATGTATAAAATAAAAATTCTTATATTTTTTGTTAGTGTTAGTTAGTTAGTGCTACTACACTAAGTATTAACACGTTAGTTAGTTAAAATATTGGTTATATAGGTTTCTTTAACAAGAAATGTAACAAATTGCAACGATTGGAAGTTGTATTATTAATTTGTCAGATAGCATTTAATCACTATTTCAAGAGTCACTTTTTTCTATACCTTTCTCGAATACCACACCCGAGGTAAGTTACAAAATTGTATACAGGATTTTAAAAAGTTTTTCAGTAAACGATAAAAAAATAAAATCAATCGATGTCGTGGAAAATAAAACAAATATACATATTGGGTAATGTATTCATTGTAGGGACACAGGTCATGTTGATGGCGCACTTATGACTGGCGACTTTTGAGTCGGCCGTTGTCCCATAGCCGTGCTAGTGTGCACCCACCCGCTCTCAAAATGTAGTCGTTATAGTAACTGTAGATTTTTATATATTTAATATGTATTATTTATAAGTGAAATAATATGGTTATCAAAAAATCAAAGATTGTCAAAAAATCATATGTTCACTTCACTATACGCTCCCGCGTTTTTATTCACATAAACAGTAAAATGGCACCAAATTCCGCGGAACCTACTTTACGCGACGTGTGGAAGGTCGTGAGTGAGCTAGTTTCTAAAGTGAGTGCTATAGAAGCTTTAATTATTAACCAAGGGTTAATAACAGCTGATCATGGCCATGACATTAAAACCATTAAAGAAGCACTGGAGGGTAAGCCACCGAAAATCATACCACAAAATGTGGGTACCCCCTGTGCAATAACTCCGCCACAGCCATCGACGCAGACACAGCGACCCGTGCGGCAAGCGCGATTGAAATCTGCTGCCGCCGCCGCTGTCGCACCTAAGAAAGGTAACACCGCAGTGACACAGAAGCTAGCTGGAAAACCACGGCCGTCCTATAGCGACCAAGTTATAACGCCGGAGGTTACCCGGCAAAATAAAACTCCCACCACCACTGTTGTTTCAACTGCGATGACGACATCGTGTGTGGCCACGATACAAGCGGTCCCTACTAACGAAGATAAAATGACTGATGCAAATAAAGTTACGGATGAGGGCTGGCAAAAGGTAGCTAAAAAAGCATCTAAAAAACGCGAGGTAATAACCGGAACTGGAAAAACTGACGATATCCTTCAAACTGTGGAGAGATTGAAATACATCCAAGCGTGGCAGTTCAAACCGGAAACTACTGAGCAAAATTTATTGGATTACCTCAATAAGCTCCAACAATGTGACAAGTATTACGTCGAAAAACGACAAACGAAATCCAGCTGGCATGCTACGTTTGTAATAGGTATTCCTGAGAGTCTCCATAGACAGATAAGCGCACCAACTTCGTGGCCCGAAGGTGTCCGAGTAAGTAGCTGGATTTTTCGAGCGCGAGCCTCGGCCGCCGGCCGGTCTCAGTAGCATCGCCGTACGTTGCAACGGCCACACCGACTACACGGAATGACTTTAACTTTCGTCATGCTCAGGGATGTCAGCCAAATGACCAACGGACAACGGGAAGCAACAGGATCGCGGGCACTAATGCAATTGTTCATACCACAGCAAATCCAAACGGGAGTGTCAATTGTATTACCCCACAAAATTCAATAGTTGTATGCTATCAAAACATTAGGTCAATATCAACTAATAATAAGACGCGAAAGCTAGAAGTTTTGCTGCAGCGTGAGTTGAAGTGTGATGTTATGGCGATTTCGGAGCACTGGCTTACAACCGATAAATTAAAATGTGTACATATTGATGGCTATATATTAGCATCTAGTTATTGTAGGACAACAGTTCAGCACGGTGGGTCGTGTATATACGCAAGCAATAATACTAAATGCACTGAAAATAAAGACTTAACTGCATTATCAACTGAACAATATTGTGAAATATCAGCCATTGATTTGATCGACTATGATATAACTATTGTGTGTATATATAGGACAAACTTAGTAAGTGCTAACATATTTCTTGACAATTTAGAACGTCTGCTCGAAAAGGTTAGCGAATTGGGTACTGACTGCATTATAGTAGGGGACATGAATATAAACACTTTAAATAATGTAAATAGCGACTCGAAACGGCTGAGTAAGTTATTGTTAGACCATAACATGACGAACGAGGTCGACTTCCCCACACGCATCACCGACACTACGTCCACCAGCTTGGATCACATCTACTCGAACTTGCCAGCAAGCTCAGTGAACACTGCGCCCGTCGTTACCAACCTCAGCGACCATGTCGCTATCAGAAGCGAGCTGCTGGTGTGCGACAAGCTGATTCCAGCACAAGGGCCCTGTTACGGGAGAAGTTTCTCGCATGCTAATCAGGCCAACTTTATATTGGCTTTAAACAGCGTCGACTGGGCCAAAATCCAGTCAAAAAACAAGTCGGCCGTTAAACTAGTTGATTCGACTGTAAACGTTATTAAGAATAAACATGATATTTGTTTTCCATTGAAAAAAACTTGCATTAGATTTAGGCCTGACTCGTCGTGGATTACTCCCGATGTAATAAATTATAAAATGCTATTATTTGACATAATTAAAATTTCAAAATTGAATCCGGATAATATTTCTACTATGACATTGATATCTAACATGAACGAACATTATGACAATTTAATTAGAAATAGCAAAGCGAGGCACTACACATACACATTAAAAAACGGCAATAACACGTCTAAAACATTATGGACTATTGTCAACAAAGAAAGAGGCAAAAATAATGACCCTTTCCTCGATTTCACTGACGTGGTGAAGGATCATGATGGGGCTCAGTTTCGGTCAAAGAAGGATGTCGTGGACGCAATGAACGCGCGTTTTCTAAACGCGGCGAGTGCGTGCGGAGCGCCTCGCGCTGATGTTGGTCGCATGAACGACGTTTTGCGCGCGGCGCGCCCACCGTCGGACAAATCACTGCGACTGTTACGTTTCACTGATGACGAAGTAATTCGCATCGCGACTACTCGGATACCGGCAAAAACTTCCAAAGATATCTATGGGGTGTCGATGAAACTGATCAAAATAGCAATACAATCACTAGCTCCTATACTAACGGAATGCTACAATAGATGCATCAGGGAAGGTTCTTACCCCACCGCGATGAAGATCAGCAAAGTATCACCGCTCTACAAAGGCAAAGGGAAACGCGAGAACATTGACAGTTATAGGCCGGTGTCGATAATATTCGCCGTGGCGAAGGTATTCGAAAACGGCCTGTGCACTCGTCTCGTGGACTTTCTGACATCTACTGGTGGCCTCTCAGACCGGCAATACGCGTACCGCGAAGGCCGGTCCACTACATCTCTTACTCGAGAAGTAGTGCGCAGAGTGTTGCAGGCCCGCGAGGACAAACAGCATGTCGCGATATTGTGCTGCGATCTGTCGAAGGCATTCGACGTAGCTGACCACGCTGTTCTTGCCGTAAAACTACGGCACTACGGCGTGGGAGGTGCGTCTCATGCTCTTTTGGTGGATCTCATGCAAAACAGATCCCAGATTGTCGTTGGGTGCGGCGGAGGCGAGAGATCTGAGCCACTGAACTCAGTAATGGGGGTCGCCCAGGGCTCATCAGTGTCGAATATATTGTTCTCCCTTCTCTTGAATGATCTACCGGATGCCGTGACTGCCGCTGAAATATTTATGTATGCTGACGATGTAGCCGCGGTAGTCATGGCACCCAAAGTCGATTTTCTGGAGCAAAAATTGAACGAGACTACCTCCCAACTGATGAAATGGTTCTCAATAAATGGACTTGCGCTGAACTTGTCTAAAACCCATTTCGTTCACTTTTGCCTGGCAGGTCACCAAACACGAAAGATAACCGTCCTAGTCGAGGGGATAAGAATAGACCAGGCTGATAGCACTACCTTTCTAGGCTTTGAAATCGACCGGAGCCTTACATGGGAAAGCCATATTAGCAAACTCTGCGGAAAACTTGGGAGCGCATGTTTTGCCCTAAATCGGGTCGCCAGAGTTGTACCTGCTGAGGTAGTGAGATCGTGCTACTTTGCAACAGTCCACTCCCTTCTCCAATATGGAACAGAATTGTTCGGAAGAGCCGCAGACTGGGAGCGCGTTTTTAAATTACAAAAGCGCGCAGTCAGAGCGATTGCTAAAATTCCACCAGATGTCTCTGTACGTCCACATTTTAAGAGGTTTGGGATCTTGACATTTCCAGCACTAGTAGTTTTCCAAGTAGCGGTATATGCCAGATTAAAGCTCTTACAAAACGCTCGACAGTGCACGACTCAGGGACCGGCTCGCGGAGGTACCCCGCGTACTGGAGAGATCGGCCAAGTCGACGCATGTAATGGGTCCGTCGGTTTATAATAAGTTGCCGAAACATATTACCTCGGCGCCCACTCTGGGCAGTTTTAAGTCACGACTCAAACGCTGGCTTGTCGAGCACACGTTCTACAGCTACAAAGAATTTTGTGATTTTAAATTGTAACTGACTATCACAGAATTCTACTTATAAATGTCTTTGCTGACTATTTATATTCTTCATATTTTTACATGTTTTATTGTTATTATTGACATGAATTATACTTTTATTTTTTGATTAGTTGACATACTTTATAATTTATTAATATCATTCAATTATGTAATTGGTTCATACATGGAGCATTGTATCAGTAGATACAAAAAGTATTTATTTTTGTGAAAAATAATTATTAGTTTTGACCTGTAATAATTTGTTGCCAATAAATATGATTATGATTATCACCAGAGCCCAGATTTTCATTACATCTGATCCCGGTAGTCAGGAGAACACGCAAACAGGTTAGCGGTTGATAAAGCATTAGAGACGACGTCACATATTTCTGTAACCGCCACAACATTATTATGCAACAGTTTATTTTTATCATATTATATGACTGTATAATATATCCCCCACAAACATATAACATGATAAATAATCCAAGTGTAAGATTGAAAGTGCACCTATTTTGTAACAACCAAAAACAGATGTATGCAAATATTACTATGGTAATACTATATTTATATTCCTCTTATCCATATTACAAAGTTTTCATTCCATATAAATGAAGTCTTCAGTCTAATCCACAATAATCAATGTTTTATATTCCATATAAGACATTAGGTAAAATCAAAGCATGTCGAAATTTTAAAACTCAAATTTCAAAGTGACGACCGCATATTTTGAATAGCACTGGAACTGTTGTGAGTGTACAAGTACTTGAAGATTATTATGACATCGAAACTTCATACCCAAGACATATTGTACATTTTTAAACAGCGTTAGAAGTGAGTAGTTTACTTCCGAGCGGCTCTGAATCTTGGCGCCGACTTTACAGTGCAGTGCAAGCTCTAAGTGTGCTCTATAGTTATACAATATCCTGTTCCCGGCTTGTTTGCTGTGCACCATCGGCTTCACTCTGCCGCACTTAAGTTTGCACTTGCGAGCAAAAGTATTGGTATTTTTTTAAGTATTTGTGTTGAGAGGTAATAAGTTTTTGTGGAAAAAAATATATTTCCTAAGCTTTTATAAAATCGGTTATTGGCACTGTTAGCTGATCAAAACGAATCCAAATTCCACTAGTTCCGTTCCACCTTCCGTATCCATCATCAGATCAGCTCGCTATCATAATATTGTATTGTCATCGAAACTTGACAGGCAAGCAAAATTTCAACTCAATTGAACAAGTCCAACAACTGGTCTAAAACTGAGTTGCAAGATTTGATCTAAACGTGCATATATACCTAAGACCATGGTTCTGAAATAAATGATTTTTAATTTAATTTAATATTTTTATTTATTGCATATAGCCATTGTAGATAATTAAATTGTAAATATTTAGTTCATAGACATTTTATTTTTATTTTTTTATTTTACAATATTGCTCCACGGACTCCGGGGTCCGTGCCATTTATTAAGTTTTACAAATATTTTATCAACTAAAACGGATTATAAAAACTAAAGACTTTACAAAAGGAATATACCAACGAAAATGCTAATAAAGAGCTAAGTGCTATTATAGATTTGCGTATATACTCCGAGCAGTCCAGCTCCCGCAAGCAGCCGGTCACGAGTCGACGCATGTGCCAGCCATCGCTCTCCTCAACCATATTGGAGGGAAGAGGGCGAACCGCCACACGACACCGCCGCAAGAAGAAGCTTTTTAGTGAGCGTGACTGCGCTGGGGTATACACACAAAACTTACAACAAAGGAAACAAAATAAATAATACAAATGTTACTTTTCAATATACACGCTATCTTTTTACAATTCAATCGCCTACTCCTGGCCCAGGGCCTCCATCATCATAGACATTTCAGTGCGGCATTTTTCACGGCCAGCAATGTAGCCAACGTAATTCGAGTGTGCGAGGATCAAATATGGCCGAGTTATTATAAGCCTTGTTTCCTCGTAAGACTTAATTAAAACGGTGTCCGTTATTGCAGCCAAGAAAATAGCGGAATAACAGCGTTACGCTGTACCGAATGCTATAACGGGAAAGCTACAAATGGATTATGCATAACTGAAACAATAAATTATGTTTATTTGCATGAATGTAAATTCTGCTGAAAACACAAGATATGTAGATAGATATTATAAGTTTAGTTTATGTTAGATCTCTAGAACTTTCATCATCATCATCATTTTCAGCCCGTAATCACCCACTGCTGAGCATAGGCATCTCTTCTTGTACGCCACTCATCCCGGTCCTGTGCCAATCTTGTCCAGGTTCGACCCGCGATTTTCACAATATCGTCATCCCGAGCTGGAGGGCGACCAATGCCTCGTTTACCGGTACGCGGCCACCAATCCGTCAACGTTTTAGACCACCTGCCATCACTTTGCCTGGCAACGTGTCCTGAACTTTAGTCCTGTCTAGAACTTTAGTCATAATAAAAGTACTATAATGGCGACCAATGGCTAAGCTGTGATTTTTCTGGTATTGTCTCGGTTTCGTAGCTAAAGTATAGTTTTGTTTTCGAAAATTACTCCGCCGATTTTGATAAAACTCTCTCTGTGGTCGGTACTTCGTGACTGAAGATCGTGATCACGTTTTTGCTGTACTGGAGTGGGCGGCTTGTCTCCAGCGGTTTCTGTTGGCAGCCATCTGCACCACATCATAAAACTTCATTTTTTACCTCTCGGTGCTGGTCAGTCCATCTAGTTGGAGATCTACCGCGTGATCTCTTCCCCTACATGTTTCCCACGATGACCAGCTTTTCAAGGCTTTCGTATAGTTTGATTAAAACTGCTATAGGTACTGATAAACACAGTACCGCCACAGTAATGTACTATTAGAAAAAATATTTCCAGTCATTATCTCGCAGTGGATAAAGTAATATCCTGACATTATCGCGGTCTCTTTAAATAAAGATAGGTAACAACTAGATGCGACGTTTAAAACGTTTTATCATCTCTTGACATAGTGTCGTTTAGGTAAGTAACTGTCAACCTAATCTCGACTTGTCTTCTATGCTGAACAAAAGCAGGGAGCTTGTGAAACGCAGAACGCTCATAGTTTAAGAGGATACTATTAAAAACTGCATTTTCTCAATGAAAAATATTTTTTGACCGAGCGTAGCGAATGGAGCAAATCGGCAGTTGTATGTAAATTTATATTTTTGAATGTATATTTTTCCGACGATAACTTGAGAGCCGTTAATCCGTTCTTCATGAAATTTTGTAGCCAAATAGTTCATTTATATACAATTTTTAAGTTCGAATATGAGCTGAATCGGTCCAGGGGTTGTGAAATTACAAACATAAACATAATTAATTGCAAAACATAAAACTAAGGTTAAATACAAGTGATAGCTGTGCCTTTTGCGTTGGTTAAAAACTGTGTTGCAAAAGGCAGCTTCTTCCAATGGTATGTGGTTCAGAGTGATTAAGTTTCATACAAAGATTATTAGACTGAAGGTATACAATACTGTTGAAATATTACATTTTAAAGTGAGAAGTTTGTCTATGTCATGTCAAGTGTCAGGTAAGTGTTGATGTTATAGGAGTCGTGAGGTCTCAGTTTGGCGCGAGCTACTAGTATACATTAATAGTTCTAATAAAATACTAAAAACTATATATTATGGCACATACGTACCACCCCGCCTCGTACCTGGACCGCGGACCTTTTGTGCCAGTGACAAACTACATGAGACGTTTAATAAAAGCAACGTTGAGAAATGTCGTTCTACCAGCCTCTTTGTACACGCCATTTGTAGGAACAAATACAATATTTTCAGTTTACCGAGGTAGGGTTAGATATACAGAATGGTGTCGATTCTTTCGTGCCATTTTCTAAGCTAAACTAAATTTGACAGCTCTTAAATTGTTCCCATCCTTTTCTCCCATATTGACATGAAAAGACGTAAATAATTTTAGTGCTGTCAGATTAGTGAGAGGTGCAACAAAATAGATATTTATGGCTTTTTTTTTTTTTGATATATAATAGCAGCGTTTTACCTGAAATAAAACGCATATTAAAATACTTACCTAACTGGAAGCTTTTATATAGAGATACGTTTCCATTTCCGTCGAATAGTACCAGCGTTTTAGTACTTTTATCGCCTTGTAACCGGAAGTCGCTAGGGGGCGCCACCTGGCAGCTGCGCGCCATTTTGTTTTCTTGAAATATCGAGCGCCATTTGGAATAATTGGCTCATTTTTCAGAATTTCCACCAGGCAGAAATTAAAGTCAAAGCTTCCAGTTAGGTAAGTATGTTAATATGCGTTTTATTTCAGGTAAAACGCTGCTATTAAATAACTTGACCGTAACTGGAAGCTTTTATATAGAGATCCTGTTTGTTTTCGCCTGGTGGCGTCACCTAGAGCTTTTAATTGCAATTAATGTAACGCCAATGTGAACAGTTAATATTAATAATTATTAACTTAAATCACGTTTTTTAAAAAATAAAAAATAAATAAAAGAAACTTTAGAAATGATTTCTCAGAACTTGATATAGTATTCTAGGATAGCTAATTCTTATCCAAAAAATGTAAACAAGGCTCTATTCATTAGAATATAAAGACTAGCCGTTAGCAAAAACGGCATAATAGTATTCGTTACCTCTTATTAAAAATGTATCTACACAAAACGGAAACAAGGCAGTCATTTACTCAGATCTACTGGTTTACACAATTGTGTAAAATTTTACTTTTGTAACATATAAGAAACATTTACTGATCACAATTTCAATTATCTAGTGTGCTAATCGAAACAGTATCTAGCAGACACTTGCAGATGACCCCAGACTAATAGCTTTATGGAGAAGCTGTGATGTCAGCTTTTTTGATCATAGATTTTACTAGGCCTGCTATCACTGTGCGAGGCAACAGTTTTGATGACTGAGTGACTGAGTGAGTCCATCCAACGATCCATTAAATTGCGATCATTGTGCATTAGAAAGATAATTCCGACAAAACGGTATCTGACTATAAGTATCTGCATCGAACCCAAATTCAGGTAAAATATTTTTCTCTGTTACTAAAATGATTTTCTAGACTACGACGACTTATTCGTGAGCCTTTTTAATTTGTATTAATGAATAAAATTATAATATTACCGAGAAGCAATATATGCAAACATAATTACATTCAATTATAGTTGATAAATAATTGTAAAACTTGACAAAAAGGCACGGACCCCGGAGTCCGTGGAGCATTTGTATTAAACAAACCTAATTACATAGTATATATTTCGAGAATATTATGTTACAAGAACATGCAAAGTTAACAACATAAAGAGTCAGAATTACTTGGCATATAATATGCAAGTTTATGTAAAATTAAGAATTTTACTAATATTAATAATCCAGTAGGATGTTTCGGCTTTTAAGTCCGTATATCTATCACTTGTAAGTTTTAAAAACAGTTTTAGCTATTATCAATTTATCATTTCGGTCTATTCTCCATTTCCCAACTTTAAGAGGGATATTTTGGACCTTCGGTGATGGACATGCCACATTGTCGACGTATCAATAAGATGTTTTGAAACATTTTTGAACGTGAGCAACGTTTCGAGCTACTTGAAATTAAAATTCGTTGTAAAATAGTGCTAGGCTATTTCTTAATTCCACATGAGCTACACGAGTACTCTGTAGTTAATATTACTATTTTGAAAAACACAATTTCGACTACATAGGCAGTTTATAGATAATTTATATATTGTCGAGACCTTGACCTCGAGACCGATGCATCAGCTACTCGAAAGTTCATTGAAGGCAATATAATCGGTGGTTGAGATTTCACCAGTTCAATTCGTTGCATACACCTTATGACTGTAGGTATTTACATTAAAATTCAAAATCAATATTTGCCGATGATGAAGTCCAACCAATTATAATCCTACTATCCAAGGATAGTATTATAGCAAGTATTTTCAAGTTACCTTTACGAAAGCTACTGAACCACCTATTTTATATCATACGGAACTTTACAAAGGTGTGATTATTTGTTAGTCCAAGGGCGGATCTTACTTTGCTACGCGCAAAATAAAATAGATACAAAAGTAACTACACACCGAAATAGGACATCCGGGCGGCCATTGGCTAATCGATTTATTCCAGATAACCTTTGATCACCCTTCAAGGGTAGGCCGATATCCCAGCAGTGGGATGTTTACAGGCTGGTGCAAAATCAATCTAATTGCATGCTTTTGCTACCTAATTTGGTAGAAAATTATTTTAAGACTATGACATGGCAAGGTTCTCTAGCTTGGTTGTTTTCAACGAATCGCAGTTAACACTTTACAGGTTACTTTAGGTTATCAAAGAGGTTGCAACCGAATTATCGTTTATGAGTAACTCGTTCAATTTTTTCCTAAGAGACGAAATATTACACGATCTCTGTTACTTTCTTGATTTTACTGCAATTGTGGTATTCATCCATCAGTCGTTAAAACAGAATTCAACCCGCGAGGGTGGTTTATTATAAGAGTTTGTTTAATTAATGCTCGATTAAATTAAATAAAACATTTATTAGGCACTGTCGTCCGTTGTGTCCAACGATGGCGACCCTGGTTTCCTCCAGCAGAGCTAGCATGCGCACCGCGACAAATCTTTTTGTTATGCATGAACAGGACACGACTAGGATTATGTATACGTTTGTGGCTGTGCGCTTGCAAGCCCTGCTGGCGTGTGCACGTATTTGGCTGGCAAATCTAAACTGTCTTTGCACAAGGTCACATGCCGTGCAATAAAACTGACCCGCGCTATTGTACATGTAGTTATAGGAGGATTTTGGTTGGTTCTTGCGACTTTGACGCTCGAGATCTAACTCTAATGTAGTCATAGGAGGGTTTTTTGGTTGGTTCTTGCGAGTTTGACGCTTGAGGTCTAACTCTAAAGGGTTAATGTCTTCAAAGCTACTGACGCTTTGACCTTCCAACAACAGACTGATCTTTTATGAGCAGCCTTCTCCCATTTCATGGTGGGCAACTTACACGCAGTAAGATTGCTTTAGAATATATTTATAACGATAAGAATATATTTATAAGCTTCAGAATATATTTATAAGCTGTTCGGCATTCTTAGATGTCCATTCGCTAAATGTGGCCGCACCAACGCAGTTGACCTCATAAATTTTTGATTTCCACGAACTTGGAACGTGGAACTTACTTTTAGTTCACTGCACCTTTCCCCTACATGTAGCGGTGGGTAAAAGAACTTGCTTGAGTGCACTGCACTTCTCCCCTTCGAGGGGCGGTGAGCAAAAACCCTGCGGGGCTCTAGGAGCGTAATGCCGCTAGGATGTGTTACAAACCGGTTCCAAAATCACTGTACTAGTTTTGATGAGCTCTCGGTGTTGACCATGACGAGGGTATTTTGCTAACTGATATTCACCCCACGAGGGTAGATTTTTGCAAGGATGGGTTCTCCTTTGTAAAAATAAAACGTTTTTAGTGCACCTCTCTGCTGCGAGGGGCGGTGGGCAAAGTAGCATTCACCCCGTTAGGGTAGTTTCTCATATACATACAATGCGAGTGCATGTTGTATTCGTTGCTTCGATTCAATTCATTTATTGCGGGCTTTAGGTACAAGTAAATATACTCTTAGCGACTTCATAAACAACTTACTTAACACAATTATAAAAAATAATAAAATAAAAAATTTATTAAAATTCAAGTACAAATTTATAGCGGCTGTAAAATCAATGAATGAAAGAGGGTAGCTTGCAAAAACGCATCCACCCTGCGAGGGCAGTTTGTTATAACTTACATTATAAAATGACATCAACCCCGGGTTACTTTGTAACATGCAAGCATGTGCATGTTGTATTTATTGATGTGGAGCAAGTGGGGGTTTTTGAGAAATACGGTATACGGTGATAAAGTAATTTTTAAAATTATTTCTGTCCCCATTTTTTTGCCACTTCCGGTAATAAAGCACTAGCTGACCTGCCCGAAACTATTGAAGTAATTTTAAACCACGGCCACCTCTGGAAGCCCCTCGAGAGCTTCCACGGCCTCCGGTGTTACCAGGCTGAGGCCTCGAGCCTCGAACCACACTCTCTCACTATATTAGTTGAGATAAGTTTGAGGAGGGTAGTAAAATAGTATAATTTCATTGAAATATTTACAATATGACATTCACCCCGCAAGGATGATTTGCCACAATCATGCGATTGCATGTTCGTTCGTATATTCATATCTATCCCGCGAGGGTAGTTTGTTACAACAATGCGAGTGTTGTTGTAGTGATTGTTTCTTTAATTTACGAAATACATTGAAGTATTTGCAACATTAAATTCACCCCGCGAGGGAGATTGTATAGTTTTATTTAAATTTTGACGCTTCATAGACACAGCTACATATGGGGGACGCCAAGTAACAAATAAGATATTGACAAATAACACCCAGATCCAGAGCAGATATTGAAATTCACCATTTAAACTGCCCGGCCGGGAATAGAATTCAGGACCTATACTTATTAAGCAGACGCGTCCAATTAAGGCACGATGATCTTCTCGCATACTTGTAACGGTACCTCTGTCATGGAGATTTAACCGCTTTCAATACGATAGAAAACAAAAATTTTAACGTTAGTTTAATGGATCTCTATATCTGTAATGATTGTTTAGCGTACATGCTAGGCTACGTAAGGTGTCATGTAAATTCCCATCATCGTTTGATTCTAGGTTTGTGAAACCTGGAGCATGATTATATCTTACGTCGAACTATAAGAGTTACACATTACAAAACATTTTCGTGGTGTATGTATCAAATCAAATAAAATATTTTTTTATTTTTGGAACTAGTCTGTTGAAAGACTTTGTTTATAATTATAGTGATTGACACGTTGTCACGCCACATCAGGAACCTGTCTAATAAAATGTTGCTCAGCTCACCTATTTATCAATCATGGGTGAAGTAGTCACAGCGAAGTTTAGCACGCCTACCGCCTTTCGCTGATGAGAAAGATAGAAGATTACGCCCTCGTTCAGGCAGCATGAACCAAACCAAGACGATTCTGAAGCCGAGACATTATTTTCTGGTAACTAAACTATTCAAAAAACACTGGTAAGCCACAAATGGGTTAAAACACCCTTGGGCAAAATAAAAAATAAAATATCGAATCAGTGATTCGTATCGAACGGGAAACCCGTTTAAATTATAATCACGAACATTAAAATATTATGTGGGTACTTACTCCGTGAAATTGGATGTATTATTTATACATTACACTAATGTTATTTTAAGAAAATAACTTGTCTACTAAGAATTTCACCACATTATATAAATATCACTTTATAATAATATATCTATTACCACATAATAATAATAAAATTACGCAACAGACGTAGGCCAGGAAGGCTGCTACAGAGTTGTTGCTTCGACGAAAAATTTTACGCCAATGATTCCAAATGGCGCTCGATATTTCAAGAAAACAAAATGGCGCGCAGCTGCCAGGTGGCGCCCCCTAGCGACTTCCGGTTACAAGGCGATAAAAGTACTAAAACGCTGGTACTATTCGACGGAAATGGAAACGTATCTCTATATAAAAGCTTCCAGTTACGGTCAAGTTATTTAATGTAAGCATTGCGATACTGTTTATTACTATAGTAATAAAAATGTATGTATAATTAATGATTGTGATAGTAAGCAATCCTTCTAGATATCTTTAAACAACAATTAACTTATTAATTATTTATTTTTATATTTTATTATGAGTATAATTATATTATTACCAATACAACAAAATAGAAATCATTCAAATCGGTCTGGCCGGTCAAGTAATGCTCCGCCATTGATGTGGCAATTGATTTCTATATAAATAGAAAGAAGAGGTACTTTTTTACTGTTTCTTAGTTTTAGCCTAAAGACATTTTTTATTCTTTTATTGTAGTTTTGAAATTTTGCCTAAATTGTTTTGTAGTAGTAGAATTACGCTGGTGTCGATTTTGTAGTATCACTCACTAAACTAAAACTACTAGTTTAGTTCATACTCATATTTGTCAAGAAAAATCAAATAAAATGTTAGACGGCTGTTAACTAATTTAAAACAAAAGATAAACTTTAGGTTCGGTCTTGAAATTGCAATTAACACAAAGAGCCCTGTTCGTTTTAAATCCCAAATTAACACGTCATTCGAAGAAAAAAACCTCGACACCCGTACAACCGTACATGCAGGAAATAATACCGCGCCGTAATTAATTTATACCCTCTGTGACGAAGGTCTTTGACGCACTGTACTTTCTAACAGAACATGAGCTACGAATCTATATTAGTCCTTGTTTTATTCATCTGTATTTTAAACTAGTAGCTGAGACTGAACTAACTGAGACTTCGCGATCCCTATATCTTCACAACCCCTGGACCGATTCAGCTCATATTCGAACTTATTTTTTTTATTGAAATTAACTAACTGCCCACAAAATTTCATGAAGATCGGATCAACGGTTCGGAAGTTGTCATCGGACAAATATACACACAAACATACATACAAATGCTGATGTGTCCCAGTAAACTCTGAGACCTTCGCTTCGCTCGGTCAATGACAGCGTCGCTAGTAGTCAAGGATATTTATAGTTCGTTCCAATTTCGATAGTTATAATATGTTATTAAAATTTAAGAATTTTTAATAATAATAATATTTTTATAATTAAACTATGGTGCGACCTTCTTAAATCGGCAGTTAGGATAGGTGAAAGCGCGACCACAACGTGAATAAGAGTATTATTATAAAAATAAATAAAAAAACCGACTACTAAATGTAGCCTATGTCTTAGGCATAAAGAAGAATAGGATACCTCAGTCGTCAAAATCGGTCAAACCGTTTAGGCTACAGGTGACATTACAGGAACACAAACATACATACTTACCTACAAAAATACACTACACTCCTTGGGCAGTCGGGTAAAAATCCTCAAACGAAACGACGATTCCCTAAAACTTAAATCAAGCGTTAGTTAAGAACCTTAATCACTGTTTTACACTACATCCTGTGACGAAGGTCTAAGATTTAACATTTTACCTTTGCAATTCCACACCACTTTAACACGTACACCTAAGGCCGATTTTCCAACGACATCTCCTTCGTTTCCCATCTTAACTTTGCGTTTACAGAAATTCTTACAGCGAGTAGGTAAAGTTTATTTTTGGTTGTCAGTGACAGAATTATTGTAGTATTGGCAGGATTTGGATGGGTAGACATAGGTGTTAATTAGGCGAAGAGATAAAGCATGCCGTTCGTTAGTTTTAGTTCACATATCTATAGGATTGTTAATATGTTTAGTGAGGGTTCTGTGAATATGGAATAATTATGTTTATCTTATTGGTAATAACAGTTTTCAAAGGGCACTGATTGAAATTAGGGACGGTTTATTTAATATAAGCCGATAGAGTAACTACAACGCCGTCTTGTCCATACTAAAAACGCCAACTGATTCCAACCCCTAAATGTTATACAATTTAGACGAAAAAAAAAAAAAAAAAAAAAAAAAACCTATAGGATTGTTAATATGTTTAGTGAGGGTTCTGTGAATATGGAATAATTATGTTTATCTTATTGGTAATAACAGTTTTCAAAGGGCACTGATTGAAATTAGGGACGGTTTATTTAATATAAGCCGATAGAGCAACTACAACGCCGTCTTGTCCATACTAAAAACGCCAACTGATTCCAACCCCTGAATCTTATACAATTTCGATGATTTTTATGTAAGTTGTAATGAAGTAATTTTTATATAATCTACACAGTGAAAAACTTTGCTTTCGGGTTTTTTTTAATTATCTTTACAGTTAGAGGCTTCGACCAACATAAAATGAATGGACGGGCCCATGTGAGATAATTTTGAGGACGTTAAAATGAGCGCCGGCGCTCACTTTAAAGGGGCGCTTCAGTCGCTCTCAGTCGATGCGAGAGGTACATTCGAATGTCAAACGGTTCGAGCAACTGATAAATACAGCCCTTTTCTTTCGTAGATGTTATTTTCGCTATTACTTTTTTTTTTGTGATAAATGTACTATCATCATCATCATCGTCATCATCAGCCGAAAGACGTCCACCGCTGAACAAAGGCCTCCTTAGACCACCACACGGACTGACAACTTGCCTCTTGCAACCACCGGCAATCCGGCACTGGCAATGTACTTACAAATTTTTAATTACGTATTGAAGTACGATTGTTTTGACATATTTTTAAGGAAGATGTGTGGCCAGGGCCCGTACCGTGAGGTGCTTATTGCGGTGATTGTTAGGCTCAGCTGAGAACGCTGCGCGACCATATACCTTATCTCGTGGCGATACGGTTCGTGGTCGCGCAGTGTCGTCGGCTGAACCTAACAATTATCGCAATAAGCAGCTCACGGTACGGGCCCTGTCCTCTCATTTTACTTTGGTCGAAGGTAACTAAAATGGCGTAAAGTTGCAAGCTGAAGTGGCGTTGCCACATCACTCGAAGAACCGATATAAACCGATGAGGAAGAAAGGTTCTTGAGTGGCGACCATCAACTGGAAGACGCAGCGTAGGCAGGCCTTCTACTAGGTGGACCGATGACATTGTGAATGTCGCGGGCAACCGGTGGATGCAAGTGGCACGTTGTCGGTCTGTGTGGCGGTCTAAGGGGAGGCCTATGTTCAGCAGTGGACGTCTTCTGGCTGATGATGATGATGATGTTGATGTTTCAATATAAGTCTTAATGCATTTTGTTTTAATAAAACGGAAATACTCACTTTAAATTGAGTCAGTTATTCCGAGACACGAGCGCGACCTCGTCTTGCCTCGCACGAGGTCGCGCGCGTCTCGCTTAGCATTCCTTGATAAAGGTCACCCAATGTGATCTAAACTATAGTCGGAATAACCGACTTAATTTAACGTGAGTATTCCCGTTTTATTAAAACAAAATGTATCAAAACCACGTTCGTTTTCAAGTCATTTCAAGCCGTCATCAAATACTCATTCCTATTTTATTTTCAATTTACACTTATTAGCCGTCTCTTTCTTTTGACGTTGATTTTCGTTAAAAAAAACTCGCGTCATTAGGGAGGCGTTCCCCAGGGGCCGTGGCTATATTTTTCCTTTGTCATTGTTTTTGCTATTCTTTGTTTATTTGGATCTAAAGATATGGTTGGGGTTGGATCTTTTCAACTGTTAAATGTTTTGGGAATTGCGAAAATGTCGAAAGTTATTTTTAAAATGAGAGAAAATAAAAATTAAGGGCGTATTACCAGAACACAGAAATAATTGTTTTGATTACGTATCAATGAGATGAACTAGTAGTTCGCGCCGAACTGAGACCTCGCGACGCGACTCCTACTTCACAACCCCTTTACCAATTCAGCTCATATTAGAGTTTAAAAATGATATTGAAATGAACTACTTGCCTACAAAATTACATAAAGATCGGATTAACGGTTCTCAAGTTATCGTCGGATAAATATATAATATCAACTGACGATTTGCTTCCGTAGACTAGAAAAGAGAAAAAAAAATGTATTCATTTGATAGCACGACAAGAGTTTTTTGCTCTGCCGTGCTAGCACTTGTAGACATATAGACATATTATGTCTATTTCGCGCGAGATAATAGCTATCTCGCGGTGCGCATGCTAGCCCTGCTGGTGAGTTTATGGTCAAACGTAGTCTGTCAAAAATAAAAAGTACAGCCACGCTATGCTATTTTTACATTTATAGAATGACTAGTTTTGACTAGTTTGTGAAATGTCTGGCTTGCAAAATGTCTTAAGTGGAGAAATTCCTATTAACTGGAAGATAAGTGAAACGGTGGGGATCATAGCGAACATCTGCATTTGTATGGAAGACATTAAAAACTCTTTCTGCACCTACAGTGTACCGCTGACGTGGTTTTGCTAGACAGATTACCGTTTTGGAAGTGCACTGAGAGTTCATCTAGTGATCAAAACTTAGAACACTTGTGCAAATAGCTTGGTGCATAACTTTAAAGTTAGTAGTTTCGTTAGAAGAGTTACTTGTGTAAATCTTTTATATATGTCTATAAAAAGAAGCCTTTTCACCCGACTGCCCAAGGGAGGGTAATGTTTTTGGGATGTATTTAAGTATATATTTTTGTAAAAATGTGTCTAAATTAACAATCTGTAGCGTCCTGTACAATTTGAATAAGGATCAATTGTTTGTTTCTTATCTTGTATTTATTTAAATTAATAATTTGAATAAAAAAGTATTACGATAAAAAAAGCAACATAATTTGAATTTCGCGCGCTGAGCGAAACGCTGCACCTTAAAACGAAACTTGCTCAACATAATATAACAAATGCTTATTAATTAATGTTAATATGTAGTTGATTGATTCAGGCGTAACTTTGCGGAAGTTCATTTTCAAACTGTCAAAAATAACCAATAACGATAATAATAATGTTAATATTCTATCTATCTGTTTATCTAAGAATGCGTTAATTGAGTACCTACCTTA
The DNA here is from genome assembly GCA_947579745.1 of Apocheima hispidaria. Classification (NCBI taxonomy): domain Eukaryota; kingdom Metazoa; phylum Arthropoda; class Insecta; order Lepidoptera; family Geometridae; genus Apocheima; species Apocheima hispidaria. Next base: position 11,800,805 of record OX388164.1, on the reverse strand, counting down.
ACTAGAACGACCAACAATATTAATTTTTCTATATAATTGATTGTCATGTAAGTGATAATTATTATATTTATGAGGATAAATGATTATTAAACCTATATCCATTTGACTCCAAAGTGAACAGAAAGAAATAAAAAACAACAATAAAACATATATTTATTTTTAACATTAATAAATAATTAAAATGTTTTTTTATATTTTTTTTTTTTTATTATTGAGTTCAAAATTAGGAAAAAAAAAAAGATATTCTACAAAAGGGCACAGTTTTGACGCTTCTTACAGGCGCCAGTTTTCTTACCTACGTGGCTTATCTCTTTCTATCTTTACAAAAGAATTCTAGGATACAAATCATCTTTACAACAACGGAATCGCGCCGCAGTCAAGGGGTTACCATTAATCATGTTTACAAGCGAATAATTGTTCGTTAGACGATCAAGTCCGAATCGAGACAAAGATTTCAATGGGTAGCGAAATTGGTGCTGTCCGGCGGGAATAGGAATGGGTAGAAATTTATGATCAGCGGGTAAGTATGAATATTTACGTCCGTAATTATGTACCTATCGAATTATATAGGAGCCCGGAGACATCTAAACAAACACCGCTTTTGTTTAAAAGTAGTAGTCAACATATTTATATACTTTATTTTAACTGCGCCCCGCGGTTTCACCCGCTATTCTACAGAAGCCGAATATTTTTCCGGGATAAAAAGTAGCCTTTATGGTAATCCAGGGTATGAGCTACCTCCATGCCAAATTTTATTCAAATCCGTTCAGCCGTTACGGTGTTGAATGATAACAAACACACTTACACATAAACTTTCGCATTTATAATATTAGTGTGAAGTTTGTTTTTAACAAAAACTACCATACCTAAATATTACAATTCAAACCCCTGTCTTCCCTGTTCTACTTCCCTATGCCTAATTATATTATTGACCGAGCGAAGCGAAGGTCTCAGAGTTTACTGGGACAAATCGGCATTTGTATGTATGTTTGTATGTTTTTGTGTATATTTGTCCGATGATTACTTGCGAACCGTTGATCCGATCTTCATGAAATTTTGTAGGTAAATAGTTCATTTCAATACAATTTTTAATTTCGAATATGAGCTGAATCGGTCCAGCGGTTTTGAAGATATAAGGGTCGCGAGGTCTCAGTTCGGCTCGAACTACTAGTTTATTAAACCGAATAGTCTTAGACATAAAAACAACGTCTGTTCTCTATCTTCTCCTTTAGTAAAACGACCAATAAGCGATCAGAGCGAAAATTCATCACAAAAATTTCTCGAAGATTGTGAAAAAGTTCTTTCATAAAATAGGACGAATTATTTTCATAGTCCACGGGAATAATCTCATAGAATATTTAAAACGTCTATCAAGTGTCACTTTGATATTAGTTGAAGTCAAAGTGAGATTCGTACAAGTACTCGTTTCGAGTTATTTTGGTCCTTAATAAGTTTTAAGACGATGAACGTTTGCACGCCTCCGCCTTATAAATACAAAAAGCAAAAGCACGGTAACAAAAATTCTCATTCAAAGTCATTTTTTAAAGACAAAGATGGGGCGCTCTCTACCGGAATCTGTGATTCCCAACAAGTATAATACGGATGTCTTTAGGTTGCTTGGAAGAGAGCAATATGACGATTACGCGATAAGGCTGCCAGGTTACAATAGGTAAAGTTAGCCTTATTGCTGTCTTTAACTAATAGAAACACAAGAAATAGATAGCATGCGTTTAAGTGCTGTCAAACGAGTTTACCAATTTAAGCCGCGACAAAAAACGTACACTAGCGACACATAAAACTTGTTTTTAGTCGGGACCCGCTTCTGTCTCGTCTAAGCTTGTATGAACAATTAAGATTTGACTTATTTGACAGCACTGAAATGCATGCTATCTCTAACTTGTATTTCTATTAGTAAAAGATAGCATTAGCACTACAATACTAGCGCATTATTAGGCCTATAAACCTTTTATTCCAAAAACAGCTTTTAATTTTTCTTTGCTTTATAAAATCCTAAAATAAAGACGTGTGAATGCGCCCTTAGACCTTTATTTGATTTATCCATCCATTAATATTGTAACGATTGTAAAAGCGAAAGTTATGACGCTAATTTAAGCTCTCCGACCACAGACTTAGCTTAGATTAGGAAAGTTTATGATACTGCATGAAATGAAGTGTCAAATTAAATAATTGCGGTATTTGGGCATACCACACCTTATTTTTTTTTTTATGGAACTTCGTGACGAGACGACCAAGTCGCTTACTTGATGTTATGCTTCACGCCTGTCGATAACAATTCAGTGCCATGCAGAATTTTGAACATCATCAGTTCAAAACCATGCTCGGCAAAGCATTGCGCTCGTCACCCTGAGATATTAGATGTTAAATCTCTTTATGCCCATTAATTACGCTGGTAACATTACCCTTCAATCCGGGACACAGTAATGTTTGCACACTACTGCTTGGCGGTTGAAAAACTGGCAAAGGTTTGGTACTCCCCAGATGAACTCTGCAGAAGAACTCTACTGAAAGTAACTGTTGTGATTGTTCAGACTGACAATGTGTAGTGTCCTAGACAGTCTCATATGCTAAAAAGTCTAGTATCCTATTACGTCCAGACCCACAATGTCTAGTGTCTCTTAATATAACAAAATAAAATAAAAAAGTAGTGTCCAAAGATGTCCAGTGTCTGATCATGTGTACTGGACATACTGGGACTGGACGAAACAGTACACTAGACTCTTTAGCATACTAGATATTCTCGGACACTAGACACTGTCAGCCTGAACGATTGTGGTGTATTATTATGCAAGGTACTAGATTATTCATTTGACAAAAACAGACATTTAATTTATAACAAAATAGATAACCCTTTATCAGTAACAACATAAATTATTGACAAACTGAACTAATTAAATTACTATAGACTAGGACTATAATTTGTTACTTTATTGGTCAAAGCGATCTCTTCCACTGGGCTAGCACGCGCACCGAGACAAATTCTTCTCTCCTCTTTATGCCGTGAAAAATGAGATAAACGTATACATAATCGTAGCCGTGTCCTGTTCTTGCATAAAAGATTTTATCGCGGTGCGCATGCTAGCCCCGCTGGCTTCCAAAACATTGATAAAATCAGACGACACGTAACAACTTGGCGGTGAACACCAATCAAGATTGAAAGAGAGTGAAATATATTTTCCTCTTACTTTCTCTCAATGGTCAGAGCCCGTGGTTGTCAGTTGTATTAGCTACGATAAAGCTTGTACGCAACTTTGTGGCCGCCTCAATGTATAGTAATTATCGTTAGATGAATTAATGACTTTGCCACGTATAATACAGATACAGCGACAGAGTCAGAATCAGAATCAGAAAATTTCATTGCATAAAGGAACACGATATCAAAATTAGGTACAATCATTATTGTATCTCATTACTCAACACCGCTCACAATATGTCTCGTCACGTACAAAAAATAATGTTATGCTGTAAAGGGGCAATTGTATTACAAACAAATTACAGTGCGTCATCTAAGTCACTAAGTCTGTGTCAACGTACATTTTCAAAACAGTCGTTGGATCATAAAATAAGAATCGGTGCGTCATTAATTGCGAAATAAAAAGTTAAATCTGTATTAGCATACTTTGTAAATTTATGAGTACTTTTGTTAAAGTAATGAATATTATTCGCAATCACGCGAACGGACTATTAAAAATATGTAACTTGAATCGCAACTTCAATCGTAAATGTTACAATAGGTTTTTATTCGTTTTAATTTTAATAATGTGCTATGAAGGTATAGTCTTATTTCTTTTCACGCGTGATTTCAATTCAATTCAATTCATTTATTTCGGGCTTTAGGTATAAGTAAATATACTATTAGCAACGTCATATACAGCTTAACACAATTATGAAAATTAACATCAAAATGCAAGTACAAATTGATAGCGGCTGTAAAATGGCCTTGTCAGTCGAGTGCAGCTGTAAAGAGGCTTTGTCAAGGTATACTTAAACTAACACTTTTGATACGATTTTTTCCATTGCTCTATTTAAAAATAAGAATGATGACAAAATATTTTGATGCTAAAATATATTTATTTATTTATTTAAAGAAGCAACAACAGTATACAGTAGGTACACTTTTTAAATCTGATACGGTTTCGAAATGTAAACCACTAACAGGTGTTTCCAACATTTCCGTTAAAAAGAGTGGTATATTATTGTTTAATCATAATTTATAACATATGCAATTAAAGAAAAAGTTAAGCTCCTATCTCTATCGCTCCTTCATATTGGACTATTTTGGGGCTGTAACTTAAGCTGCTAAACCACTTTTAAGAAGCTGGTTGTAATTTTCAACCATCTAACCAGTAATTTTCACGGAATGTGATTTATTAAATTTCCTAACAAAAGGAAATGGTACACGTAAAGTTTTTTTATTCTATTTCCTCCAACCTAAAATACACCAAGCATCAAACTTGGTGTAATGTTAGTCCATATTCTAAAGTTAAACAGCAAATAATAAAACCAGACAAGTGCGAGTCTGACTAGTGCTAAAGGTATCAATTACTAAAGGTTAAGTTAAGGCCGGGTTACACCATCTAGGTTAAGTTTAAACTACAGTCATAATTCAGTTAAAACTTCTGTTAAGCAGAAAAATGTGTTGCACCTTTTTAACTATGGTCAAAATTGCAGATAACACATGCTGGCTTAACTTCGTGGTTAAGTTAGAGTTAATTTAACTATAACAGTAACTTTAACTGGGATTATGGTGCAACCCAGCTGTATTAAATTTTAAGTCATCGTCATAAGCAACCTGTTAGGTATTTGGACGGGTGCAGGCAAGTGACAACTACGGTAGCTGGGAACGCACTGTTTTATTAGATGAATGACAGGTGGGCGCAGCCACCACTAACTATAGGTACACGTATATAACACAACGTTTCATAAAAACATTTATTGTGTGGTGGTACGGAAGCTTCGATGCACGAGTTCGACTTGCACTTGGTCGGTTTTTTTATTTCAACTCATGCAGTATAAAACATTGTAGATTAAAAATAATGTATATTTTTTTTAATTTAAGTTTCACAGGAGGTTCCAATCTACCATCAACTTTTTTCCCTAATTTCACTCGCCAAATGCATTTTTCCTCGAAAACACCGACATAATGCCGCTTCTGAAAGGCCTTTGAAAAGCTCCAAGGCAGGTCTGAACGCTGCTTTGTGTCGTGTAATGATTTTTTTTATAGACTCCTTCTTTTGGTGTGGCGAGGTCATTAATGGTTGATAAGGGACATGTTTGCTAACTTATATTGTTAGAGGTTAGCTGTGTAGAGACTTCATAAGCAGCTAGTCGTACAAACTGAGTCCATAATAACCAATCTGTAGTGTCTTTCTGTTGTAATATCGCGTCGCGTCTATTAGTTCGTCCTTATCTTTACAAAGAGTCCAACAACTAGCTAGCCATACCTAGAGATCATAAAGGTGATAATGAACGAGTAATAACTATAGCCAATGGATCCCACGACACGACATTGTGAAGGTTGCGGACAACCGATGGATCCAAATAGCAGATTGTCGTACTGAGTGGCACTCTAAGGTACGTCTTGCTGCAGTTGGTGTCTTCTGGTTAATGACGATAAATAAGCAAAGGCAAGGTGGGAACGAGATGACGAGAAGTGAGATGGGTTGACGATATCGTCATAATAGCTGTTCGAATCTTTTGAGCCTTATCATTTAACTCTGTTACATACGTACTACTGTTACACTCTGATCATTGCACGCGATGTTCAACTCGCATCGCTTGCCTCGCGCCAACTTACTCGCACCATGCGAGCAGGATAGCAAACGTCTTCGTTTGCTATATATCCTGCTATCCACCGCTACCAGACTTATACGATAAGGCCGCTGGACTACATCATGCCTATTGCATTTAATTGGAAAGAAACAAAGACATTTTTAAAGACCAGGAAGAAGCATCTGTTTTCAAATTAAATCATATACCTTATCGTAAGGTTTAAATGACCCGTTTCAGCCCCATGGAAGCGCTACGCTCATTAAACGCCACACATCGTTCCCTGATTGATGACTACCAATAAATCCCATTAAAATCATCCCCTACTCAACATTAACAAAAAAACTGGTCAAGTGCAGGTCGGACCATGCAGTATAAGGTTCTGTGGGTGTTTATATTTTTTATTTGCAAATTAAAACAAACATCAGAGATATATATTAAAACATAATGTCTTAAGTATTTTTTTTTGATAATTAAAGCTACAGGCGTAAACAATAAGACGTCAAAAATGAAAGGAAGAAAAATGCAATTAATCAAAAGAAAGGCTGCGCTGTAACAGTTTCACCATTTTTGAAAATTAAAATTTAATGAGTGGGAACTAAATATAAGAATAAATAAATTCTATTATAAATTATTCCAGAATATTCGAAACGAGAACAACTATGAACCGAGTTTGAACGTGTTTGTTATTCATTTTCGAAAATCTATCCCAACACTAATTTCTTTATCTATGTAATAGTAGTATATACTTACGTCTATTTTTTGTCAACCAAAGATTTTTTTTCTATGCCTATTATTTTTATTTTGTGGATGTTATTGATTGTAATTTTTGATGTACGTCTACATCTCCCACTCTTCAACCACGAGGATGACTGGTAGAAAATTATTTAGCTTTAAGTCTTCCTGTTATACATAGTACGATGTATTTGTACTGTGCAATAAATAAATAACAAAATAATAGCATATTTATGAACATGTGGGTTGAACATTTGGATTACTTCTAAACCTTCAACGGTCTCTGAGTAACCCAACAGCTCGCTTTATGTAGATGGCTAAGTAGTTGTCCAATTCTGAGTAAGGTGTGGTGAAAAATATAGATTTGTCTTCTCCGTCATAGACTATAAGAAATGGATGTCACGAAATATCAATTTCTTAAATATAAAATACCATGATGAGTTTTCGAGATTCTATGCCAGACTAGGGAACCCCAAAAATATGATAAAACCACAACGAAACATCCAATCTAAACGGAGTAAAGACGATAAATCGGCACCGCATCGTTAGCCGCGTCCGCGCGCCGATTTATGCTCGGACGATGCTCGGAGACGAGATGTATCGTATCCGATCGCTGTACGGACGTGTTCATTTGCCCGGGAGATTTATCGGTGTGCGGGTTTGTGGCCAGAATGTTTAGTTGATAAAAGTTGCACTGGACTAATGAAGATACGTTACTTAAATTAGTAAAAAGATAAAATATTTTGTGGCAAATGGAATAGTATGTAGTACCGTATAAAATTTTGTTAGTAGTTTTGTATACTTAGTTACTTAGTTTAGTTTACTTTTTTTTATTTCCCTGTCTAATCACTATTTATAGCGAATGCTGTATATGCCTATAAAGGGTGATCATATCAGTTTAATGTACTCACGTAGATATATATTATAAGAATGTAAAATATGTTCACTGTTGGCGTATCTCAATAAATAAATACTTAACGGGTAGCAGCCAGTCCTTTTTCGGAGCGTTGTTGTTGACTTTTTACTGTCGTACCATCTCCACTACTACCAGTAGTATCATGGGTAATTTATTTTTCTATAACTGCCTCAGTAGTATGACACAATCTTTTGCCCAAAGCACTGGCAGCGCAGGGTTCAACATCGCTTTTGAACATTACACGGTGTCACTCCTGCGCAAGTATCCGATCGTTTATGTTTAGTGCGGTGGTGTCGGACTTCATCGTCATTCCCATTTACCCGTACGACGCAGAGCCCTGGACCGTGAGAGCAGATATACTAAGTATCGTAACTTTGGTCCAATCAGGTGTCCAAGCAACAGTAAACTGCTCATCTCAAATAAATGTATTTCGCCTTCAAAAATAATGGGTCAGTAAAAAGATACTAACAAAAAGAATAAACAATTTTCTCTCCAAAACATATTATTTTTGCCTTTCCAAATATCGGAACGACAGAACGGCTTATTATTGAAGACCCAAATTTCTTAGGAATAAAATAAACTCGGGAAAATTTGAAAGTGAAATGAACTGTGGGTGCCTATTCTTAATTGGTGAACCCTTTTGAAAAGTTTGCGGGGAATTAAGCGACCAATTTGCATGGTGACTATTTCCTAACTCGCCCGATCTAAACTTGGAGTCCGGATCGGAAACTTGGAATCTTAATCTGACGTACAGACTTTTATGCAGCTAAATTAGTTGAGCCAGTGGAACTTGGTGGAACTTGATTGGTGATGTTAAAATATCGTGAGCAAGAGCACTCAACTGGCAGTATAGTACTTTTTATCTTATCTGGCTAGTTATGTGGCAAGTTATCATAATTTGTTCCCTATTGTAAGTTTATATAGGCTTACCCGTGTATTTTTGAGATTTTTTACAATATTGTTACTTGTCTGCTAAGTTGGCTACTGCTAGCGGTAAATTTAAACAATTCTATCAATAATCTGAGAATAGTGCTGTGGGCTGTATTATTATTAAGTTTATTTATGCTATCACTTAAGTGTTATATTTTATAATATGGATGTTGGCTGTTCCTTAATAAATACATTTTTTTAAAAACGTTACCACAGATTAGATAATTTAAAAAGCTTGTAAATAAAATATTTACTTATAATTCCCGATGTTACGACATCGAGCTTGTAGTAGAGCGCCTAGCAACTTCGCTGACTCGGGCCGCCGCCGCAGCGTCCGCGTCAGCAGAAGACACTAGGCCCGTGTGGCCCACTTCATTAGGCAAATTTATCAAATACTAGCTGATAGCCGCGACTTCGTTCGCGTGAGTCAATAATAAAAAAAGTTGCCTTTGCCCGTCTCCTACCGAAGCTGTATCTTTGCATAAATTCAGGTCGAACCGTTCAGCCGTTTCTCCGTGACAACGCGGAAAACATCCAGACAGAGAGACAGATAGATAGATAGATAGATAAATAGACAGACAGATAAATAGATATATAGATATACAGATATACAGATAGAGAGACAGAGAGATAGAAAGACAGAGAGACAGAAAGACAGATAGACCATCGTGGTCACCGTGGTCATTATGGCCATTGGTGGTCTGGAAGAACATCGTGATCATCGTGGTCACCGTGGCCACCGGAACTCAATGAAACGTATTTCACGGGTGTCGCCAACATAATCTAGATTATGATAGCTAAGCAACTATGTCGAAGCACATTTAAAGATGTGGTTCTGATGAATTCGGTTTTTTTATTTAATATAATATATCTCAAAATCCGTGCAATTAATCAATTACTTTTAAATCTGAAACATAATAACAGAGAAGTCATAAAAACAGATCAAACGTATTAAATATCTATCAAACAATACACAAATTCCATTCCGACATAACAATTAACGAAATCAATAAAATAACAATAAGCATAGACAAAAATAGATAAACTTCCCAAATCAAAGGACAAGTGGCAATTTTGCTAATTAAAAGGTAAAAGTTTATTCGAGCCGTAAACAAGTTGTAGTTGCAGAGTAGCAAAGAACAGATTGCTAACATCAATTAAGAAACATACAACCATATATACATACATATATAAATGCATATTAATAAATATAACCACTACATAAATATATTGGGCACCTTTGCGCCGGGTACAGTTAGGGGTGGGTAATTTTTGTAATTTAATTGACTATATTTGTAAGTATTATTAAATTGATTAAATATTAAAATTACCAATAATAATGTATTATAAATGTATATGTTAATTTATATTATACAATAAATAATCAAAATAGAACCCTAAAAACATAATACTTCTTTTTTTGGGCAGTCGTGTAAAAAAGGCATGGTTAATTAATATTGTAATTGTAATATTGTAAGTTTTTTTGAGCAATTTAAAAAGTTGCATGCGTTATCCTTACTTTGGCAAACAATAATTATTTAACTAAGAAATTTATTAACTTTGACAACAGATTAAGTCTATTGCTGTCGTTGTCATTGCTTAGTGCCAGACAAAGGCAGCATTAGAATTAATCAAACGTTTCAGAAACCCGAGGTATCTTGCAGCGAAAACATTTACCTACGCTAGATGCAAAATTCAAATTATCTAAATGTATAAAACTCTCGTGTACCTGAATGACTGAAAATCAAAACAGCCTAAGCCAGAAGTGAGAACCAGGGATAGCGATATTCATATTTTTTTGGGTAGCTTCCATGATAGTTTATGGGAGCAATAATAAAGGTTTTTTCGAAAATCAAAACCTAATCGGGAGAAACCATGGGTCACAGCTATTAAAAATACAATTTTCTCTCTATCGCAAAAGCTACGTATTATTTCTTTATATTTGCATTTCAATCGTTTTTTTTTCGTTGTGGATATTATTATCTTTATCTTAGAATTTACTTTATGTAGACGTGTTGATTGCGCTCCATAATGGCAACATAATAGCAGATTTATTTGCCTGCTAAGAACTCAGTCATGTACAAATCAATGTCCCGACTGCACTCTCTAGTGTCACTCCTGACAAAGCGTAATTCTTGCTTGTTTTTTTTCTTCCTGAAAGCGTTATTTTGTTTTTAGACATTATACGAATTACATGGCAACCGTCACCCGTCAGAACCAGTCAAGCCGCTTAGGTAATATAGGAACACACAAATATTCATACTTACATACATATTTCCTTACATACATCCCAAAAATATTACTCTCTTTGTTGGCAGTCAGATAAAAAGTACAATAGTTCGCGTCTTATAAAACTTAGATACTCATCGACGTTGTCAATGTTCTGCTCCATAATCTGTGCAATCGAGACCTAACTTGATTTGTTAAGGTTCGGCGGCCATTTGTGAGATTGGCTATTGATAGGGAAGTTTGAAATTAATGCCCGTATTAATTCTAGAAGTTTCCTCGAGCTCGGTGAAGAAATATCTACGTTCGTTTTAATAAAATACGCTTAGACAAATTTTGTCTATACATTCAACTTTAGTTTATAGATTTTTATTTATAGCTAATGTATATGTTACTATGTCATAGGTCATTAATAAGTTTTAACCGAAGATCCCGCTCCTGAAATGACAACTGTCAGAGTTAAGATTCGGTAAAAAAATTGCAAGCATGGGCACGGAAGACCGAATCTGAATTGACTTTTGGAGCATTTTTTTTTTTGTAGTTATTTGTACGTCCACTATAATTATGTATGTGTGATTAAAGACAGCAGATTTAGGATAGTCGTCATTTTTCTTATGAATACTAAAGTTGACCGTGAAATTGTTTACTTACTAAAATAGTAGATTGATTTAGGCAGTGGACAAGAGATGTAGGAAAATCGCTACTTTTAATTTTCCAGAATTTTTGCCTTTTATACCTTTCATGGTGTTCCTTACGTCAAAATTTGAATAATACAATAAGCCAGGGTTATTTTTTTAAGTATTCTAAATTAAAATTTAGATCATCACAGAGATTGTAATATAAAATTAAAATCCTGTATAAAGAGAATTTATACGAGATTTTAGATATAACCTTAACCTAAACTTAGAATCTTACGACATAGACGTATAAAAAATAAAGAATTGACACATCTACTTTTGACAATGTTTCAAACGAAAAGTAAACAAACAAACTATTTATTTTCAGGTTTTCTTTAGAAAATAATAAAGAATTATTTCAGAAATATTAAAAGGAAACAAAACAAATAGCAGACAAAACAAAGAAAATTGTCTGAAAAGCAAAATAAGTAATCTGTTAGTATTTTTATACATTAACCTAGAAATAAATAATCCATGTAGGAAAACTTAAAGTAGCGATTTTCCTACAGAGAAAAAGCACCATCCTTTGAACTTACCAATCTCCATAAAACACTGGATAAGGATCCAACAGACAGCACCAACAATGCAATTTTAATCGACCGTACGGCGTATTTATACGCCGTAAGTACGGCACTACAGCAGTTTATAGTTATACGGCAGTTTAGAAGTTAAAAAGCCTGAAATCGGTCGCGTGAGAAGGAAACATTTTTCTTGTCGCAGGTGCAACAGATTAGTTCGATACCCCTGGAGAGGTTTGAAACCTTTTTGTTATGTGACAAGAAATAAAGATTTTGAATTAAGGTCTACTGTTCAAAATGACAGAGTAGCAAATGCTAAAAAATGTTGGTAACGTGAATCGCGTATTATATGCGACTATAATGTAACTATAATGAAAATGAAAAGTAACATGTTCACTTTGCTTGATGCGCTCATTTTTACGTGATAATATATATACGAAATAATGCCTCCGAAATCCTGGATAATGCGCTAGGATGAGAATTAACCTCTGTCGCTGTTACCTATACTCATAATCTCAATTGGATATTCGATAGTATACTTTGCTATCATAATTGCAAAAATGTTTTCAATACGAAGTTCATCTTTATACAATACAACAATACAATAGAATATAACTTTATTAATACACACCAAAGACAATTAATGAGCTTTATCCATTATTTTTTTATGTTTTAAAGAGCTTAATCAGTCATATATACAATTTAAATAAAACTTTTCCACAAAATATCAATATTATCACTCAACATGTCAAACTTGCTCAAAGCCCAAGTTCAGAACCTCTGGCCTGGTTATAGCGAGGAGTGGTCTGATAGACCATTTATCTTGTATAGGGAGGGACAGTCCGCCGGATTGAAAGTTTCGATGTGGACTCCAATGGCATTGTTACCCTGTAAAATGTAGTACGAATATATCTGGAGTTGGTGTTGGCTTTGCCTTTTTGTAAGACATACAGATTGAAATATATTTATTCTTGTACATTATCTATAATTGTTTGTATATTGGCATTATATTCTTATTATCCTAATCCTAACTAATGTTATAAATTCAAAAGTTACTCTGTCTATCGGTCTGGGTGATTGTCGGGCTATCACGGCTGAGCGGTTAAACGGATCGAGATGAATTCTTGCATACATATAGCTTAAGGGTCAAAGATACGGACGTAGGCTTTTGTTTGTAGAGCCACGCGAACGAAATCGATGGTAACAGCTAGTTATCTATAATTGTATTTATCTTATCAGCTATGAGACGTCCACTGCTGGACGAAGCCTCCTCCTATTTGAGGGGTAGTTGCCATAATCCCCACGCTTGGCAGGCGGCTTGGAAATCGCAGATTGTTCAAATAAAAAGAGGAGGCTGTTGCTCGTCTTCCGGTGGTTTTGGTCATTGTTTTATGACAGACCCGAGTCCCATCAAGGGTCACATCTACATATAACAAGTAATATTTATGAATTTTAAATTAAATAACTGTTAAATTTAAAATAACCTGTAGTATAAGGACTGTGAAATGCAAAATAGCCTTTGTTACTCCACGCATGAAGAGGCATCTAACGACATATTCCTCGCCAAAATCGGTCAAGACGTTGAGGCTACAGGGCGTAATAAAGGAACACACATAATATATATCATTAATATTATATTATGTCAATAAAATTCTCGGAATCCCCATTTTCGTATAAAGAACAAACGGAGCAAAAGAGTCTAGCTAGTGAATGCAGAGACTCAAAAATCAAGGCAAATTAAAAAAAAATAGTTTAGCAAGACCCCATCATGAAAAGAATAGCAAGAATACTTACAACAGCCTAATTTGATACTTTTATAGTTTTATTTAACACTCTTGATACTTTTGTTCATTGTAACACTCGAAAATTTAACTAAGTTCCACATCGAAAGAACGATATGACGCCATCTTGTATATATTCTATATTAGTGACGCCATTGACTGATTCTGGCTCTCCCCGTTTTTTTGGGAAAATCACTTGAAATTTTTGCTTTTTTCTTCGAAACATTTTATGTCTAATAGAGTGTATAATTTAATGTAAATTTAGTAGTATATATAACATGCGTTTTTTTTTCTTTTTTTTATGAATGATAAATGATATGTCGTGCACATTTTCAACGAAGCTATGCCTAGTTTTTAAAATAATGGTAATCGTATAATCAGGTATATAGTTGTGTTTCATTAATATAACTTTTCCTATATTTTTACCACTAAAAATACCCTGATATCAAGGAAAAACTTCTGAACGTTGGAATACTTAAGTATTGTCACATAAAAAGTTTGCAAATAATTTCAGTCTCAAGCACAGAATTCTCCTTATAAATAAGGTCGTCTCAAGTTACATTAGTCAGACTTTATTAATAAATACCTACCTATCATAACATTATTAAGATGTTTAAATAATTCATTAGTTTGCCTAATTTAACATTTAATTTGTAAAAGTGACTTGTCTGTAATATTCAATGTTTTCAAAGATCCATTTTTTTTTCTTTCGTCTTTGAGAAATACTCACAAAACATTTAATTAAAAACGTCAATCAATAAAATTAATATAAGCTTGTTATTTTCACAAAGGAATATTAGATTTATGACGCTTTTCCAGAAATATCTAGACAAACAAATCTGGGCTTCTACCACGAGCTTGTAATAAATAAACACAATATTGTTTGTTTGGATTGAAACCATAGCGAATTTGTGATTGTTTATGTTTGGCAGCAAACTCGCCTGATAGTAAGGGGGCGTATATTTTCCTTCGCACTGTATTAACATTTTTTTATATAAAAACACTAAAGAAACACAAACACTATTCTAAATACAATCTAAACTTAAATAAGAGAGCTAAAATTACAACCAAAATTATTATAAATTAATTACAGATAAAAAACAAAGCTCAGGTCACTATCCGCGGGCAGGGTCCAAAAGGCTGGTGACGTTACCTCGTTGAATAGCAATGCTAATTCTCTGGCTGAGGTAAGCACCAGCACCAGCTCTTTGGTCGTTTGTTGTTTCTATCAGCCGCTTAGAAAGATCTTTAAAGAGTAGCCACTCCAAGGACCCAATATTTCTACCCCAAAAGGCAGAAATAAGTACCCATCGCCAAGGGATTCATATTTCCGCCTAAAAAGAAATTAAAAAAGGTCTTGTTATTGACTTTAGAATATCATGGCCAATGTTTTATACTATATATTATGTTAATCCAGGGAATAAGTTACCTCCATACCAAATTTCATCCAAATCCGTTCAGCCGTTTCTAGCTTGAACGGGAACAAACACACTTACATACTTACACACTTACACACAAACTTTCGCATTTATAATATTAATGTGATAGTACATAGAACATTTGACTCATAGTAAGGGACCTTTTCGCCTATTATTCTCCAAAATGGGAATATTCATTAAAGTTTGGGTTTCCTGGAGATTAATAGATCCTAGTTCATTACAAAACATTTTGCTGTAAATCGGTCAGTTGTAAACCCTTCGAGAGCCATTTTGAAATAGTTTCCTCTGTTATTTTGTTCAGGTTATTTTGCAGGTTGATGGCATTGACATACAATTATTTTAATGTCAATTTTTGTGTTCGTTTTTCAATGTTATTTCACTATTCAATGTACAAAACTGGTTTGGTTTTTATATTGGTGGTTTATATTCTTACATCTATCATTACAGCACAGATAACACTAGATACCGCATTACGAGATTCGTTGTCCCTACAAAAATTCACCAAAGCTTGAGGCGCGGGTCGCGGAGAGTGCGACCAAGTGTTCTCATTGACTATCTCAAGGTTACGCCTGCTCTTTATATTATATTTTGTCAAATACACGTACCTATAAATTTATAATAATTCTTCATGCTCCTACTTACTCATAGCTCCTTTATGCAAGTGCCTTTATTAACTAAGCAAAATACATACAAACTACAACTACCTAAACTACTTAGCCTACTACATAAAAATAACAGTTGGAATATCCAGAGACCATGCATTAAAGGTCTATAGATAATCCAAATGTTCAAGCCCACTACCAGTTGGCAGCGTACCCAGCATGCTGGCGGCTTTACCACGCTGAATGGCAATCCTTATACGTTGAGCCAAATAAACGGCAGCATTTTGGTCACGCGTCGCATCAACCAGGCGCTCTGTTAAGTTTTTGAAAATAAGATGAGTTCCCGGTCCCCAAGGGCCCAACGTCTCTACTACATGTTTGTATGTTTGTATGTTTTTGGTATATTTGTCCGATGATAACTTGCAAACCGTTGATCCAATCTTTATGAAATTTTGTAGGCAAGTAGTTCATTTCAATACAATTTAAGTTCGAATATGAGCTGAATCAGTCCAGGGGTCGTGAAGATATAGGGGTCGCAAGGTCTCAGTTCGGTGCGAACTACTAGTACTAATCCATATGTTCACTTTTAACACATTCTTTTTTCCAAATATAAATCCATCCCACCCGCATTGATTTGGCAATGTTGGTTTGTTTCCGGAACAAACAATCGTCTTGCAAACACCTAGTGTTTCCCGAGTGGCCAGCTTGAAATTTCGAATTTTAAAAAACTCCACTTCGTAATTAAACTTCATGAAACTTTCACTAATTAAGCATACCATTATTTTGTGTAAGTTTTCTTTTTTTCCTCTTTCCTCCTAAGATGATTTTGGCGCCGCACGTCTTATGCATTTGCCAGTGTCAAGTATACATATATATTTTCAAGTTTTGTTAGATATTATCAAACAAGTCATAGTCACGATCAAAGTTGAAAATAGCAGGTCACGGTCAAGTCCAAGTCATGCCCCAGTAAAGTGGTGAAAACTTTACAAGAGCCTTCTATGGAGTTTTGGAAACAATACGCAAATTCACCTTTCCAGACATTATACCATTCACCAACACTCGTGCATGTACACGAACACTTAACGGGTAGAAATTCACCGTTTTTACACATTAACACTCGAAATAACACAAGGTTTGGAAAACAATAAAATGACGCGACATAAATTCTTCACGTTCCCGCCAAAACTCAAGTTTAAGATTCAAGTAAGATTCTATTCCAAGTGCATTATTTTCCCACTTTCATATTTGTGCACTCAGCGCAATAAATAATTCAGGATATTTGTATGGTATCCTTTTAGTGCATTTCTGTGTGGCTAGATATTTCTGTAAGTGTGATGCACAAAGGTGCACTTCTAGAGAATGCAATAATTGCGGACGTGGTGTTTTAACTAGGTAGAAAAACATTTAATGGGGAAAATTTTAATTTCTAAATTTCAAAGTTTGAAATTAAAATTTTGAAAAAATAAAAGGCGGCCGGACTACATAAAAAAAACATAATTTGGTAAATAAATAAGAAATATATATACAACTAGGAATTACCAGCGACTTCGTTCGCGTGGACCAATAGCCTCGGGACGTCGGGCTTCGCTTCGCTTCGCCTTTAAAAAAATTACTTCGCTGTACGAATATAGCGAAGTTATTTTTTTTTTGCTCTTTTTTTTTCCTCCCCTGAGGATTTTGGGTCGCACGTCTTCTGCATTTCTGCCTGTGCAATGTGTATAAATATTTTCAAGTTTTAGTAAATATTGTCGCGTTATCACGGCTAAACGGCACGGATCTTGATAAAATTTGATAAGGAGTTACTGTATATCACAAAGACGGACGGATACTTTTTTACGTCCACGCGAACGAAGTCGCGGGTAACAACTAGTTAAATATAAATTACTAGCTGCGCCCCACGGTTTCACCGGCTATTCTACAGAAACAGAATATTTTCTGGGATAAAAAATAGCCTATATGTTAATCTAAATAATAAGATACCTTCATACCAAATTTCATCCAAATCCGTTCAGCCATTACAGAGTTGAACGGGAACAAACACACTTACATACTTGCATACTTACATACTTACATACTTACATACTTAGATACCTACATCCGTACATACGTATATACGTACATACTTACATACGTGTATGCTTACATACTTACACACAAACTTTCTCATTTATAATATTAGTGTGATAACATCTAAAGTTCTCGTTAATGTCGCTTCGACTTTTCAAAAACAGCAATTTTCTTAAGCAGCTCATTAATTTTAATTGGTATGTCTTACATTTTACAAGTTTCCGTCAAAAATGTTAAAGCAAAACATCTAAGAAATTGCCCTTTATTTTATAAATCAAAATGTCAGTTTCTTACATGCTGTATGAAAAAGATTTCGGTCTTTGGCAGGCGAGTTATTCATATTATGACGAAAGATGATAAGATACTTCTTTAGGGTAGATTCAGCCAGCTATGCCGCTCCAAGAGAGCATGATTTTTCAACACTGCTATGCGAGGCGTTTGACTTATTAATTAAATTAATTTAGTCGCATTTGGAGTTGTCTCGCTCGCGCTTTATCACATTATTAAGACAGAAAAAAGCTTAGAGTAAATTTTCAAAAAATATTTTTTGTCTCTCTTTATGATAAGATTACAAAATAATGTTTTAAAGAAACTTCCGTTGTTATATCTTTTAATTTGAAGAAGTAGAAAAAAAAAGTTATTTTCGATATCTTATACCTCAAAACGAAAATTGCTTTATGATATTTTTTTTTTCTCTTATGTTTTGGCTCAAAACAAAAATTAACAAGAGAAGTTTTGAGGTCGGTTTCATAATTATGACAAGTTACAAAACTTGTACATGTTTAAAGCTTTTTGATGATAGCACACAGAGATATTGCCGCGAGCGATATTCGAGAGCTTGCACACTGCCACCTCCATATACAAACCATATGTTTGTTATTTCATTTTTTTTTAAAGGAGTTTTGTCACTCAGTGACTATGCCACCCCCGTAACAGACAAAGAAACATATACATAAAGTAACACTTATAATACACGCTTATATAATTTTAACAACATATGTTTGTTATTTCGCGCCCGCGCCCGCGCCCTCTAGTTAACGTGGTGAAGCCTAAGCCGTGATATATCCCAAATGGAGTAATGCCATCATTTAACACTCGATGTGTTCGATTCTTTCGTTGCCAGCTGTTACTGGATAAGGGGAACGGGTTCGGTGAACCGGGTGAAAAGGTAAATTCAATTTGTACTACACTTTCTTGGAAAGGAGAAATAAAGTACGTCATTCTATCGTTCAAATATGCGGGCAGAAAAGTGCATAGCCATTACTAGGAGGTCCATAGACTTGCCCTGATGCCAGGGCAATAGAATACGGCATTGCTATCTCCTGCCTGTAGTAA
Source organism: Apocheima hispidaria (assembly GCA_947579745.1). NCBI lineage: Eukaryota > Metazoa > Arthropoda > Insecta > Lepidoptera > Geometridae > Apocheima > Apocheima hispidaria. The sequence continues at coordinate 11,781,792 of OX388164.1, read as the reverse complement.
GAGCCTACTAAAAGGGGACCTCTGGGCTCGGGGGTGGTTAGAGGTGGGGCTCTTATCACCATCTACCAAAGCGAGCCCGGGGAGGACAACAGCGTCGAGTGGCGGACGCTGTTGTAGGCTTAAACGTCTCACGACAGCTGCTAGCTGTCTCGGGAGGAGCTGAAGCGTAGTGCTGAGGGCTCTGGTGCGTTCCCTTGGAGATTTGCAGGCCGCCCGAAGACTTCCAACATGACAATTATTGTTGATCGAGTGAAGCAACCGACAGATAGCTGATGGGTAAGAAAGATTCTTGAGTGGCAACCACGAGCTGGAAGACGCAGCGTGGATAGGCCTCTCACAAGGTAGACTGACGACTATTAGAAGGTCGCGGGTAACTGGTGGATGCAAGTTGCAAATTGTCGTTCAGTTAACGGTATAAGGTTCTAAGGTGGCGGTCCTTCTTTAGCAGTGAACGTCTTCAGGCTGTTGATGATGATGATGACGAGCGAAGTAAAGTTCTGAAAGGCTACACAGGCGAGCATAAATCATTGTTTGTATGTATCTTTTTGGGTATTTTGATCTCTTATGAGCTCTCTTACGTCGACTATACTGTACGAAAGCTCTCTGCTATTGAGAGGTTGGTTGCCTTAATCTCCACGCATGGCATGCGGCTTGGAGATCGCAGAATGTTCGCCGTTTACTAACAGGACGCTGTTGCCCGTCCTCCAGTGATTCTGATCGCAGTTTTGAGACGACGATTGGGTCAACGATTACTCAATACTCACCTGTTAATGATCCGATTGCAATCAAATTTTGTAGGTACATAGTTCATTTCAATTCCGATAAAAAAAATATCTGTTGGCCAAAATCGTTCAAGAGGTTGTGAATGGGGTCACGATGTCTTAGGTCAGCGCAAAATACTAGTTTAAGGCGAGGTCCAATCGTAAAACAACAAAAAGTAGCATTTTTCAGCGCTTTGTTCGAATTGACGAGATTACTTAACCAGGTGCAAAAAATACTGCATAGAAAATAAAACTAAAATTACGTCTAACCGAATAAAATTTCGAAAATCTGTCTTAATTACAAAATAAAAAATGTCAAAAAATCGCAAAATGACCCCCTGAAAAACCCTTCCGAGATCAAATGCTCTGAACAAACAAATTTTCAAACAACAAATCTACAAATTTTCTTTTACAAATTAAATATCCAGGCTAGTGGTTTATAAGGCGAACCAGGTAGTTTTTTTATTTGATTTGTATATCCGATAATCGGCAAAAAAGCAATGAAAAACTACAATTTACCGTTTTCTCATCAATTATGATATGCGATTTTCAACTTTAAACCTTAGAACTTTGAGCGGGACAGTACTCATTTCAAATCACGATCAGTCCTCGCCTTAAAAGAAAGTTAAAAAAATAAAACATTTAAGTACACCCGATTTTGGAATGGCTACCCCTTAAACATCGGAATTAATAACGGAACGTCCCAGCTTTAATAATTTCCATGATTCATTACCATATATTGAAAATTTAATTGAAATCAGAAAATTGCTAGTACAATGGAGGCCGAAGTCGATCATAAATTTTATATCCAATCTTTTACGGCACTCACTGTAATGGACGAGGTTTAATTTTTAATTGTAAAAGTTATCATATTAATGACGATACATATAGATTTTACTGAGTGTATTATTTATCTTTTCATTCATTCATTCATTTATTTTTCGTGCTTTAGGTATAAGTAAATATACTCTTAGCAACGTCATAAGCAGTTTAACAAAATTATAAAAATTAACATTAAAATGCAAGAACAAATTCGTAGCGGCTGTAAAATGGCCTTGTCAGTCGAGTGCAGCTGTAAAGAGGCTTTGTCAAGGTATACTTAAACTAACACTTTTGATACGGCTTTTTTCCATTGTACCCTGTCTTTTATATACATATCGTCAGAGTAATATGCTTTGCTCATTAAATATTTCCTAATAGAATTTTTAAATTTAGTTTCGCCGAGACTTAATAACTGCTCTGGAATAACATTGTAAAAATCTGAATCTGATACCTGACGAACCAGGTATGTCCTACACATGCGCCACACGAGTACCGGCAGCAGCGTTCTCCTAGTAAACTGTAAGCGTTCTACTATCCCCAAGGCACCTGCCAAGCGTGGTGATTATGGGCAGTCGGGTAAAAATGTGTCTTTAAAATGGCTGTTGTTATTTTATATTAAACGTGAATATTTAATTAATAAATGTTGAAAATGTGTGAGCGAGTGAGACTAAGAGGGCGGCCTTAAATAAATATCAGTGTGATTATATATACTACTTATTTAAACTACAACTTAATAAGTGATTCAATATTGTAAATAGTATTAGAAATCGACACCGAACCATAGAAATAGTTCTGTACGAGCTGTGGCGATATCGCGTACTTCAATACCTCGCTGGTAAGTACACTGCCTGCCACAAGATATGGCATGAAATAATTTTATTACACAGATTGTTATTACATTATTAGTTTTTTAAAGTAACAGACAAAAAAACTTTTTTTTTTCATAAACAAAAAAAGACTTGCACAAAAGACTTAGATTTATATTTTAGCTTTTATTATATAAATATATATATTATCTTATATAATATATATATATATTAGCTACATTAATAAAATCATAATATGACCCAGTCAAGTTACGGGACTAATTATGAAGGACCCGGACATAATTCATAATATAAATATAAAATTGTGTTTGGTTTATTTTGCGGAACATGGAAAAAGTTTTTATGCTTGAGCCATAATACATTATCGTCGCAGACGACTCACTGCCGCGCTTACGATCGTAATCTGAAATAGACTCTAACATCAAATACAGAGGATATTGCAAAATGTAAAATTTTGAGTCTGTTCCGGATAAGCATTTTGCTTAATCCTAACTAATATTATAAATGTGAATGTAACTCTGACTCTCTGTCTCTGTCTCTCTGTATCTGTCTCTTTGTCTCTATCTCTGTATCTGTCTCTATCTCTCTGTCTCTGTCTCTCTCTCTGTCTCTCTCTCTCTCTGTCTCTCTGTCTCTGTCTCTGTCTCTGTCTCTGTCTCTGTCTCTGTCTCTGTCTCTCTGTCTCTGTCTCTGTCTTTCTGTCTCTGTCTCTATCTCTCTGTCTCTCTGTCTGGGTGTTTGTCGCGTTATCACGGCTAAACGGCTGAACGGATCGACCTGAATTTTTGCATAGATATAGCTTAAGTGTAGGAGGCGAACATAGACTACTTTTTTATTGATACGCGCATAAAATGTACAACATAACAACAAAAAAATTTAGTTACATTTTTTTTCTTAAGTAAATAAAAGTGCCATGTCTTCATCCTTTCAATGCACTGAAGGAGCGTTCAATAACATTGGCCCGTATCTAGTTTATTGCTCCAATATTGATGCGGTTTGCACAAACAACCATACTTAGATATTATATACATAATTTAATATCCATCGCTTGGGCGTGGAGTTACGTCCCAAGGATTATTATGACTATGTTACTACATAACTATATATAGTTATTTGAAGTGATAAAATTAGAATTTCAATTCTTCTTGATGTCAACTGGTGGGTAGTAATCTTTTAAACGTAAATATTTTTTTATCAATCGTTTCTCTTTGGAAAGCCTTTGAAAAGAACATGTTTCAAAAATACTTTTATTGTTTTCTTCAGAAATCAGCTGTTTAAAGTCCAAAACGGGAAAGTTTCCAATTATTACAAAAATTTTATTACTCAAAAACCATAATTTTTGCTAAGCTGTAAGTAAATAATCAATCACTCGGTATAGAAAATGTCATTTATCTACGACGAAGTGTATGGAAAGCTGTTTTTATTTCGCGATTTGTTTGTTGTTCCCATAATAAAAGCTGATTATTATGAGTATAATGCTATCCTCTAATTTCAACCGAAAACACAGTACAGATGTAATTTACATAGTTTAATAAATCGAAATTCAGGCATAAACTCAAATAACTATCTCTATTCTTAATAAATAAAACTAACCATTGTAAGTTTACATAATATAAACAGGTTTCAAATAAATCATGTTTATATAATGTAAAGTTATACAAATTGATATTTGTATAGGTTTACTTGAAGAAGGCGAAGCCTCGGCCTTCGGCCTCGCTAAACTCTCTTCATTTGTATGAAGAGTTTAGCGAGGCCGAAGGCTTGTCCTCACAATTACAAACACAACAAAAAGAAATCGTCAAATCCAGCTTTTCCCGAGTTATAGCGTGACCAGGAAAAATAGTGGATCATTTTTATATATATTGATAGATATCATCACACTTCACCAATATGCTTTAGTTACGAAGAATCAATCAAGAAATGCTCAGATAGAGCCATCCTTCCGCATTCTGATTGGCTGACCGAAACTACGCGGGAAAGGTTCTGATCGGCTAACGGGGCATCGTAAAATATTGTCCTAGATGGCGCCAGGGTAACTATCTTTTCCGTCAACAGAGAAATAAATAGACGGCTGGATATATGTCCCTTTCCCACAGATAAAAGAATAGAAAATTAAGTATCACTTATGAAGAAAAAGGACAAAGTTATAATATTTCTGTCCCCTAACATATGTTCAGATTTTTCAAGGGCAGGCTATAATTATTGCATCATGATTGGTTGAAATTGGTGTCAGCTGTTAATATTGTATCCTAACTGGTCGAAAACTGGTAATGGTAATCGTGATTGGTTGATATAATATATGATGTTTTGTCTCAAGTGCGACAAGTTCTACTTAAACTTTTTCTAAGGTCTTTTCGATCAGTCAATCATACATTATCTGTGTTGCTAATGCAAGAAAATAGAAAACTACATAATACAATATTACAAATGGCCCTCACAACAGTAAAACTAGAAAATTATAACAATAGAGTGATGAATTTATGATTTCATTAATAGACTAGCACTTCCGGGAAATTGATACAGTTTTTAAGGATCTTATCTATAACTAACATGGATAACATAGAATTGTCACACATCCATAATCTCAATTCTTTTAAACCAACCAATGGGTTTTTATCCAAAACTTTTAACATTGTTTCAGTTATAAGCTTACCTCCGACATGAACGAATTCAACATTAGAACAATTTATAAGCAGAAATAATAGCAGTTCTTCAGTAGGCGGCCAACCACCATTAACGCCAATAGACAATGTCTTCAAATTTTTGAAAGATGAAATTTCTAAAGCAGTTGTGTCATGAGGAGACAAATCATACCCCTTTGTCTGTTTAACATAAATACATTTCTCTATAACCAAACTTTGTAAATTTGGGCACAATCGAGCTATAAGCATCAAAGCGTTAATATCTATCTGATCGATTCTCTGAAGATGCAAATACACCAAATTTTGTCCTCTTATTTGTAGCAATTCTTTTATGCCATCTCCATAAAAACTATATCCTGCTAGTTTCAATTCACGTAGATCTTGTAAATCATTAAGAGCCTTGTGATGGCTTTGCGAAGTTTGGTAGTTCGTTAAAATCACCTTTTGGATTACTGGACACATTAAAACAACCAGCCGTAATTGTTCCCATGTTGTTTCAATGTCGTTTACGTATGATTTCAGCTTTAGCAGTTTTCCTGCATTTTCTTTGAAAGATAAAATGTGTTCTATAGCACATGCTATAAAGTTTGTATCAGTATCTATGTTTTCTATATTTTTGCAAGATATAAAAAGTGTTTCAATCCCTTTTTGACTGACTGCCGTGGCGTATAGATTAACACTTTTCAAATTACTTAACTGACTTAATATATTAACGTTATTATCATTTACATTTGAGTTATTTAAGTTTAACTTCTCGATTAATTTACAATTCTTTGTCATACTTCTTAAAATGTTGTCCGTGCAATAATCTATTGACAAGTTTTTAAGGCTATGTAATTCTTGTAGCAATTGAATTATGTGCGTCTCTTTAATAGATAAATCGCGTACTCCTGGCATAAGTTCTATCGTCAAATCATTTAAATTTCTGAGCATGTGTGACTTGGAATATAAAGAAGATCCGAATATTTTCATGTGCTTACTGTCGAGCGAAAGACAGGTAAGATTTTCAGTGGATAGTGTTTCTAGCATCAGCCCTATCACATTAGTTTGACTTATAGATTTCCCTTGACGTCCAGTTTTGTAAAACAGTTGTGATAACGCACGTATTGCTTCAATTATGAACTTATCGTGGCACATTTTGGGCACATTATGATCTAAACACTTTCTTATTCGTTCTATTTGTTTTGAGAGCTTAGTGTCAGCTTTAGTTTCATCGCGCTGGCATAATTTCGATAGAAGCAACTTTTCTGCTTGTAATGCCATCCACTCTCCTAGTTTGACTATCGCCAAACTTTCAAGCTTGGTAGGTTGCTGCAATAGGTACTTCATTTTACGTGTCTGGAACAGCAAATACACAAGTTTATTAAGCAAACTAGTATATTTCTATGACCTATACAGGTGTAGTGTTATATAATAAATCTCTTATGAAAGTGATGATTTTAAGATACGCACGGAGGGTTATACCAAAAGGAAAAATAACACTTTCACCTTATAATTTTAATTTATTCTAGTAAAGGAGTTAAGTATATTTTAAAAATACTGTGGATTATTCATGATGATGAAAGAAGTAAAATAATTTATAAATAAATTATTAAATATTGGTAGACGTTTTTCACACAGCGCCATCTAGCCCCAAACTAAGCAAGCTTGTACTATGGGAACCAGATGACTGATAGAATACATAAATAGATATTTTTTTATAATATTCGAAATGCAGTCTATACCAGGAACTGTATAAAGCAACAAGACTAAATGTGGAAGCGGAAACTATCCCGCTGCTTAGACCAACTGGGACACAATTACCTGTCGTAAATACATGGCTCGAATAACTATCATTAATGACATTTCAACTTACAATTCATTAATACTAATGATGCCTTCACTTCTTTTTTTAATCTTTATTTATTAGAAGCTTGAGTCGCTTTGCGACTATGTCAGCTCCATGGTGTACACTCAGTATCTTCTACTTAAAAATGTTAAACATCAATTTAAATAGTGTTCGTGCCGCCTCACTCAGTGGGGCGGACCGGACACTTTGAATAACGCCAACTTCGAGAAAATTAGAACCAGGCCTTCACTTCTTGAAGAATTGAACATTTGCTTCAACGACAAGCACCACTACGCAAAAACACAAACACTGAAGGCCGTCGAGTAATTCGTATTTTATTTTATTATTTTAGGATAATCAAAGATAATTTTAGGATATTTCTTACTGTAGACGTATCTCATTCTCCTAAGTAAACCACTGGCACAAGCACACAAAGAATATTTATGAAGATGTATATAAATTCTATATACGTTATACAAAAAATGGCTGCAAGTGGTGTCCACCCAGTGCCTACTTTTCTCGTAATAAATTACTAAATAATAGCGTACACTGAAATAACATCATTGGTTTACATTTATAAGGATAATATATACGTTATAAAATTATTGTTTCCCGTATTGAGCACAGGAATAAAGTTATGTAATTACTGATTCGTGCATATATTTTATAAGGAAGGATAATAGTTATTAATTTATTTGTAGAGATAAAGTTATGTCTGCTGATGACGACTATTAGTTTAAAATTAGTCTAGCGTAGCGTAGCGATGATAACCCAGTAGTCATAATCGTTCCAGAGCTGTCCTGCTCTGGGACCCTATTCCTGTGCGCTCGAGATTATCTCGGTCACTGTCTCTCTAATTTAGAATTTAATGGGAGTGAGAGTGACCGGGATAAAAACGCCATTTCTCTGAATAGGGACTGGGACCGTTCTCCCTGGAACGAGCTGTCTGCAACCATCAGGCAGGCTAACACCCGAATACTGAAACGTTTGTTAACTTTAACAACAGATTAATTCTAATAATGCCTTTGTCTGGCACTAAGCAAATGACAAAGACAGCAATAGACTTAATCTGTCGTCAAAGTTAACAAACGTTTCAGTATTCGGGGGTATGTCTCTATTTTCAAGAACCTTAAACATTATCTTTCTTCGCGTTCATTGGTAGGTAAGTAAATATATATAGTATTTCTCTACGTATTTATATTATACGTACGTACATATTTATTGTATTTATTTATACTTATAACGTAGTAATTTAGTAGATATTTACAAGAATGTATGTACACCAGCGTCCGTATTTCTGTTTCAAATTTCTGTCCATACCAAGAAATCGCTTTAGGCCACCCATATACTGCCGAATATTTTATTATTATTTAATTTAATTTTAATTGTATTATAATTATAATTTTTCACATAGGTTTGTACTTGTTAAAATAAATTCTATGTTTATTTTAATTGTATTTTCGGTGTCTAATAAAGTTATATTGTATTATATTGTATTGTAGATAGCGCGTTCGGATCGGACGAGATCGTGATTCAAATCCCAATAATAAGCAGCTGCCAGTGAAGGAAAACATTGTGAGAAAACTTTGGGATTTTATCAAGATCCGTTCAGCCGTTTAGCCGTGATAACTCGACAAACATCCAGACAGAGAGACAGTGCTACTTCCTATAGTTCGCCAGATGGCTCCATTTTTGTGCATTTTTTGACGTTTTGTATGGACTGACAGTTGCAATGTAGTACAGAATCGCGCAAGCGAAGTTTTTTCCTCGAGACGTACGTATTCATTTTCATACATCGAAGCTTTATTGGTCGTAATACGACTGCGGCTATCTCTGAATTATAATATTAGCTAGGATTATAATCATTTCTTTCAGGTAGTCATAATAACGCTTTTAACATCCACAGCGGCCTAGCATGAGCGCCGGGATAAAATTGTGCCCACCATATTTATCCCGCAAGAACGAGACGGATGTATCCGTATTATAGCTTTGTCACGTTGACGCGAAGACAAAACGGGTGGACATAACTTCATCCCGGCGCCCGTGCTAGGCCTGCTGGTTTTAAAGTGGTTCCCTCTACATTGATAAACTTATATTGGTTCAGCGAGCTCTTGAGCAAGTTATGAGCCTCAGCGCGGTACGATATCCGGATTTATCCGTTTATCCGACGACTTGCCAATATCTGACGGAGACAAGCTTATACGAACTCTAGCACAGTGTAACTTGCTTAGGGATGGCAACAAACAAAATGTGAGTCTGCATTGCTCCACGGACAATACGGCACAGAGAAAATAAAAGTAGACGTACAGAAGTAATAAGAAATAAGAGAAGTGTTGATTAGCTAATTTGCGATTAGTGATCATTGGCCAGCAAATGGTTTTATTGACCGAGCGAAGCGAAGTTCTCAGAGTTTACTGGGACAATCGGCATTTGTATGTATATTTGTCCGATGATCACTTGCGAACCGTTGATCCGATCTTCATGAAATTTTGTAGGCAAGTAATTTCATTTCAATAAAAAATTTAAGTTCAAATATGAGCTGAGCTGTCTAGGGGTTGTGAAGATATAGGGATCGCGAGGTCTCAGTTCGGCACGAACTACTAGTTTATTTTATTCTGTGTTATGTTGATATTTATAGCTTTTAAGTTTTTTTATCAAATATTTATTTTAATTCCTACTCAATTATTCTTAATCTTCAATAATGAAAGATTTAGCTCTTAATGCCAGGACGATACAGAGTATTTGTGTTCAAAGTCATCCACGACACAGGAAAACAAGGTAAATTCAAATGACGCTTTACACGGCTTAAACAGCTTCCAATTTCATACTTAACCCTCTAAGATGTACCTAAAAATGAAACATACGTTGCACCAAACTTAGGAGGTTGCCTAAATGAGTAAGACATGTCTAAGTCCAACTTAGTTTAGGCGTTGGTTAGCTAAGTTTTATTTTTGTTGACTTTAGTACAGACGGGCATATAGCTCCTAGCTATAATGTAAGTGTGAACCGTGACCAACCAGATTTTCATATTGAAAATTTTGAACCTTATAATATGGAGAGTTTTGGCGGGAACGTGAAGAAATCATGTCGCGTCATTATATTATTTTCCATTACTTGTGTTATTTCAAGTGTTAATGTGTAAAAACTGTGAATTTTTACCAGTTAAGTGTTCGATCGTGAACATGCACGAGTGTTGGTGAATGGTATAATGTCGTGAAACGTGAATTTTCGTGTTGTTTCCAAAACTCCATAGAAGGCTCTAGTAAAGTTTTCACCACTTTACTGGGGCATGACTAGGACTTGACCGTGACTTGCTTTGCTCGACTTTGACAGTGACTATGACTCGTTTGATTATATCTAACTAAATTTGAGAATAAATATGTATACTTGACACTGGCAAATGCATAAGACGTGCGACGCCAAAATCCTCTTAGGAGGAAAAAGGAAAAAAAAAAAACCTTATAATATTGTCGCTTGAAGTTGACAGATTTTGATATCACTTTATGTGGCGTCAACATATATAGAATCTATGTACATGTAGGTAAATACCAAACCCTTCGGCCATATACGCAACCGGAGCTACTTAACCAGTTGCGATCGAAGACTTCGCCATTTTTTTTGGTAGCCACTAATACACTGTACAATAAATTAACTAATTTTATTGTAAAGCCGAACTGAATCATAGCAAGTTGAAACAGGCACTAGATATTTTTTTTTAATTAATCCATTCTACAAATTAAGTGAATTTAATTATGACAAAAAAACATGAAATTTGCAAAAAAAATACAGACCGAGCATAATAAATAATAACTCGTCATAATATTATTAAATAAATAAAAAATACATTATTTTCCCATTGTTCTAAACTCTTAAGTGATTTGCGTGCAATAAACAATGATATTAATAAAATAATTTTTTAAAAACTGTATTGGATCTAAACATTGAAGTATTTGCTACTAAGCATCAGGAACAAAAAAAAAATACAATAACCTATATTTGAATGAGACCACTTTGAACTCAAAATATTACCCACCCTCCATCTCTATCGGTGAAGGTGAGGATGTAAGGTCAGATGGTTCCAGGGTTCAATAAAAATAGTACTAAACAATTTATAAATTGAGAACCTTAGAATAAAGTTCAAAATAAGTTAAAATCTGCCTACCTCCATGGTTCACCCTATCACTGTGACCCCATATGTCTCGCCATTCGAAACCTGTAAAATTCCCTCGTAAAACCGAAAAGGGGAAATTACTAGCACAAGGGAATTCGCACAACCTTTGGGTTCCGTCATGCACTCACGTTATTATGCGTAAACAGAACTTTGGCCGCACTACTCCTACCTGTGGAAAGAAAATGTTTCTCCTTTACTTATTCACTTTGCATTAAAGTTAGGAAAAACATTTATCTCGGCTTTTTAATAAGCATCGATCATTTTAAACCAACGGACAGGGAGGTTTTTTTTCTGTTTTGTATTGCACAGCATATTTTTGATGTCTTCGATCAATTGATTTTTTTATTTATTTTCATTAGTACGGTATTAAACTATTTACACTAACTACATTACAATCAGATACAAAATAATAATATGAAAGTACATATCAAAGAAGTAGTCAAATTGATGAATATACATGTCGGAGACATCAGAATATTTTATTTTGGGGGGGCAGATCATCATCTTCATACATCCTGTGGGCGTATTGTGGGTAATCGTGCGAAATGAGGAAACACTGGCTCTTATTTAAACCATTTTCAACTATAAACAGCAATCGAACATCTTAATTTAACAGGTAAGTAATAACGAGACGATAGGATAGTTCTTAGACGTCTTCACTCCACGGCTCTCGGTATAGAAGTGACGAACACCGTCGAACGAAGACACCGAGGCTACGCCGGAAGCGCACAAGGTGACTTTGTTCAGGTAGTTGCCGACTGACACGACGTTGGCGCGCTTCTCTTTTAGTAATAGAAGTCGTGATTACTATCCGGATCCGACACGGCCATCCTGCGCGACACACGTCCTCGTGTGTTAATCTGTAACAAAGATACCACAGCACAGTTTCCGTTCGGCCAATCCTGTCACTATTTAGGTTAGGCCAATACAAGAACTTTGTCGGTGAAAAATACAAGGGTTCTCATAGCTTGCTTTTTAAAGAATTATTTTCCCAACGTTTACGTTACACTAGAAAGAATTTCAAAGTCAAGCAGAATGAGTGACGTAGGTATTTAATCGAAATCAAACAATGCAAAACGTTAAGCTCAGGTATCTCATTCGCGGTCAACAGCTATCGCAATAGCTCGAGCAAAACCTTTGCTCCACACGCACTTCTACACGAAATGCCGAGTCATAACTCATGACTCTCGAGCAACAACTTTGCTCCACATGCACTTCCACACGAAATGCCGAGTATGTATTCATGACTATGGTCTTCGCTAAAAGGACACCCGACCCGACTGTACCATCCAGAGCTACCGCACACTACGTAGGACTAATTTAATTTGACTGCCCCGGTGGCTCAGTTCGTAGTGAACCTACGTTCTGTGCTTGGGGGCGTGGGTTCGATTCCCATCTAGGACAAACATTTATGTGATGAATATTTGTGTTTGTTCTATGTCTGGGTGTTAATATCTATATAAGTATGTATTTAAAAAATATCTATGTACATATATCAGTCTCTGGCAGCCATATCACAAGCTTTGCTTAGTTTGGGGTCAGATGACCGTGTGTGCAATAATGTCCCAGATATTTATTTATTTATTTTGTTAACCCGTTTACGTTACATTAGAAAGAATCTCGAGGTCAAGCAGCATTGAGTGACGTAGGTATTTAATCGAAATCAAACAATGCAAAACGTTAAGCTCAGGTATCTCATTCGCGGTCAACAGCTATCGCAATAGCTCGAGCAAAACCTTTGCTCCACACGCACTTCCACATGAAATGCCGAGTCATAACTCATGACTATGGTCTTCGCTACAAGGCTAGACCCGACTGTACCACGCAGAGTTACCACACACTAAGTAGGAGTAATTTAATTTTGCTAACCCGTTTACGTTACATTAGAAAGAATCTCGAGGTCAAGCAGCATTGAGTGACGTAGGTATTTAATCGAAATCAAACAATGCAAAACGTTAAGCTCAGGTATCTCATTCGCGGTCAACAGCTATCGCAATAGCTCGAGCAAAACCTTTGCTCCACACGCACTTCCACATGAAATGCCGAGTCATGACTCATGACTCTATGGTCTTCGCTACAAGGCTAGACCCGACTGTACCACCCAGAGCTACCGCACACCGCCTACCCACGGACTACTCACAGAGCAGACGCCGACTTCTAACGGGCTACGACTACGATACTCTGGTACAGTCTCCGACCTCACGAATCGAGAACCTTAGCATCAATCAAATATCAAACAGATTCTATTTCGTTATTTCTATCATAGTCAACATCAATCAGTACTTGAGCCTCAGGAATCTTTCGTAGGGATTTCAAAACAACGATCACCTTCCAATAGATCGATAATTTAAAAGGATCCTCTATACTTCTGATCTTATTTAGTTTGATCGCACTCCTCATTCTCAATGAGAACAAAACTACCCACCGAAAAGTTACAAACGTTAGCCTTCGTGCTATTCAAATTATTAGGGTACAGCATAGAGCAATACAGGCCTCCGGCCGACCCGGAGCCGTTCGGGCAGTTACCGAGTTGCTCAATGGGGTACAGAGATTGATTTACACACAAAAATCCCCAAAAATCAAAACGTTTTTGTCAAAACGCACGCATTTTGATAAAAAGTAGGAGCCTAAGCACCTAACCTCGTCAAGGTTAAAAGCATCGTTACTTTCAGTAGTCAAGTAAAATTTGAACTGCTCACCAAAGTGTGTTAATGTTCCTGTTCCCGATGGTGGCTCGACCGTACAGAGGTCAACACGTTAATCGACGAACACCGCGGGCGCTGGCGATGGTGGAACCGGCAGGGCAGTGATTCGCTATGTGACAGTACGGTCCGCATTTGTAGCACACCACGAAGCTGGTAGACTGTCGACTTTGACCAAAACTTGCTGTAGTTGCCGTGGTTGGTAATGTAATCCGTGAACTCATTAGCACGATTTGATCCCACTTCTGATGTCGGAGACATCAGAATATTTTATTTTGGAGGGGCAGATCATCATCTTCATACATCCTGTGGGCGTATTGTGGGTAATCTTGCGAAATGAGGAAACACTGGCTCTTATTTAAACCATTTTCAACTATAAACAGCAATCGAACATCTTAATTTAACAGGTAAGTAATAACGAGACGATAGGATAGTTCTTAGACGTCTTCACTCCACGGCTCTCGGTATAGAAGTGACGAACACCGTCGAACGAAGACACCGAGGCTACGCCGGAAGCGCACAAGGTGACTTTGTTCAGGTAGTTGCCGACTGACACGACGTTGGCGCGCTTCTCTTTTAGTAATAGAAGTCGTGATTACTATCCGGATCCGACATACATATTAAATGTCAAATAAAAAAAAAATATGAAAAAGTAACAGATGTCAGGCTAAATAAAATGTCAGACCAAAATTAAATTTATAAAGTGACAACATAATACATCCTTCGCACAGAACGTCCAATATTCGTATTCGTATATTCGTATTTGATCGAAGACCGCCACACTAGGACACGAATCCTATATTTCTAACTAATATTATAAATGCGAATGTAACTCTTTCTATCTCGCTGTCTCTCTGTATGGGGACTCTCGATTATTCATCTGTGTTGTCGCGTTACACAGTCACGTTATTACGGCTAAACGGCTGAACGGATCGACCTGGATTTTTCATAGATATAGCTTAAAGATAGGAGACGGACATAGGCTACTTTTTTTTATTGGTGCACGCGGATAACAGCTAGTTGCAAATAATTATATGCCAAATACTTGCGAATATGTTTTCTTGTAGGTGCACCAAGCTACCAAGCGAGCGACGTGCGCACGGTAAACGAACCTATTTGGCATATTTGGATCCTTTTTTTTTTTCTCTTTCCTCCTAAGAGGATTTTGGCGTCGCATGTCTTATGCATTTGCCAGTGTTAAGTGTACATAATATATTATCAAGTTTTGCTAAATATTATCAAACAAGTCATAGTCACAGTCAAAGGCGAGCAAAGCAAGTCACGGTCAAGTCCAAGTCATAGTCATGCCCCAGTAAAGTGGTGAAAACTTTACTAGAGCGTTCTATAGAGTTTTGGAAACAACACGAAAATTCACGTTTCACGACATTATACCATTCACCAACACTCGTGCATGTTCACGAACACTTAACGGGTAAAAATTCACCATTTTTACACAATAACAATCGAAATAACACAAGTTTTGGAAAATAATAAAATATCGCGACATGAATTCTTCACGTTCCCCCCAAAACTCCTATTTGGATCCTTTGATTTGCAACTATTTTTAATTTTTTTTAATTCCAAAAAGGAGATTCCCAATTCAAAAAAAAAAAACTTGTGATTACAAGATTTCTCCGTCACAATAACTTTTGGTATTGAAAGTAGAATATTTTTTAAATTCCAAAAAAAGAGGTCCTCAATTTGTTTTTTTTTTTTTATGTTCGCTACCTCGGAACTCCGTCATTTATAAATAGATTTGTTATGATGTTTAGTCCAAGGATTTGTATTTGTTTTTTTTTTACTATTGGAATGGCTTCCAGATTGATTCAATTCTTATCAAAATCCAGTTCTGATAATTGGGATCCCATTACCAGAACACCCCATGATAATAAGGAATTGAGGGAACTTCTCAAATATTATAGGCGTAAATAAATTATAATAAAATTATATATATAATATTATAAAGCGATTTTGGTATTTTCATCAACAAGTCAAGCATTTGCATTCAGAAAGTGTCATAAAAATTTGGTAAAGTGGAACCGATGAAAAAGACCACAAATAGCCAACGGAACTCCTCAACGACATGTATTTCACGGTCGGCGTCAAGATAACCTCGATTATGATGACGAAGCAAATGTAAACAAATTCTGACGAAGTCAGTTTTTTTTAATTAAAATTATTTACATTCTGTTAAGTTGGTATTATTCTCTTTTTATAATATCAACTGACTTGCAATTCACAGCCGTCTCCACTATGTTTTCAGTGCCATAATTCCTAATGCGTTTCAAATGGACTTTTAATTCCCCAGCATTTCGAAGTAAAAATAACACTATAACTTCCAGCCGACGAAACCCTAAAAAAGGTCCCCCATTCGGTCCCCTGGACAATAGCGCTAAAGTAATTTTTCACGCGTGCCCTATACTGGCCCCAGTGCGTAATAATGTTCTTTTGTATTGATAATTGAATATATTTTTAGACTATGACTTGTTATTTTTACCGGTTCGCTAAAAGGGTTATTTTTTGTCAGGGTTGATTATGATTTTCATTGTTTTAAAAAATCTATTTTAGAGTAACTCAATTTTTTATCGAGTGTCAACAAAGTCAAAATTTTACCACCTACCTATATAGGGGTAATTTGGATCATTCTTTTTAGATCCAGTGCTCAGATCCATATGAGATCTACAGAGACTTTCTCTTTAGATCCTATTTTGCAATCATGGATCAATCGAGATCGTTTTTATTTGTTGATCCATTGGTTAGTCCTCGATGGATCCATTGGAATAATAGTCATCCCATAACTATATCACTTTAATTTAAAGTAAAAAAAAAAACGTGTTTGTCAATCAAATAAATTTCAAAGAAATTGTTGTTTTGATGTTGATATTATATGAAAGAGATCGCGAAATCGTATTTTTAACCGAACTGAACTGAAGATGGCGAGGTGTCAGTTCGGGCGAACTACTAGTTTATGTTAAATATGTATTGTGTAGGTATAACTGAAATAATATGGTGATCACCGGAGCCCAGACTTTCATTACATTTAATCCCGGTAGTCAGGACAACACGCAGCTAAATTGGCGGTTGACGATAAATCATTAGAGATGACGTCACACATATCGAAACCGCCACATTCTCATCCCATTAATACGAAAATGAAGTTTTTTTTTTTTTTTTTGTTTACGTGGAAAAAATATGTAGTATTATTATTTGATGTAAGGAGAAAACAAGATGAAAGCTGAACTAAAAAATAATAATTGTAAAACAAAAAGGTGATCTAGATTTTTTATTATGAAAAATAAATAAATATATCATTCTATTGAACAGTGGTTTATTTTCTCGCATGTACTTGGACTATTATGCGTGTTGACCAACTGCGACTTAGACGAAATGCGTATTGGCCTAATTGCTATTAGATCCAAAAGCCAGCCAAGTCGTTAACCTAAAACTTCTAGCTAGCTTAGCATAATTTACTCAATACTCAATACTCAATGATTTATTGCGACATATATGTAGGTCTTAAATAACATGATTTGGGTTTAGTGACACATATGACCCTATTAGGGTATGGCAATTGGTGCGGAGCGGTCCATTTGTATATTGTCAAAATTATCATTAAAAAACTCTTCAATAGTGTAATAGCATTTGGATTCCAGGATGCACTTTAGATTCTTAATAAAACAATCGTAGTTTTCTAAATCTTTTAGTTTGTTCGGCAATTTATTATATATCTTTACAGCCATTGAGTTAGGTCCAGAGCTGTGCATTTCTAGATTTGACTTCGGTTCAACGAGTTTATGCCTATATTGGTATCTAGTTTTGCGTGCTTGATCTGTTACTTTATGAAAGAAATGAGGGTACTTTTTAACAAATTTAGCGATTTCAAATATGTAAATACACACTAACGATAAAATTTTAAATTTAATAAAATAAGGTTTGTGGAAATTTGGTATTGAAATGTCAGGGGATTTTATATTGGCTAGGATACGAATACATTTCTTCTGAGCGATAAAGAGATCTTCTACGTTTACACTGTTTCCCCAGAGTATGATGCCGTATCTGAGCCACGAGAAGGCATATGCATAATAAGCAGTTATAGCTGTGTTCAGGTCGGCAGCTAGTCTTAGTTCTCTTAGTGCATAAGCGAAACTACTCATTTTAGCTTTTATTTTAAGTATATGAGCTATGAGTATTTAGCTACTCTCTATAAGAACATAGCACTAATTAGCAGCAGCAATCAGTTGAACTCGCCGCTCCGGGTACTCACGTTTAATATCTCCGTACATCCTCCAAGATGGCGGCCGGATATCCGCCGCTTGGATCTGCCTCGCCGAGTTTCTATTCTAGTCTAAGGTATGATTTATTGTATGAAGCTTTTTAATATTCGACTTACCAACGACAGACGAAATAAAGTAACCAATCGTAATACAGGGTTATACAGAGTTATAAGGAAAGGGTACGCTGAGCCGAAAAGGGCTCAGTACACATCATTATGAAAAACTTTTACTATGGGACCAACCCTGAAATCGAGAAAAAATCTGCTGTTCCACAGAAAAATGTGAATGACGCGTGCGATAGAGAAAGTTAGTGAATTTACCTAATTTCTTTGATGAAATTTGCGTTTCGGGGAAGAGCAGCTATCACCCCTGAATCTCACCAAAAAAACACATTATATTATCATCATTTTATAATTTTATAATAAAAACGACTTTTATTATATAATAATATTATTATTATTATTTATTATATAGATAATATTAATATATCATAATTTCATCGCAAAATTTGGTCACTTTGGTTATATCCATGAAGACCAACCCCCGCTTAGCCTCTAAGTCGCTTAGGCCGCTTAGGCTTATTACTACGAAGATATTGCGATAATTCATAAAAATCAATCCTAGAAGCATAGTTTTTCACGGTGTAAATAACATATAAAAGTCATCGAAATAGGATAGGATTTAGGGGTTCCAACAGTTAGCGCATTTTGTATGGACAAGTAGGCGGTATACTCTAATTATAAAGAAGCTGCCTGCAAGAGGTTTTTGGTTAATTAAAATAACCGCGTATTAAGAATGGTTACTTCTTCATTAATCTTCTGTCATGTAGGATATAATCACCTTCGGCCAGAAGCCGTCGCACGACTGAACAAAGGCCTCCCTTAGAGCACCGCGCTGAACGACCATCTGCCATTTGTATGCACCAGTTGCCCGCGACTTTTACTTGCACTTCCTACTACTGTTTAATCGCGATCAAATCGTCCGGTTGTGCTGTAAACATGGGACATGTTTGTAGACCGGTCTGCAAACTGCATTTACCAAGCAAATAGGCAAGCAACGTGCGTTCTCTAATGTTTAAAGTTAGTGCAGCCATCGTTCTAGCAATGATTTTCGTCGTTGTGAATGCATGGCTGTGATAATAGTCTGCAGATAACTAAATTACCATATCTTGTTTTGGATGCTCACTCCATTACATTATCAGCCTGTAGACGTCCACTACTGAACATAGGCCTCCCCCTTAGATTGTCACACCGACCGACAAAGTGCCACTTGCATCCACCGGTTGCCCATGACTTTCACAATGTCGTCGGTCCACCTAGTGGGAGGCCTGCCTACGCTTCGTTTTCCGGTTCGTGGTCGCCATTTCTTCCCCATCAGTTATCGGTTCTTCGAGTGATGTGGCCTGCCCTTGCCACTTCAGCCTGCAAACTCCGAAAGATATATCGGTGGCTTTGGTCACCGATACATCTACGTATTTAAAAGAACAAGCCCTTTTATAGGAATCAACACGCATGGTTTGTGTAATAATCATAAAAAATAAAGAATGGCATGTCCCAGAATTTTTCGAAAATCAACCCCTAAATAGGTAAAATATTGCATAAAATTTACTGTAGCTTTTGCAAGCAAAGCCACGGGCTAGTTTTTTAAGAGTAGAAAGAAGTATACCGCCGTCTCGTCCATACAAAAAGCGTAGTGATACCCACCCCTAAATATTATCTGATTTGTGTGATGTTATTTTTATGTTATCTTCTTCGTGAAAAACTATGCTTGTAATTTTTTTTTTTTTTTCGCAATATCTCCGTTGTTATAGGCACTTAAAGTGTTTTTTTTTTGCGTCGAAAATATGATGAAGTAAAGTAGTTTATTCAAACCGTTGACACCAAAAACAAAAGATTTTTTCAAAGATTTCATCAAACATTAGAAAAATTCACTAACTCTCTCTATCGCACGTACGAGAAACAGACCAAAATACAATTTCAATATAAGATAGAATAAGATGAAGTTTTATTGTAAATAACTGTGGTAATCAAATATCGAATGCGCCAAAACCTCGCGGAAGAACTATGCTCTTAATAGGTACACCTAACTTTCTCGTTTCATTTTCAAAACCTATCAGAGCGCTCGATTTAAGTGACGCGAGAACAATAACTAGCGATTATTTCGCGCAACGCATAAGTATCGCCATCCAGCGTGATAATGCCGCCATCGTGTTGTGTACGCTGGCAACTGGTAATGGGCATGAGTATTTGAATTATCTTTAGACCTTGAGGAATGATGAGGGGAAAATAACGTTTTACGATAATAAGTTTTTTATTCAGTAAACACACATTACAAAACAGATTTAAGCAACCAGGGACACTTTTTAAGCATACAAATGCCTGTGTTAAGAGTCCCTACTCTTTCTTAATGTAGCACATCTTTACATAATATGTGTGAGGGTGTGTGTGTATGTGTGTGGGGTATCAACGATGTGGTGTTTATAGCTGCCAATAGAAACTGCTAGCCGTCCACACCGTTATAGCAAAGACGTCCTAGTGATCCGGATCATCAGTCATGAAGTACCGACCACAGAGAGAAAGAGAAGCCTTCAATGGTTGATAATTTCAATTGACTGCCCGGTGGCTCAGTTGGTAGTGAACATACGTTCTGTGCTTGGGGGCGTGGATTCGATTCCCATCTAGGACAAACATTTATGTGATGAATATTTGTGTTTGTTCTATGTCTGGGTGTTAATATCTATATAAGTATGTATTTAAAAAATATCTATGTACGTATATCAGTCTCTGGCAGCCATATTACAAGCTTTGCTTTAAAAAAAATGGTCTCTGGGCAATCCAACTGTTCGTTTTATATAGTAGTCTAAGTAGTTTAGGCAATTTTAGTTTGTGTGTATTTTGTTTAGTACACATCGACATTTACCACCAAAAGCAAGCCCCATTTTTCATATTTTTTGTTTATCTAAAACGTCTGGAATACTGCCGTAACTATTTTATTTATTTAGATACACTGTCACACCAATACAATGTCAAAAATGTACACAAATAAAATAGAACTAAATGTCACAATACTTACAGGTGAAGACAGCATGCAATAATAAAGAGCGAGGTACTATAATTATATATAGTATTAGTACTTATTAGTACTATGAGTATTAGTAATTTCATATGAAAACTGTGTATTTGACGTTACCAAGTGTTGTGCTAACCCAGGGTCCGAATAAATGAATTGAATTGAATTGTACTATAACTCTAACCCCCGAATACTGAAACGTTCGTTAACTTTGACAACAGATTAATTCTAATACTGCCTTTGTCTGGCACTAAGCAAATGACAAGGGCAGCAATAGACTTAATCTGTCGTCAAAGTTAACAAACATTTCAGTATTCGGGGGTAACCCCCTTATTAATAAACGCAGATAAACCTTGGCGCAGTTACTCAGTCTTCTGTCTTTTTCAATCGAATTCTAATTTCGAAAAGAGCGAGAAAGACTAACGTGGTAACTAATCCAAGGGCACTTCACGTTTATTAATAAAGGGTACAAGGTTTATCTAGCTAGTACCTATATGTACGCACACAGGCATAAGTTACGTTGACATTTTATTGTAGAAATTACGCGAGTAAACAAGCCAGCTGGCGTATAAAACATAAATATATGGACATGTCGTCAGCAACACAGAAACCCTGATTATGCTGTTTTTAATGTGACATTCGTCAAAATATCGCCGCAAACAGAAACCGAGACCTTAGTGAACACTCTAAGCAAGTAATTTGCCAGTTTTTGTAGATTTTGTGAAATTCCAAAAAGGGGTAAGTTGTATATAATGTCTATTGCGGTTTCCTAGAAGAGATCGCATTAAGCGATAAGGCCGCCAGTTGTTACACTAGTTTAAGGTCGTTTTTTTTTGTCTTGTGCAAATCATTACTGGTGTGAACAATAAAGAGTTGTCTATCCATATAATATATATTTTACAATAAATTTATACTTTTTTTAAATCATTTAATTTGACTTTTTTTTGTATGCAAGCTGAAGTTGGAATGTGTAGGCCACATCACTCGAAGAACCAATAACTAGTGGGGAAGAAATGTTCTTGAGTGGCAGCCATGAATAGGAAGACGCAGCGTAGGCAGGCTTCCCACTACGTTGACCGACGATATTATGAAAGCCGTGGGCAACCGGTGGCTGCAAGTGGGACGTTGTCTGTCGGCGTGGCGTTCTAAGGGGGAGGCCTATGTTCAGCAGTGGACGTCTTCTGGCTGATGATGACGGAATAGACCGATAGAAACATTTATTAAAATTATATATTTTTACCCGAAAAAAATCTCAGCTTTACTGGACAGGTCGTAAGACTGTCTCCAATAAAATACCTCTTTTTATCCTCCTCTAGGCCCATATTTACGGCGCCACACCTTTGCGCCGATGGGTCCACGGCTAATTTATTTATTGTCCAGTCCGTATTGCTGTCGCTTTCCCATCTGGAGTGATTGTTTTACCCTCTATGGGCTGAGAACGCCATGGTTTGATTTATTGAGGAAAAATCGTGAACGAAGTTAAGTAGGTAAGCCATCACCATCACCATCATCGGAGGAAGCCACGAGCGTAACGAGCTGTTTTTTTTTAGTTCAGAGGGACAAGTGCGTAGACTATGAATAATTCTGGGTAGTAGTAGGACTCTTTGCAAGAGTTCGTCTGGGGAAGTACCACGCCTTAGTACCAGTAGTGTGAAAAAAATTACTGTGTTCCGGATTGAAGGGCAATGTTTCCAGCGAAATTACTGGGCATACAGAGATTTAACATCTAATATCTCAGGGTGACGAGCGCAGTTGCGGCGCCGCGCAGAGTTTGAACTATTGAAGTTCAAAATTTTGGGTGGCATTAAATTGTTATGCGCAAGCGTGACGCTTAACATCAGGTGAGCGACTTGCTCGTCTCGTCAGTCAGTATCTTAATATATATATATTATATATATGTCGCTCACCTGATGTTAAGCGTCACGCTATCAAGTAGTAGTAGTTTATCAAATATATATATATATATATATATATTTGATAAAAAACTTGTTAAGTATGATGCAGTTGCCTATGTATGAGATTTTGAGTTATTTTAAATACCAAGACCAATCAATACCAAGAAATATAAAATTAAAAGTATACAATATTAAATAAATATTACACACATAACAATTGAAAACAAGGAAATCAATTCAATTACTTATTCCGTAGGTACGACATAAAAAAGAGTTTCAGTTAACACAGATATTAATTTTATTCTCTAAAAAAACACAATTATTTTGTTGTCCTTGTAAATGAGGTTCTAGAACACGCTTTGATAAAACTTATTCACTCATAAAAAACTTCCGTTAAACATTTTTCACTTTTATAAAAAGTTATAGCCAAGATAAGAAATGTTGCTCAAAAACTTGAAGTTAAACATTAACAGTACCCAAGCCGCAGTCAAAGAAGAAAAAATTAAATCAACTTATACAATTTGGCAACGGACGCGAGGAGAAACGTTGATGAAAATAAAACGTAGACGTGGTTATATAATTATTTGTACTTATAATTCTTTATCCCACATATCACAGTAATAAAAGCGAAAGTTTGTGTTATTTTTAAGCATTTTTTTGTCCATCTCCAATCGGCTGAGCAATGAGCAGGAGTATACAGGGCTATAAGGAAAGGGTAGGGTAGGAAATGGGCTCATAGTACTCATCATTATGAACAACTTTCACTATGGGACTAATCCTGAAATCGGGAAAAAATAATCAGCTGTTCCATACAAAAATGTCAATGACACTCGACAAAATGTATGGAACAGCAGTTTTTTTCTCTCTATTTTAGGGTTGATTCCATAGTAAAAGTTTAGTCTTTAAACATCCCACTGCTGGGATATCAGCCTACTCTCGAAGAATGATTAGGCCAAACCCACCACGCTGGCCCAGCGGGGTTGGTGGATTCCATACGCCATCGAATTCCTTCTCCAAAAATATGCAGGCTTCCTCACGATTTTTTCCTTAACCAAAAACCAGTGATTTATCCGTACTTAAGTTCCAAAGAACTCATTGATAAGGGCCTGCCCAGGTTACCTCACGATTGTGAGGCGAGCGTACTCCTACTGAGCTACCAGGACTTAAGCGTGACGCTTTCCATAGGTCAAACTCCTAGAAACCCTCCTCTCGTCTCGTTGAAAAAATATGCCAAATTTTGGACAGAGAATTAAAAGCCTTTTGGCGGATCTCTTATTTTCTGATATCCAAGCGTCGAAACTTCCTTGCCGTAACAAAAATTAAAAAAATGTCCTGTTCATTATCACAAATTCCTCGTGATGCTGCTTTTAATTAATTAAAAACGCTCATCCTGATGATAAGGGTGAGAAATACGAAAAGTTTCCTAATAAGCGGGGTGGTTGACCTTCGTTTGCCCTGAGTTTATACTAGGCTTAGTCCCTGTCGACTTTCAATTTTTTTCCTGTTGTTTTAACGTGACTTTTCATAATCACTATTTTCACTAACGCTTGCCTTGAAGTACTCGTACGATGATTAATTAAAATTAACAAATTGTAACAGAACATACTATTACCGTATTACGTTTCTTTCTAAAGTTCAGAATCAGAATCAGAATATTTTATAGTTCAAACTGTGTTAGTATATATCGATCTTAAAAATAGGTTCGGTCACAACAGCTTCGTCCTTAATGAACGTACAATATTAAATGATTTCAATATTTATAATTAATTCAATTAAAATATCAATTTCAAAATTAGATCTTATTTAATTTGTCATCCGGAAATTCATTTATTCTATAATAACACTAATTTATCAAAAAGGTAAACAATTTTCCTTTGAATGTTTTTCCTTTGAATTTCTGAATTATTTTCTTTGCCTAAATCGGTGCTGGAATCGGAGAGCGTAGCCGATTTAGGCAAAGAATTTCGGCAAGTTTAACCGAGACAGAGAAGACACCTGGTACAAATTCTTGTATCAGGTGTCTTTTCGTTTCTTGAGTCGCAAACGAGTGACGCTGGCACAGGAGTTCTACTACAGCTACTGCTTTAGAGGCGACGATAAATTGGCAGTGTCGCTTCTTTGCGTAGTCTATAAGAAGTACCAGAATTCAGCGCTATAGTCTTAAAATAGTCTCTGGATAAAAGGATCGTGACGTATATAGATAGATAGATAACTCTTTATTGTTCACACCAGAAATTACATGCATAATACAAAAATCTACTTAAAACTAGTGAAACAATTGGCGGCCTTATCGCTTAAAGCGGCCTCTTCCAGGCAACCTTACAGTTACAGACGTACAGATAGACGGACGGACACGGCGAAGCTATAGGGATTCCACCTTTTCCGAACAACATTTTCTTCAATCCTAATCCTAATACGTAAATATTATAATTCAGAGGAATATAGCCGCAGTCGTATCAGAACCAATAAATCTTCGAGGTATAAAAATCAAGACGTTTGTCCCGAGGAAAAAACTTCGCTTGCGCGATTCAGAACTCCCTTCATTACAACTGTCAGTCCATACCAAACGCATAACATGCACAAAAATGGATAACTTTGTAACTTGTGTTTGAAGTAACTTTGTCTCTCTTCGTCTGGATGTTTGTCGCGTTATCACGGCTAAACGGCTGAACAAATCATGACAAAATTTGATTAGTATTTACTGTATATCACAAAGACGATAGGATACTTTTTTATGTCCACGCGAACGAAGTTGCAGGTAGCAACTAGTAAAAATATAAAAACTCTATTTGTTTAACAAACGTCTAAAGAACACAGGCGCCATCTTTGACGCATGGGAATAAAATAATCCGTTGCATAAATTTGCCCGAAGTTCCTCGTTCCAGCCATAAGGCGTCCAACAAATTTAACAACCCATTATAGTTGACTTGTATTTACATCGTGCCGTAACTCTCAAGCTGTTTTTGTAAGAGCTGCGTTTTGAATGCTCTGTTTTAAATACGTAAAACGAAAAATATAGTCGACGTAAATAGGTAACTGCTAGAACATGATGAGAAAACTAGTATAACTATTAATAAAGGTTTAATTGTCACTGTTGTTTGAATTACATTAGTTCGCAGCATTTTTATGACCAAGAAAGGCGAGATCCAATTTGATGTTTTTGGCCAAATTGTTAATTAGGTGAATTCGAGTAATATTACTAGTTACTACTTAGTAATTGTCAGTTCAGACTGGGATTTGTAGGACCAACTTGTTTAAAAAGTTACTAATTTAAAAAAGCAAATATTATCATTCTTTGCCATAAAAATAAAACAGGAATTACTATGTTACTCGGTCCAAAACAACACAATGCACTTATCCGTAACATTCTTTTACCATTGCATAATATTAAACCCATGCGCATCATAAAAGCTCGCTACGGTGTAAGCGCCGCCCGTTAAAACACTTTTAACTAAGTTTCCGCAAGATTAACCATTGGATTCCTGTTCTTAATTTGTTGGTGTTAAGGGTCAAAGTTGATTGCTAAGAAATTTGCATTCACTTTGTGGTTATAGTAGCCCATTGCCGTTTGCCATACTAATGTGAGTTAAGGATGCCCCGGAATAAGCACTCCAAGCTATGGTTCAAGTTTTAAATGCTGCTAAGTTTTATCACTAGAGAATTAATTCTTTGTTATCTATTTCAGCGTGCAATATGTATGTATGTATGTACAGTATATGTTTACCAGTGTGATGTGATTTAAGCATTGTTGACAAATGTTCGTATTACAAGAGTTATATATAATTATACAAGGTTATAAGGAAAGGGTATGCTAACCCGAAAAGAGCTAATAATACGCATCGTTATGAACAACTTTTACTATGGGACCAACACTGAAATCGATAAAAAAAACAGGTGGTACATAGAAAAATCTCAATGACACTCGACAAAATGTATGGAACAGCTGATATTTTTTTCTCGGTTTCAAGGTTGGTCCCATAGTAAACGTTTTTCACATTCATGAGTAGCTACTATGAACCCCTTTCGCCTCAGCATATCCTGTCCTTACAACCCTGTATATTTAAATTAGCGTTTTATAGTGTAAACAAACTTTAAAATTAGGATTCAAGGTTTAAAATAGCTTCTTAGCCTACAAAAAAAAAAAAAATGTACGAGCAGCATAGGAACAGTATATTTTTCCGGGATAAAGTTCCGTTAGATTTTTAAGGCTCTATTTTCCGTCTTTTATCAATTACCGAATATTTGAACGTCTATATCTATTCTAATCCAAAGTGACACTTAAGTCTATTTACCCGACTAAAGGACAGAATGAAGGTAATGTTTTAAGTCGTATGCAATTGTTTGTTTGTTCTCTAATCCTGCCCACACGCACAAAAAAAAGATCGATGCAGAAGACCAATCATAGCAATAAGCACGCCACGGTACTGTTAGTAACTAACTGGTTGTTCGAAACCATTATTATGTTGTGTTGGAACTGGTTTGTGGCGAAAAACAATGTTGTCTATTGTGTATGATAATATCTACTTTTTGTTTTTATATACAATTTATTTTCTTACATAAATAAGAATTGTATATTCTATTCTATTTTGTTTTATTCTATTCTATTGTCAAATAGCTCGTATGTCAGTGCAGCGCTGACGTGTGCATTCGACACTCGCAGAGTATGGGTGTTCCGTGGTCCAATTAGACAGACGGACTGGCCCACCTAATTCCCATTAGAGGCCACGCTCAGTCCTGTACATTCTACTGCACGTACTATACAGTACCTGGCTTTTCATATGGCCCATCGAGAAGAAAGGTGAAATGGTACAGCTCGATTACACAATGCTCTGTCAGTCTAATAATTATATAGATCAGTTAGCAGTTAAGTTTCTTACGGTCTAACGCCATATCATGTTATTTTCATGTTATTTTAAAAGTGGTCATAATAGCTAAAAGCGAAAAATTATGTGTTTGTGATTTGGACAACATTTGGTATAATGTTAATAACATAGCTAACATAGCACAGCACAGCTTTAGCTATGTTAGCTGTAAGCTGGATTAGCACATAAGCTATTTCTATCGATAGTGTGTTAAACTAGGATAACCCTCCCCAGGTTAAAAGTAATACGGCTTTTTTTTTTGTTTCTCCGATTTTACTTTCCCCAACACAAGTCGGGGACATTGTCAAGCTAAACATTTTGCTTACGCAGTTTTCTGTTTTGTTAAAAATCAATTCGTTCAGATCGCAGCTTGCAAATCAAAAAATAAAAAAAAATTAAAAACTTAGTAATAATTATAATCGTGGTAGTCGTGGTAGCTCAGTGGGAGCACGCTCACCTCACATTCATGAAGCAGCGGGTTTGAACCCGGGCGGGCCCTTACCAATGAGTTCTTTGGAACTTACGTACACTATATATACCACTGGCTTTTCGGTGAAGAAAAACATCGTGAGGAAATGCATAATTCCGGAGAAGAAATCCGATGGAGTATGTGAATCTGCCAACACATACTGGGTGGTGGATCGAATGGTGGATATGGTCTAATCACTCATCGAAGGTAGATGATATCCCAGCAGGGGGGTGTTTAAAGGCTGATACAGAATAATTACAATATTTTAGATGAATAATACGAAATAAATATTATAGTGCGCAGTATATTGTTGTTTTTTAAAATAGTACTTCTAGCACAGGCTAGCAATAACTACCCATATACTATTTTTATGCAGAATATAAAAATGGAAAGCCATTTATGACAAAATGACATAAATTGTAGATTTCTGTTGCTAATATTATAGCAACCGCTTGGCCAATTGGTCACGTTAGGGGCCTTCGTGTGGCCTCAGAATTCTATAAATCAAGGCTAGCCAGCCACTCGCATCATCATCATCGGCCAGAAGACGTCCACTGCTGAACATAGGCCTCCCCATAGAGCGCCACACCGACACAACAACGTGCCACTTGCACCGGTTGCCAGCGACTTTCACAATGTCGTCGGTCCACCTATTGGGAGGCCTACCTACACTGCGTCTTTCGATTCGTGGTCGCCACTCAAAAACCTCGCCCTATACAAACCTACTTCTAGTATCGAGTCATGTCCCCGACGTGCCATATAAAACACCTGGTACTGTGCATTCTGCAACACATAGAAGGTAAGTACGTGTTGCAGTGTCGAGCTTTGTGATTCAATTACGTAGTAGGAGAGTTTTAGTTTGTCAACAAGATTGTCGATTGTGAATGGACTGTGTATTCTGTAAGGATGGTTGAATAGGATGGAAGCAAAACGTTTTAGAGTCACCGCTGGTTTTGTTAATTTTCAAACATTACTGTGCTGTTTGAAAGGCAATGATTACAGTGAAATTAGAAAGCCACTTTGGGCTTAATTTTTTATCATTATAAAACCTTTATCGCACGTAAATTTGACTGTTTGTACTTGAATTATCTGTCAATAGAAAATGACAGTTATTCGTCGTTTGTCTCGTACGTCGTAAAGCTCTCAGTAACAATTTATCAGAATGCTATGCCGAAAATATTCTTCTTAACCGTCACACCAGTGTGTGTATGCCGAAATTATCATAAAACAACGAAATATTTCATACTTCTAAACAAAACAACCGAAACAACACAAACAACCGAACAACCACCGGCTAAGCAAACCCTGTGTTTGCTGCAAGTGATAATGTATCATCTTTCGGCCTCATTTTCGATCCGGACTAGCAAACATCCTACCCTATTAGATAGTTGAAATGTGAAGCAAGTGGCGTTGCAACAACCTCACTAATTGGAGAACCGACGAGCACGAGAGCTATCGTTACGGATTTCACGAATATATTTATTCGAATGGAATACTTTCGGAGTAACATTTTGGAATTTCAAAAAGTAAATTTCTCTAACCGTATTCCCTAGTTCAATCGTTTTTAGGTCTTCTTCTCTTTTAGATTTATGGCCGTATGCACTAAACTTTAAACTTAACAGCTCCTAAGTTCATACTTAACTATCTATAGGACGTACCTAATCTACCTAACAATGACAAATGCGTTGCACCAAACAAAGGAGGTTGCATAAATACGTAAGACACGTCATTTCCTTCAACGTGCCTAAGTCCAACTTAGTTTAAGTGATGCTTAGCTAAATTTTATCTTTGTTGACTTTAGTGCAGACGGGCATTAGGGTTTTTGGAAATTGATTTGAATCGAGTTTATTTTTTATATTTTCGTGTGTGGCTGTGTGACGAAAAGTTTTATTACCGAGCTACCCAGTGACCATTAAAGGTCTCATACTTTTGTGACTTGGAGTGCTTATAAAAGTATTTTTTTTGTTTTCCTACTTCTGTTTTTGTGTTTCTTCTTTTTTTTTCTGAAAATAATTACTTTTAATAGTATTTAACTTTTTTTCTGACGTGATAATGATGTCTTCTTGATCTTGATTATCTTAATTACCCAACGGATTTACGGTGTACTTATATTTCACTTGAGTTAAGTTGAGTTGAGTTGTCGTTGAGTTTTGTTGTATTATCTTAGTGATGAGTGCTGAGTATAATCTGGTTTAAAACGTTTTATGCATTCTAAAACCACAAGATATATAAAAACGCTCGATTTTTCCGAACAACGTCACCTATCGAAAAAGATAAATTTCGAAAAGGATAAATTTAATGATAGCCGAGTGTCAAGCACACAAAGGCCCACTTGGAATTAATTTGTATGTACATATGCCGCCTGGTCATGTTTGTTCTCTGAGTAATGCAATGGAATTTTAAGGCAGATAATTAGGTCTCTACAACAGTATTTTCCCGCTGAGATCGTTTCAAAGCCAACTCCACGCAAACTAGTAGTTTGTGCCGAACTGAACGAACTCATTGGTACGGGCCTGCCCGGGTTCGAGCCCGCTACCCCACGAATGTGAGGTGAGCGTGCTGCCACTGAGCTTCCATGACTTTCATATGAATAAGGCTATGTCGTAAGTCGTGATAGATATACATATATCAAACTAACATACTCACATACAAACATAAACCCCAAAAACATTGGATAGTCGGGCAAAAAGCATATCACGTTTTGTAAAAGCTTTGTTACTGACAATAAAATATGTAGCTTGAAATAATGACGACGAAAGAACCAATATGGCGGTAGCGTGTGATACCAGACTTTTGATGTTATTCCTGTTTTCGACGTTTCTGCGATAAATAAGGCACCGTGTTATACCTATATATAGCTTATTCACAAAGTGAAATTAAATTCAATATACCTTTTTTGTGATGCTTACTAACGAAGTATGACGCGTAAAAATTGTGTGCCGTTTAATTTATTAAAAAAAATTATTGACACGTTATTAAAGTGATTAAAAACTACCTATATTTTATACGAGAAATTACGTTAATAAGATAAGAAAGATAAGAGTAGATAAGTAGGCTATATACCCTTACCAACTCCATCATCTCTATCTCCATCATTCCACACCCCGTCTTCTACCTCTTCAATGAATCCTCTTCATCCTAAGGTTGCCTGGAAGAGATCGCTTTTGGCGATAGGACCGCCAGTTGTAACACAAATTTTTAAGCCTCTTTTCAAATTATGTAATATTTTGTGTGAACAATAAAGAGTGTATCTAACTTCGAATAGTGCGTACCTATTCCTTTTCCTCTTAGAAAAATGGGTTGCCATAATCCCCACGTTTGGCAGCTTGGAGGTCGCAGAATGCTATATCTACTAAGAGGACGTTGATGTCCTTGCTCCGGTGGTTCTGATCGCAGTTTGAGGACATGCTCGTGTTTATATTTATTCAGTAATCAAGTATTATTTTTAACGTAGTCATTTGAAAAATTGACCAAATGTCCCAGTTCTCCGCAACATCATGCTGAAACAAACTCTATACACATCGGACAAAGGGATATATTGCTGTTGCAGCTATAATTGTTATTGCTGTTGAACACGCTCGCTATCATATTCATTACAATATTTGCTTTCGTGTTAATGCATTATAAATAGAGCTAATAGATTTCAGGAGGCCTAGCATAAGCAGAGCGGCATACATATTTTGTTTTAATGAAACGCGAATATTCACGTTAAATTGATTTAATTGATTACTCCGACTATAGTTTCGATCACATTCGGTGACCTTTATCAAGGAATGCTAAGCGAGACACGCGCGCGACCTCGTCTTGCCTTGCACAAAATATATCAAAACAACGTCAGTTTTCATGGCATACATATTTTTGTTTTTTTTGTTTTTTAGTCACCATGCGATTATGACAGCCCAATACTTTAAATTTCACTCAAAAGGGCCTGGCGCTGATTCAGTATGACCGAGATCATGGCATACAAGGTCGTCGCGGCATCACGGTTACGTAATGCCAGGACGCCTTGAAACATGCCAACAACTCGGGGGTTAAAGCCAAACTCACAACAAGTGTGAGTCTATGAATCGTCAGGCAATGGGAGAGAAGTTTATGCATAAAACATATATTTTTATTTATTTATTTAATACTTTATTGCTCACACATACAACGTATTTGGTACAACAGGACTTAAAGCTAAAGTATTTTCTACCAGTCATCCCCATAATTTATATTTTTATGTTCGATAAGCGAAAACAATTGAGGGGTTAAGAAGATGTAAAGGTAGCGAGGTCATGGTTTGAGGCGAACAACTAGTTATTAAGTAATTGTAGAAACTTTACTGCGTGCCTCACCTACGCTGGTGGCCTACGGCGTAGACAATCTACGATGTAGACCAGCTACAGTGTAGACTTGTGGTTTATCAAAATCAAGGCCAATGCTTTATTTTTGGTTGCGTAATGCCTAGCAAAATTTTCTTTCATCCGTCCGTTTGTTGGTACTCGCTTACAGGTCATATTTTTCAACCAATCTTAACGAAACTTAGTATACAGATTCTACGGTTTTTTTAGAATTTATTGATCGTCGGTGATTTTTGATTGATAGGGTATTTTCCCCAAAAAGAGGGAAAATTTGGTGCGGTGCCATATACAGGCCGATTTTGACAATACTTGGCATAAGCATTCGGTACTCAGTTCGAAAGAAGAATTTTGATTATGAGCAAAATCGGTCAATAGATTGTCAAGATATAACGTCATCAGTCGACAAAAAAATGTATGAAATTGTAGAATTGTGCAAAAAAGTTTGTGACCGCGAGGTATACTTATCTACTGTTAGCAGAACTACTACTTATATTATTTGACAGGCTTTGACACGAGTTTGAAAACAACTCACTTGAGTTTAAGTGACGGTGTGGTCGAGTAATGTAAAAACACTTAGCCTGGATTGGGCACTAGCTCTCAAATGAGGCTACCATGACACATTACATGGGAGCAGTTTGCACAATTCCACCTACACTTTTAAACTCATTCAACATCACTATTCTAAATACAAAAAAGAGCTAAAATTAT
Source organism: Apocheima hispidaria (assembly GCA_947579745.1). Classification (NCBI taxonomy): domain Eukaryota; kingdom Metazoa; phylum Arthropoda; class Insecta; order Lepidoptera; family Geometridae; genus Apocheima; species Apocheima hispidaria. The sequence goes on along the minus strand of OX388164.1, from coordinate 11,748,422 downwards.
AACCAAAATTAATAAATTAATTACAGATAAAAAACAGAGCTCAGGTCCACGGGCAGAGTCCAAAAGGCTGGTGAGGCTACCTCGTCGAATAGCAATACTTATTCTATTCCACCTGATAATACCTGGTAAGTGAAGATGTATCAGGAAGGCTAAATCACTTCCTATTTTTAAGAACCTCGTTCACAAACACTATATTTCTGTAAGTTAAGGTACGTATGTATAATTATGTATTGTGAGTCTTATAGTATTTATAAATAGTGTGTAATTATTGTATGTATTTCTATGTATCAGGATTATGCATGTATATTCATATATTATATTAAATATATTTTATGTAGATATCTACACCACCGACCGTATTGTTTTTCATTCATAATTCTGTCCATCTCAAAGTTGTCTAGAAGAAATCGCTTTAAGCGATAAGCCTCCCAATATACTACTGGTTATTGTTTATATATAAGATGAATTGTCTTTTTGGTGTATAATAAAGTTATATTGTATTGATGTGTCTGAAATTGTGTTTTTTTTTTGTGTTCGCAGTATATTATTTCTCTTTCATATTTTTATTTCATACGGAGGCTAAAACTATTGTTCACGTAACAATAGTTTTAGCCTTCGTAACGAACCGTCGTTATTTTTAACAATCCCAAAATCAGGGTTTACTATTCCTATTTGGAATAATGACGGACGGTGCCGGAAGGGTTGCTGAGAGTTATCTTTAGTTGTCGCAACAGACGATATTATTATTTTAGTCTTTGTGACCTAATTTTACCGACTGACGACTAAGTTTTTTACTTTAAGAGAAACTCGCTGTGTTCTTATTTGTTTTAGCATCTGCATCAGCCTTTAAGCATCCCACTGCTGGGATATCAGCCTACCCTCGAAGGGTGATTGGGCCATATCCACCACGCTGGCCCAATGCGGGTTGGCAGATACGCCATCGAATTTCTTCTCCGGTAATATGCAGTTTTCCTCACGATGTTTTCCTTCCCCGAAAAGAAAGGCAGTGGTATATCTGTACGCAAGTTCCACGAATGTGAGGCGAGCGTGCTCCCATTAAGGTGAGGACTGATCGTGATTTGAAATGAGTATTGTCCCGCTCAAAGTTCTAAGATTTAAAGTTGAAAATCGCATATCATACTTGATGAGAAAACGGTAAATTATAGTTTTTCATTGCTTTTTTGCCGATTATCGGAAATATACAAATCAAATAAAAAAACTACCCGGTTCGCCGTATAAACCACTAGCCTGGATATTTGATTTGTAAAAGAAAATTTGTAGGTACCGCTGAAAATTCAGAGCATTTGATTTCAAAAGGGTCTTTCAGGGGGTCATTTTGCGATTTTTTATTTTGTAACTAAGACAGATTTTCGAAATGTCATTCGGTTAACCGTTATTTCAGTTTTATTTTCTATCTGCAGTATTATTTGCACCTGATTAAGTAATCTCGTCACTTCGAACAAAGAGCTGAAAAGTGCTACTTTTTGTTGTTTTGCGATTGGACCTCGCCTTAAGCTACCACTTTTTTTTTTTTTTTTAGTATCTTGTTTTAATTCTTTGCTCGATAACATTTACTTAATTCCGAAACGAAGATATTCTCCATAGTTTTTTTAAATTATGATTTGGTGACTAGACGAGCAAGTCACTCGTCTGATGTTAAGTATCATGCTGGCCCATAGCAGTTCAGTGCAACCCCGAATTTTGTGACTTCAATAGTTTAAACCTGTGAGCGGCTAACTCATAAACTCATAATTGAACCCTCAAAATTCTCAGCTTCAGCAATTTCTAATACTATTTAGCTAATTTCTATTACTATGTCCTGAAATTGTTAAATTTCTAAATCGCGGGCCATTGCATAGCAATTGGTTCAAATATTTTTAGAATTATTGCCAAAAACTGTTAGATTTGCCAGAAACCAGCAAATTCCAATAATTTTTCAAACTCGCAATTGTCTATATCACGATGATGATAAATGGCCTGCAACTACTTAATTTCTAAACTGCGGGCCTTTTGGCAATTGGTTCAAATGTTTTTAGCGTTTTACCAAAAACTGTTTAATTTTGCCTGGAACCAGTAAATTCCGTTAATTATTCAGGTCCAAGTACGGCAAACGGCTTACCGTGCGATGGGAAAGCAAACGCGAGCGTTGTATGCGACCGAATTCAATAGGCCAAATTGCTGGCGGACATGGAGGTAAATGGCTAAGGTGGTGGTGGTCCAAGAGATGACACTTCGGAGATTTTACGACAGTAATAGTTCATCATAGATACTTCATTTACCTTCAAGTTAACTTTATATACTTTTTCATAGATGGTTTGAGGCATTTCCACGGAAAATAAAATGTTTAGTGTTCTGTACCCGAACCCGTAACTGATACGTTCCGTACCCGTATCCGTACCGAGCCCCCGGACCAACGGGGCCCTATTACTTAGCCTACGTTGTCTCTCCAGTTCTACATTTGAAAGGTCTTTGCCTCGTACCTCTAGTTCAAGTCTTGATTTTGGACTAGCGTAAAAACGGTAAAACATACGAGCGTCAAACCGGAAAATCGGTGGAGTGTCAGTCGGGCTCGCGCTAAAGATCACGTACTGAATGAAGGAAAACACAAGTTTTTGGTAACTTTGCTAGGCATCAGTCCACGTGTCCGGCAATTTTTATTGTATAAAAATTGCCGGACACATTTTGCTTCCTTGCTTTCTTCGGTTGTTCTATAGTATCGTTTTAGCAGTTTTTCTGTAATGCCTATGAAAGGCCTTTTAAAGTAACCTTAGAAATCCCAAAAAGCCCAATATAGTGTCCAAGTAGTCCAACGACATCTTATTTATACCTCGGGTTTCTGGATCGTTTGTTAACTTTGACAATAGATTAATTCTAATGCTGCCTTTGTCTGGCACTAAACAAATGACAAAGGCAGCAATAAACTTAATCTGTCGTCAAAGTTAACAAACGTTTCAGAAGGCCGAGGTATCCTCGGGTAGCCTTACGATATTCTGTAACAAACAACTTGGGCTTATGATGTCTTCGATAAACTGGTAACTGGTACATGATTTAGGAGACTGTAATGTTTATTGAAATAAGTTTCGAACACAGATCACACCCAGATTCTGCATTCAGGATGCTCGAAGCGCACCACGCATCAGTCTAAGCCCTAAATACAATTATGAGAAATTACTCTGATTGGTTGATGGTTAGGCGCGAGTAGGCGTAACCTTAAAGTAGCCAATTAGAACGCTTGGTCGCACTCCCCGCGACCCTCGCCTCCCTCAAACTTTGGTGACTTTTTGTAGGAACAAGGAATCTCGCTAGAAAAACTTAGATAAAGCAATATGCATGTTTCAACTATTCGATCTTTCTTTACCTCGTTACTTCTCTCGCTTTCTGCTCATGTCTTACGACACACCTCATCTCCTCAACCAGTATACAGGAAGACTGTTAGCCGTCAGGAGAGGGTGCAGGAAATTACGCGGGGCGCGGGGGGACGAATCAACGCAACCTACTGTTTATTGTTACGGTCTGCAAACACTTTAGAAAAAAGAGGGTAGGAAGAGACAAAGCTTGTTTTTCACAGAGCTCTATTGGAAAAATCTACGTAGCTGTAGGACTGTATTTTACATGCTTTTTATAGTTCTTGGGTCATTAGAAAATGAATCCAAATTGTTACCTACCCAACCTACCTACGTTTTTCAAGAAGGAGGGTAATATTTTCGGGGTGTATGTTAGTATGTATGTTTGAGCCTAAGCGGCTTGACCGATTTTGATGAGAGAGGTGTCGTTGGATTCGTATTTACGTCCTGAGTGGCTACTTACATTCTGCAGTCGGGTATTTTGTTTTTCTTTTAATATATTTTGTTTCAATCTATTTTTACTTAACTTACTTTTTTCCCTTCTTTTACCGTACAAGAAACTATTCATCATCATCATCATCATCATCAGCCAGAAGACATCCACTGCTGACACAGGCTGACAACTAGCAATTTCCAAGAACCTCAACAAGAAACTATTATCTAAAAAAAACATACAACCTTAAACTAATTAGGCAATGAACAGCAGGAGTAAGCAGAGAATGTTGAGGGCTAAGAAAATCCAAATGCTGAAGCCCTCTACAAGTTCAGCGTACCCAGCATGCTGGCGGCGTCACCACGCTGAATGAATATGCCTATGTGTTGCGCCAGATAAAATCCAGTGTGATAAATATCCTTTTATGTGTATGTGGTTAGCATACAATTAAGATTGTTTGTTTTATTTCATTTTACACCGCCACCTATTTAACTTATATTTTTTTATTATAATTCTACTTTAGCACACCAATATTTAGAGAGCGAGGGAGAGAGAGAGATATGTTAGCTGTCAGTTTATCACATTGGTATCAGCTTACGGAGTATGCTATATCCAGCATATTGGTCACGCGTCGCATCAAACAAGCGCTTGATAGATTTTTGCTAAGTGCCCAAGAACACGCTCAATCTCTCAGTCAGCTCAAAGTAATTCACTTAATTTACTATTTAGCTCAATTAAAATATTAAAGTGCTTTTACTTACTTTTCTATACAATTTAATTCTGCTGAATCTAAATCACATTACATTTTTCGAGTATTATGTGATCGAGCTTGTACTGGGGTAGGTATATCCTAAAACTGCACCCAGAACCACCGAAGGACGAGCAGCAGCGTCCTCTTAGTAAACGGTAAATATTTTGTGATCTCCAAGTCACCTGCCAAATAGGGGAGAGGTTTTGTCCGGTAGTTAACGTCTAAGAGCTGATATGCTCGAGTTATATGTAAGTACTATATCAGTCTTTTAACATCCCACTGCTGGGATATCAGACTACCCTCGAAGGGCGATTAGGCCATATCCACCACACTGGCCTAGCCATCGAACTTCTTCTCCGGAAATATGCAGTTGTTGTTGTTTCCTCACGATGTTTTCCTTCATCAAAATGCCAGTGGTATATCCGTACGTAAGTTTCACAGAACTCATTGGTACGAGCCCCGCCCGGGTTCGAACCCGCTACCTCACGAATGTGAGGTGAGCGTTCTCAGCGTTCTTCGTTCGAGCATCATATTATGTTCGATCATAATTCAGTCTGAAATCCCGAAAAACTGCTCAAATTATTCCTAAAGGCCATTTCAGTTTACCATAAACGCAGCCCACTTTAAACTTTAGTGCTATTAAAGAAAATATTCACGAGTGAAGTCCTATTGTCTCCAGCAGAATAGTTTTATAGTTATTCGAAGTTGTTCTTGGGAAAATTAATTTTGCATCGCTTTTTCTTCAAAGTTCGTCTTTCTGGAAGTTTGCCGTTCCCGTCTATTGAAAACCATCACGTTGTTTTTCATTAATGTTATCTGTATTATAAATATTACAAAATTATATTAAAATATATTTCAGTAACACAAATATTTTATTTTAAAGTTTGTGTAATATATAAATATTTAATTTCCTTATTCACTCAAATACGGCAGAACAAATTTTAGTGAGATCCAGGTTTTTTATACAAAGTGACGAGACGAGCAAATCACTCGCCTGATGGAAAGTGTCTCGTGTGTTCATAAGAGTTCATTGCCACCGAGATGTTTTAACTTCCACAGTTGAAAACTATGTGCGGCAAATCAAAAATTGTGTAAATCGAGGTCTTTTCAATGCTATTTTTTTATCGACAAATTTTCATGTAATCATGTTTTCCCTAGTAGCTATACTAATTGATATAATCAAAAGCATTAACTAAAAAATTCAACATCAACAAACTCACTTTGACAAAGAGGTCGCCCGAAGAATCCAAATCGGATGGGCAGCGTTCGGGAAATTGCGTGATATCTTCTCGTCCAAAATCCCGCAGTGCCTGAAGACAAAGGTCTTCAAACAATGTGTGTTGCCAGTGATGACATATGGAATTGAAACGTGATCCTTGACCACTGGCCTTTTGGAGAAACTCAGAGTCGCACAGGGGGCGATGAAGAGAGCTATGCTCGGAGTTTCCTTGCGCGATAAAATCCGGAACGAGGGTATTCGTCGAAGAACCAAAGTTGCCGACATAGCTTTTAGGATTTGCTAGCTGAAGTGACAATGGGCAGGCCATATCACTTGAGGAACCGATAACTGGTGGGGAAGAAAGATTCTTGAGTGGCGACCACGAACCGGAAGACGCAGCGTAGGTAGGCCTCCCACTAGGTGGACCGACGACATTGTGAAAGTCTCGGGCAACCGTTGTCGGTCGGTGTGGCGCTCTAAGGGGGAGGCCTATGTTCAGCAGTGGACGTCTTATGGCTGATGATGATGATGATGATTTACTAATAAGGTGCACAAAATCACATTTTTTTTAGTTTAGCTTCCTAACTATCAATCTGGAGGTTTGAATAACTGGCACTGGTGTGGCTCTTCCCTAGGTAGACTCTGCCAAAAAACTACCACTACAAAACAAAGGTAAGCGTGTACGAAGTATTTATACCGGAAGTAGGCACGAGATTCCCCGGATAGCAAACAAAACCGAAGGGTAGGAAAATTAAGGGTTTTCCATATTTTTCATCTGAAGAGTTTTCAACACAATTTTTTTCCTTTCTTGAAAGGAGATGGAAAAAATTGCAGAAGTACGAAAGTTCCTTTGGAAATGATATCTCTATTCTTACTTAGCTTTTAAAGCTTGTTATCTTTCCATTATGAAACTTCCATGGGAACGGAAATAAAAACTAAGTTTTTATGAACTTTTTAATTTTCTACCTAGGTACTGGCAAATGCAGTGTTAGAGATTTCTCAACTTTTAAATAAAAATCCTTTAAAATAGATAATGTAGACGTGACAGTCTTTTCACGTCTACATTTTTTTTCAGTTTTTTTTAACTTTAGTGTTGATATCATTCTCATACCTGATACCTAATAAATAAATATCTGGGACATTTTTGCACACATCGTCACCTGACCCCAAACTAAGCAAAGCTTGTAATATGGCTGCCAGAGACTAATATACGTACATAGATATTTTTTAAATACATACTTATATAGATATTAACACCCAGACATAGAACAAACACAAATATTCATCACATGAATGTTTGTCCTAGATGGGAATCGAACCCACGCCCCCAAGCACAGTAGGTAGGTTCACTACCAACTGAGCCACCGGGGCAGTCCCACCTATTAAAAAATTACACGTGTCGTTATTTAGAAAAAAAATATAAAAACCCCTTAACAGCAATTTATACTCTTCATGTACAGTCTAAGATCTTATTCATGCGGCGTTACGCGGGCATGCAGCGGGAAAATCAAAAATATGTCAATGTATGAGGGTGTTCATGTAGAAGCGTGTTCCATTCTCAACCACGCAGTGGATTTTGACGCAGTTTTCACCATCAGATACATAATTTTTCACGGAAGGTTTATATTAATATGTCGAAGTGTCATCGACACGGACGGTCTATTAATCATCGACAAGCCTGTTCTGGAACGCCAGAGCCATCGTGTGGCGCTAGACCACAGAAAAGAGAAAAAAAAGATCTGTTCTGTGCGGTAGACGGAGTCTACGATACGGCGATGGAGTGGCGCCATAGAACGCAAGCGGAACTTCACGATGGGATCGCGTTTGGATGCGGCCATCGGAGAGCGTAGTCTATTCAGTCTTGGCGGGAAACTCACGCCGAGTGGACGTGTCTATTCGATTAGTGTCTATCTACGATGTTCTAAATGAACTACCTAATAAGCGTTGAGTGCGGTGCTGAGTTGTTATTGCTCAAGGCGACCCACCATCTCAGAACCTGATGAGGATAGACGGCCACTGAGCGATGAATCTCACCCTTCGCGCCGACATATATGTATTTTTTTCTTAAGTTACAGCCGCGCGAAGTCGTGGCGAGTCGCAAGTTTTGTATAAAAAATAAAATTACATGAAGTAAGCAGAATACATCTGTACCTTTCGTAAATAAATAAAAAAAAAACTGTTACTTCGTGTACTTTCAATTTCTTTACTGTTAAATTATTTAATTTCATTTTTATTCAACTTTTTTTGTTTTTTTGTTTCACATGTACTTCCCCCAACTCAAGTCGGGGACATTGTCAAGCTGAACATGTTGCTTACGCAGTTTATTCGGCCAGATTAGATCGCCGATTAGAAATCAAATGATAATATTAATAATTGTTATTTCTAAATAACTAGTAGCTCGTAGCGAACTACTTGCCTACAAACTTTCATGAAGATCTAATCCACGGTTCGCAAGTTATCATCGGACAAATATACACACAAACATACAAACATACATAGAATTTCCGATTTGTCCCAGTAAACTCTGAGACCTTCGCTTCGCTCGGTCAATAATTATAATTACTATCAGTACTCACGGGATATTTACCACAGTTATTATTTTTGTTGAGTTCCCGATATTTCAACAAAAATAATAATCGTGGTAAATATCCCGTGAGTACTGATAGTAATGTTGTAAACCACCACGAAAGTCTAAAACAGTGTTTAATAATTATAATGTTTTAGATAAATAAGTATTATAATATGTTAATAGCGGCTTGTAGTAGTTAGCTCTTTACGTAATATATATATATATATATATATATATACGTAAATATACCTCTTTTGTGTACATTACAACACATTCATCGTTTAATTCATAAAATGCCCAAATAAGATAATGTGAAGAACGACGTCATAGGTACCTGTAGCACTAAACGTTTATCATTTTTATTGCTCAAATACAGAGCTCCGGGGGATTTCCTACGATTCCCAAGAAAGTGTATCATTTTAAAAGTTGATGATTTAACATCTTTAAAAGAGAGCAGTCGACCGGCCAGGGACAAGGACACGTCTCACACATAAACTAATTGAATACTTGCTGAAGGTACCACTTAAAAATAGTACCGCCGTCTTGTAAATACAAAAAGCCTAGTCTGACATGATTTCGACGATTTTCAATTAATTTTCAATTCATTCAGTCAAAACGAGAATTCGTGAATATTATTCACAGCAGCGCTGATGAGATGTGAAATATTTTGCTATAATTATGTAAAGAGACCTTAGCAGTGGGTGGAAAATGGCTGATGGTGAAGATAGGACGTGTGTGCTTAAGAATAGCGTATACCGCCGTCTCATCCAAACAAAAAGTGTAGTCTGATACCCATCCCTAAATATGATCCAATTTCAATGTCTCTCAATCTACACCGTAGAAAAATATGCTATTATGTTTGTTTATTTTTTAATTTCCTGATATCTTCGTTATTATAGGCAGTTAGTGACAAATTTTTGCAACGAAAATACGACGAAGAAAAGTAGTTACTATTAGAACATCGTGTTCATTTTTTTGATAAAACAAAACAGTGACATAGCTTTTTTAATAATTTATTGGCTTGCGTTTGACTGCCATCACGCCTGATGGTAAACGAGGGTGCAGCCTACGATGGAGCACGCTTGCCTAGAAGAAACCGAAACGAAAACGAACGAAAATAGAGAATAACGGTCCTTGTTAATGACATATATTCCTCTTTATGTCCGGAGTATGATAGGCTACATTTTGTAGTGATTCTTGTTCTTCTTTTGATATTTTTTTTTTGCTCGCAAAAAGATCTGCCAATACACAGCAAGGAATTCCTAACTTGTTGTCACAAAAGAGCGCAGCAATCAATGTAAACACTCGCACGACAAAAGAGTATTTATTCATAAGCCAGATATTCAGCCCCCATACCTGGGCCACAATAACTCACGAAAATAAGATGGATGTACTGCAACCGTTGCGACAGTAAGGACGATAAGGTTAAGCTAAGGGGTATGAAAAACAAATTGCGTTTCTAATACTGCATTACTTTAATAAAATTATACTATAACTAGTTTCGCCCGGTTTCACCCGCTATTCTACAGAAACTGAATATATTTCCGGGATAAAGAGTAACCTATATGTTAATCTAGGGTATAAGCTACCTACATACCAAATTTCATTCAAATCCTACCAGCCGTTACAAAGTTGAACGGGAACAAACACACTTACATACTTACCTACTTAAATACTTACACACTTAAACTAATGTGATAACTAAGAAATAGAAAAATTATTTTGTCGTTCGTAACAAATGAAAATTTCACGGATCAACTTGAGGATTAGTAAAAGACTTAAAAAAAATTTCACCCTCAGTCAAGTATACATCTTAAAAAATATTTAATATGCGAGTGAAAGAGAACGAGAATAGGTTTCCTGCTCTTATTTTACAATTACTTAATTTTTTTTTTTTTTAAAGGCCTAATTCTAATTTTCCTAATTCACACCCAGTTGGTGTGATAAGAGCTGCACTGACGTCCCGCCTGGGGTGTTTGTGCATTTCCCCCGATGCCAGCCTGCCCATACCAGCCGAGCTCTTTAAAGTAACGGAGCACGGCATTGGGTCGCTGACATACCCCTTCCACTACTGTTGAGTTTCTTAAAGGAGTCCTGACCTTATTCGTATTTCGTCTATGACCTTGCAGTGCAGAGTATATGCGCTACGGTCTCGTTTTACTGTAGACAGACTCGGCATAGAGAACTATCTGCAGTTCCTAAAAGGTCTACTAGTAGACGAAAGTCTGGTCTTGGTTACGAACTGTTGAAGTTCAAAATTCTGGTTGGCACTGAATTGTTATGGGCAGACGTGAAGATTAACATCAGGTGAGCGACTTAGTAGTCTCGTCAACAAAACCCACAAAAAAATAAATGCAAATGCAACTTCAAAAAGTGAACATTCTGAGCAGACTGAAACTCCCATGTTTCTATTTAGTTCCCTTTTTTTTCACAAAATATCTGTCATACTGTTTATAAATCGCAAAGTAGAGAGGTTTTACAGATTATATGAAGAGGCATTATGGCGGCCGTGTACTATGATATTTTTATGACAAAGACCCCCGGCGATACAAGCCGTCTTGTCGGGGTACCGTGGGTGAAACGGTTTTTCTCGACTTGTATATTGTTTGGATTAGATAATACGCGTTTAGAGGTAAAAATACGTAAGACTTTTTCGTGAAAACTGTAATTTATATATAGTAAAGGAAGAGGTTTTTCTATAATGCAATTGCATTATCGTTTACGTGGCAACATTTCGTTTATTTCTATTGAGTTTACAATGAGTATCTTGTTAAAGGTGGGCCCAATATTTCTCAAATTCAAGTCTAGCTAGGTGAACAATAAAAACGATTTTTCTTAATTAGATTTTGCGAAATTCCATCTTAGAAGAGGTGCAATAGACCCTTTAATTTGTATGGAATTAAAAATGTTTTTCGTTTTACGCCAATGAAACTCGGTTTGTATACTGAGTACAAGAAATAAAGACATTTAATATATCAGGTATTTCTAAAATCACCCCATAAAGATGAGACAGGGGGTGTCGTAATGACTGTACAAGCAAAAATCCGTGCTGGCAAGCCAGTATCGTATAAAGTATCTAAGGAAGGTACACACCTTCGTAATAATTACGTTCTTGCAATTATTATAACAATTATTTTTACAATTCTCAGGACGAAACCAACACTGAGATGCTTTTTTTTACACATTCTTATAAAACTTAGAGTGGAAATATCGGTGCTACATTTTTTTTTGGAGATTATAATATAACAAACAGAATATATGAGATATTTTTATACACTTCTGATCATAAATGGGCTACAAAATAATATACGTCACAAGCTAATTATTGCCTCATTTTAAAATCATTTTACAAATAGTATGTTATTATTTACATTTTGTTTTAATAAAACGGGAATACTCACGTTAAATTGAGTCGGCTATTCCGACTATAGTTTCGATCACATTCGGTGACCTTTATCAAGGATTGCTAAGCGAGACACGCGCGACCTCGTCTTGCCTTGCAAGTCGGAATAACCGACTCAATTTAACGTGAGTATTCCCGTTTTATTAAAAACAAAATGTATCAAAACCACGTCAGTTTTCATAGTATTATTATTTACTTGCTATTTTATACAGACCCACTTTACAAGGTAAAACAGATCACACACCAAAAAGCGTAGCATTTTATTCGTCCAAAAACAATGTGGTAGCAGTCGAGACATACGGATTCTTTGTTAAACAAGACACAAAGGGCATTAACGAAATACGTCCGAGGTCGTCTTCCCGTACTAAGAAGAAAATAGACACCTATCTCGTCAAAATCTGAAAAGCGGTTTAGGATATTAGAGGGAACATATGAACATACTTATATACACACATACTTGTACATAGACTGTTAAACTCATAGCCCTCCTTGTCCGTAGTCGGGTAAAAAGAGACATCGGCCTGTATGGAAGAACGTTAAAAATATCACTCGAAAAAAAAGACGCTGCAGTAACAGAAGCGGCTTCCTATAAGTCTGGGATTTAGTGATCATCGTAAAGTACTCTTGCATGTCATCATCATCATCATCAGCCATAAGACGTCCACTGCTGAACATAGGCCTCCCCCTTAGAGCGCCACACCGTCCGACAACGGGCCACTTGCATCCACCGGTTGCCCGCGACTTTCACAATGTCGTCGGTCCACCTAGTGGGAGGCCTACCTATGCTGCTTGCATGTGATTGGGTCAAACCGCTAAGATTTGTCAACAAAGACAACAACAAAGAAAATGTTTAAGACACTGAAGCATTTAAGGCTGCTGTAATCACCATCATCAGCTCACGTAAGCCTCTTCCAAGACTCATCACTGCTTAAGAACAAAAATGTCAACAAATGTTGTTTTAAAATTGGTTATCTGTACCTTTCTCATCTTTACTTTCCGTGTGTGTGGGAAGTCATACATATCGTTGACTTTTATACGGATGAAGAGATTTTTATCATAAAAAGGTCTTGTTAAACATGAAAAGACTATTCAGTATTCATCTAGGGTCATTAACAAAGAAAAAATTAAAAGAGTCCGCATTATTTCTACCTTATGTTGAAGTATTTAAGTTTTAATAAAGCATCGAAAATATCACGATCGAAAAGCTTAGCAAATAATTTTGAATCAAAATAATTATACTACTGCTTGGCGAGAGAATAACTGGAAAGAAGTGGTACTTCTCCACGTGGCATCATAAGTTGTGGGTTCGATTCCCACCCAGGTTCGATTCTTCCGGTTCGTGGTCACCACTCAAGAAACTTTCTTCCCCATCGGTTATCGGTTCTTCGAGTGATGTGGCCTGCCCATTGCCACTTCAGCTTGTAAACTCTGAGAGCTATATCGGTGACTTTGGTTCTTTGGCGGATATCCTCGTTTTATATTTTATCCCGCAAAGAAACTCCGAGCATAGTTCTCTCCATTGCCCGCTGTGTGACTCTGAGTTTCTCCAAAAGGCCAGGACTGAACAGAACAGAGAAAAGAACATAGAGAATAACTAGTAGCTCGCCCCGAACTATGACTTCGTTACCACAATATCTGCACAACCCCATTATTGGTTTTGCTCATTTGTTTTTTTTTTTTTCGTATGAGCTCCTTAATCAAGGTTCCTCAAGTTGTTCTGAGCATACTTAAGTAGACGTATTTACGTTCCGTATTAACTATTATTCAGAAACTTACTGAACAACTTGTTCAGATAAAAAATAAAACTTTTAACTTTTAACTTTTATTTTTCAACTTTTAGATTTAATTTATTTAAGTACTTATTTTAATTTTGTTTATAGTTTTAGTTTGTACATTTAAGTTTAGATTATTTTAGTAAAAATGAAATATTAAAAGTTACTTGTTCAGTAAGTTAAAAATCAACTTAGTTCTATAATGCACATACAACGTCCGAAACTAAACTTTTTCTTATACTTCATTTAGCTCAGAGCATGCAGTAAGGTAAACGAAACTATAAACGGACGAGCAAAAACTCCTTTTCAACAAAACGAAATACTGTACTTGGCTAGTGTTGGGCATACCAAAGAGAATATCGATAAAGTCAAAAGTAATGTGATCCGTTAGAAGTCATTACCTAGTCCTAGATTTTAACTCATTAAAATTGTAGCAACACTCGTAGCAGTTTGTCTATTTCAATAATAATGATCCGCGTTTTTAATTAGTCTAAAATTAACAATTTGTTTTTAATATGTATGTAGAATTATTTTTAAACTTTTTTTTTGTATTTGCTCTATGGACACCGGTTACAAATAAAAAAGGTGTCATAACAATACAGACTATCATTCGCCTACTCCTGGACCAGGGTTTGTCTGGATGTTTGTCGCGTTATCACGGCGAAACGGCTGAAAGATTATTTCATATAATGAAGATAAAATTTGATAAGGAATTACTGTATATCATAAAATTATCATATGACCATATGATAATTTTCATCAATGATCATATGGCCATATGATAATTTTGTATGTCCACGCGAATGAAGTAGCGGGTAACAACTAGTTTTAAATGAACTCACTATCAGAATCAGAAAAACTTTATTGTATAAACTGTGTACAAGGATGGTTAAGGTAAATAAATAACTAATAACAGTTTTCTTCATCATGAACAAAAAATGGTATAAGTTATACAAAATAAAAAATTAAAAAATATAAATAAATATCTGGGACATATTGCACACACGGTCATCTGACCCCAAACTAAGCAAAGCTTGTAATATGGCTGCCAGAGACTGATATACGTACATAGATATTTTTAAAATACGTACTTATATAGATATTAACACCCAGACATAGAACAAACACAAATATTCATCACATAAATGTTTGTCCTAGATGGGAATCGAACCCACGCCCCCAAGCACAGAACGTAGGTTCACTACCAACTGAGCCACCGGGGCTGTCAAGCCTAACATACATATAAAGTCCTCAACAAAAATATTACTTTAATGTTAGTACCTTATTTATTTATTTTATATTTGCTATATTAACCTGTACAAAATTAAATCCAACCGGTATATAAATAAAAAAACTAAAACAAGCAATCAGTCCTCCAAACTATCGACACTTTAAATTATCGATATCGATGCTTCGACAGCACTACAACATAGTTTGCAACGAACCTCTGTTTATCACGACTCGCGAGCAATGCTCGCAATGTGCACTGCTGACCACAACCGGCAAGTTTACCCCATTCGTTGGATTTAATCGCCCATGTTCCAGGAAAAAGAACAAAATATATGTTTTTGCGACTTCTTCTGCGTTATGAAATTTAACGAGCAGAGGTTAGGTTACAGATTTATTTATTTGCTGATTAAATGTACAGGAAAATGTGATAGAAATGTTTTTGGTGGCGGATTTTAGTTTCCGCCGTTTAGTAATTTCTGACCAGTGATGAGTCTCTCGGCACTGAGAGTCTGTAATCGACCGAATTCAGGCCGTCCAAACGTATAATGTAACATTATTAATGCCTTATTCTATCATAGTTACATTAGCCAGAAGACGTCCACTGCTGAACATAGGCCTCCCCCTTCCCCCACTATCATAGTTACTGAGTTCGAAATATTACATCTATGTAATTTATTAATAAAAAAAAATATATAAAAAAATTAGTATACCTAGATACAACAAGCAGGTTTTCGAAATTCACACTCTACTCGTATCTGCAAAATCTTGAAAACGTGTGATTGACGTTGGCACGACTGGGTATATTAAATAATATTTTTAAAAAAAAGATGACGGAAAACCTCAAACGGAGGAAATATATATATGAAATATAAAAAGCGAGAAAAAAAAAAGATTTTTCATAACATTTAAAAAAAAAATCACGTCGAGTGACCTTACACTGTTAATAAGTAATAAGGTTTTTACAAATACTTTGAGGGTTCATTTTGGGCATCCTTCTTGTCAGTCGTAGCCGCTGCTTTTATAAGCATCTTGCTTGTGCATTTTAGGTATCCTGTTTTCTTATACTTCCTGCGTTTTAGGTAACTCGATTAAATTTATAGCGGACGAAATGAAAAAAAAAATAACAAATCAGAACAGATTAAAACTGAACTGATCCAAAATTGGACAGTCTACCATCAATGACGCAAAAGATAACCTTGTTAAACTGCTCAAATTTACGTGTAAGACTAAGTTTTTATAGCTATTTTCTGGCTTTTATCCACATTTCCCAATGTTAGATGAAGTTTTAAATCGACTAATTACGCTTGAAATGGCGTCTCTCTGACATTGTGCTACATGTACTACGTACGCAATACTACGTAGTACATGTACTACGAGATCACCTCTAGCAGCTCAATGCTCACTGACCGATATAAAATTAATTTATAATAGCTTCCCAAAAACGATTTAGAATTTTGCACAAAGCTGTTATTAACGACTTTCATAGTAAAGTTTTAAAAACGCAATCCTTTCATATAGCGACTGCAAAAGTTAAATAAACCGACCGACACGCTTTTAGTTTTAAACTGTAGTTATTTTTGAGTTTGTTCATTTTGAGCTCGATTCTGTGTAAAATTTGGAAATTCAAATTCAAATCAAGTTCAAATTCACTTATACAAATTGTTTATTGAGATGAGAAAGGCTATAAATATGTCCACTTACATACACAATTTAACATCACAAAAAAAAAAAAAAATACAATTTCCTAATACAAATATAAATAGAAAACAAAAAAAATGAAAATAATTAATACAATAAATTACTAATATAAAATATCAACTTAAAAATAACATATAATGATTACGATATTAGTCAATTTAGATATTAGATATCTTTAAGTCTGTTATGGCATTTTAGTAGTAAATACCTTACCTTAGTTTACTGTACTTGTTAAAACAACAGTACGCGGCTTTTCAGTTGATACATCGGGAACAAGTATGCGTAAAGCTAAAGGCTGCAAACATCAGAAACAACTGTTACTATCTGAGGGTACAGTTCTATCTATCTATCGCTGGTTTCAGCGGAAGACCAGCGCTGGTTGTTTGCAACCAGTATTATGCCAGTTGGAACCGGTTTGTGGAAAACAATATTGTGTAAATTTGTATGATTAGAACCTTATTTTTTTTGCTTTTGTGTGCATGTGTTTTTTCTCCACAAATAAATATTTATCTATTGTCCATATTGTCTATCTAGAACTATTCTGTTCCTTAAATTGCGTTAAATTTGAGTTTTAATAATTCATAATTAGCCTGGCATGAAAATTTACCTCAGTTACCTGAGCAGGTACGTATTCTGAGTCCATTATCCGCTGTTTGCATTGCCTTATATTTAACATCATGAGGATCGAGCCAATGGAAATTTGTCAATATTACAAAACTCAGTGGTTGCATAAGTAAGTAGAAGAAGTATTATAAGACCCGGATTTGTTCTAAAACTGCCACCAGAACCACCACAGGACGGACAGCAGTATCTACAATCTGCCTGCCAGGCGTGGAGATTATGCCAATCCCTAATAGGGAGGATGCTTTAAAGTAATGGGCGTCGAAGGTCCGATAAAAAGATAAGTAAATTGCTCACCAGTGTGAATCTATTCGCACGAACACTTCAATGGTGAGCGGTCGCCGTATAGCGGTATTAGTAGCGGTGCGACTTAGTTAAGAGAACTATTTTATGGAAGGCTCAAGCTTTTCAAGAACTAAACATTCTGTAACATAAATTTTCTGTTGAGGACATACTTACTCTTGAGATATTTGGTTGTCTGCATGCATTAGCGGAAACCCTAAACATTTTACAAGACCCTGTCCTTTAAACTTTCACTCCCCCAACTCTCGCAAGCCAGCGATGGTCCCTAATAGATACAAATTGAACCCTTGTTGGGCGTCTCAAGAAACAAAATGCAGGACTTTGAACTGTCGTGTTGCGGAAACCCTTGTTATACATAAAAACTTTGCAAAATTATGTTTCTCTATTATTTACACACGCTTATTATTCGTAATATACAAAAAAAATGCTCTGTAGTAGTTTTGTTTTTAAGAATATGCTCGGATCATTCCGATTTACGATTGTTTAGGACGATATCATATAGATAATAATCATGCATAAAAATCATGGCGGACATACGTGAAAAATGTGCGAAATAAAATGGCAAAATTTTCACGTTTTTTTCCTACCGCGATTGTACCCAAATGTACTAAACAAAATGTTTGTGTTAAATAAATGTTACACGTAATCAAAAATCCGTGCCCCAAAATGTTGCCCTGATGCACGCTCAACTGTTAACCGAATTCACGAAACGGCGACTTATCCCCGCTGTCTCGCGCGACCTCGAGGGAAATCTCATAGATAAATTATTCCAATTCTCGTGTTGGCTGACAGAAAGCGCCCGTCAAAATGAATACAACTCTAAGGATGAGGCTTTGCACTGCGTCCGATCCGAATTCGGTCCGATATTTTAGCCGGGCGGCATATAGAGGTATCCAAAGTGGAAGTGCTTGCCAACTTAATTCTAGTTCTAGGGTACTCGAGGCCAGTGTTTCAAAGCTAAATAGCAGGCTACTAATTTACGGTAACGTAGGTAAGTAATGTTTGCACACTACTGCTTGGCGGTTAAATAGCTGGCAAAGGTGTGGCCCGAATAATAGTAAAATAGAAATCAGTGTTTCAAGGTAGTAATACCTTAAAAAACCTTCTATTTAATACCTTGAAACACTGATTTCTATTTAATACCTTGAAACACTGATTTCTATGTAATACCTTGAAACACTGATTTCTATTTAATACCTTGAAACACTGATTTCTATTTTACTATTATTCGGGCCACACCTTTACCAGTTAGTCAACCGCCAAGCAGTAGTGTGCAAACATTTCTGTGTTTTGAAAGGCGATGCTCCCAGCGTAATTACTGGGTATACAGCGATTTAACATCAAATATTCAGGGTGACGAGCGAAGTGCATTGCCGCGCATGGTTATGAACTGTTGAAGTTCAAAATTCTGGGTGGCACTGAATTGTTAGGGGCAAGCGTGACGCTTAACATCAGGTAAGCGACTTGCTCGTCTCTTCACTGTGTACTGTAAAAAGAAACTATTGTACTGGATGAGCTATGATAAATTCAAATAAAAACAATTAAAGTGGGTACCCTGCCCGCGGATAGTGACCTGAGCTCTGTTTTTTATCTATAATTAATTTATAATAATTTTGTTTGTAATTTTAACTCTTTTATTTAAGGTTAGATTGTATTTAGAATAGTCTTAGTATAAAGTGTTTATGTTTTTATTAATAAATCTATACTTTTTAGTAATAAAACAAAACATTAAAGTGACATTTCTTTTTTTGTGCCGATTTGAAGCGCCTCTACCACTTTTTGTAGCTTTATTGGACACCGAAAATACAGTTAAGCCTATAATAACAAATAAACAAAATAATGTATTATCCGGCAGTATAATGGTATCTTCTGTCTATCTCATATATAAAAAGCGATGTATATTTGCATGTTCTTTAGACTTCAAAACGGCTAAACCGATTTTAATTAAATGTTCAGGGAATCTTCGCACTAGCCCAGCTGGTGACCCTGTAAAGTTTGGTTCCCGTGCGAATCCGGGGCGGGTCGCTAGTAGTCAATAAAGGCAATGCAATAAATGAAAATGTTAAATTTTCGTCCGATTTTCCTCGGACCCGGATCGGAGCAGTGCAAAATTAAATGCACGTTGATAAAACTGTTTCACGTAGAAAAGGTGGCGCGTGTCTTCATTTACGTGATCTGACAGCTTGTATCACGAGGGGTACTGTTTGTATGGTTATGTTAAACAGCCCGAGCATTGTTCGGTTGGTACTTGCTCTTGATGAAAATGCCAAGGGTTGTACGAAAAATTTACAACTGTAGCACACTGTTATTCTACTCCTACAGGTACAAACAAATATAAAATTGTACAAATAAATATATAAAATACTAGCTGCACCCCGCGGTTTCACCCGCTATTCTACAAAAGCTATGTATTAACCCCGGGTATAAGCTACTTCCATACCAAATTTCATCAAAATCCGATCAGCCGTTACAGAGTTGAAAACATAACACACTTACATACTAATCTACTTACATACGTACACACTTACTTTCGCATTTATAATATTAGTGTGATAAAAGCCTTTTGTAACAGGGTTATTCTTAACTAACCACATAGAATTACAGTATACGCTATATAATATAGCATTTACTCTCTTCTCATTCAAAACCTCGTAATGTTGTTGTCATTAAGCGCCCTGGTTGTTTTTTGCTTTGAAAAAAATATGCGAATTATTAAGTCATGATATTAAAATGATTGTATGATGTAAGAAAACTTCGTGCGAGGGGATTTTGTTTATTTAGTTTCTGTGAATCCATCATAACGCTCAGGATTCTAACTTTTTTGTTATTATAATCTGCTTTGTTGGAGCTTTACTAGAGGTTTCTATGGAGTTTTGGAAACAACACGAAGAGTCACGTTTCACAACATTATACTATTCACCGACACTTGCACGTTCACGGATACTTAATGGATAAAAATCCACTATTTTTACACATAACCACTCGAAATAACACAAGTTTTGGAAAATAATACAATGACGCGGCATGACTTCTTCATGTTCCCGCCAAATAACTTGGGTTACTTTCTACGCTCGTGATTATAGAATCATTATTTATCAGCCTTGTGGCTCAGTGGGAGGATTTCAACCTTCCGAGCTGTAGGTTGTGAGTTCGATTCCCACCCATGACAAACATTTGTGTGAATGGATGTTTGTTCTTTGTCTGGGTGATTCTATGTATGTATTTACAAAAAAAAATGTATTTATGAATTCTATCAGTTATCTGGTTCCCATAACACAAGCTTGCTTAGTTTGGGGATAGATGGCGCTGTGTCAGAAACGTCCACCAATATATTTTATTCGCTTCATCCTTCATTCGCTTGGGATTCAAAGTCGACACTCGAACACAAAAACGCACTTCACTCTCTTGTTGATCATACTAAAATTATCTCTTGCTCTTCTCATACTACTATTGTTGAAAATATAAACAAAAAACTTGCATCAAATCTTTGGTAATGTTATTTTAAAGATAACTGACTTTTTGATTATTTAATTTTTAAAAATGCGTGAAAAGCCCTGGGGCGCTAGTCTCGACTTTTCGCTACAGCACTTTGAGACCGAATTCGGTCGCTATGACGTAAAAATCAACGCTATTTTAGCGTTTTTTCAAAACAATTAGTGTTCGTTGTCGAATTTTGCGTCATTATGATCGAAGTCGGTCGCTATGACGCAAAATTCAACGCTTTGTTTGCGTTTTTTCGTTAACTTTTCGACTTCGTTATCGAATTTTTGCGTCATAGCGACCGAATACGTTCGCAAAGTGCTGTAGTGCTTTCGTGTAGACTAGCGCCCCAGGCCGGGAGCGCGTCCCTAAAACGCGACCTTATACGCGATAGAATAGAAACCCAACAATATTTTCAGTTATTATGAAATGTTATGTTTAGCAAAGAGTAATTTTTCTCTGACTTTCTTTATTCACACTTTACTATGTATACTTACAATAATTATCTTTAAATCGTTGACTAATATTGTTTAAGTAACTTGCTTCCAGTGGCGGATTCATACATTTTCCAAGTATAGGCTGTTAAATTTTTGCCACTCTTAACTCTACCAACTAGATTTTGGTGATACAGTAATTAACATGAAAGTATTTTAAAAAAACAGCGCAAAATAGTAGGTTTGAGCCTAGGATGGCAGATTTTAGGGACTCAAATTTAGGGACCGATTTTTGTATACATTTACCGCCACTGCTTGCTTCTTACTTTCGTGTAGTCTGCGCCTATAATTGTGTTGACGCTTAGGCTGTGTCCAATGCTTGCCTCCTTTTACTTTACAATGACGTACTTCATATCAGTGTCTATTAAATAAATAAATAAATGTTTTTTATGAGATATTTTATGGTATAAAATAGACGAGCCTCGTAATTCAAAACTGAGTAGCAGCTTTATATACCTAAAAAAAAACTATCAAGCGCGTACTCATTTCGTATTCGCGCTTGATTTCCGTAAAACATCAAATTGTACGGTACAAGTACTTTGTCCTAAACAGCCGATGCCGAATCACGATCAAGCCGTCGACAAAGGGCAACTCGCGACCTCTCATTTGCCCCCTTGTTGCGTCACAATGAAGGCTTCTAATTGTCGACATTTGACATTTCACTACCCTCTGCCGTTTAGATTTTAGGGCGACATCTCACGGGAATATGTTAAAAAAAATTAAGACACTCTGATACTCGCAAATAGTGGAAGCGTTAGGTATTACTGTACAGGTTTATATTTAAATCGCCATAAACAAGCAGTTTAATTAAATCATACGGAAACACTTTAGCTCGTAGATATTAATAATTCTTATATTTTCCCCACAGAATTCTCCTTATAAATAAGGTCATTTTCCCTCCTAAAAATAATAATATATAGAGCTACTCTAAATAGCACTAGCATTACGCGGTTTCAAATCGGAAGGAACGCTGGTCCGAGTAAAGCTTAAAACTCACATAATTCACCAAAATATACGAGAATACAAATATTTAATTCCATCGTTTTTGTGGGAATGTACTTGATCTGAAATTGATATTTATTATTTTTGACAAGCGATTTTTGTATATAATATAAGAACATAATTTATTGTAAAAACAATTTTCTATAACAAAAATGTATGACTCTGATTTTGCGTGAACTGCATTCCAAATCCGTGGTTTTTATGGGCCAATTATCCTTCGAGGGTAGTCAGATACCCCAGCAGGGGGATGCTTAAAGGCCGATGCAGAGGCAGGGTATGAGGATATTAAAAGAAAAATAAAATTCATAAAAAAATTGTCCCGTCGGCGTCGCTTAAATGTATATGATTGGGATCGTATAACAAAACTGATAACAATTTTAAAGACATATTTATTTAAAATTTTTGACTATATTACAATCCTAATCCTAAATATTATAATTCAGAGGAATATAGCCGCAGTCGAATCAAGACAAATACAGCTTCGAGGTATAACAATATGAATACGTTCTTCTCGAAACGAGTCGTTTGCGCGATTCAGAACTCCCTACATTACAACTTTCAGTCCATACAAAACGTCAAAAACACACAAAAATGGATCAACGCCATCTAGCGAACTATAGGAAGTAACTTTGTCTCTCTGTCTGGATGTTTGTCGCGTTATTACGGCTGAACGGACCTTGATACAATTTGATATACATTTACTGCACATCACAATGCCGCAGATAGGATACTTTGCCACGCGAACGTCGCGAACAAAAGTCGCGGGTAACAACTAGTGTTCTTATATAACTATACTCTTGTAGATACTTTGACTTGTAATATTTCAACGATGCTTTAGTTAAACTACCATTTATAGTATTATCAGTATTTTTATTTTTTATTCATTGATTCACTATTTAAAAGCATAACTATTGTCGGTGGATACATGCTTGGCGGTCTTCTGCCAGCGCATAGTCGAAATTATAATAGAAATTAAAATTTGACCTTCTTTATGTAAGTACTCGTAACTTTCTATCAAATATGTGATACTTTTTATCCATATAAATTAATTGAAATAAAAACATTATATTGCCTATCGATACTGGTTACGCCAGATCATGATTATTGTAATTAATTTTATTATTTGGTGCATATTCCATATTTTTTCCTACTACCCTTAAACAGCACTGAACAGCCGTGGGACATCTATGCCTACATTGAAATAAGTGGGTATCTAGCGCGATGCCTTGGAAAAAACTAGTGTGACGTCGACCATCGCGCCGCGCGTTATACACTCATTTGTTATTAATTAAAATACGCTGATATTAAGGTGATTTTGAATAATATAGCCGACCATTGCGGTCTAGCACATAAAAGTAACTCAGTTTCGTCATACGTTTGTGGTTGTGAAGCAGGATTACCAAAAAGTGTCGTGTGCGTACCGAAGGCGACGCACGCCTTATCGGATTTCCCTGGGGAAAGCAGACAAAGGACAATACAAGTGAGTGCTGTTCCTATCTCTTTCCTTCTCCATCTTTATTCTGTTTTGCATGCACCACTTTCAACCAAAAATACAGTCCACTCTTTTTCTTAGGGGCTCGAATTGCCCCACCATAATTTGGCGTAACCATAGTGTTCCTTCGAGTCGGATCTTTCGCTCCGGCTTATTATCTCTTATTAGGATATATTGTAGGCCCTAATAAGCTGATTATATTCATTGTGAATATAATTAATCTCACATCAAATAGTGTGACATTGCGTCATCTATTTTCTCACCTAAAATCTCCGTATTAACTGCCGTAAGCATTGAGCTAGGCGCTTAATCAGTTAGATATATTGTTTATCTACTCATATTTATATATATATTACATACATCATTTATTTTAAACTTAAAATAATGAAATTGAAAACATTTTCATTGAGTTTTCACATGTTCTCATATCTACCCTCGCGTGCTATTTAATTTTGCGCCTACGTGTCTCCGACGCCGAACCTCGCAAAACGTTCGTTATTATCCGACCGCGTAGCGAAGTTCGACCGTCGCAGGCGCGGCACACTTATCGCGCGCTCAATAAAGTTACCTATTTAACTTGTCGGTATAATATTTACCACTTTCTTATCTTTGCATCTCATTTCGTAATTATCTACTATTCGTTTAGCTGAACCACAAATTATTATAATTTTTTATATTTGTGCTTTAATATAATTTAAAATTAGCGAAAATGTCGAAACCTAGAAAAGACATAGGTAATGAAACTTCGGCTTCCGGTAGTGAAATTGAAGATGTAAAGATAACAATGTTATTATCGAAACGCGAAGCGATATTTGAAATAGTACAACAATGTTATGACTTAGCTTCCGCGTCAGATATCCATACAAATGAGACAAAAAGAGAACATTTTCTTGATGAGTCATCACAGATCGATTCGTTACGCGATAAATATGAAAAAATTGTTGATGATTATAATACTCGCACATTGGAATTAAATCCAAAAGCAAAGCCAGATTATAAATGCCTTTTTGCATTTGAGTCTCTGTATAGTAAAATAAAGAGAATACAATCTCAGTACGCTTCTACCGGTACTACATCACGAGATGCCGCATCTGCGTTGCTTAAGGCTAGGCCTACACTAGCTCCGATACAGCTGTTGGAATTTGATGGCGATATTAAGTCTTGGCCGATGTTCTACGCGACTTTCAAATCAACTGTGCATGAAAACTCGCTCTTAACGCCAAGTGAGAAATTATACTACCTCTTACCTAAATTAACAGGACGTGCAAAAATTGCGATTTCAGGCATTTCTCCATGCGCTGAAAATTATGAATTGATCTTTCAGACCCTTATCCAAAAATTTGATGATAAGAGGATGTTGATTTCAGCTTATTTGACTCAAATGTTTGATTTCAAACCTTTTCAAATCGCTTCTGCAGCTAACTTCGATTTGTTTACGGACAACTTTACAAGCGCAGTGAGCGCCTTAAAGAACCTAAAATTAAATAACTTGTCCGATCTTATCATATTGCATATTGCTCTCAAGAAGTTAGATACAGAGACGGTGCGCGCGTTTGAAACCAAACATGGTAAGAAAATGCCAACATATGACGAGTTTGTTGAATTTATCACAACTCGCGCCAAAGTGTTCGAACGAACTACGTGTGTTTCGAACACTCGTTCAATTAATAATAATAAAAAGCCTAATACTGGCACCACGTCTAAAATACCTAAATATCAGGCTTATGTAAGCACGATTGATAAGTCTGCACCGACTGCCTTTAAATGTTTATGCGCCAATGTGACGCATACTCACTTATATAAGTGCTCTGAATTTAATAACATGACAAGTCCTCAAGAACGTTATAAATGCGTGAAAGATAACAGTGCGTGTGTAAATTGTTTAGCGTTCAATCATAAGGTTTCAAATTGCCCAGTAAAGCCTAGTTGCAAAGTATGCGCAAGGGCACATCATGGTAAATTGCATTTCGTGCGTACGGAACATACTAGCCGTGCGCCGTTACCAAGAGGAGCTGGTCAGGCACCGGCGGAGCGCGCTGTACACGTCTTATCGCCGCCGACGCAGGACATGAATGACTCATGCAAAACATCTGTTGTGACAAACCCGATTGAGTTCGCGCGTTCGGATGTAGCATTGTGCACGACGAACGAAGATACTTGCTTGCCCCTTCGTAAAGAAAATGCGAATAATACAATTTTACTATCGACCGCTCAAATTGCTATATACGACTCTGATGGCAAACGTCATATTATTCGCGCGCTTTTAGATTCGGGATCTCAAAGCCACTTTATCACAAAGGAATGTTGCGATCGATTAGGTATACGACTACTGAACACGGAACGTACTATTATTAGAGGTTTTGGTGGTTCGGAGAAGGTATTCCCAACAAATTCGATTAGTCTAAAATTTTATTCTCGATTTGACGACAACATAAACTTTGATATTTCGCCACTCGTGGTCGAAAAAGTAACGGACTTGTTACCTACAGCTGTGGTAGATACGTCTGGCCTATCACACCTGAAGGGTCTACCCCTAGCGGACGCAAGCTTTGGCGTACCTGCTAAAATTGATGCATTAATTGGAGCTTCCCTATTTCCGCATTTATTATTACCCGACGTCAATGCTTCTCGCGAGGAGTCAATTCCAGTTGCACTGCGCACGGTTTTGGGTTACGTCCTGTTAGGGTCAGCACCCACCATACCCACAATAAATATTAATGCGGCCTTGACATGTTGCCTCGTTCAAGAGCCTACCGCTATTGACTCGTTAGTCAGGCGTTTCTGGGAACTGGAAGAGCTTCCTTCCGCCCCCGTTCAACATCCAATGCATGCTGAATGCGAAGATTTTTATGCGTCGACTACAACACGCGATCCAGTTAGTGGCAGATACGTTGTCGGCCTGCCATTCAAGGACGATCCATATAGCTTAGGGAATTCTACAGATGCAGCTCGGAAACGTTTCATGTGTCTCGAACGAAAGCTTGAAGCTTCGCCCAAATTGAGATCGGCATATGATGACGTCATTAGAGACTATCTGACAAAAGATTACGTATCTCCTGCGCCACCATACGATCAACAGGACCCTGCGCCAATCTATGTCATTCCCCATCACGGAGTCGTTCGCGAAGATAAAGCGTCGACGAAGCTTCGCATAGTATTGGACGCTAGTAGCCGTTCCACTTCCGGGCGGTCACTAAACGACATCCTACATGCAGGTCCGAACCTACAGGGTGATTTATTTAAAATTATTTTAAATTTTCGCCTACATGTAGTCGCTATGACCGCGGATTGTCGTCAGCAATTTCTTCAAATTGTAATGCGCGAAGCTGATCGCCGTTATCAATGTTTCTTATACCGATTCAGACCACAGGACCCTCTCGTGCTGTATCAGTTCAATTGCGTGTGTTTCGGCCTATCGTCGAGTCCATACCATGCACTGCGCACGGTAACTCAACTTGTGCAGGACGATGGTGCGAAATACCCACTCGCTAGTAGTATTGTACTACCTTCACTCTATATGGACGATGTGGCTTTCTCGCTCCCTAATGAGCGTGAGGCCGTCGCCGCGTCTCATCAGCTGATTGATCTATTCAAATGCGCTCAGTGGGATCTTGTGAAATGGAATAGCAATTCCCGCGTGGTATTAGAAAATATTCCCGCCACTCATAAACTCCCTACTGAAGTGGAGTTTGATAAATCGACAAATAAAATATTAGGCCTCCATTGGTCTACTGAAGATGATACATTTTATTTTAAAATTTCTCCGCCGAGCGACGAGATTTGTACAAAGCGCACAATATTGTCTACCGTCGCCCGACTTTGGGACATAATGGGTTTTGTAGCACCCACAATTGTGTACGCAAAGATTCTAATAAAGTCTCTTTGGCAATTACATTTATCATGGGATGAAGTCCCACCGGCACACATCATTAAGATGTGGAAGCAGTTCTGCGCCGAGTTACCGGCACTTAATAAATTTCGCATACCACGTCATGTGGGCGTATCTGAAGACTGTGACGTCACCCTCCTGGGTTTGTCCGATGCCAGTCTTAATGCTTACGGCGCAGTCGTATACTTACATGTCAGCTCCGCCGCCGGTAACACCGTACGCCTTGTATGTGCCAAAAGTAAAGTTGCGCCTACTAAACCAATGTCGATCGCGCGTCTTGAACTGTGTGGAGCACTCTTACTATCAAAGCTGCTTCGTACAGTCCAAGACAATTACGCCGACCGCTTAAATATTAAGACATATGCTTTCATTGATTCCAAGGTTGCATTGTATTGGATTAAAAGCTCGCCGCATAGATGGCAAACTTTTGTCGCAAACCGAGTCGTACAAATAACGGAAAACATTTCTCCTGACAGCTTTTTCCACTGTCCCGGTGTTGAGAATAGTGCGGACATTTTGTCCCGAGGTGTGACTCCCGAGAAACTCATCACACACCCTCTATGGCTCTATGGACCTCCTTGGGCGTTGTTACATCCGTCTCAGTGGCCTCTTAAGAGCCTAGACGGGCAGCCTATTCCCGACATACCGGAACAAAAGGTTTTAACGCACACTGTGTGCACGCCTGTAAAGCAATGCGCTTTATATGATCTCGCTCTCCGCACTTCATCGTGGAGCAAATTATTGCGTATAATTGCGTACGTCTCTAAATTCGCAAAATTGCTACCTTGCCGCAGCCCTACTACTGCAGTAACTGCCGAGGACTTAGACTTTGCAGAAAATAAAATGCTTTGCGCTCTGCAAAGTCAGCACTTTGCAGAAGAATATAAGAATATTCAGAACAATAGGATTTGTTCTCCGGCTTTCAATCGTTTGAGGCCCTTCATTGACAATGGCCTGATCCGCGTAGGCGGTCGCCTTGTCAATTCGGCGCTGAGATATGCACAAATGCATCCAGTTATTCTGCCGCGCAATGATCATGTAGTGAACACGATTATTTACTATTATCATGTAAAACACTTACATGCTGGACCTGAAACATTAATGTCGTTGCTTCGACAAAAATTTTGGATCTTGTCGGCACGTCGCCTTGTGAGACAACGAATACACAAGTGCAATACTTGTTTTCGTCTTAAGCCGCGTCCGACTTACCCCCTTATGGCTAACTTGCCTGACATACGTACACGTCCAGCTGTTAAAGCCTTCACGGAAACGGGCTGCGACTACGGAGGCCCCATAGCCTATACTCCTGTGCGTCGTCGTGGTGTACGTAGCGAAAAGGCATATATAGTGTGCTTTACGTGTATGACCACTAGAAGTTGCCATCTTGAAGTTGCTACGTCATTGAGTACGCCCAGCTTCTTGGCTGCTTTCAAAAGATTTATCTCTAGACGAGGACCTGTTAAAGTCCTTCATAGCGACAATGCTACGAACTTTCAGGGCACTGCTTCGTATCTACGCGATCTCTATAAGTTTCTTAGGGATGAATATAACCCGAAACTGGAGATAGAGTGCGCTGAGAGTCGCATAACCTTAAAACCAATTTGCCCTAATGCCTCCCATTTTGGTAATTGTTGGGAGAGTATGATTAAGGTTACGAAATCGATTCTGTTCCGCGTCATCGGAGAGCAACTCCTTTCATACGAGGAGCTTTGTACTGTTCTCACGCAGGTAGAGTGTTTATTGAATTCCCGCCCGCTGACAGTACTAAGCTCTGACCCCGCAGAGCCTTTGGCTCTTACGCCGAGTCATTTTTTACACACTGCGCCTCTACTATCATTGCCCGCGCCTGATGTAAGCTCTGACAATGTCAGTTTGCTTCATAGGCACGCGTTATTGGACAATTTGGTCCAATCTTTCTGGAACCGCTGGAGGATGGAATATCTACACGGCTTGCAGGTTAGACAAAAATGGAATACCCCCTCCACACCAATCACTTCAGGGACTGTCGTGGTAGTAATCAACGACAACGTACCGCCTCTAGCCTGGCCTTTAGCAATTGTAGAGAAAGTGCATCCTTCTAAGGATGGTGTTATACGCGTAGCGACTGTGAGACTCGCCGGGAGAACTTATCTCCGTCCAGTCGTTCGGTTATGCCCTCTTCCTTCGCAGTAGTGAAAAAATATCGCTTCGCAGTATACATTAAGTTTACACATAAGTCCATATATGTACTTATCATATTATGTTATGTCATATTATTATGCTTTACTTGTTATATTTTCCATGCCGTTTTACGGATTTTTATTTAGTTATTCATACGCACTGAGCGTTGCTCTCTCTCTCCTATTAATGGAGTAAGTTTTTACCTTATGGTTGTTTTCTTTAAAGGTGACCCTTTAAGAGTGGGTGGATGGTTACGCCAGATCATGATTATTGTAATTAATTTTATTATTTGGTGCATATTCCATATTTTTTCCTACTACCCTTAAACAGCACTGAACAGCCGTGGGACATCTATGCCTACATTGAAATAAGTGGGTATCTAGCGCGATGCCTTGGAAAAAACTAGTGTGACGTCGACCATCGCGCCGCGCGTTATACACTCATTTGTTATTAATTAAAATACGCTGATATTAAGGTGATTTTGAATAATATAGCCGACCATTGCGGTCTAGCACATAAAAGTAACTCAGTTTCGTCATACGTTTGTGGTTGTGAAGCAGGATTACCAAAAAGTGTCGTGTGCGTACCGAAGGCGACGCACGCCTTATCGGATTTCCCTGGGGAAAGCAGACAAAGGACAATACAAGTGAGTGCTGTTCCTATCTCTTTCCTTCTCCATCTTTATTCTGTTTTGCATGCACCACTTTCAACCAAAAATACAGTCCACTCTTTTTCTTAGGGGCTCGAATTGCCCCACCATAATTTGGCGTAACCAGATACAATTACTAAAGTTGCGGCGTTTGAGGTTGCGGTTGGTAATATGATTTCCCAATGACATTTGGTAACCGAAAATTTGGTAATTTGGAACCGCCAGTTTCAACTTATTATAAACATCAATGGCCGCTATTCCATCGTGCACTCACTAAACGCAATTAAGCTTTCGCTGTCTTTTACTAAATAGAAACACAAGATAGAGAAGACATCAATTATAGTGCTGTCAAATTAGTCAGATCTTATTTCTCCATACAAACTTAGACGAGACCGTAGCGGGTGCCGATTTAAAACAAGGTTTAGGTTTTTTTTTTTATAGGCTTGCGTTTGACTGCCATCACGTCTGATGTTAAACGAAAATGCAGCCTACGATGGAGCACGCTTGCCTAGAAGATACCGATTCACTCGCGACTTGAAGACACCTAGATTATAATTATCAGGAAAAACCCACTCGGGCAGCGCATTCCACTGTACAGCAGTTCGAATAAAAAAAGTGGAATCAAACCGTTTCGTACGAGTTTGTCGCTAGTGTACGTTTTTTTCGCGGCTTTAATCGGTAAATTCGTTTGACAGAACTAAAATGGATGCTATCCTTTTCTTGTGTTTCTATTAGTAAAAGACAACAATACCACTAAGTTTGGTTCGACGCCAATAGACATCTAAAAACAGAAGAAAATCATTAATACCATAACAATTCTAAATCCTTTCTCCTTCCGTCCTATTGAAGACGGCTACGCATTAAGTCCGGTCAACTTGGCATAAAAGACTATATCTATATACATAGAGTAAAACCAATTTATCTATACAGTTGGAAGAGGGAGCCTCTATCGTATTTTCTCACAGATATACACAGAAAATTCCAGTTCTTTCAATTTGCTAACTATATAGGTATAGTTGGTCGGTTTGTACGGAATATTGTTTCGTCCCTGAGCAATTGAGCTGGAAAACGGACCTGAAATATGGCGCTGCTGTGTCCCGTTTGTCCTAGCCGTATCTTATGGGCGAAGTTGTGAAGAGAAATCTATGAAGTTTGTAAATAGTACCTATTGAAGAGTCTGAACAAAAAACCATAATATATAACTATGTATAATATAGTGTGTATAGTTGTTACCCGCGACTTCGTTCGCGTGGACATAAAAAAAAGTATCCTAATTCCGTATTTGTGATATACAGTAACTCCTTATCAAATTTTATATAGATCCGTTCAGCCGCTTAGCTGTGATAACGCAACAAACATCCAGACAGAGAGACAAAGTTAGTTCCTATAGTTCTAGATACTAATAAGTAATACTAGCTAATTTTCACTTTTCCATCTAAACATTTTCAAATCCCACTACCGTAAAATTAAAGCAGTATTAATTAGGTAATAAGTATTAATTAGGTAGGAAACCAATATTCTGAGAAAACTCTGGAAAACTTTTATTTTGATAGAAATCGGACATAATTAGGATGAAAGTACCCGGTCAAGTGGACGGGCGAGTGGCTGGAGCAAGTAGCCGGAGCGAGCGCTTCCGGAAGCAAGTTTTGAGGGTATTACGCCAAGCCTGTGTTGCCAAGTATAAGGAAAGAACTCCCTTGAGACGCGGGTAATTGCTGGCCATGATTAAAGCTAGGGATGGTTAAATTTGGCTGTATTTTTTGTAAGTAAATTGTGTGAATAATATGAATATTATAGTTTTTAGGGTTCCGTAGTACTACATGGAACTCTTATAGGTTCGTCATGTCCGTCTGTCTGTCTGAATCTTTTACAGCCTTATAACTTCCAAAGTTATAAACGTACATGCATGAAATTTCGCACAACGACAATCTAAAAAAACATGATAATTTTATATAAATGGGGGTAAATGGGGTTATCCCCATTTAAAGTATGGATAAAAAAAAATCACATGTCCCCCACATGTGGGGTATCATTGAATAGGTATTTTATAATGAAGTTAATATTTCCTACACCATTTTTTTATCAGATGTACCACTTGAGAAATATGGGCCGACAAAGTGTGTCCCCCCCCCCCTGCCATTTCTAAGCTATGCATCTCAGAAACTTGTTATCTTCAATGTTGATAGGTAAAATGGTAAAAACCTTCTTATACAATTATTTCGGGCAACATGTGATAATAACTTTTTGAGATAAGCGGAAAAAACTGATAAATACTTCAAACATCCTACGCGCCCACGGAACCCTACTAAGCATGGCCCAATATTCTCTTAACAAGTTTTTAGTATAGATTACTGTTTTTATAGATTATTATACTGAGTATTGTATCGTGATACATTAAAAACTACATTAAAAACATGATAAATTAGCAAATAATATTAGTCAAAAATACATTTTTTCCCACAATTTTTAGAAGAGAATTAGCTTCGTTAGCATTACCATTCAACTAGGAAACGTCGCCGGCTTTTTGGGTACTTTGCCCGTGGATAAACCGTACCGTGAGGTTCAGCCGACGACGCTAAGCGGCCGCAAAATCGTATCGCCGCGAGATAATTTCACGGATATTGGAATTATTTTAAATATCTGCTCTGGACCGGGTGTTAGTTTTTTTTTTTTATTTAGGTTCACCTACACTGTGTACACTAATACAATGTCAAAAATGTACGCAAATAAAATCTCAAAAGTCTTCCTAAATACATTAATGTGGTCACCAAATATGTCGACATCGTCTGTCTTAGACACAGTTATTATACGTACGCACCATTCATGGGAGCATTTAATCCCACGTTAGAGTGAGACATTGCACTGAAAAAAATCCGCGGTATCTGAAATTCCAATAGCGAGTTTGTAAAGAAATAAAAGGTCAAATGTGCGCCTACGATGTGTGAGCGATTCCATCTTAAAGTACTTAAGTCCAGCATCATAGCGCATAAGCTCTTTCCCGAGATAACACGAGTAGGTCAAATGCCACATGAACCTTTTTTGGACGCCTTCCAATCTCCTTTTGTGAACGTTATAAAAAGGATTCCAGACAACGCTACAATCGCTACAAAACTCCAAACCGCTGCGCACTAAGGAGTTGTAGAGCATGATTTTGGTGCTGGCTGATTTAAAATCCCTACAATGTCACAGAACAAAGCCAAGAGGAGTTTTGGCGGGAACGTGAACAAATCATGTCGCGTCATTGTATTATTTTCCAAAACTTGTGTTATTTCGAGTGTTAATGTGTAAAAACGGTTAATTTTTACCCGTTAAGTGTTCTTGAACATGCACGAGTGTTGGTGAATGGTATAATGTCGTGAAACGTGAATTTTCGTGTTGTTTCCAAAACTCCATAGCAGGCTCTAGTAACGTTTTCACCACTTTACTGGGGTATGACATGGCCTTGATCGTGACTTGCTTTGCTCGCTTTTGACTGTGACTATGACTTGTTTGATAATATTTAACAATACTTGAAAATATATACGTCAAAGAGAATATAAATACTAATATATGTATACTTGACACTGGCAAATGCATAAGAAGTGCGACGCCAATATCCTCTTAGGAGGAAAGAGGGAAGTCTAGAAACTATATTGTCGCCATGAATGTGAAAACGCAGCTTACTGTCTAGCGTTACGCCACGTTACGCGTAGTTGTCCATATTCTTGTATATTTTCATTGGATGCGTGATATACGGAAACCAATTAGAGATTTTTGAGTGTAAAACATTATTTATTTATTACTAGCGACCCGCCGCAGCTTCGCACGGGTACCAAACTTCACGGGATCACCCGCTGGGCTAATCTGAAGATTGCCTAAAAATGTCAACAAAATCGTTTCTAGGTCTATAGGATCTATACCTACATATATAAAAACTAGCTGCGTCCTGCGGTTTCACACGCGTGAAAAATCCCTCCGAAGCAGTACATTTTGCCGATCTTAAATGTAGCCTATGTAACTCTCCGACCCTTAAACTATATGCATGCAAAGCTCAGGTCGATCCGTTGCTGCGTGAAAGGGGAACAAACAAACCAACAAACACTTTTTGAATTTATAATATATGTAGGGATTATTGATTTTAAAACTGTATCTTCAACGAATCTCTGTTATGTTTTATTTTTTTATCTGTTTTTATATGCCAATTATTTAAAGACTTAGTTTCACTTCGTAATTATAATACCATCGTTATACAACAATATTATTTATTTTATGAATAAGGACACGGATTTCTATGTACAGATTAAGAAGTTTATTTTATTTCGATTTTTATTTTTTATTTTTTTATTTTTAAGTCCCTGGCCAGGGCCAGGGCTAAGATGATTATACGTTGGTAAACTTAGGAGATCATTATCCAGCAGATCAACAGTAAATTTGAGTTCTATTCGCATGCAGCTTAGTTCTATAGTTCCTGATACTTCGATCATTCCGGCGTTTTTCCTGATGAACAGTTATTTGAAGAAATGATCTGCTAACTTCCAGTAGCAGATCATTTTGCTGCTGCTCAAAAATAAATGTAAATTCTGTTCGCACGACAGTGTGTTCTATAATTACTTCCTGACACTTTTCAGGAATGGAATAATTATTCTGTGATTGGTATGGCATTTAAAATTTCCCAGATAAGGGACAATACTTCTACATGGCAACACTAATCAAAACGCCAGTTCAACCTTAACTTTGCTTACTAATTACGGTGGTTTTGAAGTAAATAATAAGACGTTAAAGTTTATGCAACTCAATTTATTGCAAAGGATGATATTATTATTTCGAAAATTAGAGGATCTTGAAGTTTGGCCTTTTTACCCGATTGCCCCAGAAGGGTGTTTGTGGGGTGTATGTGAGTATATCTTTGTGTTCCTATATATTATTACTCGATCTAAACGGCTGGATTGATTTTAACGGATGAGGTGTAGTTGTACTATTTTTAACCTACTTCCAAAAAAAGGAGAAAGATATCAAGTTTTTTTTTTTTGTTACCTCTGTACTCCGTCATTTATGAACCGATTTGGAAAATTATTTTTTAATATGAATAGAGATACCTCCAGATTGCTCCCATTTTTATCAAAATGGCACGTAAACAGACAGCTGACAAAGCGCAAACAACACAAGCATCGCGAAACGGAACTACATTTCGATGCGCCCAGTCTTATCTCGAATCTATTCGAAATCGAAGGACGATTCGACAGATAGATTGCTCTCATCGATCTACCCGCCTTTATACTGGGCACATCATAAAATAATCGGCCAAATCAAGAAATCCAGTGAAATCAAGAATGCCGGTGTATCGTGATCTGCCCAGGCACATATCGATCGGCCCAGTTCAACGATTAGCCCACGAAAAATACAAATAGTAAAACTTACAATTTTATTAATCACCAAAAAAAAAAACTGCGGTAGTATATTGGGCGGCATTATCGCCTAAAGCGATTTCTTCCAGACAACCTTTGGATGGACATAATGATGACTGAAAAAATGCGGTCGGTGGTGTAGAGAGAAACAAATTAAAACACATATACATAAACCTACTATCTACATAAAATACATACAAAGCTTCAAGTCCCTAAGCCACGTCGAAATATTCAGTGTTGCAAGCCAAAACTCCGCTTCAATTTTACTACAGTTTTATCTAATCTTCTCCAGACAGGAACACATTTGAAACGTTAACAATTTCCGGATTTAAATAAACCCGAAACACATTACCGAAAACCGTTATTCTAAACATCACAATTTTAAAGTCCAATAAGCAGAAAGTTGCGGAAAATTTGAACCCTCGTAACACACAATACATCCCGTAGGATGGTATCATGACGTAATCGTGATGTGTATCCACTGTGATATTAGCCAAACACACGCGCCTGATCTCATTTATGCGAAAGAAATAGCTAGATTTAAATTTTAGGGGAGTCAGAGAAACAAACAGAATGTTATCGACATCCATTCTTCTATCGGACAGCTAAGACCTCGAAAATCGGCACCGTTTCATGGTTGATATACCAAGAACTCGTACGAAACGATTTGATTCCACTTTCTTTATTCGAACTGCTGAATGCGCTGCCCGAGTGGGTTTTTCCTGATAATTATAATCTAGGTGTCTTCAAGTCGCGAGTGAATCGGTTTCTTCTAGGCAAGCGTGCTCCATCGTAGGCTGCATCTTCGTTTAACATCAGACGTGATGGCAGACAAACGCAAGCCTACAAATAATAAAAAAAAAAGTTATTGTCTCTTTTGCTTAGCTATTCCTTTCGCATGATTCAGATGGCCCTATTCGGATATATGATAAATCGATGTCGATTTCGAGGTTCTAATCTCGACTGTCTCTCGTCTCCATTGCCCCCGACCACTCGATGTATTTCGCACGCTAGCCCTCGTGAATATCTCGAAAAATTGCGTTGAGAATAAGAAATTTCGAAGTTCGACATATTTTTCGAGACGATATTGCAAAAAAAAATGATTGAATCTCAGCTTATAGAATAGGGGCCCAGGCACAGATCACGCCCTAAATTCTGCACTCAGGACGCTCGAAGCGCACCATACATAAGTCTAAATATACTTGTAAAAAATTACTCTGATTGGTTGATTGCTAAGCGCGAGTAGGCGTAACCATGAGATAGCCAATGAGAACGATTGGTCTCACTCCCCGCAACCCGCGCCTTCCTCAAGCTTTGGTGACTTTTTGTAGGAACAACGAATCTCGTAATGCGGTATCTAGTGTGATCTGTGGGCCCAGGTGATGCATACGGACCATGAGCACAAAACAATATCTTATTCTGTGCTATGAGGCTGCCACTTCCAGGAGTCTTCAATAACCGCGCACTTTTTATTTTATTTTATCAATGCTATTTTTATTCTCATTTGTTTTTGACCGAGCGAAGCGAAGGTCTCGGAGTTTAGTGGGACAAATCGGCATTTGTATGTATCTTTGTATGTATATTTGTCCGATGATAAATTGCGAACCGTTGATCCGATTTTCAAGAAATTTTGTAGTCAAGTACTTAGTTCATTTCAATACAATTTTTAAGTTCTAATATGAGCTGAATCGGTCCAGGGGCTGTGAAGATATAGAGGTCACGAGGTCTCAGTTCGCCGCGAACTTCTAGTAATAGTACAACACACAGATACAAAACAAGATATAGGTCGAAAAACTAAAACCCGAATACGACCTAACGTGAGCTTCAGTTATATCTGGTGTAAGCAAGCAAAGCCGTGAGCAACAGCTAACGATATATAATATGCCCTTTCCCATTCATTATGATAACCAACACGGTATATTTAAAAAAAATGCTTAGTCCATGACTTTATGTCGTATAGAGAGAGCCATACTCAATTTAACTTGACGTCACATTGCCTGTAACCAGCGGACGATGAAGACGCTAACAACGATATCTCTTTGTCAAACTATGATAAGTACTTATCATTAGAAGTTATGAGGAAACAGAGATGTACATTCATACATACAAATATAACGTTCTAAATCATAACACTCCGGTTTGCTTCGCGTAGTCGGGTAAAAAGGAACACAATTATAAATATGCACTGGTTCGCGGACCAAAGGGAGGACGATTGCTATTTAAAAAAAATCTTAACTTCGCGCCGAACTGATACCTCGCGACTCCTATAACTACTGAAATTCTGCTCATCATCATCATCATCATCTCAGCCACAGGACGTCCACTGCTGGACATAGGCCTCCCCCCTTGATTTCCATGAAGAGCGGTCCTGCGGTCTTTATCAGGTCGTCCGACCACCTTGTGGGTGGACGTCTTACGCTGCGCTTGCCGGTACGTGGTCTCCATTCGAGAACCTTACAGCCCCATCGGCCATCAGTTCTGCGTGCTATGTGCCCTGCCCACTGCCACTTCAACTTGCTAATTCTGCTCATATTCGAAATTAAATATTGTATTTAAATGAACTACTTGCCTACAACATTTATTTAAAATCAGAATAACGCTTCGCAAGTTATCATCGGACAAACGTACATACAAATGCTCGGTCAATAGTTCACAGTATTAGGAATTCCTAATACTTTTACATTTTTTCTGTAGTAGTAAATAGGACGCTTTTGCAGAATCCACCTGAGGAAGTACCCCACCATTGCCAGTTAATCAACCGCCAAACAGTAGTGAGCAAATATTACTGTTTCCGGATTGAAAGACAATGTTCCCAGCGAAATTACTAGCACAGATTTAACCAATTTAGAGATTTAACATCTAATATCTCTGCGTGATGAGCTTTGCCGCGCATTGGCTTTAAACTGATGAAATTATAAATTCTGAGTGTCACTGAACTGTTATGGCAAGCGTGATGCTTAACATCAGGTGAGTGGCTTGCTTGTGTCGTCAACCAGTATCATAAAAAAACATTTAATAATAACACGAGTAGCGATTTGAGTACGATACTCTTTTGGATTAAGTCGCAAAACTAATTTCGAGTTGGGTTTGGGTACGTCGTCCGAAATATACAGAGGCCTTACATACTCGTTAAAAGTTGTTTATGTAGATATAAAGCAAATAGAAGTGCCAAGCTTTTTGCACTGCGTTTAGTTAGTGCCTCCAGATGAACCTTAAAATGTGCATAACAACTAGCCACCACCATCACCATCATCGGCCTGAAGACGTTCTCTGCTGACAAACAACAGACAACAACAAACGCCGGACAAAGACCAACAAAGACCAGACCAACAAACAACAAAGGACTCCCCATAGAGATAGTCGTTTAAGAGTAGATTAAAAAAATGGCTAATCGAACAGGCTTTCTATACGTTTGATGACATGACGAAACTGAAGATGACTTAGAGTTCTGTGAACATTGACATTTGTAAGATTGAATTTTTTTTTATTATTATTATTATTTTATTTATGTACTAATCGTACATGTTGCTGTTTTTCTTACTTTACCATGTTATTTTTGTATTATTATTATTGAGTTTAATTTGTATACGTCTGATACAATTTTTATGTATGTTTCATGTGACGTGTAAATAATTTGACTGAACAATTGAATGCTATTTTATTTTTATGTTTTTTTAAACTATTTACTTTTTGACATGTAACTTATTGTTATGAATAGATACTATAAACTATG
Source organism: Apocheima hispidaria (assembly GCA_947579745.1). NCBI lineage: Eukaryota > Metazoa > Arthropoda > Insecta > Lepidoptera > Geometridae > Apocheima > Apocheima hispidaria. Next base: position 11,708,796 of record OX388164.1, on the reverse strand, counting down.
AACTAGACCGCCACACTGAACTACAATTTGCAACTTCCATCCACCGGTTATCCGCAGCCTTCAAAAAAAAACAAAAAACAAAAACTAGCGCTGGAAACTAAGAGCTGTATACCATAATATGTACATACCACAAATGGTGTTCTTTTGCTACAGCTGCGGTATGTTCTCCTGGTCAACTAACTCACTACTCGGGAACATATATTGCTTACTTTAGCTTTGTCATATAAATAAGTTTATTCACCGAGTGAGCGAAGTTTCTACAACTGCTGGGGAAATTTGCTTTCATCTGTCCATATGTTGGTACTCGCGTACAGCTCGTATTTTTCAACTAATCTTGACCGAACTTGGTATTATACGGGTTCTACAAATTCATAGATTTTTTTATGTCGTCGGTGATTTTTGATTGATTGGTTATTTTTGTTTTAGTAAGACGGGACGTTAAATTAAGTCAGTTATTCCGACTGTAGTCCACTAGACATAATAGATACGAACCCACGAACCCCTAAACCCACGACGTAGTAAAATGTGTCGAAACCACGTCAGTTTTTATATTTATATTGGTTCTTTCTCCAAAAAGGTGGCATTTATCGGCCGATTTAGATAATATTTGGCAGAAATTGGTACTCAATTCTAAACAATAATTTCGGATATGAACAAAATCGGTCAAGAGGTTGTCCGTTCGTTCGTCATTGAGATTTTGCAAAGAAGTTTGTGGGATGTCCATCTACTGTTCGCAGAACTACTAGTTTCAGTGCAAGGTAAGACGAGGTCACGCGCGTGTCACGAGCATCCCTCGATAAAGATTGCCGAATGTGATCGAAACTATAGTCGGAATAACCGACTCAATTTAACGCGATTATTTCCGTTTTATTAAAAAAATATGTGTCAAAACCACGTCAGTTTTGATAGTAGAACTACTAGTTTTTTTAAGACGTTATTATGAAAGTTATTCCAGCGTTTCTCTACGCACGTCACCTCTACGTAAATTCATGCACATGTCGGCATGTCTTGTCAGGAGGCCGCCGTGGAGAATACTTTGTGACAGTCGGATAGATGAGAAAATGTTTCACTTTATATTCCCCTCTTTACGTATTAAATAAGTACATGCTTTTTTATATTGTTGTGGACATTTATTTGAGGGTCCTATGTTTGAATCAAATTGAATGTGTATAATGTGGACCCGCATGTTCTAAAACTGCGACTTAAACCACTGATGGACGGACAGCAACGTCTTTTAGTAAACGGTGAACTTTCTGCGATGTCCAAGGCACCTGTCAATCGTGGGGATTATGGCACCCAATAATAGGGTGAGGCTTTGTGCAAGTAGTGGATGTCTATGACCTGAAAAGAAGAATTTGCTTACTATAGTGAACCTTTGAAGCTGGTCCAATCATCAAAATTTAAAACAAATCTTTTTAACCGAGTTCCAAAAAAAATAACGAAGAAGTCAATTTTATTATTTGAAAGGATATTATCTACTGCCAAATTGGTTCAATTTTAACAAAATCCAGTTCTGATAATGGGATCCATAAGAAACTCCTCAAATGTTATAGTATATATAATATATTTTCAACAAGTCAAGCATTAGCATTCAGAAAGTATCATAATATGGTAAAGTGGAACTGATGAAGAAGACCACAGATTGCCACCGGAACTCCTCAATGATAAGTATTTCACGGGTGGACAAGTATTCACATCTCGATAGTGTTTATTTAGAGTATTTTTTTAAGTTTTTTTTTTTTAAATCATCACTATGAAGTAGAAAAAAGACACAAGCGCAATATATAGTGTATAATAATATTAATAATATTTTAAGAAAACTCTAATGACATCTCGTAATCCTAATCACACAAGAATAGTAGGAGTAGACGTTGAAGGTCATAGGAACAGACAAACATTAATGCACCGAAAAAACATTCTGGGTAGTCGGGTAAAAATAGCTTGTCAGTTTCATTTATTTTTCCGTCTATATACAATTTCATCAAAATTGGCTGTAACAATTGTGTTGAAATTTGTCAATAAATCGGTGTGCGCTATGAGAACGTATTCCAAATAATGCGTATGCGTAATTCCAAACTCTCCGAACTATCTCGAAAAATGTGGGAAATTTAAAAATTCGCGGCTTTCATTTGTTTTTTAATTAAAAAATAACTGCCGTCTTGTACTATAAAAATTTACACACTAACGCTGCGCCGGTGTTCAAGACATGTAATTCTAAAAATTATCTCTGGGCTGCCATATAGGTAAAACTAATTACCACTATTCTAAAGCTTTTTTTTTTTTTTTTTTAAATTCTCTTTTTATTTGGGGACTTTGGCCAACATTGGCATGTCAGTCCCATCGTAACTTAAACTGTACACACATCAAACAGGAAATATAAAGTCGTTACATAAACCTCTATTCTAAAGCTAAAACAAAAACGTCGACTTATCGCCTGAACATTAATATAATTTCTAACACGCTGGGAAACGGGGAAAATTGTAACATTAATTCCCTTAATTTCGGTAGAATGTTGCGGTCACCAGCTGACATATTACACGTTAGCATTTGCGGCAGAGAGCCGGCAGGGCATTACTCTGGGACGGTGCAGACGAGCGGAAGGACAAATCTAAAAAGAAAGAGAGCGATATAAATCTAGATGCTTCCAGGTCAGTAAATATCTAGGCACAACTTTTATTAGATTGCGAAAACGTGTGTGTTAGTGAATTCATGACCCACGAATTTAGGTAAATGTGTATTTATACACTATGCTGCGTATATACACCGAGTAGTCCAGCACTTGCAAGCAATTCATGGTTCAGGTCACAGGTCATCAGGTGGTTACATTCGTTATGTTTAGTTTCGGTAATTATTTCAAGATATTTGAATCAATATTAGTATCAGAGTCAAATACAATACTTTAAACAATTATTTATCTTAATTTATTTTATTCAAATATTAAATTATTATACAATTTCTTATAAATGTATAATGTCAGTGTCACTAATAAAATCAAATAATCCGCCCCTAACTGTACCCGGTGCAAAGGTGCCCATAACGCTGGCTGCGTTACCACGCTGAATGGCAATGACTATCCTTTGCACCAGGAACGAGCCGGAACGGGAGTCACCACCATTATCTTTCATTCTGCGCCCTTTCTCGCGAACCAAATTCCTTGCCTCGGAGCCCAAACTATATATAATATTAGTATTATCAGTAATAGTAGTAGTATCAGTATTAGTATTAGTACCTATTGCCAATGGGGACTAAACTCCAGACAATAATTCTGCCCGTGTGCTCGCCACATAGTTGGCGAGTCTCGTTGAAATATCAAAATTAGTGACGACCCAGTAACTGCTTGCTTCCCAGCTCTACGAGAAATTTCAGTTTAATGCACATAGAAATCCGTTACGAGACTTTACGTGCATAGACTGAAAGAAAAGATGGACATACACACAATTACGTTACGTATAAATACAAAAAATTAGGCACCCAAAGTACCAATACAAATTATAGCCAAGTAACTGTATTTAATAACTGTATTTTTCAGGGGAACTCTCCAATGCCAAAGGGTTTTTAAAAAATAAAAATAAAAGTGTTTACTAGTTGTTACTCGCGACTTTGTTCGCGTGGACATAAAAAAGTATCCTCTGTCCGTCTTTGTGATAAACAGTAAGTCCTTTTGAGAGACGTTTAGCCGTATTAACGCGACAAACATCCAGACACTGAGACAAAGTTACTTCCTATAGTTCGCTAGATGGCGTTGATCCATTTTTGCTTATTTTTTGACGATGGACTGACAGTTGTTATTTAGGGAGTGCTGCGTGGCGCAAACGAAGTTTTTTCCTCGACATGAACTTATTCATTTTCGTGCCTCGAAGCTTTATTGGTCCTTATAAGACTGCGGCTATATTCCCCTGAATTATAATATTAGTTAGGATGTGTTCAAATCACAGTAAGTATGTTATGAAGCCAGACACAGCGTACTCGTATTAGGCAGATTTACAGTCAATCAAAACATAGTAAGCCAATCGTCTGCCGATACGTGACATTCCGCCACAGATAATTCTTTGATTCCGTACTCAGGACGATCGACGCGCCACATGCATCGTTTAAGAAACGCCTATAAAAATTGACTCAGTGGTAAATTGCTAGACGCAACCATGAGATAGTAATGAGAACACTTGGACGCAGTCCCTGAAACCCACGCTCACCTCCAACTTTGGTGAGTTTTGTCGGAACATAACGATCTTATAATGCAGTATCTATAATCTGAACACTCCGCTGACTGAAACTCCCGCCATTTTGGTGCCACAATCTGTATGTCGAAACTCAGTCCATATTTTTACTACGTGCAAGAGTGTGGCTACATAGCTTTTGCAACCATTTAGCGACCCGTTGCAAACTGGCCAGTCTCTGGTGGCCTGTTTCTAATTTCTGCTGAACAAGTAGACACTTCAGTGGCAACGGTTGGTATTAACTATGCTGATAGAGTTATGTCATCTGGGGTGATTTAGGAGGTTTTAGAATCTCTTTCTATTGGTATTATGGGGCTTATATGAAACTAAGGTGGTTTTAGAATCTCTTTCTATTGGTCTCATAGGGTTTATATGAAACTAGCCTATGCCCGCAGCTTCATCTCTTTGAACAAAAGATAACAAGTATAAACTAAAAGCCAGAAGCATATAGCACTCATTGATTGAGCTAAGCTTTCTATAGTGAAATATTTTTTGAAAACGCACATGTAGTTCAAGAGTTCACCTACAAACAAACAATCAAACTTTCATGGTATACTATTACTATATATATTTATAATATATAATATATATTATTAGATAATCGACCTCGCACTTATTTAAAAAAACGGAGGGTTTTGATCAAATGTGCGATTTTCCAGTTTCTCAGTTTCCAGAATATTTAAATGAATACCAGTTTGAATGATGTGTCTTCGTTTTTTTAATGAGTTTACTGAAATTCATTACAATCTGTTTAGTTGTATAAAATCACTTAGGCGTTTAAAGTCACTAGTTAACCAGTAGCGTGTGCTAGACACGCTATAGCAATTTGAACTTTACAGTTCACAGCTCCGCCGTATTGAGTTACCAATGGACTGAACTTTTGTCCACTCCAAATCTTTTAACGTTTCTATAATACAGTCCGAAATGTAAGCACCGCAGCCAACGTCAATAACCCGGAAATACCATAATCTCGTGAAACGGAACGCATCTGCAGCTTATGGAAAATATTTTCACATTCCCACTTGCAAAACCTTTAAGTCGCCATCTGGACGGACGAGTTCATCGTCAGTATCGTCACAGATATTGTTCGAACACACATTTTATAAATGCGAAAGTTTTTGTGTAAGTTTGTAAATATGTAAGTGTCTCTGTTCCCGTTCAACTCTTTTACGGCTGAACGGATTTGATGGAATTCGGTATGGAAGAAACTTATTCCCTGGATTAGCACATATGCTACTTTTTATCTTGAAAAAATATTCAGTTTCAGTAGAATACCGGGTGAAAGCGCGGGGCGCAGCTAGTGGTAGATAATGTTTATCATCTAACATGGAACGGAGGAAAGGTCGATGGGAAAAGTACACGTGGTCGATCTTCTATGACATGAATAGACCAGATTAAATTACTGGTTGGTCTGCTCGTCCCTGATGCCGTATCTGCAGCAGACAGGACAAAATGAAGGAGTATAGTCCAGAGAGTGATCAATGAACAAACCCTTCTTAACAAAACACAGCCTACATCAATGAAGGAACTACTAAGAAGAAGTGTTTACGATTAACACTGATGTCGGGCACTAGAATACGCGTCGATTTTGACTGAACTAAAAGCCGTCTAAAACGGGACTTCTGCGATCAGAGGTGAATATAAATGGGACTCTAACCATCCATCATCCATTTAATGCTGCCTTTGTCTGGCACTAAGCAAATGACAATGACAGCAATAGACTTAATCTGTTGTCAAAGTTAACAAACGTTTCAGAATCCCGAGGTAAAGGTCGATATTGTAGGCGGAGGTGTTTTATTTATTTCTCAATCAGTATGGATCACTAACAGAAGTAACATAGGAACTGAGCTGGGTTCACCCTCAATAACAGGAGACGTCATATTATTTTCTTAATTTTTTTTTTTTCAGGAGTCTACACCTAAACTAAGCCCTTGTCCCTCCAAAGAGAAACAAGTACAGTTTTACAAGATTCTTTGCTTCTTCCGATGACGGTGACGCCAAGAGGCTATTACAAGTTCCCACATTTCCATCGCAAACAACTAGACCTTGACGTATCGTCTGGTTCCGGACACATTCGGTCAAAACATACTGGACATCTTAAACCATATTGCAATCTACACAATTAGGCGACTCCGATAATCCCATTAGAAACTTGAACTTGTTTGAACGTGTTTCCTGCTCGTAAGCATCGCATCGAACCATCGGCCAATGATACTTTTGTACCAAGCGACCGTTCATAAAAGTACTCGCGCCACTGACGACCACGTCTTGCACATAGAAGTTCAACTAGATGGGAATATTTGTATGCTGCATATAGTGTACATACATTATCAGCCAGAAGACGTCCACTGCTGAACATAGGTCTCCCCTTTACACCGCCACACCGACCGACAACGCGCCACTTGCATCCACCGGTCCATGTACAACAGTGTTTAAATATGGCTATTATTTTAGGTTTGACACAACATGTAGCTGACGCGAGAGGAGCTGAAGCGTAGTGCTAAGGGCTCTCGTATGTCCTTTTGGAGATCCCGCGCGGTCTCTATATGAGGTTTCAGTGTATAAAATCCGACATAATACAGCTGCACCTCAAACAAACCGGATGTCTTGTTTTAATAAAACGGGAATACTCACGTTAAATTGAGTCGGTTATTCCGGCTATAGTTTCGATCACATTCGGTGACCTTTATCAATGAATGCTCAGCGAGACACGTGCGTCTTCGTCTTGTCTTGCACATTTCATTAAAACCGGATCTCTTTTCCTTGTGGTCTTAGAAGCAAGTAAAAAGCGATGAAATTTCGCTTACCAAGATTCCTCATCAGTCGTAAAAATATCATCAACGTCACCATCAGCCAGAAGGCATCCACTGTGGCAGACGGTGGTGATGGCGTAAAATTAATTATTAATAAATTAAAATAAATTATTATTAATTATTAATATTATTATTATTTATTATTTCGTAGCTTTAATTTTTGTTCTTTCGTTTCAACTTTCCTGTAAACATTACAGAAAGAGACAGATACTAAGAATTAAAAAGTATCGTTTTTTTTTTAATGGTAATTGGTGACGAGACGACCAAATCGCTCTGATGTTAAGCGTCACGCTTACCCATGACAATTCAGTTGCAGAGTTTTGAACTTCAACACCGCGCTCGTCACCATAAAGAGATAAATAAAGAGATATAACATCTGACTGAACATCATCTTCTGATATCTCAGGAGATATCAGATGTTATATCTCTTTATGCCTAGTAATTACGCTGGAAACATTGCCCTTCAAACCAGAATACAGTAATGTTTGCGCACTACTGCTTGGCGGTTGAATACCTGGCAAAGATGTGGTTCTGCCCCAGGCGGACTGAAGAGCCCTACCACTACTAAACGTGCATGGAAATGTCTGCTTAGAATCTTCAAATGCAAAACTAGTCGGCGTTTTATTTATGAGTCACTGCGAAGCTACTGTAATGCCTGTTTGCCGAGAAATAAACCATATTTTAAGAAAGCAACCTGTTAGCAGGTTTGAAAAATAGCGCAAATTATATGGCAGTTGCAGAAAAAGCTAACTTTCATAGAATCGATGCAATAGTCTGGTAACCCTGACTATTATGAGGACTAGTGTATTGCAGAGATGTCAAACAAATACACAAACATACTTAACCTTCATCATCATCATCATCATCATCAGACATAAGATATTTCTTTAAATAAATGATTGAATTAAGTATACATTTATTTATTGAATATATGCCAACATGGTCTTTATGTTTATCTTTATTTCAAATTAAACACATAATTTACAGAAAAATCCAACTTATTACATGCTGCAACTAAGATTGGCAAGGACCACAGTGCTAAATCTTGCCATCTTATCGAAAAATATATCCAGATCGGGTTGTCGAGAGAGTATGTCATTCAGTAGTTTAAGCGCGAACAGTGTGCAGCCCCAGAGGCGGGTCCAGCAGGCGGCGGACGCGGCGCGGGCCGCGCTCTGCGTCGGAGCCGCGCAAGTACTCGCTGGGCGCTAGCAGACGCAACTCGCTCAACACACTCAACACAACTATGTACGTCATAGTAACAGAAGGAAGCAAGCAATAGAAACAAGTTTACGTCACCACAATTATAGGTTTTTTTTTTCTCTTTCCTCCTAAGAGGATTTTGGCGTCGCATATCTTATGCATTTGCCAGTGTCAAGTATACTTATATATTTTCAAGTTTTGTTAATTATTATCAAACGAGTCATAGTCACGGTCAAAGGCGAGCAAAGCAAGTCACGGTCAAGTCCAAGCCTTGCCCCAGTATAGTGGTGATAACTTTACCTAGAGCCTTCTATGGAGTTTTGGAAACAACAGGAAAATTCTCGTTTCACTATATTATACCATTCAAACACTCGTGCATGTTCACGAACACTTAACGGGTAAAAATTCACCGTTTTTTACATTAACACCCGAAATAACACAAGTTTTGGAAAATAATATAATGATCGACATGATTTCTTCACGTTCCCGCCAAAACTCCAAATTATAGGTTTAGGCAACATGCAACTAAGAACCGAGTTATACTTAATGTGCAACGTTTCACACATCGCGCGAAATTCGAATTTTCTTGCGTTTTTTGTCAATTACAGCTTAATTACTCATCGTAGGTTCATGAAAACTAATTTTGCGATAATAAATAGATTGTTTCAAGAAATTCAAGTTGAGAGCTAGTTAAAATACATTTGTCACTAAACCAGAAAACAAGATGAAAATCAGCTTATTGAGATTTGTAGCTAAACCAATATTATCTAGGTGATCATTTTACCCGTAATTTCTTAAAACAACTTATTTATTGGCGCAAAATTGGTTTAAATAAATCCACGATGAGTAATTCAGCTGTAATTGACAAAAAACGCAAGAAAATTCGAATTTCGCGCAACGAGAGAAACGTTGCACTTTCAATAATAAAAATCGACGATAAGTATTATACATTACACAGTACACAAAATAAATCATAGAAACGTTTTGAAGCTTGTAAAATTAGAGCTGATATGTCAGCGGCATAAATTGCAGAACACTTTACGGTCCAATTTGACGTTCAGCGATTTAGCGCTCTCGAGGTAACGAGCGGACGCCGTGTGTTGAACCAACTAGGCCTCTGCAAGCGCTTCAAGCGCTGCCCCGACAGAGAGGGGCGTAAAGCTAAAAAAAACGATCTAATTATTCGAATGATTTATTTCTTTAACATAATAAGCTCACCCCGTCCCTTACCTCCTCCATATATATCTTCTTCGTGCTAAGGTTCTCTGGAGGAGATCACCTTAAGCGATAAGGCCTCTAGGGATTTTAGCTCATTCGTGACGGTATGAAAAAAAACGCTATACTTGCCATGAATATTTTTGCATTAGAAATATCAGTAAAGTAATTAATAATTTTATATAATTAATTATAATTATTATAATTAATAATAATAATTTTATTTGTAAAACGTGCTAGGTTCTCAAAATATGGCGTTGAAAACATTATTTTTAAAAACATATTTTGCACGTTGTACTTTAATACATTGCAATTTAATTTGAACTAAACGTTTAATTGCGGACATACAATATATTACCACTAAGACGCTTTATACTTCCGGATATTTCATCATTGTTCAGTTTAATTTAAGAATTGAACACTTTATACTTGTAATCGTATTAGGCTAGATAATCTATGACTAAATAATAACATTAAATAATAAATAAATTTAAATAAGCCTTAAGTAAAAATAAATTATAAATACATATATACAACTTAAGACTAACCCTAATCTAATAAATCGCTACCATCAGACATCGTGCCTAAAATTCTGGCCGAATTTCTGCGTTGTATTGAGTTTGCGATCCTTTGAGCAAGGTAGAGGCCAGCAGTTTGGCCACGAGATGCTTCGACCGGACGCATTTTTTAATTTTAATTAAATTTTTCGGTGTCTTTTGCTGACTAAATACGTAACCGCACCGTAATACGTATTATGCTCTTTTTTCAGGTTTTTTTTTTGTATGTGTTTGTCATTCTTCTCGTATATTTTTTCTATGTTACTAAGTATAAGTATTATATTCCTTACGCTTTTATCGCTGTCTCGAGGTAATCTCATTCAGTTGTTTCCAGTTTTGGAGCTGGATGAGACTTAAAACATTTGAATGATTCGAATTGGAAACGAACATTCGAATGGATAATCTTTCTAGTATTTTGTCTATCTCTTCTCGCGGATAGTTTGTAGGAAGCTCATTGCTTCAAGCGCAAACTTACGAACGGTCAGCGCTGGATACACGGTCATTAGTTTGTTTACCTGTGTTTTGTAGCTCTTTTTTTAATTGGTTTATGTGTGGAGTCGGTACTTTAGGATAATGTAAGGCTATACCATGGTTATAAGCATAGTTTGCATTGATTAAATGTTATTTTTTTTAGTGAAAATGTAATTTATATACAGGTTAACTTTAACTAGACAAAACCTCTCGTTTCATGACTTTTCACAATATCAAAAATTTCCCAAAAAAATAAATATACAATTTGTATTTTTTTTTCTTTGTTCTTTTTTTTTGGTGCAAATGCAAATCACTGAAATGTCAGCTTCTAACATTCCTTTTCATTACAAACTGTGTTATATAGGGCTACAAGAAAAGGGTACGCTAACCCAAAAAGCGCTCATAGGAGTTATCATTATGAACAACTCCTACTATGGGACCGAAAAAATCGAAATCGCAAAAAAAATACTGCTGTTCCATACATTTTTCCGAGTGTCATGGACATTTTTCTATGGAACAGCTGTTTTTTTTTTTGCGGTCTTAGGTATAGTAAAAGTTGTTCATAATGATGAGTACTATGAGCCTTTTTTGGCTAAGCATACCTTTTTCTATAACTCTGTATTATTGTCATTTAGAGCCCTGTAAATCCGCTTTTGTGCACCAACTCGCCTGTTGGTAGCAACAGTGTGGTCTATAGGTACTATTCCGAAACGAGCTGCCAGCTGCAACCGCCGACTACACATGCAGTTGGTCAACTGGTGTGTATGTATTTCTTTGAAGTGAACTCCGTGCGCCGCGGATGTGCGTGCATTCTGCGGGGACACTGCATGCAGTCGTTGCACGTGCTGTCGGCAGTTACAAATACAAAAAAAAATACAAAATTCTTTATTTTGGAAAAAAAACTTAGTGAATAATACAAATAGAACGATGCTACCCGCAGTAGTTAAAGAACTGTGTCGCGGGTAGCAACGCCCACCTCCGAAACATCCATTAAACGGGAGCTCCAAAATGAAGAGAGTAAGTAGTTACTTACTTTAATTTTTACAATTGCAGTTGGCAGCTCGGTTCGGAAAAGTACCTTGAGATGAAGCGCGCAGACGAATATCTGTATAGGAAAGTAAATAATATATCACTGACCGAGCGAGCCACGTGGACGAAAGGTCTAGCAAAATTTGCTTTCACCTGGGACCCTATTCCTGTGCGCTCGAGATTATCTCGGTCACTGTCTCTCTAATTTAGAATTTAATGGGAGTGAGAGTGACCGAGATAAAAATGTCATTTCTCCGAATAGGGGGAATAGGGGGGCCCTGTCCGTATGTTGGTACTCGTGTTCAGGGCCCGTACCGTGAGGTGCTTATTGCGATGATTGTTAGGTTCAACCGATGACACTGCGCGACCGCGAACCGTATCGCCGCGTGATAAGGTGTATCTTCGCGCAGCGTTCTCGGCTGAGCCTAATAATCATCGCAATAAGCACCTCACGGTACGGGCCCAGGTCGTATTTTTCAACCAATCCTTACGGAACTTGGTATACAGGTTCTACAATTGTTTGGTCATCGGCGATTTTTGATTGGTTAGGTATTTCCTTAAAAAAAGGGGAACTTTATTGCGACGCCATTTTGATCATATTTGGCATATACTTTTGGTACTCATTTTTTAAAAAGAATGTCGAATATGAGCAAAATCGGTCAAGAGGTTGCCAAGATAAAGGTCGTGAGTTCTTAGTTCGATGTACTGATGATCGATACCGAAGTGAAACCTCACGACCTTATATCTTGACAACCTCTTTACCAATTTTGCCCATATTCAAAATTCTTGTTTACAATCAAGTACTTAATATTTATGACACCAAACCTTTTTTTTGACCTTTTTCACACATCGCCCTCTAGCCCCAAACTAAGCAAGCTTGTACTATGGGTACCAGTTAACTGATAGAATACATAAATACTTTTTTGTAAATACATACATAGAATACATAGAAACATCCAGATAAAGAACAAACATCCATGTTCATCACACAAATGTTTGTCCTGGGCGGGATCGAACCCATAACCTATAAATCAGAAGGCGGAAATCCATGGTAAATGGTGCCGCAGCAAACTTCCCCTATTTTGGGGGGAAATACCCTACCAATCAAAAATTGCCGACAACAAAAAAAAACTATGAAATTCTAGAATTTATATTGTGGAAAAAACTTTGTGCTCGCGAGGTCTTCTGTTCGCTGTCTAATTTTGTAAGTTTTAGTCCATCTCAAGTGACTGTAGAAAAGGTGTTGCTTACTTCAAAAATGTCAAACAACGAACGCACATCGTAAGATTTCCAAGGATTTTTCCACCCATTTACTTTAATATCGTGAGCTATACTGCGATTTCAGCTTTCAAATATAGCCAATAAAAGATATCTTCAAATCCCTTCAACGCATCCAATTCTTGCCAATATAACCGCTATCGGTTTAAAAACACACAAAATAATAAAGAACAGACACACAACTCTGAACAGATTAAACATGACTACAATCGTAAGCATGTCAAAAACCGCGTTATTTACCTATAAGATAATTATACTTCAAATCATTATAATGGATCCTTTTGTACATTTGATAAATTGCTGGATGGACGGATGGATTTCTTAAATGTAAATTGACAAGAAAGTAATTCGAGTGTACATTCAGTTTCTCTATATTTGCCCGAGTGCCTAAGGAGGTGGGTAATGCTTTTGGTGTTATGTATGTTTGTATGTTTCTATATAAGTGAGGTGTTGTTACATATTTGCTTACTGCTTACTTACTGCGGACGCGACGAATACGGAATTTTCAATCTATTTCTTTCAAATCTGCGGTTTGAAGTTTATCCTTAACAAAAGCATGTTTATCCGAGCGCTGTCGAAACTTGCACATTGATATGCAAAGGCCGGAATGTTGCTTCGTACTACTTACCTCTTATGCACTAACCGCTTCCAATGTGGATATGATTTGAGAAATACTCAAGGACTTTAATTTAACAACTGTCCGAGCGAATCGAAGGCTTAAGGTGAGGACTGATCGTGATTTGAAATGAGTATTGTCCCGCTCAAAGTTCTAAGGTTGAAAATCGCATACTTGATGAGAAATCAGTAAATTGTAGTTTTTCATTGCTTTTTTGCCAATTATCGGAAATATACAAATCAAATAAAAAAACTACCTGGTTCGCCGTATAAACCACTAGCCTGGATATATAATTTGTAAAAGGAAATTTGTAGTTACCGCTGAAAATTCAGAGCATATGATTTCAGAAGGGTTTTTCAGGGGGTCGTTTTGCGATTTTTTATTTTGTAACTAAGACAGATTTTCGAAATTTTATTCGGTTAAACGTAATTTCAGTTTTATTTTCTATCTGCAGTATTTTTTTGCATCTGTTTAAGTAATCTTGTCACTTCGAACAAAGCGCTGAAAAATGCTACTTTTTTGTGTTTTGCGATTGGATCTCGCCTTAAGTCTACGGAAGGAGGTCGATGTTTGTATGAGTGTGACTTTGTCCTTTATCGATGTTAACTTGCGAACTGTTGACCCGATCTTCGTGAAATAATGTTCGCAAGTAGTTCATATCAATACAATTTTAACGTTCAACAAGTTTTTAATATAATCAAAAGAAAAACAAAATACCAGACTGCAAATTGAAGCCTTCCGGACGTAATGAGGAATCCAACGACACCTCGCTCATCAAAATCGGTCAATCGGACTATATATACTTAAATACACCCCAAAACATTACTCTGCTTTACGGGCAGTCGGGTAAAAATGATGAAAATCGGTCAGGATGTGAAGTTACAGTCGCAAGTTCAAAGTGAACTACTTACTGGTACAGATGTTTGTCTGCCATCACGTCTGATGTTAAACGAAGATGCAGCCTACGATGGAGCACGCTTGCCTAGAAGAAACCGATTCACTCGCGACTTGAAGACACCTAGATTATAATTATCAGGAAAAACCCACTCGGGCAGCGCATTCCACAGCAATTCGAATAAAGAAAGTGGAATCAAACCGTTTCGTACGAGTTTTCGTACGAGATGTTAGTACACTCGACCTTTGGGTAAAGTCCACACGAGATTCTGCTTGACCAAATCAAGTAATTTCCTTGTATACCTTCTCGCACTCGGATTATTTTAAATCCTCTTCCTTTTAGCGCTGATTCCCCATTGCTGCTGGAGTAGATAGCGGAATATCGTATAAAAGAAAATGTTCCGAAAAGTTAATTACCCTGATGGGTCATGTCATGATCTATCAACTTTTTCGTACTATGGTCATTGTACAGGCTTTAGTCTGTTTTGTTTTAAGTGACATGAACCGCATCTGCGATGTTGATGTTGAACAAGCAAAATAGAAAACATTGGCAAAGATTAAAAATTTATTTGTTAAATTAGATTAAAATTCAAAGAAAAAAATAAACATTGTATTCCAAAGATACTGACTGTATTTTTTAATTTCTCTTTGATTTTTTTTATCTAGAAAAATGTTGAACCAAATAGTACTGGCCTCGGCGGAGCCTTTATTAACTTTTTAGTTGCCAGCCCAGCAGAGCTAGCACGCGCACCGCGCCAAAATCTTCTCTACTCTTCATGTCGTGAAAATTGAGACAAACGTATACATATTGCAGCCGTGTCCTGTTCTTGCTTACCAAAAAGATTTTGTTGCATATGCTAGCCCTGTTGATACTAATTATGTCAGCTTTTGCGCCGCCTACTTGACATAATATAGCAGTTGTTGTAAAAAAAAACTCTTATGTTTTGGCTCCACATGTTTTGTATTTAGCCAGTGTCAATTATTGTAATATTTCAACTGAAGTCAAATATTTCACAATTAAAATATGTCTTTGTCATAGTCCAAGTCAAGCAAGTAAGTCACGGTCAAGTCCACGTCATGCCCCAGTAAAGTGGTAGGGTCCTTACTAGAGGCTTCTATGGATTTTTTAAAACAACACGAAGAGTCACGTTTCACAACATTATACTATTTACCAAAATAGATATATAAATAAATAGAATTCCACCATTATTACACATTAACACTTGAAATAACACAAGTTTTGGAAAATAATACAATAATACGCGCCATGACTTCTTCACGTTCCCACCAAAAAAACGGTTGTTGTATAAGCAACATAGAGGTAAATTGGCCTCCGCCCTACCGGGCCAGTATCGAGTTGCTTAATTCAAATTCAAATCATTTAATTCAGATCACAAAGGTCCATATTACACATAAAAATAAATTTACTACTAACAAAAAAAAATGTCCTACCTACATGCCAATAATAATACAAAACAGAAACAAACAGAAAACAGTTTTGCCAAACAGAAAATAAAATAAAATAGCATCAAATTAATGTAAGACAATCAAACAGGACCGGTGTACAAAAAACAACTGACTGGCTAAAAATAAACCAACTGTTTTCATAGCTATAACACTCACCACAATAAAATTAACAAACGCAGAGTTGGGTTTACATGCGACCTCGTAACCGGTGACATTACTAGCTCATTTTACGATTAAACGACCATTGGCAGCGTTTTAACTTCACTTACAACAAGTCTGGAATGGAAAATTCTATCAACATTGTGTTAGTTTCACCTGATGGTGATCGTCACTCTAGCCCATAACTGTTCAGCGCCAGTCAGAATTTTAAAGAACATAACAAGCTAGAAGTACTTCTCATGCATCTCATGTTCATAGAGTTCTTGTTTATATCCGGTGTGAGCGGACTAAAACAGCTTTTTATGCTCAAGTGCATAAAAGACTTTTGTGCAGTAGTGCATAACTAGTGCGTAACTAGCTCAGCTTGTAATATAATTAGAAAGTTTGCCTAGGTCTTTAATAATACCCTGATCTATACCTATAGATATAACATATTGTCGAATTTCGCGGTAACATTGAGTGGCTAGGTACCTCTGTTTTTAAAGTACGTAATATTTTAGCTAATGAGTTATTACTTACAACATCACGGTTTCGTTTCCTCGCAATTAAAGTGAAAAGCCAAGTATAGAACTCGTGCTTAAAACCTATTTTAACCTCGGCTTAAGCCGAAATTGATAAATTCTCGGCAAGAAAAGATCGATTTACAATGACATTTTTTTTTGTACAATGTACTATTTGTCATACAATGTATATCAATCTCCCTTTGGCAGGCCGCCCACTACGTGGACCGACGACATTGTGAAAGTCATGGGCAACCGGTGGATGCAAGTGGCACATTGTCGGTTGGTGTGGCGGTCTAAGGGGGAGGCCTATGTTCAGCAGTGGACGTCTTCTGGCTGATAATGTAATGTATATCAACCACTGTCATGCTTCTACGCTTTTTTAAATATTTTTTCCTTGCATTTTTTTTATTTTTTTGAAAAAAAATACAGGACCTGGAGCCAGTGGTAGATATACATTTTATGGTATAAAATATTATCTGTAGTGTCATTATTCAGGGAAGAAACACGAGAATACATTTATATGGAATAGACGGTCGCGTAATTACTTACCTCTGAAGCGACTTGCTTGTCTCTTCTCTCAGTATCATAAAAAAACCACACACATACCTACCAGAGCCTTATAAAACATAACTCCTTTTTTGACAGTCGTGTAAAAACTATTATTAATTTGTTATCCAAAACGATTGTCAAATCTTTATCCAAAACATGGTCACTGCACGTAACTTGGTCCACAATAGAAAACACGCCGCGAGGCGCTTTTCTCAGTTGAAAAGTTGAGACAACTCCAGACTCGAAATGTTCAGACTCTTTGTAGTCATGCGTGTGATATTATAAACGCGGCTTAGATATTCGTTAATGTCTTTATACGCTTTGGTAATGAGTTTGTTGCCTGAAATGTGGTTGAGGACAAAGGCAGATGGATTTTCTTTCAGAGCTTCAAACGGATAAGCTAAGTCATTATGTCCTTTTGATTTAATTTAAGTTCACAGCGCTCTGCCAAGAGGAATATGTATAACTGATTTGACAGGTGGAGTAACTTAAGGCAGTGATAGAGTGGATGGCCGAAAAAGTTGTGGGTATTTAATAACACGATCGTCATCTATCGGAAATTTATGATCGATCGATGATATGCGTCGTCTTTTAAAGCGCGCCGAACGGTTTAAAATCTTCCCCGGCTAAAACAAAAGACTTATTTCGTAACTAGTACAGTTTCATACAACAACTAGCTGATGCCCGCGAAGCTCGGCCTTCGGCCTCGCTAAGCTTTTCATGAAAACCTTGTCCTTATAATTACGAAAACAACAAAAAATAAATCATCAAAATCGGGCCAGCCTTTCTCAAGTTATAGCGTGACCAAGAAAAATAGGGGTTAATTTTTATATGTAGATAGTTATTTGTGTGACATGGTATTGTATAGTTTTGTATATTAGATATATTGTATAGTAGAAATAACTTGCTAAGAGCATGTCGGGCCATGCTTAGTAGGGTTCCGTAGGACCGTAGGACGTAAAAATGTTGGCCGAAACAATTTAAAAATATTTTTTTAAGGTCTATCAACATGGAATATAACCAGCGTCTGAGACGGGGGGGTCACATTGCAAGCAATTTTGTCGGCCCATATTTCGTAAATTGTGTAGAAAACCTTCACTTCATTTTAAAAGACCTATTTAATGATACCGCAAACGTGGCGGAAACGCGAAAAAAAAATGTTATACATTCGATTACTTTACTTAACTTCTCAAACTAGTCAACGGAGATTTAGTATTATAAAACAAACTCCTTGCCAACCAATCACAGCACGAACGCGGACCAATATAAGAGAAACCAAGAAAGAAACTTCAAACTCCGATGGGGACAAAATTGAATTTTGCCCCCGCTATCCTCTACAGACAATATAATTGTTTTAAAAATAGGTATGACGAAAAAATAAATATTTAAAATATTACCCTCCTTATTGGGCGGAAGGGTAAAATACCAATAAAGCCTCGTAAAAGTTACGTGGTTCAGGATTTATGCAAGCGTCGTAAATAAATTTTAGAGGGAACTAAATAGATTCAATAAATGAGAGTTAGGATAATTTAATTGCATGAAGCGCTTTGAACAATCATCAACAGCTCATCTTAGTCTACGGTTGGACTAATACATTTATATCTAAATCTTATCCTTGCACAAAACAAAGCGAAAAATACCTGTCTACATAAACTCGCCTCGGCATCTCGGATTTATGAATTTTAATTTTGTTTCATCCACTGCAAAGCATTATCTTACCGAGAGCACATTATTTTCAAAGAAACGTCATAGAATACGTTACAGAAGTGAAGTTATAGACAGGTATTATTATTTTCTGGAATAGGTATTATTTTTTGTCTTTGTTGCGTTATGCGAAAATCTGGATTTGATTTGTGGTGTTATTTAAAACGTGCATTTTACGTTTTAAAGATAGAATTACAAGGAATGTAAAATACGAAAATTAAAGCTGCTCTGCGATTGATTAATGGGAATACAATAAGAATAGTAAGCGTATAAATCAATGGCAGTCATCATCATCGTCATCATCATCAGCCATAAGACGTCCATTGCTGAACATAGGCCTCCCCCTTAGACCGCCACACCGACCGACAACGGGCCACTTGCATCCACCGGTTGCCCGCAACTTTCAACATGTCGGCCTCGTCGTCGTCGTGTCAGTAATAATAAATGGCTTTTTATTTTTATTAAAAAATAATATTTATGTATAAGATCCGAAACGAGGATATTCGCCGAAGAACCAAAGTCATCGTATAGCTTTCAGAGTTTGCAAGCTGATGATAATGATGATGAACAATCTTTTTTTTAACGCTTATAAGTGTGCTTTTGACCTCCAATTCGCCTGTTGGTAAGCGACGATGTGGCCGAAGATGCAACACGCAGACTTAGAAGATTCACTCTGACCTTGAAAAGCTCTAAATTGTAACTCGCAGGAAACAAGGAAGCTGACAGTTTATTCCGCTCCTTGGCTGTATGGATTAAAAACGTTGTTTCAAAACGTTTGTATTATTTTTCCATCATACTGATTACACTATCAATGATGTGGACACGTGAGTGACAGAGATAGAAACAATTCGCTGAGCTCGTATGTACATTGTACGTTAGCCAAACATTCCACCTCCCCAATCGACTGGAACCTCTGTTCCGACCCTCTACTCACATTCAGGTAGGCATCGTATTATAGGGTGAAAGCTTAAGGGCACCTTTATCACAGCTCAACAATGGAGCGAAATGAAATACGCATCCAAAAGATAACCTTCCGTTGCCCACGATTGTTTCCCTTACGGTTTGGGATGTAAAAAATGAATGGCGGTGGAACTGTTCACGTTGAATTTTGAGCAGGCTAGAGAGTTTCCACGCTAATAACATTAGGAAGCTAAGTTAGATAAGAGTTATATTATATAATCATGCCATAGCTATGAAGCTCGAATATTTGCAAGTTTTTGTAAAAAATGTGTGAGTTTCCAAGAAATATAATTTTGTGATAGAAAAAAATACTGAAAAAAAAACTAAAGAAATGTTCGTTTTGATAACTTTTAATTTCACGGAAAACATCCAAATCTCCTGTGTTAAATGCAAAGATATTATAACGAAGGTTTCGTCTATACATTTGTTATCTTATCATAAGGTTTGTTTAAATCTTATATACTCTAATTTCTTAACTACGCAGTGTCAATATGTTCCCAGTTTAGTCTAGTTGGACTTGTTTGTGCATGACGTGTCCTCCTATAATTGGGGTTCATCCAACTTAGTACCTATGTCTCTAATTGTGAATTAAACCTCTATTGCATCGCCAACGGGGGTTACAACATGGATCACCATGTTGTATTAAGAAAATAGTACATAATTATATAATAATGAACCTCCATTTCTCCTGGTCACGCTATAACTTGAGAAAGGCTGGACCGATCTTGATGATTTCTTTTTTGTTGTGTTCGTTCTTGTGAGGACAAAGTTTGTATGAAGTGCTTAGCGAGGCCGAAGGTCGAGCTTCGCGGGCATCAGCTATTCAATACAATTAAATTGCGTGAGCAAAACAACTATGGACGGCAAGAGTCGGTAGACCCAGCAACTCGGTTGAAAGACAATATACACAAAGAGAATAGACCAGAAAAAAAATCCGAGGATCAGTTCCACATATGCGTGCCTTCGACGACTATCTCTAGAAGTAGACTGATATGGTCCTATGATGATAAGAGATCAACTCAAACTCAGTTTTCGAATGAAGTGATAGCCGTTTTCAAGCCAACGACTAGTCTTAATTTTTTTTGATGTTTTGACTAGTGATAACCATATTTATGTTTTACTAAATTACTAAATAGTTTTTGTTTTTTGAAATAGTGTCCGATTTTTTACATTTTTAACAATGGAAACAGCAACCTTTTGGCCTTTTTCTGGCCCTTGCAAGGAATGTAACATTAATGAACGATTTTTGATTTATGTGAGTATTTTCAATAGGCCCCTCTATTAGGGATGTATTTCGTGTAATAGATTATTCTGTTATGGTATTTTGGAATGTTTTATGGTAAAAAGGTAATAATATTTTACTTCTTTCTGCTGTTTTGCCACAATACATTTGAATCTACTGGGTGTTTTTTGTTTTCTAGCCGGGCAAATGTCTTTATTGACTAAAGAAAATACATACAATTTAAAACTACCTTTACTATCGATAAATCGAACTGGGTGTTAATTTAAACGAAGGATAGATTCTAGACTATAATTATATACTCATCATTATTAAAAACGTTTTATGGGACTAACACTAAAATCGCAACAAAAAAAAACATTGTTCGTATCGATACATCGATGGTGAATGTCATTGTTCTATGGAACTGCTGTTTTTCCGCGATTTCTGGATTGGTCTTGATATCCGAAAATAGGTCTGTCGTCTGACCGAATTAGAGTTAGTCCTAAATATATTTTTTTTTGCGCGGTGTAATCTTCACAAGATAACCGATGCTTTATGGTGCAGTCGGGTTATGTGGGATTATACCCCTAACACTACTGCTTGGCGGCTGAATAACTGGCAAAGGTGTGGCACTTACCCAGAAAGCTCTGCAAAAAAGTCCACTACAGGAATTACTGGCCAGAAATATCACCTTTTTGTGTATATAAAGTTCGGGCACGTAAGCTACCGTAGCTGGGTACATTTTTAACAATAAGCAAGTTATTGACCGAGTGAGCGAAGTAAACGAAAGGTCTCAGTTGTAACTGGCAAAATTTGCTTTCATCTGTCCGTATGTTGGTACTCGCGTACAGGGGTCGCACTTTGAGGTGCTTATTGCGATGACTGATAGGTACAGCTGACGACGCTGCGACCACGAACTGTGATGAGTCGTAAACATTTGATACTCAATTCTAAACAAGAATTTTGAATATGAGCAAAATCGGTCAAGAGGCTATCAAGATATATGGTTGTGAGGTCTCAGTTCGGAGCATCGACCTGAGAACTCGCGACCCTATATCCTTTTTACAAAGTTTCGTCAAGGTTAGTTGAAAACTACGACCTGCACGCGAGTACCAACATTCGGACAGATGAAAGTAATAGCCCACCAATCAAAAATCGCCGACGACAAAAATTTATGAAATTGTAGAATTGAGGTTTTGCAAAAAAATTGGCTCTACTGTTCGCAGAACTAGTAGTGTTATAAATAATATATCTACGGGTGTGGTCAACCTACTGGAAATTCTTGAAAGTCCAGTGTTGGTCAATTCGATCGAGACCTGTGAATTATAGTTTGTGTCGTTAGTATTGGTGCAAAATAAGGTTTTTCAGAAATAGCCCATTTACATTTAAAATTTTTCGTCTGATTTTTCCTTAGTGAATATCATCATAAGATGAATGCATGTTTTACGACAACTTTGGAAAGGTATTTTGTCTCGTTTTTTTTGCGTGGGGTAAGTAAAAAAATGTATGTCCTAAAACTGCGACCAGACCCACCGAAGGACGGGTAGCAGCATCTTCTTAGTAAACGGTGAATATTCTGCGATCTTCAAGCTGCCTGCCAAGCGTGGGGATTGTGGCAACCACCGCATAAAACAAAGAGACAGAGAGAAAGACGTACTACCTCGATGACTCTTGTATCGTGAGCGGCTTCGCCGCTTACCATCAGGCGAGTTGGTGGACAAACGAAAATATAATCTACTAAAGAGTATATATAAACTACTTTCCTCATAAGCTTTCTCGTTACCACATTTTCAAACATTTTGATTATAACAATATCTCAGGGTGGAAAAAAAAGAAGCAGTCAGTTATCATTAGAACCGATGTTTTAAGTTTTTACACCCAAATTCCAAAAAAAAAGGTTCTGAAGTCGACTTTTTAATTTTTTTATTATTTTATGTTTGTTACCCAGAACTCTGTCATATATGAACCGATTTGGAAAATTATTTTTTAATTTGAAAAAAGATACTTCCAGATTGGTCCCATTTTTATCAGAATTCGGTTCTCATAATGGTTCTCATAATTCATGAGGAATTGAGGGAACTCCTCAAATATTATAGGCATACATATAGCAATTTCGGTATTTTCATCAGGAAGTCAAGCATATGCATTCAGAAAGTATCATTTGGTGAAGTGGAACTGATGAAGACCACAGATGGCCACCGGAACCCCTCAGTGATACGTATTTCACGGATGCTGCCAATATATTTAAGCGATTATGACGAAGCAAATTTAAATTGATGATTCTGTTGAAATGGGTTTTTAAAAAAACAATTAAAAGGTTGTTTTATCATTTTCTATTTCGAACAAAAATATTTTTTATTTCATCCCTCTGCTCGAATAAACCAAAAAAAATAACATGAAAATTACTACAAATTAGTATTTTTCTTACAATTTTCAAAAAACCAGCTTATATGATAAATGTTCTCTATGCTGCCAGTAACATATCCCATAAGCAGGTACGGGCTAAAATCGGTCAAGCGAACATCGCCACGGGCCCTTCTAAACTTGCTTACGTCATTAAAGCCTAATTGAATTAGGCTTAGGGGTGTATCCTATGTACACTGGTTATTATAATAGTAAAACTAAAGCCTAAACAGCGTATACGTACGGGAAAAATATTTATTCTTAAAGCTATGACAGACGCTGAATGGGTTTTCACTTTTTCGTAATTCAGGCTTAGTGACATTACATCTTGAACAATGTTATAGGTTCTTTTGTGCCATTTTCTAAACTAAACTAAATTTGATCGCGCTAAGATTGTTTGTTTTTGAACTATAATAAAACACAGAATCCAAGTACTTGAGGAGTTACGGCCCATCATTAAACAGTTGTGAGATCAAAGTCAAAGTTTTCAGACGGTAGATTAGATTTCTTTGTTTCAATGTTGTTGATTCTAGAAGAGGCATTTTTAGAATTTTGTTATGAATAGTATGTTTTTACCGATTCCCTTTTTGTTTCTCTCTTCATCATCATCTTCAGCCGGAAGACGTCCACTGCTGAACATAGGCCTCCCTCTTAGAGCGCCACAGCGAAAGACAATCTGCCACTTCACACTTGACTTTCACAAGCACAATTTCGCGTTTTTCTCTTGGTTTGAAAGAAATATAATCAAAAGGGTATTAGGTCAATGAAACAGGTGGTGATTTCAAAACTTGTGGTTTCTCAACAAGAGAGTTAAAAAAAATACAACATAGGTACGTAATTTTGGTCTTTTTATGGTTGACAGCCTATGTATCCAACTGCAGCTCATCTCATGTAATCGAAGATGGTAAACATCGAATAGGTAAAAAAAAATCGGTCGCCGTGTCGTAACAGTGCTTATTCTGTGCTTAACAGTAAAAGTTACGACACAAAATAGAGACAAAACGCCTGCTCACGCCGACTTTGATTTTAATTATCTATGCTCAAGTGGACTGGTTTAGATTTTAGGAATAATCTTAACTAATAACCATATTCTTGTTATTCCGAAAATACAACTAACAGAAGTATTATTTCTACAGTCAGACTCTACCAGTTCACTAAATCGCATTTATGTTGTGTTGTCGGTTTGTTTAGCAATGTCTTAAGCTGACCATGCTCTCATCATCATCAGCCAAAAGACGTCCACTGCTTAACCTAGGCCTCCCTCTTGGACCACGCAATTTGCATCAACCGGTTGCCCGTTACTTTCACAATGTCTTAAGTCTACCTAGTAGGAATACCGTTTGAAGAGGCCTACCTACGATGCGCTGCGGGACGCAAATTATAAAAAGCTTTGACCACCTCACTAAAGTCAAAAGTTAATACTCGATGATATCCACCAACCGTTATTCTGGTACCCGATATCTTCGACCATTAACCATACAACTTCCATAAAAATAACGAGTCAAAACAATCGAACTTTAATTAAAACTATATGTGTAGTACATTTGTCACAAAAAGGAGATAGCAAATATATAATAATAAATAATATCAAGGCATATTTTTACAGATATTTGGATCGAATGTGCTGACGAACGTTCGTCTCGCACTTTTCACAAACTGAGAGCAACTGAAGCAAGGTTAGCGCCGGCGTTTACTTTAAAGTCTTCAAAATTCTCTTACTTGGGTGACGTCCATTCATTTTTCTTTGGTCGAAGCCCGATATAAAATATTCCGTCTAAGATAAACTTGTTGATTCCCAAAAGAAGCCGAAAGGGGACGTAATTGGTCACTAGATACCTCGACTGCTTCTAAATCTGGGACTAAAGTCACTAAAGAATTTACTAAAATGTGCCAGTCTAGACCATCGCAACTTTGCTATCAGTTTTTACTAAAAATGTGGGAGAAACTTGTTTACTAGATTATGACTCAGTGTACGAACAGTTTTATAAAAACAACCAACTCACTGCGCCCTGCAGTTTCACCCGCTATTCTACAGAAACCGAATATTTTTCCGGGATAAAAAGTAGTCCATGTGTTAATCCAGGTTAAGCTACCTCCATACCAAATTTCATTCAAATCAGTTCAGCCGTTACAGACTTGAACGAGAACAAACACACTTATATACTTACTTACTTACATACTAACACACTTACAAATAACTTTCGCATTTATAATATTAGTGTGATATGCATCCCCAACAGAAGTTACACTTTACTTTCATGCTTAGAAACAGGCACTAAGTTGAGTGCGCCCCCAATACAGAAATACAGAAGAACAGTCACACACTTAGAAGTTCAAATAGACTACAATATTGGGAATATTATTATGCTGCTTATAGAGTACAAAATCGTTTAATTTGGCTATCACTTTAGGTACAGTCGTAAACCTAAAGTGATAATATGCATACATCATTACTAGTTATTTGCGCCAAACTGAGGCCTGGCATAACTTCATAATACCTTAGGCCATAAAATTGTATTGAAATAAACTACTTGCCTACAACATTTCATAAAGATTGAGTCAGAGGTTCGCAAGTTATTGTCGGACAAATCATCTAACACATTAGCTCACAAATTAACAAACATACATACAGACTCACAAATAAGCAAACAATAAACAAACACCGACTTCCTCCCGTAGTGTCTGAAACCTTCGCTTTGCTCGATCAATAAAAAGTTTTTATTACGGGACCAACACCGAAATCACGAAAAATTTAGAATTAGCTGTTCCATAAATCTCGTCGAGAGGGAATGTCATTTTTCTACGGAACAGTTTTTTAATCTATTTCAGGTTGGGTCCTATTGTATTCGTAAAGCTTGTTCATAATGATGAGTACAATGATATCCCATTATAAATATTCTGGAATAAATCCAAGCAAAGCAGTTTCCCACATTGCAAAGATATTCAAATGCAAACCGCAGACACATAATGATTTGATACCATATTCCGTAACAGTAAATCGATATTTCACGAGCGGGCCATTTGCAATAGCTGACTTCTCCTAATTCGACGCCCGTCTATCCGAAATGCGCGACCTGGGTGTTTAAACTGCAGATATTGCTGTTCAATCGCACTGGAGCATAGAACAGTTGTTAAACTTTGAGAAAGCAGAATGCGCTTGTGACAAAGCATCTTTAAAGACGTTCTAGCTTAAACAAAAAACCTATGAAAACACAAAGCTGTGTTCCAGACACTATAGTATTTTTGAAATCCACAGGGATACCGTGATATCCCTTACTGCGAGGTTGTTAGCTTCAGGCGCCGACGATGCGTGACCGTGATCCTTTTCACGCCGGGATACTATTCGCGATCGCGCAGCGTCGGCGGATGAACCTAAAAATCATCGCGGTAAGGAATGTCATGGTATGTGCCCTGGGCCCGTACCGTCAGGTGGTTATTGCGATGACTTTTAGGTTCAGCCGACGACACTACGCAACCACGAGTATCCCCGCGTGATAAGGTGTACGGTCGCGCAGCGTTGTCGGCTGAACCTAACAATCATCGCAATAAGCACCTCACGGTACGGGCCCTGGTCTAAATAGAACAAGACTCACCCTCCTCTTTCGAGTTAATTCTAGCTTATTATATATATAGGCAGGCTCCCCACTAGGTGGACCGACGACATTGTGAAAGTCGCGGGCAACCGGTAGATGCAAGTGGCACATTGTCGGTCGGTGTGGCGGTCTAAGGGGGAGGCCTGTTCAGCAGTGGACATCTTCAGGACGAAAATGTAATGTATGTATGTAATTGTAGGTAAATTTGTAGGTAGTGACCCTACCTTCTGTGTTTGTATGTATTTAAAAAATATCTATGTACGTATATCAGTCTCTGGCAGCCATATTACAAGCTTTGCTTAGTTTGGGGTCAGATGACCGGGTGTGCAAAAGTGTCCCAGATATTTATTTATTTAATTATGTATAGTTTATTTATTATATAGCTATTTTCACCTTTTACTCCGCAAAAGCTACAGCTTCAATTGTAGTATAGATTTACACTAAGATGACATTAAATAAATATGGTCTCTCGCTACATCGTAACATCGTTAATTTTAGCACGCACAGGGAATCCTAACATCATCTATCCTCTGGTCTAACTATCGCCAGCCACGCAACGCGTGCGACAAGGACAGAGCCATTCCTTCTGTTGCTTTCGTACACGTTAGTTAAAACGTAAAAGAAGCCAGTGTTTCAGTCCAAGCTTGCTAGAGGTGTGCCTTTGTGATTAACGTAGATACATTTTTGCGAACAAAAAAACAATTTGTTTGATACTAAGGGCCTCTTTCTTCATGTCAAAGTTAAAGTGTTGATTAACTATACTTTATTGCTAATTGGCGAGTAAAAGTCCCAAGTAACTTTTGTTTTTGTTCTGATTATGTGACGGTTAGCGCTACTGACATTTTGAAATTAGTACTATTACCACTTTGAGCGCCGAGTACTTTTTTTTTTTTCTTTCCTTTACTTTACCCGTTAAGTGTTCTTGAACATGCAAGCGTGTTCAAGAACACTTAACGGGTAAAAGTTCACCGTTTTTACACATTAACACTCGAAATAACACAAGTTTTGGAAAATAATAAAATGACGCGACATGATTCACGTTCACGTTCCCGCCAAAACTCCGGCGAGTACTTATTTTAACTGATACTTTACTAGGAGATTATAAACGTAGCTTTAGAAATAACTCACAAACTAGGCAAGTTGGTGTACTACCCCGAAGTAGGTCGCGATGCCATCGACGAAGTCTAATGAAACTTGCTCTTTGAATGGTATTAGTTCGGTTCGAGTTATTGGTAGTGATTTATTGAGATTTAAGAGTTCCAAGGTTTGCGGAAACTTAATAAATGGTTAGGAAGGTTTTGCTTCTAACGAGTAACCTAGTTCTAGCTTGGCTCTTGTGTTTTAAGCGTTCCGCGCCCACATCAGTCCACTACTGGACTGCCTCTCCAAAGAAGCGTCACTCAAGGTATCATTTTTACGCGACTGCCCAAGAAGTACGATAATGTTTACGGGGCTATGTAAGTAGATATGTATAAAGGATATTTTAGTAAAATGGTGTTCGGTTACCTACCACGACTTCCATACTAATTTTAAAACTAGAATGGGCAATATTCAGTTACAGCACCTTTGGTTACCTCACTATTGGCGTGTTGTAAGCAAAAAATAATAATTATGTTTTATAATAATAAAATAATTATATTTATATATTATATTATTAGGTATTCAATTTCTTTAAACGTAATGCTCGCTCTAAAGTTTACGTGTTTACTGAGAACAACACACATTCGAATAATAAACCAAAAATTCCTTTTTTTTTTTTTTTTTAAACCTGTTTTAAGTTGTACATAAGCCTGCGTGCTTGCGAGAAACAATATTCTTTTTAATTCTCCAATGTTTTGTACCGCTAGGAAAAATGTACACTAGCGTTAGTACTTATTGTATTTAGTTTAATGTTTAAATAAAGATGTTCTAAAATTGAATTGAAGTTACAGCATTAATTTATTAGTCTGGTTTTGGCCGTAGCGCTATCATTGACTTATTTGGTTATAAACACATTATCAAAGATGGCAAGCTGATTGAATGGCTTTGTTCTATTTTGACTGTTAATATTGAATTCTAAAGCATACCATGATAATTAAAAATGCTGAAAGGTTAGAGAACTTAGATTTCTGATTTTTTATTAACGTTTTCACCCACACGTTTTTGTTTGAAGTTCATCGGTGTAAAAATTAAATAAATTTAAATGTTTAGCAAAATCTTTTTTGTCACACATTCGTGAGGTCGCGGGTCACCTTGTTTCTTTAGGCATTTTACTATGAAAAATTACGCGGGTTTGATACATTTTATTTTAATAAAACGGGAATTTTCACGTCAAATTGAGTCGGTTATTTCGACTATAATTTCTATCACATCCGGTGATCTTCAAAGAAAAGAAAACCGGATGTGATCGATACTATAGTCGGAATAACCGACTCAATTGAACGTTAGTATTCCCCTTTTTATTAAATTAAAATTTTATCAAACCCGTGTAATTTTTTTTCAATCTTGTATTATTCGCATATTTTTTTTAATAACAGCAAGATTACAAATTTAAAACAGAAGTTTGAATATACACTGGTATAGGGATCCGTGGGAGGACGATTGCTTGTTTGATACAATCAGTCCTCCCACAGATCCAACTACAGATTTTCATAGTAAAATGCCTAATTTAGTGAGGTGGAATGGTAAAACAACTCGGGTTGCATAATACACAAAATTATTCCTCGACACATGAGTTGAACTGACAGATAACACCTAGCCCCACGAGAATGCTCTATTGATTCAGCGCACTACTGATTTTAATGTTTCCATGCCAGACCGCATTTTATGGGTGCTCGGGGATTTGAATTATTATTACCGGCTTATAAACGTAATCATGGTTTGGTAAATAGATTAGTGGATTTGACCTGAAATAGAAGCTGTATTCTGTTGTTGGTGACAAGCTCAGGGCAGCGCGCAATTTCAATATTCAAAATTCTGGCTTGCAACGTTTACAGGCAATCGTGCTGTGAAGTTAACAAAGTCGATGTATTTTTTGAAGGCGTGGCTTAATACGCTCGCGTTTAGCTTCAGAATTCTTTGAAACCTAATGCAATAATTTATTTTTGTTTGAGTATCTGTGCTTTTCTTGCTACTATGCAAAACATATTTTTTCTTTCTGTTATATTTATATCTATTGGCAGAAACTTGTAATTGGCCCAGTTTTCTTCTATTTATAATGTTACTTATTAAGTAAGGCTGTAAGTTTTCCTTAAAAATGTAAAAATAAAAAAATATATAAAAAATTGCAATGACAAATGAGCAATTTGACAGTCTTTGTGGCTCAGTGGGAGGATTTCTACCTTGTGAGCTGTAGGTTGTGGGTTCAATTCCCACCCAAGACAAACATTTATGTGATGAACATGGATTTTTGTTCTTTGTCTGGGTGTTTCTACTTATTTTATGTAAGTACCTATTTAGAAGAAGAAAAAAAAGTATTTATGTATTCTATCAGTTATCTGGTTCCCATAGTACAAGCTTGCTTAGTTTGGGGCTTGATGGCGCTGTGTGCGAAAAACGTCCACCAATGTTCTTTTATTTATAGCAAATAAAAAAAAAAAAAAAAAAATATTTTCTTTATGGCCAATAAACATTTTTGATTTATGTAAATGAAGAGAGAATGACACAGTTCCGTAAATGAAGTTACAGTACAATCAAATCAATCAACAGTTTCAAAAAGACGATGTAAATGAAACCGCGATTTCCCATTACGTTCCTTTTGTAAAGAAACGGGACTGGAGCGCAATTTGCTCTTTGTGATTTGGAATTTTATTAATATTTTATTCTCTATTCTCTGTTTCTTGTTTACATAAAAAATGGCGCGTTCTTTGTTGTTTTCAATGAGTTTCTTTAGTACTACTTGCTGAATAAAATTCATTACTATTTCGCTAAACGATCGAGATCAAGATAAGCAACGGACGACACGGTCAGTCTACCCGACTGCCTATAATAAGAATAACGTTTTTCGGGAAAACGTTTCGGGTTTATTATAAAAGATTTTTTGGAGTGTTGCTTCCCAAACATAAAAGAGACCAAATATTTTTATTTAAAATTATAATTTATATTATATTTACGGTGGACCGGTAACCGGTGGATGCAAGTAGTCCGTTGTCGGTCGTTGTGGCGCCCTAAGGGGGAGGCCTATGTTCAGCAGTGGACGTCTTATGGCTGATGATGATGATGATGATTATATTTACGGTATCTTTGTCTGGACTGTGGAAATGAGGGTCAATCAAAGATGTAATTTTTAGAATTTTTTGTTACGAGGTCTATCAAAAACGAATCAAGCTTGAAATTTCTGTATTTTAGCAACAAATTCTAAAAACCAAAATAAATATTTTCATCCGCAAGATAGCTAATGATCCTGAACCGGGGGGGAAAAAAACTGTATGGTTGGTACGTGTGCGAGTCCAACTCACACTTAGCCGGTTTTCTATACTTCTGTGCATCAACCTTTAAACATCCCACTACTGGGATATCGGCCTACCCTCGCAGGGTGATAGATAGATTAACTCTTTATTGTTCACACAAATATTTACATAATTTATAAACAGACTTTAAAAAGGATCTCTTCCAGACCACCATAGGATGGAGAGGATTCATAGAAGAGGTAAAAGACGGGGTGTGCAATGATTTAGATTATGTGATACTTATACTCTAATAAACCAATATAATTATAAACATGATTGATGATTGAATGATTAAGCCATATCCACCACGCTGGCCCATTTCGTGTTGGAGGACTCACATATGCCATCAAATCTATTCTCCGGAAGTATGCAGGTTTCTTCACGGTGTTTTCCTTCACCGACAAGCCAATGATAAATCCGTACGTAGTTTCTAAAGAACTCATTGGTTCAACCGCCCGGGTTCAAACGAATGGGAGGCGAGCGTGCACACACTGAGCTACCATGACTTTATATTTACCGAAGGCTTTTATAATTACTTCTTATTTTTACCCGACTGCCCAAGGAAGGTAATGTTTTTGGGGTGTATGTAGCATGTGAGTATGTAAGTAAGTTTGTGTATTAGTACCTCCTGTAGCCTTAATGGCTTGACCGAATTTGCCGAGTGACATGCCGTGGGATTACTCTTTCCGTATCATAGTCTACATTTTGCAGTCGGGTATTTAGTTTTTCTTTTAATGATAAACTTGTTAAACGTAGTGTGTATAAAACATCTGATCTTATCTACTTATGACGACGGATAAACCAAAACTAAAGATTGAAAAGACGAAATACACGAAATATATTTGCCCAAAATAGAATATCCAAGCTGTTTCTTATATAACGAAGTTTCATTTTCCATCATCGAGCGCTCGCGTGCGTTCAGAAAATATGACTGAATTGAACCGATGGAGGAATGTTTATGTTCGAATGAGGTTTTACTTTTTTCTGCATTATAAATTTATTGCCATTTTCTAAACAAAAACCAAATTTGACAGCTCTAAAATTATCGACAACCTTGTCTTGCATCTTTTTTTTTTTTTTCCTCCTAAGAAGATTTTGGCGTCGCACGTCTTATGCATTTGCCAGTGTCAAGTATACATATATATTCTCAAGTTTTGTTAGATATTATCAAATAAGTCAGTCACGGTCAAAGTCAAGCAAAGCAAGTCACGGTCAAGTCCAAGTCATGCCCCAGTAAAGTGGTGAAAACTTTACTAGAGCCTTCTATGGGGTTTGGAAACAACACGAAAATTCACGTTTTACGACATTATACCATTCACCAACACTCGTGCATGTACACGAACACTTAACGGGTAGAAATTCACCGTTTTTACACATTAACACTCGAAATAACACAAGTTTTGGAAAATAATAAAATGACGCGACATGAGTTCTTCACGTTCCCGCCAAAACTCCTCTTGCATCTTCTTCTTTCTACTCTTGAACCGATTATTTAGGGTCGGGTCTCCTCACTTCCCGCACCAAATCAGAAGACCGTGGGTTGTCAAATTCAAAAAAAAATTTAGTACACAAGAACAAAAATGATCAAAAAATAAATGAGAGTTAAAAAAAAGTCAAAAGAGTATTTTTGCTTTAATAAAACGGGAAAATTCACGTTAAATTATTATAGTCGGAATAACCGACTCAATTTAACGTGAGTATTCCCGTTTTATTAAAACAAAATGTGTCAAAACCACGTAAGTTTTCATAGTAAAAAAAAAGTCAGTCTACGTTAAAACACGTCACAGTCCTGTTTACAATTTTCTACAAGGCATTGGAACCGCGACATGCCTGTCGCAACTATGCCGGATGTATGAACAGTCAAGTCTAGTGGCGATCAGCGCCAGGACGGCATTGGAGCTGGACGGCATTGGAGCTGGCCCGCACCCTACGCGCACCGCTTCATCACACCGCACCGCGACATTGGTGCGACCTCGAATATGCTCATTACGGACTCTGTCCAGCCAGGTTACACCTCCATTTTGTTCATGCATCTTCTTTGTAGTCCTTTTTGTGTTGCATTAGGCCCCATTCAGTAGCGCAGAGCGGACTGCCGTTTTATGCACTTTACCCTTTGTATTTATGTAGGTATTTATAAACATATATGTATTTGATAACTATACAAGGTCGCCCATCGGCAAATGACCGCCCGAAAAGGGCTTATAGTACTCATCATTATGAACAAGTTTTACTATGGGACCAACCCTGAAATCGAGAAAAGCAATCTGCTATTCCATAGAAAAATGTCAGAGACACTCGAAAAAATGTATGGAACAGCAGATTTTTTTCTCGATTTCAGGGTTTAGTCCCATAGTAAAAGTTGTTCATAATGATGAGTACTATAAGTCCTTTTCGGGCGGTCACTTGCCGATGGGCCAACCTGTATAGTACCAACTTCACGGATAACTAAATTACCTACTAGAATTCTAAAACTGTATCTACCAGACATCTCCGCAAATCGCTTTAACGAAAAAAATGCCCCCGAAAAGGCTTTCGCTTTTCACCCGACGTTTTTTATAGAAATCAAAACGCCATCTCGCGGGCGTATTTACAGGAGTTTTTACGTTAACCCTGAGAAATGATCTGTTCCGTGGCATTGATTAACGAGCTCGAGTCAGGATAGGGCCCTATTCAGACTCGCTCGAGACCATCTCGGTCGCTCTCGTGATTTTTTTAATGGTACAGACAGAGACAGCTGCAATGTCGAGTGCGTTAGAACATGACCCCTGAAGCCACACGCGTCTGTGGCTGTCATTCCACGCTTTAGAATGGAGGTTTTGATTGGTAGAAAATTAATGATGTTTGGCTTGTAATGGTTTGTTTTAAGATGACAAATAATAGAGTTCTCATCAAATGTTTTGGGTCAAGTCCTAATAGGCAACAAACCTCTAAAGCGAATTTTTTAGGATCATTTAGGAAAAGGGTCAGAAAGAGTCTATGAAGCGAAGCGAAGTTTTTATCTACAGATTTTGGATCATGCTTTAGCATTTACTACCCAAACTTAAAAACAAGTAATGATATGATACAAAGAAAAATAAAATACCCGACTGCAAAATAAAAATAAAAAATACCCTAAAATATTTAGGGCGTAAATACGAATCCAACGACACCTCACTCGTCAAAATCAGTCAAGCAGTCAAGCTATGCTACAGGAAATAATATAGGAACAAACAAATATACTTACATACATTCCAAAAAATTACCCTCCTTCTTGGGCAGAAGGATAAAAAGAAGTAAAATAAAAAAATACGGTTAGTAATCAAGGAACGAGTGAATGGATTATGCGGTCTCTCATTCGCTCAGTCAACATAATGTAACCGAGCGAAGCGAAAGGTTCAGATTCAACGGGAACAAGTCGGTATTTGTGTGTATATTTGTCCGGAGATAACTCATATTCGAACTTAAAAATTGTATTGAAATGAACTACTTGCCTACAAAATTGCAAGAAGATTCGCAAGTTATCGGGGCAGAAGATACCTACGCTTCGCTTAAAATTAATCATTGTGCGAGCGAGGTAGAATATAAACTGTCTTTCTTTTCAAACCTGCGTAATTAATATTTATTCGGTAATTACGATAATAATTTCCAAAAATAATCTCTTCGATTGAATCTGCAAGCATTTTATACAGAAACTGGACGCTACATGTGAAGAATTTTGAATCGTCCATCAGTGTTTACTCGCTCTCGGGACTCAACACAGTTTTCTTAAGAAAAATAGATACTAAGTAACATGAAATGATACGAACCCTGGCGTCCGGCCAGCGGCATGCAATTTGGCGCCAGTTGATCGTATCAGGGCAAAGGCGGCGGGTTGCTAGAGATTGCGTTAGACTTAGACTATTTAATAGTCAGAGAGGTTACTTTGGACATCGATGTTCGATCCTCCTGCTTCTTGAGTCATTAGTTCACTACTGAGCTTCGTGATGTGCCAGCCCTTTCTCACGACATAGCCGCTTCCACTGCTCTCGGTCTTTGTCGTGGTGTTTGTTTTCTGTGCCCAGTTGCTTGGCTCGGACCATGTTATCGGGCTGATGTTGGGTAAGACTGGTTAGTATTAGAACAAAGACACTTACCGTGAAATTCTTATGCCTGTCTGCACTAAAGTCAACAAAGTTAAAATCTAAACTAAGTCGGACTTAGGCATGTCAAAGGAAAGGACATGCCTTACGCTTTAGGCAACTGCAATGCATATTTGATTGTTGGGTACGTCCTAGAGAGTTAAGTATTAACTTAGAAGTTGATAACGTTTAGTGCAGACGGGCATTAGTGCGATGATTGTTAAGTTCCATCAACGCCCTGCGAACTTGGTTATTTGTCGAACCAACACAAATTTAACGATCAACAATGTGATTATACATAAAAAATCTAACGAAAAGTATCTTGGCTTATATCTGGACAGTGGACTTACATGGAAGACACACATTGCTCACATCATGGGTAAAATACGGTCTCTTACTGGTGCCATAAGAAACTGTGTAAGCTGTCTACCACGTAAAATAAGGTACACTATTTACAACTCTTTAGTCAAACCACACATAGATTATTTAATTGAAGTATGGGGCAATGCTGCTCCGACAAACCTAAACGACTTGCAAATTAAACAAAACAAACTCTTAAAGGTACTATTTTCATATGATTATTTAACACCTACGAAACTGCTATACAAAGAACTCAAAATTATGAATATAAAACAACAGTATATATATAATACTTGTACTCTGATAAGAAAAATCCATAACAAACAAATACACACGCAGCTAACCTTTAAAAAAAAAGGCGAACACTCTTACCAAAAAATGAAGCTTAGAACTGCCAACAATCTTATCTTGCCAAAATCTAGGACTGGTTATGGCCAAAAAATCATTCTATTTAACGGAGTACAATATTATAACAAACTCCCAAAAAATATTAAGGAAGCAAAATCTGCACAAATATTCAAGAAAATGCTAAAAGCATATGTTTTTGACAAGTATTCATAGCATCTCATATGTTTATTAATTTATATTTCACATACTAATATTGTCTTTCTTATTATAATATTATCTATCTACCCCAATGTTTTTTAACTAGAGATACGATTTTAGCGCACTTAACATCACCTCGCGAATCTGTCCTTTCAGACAGATTTCATTAGATTAGAATAGCTATCTTTTTTACTCTCTAACTGTTCGCATCTTTTTTCGCCCTCTTTGTCGGCTGTAAATATACTGTAGCGGAGCCGAATTCAGAACGCCATTTTGAAGATAAAAACCTATCTTTAGTAAAATAAGCACCCTAGAATATAATTTATCTACCCACTTAAAATGATTTTAACTATAAAAGGCCCACTGGCCACAACTGTTAGCTTTAGTTAATATTAAGATATCGCGTAAGTGAGACGAAATGTTTCTTTGTGATATTAATAAAGATCTTTGAACCTATCCTTAGTACGATTCCCGGTCGCGCAGTGCGAATGGCACTGAATTGTTCAGGGGCAATCGTGACACTTGCCATCAGGCGAGAGACTTGTTAGTCTCGTCACTTAGTAGCATTAAAAAAACTATAGTTTTAGATTCCTCCCTTACCAATGCGAGTAGCAATGTGGATTTATATGCGATAAGGAAGAGCACGATAGGCATAAACGCTTTTTCTATCTTTGTCCGCATCGTCACTTACAACAGGTGAGTTGGTGATCAAATGCAGACTTTTATGCACCAAAAAATCGTTAAAAGATATAAACGCAAAAAAAGAAGGAAGCACAAGCAAAGAAGTAAGACGCAAGCAAAGAAGCAAACCTTAGAAGTTTAATCTAGTAGCTCTCCGTCCACAAGACAGGTTGCGCTTCGTGCGAACACCGATAGCGAGTGATGTATGCGCTCACAGTCGGTTGCAGCAGATTTAACGCTAATAACTTGGACTTGCGAACAAATTACTCGAGGAAACCTCTTTATTTCGTTTACTTTTATAATTTGGAACAGGTGTGGGCAACCTTTCGAAAGTCACGGGCTAAGCTTTGGTACATTCATGAAACCTTGGGCCGTAGGGATGATATGTTTGCCTATTTCCAAAACATCAGTTTATTTTACTTTTCGTGTCAGCGTTTCAAATTTAAATAGTGACTGCGGCAGCGTTTGCCACTTAGCATGCAGGTGTTGGGGCACGGTGTGTAAAAGAGCAAGTGCTCCATTGTTTGTAAGATGGTATCTTCAGTAAAAAGGTTGTACAGTTTCAACAGTGTTTTTTTTTCTTTAATTATGATTAGACGGTCAGTTCATTTGTGGTTGGATACTCACAGTTGGTGCGTCCACATGTTCAAAGTCGCCCAGCGAGCTATGGTAAGGGCTATGCTTGGCGTTTCTCTTGAGAGATCATATCCGGAACGAGCGTATTCAGCGTATTAGGAAGCTGAAGTGGCACTGAGCCGGCCATATCTGTCGTAGAACCGATAACCTTTGGGGTAGACGTGTTCTAGAGTGGAGACCGTGAATCGGCAAACGTAGCGTAGGACGCCCTGGAATGCGATGGTGTGACGATATACGTAGGACAGCTGGCAGTGGGTGGAAGTTAAAAGCCGAAGATCAGGCTAAGTGGCGTGACTTGGGAGAGACCTATGTCCAGCAGTGGACTGTGATGGAATGTTGATGATGATGATCAATTCATTTAGCTGAAGTGTTCTCGTTGTTTTTCTTGTAGACATTTTAGTACGAACTGTTCCACGAGCCGGATCAAGTGCCGGGGCGGGCCGCATCAGGCCAGCGGGCCCGACGTTGCCCATCTTGAATTAGAACAAAATAGGCGTATTGGGATTAAAAATTTGGGCCCAGTTACTTTTGTTATATTATTGCCGAGCGTAAATGCCAACTGTGGCAGCAAAAATCTATCGGTACATGAATTTTTTTAGTGTGCAATTCTGCGTAAGCTCATAGTAACGCAAAATAGTAGAAATAATGTTCACAACCGATGTGCTTCCTGTGTTTCTGTCCAGCCGTAACTGATAGATAATACCGCCTCCAGGCTTTGACCTTGTCGTCTTGTATCTTAGCCCACGCAAACCGCCGCCAATTAGCAAGGACAACGAGACACAGAGCGCTCATTATAAGCTACAGTAGGCCATAATTCAAGTTTTGAGATAAGTACACGAAAAAAAAAAACTCACTTTTTTATGTTCATCGTTTTTTTAGTCGCTCGCCTGGTGATAAGCGTAACTCTTGCTCATAACAGTTCAGTACCACTCAGGTTTTTGGAAACCAAGCGCGGCATTGCACTGAGATATTATATGTCAAACCCAATAATTAATGCATTATTTAATTAATAAATGCTCAGTAATTTCACTGGAAACTATCCGGATTCAATCCGGAACAAAATCATGTTTGCACGCTACTCCTTGGCGGTTGAATAACTGGCAAAGGTATACTTC
Organism: Apocheima hispidaria; assembly: GCA_947579745.1. Taxonomy (NCBI): domain Eukaryota; kingdom Metazoa; phylum Arthropoda; class Insecta; order Lepidoptera; family Geometridae; genus Apocheima; species Apocheima hispidaria. The sequence continues at coordinate 11,670,081 of OX388164.1, read as the reverse complement.
CCCAGGCGCACTCAAGAGTCCTACCTCTGCAAAGACTAAGTCTCTAAGTAGAGGGAGGACTCTCTTGTGTCCTGGAGTCCTAGTTCTTATTGAGTGAGTTAAAAAAAAAACACTCACTTGCTGGCCTTTCCTACTAAGTTCGTTACACTGTGACAAATAAGGGATTGGCATATCCAAGACTGTACCCAATTATGACAGAGGCAAGTTGGGCTTACTACCCTTTGTGCATAATTCAGATATCTGCCGTACATTCCTCACCTACGTGTTTGTGGCTTTCCGCTGTAACAGTTAGCTTATTTAATATTTAAACGTGCCTAGATGTTGGTTTGTTCTCGCATTGTACAGTCCATGCCAAAGTATAACGCAGAGCATTCTTGCAAAGTCAATCAGTTTTTTTTATTCTATGAGCGGAAAACAAGCAGTTGGTCCATCTGATGGTATGCCGCCTATAGACATGTGCAACACTAGCTGCGTTGTCGATGTTTTGCCAGCCGGTGAGGTGTCTGTAAGCACCCTTTTTAAAACGCTTCATGTAGCTCAGCTTGTAGGATATTCTACACCAGGTCAGCGGGACGAAAGAGCGGAAAACCCTGACAGTGTGGAATTTCCAGGCTTGCAAGGTGCTATGGTTTTGGTGGTGTCTGGATGTGACTGATGTGACGGTCAAGTTGAATGGTGGTGGCCTACCGCTGCCTCATAACATTGGCAGCCCATGTAGCCCACTGCAGAGTCTTCTCCTCTTTCGCCAAACTGCCCTGGTTTATGCCGATCTAGTCTAGGTGTAGTTTTTTTGAAAATCGTCACGCTATTACTGGAACTGCCTCAGCTCGGCTCAGATCTTATACCCCGCTGTTATAGTTGCATTAAGCCAGTATGCAAGAGCGATTGCGATTGCTTGTAGAGGTGGCATTACGCATCCATCTAGCTTCCATAATATGTTTGGCTGTCGCTGATATCATGGTGCTGTAAACTGTATACACACGATTAGCTGCAGACGACCGAAAGACATTGATTACCTATGTTAAATCTGGTCCCGTTTTGTACCTATCATTTAGAATTTTTAATGTTGGCAGTATTTTAGCTATCTATCTTAACATCTATACAATAATAACGTGGCATAAACCTTCAGAGATTACCAAAATTACGTGTATCTGCTATTTAGCGTAATAATGCCGCCAGTATGCCGGGTACGCTGCCAACTGATGGTGGGTTTGAGCATTTGTATTGTCTTAAGAATAACCAGAATATTCCTGTTTTTCGGCAAGTGGCACCTTTTTTTTTTGCCTATAACTCGACAAGCATCTGACAGGACAGAGAGAAGGTAGGGAGGTCCTACCCAGCATTGGCACATGACAGGCTCATGATAATAATAATAAAATTTAAGATAATATATACCTGGAATAATAATACTAATTCGATGTTTGAGGACCGACGACCTCGTGGCCGTCCGCCACTTATTGAAAAACAACGCAAACAGGTCGGTCTGCCACCCAATGGATTTTCTCTGGTAGTAGTTAGTAGTAGCTAGTAGTTTAGGTAGTAAATATGACTAACGAATTAAGCAATACTGAAAAACTAACGTTTTGCTCAATTCCATAAAATATGAACTAAAATAATCTCAGTTTGTATTTCAGCACCAAATCTAGTGCATGAAATTTACTATGGCTATATACAGTTAGATTTTACGAACCTAGTATCGGCATTTACCTCTCACAAATTACGTATCAAAAATATACCTACGAGCTGTTAAAACCATTTTTACCAATTTCTACCGCTTTTACCGTGACGAGGTACGGCCAAAAGCAGAACCTGCAATACGTCGATAACCGTAAATTTCAACGTTAGGGGTATAAATGCACTTGATATATGTGGTTGGTTTTATACGTTGTACATTCGCATCTATAAGCCTAAATTTACTATACCCACAGAATTCTCCTTATATTATGTCTTTGTACCCTATTTAATAAAAAAAAATAACTGATCTAGGATTGATTCATCAACGTAAAAACTTGTGGAAAAAAGATGGCAAATGTCAAATATCAAATGTTGGCCATTTTTGTATACAAGTATTTATGTATTCTATAAGTATTTTTTCTTCTTTTTCTTCCTTAGAGGATTTTGGCGTCGCATGTCTTATGCATTTGCCAGTGTCAAGTATACTTATATATTTTCAAGTTTTGTTAAATATTATCAAACAAGTCATAGTAACAGTCAAAGGCGAGCAAAGCAAGTCACGGTCAAGTCCAAGTCATGCCCCAGTAAAGTGGTAAAAACTTTACTAGAGCCTTCTATGGAGTTTTGGAAACAACACGAAAATTCACGTTTCACGACATTATACCTTTCACCAACACTCGTGCATGTTCACGAACACTAAACGGGTAAAAAATCACCGTTTTTACACATTAACACTTGAAATAACACAAGTTTTGCAAAATAATAAAATGACGCGACACGAATTCTTCACGTTCCCGCCAAAAAATAATCTATAAGTAATCTGGTTCCCACAGTTCAAGCTTGTTTAGTTTGGGGCTAGATGGCGCTGTGTGTAAAAAAACGTCCACCAATGTTTTTTTATAATTATTATTATTATTATAAATTGTATTGCAATGTTTGCAGCATAAATCCTAGTGCGTTCTTACCAACTTTGGATGTGAAATATTCATAGCGAATGCAAAAGCTAGTGTTAAAAACGAATGTAATGTAACGTGCAGTAAAAAAATGAAAAGCAGTGTTTTATATATTCTAGGTACATGAAATTCATGAATGTGAGTGAATACAGTGCGACCTTGGACTACATAATTGACTAGCCTTGTGCTCAGTGGGAGGATTTTCGCCTTCTGAGCTGTGAGTTGTGGGTTCGACGTTCGGAATGTACGTCATTACTTTTGTACTCATTTGCGCGGACAGGAAAAGTGTATGAAAGTCCATTGTGCCCGCAATGAGCGAGCACAAAAAGTATTATATGTATTTTAACGCACTGCATTTTTTTTTTCATTTTAAGGAGTTGTGTTACATGGTGACAAATACTAAGACAAAAAATGTCAGCATGTCCGCAAAATGACACTGGCCACTTACTTGCTTTAAAAAAAAAACTAAGAAATAAAAATAGCGGGCGCGAGTTGCTTCCCTTTGTTTTATTTGTTTATCCTCATTTTCGATTTGTTTTGTCTTTTATTTTCCTCGTAAGTGTAGTATAAAGCACTATGTATCACTCGGAAGGAAGAGTACAACATCGTTGTACACTTGTCGTCGCTGTAGTTAAGGTGCAACGTTTCGCTCATCGCGCGATATTCAAATTTTCTTGCGTTTTTTGTCAATTACAGCTTAATTACTCATCGTGGATTTACCGAAACCAATTTTGCGCCAATAAATAAGTTGTTTTAAGACATTACGGGTAAAATAATCACCTAGGTAATATTGGTTTAGCAAGAAATTTCAATAAGCTGATTTTTATCTTGGTTTTTGGTTTAGTGGGAAATGTACTTATACTAGCTTTCAACTTGAATTTCTGGTTGGTGTAATTTCTTGAAGAATCTATTTATTATCGCAAAATTAGTTGTCATGAACCTACGATGAGTAATTAAGCTGTAATTGACATAAAACGCAAGAAAATTTGAATTTCGCGCGCCGAGCGAAACGTTGCACCTTAAGTACAACCTCGTTTTTAATCAGTTACCCTCGGTGAATAAAGTTTTTTTTTATCATACTTACTACTATCATTATAGGAAGCCAAATTTTTGTTTGTTAATTCCTACTAAGTATATCACAAAACTCTTAATTCTATCATCGTAAATATACTCAGCGGCGGGGAAAAATCAGCTGTCGATTTCATGTTTGGTCCCATAGTAAAAGTTGTTAATAATTTTGACCCAAAATGATTGTGTCCGTTGTTTAACCTAACATCCAGTATTTATACCATTTTTTATAAACAGAAAGTTTATAAAAGAGCATTATCGAAAGCTTACTCCCAAAATTGAGAGATAGGTATTTATAAAGAAGGCCTATCTATAGCGTGTTCTGGAAAAATCTAATTTTTGCGATAAGGCAACGGGAAAATTGGCTTCCGACCTTCTCGTGTCATTTTATATCTGACAACGGGCTACTTCTCCTACTATAAAAACTCGACGGTAATTAGTTTTACTGTTGGTATTAACATAATTACAATTATTATTTTCTAATTTATTTTTCATAGGCGTCCTTTATTCACATAGCGAAGCGAAGGTCTTAGAGCAGTGACGTGTTTTCCAACAGGCTGACTAGACTTGAGCCTATATACTGCGGCAGATTGACGGGCCGGCAAATTAAGTAACCAACTTTTTTTTATTACTTTGTGTCGGTCTCATAATTTGCCGCCCCTAAAATCTGCCATCTAGGCTCCATTATACTGCTCAGATGCGTTCCCTTGGAGATCCCATAATTTGCCGCCCCTAAAATCTGCCATCTAGGCTCCATTATACTGCTCCGATGCGTTCCCTTGGAGATCCCAGAGCCCTCAGTCAAGCACGAAGGCAGGCCACCGGGGGGGTTTTAGTGGGTATAATCCCACATCACCCGGCTGCACCCCATAGCAGACGGGTATCTTGGTGAAGATTTCCCCCTAGTAAAAATAAATGTTTAATTATACTATCGTTTTTTAAATATTATTGTCCTTTTTTTTAAGTTTGTCTTTTTGGTGTATAATAAAATTATATTGCATTGTATTGTACGTCCCGAGTGACGTACGCTACATTTCGCAATCAGGTATTTTGTTTTTCTTTGAAATTACTTCTTTTTTTTTTACACCGAATCTCAAATGAAAACCAGAGCCATTAGTAGCACCCTCGGACCCTTAGATCGGCGATTCCCTGCACAGATTATGTCTACCTGTTACAGGGAAAAAAGGCAAATTATCCGAATTTCGGGCGAGAGTAGAAAATTATTGTCTATTTGCCGTAAAAATAATAATTTCCCTTTGTACCCCACTTTAGAGCGTAAATTATGAAAACGTTTAAATATTACATTTGAAATGCTGACATTTCTCTTTTTACACGAATACAAAAAATATAAGAATTATTGCAAACTGCTGTCGTTCAGAATTTTGTATTTTTGAAATGGAAATGTTTCAGTCGTGACTTCAATGCCAGGTTTATTTAATTTTCCTCGCGTTGTACCTGAAAATATGAAGTATTTATTTGTTTATATTTGAAGTATGTATATGTTTTTTTTTATGCTAGCGATATAAAGAACCAGACTGTTCAATGGTAGTTACCATATACGTAGAATACACATAAATAATTAAGTGAATATAACACTAATAAACAACACACTAATATTATAAATGCGAAAGTTTGTAAGTAAGTGTGTAAGTATGTAAGTGTGTTTGTTCCCGTTCAACTCTAACGGTTAAACGGATTTGAATGAAATTAGGTATGGAGATAGCTTACATCCCGGGTTAACACATACTTTCTATCACGGAAAAATATTCGGTTTCTGTAGAATAGCGGGTGAAACCACGGGGCGCTGCTAGTATAAATTATGATAACTGACCGAATGAGCGAAGCGAATGAAAGCTTGGCAAAATTTGCTTTCATCGGTCCGTATATTGGTTCGTATCGCGTACATGTCGTATTTTTCAACCAATCTTTACGAAACTCGGTATACAAGCTCTATTTTTTTTTTGTCGTCTGCGATTTTTGGTTGACTACCACACACCAATGACACGTTTGTGTGCAGTACGACATTTGTGTTACGCATACCTTTTGGACAGGAATGTGGTTTGCTTTTTATTAGCGCAGTCTCATTGAAATGCAGGTATGCGATAAATAAGTCTACGATAAATGTGCGATGCACAACATTTGAAGTATAGGTGTGTGGTGCCGCAAAAATTAAGAAATAGAACTGGGCCGAGTGTTGGGACCTGCAAAGATTTAACACTGCATTATTGTCGTAAAGCAGCGAATTCTTTGCATAAAACATGGTTTAAAAGGCAAACTAAAGTAATAACCCGCGCAAAGTAATGAAGTTTTACATAAATAACTTATTTCCTTCCTTGAGTTGCATCTTGATAATATCAAGCACTCGACTTTAATAGGGTTGCCAGGCGGATCATTGTTATGGCCGAAATCCTAACTAATATTATTAATACGAATGTAACTCTGTCTCTCTGTCTGTGTATTTGTTATTACGGCAACGTGGCTGAACGGATCAACCTGAATTTTAAGAACAGGTTAATTTTTTTTTATTGGACCACGCGAACGAAGTCGCGAACAGCTAGTATTTTATAGATGCAACATAATGGGTGTTCGGATAGACGACGGACAAATTCTAGGATCACTGTATCGTGATTATAAACAACTTTTACTTCGGGACCCAATATTTGAGGAGTATTGGGTTCAAATTGTACGATTTGGTCTGTGCGTTGATTCCTAGAAAAGGGCTTGTTCTTCTATAGTATGTACAGATTCATTGGTAACGTTTTCATAACAGCCCTAACATTTGACCCCAAGTCAAAAATGTTGCCAAGCCCCGGATTAATTTAATTTCAGTTCTCTTATAGGAAATTAGAGTTGCGTGATAGTCCGTAATTCGACGCAAAGGAAAAACAACGTAAGCTTGGTCGTATATCTTCAGGGCAAACATTTTAGGGTACAAACAACGAGAGAAATCTGTCTTTGATAATGTAAACGTAGCAAAATCTAAATTTTATAACATAACAAATTATTTTAAGCAATTAGATTTTTTTTTTATTTTGCACCCTCGGGGTCATTCGCTTCAGTATTTAGTTGATCTCATTTTCATATTTTATTTGAGTAAGAACTTAAGAATTTTGTCCAAAAATTTATGTAACAAAACACATCGCACGTCCGTTAGGATAAACTGTTGAATTCAAAATTTAATTGAACACCTGATTATGTACGCGGTTTTAAGCAATATACGTTATTCTATTCTATTATATTCTGAGTTCCAAGAATTTTTCTTTTTCTATCACACTAATATTATGCATGTGACAGTATGTGTTTAAGTGTGTTAGTGTGTAACGCTTTTCATATATATCGTTGCTCCCTAGATAGCTCCCTACTAAGTTTCCTTGTGTCAGGAGTACCATGAAACACAAAAGATATGGACAACAAAAACCCAGGCACAGAACAGATAATATTCATCAGGACGAGAATCGAAACCAGGACCTCCTCACAAGGCAGACGCGCTATTAACTATGCCACAAGGGTAGTCAAATTTCAACTAAGGAAGGAAGGTGTCATTCAACTCCGTAAAAGTTGGACAAATTTGGGTGAAATTTGGAAAGGAAGTAGCTTAATAATAATTATACCCTGGATTATCACATATGCCACAATGCCTAGAGACACGTGTGTCGGGTGTTTTGCATAAAATTCACCCGAAATTGAGAACATCGAAAATTAAGGTTTTGTTATCTAACTTTCGATCAGTTTCAGTTTCAGTTTTTTATTAATAACAGAAAAAAGTTACATGTCAGCCAAAAAATAAAATAAAATAAAAATAAAAATTATTACCTTATTGCGATATATTATTGGTAGTAACTTTACTAGGGGGATTACTGAATACTCAATACATTTATTGCAAGCATTATATAAATTACAAGCAGATCTTAATTAGCATATTTTAAATAAGTACTCATAATGACCCTGATTGGGTATGAAAATATCGTGCGGAGCGGGTCTATCTATTCCATAATTGTCTTATCTGTCAAAAATTCGTCTACTGTATAGTAGGATTTCACGAGTGATACATCTTTTAGGGCTTTAGCAAAATATTAAATAATATAATGACCACCATAAAATATTCCGAGAACTTTGAAAGCATATATCATGGAAACGTGACCTCATGGTCACGAACTTATATAAGTGAACTTATAGAAATCCTTTGTTCCCACGTTCGTATATACCCTTTTTCCGCCTCGGACAGGTGTATTCCATTTCGCAGTCCTCGGTACATCGACGTGGCCTGTAGGTGTCTGTAAGCCTGTAGGCAGCCTGGCTGCCAGCCAGAGGCTTCCCTGGTATCTCGCGTCACGTCGCTTAAAACTGTATCTCACGGTGTTCAACTCGCCTGTCCACGATAATGTACGCGTAAATTAACAAAATTAAGTGCAGCTCGTGCTGGTGTCTCGTTTGCGATGTGGTGACATTATTTTAGGTTAAATAAACAACATTTTTAGATATCTCTACATAGTATAAAATAGAGTTGTTTTCCTCGTCTGTCTGTTTATCCGCTAACTCCTTCTAAACCACGTAACGGATTTTAATGCGATTTTCACCATTAGTTAGATAATTTTCACGGAATGTTTATATATATAACTAACGAGCCGTCACGGGTTTAATTGAGAAAAGATATATATATTGACGGTCCATAAAAAATTATCTAACTGATAGTGAAAATCGCATCAAAATCCGTTGTGTGGCTTAGGAGGAGTTACCAGATATACATACAGACAGACGCGGAAAGCGACTTTATTTAATAGTATGTTTAGAATAAATAGATATTTATAAAACCTAATTAAATGTTTATGTAAGAAGAAAAACCAAGAACCAAGTCGACGAAAAAATAATTTACATTGCTTACCGAATTGCACCCGTGCGAAGCCAGGGCTGGTCGCTAGTAATATATAAATTATATGTAAATATATTTTTTATTATTGTAATATATATGAATAATCCTCTCCATCGAATTAAATACCCTTACATGAGATTGCCGGACCACGCCAACCACAGTTATTAATCTGTGACGCCAACAGACAAAAGTGACAAAACATAAAAAAAAGTTATATCAATTGATGATATTATCTAATCAAACCAACCTCGGACGAAAACCTTGGCTAAAGCTATTTATATTTTCCAATACATCTACTTTATTTCAAGAACATGAAAAAAACTTAATCAAAGTTTTCTTATTAGAAGATTATAGAGAAACAAACGCTGGAATTGAACCCGTGACCCTCGTGACCGGTGCCGATCCTATCGCCTGAGTTATAGGGTGTAAGCACGTAGAAAAACTTCGGTAGTTCGGTAGTAAATGGAAGGGTTTATAAAAATTGGATGCAATTTATTCTCGGCGTCTCGCGACGGTACGTAGGTATTTTTATATTGCTCCGACTTTCGTTGGAACGCTCTAATTTTGGTTAAAACTGCGTGAACATGAATTTTCGATTATCTATTCTATTTTTGACCGAGCGAAGCGAAGGTCTCAGAGTTTACTGGGACAAATCGGCATTTGTATGTATATTTGTCCGATGATAACTTGCGAACCGTTGATGCGATCGTCATGAAATTTTGTAGGCAAGTAGTACATTTCAATACAATTTTTAATTTGAATCGGTCCAGGGGTTGTGGAGATATAGGGGTCGCGAGGTCTCAGCTCGGCGCGAACTACCTAGTATAAATTAATTCGTATCAAGAAACGAGAATGAAATTTCCCTTCAAGTCGTCTCATTCGTCTCATCGGATACTTAAACTCGTGAACAAGTAGTATTCGCAAAGCTAACGACAGACGAGCGCAATTTTAACCGCATATTTTTTTCATAATTATTTGACACATTTTATATGTTCGTACATTAGTGTCGATTTTGTTGTACCATTCTGAGCTAAACTTAATTTGACAAGTCTAAAGTTGTTGCCATTCTTTTCTCACATATTGAAATGAAAAGCGACGCAGATAGCAGTAGTAATTTACCTTTATATGGGGCACAAAATGCAATATAACATGAAACTAAATGCAATGTACGTTTCGCGGAAAACGAATCATATTTTTTATCGTCTAGCATTAGCCCAGTCATCAGCCTAATTCTTGGAAGCCGCGGTGGCAATTAGCGACCGCCCAATCACCGTCCGAGATGTCATAATCTAACAAGTGATTGGACGGATTGGGACATTTCATCGTCACCGCGTATTCTCGACGTCAATCGCGCCGGTTTGCATGGGGTCAACTCGCGAAGTAGGTAGTCGTAATAGGAACGGAACTACTGTGAGAGTTGGCGAATCAATTGGAAAGTTGCGCTCACGGCCTATCCGCGAAGAGACAAAGCAGCGCTGGGATAATATTTACTAGTAGTTCTCGCCGAACTGTGACCTCGCGACCCCTATATCTTCACAACACCTGGACCGATTCAGCTCATATTCGAACTTAAAAATTGTATTAAAATGAACTACTTGCCTACAAAATTTCATGAAGATCGGATCAACGGTTCGCAAGTTATCTTCGGACAAATATACACACAAACATACAAACATACATACAAATGCTGATTTGTCCCAGTAAACTCTGAGACCTTCGCTTCGCTCGGTCAATAAGCGTTTATTTGTAATCGTGCAGACTCGCCATGACGTTTGTAAACATAGGAAAAACGTCGCGCTCTCAGAACTGTAGTGCAAGTACGGATTTATCGATCGACAATATGACAATTGCTGTCGACAAAATCAGCTTTACCGATTATGAACGATATATTTGGCATTTTTGTCAACAAAAAACAATTTAGTCGATTTTAATGGCAAATGTGCCTTTGACATAATCAGTTTTTAAAGAAATAAAATAGTTTTAGTAAATAGTTTAGTGACTGAATATTAGAACGTCACGTGTCTTCCTCTGTTTCAAAGAACACAGATCACTCTAATATTATAAATGCGGAAGTTTGGTGTGTAAGTATGTAAGTATGTTTGTTTCCGTTCAAACCTGTAACGGCTGAACGGATTTGATTGAAATTTGGTATGGAGATCGCTTATACCCTGTTTTAACACATACTTTTAATTCCGGAAAAATATTCGATTTCTGTAGAATAGCGGGTGAAATCGCGGGGCGCAGTTAGTAATTAATAAATAAATAAATGTATAATAATAATTAAAAAAATATATGTTATAATTTCAAATTAATATTTGAGTAACTTTGTCTAACTTGCGTACTCAAAAATTCGGAATTTCGGTTTTTTTGGTCTCAAACGATTTTTGTATAGTTTTAATGCCACTTAAAGGCATCTGACGTGAATTATTTTATGTTGAGCCCTGTCCTAGTGCGTCTTCACCTCCCAGTAGGAAAGTTATCCTGCTCGCGTAATTCCGCGCTTCTTGTTTGTTTGTTTGTTTACGATGTTGCGACAATCTGGCGTGATGGGGTCTGATTGAGGTCATTGGGTTAAATTGGGGTCAGAGAATCATAGGAAACGATCACGGATCAAATTAATATATAAAAGTTCTGTTTTTTTTTACCAAAATCTTTAATAACTTTGAACGTGAAGCGTTTTAAAAAGATTGTCTACATACACCTATCCGGGCTGGCAAAGCATCAATCATCATTTATATTTTTAATGGAGTTCCTCTGAATATGTCGTGATAATCACACAATCAAACATGAAACAAAGCTAAATCTGCAACATGGTATCAAATAACGAATTAACCAGTCAATAATTCCACTGTATAATATAATCCATAGGGAAACAGTAAAGCCCGCATATAAACAAATCAGGAGCTCGTAAATAAGTCGAATTGATCTGTTTGAACGGTAAACAATCACCGATGTATTAGTGGGAGGGAAGGGAGGGTATGGGCGTACTCAGGAACTTGTCCTACGGCCACTGCCGTCGATGAACGAGAAGCGAGTAAAGCTAGAAACTAGAAATGAGTAACGAGAAGCGAGTAAGAAGCGAGCGAGCGCTGGGCTGTAGGGAGTGTAAGAGTGCGACGGGCGATTGGCAACATACGCTCAGGCGGTGTGGCCGAGACATACATTCTCATACATTCGCCGAGTGTTCTAACTGAGCGAGCATCGCCCAGCGAGTATTATCTATGATAGGTCTTGTCGCAGCGATAAGTGGAGAATTCTCGCCGGCAATGTGAACGGACGACTCTATTTATTTAATTTTATAATATTAAAAAACTTTGAAATGTAGGGTCCTCGTAATTTTGCAATGCCCGAAATGAGCGACTAAGTCTTAAGTGCATATTATGTTATAATAAGAACTGTGTACACTTAGTGGCAAATAAAGAATATGAAATATGAAGAGAAAGCCATCAAAACAAACAAAATAATTTATTTCGACATATATAAATATAAATAAATATTGGTGGACGTTTTTCACACACAGCGCCATCTAGCCCCAAACTAAGCAAGCTTGTACTATGGGAACCAGATAACTGACAGAATACATAAACACCTTTTTTTTTAAATAAATACATAGAAACACCCAGACAAAGAATAAACATCCACGTTCATCACACAAATTTTTGTCCTGGGTGGGAACCCAGGACAAAAATCGAACCCACAACTTATAGCTCAGAGGGCAGAAATTCTCCTACTGGGCCGCAAGGCTAGTCAAAGTCATTAATTCAGTGTTTACAATTACTGTTGATCCATAGGCGCCCGAACTAGTCTAGGACTGTGTCAACTATTATTAAAGTGTATCTTTTATTCAGACGGGTTCTACATCTATTATACGTTTTTGTGCAAAAAATAGTCGACAGTTCATCGTCTCCTCATCGGCGGTGAGACAAGTGCCTTAGGGTGGGCGCTAGAAAAGAACGAAAATTATCGACGTTTTGAAAGAGAGAAAATGAACGGGTTACAACGTATTTAATTAAGTATAGTTTAATGTTACAAGAATACCTACAATAAGGAGGTATTTAATAAGGACCGTCAAACTAAAGAACCCTTATGTTTTGATGTCCATACTTTGTGTCTGTCAATCTTTTTCGTATTTATTTGGCGGGATTTATATTTTATGCAGACAGCAAACCATTGTGCAAATCTTTATTAGTCAATTCAGATATTTATTTATTTTATGATAATCCTGGATACGTCCCTGTCGGAACTCGGAAGAGAGAAACAACGGATATGTCATCATTATTATGATATTGCGTAATTGGACTTAGTTGTCGTGAGAGTAAGATTTATATTACTGTTTCAATAAATAGATATTTTTTGTGCAGCATTGTATGAAAAAGTCTACAAAGGCACTTTAGACAAAAGCACCGAACACGTAGAGCCATAATTTAAAAAAAAAAGGTTATCCACAGTAGAAACTGTTAAATTTATTCAGCGAAGATAATATAAAACATCTTCAAATTATTAAGAACTAAACGTTGTTTTGCCTCATCTGATTGGCCCGCGACTTTCAAAAGGTTGCCCACACCAGGGCCGTTTTCAGTAAGTTCAGTCGTCCGATGCTCGATGACATTTGCAGCGTACTTGTAATGTCACGGAGCCTCGTCGGACAATCCTTATTACTGAACACGGCCTGGGACCCTATTCCTGTGCGCTCGAGATTATCTCGGTGACTGTCTCTCTAATTTAAAATTTAATGGGAGTGAGTGAGAGAGAGATAAAAATGTCATTTCTCCGAATAGGGGCCCTGATCTACAGCTGTATTGCGCTGACCATAGAGGCGCTGTAAAGGCCTCGCTACATGGCCTGACCTGACAGCGTTTGAAAGAGATGACTATATATAAGTTTCTGGGGGAGCGAAAGGGAGAAGCTATAACCTTAATAGTTTGTTTCTTTTGCTCCCGTGAAATTCAAATCTAGCTGTCCCTTTCACACGATTTCTGGGGAGCTAAAGAAACAAACTATTAATAGTTTGTTTCTTTTGCTCCCGTAAAAATCAAATCTAGCTGTCCATTTCACACGATGTCAGGTCAGGCCATGTGTAGACACCCTAACGCTCGGTCCTCTCACTCACTAATGTAATCTGACAAGTTAAACAGATATTTAGGCATTTTAGGCAAAGGCATTTTTAATTTTCGTTTTATTCTTTCTATCAGGCAAAAGTATCAAAAGTTTGTTTTAGACTTTTGATTGTTACATTATTATTAATGCTCACGGAATATTTACCACAATTATTCTTTTTGTTGATTTCAAAAAAAAAACCCGTGAGTACTAATAGTGATGTAGTAGCCCGCCACGAAAGTCTTGATTGTTGATTGACTCTTGATTGATGTCAGAAATTATATTTTTCGCTGCCATAAACAGCTAAAATTATTACCGCCATATATATTTGGCTAAAAAAATCGTTTAAGTGTAGCTTATTTCACTTTAATCAGCGTTTTAACAATCTTTGATAGATAAAAGATAAACATCAGTAGTTTTTTTCCTCTAAAATTTTGGATCCACACGTTGTGTTTTTAGCCAGTGTCAAGTTGTATTATTTCAAGCAAACCACAACATTTCACAACAAAATCTTTGTGTCAAGGACATTAAACCACGGTCAAGTCCAAGTTATGCCCTAGTAAAGTAGTGGAAACTTTCCTAATGGTTTCTAAGGAGTTTTGGAAAAAAAACGCGAAAAGACACGTGGCACGACATTATACTATTCACCGACACTCAAGCACGTTCACAAACACTTAATTAATAAAAACCCACCGTTTTCATACATTAACACTCGAAATAACACAAGTTTTGGAAAATAAAACAATGACGCGACATGACTACTTCACTTTCCCGCCAAAAAAGTATGTAGGTAGTATCTATATTAAAAAATATATGTGCTATTTAGTATTTTTACCACTTTTTATTTTTTTTATTATTATAAGTATGCCTTTTAAGAGTAGTTTATTTTTATGTGAAACTTTGGAATATAATCAACTTTCTAAACCTAACATTATAGTATCAAAGTATCAACATTACAAACCCGCGTACAGAATGGCTGCCTAGTGGGTTCTTTATCATGCACACTCAAAAGAGTCCGGTATAGCTTTTCAACCGGCTCATTTTGCTCGAAACCTTTGCAGCATAAAGGACCGAAAATTACTCGGGGTATATGGTCTCCTTTTTAATTTCACCCGCAGACGATTTTTTGAGATTTTGTAATGTTTTTTTTTTTTGCTTTAGACTAGAAGAAGACATTTAGACTCTTATAGACTTTCTTTGTTTGTCTCGACCTTATTGCCATCCAGTCCAAATGGCCCAAGCTAGTGAGAAACAGGGATGGGCGGAGAGACATGAGGGATTTCTTTATCCCAACAGCGCGGAGAAAGAATCACTTGTTTTTTTTATAGCAGGTCAAGGATTAGATATTATATAGATAAATATACCTATGCCATTAGCGGTAAGCACCTGTCCATCTTCATTACAGAATAGTATATATTATGTTTTTGTTAGATTGATAAACTCTTTGTTGTTCACACCAGAATGTTGATGATGATGTTGTTGTTGGTGTTTGTTGTTGTTGGTTCCACAAATTGTTTATTTAGCCATTGTACAATTTTGTAATGTTATAAGTATATTATAAACTATTATAACTATAAATACTACCTTCGTTCGCATGGACCAACAAAAAAAGGAACCTATGTCCGTCTCGGACCCTTAAACTATATCTATGCAAAAACAAATCAGCTCGACCCGTTCAGCCGCTTAGCGACAAACACCCAGAGAGAGAGACAGATAAAAAGAGAGACAGAGCTACTTTCGAATTTATAATATTAGTTAGGATTTCACAATAAAAACAATTCTTAGTAATTTCAAGTTATGCTTCAGTAAAGTGGTGGACTTTACTGGAAGCTTCTACGTAGTTTTGGAAGCAACTCGAAAATTTATACTTTTCCTCACGAAATAACATGTACGTAACATGAACGAAATAACAGTGAAGTGTTAATATGCAACGAACACTTATGATAAATAATAATCCAACTTTTTATAAATTAACACTCGAAAAAACCCAAGTTTTGAAAAATTATAAATTATGTATGTTTGTCGTGGGCTAATCATTGAACAGGGCCGATCCAGACCTGCGTGGGCATACTGGGCAAATCACGATTCGAGGGCATTTTTTGATTTGCCTGTGTAATAACCGTCATATCGGCAAGCACAAAGCTTGCCGATTTGCCCGGCATGCTTGGGCTAATCGATTCAATAGGATGACTAAAGTACAAGCAAATAAAATGAAGTTTAGATAATAAAGATTTACCCAGCCATACTCAAATATAGTATGTAGGATGACCAAAGTATTAGGAAATAGAAGTAATTTGATTTGTTGTGACGCCGCCATCTTTCTCGTACGTAAACGCACAGCTGACAGAGCGCAAACAGCGTCACAAGCGTCGCGAAACGTAACTACATTACGATGCGCCCAGCCGTATCTCGATACGCCAAGAGGCTAGAAGGGCAAATCGACAAATAGTTTTATCACATCGATCTGCCCAACTTTATACTGGGCACGTCATGAAATAATCGGCCAAATTATGAAATGCCGGCGTATCGTGATCTATCCAGGCAGATATCGATTGGCCCATTTCAACGATTAGCCGGCGACTTATACAATGCGTTAAGTACGTTATATCTCTGGAAATTGTTACTCAGCTATACCCGTAGAAATCTGTCTTGTACCTACATAAAAGATTTCTGTGGGCTATTCTATTCTGTTGTGTTATTCTTAACTATACGTATACTTAGCTTCACTATCGCATAAGGTAGTGACCTGTAACGATAGCTGTAAGTTGGAAAATAAATAAATAAATATAACTTCAAAACCAAATCCGTAGCGGTAAACGAATAAAAAAACCTCCATTGTGGCATATCATCCCGCCGCTGTTTCTTTATTTCGATAAAATACTGCTCCTGTGAAAAACTTTTAATTTTCCGTTTGGAGTCAGACTCACTAATTAAAACCGTAGATGAAAATTCACATTAAGACATTATTGCGGAACTTTTGCATTTAATGAGCATAATTTTAGACCATGTACCCCACTTTTAAAGATTTAATTTACCTAACTTTGCAGTCAGAAATTTTTGGTTGCTAGTCCTCCATATCTTTATCTGTTACCTCGCTAAAACACAAAAAATAATACATAACACAAAAAACAATGTTTTTTGGTAATCTTTAATTGAGATTAATACTTAAATGTCTCTTACAAACCAAGTATCCTAAAAAGCAATCTGAAAAAAAAACTGAAAAAAGCAACATTATGTACTCAGCTAAAAGTTACATTTTACTGTTATAGTTACAAGAACTATCGACCGCCTCCGATAATGCCTCTCAGTTTATTGCGAAGCCGGCAACTACCGGCAATTAAGTGCTGAAACTCAATTACATCAACTTTGAAGAAAACGCTCGGTCTCGGTAACCGAGTGGCGTAATGGAGCAAAAATATCGAGTTAAAGCCAACTTTAATTGATGCTAAGCTTGGATTAAGTTTCGGGAAAACCTGCACGAGTACGGCGACACGTGAAATGTTATCTCAATACAACAGCCTGCCGACTTATCAGTTGGAAAGTTGAACTGTTGTATTACGTCACTACTCATTTTCATCATCTTCTCTTCTCCTTAAAATTCCAAATTCAAATTAATGGCAAATGAAACTTAATAAGCTTTTTTTTTCGTTTTTTTTTTTTTAATACTATGATGTTTTTATTTGACGACGACTTCTTGTCCTCGATAATGGATAACTTGAAAGCTCCCTGTATTTTTAACAGACTTCAAAAAAAAAAAATTCAATTCAATTCTTTATTATTTTAAGTTTTGTTTTTTGTCCTGTTGTTTTGTTGACCATTTTTATCAAAATCTACATGATAATGGGATCCATGAGGAATTGAGGAAACCCCTCAATATTATAGGCATAAGGACACAGCGATTTTGATATTTTAATAACCTTTTTTTTCTATTAACCTTGCACCTTTCAACCTTGTGAGTAGCAAAATTAGATTAAATATATTGGGAATTGAGTAATGATCATAACAAGACATGCTTCCGTTACACTGACGCTTTGGCTGCTTAGGTGTGGCTGTAGGTACTAACTAATACGGTTATGCTAATACTTGGAAGTCTGTATTGAGGTCTCATTGAACTTCGTTTATATAAATCCAGGTAATTTATAACCGATGATTAGTTTAATCACAAATTACGCTAAGCTGTGGCATACACTTTGTTTAATACACGACCTTAATCGATTCAAAATAACTATGTTATATGTCGATAATTCAATTGATTTATCGACGTATAACAACTATTTTGGTCCAAAATACGGTGAAATAGAGAAGATACAGAGATATTGTAACTGTTAATATTAATTCAGCAGGATTACGAGCGCAGTGGAGTGCTGCATCGGATTTAGATATGATGAGAGTGCAACTAGGTGTTTCGCCAGAGATTTCTCGAAGCAAGAATAGTCTAGATTTCCACTCGAAGGCGAGACGAAAAAATGACTTCGAAAAATTATTGAAACTATACTAAAATCCGCAAATTCGTATCAGAAGCGCGCAGTTTACTAACTCTGCCTATACGCAGTGAGAAATCCATGCACAAGCAAGCCTATCTCACTTCGAACACCTAGCGTTTGGCCTTGAAAGACGCTGACGGTGCAACTTTTACAGCTAACCTAACGAATGCAACTGACAGAGCGAACACAAGTCTTATTTCACGCGTTGCGTACTTGGAAGTATTTATCGCGGGTAGTTACGCTTCGCAGTGCGTGCTAAACTGTACTTTATTGCGACGTAGCGATTTCCATTAGGCAAGCGGCTAGTTTGTCTCGACACACCGTTGTATAAAAACGTAAATAAACTCTACAAAACTCAATCAAGGATCCTTTTCATACAGAGATGTTAGACAACTCGAATAGCAAAAACTCGTGTAAAAAGTCCCTAACTCGAAACTACGTAGAGCCAACTCTACAGTCGTACGAATTCAATTCCCCGACAGGAATTAGCTGGAACTTCCCGTTAGAGATGGACGGGTGCCCCAAAAAAACTATTGAATGATTCAATTGACACTTTTGAAAGGATCATTCTGTATTCGAATTTAGAACCGACTAGTTTTCGCATAAGTTTTCCTTTGAAGGACGTTTAATAAAAAAAAAAATACCAAATATTTTTTCTTTTTATTTTTCTATATTGCAGAGCAAAAACTTTTACATTATTGTATCAGCTTCACCAACGGTCATACACAGATGACCCATAATTGGATACTGATAAGCAATAACATGTCAACCCAAAAAAAAAATTTTTTTGTTAATGATACAGAACGCTTCTTTGGCTGACAAAGAAGCGTTCTGTATAACTAAAAAAAAATTTTTTTTTTGCTGGTTGACATGTTATTGCTTATCAGTATCCAATTGGAATATCATTTAACACATATCAAAAATCAAATATGTGGATACCGCGACAAACTTACTGTAGTTATGCGGTACTTCATTTCTTTGAAACTAAAATGTACTGTGTAATAAATAAAATAAATTAAAAAAAACAGTATTTTATTCCGAATTGCAACCCTGTTCGATTAAATTCATTCGAATACAAAATTTTATTTCGCCCAACTCTACTTGCCTTGTGTAATCTCTGAACTGGGATTACGGATTTTGATTTACTTTCCCACGATTTTTCAACTTTTGTGTGTGTAGGAATGTACGTGGTAGTTTGTAGTTTACTGAACTTTGCGCTTGTTCGTGTAGATGGAATTGAAAATTAGAAAATGTAACTTGATATGATTCGGGAAGGCTTTGCTACACTGAAATCGTGGAAGGAGTGAGTTGTTAAGCGGTTTCGAAGTGGAAAGGGTTTATAAACCGCATCACTCTCACGCCTTGCGGTAACCCGACTTCTTGCCGCGCTGCTCACGCCCCGCTACCGTTCTTGACCCTTTAGTAAGCGTTTAGTTGGAAAAGTTAGGCTGGGTTGCACCATAATCCAAGTTAAAGTTACTGTTATAGATAAATTACCTATAACTTTAACCTTAACCGTGAAGTTTAGCCAGCATGTGCTATCCGTCATTTTGATCATAGTTAAAATGATGCAACACGTTTTTCTGCTTAGCAGGAGTATTAACTGCAGTTATGACTGTAGTTTAAAGTTAAGATGGTGCAACCCAGCCTTAGTGTTTCAATTTATATTCACTGCATGGGCTTACTAAGCTGAAAGGCGTTCATTGTACTCATTGTGAACAACCGATGAGTACTCAATGAGTTGCTTTTGGCTTAATAACAAGCCAAAAGAAACTCACTGTATACTCATCATTATGAACAACTTTTACTAAAGGACTAAATCTGAAATTCCACATTTTTTTATACTACTCTGAATTGGCCCTTGTATATTAACTACTAACTATTACCCGCGACTTCGTTCGCTTGGACCTACAAAAAAAGTAGCCTGTGTCTGTCCTGCAAAAATTCAGCTCGATCCGTTCAGCCGTTATAACGCGACAAACAGCCAGACAGAGACAGATTGACAGAGAGAGAGACAGAGTTCCTTTGGAATTTATAATATAGTTAGGATTTGCATGGAGCATGAGTTGAACAAATAATATGGCTTAGTTTTTTTATGAACACTGATACCTGATACTTCTTTATCCCTACATATCCACTATAAAATTTAAAATCATTTATTGTCAGCTGTGTTTTACATATGAAACCTGACGTGATTTTGATACATTTTGTTTTAATAAAACGGGAATCTATCTATATCAGCCTTTAAACATCCCACTGCTGGGATATCAGCCTACCCTCGAAGGGTGATTAGGCCATATCCACCACGCTAGCCCAGTGCGGGTTGGCGAATTCACATACGCCATCGAATTTCTTCTCCGGAGATATGCAGGTTTCCTCACGATGTTTTCCTTCGGTTATTCCAACTATAGTTTCGATCACATTCGGTGATCTTTATCAAGGAATGCTCAGCGAGACACGCACGACCTCTTCTTGCCTTGCATTCCTTGATAAAGATCACCGAATGTGATCGAAACTATAGTCGGAATAACCGACTCAATTTAACGTGAGTATTCCCGTTTTATTATGTGTTTTACATGTTGGTCGAAATATTTACTTCAGTGTCAACAGCTACCCTTTTGGGCATACAATAGAGTAAGTATTGATCGGCTAGATCAGGCAATAATACATTCGATTAAATAAGAAGATACCATTGATGTCATTTATAGAATTACAGTATTATTTATTTGAAATGTTAAGATTTTTATCATTTAGAAATTTGTGAATTTTATAACAGTATTTCTTATGTCATAAATTAATTTAAAAAAAATAATATTTATATGTCACAACTTTTATTGTATCTGGCAAATGATTAAATAATTTAGTGCACATTACGTATATACTTTTTTCATATAAATTAGTTCTACAGGTCTAGAAGGTAATATATAGTATCCCTTGCGTGTTTTTCCACTACTACCACTAGCTATTATACCCATGACTACCTACATGAAGCGAAACATCAACAAAAATTATTCTTCCTGCCGTTTTTACCCCATCCAGTTCCCGTTTACCAGTTACATTTGAAAAGCAAAAATTTCCCAAAACCCATTTGCGGTAGCTCCCATCCCGTCCGAACATTTGTCTTTGTTATATATTATTATTGTTCAATATAAGACGTCAAAGTTTCGCATACAGAGTGCCTCATTTCGTAACTCGATGGCAACTATTATGACTTGTTCCCAAGTTGGAAAAGAAAGCGATTTTACAACAAACGAGATCAAGAAAACAAAATGTATTTTTTTTCTGCATTGGACAGGAGCTCCAGTATGCGCTAACGCAGCACATTCACTTCGAACGGCTATTGTATACAAACTTGATTATTACTCGAATAGTGAGGTAATAACAATACCTAGGATGGTACAGACCAGAATTTTGATTTATTTCCTGGCTTAGTTGTAATAAGCAAATATCAAAATTTTGACTAGCGCGCGCTGTAGCTATCTCTTCTCTGTCACCTGCGCGCAAAAGTGTATAGCGCTACCGCAGCAATTGAAAGCTATTATCATGTAAATTTTTGTTCTACAGAGTCAATGTTTTTTTTTAAATGGTTGACGACCAGACGTTTTTTGATCACAACTCATCTGATCTTATTGGTTGAAGAATGGATACGGGAACCCGTGAAGCTGCCGGAACACACCAAGGTGCATGGCGACAGATCTTCAACTAGAGGGAGGTAGCTAGCAGCCAGTGAGTTTATTGGTAGTAGTAAAAGTGCGTAGGAGTATTTGCTAGACTTGCCACTATTCTCATAGCTAGGACCTAATTTTGTGTCCTTATATTGTATTGGTGAAGTAAGTTATTTAACAATAAACTATTTTTAACCCGACATATACATTATACACAATTACATTTTTGGTAGCTCTGACGAAAATTTTAGAACATACCCGATGTTCTAAAATTGTGGTCAGAACTACGGGATGATAGGCAGCAGCATCCTTTTAGTAAACAGGAAGCCGCCTGCCAAGTGTAGAGATTATGCAATTATAAGGGGTTGGCCTTTGTTCGGTAATTGACGTGTTCTGGCTGACGATGACGATCATAATATATTTAGCCAGGCTATATAGCTACTAAAACATATTCGCAAATACTTACTTTTGCAACTTGCACCCCGAAGTAGAGAATTTATTGCAATAATAATGTAATGTATAATGTTTTGTGTGCAGAAAAATAAAAGAAACTTACTCCTTTAAATTAATTGCAAATGTTTCCAAGCTTCATTCTATTTTGTACCTAAATTTAATTATTTAATGCGTAATATCTAGTCTTTGTAGCTGATTCAAACCGCCAAAAATTAAGCAAACGTTAACAACCCCGTAAGTTTGTTCTGTCTAAGCACGACATAAAGAGTAGTAAACAATAAGTGATGAGTAATGAGTACAATGCACAGATCACACCCTAGATTCTGCATTCAGGACGCTCGAAGTGCACCACAGATCAGTCTAAAACTTATAAAAAATTACTCTGATTGGTTGATTGTTAGGCGCGAATAGGCGTAACCTTGAGATAGCCAATGAGCGCTTGGTTGCATTACTCGCGACCCGCGCTTTCATCAAGCTTTGGTGACTATTTTTTAGGAACAACGAATCTCGTAATGCGGTATCTAGTGTGATCTGTGGTACAATGACATCCGAGAATATGTGCGTGTCTAACCGAGCCCCCAATATTGTTTGTAGTGGTAGGGCTCTTCTGCAGAGTCCGCCTGGGGCAGTACCACACCTTTGCCAGTTATTCAACCGCCAAGCAGTAGTGTGCAATCATTACTGTATTCCGGATTGAAGGGCAATGTTTCCAGGTAGGGCAATGGCAATGTTTACTGGGCATAAAGAGACTTAACATCTAATATCTCATGGTGTCGAGCGCAGTGCATTGCCGCTCATGAACTATTGAAGTTCAAAATTCTGGATGGTACTGAACTATTATGTGCAGGCGTGAAGCTTAACATCAGGATAGCGACTTGCGTAGGATATTCCAATTTTGTCTATGGAAAAAGTAACATATTTAGTTTACTTATAAGGGAATAATCCGACAAACAAAACGTACAAAAAAAACGTAAAAAAAAACGTGATACCAACGGTACCAACCAGTAGTACCAACGGTAACGGGTAAGACGCGGTTGAAATCAGTTGTGTACAAGTAACAATAATTGTTCCATCGAACCCAGTTACGAAACTCCGGTTTCACAACCGGTGATTTTTCTTTTTTGCGGTTCCAATTTATTTTCAAAACAAAAGAAATTATCCGTTCTAGAAAACCAAAACCCGCTTTATCCAATCCACATGAATCAGTAGCGGTATTGAAATGAATTTGACCCAAACATGTGGCAAATCGCATTTGGATGTTCGCCAATCGACTACTCGAGTCTGAATTGCAATTGTACGAATTTTAGCTTCCCTAATACTTTGACTGACATTGCTTTGAACTGATGTAAACTAAACAGATACAGATATTCAAGTAACTTATCTTTTTGTTAAGGGTCGTATCCATCGACATCTATAAAAGCGTATATACTCGTAGTATAGAATTCGATCCTCCTGAGAATTTCTGCCTTTGAATATATTACAGCTAGGTATCTGATATAAACACGAGGTAGTACAGAAAAAAACTGTTACATTTCTTGAGGGCGATACGTTGGAGGTAGGTGAGGGAAAGATGCATTGCAAAATGCAAGAAATCAAGACAAACCAATAGAAAAACATAAGCTGATATGCAATTGTTTATTTTCACTTCGATTCGGTGGAACTGATCGCTCAGACTCTCGTAAACCACGCCCTTGGCAAAACGGCAACTGCAAATATTAGAAAAAATATCAAGCAATAACAAGAAATTTAAAAAAAAATTAGACCTATAAAATAGCTAATCACTATAAGTTGCATTATAAGCAATTAGCCATCATCCTGAACCGTAGTAGCAAATTTAAACCTACGGTAAGCCGGTAAGTACTTACCCACGGTAAACCGCTGGCGCGGTAGCGGGCGCGCCGCTGGCGCGAAATGTCAAACTTATATATAGATATACTATGCAAGCGTGTTCACGTTTAAAACGCAGGTGCGGTGGAAGTAGCGGGCAAGCTCGCGGCAATATCAAACGTGTGCAGTTGTTTGTGTGTTTTCACATCGAACAGCGGCGGAGTGCGTGATTGGTTCGCTGCATTACGCTGCATGGATTCAGGTAAGTCACACGCCACACCCGCGCAAATGCCTGCCCTAATGTGAATGCATCACCATCCCGGGTTCTTCTATTTCTACCCTGTGGAGGAGGTAGGCAATTCGAGGCTTGGCGCAGGGGGACACTGCTCCCAGTGAAAGTGGAGGAGCGAGTGATCTCCGGTGCTGTCCGACCGATGGCGTCTCAGCTCCCTCCGTGGATCGGTGTGGTCAGGTGGTCTTCTTTTTTTGCTTCGTGGGTTCCACCCACTAACTTACTGGAACGATATGAACACAAATTTGTGGCCGCACTCGCACACTCAGCCGCGCCCGCACACGCCAGCTCAGCGTGAACAGGCACTTATTAGGGTTGTAGTTTGAAGATCCTCAAAGAGCCTATAAAAACACTAGAGCTAACTACTGAACAATCACCCAGCTTACGGGCATATAAAGTAAAGCCACGAACAGGCCATCTACCCTCACGAGGGGCCGATCAATCTCGGTCTCTCTATCAATCTTTCGTCCGTTTCTACCGCTCATTAAACGCTTAAGATCACTTAATGATGTTCTAAGAATTCATTAAGATGTATCCGATCTTAGTAATTTTAACATTAATGAAGAGTACTTAATATTTTTATGAATAAGTATGGGATAGAAAAGTATATTATTATTTTTATTTTTTTACTATATTTTTTCTTTGTATGTCATCGCGAACGAAATCGCGGGTAAGAGCTAGTATTAGATATTTTGAGAAATTACATTTTCTCAAAAATTTGCAAAATAATGATTCAATTAAAGTAAGCTGAAACAAACAGCTGATTTCATCATTTGCTAGTTACTAAATGTTTCGAGGTCAAGATGTCAATGGGTAACATAGTCGTCGTGTCAAATTTTACAAATTTGCTGGTGCCAAAATATCCTTATTTCCCAAATGTTTCTATGATATAATACTTTTAAGATAACGTCAAATCCTAATCCTAATTCAGAGGAATATAGCCGTAGTCGTATCAGGACCAATAAAGCTTCGAGGTATAAAAATAAATACGTTCGTACGTACGTCTCGAGGAAAAAACTTCAATTGCGCGATTCAGAACTCCCTACATTACAACTGTTAGTCCACACAAAACGTCAAAAACTTCACAAAGATGGATCAACGCCATCTAGCGAACTATAGGAAGTAGCTTTGTCTCTTTGTCTGCGTTACGTTGCGCGTGCGTTCGCGTTACTGTATATCATAAAGACGGACATTGTAAATTTTAAACTTTCGCGTTTTGAACACATAATTTTATGACTATTTTTGATTTTATGATGTTTTTTTTATAGGATACTTTTTTTAAGTCCACGCGAACGAAGTCGCGGGTAACAACTAGTACATATTAAAAAAAAATTGGTAAAGATTCTAATTTTTGTTGACGAAGTCGGGCCTCCTAAGTTCTTACAGTGTCAACACGACTTTCCGTGACATTTAACAACATGACAACTTAAAAGGATTCCACATTTCTATACTTAACAGCACCAAAACATCAAGTTAAATAATCACCAGCATTCAACCTTTGATCCCTAAATAGGGGTAAAAGGGGGCAAAAGGTCGCAGAGATACCAAACTGTCGTCGCCCCGTAGCCCAGGGCCGGATTTGCAAAGGGAAAATTCTGAATTCACAAATTTGTTATTTAAATTGCTTAACTTCGGTCCAGTAATTACCTTATTCTTTTACTAGGGAACGTTTTTGGTAGGATAATCAAGCTCCCTTGAAAAGTTTTTAGTAAATACTATGATTTTAAGGTCAATACGTATGTATACCTGAGTAGAGATATCATTGTAACACTATCGGAGTAGTATTTCTTTATATGGCGTGGCACTTTCCAGCGGAAGATATCTAGCCCAGCCCAGCAGGCCTAGCACGGGCGCCGGGATAAAATTTTGTCCACCATATTTATCCCGCGAGAACGAGACGGATGTATCCATATTATAGCTTTGTCACGTTGACGCGAAGACAAAACGGGTGGACATAACTTTATCCCGGCGCCCGTGCCAGGTCTGCAGTTACGGGACATAGTATGGAGGACCCTGACATTATTCATAATATAAATATAAAATTATGTTTGGTATAATTTGTAGACCTAGAATCAATATTAAAATAAATTAAATTGTCTGGAGGTACGCAACATAGAATAAATTCAGCCATTATACATTATCGTCCCCGACGACTCACTGCCGTGCTTTAAGGTCGCCATCAAAAATAGACACTAATGTCGCGCAAATAGAGACTATATTGTAAAATGTTCAAATTGAGTCTGTTCCGGATACGCATTTTGCTTAAAAATTATTGTATACTATTTGTTACCTGCGACTTCGTTCGCGTGGATATATAAAATCCTATGTATCCTATGTCAGTCTTTGTGATATACAGTAACTCCTCATTAAATTTATCTTTACCATTTCAGCCGCTTAGCTGTGATAAATAAATAAATAAACGTGACAAACATCTTCTTATAGTCCGCTAGATGGAGTTGATCGATTTTTGTGCATTTTTTGACGTTTTGTATGGACTGACAGTTGTAATGTAGGGAGTTCTAAGTCGCGCAAGCAAAGTTTTTTCCTCGAGAAGAAGGTATTCATTTTCATACCTCGAAGCTTTATTGGTCCTGATACGACTGCGGCTATATTCCTCTAAATTATGATATTACTTAGGATTAATATGACAGGTTGGTTCTACAATTATGTACAAAAGAAAAAAAACAGGTATTAGTTACTTCCGGGTCAAACTCTAAATTGACTGGACTGGACTAATTGTTTATGTTTTGAGCGAAAAGATATGCTAATACATAATATGTTTTATTTATATTACACAGATTTTAAGAATATTAGGTATCAAATTTGATAAATCTATAACTCCAAGGCTAAATCGAAATTTATCGGAGTATAAACTTCGTATATGTTTCACGCCTGCCCAAAGAGAGTGATGTGTTTGGGGTGTATGTAGGTATGTTTTTGTGTTCCTTCATGTATGTTTGTGTGGCTTGATTTTGACAAGTGAGGTGTCGTTGCATTCCTCTTTATGTCCAGAGTGACATAGGCTAGATCTTGCAGTCGTTTATTTTTTTTAAATAATATTACTTGTCTTTTATGAAGATCGAGCCTTGAGAGACACCTTTGTCCAGCATTAGACTGCTACGCAGATGAATAATACAATGTACTTCTCAATGATTTCTGTTATCGTTAAAACGTTTTTATTTCTGCTTAGGTATATTTTCACTTTTAAACGCAAAGTACCAGCTATTTTAAAACGGCCGACTCGACTCCCATTCAGACCTCCATTACGAAAACAATGCCAAAATTGCCTGAAAAACATTAAAAAACATTAAAAAATAAGGAAGAGCACGAAAACAATTATCAAAATAATATTTTTGATGAGTAGACTGTACCTGACAACAATGGAGGCGGTCGTAACGCAATTCCGAGAAACATAATGATATTTGGTATTTGTTCCATTTCTTTTTAACAAAATTAGAAAAAAACGTTTACAAATGATGTTATTCTTGTATTAATTCGTGCTCTGAGCGTACAATTTTTTTTCCCATATAAGATTTTTATAAAAACTTCAGTTATACCTTCTTTATATCGACAGAGAGAAGCCTATGTCTCAGAGTCTACGCAAAGAAATCGTGTAAGTCCTGTCGGATCACAAAATTCTGATTCCGTGATCAGATAGGACATAAAAAAGTATCTGACCTATCTGATCACGGCATCCATTTGGTGCAAATTGAATACTTTTATGACCCGAGGTAAATATCCTGTGAGCTACCAAAACTATAATGTCTGTCCTCCTGGATTTATAAGCTATAGCTATAATAATAAACTTTATGAAATATCGTATAATTTTTTGTTTTACTTTTTTACGACCCGTTTGGTTCAATGCTAGAACATCTGCCTTGTGAGCAGGAGGTGCCGAGTTTGAACCCCGGCCGCGAAGATGTACGCATGATAAATTTAAATTATATGCTCTGGGTATGGGTTTTAGTTGTTCTTGTCTTTGTGTTTATTCCATGGCATATCCAACAAGGAAACCTTTTGAAAAAAGCTGTGTGTGAAGTGAAAATAATATAAAAATATGTAATACAAGTTACATAATACTTTTACTAATATTACAAGTTTACTTTCATTATAACAAAAAAGGCAACCGGTGGAGCCGTTGTCGGCCGGTGTGGCGCTCTAAGGGGGAGGCCCATGTTCAGCAGTGGACGTCTTATGGCTGATGATGATGATGATAACAAAAAAGGCAACGTATCTGTGATGCCCCTGGGGTTACAGGTATCCATACCACCAGGTGATCGCTTACCATCAGGCCCGTCTGCTTGTTTGCCAAGTATGGCATTAAAAAAAAAACAATGTAAGTACGTTCAGTAGCTCTGAGCCATAATTTTTATCCTTGGCAGTCTAATTCCCCTTTAAACGCTAAAAAGCGAGCTAATTACCTGCTTCTTAGCGCCTCCTCGTCTTCGTCAGGTAGCTAATCCCTGTAGGTGCCTGTCAGGCACAGGCTTACGTGTTTTTAGCAGCTTTAGGTATTTACTGGCCTAATGGCGCAATATCAAAGCAGTTTAAAGAACTCATTTCACTCTTTATTTTTTACTACTACTTCTATATCAGCCTTTAAACATCCCACTGCTGGGATATCAGCCTACCCTCGAAGGGTCATAGGCAATATCTACCACGCTGGCCCAGTCAGGTTGGCGAATTCACATACGCCATCGAATTTCTTCTCTGGAAATATGCAGGTTTCCTCTCGATGTTTTCCTTCACCGTAAAGCCAGTGGTGTATCCGTACGTAAGTTCCAAAGAACCCGCACGGGTTCGAACCCGCTACCTCACGAATGTGAGGCGAGCGTTCTCTCATTGAGCTACCACGACTTTTTTACCACCTCACTTTTATTTACCACCTTATTTTTTACTACGAGTCTTAAAAAATTTGGAAATCTTGATTTTACCCGATTGCCCAAGAAGGAGGTTAATGTTTTTGGGGTGCGTGTATGTTTGTATGTTGAAAACTACAGATGGCCACCGGAAAGTCGTAATGATAATTATTTCACAGATAGCGCTAAGAACATTTTTCAGAATATTTTGCGAAAGTCGGTTATTTTTGTTAAAATTATTGTGCCAGACTGTTTTTTTGTTTTTCTTTCAATAATAATACTTGTTAGTAACATAATTGACAATTGATATTGTTATGGCATAGTAATACAACTTGAAAGGAAACTTGAAGATCGTCTAAATTTGAAGATTCCGTAATTTGGCGTTGCTAGGAGTCCGGTTTCCGAATATTGATTATTTGCGTTCCTTGCCAAATCTGTGTTGTACCTACTCCTATGTTTTCTGTTTAGTTGATAACACCACTTTATCAAAGGAATGCCATGATTTATTTTTTATGGCTGACGGGCTTGGCATTTCAGCAAACCCTACAGCGTGGTCCTCTTGAAAGTGCTTATTACATTTTTCGAAAACCTCCTTTCATAAGCTATCCCGTTCTCACATTTCCAACATTAATGAGGATAAAAAAATAAATTAAAGGGACATCAAAAACGGTTAGTTGTCTTTAGAATAACAATGCCAATGTTAAAGCGATTTTCATCTTAAATTTTGTCGAGACAAAAAATAATAACTCCTTTTCTTTCTCCTTCGCCAAAAATACAAAAAAAAATGCAATAAAACATTGAAAAAATATTCTTTAGACTAATGATTTATACCAATATTTTAAAAGTTAATAATTTAGTTAAAAAATAAAAAGCATGTAACGTAAAGCTCACACGTACGACATAACCAAAGTCTCCACTTCTTTACCGGGGTGTGACTTGGACTTGACCGAGACTTACTTTACTTGACTTAGATTATGACTGAGACTTGTTTTAATTGTGAAATACTTGACTTCACTGCAAATATTACAAAACTTGACACTGGCTAAATACACAACGTGTGAAGCTAAAATTTAAGAGAAAAAAAAAACCAATAATCTTCAAAAATTTTGACAATGCGTGAAAGAGATAGCTCTGCTTCAGCAACATTGCATGTGCCAACTAGAACAAATACGTCAACTACATTTTTTTCGACATCTTTTCAAAACCAAACTTGGCTTGAAATTCTAAAATTTCTAAAGAAGTGATATGTCGCACGACCAGTCCTGCCAACAACATTATAATAATTTCATTGAAATCGGAAACGCGCATAGTGTTCGCACTGTTTGCTAGCATTTTGCGAGCATACTGATTTTCAGATTTGGCAGAGTTTTAGGAGTCCTGAGTGGCTATGTCGTACGTGTGAGAGGGATAGTTACAAGCTTTTATTAACTTGTGTGAGCAAACACACGATACTCAATTTTGCAGTTATGTTAGCGTTGACACTTCTTGCAAGTTTCGACGAAGTTTATTTGCTGCTTGCTTAAAAGTAGGGTATGTGAAATTCACTTTATCGATGCAATATTTAGCCATACTAGTTGTTACCAGCGACTTCGTTCGCGTGGATATAAAAAAGTATCCTATGTCCGTCTTTGTTATATACAATAACTCCTTATCAAATGTTATCAAGATCCTACTTTTTGTCAAAAGAATATTCTAGAAAATTCCGACTGATATTTTTTTATATAGCCCCGTTGTTAATACTGTGATATTCTTCATAATATGCATTTTCAAACATTCCTTTGCTTATCCTCGATACAGCAGTTAAGGTTTACTTACATAATTACGTTTCCGACCAAAATAATCCTCAAAAGGAAAGACAAATAGAGGAAATAACTCACAAAAGCTCAGAAACATTCATGCTCATTCGGCCCATAAGGGCACTCACTGGCCACGCGCCCCGCCCAGACTTCCCCTTAGTAATAGAGGTGAGAAATAACTATCGAATCATTCGAATAAATGTAATCATTGAATACAAAAATAACTCATAAGGCTAAAAATATTCGTAACCATGAATAAGGGTGGTTACTGATCAACTGCTCACCCTGTCTTGGCCTATTCTGTCCTTTGTGAATTATACGAATAATAATGTTAAACACCATTTGAATTCGGCCTTTGAGGGCAGACACTCAATAACCATCTCGCTATGCGTCGCGCTGCCTTGCTGCGTTCCTTCCAC
Organism: Apocheima hispidaria; assembly: GCA_947579745.1. NCBI lineage: Eukaryota > Metazoa > Arthropoda > Insecta > Lepidoptera > Geometridae > Apocheima > Apocheima hispidaria. The sequence continues at coordinate 11,638,624 of OX388164.1, read as the reverse complement.
TATGAGTTATAGGTGAACAAGCGAACCCTTTTCAAACGCACTTAAAACTCATGGTTCCGTATAATAATAATTCTTATTATACTTTAATTTATTATTTTATGTATGTAAATATGTTTTATTTTAAGTTTACGTTTAATATATTATTGTTTTATTAAACTTAGATTTCATTAGTTAAAAGTGATAATAGTTTTAAAAAGATGACTGTGCTGACGCAACGTCACATTGCCATTCGAAGCTGTATACTTCCAGGATACGAGAATTTACGTAAACGAACATCTGTTCGCTTATTGTTCTTGCTACGTTAGAACGATATACATATCAACGTCTCAATTCAAGTTTCGAATGTTATTTTGGACACATCTCAGAGGTTAGAAGATTAGCAGCAAGGTGCTTCCTGGTAAAGGTGCTAACGAGACACCAACAGTATTATAAACTAGATAATAATAACCTAGGGTTAATTTTAACATGTTGACGTTGGCACGCATAATTTAATCAACTCTAGCTGAAAGCGATGGATCAATTTATGAAAAACACATTCGAATACGTTTCGTTCAACTTACCATATTCGCATTTAGATGTAGGTCTTTTTCTATTAACTAGTTGCATTTTGAAATAATTGCTCACCGCCAGCTTTAACCAATAAGTCGGGGCGAAGTACAGCGGAGTGGTAAGTGATAGTAAATTATTCGAATAAACATTATGATGTTCGTTCAAATATAATTTTATTTTGATAATTATTCGATTTATTCTATCCAATTCCCCACTCCATAGAACAATAGGCGCGATAACCGCAACCTTCGCAGCTACTATCAGATAATTGTTTCCGGTTCCGATGCCCTGGTTACATCATTACAATATTTTTATTTATCAGTAATTTTTCCAGGAACCTCTGATTTGGTTTATTACTATATTTCTGTTGGCTTGTAGCAGGTATTAATGTACTCTTAAATCACTCTAATAATCTAATTTCGAACGAATAAAGGGATACATTCTGTCTTACTGACTATTATTACCTTTTCACAACTAAACCGGTCATCAGCCCGTGTAGCAATTATGTGCTACGTAATACGGGGCACCATATTACATTGCAATACCCCATTTCATTTTGGACATTTTGCCAAATTTCATTCAATCTCTCGATAGAAAAAGTACTTATCCCGCCCAGACTGTACGCCCGGGGTGACACGGCCCTGGCTAATTTATGCGAATAAATACAACAGTAGATGTGATCACACAGAACTCTAGTAAGTGTTTAAACGAAGTAAGGCAAATACTCCACAGTCGCAATGTTTTGCGGCGTCACTATATCGAAGATAATTTGGTAAGGAAGTAATTGGCAAATTTTTGACGGAAATGTCATTTGATAGGTACTTGTCTCATTCTTTCTTACAAAATATGATTGACTACTGCGAAATCACGTATAAAATTGCAGGGCACAGCTACACAGCATAATACTTCTCTTTTCTGTGATAAATATAGCTAGGGATCTGACATGAAATCGACTTAGTACAGAAAAAAGTCTTTTTTTTTATGTTGCTCGGTGACGAGACGAGCAAGTCACTCACCTGATGTTAAGCGTCACGCTTGCCCATAACAGTCCAGTGGCACCCAGAATTTGAACTTCAACAATTCAAAACTATGTGCGGCAATGCACTGTGCTCGTCACCCTGAGACGTTAGATGTTAAATCTCTGTATGCCCAGTAATTACGCTAGTAACATTGCCCTTCAATCCGAAACACAGTAATGTTTGCACACTGCTTGGCGGTTGAATAACTGGCAAAGGTGTGGTACTTTCCCAGGCCGAATCTGCAAGAAAGCCCTACCACTACAAAAAAGTCTGTCAAGTCTGCGGGTGCTTAGCACCAAGCACTTGAGAGATTTCTACATATTAAAACGTCTATATACGTCGAACAAAGACGTCTCAAACTTCAATACACAGAAGATTTTTTTTTCTCTTTTCTGTCCTTCAATAAAAGCTGGACACACACTAATAAAACAAGAGCCGCTATGCAATTGCTGACCGAGCGAAGCGAAGGTCTCAGAGTTTACTGGGACAAATCAGTATTTGTATGTATGTTTGTATATTTGTAGTTTGTATATTTGTGTGTATATATGTCCGATGATAACTTGCGAACCGTTCATCCGATCTTCTTGAAATTTTGTAGGCAAGTAGTTCATTTCAATACAATTTTTAAATTTAAATATGAGCTGAATCGGTCGAGGGGTTGTGAAGATATAGGGGTCGCGAGGTCTCAGTTCGGCGCAAACTATTAGTTTATTTGCTAGTAGATTAGACAGAACTCATGTCAACGAATAGAAACGCTCAAACTTAAACACACCATAGCATGTATCTTGATAGAGGTGAAACAATAAGCATATCACTTCCCGTTCTGACCCCTGAATACTGAAACATTTGATTAACTCTATTGCTGTCTTTGTCATTTGCTTAGTGCTAGACAAAGGCGGTATTAGAATTAATCTGGTGTCAAAGTTAATAAACGTTTCAGTATTCGTGGGTTATTCTGTGATTCTATTCCATGAAATTTTAAACGAATTTCTTAAAACTTAACGGTGATTCAGCCAGCAACTGTATCACGATTTCATAAAAAGTACACCTAATTTAATATCGAAGATGCTTTCCGCATCCTCCCACTAAATGTAAATAAGCTCTCGCCCCCGTTCGCTGGTAAGAATACAAATCCGAGGGCAGTTTAAAACAAAATTCCCATCGACTCAACTTCTGCTCCCAACGGTGGCCGTGGGCGTATCCAGGGTCCTTTCAGATGGGGCAAATCCGGTGTAGTTTAATTGCTTTGTATGTTTTAGACATCACTGCTTTAGAGACAAAACTAGTATTAAATACTAGATTGTATTCCAAGGGCCTAAAATAATATTTTACGGCGAGCGTAGCGAAGGATTCAATATACGTCGCCCGAGGCAATAGTATTATTTTGCGGCCGAATGATATATTCTACTTTTCGTCCTGATGAAAAAAAGAAATAAAAGGCACTTTTACGTAGGTACTGATTTAAACAATACATGTTTGTGACACGCTCTCCGTGACTCGTTTTACTTACACCTTGAAAATAATTGACACTGGAAAATTAAAGCAAGCAAATAAAATCATATTAGTAAGTTTTTTTTTTTTTTGCTTTGTGCTGTAAGCCCTGCGCCGCCGCTCCGCTTCGCTAACCGGCCAGCAATTTTTTGGCATTCAATATTTTGTTCGATCTCTTTGATCGCGGAACTTTAAGGGTACAAACTTGTGACATCGGAACGGACCGGACTGCGTAACATGACCACGTACTAGTTAGGGTGTCTATACATGGCCTGACCTGTGAAAGGGACAGCTAGATTTGAATTTCACGGGCGCAAAAGAAACGTTAAGGTATTAAGTACAACTATTAAGGTTATAGCTTCTCCTTTTCGCTCCCCTAGAAACTTATATATAGTCATCTCTTTCATACGATGTCAGGTCAGGCCACGTAGCGAGGCCTTTTTGCTTAATGTGGACCGTCGCTGACACGGTCTCATCACATGTGCGGTGAAATACGCGACAGATATTTCAGTTTCGATCATTCAAGTGGCCGCTGCGCGAGTAAGCGAGCGAGAGTCACGCGGAGGCGCGAAGATGCGAAGGAGCAGGCGAATGCACGTCACGAGACAATCCATCAATCCCGTCACCGTAGCAATGAGTCAACAGGCGCACAACAGGTTTAGTTCAAATAAGATCGCAATATAAGACGTAAAACATATTTCCAAAAATAATGTTTTCAACGCCATCTCTTAAGAACCTAGTGAATTTAGCAAATAAAATATAAAATTAATGATTTGAGTGATATTATTAATGCAAAAACATTTATAGAGTCATGATTTTTCTCCGTACCATTATGAATTAGTTAGCTTGGGTTTCTATTTCAAGTTAAGCAGAAATTGTGACGATCATGTCGCACATTAAAGCGATATCTTACGTCCTTATCAGTACCAGAATCGAGTTCCGCAACTTTCTATGGATATTAACACTCCTAGTATAATATCTCTATGATAATAGTACAATAGAAGTCAGTGATGGCTAGCTAGAAATTTATTTATTTATTTAGTTTATTGGCACACAAAACAGAATACAGTTAATTAATTACAAAAACAGGATAGGATTTACAGTTTCGATCTGGACTATATCCCTAAAGTATGTGTACACAACAGGATCTAAACTTAAAAGCAGAATTTAAGAAGGTTAAAATAAACATATTAAAGAGGTTAATTAAATTTACGTCTTAGATTGGGCCGAAACATGGGCCGTGAAAACAATATTCCTGACATCTTTCTTAAGCATTGGTAGTTTTTGATTAAAAATTTCAAGGGATTCGTGGAAATGAAATGAAGAAATGCATACCAAATATCTTCACAAAGTTTATCATTGCCCATGTCATAGACAAATCATTTGTTTGGAGATGTATCATACCAAAAGGGGGTAATGCCCCACCTTGTTAAGCCATACCTACACAAGATCCGTCTATACCTTCCTAACTTCTCTGTCGTATTGCGTACACTTTAATGATTATGTAGATTCGAATAGAATATGAAATGAATCGTGCAGGGAGGGCGGTAAATGCCTTTGGTTTTAGACAGGATAGGCCCGAATTTTATAGATAACTACAATATTTTTGTGACATTTACCTCGGGATTCTGCATCGTTTGATAACTTTGACAAGATTAATTCTAATACTGCCTTTGTCTGCCACTAAGCGAATGACAAAGAACAGAAATACAATTAATCTGTCGTCAAAGTTAACAAACGTTTCAGAATCCCGGGGTTAGTTCAATAACTTTTTGACATAGTATTAGTGTGCACAGTGTAGGTATACATAAATAAATAAGATATAAGATAGTTGTATATAAAAGTGAAACAGTTTGGGTAGGCCACATCATTCGAAGAACCGATAACCGATGGGAAAGAAAGGTTCTTGAGTGGCGACCACGAACCGGAAGACGAAGCGCAGGCCTTCCTCTTGGAGGACCGACAACATTGTAAAATCAATCGCGGGCAACCGGTGGATGCAAGTGGCACGTTGTCGGTCGGTGTGGCACTCTACGGGGGAGGGTTTTGTTCAGCAGTGGACGACTGATGATGATGATGATATAAAAATGAAAAAAAGTAATCCGGATTCCATAATCCGCAAGCTTGGCAGGCGGCTTGGGGATCGAATAAGTTTTAGAAAATAATTATAATGACGCGACATGACTTCTTCACATTCCCGCCAACAACTCTAACAAGTGAATATTGTATTATATACAGGATTATAAGGAAAGGGTATGCTAAGCCGAAAGGACTATTAGTAGTCATGATTGTGAACAACTTTTATTATGAGACTAACCTTGAAATCGTGAAAAAAATATCAGCTGTTCCATATCCTGTTTTCTATGGAGCAGCTGTTATTTTTTCTCGATTTCAGTGTTGGTCCAATAGTAAAAGTTGTTCATAATGAGTACTATGAGCCCTTATTGGCTTAGCATAACCTTTCCTTGTAACCCTGTATTTATATGGCTTTTTCCTGTCAGTAAAGCCCAAAATAAGGTAATACGGCATTTGCCCACTTTAATATTTAATTAAAGCTCCGGTAAACAAAGCTTCAGTTCCCTGTAGAGGTGAAACTGCAAACTTAGTTTGCTTTTTCATATTACAAAAGGAATTAATTTCAAGTCGCCTTGGACTTCGAACAAGTTTGCAGACTTATGTCTCGTTAGTAATATCTTGTTGTATAACTCAGTTCAATTTGATATTGTGTTGAATGACAAAAAAAAGCAATATTTTGAATTACATTCTTGAAAGGTGTAAAAGAAGTATTGGATTTTCTTTGTACATTTCTATTATTTGATTAGCTAATTTTGAACCTCTGACGCAAACAGAGAGATGGTATAAGTTTAAGAGCCAGACTCTACCAAATCGGAGAAGAGACGAGAAGAGAGGAGATGTGTTAGAAACAACCAATAGGATTGCGTTATTTACGCATCTCGTCTCCGCTTAGCTTCGGTGGAGTCAGGTTGAGCAGAGAGGAGAGGAGATATATCATAATAGTTTAGCGCGAACAAGACTCGTGTCTCGCAAGCTGGCGACGGCGCGCAGCGGAGACGAGAGATGTGAGTCGCATTAAAAAATATCAGAACGATAACTATACGTTGCACAATATTTCTGACGTTTCGGTAGACAGATCCGACATGCAGTTTTGTAAATATCACACTATACACAAAAACAGATATGAGAGTATGATAGCTCTGGCACTATCATATACTATACTATAAATATAAATGGGCAGGACTGATCGGATCATCGCGGAAGCTTACCTACGCTGCATCTTCCGGTTCGTGATCACCACTCAAGAACCATTCCTCCCCATCAGTTATCGGACCCATACATATCCCTTTCCCATGTATATTGTAAACCAAATCCCGTATTTTTGCATTTCACTTACAAACCCAAGACATTCCTACATAAAACAGAAAAAATATTAACTACGTTCAGCTCGAAAGGACGTCTCAATAGAAATATTTAGAAGGTATTTTATTCGCTTCGACGTTTGTATCCGGCACCGCGCTACAAAGCCGTTTGATTTTTCTTGTTTACGAATTCAGCATTATAGAGACGTAGTACTTTATGAGGGTGGCTACAAATGTAGCGTTTATTCCACTCGAGCGGGAACAGGAGACTAGATTTGAAGTTTGAAACTAGGAGATCAGGGTCCAAGCTGCGATGTACTTGATGCGATGATTGTTAGATGCAGCTGCCTCCGTGAACTTTATTGCGCAGCGCACTCACCGCAATAAGGAGTTCACGGTACGCGCCCTGGATACAGTATGTCCGTCTGTTGTACTGCGGAAGAGTAACCGTGTGCTGCCACCGGGGTTACCACGGCTATGAAAATTTACAGTGATACCATTGCAGGTTCTACGGGAGATACCGTGGATAACATACAGTAGATCACGTTACTGTAACTAACAGAGATAGAAATCATCTCTATTGTGAATCTGACAACTATGTATTGAAAAAATATGTCCGGTTTTGTTTTAAAAATGTCTCCGCTGTTGGCGAAGCGGCGAAATGGCTTTCTGGAGTGAAATATAGAACGAAAGTTTCGTCAAAAAACACAACATTATACACTTAAATACTGTTTTGATATTTATAATCTTCAATATGAATATAATTTCATAATATCAATTCAAATTCAGTGAAGTTTAAAAATTAATATTACGCACCTATTCTACATTGCGCAGAAGCATTTATAAGTAAGGCCTTATAAAAGTAGCATCAGTGAAGTTGCATTGTTTTTGTTGTGTTACTTGTGGTTTTCATGCCAATGTTTCGTAGATTTTTCCTAACTAGCTATTTACTTATTCACGTTTTCTCCGCCCCGTCTGCAACCAGCCTAGCGAAACATTTGGTTTGATGCCAGATTATCTCGCGCACACGCTCGAAAGATTTTAATCACTCAGCAGCGTTGCCAAGATGTCGCACGCTGCCGCCAAGTTTCGCAGTTATTTTTTACTATGGTATCATTGGCTGTTTAGGTGACAAACTTGAAAACGGAACGGTATCAAATAGATGCGGAAGTCTTTGTCACAGAATTTGTTTACTTCCCTGTTTCTTTTTCTTGAGTTTTCTTCTGCCAATTCATGAATTGCCTTTGCTGTTTTGGCGGATTGTCAAGGGCACTAAAAGGACTAGTGAGTCTTTACATTTTACTTTTTATCTTACTTAGAAATGTGAAGAGATCTCTCTGGAAGAGATCTCTCTGGAAGAGATCTCTCTGGAAGAGATAGAAGGGATCTTTTATCGATAACGCCACCAACTGTTCCACTAATTATTTTTCTTTGGCATTTCTATTATTTGTTTGTTATTTTCGGTGTGGAGGGTAAATAGTTTATTTATCTATCTGCACAAGTGAAATAAATGAACTGAGCGCTCCCGTGAGAAGGACTACACGTTAAATTGGTGGTCCCGATTTTTTGTCCTACAAACACAGAATTCCCTCTATAGGGCTCTCTCTATATTCATGTTTACCACCGAAATTCTCTAAACTAATTTATAACTGTAAAGTTAAGCACATATTTAAAAAAGTTGCTAAAATCAACCGAGCTTTATCGCTAGTATTTCATACAACGCTCTCGGAACCCAGGCACGCCCCACTGAATCAACCTCCAAGAAACATTAACAATCTCCGTCGCATTTTACAACGCTGTACGAAATTATGAACAGTACCTTGAAAAAATACTTGGAACATTTTTAACGGTAGCTGTACAACTTTGTTTCTCTCTTTTTTCCATTTCTTTCTCTTTCTTTTTCTCTCTTGAGAGTCTGGGGAACTTTTACTAATTATTCAACAGCCTAGCAGTAGTGAGCAAATTTCGCAGTAGATAGATAGAAAAACTCTTTATTGTTCACACCAGATCGTACATAACTAGGAGAGAAAAGAAAACATTTTAACTAGTGTAACAAATGGCGGCCTTATCGCTTATCGCAGTAGTGTTGTGGATTGAAGAGCAAAGTTTCCAACGAAATTATCATTAAATCATATAAGTCATTTAATATCTTGTCGTGTAACTTATCATTTGACAAGGTTGACACTATCTGCACCAGTTGAAAGTTTGTTGAAATTCTTCTTGAGAGTGAAGTGAATGCGATAAAAAACATTAAAATTCTGCTACTGCCTACGTTCGGGCATTGTTAGCTCAGCAACTTCCCGCGCAAGTACGTAAACGAAACTTTTCCATTTCAATACATAAAAACACTTCACGGTTTGTCGCGAAGTTACGCCGCCGCGGCCAAGTCCGAGATTTATTTGTTAAGGTTTATTCGTTAAGATTTATTCCTAAGGGTGCTTACGGACTTGTTCATGCAAAATTGTAAAAATTCGCTGTCAAGAGTTATCTTTGTTTTTAAGTGAATATCATTACTTTGCGACCTCAGTGGTCTGCGCAATCCCTTTATACTTCTTTGGTCATAGTTAGATGAAAACTAATTCAGTTTTCATCCACCGCGTGCAAAGTTTTCATCCACCGCGTGCAAAGTTTTCATCCACCGCGTGCAAAGTTTTCATCCACCGCGTGCAAAGTTTTCATCCACCGCGTGCAAAGTTTTCATCCACTGCGAGCAAAGAAAACTGTTTAATTTTCATCCACCGCGAGCAAAGTTTTCATCCACTGCGAGCAAAGAAAACTGTTTAATTTTCATCCACCGCGAGCAAAGTTTTCATCCACTGCGAGCAAAGAAAATTGCTGTAGTTTTTACAAAATACGCACATGAAAGTACTTATATAAGTACTTAGATGCTGATGATTATACGACCCAATAGGCAAACCCTTCACTAAGCATATGGTATACCACTACATTTACCGTAAGTATTGTTACTTACGATACGTATTATGGTATGATCGTCCAGTTATCACCAAGTATAGATATGGATTACTGCATATCCGCGACCATAATCGTTCAATTCATCAATTCTTCGATATTTGTTTCTCTTTTTATGTGACAAGCAATGTTTATGTAGCAAGTTTTATGTGTGTGTGTGTGTGTGTAAAATCCACCGTATTACATAATAGCCGTTTTTTAAAACGGCAGAAACCTCGTTTTAGGCGTTCGTTTGTGGCGTTTTAGGTGTTAAAACCTAAAAAAAAAACAAAAATAAATAAATAAATTTAAAAAAAAAGACCAAAAAATATTTAACTGTGTAAAGAAAAAACTCTTAGCCCCGTACATTTACACCAGAGACATTTTTTTTTCCACCATAGATGTGCGAAGTGCGTTTACTGGGATAGGAAAATGATGTAAGTGGACCTATTAGTGGATTTTTACCTCGCGCACTACTTTAGCTACCTAATTATGATATCGTACTCCATGGCAAGTGGACGCGGTGTATCATACAATCGGGCTACGATATTTGACATTAACCATGCGAGTAGAGTCCCTTAGAGAAAGTACGTTTAATATTTTTTTTATGTATTTTAAACAGAAATTAATTAAAATAATGTGAGGATCACAGTGTGGAAGCACCCTTAGAATTTATTCCTTAATTTTGACAGTCTCGTAAGGCAGGAGAAATAAATAACTTGTGATTTATTATTGCGAATTGAAATGAGAATCGGATATAGGGCACTGTTGTGTAAGATGTTCTATTTTGATATAGAATGAGCAGAGGTCGTGAATTGGGCATAGTGGTCATTTCCATGGACGAAATGCACAAAAAAGTGGAATAAAGCTGGGATTATATTACGATTACTAACGTGGCTAGGATGTGAGCGGTGACCTCAATACAAGGCGAACCGCATTTGCGTGCGTCATTAAAAGTATGCATAGTACATTTGTCACAAAAAATAAATCCAAATCGGTTTATAAATGACAGAGATCTGAAGTAATAATTTTTTTTTGACGGTCGGCTTGTGAACCTCCTCCTTTTTTTGGGAAGTCGGTTAAATAAGGCATATTTTTGCGGATATTTGGATCGCATGTATTAGCGAACGTACGTCTCGCAGCGACTGAAGCAATGTGAGCGCCGGTGCTCACTCTCTTACTTATGCCCGTACATTCATTTCACTTTGGTCGACGCTTAGCGCCACAAAAAACGCTCAAGAAAGTGGCGACAAAAATCGAGTAGGTGTAAAGTCCGGGCGATAACAACAGGTCAAATGTTATCTATTGTTGATTGTCCGATTCATTTGATATAATATTGCCTGGATATGATGACTTGATATTGCCTGGCCTTTTCTGGAATTTTCCTTTGATTACCCGAGATTTTGTGAGCCCTCTGTTATATTATTTTCTAATCTAGACGTCTTGGTGTAACGCCTTCTTCAAACATTTTCATAAGCTTTTGAAAGAGTAATTAGTTTCTTTTGAAAGCATTGACACAAAGTTGAAAGGCCGTAAGTGACAGTACTAAACAGCTTTTGTTTTTATACATTTAAAAACTTTAGTACTTTTGGTTTTTTCCCAATTAAGTATACACTCTTGGTTTGAAAGTTTGAAACGAATGTAAAATTACTATCTGCACCTCACAACTCGACAGTTTACAAAAAAGACAACACTTTATGAAATTAAAAAATCCAAGAACTTTCACTTGTGCCAAAAACTTTTTACCTGACTGCCCAAGAGGGAGGGTAATGTTTTGGGGTGTATGTATGTTTGTGTGTTCCTATTAATACCTCTTGTAGCCTAAGCCTGATTGATTTTGTAGAGCGAGGTATGGCTTGGATCCTCTTTATGCCTGCTTGTAATGTACTAAAGAATAATTAAAATGGCAATTCAATTACACCGGGTTGCACCATCTAGTTTAACTTTAAACTACAATCATAACTACAGTTAAAACCCCCGTTAAGCAGAAAAAAAGTTGCACCGTTTTAACTATGGTCAAAATGACGGAACACATGCTGGCTAATAGTTAATTATAACAGTAACTTTAACTGGGATTAAGGTGCAACCCAGCCTTTGCGATACATACTTGTAGCTGCTTGCGACGAATTAGGAACAGTATACAATATAAACGTATCTTAATTATTTACAATAAAACAGAATTAAAGCTAGGTACTAGTTACTACAAATCCAAAAAAAAACTAGGACTTAAAATGAAAAACAACAGCAACTGTAATATAAATAACAGATTCTCGTATATACAAATTTTTAAATAAAAATGAATACTATTCATTATTGAATACAAAAACTAGCGTACTATCCTCTAGGTGGAGGGGAAAGTGGCCAGATTGTTGCCAGCATTGCTGGGTGGCAATGCTAAGTTTTTGGCCAAAATAGGCGTCATTCTGGTCATTCGTCACCCCCACCAAACAGATTGTATCTAGATTGTTATTTATTTTAGAACGTTTTTTTGTGTTGTAGTTTAAAATTAACCTGCACATTAGCATTATTCACGTGTTTATAATTCGTTTTGTATTTTAATTGTGTGCTCCGAGTGAAATTCAAATTGTGGCAACCCTTGCCTTATAAATATGTATGGGGATGAACGTCGGGATGTGTAAATGATCATTCCTTTAGCATTAAACCAGGTGCAGGGAAATCTAGACTTTATTTTGTAATAAATAGCATAGAATAAGCTTCGTCACAAAGGTACAATGTAATAAGACTGAACCACTTCTATCGAGTATTTTTGCAAGAATTTGCCGCGTTAGGGTTCCGTAGTACTACAAGGAACCCTTATAAATTCATCATATACGTCGGTCTGTCTGTCTGTCTGAATCCGTTTCAGCCTTATAACTTTCATACGGTTGCCTGGAACAGATCGCATTCAGCGATAAGGCCGCCAGTTGTTACACTAGATATTAAGCCTCTTTTTAAAAGTATGTAAGATTTTGTGTGAACAATAAAGAGTTAATGTATCTATCTATCTTATCCTAACTAATATTATAATTCAAAGGAATATAGCCGAAGTCGTATCAGGACCAATAAATCGTCGAAGTATAAAAATTTATACGTTCGTCTCGAGGAATAAACTTCGCTTGCGCGTTCAAAACTCCCTATTACAACTGTCAGTTCATATAAAACATAAAAAAATGCACAAAAATGAATCAACGCCATCTAGCGAACTATAGGAAGTAACTTTGTCTGTCTGTCTGGATGTTTGACGCGTGGTTAAGCTCTTAGTTGTAACTCTTAGAAGCCTCCAATCCATCAAAGGCAATGGGGAAGGTGGTGGCCATTTGTCACTACTTATTTAATTTGAAAGGTTTTTTTTGCTGTTTGGTGTCGCCCTCCACATTGGAACCTACCTACCCAAAAGCGAAAAAATGTATACTTAGATTTATCTTTCAATCATCGATTTCTTGTTTAATTACAAGTAGTAAAAAATTAAGACTTATTCTCAAATGCTGGAGGTAGGGTCAAGTATTTACCCTGGCTCGGATAAATCGTCGATCCGCGCCTGCCTCTCTTAATGTGCTATCTGCATCATAATCAGGTTCAATTACCTAATCAACTGACATGGATAGATACAAAGGCAAATAACGACCGCTAATACACCTATTATCACAGCATAATTACAATGTACCTCACAATAGTTACCTTGATTGTTTGACGCTGGCATTTGACCTATTTCCTGCCCTTATAAACAATTCATAACACTAACCTTGTAATAGCGAAATACTATTATGATACTCGAATGACTTAATACTAATTTACTCCACACCAGTCTATACTGATCTTTATTTTATTCAGGTAAGGTTCAGGATTGTGTGTTAAATACGGAAGCCACTCATTTAATGATGAGGTTCAATATGTGGACAGGTAAAGACCGCGTTTCATGTATTGACAAACATTGTTGGTAGCTATGTGTAGAAAAGTTTGGGGCACGGTAATAAAGTGGACGTGAAGGATGCTTTGGAGAGTCTGTTTCGAGCCTATTATTTTTAAGGAATAATTATGACTTCAGAGACTTTGACTTAATTTTTTTAACAGAGTGGTTAGCAGGCAGATTAGCTTCTGATGTGACTGCCGCCTATTGTATAGTGCAATTGCAACACCAGCAGCATTGCCTATTATTTAGATTAAGGATTATCTTACGATATCAATGAGAAGTTATATTTTTTTTAGTTACTTACGAAAGTAAGTAAACATAAAAACATCTCCAGAATGCACTAACGCACATAAAAGTATATAAGAAAAATTAAGATTCTGTTGTACCATTTACTAAACAAATCGGACAGATTAAAATTATGTGTAATTTGTGTTTCAGTGAGAAAAGGATGATAACTTTAACTTTAGAAATTTTGTAAAAAAATTGTCAGCATTGGAAAAATTGCCGCAAATGACGTGAGTTATAACAGGTCCTCATTTTTCTTTCGTTATTGATTGGAGGGCAGTGACACAATGACCGACCGCCACGCGAAAGACGTCAAAAAAGAGAGGAATTTATGTATATTTCATAGGTGTTTGTTTAAATGTAATTGGTGGCAAATAAGCGACGGGCTCCCTGATGGTAACTGGTCATCGCTTCCTATGAACACTTCCAATGCCAGGGGCATTGTCAGTGCGATGCCTACCTTTGAGGACCATAGGTTTCCTTCTTCAGAGGCTTGGTCACATAACCTCGACGAAATGTAGCATCTGGCACGACTGGGAGACCACGGTTTCTAAACGCATTAATTCACGCATTGTCATGAGATTTTGATTTGTTCACACGTTACCTCGAATACGTGGCCATCCAATAATGAGCTCCGAAATATCTTATTGTGACACGCTTCCATACGCTTAACCCTCCATGCCTTCACGTCGACCCTCGTCCTTTCTAATCATGCTCTTTCCCAGTTCATTCGGAGTGAAATCAAATTATTCAAATATTTAGACAACACTGCTCGCCACTAATGAATTTAGATTAGTCTGTCCGGAATTAAGCCAGCTTTGGAATATGAATTGGCCGTTGATTGGCCGGTTGGATAGTGGACACTTTGTTGGGAGTTTAATGAGCCTAATTTGTTGTGGAGGAATGGAAATAGGGGAGGGTTTATAAATAAAGCTGAACGATCTCAAAGGTACGCTACCATTTTATTTGATCAGCTTACAGAATCGTTAGTTGCCAAGGGTATTAATTTAATTAATACAATATGGATCCCCAACAGACGTAACACATTACATTCATATTTAGAGAAACAGTTAGTAAACTGAGTGCACCCCCAATTAAAGGAGACCAAGTCATGTACATAGAAGGTTAACTAGATTAAATTGGGAATATTTTTATGTTTAAGGGTAAAAATAAGTATTTGAAAAGCTAGTAGTGACCTGGCAATCGGCAACATAATAACTTACCTACCTAATTAATATATTGATATTAGGTAGATAACTTATTATGTTGCCGATTGTTTGCTATAAATATCAGGTAGATGGATTAGTATTGACTAATCAATCTACCTGATATTTATAGCGACCTGAGAAGGTATTTCCACGTAGCAGCGTTGAATTTATGCTGTGCGATTGCCAAGTCATTACAATTATTATAGAAATAAAGATGTCTAATATTGATACGGTCACTAATGCCCGTCTGCACTAAAGTCGACAAAGATAAAACTTAGCTAAGCATGACCTAAACTAAGTCACACTTAGTTACAACTTTAGTTAAGCATAAACACACTGATAAAGCTGTTTTTTCAACTGGTCAACGGATTCGTCAGTGCTCCTACGAGTTTTACTACTGCAGCCGGTGAGATGCTCACACGATTGCTCGTTGTGGCGGCGAGCATTCGTCAAGCTGAGGTCCAACTCGTAGCCGAGAGTCACTGCTGCCCCCGACAGGTTTTTGATGCAGTTCTCGACGTCTGATCTGCGAAATTGAAAGCAATTTTGAATGCTGTAAAGGATGACAGAACCAAAAAAAACATATGATATAACATATAACTAATGAGTTGCACTAAATAGAACAATCACATTTTTATGACATAAGACCGTTAAGGTATTCTTATTCGAGACGGGGGCGATAAGTCCTGCACTGACATCCCGCATGGGGTGTATTGTGCATTTCCCCTCGCCAGCGTTTACCCGAGCCAACCCAGCTCCTTAAAATACCGGAGCGAGTCTCTGGGCCGCTGGCATAGCTGCCCCAGTGATGTGGATGATGTTGTCGATGATGATGAGACCAAGTTAGGCTGTCGTGGTGACATGGATGATGTTGCAGCTGGCTCAAGCAACCCATTGGCGATTCTAGCAGACACAGATTCACACACAGATGCACAGATTCTTCAGGGACTGTACAGTGCCTCAGCACATGCTCCACTGTTTCGTTCTCTACGAAAAGCTTAGACACCTTAGGTTAAACAACTATAATTATACTGTACCGCACGTCTCGCACTTTTCACAGACTAAGAGCGACTGAAGCAAGGTGAGTGCCGGCGCTTACTTTAAAGTCTTAAAAATTCTCTTACTTGATCCCGTCCATTCATTTTACTTTGGTCGAAGTGTGTCCCCGTTTTGGAGACAGTGAAAATCGCAAAAAAATAAAAGAAACTACAGTTAGAGTAGAGGTTGAACTAACTTCTCCATAACGCGATGCGTCTTTCCAAGATCGAAGACTCTGGCGACGTCTTCCAGCGAGGACTGCATGTGGCCGCGTGTGATGCTTATCATCTCCTCGGCGTAGTTACCCATCTTGGCGATGGAGGTCCGCGCCTGTTCCGTGCACGCATAGACAAGGGCCACGTGCTTGTTGGCTATAGTGCGGGCTAGGCGGCGCTCTTCATGGCACATTTCTATGCAAATAAAAGTCAATTATAGGCCTCTTTTTACACGTGGTTAAAGAATGCTATGACTCATTTCAGCTAGTGCCTGCTAGACTCATAACTGCGTGAAGTGCTGCCAACCGGAAATATGCAGGTTTCCACAAGATATTTTCATTCCCCGAAAAGCCAGTGGTATATATCCATACCTAAGTTCAAAAGAACTCATTGGTACGGGCCCGCCCGCGTTCGAACCCGCGACCCCACCAATACGAGGCAAGCGTGCTCACAATGAGCTAACTCGACTTTTCAATTAAAGAATTTGATAATTCATTTTAAATTAATGGTTAAGATGGAGCAATCGAAATTTACACTTTTACTCTACTAGCTACTGATAATAATATTTGGATCTCTTACCTGGTAACTGCAACGTATCTGCCAACTCAGTGAGCTCCGTGTAAATCTTGTTCTTCTTTAACACAGCGCTGTTAATTTCTTCCTTGATCCGTCGCAGTATTTTTCCGGTCAACTGCTGGTACGAGTTCTGGATGTTCCGGTGGTACGTATCGAGGAACGGGACTAGTACTGTATCCATGTAGCGGGATATTTCACTGGAGAAGTTGAAAAGTGAGTTGGGGTGGAACTGGAGCATAAGCTACTGGGCCTCCAGTTGGCTACTGGAAGAAAAAAATGTTTAGGCGCTTGGCAATCTATCCATCTTTCTATTCAGCCTTGGTAAAGGCTACTTCTCTTTTACGCCATCCTTTCGGGTCTTCTGCAAGCTACATCCGTTCCGTCTGATCGTCATTGCTGCATGACTTTCTAGACCAGTCTAGGTGCCAATCTCACATCAGTAAGTGAAGTCAAAATTTACAATTCTACGTTATTTTTTTGACCAGTTCACACAGAAAGTTGTCGACAGAGGGAGGAAGCCTACGCTTTGCAGTGTGCTGAATGATCTGCTGATGAAATGATGATGATGTCTCAGACATTATAAAAGTTAGCAATCTATGATTTAAACTTTTTTATTGTATGGTCTGTTTCTTCTATAGCTGTTCTTTATGTTGGAAGCGCTGCGGCTGTGCGCAGCGGACGAGGCGGTGACCAGGCGACGAGGTTTTCCTACATTCAGTTTACCTACTTATAGGACGAACCTCCTCAAATTTGCCCCCACGTCTCGCGCTGTAACGTTGTTGAACATGATGTCCGAAAAAGTATATATTTTTAGTGCAATCTGGCAGAATTCACAGAAGCCGCTTATAGGCTTTGTGAAAATATAAATAAAAAATCGGTAGTAAGATTAATATAATTAACTGTTACATCATATTGGTCCTGGACTGTAAGGGTGTTGTCACGTTTGTTTTTAATAAATAAATAGCATGCAGAAACGAAGCGAAGGCCGCTCTGCTACTCGAAGTGAACAGGTAATACGAAAAACAGTTGAGAATAAAATTATGAGAAATGGCTAACCGGCGCCACTTTAGTACAGAAGTGCACTAATGTGGGTAAATGCCAAAGCTAAGGATATTGATCCTGAATCGTACTCCTTACCTATTAGCCAATTCCAGTTGTGGTCTTCTCATCTGCCTCCTAGTTGCGTTACCCAGGCGGTCCTTGAGCACTTCCAGGTGGTTGTCCAAATCGACTGCCTGGTGCTGCCACGGTGGGATCTCGAAGCAAAGGCCGCCATCTTGACGCAGTTGGTTACTGCGAGACTGCACACAATTATTTAGCACAGCGACAAACCTCATAAATTCTATTGGCAGTAAGGTAGGAAAAAAATTGTAAAAATAATTTTAAAAAATTATATTTCTTTATCAAACAAATATATCAAAATCAACAAAAACAAAAAAAAAACATCAAAAAATGCAGGACGTGGATTGATATGACTAGCAAGAGATTTTTTTTAATGGAAATTGGTGACGAGACGAGCAAGTCGCTCACCTGATGTTAAGCGTCACGCTTGCCCATGACAATTCAGTGCCACCCAGAGTTTTGAACTTCAACAGTTTAAAACCATGCGCGGCAATGCACTGCTCTCGTCACACACAGTAAGAAACAGTAAGTAATGTTTGCACACTACTGCTTGGCGGTTGAATAAATGGCGAAGGTGTGGTACATCACCAGGCGGACTCTGCAGAAGAGCCCTAGCACTCCTACTAGAGGTCGTGAAGAATAAAACATGCACTCGCAAAGGCTACGGTACGGCTGCGGCTACGGTACCTGACTGGAAATTTGCATTACTCGTAGCATTAAGTGAAGTAGTAACAGATATCCCAGAACATGTTACTGTAGCTCCCAGCCTGCAAAGCTTTAAAACACGTCTACAACGTTGGCTTATTGAGCAAGCATTCTACAGCTATGACGAATTTTATAAATTTCTAAGTTAAATTATTTAAATTTAATTCAATTTAATTTAATTTACATACATTAAGTATGCCAAAATATGTTTTTGTATTTATTAAGTTTGACGTGTAAATTGGTTTTACAAATTAAATGACTATGACTATGACTATATCTTCTCTCCTACAATTTGGCTACACACATTGTTTTAGCCAATGTCAAGTTTTGTAATATTTCATGTGATGTAAATGTTTTTTTTTTTGCTTATCTCCACGAACTCCGGTGTCCGTGCCTTTTATCAAACTTAACAATTTTTTCTAACACCAACCTAACATGAAAAACTTACAATAATATACTTACTTACAAGCTAAGTGTTACTTAGCTAATACTAGATTTGTAAAGAGCTATCTATCTATCTATTTGTCCAAGTCTCGCAAGCAGCACCCGTTCACGAGTTGACGCATATTTTATATTTAAAATAAGTTCAGTCATATGCTAATGAAGGAGTAATAGTATTCTGTGATTCTAAGTCAAGCAAAGTAAGTTACGGTCAAATCCAAGTCCACAGTAAAGTGGAGGAGACTTTACTAGAGGTGAAATGCAGATTCGGAAACAACTCGAAAAGTTCCGTTTCATTATATTATTCACCAACTCGAGCAAAAAAAAAGATCCACCGTTTTTACTTAATATCACTCTAAATAATACAATGACGCGACATTCATACTTCATGTTCCCGCCAAAAATTAATACAAAAGCCAGTATAAGTACTTACCCTACAATTGTAAGTGGGTTCAGTAGCTTTAATGAAAACATGACACGTGAACAGGAATATCAATGTTATGATCATTTTAACTCAAACTATACAATTTCTAATTGCTTAATACGCTTTAGGCTTAATACACTAAATTTCAAGCCCAAAAGTAGTAAAAAACTCGATTGTCACGACAACTTTTTGTTTTTTCTTTACAATAATTGTTGTCACTACAACGACTAGCTAAAACAAAATGTTTTCAATCCTATTTTCATTTTATATTAGCATGAAAGTGAGCGCTGGCTTGATCTACAATTACTGGTTTCAGTGAAACATGAAAACGTCTGATCGAAACCACAATAATTATTTTGGTAATTAATTTCGACGTCGAAATTACATTTATGAGTTTTGATATTCGAATCTGACATGCGGTCATCATGCTGGCAATCGGGCTAACGGGCAACATATTTTTTTAATTTACCGCTGGATGCAAGTGGCACGTTGTTGGTCGATGTGGCGCTCTAAGGGGGAGGTCTATGTTCAGCTGTGGAAGTCTTATGGTGATATTTTAATTACACGGAACACATCAGATACATCAGACGTGATATCAGTCAAACTCCAGCCTATAAATAATTTAAAAAATTATATTTTAAAAAAATTGAAGATTTTTGTTTATAACTCTTCCGTTAAATAAAGATACAATATGTTTTTGTGGGAAAATATGTTTTTGTGGAAAAATATGTTTTTCCTTTATAAGGAGAATTCTGTGGTTTTTCCAGACAAGCCTTTATAAAATCCGATATTGTTACACTAAGATACTATTTAATAAAATCCGATATTGTTACACTAAGATACTTTTGTATTGTTACGATATTGTTAAGGTGATCAAAATGAGTCCCGATTCCATCAATCTACTGCTAGTTACCGAAGAGTTCCGTTTACCACCTTCCGTCTCCATTATCAGATCAGCTCGCTGTCATAATATTGTATTGTCATCAGAACTCGACAGGCATGCAAAATTTCGACTAAATTTAACAAGGGGAACTGGTCTAAAATTGAGTGGCAACGTTTGACCTTAACATACATCATGAAAGCTTGCAAAAGCGGTGGATTTTTATTCATTAAGTGCTCGTGAACTTGTACGAGTGTTGGTGAATAGTAAAGTATTGAAACGTGTCTTGTTTCATTATTTCCACAAAACCTTATTACACATTAACACAATTTTTGTTTTAATAAAACGGGATTACTCACGTTAAATTGAGTCGGTTATTCCGACTATAGTTTCGATCGCTTTCGGTGACCTTTATCAAGGAATGCTAAGCGTGACACGCGCGCAACTTCGTCTTGCATTGCGTCGTCTTGTCTTTCCTTGTGTATTCCCGTTTTATTAAAACAAAGTGTGTCAAAACCACATCAGTTAGTACAACTATATCACAAGTTTTAGAAATTAAACAAATAACGCAACATGGCTTCACGTTCAAAACTTGGTTCTTCATTATTCTATTTAGAATTAATGGTATGCAGCTGTCAATGGAATTAGGGCTGACCATCCTTTGATAAGTTGCACAAGTTTTAACAAATTAGATTATCCCTCGCCGGAACGCCCGAATTTCTCAATATCAAAACATCCCCTGTAATAAATCGGGGAACCCCTAATAAATAACGAACTAAACTATAATGGTTCTATACCGGGCCGGATGTGCGTGACAAAACAACAATTGGGGAGGAACTACCTTCAGGTAGAAATTATGCAATTCGGTCTGATATTACCTTTTAGGGTGGCATGGGTTTTTTTTTATGTTGGTCAGACAATTTGTTTGACCATAACTCACCATGTGATGAAAATGGTAAAAACACCTAGCCTGGGTTTGGAACTGGCTCTCAAGTACCCATGACTAGCGTTGTGGCTCAGGGGGAGGATTTTCACCTTCTATGCTGTAGGTAGTGGGTTCGATTCCCACCCAGGACAAACATTTGTGTGATGAACATGGATGTTTGTTCTTTGTCTGGGTGTTTGTATGTATTATATGTATGTATTTACAAAAAAAAACAGTATTTATGTATTCTATCAGTTACCTGGTTCCCATTGTACAGGCTTGCTTAGTTTGGGGCTAGATGGCGCTGTGTGAAAAACATCCACCAATATTTATTATTATTATAAAGTGAACTGCGTTTTGTTTAGTTACGGCATGATCTATTCACTTTTAAACTATCTATAACAAACATCTAGTGTTTTTCCGCTGTAATATATTGTCTAGTACTATATGATTATGGGATCAATATTATTTATCTAAATTTTGGCTCCACACGTGTATTTATGCAGTGTCAAGTATTGTAATATTTCAAATGAAGTCAAATATTATATTTTATTTTCGTCTTTGTTCTTATAGTTTGTTTATTTAAGTTTAGATTATAATAGAGTTTATATAATATTTTTAAGTTTTTAGTTATTTGCTAAATACACATGTGGAGGCAGAAAAAAATATAAAATACGAGAAAAAAAGGCACACATACGTTTTTTTTTGTCTTTCATGTCTTGATAGTGACAGAAAAAGTTCAAATTACATCTAGCGCCATCTATTGTTTACTTTTATTAATAGGTTTTTTTTTTTTTAAGAAAACGCTTCATTGGGATTTTTAACTTTTTGTAGTTGGAGAAATGACCGTGACTTATATCGATGTAAGGGAGGTTTTTAAGGTTTCCACTACAAAGTTTAGTTTGTAGGGAAACCTAGCGCGGTTGTCACTTGTCCGGTATTTTCATTCGGTTCCACTTCTACCATTTTCCAGTCTTCACCAACCTCGTGAAACATTACGTCTCGCTGTATATTTCATCTCAGCGCTTATGGCCAGCTCTTATTTTGAGAAAACTTGGCTTATTCAAAAATTTGACTGTAAAATCTCTCAGCAAGTTTATGAATACCGGTCGCTCGCTGTGATATGCTGCCGTGCTATTCACGTGTCTTCGTGGCCTCACAGGTACGTACTCAGGAGTGGATTGGGAGGGAGGTTGAGTAGAAAGGAACCTAACCAATTAATAATAATAATACCTTCCAATCCTCCTCCAAAGTTTCACATTCAGTCGGTCCGGAAAGTAGTAAAGTAAAAACTAAAATCCAGACTAAGAGATTGGAGTGGATTCTTTTAATTCTATATCTTACTATATTTTATAATAGATTTAATGTGACTGCTTTAAAATTGTTGCTTTCCTAGAAAACTTGAAATGAAAAGAGAAGCAGAAAATTTTAATGCTATCAAATTAGTTTCGTTTAGAGAATGGCACAACACATTCAACGTCATTAGGTTTTTGCGATTTCACCTAGATCACCTAGATAATATTGGTTAAGCTACGAATATGAGAAAGCTGATTTTCATCTTGAATTTTGGTTCAGTGAGAAGTGTATTTACTTCACTTTGATTTTTGGTTGGTGTAATTTCTTGAAATTTGAAACAAGAAACGCTAAGTTGGTATCACCGCCCGAAATTAAGACTTAAGACTTACGCCAGACTTAAGAATTAATAAAACTGGCCAAATTTTTAACAATTCGCGCCAAATAAGAAAACCATTTTATTCAGTCCTGCAAAATGTCCTAATGGTCAAAACCTGAGGAGAGTAAGCCCTGTTTGCAGTCCCTTAAACTGCACTCCATGCCTGCGTAGCATCCGACGCTGGTACAGACTGTATGTAACTGCAATACATTATATAGACGCAGATAGACTAGATACACCTGTGTCGCAGCAGACTGCGAGCATTTGAGCTCCAATTAAACTGGGATTACATTTAGCTGGCAGGCTAAAATTTCGATGAGGACACGATCCTGTTTTAAATTTTGATGGCTAACCGATAGTTTATCTGTAATCCTAACATGTATTGTAAAAGCGAACGTAACTCTGTCTGGATGTTTGCCGCGTTATCACGGCTAAACGGCTGAGCGCATCGACCAGAATTTTTGCATTGAGAGTGACATAGGCTATTTTTTTCTCGGAAAAATGTATGCAATTTTTCACGCGGTAGAAACCGCAGGTAGACGCTAGTTATATATAAAAATCAATTGCCACATTTATGATCCACCATAACTTGAAGACGCTGGACCGATTTTGATTATTTCTTTTTTGTTGTGGTCGTAATTGTCAAGACAAGGTTTGTATGAAGAGGTTAGCGAGCATAGAGAGTCGCGGGCATCAGCTAGTTTTATATATTTTAGCATAGTCATAAACGAAGATTTTGGTGAAAATGTAATAATCAAGTAAAAAATGGTTTTTGCTTCCTAAAAATTGTTTTTTTTTTTCCAATTCATGTTTCGTCCCGTTATCATACTAACACGGTTGAGATATATTAAATTAAATAAACAATCTGTAGTTACTGGAGGTGACTTACAGTTGAACAACGAACAGGGACCCTATTCCTGTGCGCTCGAGATTATCTCGGTCACTGTCTCTCTAATTTAGAATTTAATGGGAGTGAGAGTGACCGAGATAAAATGTCATTTCTCCGAAAAGAGGCCCTGGTCTCTGGCTACGTCAGAGCTGGGTTCTGCTACGAGTATGTCCAGGTTGTTCAACCTTTACAAGTAACTCACCTGGAGTGCCCGTCTCTTGGATATAATAGTTGTTTTTTTTTTTTTTTCTTGGCTCCTCAAATAGTGTATATAGTAAGTTTTGAAATATTTTAAGTGAAGTAAATTATTTTAACACAATTAAAACAAATCTTAGTTTATTCTTAGTTGATCGTGACTAACTTTGCTTGACTAAGACTATGACTATGTAGGTCAAGCAAAGTTAGTCACGATCAAGCCCAAGTAAAGTGTTAATGACTTATAGGTTTTTATGGAGTTTTGGAAACAACACTGTTATAATGACAAGCACTCGTTCACGGTCACACACATTTTAGTGGATAAAAACCCACCATTTTAACGAAGTTTTGGAAAATAATACAATGACGCGACATGACCTCTTCACGTTCGCCAAACTGATTAATTTCTGTATAACACAAACCTTTTATACGAGCCAAACCCATGAACTTAACATTCCAAATTTTAATACATCACAAAAACAGCCAGCCACTTAAACACGTACTTACGATGTTCGCTGCGATGTTGCCAGTAGAAAAAAATAATTAACCATGCAATTAATTCAGGTTGCGTCGCGCTAGCTGAAGATACTCTTAGCTCTGTACCGTTTAAAAATACATTATGAACGGTGCTTTAGAGCGGAGGTTTTTTTAGTCTTATGGAAATGATTACTGTTGAAATAAGACCCATAATTATGTAGTGTGTACAGGGTTATAAGAAATGTGTATACTAAGCCGAAAAAGGAGCTTGGTAGGTACTTATCATTATTTTTCTATCATTATTTTATACTTTTATGGGATCAAACATGAAAACGAGAAAAAAATTAGATGTTCTATAGTTTTTTTTTATGTTAATGATACTTCATGTTTTTTCCTCTTGTTATTTGAGGTTATTGTTTCCGGATTTTAATTATATTTTTATCCGGTTTTAACGTCGTAAAGCAGCTTTGACCGTCGCTATAATCTGATTTTTATCCGACTACCCAAGAAGAAGAGGATTGTTTTTGGGAGGAGGGTATTTTTACTGACATTTGTATGTATTTGAGTACACATTTAGTATGTATGTTTGTGTGTACCTCCTGTAGCCTTAACGGCTTGACCGAAATTGACGAGTGAGGTGTCGTTGGATTTCTCTTTATATCCGGAGTGGCATAGGCTACATTGTTCACTTTTTTTTTTATATTATGTGCAATTTTTTTATTTGTATTTCATAAGCAAAAATTTTGGAGTTGTCCATAAAAATGCCCGCTATCCGCTCTCAGCACGACTACCCCCACTTCCTGCTCATCATCTCGTCCAATAACAATCCGAGAAATTTCAAAATCAAAAAGTTTAAAATAAGAAAACTGCGCGCACCGAACGTACATAAAATTAAATATCCGGAAAGAATCAGGGCGCTATCTGTAATAGAAATCTCTGGATTTATCGGGTTTGCGGCTGTGGAATTGTACTGGCTTGGAATGAAATATAGGCTGAGCAGCGGCCCCGCTCGTTGCCGCTTTATTTTTTTTAAGACATGCTCTGTGGCTTTGCGGAGCGGTGTTGCTAGGTTCAGGATTAAAAAAATATACTATGGAAAGATTTTCATGAAAAATATTAAAATTGAATAAGGTCAAATGTACATACAGACAACTTTAGCTTTTTTTGAGCGGGAGGACTTGAGAGAAACATTACTTAAACGTTTCCTTATAATTTGACCTCACTCTCTCCCTCTCTCTCTCTGCGTCAGCATTTTAAAATCTGGGATATCAGCTACCCCTGAAGGGTGACTAGACCATATCCACCACGCTGGCCCAGTTCGGGTTGGCGGATTTCTTCTCCGGAAATATACAGTTGTCCTCACTATATTCCTCCACCGAAATGCCAGTGGTGTATATCCGTACGTAAGTTCCAAAGAACTCATTGGTACCGGTACGGTGGGATTCAAACCCCCGAATATGAGGCGAGCGTGCTCCCACTGAGCCACCGCGATTATTTGTAGTTTTCAGTTAATAATCCAAGAAAAGTTTTCATGGCGGATCCAGCTAGCAACACTACTCCCAGTTTCCTCCTCTGGCTGTTTTTTACGCGACGTTCGAGTTCACGTGATTGATTTCCTTTTGTGGCTGCAATGTGGTTTGATTGTTGCGAGTTTATTATTTCTTGATTGCAACATGCCTCGTGTGACGACCATTGAACAACTCTGTACCGGCCCGAGGTCGGCCGGAGGCCTGTCTCGGTCTTAGGTGACGTCGAACGAAATTATTTCTTGTTTGATGGTGTTTAATATGCTTGTATTACACTTACCTCCAAAAACTGAAACGCTTGTTAACTTTGACAACAGATTAATTCTAATGCTGCCTTTTGTCTGGCACTAAGCAAATGACAAAGGCAGCAACAGACTTAATCTGTCGTCAAAGTTAACAAACGTTTCAGTTTTCGGGGGTTACGCTTTTATGGATGATTATGATGAATAAGCTTGTTCTTAGAGTACCTGAAGGGCTTTAAAGTCTTATTTCTTAATAATAATAATTGAAATAATTGAATTTTTATTTTTAAATTAATTCATAATTTTGTGTAATATGGATGCAAATCTGGAGAGTTAAACTTTTTTCATTTCATGTACTTATTATATTCTGTGCATAATAGGTAAACAATAAAATGTGACCTAAAGCAGAAAATAATCTACAAAACATGCACTATACTTTTTCTTACAGAATGTAAATTTAAACTAAGTATAAGTAATTTTATATTCTTTGAAAATGTCAATAACATAACACAACATAACATAAGCCTAAGTAATAATAGAAACACACCAAAAACACAAAGAAAATAAACCCACCACACGTCAACGACATGATCAATCTCCATCCAAAAAAGAACCAAAACATTCGAAGCGAAGAGAAATAATAATTCCTATCCTATCGGGAATGTCCTTCAACAAGATTTTTCCATACGACGAAAGCAATTTATGTGATAACGTTCGGGGAAAATTGCCTTTTGCCCTTTCTTTCCGTCTATTGAATTTATTGCCCGATTCAAAGTGAGTGATATATATTACACAACTATGGTCGATTTATCGGCCTTCCCAAATATGGCTGCAGGTGGTTTTATAAGTACAAAGCTCAAGTATGGTGAAGTGGCAAAAAGTTTTTTTTTTTTTTTTTAATTCTTTGTTTAACATAAATAATTAATTTAGTACAATTTCTAGTGTAAATTATATCCTAGAAACGATACATAATAATAACGATTGAATACGTTTTTAAAGCTAGGCGCTTGTCTAAAAACTCATAACTGGTTAACATGAGAATAATTAAGATTTAGTTAACATGTACAAAGTATTACTTAGTTTCCATAATGTGTTCAAAATTTAGCAAGCTTTAGAAGAGTGAAAGTAAAAGTGATTGATAACCTCTATGTTTGACAGAAGTGTTGGAAGTAAGTCCAATCACAGGTCTAACGCAAGCTGATGACGGGGCTAGACTCGACGTACAGTTGGCCATTAAAAATTCAACTCTTCCCGGCTTACCGTTGGTTCAAAATTGTCCCGCCACGCCGCGCGTCCGCCGCACCGCGGCTTTCGTTCCGTACTACGTAAGCAATCTTGACGCAAACGCGAAGCGACGCAGTGCGAAAACAATAAACAGTCGATACCTATAGAAGTGTCCTGCGTGACCAAATGCACGCGGTCCTCTATGCGGTGCGTGGCGAAGCGAATGGAATGCGAAAATGACAAATTTAACGTCCATGACAAATAACAGTGCCAACTAAACGGTGGTGGCGGCGGCGGCGTGATGCTCGTAGGACAAATGCGCCGCGTCGCACCGCATCGCATTAAATTCGCGTGTCAACGCATGGGATCGCTTCGCAATCGCGTTCGCTTCGAATCGCCTACGTAGTACGTCGTGATTCGTACGTCAAATAAATACCCAGCAAGACAAATGTTTGAATTCTAGTACAAAAACATGGCATCCCCAGCTATGAAACGTTAAAAAAGCTATTAAACATATATGATTTTTTCGTTATCAAGATGCAAACATTGTGTTACTGTCATTGTCATTTTTTTATTTAATGTGCAACTCCACGGACACCAGGGTTCGGTACTTTTGTTATATTTTACTACAATTTTATTAACAGAACGAGTTTACTTTAGATATAGATACGCAATATAAGAAGAGGAAAGTTATTGTCATTGTACTTTTAAAAAAAAAAACAGTATCTAATGCACAAGCCGCAAAGTCCTGAAAGGACAAAAAAAACCACATGAAACACATTTACAGAACTATGAATGCATTAGCGATTTCTAAGTAAACTAAAGTATGGTAACTATAAACTGTATAACAACAGAAGTTCATTTTTACAAAAAATACAAGCATTTTTACAAGAAAATGCACACAGACAATACCTGCTCATAAGTGTACTTACCACAACAAAATAACGTAGCTAAGTGATGCACTCTCTCCTAGCATTCTCGAATGAACCTTAAGTATCTATGCGGACTCACCCCACTTCACCCATTTAGCTACATTATAGCACAAACGAATGTTTACCGCCCTTGCACTGAACTGACACAAACGTCTGGGGACCGACCGAAGGACGGAAAAAGGCAACGGGCATTTTAAAATCACGTTCGATTTTAGTAGTACGAGTATTCACTAAAGTACCTGCCGCAGGAAAATGACTAAATCAGGATACTAATTACAGCTGTCATAAATAAATTAAAAAGTACCCGGGTATGCCCTAAAACTGCGTCCAGAACCACCGGAGGATGAGCAGCAGCGTCCTCTTAGTAAGCTTTGATTGCTCTTAGTAAACTTTGCTTGATGATAACGAAGAACTATGCCTACTTTGATACTCGGAAATTATGTATGATGGTGATCGTGATCGTAGTAAATGTAGTATCGTAGTCTTGTCCATCCAAAGGTTGTCTGGAAGAAATCGCTTTAGGCGATAAGGCCGCCAATTAAAAAAATATATATTATAAAAATTTAAAAAAAAAAATTGTTTTTTTTTTTTTTAAATTTGTCTTTTTGGTGTATAAAAAAGTTGTATTGTATTGTAGTAGACTCACCTATAACCCTATAAGTTAAGTGGGCGAAGCTGAAATCCTGACTTAAAATGTACAGACTAGTAAATGCAGTTTCGCAAAGGTTGCGTTTCGTTTCTAGCTTTGCCAGCTCGAAGTCTCGAGGCGTGCTACAATGCTGCACCTTCCACCATTCTCTCCCGCCTGTATTTACGACCTAGAACCGAGCACTGGGGTAGTATTCTATACGCGGTATATACAAAGCATGGCCCCCGTAAACTTTGACGACTACCTGCCAGGTAACTTTGACGAGTACCTGGCTACTAAGTTTCGATTTTTCTGCATATTTGGAGACATTTTGTGAGTTCACTTTAAAAATTTTTTGACGTTTTGTATGGACTGATAGTTGTAATACAGAGAGTTTTGAATCGCGGAAGCGAAATTTTTTCCTCGAGACGAACGTATTCATTTTTATACCTCGAAGCTTTAATGGTCCTGATAAAGCTGCGGCTATATTCCTCTGAATTATAATATTATTTAGCTAAGAAGGTAGGATTATTATACCAGAGGTCCCTTTTTAGTTGGCTCTTACTGTAGTAAGAGCCAGGCAGGGAGTCCAAATGCCGTATCCGAATGCCCAGCATCAAGGCGAAAGCATAACTTAAAAACATAACAAACAAATGCGTTTACTTACTTGATCGCGTTAACGATATGAGCCCTTATTCTGTATCGCACATGAGATAACTTGCCAATAACGCGTGACGTCATAACATGCTCTAAACTTAAACGCGGCTCCTAATCGTGCCACGACGTGAAGAATCGCGCGTTTAGGAAACTTAGAGTGTAGCGTTTCATGCGACTAACACGGAGTTAACTTAATATAGCGCGTAACAAGCTAGTTATGGCAATAGAGAATAAGTGCCCACGGCTGTTATTCTCTATCTTCGTTCAAACTCGTTACGCAGCTGCGTTAAGTTAGCTCCGTGGAATTCGCATGGAATGGTATTGTGTATGCCTTGACGTGGTTGCGTTACGAGTTGGATCAAAGAAACAGAATAAGGGCCCTGTATGAAATAAGAGCAGCGCCATCTAGCGTCATTTAGGTGGCACTGCTCTTACTTCATACAAATCATAGTTAACATAAACGTGATCGAATAGGTAAACGCAATTACAAAAACTCGCACTCGATGTCAGTTTATTTTTGATTATGTATTGTATATCCTTATGCGTGACCACACTCGAAGAACCGATAACCGATGGGGAAGAACTGGACTGGAAGACGAAGCGTAGGCAGGCCTCCCACTAGGTGGACTGACGACATTGTGAAAGTCGCGGGCAACCGGTGGATGCAAGTGGCACATTGTCGGTCGGTGTGGCAGTCTAAGGGGGAGGCCTATGTTCAGCAGTGGACGTCTTCTGGCTGATAATGTAATGTAATGTGTTGACCAACTGCGAGTTGGACGAAATGCGTATTGGACCAAGTTCCATTAGATCGACAGTTAAACAATCTCGTATATATCCAAGTCCCATTAGATCGACAGTTAAACAATCTCGTATATATCCAAGTCCCATTAGATCGACACTTAAACAATCTCGTATATATCCAAGTCCCATTAGATCGACAGTTAAACAATCTCGTATATATCCAAGTCCCATTAGATCGACAGTTAAACAATCTCGTATATATCCAAGTCCCATTAGATCGACAGTTAAACAATCTCGTATATACTTTATTAAAGATTTTAATCTTTGTCGCTCTTAAAAAATTAAACTTCTCTTGCCCTATTTTTTAAAATATAAAATCGGCTCTATTTCATTACGTAAAATGCTCCACTTTATTTCTCATTACGGAATTACAATTCCTCAAAATTAACCTCCGATCTCAAAAAAATAACAACTCCACCTGGCCGGCTTCCAAAATTTCTCATCAACAATTTTTTATAAGATGCCGTTAAATTAATTGGGGACAGAATGACTCGTTACCTTAATAGGAGTGGGCCTTTGAAATAATTAATATACGTGTACTAAAATCGGTACTAATTTGTGCCTTGTTGCTTTGTAATAGGGGTGAGAAATGGGCTGTTTCTCGGTAAGGTTTCGCTTGATCTCTTCCTGCAAAGCGGAGTAACTTCCTGCTCCCTTATTTCTGAACGAAATCGTTTGGGAACGAAAGTTAATCGTAAAAAAAACCGAGAACTTTCCCGATGTACCTCCTAACTAATATTATGAATTCGAATGTAACTCTGTCTCTTAGTCTGATTGTTTCTCGAGTTATCACAGTTGAACGGATCAAGCTGAATTTTTGCATAGATATAGCTTATGGATCGGAGACGGATATATGTAATTATTTTTTTGTATGTCCACGCGAACGAGGTCGCGGATAGTATTGAATAAAAGTGTCATAATTCTCAAATGTTATATTTTGATTTTATGTTCATTTCTTACTTACAAAATACTAAGAATTTTAATAGTATCATTTGGATTTGAAAATAAACAAGGTGCGGTTTCGTAAAAAAATATCGCGAGGTGACGATACCTCTAAGTGCCTTGTTAACATTTTTTTAATGCAACCGAGTGACTAGACGTGCAAGTCGGTCACCTGGGCCCGTACCGTAATAAGCACCTCATGGTACGGGCCCTGGTAGTAAACATCACGCTTGCCACAACAGCTTAGATCCACCCAGAAATTTGAACTTCAACCGTTCAAAAAGAGCAGCAATGAACTGTGCTCGCCACTCTGAGGTTTAGTAGATATACTCGGAAACATTGACCTTCAACCCGGGACACAGTGACACTGACGGGGAAGTACTTCCTCATTTCTTCTTTGCGGTTCTTTGCACCAAGTGCAAGACAATGAGAATATCATCAAGAGAATTATTATAACAAAATGTGTCAAAACCACGTCAGTTTTCATAGTACAATATTATAACTACGCTTACTACGTTTAAGAGACTAGCTCCATAGGAAAAAATAAGATTGTATGAAACATGTACTAGAACAGAATACCGATAGAGATAGTGCGATAGAGTCAAGCCATCGATAGAGCAAGACAGCGAAAGCCGCTTTTATTTCTAGTATACGTTTCATACATGTTCAAGTCTCTTTTTTTACTCCCCAGACTCCCCAGACGGACTTTGAAATAGTGTCTTCATCAGCAACCATCGCCAGATAACATCCACTGATGAACAAAGGCATCCTTAAAATCCTTAGAAAAGGGGTGGGCTACCATAATCTCCACGCTTGGCAGGAGACTTGGGTATCGCTGACGCTGCTTCCATATCCGGTGGTTCTGCTCCCAAATTAAGGACATACCCTGGACCCCTATTCCGAACTTCGAGATTCTACGCTATCTTACGAGATAATCATCATGGCTAGCGTGCGAGATCATCGAGTGGTCAGAGGCAGTCGAGATGAGAAGCAGTCGAGATTGGAATCTCGAAATCGACATTAATTTGCCATATCTACGAATAGGGGCCCAGGTCCTAAAACTGCGACCTAATTGAAATACCACTACATAAACTAATTCAGAACTAAAGTCTCGCCTCCCTGGCACAGCTTCTACCGTTTAGCATCTCAACGGTAGGTGAATGTGATTAACTTTGACATTCAAACGTGACTAAACAGATATTGAGCCAATCGCCGGAATTCACCTCGTTAGCGGAGCTCGGGGCGTGGTAGGCCCGGATTAAGTACTAACCCACATCACAAGTGGGAAGTTCGTAAAGCGGAGACTACGGAAATTATTTTTTTGCGGTTCATGGCATTTAGGCCCGGTTGTATCATACTACAGTCATAACTGCAGTCTAAGCTCCCGTTAAGCAGAAAAATGTTTTGGACCACTGCCTGAGGGTAGATTTAAATTGGATGGAAAAAATCATCACTATGTTAATCTAATGAAGAAATGAAGAAATAAAATTTTAACTACGATCAAAATGGAGGATGCATGCCGACTAAATTTCATGGTTAAGATTAGAGTAGTTAATTTAACCACCTATTACTATTACCTATTATTATATATTATTTACTGCCCCGGTGGCTCTGTTGGTAGTGAACCTACCTTCTGTGTTTGGGGGCGTGGGTTCGATTCCCATCTAGGACAAACATTAATGTGATGAACATTCGTGTTTGTTCTATGTCTGGGTGTGAATCCGGAACGATGATATTCGCCGAAGAACTATAACTTTCAGGGTTTGCAAGCTGAAGTGGCAATGGTCAAGACGTCGCTCAAAGAACCGATAACCTATGGGAAAGAAAGTTTCTTGAGTGGTGACCATAAACCGGAAGACGCAGCGTAGATAGACCTCCCATTAGGTGGACTGAAGACATTGTTAAACGTCGCCGGCAACCACTGGATACCAATCGCCAATTGTCGTTCAGTGTGGTGCTATAAAGGGGGAGGCCTATGACCAGCAATGGATGCCGATGCCGATGCCGATGCCTGCTGCTGCTAATGGTGACGATGATGATGATGATGGTGGTGGTGGTGATTATGATGATGATACTGCACAACTGCTAAGCCATTACACAACTGACACAGCACTAGTCGAGTCTTTTTGACCAAACTCAATTTTATTTTTATTTTTTTATTGTTTTATTCAGTACACAGTTCAATACAATATAATATTCTCATTATTGAACAATTTAAGGCAATATGAAAACGTATCCCAAACAGGATTACTCCTGTAATTAGACGTTGACAAAATTTGTTTAGAATTTATGTAAAATTTTATTCGGACTTACGGCACAAAGGGTTGCATTCCAGTCACGTCCGGGACGGGATGGGACAGTGAACCGTGAAATGTGTGTGGGAATGCCTTTTTTGAGTACAAATGTGTTTTAACTCGTTTCAGCGTATTAGGTGTGAATTGGATGAGTTTTGCGTTGAAACATGGAGAAGTTGGCCTTAAAATTGTCTTAAGAAAATCCGTTAGAAAGTATGTAAAATTATGTCTAGAGTTTTTTTTTTCTTTTTTGGCTCCACACGTTGTGTATTTAGCCAGTGTCAAGTATTATAATATTTAGAAGTCAAATATTTCACCATTAAAATATGTGTCAGTCATGGTCTAAGTCAAGCAAAGAAAGTCACGATCAAGTCCACGTCATGCCCCGGTAAAGCGGTGGATACTTCTAGAGGTTTCAATGGAGTATTGGAAACAACACGAAGAGTCACGTTTCACAACATTATACTATTCACCAACACTTGTTCACGTTCACGAACACTTAATGGATAAAAAGCCACCACACATTAACAGTCGAAATAGCACAAGTTTTGGAAAATAATACAATGACACGACATGACTTCTTCACGTTCCCGCCAAAACTCCATGTCTAGAGTTATCTACTTGCTGATATTTAAGATAGGTTTTGGTTTTTGACACGTTTTTTTAAATATTTGCCTGAAAAAAATATTGAGTTTTGCAGCAAGACATTCTGCGACTAAGGCCTTGTAATATGCCAATTTTTTATGGTAACTTAAGGCTTTATAGTTTTTCAGTGCATGTCTATACGTCCGTCTACAGGACATGATTCGATTTTTAAAATAATAGAATCCAAAAAGGCCATTCTATAGTTCTAGCGGGAACTTCAAGAAGTCATGTCGCAAAATATTTCAATTTTGAATATTTAAAACCGATGGATTCGTACCTATTAAGTGTTTGTGAAAGTGCACAATGTGTTGGTTAATAGTACAATGTCGTGAAACATGTTTCCAAAAGTCCTTAAAAACCTTTAGTAAAGTCTCCACCACTTTACTGGGGCGTGGCTTGAACTTAACCGAGACTTACTTTGCTTGACTTAGACTATGACTGAGACTTGTTTTTAAAATATTTTATTTCACCTGAAATATAATAAAATATGACACTTGTCTAAATAAACTGGAGCCAAAATATAAGAAGAAGAAGAAGCTGTTTAAATTTAGGTTTCGTTACGTTAGGGTTAAGATTAAAGAACCTAAAACCTAAAAGTTAACCTGAAAGAATAACCTAAAAAATAAATTATCTGATATATAATAATATTATGGGCAAAGACATTAATATAAGGAGAATTCTGTGATTATGGGTACTTACTAAGCTGGCTTCGGAACCCTAAGATACGCATATCACGCACTTGACAAATTTTCTAAATATGAATTATATTTTTCCGAGACAATATCCTATCCTCACTATTTCTTATTTCCCATTACTTACCATTCTTACTTAGGTTCCATAAAGACGGATTCAAAAAACAGCGCTACTATCTGATTTATAAATGTTTAATTGACTTGTTCCGTCTTCATGCCAATAGATCTCATCCCATGACGTCATTTTCTTAAATCAACCCACTTTCTATTATTGACTCGTCCCACACTAATTATAAATCAAGACAGCCTTTCCCCCGTACCCCGACCCGCATCAGGTTTAATAGAACATTCCATTTAAATAAGAGGCAATTACACCAATTACTGCCTTGCACTGAAACTTCACCAAGACAGATTCTTGCTATTAATTCTGGCAGAGGTTAGGCGAGATTGGACGAGACCAAATCGAATTTCGTTCGGAAATTTCATTAACCACCCGCTTGATTCGAAACTGAGTTACCAAGTTTCGAGTTTCACTCGAAAAATTACAGAGTACGTCTGGAAAAATTAGAGAGGTCGCTTTGTATCGTAATTAATTGTCGACCGGTGTTTTGTTAATTTCCAACTGCTGAGGCTGAAAATTTTTAGGATAAATATAGGGTGATTCAGACAGATTTAACTCAAATTGCTTTCTTGATGTTTGAATGTCTTAAAAAACTTATTAGAATGATGATAGTTGAGTTTTAGAGAAATTAAGTTCAAAAACATCTATTTTATTACCCAAAATAGGCCCCAGCGTCCGGTCACTCGTCACCTCTACCAGACGTTTGACCAGGTCCCTATATAGTTCGTGAGCGACCGGCCCCCATGGACCTAAAGTCTCAACCCCAAACGGCACAAACATGTACGACCGGTCTAAATAACTATATTTGTACCGTTTGAGGTTTTCTGCTTTAGTCGCGGTAGCGCCAGCCAGGCTTTCTGTTGCCGGAAGATGGGACGGCGCCAGTGTGTCAACACATGTAGCGTCCCAAACTAGCGGCCGCCCCATCTTCCATGGGATGAGGGTCATCCCGTCGGGTCTCTTGCCGTCGTCCCGCATCAGCCCATTAGGTTCTAAAATAGAAAACCTCAAACGGCACAAATATAGTTATTTACTTGCTTTTTCTGTTTTCCGTACCTCCAGACTGTTTAATTTAATTTAATATTGATTCTACGTCAGGAAATTATACCAATCACAATTTAATATTTATGTTGTGAATAATGTCCGGCTCCTCCATACTAAGTCCCGTAACTTGACTGGGCTATACTTGTTACGTCACTAAATAAATATTTTGTATAGAAAATACTACACAACTTAAGTAATAATGAAACGTCTCTGAGTGCAGCCGACAGTAATGTTAAACGGGCCTGGCATAAAAATAAATTAATATTAAAAAAATATTTAAATAGTAAATTAATAAATGTCAAAAAAACTATGAAATGGTGATTTACAATTATAATTAAATTAAAAACAACAACGAATAATAAAACATGTAAACGTAACGTTGTTAAAGTAACGTTAGTAGAATTCTAAACCCATACAATGAAGGTCGAGTCTAAACATTTGATTATAACACTGCAGACTCAGTTAATGACTTGTAAATAAGGGGGCAGTCATTAATAACCGCCGCTGTCTTCCACAGCTCCTTACAGCAATTACCCTACGCCTAGAGAAGTTTTAACAGTAAGACATCTTGACAAATTTTACACGACTGACAACGGTATGGGCAGGCAGCCCACATCGCTCAAAGAACCGATAACCGGTGGGGAAGAAAGGCGCGTTCTTGTGGCGACCACGAACTGGAAGACGCAGCGCAGGCAGGCCTCCCACAAGTTGTACCAATAACTGTAAAAGTCGCATGCAACTAGATGATGCAAGTGGCAAGTTGCCGGTCGGTGTGGCGCTCTAAGGGGACATGATGATGACAAACTGCCCAATAGAAGGATTGCTATGTTCTAAGGTTTATGTACGTGTGTATTTCAGTGGTAGTGGTAGCACAGAATATACCATATTATTACTACATACAGGAAAGATACTCCCCATCCCCCGCTATTTCAAGATACCTCACCCGCTCCCCGCAATCGCCCTCACTTTGTTTTCCATCGCCAGTCGAGTTGAGTAGTCGAAAATAAATTAAGTACAAGTCTTTTTGTAGTTATTATAAAAACAAATTAATAGTACCACCGTCTAAACTAGAAATGCATAGCTCCGGACCAAACCCAATGGCTGCTAAAATATACAACAAACTACCAGTACAGATAAAAGAGATAGAAGAAGAGTTCAAATTTACTAAAGCCCTAAAAAGTGTATTACTCGCGAAATCCTACTATACCCTAGACGAATTTTTGAGAGATAAGACAATTATGGAATAGATTGACCCGCTTCGCACGATATTGCCATACTCAATCAGGGTCATTATGATTTACCTATTTAAAATATGCTAGTTAAGATCTGCATGTAATCCACATAATGTTTGCAATAAATGAATTGAATTGAGTATTGTTGTTTTAGTGAATTCAGCGTTCTACAGCAAAGATGAGCACGGCTCAACACGAGCATTAAAATGTTTCTTAAACGATGGTATTCTTTACGACGGCTCCTTTACGCGAAGCTCAGCATGAACTGTTGTTGGAATTTGAACTTAAGAGCCTAAGTCACGTCCAGAGTTGTCGATTGAAGATTTAAAATCACTAAATGATAATTTACAAAAAATGTTAAGCTTCTGTTTATGATAAGATCACAAATTTATTAAGAAGCAACGCAAATGTATTTAAGAAGGAACAAAGAAGATCGAAAGAAAACAACAAAAGCTATTTTTTTGACTCTCAGTGATCATACTATGATAGCTAACGTGGTTTTGATAAGTTTTATTTTAATAAAACGGGAATACTCACATTAAATTGAGTTTGTTAGTGCGACTATAAACAGTTTCGATCACACTTGGTGATCATTTTCAAGGACTGCTAATAAGCGTGACTCGCGCGTGGCCTCTTTCCGATCTCTTTAGCGTAGCGTCCAACTCACTTATATATAAGTTTCGAAAACTTCACTTCGAATATATCTCCAAGTTTCAACTCGTCCTGAGTAATGCTACTGAGTGTCCGTACACTGTGGCAACACGGAGCACTTTGCTAACTCAGTACGTGCGTCTTACTTATGCATACGTGAGTGATCATCGCCGTATAGTGTTACAAATTGCTTCGTCTTACTGTGCCTGTATTGTTAGTTAGTACAATCTGGAAAATTAATTACTCTGAAAAACTACCTCGCATTACACAAGCCATATTATTAAAAGAAAAACAAAATACCCGACTGCAAAATGTAGCCTATGTCACTCAGAACGTAAAGAGGAATCCCACGACATTACACTGAGTGAGATGTCCTAAGAAGATGCGCGTGGAACGCAGTCGGCATTAGAAACGGGAGGCATCCATAACAGCAATGGAGGAATTCACGTGTGTGCTAGCATTCATGTTGTTACGAGTGTCCGAGGTGTGGTGAAGCATAAAATTGTGTTTTATTTTGTTTATTTACGTTTAATTAGTAGATATTTTAAATTTAAGTTTAGTTAAGTATTTATTTTAATTTTGTATCTAGTTTTAGTTTTAGTTTGTATTTTTAAGTTTAGATAATAATATAGCTATAGTTTTATATTATTATGATTTATCGATCAAAAATAAATAACTCAATGACAAAAAAAAATTACTTTATATTATGAATAACTTTTACTACAGGACCAACACTGAAATCGAGAAAAAAAACTGCTGTTCCTTAGAAAAATGACAATGTCACTCGACAAAATGTATGGAACAGCTGTTTTTTTTCCTTCTCGATTTCAATTCTGGTCCCATAGTAAAAGTTGTTCCTAATCATGAGTATTATGAGCTCTTTTCGGCTTAGGATACCCTTTCCTTATAACCCTGTACAAGGTTCAACCGATCTTCATAGTTTTGAAAATTTGATATTTTTATAGTAATATTTCGCTATCCTTAATTTCGGCTCGTTCGTGTATCGTGTTACGTATAAACATGGCATTAATTTTCCTTTGCGTTTCTAATTTGAATGTTAAGTCTCGCGTCCAGACGGTCCTCGTCCTCGTTTAATTAAAATCTCTTTGTTTTCCGCGTATCTTTGTATCTTCAGTGCTTGTCGCAGTCTATTAGCAATTGGTCTCGCTGGACTTTTTACCCGACTACAGCGAGGGTAAAAGTGGTTTTGTGTTTAACAGGGATTTATGTATGGATGGATGTTGTATTTGATATACCTAAAGCCTCAACGTTTCTACGTTTAGGTTTCTCTGCGCCGGAGTTTTTTTTTAACGACGAGTCTAATATACAGGCAATAGACAATCATTTATTTTGTGACAAAAATCATATAAAAAAAAGTAATTAAAAAGTGAAATTAAACAAAACGTTCAACGTTTTTTGCTACAAACCAGCCCCAACTCAAGATGCTGGCTGTACACAACCAGCGCTGGTCTTCTGTTGGGACCGGCAGGTGACGTCACGCACGAAAACAAGCTGCGTGAAGCAAGTAAAAACAAAACAAAAAAATTCAAACAATTACTTAAAAAATATACAGGTACGACAAAAGTAAACAGAAAATTAACACTATACAACATAAATCCTATAATGTATGTTGATATGTATATTATGTGTATATCATACACGTAATATACAAACTTTAAACAGGTTATCTATATGTATAGAATAAGCAGCTTCCAAATAGCCTTCGCTTAAAACTCATAAATAAGGTGCCATTTCATGCGAATGTCAATTAGAACACTAACTCATTGTAGCTTCCAGTAAAGTTTCTACCACTTTACTGGGGCATGAATTGGACTTGACCGTGACATACTTTGCTTGACTAAAATTAAATATTTTAAAAAAACTTTGGTACATTTTACTTTACATAGAATATTAAGCCAGTACCAAATTTTGTAATAATGTACCAAAGTTTTTTTATAAATTAATTGATCTATTGATTTTCTATTTTCTTGTACATATAATAATACGTTTGAAATATAATATTACTAAAAAAACAACTCTTCGTACGTATAACGGCAAACATCTTGAGCATTAAGCGGAGTGTTTTTTTTTTTTCTTGGTGCTGCTCCACGGACTCCTATGTCCATGCCCTTTGTCAACTGTTACTGATATAATATAAGACTAACAACATAACAAGAGGAAAATCTACTATGTTGCGTGTATAGACCAAGCAGTCCAGCTCCCGCAAGCAGCACCTGTTCAAGAGTTGACGCATGTGCCATCCATCAACCATATTTGAGGGAAGAGGGCGACCCGACACACGACACCGCGAGTTTTTTTTTCTCTTCTGTGGCGTAGACAGCGAAACATTAGTGCATCAAATGTCAAAATCTCCCCGCGCAACCTTCCCTCCGCTCAAGACACCTGAAAATCAAAATATTTTTTATTTATTTTTTGTATCCTGATTGACTAGACGAGCAAGTCGCTCACCTGATGTTAAGCTTCACGCTTGCCAGTAGCAGTTCAGCGCCACCCACAATTGTGAACTTACACCGTTCAAAACCATGCGTGAAAATGCACTGCGCTCGTCACCCAGAGATATTAGATGATATATTTCTGTATGCCATCTGTCTGTATGTCTGTATGTAGTAATTTCGGGATCCTTATATGTCCTAATAGTTCCTTCTGTTTGTTAATCACGTAATTCAAGTCGTTTCAGCCAATGCTTTTGGGGTCTTCCTGATGGTCAATGTCCGTTTGCATTTGCCCTCCTTCCATTCTCAGCTTCAGCTTTTTTTTTCGACGGACGTGACCCGCCCACTCTCACTTAAGTTTGGCAATCTTGTTGTTAACATTCGTAGACATCTGTAGACATTATTTATAGACTAAAAAACCCAATATTAATTCAAGTCCAAGTCTTCCTTCTAAATCTTATTTACAAGCCATTAATCTCGAAGTTTCCCTGTTTGTCGGAACTTTTCATCGTAACTCGAAAGAAAAAATCTAAATGAAAGTTTTCTTTCATAATATTGAATGAAGTTTTTGTTCTTTTAGACTTTAAGAGATTTAACTATTTTTGCACGTTTTCAATTTTTCATGAAGTTCATTCATTACGTGAAAGTTTCAGGATCGGTGGGTTGGAAATAAGTTTACTAATGCTTCGTATATAAAACCTAAGTAATTCTAATTGGTAATTCTTTGCACCATCAGCCGATAATCGCACCTAATTGTTCCTACAAATACGTGATTAAACATACAATAGCCCTGGCAAATATATTGAAAAACTAGTTGTTAGCCGCGACTTCGTTCGGGTGGACATAAAAAAAAGTATCCTATGTCCATATTTGTGATAAACTCCTTATTAAATGTTATCAAGATCAGTTAAGCTGTTTAGCTGTGTTATCGCGACAAGCATTTTCCTATAGTTTGCTAGATAGAGTTGATCCATTTCTGTGCATTTTTTGACGTTTTGTATGGACTGACAGTTGTAAAGTGGGGAGTTCTGAATCACGCAAGCGAAGTTTTTCCTCGAGACGAACGTATTCATTATTATTCCTCGAAGCTTTATTGGTCCTGATATGACTGCCGCTATATTCCTCTGAATTATAATATTACTTAGGATTAGGATTACGTCAACTGCATAACAGTACTAGCGTTTGGTAGTGGTTGGACTCTTTTGCAAGAGTCCGTCTGGGGAAGTACCACACCTTTGCACGTAATTTAACCGCCAAGCAGTAGTGTGTTCCGGATTGATTATTCCGGTCATACTGTCTTCCGGAAGGGCAATGTTTCCAGCGAAATTACTGCGCATACAGAGATTTAACATCTAATATATGAGGGTGACGAGCGCAGTGCGGTGCAGCGCTGAGTTTGGAACTGTTGAAGTTCAAAATTTTGGGTGGCATTGAATTGTTATGGGCAAGCGTGACG
The DNA here is from genome assembly GCA_947579745.1 of Apocheima hispidaria. NCBI lineage: Eukaryota > Metazoa > Arthropoda > Insecta > Lepidoptera > Geometridae > Apocheima > Apocheima hispidaria. The sequence goes on along the minus strand of OX388164.1, from coordinate 11,596,737 downwards.
CGTAAGATCAGGTGAGTGAATTGCTCTTCTCGTCAGTACCATAAAAAAAATTGAGTGCTACATTAAAAAAAACGTAATCTTTATAGGTTTTCCTATAGAGTTGCATGCCAGCCACACAAAAGCAATTAAAAATTGTTGATCCAGTGACTAAGTCAGTTGTTATTAGCAACTATCTTGTTTCAAACGAGGCACTATCTGAGACTAACTGTAACTATTGTTTAACCTGTGCCGCGACCCTTCCGCTAAGCACTTTAAAGCAAAAATACTGCCGCTGTAAGCCGCTTTAAGCAGCGCATCTTAATTACTACTCTCGCAAATTACTCACTGCTTAAACTGTTTCTCTGTATGGCCTTTACTCGATGAGTAATAAATGTACAGAGATACGGAATTAAGTGAGCAAATTTGTACGGCTCTTCAAGAAATGGGCAGCGAAGTAGGCGTGATCGGAAGGTTTCATGTGCCCAAACATAAAAACAAGAACTACTAGTACCAATATAGCTTGACCTGGATACTGGGATCGAATACAGATTCAGTATACTCCTCATGAATCTATTGAAAGACCTATTAAAAATATATCTCCCGTGATTTTCAGCAACTCTGCGTCGATGCGCCATCTGTTAGTCAAAAATCAAATCAAATTTTATTAATTTCCCACAATTCCACACTCTAAGCTAAAAATGAATTAAAATTATTAAATTTACATTTGAATTTCATACATAATTATGAGATAAAGAACAAAAAAATCTAGTCAATATCCTAATGTCGTGATGTTGCAGTTAAACTTATCGGTGACAGCTTTCAGAATGCTAGTGCCTCTCGCACGCGTTCTACATAAAAGTGCGGCTACTTGTTTGCGCAGCGTAGCAGCAAAGCTATCGGCACGCATTTCCACAAACATGGAAGACGCGCTTCAGAATCGCGGGAGTCGCATCAGCATTCTGAATAGTCTTATTCCTAAAGACAAACAAACGAAACAAAATATAGAAACAAAACAAATGAGAAACAAAATAGTTGTGGTTATCTGGATTTGAACTTGACAATCCCGAACCAGACATATCAGATGCGGACCTTCCTTCCTTCAAATCTTGGTTCAAAATCCTTGCTACCGCTGAGAGAAAACATCGTGAGGAAACCAAAGCATGGTGGTGATGTACTTTTTTTGCTCCATTATGGATGGCTACCACCCTCAAGTTGAAAATCTGCTGCCAAGAGCCAGTTCCCATTCCAGGCTAGGTGTGCCATCTAAGACAACACCGTGACTTAACATCAGGTGAGTTTTTCAACCACAAAAAAACCAGACAGAGCGAGTCTGTCGCGCGCTTTGAGAGTTCCGTACAACTCTTTTTATAAACTAAATAACTATGAAAGCACCATGTTCTGACGAAAAGATAAGTCAGATTGGAGATCAAACTTAACTTTAGAAATAACTTAACTTTTTGAAAAAAATATTTTTTTTTTTTCTTTTGACGTACGTAACCCTAAAAAGCAACGGCCGTGCTACAATTTACTAACCTAAGTCTTGAACATATCAAGTTGCATTTCTGTGTATATTTCTACTCGGTGATACAAACAGTAGTTAGTTCTCGCTTGAAGCGTTAATTAATTAGGAAATGCATGTTTTCTCTTTGCTAAGCCGTTTGGTAGAACTACTGTCTTCATTGTTAAGAGTTTTGTTCAAGATTTGTGCGCAGTTTGCAGGTTAATTATATCGTAATCCTTTCAAGGGAGATTGTGCACAGTGTGGTCGCGACCACGGTTCGTACCGACCATATATGCCAATTGTTGTCTATTTAGTGCGCGATGACCATTAAATATATCTATTTTTCAGTTTATTGAATGATAGACTAAAAAGTTCTTATATTTTTAGACATCTTTTAGAGTCTGTTTCAGCCTTTAAATATCCCAGTGCTTGAATATCGGCCTAAAGATGATTGGGCCATATCCACTACGTTGTCCCAGTGCGGGTTGGTGGATTCACATACGCTATCGAACTTCTTCTCCGGAAATATGCAAGTTTCCTCACGATGCTTTTTTCACCGAAACTTTTAGAAGCTTTTACACTATCGCTCTAAGATTCGACTCTCTTTTTTGTTGTTACACTACTTTTTAAAGTCTGTTTATAAATTATGTAAAATTTGTGTGAACAATAAAGAGTTAATCTATCTATCTATCTATCTTTTTCAGTTTTTTACTAGATACGCCCCTGCGTCTGTGCCTACTCTGGTCTTAGAGTGAGGTCACGACTCGAGTGAAATGTAGTACAGTAGTTTTAATTTTTTTTTCTTGGTCTTGTCATGGTTTGACAGGCTAGGCATTTGGCATAACTAACCTGATATTAAATGACGGTGTGGTCGAAGATGGCAAATACACCTAGCCTAGAATGGAACCTGGCTCTCAAGTTGCCGGAACACACCGTTTTCAATTTGAGAGCTAGCTAGCCGATTACTAGAAAGTACCACTACCATGCAATGGTTTCCTCACGTTTTTTTTTATTCACCAGCTTGTCAAGCTCATTGTCGGGATTTGAATCCACGCCCTGCGGTGTGCGATGCAGGGCGTACTCTAACTAGTACTATCGACTAGGATTCTAATTGGTGGCCTTATTGCTTAAAGCAATCTCTTCCAGAGAACCATGCAAGTAAAAATACTCAATACTCAATCATTTATTGTGACATATAAATGCAGAGCTTAAATAACAAGTTTTGATTTAGTAATACATAATTATTATGACCCCACTAGCTGTGACCCGCTAGCTACTACTAGCGACTAGCTGTGTTTCGTTCGCGTGGACCTACAAAAATAGGAGCCTAAGTCCGTCTCTTACCCTTAAGCTATATCTATGCAAAAGTTCAGGTTGATCCGTTCAGCCGTTTAGCAATGATAACTCGAATGACAGATAAAATAAATAAAATAAATATCTGGGACATTTTTGCACATACGGTAATCTGACTCCAAACTAAGCAAAGCTTGTAATATGGCTGCCAGAGACTTATATACGTACATAGATATTTTTAAATACATACTTATATAGATATTAACACCCAGACATAGGACAAACACAAATATTCATCACATGAATGTTTGTCCTAGATGGGAATCGAACCCACGCCCCCAAACACAGAAGGTAGGTTCACTACCAACTGAGCCACCGGGGCAGTCTAGAGTCTAGAGTCACAGAGTTACATTCGCATTTATAATATTAGTTAGGATGACAACAGTTGGTGCGGAGCGGTCCATTTGTATGTCGTCCGAAAATTCGTCTAGTCATTTGGATTCGAAGACGCACTTTAGATTTTTAATAAAACAATCTTCTTTTTTCTACATCTTTTATTTTTTTCGGCAATTTATTACATATCTACGGCCATTGCAGAACGGCCAGAACTGTGTTTCTAGATTAGACCATGGGAGAGATATCAATGAGATATGCTTATACTAGCTGCACCTCGTTGTTTCACCCGCTATTCTACAGAAACCGATTATTTTTTCGGGATAAAAAGTAGTATGTGTTAATCCAGGGTGTAAGCTACCACCATACCAAATTTCATTCAAATCCATTCAGCCGCTACAGAGTTAAACGGGAACAAACACACTTACACAAACTTTTGCATTAACAATATTAGTGTGATTGGTCTACTTTTGCATGATTTCATTTGATGAAGTCCGGAACTTGTTTAACAAATTTAGAGATTTTAATTATGTAAATAGAGAGTAACGAATTTTAAATTTGATAAAATAATGTTTGTGGAAATTTTGTATGAAAGTGTCAGAGGCTCATTATAGCTCATCATGGCTCATTATAGCGAGGACACGAATACATTTCTTCTGGCAAGTAATGTTGTGCAAGTTGTAAATTATGGCTCAATAAGCGCAGGCAGTAATCTAAAATCAATATTCGATACTAACAAGATCGAGTAGAATCGTGTAGACGTTTGAGTTAACTCGTGACTCTATTCACACATGATATAAAGGACGAAGTCAAAGGCACCCGAAGCCTTCTGAAGGACGTATTCACGAGAGGAAAAGTATTAAATTGTTTGTCCCTTTGTCGGGCTGAAAGTGAAACTTTTTGAATGTTACTCGTAGATGCCATTTTCTCAGTGTGTTTCGGATATACACGCTTTGTTATTTTTGCGAAAGGCTGAGATTCGCGAGATTTCTTAACTTGTCAGGATTTTTCTAGACTGATTATAGAGTTTTTTTAAATATGATTGAAGATACCTTCACCGAAATTAGTGTTTTTTTCCAGTTCCATCTGCAATCAGTCTCAGGACTTTGAGCAGGTTGGTGGAGTTTCTGTCTTGCAAAGTTGGTTTCCCATTAGAAACTTCTCTTCTGTGTCATCATATTTTGTGTGTTGTGGTTATCATAAAAGATATTATTTTTTAAAGTCTCTTTGGATAAGCTGACTTAACTAGTTCTGCTACCAGTTTATTTGGATGGTTTACAAGTTTGCCTTTGTATGTCTTCGATTGTAGCTTTATTTCTTCTGCAACTGTACTGACTTCTAAGATGTATTCCAATTATGTGTTTTTAAGAAACCATGGTGCATTTCATATGTTCTTCAATATTCCGTTTTGTGCTCTTTGTATAATGTTTTGGGTTGAGTTGCAAGCAGAGCCCCATAGTTGGATGCTATATGTCAAAATTGGATTTTTCTAGACTGATTATTATAGAGTTTTTTGAATATTGATGACTGAAGATACCTTCACCGAAATTAGGTATTTAAGTAAATATATAAATTACGGTTCACACTCATAGCTCCCCACTAGAATTACCTGTGTCGGCGTTGCCATGGGACACATATATCACACTAATATTATAAATGCGAAAGTTTGTGTGTAAGTATGTACGTAGGTAAGTATGTAATTATGTAAGTGTGTTTGTTCCCGTTTAACTCTGTAACTGCTGAACGGATTTGTATGACATTTGGTATGGAGGTAGCTTACAACCTGGATTAACACATAATATTAACAACACGGGGCTTAGTGAATATAATCCCACATAACCCGGCTGCACTCCAAAGCAGTTGGAACACGGGAAAACGGACCACAATCTTATTTACACCCCAAAAACACTACCCACCTTCTTACGCAGTCTGGTAAAAATATCATTTCATCAAAAGAAGTATAAACGAAATCAGATCGAATAAAAGCGCACGCCGCACAATATTCGAATGATCATATGAGCATACACGTCGAATGAACAAAAATTCGTCCAATTTCGATCATATCCGATTTTTTCACACAGAATGGAATATACAAAGTATTTGTCAGAAGCCAGGGATGGCAGATGGTAGATTCGATGAGACGTCGGTAATATGTCGTGGTTTACCGACATACTGACACATTTGGCCTATTTTCCTTGGTGACATCGAAACATTTCGTGGCAGACAAATTGTATGATAGTCGTTTTGAATAGTAAATATTGGAACCGGGTTTTATGCGTGTTTTTTTTTTGTGTTACTCGGTGACGAGACGAGCAAATCGCTCACCTAATGTTAAGCGTCACGCTTGCCCATAATAGTTCAGTGCCACCCAGAATTTTGAACGTCAACAGTTCAAATCTATGCGCGTCAATGCACTGCACTCGTCACCCTGAGATGTTAGATGTTAAATCTCTGTATGCCCAGTAATTACGCTGGAAACATTGTCCTTCAATCCGTAACACAGTAATGCTTGCACACTACTGCTTGGCAGTTGAATAACTGGCAAAAGTGTGGTATTTCCCCAGGCGGACTCTGCAAGAGAGCCCTACCACTACAAAAAACGATAACGATTTACTTCGAAAAGCGTTAAAAAACATTTAGAAAATGCTGAATTTTTTCGTAGTGATTGTGATATTAATTTTAATGACAAAGTAAAGCTTATTTCGCATTTTGTGTAGTTTAAAAAACTTATACACTTTTATATTACAAGTATTAAGTTTCTAGTATTAATATCATTTTCAATAAATAATGTTAACATCAATTATTTATATTATTTTCTTGTCTGCACTGAAGTCAACAATTGTGTATTACAACAATCTCGTAGATTACTAGCCGCTACGACGTAGCAACGTAGCTTTGTTTATGCGTATAAGCTGCTTACGTTGCTTTTAACTTACAAAAAAGTGACGTAAATGTAAGCTATGGCTTTACCCACGCCCAAAGACATGCTACAAAGTTGTAAACTATATATATATATATATATATATACCAGTAGTTCGCGCCGAACTGAGACCTCGCGATTCCTATAACTTCACAATCCCTGCACCGATTCAGCTCAAAATCGCTTCAAAATTTTATGCAGATCGAATTAACGGTACTTAAGTAACTTAAGTACCGTCACAGGTACTCGTAAGGTCACAGAGCCAACGGGAGGAAATCAGCAGTTGTTTATATGTTTGTATGTTTATATGTTAGTATGTATATTTGTCCAACGATAACTGTTACTATGTATATTTGTCCAACGATAACAACGGTCAACGGTCAACGGGAGCAAATCAGCAGTTATTATTTGTCCAACGATAACAGTTATCGTTGGACAAATAATAACTGCTGATTTGCTCCCGTTGACTCTGAGACCTTCGCATCGCTCGGTCAAAAACTTAATCCCTATTTCCGATGGTCACGCCACAACTTGAGAACGGCTGGACCGATTTTGATTGTTTATTTTTTATTGTGTTCTTAATTGTCAGGACAAGGTTTAAATGAAGATTTTGACGACCTTTATCTCGCACGAAGTCGCGGGCATCGGCTAAGTAGTTACTTATACAATGTAGCGGCTGTGACGCTACGATAGATTTCACCGACCACCCATGATAACTCCTGAGTGATTTATTATTAATCAGTGGAGAAGCTTAGAGATTTAACATCTAATACATCAGGGTGACGAGCACAGTGCATTGCCACGCATTATTGTAAACTGTCGAAGGGCAAACTTTTGGGTGGCACTAAACTGTTATATGCAAGCTTGACGCTTAACATCAGGCTAGCGACTTGCTCGCCTCGTTCCTCAGTATCATAAAAAAACTTTGATAAATATCACAGTGCTTCAAATCACATAACCAACAAAAAACGGAATTTATTAATTATGTATCAATTAAACCAAAACGCTTTGCCACATTTCATTGCTTTTCACGCGATTAAATAAGAGATAGAAATATTAAATAAGATACTTTTAATTACCATGCACCCAGAAGAAGCGCAATGACTGCTCAAATGAGATAAACCTCAGAAAAGATTTTATCTTCTGTAAGATAAACGTACAGACATATAACAGAAGTACGTCTCTGGGTAAAGACAACCAATATGTTAACTATTATAACAGCCAATAACAAGTCCTGATCGCAATAAACCGCGAACGATGCGAATAAAAAAGAAATCCCGCGATACGACGGAATCAAGTCAATTATGCCCAGGACGAGTCGTACAGACCTCATTACATAGAATATATCTCGACATAGGGCGTGGTATGACTTGTACAGGACAGCGGGGAAACACAAAGATAATATTTACATATTTTTTACATTATAATCACACATTTATAATCAACTCATTTGATTAATTTTGCTCTCACAATAATTAAATTTAAGAATTCGTATACCCACTATCATCAACTTAAATGAAAATTTTAACTTTAGCTTTGAAATACACAAATGTAGGCAAAGATAAATAGCGGTAGACAAAAGTAGAGAAAGGTAAACAAAAGTAGACAGAGGTAGACAATGGTTGACAAAGGTAGACAACGAGAAACAAAGATAGACAAATATAGACAAAGATAAACAAAGGTATATGAAGATAGATTAATGAAGACGTGTCTGGTTATCGGAAATGATATGGTCAGTTTTTTCGATAACAACATTAAAAAAAATATCATTTAAAACATTTTAATAGAAGAGAAATACAAACATTTGCGTATATCCGATACGCAAATGTATCTTTATGTATGGAATTAACGGCTAATTTGCCGCTAACACAAACTCATTGCTTGCGCGGCACTTATTTTTTTCTCTCTAAAGATATGATCGAGCGGAATCAAGATCTAAAACCACCGTCTTATCGCCAAAAAAACAAAGTGACATTTACTTCAATAACTCCATCCGTTGTTTATCGCGCCATACATCAGCCAGAGCATCCCATTTCGCGCCGAGCACACTTTTAAAAGCTCGCACTTGACGTTTATTTCCTTTTTATTCTTTGTAATCTACGAATTTAATATAGCTGGCATAAAAATATAGCCCCAGAAAAAAAAATTACGTGCCTATTTCATTTGGGCGCGGGAAAAGGCAGAACGCTTATTCTAATTTCGAATGCTGAATTGTTTCGACATTGGATACAATTACATATTCGAAAATAATATGATAGTTAACATTTTTAGAACTTGACACTGGAATTAATTAATAAATGTAGAAACTTAAAACGTAAGTTGTTGTTTTTTTTTTTGATAAATTGACTATACTGCCCGTGCAAATAATAATCAATGTTTGGTATTATGACCAATAAATATTTCTGATTTTTTAATATACCACAAAGATAAATTTATGTATTTGCTTGAATTTAATATTTTGTGTGGAATTTACGTGGAAAAAGACAACATAAAACCTTTATATTAATTATACTCCAATAGTATCGGAGCGTTCGATCTCTCTGCTATCTCTTAAAATAAATATAATTTTTAAAACTTTATCGGATACCGAACTTTACTGTTTTAAAACCGTCATAAAAATTCACCGATAAAGAGAAAATTTCGGTCGTTACCATTCGAACACAGTTTCCATCATAATGCATGTATTTCTACACCCGAAACCATATTTACCGGATTTCATACTCTATGGCGTCACGTTAAAATAAATTTTTGGATGTGGCAACATGGTTTTTATCGTGTCATTCACTGTACGTCAACTGTCAACCGACTGTCATCGTTCAACCGTCCAGTGTTAGGTGAGCTGTCTGCGCTTTTAAAGTTAGGCTCCGTACAGACACTACGCAATACAAACACAATATAAAGTACTATATATTGTAAAGCGTTTGAAAACAGTAAACTATGCACGCTCTACTTAACTACATTGCAGATTATGGTGTACACATGGTGTGATGTTGATTCTATTATACTTCCCATTTAATAAAGTTAACAGCTCCATAAATGTTGGCACACATTGTTATGGAAAATAAGCAGATAATTTTAGCAATGTTACATAAGTTTAGTTTAAAGAAAAGTCCAACAGAATCAAAGTCAGAGTAGCCGATTTAAAGTAATTGTAGACGCCAAGAAAAAAAATTACACAAAAAAAAAACAGGTTTTTTTACGACGATTTCTTCTTTCCCTTTCCTACTTTTATCGGTTTTTTTACACAAATGCGAAATGTAGGCTAAACTAGGAGTCTAGGATGTACTAGGATGTACATTACATTAATTATTATTGCGCCGAAAAGGCAAAAAAAAAATAGAATTTTCCGCGAGATCATACCGTCTAATGATGTTTGCATTTTATGCATATTGTGTTGCATAATATGTATACTGTGCTTTATAAGAGCAGGGTCTTGTTATGTTGGTGTTGTAGGATTATAATTTTTGATCCTGGGAGTGCAGTAAACCATATACGTGGCTCATTAGGTCTTGGTCCCGGGGTAAACGAGGCGAGCCTAATTGCGGCGGTGGCTTGCTCCCTCAAAAATAGCAAGAGAACACGTAATGGTAATTTCGAATTTATGTTTTTCACACTCTTTTAAACTTTTTTATGTTGATGTGGAATCGCAGCTGCTGTTTCTTTGGGGTTGTGTTTAGTTCAATATAAATTCTCTTTCTATAATCAGGTCTAAGTTCCAGCCAAAAAAAAAGTTTTTTCAGTCATTTTCGCAGATCCGTTAGTAGTAATAAGACTACTAACGGATCTGCGAAAATGACTGATTTCTGTTTTGCCTATTAGACACCTTGATCTTGAACATTTAGTATCCGTTCCGAGTAAATGCAAATAGCTAAGTGTATAGTATATTTCTATTGTATCTGCACAAACAAAACATTGCACCTTGTCTGCTTACTATGTTTCCAAAGAGTAGATTAACACAAACAACCTCTAACTAATCTAGACTTGAGAACATCTCGGATACCCCAGACAAAACCAGTAAGTCACTTTTGGTAAATTTTACAGGATTTTTTTTCAAGATCTTTAAAACTATAGATTCATCGACGCTCTAGAAACAGCAAAAAAATGCCACACATTTGAAAAATATGTCGTAAGAGTAAAGAATTGTGGTAATTTTTAAAGGTTGGCTGTCTATTATAAATCAGCGTGATAATGGCGCCAACATTTTGGGATGCCCGATGCAAACTGGTAGTGGGCTTGAACAAGTTGGGACAAGTCCCTAGTTTTCACTGTCCCTAGAGAAATCTATACTTTAAACTTAACAAGAAACAATGATAAAAAAATTGGAGATGTTAGTGTATTTTTTTTTTAATTTTCTTTTTGGTTAATGTTTATTTATTTTTGAATGTTTCTTTCTACTGTTTTTTATAGCCGCACTATGTGACAATTTTGAGAACCATTAGTAAGTTAGTAATTTCTTTACACGACGTCGATCTTCTTCATAATTAAATTGACCGAATAAAAAAAAATTGCGTCTCTTTTCATTTCAATATAGGAGAAAAGAAAGGAACTATTTTTAGAGCTACGAAATTTAGTTTACTTCAAAAATTGACGTCAATTTCCTTACTGTGTTTTGATCTAGAACAGCCGATTGTGTTGGGCAGCATCGACTCTACGAGTATGACTATGCATTCAGTACCAACACGATATAATCGCCTTTGAGTGCACTCACTTTGAGCGTCGTCAAAGCTCTTGCATTGTCTAGCCTTGTTTGATCTTTGACAGCATCGGGACGTAGGTTATCTAGTGATACTTGGAACTGGAGTACATAAGGTGAGCGCTCAGTATTAAGACGTGGTGCCTAGCTAAAATGACTTCTAATATAATTTTAATAAAATATGTGTACTTCTAGTTGTTACCCGCGACTTCGTTCGCGTGGACATAAAAAAAGTATCCTACAAATTAACTTCTTCAAACACCACCCAAACAAGCCCGCACTCATAAATACCAACAAGTGAAGTACATTCCCTTTATAAACAAAAGGTGCAAACTAAAAACAAAGTTCGTACGTCACGCGCTTCTCGACACTTCTCGCTTGTTCTCGAAACTTCTAAAAAGCAGGAAGGAACTCCAACTACGCGGTCACAAGTGAAACCAAAACTGCGCACACAAACTTCAAAAGAAAAAGACAAAATACAACGTTCACTATGCGAAAGAAAAAGGACGTCTTTAGGTGATTCTTATTAATTTGTGCTTCTGTCATTGTGTAGCTGTAGAGCTTTGAAGATTACTTTTGTAAGACTTTGTTAGTCTAGTTTAGTTGGGGATAAAAAATGGCGAGATTTTTTTCCAAACCAAGTGGGTTACTAATTGAAATTGGAAATGAAACACGAGAACGACGTTTTGCTTTACTAGTATTTTGCTAGAAAGGCATTATATAATTTGGTTGTTTTAATACGCCACCAAAACTACGATATGTTTTTTTGTGCTAGGCATAGACATGATACGTACGGACAGGGCGAATAAACATTTCATATGACTAAAAAGATACTTACTCCATGGAGCTTACGAATACTAAGCACCATTTCGAAGTCGAGGAACCGATAACCGATAGGGAAGAAAGATTCTCGAGTGGCGACCATGAACCGGAAGACGCAACGTAGGCAGGCCTCCTAGGTAGACAGACGAAATTTTCAAAGTCGCGGGCAACCGGTGGATGCAAGTGGCGCGTTGTCGGTCGGTGTGGCGGTCTAATGGGGAGGCTTATGTTCAGCAGTGGACGTCTACTGGCTGATGATGATGATGATGATTGCAAAGCTAGTCAAAGGCGTTCCTAGCGAGCTGGCGTCATGCCACTCCGGAGCGCCTCACACAAATCTCACATTAGGATACTGATAAGCAATAACATGTCAACAAACAAAAAAAAAAAAGTTAATAATACAGATCGCTTCTTTGACAGCTAAAGAAGCGTTCTGTACTAAGGTTCTGTATCATTAACTCATTTTTTTATTTTTTATTTATAGTCACGCTACAATGCGACGCAGTCAAAATTTCAACGAATATCGCCAATCTACAATTACGAAACATGGTGGAGAGCAACACAATAGTGGAAACTGATCACGATCTACTTTCTCTGGATATGTAATATCTCTATGCTTATATTACAAGATAGGTATATCTTGATCAGTGGTATAAACTGTTTTTACAAAATCTCTTTCACTTTAATGGAGGCAACATCGTGCAACATCGAGCAACTTCGTGTAAGGTTCTGTACAAACAGAATCAAAATCCGACCCTGCTACGAAAATATACTCTAAAAAAACGATTTAAAAGCAACCATGTCTATAACTCAGCAACTCTGCATCGAGACCCCTTTAATTTCTGCGAGAAACAGTGGATTAATGGCGTCGTCTTTAATTAAACCCCTAAATGAAAACCGCGGTTTTACGACAGACGTTTTTATTTGGGTTCCGTTGATGATGGAACGGACTTTCTGATTGTTCAACTTGCGTTTAGATATTGCCACCAGTTTTAAATTCTTCTGGAATGAAATTAGTTCGATGTTGAGTCGCGCGCGCAGCAAACTCGCCTGCATTCGAAAGTCTACCCTATGTACCTTATTATGTGGTATATAGCATTCTCAACAAGGCGCGCGTCGCCGCGCTATCTAAGACGCATAAATCTGAAAGCTACTTTATTATTTATTGCAAATGGTGGATATTCGCATGTGTATAAGAAACGTAAATGTAGTTTCACAACAAACCTAACCTTTATACGCATACTGTTAGTACGTACTTGTATCTAAACTGTGTCAACACTAACCTAAATCATCCAAGCTCCTCATAATACATTTTTGTTTCCTACTCAATAAAAAAAAAACAGGTGAAATAGTTGACCGAGTAGAATTCTTTTTTAATATTTTATTGTTTTTTTTCTTTTCTGTTTAACAATTTTGACTTTTCCTTCATTCTCCACACGTGAAAATGTATGAAATCTTACGGAACCTTCCACAGGCAGGCTTCCACATTTACTTTTTTCTTTTCAGTGGTTATAAGGAGGACGGGTTAGGAGGGTTCTTAGGAATTTTCAATTATGTAGGTCTATTTGTTCCATTTGAGTAACGCACCTGACTTCCGGACTTCCGGGGTTTTATTTAGGACGGTGGAATTAAGTATTGGGACCACGGAGCACGTTAAAAAAATACTGCATGTTTTTACAGCCCTTTACTTTCGTGGTAATTTAGTGACTTATTTTATAACTAGATCTTACCCGCGCCTTTGTTCGCGTGGACATATACTAAGACACAAGACATATCACAAAGACCCTGTCCGTCTTTGAGATATACAGTAACTCATTATCAAATTTTATCAAGATCCGTTCAGCCGTTTAACCGTGATAACGCGACAAACATCCAGACAGAGAGACAAAGTTACACTTCCTATAATTCGCTAGATGGCGTTGATCCATTTTTGTGTGTTTTTGACGTTTTGTATGGACTCAAAGTTGCAATGTAGGGAGTTCTGAATTGCGCAAACGACGTTTTTCCCCGAGAAGAACTTATTCATTTTGTATACCTCAAAGCTTTATTGGTCCTGATAGACTGCGGCTACATTCCTCTGAATTATAATATTAGTTATGATTAGGATATTGTCACTTATTCTCCTACTTTTTTGGAAATCGGTTAAAAACAAAATCTTACAAAGCTTACAAAAGCACTTTGTGTAATAGTGAACTTTTTAAATATTTAAGAAGATAAAAACTCTGACACCAGGGCTCACTCACACAGCCTGTATGAACTTACTTTGAGTCTTTAATAGCCTGGCTATAAATGCATCGTGACAATTTCTATGCGTTTAATTAAATTTTTCAAACGTGGTATCTTAAAGTTTCTAAAATTAATCCTCACTATCCCAGAACACGTAGTGTCCCAGAACAGCTCACGTTAAAGTAGTTACTCAATTATCCAAAGCGTTTCCCGTATGCAAAATAAAACCTGCACTATACGTGAAGTTGGGCGTACTATCGAAGTTTCAGCGCCGCCCAGCTCAGCACAATCTTCCGTGAGATTAAGCCCATGACCGAGAACATGTCAGTAGCTCAAATCCCATTCCCAGGTCCGCATAGTGTAGGTCCGCTTCCAGTGTTTGGTTTCTTGTCGTGTTTGCTGAATGTCCAGCCCTATTTTTTAAATTATTGTCCATTGGGGAATCTTCACAAGATACCAGATTGATTTGGTGTGCAGCTGGCTTATGCGGGATTATACTTACTTAAACATAATAAATAATAATAATAAATATTGGTGGACGTTTTTCACACAGCGCCATCTGGCCCCAAACTAAGCAAGCTTGTACTATGGGAACCAGATAACTGATAGAATACATAAATATATTTTTTTCTGTGAATACTTACATTTAATACATAGACACACCCAGACAAAGAACAAACATCCATGTTCATCACACGAAATGTTTGTCCTTGGTGGGAATCGAACCCATAACCTACAGCTGAGAAGGCCGATGCCGTTTTCTAATTCCCCGGCATCAGGGTAAGAATGGCTAGCCGTGTTTTCAAAATTTTTAGATGAAAGCGAAGCGAAGGTCTCTTAGTCTAGAGACAACGCCGTTTGTATATTTTTATTCTATTTGTTTGACGACAACTTGAATTACCTGCCGTTGGTCCAATGTTTGTGAACTTTTATAAGCCTTACAGGCAAGTAGTTCGCGCAAATATTTTTTTATCGGTTTTCTAAATGACATTATTTTGTTGTAAGTTGACTTACGTAATTAGCGTATTGTTCCGCTGTAGTTATAAACAAAAAGCAATCGGTCTAGGGATTAAAAATGCCAATTTTGATCTCTCACCCACAAAATGACCACAGATTTCCCTAAAGTATCTGAAATTGCGTTACTGCAGCTACTGAATTACACAGCAAACAGAACTTAGCCTAGTTCGACCGCAGCCAGCTTGAAAATTGTTTTTATGGAGACGTCCCGCCGCGCGTTGTTTACGAGCGAATGTGATTTAGAGCCTTATGTCAAACTGTTTACGGCCTGACGCGCTTAATGGCAAATACAGCGAGAGAATTATGCCACTGTTTCAACTACCTCAATTTATTTACTTATTCTATACTCGTACACTGGCAATCAATCGCTATATAATTAAGAAAAAAACTGTCCGTAATAATTGTTAAATTGTATGATCTATATAAATTTTTATGTGAATATTTTAATACCCTTTTGCGTATGTTTACCTATTTCGTTAAATTATTATTATTAATTTCGCTAATAATATCATATTAGGCCCATACTACTTTTGGAAAGTAGCGTAGTACGGAACCAAATTTGTGCTTTCTCTTTAACCATATCTGTGTTACTTTCTTTTATTTGTGCTATGAAATAAATAAATAAATAAAACATTTGAACTCACTCATGACACACTCATGACTGATCACGACCGACTAACCTTCACACTGTTCTCACTGGTGTGATCTTCGTATCTATTTTTATTCAGCATCCCGAGTTCATCAACCCCATTACAACCATACAACATTCTCCGCACTCGTATAACAGAATTAACGTTTTTACAGATTGTTCGTCTCATTACTTGCGCGTTGGCATAACGAACCAATTTACATGAGTAGCTTTCATTTCAATTTCATAGCTTTTACATTGCGCATTCAATATATTCTATTTGAATAGTCAGTACTAAGGACGCACCGAATTCGGGGCAAAGGAACCTTTCATATCTTACATATACGTAGTAATAGTTATAAATCTAGTAGATAGTTATATATCTTAGCTACTATATTGTATTAGGGAATCTCCTGTAATGATAGTGTATTGTTATAAGTGTCCAGCAGTGGACGTCCTGTGGCTGAGATGATGATGATGATTGCTAAAATTTAAAAAAAAAAACCTATTCTTACTTTCCATAAATTACTGAGTAATTGTTTATTGTCATACTGGTAGCAACTTATTAGCAATATCATAACAACTTCACATAATTAATTGCATCAATTATAGATTTTTCACATTAATTACGAGTACCATGGTTAACAATATTGTTGGTATTTTGTGATTCCCTCAAAAGACATATATATACTAACTGTAAGTCGCGACTTTGTTCGCGTCGACGTAAAAAAAAAGGAGCCTACGTCAGCTTGATCCGTTCAGCCGTTAAGCTGTGATAACGCGACAAACACCCAGACAAAGAGACAGAGCGACAGAGTTACATTCGCATTTATAATATTAGTTAGGAGTTAGGATATTGAGAAGGTTGGTTATTTCACCAAAACTCTCAAGCTTCCAACTACTTTAGTTCAATTATTTTGTCAATTCGGTCTTTTTTTCGCCGAAAATAATAAATGCATTTAAAAAAAATGCAAATGAGAATTACATTACGCGCTTTCAGATGACAAGGAATAAAAATAAATAAATAAATAGTCATGTTAAGTATAATTTAATCCCGTAAAATAACTCTGTATAGCTGCTTTACAACCTCGGCCCGTACCTTAACGTTCTTATTGCGATGATTTGTTTGGTTCAGCCGCCGACGTTCCGCGACCGCGACTCATATCGCTGCACTATTTATAAGGTTCACGATGGCATTCTCCGGCTGATCCTTACAATTACAATCATCGCAATAACGACTTCACGGTACGGGTCCAGGACCAGCTATTCCGGTACAGTCGAGATTACACGGATCGCTCTGTCTCATGACATTTCTATAGAGAAAGACAGTAATATTGATTGCCAGAAAACTTACATTATGCATTTAAATACTAACAGCGATCCCCAAACTAGGCCTGTATTTTGGGTTCAGAGTTGTGCAAAAGAAGTAAATGAATATGAATTTATTACAATGTTTTAAAGTAGAAAAGGTTAGGTTATAATTCTGTTTATTGAATTATTGACCGAGCGAAGCGAAGATCTCAGAGTTTACTGGGACAAATCGGCATTTGTTATGTATGTTTATGTGTATATTTGTCCGACGATAACTAGCAAACCGTTGATTTATCTTCATGAAATGTTGTATGCAAGTAGTTTATTTCAACACAATTTTTAAGTTCGAATATGAGCAGAATCGGTCTAAGGGTTTTGAAGTTACAGGGGTCGCGAGATCTCAGTTCGGGGCGAACTACTAGTATAATGGAGTTATTCAGAAACGTGCAACAGGCCCAGTTTTCGACACCACCACAGTGATCGATATTAAGTGCACCGGAATATTGAAGGTGCAACGTCTCGCTCAGTGCGCGAAATTCAAATTTTCTTGTGTTTTATGTCAATTACAGCTTAATTACTCATCGTAGGTTCATGAAAACTAATTTTGCGATAATAAAAAGATTGTTTCAAGAAATAACACCAACCAAAAATTCAAGTTGAAAGCTAGTATAAGTACATTTCCCACTAAAACCAATATGAAAATCAGCTTATTGATATTTGTAGCTAAACCAATGTTATCTAGGTAATCATTTTACCAGTAATTTCTTAAGACAACTTATTTATTGGCGCAAAATTGGTTTCAATAAATCCAGGACGAGTAATTAAGCTGTAATTGACAAAAAACGCAAGAAAATTCGAATTTCGCGCGATGAGTGAAACGATGCACCTGAAGAAGCACAGAAATAGCAGCTACTGTGACTGAACTTCGACTAACTTGTCTAACAGTTTGTCAAAGTTCAATAACTGTTTTCCATCACCTCACTCTTACTTTGCACATCCACTGAACGTTGCCATAGCTCTTGCAATAAGCTTTATTATTAAAACGCTCTGTGTTGCCATACTATATACTTTTACGAGTATTTTTATGATTATTCGCGTATTAATGCATCCGAATCTAAATGAGAGAGTTTCTGCCACCTGCTTCGGTAATAAAAAACGTATAGATATGGAATATTAAAGAGTAACATAAAAGGAAATCATAGAGAATATTGTTAAGTATAAATTAACGTAAACTCAATAAAGTACATACAAACTAAAACATGCGAGCCAGATCTGATCATAAACTGATCGTTCGCATGTTTCTTTTTTTTTTAGGACCTTTTAGACTTGCAAGTCTATGTCAGCCCCATCGTATCCTCATAATAGACATAATTGTATGAAATATTAAAACACTATGGTATAATAAGCCAACCAGGGGCGCTAGTCTCGACTTTTCGCTATGACGCAAATTCGACAACGAACACGAATTGTTAACGAAAAAATGCAAACATAGCGTTGATTTTTGTGTTCAAAATTCAACGCTATGTTTTGCGTTCAAAATTCAACGCTATGTTTTGCGTTCAAAATTCAACGCTATTTTTGCGTTTATTCGATCGCAAAGTGCTGAAGCGAAAAGTCAAGACTAGCGCCCCAGGCAAACGAGTGGAGCTGGAATCATTTAGGGCCTGGAGAAATGAATTCGCCAGTCCGTAAATCATTGCAGCTCCCTCGGAGTTAGGATCGGATAGAATGCTATGGATTACCCCGACACTGGACTCGGGTAAGTGATTGTCAATAGTATTGAACTTCAAAATGATGTGCAGTAAGGTTGCAATTTTCAGCCGTAACCTTTTCAATTTATATTATTAGTTAGGACTTCAATCCTAATATTATAAATTTGAAAGTAACTCTGTCTCTCTGTCGCTCCGCCTCTCTGTCTGGGTGTTTGTCGCGTTATCACGGCTAAACGGCTTATCGGATCGACTTGAATTTTTGCATAGATATAGCTTGAGGGTAGGAGACGGACATAAGCTACTTTTGTAGTTACGCGCGAACGAAGTCGCGGGTAACAGCTAGAAATGAAATAATTGACCGAGCGAAGCGAAGTTCTCAGAGTTTACTGGGACAAATCGGCATTTGTATGTATGTTTGTATGTTTGTGTGTATATTTGTCCGATGATAACTTTCGAACCGTTGATTCGATCTTCATGAAATTTTGTAGGCAAGTAGTTCATTTCAATACAATTTTTAAATTCAAATATGAGCTTAATCGGTCCAGGGGTTGTGAAGATATAGGGGTCCCGAAGTCTCAGTTCGGCACGAACTACTAGTAATAACTTAGCCTAATAAATGAAAGCTACATCCAAAGTCATTATGAAACTAAAGGAACTTATTTCGTAAGTCGTTTATCATAATATTATTCTCTTTTGGCCATAACAGATGAAGACAAACTTTGTCAATTTTGAGTTATTTTAGGGCAGAAAGATGAACGAGTCTACCCTTGGCTAAAGGGTTTTTCATTTAGAAACTTAACATTATGTAGTTATTGGCGTCGATTCCCACTAAACCAGACTTAGTGCTATTGCTGTCTTTTACGAATAGAAACACAAGAAAAGGATAGCATGCATTTTAGTTCTGTCAAACGAGTTTACCGATTAAAGCCGCGAAGAAAAACGTACGCTAGCGACACCTAAACCTTGTTTTAAATCGGCACCCGCTACGGTCTCGTCTAAGTTTGTATGAAGAACTAAGATCTGACTAATTTGACAGCACTATAATTCTGGTCTCTCTATCTTGTGTTTCTATTTAGTAAAGACAGCGATAGCTTAATTGCGTGTAGTGAGTGCACGGTGGAATTGCGGTCAGTATTTCGTTTATTTTTAAGTACTATGCGATCTATGCTTTATTTAAGTTTGGTTGATCACAAGTACAGTTTGAAGGAAAATGTGTTCAAATCGTGACGTCATCTGATATCGGTATCCGTTGGGAGTTACCAATTATTACTGGCTAGCTCCTGCCCGCGGCTTCACCCGCCTTTTCTCAGGGAACCAATAATCCATTGAGTCACTATGGAGGTTAATAATTATACTTATCACACAGAAACTATATATTTTACCGGGATCAAAATAGCTTGTATGTTAATCCATGCCTTAAGTTACTGAAACCAAATTTCATCAAATTATTTACATTTACATATTTATTTAATTATTAGTTACAAAGTTAAAGAGAAACAAACATACTATTACCAAAATTTTTAATATTATTTTTTATGCTAACGGGAGCTGATTTTTAGAAAATTGTGATACCCGTATCTTTTTATTTTTCTTGTAGAGTAGTGTACATATATATATATATATACATATAGAAACAAAGGACACAGCTACGCTTATGTATACGTTTGTCTTATTTTCGCACGAAATAAAAAGTAGAGATGATTAAGTCTGGCTAAGTCTGTTTTATATCTTTAATAGTATTATTAATTTTTTTTATATTTTGGTATTCGCATTTTTTTTTAATACACAACAAAATCGGAGTAGCTGTGCATGGCCTGGCCTAACGTCGTGTGGAGGGGAAGGCTATATATGGGTTTCTGGGGGGCGAAAGGGAGAAGCTATAACCTTAATAGTTTGTTTCTTTTCATCATCATCATCATCAGCCATAAGACGTCCACTGCTGAACATAGGCCTCCCCCTTAGAGCGCCACACCGACCGACAACGGGCCACTTGCATCCACCGGTTGCCCGCGACATTCACAATGTCGTCGGTCCACCTAGTGGGAGGCCTACCTACGCTGCGTCTTCCGGTTCGTGGTCGCCACTCAAGAGCCTTTCTTCCCCACCGGTTATCGGTTCCTCGAGTGATGTGGCCTGCCCATTGCCACTTCAGCTTGCAAACTCTGAAAGCTATATCGGTGACTTTGGTTTTTCGACGAATATCCTCGTTCCGGATTTTATCGCGCAAAGAAACTCCGAGCATAGCTCTGTCCATTGCCCGCTGTGCGACTCTGAGTTTTTCCAAAAGGCCAGTAGTCAATTGGAGCACTTTGTATGTTACTATGTTACTTTGTTAGTAGTGATTTAAAAGCGATATTGTTTATATTCCTTAAAATATAATAGATCTATAATTGGCTGTTTTATAAAATGTATCTATGTTCTTTAATTTGTGTTATTGTGCTGTTGGTCTTAAATTAAATAAATAAATAAAAAATTCAAAAATAGAGAACAGAAGTTTCTATATGCACTGGTTCACGGATTGGAGGACGATTGCTATTGGATACAATCAGTCCTCCCACTAATCCATATCCCTATCAGTTTATGATTTTAATTACTTCAATTTTGTCTTTACTTATTATTGATGTTTAGATAACTTAACAACTTTGTAAACGGCTATAATATTAATTGTTCAAGAGTACAAAACTTTGTTTAATCTCTACCGAGATTGCTTACGATATCTCGGTCTTAAATCAAATTGGCCACTAAGTTGAAGTCCTACAAAATAGCTTACAACTTAGAACTAAGCAACTTAGCGAAGTGTAAGCTTATCCGTTCGGCGGGCTGCTTCTCGGAACCTAAGCGTTGTCATCTGGTTAAGTCCTTAACCAGATGACAACGCTTAGGTTCCGAACTTATTAGCACTAAGTATAACATTGTTCCAACAGTTTTGAGATATGACTTCAGATTTCCAATACCCTAAAATTGCTGATTGCAAAAGTTAAAGTAGAAGGTACTGCCATAGAGAAATTATACTAAGAGTGCTAATGTCCATATAAAGATCTGTCACTCGATTTTAGTACTGATAAGGATGTAAGATATGGAAAGGTGCCTGCTAAAAATAAGGAAATTACACAAAGTAAGAAGTGAATATATACGAAAGAAGACAAAACTAATTGACGTCCTATACTACTGTCTAAGATTAAAATGGCGATGGGCTGGCCACGTGGCAAGATATAGCGACAAGCGATGGACAGTAGAAGTGATGAGATGGAAAGGACCTAGCGGAATAAGACGTAAAGGACGTCCTGTGAAACGATGGAGCGACAACATCATAACCACAGCAGGAAAGGAGTGGATTGAATGAGCTAAAGACAGGAAAAACTGGATGAAACTGGAGGAGGCTTATACCCAAATAGGGGTTTCTATCCAAGACAATATTATATCATGTCAATGAAGCAAACAATGAAATGAAAAACATTATGCTTAAGTAAATTAATAGACACACATGTAATACTTAGGTGCAGAGAAATAAAAAGGCTTATTATTATTGTATTATTATAAGGACGTAAGATGTCGCTAGTGCTTTAATCTGCGACATGATCCTCACAATTTCTGCTTGACTTGAAATAGAAACTCAATCTGACTCATTCGTAATGGTACGGAGAAAAAACGCGACTTGTTATGAATATATTTGTATTCATAATATCAATAAAATTATTAATTTATATTTTATTTGCAAAACTCGCTAGGTTCTCAAGGGAGGCGTCGAAAATATTATTTTTGGAAACGTATATTTTACGTCATGTATTGCAATCTAATTTGAATTAAACCTTAATGTACTAATACTATGTTTCTATGTCAACCAAATATTCATCGGCTTTTATAGCGGTTTGGACATTAGCTGACTAAATACGTAAGCGCCATCTAGTTTGAAGCAGATTTGTCGGGGATGCACGTTTTTGTATGAGATTTTTATTCTTCTCGTGTAGATTTTCTTTGGTACTGCTGAATTGACACACGGAGAGTAACTGTTTCGGCAGCGCAGGCGTGACAGTCCTCCTATCAAAAGTTATTAACAGCAGGGCCTGGCGCTGAAAATCGCTGTTTTTTTTTATCTAAGGCCTACAGCAAAATAAATCTTAACAATTTTTTTTTTTTTATGTTACTCGGTGGCAAGACGAGCAAGTCGCTCATCTGATGCTAGGCGTCACGCTTGCCCATAACAGTTCAGTGCCATCCAGAATTTTGAACTTTACAGTTCAAAACTATGCTCGGCAATGCACTGCGCTCGTCACCCTGAGATGTTAGATGTTAAATCTCTGTATGCCCAGTAATTACGCTGGAAACATTGCCCTTCAATCCGGAACACAGTAATGCTTGCACACTACTGCTTGGCGGTTGAATAACTGGCAAAGGTGTGGTACTTCCCCAGGCCATTTGATAAGGAGTTACTGTATATCACAAAGATGAACATATGATGTTTTTTTATGTCCACGCGAACGAAGTCGCTTATAACAACTAGTCTTCAATAAATCTTTTGATATGACAGCCATTAACAGGTCTATACTGTACAATACTACTGTAATTTTATTTTTATACTTATTTCGTACCTCCGAAACTTATCATCTTCCAACGATTTCGGGCAAGATGTGATAATAACTTTTTGCCTTTTTGACTTAAGCTGAATGAACTGATAAATACTTCAACCGTCCTACGCCTCTACGAAGCCCTACTAAGCATTGCCCGAGATGCTCATGACAAGTTTTTAATTGTATCGCTCGCTTAAACAACCAAAATACATTTACACCTAAATAGTAACCTGACCGAAACACAATGAGACACCGTTTATATCACAAACCCAATAACCGTGAAAAGTAGTCCGCACAGCGCATTACCACGCGTGCGTCTGCATATCCCCCAACTCACAATTCCACAATTGGAAATACCACGAAAACGACCCGCGAATAAATCAGCCTGTCAGTGTTGCCGTGTATAAATTCCGGGAGTATCTCCCCCGTTCGCGGGAGCCGGCCGCAACACCGCATTACCTTGATTGCGAGTGTGCATTTGCGTGCTCGACGCGTCCTTGGAAGTCGATAGTTAAGCTCTTTAACCTAATGGGTTTTATGTCTTCCTGGTACTGAACATTTAAAGTTTTCGTAGGAAAGCTTGTGACTAAAGAAATTTGTACAAGTACATTCAAAAATAAACTAAACAAAATGTCCCTCAATGTTAAAAAATATCATTGCATTTAGTTTACTCGTAACAAGATCACTTTTCCGTACAAATACTTACTACATTGAAGGCTATGAACTAGAAAAAGTAGATCTAGTCCATGATTTAGGTACCATTAAAGATAGTGAACTCAAATTCAATGCACATATTGCCAGTATTGTCCCGAATGGTTTCAAAATGCTGAATTTGTACTAGGAAGTACCAAAGAATTCAAAAAAGCCTTCAACTAAGATACGTTTATTCAATTATCTTGTCCGCGTCACCCTCGAATACAGCTAAGTGCTTTGGAATCCGCACTACATTGTATATGCAAAAAGGCTTGAAAGTTTACAGCAGCGCGTCCTGTACCATCTTTCTTACGCCGATAATCTAGCAAAGAAATTATCAAACTTATAATACTAGACTGAAACATTATAAAATTATGCCTCTTTCAAACAAACGTGATCTTTGCTTCCTTCATAAACTCTTCAATAGTCATATCACCTGATAAATAGTTATGAGTCAATGCACCATCTCGTCATCCAAGAAACAAGCTTATTATCTTGAATGTATCATACTCTAGAAGTAACTTAGGATTCTACTCTGGTTTGCTTAGGCCCTGTAGGTACTACAACAGTCTTGCTAAAAATTAGAGTTCGCCTGGGTCTTTAATAATACCCATACAGCAATTTAATAATTTTACTATGAAAACTGACGTGGTTTATACACATTTTGTTTTAATAAAACGGGAAAGCTCACGTTAAATTGAGTCGGTTATTCCGACTATAGTTTCGATCACATCATTCGGTGACCTTTATCAAGGAATGCTAAGCGTGATACAACATTGTAGTATGATACAACATTCCTTTTTTCAAAAATTCGTTGCTAGGCTAATGTTTGTCAAAATTAAATATCTTTTTGATGTTTCCTAGCTTTAACTCGCTTCATACATTGTTGCTTTTCTCATTCTATAATAAGACGCACAAGTTAATGTTTCCACTTCAATATAAACCTAAATCAAATATATACTCTTTTGTACTGTTTAAGCAGCAAAAAAATATTCTAAATTTAGTGTATTCGAACCTCCATGAGCATGACGTGGTCTCCTGTTATTGGGGGCGCACCCAGGTTGATGTCTATGTTTCATAATGTGAATGTAATGTGTAACTTCTGTTGGGTATCCATATTGTATAAATAAATAAAGTGTGTATTTGGACAAGTCAAAAGCTATTATCTTCTAAATATAATTTCCCATATTTTTTTACACTGAGTTATCATGGGACCTAAACTGCTACCAGGACCACTGGGGATGGGCAAATGCGTCCTCTAAGTAAATGGTGAGCGTTCTGCGATCCCCAAGTTGCCTGTCAAGCGTGGGAATTATGGCAACCTCCCTAAGGGGGGAAGCCTTTGTGCAGCAGAGCACGTCTTCTAACTGATGATGATAATTATATAATATGCATTAGATAAGTAAGCTAATGACAACCCTCTAAAATTATGAATGTATCCTCTTCTGATACATTTACAATATCATACGTGAAAATAGTACAAATTGATGTATTTTATTGCTATTTTAGTAATGATTCTATAGCTGTAGTTATAATTCTAAAGTTTGGGCATTAAAAAAAAAAAAACTGCAAATTCAAAACCATAATTATTATGCCAGTCTCCAATGAGATATATTACTATACTAGCTGCACCCTGCGGTTTCACCCGCTATTCTACAGAAACCGAATATTTTTCCGGGAATAAGCAACCTCCTTGCCGAATTTCATACAAATCCGTTCAGCCGTTACAGAGTTGAACGGAAACACACTTACCTACTTGCACACAAACTTTCGCATTTATAATATTAGTGTGATATAAAATAAACTCGTCTGTAAGCTCGACACCTTCAGCTCTGTTAATTGAAGTTAGCCAAAATCTTCCGAGCTTTGTGTCTTGCCAGCTAAAGAACTGGTGACAAATCCGCGAGCCAACCACACTACTATTTTACGCTGTAAGAGGGACGTATTCAGGTATATATAATAGGAAGTGGCTCTCGCTATCTCGTTTGCACTTTTGACGTGAATTCGATGAACGTCAATCGATCTGGCAAGGGGTCTCATGTCAGAAATGAAATGAAAACCAAATTGTACTTTGGAAATTTTATAATAGACAATAGACAGTTATTTATTTGTCACAAAAACAAACCAAACAATACAAGTTAAAAGCAATTACATAAAGCATAATAAACACACAATTTTTGTTTTATTTTTGTCACAAACCGGCCCCACCTCAGCATGATGTCGGCTGTGAACAACCTGCGCTGTTCTTCCGTTGGGGCCGGCAGGTGACGTCACGCATGAGTATAGCACGGTGCGTGCACAAGCATTTAATATTTTATAGCACGAAGGCTATGTGAGTTACGGAAATAGTGCTTGTATCGCCGTATCCGGCATCTCGGCGCCAGCATAAATATCTAGGTCGGTGACCACGACAAGTGGTGGGGAGGTGCGCAGTACTGATATACTCTCTGTCCAAGATTGACGTTGGAATTTCTTTTCGCCATAGAAACAATTTAATTTGTAAAATTGGACATCTAATATCTTTAGAATATCATGGCCAACGGCAATGGCATTTGGTGAAAAAGAAAAAAAACATATAATAAATAAAAAATTATAATAAGCCAAAATATAAATATAATTAAAAAAAAAATTGCTATAATAAAACATTGGCAATAGTATTCTAAAAATAATATATGACCATTTTGTTTTTATTTCCTCTCTGTAATTTTTATATTAAAAAGGTGCCAATGAGATAGCTGGATCAGGGGAGCTGGCTCTTAAGAGGCTCCTACACAAAATTGGCTTTGTTGTAATGCCGACGCTACTCTGTCGGTTTTTTGTTGATGTTCGCATTTTAATGGCCACGCTACATTACCTGACCTGACATCGTGCGAAAGGGACAGCTAGACTTGAATTTCACCAGAGCAAAAGAAACGAACTACTAAGACTTCATCCTTTCGCTCCCCAGAAACTCAAATATAGCCATCTCTTTCACACAATGTCTGGTCAGGTCAGCTACTTTAAGCTGAGAAATGAGTCAATAGCAACCCTAAATCCAAAAAATATAACTGTTACATAGAAAAATATCATTGACTCTAGACAAAATCCATGAAACAGCTGATATTTTTCTATCTCATGTAATATTATAGCGAAATTGTTAGCTATGGAGGTCGTCTACCATCCCGCTCCCGCATCTCTTAGTTGACAACCATACAGGTTCAACAATAATAGGGACATGTGTCTGCCTGAGTACGCCCCTGTCTAGAGCACTGTTTATAATGGCATACGGAGCCCAAGTTTCTCGCTTTAGCTGGCACCGCTCTTTGTCCCACCGTAATGAGTCAAAAGTTTCCCAAGCTTAAAGTACAGTGGGACCAAATTACTGTAGTCGGGTAGAGGAGCCACCAACGTTAACAGTAAACAAAACTGATAGCCTCCTGTAGAACATTGTAGTTTCTTCAGTTAGCCAACTTTACAGATAAGTTTGTCGAGTACATTGCTTCATGCTCCGTTTCGCGGGTGAAGTACTGAGGTACATTTCCGAGGTGAAACAGCCTAAACGCAGATACTACATTTGTTGTACTAACGAAGGTTTTACCTAACTATGACTTTTTTGGTTATTGAGCTTCCGATGTTTCGGTGCAGTTATTTTCATAAGACGCTTTTGAATAATAATACAACTACGCGACTTGACTTGTTCACTTTCCCGCCAAAACTAAAGAGAATATCATCACTGCGTTTACTACGTTTAAGAGACGGGAGTTCCTTATAGAAAAGTTTTAAAAGGCGGTTGTATGAAACATGTACTAGAACTGAATACCGATAGAGATAGTGCGAGAGTCAGCCACCGATAGAGCAAGACAGTTATAACCGTCATTTTTTTTTCGTACACGTTTCATACATGTTTAAGTCTCGTTTTTTTACTAGGCAGTTGCGCAAGACTGGCCAAAACTATAATCATTTTTTTCCTCTTATATTTTGTCTCCACACGTTGTGTATTTAGCCGATGTCAAGTATTTTAATATTTCAAGTAAAGACAAATATTTCCCAATTACAACAAGTCTCAGTCATAGTCAAGCAAAGTAAGTCACGGTCAAGTCCACGTCCCCAGTAAAGTTGGTGGAGATTTTACTAAGTGTTTTCTATCCAGTTTTCGAAACAACACGAAGAGTCACGTTTCACATTATACTGTTCACCAACACTCGTGCACGTTCACGAACACATAACGGATAAAAATACACCGTTTTTACATTAACTCTATGGAACTCGAAATAACACAACTTTTGGGAAATAATACAATGTCTTCTTCACAAACCTTCCAGTCAACTCTTTTCTTCGGTAAGGTGAGTAACTTACTCTTGTATTACATAATAACAACACACATGCTAAATAAGCCCGTAATCATTTATTAAATACACATTAAAAAATACATTTTGCACAATATTACAATTAAAAAACATGAAATACTGTTTTATTGATGGCAAATCAGTAACTGGTATATCGAATACGCTTTAAAAATACGCTCTTCTCACATACGTAGGGTGGTTAAGTTTCATAAAATTCTGAAGAGGGTCCATGGGGAAATTTTTATCCCCTTGAATACATCCACCGTCGCAGTTGCAGCCAAAAATATTACAACTACCTTTGCTACCGCAATAAATGCCGTCATAAAAGCGTCCATCGTAACAAACTTTTACCGAATATTTTAAAACCCAAATATTAACAATCTCGTGATCATAACTAGGCGCTTGATAAGCACCGCGAATATGCTCGCATCCATATTTAGTTCGAGATGGTACATAATCAATCCTATACGACCGACAGCACTCACTGTTTACGCAGTTAAAAATTATAAATGTTATTAAAATGTTTAATAATAACTTCATTTTTCTTGTTTTGTTCGTGTTTCTTGTAATCAAATCACACTATAATTAATTTTATAAACGCACAGCTCTTCAAGTGATTGTTTGATCAGTGAACTTCATTTGTTTTATGGCGGTTCTTTTATACCGTGGATTAATCAATATGTGAATCATATTACTACTTGTTGTTATTATTATGTTATTCAAAGATTAATTTTATGAGCTGGTACCTACCCAACGTCCTGGGGCGCTAGTCTCGACTTTTCTAAAGGCGGCCTTTGTGCAGCAGTGGACGTCTTCTGGCTGATGACGATGGCTACTAAAAACACAAGCCATAATCGCCATGCTTAGCAGGCTTAGCGGCTTGGGGATTACAGTTGCTTAAAAAACAGTGCTTACTGTTTACTAAGAGGACGTTGCTACCGGTCCTCCAGCGGTTATGGTCGCAGTTTTAAGTCATACCTACTGGGCCGGGTGTATTCATAGAGCATCACTGGTCTCCCTTTCGGGCTGGTACCGAGTCACTCTACGGGTATACAGGGCTATAAGGAAAGGGTATACTGTGCCGAAAAGGCCTTATAATACTCACCATTACGAACAACTTTTAATGGAGCAACCCTGAAATCGGGAGAAAAAAAATCAGCTGGTCCATACATTTTGTCGAGTGTCATTGACATTTTTCTATGAGACAGTTTTTCCCTCCCCAATTTCAGGGTTCGTCTTATAGTAAAAGTTGTTCATAATGGTTAGTACTATAAGCTCTTTTTGGCTTAGCATACCCTTTCCTTATAACCCTTTATTATTTTCGGGGAGGCCTATGTTCAGCAGTGGACGTCTTCTGGCTGATAATGTAATGTAAAAAAATAACCCTTTATTATTAGCCAAACTGAATCATTATACCACGAGACAACATGGGTGTCGTGCACTTGGACCCATAACCTGGCGCAGTCGAAATTATATCCGTCATTCTCACTCACTCGACATTTCTAATCACACAAACAAGGTTCGAGATCTACCACGCCAGAAGCAGGCTCACGCCAATTTCTATTTTATTAAATTATAGTAAGAGAGATTGGCGTGGATTGTTTGATGACCCCCTTGGCTTAGTTGAGAGGACGTCTGGGCTCTATCCCCGGCCGGGCGCAGATATGCGACCACAAAATTAAATGACTAGTCTGTAGTTCGCGCTGAACTAAGACCTCTTGACCTTATAACTTCTCATCTAATTATCTAATATCAAATTTAACAAATAGGTTATCCCAAGCTCGTGCTATCTCAGCATATTGAAAGAGTATGCAAAGTTTGCGAAGCCACCAGGTTTCGGCGCCGGATGGCCCGCGGCAAATTAACCAATATTGACGACGCAGCCTGCCTCCGAGACGTGCCATCCGATACTGCGGAGCTACGAACTCTTGTAGTCGCTGTTGGAAGCTAGTGAGTAAATTTCGTACAGGCCGAATGGCTGGCTCTAATGTTAAAAAACATCTGACGTATCTTAGCGATTGTTAAACAAAAATGAACCGGGACTACTGTTCTGTCAAAGTGCGTCAAGTTTCGTTCTGACAGTCAAGATGCCAAAAAAACCCTCAATTTGAAACCGTTCTCGCTATATATTTAGTACTAGCTGCTAACCGCGACTTTGTTCGCGTGGAACTACAAAAAAAAGTTGCGTATGTCCGTCTCCTATCCTGAAGCTATATGCAAAAATTCAGCTCGATCCGTTCAGCCATTTAGTCGTGATAACGCGACAAACACCCAGACAGAGACACATATAGACAGAGAGACAGAGATACCATCAAATTTATAATATTAGTTAGGAAGTTAGGATTAGGATACTTTCAGTTCTGACAAAAATTGCCAAAAAAAAACCTCAATGGGGTGATGTAGTATGACACTTTCATTTAAAACAAAAATTGCTAGAACCAATTCCTTGCCATAGTAATTAAATGACAGCTCTACATTTTCGTTAGCTCTACCAATCGGTATAACAAGAGTTTAATATCGCCCCATCGGAAACCATTCTGACAGTTAAAATGCCAAAAATAATAATCGGAATCAGTTCTGATTGTCCGAATCCCAACGAATTGACTCAATCGGGAACAGTCTGGTAGTCGGAATGCCAGAAACTAAATGACAGCAAGGCATATCCAAAAACCGTTTCGTACCTGCAACCCCGAAACTAAACAGGGCTGGAGTAGGCGAACTTTAGTGCTGCGTTACCCGTAACTTATACAGATGCATATCTCTCCATTAAATCGGTGGAACGACGCAGATATTAATACCTGATGTATGTAGGTATATAGTTTGTATATTCTCAGTATATGACCTGATCCATTGCCGACACTAGATCTATTTGTATGGATGAGTAAGGTCAGGTCAAAAGCTCTATGATCTATGGTTAATGCCACTCCGCTCTAACACAAGTTTTTTTGGCGGGATCATGAAGAAGTCATATCGCGTTATTGTATTATTTTCCAATACTTGTAATAAATAATGGTGGTTTTTTATCCATTAGGTGTTCGTGAAAGTGTACGAGCGTTGGTGAATAGATAATGTAGTAAAACGTGTCTCCACCACTCTACTGAGGCGGTATAGACAAGGCGGTATAGAAGGTCTAACACATAACGCGCTTTCTTGCTCGCTTTTTTACTAAAATGAAATTGAAGGAATATTCAAAAAGTTTTTGCTACATTTTCCTGATTATCACAGTAATATTATAAATGCGAAAGTTTGTGTGTAAGTATGTAACTGTGTTTGTTCCCGTTCAACTCTGTAACGGGTGGACGGATTTGAATGAAATATAGTATGGAGGTAGCTTGCACTCTGTAACACAGTACTTTTATCCCGGAAAAATATTCGGTTACTGTAGAATAGCGAGTGAAACCTCGAGGCGCAGCTAGAAGTAAAAGTATCATGTTTTAGTTACATTTTGAATTTAAGCAAATATAAGCAATACAGAAATATTGTGCATCTTGACACTGGCAATAGCCAGTGTAGCCAGCCACAATATTTTGTGGAGCCAAATAAATTTTGGCCAAATAAGCCAAAAAAATAAAGCCGAAATTTAAGAGGAAAACAAGAGCTAGGGAGGAGGGGAGGGAGCGTAGGGCTTTGGCGGTTCGCGGAAACATGTTGGCCCGTAGATTCGCTCGTTGTACGGACCAGGTCAAAATTACACTCTTCAAGGCGTACTGCCAGGGACTGTACACGGGTGGTCTATGGTTCAACTGTACCCAAAAATCGTTAAACACCCTGCGAATCCAGTACAATAATATTTTTAGGATGTTGTTGAAACTTCCCCGTTATTGTAGTGCTTCGAAGATGTTTGCGCAAACGAATACTGACGGTTTTCATGCCATCATCAGGAAAAAAGTGGCGTCACTGGCGAAGAGAATGCGGGGAAGTAGCAACGGCATCCTTAAGGTAGTGGCTGAGGACATTAATGCGCCTGTCATTAGGCATTTAGTGCGGGTCATGATTCCGTATGGACTGCCACGTAAGTACATGAACCACTGACCAGTCTTACAAGAGTTCTTTGGTTCATGTACCTACTACTATTATGTAATTAGGATAATAATTTTGTTATTAGTCTCACTAACCCTAGTTTTAAGTTTTATTTACTAACCAAATGTGATGTGTTGTCATCAATAAAGAAATTTGAATTATTTACAGAAACTATAGTTCACAGTCTTCAATTTGATGTAGTTACAAAATTAATATTCAAAATTAGACATTATGCACAAACAAAACATTCCGTGCATTGCGATTACTGCTTACCACCGATCCCTTGCACTACCTTAAAAATAAACGAAGCAACCGTATCACGACTTCACAAAGTCCAAAGTCAGATAGCGAGTGCGATATTGTCGTCGTATATTACTTCAAATGCTCCCGGACTATTGTGCAGGATATACGAGCCCACCTATGTTTATATTAAACGCGGCCGGTTGGGAAAAGTTATGTGTCTGGATGCGGACTGGCGGCTGCGAAAGTCGTATGTTTTGTTTATTCAGAGAATTCCTTCGTAATTACCTCCAAGCGCACACTATTTAAGTAACGCACGTTTGCGCTAAAATCAAGAAAGATAAAATTTAGCTAAGCATCAGCTAAACTAAGTCGGACTTAGGCATGATAAAGGAAAGGACATGTCCTACGCATTTGAACACAAAATAAATATATAAAGAAAGCCAGCTGCGGCCGGCCTAGATTTTGATTACCTACGCCCATAGACAATAATAATAATGTAGAGTTTCTTTACCGCCTAACAGCCTAACTTTTTAAATTCTAAGCAACAAATCCGTACGCTGCGTACACTCCGATTCCAATCCAATGGACGCGTAACTCTAATGTTGTATATAATCACCCAAATACACAAAAAATCTGATAGGATAGTTTATACTTATTTACCGAAAAGTAAATTATGACAATTGTCGCATTTTTGACAAATTTTATGTGATAATAAGATTATTAATAGATTAAAATAATTATTAAGATTTTTTTTTAGACATGCAGGAAGGAAATCCTAAAAAATAATTATTGTCGCACAAAACAATAATTGATCGTACGCGTATAGTAGAGAAGATTATGCCGCATGCAGATGCTTATGGTTCGCGATTTTCGACCAAAGTAAAATGAATAGGCGGGTCCTAAACACACAACTTCCTTAAAATTAACAACTCAAAACAATCGAACTTCGGTTTTAAAACGTAATTAAAACTATGCACATTTTTCACAAAAAGAGATAGCGAATATAATATCTACGAGAGGAAAAGGGATACCTGTGTTTATCAGTGTCTCTCGAACCATTTGACATTCGAACGTACTTCTTGCACTTTTCACAGACTGAGAGCGACTGAAGCAAGATTAAGATTTAAGATCTTCATAATTCTCTTAATTGGGGCCGTCCATTCATTTTACTTTGGTTGAAGCTCGCGGTCACGCAGCGTCAACAAATAAAAAATAAATAAATAAAAAACTGAAAAATATTACCATTACGCATTATATAGCTATATATACTTAAATAAATAAATAAACCTAACAATCATCGCCATAAGAACGTCACAGTACGGGCCCTCAGGAATGTACCTAGATAGCTCGGAGATACAAGCGCTCAGCACATGGATATTACACAGCGCATATTACACATGGATCAGACGTCGATGTACGTAGACCGTGTTACGATGCTATGCTTCCTCTACATGCGGCCTACGCCGCCGCCGGCAGATATTAAGTGCATGTGTATCAAATAATCCGAATAGCACACATCCAAGATTGTATTTACAGTACAGGAATATGCATCATGCATTGATGCATGCATGAGAGATACGATGCGGCGACGGCTAAGATGCCTATTACACGTGAATCGTAGACCATGCTACGATGCTATGCTTGCGCTACGCGTGGTTTACGCCGCCAGATATTCAGTACATTTGCGCCACAGATCTGTGATGTGCACAGACA
This sequence comes from Apocheima hispidaria, assembly GCA_947579745.1. Taxonomy (NCBI): domain Eukaryota; kingdom Metazoa; phylum Arthropoda; class Insecta; order Lepidoptera; family Geometridae; genus Apocheima; species Apocheima hispidaria. The sequence goes on along the minus strand of OX388164.1, from coordinate 11,562,680 downwards.
AAATATAATCAAACAAGTACGTAGAATGCTAATTTAGAAAAAAAAAATGAATGGACCTATCAACCTATTGTCAACCTCTTTTTCTTGACGAGTGATTCTTCTTGCTTGATCCTATTTCGTCTCTTTATCTGAGTTGTTATCTGACGTTTATTTAATGGTTTATTTTGATAAACATTCAAAGTGAAGATTTTCTTGAAAGACAATTTCCTCAATACGCTTGTGATGCAAGTGTTAAAATAAGTGCCGAACTAAGTATTTTATAATGGATTTGCTGTTAAAATTCTTGAGATTGGACTGGTGGGTGTACATAATAGTCGTGGTTACATTCTTCTCTGTTGCGCTGTTTCTGAACTATGTTGTTAAGAAAATAAACGGTAAGATTGGTAATTGTCTCTCCTTCTCCTTCATCATCATATTTCAGAAGACGTCCACTGCTGAACAAAAGCCTCCCCTTAGACCGCCACACCGACCGACGACGTGCCACTTACATCCACCGGTTGCCCGCGACTTTCACATTGTCGTCGGTCCCCTAGTGGAAGGCCTGCCTATGCTGCGTTTTTCGTTTTGTGGTCACCACTCAAGAAACTTTCTTCCACAACGGTCACCAGTTCTTCGAGTGATGTGCCACGCTTACTAAAACTTGAAAATATTTATACACTTGCCACTGGCAAATGCAGAAGACGTGCAAAACCAAATCCTCAAGGGAGAAAAAAATAAAAAAAATAAACTTCGATATACGAAGCGAAGCCCTCGAGATTTTTGTACACCTATCTCTCGAGGGCATCGCATAAACGGGTAGTCATCGGGTAATTTTAGTTATCCCTCAGGAACGGTATTTTTTTCCGGGATAAAAGGTAGCCTATGTGTTAATCCAGGGTATTAGCAACCTCCATGCAAATTTCATTCTAATCCGTTCAGCCGTCACAGAGTTGAACGGGAACAAATACACTTTCATACTTATATATATACTTACACACTTACACACAAACTTTCGCATTTATAATATTAGTGATTTTTTTAGAATATTTTTTTTTATTGCAGAGGCCCGACTTGAAGAAAGGTTCGTCAAAATCCAGAATAAAGTGTCAAATAATCAGTCTATCCAAGTCCACAGACGGGCAGAAACGAGGCTGCGCACAAGAGCACCACTAGAAATTGTTCTCGAACAATCTAACCCTCCCACAGTGAAGGGCATTTCCCTGGTTTTCGACAAAAATGACAGTTCCATCGATCGAAATAAAGACCGAATCGATATTAGGAACTTCCCAAATTCGAAATGTCCCTCAACAGCCGATGTGGCGGATATTTCAACGGGAAACGATGTTATAGAGAAGACAACTGATAACGAAATGACTCCACCAGCTTTTCTAGGAAAGATCTATAACAAGCTATGTGCGATTGAGAGAAGCCAAAGTTTATCAAATGCAGAAAATGACAAAGGCGAACTAGCTAACACAAAAGACTTTAAAAAACAAGAAAGCAAATCGGCACCTAGTGTAAAGAAATTCCTAGAGAACCAGAACAAGGAAGACTTCAAAAAGGTGTCCCTAAAACCAGTTGGAGAAGATATTGCGTCAGATCATAAGCCGATGACTTCAACAGTTTTGGTCAAAAAGTAAAATAATTTATTTTGTAATTCAGAAGTTGTTTAAATTGATTTATTTTTATCCTCTATTTTAATCGCTCGCTGGGGTATTTTGATAGGTAGGGACTTTTTTTTTAAACAGAATGACGACACGAGCAATTTTTTCGCCTGTCCAAAAATATTAACCAGAATGTTTAACTTTAACAGTGGAAACCATGTTCAGAGTTGCACTGCGCTCGTCACATGAGATATTATATGTTATTGACCGATTGAGCGAAGCGAACGAAAGGTCTCAGTTTATCTGGCAAAATTTGCTGGCCTACATACGGACAGACGTCCGTATGTTGGTACTCGCGTAGGCCCGTACAGGTCGTATTTTTAAACCAATCTTGACGAAACTTGGTATACAGGTTCTACGATTTTTTATTTTTTTTTACTAGTCGGCGTTTTTTGATTTGTGGGGTATTTCCCCCAAACTGATGAGAAATTTGCTGCGTCGGCCGTATTTTGATAATGTCAATATGTTGGTACTCGCGTACAGGGCCATCATCGCAATAAGCACCTCACGGTACGGCCCCTATTCGGAGAAATTACATTTTATCTCGGTCACTCTCACTCCCATTAAATTCTAAATTAGAGAGACAGTGACCGAGATAATCTCGAGCGCACAGGAATAGGGTCCCAGGACGTATTTTTCAACCAATCTTGACGAAACTTAGTTTACTAATTGTACAATTTTATTGAATTTTTAGACGTCGGCGATTTTTGATTGGTGGGGTAGTTCCCCCAAAAATGGGGGAAGTTTGCTGCGGCGCCATTTACCTGATTTTGATAAATTTGGTATAAACATTCAGTACTCGATTCTAAACAACAATTTGGATATGAGAAAAATCGGTGAAGAGGCCGCAGCAAATGTCCCCCTCTTTTTAGGGGAAATTCCCCACATATCAAAAATCGCCGGCGATTAAAAAAATCTATGAAGTTGTACAGTTGTGCTTGCGAGGTCTAACGTTCGCAGAACTACTAGTACCTATCTCATTTTGCTCTGTATTTGCGCTGAAATAATTGCACTTCAATCCGGAACACAGTACCACAGAGTTTTACAAAATAATGTAAAAACCTACCTACCTTACCCTGATTTACCTTATAGATCTCCAAGGTAAAGAAATCTAGGTCTAGTACTTGTAGAATAAGCGCCATCTGTCCAAGACTTTTTTAACTACATCGTATCGCCGCCCTCAAGCAGAGTGACGACCTCACCGTGAGGTGGGTACATTTCAAAATGGACTGAAAAATCATGTGATCGCGTTACTTTATAAAAAAAAAAACTGTTCGAATTTGTATACTGTCTAATTTTGGCTTTTATTCAAATCTCGCCTAACTCGCTAGTTTTTACATAAAAACGTTAGAATACGCATAAAAATCATTACCGTCGGTGAGTAAATTGTGATTCGTTAGGTTTGGTAGCAAAACATCCGATAACCCAACGTACTGAAATGTGTAACAAAATCAACCCTGCTCCATAAGGACGCGGCCTGCGATTGCTTCTAAAGCTGGGTATTGACATTGCGAGGCAGGCTCCCGAGGCAGGCTCCCGAGGCATATATCGCATGCCTGCCTTGATACGACTGATTTTGATTGTGATCTGTGTTAAAATACTCCATTTGATACTTTTTTCACATAACAAAACTCGTTATTGGCTATATCTGGGCTAAATACATTTTAATAAGGAGCCAAACTTCAAACGAGTTTTGGCGGGATCATGAAATATTTGACTTCACACTGGCTAAATACACAACGTGTGGAGCCAAAACATAAGGGGAAAAAATGTCATAATGTCAAGTGTTATTGTCATGAATTAACGTTGACAGATAAATTTGTATTGTTTGAGGACGCGCGGCACAAAAACAAATTCTGCAGAAAATTAGAACAATCATTCTGTTTAAATTCGTCGTTCGTCGAACACGCTGATATTTCTTTTTTCGAGCGTAACCAAGAAATCTAAATATCTAAGCTGTCTGACTTTCAACCGGTAGACAATGACGTCTATCATCAAAGTCCACTGCATATCAGGGGCTGGTGATGAGAGCCCGCCATGCTACGTGCTTCAAGTAGACGAGTTCAAATTCCTGCTGGACTGCGGATGGGATGAGAAGTTCGATATGGATTTCATAAAGGAGCTGAAGAGGCAAGTTTGAGGTTATGTTTTGGTTGACAAAAATTGTCATGAAAGAGCTTTAGAAGTGCTGACTGCAGGCATTTAACATCTTAATTGCCATGGGCGCCGGCAGCAGGCTGCAATGGGTTGCAATTGCATTCCCTGTCGGAAAAGAAAATATATAGAAAAAATGAAGACATTGTTTTTACTAAGTGACTGTTTGAATAAAAACTTCATAACATACATCATGAATGCATGTTATCTATAATTAATATTTTATTATTTGATAGTACTCAAAGTGTTCGTTGCAGATGCACCTCCAAGAAAGAATCCTGGTGGCGCCCATGCTGCTTGCCCATTTGAATGATATTAAATTGCTAAGTAATAATACTTAAGTTTCTTGTAGCTAGATCCCTATAGTAACCAGTAAAACTCAATATTCTGTAGGTTTACCTAACTCTCCAAAAAAAAAAACAAGTCAGAAAGACATTCATAATTTTTATACCATTACATTTGTTTATAATCAAACATAGATAAGACACAGCAGTAAACAGTGCTTACTTACTTCTAAAAACTACATTAAAATCAATGAACAACCAACACAAATATCTCTTTCGATCTTTCGCCAAACACAAATACCTTCTCTATACTGTCATGGATTCAAACTGGTATCTAACTACATATAGTGCTCTTATGCATTTAATTCCTAGTAATAAAATTTACAAACAGCTACCTTATAATGTTTTACATCATTGCAGGCACATAAACTCAATAGATGCAGTATTACTGTCACACTCTGACCCACTACACCTCGGAGCCCTACCATATGCCGTCGGCAAGCTCGGATTGAACTGTCCCATCTATGCCACTCTACCTGTGTACAAAATGGGGCAAATGTTTATGTATGACCTATATCAGTCACATAAAAACGTGTCGGAGTTTGATCTGTTTTCACTGGACGATGTGGATATGGCTTTTGATAGGATTACTCAGCTCAAGTACAACCAGAGCATAGATATGAAAGGTATGGCAACTAATCACACTAATATTATAAATGCGAAAGTTTGTGTATAAGTATGTAAGTGTGTTTGCTCCCAGTCAACTCCATAACGGCAGAATGGATTGGGATCAAATTTGGTATCAGTTATGGAGGAGCTTATCCCTGGATTAACACATGGCTACATTTTATCCTGGAAAATATACTATTCCTATGGTAAAGGAGGTGAAAATGCAGTGCGCTACTAGTTATACTTACTACTTGCTGTAGAAACCTAAACAGGATTAATAGGAAAGGGTAAGCTAAGCCGAAAGAACTTAGCTTACCCTCTCCTATAATTCCGAAAAAAAATAACAGTATTCCCATACAACAATTATGTACTGTCACTGACATTTTGCTATGGAATAGCTGATATCGTTTTCTTGTTTTCAAAGTTGGTGTTCCATAGTATATATAAAGGTTGTTCACAATCATGAGTACTTTGAACCTTTTTGGCTTAGCATATTCTTTCCTTGTAACCCTGTATAGAAAGTTCTGGAGAACTAATAACATTACATAATATTCCCAATTCCAGGCAAAGGCTTAGGACTGAAAATCACACCACTCCCAGCGGGCCACTCCCTTGGTGGCACAGTCTGGCGTATAGCAGCACCCGGTGAAGAAGATATTGTATACGCACCGGATTTCAACCACAAGAAGGAAAGGCATCTCAATGGCTGTGAAATTGAACGGCTCATGCGGCCGTCATTAATGTTGATTGGAGCTATGAATGCCGATTACGTACAGCAGAGACGTAGGCTGAGAGATGAGAAGCTTATGAGTAAGAATTTTCATTTGGCTTGTTTATAAAATGAGTTATTTTTGTCTGTGCTGTAAAGTCCAGCTAGTCCATCAAGGGCTGCAATGCTGACCGCGCTTCGATGGCCTGGACGTGCACACACAGACCGCGACAGTAATGTACTATTATTAACATCTAGCTAAGCATCAAATGCAACCAACACAAAACTGTCTTCATTCCAGCAACAATCCTAACAACTCTACGTGGCGGGGGTTGCGTATTAGTATGCTCGGACACGGCGGGCCGGGTGCTAGAACTGGCTCACATGTTGGACCAGCTGTGGAGGAACAAGGACTCGGGGCTCGTCGCGTACTCATTGCTCCTGCTCTCTAATGTCAGCTACAACGTCGTCGAGTTCGCCAAGTCTCAGGTGACGTCATAGACAAAGTCAGTACTCAGTCAGAAGTGGAGGGAACAGCTGCGGTCAAACACTTGTGGGGTTTTGGGCGGGAACGTGAGGAATCATGTCGCTTCATTGTATTATTTACCAAAATTTGTGATATTTCGGGTATAAGAATGATGGATATTTATCCATTAAGCACTTAATTAATTACTTAGGTGCAAAGAATAATGTGAAACGTGTGTTTTCGTGTTGTTTCCAAAACCCTATAGAAACCTCCAGTTAAGTTTCCACCACTTTACATAACATGTATGACATTGACCGTAACTTATTGCGTCACTTAGATGACTGAGACTTGTTTTCTATTGTTAAATATTTTACTTCACATGTAATATTACTTCTTAAGGGTCGGAGACGGACATAGGCTACTTTTTTTGTAGGTCCAGGCGAACGAAGTCTCGGGTATCAGCTAGTAATATATATCTTTATTCCGAGTGCGGTTTAAAATGCGCTCACAGTGCAAAAATCACAAACACTGCTAACGATCGGTTTAAATTGTTAGTACGCTCACAGCGCGCCAACAAATTAAACCGATCATTAGCGTGCTTATGTCAGATTTTTCAGGTTATTTGTCTCAGTGTCTCATAATTTGATAGTCAGTTTCATTTCTGTCTTCACAGAAGGCTTTGGCCAGCATTAAATCCATTTTTTTTTCTATAAAAAACAGAATATCGGAATTCACAGATGACAATTTGAATTCGACATTAGTGCACAAAGTGCATTACCTCATTCTTGTGAGCACCGTGAGCACGCTCAAATGACGTCACTCATGACCTCATGTGGCTGACAGGAGCCTATAAATTCACCTTAAACCGACTGTTTGCACGCTGACAGTGCAAGTGGTAACTATGTGCGCATTTTAAACCGCACTCTCCGTATTAACAGATCGAATGGATGAGTGACAAGCTGACGCGAGCGTTCGAAGGCGCCCGGAGCAACCCGTTCGCGCTCCGACACTTGCAGCTCTGCCACTCGGTGGCGGAGGTGACGCGCACGCCCGGGCCCAAGGTGGTGCTGGCGTCCTTCCCGGACCTAGAATCCGGGTTCGCGAGAGATCTCTTTCTGTTATGGGCACCGCATCCTCAGAACTCTATAGTTTTGACAGCCAGGTAAAAGCCTTATTGCACCAGAAGTGACGACCGATTCTAGGGTTAACCCGCTTATAATTAATTATCTTTGTCCTGATAGCCCAGTCAATTTAGCGTTTGACCCGGATTTATTTAATAACAGTCTTTTTTTTATAATAAATGACTGTGAATAATTTTGATGTAAATGAAATTAGTGTCGTCATCAGTATATCAACATTTCATCATCACATAGCTAACTGTCTATAATATTAACATCATTTCATCATCACCTCATCAGCACTCTAATTTTATCATAATTTCTTCACAAGTTCATCGACATCTCAGTATATAATGTAATATTTGCCTGAATCTTTCTATCTGGGTAGTGTCTGCACTTCCCACAAAACATCTGGGATTGGGAGGTGCGTACAATACCACACATTGACAATATCACAGATTGTTGGTTAAGTCAATCTTAACACTTTTGTAATATTTACATCACTACCCCAGATTGTAACTGCATATCTTATAACATAACACATCTCGTAATATCGTCACTATTTGCGTTATGTTAGAGTCTATTTCAGACGACGATCGTAAGCACGGCAATGAGCCGTCGGCGACGGTAATGTATTATGGCTCAATCATAAATACTTTTTGCTCCACGTCAGCAAATTATATAAATTACAATTTAATATTTATGTTATGAATTATGTCCGGGTCCTCCATACTAAGTCCCGTAACTTGATTGGGCTATGATTGACCCTAGCCTATGCCAGTTTGTGCTCCGAGCTCAACTGTGCGCAGAACTACTAGTAATATTTTTTTTAAAATCCACAGAACATCTCCTGGCACTCTAGCGAGAGATCTGATAGAAAAGGGGGGAAACCGTACAATAGAGCTGACAGTCAAAAAAAGGGTGAGGCTCGAGGGACAAGAGCTGGAGCAGATGATGCAACAACAGCTCATGTACATGAACAATCCGCCCAAGTGAGTACTAATGCACACTACTACTAACCATTTAATGGATAGAAAAAGGCGGGAGGCAGCGCCCGTACCTTGACGTTTTTAGCGCGATGACTGATTCAGCCGTCGACGCTGCGCGACAATGAACCTTATCTCGAACAATGAACTTAACGATCATCTCGCCAGTCGCTCTAAGGATGTCACAGTATGCACCCTAGAACATAGTGAGTGCGTAGAGACGTTTTACAACGTTTAGGGTAAAATAAAACCAAGATGGCGATCAAAATTCACGATAATAAAAAAAAACCAAATAAATCCAGTATTTTTAAGTAGTTTTATCATCTTTTTACATTGACATTTCTTTTAACTTATTCCTTTATGTTTTCATTTTAATTAATTAGTTTCATAATTGACATAATTATTTAATTTTTTCTTAACTTTAATTAAATATGATTTTATATCATTAGTTGTAATTCGTGTTGTACGGTACTAACTGAAATAAATAAATGAATAAACAAAAAAGCATAATCTTCTCATAATCATAAATCAAGAATAATCTAACAAAATAAAATAAAATTGTACGTTCCAGGGAAGAAGTAGCGGGCATATCGTCGGACTCGGACTCGGACGGCGAGCTGGAGATGTGGGTGGTGACGGGCCGGCACGACATCCCCGTGCGGCACGACGTGCGCGCCGGCGGCTGCTTCAAGACCAACAAGCGGCACCACGCCATGTACCCCGCGCACGACGACCGCGCGCGACACGACGACTACGGCGAGCTCATCAAGGTGAGGGGGCGGGGGCGGCCAGCGGCACCACGCCATGTACCCCGCGCACGACGACCGCGCGCGACACGACGACTACGGCGAGCTCATCAAGGTGAGGGGGCGGGGGCGGCCAGCGGCACCACGCCATGTACCCCGCGCACGACGACCGCGCGCGACACGACGACTACGGCGAGCTCATCAAGGTGAGGGGGCGGGGGCGGCCAGCGGCACCACGCCATGTACCCCGCGCACGACGACCGTGCGCGACACGACGACTACGGCGAGCTCATCAAGGTGAGGGGGCGGGGGCGGCCAGCGGCACCACGCCATGTACCCCGCGCACGACGACTACGGCGAGCTCGTCAAGGTGAGGGGGCGGGGGCGGCCAGCGGAACCACGCCATGTACCCCGCGCACGACGACTACGGCGAGCTCGTCAAGGTGAGGGGGCGGGGGCGGCCAGCGGCACCACGCCATGTACCCCGCGCACGACAACCGCGCGCGCCACGACGACTACGGCGAGCTCATCAAGGTGAGGGGGCGGGGGCGGCCAGCGGCACCACGCCATGTACCCCGCGCACGACGACCGCGCGCGCCACGACGACTACGGCTAGCTCATCAAGGTGAGGGGGCGGGGGCGGCCAGCGGCACCACGCCATGTACCCCGCGCACGACGACTACGGCGAGCTCGTCAAGGTGAGGGGGTCGCGGTTGGCCCGCGGGATGTATGACCGCACTGACTTAAGGAATATAGCACCGCTACACGCGCGCCCTCCGGACGTCAAGTCGAGGCGCGCACTTCCTCGCGAGATCGTCTCGGGAAATGAAGTAGCTAAGGATGAGGGAAATGCCAACCGCGCCCAATTGTCCTCATAAGGGACATATTATAACGTAAGTAGTTTGACTGACACAGGAATAGGTAATTATGATTTTAATTTTAATTTAATATTATTGTTCTAGTTTTAAATTGTTATGGGTCTCTGGTTGCCTGAAAATAAATGAATTTAATTTATAACCACAACATAGTGTTGTGCGTTACCAGCTGAAAAGCCGCTGAGAGACCACCTGCAAAGGCAGCGGTACTAGCGGCGAAACATATTCCCCAGGGGTCATTGCCTCTGGCGCCCAGCTCTGGCAAGGGGGACTAATCCTCGAGGGCCCCCTATTGACGGCTTTTGATAAACATGTGATTTTACTATTTAGTAATTTTTTTTTATTTTTTTTATTTAGTTATGTAGATTAAAAATCATATTTTGTGATATATGTTTTTTTGGTTCTGGCGTCTGGTATTGCATGGTGGGAAAACATGATTACATGAAAATTCTCGATAAAATAAATCGATTTACACTCGTTTCGCTGGCGCTCGGAACCCCTAGTGTATATTCAAGTGATTATTACACTAATAGTGAGGTAATAATAATATCTAGGTTTGCATGGCACAGAATTTCGATTTCTTTCCCCGGTTTGGATGTAATTAGCAATTATCTTGTATTTTGACTAGCGCGGGTTAAAGCCATCTCTTTTCATCTGCGCGCGAAAGTGTATAGCGCTATCTTTCTCTGCAAATACCCTCTTAACTGTTAGAGTCTGTTCATGGAGAATGTCTAATATAGGGCGTTCTCTCTTGCGCAATAGTATGAAAGTGAAAAAGGACGGCACTAGCACGGTGAGTGAATGTGATTGGTCGGGTGTGAACATTCTTTTTTAAAATTTTAGTCTGTGTTTAGTACTGTCAAGCGGAATCGGGTGCATAGACTGAAAAAAGTATGATCAACGCGACTACGAGTAAGGCCTCGCTACATTAACTGACACGACATTGTGCGAAAGTGACAGTTAGACTTGAATTTCACGGGAGCAAAAGAAACAAACTACTAAGGTTACAGCTTCTCCCTTTCGCTCCCCAGAAACTCATATATAGCCATCTCTTTTACACCATGGCAGGTCAGGTAATGTATAGCCACTTTGATGGCGCTTCCTACTACATAAGCGCTGCGTTTTGTTGTCTTACGTTCTGGCGCGTATCGAATATACATTTTGAAATATGTTTGTCTGTATGTGTTTCAGCCGGAAGACTACAGACTGGCAGAGGTAATGGACGCGGAAGGCGAAATCAAGGACGTGGCGCCGACACCGGTCCCTAAACAGGAACCTGACGGTATTATTTATTTCGTTTGGTTTAACATAAAAAAAAAAAAAACATATAAAAACTTAAAAAAATTAACCAATGAAACCGATTACAGATATGATATGATTTATATTGTTGGGGCTTCGTACCCCAAAAGGAAAAAGAAATCCTTTTAAGATCATTTCGTTGTCCGGTACTTACTCAGGTCTGCGGTCCCTTGGAGCTGTCAAAAAATCAAGCTCTTAAGTCAAAGCAATAAAAAAACGGCAATTTATGCTCGCAAGTAAATCAAAATTTGTAGGGTACTTCCCGTTGATCTAGAATCATGAAATTTGGCAAAGTCTGACAGCACAATAAAACTGAAATTCTAAATTTGTAGTTTGAGTGATGACCGTGACGTATATCAATGTATGGGTAATCTATTTTTTCAACTACAAAGTTAAGTTTGTAAGGAAGCCTCGGTGCGCGAGTCAGGCTCGCACTTGTTTGTTTTTTTTTTTTAAAGTGAAAGTTGTATTTGCAGTGGAAATGGCGGAAATCCCAACGAAGTGCGTGTCGTCGGTCCGGCAAGTAGCTGTGAAGGCCAACATTCAGTACATAGAGCTGGAGGGGCGCTGCGACGGGGAGTCCTTGCTGAGGGTGGTGGCGCACGCCAAGCCGCGCGCCGTCGTAGGCCTCCGGGCCGGGCCGGGAGCCCTGCAGACCTTGAGGTGAGTCAATCTACAGGCTTACTCCGGAAATCCCCTTAGACAATACCCTGCGAAGGGGATTTTGGATATTTGTTTTTTCAAAAATCCTCTTAGCATTGGAGCAGGTGAGGCTCAGGGCATTTTATTTTATTTTAGCGGTAGGGGATTATTAGACATAAAAATCCAGAAATACCCTTAACCACTTATTTTATTTTCAAAATGAAATAAAAACAACTTATTACATAATGATAAATCCTATATTTTTTGCAAAAAGTCCAAAAATAAATAAATTAAAATAAGTTCAGTACATAAGTAATATATACATAAGCGTATACTTTTTCCGGGATAAAAAATAGCCTATGTGTTAATCCAGGGTTGAAGCTATCTCCATACCAAAATTAATTCAAATATAGTCAGCCGTTACTGAGTTGAACGGGAACAAACACACATACTTACACACAAACTTTTGCATTCATATTCATATTAGTCTACATAGCTGCGCCCGGCGGTTTCACCCGCTATTTTACAGAAAGCGAATAATTTTCCGGGATAAAAGTAGCCTATGTGTTAATCCAGGGTGAAAGCTACCTCCATACCAAAAATAATTCAAATCTCTTCAGCCGTTACTGAGGTGAACGAGAACAAACACACTTACATACTTTCACATACACACAAACTTTCGCATTTATAATATTTCATTATTAGTGTGATGTAGGTATGACAATAAAGTTTTTTTGTATTCTATCAGTTATCTGGTTCCCATAGTACAAGCTTGCTTAGTTTGGGGGCTAGATGGCGCTGTGTGTGAAAAACATCCACCAATATTTATTTATTTACATTATATTGTTACAGAAAACACTGTGAAAGTGAAGGCATCGAGAAGATATACATTCCTCACAAGGGAGATACTATAGACGCGACTACAGAGTCATTCATCTACCAGGTCAGTATATCACAACCGTACGATGGAGGTGGACTAACTGTATCTTCGACAAATCTATTGTTTCCGCTGCAATATTGCCAATATAACGTTTCATAAAATAGGAATGGAAATGTATCTAAAACATTATAATTATTATTATGAAATATTTATCATCCTAACTAATGTTATAAATGCGAAAGCACTGTCTGTCTATCTGGGTGTTTGTTGCGTTCTCACGGCTGAACGGATCGACATGAATTTTGCATAGATATAGCTTAAGGCTCGGGCTCAGATGATCGAAATGAGGCGTTTTCCAAAAAAAATACCTGGTAATAAAAGTACCCAATAGATGGCGTTAGATGTACCTTGAGGTTTTTCTGTCACTGTCAAGACATGAAAGACAAAAAAATGTACGTGTGCCTTTTTTTTTCTCGTGTGTTTTGGCTCCACATGTGTATTTTGACAATTTCAAATAACGTTACTATGTATTTGACTACATTTGAAAGATTACAATAGTTGACACTGGTTAAATACACAACGTGCGGAGCCAAAATTTACGATTTAAAAAATAAACATAAAATATTTCGACAGAAATTACAATGACAGGTAAAATGATAGGTCTATTACGCCATCTAGTAAGTATTTTAGAACTATTTTTTTTTTTTGGAAAACACCTCATTGTTTGAATAATGTATTAACGAGTTTTTGGCGGGAACGTGAAGAAATCATGTCGCGTCATTTTATTATTTTCCATTACTTGTGTGATTTCGAGTGTTAATGTGTAAAAACTGTGAATTTTTACCCGTTAAGTGTTCGTGAACATGCACGAGTGTTGGTGAATGGTATAATGTCGTGAAACGTGAATTTTCGTGTTGTTTCCAAAACTCCATAGAAAGCTCTAGTAAAGTTTTCACCACTTTACTGGAGCATGACTAGGACTTGACCGTGACTTGCTTTGCTCGACTTTGACTGTGACTATGACTTGTTTAATATTATTTAACAAAACTTGAAAATATATGAGTATACTTGACGCTGGCAAATGCATAAGACGTGCGACGGCAAAATCCTCTCAGGAGGAAAGAAAAAAAAATGTATTAACGAATAAGCATTCACTGCCATAATTTCTGTTTTATTATTTACACGTGATATATTTTTACTCCGTCTGACTAAAAGTTCGTCTTTAGTTAGAAACCACTAAAACAGCCCATGAAAAATATGAGTTTTATAGAAACAGTATTGTGATATTTACATAACCTTTTAAATTCAAAATGGCGCTATAAATCCTAGTCCGCTGCAGTCGTTTACAGCTCATTGTATCCTAGCAACCAAGTTTCGCCAGAGCGCGAAAGAAGATACGAAAAGTTAGAGAATGAAAGAGATAGCTATAATTAAACGAAAATGGGTGAAAATGAATGTAAATTAGTGAATGAACGAGTGAAATCTGTATTTTAAACCTCGGGATTCTGAAACGTTTGTTAACTTTGACAACAGATTAATTCTAATGCTGCCTTTGTCTGGCACTAAGCAACTTAATCTGTCGTCAAAGTTAACAAACGTTTCAGAATTCCGAGGAAAGACAGATTTGCGGGGCCATTTCAAGGCGCTAAAATCGTATCTAATCCTAACTTATATTATAAATTCGAATGTAACTCTGTCTCTGTCCTGCAGGGCAATCGCACTAAAAAATAACAGCTGAAACGCAATTGAACCTTAACCGTTCCGCGACTTTTTGTACATTTCGTATCGCGGTAATGTTTTTACCAAAAGTTGAGACGTAACTCGAACGCAGCTGAAACGTTACCGCTGTCAAACGAACGGTTGAACAAAAGTTGGAAAAACGTAACTATTTCTGGATCGTTGAGCAGTGTTTTATCATTTTTATTGTAATTTTCTTAGAAATAATAGCTAAAACATAAATAAAATGTATGAGAGGGCCCATGAATTGGAGGTGACGGAGTCTCGGGCCCATGCGAGGAAGAAAAATACTAGTGCAAGAGTGCAAGACATAATCGTGCGAGTGATCGTCAGTTTGTAAATTAACGGTACAGAATGTTAAAGGAGTTTACTCCCCAACTAATAACAGTGTTATGTTACGCCTCACATGCCACAATACACTTCGTTGTAATGCTTTGGATGTTGAAACGAAGGTAAGGACAAAATTGTTAATTATACTAAGTATTTGACGAAGCCGCAGTCCCCACAAAAATCTAACATTGTCGCTTCTAATATACGTACTTCATAGTAGTCTATGAGTATACTAGCCATTGTTAGGTTATAGCTATACTTAAACCTACAGCAGTGTTAGGCAAAGCTTTACTAAAGTACAGCGGTCAAATCTTTGACTTTGACTTTCAACCAAATTAAATGATGATAAAATTGTTTGTTTTTGGTTGCACTGGCATTCTGTGCCACTGGATCTTAACAGACCATTGTAGGAGACAATCGAAAAAATTGTGTGGTGCAGCCCAGTCTGTAGAAAGAAATCCGGCCAGTTACAACGGCCCTAAACAAGCCAAATGCTATAGCTTTTCCATTTTGACATGACAGAGGACAAGTTAAAAGAGAGTAATACCTACCAAGGTACAAAGTAATTATATAATTATGTATTTAATAATTATGTTCACATCGAAATGGATTGCATGCCACCAAAGTAGTTCTTGGGATGTCGGTCAACACTTAGAAGAAACACATTAATATTTACCTCCATGCTGCCTCCTACAGCGTAGTTTCATAGGTGTTTCATCAGCTCGCTTTTTATTTTTTTACCAAAATAGTCGTAGTAAATATTAGTTTTTTATTATTAATGCAAAATGTATTTCATTACAGGTGCCTACTGGAAGACAGGAAGTTGTATTATTCACCAGTATGTGCTGCAAGAATAACAAATGCATGCTGTGTGCTTCATAATATAGCACAAAGACCACACATCCCCTACGCTGATAGGGCTAAGTCCTATCTGCTCACAAGCATCATCCTAATGTTGCAAGCATTGTGTAGGCAGTGTATTTTTAACACTGACATATCTATATTATGGTAAATTTATTATTTATAGTTAATATAATCATGTCACATACTCTCAAGTATATCTACTTATTAGCCCCATGGTTGTTTGGAAGAGATCACTCTTAGCAATAAGACCGCCTTTTTATGCCTATCTCTAATGTATTATTCCTGTTATGTCCTTTTGTGGTGTTCTTGAATGATTTATACAATGAAATAATGTAGTAGTTGTGCAATAAAAATAATTTAATGTAATACAGTTTTATTTAGAGATTTATAATAACAAACTTGTTCACAAATTTTAACTTTTCTGACATGGTTTAATGCTACCTCGGGTAAGTATAAAGTATCTATAAAATTATCAGTGTCCTGTTCTTGTTGCTCTTCAACCAGTTTCTGCACCATTTCCATCCTAATAAACATAAGAAACATGTCAATAAAATGAAGAAAAGCACTTATTGATGAAATTAAGTAAAAAATATCATTGCTTTGTAAATTTAAATATCCTACTGCTTAGATATCAGCCTAACCTCGAAAGGTATTAGGCCATATCCACCACGCTGGCCCAGTGTGTGCTGACGGAATTGCATATTTATGCCATCAAATTTCTTGTCTGGAAATATGCAGGTTTCCTCAAGCAGTTTTCCTTCACAGAAATACCAGTAGTATGCAAGTTCCAAAGAATTCATTAATGCAGGCCCGCCTGGGTTCGAACCCACAACCCCACAAATATGAGGCGAGGTTGCTCCCACAGAGCTACCACAACTTAGAATATTTGGAGCTAGTTTTAGTAAATATGAGAGATGGCAATGTATAAGTAGATAAGTATATACTTACATAATTATTTGTGGCATAACGAATTGATCTTGTCAGTCTCACACTAGGCAGAGGATCATGCAATATCCTCATATCGGCAACTCTTTATTGTAAGGGCTCACTGGCTAGCATTTATGCTAACTAACTTTGCTGGGACCCTACACTGGTTTTAATTCCTTCGTACATTTGTTGTCACATATCTGAAAAAAATTATGTGTTATACATACTTGTAAAATGTATGTAATTTACTTATTAAATTATATACGTATTTTAAATTGTATAGAAATGGGTAAACCTTAGCCCAATCTTCGCCTGTCTGGCAGATCCTTCCGCATCAAGGGTCTCTGCGCATTCTCTCCATAATCGAGCCGCAACAGCACAAGCTTCTTTACCCATCCCAGAGCAAGGTGTCGGTGGCCTTCGAGAAACTATCATGAGCTCTTGCTACTAACGTACAGTACTGCGGTGCTCTTTCATTTCCTAAAAGAATTATGATTTCACAGTTAACAACAATATTATCCAATGTGTTCACAATCACAACTTTAGAACAAGTGAAATACTTACTTGAACATAATGTGCCTAAAGTAGGTATCGGCATAAAAAAGCACTCCATAACAGCACCAACCAGCCACTAAGGTACATAAATTCATCAGTTTTATTGCCTAAAAACACTCTAAAAATGATTTTTTGTAAAGTTTTTGTTTACATTCGTCGATCGAGACATTCGACAAATGTCACGCTGTCAGCAGCTGTCAATGCCAACTAGTGTGGCACACGGTAATTTTGAAGGCCTTTACTCGATTTAGCATGCGATTTAACGTTAATTAGCGTAAGCGGCTACTAAAAAGTGACATCTCTTACAACGGTTGATAATGCGTTACGTTCCAGCAACGATTCAACTTTGGTCGACGTTTGAACTTTACCGCAATACCGAATGGACACTCAGTTGGATCGCAACTCGACTACAACCACAACTGAACCGTAACTAAACTATAGACGTTCAAATTAACGCGATTGCCCTGCTGGTGTTTGTCACGTTACCACGGCTAAACGGCTGAACGGTACAAGCTGATTTTTTGCATAGACATACCTGGGTCTGAGACGGACATAGGCTGCATTATTTTTTGTAGTTCCACGCGAACGAAGTCGCGGGTAACAGCTAGTGTAAATTATAATAGTTAGTTTCGTTTCGTTCGGTCCAGGTGAAGCTGACGGACAGCCTGATGTCGGGCGTGGCGTGGCGCAGCGCCGGCGCGGCCGAGCTGGCGTGGCTCTCCGCGCAGCTCTCCAACCGGCACCAGCGGCTCACTGCCGGTCAGCATTCACACTCTGTTTCATATCTTTATATTTTTGAACTCATTCCTGCATCCCGGTTTTACCATCGAACCGGCCGCCATCACCAGAAATACCACCCACATATTATAGATATGTGGAAGTCTCGTACTGTTCGATTTAATCGATTGTTTCTTCCACGTAACTGTGGCTTGTGGAATGGCTTACCCCATTCATACAACATTCCACCGAAATATAATGTAGACTGCTTCAAACGAAGGGTGAATAGAGTCCTCAAAGGTAGGCAACGCACTGGCAATGCCCCTGGTATTGGAGGTGTCCATAGGCGGCGGTGATCGCTTACCATAAGGAGACCCGCCCTGTTTGTCACATATTATATAAAAAAAAAAAAACGCTCATATCATCATCATCATCTACATGCAAAACTTCAACTCGATTGAACAAGGGGAACTGTTGCAAGATTTGACCCGAACATACATACTTACATACAAACATTGCAAGTTAAATAAAAGCTTGTGATAAAATATAAGTTCAGAAAACTAAAATCCGATGAAACAAGAAAATATTATTGGAAATTCAAAATGGGGTGGTCCATTTCATGTATATAGTATTTTTCCGATGAGTTTTAAAATCCCTTTAACCGTAGTTTGATGCCAAAGCAAGGGACTTCAAAACTCATTGAAAGTCAAAGTCAAAGTTATTTATTGGTAAATATTCATCTATAAGTCAAAAATAATAAACCTTTTGTACACAGTATGCAAATTAAGTAGCGGCTATTATTGAATACAATGATCATTTAAATGCGTTATACAACGTTAATAATATTCAATTATAATAATTATTATTGAGGCATACGACTACGGTTAAAGGGACTTTAAAATACATACATACATAAACTGTCAACTCAACTGCTTTCTACCTTTTTCGTAGTCGGGTAGAAAGCAGTATAACAGCAGCTCGTCCTATGTTCAGATGAGCCGGAGTCGGACGTGATGATGTCCCTGGAGGAAGCCCCGGGGACCGCGCACGCGGCCAAGTTCATAAACTCGGTGCGCCTGTCGGAGCTCCGCGCCGCCATCGCGAAGATCGGGCTCGCGGCGGAGTTCGCGGGCGGAGCCCTGGAGTGCTGCAACGGCACCCTGGCGATACGGCGGGTAAGGCACCGGCTTCATTGAGACCTCGCTACCCTAATTCAGTTATCTCGTTCGCACTTTTTCAATATTTGTTTAGTTAAAAAAATATGAACACTTATTTTGTTTTTTTGAACAATAATGGAAATGTTTTGAAGCTTTTATGTTTTAATTTTATAGTTTTGCGGAGAGAAGGGACAGAAACATTATTTTTTTTTAGTTAAATTTTTTCGCAAAAATTTTAAAAATATCGTTTAAATTGCTTCAAAACATTGACTTTGGTATTCTAAAGAAACTGAGTATTATTAACTTTTTTCTATGCGGTAATTTTTTGTACTTAAAAAAAGTTGATATACTGCGAACGAGATAGAGAGATTCAGGGAAGTTAAGACCTTTACCCCCGAATACTGAAACGTTTGTTAACTTTGAAACTCGTCCACTTCGTCCAGTCACCGGGGCCGATGGAAGTTTTTTTCCCATCCGCCCCGGCACCGGGGGCAGATAGGACAAATGCAGCTAAAGTCTGTTCATCCTTACCTGACAAAAAAGGTAAACAAACTTTTCTTTCTCACAAAATCGCCGTTTTCTCATAGAAATCACACAACCTAGACACGCGCTATAGTCCATGGTTACATAAAAAACATGAACTATTTACACACGGATATCAACGAAATTCATCATAATTACACTATATTTTGCATAACACAAAATAATCCGATCGTATTTTCCGGTTAGAGTCCTCTATAGTCTATGGATTTCAGTTTTGCTTGCTTACCTTTTTTGTCATGTAAGGATGAACCACAGATCACCCTAGATGCCGCATTACGAGTTCGTTGTTCCTACAAAAAGTCACCAAAGTTTGAGGCGCGGCGCGGGGCGCGGGGAGTGCGACCGAGCGTTTTCATTGGCTATCTCAAGGATACGCCTACTCGCGCCTAACAATCGACCAAACAGAGTAATTTCTAAGTGTATTTAGACTGATCTTTTGTGCGCTTCGAGCGTCCTGAATGCAGAATCTAGGGTACTTGTACTCTTTCTCATCGTCAACACCATCTACTCCACTGCAGCAGCTATGCCAGCGGCCCAGAGCCTCGCTCCGGTATTTCGAGGAGCTGGGTTATGGCTCGGGTAGACGCTGGCGGGGAATGCACAATACACCCGATGCGGGACGTCACTTCAGGACTTATCGTCCCATCTCGAATAAGAATAGGGTGTGCTCTGTGGGATGAACAGACTATGAACAGCTGGTGTTCCGTATTCCAGTTGGAGAACGGGCGCGTGGCGCTGGAAGGGGTCCTGTCGGAGGAGTATTACAAGGTGCGGGAGCTGCTCTACGAGCAGTTCGCCATCGTGTGACCGACTCATACAACCTTACTACCGGTATTTCAATATCACCTTATTCCATTGGATATGAATAAGTTCTGTAAATAAATTATTGATAATGATATTTACGAGTTTGCATTGTTTTTACCCGACTGCCGAAGGAGGGTAATGTTTTTAGTTTAAAAAACGAAGCTGATTGGTTGTTAATTATGTTTAACAAATTGACGAACAAACTAAAAGATGTGCAAGAAAGGTTTTATTAAAAATTTAAGTCGATCCTAATGTATTGCCATTACACGATAAGATTCTTAAATAGTGTTACTGTTGTTGCAGAATCACACTATTATTATAAATGCGAAATTTTGTGTGTAAGTAGGTAAGTATGCAAGTGTGTTTGTTCCCGTTCAACTCTGTAACGGCTGAACGGATTTGAATGAAATTATTAAAATATTTGATGGATGTAGCTTACATCCCGGATTAACACATAGGCAAATTTTTATCCCGGACAAATATTCGTTTCTGTGGAATAGCGGGTGAAACCGAGGGGCGCAGGGAATGAAATTATTTTCTTTCTTTCTACACTCTATACGATGTTTTTTATGATAATTTGGACGACATACGAATGGACCGCTCCGCTCTTACTGTTGCCATTTAATTTAAAAAAAACGTAGGATCATCAGTGGTAGATATACATTTTATGGAAAAAAAGTAATTTCTGTAGTCTAATTTTATTATTCAAGGAGGAAATAGGAGAATGGATGTTTGTTCTATGTCTGGGTGTTTCTATGTATTCTATGTAAGTATCTACAAAAAATAATATATATTATAATTCTATTAGTTATCTGGTTCCCATAGTACAAGCTTGCTTAGTTTGGGGCTAGATGGCGCTGTGTGTGATAAACGTCCACAAATATTTATGTATTTAATAACCGACTTCCCAAAAAAAGGAGGAGGTTATCAATTCTTCTGAATTTATTTATTTATATGTCTGTATGGGATAGCATGGCTCACTGCTGGCCTGCATGGTTGGACGGGTTATAAATGAAAGTACATATAATTTTTTACCATTTTTAAAATATTTTATTAATTTGTTCCGGGACCGGTTCACACTAAACAACATTATGTAAAGGAAAAATAAGGTACGATTCATTAAATACAAAAGTAAGACACGGGTTTCTACTGTTCTCTATAAAAATTTGATCTGAGATTACACTAATATTCATTCTACGTAACTCCATCCTACTTTTACATCCAAAAAGTAGTCATTAATTCTAATTTAGGTACAAATAGTTTACATTTTGGACCAGCGTCCATAAATTAAAAAAAAACACTGGGGTCGGTATGAAAGCCTTGTTTTTTGACAATGAGATCTCTCGCACACTCGATCGTGTGCAAATAATATGAGAAATGAGCGAACGAAACGTTGAAATAATCATAATAATTACGTATAATTGTGTATTTACAATAATAAATAAACTTTACATTTTGTCCGACCGCACAGTAGATGCGAAACAGGCGCATTGAAAAATTAACCATATATATTCAATCGTACATCACAATTTCGCGACTCGAAATCAAATCGAACGCGTCGGGCGCAGACGTCATTCCAAATTCAGCTATACGTATGCCGCGTCCACATATTAGCCGAATTTTCTTGTACTACTTTATTCTGTGCCCCATAATCATTCTCGGGCATTTTAAATAACAAAAAAATTGTACCTTCGGTCTTCGACTTTGCCGACAAATGTTTTGTTTCCCTAGAATAAATATTAAATTCTGTTGAAAAAACTAACAATCGAAAATGACAGAAAGAAAATTTATAAAAATGTTTGTTTCCATTTATGCCAAATACGTACGAAAGCTTTTCGATAGTAATTATCCTAGTACTAGAAAAAAACTTTGAAATTTAGACGTAAATTTACTTCGTTTTTTTTTTCGTAATTTGATTACGAGATAACAAAGTCACTCTCACGATGGTAATTGTAACGCTTGCCCATAAAAATACAGTGCCATTTAAAGTTTTGAACTTCAGCAGTTCAAAACCCTGTGCGGCAATGCACTGCGCTCGTCACCCTGAGATATTAAGTATTACATCTGTTTGTGCCCAGTAATTTTGCTGGAAACATTGCCTTTCAATCCGAAACACAGTTATGTTTGCACACTGCTTGGCGGTTGAATAACTGGCAAAGGTGGACTTAGCAAAATACTCCACTACATAAGTTTTACTTCTTGTGTGTGTATGTCGGATAGGTCAAAAGCCGAAGTTACAAAAAAAAATGCCGAAAACCATCTTGGAACGAATATGGGCAGTTAGTGAACGCGGCAGCAACGTTATGCTGTTTACATCTCAATGGCTTTAATTCACCTCCGCAACGACATATTGATTAATTAATAACGAGACATTGATAAATTTGCTTCCAAAATAAACACGCCTCCAGTAATCGCAGATCAATAACATTTTAAACTTAAATAACTATGAAATAATCTGGCACATCACTCATCCCTCAGACTACCACCGCACAACTTAGAAATTATATTAAAAACTTAAATAAAGCAAATATTCTTAACATAAGAAATCTTTCGTTACAACAGCTCAATAAAAATTGAATTCAATTGTGATGCATATTATTTTTCCGTTAATTTTCAATTGGCAGCCCATACTCATATCTAGCCCAAAATGTGCTTTGAAAATCTAATTTTGAACTCTTTCTGAGACGGCTTAAATTTCATTTTACTTTATGAGTAAGTAACACGCGAAACTTTTTCATACTTCCAATAACAAAATTGTAGTTCACATTCAAAAATATCGCATTTACCTAAAAGTATATGTTTACAACCTTTCAATTGTTCTAATGATTTTCATAATCGCAAAAAGCAGATACAAAATACATATAACAAAAAAAATACTTTACACCGTGATTGTAAGTATAAGCTTATTCAGATATACGTGGAATCTCTGTGGGTAACGGAGAACATCACTCGAGATTGTACTGTTGCCTATAATCGTGGTTTAAAACCAAGTGCACAGTGCACGCACTTAAAGTCCTTTTTGGCTTGCGGTTCGCGCGGACCTAATGAACAAACAAGAGAAAGAGAAGAATATTTATTCTTATTATAATATAATAAAAAATAAATATATAAAATATTATAATTTATTATAATTTTGAATATTTATTTTTAATTTTTTCTTCATTGTCTCTCTTTAGTGTAAAAAAGAGACAGACGAAACTGATTTGTTTTGATTTGATACCGGCGTCGCAGTTATAGGCACACCAACCGCCACCGAGTGAAAGCTCATCCACAAGCCATTGTTGCATGGAAATCGCACGGTATCGAATAAGCGCACAAGCAAACCGTGATCGCTTACCATCAATCCTGATGATAAGAATAAATTTCATTAAAAAAAGTGCATTGAAATGCATCCAACGGTTTGTTTGGATTTACCTAATTCAGCAACTATCGCGTGTATCCGAATAAGCCTTCTGTATTTTGTTACAAAAAAACTCAACATTAGTGAAGTACTGTGCAATACAAACTTATTTATATTATTGTGTGGTTGGTAACAGGTTTGAGGTATTATATTTATAATACTGTTCCACTATATACTCCAACATCTAAGTCGATTTATATACAATAGGCTTTATATACTCGAGGTCAAGGTACACAATCGCTTAACAGTACACCATTCAATGGCAATCCATAATATCACTATTCTAGAATCGGTACCTCTAGCACAAACAGAATCGAAAACTTCTTTAATAAGTACGCTTATCAAAGATGTTTTCTTTATTTTCATGCTAGGTATACAGGTAAGGTAATACAAAATAAAGTATATATTTTTTCGTTTTCGCGTTAGTGGAACAGCTGTCTAAAATACATATTAAAGTTGTATATATATTATTTGCTAAGATGATAGTTAAAATAAATTCTTAACCGTATAACTGTTCGATTTTACAACAAAGCATGGCACCGTCGCTATACATGGTAATAAACCTTTCGCAAAATATCTCTGTCGAAATTACGTCCCGTTAATGTCCCACTCGCAGAAAAGTGTACTGTGAGTTTTGGATTTACGGTTTTGTCTTTTTACAGAAGGACGTGACGCAAAGGCTTAGCTAAGATGTTATGACGTTTCGGCCTAGAACATGTGCGCTTTGGTGGTTCCACTGCTTAACTAGGCCACTTGCTTAATGCTCAAAATGACAAAAAAAAAAAAGAAACAACGCCTGAACAGACAAGTAGCACAATTTATCCAATGCGACTATTTATTACATTTTGCGAAAAGGACACTACCCGTCCTTTACCCGCTAAAATAAATCAAAATATTTTTTTTATAGAAAATGTCACATAGCAAGACTTACTAACATAATTAGCGTAGGAAATGTACACAAACAGTTCACACACGAGTTAAATTTTATTTGCACACTTCAACAGTTTGTTTAGCAAGCTCAGTGAGAAGAGTATGTACAGTACCATCTTATCTGCAGAGATGAACAAATTGTGGAACTAAACTTGTTCTGCAGGTAGCTGTCAATGTCAAGAAAATACGATTGTTACTCCCTCACTGGTCTCTAAATAAATTGTGTAGCCTTGTAGTACTTTTATGTAATCTGTACAAGTGTTGTTTCTGATCCATTATTATCTTTAGGGAACATAAAAGCACTGCTATATAAGTTTTTATGAATTGTCCAAATAAAAAAAGCACTTTATTGAATCATTTAATTAGACAAAACGTTTGCTATATATATCAAACATAGATTTACCTACACATAGATGTTGAGTCCAGTGCAAAATTCACAAAAAAAAGTGTCCATTGTTTTTTAACCTAGTGTAATATTAACTTAGAAATATCGACAAAATTAAATCGTGTCTACTTTTAGCGTTTTAGGCCAGCTTACTCCATAGTTCCAAAGGTTTTATTATATCTTTGGTTCGGAAATATATGATCAAACCCGAAATCCATCTGTTTGTGAATCTATGCTATCAAACTAAGATTGATCTAATATGTATAATTTGCGAACAGTGCCATTAAAAACAAAGCAAATAATCAAAAATAACATTAGGTACATTAAAGATAATTGCCGAATACGGCCTGCGCATTTATCCCTCTCTTTTTACAGTCGGGGAAACAATACCTGAATTAGTTATTACATTTTCCTTAAGGCGATCCTCGTGGACTGTAGCTGTAGCTGTCTCGCTCGCACATGTATACATTTTCGACAATAGATATATCACTGACCGTGTATTTCAATAAAGTAGTATAATTTATCAGTTTTTTTTTTTTTTAATTATTTTGTCAAGTTAAAAGTTAAAGAAATTGTAGTAATTTGTCTAAAAATTCTTTTAGAACTTAATTTACCTACTCTTTAATAAAAATACAAATACATAATGGATATTTTTAGTACATTTTCGAGTCTGTATCTTTTATTTCAGAGAGGCAGATCAAAAAAAGTATTATTGTTTTTCATAAGTGCCTATATATGTACTTCGCCGAAACAAGATATATTACACTGAAAAGATGTACTTAAAAGTAATTTTGTTGTTTTTGCAACTCAATTTTTTTTATATATAAAAAATGTAATATGAGCGATGTGCGAGCGTACGGAGCGCCTTAATAAAAAATTACAAAATGTTCCATTAAATATTGTGTCGCGTACTTTAACACGCGTAACAACTTGGCGCCAACCGCCGTCTAACAAACGAGAAAGAAAGAGACAGAAATATAACTTTGTCTCGTTTTCTCTCGTTGGTCTGCGGTCCGCGGTTATCGCGTGGTCTAATAATACGCGTCAGCTGCAACAGTCTTATTCATCAATA
Source organism: Apocheima hispidaria (assembly GCA_947579745.1). Taxonomy (NCBI): domain Eukaryota; kingdom Metazoa; phylum Arthropoda; class Insecta; order Lepidoptera; family Geometridae; genus Apocheima; species Apocheima hispidaria. The sequence continues at coordinate 11,536,788 of OX388164.1, read as the reverse complement.
TAAAAGTAAAACGCGATTTATTTTTGTTTGTATTTATTTTATTGCGTTTTCGCGCTACGCGTCAAGAGGCGAAAGCGTCGTCGCGTCGTTCGTATGAACTGCGTATTCGACTTTGATACAAAACATATTGTAGTTTGCTATGCGTAGGTATTTACACGAAACTAAGTACACAAAATGCAATGAGACATGCAACGCAATGGGCAATGGAGAGAGCTATGCTCGGACTTTTTTTTCGCGATAGAATCCGGAACGAGGATTTCCGCCGAAGAACGAAAGTCGCCGATATAGCTTTCAGAGTTTGGAAGCTGAAATGGCAATGGGCAGGCCACATCGCTCGAAAAAACGATAACCGATGGGGAAGAAAGGTTATTGAGTGGCGACCACGATCAGGAAGAAGCAGCGTAGGCAGGCCTCCCACAGACCACAGTTTTAGGTGGAGTGAAAAACGCGAGCAACCGATGGATACAAGCGGCACGTTGTTGGTCGGTGTGGCGCTCTAAGGGACAGGCCTATGTTCAGCAGTGGACGTCTTATGGCTGATGATGATGATGACGTACACAAAAATACAGATAGGTTCAATTCATTAAAGCGTATCTTGTTTTTTTTTTGTATTCGATTAAACCTTTTAAGTACAGTGTTTTGATCGTGATTAGTCAATTTATCTTGATATAAGTGTATACAAATTATCTATTTGATTTATTGATAACATTATCACACTAGCATGAACATTCGCATTCTAACAAGTCATTTTACAGCAATCTCGCTCGCACATTTGCGTGAATTTCGCAATACATGTATGTTGTATCTGTGTCATACAATGAGAAAAAATATAGATACATTTTTGTTAATTTGTTGGAACCTTCCAAAAAAATAATTTTCGGTTTCCCTTAAATTAAACAATATAATCAAAACCAATTTGTTTTTGACAACATATACTTTTCGAAAATTCACACTTATGTAGTACTAGTGATTTTCTATCTTCAATAATCGAGCGAGATTACTATGGGCGCGAAAAGGGGCATTAACCGATTGAGAAAAAGTGTAGGCTACTCGTCACTTCTTGGATTGAGCTACTTAAAAAGCAAAATTTGCAGATACCTACATAATTTAAGGAGTGTCAAATAATACCGCTTCAAAACGACACGACGCAACGCGCACACCAAAAGGTTCATTTCCTCGACCGTCCATAATCTCGACACCTCACCGTTTAAAACTAGAATATATTTTTTTAATATACAAAATAGTAACAAGTTTTTGTACTAGATCCGTTCATTTGTACATTGTTGGCGCGTGGACACGATGATGGAACCAATTGACAAGTCGGCAACTCTATTCATAATGCTCCGGAAACTTTCAGATGTAAAAAAAAAAAAAAAAATGACTTTATAAACTATGTATGGAGCCAAAATATAAATGATGGAAAGAAAGATTGATATATTATTATTATAATTATGTAAACTAATAAATACGATTTAAAAATAATAACTGATTTCTATTGTAAGGTGCACGAGTGTTGGTGAATAGTATTATGTCGTGAAACGTGACTTCTCGTGTTGTTTCCAGAACTCCATAGAAGCCTCTAGTAAATCTCCGTCACTTTACTGGGGCATGAGTTATTATTGTGCGTGACCAAATCTGCCTGACCGAGATTTGTTTTAACTGTGAAATATTTTACTTAACTTGAAATATTACAACACTTGACACTAGCCAAATGCACAAAGTATGGAGCCAAAATAAAAAAGAGGAAAAATGATTTCGTCGGAAAGTTTTCGTTACAATGAATAGGTCTGCGGAATTTTATCGAGCCGCTTTCACTCACAGCCATGGATTCTACTTCTAACTCTATGTACAAGGTTTTAAATGCAAACTAAACCGTCGCAAGTGATATGTTTTGTGATGGAGGCGTCTAATAGAGACCGACGATTGTGAAACCGATCCAAAAACTCACTTTTCGATTTCGTTTCTACTAATTTTCCGGACATAGTTACGACAATCAATTTTAAAATTTAATTACATGATTTTTCACAACTACCCGCATAAAATTTCCAACTTCTGCATTTTTACTCTCTACATTTTCCATCAACTAATCGATTTTAAAAACACTAATCGATTCTAAGAAACCAAATCGATTCATCGTTCACAACCGCCCGTCTCCGACATCGCGGCCGCGCGCCGTCACAGAACTGAAGAAGCGTAAAAAGCCCTGACAAGGTCTGGTCACGGTTACCCAGGGTATCTGTCACCTAGCGTTCTCACCCACAGAGGTCAGCTATACCCAAAACTCCCTGATCCACAGAGATCTTTTTACACGTGTGCTTGTTACCCAAATCTCTAATTTACAACGTTCTTATCATCTTTGTTACAGCAAGATCTGAGAATACTCAGTGATTTCGCTACCAAGAGTAAATATTTCACAAAACTTCTGGTACACTAATCACTGTTACAAGCCGTCGAAAGGGTTTTTTTCACCCAGAGGAACTCATTAGTAACATCCTTTCCAAGGTAATGTTATCCAGAGGTATTTGATACATAAATATCTCTTTTTTTCAAGTCTCTGTTTATAAACATCTTATCACGCTTGTCTATGTTACACTTCGTCCACATGACCTTGTAGCTTATAGCTAAGATCTTTCTGTTACAGAGATAGTTCTTTCACAAAGACCTCCGCATAGCGAAGCCTCTGGAGATTTTGTTACCCAGATCTTTCACAATTCTGTTACAAGGAGATTTTGATCTATAATCCAAGTCTTTGTCACACATCCTGTCACGCAGATACGCAGATATCCTGTCACTCCAAGGTATTTGTTACACAAAGATATCTTTTACGCGAGTCTGTTTCACATTAACACACGGGGGTTTTGCTACCCAGAGGTACCTTCTAAGTCACTGTTACCCATCCAGGCACGCAGGTGTCTTCAGCCCCAAGTCCTCGTGACCGGTCGGAGCGAGTCTACCGCAGCGAGGCTTCGAGCATTTCGACGAAGAGTTTGTTCATGGGCGCGCGCCGGTCGCGGTGCACGGACGTCCAGAACCGACGCACCGCCACGTCGGCGTGCCGCAGCGCCGGGAGCACCAGCAGGAGCTGCTGGAGAGCAGCGTTCGCGTTGTATGGCCTGGGGACGGGGAATTACATTACCTTTCACAATATTGCCATTTACTCTGTTCACAGTTCTCTAGATTCCGAACTCAGCACGATCGAAGCAACCACGCGTAGGTTGAAACTCCTAAAAAAATGCGCTCTCATTGATTCATTACTAGGCGCGTGCAGGCGTATCCCTGTGCAAGACAATCGGAATGCTTGGTCTTGGTCCCCGGGACACGCGCTTTCCTTCAACTTTAGTGTTTTTGTCGGAACGAAGGTTTCGTAATGCGGTATCTAAACGTGGTAATCTGTGATTTAGTTGATTACTAATACTAATCTAAAAAAACCTGAGCGGAATAAAATTGTCAGCGTCTCTTTTAATTTCTGAATAATGAGAAGAAAAAGACGGCAACAACTTTAGACCTTGCAAATTTAATTTAGAAAACGGGACAACAGTATTGATATTATTGCCTGTTTTACTGATAGTGCGGTTGGTTTGCGGTGAGGTAAGCCGAAAAGATACCTTCACCTTTATCATTTAAAAAATAAAATAATTACATACTGGTTCATAAAGTTCCCATTTGTTTGTTGAAATGTCAAACGTGCAGTAAAATAAGGCAATGTTCACGAGCGCAGTCAGTTTTAACAAGCTTTTTTACAAGCTTTTATTTAACTTGCAATGTTTGTAAGTATGTATGTTCGGTTCAAATCTTGCAACTGAATTTTAAGTTGCCCTTGTTCAATTGAGTTGAAATTTTGCATGCCTGTCAAGTTCCTGTGACAATACAATATTATGAGCGAGCCGATCTATGATGGAGACGGAAGGTGGAAAACGGAAACTCCTCCTCCGTTCCTCGGATTGATGGAGTTTGAACTTATTTTGATCAGCTTACACTACCAATAACGGATTTTATAAAAGCTTGTCTGGATAAATATATTTTTCCACAAAACCTTGTGTGACTTTGTCGCAGATGTAAGTAAACTGAGTAATAGAGATATGGATATGGAGATATGGCGCTGGGATAAACCGGTATTCTTCAGTTGTCACTTCCATTTAGAGGTTTATCATATATAACATACAACATATAAATTTATAATCTTAAAAAAAGCACATTCGAAATATCAAACATAACTGTTATAATAACTATTATAAGAGCGCCACCTAACTGGCACGATCAGCACGTGTTACAACGTCGCGTCCGTCGCCCTGATAAACGGCATTCGGCAACTATCGGAGATATTCGGTATTCTTCGTGACTTGCGTGGGTCAAACAAAACAATCGTTGCGTACTTCGCACTTATCATTCCATGTACTTCAATTACTGTTTTCATGTCAGACATACAATACATTACAAAAAACACATAAACATTGCCCACAGCTAAAATTACAAATAAAATAAATTATCTGTGATTCTGTGAGTTATATACGGGTTGTTACTGAAAGGTGCAACAATATTGAAAGGTATGTATGTACTCATCATTATGAACAACTTTTACTATGGGACCAATCCTGAAATCGCGAAAAAAAACAACTGTTCCACATTGTCGAGTTCCATTGACATTGTTCTATGGAACAGCTTTTTTTTTTCGCCATTGTAAAAGTTGTTCATAAGGATGAGTACATCCATACCATTCAATATTGTTGCATTGTTCAGAAACACCTTGTATATATGTTGAGGTTGTCATTTAAAATGATAAGTAAAGTATGCAGCCGTTACTAAGTGAGGAGTACCTTAAAGCGGAAACGGCGTCGTTGAGCGCCGCCAGTATGGAGTCCCGGAAGCGGCGCAGCGCCGCGTGCTCGTCGATCCTGGCCTCCGAGTTGGCGAGCGCCAGCGCTTTCAGCAGGTAGCACTCCTCGCGGATCGCGGCCGCGCGCTCCAGCCGCTTCGCCACGCCGGCGATCTGGAAGTTACAACTTATCCATTCACCATAATTCCACTCCGAGATCTGACAGCAACTCTTCGTCATTCTCTGACCTCTTACTTCAATTCTTTGTCGCGACTGCGTCATTATTGCGTAACATTTCTTTTGCGACTGTGAAAGTGACAGTCTAACCAGAAAGCGAAGGCCGTTACCTGAAACGTTAAGCCGTAAAGCGCTGATTTGATTTAAGAGTGGATCATTCGGTGCCATAGTATGACGCAACTACTGAGCATAAGCATTGACCTCTGTTTTCGTACGGCACGGCCCTAAACAAACGGTTTTATGCAAAAGTTTATAGGTTTGACCCTCGATTATTTAGGTAAATTCATTTGAAGTAAAACCTGCAACCACGTAAGTTCCAAGTGGAAGAATGGATTGCCAAAAATATGAGCACCATCGGGAGATGAGGCGCTTTCTAAAGTTTAGCTCAGACACATTGTCACTGTGTGTTTTAAAGTAGTTATTACGAGTTTAAACGCATTTTTTGACCTAACTAAGGCCTTTGACACCATATCTCGACCTAGTCTATAGAAACTATATTCTATAGGAGAGCTCCGTACTATAATTAAAATTTACTTTCGTAAGAGATCGATCATTTAGAAAGTAGAATGGTTGAATGACAAAATCGACGTGATGAGCGGCAATTTCAATTAACTTTATCATGAAGTATCTCAGGGCAATGTTCTTGGGCCAACTCTATTCATACAATATACAATACAGAGAACGTAACAGTTATTGTTTGTACCTGTAAGAATAAATCATGCGCGCCAATATCCCTCGCCTGTTGTTCGTCGAGCGTCAGATCGGTCGCGAACCGCAGCCTTAAGGCCCCGCCGCCGCCCATCGACCGGTACGCCAGCATCAGGCTTAACATCTCTGCCCATGTGCTTTGTAGGAGTCGCATCTGAAGAGGGAAAGCTTGTTGTTAGAGTATGGTTTTGAACTGTTAAAGTGAAAAAATTCTGAGTTGTACAAAACTGTTATGGGCAAGCGTGACGCTTGCCATCAGGCGAGCGATTTTCCGTCACACTTAAAAAGTGTCTTTAGTAGTGACAGCCCGCAATTCTTTACTTAATGTTCGCACAACAGCGTGTTTATCAAAATTTAAACCAATGCCACCATGCACTGTTATCGGACTAGCAATCACCACTGACCGAGCGGTGACTAGATAAACGATAATAAAGCCAGAAGACGTTTACTGCTGAACGAAGACGTCCCTCTAAAGGAGGGCGTTGCGACAATCCCCACGCTTGGCAGTAAGCGCGTAATCGTGATTATGATCATACTAGGAACGTATCTCTCACCTGATCATTGAGCTGCAGCTCAGTGAATCCCGGTATCTGCTTGGCCCAGCCGATCACTCCCACCAACTCCTTATCGTATAGATCAGCCAACAGCGCCAGAGTTTTCGCCGCGGGCTCGGCTACTCCGGCCGGCGGCGCCGCGCAAGTGAACAGCTCTGGCTCGTACGATGACAGGGCTTCTAGTACCTGAGGGGTACAAGGTCGAGTTTTGTATTCAGTGGATTAGTGGAGGGAACACGCGGAGTCAAACAAGTATGTTATTATTAAAGGTCCATACGTATGAAACCAAACAGTGTTTGTGTTCGCGATGTTCGTGCTCGTGCGTGCGTACACGGCTTTACGTACAAGTTAGCACGTAACAACTTGTTTGGAGTCGACCGCCGCCTAACAAACGAGAGAGCTTTTGATTGATCCGTGGTACTTGTCAGGTGCGTAAGAATCATCGTCATCATCAGCGAGAAGACGTCCACTGCTGAACAGTGAAAGACCTCCCACCCCTTGGGAGGGGGGTGCCATAATCCCACGATTGGCAAGCGGCTTGGGGATCGCAGAAAGTTCACCGTTTACTGAGAAGACGCTGCTGCTCGTCCTGCGGTAGTTGAGGTCTGTGGTTGTCAGGTGCGTAGTTACCTTGATGTCGTCGAGCTGCGGGCGCGGCTGCAGCGCGGCGGGCGCGTCGGGCGCGCGGCGGTACTTCTGCCGCCCCCCGCGCACGCGGTCCAGCCTCACGCCCTCGCGCAGCATGCCCGTCCGCAGACACTTGCGGAAGCGGCACGCCTGGCACGCCTTGCGCCGGCGCTTGTTGATCTCGCACTCGTTTGAAGCAGGGCACGTGTACTCTATGTTGCCCTGGTAACGAGCGTTCTGAGAGTTATGAGAAAGGCCTATTGGTTTAACAGTTTTTTCTAAAGCTAGGATAGTGCGTCACAAGAAGCGTTCTGTGATTATGGCGACCTTTTTACCGAAACCGCAGAATACCATTTTAGTACTACACGCTACAATACGGCGGTATCACGCTAATATTATAAATGCGAAAGTTTGTGTGTAAGTAGGTAAGTATGTAAGTGTGTTTCAGCCATACAGAGTTGAACTGAGCTGCGCCCCGCAAGTTCACCCGCTATTCTACAGACACCGATTATTTTTCCGGGATAAAAAGTAGCCTATGTGTTAATTCGTGGTGTAAGCTACCTCCAGTCAATACCAAATTTCATTTATATCCGTTCAACTGTTACAGAGTTGAACAGGAAAAAACACACTTACATACTTACATACAAATTTTCGCATTTATAATATTAGTTTGATAAATATTTCTAATTGTTTTACAGATTTTTCAATTCTTTTAATTTTCAAAACTGTCTCTTGTTTTGAGGATAGACTAATTTGTGGTGATTTCTTTCATACAAGAGAAGGTTTTGAAAACTGAAAAAATTATAGCATCTTACTCCATGTACCCCCAAACCCACAGTCAACCCCAAATTTTCCGTTTCAGTAAAAAAATAAGTCACCGGTATAGAACGGCCTATTACTTGTGTGCGTACTCCTAGCGGAAAAGTGTCGAATTTCATTTCATGATTTGAGTTTAGTAGATATTTAGAGCATGAAGTGTGTAAACGTGTATGGTAAATTCAAATTTGTGTGTCCAGCCATTTTGAGATATTTGCGAAAAAACACTTTCCGCTGGGAGAAACGTTCTCCGAGCGGCAATTTTTTTTTCGCAAGTATCTCAAAAGTGACTGAGCACATATTTGAATTTACCATATACATTTACACGACGTCATGCTTTCAATATGTACTAAACTCAAATCACGAAGTTGGACACTTTTTCGCTAGGAGTTCAGAACACCTTGGGATTAAACACTGTTTTAGACTTTCGTGGTGGTTGACTACATTACAAAATAAATAGAATACGTGGTAAATATCCCGTGAGTACTAATAGTAATGTTCCTGGGGATTACTTAACTAGGAGGCTCGAAGGTTGCAGTGACGTCTTGACTACAGTTAGACGGGTAGTTATTGTAGTATCAGATATTATATTGTATTTTATTTAATAGCTTTTTTATGGCTAGCCTAACCTTTAAAGATTAATTTTATTTCATGTGTTGAAATATAAGAATTTTCCCCATTAAACCGTCACTTCAATCAGGTAAGCTGTGATCAAACGTCTAGCCTGCCAAACATAAAAAACCGTCTAAAGTGCTTCTTAAAACTTGGTCCTTCGAGCCGTTACTCATTATTAATTTTGTTACAGTTATCGTCAAAATAAAAGCCGAACCGAATCGGCAAAACTTACCTTGGGATTCTGAAACGTTTTTTAACTTTGACAACAGATTAAGTCTATTGCTGTCTTTGTCATTTGCTTAGTGCCAGACAAAGGCAGCATTAGAATTAATCTTTTGTCAAAGTTAACAAACGTTTCAGAATCCCGAGGTTAGTCTCTTTGTTTTAGCCTATTTTAACAAAACAAAACAATATTTACAGCAGTGGACTAACCTGTATTGTCCTTTTAAAGAAGGCCTTGCAGGCCTCACAACTCGCCACTCCGTAGTGGAATCCTGAAGCAGTATCGCCGCAGACAAGACAGGCGCGCCTCTGGGGCTCATCATCTCGGGCTCCGCTGGCGGCCGCAGCGGTGGTGGATGAACAGTGTTGCTGTTCTGGGCTAGTGTTGCCTACAATTGATTGTGCTCCGGGCGATACGCAGAACTTTACTTCTTCTTTCGGTTCAAGGTCCAACTGCGGATATGAGAATTATATATATATGTATTTAATGATAATGGTATATCAGGACCCCTATTCTCAAAAGCTGAGTTCAATTTCGTCTCGAAAAATATGTCGCACTTCGAGATTTTTTATTCTCAACGTTATCATTCGAGATATTCACGATGGCTGGCGTGCGTGATATATCGAGTGGTAGGAGGCAATCGAGATAAGAGCCAGCCGAGATTGTAATCTCGAAATCGACATCAATTTGTGATATCTCCAATATCTCCAACTTGACGGCTTTGATATAACGAAATGACAAAAACCATTATGAAGAGTTTTGTGAATGAGCGCTCTATTACAAGTTCGTCATTCTCTTTAGGGGTTCGTATCATCGGATCATATCCCCTTTGTAACAGCATTTCGGCTTATCCATTATCTGAGGAAGCCAAAATGCTGTTAAAATTATATAAACGTGTATTATAAGTATTGGTTTATGTGTAAGTTAATTTTTCTATTACGGGGGTGGCATAGTCACTGAGTGACAAAACTCCGTTCAAAAATAAAGAATAAACATTTCCGATTTTTGTATCCACGGATACCAAGCAATGAGATTTTGTTATAACATTTCCTAGTAATGTCCTTGACAGCTCTAGAATTATCTCTGGCCTTTTCATTTTAATTTACCTAGGCATAAGACAATGCTATGAGCATTTTACCAACGCCTCCTCTCAAAAATTACTATTAATTTACACTCAAAACTAAATACTATTCCCGTTGCAACGGTATTTTGCTTAGTTACAAGATTCTCTTCGAAAACTCTTATCTATAATCGCAGCATTCATTTAGTGCATTCGTAATTTATTTTAGCTTGTAGATAACGGAAACTTACTTATAGATAACGTACTAAAACAATTAGGTACCTAGATTAATCACACCGAAGGGAACATACCTAATCGAAATATAGGACAAATAGATTAGCTTATAGATACGTATGGTATATACGTATATATAAGCTAATCTATTCACATATCTAACATTTTATATCTGTGATTATGTTTGAAATTAATATCCAGATTTTTCTCAGACTTAAATATATCTTACAATTATAGTGTTTATCACTCTTTGTTGTCTAGCTAAGTTTAGGTACAAATTTACAGATAAAATCAAGGTTCATCACAGAATAGATATAAATACAAGGTTCGGTGCAAGCTTGTGTAACGGTCGGCACGTGTAAACCAAGGAAGAGGCACATAGAGTTTATTTCGGTGCAGCAAGACTCAAAGTTCGTTAACAACTTAAGATGCACTCGTGTACTTTGTTTGTTACCCGACTGCCCAAGAAGGAGAATATGTATTCTTTCTATGAACTACTCGTTTATAGTTACCTGCCCCGGCTTTGCGCGGGTGTAATTTAGAAAAATATACTTATAAACCTTCCACGAAAAATTATCTAACTATTGATGAAAACAGCATCAGAATCCGTTGAGTGGTTTAGGAAGAGTTAGCGGATATACAGAAGGACACAGAAAGCGATATACAAAGAAATAGAAGAGCGAAGGAAAGATCACTGCAGGGCTCCTATTCGGAGATATGACAAATTGATGTCGATTTCGAGATTCCAATCTTGACTGTCTCTCGTTTCAATTGCCTCCGACCATTCGATGTGTCTCGCACGTTAGCCATCGTGAATATCTCGAAAGATAGCGTTGAGAATAAGAAATCTCGAAGTTCGACACTTTTTTTCGAGACTCGATTGAATCTCAGCTTTTGAGAATAGGGGTCCTGAACTGAAGTTAAAGTAGGAATGCGAGATTTTGGCGGGCCCCCTGATCTTATGTACTACTTACTACTTATGCTTTATGAGGCCTCGCTCGAGGTCTATCCCCATGTAGCAGCCGAAATGACTAAAGCGCTTCTACATTTCGGCTATAACATTACTTCATCTCATATCTAGTAACTGAAGCCAGTCGAACTTAAGGTGCTTCGTTTGAGTCCGCTAGGTAGGTAGGCGCCAAGAGATGGCGCTGTCGTTGAAAACTCAATTGAGGTAATCTGCCCCAGTTTTAATTCACTTTGCGACCTCTTACTATTGTTATAAACACATCTCAAAAATAATAGAGCCCATTAATAGCTGCACTCGACTGAAAATTCAAATAATCTTCAACGCCTGTATGCACGCATGAACATTACGCACACATGCGAATTCAAAACGGTTACAAGCAAATACGAAATTTCGTTGCTCTGAATATCGTCTCGGTGGCCGAAGTCATCAGTTTGATTAGGTAGCGCTCGTGAGGTTCCGGGTTCGAACCCCTAAAATTAGGTAGTATTATTTTTTATAATTTAATTTCGAGAATACTATTTATTTTAATTTTTGCTGTGGGTTTCTTGACAAACAAACTTATTCAAAATTAGTAACGAAACTTATAAAAGTATATATCTACATAAACCTAATATTGTCACACAAATATTTAAAATGCGAAAGTTCGTGTGTAAGTGTGTAAGCATGTAAGTTTATGTTTTTTGTTATTTGGTGACGAGACGAGCAAGTCACTCAGCTGATGTTAAGCTTCACGCTTGCTCATAACAGTTCAGTGCCACCCAGAATTTTGAACCTCAACAGTTCAAAACCATGCGCGGCAATGCACTGCGCTCATTACTCTGAGATATTAGATGTTAAATCTCTGTGCCCAATAATTACGCTGGAAACATTGCCCTTCAATCCGGAACACAGTGATGTTTTGCACACTACTGCTTGACGATTGAATAACTGGGTCCCTGGAATAACCCCATATCGGGGGTTCTAAAGGCACCGAGTCTGGTACCTTCCGAACAAATTTTCCACTTTTTTTCGGTTTTTTTCAAATTAATTTCGAATTTTACTTACCTAATACCTAATGAAATGACCTAATGAAATATGCAATACCCATAAATGTTGTGTTTTCCGCGTCGATAGACATTATTCTGCGACTAAAAATATGGATTTTAGACCCGGGTTAGATTAATTTAGTCCATAGTAGGTACTGTTGTTTGTTATTTGTTATTTTGTGTGTACACAACACACAAAACTAACTAATAGGTAGGTACGTAGGTAGGTAGGTTTGTTGCTTGGTTGGTGGCTAGGTAGGTATTATTAGTATAATGTGCATATTTTGATCGCGCAGCACGAAATATTCAAGATTTTCATATACCTCTATCTACCACCTTACCACCTACCTATATAGGTACCATACCTATACAAAAAATCTATTATTTCACTAAGAAGGAAGTTTTTCAGAATTTTTTCAATATTTTTCCCGGGATCAGTGAGCGTGCGCGCAACGAGATCATACATAAAAATGCATTCATCATCATTATTGAGGTGAATTTTTTTCCCGAAATTTTGCATTATTTTTCCTGGCAGCACTGATGGAGCGCGCACCGAGCCCCATACTCAGAAATGCTGAATTCCAACAAATTTTAGATATGGGGTTATTAGTTAGTCACACCAAAATGCGAAAGTTTGTGTGTATGTAAGTAGGTATGTTAGTATGTAAGTGTGTTTGTTCCCGTTCAAATCTGTAACAGCTGCACGGATTCTAATGCAATTTGGTATGGAGGTAGCCAAATTTAGGTATGGTAGCCTCCATTCCAAATCTCATCCAAATCCGTTCAGCCGTTACAGAGTTTATACCGCGGGTGAAACCGCGGGGCGTGGGTAATGGGTAAGAAATCTCGGTACGATATGGAACAGGCTGATGATGATGATGATGAATTTTAAATCTATGACCGAATCACATGCGAATTCAAAACGGTTACAAGCAAATACGAAATTTAGTACCCGATTTTCGGCATTCCACCTATCAGATCGACTGGCCGAGCGGTCGAGTGGACGGATTTTCATTATGCTTCGTTTTGTAGTGTGTATCAATGAGACGAAGGTCCCCGGATCGAATCCTCATTTGAAAATTACTGTTTTTGTAGATTTTTGTTCCTTTTGTGCTATTTTTTTACAGAATAAGTTATCAAACAACACAACAAACACCACACACAAAAATAACTAACTAACTAATAGGTAGGTAGGTAGGTAGGTAGGTAGGTTGGTTGGTTGGTTGGTAGGTAGGTAGGTATTATTAGTATTATGTACATATTTCAATCGCGCAGCATGAAATATCCAAGATTTTCATATACCTCTATCTACCACCTTACCACCTACCTATATAGGTTCCTATACCTATATAGGCACCTTTTACAAAAAATCTATTATTTCACTAAGAAGGAAGTTTTTCAGAATTTTTTCATTTAGGTTATTAGTTAGTCACACCAAAAATAAATATTATAAAGAGGAAAGATTTGACTGCCCGTTTGCCCGCATTGAATAGGCTCCGAAACCACTGAACCGACCCGAAAAATCCCCCCGCTGCTGGGCAGCCTTTCAGCCCTCCTTACACTTCCTTCTTTTCTGCAACTTGACGCAAATAGAAGGGTTCTGCGTGTGCATTATAATTTTCATTCCCTCGTCAAACACCCGTGCGAAGCCGGTGCGGGCTGTAAAGGATTCAAACAGACAGACGGACAGACAGACAGACAGACGAACATGACAAACTTATAAGGGTTCCTTGTAGTACTACGGAACCCTAAAAATGTATAAATGGTTACCTATGTCAAAGTCCTCAAAATATATATTTCGCGAGGCTGCACGGGCCGCGAGCGGCCCGCGGGGCGGTCCTGCAGTTGGGTATGGCTGGATCGTTTAGGTCGACTTGTAAAGTTAAAAAAAAAGGAGGAGCATGATGAAAACGGGTAAGAAACCTCCATACGGTAGCAATTTGGCTAATGATGATGATGATTATGGTTAAAATCTATGACCGATAATGAACGTCGCAGTTTGACGGGTAGAAATCCCCCCATCGCCATGAAAATGGGCAAGAAGTCTCGATACGTTAGGAAACGTGCTGATCATGATGATGATGAATTTTAAATCTATGACCGCAAATGAAAATCGCAGTTGGAAGGGTAGAAATTTCCCCCATTGCTATGAAAAATGGGTAAGAAATCTCGGTACGATAGGAAACAGGCTGATGATGATGATGATGATGATCCTTAAAATCTATGACCGTAAATGAAAATCGCAGTTGGAAGGGTAGAAATCCCCCCATCGCCATGAAAATGGGCAAGAAGTCTCGAATTATATTTTTTATTTATAAATTAGGTAGGTAGGCACTTACGAAACACCTGCGCCATGATAATATTTCAGCCGAGCACGAACACGTTTCGTGCTCTTTTTTTGGCCAGAATATTGATGGCGTCTATAGCGCAACGATGATGTCTGCTGCATTCTATTATAATTATGTACGTTATTATTAGGTTACTAGCAGCCCGCCCCGGCTTCGCACGGGCACCCAACAAAAAAATAAAAACCATAATACACACACGAAAACCCCTACACCCGCGTCAAGTCACAAAAAAAAAAAAAAATATTAAGAAAGCCGAAAACCCAACAGCGAAACAATTTTTCAAATCCGTTCAGCAGTTTCGGAGCCCATTCAATGCAAACAAACAAACAAACAAAGAATCAAATCTTTCCTCTTTATAATATTGGTATAGATAGATTATTCTATCATCATCAATAGTTGTCGCAACGCACGCGATGTAAAGGATATTTTAGGTATTTTTTTTACATCTTGGGTTACATTATTCGAGTTTTAGTAAGGATCCCAGTTTTTTTAAAAATAAAATATAGTATAGTATAGGGATAGTGTAGCTTCCCAACAGTGAAAGAATTTCCCAAATCGGTTCAGCAGTTTCGGAGCCCATTCAATGCACACAAACAAACAATCAAATCTTTCCTCTTTATTATATTGGTATAGACTATTCTTTCATCATGAATAGTTTTCGCAGTGCACGCGAAATACATCATCTTGGGTTACATTATTGGAGTTTTAGTAAGGATCCCTAATTTTTTTGAAAATATAATATAACCTATGTCACCCGGGGATAGTGAAGCTTCCCAACAGCGAAAGAATTTTTCAAATCGGTTCAGCAGTTTTGGAGCCCATTCAAACAAACAAACAATGAAATAAATAAACAATCAAATCTTTCCTCTTTATAATATTGGTATAGATAGATTAGGTAACCAAATCAAACACTGCACTGCACACCGATACCGAATCTCGCAACGTCGCAATTATCGAAGGCTGCGCGCGGACTAAGCCGCGAGGCAAGGATACCTAGTCTCGCTCACACACGCACCGACAAGCTGGCAACGTCGCGTAAACCGCGTGACGCGCGCGCGGCACAACCAGTGTACACGATTTTTGCAAGACGCACGCACACATCAATATTTCACGCACACCATGATCGCATGATTCGCATGTAAAGAACACACCACTACAATCGTAAAATTTGTCGTAATTATTGGGTTGAAAGATGGTATTTCCTAGCCATGAACATTTTAAATTATCGACTTTGCGATACTTAGAGGCCAAATTAGACCTATGTTAAGTCATGCCCAGTTCAAAATCGTAGTAGGACGCCTAAAAAGGCATCGACAGTTTTGTATGAAAGTCGTTTATCCTTAACTGATAGTGTATGTGGAATTGTGAAAAGTTGTCAGTCCACTGAGTCGAAATAAAAGCAAGTTTGGATGTCAAATTTGACCTGCCGTGTTTGGTCTTTCACTTTAATAAAGTAAGTAAAGTAAAGTAAAGTTTATTTGCCATAGAAACGTTACATTATTTGGATACAGAGTTTGTGTGCATAAAAATGCCTATCGATAGTTATAGTAGATTACATAATCCAGGGCTATCCTGCGGCCCCACACTAGGCTCAAGGCCCGTATTGTGGGAACCTCTATTAGCGAAAACATAGTTAAAGAGTTAAAGGTACCCCTATGTGATATCATGGAAAAAGAAAAACAAATCATATCGAAAAATAAAAATAAAATATGATATCCAACTTTACACTACAGACTACATTAAGACTCCCAGCGACAACAAAAAGGGAAAAAAATAATAGTAATGTAAGTAAATGAAAAAATATAAATAAATAATAATAATAAATATAATCATTAACTATTTTCCACCACCAGCTGAGAGGTATATGCTTTTGTTTTCTATGACGTTGGTAATGTTTGCGGTTTCTTTATTTCTATGACTTAGGTACTAGGATAACGTAGTCAAAGGGGGTGTTTACCATTTTAACTTCAGGCGGTTGCATAATAGGCATCTGTCTGGGGTGCAAGGGCTGCGCATGCGGCGGCGGCGGCTCGGGCGGGGAGTACTGAGGCGAGGGGTCTGTCTCCTGCTTCACACGGCGTAGCATGGGCTCGCCAGACACTGCTGACATCATCTGCACCTGAGAATTGAAGACATTGGTCATGTGGACCTGGAAAGAAATGAAGGAATTTCAGAATCGGGCCTGACGTCGGCGTTCTATGCTTGTCCGACGATAACTTGCAAACCATTGATCCAACCTTCCTGATTTATTGTGTGAAAGTATTTCAACACAAATATAATCTTATGTTCGAATGCAAACATTTTTGTTTATTGATGGACGTTTTTCACACTCAGCGCGATCTAGCACTAAACTAAGCAAGCTTGTACTATGGGAACTAGAAAACTTATAGAACACATAAATATGTACCTACTTTTTATTTTTTGTAAATACATACATAGAAACACCGAGACAAAGAACAAACATCCATGTTCATCACACAAATGTTTGTCCTGGGTGGGAATCGAACCTACAGCACAGAAGGTGGAAATCCTCCCACTGAGCTACTAGGCTAGTCAAAATTGGCGCCAGGCCACATTTCATGCAGAACAACTAGTTTACGATTAAGTAGTTGGAAACTCTTCGAATTCTAAGAAATACGTAGCTTTAGGTACTTACAACAAAAATACCGTTTGGTTTAATTGGGAAAAGCTGTTACAAAGGCCTAAGAAGATTGAAAAATATCTATAATTGTTATTCAACAAGACTTGAAGGAAGGGAGCTGGATTTCGGTGGGTTACAAAAGTACTTAAATGCACCGCACTCCTAAACCAAAAATGATGGCTTTTGCAATGAGAGGCACATAATCACAAAGTCTGAACAAGTCTTTGGTAATTCCTTTGGAATCGGTGAAAGAAAGATGATATGGAAATAATTTTTCAAACAATTTGTTATTATTTTTTTTTAACAAGTTATTTTTCTTCGATCGACTTTTAACAGTAAGACATAAATTTATGCTATGCTATTTATTATATATATATATATATATATACATAGGCTTAGCCAAATTTGAGGCCTTCAAGCATTTCTTGACAAGGAATCGTCAGTTATTTCTAATTTTTTTTTTTTTTTATATTTTAGCTTATAAAAGCATAAAATTAAAATAACGTGTTTTTTCAACTGCAAGAAATACCAATGATAACAAAGATATCTCGCTCAATATCTCAAGAAGCTATAACAAAAGTGTAACGATGGCATACATATACCTTACACAGACCTACAATTCAAAAGCAAATTCTATTTATTTTAATGTCTGTTTTAAATACTTTAAGTGAATTGAGTGTTTTAACAATCATGGTGTGAGTCTGTCATTTCAAGGCACCAAACACCCAAAAGAAAAACCAATTCAAATCTGATTTCCATGAAAACGAGTCGAACAAGTTTTTAAATGCGTCTATATTCGTCGGAAATGTGAAACGATGCCAAGCCGAAACGATGCAACAATATAACGACAGGTACGTATATTATGAGGTAGGTAAGAATTTTATTTACGAAAAAACGAATAACATTCTCTTTCGTGATTATTCACAGCGAACGACGCGTTGCAAAACACATTTATCTACGATAACTAAAAAAAATTCAAGGATGAGATAATCGAGTTCAATGTCCCCGTGACATTGTCGGTACGTTATGTATGTTAATAATCGTGATGCAAGTGCAACCGAAAACCTATCTTTATGCAATTATACATCACTAATCGGACCCCTTCTGTTTCATAATGTAAACCGTACAACGGAATGTTACGAAATAATTTCCATACAATTGTCTGGAAATTACCAAAATAGAGTGATGCGATTTTTGAAATAAGTAGGTAAGTAGGTAATAACATATCTGATTTAAAAAAAAAAAACAACTACAAAATATAGCCTATGGCACTCCGGACTTAAATAGGAATCCAACGACACCTCACTTGACAAAATCGGTCAAGCCGTTTAGACTGTAGGAGGTAATATAGGAACATACATACTTACATACACCTTCTTATTACCCTCCATGGGCAGTCGGGTAATAAGAATTTGAAGCAGACAATCTTACGAAATATTATCAAAACTTGAAACAATAGAAATGGAAAGACACTCCAGATAGGTACCTATAGGTTTTTCAGTTGCGGTAGGTCATTGGGACGAAGCCGGCGGCGTCGCAGACACCGAAAATATTAAATTTACGTAGAAACGATGTCTCAATCTTGTATGTAGGTAGCCAGAAAGGGATTTATTTCTTACAATTATCGACTCAATGGTACAGTTATACTTAATGGCATTTTATTACAGCGGCGCAACGCAGACTCAAGTGTATAGGCTAACTCCATAAATCTATAAATCATATTTTTTTGGGTAGGCATACTTACCTAATAAGAATAAGATTTGTATCGGTAGTCGGTTCCTTGAAATAAGTTTGTAATAGGTAGCCAAGTCGATAATTTTCAAAAAATCTTTTATAACATGATGTACTCTGAAATTAGGTACTTGCTCTGATCTGTGGAGGTTTCTCTGTTTTCTCTGATCTCCCATTATTAACTTGTTACAAGAAATTGCTTAAACTATGCACTTTTCCCTCTGAAGGGAAACAAATACAATACAGTCTTATTAGACTATTGGTCTCCTCCAATTATAGTGAAGCCAAAAGGCTGTTACGACAAGACTTGGCGTAGGTCATAGCGCGGCGGCAAATTAATCTGAATCTCATGCCTAACCGCGTGACTTGCTAACTTTCGACCTGACTGAGTAAGCACCTACATCCGTTTCTTGTAAATGAATACCTGATGCAAAATACTCGCTCGGGCAAGGCCAGGTACCTTCGGTTCTATTCAGAAACGGTAATGCTCGACTATTCTGAACTGCAGGACGGTTTTTTTTTTTTATAAAAGTCTATATTCAAATTCAATACGGTTGTAATTCGAAGACATTTCGTGGATAATACGATTCACTAGTCATATCCATCGTGCTATATTTAGCCCAAACCGTAATAATATGTAACTTGGATAAAATTGATTTCGTATCTACAACAGACTCAAACGTCGTTAAAAAAAATAAGTGCTCAAATACATTTCGCAATAAATTAAAGAAATAAAAACATCCAGTAGGTAAATAGAATGATTCCTGACTGCGCCGCGACACTATTTATGTGTGCGCAAAATAGGTATATATTGTATGATCATAACACGCGGTTGAGTTCAGCGACCGTGCGTCCGCGGTCTCACCTTCGTAGATAAACGTCATTTGGAATAGCCGAGAGTGAGCAGAGCGCCAGCGCGGTAACTACACCGTTGGGGCACGCTCGACACCACCGCTAGCCTTGAGGTAGGCTCGCTCGCTCGAAATTGGGCACCCAGACATTTTATAAAGGGAGTCCCGTCGTCCCGAGCTAACCTTTTTCGTACTGTGATAATATTGGTTAGATTCTCATGATGAGGTATTGCCATGATTGGTTTTATTTAGCAAAAATGTCTGGCTCGGTTGTTACACCGAATATTTATTGCAAACTTTAACATTAACGTACTATTATTAAAACAAAAACAAAATACCTGACTGCAAAATATAGCCTATATCACATCGGATGTAAAGAGGAATCCAACAACACCGCACTCGTCAAAATCTGTCAAGCCGTTTAGGCTACAGAAGGTAATATTATACGAACACACAAACATACTTACAAACACCGCAAAAAGATTACCTGCCATCCTTCTTGGGCAGCCGGGTAAAACACGAAACTGATTCGCGGATGTTTCGTTAGTGAATCTGTTCTGAATCTGTTTATGAATTATTAATAAATGAATCAAAGAAGTCTTTAATTAATGGTAAAACTTTGTTGTTTGTTTGTCTTTTCGGGATTTTTAGCAACAGAAAAAAGTACAAGTAAGTAGCAAGTGTGGTACAGCGTTAACAGAATGGAAACTATCCTATTTATGATAAGCATACTTGTTACTTATTTAATTTTGTAGACGTCACTTATGCTGGTCTGAATTTGTAAGTTTTAAAGTGAAAAAAAAACTACTTTAAAATAGCAAAGTAACCATTGTTAAGTTCTATTTTTGTTTTAAGACAGCCAGTGTTTATAAAACCGTGTTAAGAAAGAGATAACATTGTAAACATAATATTATGAAGTATCTAATCTATCAAAGCAGTCAGTGACGTAATAATGCGAATCTGAAATAGGCGACAGCAAACGGCGGCATTGCGAATTAAATGTGGAGAACCCAGACCTACCACAACATGCCTTTACATTGTCGCTTGTCACTCAGTATTTTTCCACGCCGTATCATATCAGAACATTTTACTTTTGAACACGTGATAAGCCCCAAGCGCGCACCTATTTCAAATAGTTATTTTTACATTTGTATAGTGAAACTGTCTCGCAACGCCAACCAAAAGTCTGTGCAATGTCCATGTACAGGTGATATTTATAAACGTTTACACAGATGGATCTCTGTTTGACTCATTTCCACCATGTCGAAAGTCTGAGCACGCAGGCATTTTTTAACAATTTTACATAATCAAACCAATATAATATCATTACCAATATCATACCAGTATTGATTTCAGAACGCCTAAAATGTACAAATTACACTTTTACTTCGACCTATTGAGCGAGTGGGCGTTTTTGTTGTCTTCCCACACCCTTCACCTCGAGAGTTCAAAATGGGTTCAGATGTAAGTCATTGGGTCAGTAGCGTGGAACATAGACGAATGAGCTATGTAATATTTTTAGATGTATAGGTTAACAGAAGGGAGTATAGTTAAGCTGTGAAATATATTTGTCAGTAGCATTTTAAGATGTATATAGGTTAACAGAAAGGAATATAGTTAAGCTGTGAAACATATTTAAGCGAGTAAGTTTAATAGATGGCAAGGTGAAGGTTTAGATATACATTGTTCTATAAATTCGCCAATTATTATTTTTAAATCTCTTTTTCCTATCCAGTTCAAAATTAGACTCAGTCCAAGGTCGCATGCGCAAGGTGCCGAAATATATCCGCGAGATAGTTACGTCACCTCTGCATTTTTCCACAAGATATGTGTTGTTAATCTATATGTACCTATATAATTATAAAAGGCGTTGTATGTATGTATGTTTTCCAGCCATTTTGGAGTCTATATCTATATCATAATATAATGGATATCATATAATGGAAATTCTCCCATTTTGATGAAATGTTCATGCAATCTTCAGATTAGTCCAGCGCGGGTGATCCTGTGAAAATCCTGTGATCCTGGGGCGGGCCACTAGTAGAAAATAAACCTATTACTCTAAGTAAAGCTTCATAGGTCACCAACATTTTGTTTTTCATTTTGTCAGTAAAATATACTGTACTCTGGATGTAGAGACAGGAGGCAGACTACTTTAGGCGGACGTCTAATTCAACTGTACTCCTATTTTTTCCCCGACTGCCCAAGAAGGAGGATAGGTAATGTTTTTGGGGTGTATGATCTGCATGTTTGTGTGTATTACAATATATATATATAACAATTTAGACAAGCGAGATGTCGTTGGATTCCTCTTTACGCTCGAAGTGATATAGGTTACATTTTGCAGTCGGGTATCTTGTTATTTCTTTTAATGATATCACTTGTTAACACATGAATCACTCTGCAGTGTTAACTATTGTCATCTAGGTATGACTTAACTACTTAGGTGCAGGTAGAAATTCTAAAATAAAATAATGTAGTCTGTTTTCTAATAGGTATTACATTAGCAGGTAAGAATGACCCTTGTTAAAATGCCTTTCAAAGCATTAATAAGAACGCGCTTAATATGCGTTCATATTTAAACTTGCGCATTACAACTAACTGCATTTATCTATATACTTACCTTCAAGTCAACAATTTGAAGGAAAAATGGATCCAAACACAATTGGTATTGTCTTGATGCAAGTTAAAAGATTGTTTATTTTTAACACCTTTCAATGATCGTCATCATTGTAAAAAAACATTGTAGGTACTGATAGTGCATAGTATATCAAATTTCCAGGCAGATCCATCGACGGCTGTGTAAAATTAGGTAGGATGGAGGTATAGTCGCGACTCGCGTGGTTAGCGGGGTTGAAGGGGTGGCGCGAGGGTTGGCGGGGGCGGGAGGTAAGTCTAGACATCGGCCTTGACCGTCACACGGTTTCCGCGCGACCGAGGTTGCCGCGACCCACAGACCGAGTAAAACGTGCTGTAAAGCTGCTTTATATGTCGCTAGAACTACATAATAGGGTTTGAATGCAGCATAATTTTATTGCTCAGAATCCATTTATACATTAGGCAAGTAACTAGATACCTATAAATACCTATAATACGAAAGTTTGGATGTCATATATATATTATATTCAATAGCTAAAACGACTACTTAAACGGATTTAAATAAAACTTTTTTATATTTCAGCTTAGGATGTAGGTGATGTCGCTTAGAACATAATATGACACTTTGTATTCCCGAAAAGTATAAAAAATATTTCATACTTTTCTGAATTGCGTGTCTTAGCCAGTGTCATCATGATGAATGATGATAACGCCTTGTTTGCGACTGTTATAGGCTAGGTAAGAGAGAGACAACATTTTCCCTGTAAATATAACGAGAATTGGGAATTTATAACCTACTAAGTCCTAGAAGTGTTTCAGAAAAAGCACGATGACTGAAGTCACTATTCATCAGAACTAGCTGTGTGAATGGCATTTCCTGTTGTGTTATTTTAAAAATGTTTGATGAAGGTAATCCCATTTCGTGACATCAGTGGTCAGAATAATTAATTATTCTAAAAAAAAGGAACTGATGGAGAACTTTTGACTACCGACTGCAGCTAGGTAATTGCCTCATATGGTACACAAATAGGTTACTATTAGGATTAAATTAAATATAATTTTCATAAACATACAATATAATGTATAGTTAATCTACAAAAATTCGGCGAAATAACATGAGCGAGGAACGTAGACGCGACTCGGTCTGTGAACTCGCGCACAGTCGACATTGCGTCGACATTGAGTCGGGCTAAATAACGCAGATAGCGTGAGGTCGACGACCGACATCGCCCAATATCAAGCGGACGATCGCAGGATTCGTAAGCACCTGCCTACGCCGCGTGGCTCACTTATATAACCAGCAAGGCGACCTACCCCAACAGCAAAAAAATTGGACTCCACATTAGCATTACAACATATTTATATTTAATTATACATCTTGAAATAAACATGGAAAAAGACGGAGGTAGATTTCGTCTACATTTTTTGAGGATGAAAATACCTACTTGTATTACGTACGTCGAAGCACGTTAATTTAGGGTTTTTGTCAAGACCACGTTTAAGTACATAGCGTAAGATATAAAAACAGTCAAAAGCAAAGACGCCGCAAAATTGCCATTCGGAAATTATGTGTGGCGCTTGATTCTGGAGGAGCGCGGAGGGAGTGATGCGAGGGTCGGGAGGCGGGCCGAATATCTCCGCTCGGGGTGACATTGCGCGGCCATCGACATTTTGCCCGACCTACGCCACGGCAGCGGCGCTCAGCCGCCCGCACCTCCCAGGCCGCGGAAAATTCACGCCTCATCCGCTCCTACTGGGTATATTTGAATCATGTTAAGCGCTTGCGTTTACAAAAGATCTGCTTTAGGATTTGGTTTATTTCACTTTCAAATTAAATTAGAGCTTTTTGTTGGAGACAAAAAGGGACAGATTTTGTTTAGATATTGTTTAGTTTACAAAACTGTGATGCAATTATTTTTAAGAACTTTATTGACAAAGTATTAAATTATAGACGCGGCACGAGCACCTAAATTAAAAATAATAATATTGAAAATGAATAATCACGGGGAATCCTAGTTGGGATCAGGATCTAAGTAGGTACATCACATGCAACGTCACGATAGTTGATATCATTTCCTACCAACACGTGTCAAGTGATAGGTCTAAGTCTTAATGTTATCATTTCAGATAAAAAAACACACGCCATTTATGCGCAGAACAGCAGTAAATACTTTGATATAATGAAATAATACATAAAATAACGCTTTTTTTTCTCGTAGCCCCCACCACACCACCAACATTATCTGTGCTGGGGATGCCATGGAATGGAATATACACAAAGACACGGAAAACTAACCCCTAGAGCTAGAGCAGACAATTTAATCGGCCGACAATTTAATATTGACTGGCCGGGAATCGAACCCGGGACCACTTGCTCATAAGGCAGATACCAACTGCCAACTAAGCCAGTAGAGACGGCTCCGGTGTGGCAATGTGCCATTATGTTTATTAGGTACCTACCTGTATCAGTGGACACGATCAGAATGAAAGGCAATGCAAAGAATGCCACACAACTGAATTATACAAAGACAAACTACTAGACGTCTGCATTTCCCAACTAAAGTAGGTAAGTAAGTAGCAGGTATCTAAGTAGTAAGTATATATATCTGGGACATTTTTGCATACACGGTCTTCTGACCCCAAACTAAGCAAAGCTTGTAATATGGCTGCCAGAGACTGATATACGTACATATATATTTTTTAAATACATACTTATATAGATAATAACACCCAGACATAGAACAGACACAAATGTTCATCACATAAATGTTTGTCCTAGATGGGAACCCACGCCCACAAACACAGAAGGTAGGTTCACTACCAACTGAGCCACCGGGGCAGTCATGTATAACCGCGCGACCAACTTGTCCTTAGAAAAAATTCAAATTTTGATCGAAAGTTTTTCACTTTCCTTCAGACTACTAGCTAATGGCTCTCTCAATCTATTCTAAATATAAGTTGGTCGCACGTATTGTACATACTTCTCACACAATGCGCGATCAAAAGATGGATAGAAAAGAGTGCAACAAGTGCTAAGTCAGATCAATGGCATGAGCTGACTTTCAAATGTCCGGTAAAAATATGACATTATATTATTTTATAATTACATTATACCAGCTGTTACCCGCGACTTCGTTCGCGTTGGCATAAATAAAGTATCCTGTCCGTCTTTGCGAAATACAGTACCTAACTCCTTATCAAATTTTAGCAAGATCCGTTCAGCCGTTTAGCAAGCTGTGATAACGCGAAAAACATCCAGACAGGGTCAATTCGCTATAGTTCGCTAGATGACGTTTATCCATTTTTGTGCATTTCTATTCTATTATGGACTGACAGTTGTAATGTAGGGAGTTCTAAATCGCGCAAGCGAAGTTTTTTCCTCGAGATTTATTCATTTTTATACCTCGAAGCATTATTGTTCCTTATACGACTGCGTCTATATTCCTCTGAATTATAATAGTAGTTAGGATTTTTTTTTTTTTTGCTTTTTCGCTTTGCGAAAATGTCGCACTTTTTTCAACTGGTCACATTATTGTTGTCCGTTTGGCTAAACCGATTTTGACCATGTCTAGTATATCTTTTGTCGTGTCTGCCGTTGGATGAGCCAGGTACGAGTTGCATAATCCAATGGAACTGTCGTGGAAAATTATACGTCTAAGTGCTTCGTTCCGGACACATCCCATCAAGATATGATACAAAATATCTTTAGTGTGGGAAACGTAAATCTTAATTTTGATAGTTATCGACTCTAGACGTTTTCAACAATAAAATAATTTTATCAAAAGTTCTTATATTCATTTCTAATTAATGCTTCGGTCAAACTGAGGCGAGCGAGCAATTCGGTCGCTCACTTACCCCCGAATACTGAAACGCTTGTTAACTTTAACATCAGATTAATTCTAATACTATCTTTGTCTGGCACTAAACAAATGACAAAGGCAGCAATAGACTTAATCTGTCGTCAAAGTTAACAAACGTTTCAGTATTCGGGGGCTAGCCTCCCAAGCTGATGCGAAGTCGCGCGCGTCATTATGTTTAGATTTCAATAGGAAAATATATCTTTTGATATCGAAAATGAGGTTTCGCCCATTATTAGCAGTAGCAGAGTATGAAGAGAAGAAAATAGGTTCACAAGCTGACCCATTCCGCTCCGTATCGTATCTTTGTTCCTGTTATTTTTCTTGTCTTCGTGTGTATGGTCTTATCATCATTTGCAACTGCCTGAAGACGTCCACTGCTGAACAAAGGCCTACCACTTAGACCGCCACACTGAACGAAAATTTGCCACTTACATCCACCGGTTACCCGCGAAACAAAAGAGGTCACAAAAGAATGAAATATTTTTTTTATGCAAATTATTTTAGCTGCGATAAAGCTGGATTTACATTGACAAAATTTATGTTTTTTTAAATAACCTTACATTAATTCATGGTTGCTTGGAAGAGATCGCTTTTAGCGTCATTAATAAAGCAAAAGGCCGACAATTAGAAGCATAATTGAAAGTACCATATATTGTATCTGTTTTTCTATACTTTGTGTGTTTTTAAATAGAAAGTTAACTATCTATTTATTGTAGAAAAAGCAAAATATTACATTATATAATATTATATATATTGGGCAGTAGATATAGATCATGATCATGTCAACAACTTTTAAAACAGTTTTTTCGGGGTTTCAACATTGATGAATCTGACAAATCTGTGTACTTTGACTCCTTGTGCATCAAATCCAGTGACGAAAGAAAAAAGAGAACCTGTTAAAGTCACGTCATTTGCGGCACTTTGAATACACAATATGGCGTCAACTCCACCCCTTTCACTAGTGATTTCTCCTAACACTTCAAAAACATTTGACAGTTTTTAACAGATAACGTACTAGCTTGGCTGGGATACAAAACATGGCCGACGTGCGGCAAGGTGGTCCCAAGTGACGTGAGCATAAACAACTTTGTGGCCCATCCGCTATAATAGAGAATCCTTGCTCAAATCGGACAAAAGTAATCATGACCGATCAAAGAAAGAACTTGGATCGCGAAAATAGTAAAAGATTTTACGGAGGGACAGTTTACATTAAAAATGTATAAAAAATAGGGAAAAAAATGGCCGGCATATAAAAAATGAGATAGTTTTCAAAATCAAAATGCATGAGCATTGCGCGCTTAGTTGCCGCCGCTCACTCCGTATTCTCTCCGAACCGGTGCATTACAACTAGTGTCGGATTAAGAAGTTACTCGACATTTTGTCGATAATAAGGAAAATACCATACGAGATCCTAATTCACGGTTAAACTACCTGCTGGTTGGTGTTAGATGTATTTTTGCTTTTGCTTTGTATCAGCCAGCAAGTGCAAGCGCAAGTGCATTATATATTTCGATAGATAAGTTGAAATTTTGTTGTTCACCAAAACTAGTATACCTAGACTATAAAAACAAATTGCAAATTCATCGGTCGATTAAAATATTGCCCATTGCAGTGCTGGGATAATAATTCGTTTTACACTGACTCGATTCTATAATAGTCAGATAGAGATCAAGCAGAATTATGTGACCGGTATGGCATGAATAAATCCCTTGACAAAAAAAAAACTATTAGGTACTCGCCGCTGTGAGATCAAAGCCGCCATAAATGTTGTGCTGGTTGTTTTGTGTTAGGTTGAAGGTGCAATGTTTCGCACCTTTCGCCAAATTCAAATTTTCTCGCGTTTTTTGTCAATTAAAGCTCGATCACCCATCGTAAAACAATTTTTGCGCTAATAAATCGGTTCTGGCAAGAAATTAACCAACCAAAAAAAATCAAGGCGAAAGTTAATATGAGTACATTTGTCACTCTAAAAAGCCAAGATGAAAATCAGCTGATTGACATTTGTAGCTTGACCAATGTTATCTAAGTGATCATTTTGATTTTATTTTTTGATACAACCTATTTATTAGCACAAAGTTGTTTTAATAAATCCACGATGAGTCATTAAGCTGTAATTGAGAAAAAAACAAAAAAAAAAAGAATTTGGCGCACTGATAATGCCAACTTATTGAATAACAACGTAATAGGTAACATTAACTTATAACAGTATAGATAGTACATTTTCTAATCTGTTTATATAGTGTTGTTTACGATGTCCATGTTAACATCTCATTATCTACAACATTAGGTAGGTGGATACATCGTGGTCCGCGATGACCCTACGTATGTACATAGGTACGTTACCAATCCACGGCGCAAGTCGTTTTAATTTTATAACTTTGTATGGATAATTTGCGTATAGAGACGGAAAACATTTGTTTTATGTAAGTGGTTCCAAAACAGTGATTTACATTGTTAGACGATTAAGAATTTAGTCTGTAACTATGTACTTACAAATGTTCTACAATTAGATAATTTTGTATTTTTTTTTAAATAAAGTTTCTAACAAAACTTAATACATACATGTAAACTTCCGATATGACACAGGTAAATGTCCAGGTACTTACAAAAACACTCGCATCGTGAGCCGAAGACTCGATCATTTCCAAACTGGTTGCGATTTTCGAAAACAACCACGTATCTTTAACTGCACACATTTTAAAAACAAATCACATAATGCACAAACACAATATGCAGCGAAAAGGTCAATGCACTGTACGTATACTTTACGTTTGTCCAGTTTAAATTTCGAAGGAAACTACATGCTGTGAACGACTCGCACGCACTGTCAGTACGCAGTGCTGAGTGCGTGCACGCAGGCCACGCCTGTGCCCCCACCAGAAAGCACGGTGAACGCACGCGCCGCCCCACGACTGTCCACGTGCCCATCGCCTTTCAGATTGGTCCCTTTATGTATAACTCGACGAATAAAGGCAAAACATTTAATTTTCCTGAAGCGTTGCCAAGACCGCTGTCTGCCATTGGTCGGATGCAACGAATCGTTATGTTGCAAGCCCTTGCGCCGGCAAATGCGACGTGCACATATATATTTATAGGTTAGTTGGTCGTAATGTCGTTTATCATCATCACTAATTAAAATTAAACAATAACATGCCTGGGTTATACAAACACGGAATTAAGTAGATGCTAGATAATAATTTGTATAATTGCAAGCCAATTAGATTAAATGTTCAAGCAGCAAGTTAAAATTAAATTTTCATTGCTTTATTAAAACTGACAAAATACTGTCAGATACAGAAATAAATATGATAGCCGGTCATTTAGTTGGATCACGTACTTGTTGCACGTGGTTTAATCACTTAGTTCGATCAAGCGGACAGTGAAAACTTTTTGAAGAGCAACGTAAGTATTACTAACATAACACCTAAAGATGACTTTAAAAATAACTTTGACTATTTACTAAAATAACTATTTACTAAAATTTGATCTATTCTATTCACTTGAAAACGGTATTCTACAAAAAGTAGCTGTGGAATATTTGCACCAACGAATACTAAGCTACATTAAAAAAAAGTAAATCCTTCGAGATCTAAGTACGAAGAACCTAATACCAAGCAACGCAGAAAGTTTTTTATGAATACCTATACCAGAATTCATTTTTAAAATAGGTACGGGTATTTACAAATCAAAAAGGGATCGTTTTAATTTCAAATGTCCCTTCACATTTTTACGAGTTAAATTTAATATCGTGTCTCATTGAAAAATAGGTCTGCGTCGAAACACTCTTGCAGTGATATTATAAGATTTTAATTTTCGCCTAAAATTAGACGAATCGTTTGATAGACTTTAATGGCATTTTTGGATAAAGGCCCTTCCAAGGCGCACCACACTCCAATACTAAAAAATGAAATGTTGTACACACAAAACACCACATTTCTTCACTATATAAATAGTGTGTCACGTAACACAAATATGTTACAGCACAGCGCTTACTGAGCTAGTGAAAAATATGGTTAAGAGAATAGACGAATTATCAACGTATGAAGAGATTCAGCACATATTACTGATTGGTTCGGGAAGCGTTCACGAGATTCTAGACGAGCATTTTAGCTTGAAGAGGATAGTTTCGCGCTGGGTATCACACACTTCGGCGATGCTAAGAAGCAGGCCCGCGTGGAATGATGCCGTAACATGATTGCCAGCTTGGAAGCAGGCTCGTCTCCATGTGATTGTCATTATTGCAGGCAATGGATTTTGGGTTTATTAAAACGATCTAGACACGCAGCGCCGCCAGCCGACGGTTTGGCAGTTTCAAATAGCATCAACGCCCACCAAAGTCAATTAAGCCATTGAAAAGCGGAGAGAAAATTTGGATCGCTGTAGTCGACGAGTATGACGAGGTATCTTGTATCAATTCCTTCGAAAACCTAAGGAAGTAGCGTCAATGCCGAATTGCATACTACCAAATGCTTGCCAGAAGTGTTCACAACTTTGAGCAACAAACGACAGAACAAGATGTGGCTTCTAGCTACTATCGCTTCCCCACAACGCGCCAGCGCACTCAGCGCTCAAAACTAGGGATTCCTAGACAGCACACCGGTTATACTTTTGGGTCTCCTTACTGCCCTAATTTGGCACCGTTTGACTTCTTTGAAAAGAAAAATAAGAAAAACTATTTTACTCTAAATGGAAAAAATGCGAATGGAAAGTGTCAAAAATTAGTTTGAATGCATCAAGACAAGACACATAGATAATTTTTTGCTAAAACGTTTGTGGTAAAAAGAACAGTACCTACTATGCAAATTACTAGGTTTTTTTTCTATGTTTGATTATTGTTCTAAGGATATTTCCCACTTTTTTGTTTTGAATCAGTACTTAATTTATTTTTTTTACAAATAAAAAATTGTCTATTTATTTTTACTTTTACCATGACGAGATGAGACTAGCACGGGCAAGACGAGGTCGCGCGCATTTCTCACTTAGCATTCCTTGATAAAGGTCACCGAATGTGATCGAAACTATAGCCGGAATAACCGACTCAATTTAGCGTGAGTATTCCATTCCATTATTTTATTAAAACAAAATGCATCAAAACCACGTCAGTTTTCATAGTAAAATTTTACCATGATATTCGTTTTTGTAGCAATTTTTTATTTTTTTGCCTAGTTGCTATAATATTAGTTATTTTTAATTATGTGAGTCCATTCTTGTCAAATAATAACGTTTTAAAATTAAAATTTTAGTAAATTTTAGGTCAAAGTTAGTAATAAAGAATAACAAAGAAATCAAACACCGTGAATATTTTTTTTACAACTTACAGAGCTGTAATTATAGCTTTGTGCGGATACAATTCTTCTAATACAATCAAAATAATGCAATCAAAATCATTCGAATAAATCAAAATAAATAAATATAAACCACCTTCCGTTCCTTAAAACAAAGGGGAGCTCGCAGACAGCCTAGAACGTGATGTCATATTATGTAGACCGATACAAGGCAGACAGACAAAAACTAACAGAATTAAGAGATTCCAAAGTTTCTATATATGTATATCTAGGAATACAATACAGCATCTTTCAGATGCATACCTATATGTAGATACAGTTAACGATATACGAGTATAAAAGGCCTTGAGATATAATTTTAGACTCTCGTTCAATAGAAGACTGAGCAACATGCAAAAAAAAAAAAAGATTTCTCGAAATCAAGCTTCGAGGAACTGCCTAATATTTTAATAGATTGAAATTTAACATACGAACATTTTTTTGAAGGAACATTTTTTACGGTTTCTCACTAGAGACAAAATACATTTTTACATTTTCTATCGACAGAAATTGAAAGAAGACTTTATTCTATTTACTATTTTAGACTATTTAGGTAGGTATGCTTTGAGGTTTCAAAATAGACTGAGGTATACTAACGACCAGGATTGAAGTGGATCTTGGAAATATTTTTTTTGTTGGAACCCCCACACTCACACTGACATTGTTAAATCGAAAGTTTTTACTGTTTACAAATACTTATTCTCACTCAACTTCTTAACGATCGAGTGAGTTTATAACAAACCCATACAAAGGCAACATTTTTATCAAATTACGGTTTCAGTTGCAAAGAATCTTTAACGAGCGACATCCCAATAAAGGGCTTACTCCAAAAATCCCCTTAGACAATTCCCTGCGAAGGGGATTTCTGGATTTTTTGGCCATTAATCCCCTTAGAATCAATTTGAGAAGCGGAAGGGGATTATTGGCAAAAAAAACCAGAAATCCCCCATTTATTTAATTTTGGTGAAGGGGATTTAATTAGTTTATAAAAATATTTTATCTGATCAAGGCAGTAAAACGGCGTGCATTTTTTTTAATGCCAAACCTTATCCTCTTTACAATCCAAGAAAATATAAGAATGCTATACTATATATGTACGCGTGAAACAACATCCAGACTTGGTGCTCGTTAGTGAGCATTTCTGTATCGATAAACATCCCGGCGGGCCCTAGGCTGTCTATGTGTAGGTTGTCTTAGGGCAGGCACGGCGTCGGCGCGCCGGAAGGCCGTAATTTGTTAGCTTTTTTGGCCTTAGGGTTGCTACTAATAAGAACACATCTGTCTTAATTGTATGATTCGCTCGATTGTAGACTTAAAGTGGCTAAACATGACCTGACCTGACATAGTGCGGCAGCTAGTCTTGAATTTCACGGGAGCAAAAGAAGCAAACTATTAGGGTTATAGCACTTTCGCTCCCCCAGAAAAAAAAATTTAAAAAAATTAAAAACAAACAAAATTATTTATTTTGACATTAATTTAGTTTTTACAATGAGTGTTGATCCATAGGCTCTCGAACTAGTCTAGGACTGTGTGTCGGGTGCCAGTGGCTTATCCTACTTATGTGTTAAGCCATGTCAAAACAAACTACTTATACAATAAAAATACTATTATTAACTAATTCAGAATTTTGATTATCATACCTTTATAGCCAAAGAGAATATAGCCATCTCTTTCACACTATGTCAGGTCATGTATAGCCACTCTTACAATTATTTTAATCGGAAAATATATTAAGTGGCCTTGAAATCCATTCAAATTATAAACTAAATTAAATTTCATATTAAAACAGAAGTCTCGTTATTTCAAAAAACATTCTAGCGAAATTTCCAATCATTTTAAGTTTTTTTTTTCAATAAGGAAAAGTTTGGGAGTAGAGCTAATAGCAATGGTAGAGTTATAAGTTAAGCTCAAGAGCTATTGTAGCGACAGAAGTTCTTGGCCAATTTTCTTAATAATGAACTCGGTAACCTAATTAGCAGCTCTAAATATGTTAGACTAGTCTTTACTCGCGACTCCGTTCGCATGTTCGCAAGACTAAAAAAAGTATCCTATATCCGTTTTATAAGTTCAGCCGTTGAGCCGTGATAACACGACAAACACCCAGACAGAGAGACAAAGTTACTTCTTATAGTCATTCTATTGCCAATCTAGTATTTGCTTATACTACAGTGTCCATTTTTATTATTTTTTTGTTTTGTTATTGGCAATAAATATATTCTTATTCTTATTCTTATTATTCTTATAGTTCGCTAGAGAGCGTTGATCCATTTTTGTGCATTTTTTGATGTTTCGTATGGACTGACAGTTGTAATGTAAAAAGTTCTGAATCGCGCAAGCGAAGTTTTTTCCTTGAGACAAAACGTATTCATTTTTATTCCTCGAAGCTTTTCCTCCTGATCCTGATTTTTTTCGGAATTATAATAGTAGTTAGGATTATAAAATAACTTGGAAGTCGTCAAGGTAAGTGTTTACAAAGACAGCCCTATAATCGAATAGTGGGAGGGAGCAGGCAATTCGTGGAATAACTCTCGATTGTGTGTGCGTGAGTTTCAAATACAAATAAAATTGCGCTAGTGTGCGCGCCGCCGGTTCATTGTCAAGGCCAACAGCCAAATCTCCCGCCTGAGCCCCCCCTCACTCCCACCTCTGTCTAACCATACTCAATTATTCGTATTCGCCGAAAACGTTTGCTCGATCCACGAATACTGCTCGGAGAGAAGAAGCTTCATCTAACACGGTCCTAAGTCGACCCGCAATAGTTATCGCACAAAAAGAGTTAATAAAATAATTCGCATTTGGTTTGGTTGCTTCTTAGTTATTGGTACGGGTTGTGGTCGCTGTCGACGCGATAATCGAGTATTTTTAACATTGCATATCGCATTCCGGTAGTTTTTTTTATCTAACTACCATGTACCGATGTGCTTGTGTGTGATTATGGTTGGCAAAAAACAATGCAGCACCAGCTTGCATGCGCGGATCTATACTAGACACTAATAAATCGACATAGCTGATGAATTGATGATAAACTGCACGTTTTATTTATCAAGGTCTACAGCTTGAAGTCGTAAATCAATATGATCACAAACCTATGCAAATTGCATGACTAAAAGAACGGTCTGTCAAAGATTATGTAATTATTCTAAAAGGTATATCAACAAAAATCACGTCTAGTGGAACATTTGAGTCAATTTATGGCTATTTTGTAATTTATAATGATAATATATTAGGCCTTTTCAAGTATACTCACCAATGTTCGTGGATTTTACGGAAGCACTGGATCTATTTGTTAGTTATCTATTGCCTGTCCATGAACTAATAGCCTTATTATGACCCTGAGGTCAATTGATATCAGTAAATCACTACAGTTATCGTAATAATGAAAAGCTAGATTGCGTTTGTTACAAACTACGAACATTTTTACTTACTGGGCTATAATTACATTGTCACTGTAATAACAGCAAATAAATAAAGGTAATAAAGGCCCACACCAAAGAGTAGTGTTTTAAAACAAATTTACATACGAAAATATTGTAGTGACACAAAAAGTCGATTATGGTCTGTTATCACACTTATTTCATCGTGCGCATTTGCTGTTACATAACCCTTGTTATGAGCTGTATAAATACCTCTTTATACCGTTTGTTCATTGGAATACATATTAGCGTTGTTTATTTGGAGAAAATGATTACCATCTTTCTTTATGGACACCAAAATCTTTCGGATAGAAACGCTTAAATTAATGAAAATGCGCTACCGCAAAGCATGATTCTCAAATTTTTTGAAAATATTGGGCCAGTATTAATGCCCAAATTGTTAAGTGCCTGCTTATTATAAAATATGTGTCAGCACTTACAACATTCAAAGATTGGGAAAAGATAAAACTGTAGTCAAGGTCGCTTTTTATCTGAATCATATACCATATGCATCGCGTTGCATATACAAGATTAGATAGAAAGCCACACGTTGCTAATATTGAAGACTACTTTCTTACGACTAGAATGGATTACATAATTTCTATGCCTCTCGGTTAGGTAATATTTTTCCGTGGCTATATTAAAAAAACATCGTCATAGGCAGAGTTTTTAATGTGCAAAGTTGTTCTTGCGGTTTTTCCGGAACGTTTAGTTTGACTCCTCGTAAATATTACGAGTAACTTGGTCGGCTATAATTATGTTGTAAACTATTACACTGCACTGCAATTCGAGATCATTTTAAAAGATATTTCAGTCTGTTATGTATTTATTTTTTTGAAATAATGGCTTTATGTTTAATCTTAATCGGCACCTATAAATATCAGAAATTAACAGAAAACTATGGACTCAATTATTAAAAAACTTAGAAAGGATTCCAAAAACGTTTAAGAAAGGGCCTTGAATATTTTAGTGTGAAGCCTGGATTACCCACTGTCCGCCTGTTTTTTCTTTAAAATAGCGGCCACTCAGAAAACCTGTACAAATCGATAGCTGACACTAGTACGAACAAGGTTTGTATGAGACAAAATCTCCTCTAGCGTCACGTTTCCAAGATGTACGCTTTCAAAGTTAAGCTGGTGGCGCCGCCGGTAAGTTGACTTAGAACTAAATTGAAGGTATGAATTGGCTCTAAAATATTGCTTTCATTATTATATTGTCATCCAAGCCTAGAGTAAGTTTTAAAAGGCGATTGTAGCCCATAAAACAAAATATTATGTTAGTTATGGTATTGTACGTATAATGTGCATTGTCTGAATTTGTGTGGTTCGTGGCATGGGCAGGGAATCAAGATACATCATCATCATCAGCCGGAAGACGTTCACTGCTGAACAAAGACCTCCTCTTAGACAACTACACTGACCGACAACTTGCCACTTACATCCACCGGTTGCCCTCGACTTTTACAATGTCGTCGGTCCATCTTGTGGCAGGCCCACCTGCACTGCAGCTTCCAGTTCGTGGTCGCCACTCAAGAACCTTTCTTCCCCATCGGTTATCGGTTCTTCCGTTGCCACTTCAGCTTGCAAACCCTGAGAGCTATGTCGGTGACTTTGGTTCTTCGGCGAATATCCTTGTTCCGGATTTTATCGCGCAAAGACATATCGAGCATAGCTCTTTCCATTGCCAGCTGTGCGACCCTGAGTTTCTCCAAAAGGCCAGCTTTTAAGGACCACGTTTCAGTTCCATAATATATGTCATCACTGGCAACACACATTGGTTGAAGACCCTTGTCTTCAGGCACTGCGGGATTTTACGAAAAGATATCACGCAATTTCCCGTCCCATCCGAGTTAAGATTCTTCGGGCGACCTCTTTGTCGAAGTTGGACTTACCTACCTGAGCAGTCTGGCAAAGGTAGTTATAATGGTTAACAACTACGAGTGTATCGTTGCCAACAACTACCGGTACGGGTGCAACATGGCCATTTGACGTGATTTTTGTCTTGTCCATGTTCATTTTAAGATCCACCTGTTGGGAAACGCTAATGAGGTCCTCTAGCGACTCTGCCATGATGACTATATCAAGACACACCTCCTGAAATTCCAGCTCGAAGAACAATAATATTCCATTCTCCACCTCTTTTTTTTTAAATTGACTGTATCATTTGCAGTGAGTGATTAATAATGATCAATACACCGACCTACAGTTATGACATTCAAGTGACCCAATCATAAGGTGTCGTATAATAAGGAAAAACGATATATATGATATCCACTATCCGTTGATAAGCATAATGAAAATCATTGAAAATCACAATGTTTTTGTTGTTTCCTTAGTCAAGTTTCTCTATGGTTAAGTGTACATGATGGACTAAACCAATGCCCCCCCGAGGGAAACTACCCTAAATATAGAACTTAACAAACCCTTTCCCGTACTGTTTGTTGGCCTGACGCTTATTATTGACTTGGATGACTGTAAAACAATATTTTTAGATCATTCAATTTAGTTCTAAGTCAACATACCGGCAGCGCCACCAGTGTAACTTTAAACGTATATCTAGGAAACGTGACACTGGGAGAGATTTTGTCGCAAGCAAACCTTGTTCGTATTAGTGTCAGCTATAGATTCATAAAGGATTTATGAGTGGCCGCTATTTTGAAGAAAAACAAGACGGCGGACAGTAGGTATGCCAAAATCTTCAAAGGCCTTTACAATTATTTTAAGTTTCCTTTTTAACTATAGATACCCCAGTCGCCGGAGTAGGTAAACATTTTTTTTTTTCATGCCACTTTCCGTGTTCGGGAGCTATCCTTCAAAAATATTTAAACATTTTTCCCTAGTAGAGTTAATCCATTATGACTTAAGTCGTTGATTGGTTGTTTCTTAAGTAGTTGTTGATTGATTTTTATTAATTCAAATACATACAAGGTTCAATTGATCCTTATTCCTATTGTACAGGACGCGACGTTGCAGCGGAAAGACACTACAGATTGGTTATTAAGACGCAGTTTCCATTACGTCTTAGTTTACTACAGAACCCTAAATATGGAGTCGTAGGCATTGCAGAAAACGTTCCGAAGAAAGAGATCAATAATATACTCAACAAGAATTATTGTTAGAAGACAAGGAATCTATTATGCAGACATGAGATAAAAAGTAGCTTTAATAAAACGAGACTCGAGCAGCACAACGTACGAAAAAACAGATCTCATTTGATTATGCTTTGCCCACGCTCATAAATGTCTAGTTAGTATGCCCATTTTATTGAATCTTAAAGTCATAATTTTGAATGATAATGTAAAACCAATAATTAAGTGTGGAGTCATGAATTCCGCTTTTTTAACCGGAACAAGAGAAACTTTTGAAAAAATCAAAGTACCTACCTATAACTGAGTACCAAAGCTCGAAAAAAAATTATTAACGTGGAATCGTGATGAACATAGATCCCATGAACAAAATCAATTTACGATATAACATGTGCGATAGGTCTGCAAAAACAAAAAAAAAAAAAACAGAAAACCATTTTGGAGACTTGTCAAATCTTAAAATTTCTCGGGCGAATTTGCGTGAAAAATAGAAGCAAGAGCGGCGGCTAGAGGCAGAGCGCTCGATCGATCGACGCGTTGAGGCAGGTCGGGTACGCGCCTCGTGCGTGGCTGTTGGACAACATGATGTCTGTTGCCACCTTTCAGACATTTTTGTAAACCTTTTTTTTTCACGTTTTTAAAACATATCTCAATGGGATATACTCTACGGGACTTATCGGGCACAATCATACTTATGTAGATGAACGTTTTGAAAATGTTGCAATGTTTGTTTTGTCTGGGACTGTGAATAAAATGTGACTTGAAAAGCAGAAAATGTTTAAATATATAGGTATAAAAATAAACATACGAAAAAATTTAGAGGTTCACATAATTTGTGCTATGATAATACGCATTGGAAAATAAAGTAGCATTTGTTTGTGTATTACACACGATAAAAAAAAAAAGAAAATATAAGAACAAACGATGTTCCGGAAATCTGCCACATCCCTTTTAGGAAAACAAGAACGTACATTTTAAATGCTCACTGAAATAACTTTTTCTTATATTTCTGTAATTGTGATTCACTGTAGGTAATAATAGCTTATGTATTGTTTTTTTTTATGTTGTAAAGTCAACATCAAACTGAGTTATCAATTTCTATCAGACTAGAAATGGCACATACATAGAAAGAACACAGCATTGTACAGTCAATAATAATATAAATAGACCATTGTTGATGATGGAAATATCTCATAAATGGTAAAATATTCGGCAGCCGGGTCCGGCAATGTTGATAAAATGTTAGGATAGGTCAAGGCAAAACTCATAGCATATAAAAAAATATGCAAACAAAATCTCCAGCTGCAAAATATCGCCGTTTTTAATGTAAAAAATTTATACGCACCACGTCTTCCATCTCCATCCAGTCCATGTCGGCGTAATATTGTAATGCCTAGGTCGGCTAAGTCTTGAGTCTAGTGTTGCGCGAAAGTACTGCGCGTCGCGACGTTCCGTACACGAGTGCAGTGTGTCGTATATGTTGCACCGAAAATTCGTTCCCGCCACCACGGGCCCGCGCCCCGCACCGCACCCCCGAGCTCGCAAAATTTTCGAACATCAAATGAATCGCGCAACGCCATCTATGGGCGACTAGCGCCCCCTCCCTCCAAACGTGGCCTTGAACTTGACTGAGCGTCGCTGTCGACCCACATTTGCGCCGTCCCCGCCCCCCGCCCAGTCTCGCGCATTGTCACGGCCATGCCACCCGACTGAAACTCCGCTGAGAATAAGGTACAAAATCGCGTATTCCGCGAGCACTCTCGTTTTCACTTTGCGATGTTACGTCACTTTGTATATTGCAAAGGTGGATTATATCAAGCACATGCTCAGTGTTGCCGATAGCTAAACCGCTTCCAACGGTTGTTAATTTTTCGTATTCTAAATAGGTAGGTAACGTTTGTTTCTTTTTTACTCTTCGCGTAGAGTTGATTGCTTTTTTTTTTCCAGAAACAACTAGTCTTTGTCTAGCATTATCAAGGACATTATTTAAGTTTTAGTTTAAATAAGGTAAACCTTATCTAAGCCATCCAATGCCATGATGTTTTATTTTGTTATCGGGACATGGTCGTGACCGATGACCGACCGTATTTGTAGCAACCACAATGTTCATTGTGAAGGCCACTGTACTGAATCATTTAGATTCGACTTAAGTGCATGGACGCCAGGTTTTATCGATTACATCATTACGGTATGAGTTGGATGTAGTATGTTTGTTTTTGAAGCAGGACTTTTAATTTTATGATTAAAATTCACCAAAAGAATATGGAAGCAATTTAAAAATGAATGACGCCAATAATACAGCATTCACCTAAAAACCAGCGAAGAAAATATATTTCTCTCTTTCTTTCTCGTTTGTTTATTTATTAAAAATTGTTAAATTTGTTAGACGGCGGCAGTTCAGCAGTAGGTACTAATTCTGCAGGTCTAGAAAAGCCATTACGGAAATTAAACAATATAATTATTGTTGGTATAATACCGATGCAATATGACATAATCGAGACATCTAGCGGCATTTCACAGAACTAATTGTACACAGTATTTTTGGCTGTTACAGCTCTCTTGACTTTTTTTTTCTCTTATTTTTTGGCTACACACGTTGTGTATTTGGCCAGTGTCAAGTATAGTAATATTTCAAGTGAAGTCTAATATTTCAGAATTAAAATAAGTATCAGTCATAGTCTAAGTCAAGCAAAGTAATTCACGGTCAAGTCCACGTCATGCCCAGTAAAGTGGTGGAGCCTTTACTAGAGGTTTCTATGGAGTTTTGGAAGCAAAACGAAGAGTCACGTTTCACATCATTATACTATTCACGAACACTTTAATGAATAAAAATCCACCATTTTTACACATTAACACACGAAATAACACAAGTTATTTTTATTCATTAAATATTCGTGATCGTGCATGAGTGTTGGTGAATGGTATAATGCCGTGAAATGTGACTTTTCGTGTTGTTTCCAAAACTTCATAGAAGGTTCTAGTAAAGTTTTCACCACTTTACTGGGCATGACTTGGGACTCGACAGCGACTTACTTTGCTTGCCTTTGACTATGACTGACTTGTTTGACAATATATCATTTACAAAACATGAAAATATTGATACAGGTTGACACTGGCAAATGCATAAGATGTGCAACGCCAAAATCCTCAAAGGAGGAAAGAAAGAAAAACAGTAGAGTTCCTAATTGATATCCTTTATTATGAACTACTCTACAATACGTAAATAAGGCTCAATGAAACTTTTTCAACATTTTTTAATATCAGAGCGAACTTAACATGTCTGATGAGATGCCTGAATACATAAATGTTACGAAGGTGTCACATGTAAATGTGACCATATGTAAATGTGTGTGTGTGATGTGATGTAATGTGTGTGTGTGTAATGTGACTGTAAAGCCACTTTTTTAGTTTAATATAGCATAGTATAAAGTTCACTTACCTTAAGAGATTGAAGCTCCAGCTCGAAGGACCATAATGATGATTTATACTCATGTATTGTGCATACATGTAGCATGTTATGTGCATGATCGTACACATAGCTTGCGCCATGTATGCTTTATTAATATCTGCAAAGCTTTTCTTCTATCATTGGACGGAGTGTTATTTGATTCCAATAAACTAATAGAAATATAATCAGTATTTCGTGACAGATAACAATAGAATAGATGCAATGTGCGGAATATAATTAAAGCAGAAAGGATGGGGATGCTCTTGTTACAGATCTAGGAACACAATAGTGTTAGGATATACACACCAAGAAAAGACAGATATATGGCAACAAAAATGCAATATAAAGACGAGCAGAAGCAGTCAAAAACGAATATGATAGATTTTATTCTTGCTCACAAAACTGAATAAATGTAATTTATGTAACCCACATCTATCTAAAATGTATCTAAAACAGAATGCAGTATGTGGAATGTATTAGATATAGATTTTATGCTAGTTTCTGAATATTTTTATATATTTTCAGCCTGTTCCATCACACTGCGAAGCAAAGGTCTCCGTATTCTCCTTCCACTCTTCACAGGTTTTTAATTAAAAGAAGCAGTGTTTTGTTTTGTTGTAAATTATGGAAGAGCCTGATGTTGAATCAATGTTAAAATTTATAAATGCCTAATAATGTACATCGATTCATTTGAAGACTTAGTATGAGCTGTCAGACAAAACCTTTGCTTTCACGTTAGGTTTAGGGTGAGTTGGTGGTGTATGGGTGCGTAACTTGGTATAACTTAGTAACTTAGTAGCATAGCAGAATATATGGCTTAGATTTTTTATCTAAGCCATATTTTCTGCTATGCTACTGAGGGATGAGACAAGCGAGCCGCTGGCCTGATGATAAGGGTCATGCCTGGCTATAACATTGCAGTGCCACCAAGATTTATGAGGTTTAACATTTAAAAACATGCGCAGAAATGCACTGTGCTTGTCACCGTAAAATATTAGATGTTAAATCTCAAGGTGAACAGCAAAAAATACATACCATTATTACCGCATTCTGTTTTTCTATCTTTAATCAACTCACCTCGGTCAGACGTTCATCCA
The DNA here is from genome assembly GCA_947579745.1 of Apocheima hispidaria. NCBI lineage: Eukaryota > Metazoa > Arthropoda > Insecta > Lepidoptera > Geometridae > Apocheima > Apocheima hispidaria. The sequence continues at coordinate 11,494,510 of OX388164.1, read as the reverse complement.
CGGCTGGTGGTCACATATCTCTTGCGAATTGCACCCATGAAGGAAACTGGAATGGAACATCGCTAACAGAATACCTGGAAATAATAAAAATAAACATATTCATTACCACATTTACATCCAGGAATAAACAAAAATAAATTTGATAAACTGCCAATAGTTTATAGCCAATAGTTGGTTTATACTGATCACTAAACTTCTATGGATGATGATCGTTCCGCCTTTTTAAAATGCTGTGATGAGGCGAGCAAGTTGCTCGCCTAATGTTAAACGTCACGCTTGCTCATAACAGTTTAATGCCAGCCAGAATTTTTAACTTAAACAGTTCAAAACCATGTACAGAATGCATTGCGCTCGTCACCTTGACATATTTAATAAGATGTTAAATCTTTGTATGCTGAGTAATTACACTGGAAAAAAAAACTTCAATCTGGAACGAAACGTTTGCAGACTACTGATGGAAGCAGAGAACGAAAAACTGCCTCTCCGCCAAGTTTATACCTATTTAATCATAGTGAGTAAATACCTAAGCATGCAAACTTTTACACTTATAAACTTTTACAATCAAAGGCAACAACTAATAAGATTTTTATCATCGTCTTTAGATATTGATCGTTCTTTAAATCTTTTTTTCTATATTCTAAGTTGGTGGTCTAGTATTATGTAAACATTGGTACATTTGTGCAATATTTAGTATACTCACAAAACAACCAAAACAATGATTCCTTCTTTACCAACTAGCCAAGAGGCCAAGAGAGATTTCGACAAGTAACAGCAAAATTGCTAAGCAATACCAAATTTCTGGATTAAAAATAATTGAACTGTCGAACTCCAAGGTTGCAAGTGCAGGATTCACTATTGGATTCACTTTATTAATATCACGAAAACCAATTCAATGAACACAGTCTGATACAGGAGCGAGTTTTTCGCATGTCGGAACTAAACGAAATCTTTGAATAAAATATTAATAAATCTCAAAATAGGGTTAGAAACTGCAATGCAAGATGCAATGCATTTTTTATTTCTTTTTTATCTGTGTTGAATGCAATTTAAAAAAAGTGAAATACCTGAATGGAGTTTTGGCGGGAACGTGAAGAAGCTAAGTCGCGATATTGTATTATTTTCCAAAACTTGTGTTATTTCAAGTGTTAATGTGTAAAAATGGTAGATTTTTATTCATCAAAGTGTTCTTGAAACGAAACGAGTGTTAGTGAATAGTATAATAGAGTATAATAATGTGAAACGTGACTCTTCGTGTTGTTTCCAAACTCTATAGAAGGCTCTAGTAAAAGTAAAGTTTTCACCACTTTACTGCACTTGGACTTGACCGTGACTTGCTTTGCTCGCCTTTGACTGTGACTATCACTTGTTTGATAATATTTAGTAATAACTTAATAATAATAATAAAACTTGAAAATAATATATGTATATTTGACACTGGCAAATGCATAAGACGTGCGACGCCAAAATCCTCTTAGGAGGAAAGAGAAAGAAAAAAAAAGCTGCAGCTTCATGGTCGACGACGACGTTTCGCGTATTCCTCCAAGTTTCGCGTTTTGGGCAGTATTGCCAGGTCTACTATTTTTGCAGTAGATCCTCACATCTTCTTAAAAATCTACTAATCTACTGATTTTGTAGTACAATCAAGTGGACAAGTTTTCATATTTTTTTTATGGTACCAAAATTCTAAGATTGCGATGCTGCTTACGATACATACTTATTTAGGGCAGTTGTGACAGAGTTTTTTTTATTATAAAAAAATGTGAAACTAGTTGATAATTAGTCAGTCTCATGTTGATTACGCTTCCTACTTTTCTAGATATTACTATTGTTAACGTTATTAATATAACGGAACTAACCAGATTTAGGCTTACTACTACAATTTCCATTACCTATAAAAAAAAAACTGGTTCTCAAATTAATTTGGCAGTCATGTAAACGATGAACAACATTTTTAGGTTGTATTTTCGGCTTATATATTGACTCTACGCGTAGTGTATTTAGCCAGTATCAAGTTTTGTAATTTGCCATGCAACATGTAACCTATGTCACTCCAAACCTAAAGAGGAACCGAATGACACGTCACTCCACAAAATCAGCAGAGTCGTTTAGACTACACAAGATATTATAGGAACACACAACGATACATACTTACATACACCCCAAAAATATTACCTACCTTCTTGGGCAGTCGGGTATAAATTTAATCAATTACTCAACTTCGTAATATGTAAACATTATGGCGCAGATCAAAGAAAACAGGATCATGCTTTTGTTTTTTAATTATTTTATTTAAAAACTTTGATTTTATATTAAAATTGAATATAATGTTATTTTTCTTAATTCTCCAGTCCATCTACTAATTGTTTCTTGATAAACCTACTGAATTTCGATAATTAGACTTGGCATCACTGGATACGGGCCAACTCATCGGTCTTTGACACAGAACACAATTTGCATTGCAGAAGCTTATTTTATTTTATGCAGGAAGTTTATGTTCTATCATAAATGTTGTGAGTTATTTATTAAACGATAGAAGAATAAATCCCAGTCATGGAGGTTTATTATCTCGTAGTGGCTTTGAGTATTTTCTGGCATAGTACAGATGCTATAATGTGGAGCTTAGCTCCCAACACACAAAAGTGTTTGAAGGAAGAATTGCATGCCAACGTGCTAGTAGCGGGTGAATATGACGTTACAGAAGTCCCAGGCCAGCGAGTCGACTATATTGTAAGTGATTTTGACCAACTCGACTCATCTAGCCAATATGCCGTTAGATCCAAAACGACTTTTACACAGCTTAAGAATGATCACAAGCATGCCGGGCAGGTGTAGATTAGCTTTCTAACAGTCTTTGATTTATAAAAATCGTCGTTTTTTTAAAAGAAGGTACACATTTTATATAGATTGTTACTTTTCAACAGATTCGTGACTCTAAAGGCCACATACTATCTCAACGAGACACAATAACGAAGGGAAAGTTCACATTCGTAACAGAAACATACGACACATTCGAAGTTTGCTTTATATCGAAGGTACCACCTGGTAAGTCTTAAATTATATACAAAAATGCATACCATACCTATCTATTCCTGGAAAAATTAGTTTCTCTGCCATTGTCTAAATCACCAACAAATTCTTAAAAAAAAATAAAAAATTGAAATATACTTTTGTTGTCTAACTTTATGGCATTGTCACGAGAACCAAACATGAGTGCCAAATTTCGACCAGATAGTTTCAGTGGAAGTGGGTGAAATAATAATTTCAAAATTCCAGGACAAATACAAGTAAAGATAAATAAAAGCTTTTAAAAATCGGAAAATTCCTAATATTTTAATTAGTCAAAAGAGAATCTGAATCAAGAGAAACTTTACCTCACTAGAGAAGTAATATTACATGTTAAAATTATAATAAAAAGTGGATTTCTTAGTGGGATTTACATGTTCTTTCTTTCTATTTATATATTTTCCTATATAGGAAATCAAAGAACACCTTCTAAGATTGAAGAGCTTCAAGGAGTCTTTAGCACTTCAAAAATGCAACCTTTGCCGCGGAAAATATAGATTTCTCTGGAGGTAATAGGTATAGTAAAGTTACAAAGACTAGCTCAGAAGATAGCCATACTTTTAGTTGTGAAATACACACAGAAAGCATGGCTCAGCCAATACTAACCATTCAATCTTATGAACACAAAAACAATGTGTGTCCTCCTACACTCGCAACTTTGAACTATCTGGCATTTAAAATATGGAATAACTTTCTCTATTTCACTTAAACATTACTGAATTTTCTGACACACATGTTTGAATTTGACCATCAGTCTAACACAGGTTCGCAAGTAAAAACCATTTAAATTCAGGTCTTATTATTATCATTTACTATATCATTTGTTCACTTGCAGATATCACACTAATATTATAAATGCGAAAGTTTGTATGTAAGTGTGTTTGTTCCCGTTCAACTCTGCAACGGCTGAACGGATTAAGACATAGGCTTTTATCCAGGAAAATTCAACGGTTCCTGTAGGATAGCGGGTGATACCGCGGGGCGCAGCTAGTAAATAATAAATATAAATAATATTGGACAACGTTTTTACACACATCACCATCTAGCCCCAAACTAAGCAAGCTTATACTATGAGAACCAGATAACTGATAGAATACATACATTTTTTTTAACAGACAAGTGCCTTTATTACCTAAGCAAAATAAATACAAACTACAACTACCTAAACTACTTAGCCTACTACATAACAATAACAGTCGGATTATCCAAAGACCATTAAAGGTCTATAGATTATTATATTCCATTATAGTTGATAAAATATTTGTAAAACTTGATAAATGGCACGGACCCCGGAGTCCGTGGAGCAATATTGTAAATATAAAAAAAAAATATAGATATATCTATAGATAATCCAAATGTTTAAGCCCACTAGTATTTTGTTTAGTTAATATAGGCACTTGCTTGTTTAAAAAAAGGAGGTACTATATATATATTCTATTTTCTTCTTTTTTTTTGTAGACATACATAGATAAAATACATAGAAACACCCAGACATAGAACAAACATCCATGTTCATAACACAAATGTTTGTTCTGGGTGGGAATCGAACCCACAACCTACAGCTCATGAGGGGCTCAACGTAATTTTTAGCAAATACATATATGACATGTAGTAGTTGTAGTAGCAAACTTTTACTAACAAAGGCAAACAGGTTGGTGTAGATGTATTAGTGGACGTCTAAGAGCTGACAAGAGAGCTCTAAAACGTCCAAACCAAAGGTGGATTAAAACTGTAGTAACCAATTTAGTGACTCTAGGAAGTGGATAAAGAAATGGAGCCGATGTCAAATAACAATTATAAATGGATAATGAAATAATAACAATACGAAAATAATATATAATATGAAATAATATAATTGATTAGACAATAAGGAAAACTTAACTTCATTGAATAGTGGAAAAAAAAAAATGTGTCCAGCACAGAAGGCGTCAAAAAAAAAAACAATTTAGTAATGAGGCGTTTTCCAAAAATAAATAAATCCTAGTAATAAAAGCACCCAATAGATGACGTTAGATGTAACTTGAACTTTTTCTGTCACTCTCAAGACATGAAAGACAAAAAAAATGTACGTGTGCCTTTTTTTTTTTCTCGTATTTTTTGGCTCCACATGTGTTTTTAGCCAAATTCAAGTAATGTAACTATGTATTTGACTTCATTTGAAATATTACAATAGTTGACACTGGCTAAATACACAACGTGTGGAGCCAAAATTTAAGATTAAAAAATAATCATAAAATATTTCGACAGAATTGACAATGACAGGTAAAACTCCATTCCTATTGCGCCATCTAGTAAGTATTGTTGAACTATTTTTTTTTTTTTGGAAAACGCCTTGTTGTCATGACACTGTGTTTTAATTTGTTTGTTAATATTCTTTTTTTATGTTTGCATAATGCATATGCATAACGTCTAACATGATATATATTTAATTCCAGAGCGCAGAAGTATCAACCATGACGTATCTTTGGATATTAAAATTGGCATTGAAGCTAAAAACTATGAGGGTGTAAGTATTGGAATATGAAATGGAAAAAAGACCTAATGGTTCCTAAGACAGTTTCCTTGAATCTCCTATAGTTTAAGTTTCCGATTTCTTCAAACTGTCCTATAGTTAAAAAAAAAACAACCTGTATAGTATAGGTGTATTTTTATAGTTATCGCTGGAAACATTATTCACTCCCAAAATTCACGATAGTGTGTTTCTTAACTTCTGTTTATTTATTATTTATTGCTTTGCTTTTTATGAGAATAATAATACATTTATGTCTCCATGGTCGTTGGGCCGTTGACTGCATCAACAGAAATGGGTAATCTTCTGAACTATGCTGCACTGATTTTGATAACATTTCTAATAATAAAGTGCCGTGGTTTTGTTAACAACATTAATTACACTGATATTACACAATAATACTACCTTGACTAGCCTTGTGGCTCAGTGGTACGATTTGGTTCAGTGGTGTAGGATGTGGGTTCGATTCCCACCCAGGACAAACATTTGTGTGAGGAACATGGATGTTTGTTCTTTGTCTTGATGTTTCTATGTACATATTTACAAAAAAAAAAATGCATGCATAATTACGTTTACTGTTTACTATTTTTATATACTGTTTTTTTTTTGGGTGCATCGGTTTTGGTTGTGGTTGTTCGAAGTTAATGAGATTATGTTGAGCATGTTGTTCGAAGTTGAAAAATTATCTTCTGGAACTCGTGTCCAACTTGCAAGAGCCTTTTACTCCCTCCACTCTGACCACTACGGGACCAAACAAGAAGTCGCAAAGTCATATTCATATCAGCTGTTCCATAAATAATTTTGTATGGAACAGCTGGGTGTCTTTTCTCATATTTTAAGTTTGTTGTGTTATTAAAAGTTGTTCAGAATGAACATGGGAGTAGCAGTCTTGCGGGTCGGAACCGAGTTTCAGAACAACCTGTACAATTTTAACTTCAAACAACTCGCGCTTCGAGCATAAGAATGGCGAGGTTCTTAAATTGGCAATATAGGCCGACACTGGAACAGAGATCATGCAACTTCAGTTTTTACTGTCTTCAATCCACACACTGAAAGCGAGTCAGAGGCGTCGCGTGAGTGCGGGTTCGTTCAACTTGTAGAATTAAATAACCCGTAATAGGATAGTTGACTAAGTCCTTTTTAGTGCCTCATAAAAAAGCTGACCAGACATACGAAGAGCCATACGATTAAAAAAATATGGCTAATGCAAATGCTAACTGCATTTGGATTTCATGCCAGACAGAGAAAATACTTTGTTAAAATATGACGTTACGGATTACATGCGTCATACAAATTTGATTGTATGATTGAAAGGGACAGAGAATCCCCTCTCAATCCCTACCCAAAACACTTATATCTCAGAACTTTATTTATGTAACATAAATAATTTCATTATCTTTATAATCCTTCGATCAAGTAAAAAAATACACAGTTAACAATAAATAAATAAATGAAGATTCATTCAAATAATCCACCCTTTGCTGTTCCCGGAGCAAAGGTGCCCATAACGCTCGTCCCAACCTTTGCACCAGGAACGAGCCAGAGCGGGAGTCACCTGACTTTTCTGTCAGCCTCCGCCACCAAGCTCTTCGCTTCGGCTTCCCAACAGCCCATAGTCTCCATCGCGATGGGCACAAAATAATAGCTCACCCGCTTTTCCAAGGCACGAAGGTCAAGCCATCTGGTCTCTTGCCGTCAAGACGAACGCTCCACGTACTATGTCGTTGACAGCCATTTGAGAACATTAAATTTAAAAGATAATTTTAACATAATTATACTTTTTTTACAAATCCTGTTTGTTTTTTTAAAATCAAACACCGGCCAACCATCCTACCATGAATAATACAACGTAGCACAGCAAGCGTGCGTGGCTTTGCTTCTGACTTGCACCAGTACGAAAAAGACTTTTTAACTGTTTAAATCTGAAGATACTCAATGTTATTTCATGTATTTGGTAGATTGGTGAAGCGGCCAAGTTGAAGCCAATGGAACTGGAGCTGAAGAGGCTGGAAGACCTTTCCGAGGCTATCGTTCAAGACTTCACGATGATGAGGAAAAGAGAAGAGGAGATGCGAGACACCAATGGTAAAATTTTTGTCGTCAAGTACCTATACGCGATCCACGCTGGGAATCGCTCTGACAGCTGCAGCAAAGTTTAAAAAGTTGAATGAAAACATCTTTTTTTTAATCGACTCGACTGCAAGAAGAAAGAAGGACGGTAATGTTTTGGGGTGTATGTAAGTATGTATTTGTGTTCGTCGTAGCCGAAACGGCTTGACCGATTTTGACGAGTAAAGTGCCGTTGGATTCCTTTTTACGGCCGGGGTGTCATAGGCTACAGTGTGCAGTCGGGTATTTTGTATCTCTTTTAAAGATATTATGTGTTACATTACACTAATACATGGCAACATCTAGTTGTGACTTATATTTTATGTGTTCTGTCAAGTGTTAATGTGTATATGTATTCATTAAGTGTTCGTTAAATGCGCAAATCGTATAAAGTGGTGAATCGTGATATTGACCTAGCGAAGCGAAGGTCTGGGACAAATCGACAATTTATATGTATGTTTGTGTGTATACTTGTCCGACGATAACATGCGAACCGTTGATCCGATCTTCATGAAATTTTGTAGGCAAGTAGTTCGTTTCAATAAAATTTCTTAGTTCAAATATAAGCTGAATCGTTCAAGTTCCGAGCTTCTTAACCAATCAAACTTGACTAACGACAAAATGATTTGATGATAGTTTCTCTCGTCATCTTATTTCAGAGTCAACCAACAACCGGGTTCTATTCTTCAGCATATTCTCCATGGTCTGCCTCCTGGGTCTCGCCACATGGCAGGTCTTATACCTACGTAGGTACTTCAAGGCAAAGAAACTGATTGAATAGTAATTTAACTTATTTAGAGGCTACCATACGCGAACTGAACAAGCAAACCAGCAACAGTTTGAACTGACTGATACACGATCAGTTAATGCCTTCACTCACTAGATATGAGATTAAGTAAAATCCAAGTCGCAGCAAAAATGAGAATCCGCCGCATTACAAAACGGCTAGCCGTATTACAAAAGTCGTTTTGTATTACGTTTGATCAACTTCTAGCTGGAATATAATAATTATGGCTGATCGGATTTAATCCGCATTAGATTAGATTTTCGCGTTTTTCAACGCGGCTAAAACATTCTATAATAAATGCATGCAATGCAAATTAGCATATGAGTCGTCGGGCCATAAATCATTAAATCTGTCTATCTCGCTCGCACCTACAACTCTTATGGAATGGTATATCCGTCTATCTCGCTCGCACTTTGACCGCTACTTTGACCGGTAATTACGAATCAGTTTTTGTTTCGATTTTTGACCAACAACAAAGTGCTGCCAACATTGCAGTGTTGTTATTAAAAAAGTAACAAACATAGTGTCATTCGTCTTGATTCTTGATTCTGTCACCTGTACGGTTTCTGGGTTACCATTAATAAAATCTAATTGTTCTGTCATCCCTTAACTCCACACACACGACTACTTGGTTCCATTGCGGCTGAACCTTGGCCGCCGTATTTCCAAACACATCGCATAGATATTGTTTCTAAAAGTGAACCAACAATCAGCCGTTTTGTAAAATGGTGTTATGCAATGCGGCGGAATATACAATAGAGCTGCGACATCCACAAACGGTACGTTTTTTATTCTAGGTGGAAATTAAGGTAAAACTGATCATGTATGGTGGCCTTAACGTGGGTAGAGTCGCTTGCGAACTCAGCTTTGCACAAAACTTTTACATGCGCGCTTTAATTTGCTGCCGGCGTTTTTGTAGCTGGCAACACAGAACAAACTTCATTTTTGTTTCCGTTTGACGTTTGTAATATCACACATAGCTAGTAACTTTACCCACAATAATAGATCTTAAAGTTTACCTTATTTAAATCGGTAAGTTTTTGGAAATACTTAATACAGATTTTTAATTTAATAATTGTGTTGTAAATGATTGAGTTTGTTTGTTTACGGATGTAAAATAAAATTATTTAAAAAACAAATGATTTTTACTCTATTTTGTCTATGATCTGAGCGGCTACCTGAGACTTGAAATGCTTAATCCATGCTTGAAGGCCTCGCTACAGACTAGAATTTTACGGGAGCAAAAGAATCAAACTACTTACTAAGGTTATAGCTTCTCCCTTTCGCTCCTCAGAAACTCATATATAGCCATCTCTTTCACACGATGTCAGGTCAGGTCATGTATAGCCACTTTGACCTGTGGTAACTACCGTCGAAATTGTAATCATAGGGAGTAAAGTGACGGATCGAATTGTCTCTTGTCAATGTCAAAATAATGCAGCCAACTTTCAAGTCGTACGTACTGAAGATCTTTCAGATTTTTCTGCGTCAATTCACTGCGCTCGTCATTAGATAAATCTTATTTTCTCATCATCATCATCATCATCATCAGAGCTGTCAAATGAAGTAAAACAAGAGTTAAAAAAAAGTCAGCACATTTCGGTAACTTATTTTAATCTCGTAAAAATTTTACTATGAAACAGGCTTGTTATATCTCACAGTGAATCACCACGGGTCTACTAATTTCAATGCTCTCCCAATACAATCAATCAATACTTGAGATTTGTATTAACTTTGCAACACAAGTCTTTCCATTTCCATCCATATTTGCCACGAAACACGGATTTAAAAATGACCCTGTATTACGGGATCTTTATTCCGACTAAAATGCACGAGTTGGAGTAAAGCTCGGTTTGCGGAGACTAAGACATAGCGTTCCCATTGGCTGTCTCAAGTTAAAGCCTAGCCGCGCCTACGAGGAACCAATGAAAGTGATTTCGCAAAGGTTTACTCAGACTGATCCGTAGTACGTTCTAATTATCGATCGATCGATTGTCCTCAGTACGGTATCTACAGGGTTATAAGGAAGGGGTATGCTAAGCCGAAAAGGGCTTATAGTACTCATCATTATCAACAACTTTTACTATGGGACCAACCCTCAAATCGAAAAAAAATATCACCTGTTCCATAGAAAAATGTCAATGATACTCGATAAAATGTATGGAACAGCTGATTATTTTTTCTCGATTTCAGGGTTGGTCCCATAGTAAAAGTTGTTCACAATCATAAGTACTATCAGCTTCTTTCGGCTAAGCATACCGTTTCCTTATAACCCTGTATAGGAGATAACCTGTGCCTACTGTTTCGCTTTTCGCACATAATTTAACAGGTGGTTTTAAAAATGTCAATACTGTTCTTATCCTAACCATTCTTAAGTGTTTTTGCAACACGTTACAATACAAATATACAATAAATTAAATGCATAAAAGTTTACCAATTTATCTAAATTTACATAATTTATAATAATTCGTTATTAACATGGGTGATGTGTTAACACACTTTGAGAACATCTGGAATGTCACACTCAATACATCAGTAGATAAATAAGCCACATTCGTTTTAGAAATAGAAATAAAAGGTATAAAAATAATCTATACAATACATACAACAAAAAACACCAAAGGTGTATACATGTTTACAAAGAAAACGTAATAAATTTCGGCTATCCATATACACATAAAAACGGAACATAATCCATCACTACTCTATCACACATGATAGATTAGAAATACACGCCTGATAGAGCTTACTATGAGTCTATGTCTATGGTCCACACTAACACTATGGTACATTATTTTACTTACTTTTTATAATAATAATTTGATCTGTTTAATCAATTTGTTTATAGTTCTTTTTGTTTTGTTTTTACCGTTCCGTGCGGTAATAGTGTGTGATGTCACCAACGGTTCCAGCGAAAGACCAGCGCTGGTTGTTCGCAACCAGTATTATGCTGAGCTGGAACCGGTTTGTGGTTAAAAACAATGTGTATTAGTTATTTATTTTTTTATCTAACTTTTTGTTTTTGGTTTTTTGTGTACTATTTGTTTTTTCCCCACAAATAAAAAATTGTCTATTGTCTATAACATAATTCCCTGTTTCCCCCCTAAAGACACTACAGAAAAAATTTTTTTTTTTAAATTAAAGCCACTGCCAATTAACAAAAACAAAGTATTCAAAAAACATGAGATTAATAGTAAATAATTTCTGTAGTGTCATTATTCAGGGAGGAAACATGGGGAGGAATGTAAGGAATAGACTGTACCATAGTTACCTCATATGAGTGGACGCTTTGGCGGCTTACCCTGCCCATTCAAAAAGTTCGCGCCACTTTTATGAACAATTCGAAACGCTCGTCTTTCGAAGTTGGTAAGGTTATATTATCTTCCCAGCTTTAACCTGGAATTGGTAGTATAACCTCGGTGTACTGAAACGTTTGTTAACTTTGTCTATTGCTGCCTTTGTCAATTAGTGCCAGACAAAGGCAGCATTAGAATTAATCTGTTGTCAAAGTTAACAAACGTTTCAGAATCCCGAGGTAAGCTACCAAAACAGTTCCCCTCGAAATACTTTCCCTTATTTACATACATCGATACTTCAATAATAAAAATTGACGTTTCTGCCTGATACATGCTCGATTCTGATGCTACGATACGAATATACGAGGGAAAGGAGTTTTGGTGGGTACGTGAAAGACATCATGTCGCGTCATTGTATTATTTTCCAAAACGTGTTTTAATGAGGCATTTTCAAAAAAATAAAAAATAGTTCAAAAATACTTACTAGATGGCGTAATAGACCTATCGTTTTACCTGTCATTGTCATTTCTGCCGAAATATGTTATGTTTATTTTTTAAATCGTACATTTTGGCTCCACACGTTGTGTATTTAGCCAGTGTCAACTATTGTAATATTTCAAATTAAGTCAAATACATAATTACGTTACTTGAAATTGTCTAAATACACATGTGGAGCCAAAAAACACGAGAAAAAAAAGGCACACGTACATTTTTTTGTCTTTCATGTCTTGACAGTGACAGAAAAACCTCAAGGTACATCTAACGCCATCTATTGGGTACTTTTATTACCAGGATTTCTTTTTTTTTTTGGATAACGCCTCATTGTAAAATATTTTACTTCACTTGAAATATACAAATTTGACACTGGCTAAATACAACAGAAGCCAAAATAAAAGAGAAAAAATATGAGGAAAAGATATAGGATCAAGTTGGCACCCATCGTATAGGGAACCCTAAAAACTTCCATAGCACGCTCGTCAAAAACTCTGCCCACTCAATCGATGATAAATCTTGATTAAATTAAATAAATCAATAATGATGTATCTTTTTCTGTCGTTGTTACGCTCCCATCTGTCTTTCTTTGTCTCTCGCATGGCATAGAAGCTCATAGAATCCTACTTTATTTTCGTACTTTGTAAACAAAACTTATTTGTGACCTAGTAAACAAAACTTTTCCATAGCAAATTGTTAGTTCCATCTTTGACCGTTTATACAAATGCAAGTTACACTCATACATTAGATGCAGTTGGGTTTTTAATTTAATTAATGTTGTTCCCTAACACCATACAACCACTTCTCACTCCATAGGCAACTCACATAGAGCGAGCATTTTCTGACAACATGTACTTTAAAAAAGTGCCTATAAATTTCTCCGCCCACCAATGGCACGCCAGTATCGATGTCAGAAGACCAATCAGCGTTCATTATCACTTCAACTATTCGTCTGAATCATTAACATTGCGAATAAGTACATATGTCTTTAGGGTATCAAGTTTGCAGAATCAAAAATGTCAATTATAAAAAAAATTGTACAACAGAATCGACAGATTTAGAATCTTAAATATCAGACAGAACGCCAAATCAAATCTCCGAGCTTGGCTCCGCTTTGTGTGCCGATATACCTTTGTCCTCCGAACATCAAAGCGGGGAATAGTCCAACTGCACCGTCAGATGTTTTACCCCCGCTTCCCCGAATATCCTCGCAGCTTGTTCCGTCACATACCTCGGATCCACGCCTTTGGATACTTCAATTTTGATCGCGCCTACATGGACGTCGCTACATAACGTCCAGAAATGAGGCTCTAGAACAGCGTGGACGCCGGCCAGGCCTACCACTCGCGTGTAAAGGTTGGGTAAGGCTCGTTCGATTGCCGAAGGAGTCCTTTGCAACAACACGCCGGCCGAATCGCGCACTAGAGGCACCACACTCGCGGCGATTAGTAAAGCGATAGCCATGGAGCAGATCGGGTCTGCGCGCATCCATCCGAAAGTCTTCATCAATATAGCGGATATTATCACACCGACTGACCCTAGCGTGTCAGCTAGGACGTGTAGGAAGACTCCACGCATGATGGCCGAGTCGCCACCCGTCGGGGCTTCGATTTCCCCGTGCGAATGCCCGTGGTTGTTGTGCGAGTGGCCGTGGCCCCCGTGGGAGTGGCCGTGGCCGCCGCCGCCGTGCCCGTGCCCATGCCCGTGGGCGAACGCGTAAATGCCCACCAGGTTGACGAGCAAGCCGAGCACCGAGACGAGGATTAGGCGCTCGTGTTTTACCTGGAACATTACGAAATAAACTCATTACTCTAGTAAGTATACTATTGCTGCCCAAGAAGGAGGATGTTTTTGGGGTGTAAGTATGTATATCAGAGTGTTCCTATATTCCTGTTACCTAAACGGCTTGACCAATTTTGACAAGTGAGGTGTCGTTGAATTTTTCTTTACGTCCGGAGTGGGTTTTCGTCATTCTTTTAATCATATTATTAGTCCGTGTCTATACTACAATGGATTATTTTTTATTGTTTAAAAAATGTATTATGTTACCAAAATTTTAACCTGTGAGAACGACATGAGTGGTATCGTTATAATCACTTATCCCGAATGTCATAGGCTACATTTTGCAGTCGGGTACTTTGTTAATAATACTTGTTATTGCGAGAGTTAGAGACCGGGGTTACAAAATTCAAGACACTATGGGTTACAGTAATGGAGTCAATTTTCTTCTTTCGGTAGATCATTTTAGTCGTAAGCCAATTGCATAACACGATAAATTGTTGAGAGTAATACAACGGACCGTGGCGTTCCGGTCGACTGGCTACGCAGATTTCATTTTAGGGTTTTTGATAAAGACAGCCACGGTATCGATCTATCAAAAGTTCGAAACTTTAATGTCTATGCGATAACTTGGTCGGGACGACAGTGAAATTACAGGCCCTGTTTCTAGACTTCTCTATAAAACTACAAAGATAAGAGCAATTTGTTAGGCAATGCCAACAAGGGCTGCAAGCGGCCAACAGCTCTGATCTTTGTCACATTATAGATAGTATAAGAACTCCAGCCTTTTTTTTTTTGCGATTGGGTAATCTTCGCAAGATACCCGTCTGCATTGGGGTGCAGCCGGGCTATGTGGAATTATACCCACTAAAACCCTGCCTTGGTGCTTGACCGAGGGCTCCGGGATCTCCAAGGGAACGCACCGGAGCCTTCAGCACCACGCGTCAGCTCCTCCCGGAACAGCTAGAGCTGTCGATAAGAACTCTAGCCTAGAGCCAAGGCAGACCAGCAGGCGTATATAGTATGCGATCAGCGACAAAAAAAACTCCACTCTTTCTCTCGTGCAAAAACAGGACAGGGCTACGATTATGTATAGGTTTGTCTCATTTTCTAAAGAGTAGAAATGTCGCGGTACACATGCTAAGCCAGGGCCCGTACTGTGACATGGTTAGCGCGATGATTGTTAGGTTCAGTCGACGTTGCGCGACCGCGAATCGTGTCGCGGCGAGATAAGGTTCACGGTCGCGCAGGGTCAACGGCTGACCAGCTCAGCAGAGGCAGATCAAAAAACTATCTTGTTAAACTTAAAATGACAGAGGATTATTCCCGCTTCATGCTTTTGGATGTACTTCTTCAGAATAACAGTATCTGACACGACAGGACGAGCAAAATGAATCCTTTCTGCCCGGAGAGAATGCAGTTCACTGGAAAATCGCGGAGCTAAGCTTTTGAATGCCATGGGAGTAAAATTGACAAATTACGTCCTTATTAGTTTGTATGTTTTATTCCCATTAAATTCAAGTCTAGCTATCCCTTTTGTACAAATCTGATCAGGTGAGTAGTAGAGGTGGTTATTTTATAGGCTCATGGTGTTTTTTTTTTTTGCATATCCAAGTATGTAATATTTGCCACGCATAAGCCTACACGTAGTAAATTGTATTTCGTAATTAAATAATGTTCAACTATTCACGTTGTCATACACGTGCCTATTTCCACATTTTCAGACAATGCTGCCAGATGAAAAGGCTACGTGGTACGTGCTCAAGTTGACGAAACCAAGAATCGATGGAGCAATGTAACGTCAACGTTATTTCAGTGGAATAGTGACGAAATTCTTTGCGGGGACGCGGTGAAAGGGTCTTTAGTTATCGTCAACGTATAGTATTCACATTTTTATGGCGGTTATATTTTTTAATTTTTTGAGCGAAAACTTTTTTCGGGCTTTTTAGCGAAATAAGAATCTTTTGCCTTTACTTGGTCCGAAATGAGAGATAATGTGACATACGGAGTTTTTTTTTTTTGCGCGTGTGAAAGGACCGGCAAGATGGATAGAGATAGAGCAATGTCAATGCCAAAGACGTAAGAGAGATGAATAGCGCGAGCAGACCCGCGACTAGAGAAGTGTGTGGCCGCCTCGCAAATCGCGGCAACCCGAGGAGCAGGTTTATCACACTTTAATATGGAGAAATATTATAATTGGAATACAAACAAACAATGAAAAACTCACAACTATCCTAAAGTATCGCTCTTTTTTAATATTGAATCCCAAAGAAGTCGACACAGACGGCGTTGTAATATAAGATTAGAAAAATAATTATCTAACAGGTAGTGGTAACTAGAATCACAGTACATATATTATAATAATACTAAGGGTGTCTACACATGGCCCGACCCGACATCGCTTGAAAGAGATGGCTATATATAAGTTTCTGGGGAAGCGAAAGGGAGAAGCTATAACCTTAATAGTTTGTTTCTTTTGCTCCCGTGAAATTCAAATCTAGCTGTCCCTTTCACACGATGTCAGGTCGGGCCATGTGTAGACACCATAAGTTTACAATAGACACTGAGTCCCCCCCACCAATCGGGGCTACCTCACCCCGCCATTGATTCTGAGCTGACTTGATCAAGGGACGCGCACGACGCGAAGCGATGACGCAGCGAGACTTGTTTTTTTTTTTACGGTTGAGGAAGGGGTATTCTTGAGCTGTTTACGTTATCTATGTTTATGTTTATTGTTTGTCAAATAAACGTGACAAGGATAGGAGTTCTTATAGATTCCCCAAAATAAAATTTTGGCAACCTACACTAAATATTTATTCAAATAAGTAAGTAGGTTTATCATAGTATTTTTTTTTCAAATTAAGTAACTTTTTGGTTTGTAAGTAACCTATTCAAATAACGAAATTGATTTTACTTATTTATACATCAGATCAGAAGATTTCGCTTGTCCGGGCTGTGCTAGTATTACAAACAAAAAGTCAATATAGTCATACTATATGTTTATGTTCATAGATAGATAGATAAATAGATAGATAGATAACTCTTTATTGTTCACACCAGAAATTACATACATAATACAAAAATGTACTTAAAAACTAGTGTAACAATTGGCGGCCTTATCGCTTAAAGCAATCTCTTCCAGGCATACCAAGGTTCTTCATACCAAGGTTGCCTGGAAGAAATCGGTTTAGGCGATAAGGCCGCCCGTTTAAACTATCAGATATTTTATTATTGTTTAATTTTAATTGTATTGTCGGTGTCTAATAAAGTTATATTGTATTGTATTAAACTTGCTTAGTTAAAATTTACTATAAATGCTAAATTAATTGACATTACAACAGCGTGTTTAAGGCACGTCAACCATTCGTTCCGCTGATATAATAATGCATTTAAAAGTTAAATTTGAAAATATTGTTCAACCTTATTCATTTTGTCTAAGGTGCAGTTTTGAATGTTGGAGAAAACGTGGGACAGCTGCACTGCGCCTTCAAAAATTTCAAGATTAGTAAAAACCTGGCTATATGACTTATTTATTGAATACTAGTTGTTACTCGCGACTTTCATGGCGGGGAAACAGGACTACATGACATTTTTCTCGATAAAAAAAAACATTGAAGGGACCTCGATTTACACACATTTTCCGCTGGCGCTCGGAACCCCTAGTGTATGTTCAAGTGATTGTTACAATAATAGCGAGGTAATAATAATATATAGGTTTGCATGGAACAGAATTTCGACTGATTTCCTGGTTTTGATGTTGTTAAAAATTATCTGTTTTGACTAGCGCGCTCTTAAGCCATCTCTTGTCATCTGCGCACGAAAGTGTATAGCGCTATATATGTTATACAGTATTCTTTGAGCATACATAACAGTTTTATCTATTGGTCTATTATATATTTTCATAGACACTATCTCGCTAAGTTTTCCTTATCAATTAAATTCCTATAACAAAGTTTATCAATGCCATGCAATAGAAAATCATTTATCTTATCGAAATTAAGTTGAGATAAAATATTTATAGCCATCGTGCATGTTTATATGTGATATATCTGTAGATTGCATAATCACAAGTTCCAAGTTAGGATTATTTCAAGTGCCTAATTTTTGTAATAAATCATGATTTTGGACTGATAAAAATAATTGTACAAGATAACTAGATCCTGGCAAAATAATTGCTTGTATTCACTTGTGTACAATGATATCCATCGTTCCATTGAACATTTTTTTTTAAATTTTTCTTATTTTACAATTTTAGGAAAACTTACAGCCTGTCTTGTCTCAGGCTAAGCGCATCGCGCTCGTAGTAAGGCGGGCCAGCCACAGGCACAACTAATTGTAAATAAATAAATAAAATATATTTACCTCAGGCGGCTCAATCGCCCTCTCCACAGCTTCGCTCATTATAAAGAATGCGATAAACAGTAGAAAGAGTCCGTTCACGAAGCCAGCAAGCACTTCAGCTCGGGCGTAGCCATATGAGTAGCGCTCATTGGGTCTCCACTTGGAAATTACGGATGCGGCTAGCCCGGCCACCAGGCCAGTGCAGTCGAAAAACATGTGGAATGCATCCGAAATTAGACCTGAGGAATAATACTTATTAAAAAAAATTTAAAGCATTCCAAAATTGCCAAATTTGATACAAATCTGTTCAGCCATTACAGAGTTGTACTGGAACAAACACACTTACATAATTACCTACACTCTTATACACAAAATTTCTCATTTATATACATTTATAAATTATTAGATGTTACCCGCGACTTGTCGTCGAGCCTATGTCCATCTCCATCCCTTAAGCTATATCTATGCAAAAATTCAGTTTGATCCGTTTAGCCATGATAACACAACAAACACCCAGACAGATTTACTTTCAAATTTATAATATTAGTTAGGATTTAGTTATGTTGTGCCTATGTGATCTGGCTATACTTCTTTGTGTGTAATTTTGTTCCCACTACAAAGACTAAATTATTTTGATTGTGGAATGGAGGTAACCCTTAATCTTGTCAACAACTAGACTTGAATGGGAATAGAGTGGTTCGTTTTCACATAAGATACTTTGGTAAATCAAAAATGTCAAAGGCAGTAACTACACTACTTTTTTATCCTAAGTATGTGAAATAAGAATTACTTGTTTGAAGATTATCAATTTATTAATATTACTATTTGAAGATTTATTTTATATAATTATATTATGATATATAATAAATTTACTGCAGAGGGTAAAAATTGCTAGTTATAGTATCACACACTGTTTACTCATATTTTTAATTTAGAATAAGTCTAGGGGTACAAATTTGTTGTGAACCATAACTTTAATATAAAGTCTATTGTTAGTAAAGATCATGGATAAAAATTACTTACCTAAACTGTTTGTCCATACTCCGTAAAATAGCTCGACAAACGCAAAAGACAAGTTCAGAATAAGGAAAAGGAAGAGATTCCTCGAATTCTTATCAGAATAAATTAGTCTGAACCAGCTCTGGACCTTGTCACCGATTCCTCCATTGGGACCTTTATGTCCTATTTGGATCCGAGTGTCTTTCTGCACAAGGGGTAACATTGTTTTTTTATCCTTTCCCGGTGTTCAAATCACTTCATCACACAACAATTCACACAGTAATCAAGAATACAAGGAGAAACATGCATACGTGTACTTTACTGTCGGCTTATAACCTTATCGATAATGGTTTAAATGAAGTTCTAACCAGTTTTATAAAAATATTTAGTACAATTGATGACTAGGAAAGTAACTTATACATCTACATTCACAAATTTTATATGGTTTAATTTAATTTTCGACATCGGGGAACATGTCGACAACATTGAACACTTCTGTCGTTTCGTTTATGTGTTGTGCTGCCAGTTACTGCAACAATCATCTGCCTGCCTCGGGCTAACACAGATATACAAGGAACAAATAGGTTGGCACAGACCGCAAAAAACCACCGTTTGACGTGGGTGACGTGGGCATTGTCTGTGCACTCACTGCTGTAATATGTATAAGAAGTTAGTGATGGCGCATGGCGATCGGCGCCAGTGGGTCAGAATGTCTGGTGCATAAGCCGAAAACCGAGGATGTGATTGTTGCGTGTGTTAACTCTTTTAATGAAAGATTTGGACATTTCGGCCTAATACAAATGGCACATTGTTTTTCTGAGGGCACATTGGTGAAGGTTTCACCACTAGGCCACTTGCGTAAGGGAATAAGGGCCACTTGCGACCTAAGCTCTTAATTAAATTTTCAATTCTTTGTACAGAAATGTTTCTGGCACTGCCAGAATGGTAGTGAGCATTTGTTGATGATTTTACTTTAGACCAGGGTTGGATTTAGGTACATTGAAAACGATAGCACAAAAATTTCATAAGGATTTATTTACAAAAAAATATAGTACTTACACTTTATTATTTTTAACCCATTTCCAAAAATGGAGGAGATTATCAAGTACAATGTTTCCTTTATTTTTCTTGTTACCTCAACTCAAAAATCCATCATTTATGAAGCGATTTGGAAAAATATTTTTCAATTTGAAAGGAAATACTTCCAGATTGATCCTATTTTCATCAAAACCCAGTTCTGATAATGGAATCTATAAGGAATTGAGGGAACTCCTCAAATGCCATAGGCACACATATAGCTACTTTGGTATTTTCATCAACAAATCCAGCATTTACATTCAGAAAGTCTAATTTGGTGACGTGGAACTGATAAAGACTCAGAAAAATAATCAAAGGATGAAGAAGAAGACAGATTGCTCATAAATGATACGTATTTCACTGGTGGCACCCAGATAATCTTGATTATGTACGGAGTACTATGCTAAGCAATCAAGGGCAAATTTTCATATTTGATATTGATTTATGAGTAGTGAAATTATAATATTTTTTCATACTATCCTTAGATATGGATAGTATAAAGTACGAATCATGGAATTGTGGTATAAATACTATAACTATAGTACGAAATCCAACCCTGCTTTAGACCTTCAATGGTCTTAGGGTAATGTATCTCTTGTGATAAAGTTCAGTAAATGTTATAAGTGTTATGTTGGATTTAAGCAATAATAATGTTACATAAGTTTTCAGATGTAGTTCAAGGTTAAATTTCCTGTAATAAAGGAAAACATTTCTAGGCTGGCAAGAAATTAAAATGACATTTATATTCTTTGCATTGAGCTGCCAAAAGATGGTGCTGCCATTACATTAAATATTATTATTGGGATTAAAAATAAAATGAGGTTGTTTGTTGAACGAACTTGCTCGCGACTGTACCAAAAACATATTTCAAAGAGTGCCTTGGTTGCCGGAACCGGCTTCGATAGAATAAAGGTGTGTCTTCACAAGAATCTGATATTGAATAAAACAAGTGGCTGGTGTAAATTAATGAACATTTTGTTGTATGTCTGCACTCTTCTGTTTTATGGGCAAAAAAGAGATAACTTTTTCAACTTCAAAGGCGAATGTAGCTGGTTTTTGATGGTAAAATTTAGTGATGCACCCATGATATATGTAGTACGAAACAATAAATCGATTTTAAACTAAATAATTCGTGATTAAACCCAAAAAACTCGCCTGCTAAAAACATATCATATTTTTATAATAAACTGACATGACTTTTTACCACTGTTCACCTGGTGCTAAGTGACGTATTGTAATACCTTTCATACGTCGATCATTTATAGAGAGAAAAACACCTGGAAAACGACTCGTTTGAAATAAATAAAATAACTAAAGAGCTTTTGTATTTATAGGCCCTTAAACAATAAATGGTTTTGTTTTGAAAATTAAGCACTTTATCCTGTGGCTGTTAAGCTGTCACATCAGCAACCTCGATTAAATCGTTTCGACCATGCCGCTACTAAAAGACTAGTTTTCTTCTACTTAAAATGTTCATAAATGTTCGGGTAGAATAGATGTTTCTCGAAAAAGTATTCGATTTTTAAAAATTGATTTTCATAATATTTTTCACAACACTATGAATCATACTTTCGCTTATTTTGAATCCAAAAAACACATAAATCTATTAATTCCTTCAGGATAAAGTCAAAACAGGAAAGAAGCTCGTCATACTTTAATATTTTTATCAATTATTGTATAGTTTTTGAAAAATGACTAAAAAGTCTAACCTGTAAAAAAACAAGTTTTTGGTTATCCTCACTTTGTACGAATTTTAGAAGAAACCACTGTATATTTTGAGAAAATGCAAACATACACCTGGTAACCAATTTGGTTACTCAATATTAAAAAATCGGGTTCATTCAACAGTTCATTGCTCCGACTCGATCTTTTTTTTTTCCTCCAAGGTATAAAATAATATTCAATATTATTTTGTTATAACAAAATAATGGCCTTAAGTACCTACTATAGAATACAATATTGTCTACACGTCTACACTGTCGTCCGACTGGTGCTTTGCTTGGCAGCCCACCTCCGGCAGGCGTTCAAAATGCCGGCTCCGGTAGCAGAGGCTCTTTTTCTGTTAAAATTGTATTATTATGATGGCAACTTGTTTCAAAATCGTATCTTATTATCTATGATATTTTAGCAAACAAATTCAAACAATATGCATGCAATGGCGTCCATTGGTTAAAATAACAGAATTTACGTCATGGCTTTATTTTGAACCAATAGGATTACAATACACATTCTACCATTCAACTGTGGTTGGTGATATTTTTTAATTTTTTGATGAGTCATAGACTTTCAAACTGACACTCGTTTCCGGAAAAGTTTTGCAATAAATCTATGCACCTACGTTTATATTGGTTATGATCCATTGGAAATCTAGTACCTTTTTACATGATTTTCACTAACTTCAGCTGGAAATCTTTCGTTTAAATTATAATTTTTGCACTCTCTCGCAATGAAATAATTTTTTGTACAATTTTACCATTAAGGTTTCATTAGTTCTTTTCTATCCCGCCAATATTTTGAATTTGGCTCACCGGAAATTCGTCTATAGATGCGTTTGTTTCCGAAAAGTGAACGTTTCACGAGTCAACAGCAACGTCTTTCGATAAGTTCTAGGCGCTGTTTGCGACATTTTTCCTACTTTTATCCGTCATCCAATGTTTAATGTGATGAAATAACACGTCGTATAACGATTATTTTCATTATTAGTGTTCATAGTTGTAATTAAGTAATCGCTAGATTACATTATAAGCTAATATGGGCGACGAAAGCCACCCGAAAACTCTCTACGTCGGTAACTTGGACGCGAGTGTAACAGAAGTTTTCATATGCACGTTATTTGGACAAATAGGAGAAGTAAAAGGTTGTAAGATAATACGAGAACCGGGCAACGACCCATATGCATTCCTCGAGTTTACCACTCACACGGCGGCGGCTACAGCCCTGGCCGCCATGAACAAGCGAGTGGTACTGGACAAGGAAATGAAGGTTAATTGGGCGACAAGCCCCGGCAACCAGCCGAAGACGGACACTAGTAATCACCATCATATATTCGTCGGCGACCTCTCGCCAGAGATCGAGACACATATATTGCGGGATGCGTTTGCGCCCTTCGGTGAGATCTCCAACTGTCGGATAGTCCGCGACCCACAAACGCTCAAATCTAAAGGTTACGCTTTCGTATCATTTGTCAAGAAAGCTGACGCCGAGGCCGCTATCCAAGCGATGAACGGCCAGTGGCTGGGATCTCGCTCAATCCGCACGAACTGGTCGACGCGCAAGCCGCCGACCAACAGGCCGAACGAAGGCGCCCCTAGCAATAAAAGGGCCAAACAGCCCACATTCGACGAAGTATACAACCAGAGCTCACCAACTAACACAACAGTCTACTGTGGAGGTTTCACAAGTAATGTTATCACCGAGGAATTAATGCAGAATACATTCTCACAATATGGTCAGATTCAGGACATACGAGTGTTCAGAGACAAAGGCTATGCCTTTATTAGGTTTACTACTAAGGAAGCAGCGGCACATGCTATTGAAGCGACACATAACACAGAAATAAGCGGGCACACAGTCAAATGTTTCTGGGGAAAAGAGAATGGAGGCTCTGAAAACCAGGTTTGTATTCCTAATTAATGGAAGGCTTCTTTTTCAGGCTCATAAAAAGGTTGTTTAAGTTTATATGGAGGTTTGCAATGTTCAAGATTGGTATGTAGCTGACAATGCTGTAACTCTACTCAATGATTCAGTTCGCTATATAACTTACATAAACATACATAAAGCTACTTCATTGTGTGGTTCTTCTTCGTATAAGTAACTTTGGTTTGCTATAGTGTTTGGATAAGTTTCTTACTAGATGGTTTGAAGTCTATCAGCCCAACTTTTTAATAGCATAAAGCATAATATAATAGCAACATAATGTAAAGTTAAGCCGCAATGATAACGATTCTGTCGTACCATTTTCTAGACCACATAAAATTTGACAGTTCTGAAATTGTCACCATCATTTTCTCACATATATTTCTTTTTAATTTCGAATGTTTAGAAATGCAGATAATTATAGTACTGTCAAATCAATTTAACAAGTAGAATAGAACAGAATCAATGATATCAATTCTGTTGTACTATGTACTAAACTAAATTTGGCAGCACTTAAATTATTGCTATCCCTTTCTAACTTATTAAAATGAAAAAGGACAAGTCATATAATTTTAATCCCCTCAGAATAGCTTAGTTCAGAGAGTGGTACAACATCTTTCAATATACTCATAAAATATTCTAAAAACTTCAAAATACTCTTCTGTAATTAAAAGGTCCTAAAAACCTTAGTCATCCACTCAATTTCAGGAGAGCCTAAAATGGAATTGGTATCCAGCCTTTTTCATGTATTTTTTTTTTTGCCTGCTTCATTTTACCGAACTAACTTTGCCCCATTTTGATCTGAATGGCCTAATTTAAGAAGTGGTACAAAAAATATAAACAAAGTCACACCTCAAGTGTTTGTAAACATTCCTAGTTAGTTAGCTGCATGTAACTTTGTCGATTTTCTCAAGTTATAGCAATCAGGATGAAGAAGAAAATAAGTTTTTAGAATATTGAAGATTAATAATAATTTATTGTTTGAACTAAATTATCCAACCTTGGAAATTATCATTAGGTGTTGAAATGTTGAAAGTATGTTCTTTGTGCCTTTGTTATAGCAATACTGATTTACCACAGTACAAAAGCGAATTTAAGCTTTATTAACAAAATTTTCGTGACTAATTAGCTTAGACAAGGCTAAAAATATGTCAGCTGCCTCATTTTCAGACGACAAAAAGAGTAGATAAAACTTAAGTGTGACAAGCATGCTAGGCCTTTAGATTATCGTATATTAAGAAGAACATAGGATTCATATGGTCCTAGGAAAACATAATAAAACTAGTAGACAGACAGAGTTACTTTCGAGTTTATAGTATTAGTTAGGATAAATTAGTTAGGATAAATTATTTCATTCTTCCACACAATCATTCACTTCAGTCATATTCAACACACACTCGCAAACTAGTAAGCATCTCCGCTGGCCCAATTCTCTCGAGGTTGGTACTATATGCAATGCTGCTTACTTTTACATCTGCTTTAACCTTTTATGTTTGCATACTAACTCACAATCACACCCATGCAGCAAACACTCTTCTCAAACCATGGTTTAGACATGGTGGTGATCCCAGAAGAGAACTAGATGCCACAAACTCAGGGTATCTACTGTGGCAGCAAGTGCCCTAAAACTAGCTATTTTTTCAATTTATGTCTACCTGGGGGTAGATTTTAAATGTAAAAATGTTTAGTCATTGTGTAAAATTGTAATTAGTAAGTATAATATCATAGTCATTATCATTGAATAATAAGTTTGTCAAAAAAAATTAATTCCAGACAAGCTTTTATAAAAGCCGTTATTGTATGCTGATCAAAATTAGTCCAAACTCCATCAACTCTTACTTTCTACTGTTAGTTACTGAGGAGTTCCGTTATCCATCATCAGGGCCCCTATTCGGAGAAATGACATTTTATCTCGGTCACTGTCTCTCTAATTTAGAATTTAATGGGAGAGAGAGTGACCGAGATAAAATGACATATCTCCGAATAGGGTCCCAGATCAGCTTGCTGTCACAATATTGTATTGTCATCGGAACATGACAGGCATGCAAAAATTTAACTTCATTGAACAAGGGGAATTGGTCTAAAATTGAGTTGCAAGATTTGACCTTAACATACATACAAACAAGTTAAAAGCTTGTCAAATGGCTTAACATGTTAATTTAATAACCACAGGGTACCAACAACCAAGTCAACAGTTCATAGTTGTTAGTTATTACTAAAACAAGGTAAATATAGGTCACTTTTCATACAAATGTTAATAAGACCGATAATATATATTACTTTTTACACTGGTATTTACAAAATCTCAATGCCTACAAATCCTTTGTCTACAAAGTTTCGTCTGAATAATTACACAGTTCTAAAATTAGCATTAGTCACATGGACAAAGAGAGAAATCATACTGTCTGGGTAGGAATTACCATTTTTGTTCTTTTCACCCGACTGACCAAGGAGGGTAATGGTTTTGGGGTGTATGTAAGTATGTTTGTGTGTTTCGTATAGTACCTCCTGTAGCCTAAATGGTTTGACAGCTTTTGATGAGTTAGGTATATTGGATTCCTCTACATCCGGAGTCACATAGGTTAATATTGTTTAAATTTTGCTTTCAGGTAATAATATTACGTATTACATGGCCTGTTGTCGGTCGGTGTTAGCGGTCTAAGGGGGAGGCCTATGTTCAGCAGTGGACGTCTTATGGCTGATGATGATGATGATGAATATTATGTGTTAAAATAATCTTTATAACATATTTATTTTATTATTATGGAAAGAAAAACAAATAAAGCAACTGCAAAAAACTAGTCTACACCATAAAGAGGAATCTAATGACACCCCACTCATCAACCAGGGAGCCAGCGTCGTATTTTCAAACTAATCTCTCCAACACCTGTCAATATTTTTTAGTTTCCTCATTTGACCACCTCTTCAGATTTAGTTGGTAAACAAAATGCTATTGTGTAATGCAATGGAGAAAGTAGTTTTCTTTCATATATGTAACTTGTCATTATTTAGGATTTCCCCAAGTTGGAAAACACCATGATAACAACTTGCAGAGCGGTTGTTTACAACATTAGTGACTTCTGATTTGGTTTCATCATTGGGTATTGAAAAGGGAAATTTGGAGACATGCCAGTACACAAATAAACCAACTGTAATAAAATTACAATACATGCTTTGTTATCAGGTTTTATCTAATTTTGCAATATGTTTTTGTGGTTGTTGTTAGCCTGTGGTGGCCCACTGCTGGGCAAAGGCCTCCCTTTTCCAATTTTGTCAATTTTTAGCCAATCTCTGTCATAGGTGACTAGTTCTGTTCGTCGCGCCATCTTGTAGGGGGCCGGCCAGGAAGCCGCGCCAAGCTGCACTTGGTAGTCATTTTGGCCAAAATTCCAGCTTCCGCCCAGCTCCTGCATAATTTCGTAAACATTTGTGCGATGCAAAGATCTCTAAAATTAGATTTAATATTACCAAAATGAAGACACTGTGCTAAAATTTTTGGACATATTGATGTCTCTACATAGTATAAACTAAGCAGTTTTCCATGTAAATCCTCTAACTCTTGAACCGCGCAACTGATTCGGATGCGGTTTTCACCATCAGTTAGTTACTTTTTCATGAAAGGTTTTTACTTTTAATCATCTACTTACTGCATTGCTGTATATACCGAGTATAGCTAGTAACATTTACTTGCACATAATATTTGTGGCTAGTGACTGGCATTTTGTAATGTAGCACTTGTCATTGCAGTTTATGATAACTTTTTATCCCAATTACCAATAGTAATTACCTTGTCCATTAGTCATTAAAAGTCATTAAATTGTCATTAATGTTTAAGTTGTCTAGATTCTCTGATTCTTGGTATAGTTATTAGAAAATCCCTAGTAATATAATAAATGTACCGGTAATATTATTAACTGTAAAACTAAATACCCGACTGCAAACTCTAGCTTATGTCCTCTGGACATATAGAGGAATCTAATTATACCTTACTCGTCAAAATCGGTCAAGCCGTTTAGGCTACAGGAGGTAATTTAAGAACACAAACATACTTACACCCCAAAATGTACCCTCCTCGGGCAGTCGTGTAAAAAGTGTGTTTATTGGTTTGTTTTGTTCCTCTTATGCAGCAACAGAGCAAGAACGACATGACTTGTTGCTTGGAATTCCACAAGCAGTTATTATATTTCGTTGTAAACGTTTTCAGAGTACGTCCAACAACCCGCCGCCCGCGCAGCCTCCGATGGGACAGCAACAGCAGTACCCCTACCCCTACCAACAGGGTATGGGATATTGGTATGCCCAGGTAAATATTAAAATTTTCCATTGCTTGTATATTTATATACTAGAGTGCTCGCATACGCGACGGCAATTTACCACTTAAACCACCACTTATTTCCATTTCACCACTTAAAGGGTTGATTTTCGAAAATTCCTCAGATATGCCGTTTTTATTCTTTATGTTTAGTACACAAAACGAGTTTCATTGGCTGGAATAAAAAATATTTTATTTCCATACTAACTTTTGGGGTCCATTTTACCGCTTCGGGGGTGCAATTTTACAAAACTCTTTCTTATTGTTCATCTAGACCAGGGCTCTCCAAACTTTGAAGCCTTGGGGCCATAATATTTTTTTCGGTATGTTGCAAGGGCCATAACAATTTTATTTTTTCTGCATCAAGCAAACATCAATTATCATTCTGTGTTTTCATTCTCTTCCATTCAACTTATCACAGCAATAGTAACAACATTAAAACATTGGCTGTCGTGGGCCAGATTGATGACACTAGTCTTAAGCTGTCGCGGGCCGGATTTGGCCCGCGGGCCGTAGTTTGGAGACCCCTGATCTAGACCAATTAAGTAATATTGACTTAGTATTTCACGACTCTGATCAGAAGCGGTTTGGTCTGTGCGTTTATTCCTAGAAATGAAAAGATCCGAAATGGGCTGTTTCATTTACTAATCTGCGAGCGAAGCCATGTGGGCTAGCAAGTATTATTATATAAGGTCTTGTCAAATTACAACAACTTTTGTGCATTTCCGAAGTAAATAAAAGGGTGTTTTTTTTTTAAACTAAACAGAATTTGGAATCCTTCGGCAGTTGATTTACAAGTTCTTTCGTTTTTAAAATCTTCTGTTCTATGAAAAAATCAACACTATGGCTTATTCTCCATACAAAAGAAGATTTTGAACATTAAATTATCTGTGTACTAACCATAGGCTTCAACTCCAAACACCTGTTCACCCAAAATGTTCTGTTCCGGTAACTAATCATCAATGATATACATATAGTATAGGTATATCAATGATATACAGGTATGATATCATTGTTTACTCCATTTCCCTAATCTGTAATATTTCATCAAAAGCGTGTCAGCTGTACTTGTTAAAAGGAATCAAACAAACACAACTTACACTGGCATTAGCTGGAACTGGCTTATTAGTGCTGTAGAGACATGATTGCAATTAAGCAATTTTGCTTTAGAAGAACTGTAAGTAGATAAGATTTTTTTGTATTCTTTTTTTTTTTAAGATATGGATTATATGTATATTGACGTCATTGAAAACAATGAAGTCGCATATTTTTCTAAAGGCCCTTTCTTCGCATCACACTAATATTATAAATGCGAAAGTTTGTGTGTAAGTATGTAAGTGTGTTTGTTCCCGTTCAACTCTGTACGGCTGATCGGGTTTGAATGAAATTTGGTATGGAGGTAGCTTACACCCTGGATTAATACATAGGCTACTTTTTATACCGAAAAAATATTCGGTTTCTGTAGAATAGCGGGTGAACCCGCGGGGCGCAGCTAGTAGTAACTAAAGATAATACTCTAAAAATAGCAATCAGCAAAGGGCTTATTCACATTTAACCGACTTCCAAAAAAAGAAGGTTCTCAAATGGACTATTTTTTTTCTTCTATATACATATAGTAAGCAGGGTGCGGCGTTGCTAAGTAAACACAATGTAACGGGACATCGCAATGAACTGCGCGAATTAATAACTTAAAAAATGACGTCATCTGTGGTGCAGTAAATTTTTAGGTCTCTTTGTCGCAGCTAAGTTTGCGCGGTGAGATTTTGATGTCCTTGTAAATGCGTAGACTTTTTCCCACGACGTCTCCTTTTGCTCAAGATTGCTGCGTATTATATGTGTAGTCGAATTTTTAGTCAGACGGAGTAAAATGACATTACGCCACTTTTTGTTGAAATAAAAATAGCAAAATATTTAGTTCATTCACTCATATCAGTTCAGTGAACTATTTCGTTAATTCATATTCTAAAGTCTTCCTTAATGTCGTAATTCCTGCCCTTATTGTACAAGAAACCCGAGGCCTCTATTTCTTCGGCGGAAAACACGTTTCCTGTTGATTCCTCTTGATGTACTCGATTGCGCATCCATGTCAAGTCTTGTGTATACAACACAAGCAAAGCACAATCAAGAAAAAAACAAATTAATATTCATTGATACATTCATCAAATAATTCATTCACAATTTATAACAATTAATATTTGAACCCCCGAATACTGAAACGTTTGTTAACTTTGACGATATATTAAGTCTATTGCTTCCTTTGTCATTTGCTTAGTGCCAGACAAAGGCAGTATTAGAATTAATCTGTTGTCAAAGTTAACAAACGTTTCAGTATTCGGGGGTTAATCTTGTTATTTGTGTTCGTTTTGTATTTTGACATTTATTTGTTAATAATTAATTTTAATGTCGTGTTGTATAATTATCTAATTTTAAGACAGAAATAATTATTGACTTACTGTTGACAACATTGAATTGATCTAAAATTAAACTAATCGTAAACATTTTTTCGTGTATAAATACAAGTGTGTACTTAGGTTTAGGTTTAATAAACATTTATTCTCATAAAGATAAAATTATCACTTACATGAGAATCAATTACATAGAAAAATTATATTGTAAGTCGTTCTAGTACTTACTTACTATTAACTAATTTAATTTATATTTCCCTTCTTTTGAACAATAAAACCTGAACTAGATCATCAACAATTTGAAAGTTAACAGCATTTTGACAAGTGAAAGTTCGATCTGTCAATTTACTTCGTCTAATTAAAAATTTCGACTACAGTAGATAAGCTCAATAGCCATAATGCTGTATTGTTGCCTTGTTGTTTCCAGCAGGGCTACCCCGCGCTGCAAGGCTACATGGCGCCCGGGTATTATCAACAATACACTGCCGCGTACAGCAACCCGCAAGCCGCCGCCGCCGGTATGCATTTTATATTTTATATTGTACTTTGTGGTGGTAAGACTCTTGTAGCGGTGGGACTCTCTTTTGTAGTGGTAGGAATCCTTTCTAGTGGTAGGAATATTTTGTAGTTGTGGTACTCTTTTGTGGTGGTAGGACTATTTTGTAGTCGTAGAAGTCATTTGTAGTCGTTTCACTCATTATAATGGTAGGACTCTTTAGTAGTAGTACTAGGACTCATTTGTAGTGGTAGGTTTCTTTTGAAGTAGTATAACTCTTGTAGTGGCAGAACTCTCTTTTAGCCATATAACTCTTTGTAATGGTAGGACTACTTTGTAGTGGTAGAACTCTTGAAGTAGTAGGACTTTTGTGGTGTAAGACTACGGCTCCTTTATCTACCTACAACTAATATTGATTTATTAATAATCAATAGAGTTACAATAATTTATCTAATTATTATCAATTTATGTTGTTGATCTGATAGCCCTTAATGCTACACACCATGTGATCGTCCAAAGTAATATACTACAGTCAAGAATGTATTAAAATGGACGGTAATACAGCTCGCAAAGGCTCATAAGTACCTCCAGCGCAGATTGTATAAGATTTCACGCGTTATACAAAGGTGGCGTGACGCGATATGACGACACCAAGTTATTTTACCTTTGCGATAATGGCTGTACTTGTTATTTTATGCTAGCGGTACGGTTTTTTAAATGTTTGACTGCCTCGTCATTATTTTGACCATAAACTCACCTGATGTTACGGTGACGGTTCGGTCTAGGATGGCAAACGCACGTAGTCTGGAATAGGAACTGGCTCTTAAGTGAGACTATTGAGACATATCGTTAGGTGCTTGGCGACAGATTTTCAACCTTCAGGTATCTCGCCAGCCGAGTACTATAAAGTACACTACCAATACTTAAAGGCTTCCTCTCGATGTACTCCTTCACATGTAGTTTGAGCGCTTTATTGGGATTTGAACCCACGCCCTGCGGCGGGCGATATGAACGCGCTAACCATTTAGCTATCTATCATCGCTAAGTATCTGTTGCGTTTGAATCGCTGTTAATAACGTCGTCTGAAACCGCTTTTACAGTCGGAACCGTCCGTGTTTGTTCCGGACTCGTTGCAATCTGAATCCAAGCTTTTACTGGAAATATATAAAGTTTTACACAATGAAAAATTCCGATCGGCAGTTTTTGTTTGCTCAGTAAAACGCAGACCAGTGCGGAGCGTGTAAGTAATCCAAATTAAACTGTATTTGCAAGCGCAAATGGTAGAGTTTTGCAAATGGCTTGCTATGCATTTTTAGCTCTTTCCCGCTCACATGAATCGCTCGAGATGGCGCACGGCAGGCCGCAATTTCGATCGACCAATAACAATGCGAGATTTTAGCGCGCGTAGTACAATACTTTGCTATTGGTAGATCGAAGTTTC
The DNA here is from genome assembly GCA_947579745.1 of Apocheima hispidaria. Lineage (NCBI taxonomy): Eukaryota > Metazoa > Arthropoda > Insecta > Lepidoptera > Geometridae > Apocheima > Apocheima hispidaria. Next base: position 11,461,768 of record OX388164.1, on the reverse strand, counting down.
ACGATACGATAGATACCAACTCGCGTGATGCTAAGCGTCGTGGCCGAGTATGGTCGGTTGTGTTTGAAAATGCCTAGAATGTAGAAACAAGCAAGACGGTATTAATACTTTGGTCCTTTGGAGTGCGGGCTTCTTTCAGCAACTAGAGCTATACAGCGGTCACTTTTGCTTGTCAGGCTTGTTAAGTTTTAGAATGTCCCCGAACGGGTAGGGTTGTATTGTATCACAGATCACACCCTAGATTCTGCATTCAGGAGCATCAGTCTAAATACACTTGTAAGAAATTACTCTGATTGGTTTATTGTTAGGCGCGAGAAGGTGTAACCAATGAGAACGCTCGGTCGCACTCCCCGCGAACCGCGCCTTCCTCAAACTTTGGTGGTTTTTTGTAGGAACAACGAATCCCGTAATGCGGTATCTAGTGTGATCTGTGCATTGTATTATTTCAAGAGGTTCTTATAATGTGTTTAATAAGTTCCTTGTCCCCAGCCGGATACCGCATGGGCGTGCCGGGGGGCGCGGGCGCGGGCTGGAGCGGCGCGCCGGCGCCCGTCATGTACGCGTCCGCCATGCCCTCGGCGCAGTACCCCACGCAGTAGCGCACACGCCACGCGACGCGACGCGACCCGACCATGAGTTGATACACACACATACACATACACATACCTACTACTGATTACGTACTCTGCAACTCAATGAGCTGTCTGTAACGTCATAATTTCACCTGTGAACCGCTCTCTCTAAAGGTACGCTTCGGGTCCGTGCGACACGCAGCGGTTGCCGCTGCCGCTGTCGCGTCGCGCGGTCCCGAATAACCTTAAAGCGTCACCAGAGTGAAGGTTCGAAAGCACGCAACAAACCATAGAGTTCAACGTGAACTCAATTGTTGCAAACGACTAATAAAAACCGAAAAATCATTGCAAATTTTAGTGAAATTTAATTTATTATTTCTTCTACAGATAGACGGAAAAAAAACTAGACGCAGTAAATTACCGAAATCAAATGACGTTTCGAATCGGGCAAACGAGACTTGAACTACGAAGTTATTTATCAGATCTTCATTTATATAGATATAATATGTTTCGTGAAAGCAAGGCGAGATGACGTAACAGTAGGTGAGTTTAAAAAAAAAGTTTACACAAAGAAATAGTAATTATGTTTGTTTGCGTTGGCAGATGCCACTATCTATTATCTTGTAATCCTATGGAGACGGTATCTCCCGCTATTACCTATTCGTTACTCGTGTACTGATTAAATAGTTGATTTTTGTAAAATATTATTGTATTTAAGTTGCAGAGTACAACACAGGAAACTTGTTTAAGGTCAGCCGTTTGATATGAGGCAATTTACCGCCTCGTCTTATGTCAAGTTTCTTTTCAAATAATACTTACGAGGCATGAAAGTCTAGGAAAAATGAGCAGGAAATATATCTTGTAACGTACTGTACGTTTTTCCTTATGTCTTTGATGTTGCTGATGATATTTTAAATGGTACGAGTTGATTTATTGGTCGAGTATCATATTGGCAACATTAATTTTTGATACCGCCTACACGGTACGACCTGACATCTGATCTGATGTGTGACAGAGATTTAACATTTAATATCAGAATGACGTGCGCAGGACAATGATACGCAGCTTTTTTAACTGCTTTAATTCAAAATTCTGGGTGGATTTTAACTGTTATGGACAAGCGTGTATCTTACCATCAAGCAAGCGACATGCTCGTCTCGTCTTGCAGTTTCATATAAAAAAAAAGATATTTAGATTAATTTTAATGGAATTAAAATGAGACACACTAAGACACAAACTGCCTTTTAAATTGACATTTAACATTAAATAGACAAATAGACAAATAGACAAATATTTATTTGTGGAGAAAAAACACATTATGTACACAAAAGCAAAAAAACAATAAGGTACTATCATACTAGTTTACACAACATTGTTTTTCGCCACAAACCGATCCCAACTCAGCATAATACTGGTTGCGAACAACCAGCGCTGGTCTTCACATACATTGATAGATCTTTATAAGTATTTCTCTTTCACTTGCATGAAAAATATGTTTAGCTATCTATCTCTGTTGCAAATCATGGGTCAGGTGCATATAGGCCTTTATTTGTAATTTTCAAGTTATTTCACTTCTGAGCCGCATATACAAGACTTCTAGAGAAATAATACCCATCTGATTTGTGTACAAAGCGGTACAATGTTGCCAATACTAAAATATCATTAATAGACGTGCTAAAATTACAGATAGTGGAACCGTTACTTGACATTGGCCAAATTGTCATAAAATTGTACAAATTGTTAGAACAGTAATCAACTCATGCTCTCGGCAGGGACGGTCGGTGGTCGGCATTACAGCGACGCGGTCGAATTTACGGCGAATATCCAAAATGTTGCCATATCTAGGTGTAGCCAGTTAAACGCGGCTAACAATAGTCTCAATTCTTGTACCGCTCTAATTTGACAGAACTAGATTATCTGTCTCTTATTACTTCTGTACGTGAGAAAGAGACAAATTTTCGAACTGTCAGATTAGCTTAGATTAGAAAGTGGTCGAACAGAATCGAGTAATTGTAGCCAAACTTATTTGGTGACATACGAGATACTAACATATCAGTCACCTACATCAATATAGAACTAAGTTCGTGGCGTTCGCGAAGGTAGTTTACCACTCACACAGGAAATAGAGAAACGAGGTTAATTCGCTCGTTTATTCATTCGCCACGGACATAATCCCAGTATGCCGTAGTTTGGCAACAAACATCACAGTAATGCGCGAGGCTAGTTAACACAGGAAGTAAAGAACGAGAAAAGTATTCGTTCCTTCACTCTTTCGCCACGAACGTAGTCGCAATATGTCATAGTTTGGGTAACAGACATTACAGTGACGCGCGAGGTTGGCTAACACTCAAAGGAAGTAGAGATACGAGGAAAGCATTCATTCTTTCGTTCATTCATTCGCCACTAGTTTGGGTATTAGCCGTATAAAGAAGCAGCGTGGTATTGAACGGTCGGTCGCTCCGAGCTCCGATAGACGTCTGCATAGATAGGACAAAACGAAGTAAATTAAAAGAAGTTATATATAGGTTGGTGTCGCGAGCGGCCTCGTGTACATTACGTTGATATTTATTGGCGCGCTGCGCTGGAACTGAGCTACGTTCCAAGACTCCTCACGACGACGCGCCAGACCGTTTGACGTATTTATATTAAGTTCGGCACATGTTGTTTTGTTTGACTTGAATTGTTATGATTTATTGTATGGAAACACTGGTAAGTCAATAAAGCAGTGGGTCTGGGACAACGGCTGTTTAATTTCACCGTCTAGCGTAATTTACAAACATGGATTTCGGGTCGGCGCTCGTAAATGTCGCGAACAAAGGTTTCATGATATATTTACTGTTTTCTAATTTCTGGGTGTGACGGTCTCCTGCTAGTGTTTTCGCATTGTACGACATGAAATCTGCCTTCTCTTTTATATGATCTAAGAATGTTCTTTGTCTTCCTGATCCTCTCTTTCCTTCTGTCTATCCTGCTATATAGCTTTCATTAGTTTATCATGTCGTACCAGGAGGCTGAAACACCTTCCTCTTCTGATATCTAGATTTGCTAATACGGATAGTGTAGAAGCCAAGTGTTACAATGGTAAATGCTCTTCGTTTGCGCTATTGAAAACTCATTGCGATTTCCGCTACGTTCAACGCAATGATAAAAACTTTTTTTGTGTACACCAGAAAATAAACAACCGTATAAACTAGTTCCAGGCTGTTAAATATGTAGCGATTGCTTTATTTGTAGTTAAACTGCGTCAATCGCAATGAGTCTAGTGCAGCGAGTGCCGCATAAAGAAACAGCGCGCTTCAAACGGTAGCAACTTTTGAGGCGATAAAATTTTGCGCCCAACATTGGCCATTCAAGATGTGTCATTCTTATACAGAGCTTGAGCGCGTTGTTCAAAGTTGGTAAGGTTATGATCTTACCAACTCCTAACAACGCGCGATTCTAGCATTAGAAAGGCGATTTTTAGTATTTTTTTTATTTTATGCCTTAAAAGTTCTTAGTATAAAAAAAAAGATAAAACAACTAATTTAGTAATAAATTTATTCATTCAAGAATAAAGAAAGTTGAAAAAAATGTTCCAAAATAAGAAGAGTTAAGAATTTGTAATTTCTGCGTTTGACGGTCTTCTGCTAGCGTTATCACATCCTTGTACGACATGACATCTGCCTTCTCTTTTATCTGATCTAAGAATGTTCTTGGTCTTCCTGATCCTCTCTTTCCTTCTGTCTATCCTGCTATATTGCTTTCATTAGTTTATCATGTCGTACCAGGAGGTACAAACACCTTCCTCTTCTGATATCTAGATTTGCTAATATGGATAGTGTAGAAGCCAAGTGTTCCAAATGACATTTTGGTCAAAATTGAGTAAGTGAATATGTGTTTGTAAGAAAAAAAAAACTAACTACATTGTATCTTCTTAACCCTACTTGCGCTTGTAATATAGACGTAATAAAAAAATGTCAGAACACAGATTCTACCTCAGATTAAAAACTTCTTATTCTGTGGCGTCTACACTATTCATATTTTTTATTTTCATTACGTCACTTAAAAAAAATACATTATAACCATTAGAGTGGCTATACATGGCCTGACTTGACATCGTGTGAAAGAGATGGCTATATATAAGTTTCTGGGGGAGCAAAAGGGTGAAACTATAACCTTAATAGTTTGTTTCTTTTGTTCCCGTGTAATTCAAGTCTAGCTGTCCCTATCACACGACGTCAGGTCAGGCTATGTATAGCCACTCTTATAATAATACTTGTAATGTATTATACGTCGATCAAGTAAAAAAATACACAGTCAACAATAAACACATTTGTAATAAAAATAACCTCTTAAGTTTATAATACTTGGGTAAAAACTCTGGACGCTTTCTTTCTTGAATTATGTACTAGACCCGACATCGAATGATTGTGAATCTATGCCGCCTAGTTTTATTATAGAAGACATTTCTGTATTATGTTTCGTTTTTGGGTCCAAATTTTATACGTGCCGATCGCTCGGTCCACTTCTGTGATTAGAACGCGCGCACATTCGGATGATGAAAATTATATTGTAAATTCTTAATTAAAGCGTCATTTTGTAAAAGAAAGAAATAAATAGTTAAGTGTACTATTAATTTGGTTATTGTTGTATCATTGCGCGGCAACTTAACTGTCTCCCTGATAACCTACAGATCGCGAGATACCGCATTACGAGATTGCTCCGCAAAGTCACCAAAGGAGCAAAGCGCGGGTTGCGGGGACTGCAACCAATAGTTCTCAATGACGCAAGGCCACGCCTACTGCACTAATGCGATTGCTTCGATCGTCCTGCGGAATCTAGGGTTGATCTGTGGCAACCATACAACGTAGCCGATTTGTTGAAAATGTGCATATTGAAAAAAGCAGATAAAATAATTTAATAGCAGTAAACTAAGGACATGTACTATTATCTATTTTGTGTTAGGGTCCAATTCCAATATACAGGATGGCCGATCGGCAAGTGACCGCCCGAAAAGGGCTTAAGTACTCGTCATTATGAACAACTTTTACTATGGGAAAAAAAACGCTGTTCCATACATTTTGTCGAGTGTCGTTGACATTTTCCTATGGAACAGCTGATTATTTTTCGCGATTTCAAGGTTGGTCCCGTAGTAAAAGTTGTTCATAATGATGAGTACTATAAGCCCTTTTCGGGCGGTCACTTGCCTGTGGGCGACATTGTAGATTCCATCGCTTCAACCTGGCATATTTACTGAAGCATCACTTTGACTGGACTGTAACTGAAATTGAATTAGACTTGTTTTGAGAAAAATAGTACTCCACTAGATTTAAGTATAACAAAACTTATAAAAAAATACACAGTGGAGCCAAAAAAAGACAACAAGTAACACGGCACGGCACGGCTAGTATAAATTCTTAGGGTGTCTATACATGGCCTGACCTGACATCGTGTGCTAGAGATGGCTATAAATAAGTTTCTGGGGGAGCGAAAGGGAGAAGCTATAACCTTAATAGTTTGTTTCTTTTGCTCCCGTGAAATTAAAATCTAGCTATCCCTTTCACACGGTGTCAGGTCAGGCCATGTAGCGAAGCCTTTATCTGTGCGTGTACGGCTGCTGCCAAACAGCATGTCCTACCTACTGCCGCGAGTCGTCACAGAATACTACTTCCCAAAAATCACTACTTAAATGTTGGCTTATATTAACGCTGACCTCTAGATATAAATGGACTCATTATTTATTGCTAATAATTTATTACAAAACTAAGTAGGTTTAGTTTAAGCCTCAGGATTAGGCATAGATCTTTAAAACTAGATTTAACATCGACGCGTCAACGGCAATAAAATCCAGTAGTTACATAGCCAGGAAGCACACCGTTATTCGCAGTTGCGCATTTGAAAAATTAGTATGACAAATAAAAATTTGGTGTAGGTACAATATGGTTTTCCGAATGGTCGTTTATTTAAACGCGGTGCGACTATTATAGTAGGTATGTACCTACAGTGTTATTGGTAATGTTATAACTATACCTTGCTATTAGTACTCACGGGATATTTACCCGAAATATCGGGAACTCAACAAAAATAATAACCGTGGTAAATATCCCGTGAGTACTAAGTAATAGTAGTGTTGTAAGTAAACCACCACGAAAGTCTAAAACAGTGTATAACTATACCTACTTAGTTATAAATATTACAATTTCATAAATATATATCAGTTTTGAAACAGCCAATAATTAGTTGAATTGGTCACCAAAGTCACGTGAGTAATTAATTGCATCATAGTACGGAAGTTATGAATTGGAATTGAAACCCAGTCGATAGCTCGTACCGTTTGGTCGCACGAGAGGTGAGGATTCTGGCGTCAGCTTCATCCCAGTATCCTCACCTCGTGCGACCAAACTGTAGAGACTATGACTTGGTTTCCATTCCAATAATTAGTCGAAATCAAGGGATCCAGAGTTATAAAGGGAGCTTGTTGAGGATTCTGGCGTGAATAAACGCCATCTTGTATCTGCACGACACTTATGTTTTTAAGTATGAAATTGTTATTGGTGAAGATGTCTTTTTTGAAGCTGTTTAGAATCCATGTACGTAAACCAACTTCTACGTAAAATGTTCAGGTCAAGAATTCTATATTATTGGTTAAAAAACCATTGAATATAAAAGAAAACTTTAGATCTGCTGCTGTTAGCCAATCTCCGATAGGAACGTTTGGTTACAATACTCGAAGAATCATCATCATTATCCTGAAGACGTCCACTGTTGAACAAAGAACTCTGCGTGTTCCGGATGGTAGTCGCCACTCAAGGAACCTTCCTCCCAATCGGTGATTGGTTCTCTGAGCGACGTAGTCTACCCATTGCCTATTCAGCTTGCAAACCTCATATTTTTTGCAAACCCTGAAAGCGACCAATGAATATATTATCTACATTAATTATTCTGTGCCTATATCTACTCTTTTCATGATCGTTCAGTCCCGACCTATAGTTACCAACCTATATCAAAGGTGTCAGGGTGCCTGCTTAGTCATCTCAACCTTCGCACAGTACCTATATGATAATGCAGTTTATTATCTAGTTCTTTCGAAAATATTACACATCATCCTACGTAGGTAGGTACTAGCATCTTCTACGTGTCAAGATCACCTCCCACAGGAATTTGCCTCGACCTACACATGACAAGTCTGGGGGTTGCATCGCTCGCTAATACTTGACGATTCACTGGAATAATCTGCGCTACCAAAAATAAGCTCTAGAAGTCGCGTTGGGTGAGACTCATTAGAGTATTTTGGTCAAATCCTTGAAATGCTGTTGCCCTCTCGAGACTTGTGTGTCCTTAGCCCAACGCGCATTTAACAATTCCTATGTAAAATACGAGCGGGACGCGGGAATGACGCGAAAATTGCAATGACAGTGATCTAAAAATAAGGGCGGCGCGTCGCGGCGCTGTGCGCGCACGCTCTCCAGTCGAGCACGGACCGCCGCGAGTTACAGTCGAACGATAAATAATAATCAGCAGCCATGGTGTACGAGAGTGACTTCTATACGACGCGCCGCCCCTACACGACGTACAGGCCTACGTCCACCTACTCCAGCGTGACGGTGAGTCTCTCTCTAACACCTACCGAGCGTCGCACCTCGCCCCATGTCCCCCGGGAGCCGGATGCCCTCGCACCCGCTCCACCCTCGATGTAGTATCCTCGACCGACCATCGCTCGACGCCTAGCCTGCTCGATATCGACCATCGTGTTACTCGTTCCGACCGAGTCGTGTAAAACTCGCATTCTTCACACTTCATGAGTGATCGTTATGTCCGTGTCGTGTTTCCGCTTGTTTACATCATTGCTTTCATAAGTTCGGAACGAAACCGGCCTCGGCCGCGCTCGTCCTTCAAGTGTAGGGCTCGATTCGCTAGGACGGGCGACGGTAGCGAACCGCAAGTGGGTCAATTTCGCATACAGAACCGGAGTCGGAAAGCGGAGCTACCGGGCGCGCCAAATATAGCCGCGGCTGGAGTGGCGCGCGCCCGACTAACGGGAGTTCTCCGCTTGCAGCGGCCGACGCTCGGCGACTGGGAGAAGGTGCCGTTCGTGCCCCGGCCGAGTCTCGTGCCGGACCCGGTGACGGCGTTCGGGCGGCGCACGCGGCCCGGCGTGCGGCCCTCCGTGCTCGATCCCGTTACGCGGCAGAACATCGTGCCCAAGCCGGAGTCGAAACTGCGGCCGCTGGCGCCGTACGTGTCGCCGCGCGACCAGACGCGCGCGCGCGTTCTCTCCACCGTGGCGCACCGCGAGCGCGAGCTCGAGGCCGAGCCGCTGGGCACGCCGCGCGACCACATGGATTTGCTGCTCGCGCACGCACACGGGCTGCCGCAGCACGCCGCGCACCGGCACGTCTTCTACAGCAATTACGCCTCGTATTGACGGTCGCGATGAGTTTTCATTTCGTGTGTCGCTTTCGCTAGTCTTGTTGCGGGTGCATGGATGGGTAGGGTAGGGTAGGCTAGGGTGCGAGGGCGGGCGGCGAGCGGTGTGCGCCGAGCGGTGGCTACAACGCGCGGTTGTTGCAGACGCCGCGCCACTACGTGGTGGTGGACCGCGACGTGGCGCCGCAGCGGCGTGCGGATGAGCAGTACTCGTACTCGTACCAGAGCACGACGCAGCGCGCGACGGGTGACAGGCTGCCGCAGCGCTCCTCGTACAGCACCACGGTCGAGCGGCGCAACGGCTCGGGCCCCGGAGGGTACTCGTACACCAGCGAGCGCTCCTCCAACCTGGGCGGGCCGGGCGGCTACTCGTACTCCTCCACCAGCAGCGGCCGCCTGCCCTACGGCAACACCTACCGCCACTACTCGTACCGCGTGTAGGCCGAGCCCCGGCTCCCGCTCCCGCTCCACTCCACCCTACTCCCATAAGTTCCCTAACCAGCTTCCCTTCGTACCTAATCAGTATTCGCTATATATGCAGTGATCGCTCCGCTTGATGTAAACAAGCGGAAGCGGATCTTAACTTTTTATTTAATGTTATTTATGTTAGGGTTTAAATTATAATACCTATTTAAAATGTGATTTAGACTGAATGTTTAATAAAGCTTGCGTTTTCTAATACCTACTTTTTCTTTGTGTTGTGTTTACAAATTCCCAACAGATCGATGATGAGCTCGATCTTTCACTAACTGTTCTCTGAGTGTTGGTTTTTGTTTACTCTCCTCTGTTCTCTACTTTAGAAATATCCTCAATATTTGCTCAACGAAACATATCTATATACAAATTGACATGGATGCTACCTTGGTACACAATCACCAGGAGCTAGCTAGGTAATCTAGCACAGCCAATATGAACACCCTAGGGGCCGCGGTCCCGGCTACAGCTTTCTTTTAAACATCGACAAAAAAATGTGGGAATTAAAAAAAAAAACAGTGTTCCTTACAAACAATAGCCAATACTTTGTAGCAATTTTCAGTTATTATTTTTTTATTTTGGCGAAGTGAAGGAAATAAACTCGAAAAATTAGATTTTTTTCCTTCGTAAAAATTGAAAATGTTAACAAAAAAAATTGCTATAAAACATTGTCATACATAGTTATTCCCAAGATGCATATTTGTTTATTTATTTCTCCCACGCATTGATTTTCATATCTTCAAAAATGAACATTCTTCAACAAAATAGCCTGAGGAAAGAGCGCTCTTGAAACCACGAGAACAGCATGTAGGAACCAAAAGCTACATAATTATATCTAACGAGTGCCTGTTTCTCCGGTCCGGTGGCAGCCCCTGACGTCAACCTACTACCTGTCGTCATTACTCCCCCTGTATCACGAACCGTACTTCACGTACATACCGAGACTTTCGCAGGTGAGATTACAAACAAACGTACACATCAATCATCATGCACTTATTGCAACTGCGCTTGTAATCACTATCCCCGTATTAATAAACGCGGAGTGCCCTTGGATTAGTTACCACGTGTTTAGTCCTTTTCGAAATTGGAACGGATTGAAAAAGACAGACTGAGTAACTGCTCCAAAGTTTATTCGCGTTATATTAGGGGGGTTTGGGTCCAGTAATTGTAATTAGCGGGTATAGGTACATCTGTCTCATTCGCACATTTGAAAGTATTTGTAGATGGATTTTATCTAACATAATATCGGAGATATATTAAAGGAAAATTTATATCGAAAGGAACTTTTTTTCAATCTCGTCCGTCATAATTATATTAACGATATTCCCTTAGACTAACGTTTATTTAAAACATTTATAATCTTGTCATAAACAGTACATATACGTGTGTATTGTTATGTATAATAATATAATATTTATATATAGGAATATGCTCGAGTGAGGGACTAAGGATAAGAGCCTTAATTAGGTACATAATTCATACAATTTCCACCTAAGGCAATATAATGAGACGAGCAAGTCGTTCGCCTGATGGTGGGCGCCACATGCCTGTGTTATAAAGTTACCCAGAGATTTTGTTGTGACTCTATTATGATAGTCTCAATCTGAATCTTGTAATAAATAGGTACCCTTTATACAAGGTTTTACTAAAAGGTGTGACAATATGTACACATCATTATGAACAACTTTTATGGGACCGACCGACCAACCCTTATCGCGAAAAAAAAACAGCAAAGCAAAAACTTCAATGACACTCGACAAAATGTATGGAACAGAAGGTTTTCTTTCGCGATTTCTGGGTTGGTCCCATAGTAAAAGTTGTTCATAAGGATGAGTACATACATACCATTCAATATTGTTGCACCTTTCAGTAACACCCCGTATATCCCGGACGAGTACTATGAGTAAAATCGCAAATTGCTTCGTTTTCAATTATGTAATAACCTGCTTGTCAGAAATTGAAATTATAATTACTGACCAATAACTGTGATTACAAGACCAGAGGCCAATATTTTAGCAGGCCTAACACGCGCACTGCAACAAAATCTTATCTTTTTATCATGCAGAAACAGGACATGGCTACGGTCAGTAAAAAAAAGAGACATGAACATGTTTGAAATTAGTACGAAAAAAAATGGCGGCTATCACTGTCTTGCTCTTACGATGGCTTGACTCTATCGCACTATCTCTATCGGTATTCAGGTCTAGTACATGTTTCATACAATCGCCTTTTTAATTTTTCTCTATGGAACTCCCGTCTCTAAACGTAGTTAACGTAGTGATGATATTTTCTTTGGCTACGAATATGTAAATATGTTTGTCTCATTTCGACATGACATAAAGAGTAGAGATTGTGGCGCGGTGCGCGTGCCGGCAATGTTGCTGTAGGTAGCTTAAAGTACGCCATCATTTGTAAATTGTACAGATCTGATAAGCTGCATAAATCCAGAGCACGCAGAGTTCATACAAAAGCACAATTTTCATGAATGCACATTGCACACATCGCTTAGTATTTGTAGAATAACTTCAGGCACGCGTAATTAGCTATAGGCTTTTGTTTATAAGCCAAGTTTGCAAACGAAACAAAAACCACCAACCATATAAACACGCTGACTGGGCCCCTATTCGGAGAAATGACATTTTATCTCGGTCACTCTCACTCCCATTAAATTCTAAATAAAAAGAGAGACAGTGACCGAGATAATCTCGAGCGCACAGGAATAGGGTCCCAGGGACCCTATTCGGAGATATGACATTTTATCTCGGTCACTCTCACTCCCATTAAATTCTAAATTAGAGAGACAGTGACCGAGATAAAATGTCATGTCTCCGAATAGGGGCCCTGGTCGCGCTTCTCTTTGAGCGCGGTCCGTGAATCTCACAGATTTTTATAAAGTCTTTGGTGAATCTACTATTTTACATATAATATATATGAAATAAATAAAAATATTGAGAGGAAATTTATAATAAAATAAAAAATAAAATATTAATTTAAAAATAAAATTAATAACCGTTGAGGTACCGATAGAATAACATAGCCAATGCTTTGAAACAAATTTAAAGTTGATATTCTTTGGAAAAGGAAAAACCCACAAATTTTCGAGTTCTTATTCTTTGCCAAAATAGAAAACAACAATAAAAATGCTTTAAAACAATGCCAATGGTTTTATTTTTTTGTCCTTCAGGACTTTGTACTTCTTGTGCATTTGCCAGTGTCATGTTTTTATTGCCAATGTTATTTTAAAGAACTAACTAAGAACTATATAAGTATGTATTTAAAAAAATATATATATGTACGTATATCAGTCTCTGTCAGCCATATTACAAGCTTTGCTTAGTTTGGGGTCAGATGACCGTGTGTGCAAAAATGTCCCAGATATTTATTTATTTTTATATATTTTTTTTTCTGTTCAGTGTTTTATTTTATATTAAAAAGTGTAAACAAAAGTGCGAACAAAAGAGTCTAATGAGAGAAGCGAGCTCTTAATTTGGTCATAGTCTTAACATATTAAATAAAAGATAATTAATTACATTGTTAAATGTAAATTTGCGACACCCTTACATACAGGGTCCATGTTAACATAGTGAGTAGCATATAAATTATAGGCTTATAAACTAGTTACTTGGTGCAATAAAATACTGAATACTGAATAATTTTCGGAAGTCATCAAGATAATCTAAAGAAATAAAAAAGAACAAATCAGATAATAACGGTCTTTCTACAACAATTAAAAAAGACGGATCATCTCGTCTTGCAGATATTTTAATCTCGTTTACCTCGACCTCATTACATCATCTGGATCGTTGAATAAAGAATTTAGAGGAGTAATCAAATTAAAATCTCAATTTAAACCGATCGTTTACACATTTTCCTTTCTTTTTGACCGAGCGAAGCGAAGGTCTCAGAGTTTACTGGGACAAATCGGCATTTGTATGTATGTTTGTGTGTATATTTGTCCCATGATAACTTGCGAACCATTGATCCGATCTTCATGAAATTTTGTAGGGAAGTAGTTCATTTCAATACAATTTTTAAGTTGGAATATGAGCTGAATCGGTCCTGGGGTTGTGAAGATATAGGGGTCGCGAGGTCTCGGTTCGGCGCGAACTACTAGTGTGTAGGTACCTACGTAATCTGTAGTAAAACAACGTCGCACATTAGACTGAATTGTGGTGGAATTGTGCATGAAATTCCGAGACAGGCTGCTATTGAAAGCTAGTTGTGAAGTATAGAAAATAGACAGAATAAAATTGTTTTTTAGCTGTCAGCTATCTCGTTCCCAATCTTGAACATTTTTTTAAATATAAAATGACAGTGAAGATATTTAAAAAAAACACAATATCTTAAGAATATCAATGCCAATATTTTAAAGCAATTTTCATGTTTTTATATTTTACTTTGGCGAAGAAGAAAAAAACATTTTTTTCGAGTTTTTTGTCCTTGAAAGTATCTAAAAGTATAATTATTAAATATTGTAGTATTTGTAGTGAGATATTTTAACAATATAATTTTCAATGTCAACCCAGGACCTCATAATATTTAAAAACATTGTGTAAAATCGGCCCAGATTAAATACAATAGGTATTCTGTGAAAAATATTCAGATTCAAACAAAAAAATCTCATGGAAAGAACACAGCTGTTTGGTAAAGTTTAGTTCTCAATTCATAATTCATAAAATTAAATAACAATAGGTACAAGTCACGTTTGAGCCTCCTGGCGTACAAATGCTGGCGTGCTGCCAGGCCACTATAATGAAACTGAACGTATTCGAAAACATTGGCATTTATAAAACATACTTAAATCATAGAAAAATCATACTAAGAGCGCTAATGTCCATAGAAACATGCGAAACTCGATTGTTGTATTGATAGGGCGTAAGATGTCGCTGCGACATGGTCGTCACAAATTCTTGACCATTTGTGACTTGAAATATAAACCCAAACTAATTCGTAATGGTATGAAGAAAAAACGGGACTCGTTGTTTGCATTAATAATATCAGTAAAATTATTAATTTATATTTTATTTTCTAACTCACTAGGTTCTCAAGAGATGGCGTTGAAAACATGTTTTTTACGTCGTATATTGCAAACTAATTTTAAAATAAATAGGCTAGAGTACGAGCACTATCGGAAAAGTGCGTATTCGATAGAATAACTATATATTAAAATTGAACGGCGTTTATGGAAACTATGAAAAATGTAGGCTCATACATTTCCTATCGGATACGTCTCAAATAATGGAGCTTATAGATATTCAACTTGATAACATCTATCAAGTCTACTCGTAGGTAGATGAAAGTAAGTACTACAGTAAAATATAAAGATATCATGTCGCTAGGGTGTATCTAGATACGTCGATTAGCGGTAAAATGGGGGGAGGGCGAAAATGTGTGGATTTACTGTGTGAAAGAGGATATGCGTGAGACGGAAGTATTAGTGATGTGGAGAAAGGAAACGTGCTTTGCCGACCCCACCTAGTGGGATAAGGACAGGAAGATGATGAGTAAATATTACCCACTTACATAAACACTGCGTAGGTATTAGCTCAACGAATGCAAGAAGGCCAATTAAATTTAAAACCGGACGCATAATTTCGGGGCAGAAACGAATTTACGCGCAACTAACTGGCGATTCAACTAATTATTTATCATATATATGGCGAGAGCAAACTGATTATGATCAGAATATGTAACTACCTACTAGAGGTAGGCGCTATGGTACCTTGTGTTCTTATTGGTACCCAAGTCAGTGTGAAAGAGGGCACGACTCAAAGATGCAAATTCAAATACTTACGTCAGTTGATAAGAAAGAAAGAATGAATAGAAGAAGTATAAACACATAGGTACTTCACCATAAAACGACTAAGATAATATGAATCATTACAAAATGTTTCGATTAAATAATTTGTATATCTGCGATTATTCAGGTAAACTACAGCAAAAGTAAGATAGCGTTATTAGTACGACAGAAACATTCTAGGCTCATACTATGTATTTAAAGTTCACAGGAAAAACATAAAAGTACCTACTTACCATTGTGAACTAAACTACGCAATCTGCCATCTCTACGAGCTTGTCAACCGGATATAGATTAACGAATAAAGTGCCCAAAAAGTTAAAAGGGGAAACAACACCCGGTCGAAGGGAACTGTTCTTGGCGCCGTCCCAAAGGCCATTGATAAATATTTACACTTCTATCGTACTGGAAACTTACAGATTTTCAAAGCTAGTTGATGTGGGAAACTCGACTGCGTCAGGGGATAATTTCATGAGCAAAGAACGAAGAAATGTTTTATATTAGGTGTAAAAGTAGATTGGCAAAAACTTCAATCGATTTGAGAACCTTTTTTTGAATTCAGTTAAATAGGAAAACTAAAGATTTCGAAGCGTTTGAGGGTCTAGCGTCTTAACAAAACATCGGTGGGTCTATATAAAGAATTTGATGAAAATAATATGGGACTTGTCAATAGGTATATTCCTTTTGAGGTAGGTAATCGATCTGTTTAGCCCATATACTAATGTGGTTTAGACACATAATACCACAAACGTACGAAAAAATTCAATATCTCAAATCAGCGTCACGCCAAAATGACAAGAACATATTATGGTAGGTTGAATTGCAGGTGCAGTTAATTATGTAGGAAGGTACAACGGCGACAGCAGAAATCAAGATCCAGAAATAATCGGATAAGGAAACGTAATGACTGTAAATAGGAACGCTGATCACAATAAGCCGATTACGAACAGTTATAAAGAAAATACCGGCACCAGGCAGCGCGGCGCGTGCGCACCGAAACCGTCTAAATTTACCCGTCGACGCTGATTCACGCCACCATTGAGACGCAGAAAGGTCCCGACGAAAATAGCTAGCTTTTGGCATATCATAAACAAAACTATCTATGGTTTACGCGAAAACATGTAAATAGCTTTAAGAAATGCATTTTTACATCAGCAACCGTCAACCACACATTTACGATTGCACATCTGTTTACTTTGGCATGAAATACATTTCAAAAACTACGTCAGAGCTGATGTTTTTTTTGTTTTCAACTTTGTCATAATGTTCTAATTCAAATGAGTTAAGTACTTTTTATACAATCTGTAGCTAATAACAGACTGTAGTATGTGTATTTTGTCACACGATCTTGCATGCTTGTTAAGTCTTCAACCATCATGACATATACATTCATGATTTGCTTCAGACCTTCCAACTAGTTTAAGTTTAAAATAAACAAAATTAACCTTATAAAGGCTTCTCGACTGAATCTAAACACCTAAGTATTTTATATTTAAAGTGCTGCTTTCGATCTAAGCTTATCGTTTACCCCTGTTTTTTTTTTTTGTAATCTTAAACCGAAGTTGCTAAATCCTTTTCAACTGTAGATACTTTTCAAGCAAAATATTCCGAAGCTTCATCATGCCTTAAGCTTGTATCATTTCTAAGCCAGTTCTTATATCAAATCTAATACAGATTGCACCTTGAGTGAACTCAACTCAACTTGCATCAACTCTTTTTGATACAAGGTTTTTCTCCAAGAACTGGAGGCTTGATACAAGTGTTTGCGTTTCCAAGCTTTAAGAACGATCAGTTGAGATCATATATTTCTGGTTATAGGCTGAACTGATCTACCGGCCGACGGCTCGCTCTGTGACTCGACTCGTCACGTACCCTGAGCCGCCCCATCATTTGGTGAGGGTGCGGGTTCGTCCGTCGGTGGTGCTGAGAGAACTGGACCGCATCCAGTACCGCCACCGCTCGTCCGCCGCTGTTACAGCTTTGGATGATTTTTACAGATCTGAGTCCACCAAGGTAGGTATACCACTCTATCACTATACATATTATATTTGTTACGGTGCAATGGCGTGTCTTGGAAGAGGCCTATACTCAGCAGTGGATTGGTCTGGGGAGATATACGAGATAATAATTATTGTCGCAAATAATCATTGTTCAGATCACACAGATTATGGAAGACCCAAGGAGCAAACCAAAATCTTCAAAATTAATGAAATTCGTCAAATTAATTTAATCAAAATCTCCTAAATTGGTCCCGATTAGTCGATTGTGCTAAAGCTGACGGTGACGATGGAAGCTACAACTGTAAAACGTAAAATACTATTTTTTAATCATACTATATATTTTATATATATTTTTAATAATACTTTTTGCCAATATAACTATTGTCAATCAGAAAAATGAGTTCACAACGCATGTTATTAGAACCTCAGGTAAACCTGTCTTGTAAATAAACGATGCAAATCTGTAATTTCCAGGCTTGGGAGGATGAGACCCGTCGCATCCGCGCCGATACTGCTTCACTGTTGAGCCGTGCGC
Source organism: Apocheima hispidaria (assembly GCA_947579745.1). Taxonomy (NCBI): domain Eukaryota; kingdom Metazoa; phylum Arthropoda; class Insecta; order Lepidoptera; family Geometridae; genus Apocheima; species Apocheima hispidaria. The sequence goes on along the minus strand of OX388164.1, from coordinate 11,443,984 downwards.
GTTCCGTGGTCCCTCGTGCCAAGAGCGTCGCCCCTCTGGAGACTATTTACTCGTGAGTAACCTTCTATCGTCCAGAATCTTGTCTTCAATTTGGATATTTCGCTTATTATTTTGGTTTGTGGACTTGTATAATCCATGCCAAAAGCGACTCACATTCAATAATGACATAATGTCATATTATGGGAGAGAACTGCCCCCGTATTATAGCTGTCTCTGATTGCGTTATCACTAACGCAATCGCTCGCACATGATCACTCATGTGCGAGCGGGAGCGCATTTGGTGCGAGCAAGTTAATACGAGCGAGGCGAATTGCGGTCACAATCACGAACATACATAATAAGGGTGCTGGACGACAGATTGCCGTGTCCTAAATTGATATTTTTGAAATATGGCATTATGCCAACGAATACTTGTAAGAACATTATCGGCCCGTAAAAGATGGAAAAAATTAAGACTTAAAAGGGAATTGGCATGGGATCAATCCACATAGATTCTGTGGACAAATCACATATCTATAGTTTAAAGGCCTTGGTGTTTTCTTGGCCGGAAGGTCGTTTCACGTCAGGTATTTCAACATAAAACAATTCACACGTTTGTGTACTTCACGACACGACACGAAAGCTCTTCTGTTCAAAGTCAGATGAAGACCTTGTACATAAGCTTTCTTGACAGGTCAAGTTTTTCTTGGCCTGATGTCACGTTACAGAAATAGCTCGCCCATTGATGTGCCTATCCAACGACCGCCCTGGCACTGACATTGACGACGCTGACCGGCCAATGATCGTCATTTGGCAATGATGTACTCGCAATTATAAAAATGCCCAGACGTACATCACATCAAATGTTTGGCAATAAAACCTAAGGTTTCAGTAAACTTGGTGAGGATAAACAATTGGACATACTATATATAATAGGATATACCATTTCTGTGGGTATACAATTTCACAGCCAAATCTTGTACCTACTCGCTTGTTTTGCGTGACGTATCACCCAAGCCGTACGATCACGTTTTAATTATAGACTGGTTAAATGCCAGCCAATGTTTTGCTGTCTAGTATCCCAATAAAATATTTTACGGCTTATTTTCTTAGTCTTATGCTTGTTTGTGCACGATCGAATGTCCTTGAAGCTATCGGTTTATGTATCTCGGTTTCATCTATAGTATGTACATTGCAGATACTCCTACGGCGAGCCGGTCCCGTACCGATTCAGCAATGACGCGTATGTGGCCAAGCTCCTTATCCCCTACCGCAGCGTCGCTGACAACATCCACAGCATTTCCTTCTGGAACGAGCCCGCCAAGAAGTTCACCGGTAAGTATGCCGAAAACCGCCACAACACGGGTCATCTATTACTATCACTCTATTATTTACCGTATTGACTGACTGAATTAATGGAATGCTTATCTTTTTCTAAGTTCCTTGTGTCTGTTTCGTCCGTTCCGTTTTACCACCGACTAACAGTTAAATTCCAGTGTGACCCCGTGATAACAGTGAGGTGTTCTCGCCAGGACGCGGAAACCTCGCGTGCGTGCACTACTCCGGTAACAAGGCCTTCTCCAACCGCCGTCCTCTGTATAAGGAACTTAGCATCAGGGACGACGTGAACCTCCTATCGTTTTATGCCAAGAACAGGCTCGCGGCCGCCGGCCTAGCCGTCGAAAACATCACAGGTACCAAGTCGAAGTCGCAACGCTAGCTCCGCTTACTATCCTTCGCTTCATTCATAAACAATAAGATGTATAAATATGGTTAAATTTAATGATCGCGCGCCGACTGCGTTCGGTGTTCTAAAATGGCGTCAATTAAAATGAAGAATAAAGTCCGTGTCTAACACTGTGTGGTGTCTCTTGCAGCGAGCGGCGCGCCGGAACAGCCGACGGCGGCGCAGTGCGCGTAGTTCCCCGCACCCCCACCCCCGCTCCGCTCCACAGGACGCGCGGCGCGGGCGCAGGCGCGCTGCGCCCGCGTCGCGCTGTCCTCTCCTCTCTGATCTCGGTATAACGAGCTACACCTTCTTCTAACAATAGATCATCTATTTTTCTATTCATATTTTGATCCAGATCATATATTTTTACTATATTTTATGAATTTACGAGTTGCAACGAACGAAGTAATTTAAGATTATTTTCTAGTCATCGTTGTGATAACACTATCACACCGATAGTTTTACCGGTGACCGAGACGTCTCGTTTTCACTTAACTCTGAACTCAGACTGATTTTATTTAACAAATAAAATATTTTTACCGAATCTGTAGTTGTTTTAATTGTCTGCACGTTAGATGTTCCTCGATTCACGCTTTTAATCTAGGCTTGTTTAACGCTTAGCTTTTGACTAAACTTACAAACTCAATTAATACACCAACATAAATAAAATATAAATTAAACATAACAATATAAATAGTTTTAGAAGCTAAATTGACTTTTAGGTACACAACACAGCAATACATTAGGTATCCACAAATGCTTGACATGAAAGTTAATTTTAGAATTTAGCCTGCGCAAAAGTTTAAGCAGAATGTTACAGAAATTGTGTGTCATATTTAGGCGAGATTGCACCATGTCCATTCGCATCACAGCATGTAGCAAGCGATACTGAAAATGAATAAGTAGTCATTAAACAAATACCCGATCATACCCCAGGCTTCGCTATCAAGCTTGGCGCTGAGGTCTAACTGCTTGGTGATGATAGATCATGACCACAAGCGGTGTGCTGCCTCGCTTACTGTCACATATCGTCCCTCGCCGCCGCAATGACCATTACATCGATAACGCATTGTGAAATGTCCGGCTACTGCTACTGGGGTCATTTATATCATGCATGGTCATTGCCGGTACGGGACCCGTATAACATTGGCCTCGGTGCAGTGAAACTGCTCCCATGGAGGCCGAGCCGCAAGTTCCAGGCGCCTCAGATCATGGAAGACCCGGCCCTGGAGCTGAAGGCGTCTAAGGCCGAACGCGCTGCCAGGTTCCGTGCGACCACTGCCGAGCCAGTACTGACGCCGTCGGTCGATCTTGCCGAAATCAAGAGGAAGAGGCAGGAAGAAGCTCATGCAGCGGAAGAGAAGTAAGTATACAGCAAACACAAATACCTACACAAAAACATGAAGTGCACAAGAACAACTAAAAACTGGTTTGTGATTGTTTCAGAGCTCTAAAGGAAGAAGCCAAACGCGACGCTGAACGTAAAGCTCAGGTAAAATCTTCAATTTTAGTGAAACTTAACAACCGAGTAAATGATTTTGACATTTTACTCAAATCAGATATTCTTTTCAGGCGGAGCGCGAAGCTGCTGAGAAAAGGAAAGCCGAAGACGATGCTCGCAAAGCCGAAGAAGCTAAGCGAAAAGCTGAAGAGGATGCCAGAAAAGCCGAAGAGGAATCTCGTCTTGCCGAGGAGGCACGCTTAGCTGAAGAGGCCCTCTTGGCCGAAGAAGCAAAGAAAGCTGAAGAAGCAAGGCTTGCTGAGGAGGCCAGGCTAGCCGAAGAAGCCAAAAAGGCGGAAGAAACCCGTTTAGCTGAGGAGGCCCGTTTAGCTGAAGAGGCCAGGCTAGCCGAAGAAGCGAGGTTAGCTGACGAAGCTAGACTGGCGGACGAGGCGAGGTTAGCAGAGGAAGAAAGGCTAGCTGAACAAATTAGACAAGAGGAACTTGCAAAGTTAGAAGAACTGGAGAAACAGGCCCAAGAAGAACGCGAAGCCGAACTTGCGCGACAGGTGATAAAACTATTTAATGTTTTTATAACATTTTTAGGAGACGTTAATTATATGGATGGCTTGCATTCTGCCTTAAATACGAGTACGCGATCCTTTTTGCCTCACACCTGCAAATTGTGGAATGAGCTTCCACTAGCGGTTTTTGCCGAGTAACTACAACATGGGGTTCTTCAAAAGGGCTGTTAATCTAGTCTTTAAAGGTCGGCAATGTATCTGTGATGCCCCTGTTGTTACAGGTATCCATAGGCGACGGTGATCGCTTACCATCAGGCGACCCGTCTGCTTGTTTGCCACATAAGGCAAAAAAAAAAAACTTATAACTGATTTAGATAAATTGATTCATAGTTAAGCAACATAAAGAATATTCAATTTCAGGCGGCTGAGCTAGCAGAAATCGCGAGACAAGAGTCCGAACTGGCTGCCGCCCGCCTAGAGGAGTTGTCTCACAGTGGATCCGCGGCTGAGGTTGCTGAGACAGAAGCCAGGTAAATATAACCACAACAACTATGTACATTCTGTTACTATTAGCCTTAGTTGGCTGGGACCTAACTTATCTACGAAGCTTAATGCATTAGCTTGAGGATCAAAGCTATCAACAAAGCTCAGTGCATTAAGTTGTAACTACTATTATTTTTTCTGTGGCATTCACTAGCCGAAGCCATAGTAACAATGTCTGCAACAAAACTGATAACGGAACATAAAGACATGAACTACAGTGAACATCTAGACCGCAAATCAGTAAATGTAGTGTAGGACTGGAAGCTCTGCGACTGGGTAGTGAACATATCCGTAATGCAGTTGAGAATTACTGAAAATAAAAAGCCGAAGCTTACTGGCTTACTAGCGTGCCTTTGGAGAGCCCTCCACCCAACTATAGAGTACTAAAAGCTAATGATGATAAGCAGTTGTTAAATGCAAATTTGTAGTGACCTCCAAAACTACATGGTAGGTAGATTAAACAGATGCAACACCAAACTATGATATTTCATGGATTCACTTTCTACTTCAGCGAAACTCCCACTGACGAACCGGAACCCATTGTCGAAGAGCCAGCAACACCTGAAGCAGCCCCCGAAGCTCCAGTGGAAGCGGAGCCCGAATCGGAAGCCGCCGATGCCAGCGAAGACGAGAAAGCGGAACCTGACCTAACTGACGAGGAATAAACTAACGAACATGCAATTTCTTTTGTCTACTTTATGTCTCAATCTCAAGCTAGACATCATTCATGTACATTTCTATTTAGAGTAGACATGAATGACGTAATAGCTACTACTTTGGTGGTAATTTATTTCTCTTAGTTACAAATCACCTTTCTTTTTCGTAATTAAATTATGAAACAAAGAAAGAACTGTATTTACGTGACAAAAATACTCACTACCACCGTTAATTGTTGTTTAAACTAAAAAGTTTTAGATTAAGCGTTTGATAATATTTATATTTTGTTAAAGTTTAACAATAAAAGACAGATAACAAATTTCTGTTTCATGTGTTGGTTTCAATTACCTATGACATAAGTACTGAGATATATATAAAAAAATAATACAATAAAATGTTGTATCTCAGGGTCCAACACTAGGCCTCAAACTGTTGTTCCTACAAACAGGTTTCTGACATAATATTTAGTTAGTAATCTTGATATAATTATCTTTTTAATTGTTTTTGCTTCTTGCCACTTTTGAACTTAAAGTTACAACCCACTCTTAGGAGCTGATTGTTGTTGTGCAAAGGATTTAGTCTTAAAATGAATCCTTTGACTGCTTCTACAAAATATTGCCAAAACAGTTGTAGGAATTTAATTTTATTAACTAACTAATTTTGCTATGAAAACTGAAGTGGTTTTGGAACATTTTGTGTGGAACACTGATGTGTCAAAACCACATCAGTGTTCATAGTAAAATTACATTATCAGTAGAATGACACGCGCAACCTCATTTTTTGATACATTTTGTTTTAATAAAACGGGAATACTCATGTTAAATTGAGTCGGTTATTCCGACTATAGTTTTGATCACATTCGGTGACCTTTATCAAGGAATGCTCAGCGAGACACGCGCGCAACCTCGTCTTGCCTTGTCTTGTCTTGCCTCATCGGAATAACCGACTCAATTCAACGTGAGTATTCCCGTGTTATTAAAACAAAATATATATATATATATATTAATATACAATTATGACCCTAAGCTAAGATGTTCAAATGCCTAGAACATCAACCGCCTCTCTGGATACAAAACAAAAATTTTTTTTTGTAACATCTTATAATTATCAAAAAATATTAAAAGAATCTTACAAAAATTGACCTAGTGAATGCTATAAGTCCATTTTGACAATTTCTTCCGCCGCTTTCGCGACTTCCTCTTTAGTCACCGGCACTTTCATTTTCTGTTGTGTCTTTTGCTTAGGTTTTGATGTGGGAGTGCTCTTAGACTGGACTGGGTTTTTAGTGATTTCCACAAACTCCTTGTCTATGTCGGAGACTTTCTGTTTGATCTGTAATAAAAACATTTTAAGATTATTAGCTAGGTTACATTTTGTATTTCTGTAACACATTAGAAAACTATGGAAATGATGAATAATGTAATAATTTTTAAATAATGATGTGATGTGTTCTTTTACTTTAATGATATTTTAATATCATTGTTTTACTTACATTTTTTAGCCCAAGATTAACTGCCTTCGATTTTGTTTTCTTCAGGCTCTTTGCTCCTGCTACTTTAAAAACGTTGGCTTTAGGTCCTTTTTTATTTTTGCCCATTTTATAGAAAGTTATTATGTACAAAATAAAAATCTGGCAAGAATCGTACACCTACTTAAATACCACAGAATTCGTAAATACGTAATGATCTATTCTAACAAGGAACATAATACATTCTAACCTGCAAAAGCAAATGCAAATTGCAAAACAAATCAAAAATATACAGGTTTGCCATATCCTAATAAGTTTACTCCCTAGACTAGAGTATACATTCTTATCTATGCTCCCTAGAACCTTGAGTAATGAGGCGTTTTAAAAAAAAAATAAACTGATATACTTACTAGATGGCGTAACAGTCCTATCGTTTTACCTGTCATTGTCGTTTCTGTCAAAATATTTTCTGTTTATTTTTTAAATCGTAAATTTTGGCTCCATACGTTGTGTACTTAGCCAGTGTCAACTATTGTAATATTTCAAATGAAGTCAAATACATAGTTACATCACTTGAAATTGTTTAAATACACATGTGGAGCCAAAAAACACGAGAAAAAAAAGGCACACGTACATTTTTTTTTCCTCTTAAATTTTGGCTTCACACGTTGTGTATTTAGCCAGTGTCAAGTTTTGTAATATTTAAAGTAAAGTAAAGTATTTCACGATTGAAACAAGTCAGTCATAGTCTAAGTCAAGCAAAGTAAGTCATGTTAAGTCCAAGTCATACCCCAGTAAAGTGGTGGAGACTTTACTAAAGGTTTCTATGGAGTTTTGGAAACAACACGAAAAGTCACGTTTCACAACATTATACTATTCACCAACACTCATGCGACGTCACGAACACTTAATGAATAAAAATTCCACCATTTTTACACAACGACACTCGAAATAACACAAGTTTTGGAAAATAATATAATGACGCAACATGACTTCTTGACGTTCCCGCCAAAACTCCCACACGTACATTTCTTGTCTTTCATGTCTTGACAGTGACAGCAAAACCTCAAGGTACATCTAACGCCTTGGACGAAACATATGATGCTAAATCCATGTCTAGCGCCATCTATTAGGTACTTTTATTACCAGTATTTTTTTTTTGAAAACGCTTCATTCCGTACACTGCGTGAATAACTTGACAAATGCATACTTTTAAGGGCAGCCATTTCTAAGTTTAGATATTGTTGGTAAATCCATTTTTTGTCTTTTTATATAATTTTTATATGTATCTAAGTAATTTAATTGGAATTTTCAGATGATGACAAATTAACGTTTTAATCAATATAATTCACAACATAAATTGTGATTGGTATAATTTACTTACGTAGAATCAATATTTAATTAAATTAAACTGCTTGGATAAACGGAACATAAAAAAAGAATTTATACTTGAGCCATAATACATTATCGTCACTACAATGCAAAATTACGATCGTCATCTGAAATACACTCTAACGTATCGCAAATAGAGACGATATTGTAAAATGTAAAATTTGACTCTGTTCCGGATACGCATCATGTTTAATTGTTGTTTATTAATATGAGAGGTTGGTTCTACAATTCTGTACCATAACAAAAATCTTATTATTAATTATTTTTGGTTCAAACGCTAAATTGACTGGGCTAATATTGTTCTTATTGGAAACAGAGTTGTTTAATAATTCACAAGTACGACTTTCCAAAAATAAGTGAGAGAATCGAGTTACACATTTATTCCCCATATAAAGTCAGTAATCAAATTTTGCTATATCTTAAAATTTGATATAAGTCGACTTGTCAAGTTATTCACGCCGTGTACGGAATTTATGAATTCCTGAAAAAATTAACATTTTATATATTTTTATACGAATAGACCTCTGTTTATCTGCGGGCTGTGTTTCCGCCACGGGAGCCGTTAACAATGTCTTACAATATTACTTGTAATCGAATGTTTACCAGATGTATGACCGTTCCACTGTCAACAGAATCAAATCTATCAGAGGAAAAGATTTCCGGGTTATTTTATATAACAATAGCATGAACTAACTGTAATGCGACTCGTTTCTATCATCGTCCAAAATCGGCCCAAGCCTACGTCGGTTTGATTCTGGGTTATCATAAATCAAAATAATAATAAAATATTCCTGAGTCGGTACGCAGTACATAAAGATTTACTGTTTGCTGACTCAGGAATATTTATTAATGCTTCACCTGCCCACTCACTGGGTTCTTTCTTATCATTATGTGTAAAGTACTACATATAATAAAATTTACCAGATAGAAGACAACTTTACCAAATTTGCTCCTAAATTTAGGGAGAAATACCCCAAGTAGGCAAGCCTAACATGTTGACAAAAATCACGTGTGGTCTGAGGTGGAAATGCTAGAAGGATTCTCATCTTCCTAAAAGAAATGTCCAAGAAATGCTACGACCTTGGAGGAAAAAAAACTACGACGAAGAAATGCTTAAAAGAGTTTTGGCGGGAACGTCAAGAAGTCATGTCCCGTCATTATATTATTTTCCAAAACTTGTGTTATTTCGAGTGTCGTTGTGTAAAAATGGTGGAATTTTTATTCATTAAGTGTTCGTGACCATGCACGAGTTTTGGTGAATAGAATCATGTCGTGAAACGTGACTTTTCGTGTTGTTTTCAAAACTCCATAGAAATCTTTACTAAAGTCTTGGCGTAGCGTTACATTCTCTTTGGTCTCCATCACTTTACTGGGGCTTGACTTAGACTAGGACTGAGACTTATTTTTTGACTTCACTTGAAATATTACAATACTTGACACTGGCTAAATACTCAACATGCAGAGCCAAAACAAAAGTGAAAAAAAAATGTGTTGTTGTTTTTTTTTATATTTATTCGCCCATTTCTGGGCAGGCTAAAGCCATTAAGGCCATACCGCCTTGTCTTCCGTATTTTTTGCCTCAGTAAAGTGGTAGAGACTTTACTAGAAGCTTCTATGGAGTTTTGGAAACAACACGAAAAATCACGTTTCACGATATTATACTATTCACCAACACTCGTACACTTTCACGAACACTTAGTGGATAACACTAAGATAACTCGAAATAACACAAGTTTTGGAAAATAATAAAATGACGCGACATGAATTCTTCACGTTCCCGCCAAAAACTCGTTTGTAATCGTGCTGTGACATTACAGAAGGCCTTGACAAAAGGACTGATCCTCTCTCCTCTTTGCCCATTGCTCTAATAAAAAAACAGGCGTTGTTATTGATATTAATATTATTACAAAATAATAAACAAAACGCTATAAATTGTGATTTTACATTACGAAAGATTGTAGAAAACCGTCAAAATTGCTTACTACTCCAAATACAACGGTACCATCTGCACGATGGCTAAGGTAAACTGATAAATATTGAAATCTACTTGCTTGTTTACATGCTATCAGTTTTATCATTAATTCAGACAAGACTATTTGCATACCGGTTATTCTCGTTATTCAAACGACTTCGTTTTATATGTAACTTTGTCCATTTATTGCTGTATACGCGCTACGAGGCGTAGTGTTTCCGAAAAATATTATTTAAAAATCACTTGAGAAATGGGCGATGACGTGGAAACTTTGGTAAATAAATTAGAATTAGTGCACGTAAATACATGTAATAAAATTAGTCAAACGTTCCTAGTAATCGTACCTTCAAATTGTATTTTATGGGTAGTAAAGTTCAATTATTAGGTAGATACATAAGTACCACTTTCCATTGCTACTTTAGGTGAAGATTGATCTATAGATTCTCCAGAATTATCAAACCGGCTTCAGCTAACGTCCCATAAACTAGTCCTTGAACTAGTTTGTTTATTGCACAAGTAATTGAATCATTATAAAACAGGTTTTTTTCTAAAAGGGGCTTGGTATAGAAACACCTGCTACTTGCTAGGAACTTCTTCCTAGAGAAACTCGTTTAATTTTTCTATGCTTCTACAGTTCAAATTCTGTCAAATGCTTGTCGCGACGCTCATGTTGGGGTTCCATAGCTGTGTTAGAAATAAATAATCCTTATCAGGCTGAGCTCTTAAAGCAAGTGATTGAGATGTGAGTTGTTTTAGTAATTTTCTAAAAACATATTGTTTGACTGCTCATAAGCATTAAGAGGGTTGGCCTGCCACAAGATTTTAGCCGAGTAGGTATTTGAAAATTGTATTGTTGTTGCTCTGTTTCCCGTGGGTGCTATAGAGAGAATTAATGAATTTACCTAAATTTTAGATAAAATTAGTGTTTCGGGTGAAAACTGTTATCACCCCATAAATCTGATTAAATTGTTTTGTTTTTGGTGTCAACGGCTTGGATAAATAATAATCTACACTGGTAGATTTGTTTTCCAAGTTTTTTTTTGGTGTTCTATTCTTATTCGAGATAGAACCCTAAGTCCTGCAATAACGTGCCGCTTGGGCTGTATTGTGCATTTCCAACTGCCAGTGCTTACCCGAGCCAACCCAGCTCCTTGAAATACCGGGGCGAGGTTCTGGGCCGCTGGCATAGCTGCTCCAGTGGTGTAGATGGTGTTGTTGATGATAATGAGAACAAGTCAAGCTGTCAGGGTTCATGGTGTTCTAATAAAAACTACTTTTCTTTGTCATAACTTCAATGCAAAAAGAAGGTATCTTTAGGTGCCTCTAACTATGAAAAAAATAAACCTATAAGCATTGCTTTTCATGGTGTAGATAACATATAAAAAAACATCTAAATTGGATAACATTTAGAGATGGGTAACAGTTGGCGCTTTTTGTATGGATAAGGAGGCGGTATACTGTCTAAGCTTAACTTGGTTAAAAATAAACAGTACCAAGAAACACCATAAACAGTACCTTTAAAACAGTACCAAGATATTATATTATAAACCATGTTTATTTATTAGTTTTTTCTTATAGTCCTAGTCAGTATATTTTTTTGCAAAAATTGTGTGTTTTTCAGCCAGTATTGTACTCATACTGGCGCAGCTCGTGCTCATGGCGCGTCAGAATCGCGCTCAACCTGAAAGAGATACCCTATGACATAAAAGCAGTAAGCCTGATCAAAGGCGGCGGGGAACAGCACTGCAACGAGTACCGGGAGGTCAACCCGATGGAGCAAGTACCTTCACTTTGTATTGGTAATTTATTTATTATATTATTTTGTATTGATTCTTCAGAAAATAAAGCTACAAAATTTTGTCAAGAGCGGTTTAGTTGTGAGGAGTGCATGGTAAGCGCACACACACAGTCATAATTACTGAACGACTATGTTTCAGACGGGCATACACTGGTGGAGTCCCTCAACATAATGCATTACTTGGAGGAGACACGGCCACAGAGGCAGCTTATGCCGGCCGACTGCTTCAAGAGGGCTAAGGTTCGCGAAATTTGTGAGGTAAGAAGACAATGGAACGAGACTTTGGAAGTGTATAAAGTCCTAGCATGTAGATTTAGTGGAATACTGTTCATGTATCATAATAGCTATGTTGACATACAAGAGTTTTATTTTGGCTGACTATATGCTAATTGTCAAGTTATTGGAATTCAGTTGCTCACATTGTCATGCAATAAAATGAGTTTCGTAAGTAGTCCGGCGATGCCAACGTGTCCATTTCATGACTACCAACCAGGAAAAAATTACTAAAACCTGGGTACCTTTAGAGGTTTATAAGGAAAGGGTATACTAAGCTAGAAGGGGCTCATAGTTACTCATGATTGTGAACATATTTTACTATGGGACCAATCCTGGTATCGAGAAAAAAATAACCAGCTGTACCATACATTTTGTCGATTGTCATTGACCTTTTTCTATGGAACAGATGATATTTATTTCGCAATTTCAGGGTTGGTCCCATAATATAAGTTGTTCATAACGATGAGTACTATGAGTCCTTCTCGGCATACCCTTTCCTTATAACCCTCTATTGTTTTAGTTACTTTGGTATAGCAAAAATGACAAAAATCGTTATAACGAATTTTGTGAGTAAAACCCCAGGATCGATATTGAACTGGTTACAGGTGATATCTTCAGGCATCCAGCCGCTCCAGAACCTAATAGTTCTCATCTATGTGGGAGAAGAGAAGAAGAAGGAATGGGCCCAGCACTGGATCACGAGAGGTTTCCGCGCGGTTGAGAAACTGCTATCAGCATGCGCTGGCAAGTACTGCGTGGGAGATGAGATCACGCTGGCTGACTGCTGTCTGGTGCCGCAGGTGTTTAATGCAAGAAGGTGAGTTATATATAGTGGATCTTAGGGATTCGATTAGGTGAGTTACATCTGTGGATCATTGGGATTCAGTTAGTTGAGTTACATCTGTGGATCAACTAACAAGTAACTATTGGCGAATCCAGTGGTGATTTTCGTTTGGGAAGGGCTTTATCTCGCTGAGTGCAGGTTTTAGCAAAGTAAACACTTGGAACTTAATACTACTAAGGATAATTGATGACAATTGTACTTTAGATAGTATAATGCCTGCTAAAAAGTTTAATTAAAATAATAATTATCAAGTTCACCTGGAAGAACTCAGATGCTTTTTTTTGGGGAGGCCTTGAGCTCGCTCTCCTGAATCCGCTACTGGACGTAGCGAACACGCTTGCAGATTGTTGCTTGATGATGATAATGCTAGAAGGTGAGTGATAATAATCAAACAAAGAATAAATTATTGATAGTAGTATAGTAAGAATATTTAGCCGAGTATGGCGTACAACTGCGACCAGAACCATCAAAGGTTTCTTTTGGTAAACCTTTTAAAACAATGGCCCTTATTATGAATGTTCGTGATTCTGATTGTGACAGCATTCCATCCCGCTCGTATCAGTTTTATCACACTGTGCGCGGTTCCGTTCGCGCACTATCAGGTACGTTCAGTAAAACCCAAGCAAATTTAATGGGGAACCTTTGTTCAGTAGTAGAATTCGGGATTTTTAGTATTAGTAGTAGTAACGACATCTGGGTAAAAAGTAGGAATTTACTATGAAAACTGATGTGGTTTTGATACATTTTGTTTTAATAACTATAGTCGGAATAACCGACTCAATTTAACGTGAGTATTCCCGTTTTATTAAAACAAAAAGTAGGAATTTACGTTTGTAAGCCGGAGTTTGTAAGTTTGTAAGGGCCTACCATTATTGCGAATTTGAATCTAATATGTGCCCCATTTTTGTCTGCTTTAATTGCTTGACTAGACTCAGCCAAGATTGCGCCACCTACTTTTTTAACCTAATAGCTTTAAAAAGATTTTTGTTATTAAAATTCCAGATTCCACGTGGACTTGCGCCCGTTCCCTATAATCCTGCGCATCGATCGCGAGCTGGAGACGCACCCCGCGTTCCGCGCCGCCCACCCCTCCTCCCAGCCCGACTGCCCGCCGGAAATCGCCAAATGAACGAACAACTCCTCGCCAAATGTCACGTAACAAACAAATAGATTAGGGCCCAACACTACCATGTGGTACTCCGTATTATCAGAAGCATCGCCAAACGTTATGTAAGAAAGAAGTAGAGTGGGACCCAGTATGCTACCCTGTGGGACTCCATAATCAACGGATGCTTCCCGACTTTGCACTGTACCACTGTACACTGTACCGTGCTCTTCGAGTTCTTCCCGACAAGTAGTCCTTTATTAAATTATCAATGTTAACCTGTAACCTTTGTGTTAACCTTTATTCAAGTAGTCAATTATCTATAATGTTTTTATGCATTACACATACATTCCAAGTTTTAAGTAAGATACAGAAATGGCAATCTGAGCTGTTTCTTATCTCACAGTTTCAGAATGAGATTAGTACGTCCAGTTACGGCTGGACTAATAATGGTTTTGAATGATACTTTGAAGTTTGAATTTATTAGCAAATTATTAAAGCCATGTGGAAGATCTATGCTAGTTTATCTGCCTCTATGTTACTTTTTAGCAACCACTCTTTAGGATAACTATTGCTTAAAAGCAGGGTTTCAATAAATCCGATTTTAATAATAAATATTAAAAATCCGATTTTTCCATATATATCCGATATATATCCAGGCTAAGAAAAAGAAGCAAATTTTCCCTAGAATGAGAAAATTATTAACGCTAGGAGCACCAGGCAATCCCCATTTTTGATTACCTCGTAAAATAAACCTTATATAATATGAAGTTAAGGTTTGAATTTCAATAAAAAGCTAGCGTACTGGTAATTTAAAGTAAAGGGGATTTCCCCAACTTTAATTTAGGTTGCCATTTTGGTAAACAATCTAAATTATTCTGAATTGTAGTTTTTCGCTACGTGTTGCCAGGGTAAACATTAATCTCCAAAATTTTTAGTTCAGAAGACATGAAAAAATCAATTGATATAATATATATCAAGATAAAAATCAATTGATATATATATTGATATATATCCGCTGCCACAGCCACAGGGCCTGTGGCTGTGATGATGATGGTGATGATATATCCGCTGCCATGCCACAGGGCCTGTGGCTGAGATGATGATGATGATGATGATATATCCGCTGATATATATCGGCGAACCCTGCTTAAAAGTATTGATAGTATGTAAGCCCACATATTAATCAAATTTTTATTTAGTTTATGCTTATTCTGGCCTACTTAGATGTCTCAAAATGTATATTGTGTATGAAAATTGTAAATACAAATTGTAATCATGATTTTATCTAGGCAACTGCTCTTCCAATTGTATTATGAGCTTCTGTGTTTATATATTCTAATCACACGCATTGACATTACTCACTCTGTAAATAAAAAATATTGTTAAAATAACACTGAGCGCCGCATAAGTACAAAATACATAGAAAAAAAAAAATGGGTTGTCAGAGCTACTACCGCAGGTTTTTATATATATCTTAGATTGTACTCCATTCTCTAAAACACAGTATCGTATCCTTGTATCTCCAAATCTGCCAATCACTGTGGGGCAAAGCCCTATCTTCAAAAAATACTATTTTAAGTACTACCTCACCCACTCACCATTTTTAATTTAATTTTAATAAATGTTTATTTGAGATAAAAATACACCCATAAAAAATAAGTAAGCGCGTTATTGCTCCACACGTTTTGTGTATTAAGCCGGTATAAAGGTAACCAAATATTTTAATTTGAAGTAATTATAGTTCAAAACAAATTCTTTTCAGTTGAAAGACATTTTCTGAAATGACATAGCATCCTGGTTAGTAAAAAAATAATATATTTGTTAAACCCATATATTTAGTATACATTAAACCCTGAATTAGCAATGCCATCTAGGAATGTTTGATGGAACTGACTCTGAATCCCGCTCATATCCGCTCTGTCTGTCTATCTGTTAGCTTTTCTGGACTACAAAGCATACATGCATGGAATTAGACTATAATACGTTAGTATGTGGGCTGGTCACTAAATAACATGTAATTCTAGTTTTTAAATTTCCTCTTACCTACGTGAAGCTACTCTACTTACATACTGAAAGTCGTAGGTTGATAAAATGGGTCGAGGACGGTGACTAGGTGGCCACTGACCACCTAGACCGCCACCGCAAGCTGCGTCTATACAGCACAGATCACACCCTAGATTCTGCATTCAGAACGCTTGGTCGCACTCCCCGCGGCCCGCGCCGCGCCTCAAACTTTGGTGACTTTTTGTAGGAACAACGAATCTCGTAATGCGGTATCTAGGGTGATCTGTGATACAGGGTAACTTTTTAAGTAGTGCGCAAATTGTGTGTACTAAAAGATTGTTAAAACTATAGTATAAATATTCTTTTGGTTTTTCCTACCTTGGTAGAAAATTATCGAAATAACTTCAAACGAAAGTGGCTACAGCAAGTGCTGTAGTCATGGTCACTCTATTCGTGATTGTACTACGAACACCTACGATACGTGTAGGTTCCTACATCGGCTCTTCTCGCTCGCTCTGGCAAGAAGTAGGTAGGCAATTATTGTATTATAGGTTTTCCGACATTTCGTGGCCAATAAATTAATAAATGTAAAAAAAATTGGTTGAAATATATTTCTATTAACGATACTGATTGCGCACTACTTAAAAATTTACCCTGTATATGGGGAGGCCATAACAAACCCGTTGTAGATATTTTCCTACCAATGACAATATAACCAGTAAATCACGTATACAGAAACATTCATGCAATCCGCGCCTATGATTGTAAGCGATCGAATCGACGAGTACAGGTTATTTCGAGCGTATTATTTTCGTGAGAAGGGAATAGGTATGATCTGTCTACTGCTTATATGTTTGTTTCCTATGTGTGAAACCTATGTTAAAACCAAGAATACTCATGAGTTAACTAAGTAGCACTGGGTAGCCCAGACTTGGCTACCAGGCTACCCATGTAGAAAATCTAAATTTTTGTTAACTCTTATAATTCTGCTGACATATTAATGATTTTTCATAAATTTTTACCTACCTAGATAATTAAGGAAAAGTTTCATAATCCTATAATTAGTGTTAGTTAATTTTAAGTAATTTTTACAAGGTTTTTGGGTCTTATTATGCCTAAGTGATATTACATTTTCGTGTGCCATTCAATTTTTTTTGTCTATACAAGATAATTCTAATTGATGGTTTTATAATTATTTGTTGATAAATTTTGGAATCTTTGCAAATGTTATGTTATATTGGTCTAATAAATATTTTTGGTTTTTATGCTTTGTTTCATTAAATAGCGATTCTTCTTTCTTAGCTTGAAGTTTACACCCTTTGTAGGCAAATGAGCAGCAAGTTGCGGCAGTCGGGTGAATGTTTCTAGGGGGCGTCTACGAGTATACGCAGCAAGCACAAGATTAACTATATAAAGATATATATATAATATAGAAACCGCATTACGAGATCGTTTTTCCGACAAAATCTCGCCAAAGTTGGGGGACAGGCGTGGGTTATGGGGACTGCGAAGCGTTCTCACTGGTAAAGATAACGCTTACTCGCGTCTAGCAATGAACCAATGAGTCCAGGTGGTCCTGGGTAACTTGGTAGCCTTCGTTTAGATTTTTGGATTCTGATTTAAAAATTGTAGCTATCCTCTCCAACGCCAAAGATTACTGTTTATACTCGGCAAGGCCTCTATCATGCCTCTATACATTACTCATGCGAAAGAGATAGCTAAATATGAATTTCATGGGAGCAAAAGGGACAAGCTATGACCTTAATATTTTGTTTCATTAATTCCGATGAAATTTACGTCCAGCTAAGCCACCTTCACAAAAATCAGATCTCCCGTGTGGCGACAGCTTTATCTCGGACCGTACCCTATGTATATAATATTAAGTATGTACTTATATACAAGGTTATTTTTAATTAATTGGCAACTGGATACAAAGTCCATAGAACCTTAGGTAGTAGTAGATAGTAACTGAAGCATGACTTGGACTGGACATTGACAGAAGTTGTTGACTTGAACTGTGACTTAGAATATAGGGAGTACTCTTTGGACTAAGACTTGTTATTATTGTGAAATAAGAGGAAATTAGTGAAAATGACGATAATTCACACACATTGACGAATACTTAATGGATAACAATACACCATTATTTATATATACTCGAAAAAACACAAGTTTTGGAAAATAATACTAAGCTGCCACATGATTTTTTCATGTTGGCGCCAAAAGGCCAAAACTCCTGCAGGTGTGACAGCTTAAAGAGAAATTTGCCATTGAATTGAAATTACCCCAAAAATAGGGAAATCTAGTTTAGTTAAAAATAGGAACATCCCAGGTAAGCTCACACGGTACAGACAAACTTGTCTGCCTAACCGGCTAACAGATCCGTCTGCGACAGATACAAACTCAGGCTAAAGAAAAAAAAGGCTCATCAGTGACTGACCAAAGAGTCAACACACCTAAAAGAAACGCCTAAAAGGAAATGCACTCACGGGCACATTTTACACAAAAAATCAACACTCAATTATAGTGCTGACAATATTTGCTGATAGAGAGAGAGAACAAAAAAGTGTGGTGTCGGATACGGTACGAGTATGTTGCGTAATATTACGTCATTATATCAAACGTCCTACTACTAAAACACGTGATATAAATATAAATACCTACTTCCAAGTGTATAAAAAAAATGCCACATTTTATTATTTTCCTCTATAATTAACTGCTAACACATCTGAAAACCACGGAATGCAAACTAACGGGTGAAAATGAGGCGTTTTCCAAAAAAATAAAAAGTTCTAAAATACTTACTAGATGGCGTAATAGTCCTATCGTTTTACCTGTCATTGTCATTCCTGTCGATATATTTTATTTTTATTTTTTAAATCGTAAATTTTGGCTCCACACGTTGTGTATTTAGCTAGTATCAACTATTGTAATATTTCAAATGAAGTCAAATACATAGTTACATTACTTGAAATTGTCTAAATACATACGTGGAGCCAAAAAACACGAGAAAAAAAAAGACACACGTACATTTTTTTGTCTTTCATGTCTTGACAGTGACAGAAAACCTCAAGGTACATTTAACGCCATCCATTGGGTACATTTATTACCAGGATTTCTTTTTTTTTGGAAAATGCCTCATAAGGGCAACAATTTTATTTCTCACTCGTTTGTAAGACGGCTTGCGGTCTGCGCTTACCTCGTTAGCTTGTTAGCCTTAGCACCTCAGAAAAATGTTCTCTGCACTAAAGTAGGTTCTCGTTGGCAGATTACTATGGGAAGTCAAGTCAACTCACATGGCAACTTGGCAGCACATGGCAGCTAGATGTCAAAGTCATAATTGTCAAACGTATCGAACCGGTGGTTAGCTCGTCCGTCGTGCATTTCAGTCAACCGTGCTATGAAAATTGCCGAGTATTGTTGTTTCGCATCGTATTCGGCCGCGCTACCGTACTGTGTCACAAAAATGAATGCAGTGTCGTGTTTAGTGATCAAATAATTATGCCGTAAGTGGCCAACATTAGTGCTGTGCTGTGAAAACTGTGCTGTTACGATGACCGAGAAAAATAAATCTGAGAAGATGACTAATGCATCAAAACCTGTTCCTATGAAACTTTTCGCAGCCTGGGAAGTGGACAGGACGCCTTCTAATTGCATTCCCAGGTTAGTTGAAGCCAATACACAGTTGTTAGATCCAACTTTAAGTTAAGATTCCAATAGCGCCTGTAGGGTAGCAATGACTGCACAACAACATGCAACCTGCAACAAGATTGCTTTGCACGTAGGTTGGTGTTGTATGCGGTTGTTGTTCACATAATTCGCGTCGCATGTGTCATTGTACCGGCTTATCAGAATATCGTGTGCCAAGTGTGCTATGATATTGAATGATCAAATCACCAATTTAAACCAGTGTCATTGTCGCTATCTTACTGAGGTGCTTTGATGCAATTTGCAAACAAAAAAAACAACTTCAGTTTTTCTATTCTGAATATCATTACCTCACAAAGCTAAACTGACCTAGTAGGTAGGTATTAGGTACTGACCTAATGAAGTGTAAATGCTTTACATAATTTCAATTCTCATGTAATGTTGACTGAGTCTAGTAATTTCACACTGTTACATATTTTTATCTACATACTTTCTTACCTACTTACATAGCAATAAAAGTACTTACTTGTGTACTTACATAGCAAGAAAAATAAAAAAGATTCAAATGGTACAAGGTGATTTAGAAAAAAAAAAAAAATATTTTACAGTTTTAGCCTACATCAGTATGGCACTGCATAATGAAGACCTCCATTCTTTTATACCCATATCACTGACAAATCAAATTCACACTACAGTGGAACCTGGATGATTCGAACCTTGTGAAGTCATATTAAGTATTTATTACAAATAAATACTAAAAAAAAAACATTTGCACTCAATACAATATCTAATACTCAGAAATGTAATGACATCACACCAATACCTTGACATTGCCTTGAAGATTTTGCTTTGAAATTTTTGAGTTACCTACTTTATAAATAACTACTTAGCTGTTACCGGCAACTTCATGAACCTACAAAAAAAAGTTGCCTAAGTCTGACTCAGACTCTTAAGCTATATGCTATGCAAAAATTCATGCCGATCCATTCAGCCGTTTAGCCATAACGCGACAAACACCCAGGCATACAGAGAATAATAATTCTAATCAGAATTACACTATGATGCCTAAGTACCACATACATTATTTGAATTTACGTTACGTATAAGTACCCAAAGGAAATAGCTACTCGGATATCCTCAGAAAAAATTAAACTGGAGTAGTTCCCCCTCTAGCAAGGTACATGCCGTGAGTGCGAGCCCATAGCACTCAGTGCCACCTAATCTATCTACAAATAAACATTGCATAGCAGATTTTGCTTATCTATTGGTTTAGTGCAGCTTTTATTGAAGTGTGCACTTGTAGAGAAGTATTCATTTTTTGTATGTAGTAATATTATGTGTTTACACAACCCGTACCACTCTCAAAAAATTACAGACATTTTTCTTTACTATCTCGAGTCTACATAATTAAAGCCGATAGCGTAAGTTTTTCTTATTATGACTTCAATGAATGTATCTTATTAAGTAATGAATGCTCATAACTTGTTTCAATAACAGCAAACTAGTTAATGATTATTGTATTTACTATTCACTAACATTACTTGGTTAAATATAGAATTACTTTATGACTTGTTTGCTGATAAAATACCTACTTCAATAGTTGGTTTTCTTTTTGTCCATGAATAATTACCTAGATTGGTGGGTAAAAGCCTCTAATACTTCATTATACCCGTCTGCCCCAGAAGGAGTTAATTTAAATAATAATTTAATCCCCGTTTTTAATCCGTACGGCCAAGGAATGGAATAAACTGCTTCCTTGTTTCCTGGGAGTTATAACCTAGGGCTTTTCAAGGTCAGAGTGAATAGGTATCTTCTAAGTCTGCGTGCTTCATCTTCGGCCACATTGTCTCTTACCAACAGGCGAGTTGGTGGTCAAATGCAGACTTATAAGCGTAAAAAAAGGAGGGTAATGTTTTTGGGGTTTATGTAAGTATGTTGTGTGTTCCTATATTACATCCTGTAGCCTAAACGGCTTGACCGATTTTGACGAGTAGGGTGTTGTTGGACACCTCTTTACGCCCGGAGTGAAATAGGCTTCATTTTGCAGTCGGGTATTTTCTTTCACTTTTAATACTTGTCCTTTAATTATTTTTATGTGCTATCCATTAATAGTTTAAGGAGTTGGGTTAGCTCTGGTAGATGGCAGGATGAATTACTTCCCAAGTGGCAAATCAGTGCAGAATTAACAACTCTCATTTTTAGTACATATGATAAGGATAAAGTTGAAATCAGTGGCTCAGGTCTTCACTGTAGACCAACAAATATCAACAAATCAAATGATTGGAACAGTGGGTGTCAGGATGTAGGTGATCCACCACACGTCACTGTTTGATAGCTGTATTAACACAAGGCCGTCGGGAGAATTATTCAATTGAGTTTATTGCTACTGTTTTAAAGTGCTTTGCTTGTCACTCGACCATGAGCCTTAAATAGAATTTTTGTTGTTAAAGGGACATCAGCATAACACCAACTGTTCATCTTATCTGAGATACCCCAAGGTCGTAAAGTACAGAAAATTAAAAGAATCCTCGCGACATACATAAAATTGAAGCGCGCGCCTCCGTTTCTTGCTAAAGATTTAAAAAAATATGTGATACTGATTCAGCGATGGCGTGACGACATCCAAAAAGTTTGCGGCAACACCTGGGCCCCTATTCGGAGAAATGACATTTTATCTCGGTCACTCTCACTCCCATTAAATTCTAAATTAGAGAGACAGTGACCGAGACAGTCTCGAGCGCACAGGAATAGGGTCCCAGGACGAGATTGGCATAAAACAGGGCGAAAGAGGGCAAGCTTATGCTCTGCACTGGGCTGAATAAGCTGCCGATGATGATGATGAACTACAAAGGAGTTCCTAAGTGCATTTCCTTCAGGATTGCAAGTGAAACTGCTGGGCGCGCCTAGTATGTCATATCACTATCTACATGTTCTTTCCAGAGTACCATGCAAATTACTTCGTATTGTATTTAAAGTCCTTAACAAAGTCATTGTAATTTGTCAAACGAGTGTTAAACACTACCATGTTCAGAATTCAAATGTGATGAAAATCGTTGACAAACAATGAGTCATTGTTGTTTTGCATTTGAGTCTTGATAGGGCTATCAGAAATTGAGGTCTAATGTAGAATTTAGGTATCTATTCTATAGTAGGTACCTACTTGTTTTGTTTTAATAAAACGGGAATACTCACGTTAAATTGAGTCGGTTATTCCGACTATAGTTTCGATCACATTCGGTGACCTTTATCAAGGAATGCTCAGCGAGACACGCAAGCGACCTTGTCTTGGTAAAGGTCACCGAATGTGAACGAAACTATAGGCGGAATAACCGACTCAATTTAACGTGAGTATTCCCGTTTTATTATAACAAAATGTATCAAAACCACGTCAGTTTTCATAGTAAAATACTTACTTGTTTTACTACTCATACTCAGTGTACTATAAGTTCTACTATGAAATCTGAAGTGGTTTTGATACATTTTATAATAACTAATAATAATAATATTGTAACTTTAAGTATTTTTTAATTATTTTAACAATACTCATGTTAAATTGAGTCGGATATTCCGACTATACTTTTGATCACATTTATCAAAAGAATATGAGCAAAATCGGTACAGGTGTTATGGAGTTATAGGAGTCGCGAGATCTTGGTTCAGCTTGAACCAAGATCCAGATCTTGAGTTTAGTCCATATGTCTTATACCTATGTCATTTATAGTGTGGTGTGAACACTAGTGAACAGTAATGAGTGAGAAAAATACTCTTTTGGTATACCTATCAGTTGGTTTCGTAAGCATACCTAATTTAAAAAAAACTTTTTTTTTCATCTTATAGTATAGGTAAGATTAGGTTTAGGTTGGTTATGTAAATAAAATTAAGTAAGTATGTAAATTTTTTTTTTGTGCACAGTAAAAAGCGAAGGTTTTTTTTAATTGTTCCGCGATCGAACAAAGGTTTCCGAAAAAAGACTTCTCAGGCCGTATGACCAATAACTTGTTATGTTAATAAGCAAATGTACAGTGACTGTTTTATGTGGATGGAGCATGAATGAGTTATGGGCTGGCCCAAAAAGGTGTGAGATTATTTATATTTTACCATCTCACCTTACCTTTACATTCCCTATATGTACTAAAAATCTTAATAATTAAAATAACTAAAATTTCTCGGTCTTGAACACCGGAAGAAAGACTATACTAAAAGTGAGACCGCTAGCTAGATAAATAGAAGAAAACATCTGCATAGGCCTAGCATAAGCACCACCACAAAATCGTCTCTACGATTTTATGTCGTGCAAAAATGAGAAACATTAACATAATCATAGACGTGTCCTAGTTTTGGACGACAAAAAGAGAGATTTTGTCGCGGTGCGTACCGTACGGAGCGCGCCGGTCGGCAGGCCGACTGGTAGAAACGGATGTCAAAAACATTTACTATTCGACACGAAGTGTTGAAATTATTACTTTAGAGACTGGGCACAGAGACAAAATGTCGAATACCATGGAATTGAACCAATGTATCACTGTAAATTTACCTACCAATGGGGGAAATTTCAACCATTTGGAGATATGCAGAAGCAAAATGCAGCTTTGATATCTCCAAGTCGCATACCTTGGGACCCTTAGGCGGCGCTTACTCCCGATTCAAGAAGGTAGCGCCTGTCTTATGTAGAGTTTGTTTTTCTTTATAGTATATGACATCCAAACATTTTGCGGCAACTCCTGGACGAGATCGGTATAAAACAGATTGGCGAAAGAGGGAGGAGGCTCATGCTCTGCAGTGGGCGGAATATGAATACGACCCATGATGATGATAACATTAGACCTCCATTACAACGCTCGCTTCGATCTCTGCGAATAGAGCGGCTTGCTTGAACTGGTAATGTAGGCCGCTCTTATAATCCCCACATACAAGTTCGGACTCCCAACCTTGTGGATTTTTGTTCATATTGCCAGTTGGTAACCCTAGTAAGCTAGGGGTACTATTGGACCGCAAGGATTGGACACGTGTCGTGTGCAATCAATCAGTGAGGAGACTGACTCATTGTGGTCGCAGGCGCAGCTGTGGGAGTCATCTTACCGTAATCTGATGCGCAACACGTACCTATATGGTGAGTCGAGTCTGGCTTCGATGACAAAACCATACTCTGTATTTTAGCTCTTTGTTTTGACTTTTGATAACAATGTTTGCTGAAATTGATGTCAACGTTATAAAAACTCTGCGAAGCTACTATGATACTATAGGGTTTATTAATAATAATTAATAATTTATTCAAATATTTTTTTCACAAGATAAAATTACAGTACTGTACTTAATTAGGTATCTATCATGTGTGCCTGAACTAGGTAATCCTGTGTTTCAGGCGAGAAGATCTAAATAAAACTTAAATATAATAATTAAATTCACAAAATAAGTATAAAGCTTAAATTAATACGATATTGCCATACGCAGTCAGGGTCATTATAATTACTTATTTAAAATATGCTAATTAAGATCAGCATGTAATTTACATAATGCTTGCAATAAATGTATTGAGTATAGGGTAGATAAACAATATAAATACAGCATTATATATCAAAAAAAAAGGTTGACAAACATAATAAAGAAAAAATTTACAAAAATAAAGCAAATTAAGCTAAAATAAATACACACAACATTTACAGAGCTACTTTACTACCATTAACAACTTCTCTGTATCTCTTTATAGGACATACTTTGGAGGGCATCCTGGACAATTCTTTAACATTCCTTAACATCATGCAAGCTGTGGTCAAACGCAAACCTATTATGCGTATAATTTTCCACGACAGTTCCATTGGATTATGCAACTCGTACCTGGCTCATCCAACGGCAGACACGACAAAAGATATAATAGACATGGTCAAAATCGGTTTAGCCAAACGGACAACAATAATGTGACCAGTTAAAAAAAAATGTAATAATAGTGCGACATTTTCGCAAAGCGAAAAAGCACTTAAAAAAGAAACGGAAAAATATGTAAAAATAATCTTAAATTACCTCAAAAACATCGCGATTAATGAAACTAAAAAGCAATTAGCAAAACATCGAGGTCACAGCCGGTAGAAGCGCCACAACCACTTAATGCTAAATTTATTGATGAAATGACAAGGTCGTGTCTGCTGACAATGCAATGCTATTGTTTACTATAAAGCCATAATAAAGAGTTACGTGGGTGAACGATAAGTTATCGGTGCTATTTAATATTTTATTGTTTAGCTCTATGTTCACACCACAACTGTACACTTATGAATGTCAAGTAGATAAGTACAAAATGTATAAAATGTCTGTAGTTTTATCTCTCACTCGCTGCGCCTAACTTGTTACAAGAACACAAGTTTATCTGGATACAAGTTGTCTATATGATCTAGGAACATATACTATTTAACAAACTTTTGTTTAACTTACAATGTTTGTATGTAGTTATGTATTTTATGGTCAAATCTTGCAACAAAATTTGCGACAGGCATGCAAGCCTGTCAAGTTCCGACGACAATACAATACTATGATAGCGAGCTGATCTGATGATGGAGACGGAAAGTGGAAATGGATCTTCTCAGTAACAGTAGATTGATGGAGTTTGGACTCATTTTGATTAGCGTACAGTACCAGTAACGGTTTTAAAAGCTTGTCTGGAAAAATACATTTTTCAACAAAAACATATTCACTTAATTTCATCTCGATTTGCACGGCCATTTCAGAACTGAGTGGACAAACATTCTGACCTTTTAACAAACATTCCTATTCTCATTTAGAAGATGGCGTTGATCCGTTTCTGTGTATTTTTGACGTTTTGTATGGACTGACAGTTCTAATGTAGGGAATTCTACTTCTGCATCGCGCAAACGAAGTTTTCATTCCGATACGAAATGAACGTGTGTATTTATTTTTACAACTCGAAGCTTTGATTGGCCTGTTTACGATAGCGTGATTCAAAATGTGTGAATTACACATTACTTACTTTTCACACCGATTAATAGGTAATGTGGTGTGTAAGAAACAAGCCTTCAGATTGAAAATCCGGTTCGGCGGAACGCCAGGATCATCAGCCCTCTATGGTCATCATTGAGCACCTACTAGACGCAGACGATAGGATCGCATTCTGGGAGGGGTTGACAAGAGTTGCTGGGTGACCGGAATTCGTCGAGGAAAATGAAAGAGACCTTTACTTAGCAGTAAAATAGCAAATACGATAAGAGGCACATAACAAAAGAAAAACATCCTGGTCTGCATCATAATGATTGTCATTCATACATTGATTGTAAATTATACGTACATCTCTAAATTCTCTGTCTAGGAATCTATTCTTCTGTACCCGTATTCACGCTGTATAGCTCCTATATAGAACAAAACATACAAGTTTCAAACCCAACGAGGAAAATCAACATTGTTCGAAGTAAACGGTAAAGTCTAATTAATCGTATCCTTTGGAGTACTTAATTGTTTCTAATAATAATGAATTTGTCGGTATGAGCTCATTCTGATGCTAAAATGAGTGCCAAACAAGTAGTCGTCATGTAGGTTAACAATAGTACATTACTGTCACGGTCTGTAATGACTGTGTTGCTGGCAGTGACGATGACGGCCGATAGCGCAGCGTAGCGCAGGTCCGTGCCGTCAAAGCATGGTCGGCATTGCAGCCCTTGATGGACAAGCTGGAATTACAGCGCGTACAGCAACGGCTGCAATGATGACCAAGCTTGAAGGCCGAGAGCGTAGCTAAGCTTAGCTCGAGGCCGTCATAGCGTGGCCAGCAGTGCAGACAAAGCGAGTCATTTCAATACAACTAGATTAATAAGAACTTAAATTTTAATTCAATTCAAATTCAAACTCAAATGTTAAATTTGTCGATTTTCCATTGCGCAAAATTGTCGTAGGCAAGTTTTTGCATCTGACTAACTTTTGAAACAAAACTCGACAATAATGGATTTTCAAAGAAAATTGCTGGCCGCTAAAACACGCCAGTAATGAAATTCCATTCAACTTTGCTGGTGTCTATTCGAGTAGCGCGGCAAGGCCGACTTTGCTCAAAGAATTAGGTCAAAATAATGACCACATTACGAGCTTTTTTGAGTAAAGATCATTTACATCGTTTGATGTAGCGAGAGTGCAAAAAATAGAAAATCTATTAAAAATTTAATAAGTTAAAGGAATCCTCTTTATATACGCAGAGTATGCATGTACATGTTCGCGCAGCAGTATACTAAAACAGTTTTAACAACAACAAAAATAGTACCTTACATGACCAGTAACAAAGTTTAAACTACTTTTCTTGAAATCACACAGCAGCGTGCCCTTTTTTTTTTTTTGCTAGAAGGAAATCTTCTCAAGATACCCGACTACTTTGGGGTGCATCCGGGTTATGTGGGATTATACCCACTAAAACCCCCCCGGTGGCCTACCTTTGTGCTTGACCGAGGGCTCCGGGATCTCCAAGGGAACGCACCGGAGCCAATAGCAGCGTGCCCTAGAAATGCCTTTTGGTAGGCTACCAAAATTTTGTAAATTGGTTTGGTTTTGGTTGGAGAGTGCCACTGGGATGGCCGAATGCTCGTCAAAACATCGTAATTGTAACATAAATAATCGCTATAATGAAACATCGACTTAAAAACAAAAAGATCAATTTACAACCAACCTAAAAGTATTTTAGAGCCATAGACAGAAGCGACTTATTTCAAAGGCTACTGGATTTTAATGTTTAAGAAAACAGTTCTAACACCAAGCAATGCCAGTGCACTATCCAAAAATTAGTCAAGCAGCTAGGTCGGTGCCCTGCTCCAAATTCCACCAGCACCAGTCATCAGCGCCGTCAACCGTGACGGATGATCGTGCTCATCGCTCAGGGTTGTTATCAGTCATGCTGACAGCCAGCTAATGTGGCCGCTAGCTTTGATGATCTCGGCGGCTCACGTCTGAGTGCTTTCTTTTTAATGACTTATGGCCCAGAGTGTGAGGTTCGAAACTAGTAAACCCCAACTCGAAGTCGCTGTCATAAAATAGGTTGTTGCGTTTTCGGTCAGTGTAAAGAAAATGAGGCTTACTATAGTGTGTTTAAAAAAACAAAACATTCGATTCATATACGTGCTAGTATACATCATGAACCCTGGTGCTTAGTAGATACCTAATGTACCTAATGGAAAAAACAGTAAGGCCTTTAGGGTTGCGCACGATCTTGAAGCATTCCGAGTGGGTTTACCGGGATTTATGGGAACGACCTTTGCTTAGCTCTGAGATGGGGGTCACTATAGGTTTAAAAAACTAATTGTAATAATCTTGTAGTAATATATCTGTACTAACTTGATATTAAATCGCTTCAAATATCACAAGCGTTCTTCATACCCTCGAAAAGACATTACGATACGAGAACGTTGTCAAGTAGGTCCGATTCCGGGAGATAAATGACCATGAACTGTCTATCACATAACGTGTGAGACAATATTCGTGCCTTGTTTTGTAACTATTGAAGCAATAGCCAGCTGTGAGCCAGATGATGTTTCTGTGTTCAGTCCATTGAAAGCCTCAATTGTTTTGAACTGGGTGTGGTTTTCAATTCGTTATGCCTCTAACCACCCACTTGGAAGATTTATATCCTTTAATTACTTTCAGAAAAATACTTACTTATCGAGTTTTTAGTAACAAAGCGTGTTCTAGAAAAATCTATTATAATATAGCTAGAAAGGAGGTTACTTCAGGACCTCCCATCCAAAACGACCTGGACCAGCCAGTAAGGAGGTTTTGATGAACAATAATTTATTACAAAAAAATAACGTGTTTTAGGACACCAGGGCGAAAATAAAAATAAAAACACAAAATAAAAAAAATTTACCCAGACGCCGACGACGTGTTTGGAAGCGACACGCTTTATTTTTTACCCGACTGCCCAAGAAGGAGGGTAACGTTTTTGGCGAGTATGTAAGTAAATTTATACTCGTAAGCATGTATGTTTGAGTGTTCCTATATTACCTCCTGTAGCCTACGGCTTGACCTATTTAGACGACACGAGGAGAGTTATGATTACTTGATGACGATAAGTCATAATCTCATTAAATGTTTATTTTACAGATCGTAACTAATATTATAAATGCGAATGTAACTCTGTCTCGGTTAGCCTGAATTTAAAAGCTTAAGTCAGAGACTGACATAGGT
Organism: Apocheima hispidaria; assembly: GCA_947579745.1. Lineage (NCBI taxonomy): Eukaryota > Metazoa > Arthropoda > Insecta > Lepidoptera > Geometridae > Apocheima > Apocheima hispidaria. The sequence continues at coordinate 11,414,437 of OX388164.1, read as the reverse complement.
TACTTTTATTGTTTTATTTTTATTGGTCCACGTGAACGAAGTCGCGGGTAACAACAAGTTTAAAATAACATGACGTCATGCTACATTATTGGCAATGAATGCATAACTGATAATTGTAAAGACTTATTCTGATTCAAATAAGGCATGGAAACTGGGTAGAAAAATACCAGTAACCTTGTATTTTGCATTTCGACATTATCATAATAAGGAACATCAGTTCAGTCCACTGCTGGACAAAGGATTTCTCTAGTAAGCATATACTAACCTATACCGCCTGATCATGGGCTTTTCGCTTGCTAACTGCCTTCCTTAGCATACTTTAAGCCCTATCCTTAATCACTATGTCCCTTTATCCCCAGGTCAAAGATCATCAATATCTTTGACCAGCAAACAATGATTGAATTGGTAGAAACCAGTGTACTGTGTACGCTGTGCAAAGTCTCTGTTCATTTCAGAGGACGAAACAGACAATAACATACAAAGAAAAAAACTCTCGATAGGACACCATTTCCCTCTAAAATCCAATGTTACAAAATATTTTTTGTCGTCGCAAACTAGAGGCTTACTAACTAACTTCCATACAAAAATAATTGGCTATTACGGCTGCAAATACAATTACTACTCACACGATAAATCTGTAGAGTAATTTCGCTTCGGCCTCCTATCTCGATACCGTTACTGCAATAAGAGGAACGAACCACTTTTTGTTGGTTGGTCGATGAACCCTGCACAGTTTTTGCTTGACTAGTGACGAGTTGGTTACATTTTTTTAACCGCCTTCCATAAAAGGTTCACAATTCGATACTTTTTTTTTGTTTGTTACCTCGGAACTCCGTCATTTATAAACCGATTACAAACATTCTTTTTTTATTTGAAAGGAGATACTTCCAGATTGGTCCCATTTTTATCAAAATCCAGTTCTGATAATGGGATCCATGACGGATTGACGAAACGAGGATTCCTCGAATATTAAATTAATATTATTATTACTATATATTACTGTATCGATTTTGGTATTTTCATCAACAAGTCAAGCATCTGCATTCAGAAAGTGTAATTTGGTGAAGTGGAACCTGTGAAACTGATGATGAAGACCACAGATGGCCTCCGGAACTCCTCAATGATACATATTAAACGGATGGCGCCAAGATAATCTCGATTATGATAGTTAAGCGACTATGACGAAGCAAATTTAAATAAATGGTTCTGATGAAATCGTTTGTTTTTGTTAAAATTATTATTTGAGTCCATGATTAGATGATAGATAGATAGATAGTTTTATACTAGATATGGACCTCATTCAGAGGCTCATAGAGACTGTAGATTGAGACAACACCTTGCCTTAAAGACTCCCCAATTTTAGGGATCCAGTATGTGTCATTGCGGCTTTAGTTTTATGGCAGATTCTTGAAGATGATAATGTTTTGTGGCTTTTGTGACCTCATACAATTTGAGGCAATTATCATCAAGATAAATTAAGTAGGTACTTATTCTGTAAGTTCTACTCTCTTAGTGACTAGCCCTGGTTTTGTCAAGGGTTTTGTGGCGCCCGATTGCCTCTGGCATAGCTAAGCGACGACTGACTTTGAGACGAAGAACCTAGACCTGAAATTGATCGTGTCATCCGACCTACGGTAGCGCTCAGTTGTATATGCCACTCACCTTCCATGCTTGCCATTATCAAGGTAATGTTGCGTCTTGAACCCTAACTAAAAATAACTCTTCTACTATATCGAAGAACAGGCCTCTCTTCCGCTTTTCAGTTTATCTGTTCCTGGAGCACCTAATATTCATCTTATTACTTTTTAACGATCGCTTTGATGTGTATCCGGAGTTCGGTTCGGTCCGACAATTCACCTTTAGGATCGACTAGAGGCTGGTTTTACGGCACATTTGCCGTTTTAAAGCTTTTGCGGGTAAATAGCATGGGTTTAGGTTTGATGGTGGTGTTGAATATGAGTTTTTGTTTATTGTGGCAGAATAATTTTAGGCTCGACTGTTTCTAGAGTTTGCTTTTTTTGTTAGATAGGCTAAGTACTTGAGCACAAACTTACCTGATGTTAAGTGCCGGTGTTGTCGTGGATGGTAAACATTAACATGAGTATGAAAGACAGCCAGCCGAGTACTAACCAACCTTAGTTTGGTTTCCTCATAACGATTCTAGCTATCCGCTAAGCCTACTAATTCTATCAGGGATTCGGAAACGAAATCTACACCGTCTTTGTCTTCCTGACTGTAGATGATGCAGACGGATAGTATAAGTACGACGGATAGTATAAGTGTGAAGTGGATATTTTTGAGTGCAATCTGGCAGAATTCACAGAAGTCGCTTTTAGGGTTTGTGAAAATATAAATCGTGTCTACAATAAATATGAATGGAATGCAATTAAAATAAGTGTAACATCGTATTGGTCCTGGACTGTAAGGGCATTGTCACGTCATTTTAATAAATAAATAAATAGGAAAAAAATAAAAAATAAAATGTGAGATTTAACTGGTTTCTGTATGAATTAAGTTACATTCAGTATTCAGAAGAGCAGCTAGGTAGATTTTGGTAAAGAACTATGGAAGAACTTTAGATTTAATATTGTATTGAATTTGCGCTAAATACCATTTACTAGATAAAGTAAAATCAATACTGATACTCTTAGATCGTACACTTAAACTCTTGAATGATTGTGAAAACGTGACCACAAAATTCGGAGACAACTTGACAGGCCCGGTAGTGAACAGTGGATCTTTCTGTCCTTCGAATGAACAGGGTCTAAGCCCAGGCATTATTCTGCGCAGTACATTTGCCCTTCAAGTGAGTACTTGTGAAATAAGTCATTGAATTATATTTGAGTTGGTTTATCAGCACATTGACCTACTTTGATATTTGTTCGAATAATATAGCTCCCACATCAGTAGCTAATTGGCTTTTTCGTAATTCGCTCGTGTAATATGATGAGCGCCAACTTTAGTCAATTACGTAAAATATATTTGCGCTACGTTATTGGCATGGCTTCACATCACGTCGCTAACTATACACAATCTAGATTGTGTCGACTCCTCTTTAAGTACATTTTGTTTGTTCTAGTCGCTTTTGCTGTTTAAACAACGTTATCATTTACAATCTGTTTCAGTTGATTTATCTTTGAATTGGCAGCGATTGGCACTACTTGATCGTTTATGTGATTATGTCGTGCGACTGCAATTGATTATTCTGTAATTGTTGCTGTTTGTTCAAATAACAATAGTCGAGTAATAAGATTTCATTTGCAGTGTACTCCTATTTATGTTAAACGCTTACTCTTTCATTATACGCATAGACATGTCTGACACAAACTCGGCGTAAATACAGATACAGAAAAAAAATCTGCCATTTCACGAGGGGAGAGCAAAGCACGTAATGTAACGTGCAAGAAATTAACCCTCTCTACAAATGCACACTTTCATAAAAGCTGCACACAAATATGAACAAAAGACGCCATGCAATTGTTTATTTGCTCGTAAATTAGATGGAACCGATCGCTTAGACTCACGTACACCACGACATGTAATAGGATGAGGGGAAACTGTAAAAATACCACTCACGTGATTGATTATATTAATTAATTTTGGGATAATCTTGAAAGGGTCACGTTACCTAAACTTGGTTCACATAAAATTAATATTGTACTAAGTAATGCGAGTTTATTGCTTTATTTATTTTCAGCTAAGTTTTTCTCTGCTCACGGACCACAGCCGCATTATCCAAAACATAAGCTCTTATTAAGGCATAATTTTAATTTTTCCATCCGCCAGTTTTGTTGGGCGCGCAATCTATCTATGTCACAACCAAGCGCTAACTATTGTGGACCTACTATTATTTATACTGTGCTATTGTCTGAATCGGGTAATTTGTACGTGACACATTGGAAACCTTGTGAAATGTAGCTTTGTTTACCGTGGCCTTTGTGGTGTGACATATACCGTTAACTAATTTGTCGGTTTTAAAATTTAGCGGTTTGTTTACTTCGTCTGCTGCGTTTATGAGGAAGTACTGTTTGGTGGTGTTGCCTGCTTGCCTGGACTAACCACAACTATTGAAGTAGTAGGACTCTTGCAGAGTCCGTGCCTGCTACGCCTGGAGAATTACATTCCGTATTGAAAGGTTAATGCTTCCAGTAAAATTATAGGTCATAATAATGATATTCAACTGTTATATATCTCAGGATGACGAGAGCAGTGCTTTGCCTCGCAAGGTTTCGAACCAAATTCTGAACTGAAGTTCAGAATTCTGGGTGGCAATAAATTATGGGAAGTGTGATGCTGACCACAAGACAAGCGACTTGCCCGTCTCGTCAATCAGCTGTATAAAAAACCTCTTAGGAAACAATATAAAATTGGACCCCATAAAAATTGTAACTACAGTTTCCTTAGTCTTATTTACATCCAGTAGAATGAATTAGGTTTCAATAGAACTCCATATTTGTGAAACTGTCCTATTGAACCAGTTTTACAACATTAACAGTCAAGTATTGCCGAGTTTGTCACTAAGACAAATGTGGGGTAACTAGAGCATGCAAAAACTGAGCATTTCGTGAACGACTACCGACTTACACAATTAGAACTCGAGTTGGTTCTTTGCTATGGAACTTCGTTATTTCAAGCCGTAATGGTCAATTCCGTTTTAAATTGAAACCAAGATTAAAGTAAGAACAATAGAGTAAATTTCAAGGAATTTAGAGACGAGTTACATTAATAATTTAAATTGATACTTAACCGATGCTCGTTTGTTATACCTTAAGTAAGTATATCCCATAGTTTCGACTATAGCCTCTGAAAAATGCTGTATGTCATTGTAGTAATTTTGTTTAGCTGAGGGAATCTTTACAATATAGTGTCTAATATTATAGTATCTATTGTAGCTGTATATATAAATATGTATATAAATATAGTGTATAAATATTTGTATATATATATATATATATATATATATATATATTTATTTATGTAGTTGTGTATCTAGTGGATGCACTGGCTTTTCGGCGAAGGAAAACTATCGTGAGGAAACCTGCATATTACTGGGGAAGAAATTCGATTGCGTCTGTGAATTCGCTAAACCGCACTGGGCCAGCGTAGTGGATATGACCTAATCACCCTTCGAGGGTAGGCCGATATCTCAGCAGGGGGGTGTTTAAAGGTCTATACAGATACAGAATCTAGCATACATCTAGCAACTAGAATTAGTAAAAACAGCGATAGCTGGGATTGCTAACATATTGACATTTAACGATAGCACGGCCAAATATAATTGATGGGTGAAATCCTTAGCTACAGCTCTACTGGCATTAGACTGGTTGTCTCGATTTTATCTTTCAGAGAGATGACAAGATCGAGGTTTCGTACTTTGGCCGTGTTCCAGCAATAACTGGTTTACTCAACTTCGGCATTGACAGATTCAGTTGTTACTAACAGGACAATGGTAGGAGCTAAGCATATTCTATGATGATTTCAGCAGATTGGTTTCACCTGGTTTTATTTACACTATCTTGTAGAATATCTAATGCAATGGCAATTATACCGTAACTTGTTTCCGTTAACTGACGTGGTGATATTAACTGTGACTGTGTCAATAAACCTTCGATGTTATTAATATGCTCAAATTAACCTCATATGTACGTCAGCTACCTGTGGGAGGGATATATTATAGTTTATAGTACACGTTTAAATCAAACTTGAGCATATACTCGTGTTCTTTTTACTATGCCATAGAATATAGGGAGTTTTATAAAAAGGCAAACAGACGGAGTTAGATGACGATACTACATTTTATATTTAGTTATATTGTATTGTATTGTACATATTTATATAATGACTAGCTAGCCGATTCTCGCTGCTGCATACGCGGAGCTGCTCGGCCTTGAGCCTCGTAAGTTTAGGAATCGGGACCAAGGCTTAGCCTTCAGGCTCGCAAATACAAGAAAAAATTGGACGAAAATCTATACTAAAAAATGATATTTCAGAAGTCCTTTCTCAGTCCTCACTTACGTTAAGCAAAATTTCATGCTTCTAGACTCACCCGCTTATGTTTTGCGTTGTTTGTCAGTGTTTTTAGAACTTAGAATTTTTATTAGAAAAATAACATAGAAAAAAAAATGTATTCCTTCTAAAGATTCCGTACTTAATTATAGTTTATACTAGTTCTAGTTTATATGAATTCAGTTTTTTCATATTTGTTTCTTGAAAAACTTAGAAACAGCTGGCTCTTAAAGTATTATACATTTAAAGAGGCACGTGTTAATACAAAAAACAAGTTTTAGCATCTCGTTTACATCGTCAGTGTTCTATTCACTTCAATTGGAAGATTTCCCACTGTATTTGAACTCGTTAGTTTCATCACTTACAAGTCGCAAATCGCTCGCCTGTTGGTAAGTGTCACTCTTGCCCATAACAGTTCAATGTCACCCAGAATTGGCATTCCGTCCGCGGCATTCCATGGCATTGTCCTGCGCTCGTCACTCTGGGATATTAGATGTTAAATCTCTTTATGCCCAGTGATTACGCTGGAAAAGTTGCCCTTTAATTCGGAACGCAGTATTGTTTGCACACTACTGCTTGTCGGTTGGCAAAGAAGTGGTACTTCCCCAGGCGGACTCTGCAAAAGAGTCCTACCTGTACAATACATACGTATAAACATACGTATAGTATACATACGTATAGTATACATACGTATAGTATACATACGTATAGTATACATACGTATAGTATACATACGTATAGTATACATACGTATAAACTGCAATGGGTTTTTTTATTTGGATGCAAATGATATACTAATAAGGCTCTCCAAAAACGAGTCATTGCCATGAGATAGCTGAAAAAACGATTTCGAATATGATCATATCCATCGAGGTCATTAAAGTGCTAATGAAGCAGCAAATACTAAAGTTTGTAGCTTTCAGTATTTCTAGGTTTGTAGATATCTGTCTGATCGCTTTCTCCGCGCACTGTCTATATCGAGAAATCTAGAGAAACTTTCTAAAGTTGACTTGAAATCTTACCTTTTACAGCAACCACAGGGAAAGGAGCTTTTAAATATCAGTTTAAAAGTTTGACGGAATCAAGTGCCCAATCAAATATTAACGCTTAACAGTCATAGCTGTACTAGGTTTCTCCGTACACAAAGAACACGGATAACTAACACTCAAACTCAAACCCAGAACATAAATTTCAATTCATCAAGGCCGGACATCGAACCCGAACACTCCTTAAAATGAGGCAGACGCGTAACTAAGCCAGGAGGTTCTAGGAGATGAACAGTAAAATATAAATTTAAAACAATATATTTAGTGTAAACTATCAATTGGGCAACCGGTGGATGCAAGTGGCACGGTGTCTGTCAGTGTGGCGCTCTAAGGGGGAGGCCTATGTTCAGCAATGGACGTCTTCTGGCTGATGATAATGAAATTATCAACTTACCTTGCGCTTTCTCCGATTTCATATCAAAAACTTTTAAAGTACTATTAATGGACATGATGAAGGGAAACTGGTATCGCTCCAAGTGAAAGTGTTTTGTGTAATAACAGCGAATATCATAACCATCATAATATACTCGCCATTTCGTTTGAGATTACGTAAAAATTTCTTTTAATGTTTATTCTTGTACCGATATAAATTAAATTATGAAACTAATTGAACAGGCTTGCAGACATATCATTCTATACGTATGTTTATGAATAAGTGTTATAATTGTATTACGAGTACATACCTCTTTATAAAAAGAGTGACTCGTGTTTCTGATAGTTGACTATGTAACTGACAAACTGTCCGACCCGCGAGAGTGTTTTCCGATATCAACAATATCAATATCAATATCAATTATTTCAATTATTATCAATATTTTTTTTCAATATGTGATTCCTTTTATATCCTGTATATGAAATTTATCAAAAATAGAAAATCTTTGAAAGATGCCCAGCTGCATTGGGAATACTGACATGCAGCCGGGTTATGTAGGATTACATCCACCAAGAACACCTCGGTGGTCTGCCTCTGTACCTGGTGATCTCCATATGAACGCACCAGTATCTCTAGCACGTTGGCTCAAGAAAACTATCTTTAGAAATGCTGAGAGCATTTCCCTACCTTCCCTCTACAACGGCACGGGCTGCACGCCATTGTCTTTCATTGGGTAGCTTGAATGGCTTGAAGTTCACCTTTAAATTGGCTTTTACAACATACAGAGGAGGCTCTATAGTCATTTTTATCTCCAGCCGGAAGACGTCCACTGCTGAATATAGGCCTGTCCCTTAGACCGCCAACCGACCGACAACTTTGCATCAATCGGTTGCCAGCGACCTTCACATTGTCGTCTACAGGTCTATGGTCAATTTAGGAATACAGGCATATTACCTAGTCTACTTGGTAGGTGAGGACATTTTAAACAAGCACGATCATATACCATGTTCATTAATCACTTACTTGACAGAGTCGTTGATTAACTTTATTCTTTCTATATCTTTTGCATCGTAGTAAGTTTTTATCGCCCCGATATTTCAATCCTGTCACATGACAAGGCCCTTAATTAACTTGCCTAGCGTGATGCCATCAATATCCCTAAAAGGGTCTCAGTCGTCGCCGACTGCCATGGTTTATTAGCTCTCATAATAGTTTATAGGCCATGCTAGAAGTGGTTATCTCTGATCGATAAAGCTGCGATTGGTATATCTAGATTTGTAGCCGTTACAGCTGTACATAAATGTTATTATGGCCTTTTGATAGGTTTGTTGAATTGTATTTAATTTTGGTTATCTGATATATTAAGTATGTCGATCTTTCAATTTTTTTTTTTTTTTAATTAATCATTATTTTTGTCTCTTGTATTGTTATTACGATGTCATAAAATAATGTAGAATGTAATTTGTAATGTAGAACGTAATGTCTACTTGAAATTTTCGTTATAATTTTGAATTATTTACTTATGTTGCTAGTTTGCTAAGTACACCTGGGGAACTACCACACTTTTTTTTCACTTCTCCACTTTTTTACGTAGCAGCCAAGTAGTACTCTGCTAACATTACTGTGTTCCGGATTGAAAGGCAGTGTTTCCAATATCAGCACAGTGCAATTCCGTTTTGAATTGTTGAGGTTCATAATTCTGTAAGGCACTGAACTATTATGGGCAAGCATGAAGTTTATCACCAAGCCAGCAACTTGCTCGAGTCGTTACTAAGGCCGGGTTGCACCATCTAGGTTAAATTTAAACTACAGTCATAACTGCAGTTTAGACCCCCGTTAAGCAGAAAAATGTGTTGCACCATTTTTACTACATGGTCAAAATGACGGATAACACATGCTGGCTAATCTCCATGGTTAAGGACCTACCAGTTTTCAAAATGCCAAAAAGAGCTCTTTTCGGCCGAAGTTTTCTATAATAACTAATAACAGTAATAACAACTAACTAACAAACTAATAAAACTGGTAATTTAACTATTATAACAGTAACTTTAACTGGATACTGATAAGCAATAACATGTCAAAGCAAAAAAAATAATATTTTTTTTTTGGGTATTATATTGCTTATCAGTATCCAACTGGGATTATGGTGTGGGTGCTATAATGCTGCTTTAGTTGCATAAAAATAACTGAGTTTGTTTTTAAGTTACGTAATTCCTATTAATTATTCTAGTTTTAATCGTTTCAGTGATCTCCATAAGCGAAACGTCTGTGTATACAAAATTACATATGTTATTAATGTAAACATTTGCTTTGTATTATTGTTTCAGCCGGAAAGTAGCATTCCTGTTATGTTATGGTGTAAAATAAACAATTGGCATATCAGATATATCTGTTATATTCGAATTACAGCTTCTATTGTTGTTCTTCGTCATTGCTCTGTTAATAGAATGCATCCCCACAAAGTATAAATTGATAATAAACAAATCATTTCAAGATTGTACTAGTACCATTAAAGTGAAACAAAGTTCATTATGTTGGTTTCGATTATTTTCTCCCGTTTTAATGTTCAGTTCAATACTCAAAGATTTATGTGCGAAAAATCCGGAGTCGATTAAAAACTATACCAAAAGAGCGAAAGTGCGGTGTAAAAGCGAATGTTATATTGAAGATAATAAATATACAAAATTGCTTAACAATTCATAAAAAAAAAAGAAAAATGTATGTTTGTCTGAACTGTCATGTTATATTTTGCAATCGGATTATGTTTTTCTTTTATTAATACCACCGCGGTGATAGTTGTTTAGTTTTATAAGAAATTATTATTGTTATATTTCATATCAACTATGTATACGCTAACTTAATATAAATATTTTATTCACACGACGCCGGGCTCTATATTTTCTTTAAAGTTTTTCTCCTTCGTAAAAGAATTCGATCAAGTATGACATCTTACTATCATTTTGTATCTTGTTTGGTTTATAGCGTTCTTATAAATTAAATAGGCGTTTTATTTATCTGTGTATTTCTTTATTATCGTCCTTCAGTCACGAATGTTCATAGTCTGTGTGAAACTGAAGCTAATCCGCATCTCTATTTTGTCCCCAATCGAATTGTTATAGATTTCCCAAACATATACCTATATTGAGCCAGCGCAAATGAATTTGTCGTTGTTTCTGATTTATGTGTTTTGTTGGAAGACTGGAGACTGCAGAATGTTACATGCACGCATTTTGCAATAGTACTTAATTTGAGATTCAAATTCAAATTATTTATTGACATAAAAACGATTACACATTTACATTTATGTCACAACATTATTATAATTATCTTAATTCCTACTTTAAAATTTAAAACACAAACATTTCAATTCATAATAAAAATAAAATTTACAACTACAATTATTTATAGAAATCAGTGTAAAACATCGTCAAAGTCAATTATTATTGAGATATCATGCTCTTTGCACCTGCCCCATTGATCGGTCAGATTTTCACAGTATGTCAAAAAGTGTACTAAAATTGTTTTCCAATTGTCAAATAAAATGACATAAAATGAACATGACATGATGGAATTTCATAAATGACTAATGTTTTGAGACTAATGTTTTGAAACTAATTGAGACGGATGAATATTCTGAATATGAAGCGGGTTCATTTTATCATGTATCATAAAAGTTGATGGTCTGGTAAAAGTTTTCTTATTAACAACACTTGAATTGTCAGTGTTAGACAAAGGTCTTCCGAACTTGCTTAGAATCAGAAGACGCTGCAGTGCTATAATTCGAAATGCCATAACTAGTTGTTCGTCCCGAACTGTGAACTTGCGTTTATGTTCACAAGCCCTCGACCTATTTGCACAAACTTCTTGTCTACATCATTTCATGAATAAGATCGGATCAATCTTACGCAAAGTATCGTCGTAGTAGTATAAACATACATACAATCGCCAATTTATACCCCTATAGGCTCTATATGGCTAAGTAGTCTTCAATAAAGCTCGGGCATGTCTGGCGACTCACCTGATTGGTGGGAGTGGCTCCATCCACTTTTAACCTTATCTTTGATCAAACCATACCCGATCGGTGCTGATTGACCAATTAGCTACTTTTCTTCGGTTCAGTGGTTTTGACGCCTTCTATGCGAAAAATTGTAAAATTCTAATTGCCCATGAACTCTAGGCTGAATATATATGGCTTCTTTAGGAAAAATATATATTTTCTCGTATATTATGTACTTCAAAGGAAATAATTTTAAATAAATAAATGTTCTTTAGGAAAAATATCTATTTTCTCGTATATTTACTTTAAACGAAATAATTTTAAAAGAATAAAAAAGACTTCGTCAGAACCATTTATTTATATGCTTCGTCATAGTCGCTTAACTATCATAGGCGAGATTATCTTGGCGCCACCCGTGAAATACTTTATTAATAGGTAGTTTTACTTTTTTAGTACGTAGGCAACAATACTGTTTGCAACACCCTATAACAGGGTATAATGTGTAATTTAGTACATTCTGAAAAATGTTACCATTACGCATTATGTGGCAATGTATACTTAAATAAATAAATAAATACGTATCATTGAGGAGTTCCGGCGGCCATCTGTGGTCCTTTTCATCAGTTCCAATTCACCAAATGATACTTTCTGAATACAAATGCTTGACTTGGTTTTGAAAATACCAAAATCGCTATATGCCTATAATATTGGAGGAGTTCCCACAATTCCTCATGGATCCTATTATCTTAACTGGATTTTGATATAAATGGGACCAATCTGGAAGTAAGTACCTATCCCTTTTTAAATTAAAAAAGAATTTTCGAAATTGGTAACAAACATTTAATAAAAGTCGACTTGAGAACCCCTCTCCTTTTTTGGAAGTCGGTTAAAAAGTATATTAAACCTGCAACTCCAACATAAGTTCCGATATCGCATTTGTATCGGTATCGATATCGACCGATATGTCTTAACCAACGATTCAAACTACAGATAAAACTAGAAAAACATACCATATGTCTCAATTATATTATCTTTTGAATTATTTTAATCTATTTTGTTTGATTTGTGTTATGAGATGATGTTACGAGATGGGTGCGATAAGTGCACTGCTGTCCCGCTTGGGATGTCCTCTGCCAGCGTCTAACAGTCACTTAATTTGATTTTATCAACTTAGGTCACATTTCTTCTATAGAAAATGTTTCAAGCTTACTTAGCTATGCTTACTTTTATAGCAATTTTCAAACGCCTCGTATTAAACGCATACTTATTTAATCTGCCTTTATAGGAGCGTTATTTCGTGCTTACTCTGGTTTTTCTTTACATTCCCACATTCGCCTTCTTCCATTAAATACATAATATTCCTTATCAATACGACTTTGAGTTCTTTGAGACCCAGTTCCCTTACCCATAACATACATACTTAGTAGTAATTATAATTACTTAGTAGTTTTTATTTGCATTTTGGTTTCCTTCAAGATTTATTCATTAATCTTATCTAAAAATTGTAAGTAGTTAATTTCGTGAATCATGCATTGCATTCTATTTGTTTTGGTGATGGACGTTTTTTACACACAGCGCCATCTAGCCCGAAACTAAGCAAGCTTGTACTATGGGTACCAGATAACTGATAGAATACAGAAATACTTTTTTTTTGTAAATACATACTTACATAGAATCTCTCAGACAAAGAACAAACATCCAAGTTCATCACACAAATGTTTGTCCTGGGTGGGAATCGAACCCACAACCTATAGATCAGAAGGTGGAAATACACCCACAGAGCCACAAGGCGTTATTGTTACGTTATCGTATTTTTTTATTTAGCATCAAAGAACATTTTATTTTTACTATGAATTATTTAAGAGTTTACGCTACTAGAGATATAAAATATTTAGAATCCTAACTAATATTACAATTCAGATTAATATGGCCGCAGTTGATCACGACCAATAAAGCTTCAAGGCATAAAAATGAATATGTTCTTCTCGAGGAAAAAACTTCGCTGCGCGATTCAGAACATTACAACTACATTACAACCCCTACATTACAACTGCCATTCAATACAAAACGTCAAAAAATGCACATTAATGGATCAACGCCATCTAGTGAACTGTAGGAAGTTACTTTGTCTCTGTCGGAATGTTTGTCGCGTTATCACGGCTACGGATTTTGATAAAATTCGATAAGGAGTTACTGTATATCACAAAGACGAACATACTCGTAGGATACTTTTTTTAATGCCATGCGAACGAAGGGGCGGGTAACAGGTTATATACAAAATAATTCAAAATGTGAAGTTGAAGTTTTAATGTTGACCTTGACATCCGTTTATGACATAAACATATATAAAAAAGAATAGTATAGAGCTCTAAGCGCAAAAAGTAACAACTAGTTTGTTACAATGCATAGTTTGAGTTTAATGTTTTCTGTAAGAAGACATTTCTGTTCCTATCCTCCTGTTACAATATTCCAATTTCATCTCGCAACTTCAATATTCTCTAATTCGGAATTCAAGTCGGCATCAGTAAATTCACATCCTGAGTTTCTCTCGGAGGATAATCGTGGCAATAGAATTGAGTGCAAGACAGTTTCGAGACGCGGGACGACGCGACACTTTCACTTGAGAGCGACACGGTCGGCCGGCGGAGCTAGCGAAGCGAGCGCTTCCGCGGCCGGTGCCGAATCGGCATTGCTCCTTTTGTAAACAAGAAAAGAAAAAAAGAAAAGTGCACCACCTAGAATATAAACTAAAACGTGCTTGAGGCGAAATATTAGAAACATCTTTCAAGTGTTTCGTTACTATGTACTGTACATACCAATATACATTTTCCTAGTTTAGCTATTCAGGCTGGTCGAAACGGTGAGGTCAATCCTAAAAAAATATGTTTCTCATACCAAGGGCTTCACGAAAATACGCCATGTATGTCCTACAATTTTTCGCAGCTTAGGAGCTATGTATATTTATTTTATAAATGAGCGGCTTAAAAAAATTGTAACTTTTTATGGGTGGATTTTGCGATGGTGTTTTTTGGTTTATTCTTCGTCCGTCATCGAGGTTATTCAAGGTTTAAACCATTTCACAATTCGATCTGACGTTCTTGACGATTCTGACGTTAGACATTTCGCCGTTAGCCATTTCAGTTTATGATATTTAAACACGTACCCATTTGTACACACAAACTGCTTTCATATCAGACAGCAGTATTTTCATTAAATATTTGCCAAAATCAAACTTTATAATTAAAAATCATGTAAACATAAAGCAATTACTAACTAGCTTAGTATTTTCAGATTGAAACAATTTTTTATAGTAAACCAATAACGCTGGCTAAATGCTAATAAAGTTGAAATTGTTACAATGGTGAAAGGTGAATTATTTGTATTCTGAGATGTTTCAGGCGACATTATTACTTTATTGGAAATTAGATTTGTCTGGTAGAGCCTTCGCCAGAATCACGAGGGAACGAGATATAATAATGTTGCTACGCGAGGGGAATAACAAGCTTCGGCGACGACAGGCAAAGTTGAAACTGTTTACGAGGTGTGACTAATCGAAAATGATGGTAAAATAACTGTAGTTATTACTGTAGTGGGGAAGCATTAAACCGATCTAGTATATTGTCCAATATCTAGTATATTTTTGTTTTAGTAGTCAAGTAGTAGTCAATATCTAGTATATTGTATGTATTGGCTTATAAGTCAACACAGTAGCCCAGTCAATTTATCTCTTGACCCGGAAGTATTTAATAGCAAGATGTTTTTTTCTGTACATAATGGTAGAACCAACCTGTCATATTAATATACAATAATTAAACAAAATGCTTATCCGGAACAGATTAAAATTTTACTTTTTGCAGTATCGTCTCTATTTGCTTTGTGTTAGAGTCTATTTCAGATGACGATTGTAAGCACGACAGAGAATCGTCGGCGACGATAATGTATTATGGCTTCAATTTAAAATTAATTAATATAGAGCTCGTACACTTTCACGGGTTTTGAAAACATATTTAAACTATTATTCTTAAACAGAGGTTAGTAGCGAAAAGTACAGTCTAAAAATGTATGTAGAAGTAAATAAATAACTATAACGCTTGTGGTTTTTAAATAGATTTTACAGAACTTACAAATTTAAATATGATTATATTTTGCCTTTTCTTTTTCGAGCACCGAGAGACGGGCTAGTTAGTGGAAAATCTAAAGGTTCTGTCGCATAACCGTTGGGGTAGACGTGTTCCAGAGTAGAGACTACGAATCGGCAAACCAGTTTCACATCCATCCTTACTTTAAGTTTCGCTACTGTTAGTGATCGCAGTTTGTCACTGATCCACTGTTCTACTCTACTTGTTATTAATCTATCAGATAGCTCGTTGGAAATCAGCTACGATTTATTGAAATATTATCGAAAGTGAAACCAATAAACGGTTTCACATTGACCTTTAGCGAAGGACAGTGGGCAATATTGTTTAGAGTTTGGTCCAATTGTCCACCATCAACCACGCGCCATGGATCATGTCGACTATTAGACACTGTATCATAAACTAGTAGTTTGAGCCGAACTGAGACGTCACGACACCTATAACTTCACACTGCCTAGGTCGATTTTGCTCATCGTCGAAATTAATAATTGTCTTGTAATGAACCTTGTCTACAAAATTTAGACTGAGGCCAACGCATGCTCATTCAATAAAAGGTTACAGTACGATAAGTAACGGCAAATATTTTTATTTATAAGCGATATTTTTGAAGTACTAAGTGGACTAGCTAGCCTGTTACGTTACGCACATATCGGTGGACAGTTTGACCTGAAAATAGTAGATTTTTTTTTATCCACTCGCTTATGATATAAATATTTATTCTCTTAGTACTTAGTGGACTATGAACACATTTATTCAAATCTCATTAGAAGTGGACAGTTAAGTAGGCCAAATCGCAAATTTTCCTTTTTTAGCATTTTTTTATATGACTAGAATCTCAACAAAATTCACGTCCGAATTTCTGTCTTCGAGCTTTATTATTTTTATATGACCCTAAATCCTTTCAAATACCACACAAGGTGTATCATCGCCACAGTATTCATCGAACACAAAGTTTTATGACTTGGCACGTTTGTAAATGATTTTAATAGTAAAAAAGAAATGTTCAAGCATAAAAGTTGGACTGTTTTCATTCGCAAGACAATTTATTTCTGCGACTAGTATTTGAATTATCATCTGTAACTTTCTCCATTGTGCACCTGCCACAATTCACTGTTATTATGAGGTCGACCGGTCGACTATTCTCTGTCATTGCTCCTTCGAGTTTGTTTCTAGAAATTCAGCGAGATTTATAGCCACTCAAACAGTGACAATGATAGATTCTCACAGAATTCGCGGTCATTTACATTTTGAAGTACTAATAACGTTTTAATAGAGTATGGGATTAGAGTCTGCATCAGCCTTTAAACGTATATGATTTTCACACAAAATGATTTGTTTTTTTTTTTTTTCATTGACTTAGCTTTAAAAAAATGTATTTCCATACAAACTTTAGGGGCCCTTAGAAGAGGAATTTCGGAAAATCCGTTCTTATAGTCCACTAGGCCATTAGTGGAGATTTTCTCTCAGCTCTGCATCAGCAGTTAAACATCCTACTGCTGGGATATCGACCTACCCTCCAAGGGTGATTAGTCCATATCCATCAAGCTACCCCCGAATCCTGAAACGTTTTTTAACTTTGACGACAGATTACGTCTATGTCATTTGCTTAGTGTCAGACAAAGGCAGTATTAGAATTAATCTGTTGTCAAAGTTAACAAACGTTTCAGTATTCGGGGCTAAAGTGTTAAAGAGTCATTAAATAAAGGATAAATTGCTTACCTTTTCTTTTCTTTTTATAAGCTTGACCTCCATGAACTCCAAAGAAGTTATATGGTATATGGAGATCAAACCATAGTCTCATTGTCAGTGACAAATAAGTGCACACTAATGACGAGGTTATAGTAATGAACCATCTATTTAAATCACATTTATTGAACTATATGGAGCGTAAGGACGAGTATCACTTGATGAGCATAGGGTATGAATTATTCATATCAATATTGTCTATCCTAACTAATATTATAAATGCGAATGTAACTCTGTCTCTGTCTCTCTGTCTGATTGCATAATCAAGGCTAAACGGCTGAACGGATCGAGCTGAATTTTTGCATAAATATAGCTTAGGAGACGGACATAGGCTACCTACTTTTTTTATTGGTCCACGCGAACAAAGTCGCGTGTAAAAGCTATTTTTTAGGTATATAATACTCAAGTTTATTTTAAGTATGTGAGTATATCGCACGCACTTTCAACGATTGCGGCTGCATACTGCTTACATTGACATTTGACATCCTAACATCACCTTGCTTTCTCGTATCTTATTACATGTATTACTTGTTCATCCTTGTAGATTAACAATATTTTTACCCAACTGTCCAAAAAGGAGGGTAATGTTTTTGGGATGTAAGTAAGAATTTTTGTGTGTTCCTATATTACCTCCTCCTTAGCCTAAATGGCTTGACCGGTTTTGGCGAATGAGTGTCGTTGGATTACTCGTTATGCCTCTTTGTTTTTTTACGCAGTCGGGGTTAAAAAATAATTATATTACGTACATTTAATTTTTGAGTTGTACCGCGCATGGAGAACTTCATAATTATTTTACTATGAAAACTGACGTGGTTTTGATTCATTTTCATAATTATTCTATTATTATTCGCCTGTCATCTGTTTAAATAAAAGAACAAACCCTTTGCTAGGAATCAGGGCACAGAACAAACCGCTTATGATAGAGACGTGAAAATTAAACCCAATACTCCTCAAATGAACAAGGAGAACGGATTTTGCGAAATTCCATTTCTAAAGTTGTAAGATAAATCCCCAAAAAATTATATGGAAATAAAATCACACAAATATTATAAATGCGAAAGTTTGTAAGTGTGTTTGTTCCAGTTCAACTCTGTAACGACTAAACGGATTTGGTATGAAGGTAGATTACACCCTGGATTAACACATCGGTTACTTTTTATCCCGGAAAATATTCGGTATCTGTAGAATACCGGGTGAAACCGCGGGGTGCAGTTAGTATTTTATACTGCTAATCCAATGAAAATCGGTTTCTGTAATAAGCAAAAATAAATAATGCCATGTTTCAGGATTTTTCTAAAATCAACCCTTAAAGAGGTGAAATGGGGCGTTTCGTTTACTGCAGTCTAGGTGAGCGAAGCCGTGCGGGCAAACCAGTTTATGTATATTTGAATCATTGTCTTATTCACTACGCCTCCACCAATCAGCGGCACCCTGACTAATTGTTCCGTTCCCTGTGACGTACAGTTTTGCTCTCGGATTAGTGGTACTGTGTATTCAATTAAGTATTCCGTGTAAGCCGGCACGTGAGGAAGTAATGTGCGTTCGCTTACATGACCGGCTTCGCACGTACAACGTGCACACCTGAAATCATTGAAAATCACATTCATCACATAAACCCTTCGTTTTTTTTTAAGTTGTTTTAGTTATATTGTAAAATTCACTTTTCAAAATTGTAACCTAACCTTTTCTACTTTAAACATCATTGTAATAAATTCATATTCGTTAACTTCTCTTACACAACTCGTGCTCTGAACCCCAAAATACAGGCATTCTCGCCTAGTTTGGGGATCGCTGTTAACATCTAAATGTATAATGTAAGTTTTCTGGTAATAAAATTATTATTTTTACGAAACCTCTTTCGTTTCTCTCCGACGATGGAGGTGAAATTTGCACGGGCCGGAGCCAAGTGCTTACTCTAAGGATAAACATTTTCTTACTATCCTGCACGTGTTCAGTATAACTGCCTTTTGAAGTAGTTTGTAAGCTGTGCTTGGATTGTTGAGCGTTTCTAAATTGTTATGCAGAGTTTTGGGTACTACTCCAGTGGTTGAAAGTACTATTATTATTATTAAAGCTGCAATGTATTGCATTCACAATTCCCTGTCATCTAAAAATCATCTACTAGAGGCTAGATCAAGTTAAAGTGCAACGTTTCGCTCAGCGCGCGAAATTCAAATTTTCTTGCGTTTTTTGTCAATTACAGCTTAATCGTCGTAGGTTCATGAAAACTGTTTTTGCAATAATAAGTAGATCGTTACAAGAAATTACACTAATCAAAAATTCAAGCTAGTTAAAGTACATTTGTCACTAAACCAAAAACCAAGATGAAAATCAGCTTGTTGAGATCTGTAGCTAAACAAATGTTGTCTAGGTGATCATTTTACCCGTAATTTCTTAAAACAATTTATTTATTGGCGCAAAATTGGTTTCAATAAATCCACGGTGAGTAATTAATGTACTTAAATGTGTTAATTATTTTTTTACAAGAAAATTTGAATTTCGCGCGATGAGCGAAACGTTGCACCTTAAGTTATTTAAAACTTTTCAATCAAGTCATCAGTAAAAAAAAAATGCGCTTGTTTATCAACATCACGGGTCGAGGTCCTGATACCGATAAGCGCATATGGCACATCAAGAAAGAGGTTTATACACTGAAAAGAAAGAAAGAAAATTATTTTATTTTGGAAAAGTAACATTAAATTAATGTAGAATCGTAAGGTAGGGAATAAAATATAATTATAATAGCTAGTTAATGTTATGTGTCACAAAAATGGCCTCAATCAGCATAATGCCGTGTAGCAAACAGCGCTGTTTTTTTTAACTCTGTGACGGTACTAGCATGTTGCTCACCCGATGTTAAGCGTCACGCTTGCCCATAACAGTCCAGTGCCACCCAGAATTTTGAACATCAGCAGTTCAACACTATGCGCGGCAATGAACTGCGCTCGTCACCCTGAGATGTTACATGTAAAATCTCGGTATGCCCAGTACGGTACGCTGGAAACATTGCCCTTCAATCCGGAACACAGTAATGCTTGCACACTACTGCTTGGCGATTGAATAACTGGCAAAGGTGTGGTACTTCCCCAGGCGGACTCTGCAAGAGAGCCCTACCACTACACTACTTTAGTTGAAGCCGTGGGATAAAGAAAGCTGTGGACGATGACGACTGATCAGTCTGTACACGGTTGAATAGAAGCTTTCTCTCTTTTCTGCTTTGTGCTAATTACGTTCCGTGTCCTTTTTCTCATTGATATCGTCGATGTAGTCAACGTAATCGGGTCGAACATTGTCCGCTAAGACCTATTCACTTATTTTGTATCTATGATATTAGTAGTTGATTGTTTCAGGCGTAACTTTGCGGAAGTTCGTTTTCAAACTGTGTCTAAAATAACCAATCTGTAGTGTCTTGCCGCTGCGACGTCGCGTCTTGTACAATTGGAATAAGGATCAATTGTTTGCTTTTTACCTTGTATTTATTTAAATTAATATTTTGAACGGAACATATATATATATATCATGAACAAAAAAAAATTAAACATATAACCTGAAAACTAAAAGAAAACAAACTAAAAGATTTAGAAAACAACGATTGTTTTGTTAAAAATCTAAAGTGCATCCTGGAATCCAAATGCAATTACACTATTGAAGAATTTTTTAAAGATAATTTTGACAATATACAAATGGCCCGCTCCGCACCAACTGCCATACCCTAATAGGGTCATATGTGTCACTAAACCCAAAACATGTTATTTAAGACCTGCATATATGTCGCAATAAATTATTGAGTATTGAATATTTAGATAAGAAAAATATTACAATTTTGAAATTATTATCCTAAACTTAAAAAAGAGCAACACCGTCTTTTTTTAACTTTGTATTTGAATAAATATTTTGAAAAAAGTATCATCATCATCATCAGCCATAAGACGTCCACTGTCAGCAGTGGACGTCTTATGGCTGATGATGACATAGGTTTCCCCCTTAGAGCGCCACACCGAACGACAACGGGTCACCTGCATCCACCGGTTGCCCGCTACTTTCACAATGTCATCGGTCCACCTAGTGGGAAGCCTACCTACCCTGCGTCTTCCGGTTCGTGGTCGCCACTCAAGAACCTTTCTTCCCCACTGGTTATAGGTTCCTCGAGTGATATGGCCTGCTCATTGTCACTTCAGCTTGCAAACTCTGAAAGCTATGTCGGGAACTTTGGTTCTTCGACGAATATCCTCGTTCCGGATTTTATCGCGCCAAGAAACTCCGAGCATAGCTCTCTCCATTGCCCGCTGTGCGACTCTGAGTTTCTCCAAAAGGCCAGTGGTCAAGGACCACGTTTCAGTTCCATATGTCATCAGTGGCAACACACATTGAAAAAAGTATAATATAATAATTTTGATATTAGTATAAAAATACGACATCCATTGTAAATGTATTCTCTCTGTTAAATTAGCATAATACATTTTTATGCGTGTGTGTTAGTTTGTTACATTTATGATGTTATTCAAGAATTTGACTGAATGCATCGAATCACGCTCGTATCTGTTACATGCTATTGATTAACGATTACCACTCAAATCAATTTGTGAACCTTTACAATTGACCTTCGACGTTGCTCTCAAATCGGTCGAATTGTGATGAATTATTTATATAATTGATGGATGAATAAAACACGTTCGACTTAAAACAGTCAGTACGACATGATTTTCGTCTTGTCCATGTTCATTTTAAGACCCACCTGTATGGGAAACGCTACTGAGGTCAGTGAGCATATTATAGAGATCCTCTAGCGACTCTGCCATGATTACTATATCATCGGCAAAACGAAGGTGAGTGATGTATTCGCCATTAATATTGATGCCCAATCCGTTCCAGTCCAAGAGAACGTCCTCCAATGCGGTCGTGAACGGTTTCGGAGAAATAACATCTCCCTGTCTCACGCCTTTCTGCAATTGGATTGGTTTCGTGTTCTCGTCCTGCAATCGGAATTTTTAACGCGAAGGTGGGCTCACGGAATGTCGATGAGTGGAGAGTGGGATTGTATGGGCAGCGGAATCGCTAGGGCCAGCGGCCACTTCGTTCGCGTCGACATAAAAAAAGTAACCCATGTCCGTTTTTGAGATTTACAGCAACTTCTTATCAATTTTTATCAAAATCCGTTTAGCCATTTAGCCTTGATTCCGCGACAAACATCCAAACAGAGAGACAAAGTTACTTCCTATACTTCGCAAGATGGCGTTTATCCACTTTTGTGCATTTTTTTTTCGTTTTGTGTGGACTGACAGTTGTAATAGAGGGAGTTCTGAATCGCGCAAGCGAAGTTTTTTGCTCGAGGCGAACGTATTCATTTTCATACCTCGGATCTTTATTGGTCCTGATACGACTGCGGCTATATTCCTCTAAATTATAATACTAGTTAGGATTATTAGTACTCGCGCACATGCTATCGGCCGTTGACCTGACCTTTCTAATCATTGCCCGAGTTGCGTGTGAGGCAAGATTTAGAGCCGGTTTAGTACCCGAAATGGTAAATACTGTCATCGTTAAGATAAGCCCTGAATTTAAATGTCTCGACTTGAAATATGGGACAAATCTGTTCTCTATTACAGTCTCGTTGAAATAATGTAAAAACTAGCTTTGCCCTGCGGTTTTCCAATCTTTACTGTATTTATTTTCATTATCATTATGCAACACTCCAGGCAGTCTTCTTTCTTCTTTTATTATATAACTAGTTATTAATCGCGACTTCGTTCGCGTGGGCTTAAAAAATATATTATATGTTCGCCTTTGTGATATACAGTAACTTATCAAATTTTATCAAGATCTGATCAGCCGTTTAGCCGTGATAACGCGACAGACAGAGACAAAGTTACTTCCTATAGTTCGCTAGATGGCGTTGATCCATTTTTGTGCATTATTTGACGTTTTATATTGACCGACAGTTGTAAAGGAAGTTCTGAATCGCGCAAGCGAAGTTTTTCCTCGAGATGAACGTATTCATTTTTATACCTCGAAGTATTATTGGTCCTGATACGACTGCGGCTACATTCCTCTGAATTATAATATTAGTTAGGATTCAAACAATACAAGCATTATTTTATCTCTTTAACACTTACATTTTTTTTTTTTAAGTTCTTTAAATATTAAGCTTCAAATGTTTTTTTAAAGTAAACTAGGAGTTATTTTAATTTCATTGAATAGATAGTATATATATATATATATATATATATATATATATATATATACACATAATAATAATACGATTTGTTTCTACATACTTAAGTAATATGTTTGTTATTAATAACCACGTTGCTTTGTTTCAGGTAAGCGATCCTCCGGGACAAATTGTCTTACTACAAAGATCTATGTAGATGCCTTGAGGTACAACTGAATATTCTCAAAATCTCAATAATTCCGGTAGTGTAATCAGCGATTTGACTAGGATTGAGGATTTCTACCGTCTGAGTTGTAGGCTCTGGGTTCGATTCCCACCCAGGACAAACATTTGTGTGATGAACAACAAATAATTTTTTCCTGATTTCAGGGTTGGTCCCATAGTAAAAGTTGTTAATAATGATGAGTACTATAAGCCCTTTTAACTTCACACACAATCCTAACAAACTGCTCGAAAAATTATGTAGCGCGGTTTGTCGGCCAAATAAAAACTGAATTTTTTCATCATTTAAAATGGCTGGTAAAAAACAAAGTATAACGAACCAATTAGCCTAGAAAGCACGTCAACCCACACAAGGGCATTACAAACGGGTATTCCTACTTGCAGGTGCGAACCTGAGTGTTAATGCCTAACACCCGGCTCGTCCCATTACTGCTAAAAGCTTTATTGATTTCCAGTGACGCAGCGACTGTTGCGTAATCTGTTACGGGAGGGAAAGAGGGAGACTGGACATAACAAATGAACATGGTTAGCACACCTGTCATTTCGTATCTCTGTGTTACATAATATTAACTACATGATTCTAAACATCGATATTCAGGTCAGATTTTCGGGTTCGCCCTTCATTTCAAATTGTTATTATCAAATATTTTCTACCCCTTGCTGAATAAGTTTATTTTTATTTTTTATACAGCTCGTTATCTCTTCCGATTTTGCGCTAGTCATGTCCTGCTTTCCGGCAATCCCATAGTCACCATTCTGTGACTGTTTTGGGCGACCGTCCATCAAGCCCTGGGAATTTAAAGAAAATTACATGTTATTCACTTTATTTTATGGTCTAACCCCCGAATACTGAAACGCTTGTTAACTTGGACTACAAATTAAGTCTATTGCTGCCTTTGTCATCTGCTTAGTTCCAGACAATGGCAGTATTAGAATTAATCTGTTGTCAAAGTTAACGAATGTTTCAGTATTCGGGGGTAAGCATATTTAATATTTATAAGGCTCCTTTCGGTATCTCCTTGTAATACCGATAGGAACTTGGTTCGGTTTTTGTTTAATAAAGCTATCATGCCTTGTAAAACGAGATTAATGATAATGGGGTTTATAGTCAAAATAATGTCAGCTAAGAACATCGAGCTATTGCTAAGAATAATGTCAGTAAATGAGTGTGGGTGTAAGTTGACGATGTCTACGCTTTATCGACGCGACCGTTATGGAAATAAAACGATTATATTATATTAAAACATTAGACTACAGAATGTTATAACTACGTTTGATGCGACACCTAAAATGCAAATTCGATCTGTTACTGACAAAAGTGGACATACGGTCCACTATTGGACATACGGTCCACTATTGTCTACCAAAGGCGACAAGACCGGCCTCGGTAAAATTACACTACCTACATTCTAAAAACTTTCGTTATATATATATTCAGTAAAATAAGCTTGCAACTCGCCCGCCCTATCACTATCACGACTATCCATTACCACTATCAGTTCGCTTTCGTGATTAACTAAATCGTTGTCAGACGGCCTTTCGTCCACGCTAATGGTGCATATCCGTGGCAACCTGAACTACACCCTTACCACCTTCTAATACAGCCTACTTCGACTTCCCGTAGTTTTTGCGGTCCATTGCTTTGCCAACCCGGCAGGGCGGGTCAACAACCCCAGCAAACGCGAAAGTGAAATCCGTCACTTGTTGCTACGATACCGATGAACGGAAACGTGCTGGGACTGGGAATTAGATAAGGTATGAGGTCGATATTCGCATACCAAGGGGTCACAATGCATCTAGGCACAATCATCAGGAATTTCATTAGGTATGCTAATGCGAATTTAGATTCCGAATGGATTAGGCAGACCGCCGTCGTTACGCGTTTGGTTTGTGCGAGTGATGTGGGTATAAAGTGGGCTTAATAACCAGCAGGAATTAACTTTGTATGTAGGTATGTTGGGGAATGGGGTCACGACTCACGATATATAAAGCTGCGATTATCCATAAGGAAATAGTGCAGATTAGCGGGGAATGGATCAAAGACAGAGTCTTTCATATTGCGCTTTATTTCAGAAGATTTACAATCTCAGATTAGACATTGGTCAGATCAGAGTACAAATACAGTACAATACAGTACTATAGAATTTGCAGATCAATAAAATGTACAGACAGAAAACATAAACACACCACACCACACCTTTACCAGTTATTCAACCGCCAAGCAGTAGTGTGCAAGCATTACTGTGTTCTGGATTGAAGGGCAATGTTTCCAGCAACATTAAGATTTAACATCTAACATCTCAGGGTGACGAGCGCAGTGCATTGCCGCACATAGTTCTAAACTGTTGAAGTTCAAAATTCTGGGTTGCACTGAACTATTATGGGCAAGCGTGACGCTTAACATCAGGTGAGCGACTTGCTCGTCTCGTCACAGAGTAACAAAAAAAAACCCTTGCTTGTTATTTTATCACCCTTATGAGTAAATCCATTCTCAACCCATATAAACAAACGGCATAATTCATACCGATATTATCGATCTTACAATAAGTAAGTTTGTTCAACAAAATAAAACCAATCGTCACCTTATTCTTGTAGTTAAATATTTGTTAAGCGAAGTTTCCAGAAAGTAAGCGAAGAACTTGGAAATACTTGTTATTGAATAACATCGCAGGAGTGTCCTCGGCCTCGCCCCGAACGCTGGATTATTTTCAGTCTGTCTCTTGAAACCCACAATATTAAAGCGAAGTTTAATAACAGAATACCGTTCGGGCTTACGCAAATATTTACTTAGATACTTGGCGCTGCTTGAAAATAATATACTTTCAATATAATTATGTTGATATTAATTTAAAAACCCGTTTTACCGTAACAGTATCTTCTGGACTGAAATAAATCCTAACTAATATTATAATTTAGAGGAATGTAGTCGCAGTCGTATAAGGACCATTGAGTTAATAATAATAGCTCAATGATCAGGATCAATAAAGCTTCGAGGTATAAAAATGAATACGTTCGTCTTGAGAAAAAAACTTCGCTTGCGCGATTCAGAACTCCATACATTAAAACTGTCACTACATACAAAACGTCAGAAAATGCTCAAAAATGGATCAACGGCATCTGGTGAACTATAAGGAAGTAACTTTGTCTCTCTCTCTGGAAGTTTGGCGCGTTATCACGGCTAAACGGCTGAAAGGATCTTGATAACATTTGATAAGGAGTTACTGTATATTATAAAGAAGGACATAGGATACTTTTTTATGTTCACGCGAACGATTTCGCAGGTAACAACTAGTTCTGTATAAATATAAAATTTGTCAATGTCAGTGCCAATACATATCCGAGGGACCCATGTTATATCCTTATGTAAACGCAGCTAGTACAAACATAAAGATCAGATAGATCTAAACTAGGCTAATAGATATATCTCAATTTGTCCCGACTAGTGAATGTTCCACTAGAACGGATTAATTTGTTGCAGTTTAGATCCAGCTGGATTTGTTTCAAGCTCAATTGGTGTGCAATATTTAAAATGAATCGAGCGAATAAATTGATAGCCGTAGATTTGTTTTCGGAATACAATCGATAATGAGATTACTATCGAAAATGGTTTTAGAAAAGATACAAGACCCTTATTCTCTATTGCCATAACTGTTATGTTAATGTTGTATGTTAAGTTACTTCATGTTAAGTTCCTTTATGTTAAGTTACGCCATGTTAAGTTACTTCGTGCTAGTCGCATGAAACGGTATTCTCTAAGTTATTAAACGCGCGTTTCTTCACGATTGGGAGCCGCATGCTATGACGTCACGCGTTATTGGCAAGCTATCTTATGTGCGATAGAGAATAAGGGCCCTGCTATAGTTATTCCTAAAATGTTGTGAATTTTAATGTCCTATGTTAATTATGTTAATATCCTAGGCAACTTTTTTTGTTTTTTTTTTTTTCTGTCAAGGTCAAGAATGCAATACAATTATTAAAGGTGTGTACTACATATTCCAAAATGTACTACATAGTAATATATATTAAACATTGGTAGACTCATTTTGTCACTACGTTCACAAGGACGACTGAATATTTTATTTCTTTACTACAATAACCTGTTGTTATAATTTACATATCGTGAGATAAGTGTCTGTTTTTAAATATAGAAATATAACGACTTTTCGAATATGGTAATCGGCAGGAAGATGAAGATTTATTTATAAATTCGATTTTTAACTTCATAAAGTAACGGTTAAATATTGCTTGGAGGAATCTATTTACATAGAGTATTATTTTTTATAATAAATACGTGACTTATAAGTAAAATTATGTTTGTATAATGAGTTTTTTTTTGAAATGTTTTAGTATTTATTTAGTTTTATGAATAAATAAAATAATGTCAAATCAAAATAAATAATACAATTCAATAATATTGTTTGTTTATACATTTTGTTACTATAATAACAAAGTCAATTATTATTAATTATATTTTTTATGCTAGACGATGAACATTATAAGTATCTGAATGATACCAATATATAATATTTTTACGTATTAATTTGTTTATTTTAATTATTGTCGGTAGAGGATGGTATGGTGGCAACAAAATGAGAATAACTATATTTATTACCACTGTTAAAAAAAAAACATAAGTACTAATTGTACTTTTAACAGGGGGAAAGTGCAATATAAATGGGTCAAGATTTATGTTTTTCCTTTCGCTACGACTTGAGAAAACTGCTTAGAAGAGGGATAAATTAAATAGGTCACATGTGCGTGATAAAAAACAATAACAAGAATTGAAATAGAGTCTGCTACGAAGTTGATAAAATTGTGACGTATGTCAACGACTAATAAATCGGCTTAGTTTCCAACTTTGACAAGATTACCTGGAATTAGAATAATGCTTTATTCAAATCGCTATTAATTGTTTTCCTACTCTATTTACAAAATATTACGTATTCGTGTTTTATCATCATAACACGATGACTCAGATTTATTTTTGTACTATCGATGATTTCCTGAATTCCGGTAGAATTAATTTCCCATCATTGTTATCATCTTCGTTATTAAAAATGGCATCTTCTTTAGAACACTATTACCGCTTCAAAACTGATTTGTGTACTTAGTACTTTAATAATTTTCTAATTTTCAAACAATTCTTAATTTATCTTATAGATTCCATTGTAAATCTTATTTATTATTAATAATATACATTTTAATTATACTCGACATTCATAAGTGTACAGTTTGTACCCATATTTGAGAATTTTAAATGAATTGAAATTGAAAAACGTGTCCAACCAGATTTCCCAAAAGCCTTGAAATGGTAAAGCGATATTGTTTTACGAATTCGTGACGTGTCCGAAATCAGAAACCGTTGAGGTCACGGAATTATTCTAATTAGACTGAAGCAACTAATTGTTCATGAGAACTCTGCGTGAGTGGAATAACTGAGTATAGTAGCGTTATTAAAAATAATGCCTAGTTAATGCTTATTTTTCTAATCGAATTGTAGAATAATATGCCTTTTAAGTCAACTCTTATCACAGTGAACATGTTTATTGCTGTTCTTTTTATTAATAAATGCGGGGTAATTAGCCCGAGTGATTTCTCGTTTCTGTTCCTAGTACTCGTACTCGAAACTTGAAAACTAGGCATAGTCATACATCATGTAGGTATACTTGTATCGGTAACAAATGACTATAACTTTTATTTATCTGTAACTGTGACAACGACCTCGAAATTGTTTATCAATTGTATTCTAAAATAGAAACGGTATTTCCTACTACTGTATCAACTTTTTACTCACTTCTATTAATCTTTCGTTATTATACCTACCAAATATATTAAACTTTATTAATGCCATTCTACTTCAACTGTGACCCACATACATTTATCTATTATTGCTTTCGATTTCATTTACTTTCTTTTATCTTTGTAACCATCAGATATTTGGTACATTTTTAAATTTCTAGTAGATACTTTCTTCATTTTAAATACGTTCTTATATCACGTCAATTGTCTATCATTAATAGCGAGTGATCTCAGTCGTGCCACACATAGTGTCAGTTCCCGATATTATTAACTTTCTACACTCTTTGTCTTCGGACTGACATGACTGCTTACATTGCATACTCTATTTGATCGATGTTATGTTAACTGGGCTAAAAATATAAGCGCTAGTTATTAATACAGGTAGTTTTATGTAACGATGTCGAACTGCACTCCCGACTGCAGCGGATAAGCATTCGATATTCCTAATCGACCCAGTGCAATTTATTTTGTTTATCGTGATCAACAACTAATACTCCTTCTGCAGAGTCATTTTTTTCATTGCACTTCATGTTTCGACTCTTGTCTGTAGTCTGCACGTCTGTCCTTAAGTTACGCTAACGGCAATTTCATCGGCTTTAATAGAAGATTTCCAACCAGTTGAAAGTTTGTAGGGCGCCGGTGGTTTCGGTCATCCGAGATCCGTTTGCAGATTTACAAGTATGTAGACCACCTGTTTGGAAGACGTCTTGCCAGAGTGTTTCATCTTACAGTAGGTCTTCAATTCTTCGTATAATCTTTTCATCTTTTCACACGGACGGATTATTTTTACATGACACAGTTTAAGATTTGACCTCGATAATAATTTTTATAATAATTTGCTACCGTTATTATTTATTAGTTTTTGGCGTTGCGGTCTGAAATTGATGCTAATGCAAGCTTCAGGCTAAACGATAAGCAAACGTAGAGTGACTCTTTCTCATAGCAAATTGGTAAACTAAGTAAGTCGCCAATTCATAATAATAATATTAATGCTTAAAAGATATTATTGAGTTAAATTTCACCTGTAGAAATAATATTTTCAGGTTGATTCAAGACGCTCATTATCGCAATGCGGTAAAAGAAATCCGCGCAATCATTTTCCACTTTTAGAAAATCTCATGCAATAAAAGTCTCAGGTTGGAAATAGTAATCCTACACCGTTACGGGTCGTTTGCCTCTCGGTCTGGTTCCGTCGTCGGGTCATCGGTTTAGGAAGCGAGATCGTCATAGCTCCTTGAACTTGCGGCACAGTTTGAGGTGAGGCAGTTACGAGGTTATCAGGCGTCTGGGCTACCACATACACGGTAATTTGCGTAATTACTAAATGAGTCACTTCGTACTGAATCAGTTTACAAGAATCTTTTTTACAGCTTTTTTTTTTTATAGCTCTTTGTGAGTATCTGCCGGGCGCGCAAGCCTTTGTCGCTGCATCAAATTTTTTTCTGTCACTGTCGCGTAATGAGGCCATAAAGCTCACATGGAGGATGACAGTGGCGAAACCTTTTCAAACGAAGAGAGAGATTTTTTTGTTATATTTAAAAAAATCTTAAAGTCAAAAGTCTTTAAAAATGCCAAAGTGAATGTGAGAAAAAAGTCATCCGGTTCCATTAAAAAGCGCTAGATCTTACGGTGCAACGTAACGCTCGGCGCGCGAATTTCAAATTTTCTTGCGGTTAATGTCAATTACAGCTTAATTACCCATCGTAGGTTCATGAAAACTAATTTTGCGATAATAAATAGATTGTTTCAAGAAATTACACTAACCAGAAATTCAAGTTGCAAGCTAGCATAAGTACATTTGTCACTAAGCCAAAAACCAAGATGAAAATCAGCTTATTGAAATTTGTAGCTAAACCAATGTTATCTAGGTAATCATTTTACCCGTAATTTCTTAAAACAACTTATTTCTTGGCGC
This sequence comes from Apocheima hispidaria, assembly GCA_947579745.1. Classification (NCBI taxonomy): domain Eukaryota; kingdom Metazoa; phylum Arthropoda; class Insecta; order Lepidoptera; family Geometridae; genus Apocheima; species Apocheima hispidaria. Next base: position 11,383,025 of record OX388164.1, on the reverse strand, counting down.
AAAATTGGTTTCAATAAATCCACGATGATTAATTAAGCTGTAATTGACAAAAAACGCAAGAAATTTTGAATTTCGCGCGATGAGTGAAACGATGCACCTTATTACGATTAAGGTGCATCGTTTCACTCATGAATGTGAGAAAAAAACATCCGGTTCCATTAAAAACCGCTAGATCTTACATCGAAAGCATTAAAGTGGCAACACTGGTAGAAGAACAATTTAGTCTCCTGTGCGCGCGCAGCTATTAAAACATAAACTTTTTTTTAAGGTACATTAAATTGACAAGTTAGCACAAAGGGTTTCCGGTAATAACAAGCTTGCGGTCAAAAATATAAAAAATAAATTACCTACCTGTTAATCGAGATTAATAAATTAAATTAATACGCTAATTCCTTACAAATCTGTTCTTTCCTTACAGAGGTAAGTGAGGACAAATAGATACAAAAACTGTCTAATTTATAGTGCACTACATTTATAGTGTGATGGATATTAAAGATGGATATGTAACATATTTCATACGCTACCATTAACCTGTGAGGAATGTTATTAGCAGTTATTAGACACTCGTAGATTTACTACAGTGGTGGTGAATGAGTTGAAGTAGAAACGAGGTCAATTGGCGCTTGAGGATGCGCATTCGATTCGATTGTAATGAGTCATTCGATACTGATACACCGAGTCGATATACATTCGAGCTTGTTTACACGTAAGTCTAAATTGTTAACGGTAAACTAAAGGGGAAGGTAGAGGCAGACTACTCAACTAGCGAAATAATATGTATATTCACGAATGGAGTAAAAATATATTCATAAATACTATTAAATTAAAATTTCAATTCAATCACCATTACATAAATTAGTACGCTATAAAAAAATCGAAGAGCCAAAAATACAATACATAAATATATAACTAGAACAATACATAGCCAATTTATGGCTGGTGGAACGCTACCCGACTTGATTTGTTTGGTAGATTTACACCACTCAGTGTTTATAGAATGAAAAAATATCATTCAGCACGAAAGTTGTATCATAATACCAGCCCAATATATAATATAGGTATATACGTTGGGAGTCAAAACAATAGTACATTACTGTCGCGGTCTGTAATGACTATGTTGCTGGCAGCGATGGTGATGGCCGAAAGCGCAGCGTAGCGCAGGTCCAGGCCATAACAGCGCGGTCAGCATTGCAGCGAAGAAGCTGGGTCGAGGCCATTAACAGCGCGTACAGCAATGATGACCAAGCTAGAAGGCCGAGGGCGTAGATAAGCTTAGCTCGAGGCCGACATAGTCATAGCGCGTTGCTCAAACAATGCGAGTAATTTAAATAAAACCAGCTTAGCAGGAATTTAAATTTCAGTTCCTATTGAAATTGATATTGAAATTCAAATTCAGATATCAAATTTGTTGATTTTGCTTAAAATTGTCGTAGGCAAGTTTTTGCATCTGACTACTTATGAAATAAAACTCGACAATACTTGATTTTTAAAGGAAATTGCTGGTGGCTAAAAGACGCCAGCAATGACATTCCATACAACATTGCTGGCGCCTATTCGAGTAGCGCGGTAAAGCAGACTGCTCAAAGAAAGTTTTCAAAATAATGACTACATTACGACCTTTTTTGAGCAAGTAACATTTCTGAAAACACTATCAAATTAAAATGTCATTTTAGTTTGTTGTCGTAGCTGTATCGTAATGTCACCACTTTAAATTATCCGCTTAATTTATTTTTCTGAGTCCACGCTAAGTTACTAAAGTTAATAATTAACCTAAAAAGTAATATAACAAGATGTAATATTGAGTTACACACACACCACACGACACCAACGACGACATTGTGAAAGTCGCGGGCAACCGGTGGATGCAAGTGGCCCGTTGTCGGTCGGTGTGGCGCTCTAAGGGGGAGGCCTATGTTCAGCAGTGGACGTCTTATGGCTGATGAGGATGATAATGATGAATATTGAGTTCAGTGTTTATTGTTACTAGACTAGACTTTATCTAGTACCTAAGTAAATTTGCCTAATCCAAAATTAAATACCAGTAAACTCTCCAAAATCGAATTGGTCGTTAAGTCTTCCATAGCTTATTTGATCTTAATCCTCTCTAAACCAAATAACAGCCCCGAAAATATTTTATCCACAACTAAAACTTTATCGGAAAACTTGTCTGGTCGCTTGGTTCTCTTTAAAGCGTGCTTCACGTCTGCTGGCTCCTAAAAGTCTCACAATAAATCTTTAAACAGCACGCGCTCGCTATTTGAAAGACATTTAAAACCGGATCACCAAAATCTGACAAGACGTCTGTGCGAAGTCACTGGTTTACGAAAACCTCGCGATCGACATACCTGTAAAACTATCTTGTTAAAGGGACTACCATTTTTTAAAACCAAACTCACTGATCTCCATTGCCGTTCCATCGAATCTGTTTAGTTCCAATAAACGGCCGTTGCTTTCTGTATATAAGTTGGTCCTACTATAAGTTTTTAATTCGAAATCATAACTTCAACACTCGTGCCACGTTTCTTACAGGATTATTTCTTGTCCATTAATTTGCTTATTCGATGCTGAAATCTCATCAAGCAGTTACTAAAGCAGTTTAGTATAATAAATTGGTGTATCTGTAACACTTGACATAATGAGAGGCAATTTTGTAGACTGTGATTGTGGCTGTGACAGGCCAATTTTATTTTATTTTTTATAACTCTCATTTTGTCTGGCATGAAAATAAACCACTAATAAAATAAAATATTACAACGTATAAAATAACTAAGTAGCGGTCTGTTAAGCATCCCTATACCCTAGTAATTTATCACTAGGCTTAAATAATTTCACACCTGTTATCTTGTTTCACAGAATAACAGTTATGTTATTTAATTAAATATTTGTTGACGATTTTTCGCATTGAACCTTATTTCACATTCAATTAAATTTTGGTGTTTAATAATACTTAGTTGTAAATCTGAAGAAGTGGCGGTATGTAAGTTTTCTTATGTATTTCTACTATAATTATTTTTAATTATTTTTTAAAGGCACGACTTATCTTTACTCGTTAAAATGTCATTGGAGCAGAAGAAGAAAGCCGGAATTAAACGAATCGAGCTTAATAGAGAATCTTGAGTTGTTACTTTCGTTGAGCGTCGTAGCTCTGACGAATTATTGTGTCGACTGATTTACATACGCTCATTATTATCAAAGATTTAGCATCGTACATTTTGGAGATGTTTTATGGCTACCAATCTAGACGATTGACAGCAGTTCAATTTGAACCACCCATTAGACGGGGTGACCAATTACTATCAATGTAACACTCCCAATTCATTCTAAAGTTAATTACTTTAGAACTTTATATTGTCATCGAGAGGCTTTCATGCAAATCAGTTATTTTAATTGGCTTACAGATCTAAAGTTAGGGACAAAATCTTTGTCTGCTCCTCCAAGTGCAAACTCAAACTTAACTCAGAGCTCGTCTCCCTTTGAAACAATTGCTTTCTTAATTGCGAGAAGATTTTATGAATCCTTCGTTTATCTGGGGTCTCCAAGTTCACGCAAACAACTTGGTCTTAGAGGATTATGCTTCAGTAAATAACAATTAATCAGTGCTTTGTCTGACGATTCTTTGTTAAACAAATTGATTTAAAAAGGTTGCAAAGCTTTTCTTCAATATTTATTTTTAAGAAGCTCTTAGACCTTAAAAAAAAAGAAAGTATTTGCATGTAATTATCTGGTCTTCGTTATCACCTACCACATCGTTCCTTATCCTACAGAGAGTTATACCACTAGGTCTTTCTCTTTATTACCATCTGCCTGGGTCCTGTGCTAATCGCGATTTTATCTGTATTCTATATTTTTCCAGTATCACGTTTTCCAACTTTCTACTTCAGCCTTCTTTGCCTTATTTTTTTACACTATTCTCTATTCTGTGCCTTATCGCACCTTACGTCACTGCATCCAATAAGCCCTCCATCGGCGAAAGGTGTTTCGGAATATGGTACGTAGCTCCATTCCATCTGCTACTGGATGATACAACAAGCCCAACGCGCATGCACTCGCATAATTTGTATGCGAAGTGGGTTCATGTCTATGTGTTGTCGCCCTTGGCGAGTCGATCTCGGTATTCTCGGCCATTACTTGGCTTAACAGAGCGCGACGCGACGGACCCAGCATGTTATTATGTCGTATGTTATCTAAGCCGATATATTGCTTAGCATGTGTATAGTCCATTTTATTTGCGTCTTTGGACTTGATGGGAACCTTGTCCTTGTTCCTATTCTCCGTTTCTTTAGTTATTTCCGTTTTTCGCATGGCTGATGTAATGAAATTCTTTCTTTGAGGTTGTTGATCTTGATATTTTTTCTTTTCCTTCCATGTGTTTTTTTTTTGTCTCTAGTTGTGATGTTTGATCATAACCACATAGCAGTTAATCAGTCAGTAAATAACGATACACACAAGATAAATACAGAATCCCACGTACGTTGTACATTTTGACGAAGGTGCAATTTAACCCCGGTTATCAGACTTATACACGTTTATGTAGCGGGGCCTGGATTTATACTAAATGCACGTTATTATTTATCTGTGTAAGTTTAGCTTTATAAACGTCATTGACATAAGCAACGTTAATGACACAAAAGAGATTTAAGGATTTTGAGTGCCTCGCTGATCAACAAAAACCAATTAAATGACGGCACTGAATTGAACTGCACAATAAGATTTTGTCAGCACATACAAACACTACTAATGTTTGTTTTTAAGCCGGCTTTTAAGCAGTAGTTCACTTTTGGATTGTTCATCATTCTACTGTAGCACTTTAACACGTTCAAGTCTGAAGAGTTTTTCTTTATTTTATTCACAAGGTCGGCAGGTTTCGTTACTTAGACAAGGTACTACAATGTTATATATCGTGCTTCGACGTCTATTATCGTAATTCGTACATATAGAATTAGATTCATTCCCATTGATTGATTGATGGGTTAAGCCTGATAGCTTTTTGGGGCGTAAATTCCTGGTTACCGACGTGATTTTGATTTGTGAACTCTGTTAGATTGGATTTGGGCCTGTTTAAGTGTTTACTGAGTAAATTACTTAGATTTGCAATTGACTTGAGTACGTCTGTAATGAGCTGTTTTGAGGATGGGGTTCCATCAAACTTCACTAAATGTCATTTTTCATAATAAAATTCGTTTTAACTAGCCAGACTATTCCATGTTGGTCATGGATTTTAACATATAGATTATGCCTGGCGTTGACTATTTTGTAAAATATTTACTTAAATTGAGATATTTGTTGTAAACAGGGTAATATAACCAAAATTTGTGGATATAAAACGTACGTACTACAGTGGCAAATAGAGTCATCTCTATCGATAAAATTAGTATCTTATTAAATCGTCTTTGTAAAATGACCTCATAGAGTAAATTAAAACGAAATGATATTTTTTTTTACTTTTAAAAGACAAAAAAAAAAACAATTGAAGAAAAAACCTGGCACCGTTGTCTTTTTCAATTGATTTTTTTTCTTTAGTTTTTAGTCGCCTCGAATGCAACGGAATAGTATGGTACAAAATAAAATTGTGCTCTCACATGTAAAGCTGAACTAAGTTCAATAGCGAGGATTAAACCAAACAACGGACAACGGGGACCCCTCACGTGCAACCTAGGCTCTTAGCAAATAAACTATTCTCTATCGAGAATTAGTAAGTTTTTTAATCGTCTTTGTAAAATAACCCCATGTAGTAAATTATTCTTGCATACGTTAACATATATAATTTCCTCAACAACTTTAAGTAAAATACACGAATAGCAGTCTTTTCCACATTCAGACGATTGTGTAACACTAACACAGCGCACCTAAAACGTTCAGTTTTGTTCAACTCTGTGAGTCACTCGAGCCCATCAGCCAATCTTGAAATAGCAATTGTACTGGCCTGTGTGACTAACCACTTTGGCGTTTTGTAATAGGACCTTTGGGTTCTTTTATTGCGGTATCACGTCTACCGGACGCATCACGAGTGGTCACGACGACACGACCACGGCGAAAATAGGGCTTCCAATATTTGAGATAAAATTGAATAACATCCTATTGGTCATTTTCGTCATGTAGATGACAGAATTGTTCGTTGTCGTTCGATAGTGTCTTTGTCTAGTGAGTCTAGAAACTACAAACTAGAAAAGTTATCTCACAGGTTTACTTTGATAGTACTACTTTGACGTTAGCCTTTCCAATTAATCCAAAGTTCATTATAGATTCTGTAAGGGAATCCAAACTTGTTATTTCAACTTCGCTTTGAGCCCTGTCTAGTATGTGATGAACTCTACAGCGGAAACCGCAACTGGGGCTGGTTGGAATTGGGTGCCCCAGTTTGCGCGATACCTAACTAGAAATTAATTTTAGGTGATGTCGATTTTCGGTTGGGTGTTTAAGAATTTGTATTGTGAATTTTCATACATTTCATTTGTGAAACGTTTAACCTGGCAACGTGACAGTGATCGCAAAAATTATTGCTATTCTTTAATCCCCGAAGTTATCCTCATCGGATCATTTAATTTTGTCGTAAGGAATGTTTCTCCAATAAATAACTATTCTTACTGAAACATGGTTTGCTTAAGTACTCCTACTAGATGTGATTGTTTACGGAGTTTCCTAAAACCTGCGAATTACATTCGTATAGTACCAGTTATTTTGTGTCCAACCTATATTATTTATATAGTATATTATCTGAACAGAATTCTTGCCAACCTCTTCCATGACCTAACTCGAAATCGAAACTCAGTGTCTGTTTTTCAAAAACACTAATGTATATGTGAAAATGGCGTTTCCGTGTTGCAGTTATTTGGCTGGCGGAATCGATCTGCATTGTATGCATGCACTTCAGTATAAAATCCTTCGCAATCAGATTACATGACCCAGTTATAGTGCGATGTGCCGTGGGAATGTATTCGTTCTGACGCCAATTGATGTTGAGCATTCTGCGTATTTGAAACATAAGCTGAACAATGGACATGCCATACATAGCTTTAATATGTTAGCAAAAGCACAGAATAAATAACAGTGCTACAAGAACTCAAAACCATTACGACTTTGGTCGTCTTTTGAGTTTTTCAGGAAAACGAATGAACTATGTCAGAAGGTTCACTAGGTCTACTTATTATTAGTAGTGTGTATCTAGGCGATTTGCATTATGGCCTCTATAGTAACGCCTTAAGGTTCTTTTCATATCCCAGCTAGTCTATTAATTTGTCTAGTACAGGCATATGATTGAACATGAATAACTGACGAAGGTGCAGTGTCGGTGAACCCTCAGCAGGGCCGTGTCAATTGGTGTCAATGGATTATTATATCGATTGAATGTCATTTTAATAAGCTTTAGAATTTGATTTGCTTTTTTTAGACTGAATTGGTACGAATCATCTAATCGAGTTGCTACATTCTTGGAGAATTAGTAACCAAGATGTTTGTCATTTTCTTTTATTGCTGCAATCATCTTCGTTAGCTTATTCAGCCCACTGCAAAGCACCTTCCCTCTTACGGCAATCTTCCCTGTTTTGTGCCGATCTCGTCCAGGTGTTGCCTTAGATATTTTAAATAGTATAATCACATTATCAGCCAGAAGACGTCCACTGCTGAACATAGGCCTCCCCCTTAGAATTATTGTGTGTTGTTTGAAATCAAATGTGTTTTTCTTTTTTAGGTAAGATTACAGTTGCATCGCCTACTCCAACGACTGGTAAGACAAGCATATTTTTTATTGCGTTTATTTTTCTGAAATGGCGACATGTCACCACTTCAACTTGTGACTCGCGAATGTCCGTTAAACTTAAGGGTCAAACTTACACAAACAGTAATAAGAACCGTCGTTGTGTATGGATCGGAGTGTTTGGCACAAAGAGATCGGATGAAAGAAGATTGCATGTAGTGAAAATGCGAAGCTGAGATGGATGTATGGTGTTAACGAATTCCTGGAATGAGGAATGAAGAGCATGCTGAAAACAGCGCCAGCAACGGTAAAGTTAAAAATTAAAACGCTATCATGTACTCGCAATGGGCATATCATGCGGAGAGAAGAGAACCATATTACAAAAAGGACGATACTAGGGTGTGAATGGTTATAACGATAGAGGACGACCGAACAAAGTATGGACGCGTGAAGGACGACACGGGTAAAAATACAAATTCAAAAACTAAAACCCGCCTAAGTAAAAGTATCAAACAATAAAATATTATTCCCTATTCAAAATGGCGTGTTCCATATAATGTACATTATATTTTCCCAATTAGTTTTAAAGTCAATTTACCCGTAGTCTAATGCCTTGTCAAATATTGGCATTAGACTGCGGTTAAAGGGACTTTAAAACTGATATACATATATATTGATATGTGGCGGTTTCAGCTATGTGTGACGTCATCTCTAATGATTTATCGTCAACCGCCTATCTAGCTGCTTATTCTCCTGACTACCGGGATTAAATGTAATGAAATGCTGGGCTTCGGTGATCCCCATATTATTTCAGTTTACACAATACATAATATTTAATATATAAAAATCTACAATTACTATAAAGACTACATCTTGAGAGCGGGTGCACACTAGCGCGGCTATGGGACAACTGCTGACTCTCTGGTCGCCAGTCATAAGTGCGCCATCAGCTAAACTTATACAATGACCCTTGTCCCTACAGATACGTTTTTTTTTACCTGTATGGAATATACTCATATATATATTATATTTTGAGCTGAGAAATTACATTATAAAATCAGCCACATTGTATTTAGTATAATTCCGTATAGCCTATAACACGCGGAGTGTATGCATCGATAGACACCTATCTTATCAAAATCTGATATGCGGTTTAGGAGATTAGAGGGAACATATGAACCTACACACATACATAGACTGTCAAACTCAAATCTTAAATCCCTCCCTTTAAATAGTCGGGTAAAAAAGGAGGGATTTCAGATATACGACAAATGATAGAGAGGAACGGAAGAATCATACAAACTGGATCCACAGGTAGTTTAAGTAGTTTAATAGTGGTAGGGCTCTTTTGCAGAGTCCGCCTGGGGAAATAACACACCTTTGCCAGTTATTCAACCGCCAAGCAATAGTGTGTAAATATTACTGTTTTCCGGATTGAAGGGCAATGATTCCAGCGTAATTACTTGGCATAAAGAGATTTAACATCTAATATCTCATGGCGACGAGCGCAGTGCATTGCTGCTCATGGTTTTGAACTGTTGAAGTTCAAAATTCTGGGTGGTACTGAATTGTTATAGGCAGGCGTGAAGATAACTCCGGCCTCTCACAGCCGCAAGGCTAGTCAAAAATATTCTTAGAGCCTTGGGAGATAGAGTATTTGATCGAGTCGTTTTTCTCAAAGAACATTTTAATAACCTATCACATTTAACTACGACACATTTAACATTTAACGTATGCCGAAATTCTAACACCAACTAATACTATTGATAAGATTAGTCTAATGCCGTTGACCGATAGCGTAACTTACAGTTCATAGTATTTCGTTATGCCAAAACGAAAACTAGGTTAAAACAACACGATAAATCTGTTTTATCTCAAATTCTTAAAATGTTGTCACAACAAATGCTTGAATTTTTCTCAGATTCTTGTGATGTAGGATTGTCTTTAATTAGCTCTACCTTTCAATTCAACTCTCCGTTTTTTATAACCTTGCATCATTATAATCCTATAGTATTGCTAAATATCGTGTACTTTGTATGGTACCGAGCGTGACGTCACCTGCCGGTTCCAACAGAAACCAGCTTCCTACAACCTCTCCTACAACCAGCATTACGCTGAGTTGGGATCGGTTACAAACCAAAGGTACTTATTGATTTTGTAATTGTTAATTTCTTTTTTTTTTCTTTTATGTACTTATGTGTTTGTTATGAATAAAATTTCAATACTCAATACATTTATTGCAAACATAATGTAAATTACAGATTTTAATTAGCATATTTTAAATAAGTACTCATAATGACCCTGATTGGGTATGGCAATATCGTGCGGAGCGGGTCTATCTATTCCATAATTGTCTTATCTTTCAAAAATTCTTATATTTCTGTACATATAATTTAGTTTTATAAAGCTCATTACTGAAACACACATATAAGAATATAATATAGAAATAGAATAAGCTAAACGCAACTCCACATCGACTTAAATAAAGCATTGATAAAATGTGAACGCTGTATATCCCAACTAATATTATAATTCAGAGGATTATAGCCGTAGTTGCATAAGGACCAATAAAACTTCGAGGTATAAAAATGAATACGTTCGTCTCGAGGAAAAAACTTCGCTTGCGCGATTCAGAACTCCTTACATTACAACTGTTGATAGTCTAAGTATAGATCTCAAGTTAAAAAAATACATGTAAAAATGGAAAGATTTTTTTCTGCTGTGATGTTTCTATTAGTAAAAGATAACAATAGCACTAAGTATAGTTATATATAAGTATGGTTATATACTAAGTATAGTTTAGCGAGTTCACATGGAATCGACGCCATAATCATCTATTCCCTTTCCTCTAATTTAATTTCAGTCCAAAACTTAATCACGCTAAAACACAAAAACGTTTCCTAATGGAAAGTTCAAATTAAATAATATAGACCGGCAGCTCCGTGGAATTGCTGTTCTATAATTTATTTACCGTGGTCGTGGTCGTGGATCGTGAACAGTAATAGGACGGCAATGCAATTTATCATCATGAAAGCATATTATTTGTTTACTATGACTGATATTCGTAGTACACTGATGTTAGAATTCAGATACATTTAATATGTTTGTACAATTGTTAGTAAACACAGCGTGACTGCCAGGTGGTTTGCCGCTTTAGCGTATAATTTCACTGGAATGAAACTTCAATTTACTGAAGCATTCATTAGACTACACTGTGTCTGACTTGACTTAGATTATGACTGAGACTTGCTTTGATTGTGAAAGTCGTTTGCAACCAGTAGATGCAAATGGCAGAATGTTCAGTATGGCGATGTAAGGAAGGGAAGCCTTTGTTCAGCAGTAGACGTCTTTAGGCTGACGGAGATGGTGAAGTAATGCAAAACATGAAACCGGCTTAATGCACTACGAGGGATGCCAAAATATCAGAAGAAAAACATATTTTTTTTGCTGATTTTGTCTTCTCTAAATCTTTTCTATACTGCAAGCTTCAACTTAATGTCCGGCTGAAAGTCGGCTGTTTTTAGGGTTATTCGAATTTTCGACAATCTGTATCCTCGTCGCCGCGTCGGTGACATGGACACAGGTAGCACGAATTATTCCCTTCAGAGCAGAGGGCAGATGGGAATAACTATACTAATGGCTTTAGGGAAGGTATGCACGTACATCTTTTTGTGAGTGGTCGCTGTCCTGGATTTATTTTGATCTAAGCCCAGATAATAATTTATGGACCCATAAATAATAATTGTAGAACCCTGAGCGTAGCGAGGGTTTCAAAGGTACGAGACGCAGAATAATTTTGCTGCCGAGCGAAACACACAACTTTTCACATCACAACAGCGAGGAAAAACATTAATAAAGTTTTTAAATAAAGAGATTAATCTAAAAATGAGGTTTGCACACTGACATGAAATAAGTATCAATGCATTTTCATAGCAGTGGTGGTATAGAAAATTATTTCATAGAAAGAATCGAATTTAAAAAAAAAATACCATTGCGGATAAAATGTGCTTTTGCACTCAGTATTCGAATGATAAATAGAATCATTCCAAGCTTGTGAGGTGAAATTGTTATTTGTTATGCAAGGCAGCAAATTTGTTTTTTGGAGCTAGTACTTCTATTGAAAACTGGAGGAAAACATGCGCACCGCGAGAAAATCTTTTTGTTATGTAAGAACAGGACACGGCTACGATTATGTATACGTTTGTCTCATTTTTCACGACATGATGAGTATAGATTTTGTCGCGGTGCGCGTGCTAGCCCTGCTGCATGAGCGTAGCTAGGGTTTCAAAGGTACGAGACGCGGAATAACTTTGTTGCCGAGCGAAACACAACTTTTCACCTCACCACAGCGAGGAAAGATTATGTTTATCATTCGAAATCTAAGTGAAAAAGCGCATCGAATTTTAAAAACTCTTTCCGCGCTAGCGGATAAAATGCACCTTTGCACTCAGACTTCGAATGAAAAACATAATCTTTCCGAGCTTGCGAGGTGAAAATATTCTTCGTCTAATTGTTCGAGAAGGAAAACACGTGTGTTACAAATTCTGACATGTACGATCCAGTACTGGAGCAAAACGCAATTTATAAATTGTTGCGAACCGCCAAATTACAACTGTTGGCGTACGTGTACGTGTACCCAGTCTGGCGTATATCACGTAATCTTTGTTTAGTCTGAGCAAAATGTTTAGATTACTATAAATAATCAAAAATTAGTCTGAGGCTACGATGGGAGCGCTTTTTTGATATTTTTAATTTTACTCAAACACACCGCTGCTCGGCCTTCGCAAGTGCAAAGTACATCGACAAACTTTCATCCTGTATTTTACTTAAATTTTCAAAAATCCTGTCTTAGTGCCCACTTTCCAATATTTCATGCTTCTAGACCCATCGGCTTAGGATGCACGTTATCGCAAGTTGTCTGTCTGTCAGTAGTTAGATTTTTATTAAGGTGTAACGTTTCGTTCAACGCGCCAAACTCAAATTTTCTCTTTTTCTGTCAATTACAGCTTAACTCATCGTGCATTTATTGAAACCAATTTTAGCTCAACTATTTCCAATTCCCGACCCGATAGGATTCGGGTACGTCTTAAAACTGCGACCAGAACCACCGAAGGGTGGGCACAGCGTCGTCACAGTTAACGGTGAGAGATCTGCGATTCTCTAGCCGCCTGCCAGCCGTGGGGATTAGCAGCCCCTTCTAAAGGCTTCTTTTTTCAGCGGTGGACGTGTTATGGCTGATGGTGATAATGATATTCCAATCCCCGTAGCTGTCGAAGTCGATGTATCAGAAACCTTATTTTCGATTATTAGGACATTTACCTCGGGGTTCTGAAACGTTTGTTAACTTTGACAACAGATTAAGTCTATTGCTGTCTTTGTCATTTGCTTAGTGCCAGACAAAGGTAGCATTAGAATTAATGTGTTGTCAAAGTTAACAAACGTTTCAGAATCCCGAGGTTAAAACAGAAGACGTGTCGGTCTTATATTCAGTCACAAAACATGGGCTCTGGCTTGACTCGGTTTGACTCGGCGCATGACGAATGACAAGGACAGGGTGATACGCTAGACCGCGATGTTCCGAGTAAAGCTATAGTGTGCGGCTGGACTTAGTTTCGCCAGAACAGATCTGAGTGTGAGTCACCAGTACTCCTATGTTTATAAACGTTATTTTGGAGATATCACGAAACATAATACAATTAAATTTAGTCGGTTATTCCGACTATGGTTCCATCACATTCGGTGACCTTTATCAAGGAATGCTAAGCGGGACACGCGCGCACCTCGCAAACAAACACAATAAAAACAATTAAACAAAATGTATCAAAACCACGTCAGTTTTCATAGCATAATACAATTAAATTGAGAACCGCCTGCTTTCGAAGTCACTTTAAAATGGAACCAGACCACAACGTATTCACTAGTCTGCTACAATACAAGTTATAAACCCTCGTTATTTATGTTATACAAGCTCTATAAATTGTACAGACGCAAACTACTCACAGGTGTTTGCAAACTAAAGTACTTGCTTATATTTTTCCAAGTGCCGTAGTGAGCGAATGAAAATGTTTAGCTCCAACAAACTAAAACGTGAGCTTTGTGAAACTTTCTCGTGTTCATGAAAAGGTTTACATTTGAAACGCGGATTAGGTAGAGAGTCAAAAGAGTCAAGTGAGTGCTGCTAATTACAGCTCACAATGGAGAAAAAAAAACAGCTGTTCCATAGAAAAATGTCAATGACAGTCGACAAAATTTATGGAATAGCTGTTTTTTTTTTCTCGATTTCAGGGTTGGTCCCATAGTAAAAGTTGTTTATAATCACGAGTACTATGATCCCCTTTAGGCTTAGCATACCCTTTCCTTATAACCCTGTATATGTGTACTTACAAAACAAAAGTTTTAATGTATTATATCAATAATCTGGTTCTCATAGTACAAGCTTGCTTAGTTTGGGGCTAGATGGCGCTGTGTGAAAAACGTCCACCAATATATTTATTTATAAGACGAGTGTGCAATAATGGAGAATTTAGCTTCATTCAATAATGCTTTTTTCGTGAGGGTAAAGCCCCCGGCTGACCTTAAGTAATTTTGCCCGAAGTGACCGCTCTGAATCTAAAAAGCAGGTCATTCATAAATTGTTCAGTGTTTCAGTGAGGTGTCATATAAGTACATTATTTCATAAAGGTCTTGAGCTACCTAAAATGTCGAAACTGTCAAAAATGCGCGAGCGCAATATAGGAAGCGGGCTCTTAAGAGCTGAGATCGTATGACACGGTATTAAATTGACAGTCTCTGAAAGTGATCATTGGAAAAATCATGCATCATTTGTAACACTTTGGAGGACTCGGGATCAGATAGACATCGCGCGTCACTTGACCCCATTTCTCCTCTTCGCATAAATCTTTCGTATCTAAGCTTTCCATCGCCATTTTTCCGTATTTTCACCCCTGAAACGTAGATGAATAAGCGCATTCATCGCAACGAAGCAGCCCCGTTTATATTCCGCTGACCCAAATTCTGCTCTCATTAAAATTCCTCACATTGTGCGGAGTGCACTTGACCGGGCAAATGGCACAGCTGTTTCACGTCGTAATGAGGTGCTTCTAGAGTCAAGCTCGGTTGAGGGTGCTTAATTACAAATCCTAACTAATATTGAAATACTGAAATACAGAGGAATATAGCCGCAGTCGTATCAGGACCAATAAAGCTTCGAGGTTTAAAAATGAATACGTTCGTCTCGAGGAAGAAACTTCGCTTGCGCAATTCAGAACTTCCTCCATTACAACCGTCAATCCATACAAAACGTCAAATAATTAACAAAAATGGATCGACGCCATCTAGCGAACTATAGGAAGTAACTTTGTAAGTAACTCTGTATGTTTGTCGCGTTATCACGGCTAAACGGCTGAAAGGATCTTGATAAAATTTGATAAGGAGTTACTGTATATCACAAAGACGGACATTTTTCATGTCCGCACGAACAAAGTCGCGTGTAACAACTAGTAGCTTAGAAATAGAACAAAACAAGTTTCAAACGAGTTGAGTGTGATTTGATAAAGAGTTACTGTATATCACAAAAACGGACATAGGATACTTTTTTTGTATTTGCATGCGAATGAAGTCGCGGATAACAACTAGTAACATTTGGCATTTGTGTGTATATTTGTCCGATGATAACTTGCGAACCGTTGATCCGATCTTCATTAAATTTTGTAGGCAAGTAGTTCATTTCAATACAAATTTTAAGTTCGAATATGAGCTGAATCGGTCCAGGGGTTCTGAAGATATAGGGGTCGCGAGGTCTCAGTTCGGCGCGAACTACTAGTAAATATTAAGTAAATGGAACAGAAAACGCTAATTCCAGGTATTCTTATTACCTCGTCATCCATCAGCCGACGTCCACCCAGCATGATGTAATAACCTGAGTGCTCTATTTTATTTACGACGGTGGAAATGAGCTGCAGTCGGAGCCCGCGGCCTGTCCTAGGAGACTGCAGCCGGAATAATTCGGTGCTGTATTATGTGTTTTGACACGAACGCGATAAATCTTGGCACTTGACACGAATGAAGGCAAGCTTCAGCAATTCTGACGAGCCGTTGTGATTTCTGCGTGATTTTCGGTCGCAAATAGTATCCCATGTTCATGGAAAATAGAAAAAAAAAACTGCTTGCTATGTAACATTTTCTCTCGTTTTCTTTGTTGTAGGTTGGCGTGTACACTCAGAGCACTCACGCTCACTAAAAAGCTACTTCTTGCGGCGGCGTCGTGATGCGGGTCGCCCTTGTAAAGTCTTCAGTTTTTAAATTCAGTTTTAGTTGATAAAAATAATTGTAAATTTTGATAAATGGCACGGACCCGGAGTATGTGGAGCAATACTGTATTAAATAAAAAATATCTATATATCATATAATTTAAAAAAAAAATACGAGTAAGGTGACGTTGGATTTCTCTTTACGTCCCCACCCATCCCTACATCATCATCGTCATCGTTTGACATCCCTACTATCCATACTATATAATATTACTAGCTGTTACCCGCGACTTCGTTCGCGTAGACCTACAAAAAAAAGTATGTCCTTGTCGGTTTCCGAACCTTAAATTGTATCTATGCAAACATTCAGCTCGATCTATATACTAGAATAGTCTTAATAAGTACAGTAAACTTGTAGAGATTTTCACACTCGAAACATTGATTTATGATCAGCATATTGTAAATCAGTTAACATAATAAACACATTTCATCCCCCCATCGTGCAAAATATTATGATAGCAACATTGGATAAACAAGCGATACTGCCAAACGAGCTCACTCCATCATACTCGAAGACACGGCTTGTATTATCTGTAATCGATTTTGAATGATATCGGTACTAAAGTACATATACATGGTTATATGTAAACGGTATGCTAAGCCGAAAAGGGCTCGTATTACTCATCATTATGAACAACTTTTACTATGGGACCATTATTATATTTGCTTAAAAAATACAGCTGTTCCATAGAAAAATGTCAAAGACACTCGACAAAATGTATCGAACAGCTGTTTTTTTTTCTCGATTTCAGGGATGGTCCAGTAAAAGTTGTTCGCTTTCATGAGTACTATGAACTCCTTTCGGCTTAGCATACCCTCTCCTTGTAGCCCTGTATATTACTTAGGTATCGAGTCATATATGGCCCACCGACTCTGTTCGGCGGAAGGTATTGGTACGCAGGTATTGGTGTCACAGGTTTTCCTAGTTTGGGTACCAATGCACTCCACGTACCTACACCAAGACTGTATAAGCAAATATAACTTCTGTACAATATTTATTAAGACGTTTGTTGATAATAAATTTCATTTCATTTCATTATATTTGAATATTGAAATTTTGCTATACTGTTTTACTGTTCTACTATTTCTCTAAACACAGTTTTACCAAGGTAGTCACCGAGTGATATCCGCGTAACGGACCAGCAGGGTTAGCACCGCGACAAAATCTTTTTGTTATGCAAGAATGATACACGGCTACGATTAGTATACGTTTGTCTCATTTTTCACGACATGAAAAGTAGAGACGGTTTTGCCGCGGTGCGCGTGCTACCACATACGGTCAGACGACATTGTCAAGCATATCGAAGGACAATGGATGAGGTTCGCACACGACCGGAAAGGATGCCGTAGGCCTATATGCTCCCGTCTGAAGCCAAAATACCACATTTAGGCTTTCCAGAATATAAAAAGTCCTTCACAAAATCTAATACAGAAAAAAAAAACATATAAAGATATCGAGAAAATAGCTCACCTATATTTCAATGACAACAATCACAATGACATATGTAGTACCTTCTGAAGAAAACGGTCTTATTTAAAACCCTGCCATGCAACCAACCAAATTAACTCCTCATTATAACATATAATCCAGTACCTAGCTCGTCTTTCGAATTAAGTTCGCATTAAGGTTCATCAACATTATCACGATTTGCTTCGTAATTACCTAGCGGAGTGTCATATTACTTGAGCACGGATTATGTTACCTCATAAACGACCTTATAATAAAATAAAATGAGGAGAATTAACATCGCAATAGCGGAAAGGCTTCGTAAAAATCTGCTCAAAGTATAAGTCGTCGCAGGCAGTGGTCTTTTTTTCTACAGCACTCCACTTCTCAGCTTTTATCCAGAATAATAAACTAAGAGGCACATTTATCCTTCCCTCAAGAATAAGTATTCTAGAGTTTCGGAATTATTCGGGTGCTTTTAGAGAGGTTTCGCAGACCTTTAAAATTGCGTAGACCCTGGTTCGAGACAGCCTGACCCTACTTTACCTTAGAACTACACATATAGAATAAATATAAGTCTCTTTGGTACCCAAACACTAAACCTAATAACGATTCACCCTATCTAAAATGAAGTGGGTTGCCCAGTTGTGTAAATATATAGCTCTTGAACTTGACAAACGGAGAACTGGCGGCACCCAAGTGAAGCAGTATGTGGGACATTTGCAAGTAAAAATAAATTGGTCTGGGTAACAAAGGGTCTAGGTCTCATTTGTTACAAACGTGGTGATCAGTTAAAGTCGCATGTGGTCTAAGTGTAATTTTGATAATGTTCACTACTGCTATCAACCGAATACATTTCTCGTAGTTATCCTAATACTTTTTTTAAACTTCCAGATGATTGGAAAGTTTAAAGGCTCCCTCACCGCGAACATTCGCTTGTAATGGAACATTCAGATTCGAGAATTACATTAGTGAGGGAGGCGAACCGAGCATTACAACTCCCAACCTGTAATTACAGCGCGTGTATAAGGGAGGCGAACGGAGTAGAATCCAATCTTGGATTGTTACACTACACGTAAAGCATTTCACAAAAACCGAATCTTGGATTGTTACAACAGGATTGGATTGTTCGCGGTGAGGGAGCACCTTCGAACATCTTCTCCCCATTTAATTTTCAAAAGGATGATGGAATCCACGTACTCGTACGCTTCACGAACAAAGCAAAAAGCTCTAAGTTCTCTCAACACAGACTTTTTTCCACGGCTAATTTAGCCTTCATTAAAGTAAGTGGGGAACGGGACGGACAGCCACGGTCACGTTAAAATAAATTACAGTCTTGAACTTGACAGAAGGACTCTATAGCATTGGTAAGCACTAACACCCGGCTGACACGCTATGTTAGGGCACAGCTTTGTATAGACTAGATGATGTTTAATTTGTCCGGAATAACAATAGACTTTTAACACGCCGTAATTGAAATCTAATGATTTGCAATGATAACTAACATGATTGTTCTGGTGCGCAGTCGATCTTGGAAGTAGAGACAAAGGGAAAAAGAATAATCTATAAAAACATATTTTTATCTCATTATTTTACGTTGGTCAGATCCCTGACTAAACTCTACTAAAAAAATTGTAGCCCTCCCTCATCATAAGCCCCCAAATGTACTGTGAAATGGGGAGCAGAGGGAAGCTGAAAGTATTTTGTTAGCATTCGTATCGGCCGCTTGACGGCGCTCTTGGCCTAGATGAGGACGGCCTCAGTGGCTGAAACATACAGCATAAAGAGGAAACGAGGAGTCCGAAGGTTACTTCGACATGGTAATGTTAGATTTACACTTTATCCTTGTTTTCTTTTATATATTAAATACATTGAAGTGTCCTTTAGCACATAATAGATAATAGTACAAGCAAGTTAGTACAAATTTTAATACCACTGGCTTCTGTACACATACAATGGACTGTCTGAGTAGGTATAGCTATATGTAGGTATAAGGTACTTTGTGTTAATGCCTTTGGCCCATAGGCCTTAGGGCCTATGGGTATCTTCCTGAAATAATGTAGCTTTTAGCGATATTAATCAGCTCTCTAAGATATCTTCGGTTTGTTATATTCGCAGTGATGACGAAAATTAAGCTTGATTGTGTATGTTTAAATTCAAGCGTCTGTAACAATAGGCTTACTGATTTGTAACAGTTGTATATGTATATGTGTGGGTAAAATATTTATAAAAAAAATTATGAAGTTGATAATTCTGTCAACAATACCCAACATTCAAGTTTAAGCACCCCTAACGGTAGGAAACTCTATGCCATCGTAAAGTTTGTAGAGCGTTGAGTAATGAGTAAGCTTTGCCTCATTAAAAATAGTTCTCGAAGTAAAAACTGCAGAAGTGGTTGATAATTGATCAGAATTTTAAACACCAGCATCGTGCAGGCATGAGATGGAAAATAGTAGCTCAAAGTTAGGATTTACGTTTCAGAATTTTAAACTAGGTCTGCTTTGTACCGTTGGAATGTATTAGTGCTTCATTGTAGTCATAAGACAAGTCATTGTATTAAAAGCAGTACTATCTCTATGATAAACAGGTCAGAGTTTTGCGATGGAATTTATTCACAATGGCTTAACTGTTGTTATAAGTCTTATTAGGTATAAAGAATTTGCCTTGTTATTCTAATTTCATCATTTTTTTATCTTCCACAAGTGTCATAAGACAAGTACGTCATAATCATGAGCTTACAATTAATAGTACCAAAATAGATTCAAAGGAGTATGATTTATATCCTCTCTGGATTCCAAAAGGATGTACACATACTAGCAATAAAGTCTATTAATATTATTACTTGTACTTATATAAATTCCACACAAGCTGAGTAATTGAATTCAAACAAGTCTTGCTATATTGAGTGTTTACACATAAATGGTGGTGTTTACAATACGGATGGAGCAAAGCTGAAGCAGCATTATGAAAACGGCTTCCGTTTGTACGTTCCGTTTGTTTGTAATATTTGGAGAGTTTCTTAATTAGGTACATTGCAGTATAATAGACTGAGTCGAAGATTTAGTTCGTAACTTCGTTAGTTTTTCAGTGTCTGATTCAGAAATTCCGCTCTTCCGTGAAGCAGTAGTCTGCAAACGTTACTGTTCCGGATTGAAGGATAATGTTTTCTTGTGAAATTGCTAAGCATAAAGAGATTTAACATCTTTTATCTCAGGCTGACGAGGTTGTGCATTGTCGCGTTGGGTTTTGAACTATTGAAGTTCAAAATTCTGGGTGGCTCTGAACATGCAAGCGTGAGCGTTAAGACGGGAATACACATGCCTGTAAAATAGAGCAGTAGCTTCCTTGCTAGTTAATGGCATATGCAAGTAAATGGCACGCCGTGGATACATTTGCAAGTAGACTTCCATACAATTTGCTCCCCTTGAATGTCTGCACGTTGCCGGTTTTGTAGCCCCCCGCGTCATATTATATCTCGGATATCGTCCCTCATATTGCGTGCAAGTAAATCAAATTGTGTGCGATCTACTTGCTTGCCAGATACAGGCACGCTAGTTAGTGTATACACATGACAATAGCTGGCACGTTCAAGGAGCTGGTATGCAAGTGTGCCAGCTAAAGGCATGTGTATTCCCGGCTTTACTCTTGCCACCAGACCAGCGACTTGCCCGCCTCGTCACTCGGTAGGATAAAAAATATATATTCACATTCATTCTTCTAGGAAAATAATTCCAGACATTACTGACAATATGATCTCCTAGTTTTACTGATGGCATAGCAAGAGAGAGGCCTATACCCAGCAGTGGGATAAGAAAGGCTGTGGATGATGATGATGATGTGTTTTACTGGTTCATTGCTCGGAATATATAAATCCGAGTTAGGTTTAATACGAATACGATAGGTCTTACTTCAGAATTTGGTGATGTCCTTATATGTAGATCTCTTTTGGGGAAACGATTACAGAAGGAACATCTGCAGTCTGTTGTGACTGCCATACAATAAACAATTAAAACCTAAAACACATCCACATTCCGTACCATCCTAGTTCATAGGAAGTCTACCAATGCAAACAAATGCTTACTATTCTAGATCCTAGGGAGTTGACTGGAGATGCTCCAGTCTTATATATATGCTTAAATACATATGTATAACTAAATAAAGTATAATGCAAACGTGTTGTCCTAACGCCTCCTGAGCTACTTTATCATATTATTTAAGGAAAACGCTGCACCACATGCATTGTTGACCGTATCATAAATAACAAGTGAGACACGTACATCTATTTCAGGAAGTATAATGTCGGAACATTTGTATTGTACGTAGTACGAACTCTCATTACCTATTCACGACCCAACGCAAGATACAGGACGGAATTAGAAGCAAACTAAAGCTGATTGAACTGCCTGAGGGAAATAGAAATATACTAAACGAGCTTGTCGTCAAAGGGGGTGTAGTTGTTGAACAATTTTGAAATAATAAAAAAAAACATAATTGTATATTAAAGGGGTGGCAATCAAAATGTTAATTTTAATAATTAATGTCTTTACTAAAAAAGCTCGTAATGTGGATGACAACCTTCTTTGAGCAAAGTCGGCCTTGCCGCGCTACTCGAAAAGGCGCCAAACTCGAAAACTAGTCAGGTGCAAAAACTTGCCTACAACAATTTTGCGCATTGGAAAATCGACAAATTTAATATTTGAATTTGTTGCCAAGTCCCACTGCCATTTCCAAACTATGCATCAAAAGAAGAAGAAGAAGCGTATCTTAGGTATATCTTAGTTAAAACTTTATTTTAAAAAAAATTCGGGCAACATGTGATAATAACTTGAGATAAGCGGAAAAAACTCTTTAATACTTCAAACGTCTTACGCGTCTACGGAGCCTTACTAAGCAACTAAGCATGGCCCGACATGCTCTTCACAAGTTATTTTAAACTGATGGCGAGACAAAACATCCAAGACTCAATTTTTTTAAAGTTAACTTAAAAAATATCTATTATAAATAAATTCTCAGACTAGACTACATCAGCAAAAAAATATTTCTATAATCCCCTAACGTCAGTCCGTTGATTTATATTCGTGCAGTCCTGCATTACTTATTCACGACGAACCGAAGGGACATTCGCGTGGACGGAATTAGAACCTGGACAAGTTAATAAATAATGATTTCAGTTCATAAATACTGAAGGTGTAGCTTGCAGTAGATCGGAAAGCTATAATTCTGATGTATCCCTTTAAGATACGCAGATAAGGATTAATATGTTTGAAATTCAAATCCAAAAAAGGAAAAAAAAAAACGAATAAGTATTTTTTTTTATCATACTCGGAGACGAGCAAGTCGCTCGTCTGATGTTAAGCTTGATAACAGTTCAGTGCCCAGAATTATGAACATCAACAGTTCAAAACAATGCGCGGCAATGCACTGCCCTCGTCAGCCTGAGATATTAGATGTTAAACCTCTATGCCCAGTAATTACGCTGGAAACATTGCCCTTTAATCCGACACACAGAAATTTTTGCACACAACTGCTTGGCAGTTAAATGACTGGTAAAAGTGTGGCACTTTCCCAGGCAGTGCATCTCTAAACTAAGCTAAAGCTCGTGTTTCAGAGATTCGTGCCCAGTTTGTGATGACCAGAAAATAAAATAAGTTTTTGTGGAATAATTTGTAATTCCGGACAAGCTTTTATAAAATCCGTTATTGGTTCTGTAAGCTGATCAAATTCAGTCCAAACTCCGTCAATCTACTGTTAGTTTCTGTGAAGTTCCATTTTCAACCTTCCGTATCCATTATCAGATCAGCTCGCTGTCATAATACTGTATTGTCATGGGAACTTGACAGGCATGCAAAATTTCAACTCAATTGAACAAGGGTTACTGCTCTAAAATTGAGTTTTGACTTTAACATACATACGTACAAACATTGCTAAATACAAGCTTGTAAAAAGTTACAGATACATGCTACTACGGTATTCAGATATAGATCAAGATTTGTAATATTAGACGAAAATTTATATAAACAACTTTTTGATTGGGTTTTGTGATCACACTTGGGATCACACCGACCCACAAACACCGTGACATATAAAAGGATGTATTTGTTTGTGAATCATTTCTGCGATACACATTAGTACAGATGCTTCTTTAAAGTTTGCAGACAATGGAATGCTAAAATACCTCTCTTACGTCATTTTCATTTTGAGCAGTTCACGTGTACAAATTACCTGTCCAGGGCTTGACAAACGTTCCCGTTTCAGACGTGCGCTGTTATGGGCCACGTATGTTTTATGAAAACTGTGTAATGGGCCATCCTTGCCGTTATGGGCTCTCTGCATTAAGCTTACAACGTTTACAGCATAATTGTGTAAACGAGTTGCTGTAACAATATTTCTTTTTTGTTTTTGGCAATAAATATATTCTTATTCTCGCCTATTTTCTCGTTAGCATTACATATTTACTTTTAAATTGGGCATCAGGCTTCAAATAACCTAACCAGCACTCTTACCGCAGGATTCTGAAACGTTTGTTAACTTTGACAACAGATTAAGTCTATTGCTATCTTTGTCATTTGCTTAGTGCCAGACAAAGGCAGCATTAGAATTAATCTGTTACCTACCTAAATATTATATCAAATTTGATATTTCACGATGTGCCTTTCAGATATACATTGCTACATAACATAACATTCTACATACAAATATACTTATATTCTGTAGGTAACAGCTGTTCGTTTCAAATTATGACCTGGCTAATCTTCACAAACCTTTGACTGACTTCGCTCGTGTTCTAACTCAAAAATTGAATGTGCTAGCAAGTCATTTGCCTGAAAGTAAGCCCTCTCTGCTTAACAAAAATGGTTTTCGATCACATAAAAATTACAGCTCGACGAAGCTGTACTTTCGATGTGAGAAACCTACTACAAGTAAGTATAGATTGCTGAATTCAAATTCAACATCGTTACTCGAATATGATGTTTTGAACAAAACCGCCTTGATTGAATTTAATATTACAAACAGGCTCGCACAATTTCGCAAACATTACATACGAGACTAATGAAGTTCTAATTAGTTAGTTTCTCTTCTCGGAAACTTGTATTAATTTCGGAACGGCGACAGGCGGCGCCCGGTGACAGCAAACTCTCATCGCGTTATTAGTTATCACGATCGGAGTTATAATTAAGTAATTTACAATGATTATTAATATGTATGAAATTCAAATTTTCTTAAGTCTAAGAATAAATTACTTAATTTGTAACAATTCAGCTATTCACGTGGAAGCCTTGTTGCTTTTCGAGATTCTGAATTTTTAATTCCACTCGTATTCCATTAAGCACAATTGTATTTCTATTAAAATTTGTTTTATCATTGAAGCAGAAAAATATCTCACCGTGCAAAATCTGATTCTTATTGAACAGCCTACGTTAATTACCAGAAAAGCGTAATTTAAGAATTTATAAAGTGACACTTTTTTAGAGCCAATAAAACGGAAGCACTGGAAGCGGCTCAGGTGTATTAAACTTCATGTAAAACAAAAATCACGTTACAACCGACTAACGAGTGTTTACGAGCCTAAAACTCCGAAATACAAGGACCGTCTAACATTAAGAAGGGAAATGTGAAGGCGAAACAGACCGTAAACCGGGGAAGTTCATGGGCAGTGCATTCTCATGCTTACTGCAGTGGCCGTGGAGTTGGATAGCTGATTTGATTGCAGTAAAATGGAATGTTTTTTTTGGCTATCCGGCTCGGTGTGCAATTGCGGCTGAAAGATGGTAATAGCGCTTTTTCTAGGGCGCTGTTTTAAATTAGTATGGCAAGATGCCGCGAACTCGCAAGCTTCTTTTTTCTTCTTTCTTGATGGTAGGTCTTCAATTTCACCAACTTTTTTTCAAAACTCTTACATAATGTAATGATCTTAGGAGCTAGTGAGATCGTCGACCCTGAATATATGTTTCAATCGAACAAACAAATTTATTGCCACGACTGTATGACACTATAAATCAACCTTTATTACAATGTAACTATAAAATAAATAGATTCAAAATTTTCAAAAGTTCACAACGATCCAGAATATTTTGAAGTCTGGTTCACCGCTCGACACATAAAAGTGCTAAAACCATTTCGCTATTTGCGAACCATTGAACCGTACGAAATGTAATAAGAAACAAATGTCGAATGCAATGTACAGAGGCGTTCATGCGTGAAGACAAAGGAAATCGTTTAAGGGTATGCCTCATGGTACTCCGATACCCTTCCGAAGGTCGCATTCCGGTGCGTGATCGGAATGACACGGTTTGAACAGGTGTGGGCGTAGGACCAGGGGTCCCTTTAGCATAGCTACAAATGCTTTGCCCACATTACGTATTCTAATGAACAGCACAGTACCGATTTTTTTTCTTATCTATATTCTCATTGAACGCACTCAAATTGTTAATTGCGCCTACGACACGTGCACAAGCCTAGAGCATACTTGTTTTATGCCACTTCTGCCATGAGTCTTGGTTTTATAGTTTTCTAAGCCAGTAAAGCACATCAAAGCTTGTATAACCATAAGCTTTCGTAACCTTCGTTGTAGCCACTGAGATATGTACCTATAATATATTTTATGTATTACCTGTACTGAATATATTGGCCGCTCGTGTTTTGGCTTTCACAAAAACAAGTAGAGTTTTGCTCCTTAATCCATTGCCCCGTTTCTTGGTAAATATTTTCCTAGATCCGGCCTTTTCATATTTGATGATCATGTTTATTCATATTCGATCAAGCGGCGTCAGGCGAGGAACGATTAAGGATCGACGTTTTTGATCGACGTCGTGTATTTTATTCGGAATCCATTATGGAGTCATGTGCGCAGATGCGTGTACTACGATGGTTCTGTTGCATTCCTTTACATACATGTGCATGTGTCGCTTACATGTATAATACGTGTCGCTTGATGTACATCTCTCATACAGTTAAGAAGTCTGATTATTTGTTGCTTATTTTTTT
This sequence comes from Apocheima hispidaria, assembly GCA_947579745.1. Taxonomy (NCBI): domain Eukaryota; kingdom Metazoa; phylum Arthropoda; class Insecta; order Lepidoptera; family Geometridae; genus Apocheima; species Apocheima hispidaria. Next base: position 11,356,591 of record OX388164.1, on the reverse strand, counting down.
GTATATATGTAAGGTGGATTACATACGTTAGCGGTAGTGATAATTTACATTAGTTTAGTACAATGCTTGTATGTAATTAACAATAAGTAATAATAATTGTAAGCTTGTTTAGAAAAAAAAATAGAAAAAAATATTAAATTAATAATTATTGACTCTTTTTACTATGAAAACTGACGTGGTTTTTATACATTTTGTTTTAATAAAACCTGCACATGCAAAGTAGCCGTTGACGCCACGCGCGCGACGCGCCGCAGCCCGCAGTGCAAGGCAAGACGAGGTCGCGCGCGTGTCTCGCTTAGCATGCCTTGATAAAGGTCACCGAATGTGATCGAAAATATAGTCGGAATAACCGACTCAATTTAACGTGACTCAATTTAACCGTTTTATAAAACAAAATTATTGACTCTGATGGAATCTACGCACCAACCTTTACTAAACTTACTCACATTCTTTTACTAAAATACTCTTTAGCTTCCTAAAGTTAATTCACTCACCCACCAAATGTATGATATAGATAGATAGATAACTCTTTATTGTTCACACCAGAAATTACATGCATAATACAAAAATCTACTTAAAACTAGTGTAACAATTGGCGGCCTTATCGCTTAAAGCGATCTCTTCCAGGCAACCTTAGCATGGAGAGGATTTACAAGGAAGAGGTAAGGGACGGGGTGTGCCCTTAAAAAGGAATATGTAACGCACAAACAGAAAAAATAGACATACTTACATAACAATACTACATACTACTTAAACATAGCAAATTAATAAAAATATACTACTTACTAATACTACAACAATATATACATACCTAAATAATAATAATAATAATAATAATATACATACATACATATATACAATTACAATCATAGAGAGAGCATGACGATGCATCAACTATCCCGAGATATAGTGCAACTTAATTTGACGTTATAATTATTCAAAAGAAACAAAAAGTTCCTTACATTGTTCGTCAGATTCCAATTCCACCGGAATTGTAAATGAACCTGTCGGCTCAAATTGAATGTTACTTTGAGAAACCTTTTGTTACGAACGAATTTATTTCATTACAAAAGTAGAAGTAAATTCCGTAATTGTAAAAGCTTTTTATAGAATGCGTGATGATAATAAAGCTGAATGTGATTGGGGTCTGTTTCTTTTGTGTTGTATATTTGTCGTGTCTTTTTATACGAGCACAGTATACTGGATATCCCATTTATGATTTCTGACTGGTTGTTTGATGTACTTAATAGTAGATTGTAACATAAGCGAGCAAAATAATATTTTTACGGCGAGGGCGCTTTTTTGAATCCAGAGCAAAGTGAGGGATCCTAGAGTAGAAATAGGATTCTTTAGTAGAATCCTGAACGTAGCGAGGGATTCAAAGTACGTCGCCCGAGCCAAAAAAATATTTTGCGCCCGAGTGCACTCTACTTTTCATCATCCACTATGAGAAAATAAAAGGCGCCTCATATTTTATTGTAATAATATTAATAGATTATTATTCATCACATTTCTTGCGTCAGTTCTAATACTTTCAGGAGTTAATTCTACACTTTCACTGTCATTTGAAGAACTCATTTTTCAAAACAAAACTTTCTAACAATCCGTGAAAATTGACGAAAACGCGGGCTGTAGTTCGCGCGTTTTTAATTAGATTTCTTTTTTTTGACCGAGCGAAGCGAAGGTCTCAGAGTTTATTGTGACAAATTGGGCATTTGTATGTATGTTTTTATGTTTGTGTATATATTTGTCCGATGATAACTTGCGAACCGTTGATCCGATCTTCATGAAATTTTGTAGTCAAGTAGTTCATTTCAATACAATTTTTAATCAGCTGGCGGCGCGATTATGGGCCGTCGTACCAGCCTTTATTCAAACAATATTTGCGTTCGAGTTCTTTGGCGCTGAACACTAAGATGTTCCAAATTTAAAAAGTGCCCGGCAAAGATAATTGCGGCGGACTTATAAAGAGGATTAAAAGCTCGTTACTGCCCTTTAAAAGTTTCTTATAGAAAACACCACCTTTGGGTGCACTTAAAGGCGAACCAAGTCGTCCTTTTCGAATAGATGGGATGAAAAGATTTTTTAGACGAGCATTGCGCGGTTCTGCTCATTATATATTACTCTCCCCATTTAAAATGTTGTAGAGGGATGCACGATTTAAGATAAGGGTTATTTACGATTATTTATTTGAAAAAAAAAACGCCTTTTCTTTGAGCTACGTACTCAAAGTGTATCTCGGCGTCAGTGATGGGTGAGGTTTTCGCATAAGCAGCAAGAAGAAGAAGAAGAAGTGAAGAAGAAGAAAGAAAGTTGAAGAGGTCAATGTGCTGCTCGTTATTCGAGACGTATCGGGAGTGCACTGCTTAGGGATATTTTTTGGTTATTATCTTTTAAGAATCAAGATAATCTGTTGAGAAAAAAAGATTATGACAAATGTAAAACTACCGTCACCAAGTGGTAGCCTTATTGTCCATTAGAGAATTGCGAGTTTGCAAATAGCAAACAAACGAAAATATATAATGAAAGTATCCTTAAAAATACCTGGAAAGCTAAAAAGAGCAAGCGCCCATAGGCAGAATTTCACGTATAAACGATAAATTTCGCATTCTGTGACGCGACCCACTCCGGACCCTGGTACGGCGGGTTACGTACAGCAATGCTGAGTTGTTATTGGAAAGGGGTCGGTTGCCACCTGAAATGTAGGTAAAGCACAATGTAACTGGAACAATTGGACAATTTAGGAATCTTATTATCTAAACTAGGGCTACTTAAATATAAAAAATAAATATCTGGGACATTTTTGCACACACGGTCATCTGACCCCAAACTAAGCAAAGCTTGTAATATGGCTGCCAGAGACTGATATACGAACATATATATTTTTTAAATACATACTTTTACAGATATTAACACCCAGACATAGAACAAACACAAATGTTCATCACATGAATGTTTGTCCTAGATGGGAATCGAACCCACGCCCCCAGACACAGAAGGTAGGTTCACTACCAACTGAGCCACCTGGGCTTGAAGTTTTCGAAGATAATACCTGTTCTCAGAGCAAAGGATCGACCTGTTTTTTTGCATGGATATAGTTTAAGGGTCGTAGAGTGACATAGGCTACTTGTTAACCCGGGAAAATGTACGGTTCCGGAGGGATTTTTCAAGCGGAAGAAACCGCGGGGCGCATTAGTCACGCGACCATGTCGTAATGAAGTTATTTCGTTCCTTTCAGCTTGCTTGCAATTATGTAAAGACGCGAAACTCGATAATGTTCAATTAAAAGTACTTGGTGCTTGGTGATATTATATGTTCAGATATTCTTCTTCTTGATAGTTGATATGGAAATCATAGATATAATACTTACATGTATTGTGAACAGTTTTTAATAATTGAACTTCACGTCAAAACGTACCGAACACAAAAGGCCCCGAAATAAAATAGTAGAACGTACCCTCCCTCAATAAGTGGATGCGGTGGGAGTTAGATTGATGTGGATTAATACTAGACAGGGCATAATGGATGTTGGGGTCTAACGTTGTGGCTGAACTGTATTAGAGAGTGAGGATGAAGCGTTAAAGGGTTTCAAACGATATTTAGGGTTTTTATTATTTACTAGCTGCGCCCCGCGGTTTTACCCGCTATTCTACAGAAATCGAGTATTTTCTGGATAAAAAGTAGCATATGTGTTAATCCAGGATGTAAGCTAGCTTAAACGGGAACAGTATTTGTTCCCGTTGCATACTTACCTACTTACACACAAACTTTGGCATTTATAATATTAGTGTGATTATACTGTGCGTACTCCTAACTGCCATAATTCCGGTGCGTATAATGTTCACCCACTGTCAGGCAGGCACCTCCATTTTACGGCATGCCGCCCTGTTATGAGCCAGTCTTAGCCACGGTTTTCCAGTTTTTTTTAAATAAATGCCATTTTTTAAATATTTTTCATTCCAAAATTTGTTGGAAGTAAAGTTCAAGGTTGATACATAATGAAAGGACTGTGCCAAGAAATTTTATTGTTTTATTTACGCACTCTGCCGGCTCTCCAACGAAGGACTTCATAAAACGAGCATAACACTTGCTTCGAGTCTTAAAACGGCACATAAAATCCATTTACGAGCATATAGTTCCGGTGGGTTGCTACGAAAAAAGTATATCCGTCAAATCGCTTGGACAGAGTGGACTTCATAATTCAAAGATATCTGCTATTAACCTATAGCCGTACAGTATGAAACTACTGAACTATGAAGAAGTATGTATGTTGAGGTATGAGATAATGTGTATGTTGTGTAGAACAAAGCAGTATGAGTAATTAAAGAAAAACTACTCTGTGACAAAATTCCCAATGACTTTTTCGTTTTGAATTAACTTTTTATAGCATAAAGGCGAAAGTGTGCATATGACGTTTGTTTGTTGTCAACGTACCGGAAATTTGTTGCCTTTGTTTGTAGAACAATTGAATACCTTTGTAGAGCAATTGAATGGCGCGCGTAACGACTGCCGATCGATGCTAAATGCCTGCCAGAAGAAATGTTCTTCATAGTAAAAAGAACTGCTGAATGATATTTGACCGAGCGAAGCGAAGGTCTCAGAGTTTACTGGGACAAATCGGCTTTTGTATGTATGTTTGTGTGTATATTTGTCCGATGATAACTTGCGAACCGTTGATCTGATCTTCATGAATTTTTGTAGGCAAGTAGTTCATTTCAATACAATTTTTAAGTTCAAATATGAGCTGAATCCAGTCAGGGGTTGTGGAGATATAAGGCCGCGAGGTCTCAGTTCGCCGCGAACTACTAGTTCTAACCTAAAATATACTTCATAACAGTTCTATTTACTGTGTCCTCCTTCCTAAGTTAGGCCATAACGAGTGAACGCCAATTACTTTCTTGTTACACTTCAAAAAAATGTTTGAATGTGTTAACCATTTTATCGAATAGTTTAAAAATTTCACAGTTAAGAATTAGTTAGTCAAAATTAAAATACCTAATTTAGCAAATGCTAGCTTAGGTTCTTGTTTACTGAGCTAACAAAGTATTCGTTAGCGGAAAACTCCCAAGACTCAAAAGAATTAACGAAGTTGGTTTACTTACTTTTCTTTTCCGGAAGAAATTACAAGTTTCCTAATCAGTTTAGTTTCTTTCTAAAAGTCGCCTGTTGGTGGAATGTTTTCTTGTGTGATAAATTACATAGCCATAAATGTTTATTCAGTTTCATATACCATAGATAGATATACTAGATTATAACTTAACTTCGAGAGTAATTCTTGATATTTTCATATTAAATAAATAAATATCTGGGACATTTTTGCACACATCGTCACCTGACCCCAAACTAAGCAAAGCTTGTAATATGGCTGCCAGAGACTGATATACGTACATAGATATTTTTAAATACATATTTATATAGATATTAACACCCAGACATAGAACAAACACAAATATTCATCACATTAATGAATGAACGAATGGAATCGAACCCACGCCCCCAAGCACAGAAGGTAGGTTCACTACCAACTGAGCCACCGGGGCAGTAGTACTGAATATTGTCAAAAGTGATACCACATTATCTGTAATCTGTTAAAATCTAGGTGTATTGAGAGCACGAATTGTCTCACATGTTTGTCTCCAATTTTCATATGATCTTGTTTGTTTTGATCTTTCTATTTTACCGTGCCTCGTCAGAACTCTCCGCCATTAAATGTTGCCGTCGGCTTATATTTCTTCTTTAATAAATCTTATACAAGTATCTTGTGTATAATTAAGTTCTCAAACTTCTTTTTAGTAATTTGTCTTAACGATTTTGTTTGAAGTTACAAAATGTGCCTCTTTCACTTCAGCGAGCTTCATGTAAGTTGCTAACTGCCTTATCCAAGGTTTAGTCCCCTTCCTCCTTCCTCGCATGTCAAGCGTCATTTATGTTTAATATTTACAACTCCCTACCCCTAACTTAGCTGCATTGCGATGCTATCGCTTAATTCCAGTCAACTTCACAATTTACAAAGTTTGGGAAATTTCGTAGAATATTTTTATGGTAACTCCGCATTCATGGAATAACTTGTCAAGAGCATGTCGGGTCATGTTCAGTAGGGTTCCGTAGACGAGTATGACGGTTAAAGTATTTTTTTACGCTAATCTCAAAAAGTTATTATCACTTGTTGTCCGAAACAATTTTAAAATAAAGTTTTTAGTAAGATCTATCAACATGAAAGATAAGTTTCTGAGGTGCATAGTTTAGCAATGGCGCGGGAGGGGGTTTGGTTACATGCAAGCTACTTTGTCGGCCCATATTTCGCAAGCGGTACAAATTAATTAAACATTGGCGTAGGAAACCATACCTTCATTTTAAAAGACCTATTCAATAATACCCAACACGTGGGGGACCTGCGAATTTATTTTTTCATCCCCTCTTTACATATATAAGAGCTATTAAAAAAAAACTTAAATTCTATACTTACACTATCGTTGTATAAAATTTCATGCATGCACGTTCATAATTGGAAATTATAAGGCTGAGAAGGATTCAGACAGACAGACAGACGGACAAGACGAACTTATAAGGGTTCCTTGCAGTACTACGGAACCATAAAAATTGATATTTTGGTACAGACAGATTTTTAATAAATAGACAACGTTTGTAATTAAGGCACAAACCAATAGGAAGCATCCTACGTAACTCTTAAGGTGTGATAATATACATAGTTAAAATTTACATCCAAAGCCTTATTTGCCTGGTTTTAAACAAATATTTTTCGTTCTTACAGGTAAGATTCCACTTTCACCATCGAGTTCTAAACATTTAGATTGAAACATCACCACCTCGCATCTGCTTCGATTGAGGTAAGCCGGAGTTTATTAATCCAGTACCAGATTATGTGCGGCAAAGTTTTGGTTCTTATCTGTTTTCGAGACTGTCAAGCTCAAGCAGATCGTAGCCATCTTGACTACCACAGGCTAGTTGGTAATTTTAGTCTGGAAAGTCTTAATACCTAGCCTACTTTACTCATCCAAATAGTTTTCAATACTTTGTTGACAGTTGAAATCACAACAACCATAGTTGGAGCTGTTTGATTGAGTTTCGATGTCTACACTTCTTAACTTTGGCTTAGCTTGAACCGAGTTATAAGATTTGGCCAACTGCCTATCGACGAAAACATTCCTACATGTTTAATTCGAAGCTTTCTTAGCACCGCATAACATCGACATCCTAACTAATATTATAAATGCGAATGTAACTCTGTCTCTCTCTCTCTCTCTGGGTGGTTATCACGGCTAAACGGCTGAACGGATGGACCTGAATTTTTACATAGATATAGCTTTATGGTAGGAGACGGACGTAAGCTACTTTTTTTTTAAATTGGTAAACGAAGTCGCGAGATAGTTTTTGTTGTCGAGATTGTTTCAGTAGGTTTGTGTTGTTTTCTCACTTTAACTGGTATTATCATGATGTTAGATGTGGCATGACTGTCTATGACTAGTTTGGGAGACTCTGGGATCAACAATTTAGTTGTTATTTTTGTAATGCCCAAATAAATTTGATTTGATTTGATCATGTCATGCCACATCTATCTGCAAACTGTCCACGAGAACCTAAACATTCGCTAGTTTTTTTTTTAATAATTTCAAAAACGGATGAAAAACCATCCTTTTTTACCTTACATACCTATTATATCATTTGACTAGGTTGTGGGTTCGATTCCCACCCAGGACAAACATTTGTGTGATAAACATGGATGTTTGTTCTTTGTCTGGGTGTTTCTATACAAAAAAAAAAAAAGTATTTATGTTTTCTATCAGTTATCTGGTTCCCATAATACAAGCTTTGGGGCTAGATGGCGCTATGTCAAAAACGTCCACCAATATTTATTTATTATTATAATTTCTGTGCATTTAATTTTTTTGATGCGAGAGCTTACCAAAGATGGTCAACGTATTGCATGAATTGCTTTGCATAATCTTGTCCACCTATCTTGTATGTTAATATCTTGTTACACTTACGCATAATGCCTTACGCGTGTTAACATGCTAAGTTAATGCATAATTATGTAAGCCAACGCTATTAATTATACATGTATTTTTTTATTGAATTTACTTTGTTTACTACAAGTCGGCACGCGCTCGGAAACTCAAAAAGAATTATGTGGCAGTTGTAATTATAATTCTTCTTTATGTCGTCATTTGTCGTCTTATGTTTGCTTTATTAGGAAATAAATAAATAAAGCCAGTAGTCATCACAAATCGAATTGATTATAATGATTGACAACTTTTCATTGAAATAAAATGTTGGTCGCGCGCGTGTCTCGCTTAGCATTCATTGATAAAGGTCACCGAATGTGATCGAAACTATAGTCGGAATAACCGACTGAATTTAACGTGAGTATTCCCGTTTTATTTAAACAGAATGTATCAAAACCACGTCAGTTTTCATAGGAAATAAAATGTTGTGTAGTAAAGCAGCTTTTGTCAAAGCAGACTAGCGACTTTTGACATCGGCGATTTAAGTTACTTATCGGAAGCGTGACGCCTCGCCGCGTCCGAACGCTCCTAATAAGAACGCCAGTCGCGACGATCGAGTTACTTTTTAGAGTTCCATACCTCAAAAGGAAAAAAAGAAACCTTACAGGATCATTTTGTTATAATAAAACGGGAATACTCACGTTAAATTGAGTCGGTTGTTCCGTCTATAGTTTTGATGACATTCGGTGACCTTTATCAAGGGATGCTAAACGTAACACGCGTGCGACCTCGTCCTGCCTTGACTTGCTTATCACTTCGTTGTCCGTCTGTATGACAGTCAAGATCCTTTTTCTCAGGAACCAGTGGAAGTTGAAATTAATATCAAATACTAAGTTCTACGATCCCTTGGGGCTAAATAAAAATCAAGCTTCTAAGATCTAAGTAATTGCAATAAAAATACGGACATTTTGCCGCATATTTTGACACGCGCAAATAAATCTAAAGGAAAACGTCAGTAATTTGCAATTAAAATTTTAAATAAAAAATATATTTTTGCGATTACAACCTTATTTTTTTTTGTATTTGGAGAGTTTACGTACTGAGGTATATCGAATTATCGATGTATGGGAGATCAGTTTTTCAACTACAATGTTAAGTTTGTCCCTCAATCCGACTTATCTTTTCGGTAGAGCAAAGTTGTCCGTTGCTTTTTAAAGCAATATAATTTTATGTAAAAAAAAAAGGTTTCTGTGCGCGAGTCGGACTCGCTCATATCTGGGTTTTGGAAGCTCGATGCAGCGATTGATCGCTACACTTCGCACACGTACGGTACCAGTCGCAGCAATTTAGTGAGGTTGTGGCATCTATCGAACACGGCTGGCAATCGCTATAACGCGCGATTTCGCAATCGAACGTAGAAAGTCGCCAAATCGCGACGCAGCATTGAAGCAATCAGCAGACAGTCGCTTTAACCCGATGCAGCGTCGATGCATTCGCAGCGTCGCTTCACGCCTAAAGTAGCTAGTCTGCATTTGCCCTGAGGGTTTGCTGAATTGGCAACGGCTAAAGAATAATCGTATTTTAAACATTGCATACCAATATTATCAACAACTTTCAGCTGGCAAATAAACACTACAGAGGAGATAAAAAACAATATCGGCCGACAGCTGCTCTGGACTCTCATTCCCTGAACTTTTGTCACTGAAATCTACTATGTCAACTAAGGCCAGGCAGCTACAAGCATTACAACTTTCAACCTTAGCTCAAGCGCAGTAAGAGTTGTACCATTATTTGGTGGCAGAAAATGTATCTCGGGTTTTCAAGATATTGGCTACCGACCATGCAAATAGTCGGTCGTGCCAAATCTTATCTATCCGTGCTTTGTGATAAAATATCTGGACGAGATCCAATATCTTATACATCTTCCGCTTTGAGTGGATTCCTACTAACAAAGTGAGTGTACGTGATATTTCGAACTATTTAAAATCATTGTTTTGCCAACAGCATTTACGTAGTATCGTATGATTTTATGAGTTTTGTTTTTATCTCTGATAGAAAACATAATATTACGGTAGATGCAATACAGCTTTTCAACTGACCTCCAAAAAAAAAAAAAGGATCTTTTTAAATTTATTATGTTTGTTACCTCAGAACTCCGTCATTTATGAACCGATTTGGAGAATATTATTTTTAAATTGAAAAGATATACTTCCAGATTGATCCCATTTTTATCAAAATCTAGTTCTGATAATGGGATCCATGAGGAATTGAGAGAACTCCTCAAATAGTATATAGGCATACATATTTCGGTATTTTCATCAACAAGTCAAGGATTTGTATTCAGAAAGTATCATTTGGTGAAGTGGAACTGATGAAGAAGACCGTAGGCCATCAGAAATCGGCGACTATGACGAAGCAAATTTAAATAAATCCTTCTGTTGAAGTCGTTTTTTTGTTTATTTAAAATTATATGACACACTTATCGCTCTGGAGGCATTTCCGGTATCCGGTGGTACTTGCCCTTGTCTTTGCAAGTGTTCCGTGGATCCCCGACATAAGGAATGCTAGTGGGGAGCTATAATATAGTGGCGCTGTAATTTTTTTTTCAAGTCGATTGGTACGTGTTAAATGTAATTGAATATGTAATCTCAATCACATTAATATTATAAATGCGAAAGTTTGTGTGTGAAAGTATGTAAGTGTGTTGGTTCCCGTTCAAATCTATAACGGCTAAACGGATTTGAATGAAATTTAGTATGAAAGTAGCTTACGCCCTGGATTAACACATATGCTACTTTTTATCCCGGAAAAATATTCGGTATCTATAGAATAGCGGGTGAAACCGCGGGGCGAAGCTAGTTTACTCTATAACGTTGAACGACTTCGGCCTAGTATTATTATGACTATCCGTTATCTTCAGATATCTTAAAAGTTAATAGCACGTCAAAAAACACTTAAATAAATAACCACCGAATGTTCATCGTAATGTGCCTATTGTTGTACACGTAAGTGATTGATGAGAATGGATAAGGCACGCTTTTCTCGATTTCTCGCAATATTTCGGTATAATTAATTCTTGGAATTCTTTATTCCACTGTCATCCTCGGTAATGGATCGGGAAAGTGGAGAGTTGTTATTTGCGAAGGGGGATTGGGTATCAGCAATTTGTGCAAGGCGGTGTTGATTTTGAAGGACCATGTGTGTTTTTCATTAAGAGCTTAGGACATTTCCCTTACGCAATTGGCCTAGGCCGAAATGTCGTTATCCCTTAGGTTCACTTTTTGTTTTTTTTACTGGCGAGAAAATGGGGAACGTGCATGTTATTTAAAATGATAATTATTATAATATAAAGTTGTTGTTAGGTATAAAAGTGGTTACACCCTTTCATTTGATACCCAACACGGCATCATTAAGAAATTTTTTTTAGTCCAAAACTATGTCCACACGAGGGCGACATATTCAATTTAAAAAAATTTAAACTTTATTTGTGTACAAACAAATAGGATACAAACTTTATTTGTGATTTAACCACTTTCGAACTTTATTTCGAAGAGAAAAGAAAAGTAATAACTTTTCTTTTCTCTTCGAAATATCTTAATTTTAAATCACGTAAAATGGTACGTTTTTCCTAACTTTTTTTTCGACTTTTTATTGGGGCTAGTGGTTCGGATTTTGTTTGTTTTGGACCGTTGATACAGATTACTGTGTGTATTCGTTTTGGAGAAAAACTACTAAAAATTCATAGGGCAAGGACCTAGGCCCTTTTTACCATAGGTCCCAGGGTAAAATTGTGACATTTCGGGCATATGCTATATGCGATTTTGAGATATCTCAGAACGAAACGTCGTCGATTCGAAAGTCGTCACAGAGCAGCACCGATTCGTAGCGATGACGATGACGACTTGTAACGTGAAAATTACAGCGCGATTTTCTGTTTTCTTCAGCGAGCTCTAGGCGAAGCAAAACGGAGGGTTATGATTTTGACCGTTACTCATAGGTAATAGGTATATATGTTCATCTGTTAAATAACTGCTAAACTACTTATCATAATTTGACAAGTGAGGTATCGTTGGAAGCGTCTTCATCGTCCGCTGTGACGTCACATTAAATTGAATATGTCGCCCTCGAGCGGACATAGTTTTGGACTAAAAAAATGTCTTAATGATGCCGTGTTGGGTATCAAATGAAAGGGCTTAATTAGAACACTTCAAAAACTGAGACCGCTGGGATGAAGACGGAACAACCCCAAATAAATATATATTGTTAGCTCTTGCTCGCGGCTTTGGTCGCATGCACCCGATAAAACTAAAGCTAATGTAAGGAAGTAGTCGAGTTTTAGTTTCTCGACCTATATTTTTTTCTCTATAAATATGTCGATAGTTTGTTATTTTCTATTTAAAAACATCAGCCACGTTATTTAACTTTTCTGTTCTATACGACCTGAGCACACCCGTGCCCGACGGATCGTGATAATTTTGATTGCCTCGCGGAGGTCGCGACCCAATATGTAACATGCGACCTCAGTGACCCGTCTGCTGGGGTTATCTCATCTATTTCGATCGAATTGGGTCAAGTTTGTACACCTCATGTGTCTTGGAGCAATGGTGATAAATAATACTGATCAGAAATAAATAAATAAATAAAATATTTGAACAAGTGAAGCTATAAACCATGCAACACAAAGTCGAAATTTAAATACATTTCTTAGAGAATCACGCCAAACCGCTCATTTCGTACAAGTTCGTAGATACCGACAGTAGGTTGTCTCTCAGCTCAAAAAATTACATTTTGGGAAGTCGTCGAAACGGATCTAAAGCACTTTAAAAACAAATATACTGTTTGTACCGTTTCTATAATAATTTAGGGAGATTTAATTTGTACCTACTATTTCACACGTATCTGTGCGAGAATCGGAGATTGAAGGTAGTAGTGAAACGCAGTCATAAAGCGACTGTCATGTACCACGGACTCATCCATTGGGAGCAAAAGGGCGTGCCGGGTGTGTGACAAATATAATCCATAATCCATCTTCATCTGGCATTGTGCGCGTGCGAAAGCCAAACTACTCAACAAAACTGTTTAAAAACCGAAGATTCCTGGTGAAAGTGTCATCGGAGGCCGGAGCAGACCCAGGTACGTGAGTGCATGTGTATTTTGCTACGCCTCATCCTCTGGACTCTCAAAAACATCTTTTATCGAAATTGTCCCAGATATGTAAGGTTGCCCATGCTATTTCGGTGAGGTGCGACGTTACATATTTCTTGTTGGTGCCGAAACCCGGGACTTTTCACCTTAAATCATCCCAATCATCAGATGCGTTTGGTATTTCTGGTCATTAATCGTAATAATTTTACTTCTAGCACATACCTACATCGATCAACATTAATAAATCGTTATCTACTGTGTTCTAAGTTATTGCATCACCCTTCCATTATACCTACGTGTCACATTCAAAATATCACCATCGAACGGATTCCTTTCGCACGGCAATCGGGAATTATTGCAAGATCTAATTAGGCAATCACTTTCTCATCGGTGCTTAATTCTATCGGCTTGCAATTACTCCAATTCAACAACAAAATCGCTACTCAAATTGCCAAAAACGCGAATTATTGTAAGATCTATCAATCTACCTACTTATTGTTGTGCAAGCATAAACTTATTCGGTGCTCAATAATATTTAGTCGGCTTACAATAATTCATTTATCGTCATCATTGTTCCCAATACACCAATAAAATCGTATATTAAAATAAATTCAATCCGAAATTATTGTAAGACAAATCTACCCACTTATTATTGTGCAATCACTAAAACTTATTCGGTGCACAATATTATTTCGTTGGCTTACATTAATTCATTCATCAAAATCGCTTATTTTTATATACGTTTTCATTACCTTATCGTTTAGTAAATTTATTTACATATCTCATAATTGTGTTACCTTAAATACTTCATCAAACCATTCGTAAACTGTCATCATAAAATCGTAAAATCATTTTCATAACTTTTTCTTCCTACAAGTTGAAGGTAGTTTAAAATAGCAACAGTGCCGCTGCCGCACCTCGCCACGACCGGCAAGCGGCAGCAATTCGTTTCGCTCATATCGTTTTTCCCGCTTACAATCTTGTTATCGCAAAGCGCGTACACGTTTCCATCTTACCGAAAGGTCTTAAGTCCGGAGCGCCTTCTGCACGTTGTCATTGTAAGCTTTATTCCTATAACGTTAAGGTCGGAATTAAACTTAATATTTTAAAAGTTTCTAGGAACTAACAGAACTTATCAAGTTATCATTGTAGGTTTTTCTGATCTGTTTTTCTTTCTACTTCGTTCGACTTCATTAAATAATTTCAATCATGTCGCTTCTAGCTAAAGGGTCGTCTACTCGCAGAGGTATCTTAACGAAATCTAAATCTAAAGACGAATTCACTGCTAAAGATTTGCCGGCATTACGTCGGAAGCGAACTATCGCTAGTAAGCGGCTCGCTAAGGCTTTGGAAGTAGGTTATTTATCTGTGAGTGACTCGTCGCAGCGCGATTTGTTCTTATCGTATCACCAAGAAATCAAACAAATCGCAGCGAACTTCGAAAGCACGCACTTCGCGATTATTCAGCTTGTAACTTGCGAAACTGAAGCGTCTGAAACTGAAGAAAATGAAGATGATAAAATACAGCAACAATTTGATGACATGTATTTTCAGGTTTTGTCGATTCATCGTAATTTAACGAAAAGTGAATCGCCTCAGCCTCACAGTGGTTCATCGGCGTCGAATATTAAGTTGCCAAAAATCGATTTACCTAAATTTTCTGGCACCATTAAAGAATGGCCTAAATACTTCGATCTTTTTAATGCATTGATTCATTATTCACCGAAACTTACGGATACGGAGAAATTTCACTACTTGGTTACTTCTCTCAGCGATGATGCGTTATTAGTAGTGAAGGCCTATCCTATGACTCATGAACATTATCACGATGCATATAATGCGCTCGTTGCGCGTTATCAGAACAGGCGCGATTTAGCTTTTACATGTTGGCGCGACATTTTAAACATTGAGTTTAAATGTAATAACCCGCGGGAGTTTCAAAAATCGTTGGACCTTTTTGAAGAAAACTTAAGTATTCTGAAAACAATTCAGTTGCCGATTGCGAAATGGGACTTTGTTTTAGTTTATCACCTTTTATCGAAACTAGACAAAGACGTGCGCCGCGACTTCGAGGAAAAATACTCAGATGTGGAATTGCCAACTTATGATCAATTGAAATGTTTCCTACGATCCAAATGTGAAGCATTATTGCGTGATACTCACTTTACCGAGTCGGCCAAAGTGAACAAGCCTACCCCTGCGGTGGCGTCTAAGGCCACTGCGCAACAACAGCCGAAGCGTGGTACCTTTTCACACTCACTCGTAGCGGCAACTGATCAACCACAGAATGCTAGTGATAATAAAACAAGCACATATGCATCTAAATGCTCTTATTGTAATGAACCACATTCAATACTATCGTGTCAGGCGTTTCTTAAAAAATCAATAGACGAACGTATGGCCACTGCGACTAAAAATAACTGGTGCTTTAATTGCCTGAAGTCATCTCACCAACTGAAAGACTGCAAATCGATATTTTCGTGTAGAACTTGTAAACGAAAACATCATAGCTTGCTCTGCAGACCTCCTAACAACTCTAAGCCTGTTACATCATCTTTGGTGTCAAGGTCACGATCGAATGTAACCGTGTTGTTAGCTACTGCTGTCGTGCAGGTTAAGGATGCTTCAGGCAATATGCAATCGTTCCGTGCTTTATTTGACACTGGATCTCAAAGTAATTTTATTACCGAATCTGCAGTCAAACAATTAAATTTAAATGTGTCAAATACGAAAGCTAACGTTAGCGGACTAGGAGAAGCGGCGGCGCCTATTACTGGTGACGTCACTTGTTCCGTCGGTACAGACAATCAAGTCTTATTCAATCTTGACATGCATGTCATTTCTAAAATATGTGGCGATCAACCTATAGCGCAATTAAACACATCGGATTGGTCACATATTAAATCGTTGCCATTGAGCGATCCAGGTTTCGACATCCCTGGACCGATACATTTATTGTTAGCTGCAGATGTCTTTGCTGACTCCGTACTCGGTCAGCATGTCAAAGGAGGTATTAACCAACCTACCGCGTTCAACTCACTCTTCGGTTGGCTCCTTTTAGGCAAAACATGTCTATCATCGAGTACTCTTCTGCATACCGTGCCGGATATCGATAACGAGTTAAACTCGTTAGTTCAACGTATGTGGGAATTAGATTCTTTACCGAACTCATCGGAGCTGACTCCAGACGAGTCGCTATGCGAACAAAAATTTATATCGGATCATTATCGCGATCCGTCTGGACGATACGTACTCCGCATCCCTTTCAAGCGTGACTCGGAACCAACCTTTGAGGGTTCTCGCGACATAGCATTGCGACGCTTTCACGCTGTCGAACGAAGGCTATCACGTGACCCTAACTTACGCTCACAATACGTAGACTTTATGTCTGACTACATCAAAAGCGGTCATATGTCGTTGGTACCAGTGGACGAGATAAATACAGGCAGGTACTACATACCTCACCATTGCGTTATTCGCCCCGATTCTACCACAACGAAACTCCGCGTAGTGTTTGATGGTTCAGCGAAGGACTTTCGTTCCGTATCTCTCAACGATGTTCAACTTATCGGTCCAAAACTACAACCTAATATTTTGGAAATCCTCTTACGATTCAGAGAACATAACGTCGTTTTCATGGCAGATGTCCGTCAAATGTACCGACAACTTTTAATTTCGCCTGAACACCGTGACTATCAGCGCATTTTTTGGCGCGCCTCGCCTAGCGAGCCCCTCAAAGAATACCGCTTGAATACGGTCACATATGGATTAGCTTCGTCCCCATATCTCGCTTGCCGTACTATGCGACAGCTTGCTGAGGACGAGGGAGATACTTATCCACTCGCGAAACAAATCGTTTTGTTTGACATGTACATCGATGATGTCACTTGCGGATTTTCGTCGCTAGATGTCGC
The DNA here is from genome assembly GCA_947579745.1 of Apocheima hispidaria. Classification (NCBI taxonomy): domain Eukaryota; kingdom Metazoa; phylum Arthropoda; class Insecta; order Lepidoptera; family Geometridae; genus Apocheima; species Apocheima hispidaria. Next base: position 11,339,568 of record OX388164.1, on the reverse strand, counting down.
TCAAGAAGCAAAATTACAAATCATCGCTCTTTGCAATCGCGGTTGCTTAGAACTTAGGAAATGGGCTAGTAACAATCCTCATCTACTATCTGACCTACCCAAAACCCATTGTTTGACGGGTTCCATCTCTCTCGATAACACTGAAACGCGAACTCTGAAGGTTCTAGGTTTGAAATGGGATCCCGCGTCAGACGTTTTCCTTTTCGAAATTATACCTTCGGATCAGCCATGTTCTAAACGGTCAATTTTGAGCGAAATTGCACGGATTTTCGATCCTTTGGGGTTTTTATCGCCCATCACGATTCAAGCTAAATGCTTAATCCAAACCCTCTGGACTATCGGTTGTGGTTGGGATCAGACTCCTCCAAAAGAGATTATCCGGACGTGGAACACCTATCGTGATCAGTTATCGTCACTGATCAATCTCAAAATTCCGCGTCAACTCACATGCGCAGACACTGCATCGTGTGAGCTCATTGGTTTCTGTGATAGCTCAGAAATCGCTTATGGAGCAGTTTTCTATCTTCGCGTCACTGACATGCAAGAAAAGGTACACGTCTTTTTTGTATGCTCCAAGGCTCGTGTTGTGCCTTTAAAACGAATTTCGGTGCCTCGACTTGAACTTTGCGCCGCCGTGCTGCTCGCGGACCTATATCAACTAGTGCGTGACACGTATCTTACCCGCATCAAACTTGATGCCGTCTATCTTTGGTCAGATTCCACTGTAGTACTTTCGTGGTTACGCTCCCATTCCTCTCGTTGGGCTACGTTCGTTGCCAATCGTGTCAGCCATATCCAAGACATAACTCCCATCGAATGGTGGCATCATTGCGTCTCGGGTGATAATGCCGCGGATATTTGCTCGCGTGGCCAAATGCCCGACGAACTCCTGAATAATAAGCTGTGGTGGGCGGGGCCCCAATGGCTGTCGGAGAAACACGATTCCTGGCCTATCGATTCAGATCACATGTCTCACGAGGATAAAGAGGTAGTGGATGCTGAAGTTCGCAAGTCTGTGGTTTTGGCTACAACGGAAAGCGATGAAGTCGAACTCGTTCCTTTCGATCACTTGTTAACCAAATTTTCGTCTCTGCAAAAGCTGGTTAACGTGGTGGCTTACATCTATCGATTTATCAACAATTGTCGTAATCCGACTCACGCTAATCGCAACAAGTTTCTCAACAACGTTGAACGTCATAACGCACTGCTGAAAATAGTCAAACACGTTCAAGCCACTGCCTTTTCGGCAGAAATCGCTAACTTGAGATCTGACAAACCGTTATCGAAACCGTTTAGAAAACTCAACCCTTTTCTCGACAACCAGAATATTCTCAGGGTGGGCGGTAGAATCTCGCGATCAGGCTTACAATACGAACACAAACATCCCTCGTTTCTGCCGTCTGATCACCCGCTCACATTCTTAATCATTGATTTTATTCATCGTAACTACTTGCACCCGGGCATTAATACAACACATTTTCTGCTCTTACAGCAGTTCTGGATAATTGCTGCTAAACGCACAATCCGTCGTCAACTCGCTAAATGCATCAAATGCTATCGGACCAACCCTCAACCGTTGCAGCCGTTCATGAGCGACCTCCCGTCGTTCCGTGTAAATCAAGTCAAGCCGTTTTCGGTTGTTGGTGTAGATTTCGCGGGATATTTTCGCATCAAACTCGGACCACATCGAGGCGCAAAAATTGACAAGGCCTACTTATGTTTGTTCCTTTGTCTTGTAACAAAGTGCTGCCACCTCGAGGTGGTTTCCACGTTATCAACCGAGGGTTTTATCGCTGCGCTCCGGCGTTTCGTGGCTCGACGGGGACGATGTAACGTTATTTATTCTGATTGCGGAACTAACTTTGTTGGTGCTAGAAACCAGCTTTGGTCTTTGATGCAGGAGGCTTCTAACGCAGAGAAAATCGATTTCAAGTTCAATATTCCATCTGGACCCCATTTTGGCGGAGTTTGGGAAATACAGGTTCGTGCAGCTAAATCCCTTTTGCTTCGCGTTGTCGGTGATCAAGTTCTCACTTTCGAAGAGTTGACGACCCTTTTCACTCAAATCGAAGCAGTATTAAACTCTAGACCTCTGTGCCCGATCAGTTCCGACCCTAACGACCTGTCAGTTTTAACGCCAGGGCATTTTCTCACCTTAGAACCTCTCACAGCCGTCCCCGATGAAGATCTCTCTAATTTAAATCTACGTCGGCTAAATCGGTGGCAGCTGATACAAGCATTTCATCAGAACTTTTGGTCCAGATGGAAACACGAATATCTCAACTCTCTAACGCAACGCGCCAAATGGACCAAAAATTCCAAACCATTACAAATCGGTTCGATGGTGATTATCAAAGACGATAACCGCGCACCCCTACACTGGTCTCTTGCCAGGGTAGTGGATCTTTTAGTCGGCCCTGATGGGATAGCTCGGAGCGCAGTAGTTAAACTATCCAACAATCACATGATTAAGCGTCCGTTGGTTAAGCTATGTCCTCTGCCAATAGAGGACTAGCTTAAATCGTATTGTACTCATAGTTAGTAAAATCGTATTGTATTCATAGTTACACTCATAGCTATAAGTTTAATCAAATTGTTAAATTATATCGAATTCCTTCAAACTGTAACAGTATTTACATAGATATCAACATTATCAAATCCGCTCCTCAATTTGTTCTTTATTCGTTTTGACCAGAAAATACCATCGGCATTTTGGTGGGCGGTATGTACCGTTTCTATAATAATTTAGGGAGATTTAATTTGTACCTACTATTTCACACGTATCTGTGCGAGAATCGGAGATTGAAGGTAGTAGTGAAACGCAGTCATAAAGCGACTGTCATGTACCACGGACTCATCCATTGGGAGCAAAAGGGCGTGCCGGGTGTGTGACAAATATAATCCATAATCCATCTTCATCTGGCATTGTGCGCGTGCGAAAGCCAAACTACTCAACAAAACTGTTTAAAAACCGAAGATTCCTGGTGAAAGTGTCATCGGAGGCCGGAGCAGACCCAGGTACGTGAGTGCATGTGTATTTTGCTACGCCTCATCCTCTGGACTCTCAAAAACATCTTTTATCGAAATTGTCCCAGATATGTAAGGTTGCCCATGCTATTTCGGTGAGGTGCGACGTTACACTGTTAATTCTGGAAAGTTATTTATTTAATAAACACCAACATGTTGTGCGTCATTACAAAATAAACGGTGACAAAAATAGGAACAAGCTTAACGTGCGACTAAGAAGCTAGTTATACTTAGATATTAATTATTCAAAAAAAAAGTCAATCATCTGCGATCTGTCACTAACCCCCGGTTCTTTGTACGTTTGTCAAACTCATGTCAACTTAACACGCCAATGTCATTGGTTGAAGACAGCCGATGATCAACCAACCAACCAATGAGCGTACAGTATATAGTGAGTTAAGTTAACACGAGTTTAACAAACGTACGATGAATCGGTAAGATTTTGTTTGCTTGAGGCTCGAAATACATTTTGATAAAACCATGGCCACATATAAGTGTGGATGTACGGATAGGTACATTCACTAACTCATCCCACGAACAACGAACTTGTATGACGAGCTGACGAACCAGTCACTCATTACGACCTTTACGATCGTGACATAAATCATTATCATGTACTTAATTTTAATTTGAGGAAAAAATTGTGTTAACTTTTTTTTTTGTTGACATTTCATGTTCTGACGTAATAATTATTGTAATTGAATGTTATTAACATTGTATAACACATTTAAATGATCATTGTATTCAATAATAGACTCTACTTAATTTGCATACTGTGTACAAAAGGTTATTATTTTTGACTTGTAGATGAATATTTACCAATAAATAACTTTGACTTTGACTTATCGTGATATTTTCACACAAAAATCTGTGGGTATATAATTATATGAAAACAGGCGTACGATGACGGATAAAATATTTAATACAGCTTTAAACTCTTCCAGTGCCAAATCGGCCCTTGCACTCTATACTCGTAGCTCATAAAAGCTTGACCTTGTTCATGGACAAGTTCGACCTAGACCGTGTCCCCGAAACAGTCAGTTGATAATCAGAGCTACAAACAGTAAGGACCGTTGATATAGAGCATTGGCCGAACGACTATTTCTAATGGTGCGTATAAGACAAGTTTTACTTCGAAGCTTTGTGAATGCAGTCGAAGGCGACACGCGCTAGCGTCCATATCCATGTCCGCAGGTCTGTTAGCACTCTTATAGTGAAACCACGGACTTAAAACCACGGACAGGTAGGATAATAAGTGGTAAATATAATGTTATTTATCTATCTTTCTCTCTCGTTTGTTAAACGGTGGTCCGCGACCATAATTCTAATTTTAACTGGGGGTGATAAGACCTGCACTGACTCGCGACCATGTCCACATATTTTAACCCTATGTTCGTATAAAGAAAACCAAGACATCTCAATGGCGGCATAAATTATCAACTTTTTTAACACGATTTATTAAAATAAAATAGAAATATATAAAACTAAATAGAATATGAAAGATGTTCGCGTTTTATAATCAGGCATTTGTACTGCAAATAGTCCATACTGGTATTAGATGGAGAAGAGCCACTATAAATAGACTAGCTTTCTCCACCGGGCGTTGCCCAGACGGTCGTTACGTTTCAATTTCAACGCATCCAACGCATTCGTGTTTCGGTGGCACCAACTTTAACCTTTGGGATTCAGGGACTAAGTAATACTAGCTCACTTAGAACATAATGTTAAGGTCGCCACATTGGCATGTTCTCAACAGTCACTGCATCAACTATTTGTAATTCAAGAAGAAAGTTGTTTCTCGCATTGGAAATTTAACTTTAAAGTTTTGCACTCTATTGCCCTCAATATACTGACTAACTTACTCCACACCCCTCACCAACATCTAGAATCAGCTTTGAGGTGAAGAAGCCTCACAGCTGACTCTGATTCTACTAGTATATACATATATATACTAGTAGTTCTGCGAACATTGAACTTCGCGAGCACGAGTTTTGCACAATCTTCTGTCTGGTCTCAGTTCGAACTGAGCTCGTATATCTTGACAACCTCTTCACCGATTTTGCTCATATTCAAAATTCCCATAATTCCCGGTAAGTTCCCTAACATTACGGACAGATGAAAGCAAATGTTTGCCTGTTGTTGCAAAGTCTTTGCTCAGTTCGTCCGTTCGGTCAATTAATTTATGCCTCCTAGATATCAAAATTATCAGAATTTTCGAATTGTAATAAAATCATAATAGAAACAATTTATAGAAAATCTCACGAAAAGTCTTTCTCGATTCGCGTAGCCAGAGTGGTGTTGGAGAGAGTAAGTTTAAAACTTGCACGATGTAACTTCATGTCAAAAATTTTTTTTTTCGTCTATCGTCTACGTTAATCTTTACGTCTACCATTTACACGGCAGACAATCTTACTGGCCGCCTGATGGGAAACACACCGACGCCTATGGACACCTGCGCAACATGTCGATGTGTTGCCAGCCCGGAGAATTTTTGAAGAGTGCCTTTTTAAAGTGCTGTATGTTGTTGTGCTGCCGAAGGAAAAGGAAAAAACATTTCTTTTGATTTTTTTTTTCCCTTGTTCTTTAACAAAATAATTACATGAGAATTAGCAGTTGTATTTTAAATACATTGCAATGATCAATAATTTTCCGTAATTTGTTGAGAAAGTGCAAACGAGATAGCGAGAATCACGGAAGCCGGTAATGAATCATCGCAATAAGGACATCAAGGTAATGGACCCATGAGCCGTAACATGAGGTCATCATTGCGAGGACTGTTTGGTTCAGCTTTAGACGCTGCGCGACTGCGAAACATATCGCGTTTCGGTTAAGTTCACGGTCGTGAACAGCGTCGGCGGCTGAACCTGACATTCATCTCATACAGGTATGATAACGCTGCTGTGTATCCGTTCCGTGTATCCTGCACTCGGACCGCGACCGTCCTTCAAATTGAGCAGGTTACTGCACCGTATGCAAGTACCACATTTACTAAACTAACAACACACGTGTTTACGTGCAATGAGACTAAAGTCGCGTGCAATAATTTATTAATTGATAATGGTCGTTGATATAGATATCTGGATATAAACCGGTTACTGAACGACTTGGATCCTCGCCCGATATTTGGATACAATAAAACCGGAAAAGCTCGTGCAATTTATATAGTTCGTAATTACAGGAAGAAATTTGTAGTTTTCGTTCGTATATCTTATGTTATGTGTGGCACAGAACATCCTTGTACTAGCTAAAATATAATTTGCACAAAGTTGGAGCTACAGATAGTCCTCTGTGCCGAAGCTGTTTGCAGGTAAACGAGACCGTGCGGAGCATGTGGTATTGCATTGCAAGGCCACAGACGACACGAATAAGGTCGGGACTCCTTCAAGAAACTCAACAACAAGTCTCTAATACCACAAAATCTGATGAAATAGGAGTTGAACAGATATGCCAGCGCCCAAGGCCGTGCTCTGTATTTTTTTGGAACTTGGCTGGTTTGGGTAGGCTGGCATAGTTAGAAAACACTCCAAGTGGGTCTTATCGCCCCCAATTTAGAGTTAGAATTATACATCTTTTAGACATTTTTGAAGAAGAAATGTCAGCGTAAAAAAAAAACAACAAAAAACTATTAAAAAAATATTTGAGAACTTGCAATGAAAAACTTCATGCAATGTATTTTTCCTACTTCTTCGTCAAATGTTAAAGAAAACGAAAATGTTAACATAAAAACTGCCTTACAACATTGGCATTGTTATTCCATAGATTAACGACTGTTCACTTTTTAAAGCGGGTGGGATAGCCTATCTAGTTAGGGGAAAAGTCTTAGTGACTGAAAAAAGGTTTCATGAAACGTAACATTAAATTTTCATTGTTATTTGACCTTCGTTTTTCCTTTCAACCCAAATTAACGGTCACTGAACGTTTTCTTTTAAATTCAGAATTTAATTATGTAATCAGAAATGTTAATTCTCGTTATTTTATTCAAATTATACCCGCCATAAAAGAAGGCCCGAAATATGATGACATTTGGATTAATTAATTAGTACATGCTCGGTATTTTCCACGTGTTCGTTTTGTGTATAATGTAATTGTCTGGTTTATTTTTAAACCAGCGCTGTATTTATAATAAGTAATATTATTAAGGTGCAACGTTTCGCTCAGCGCGCGAAATTCAAATTTTCTTGTGTTTTTTGTCAATTACAGCTTAATTACTCATCGTAGGTTCATGAAAACTAATTTTGTGATAATAAATAGATTATTTCAAGAAATTACACCGACCAAAAATTCAAGTCGAAAGCTAGTATAAGTACATTAATTTGTAACTAAACCAAAAACCAAGATGAAAATTAGCTTATTGAGATTTGTAGCTAAACCAATGTAGTCTAGGTGATCATTTTACCCGTAATTTCTTAAAAGAACTTATTTATTGGCGCAAAATTGGTTTCAATAAATCCACGATGAGTAATTAAGCTGTTATTGACAAAAAAAAGTAAGAAAATTTGAATTTCGCGCGATGAGCGAAACGTTGCACCTTAAAAGAAAAACAAAGAAAATACCAGACAGCAAAATGTAGCGTACTATACTTTGCTTGATTGTGGTTTATTGTGGTAGGCAGCTAGTAAAATATTTTACGTGTATGCATATAGACTATGATATTTGCGTGTATAAGACGGAACAACGATGACAATGCAACATTATAAATAGAGCTCCGATATCATATTTCGTTACTGTCACAAACGGACAGGTTTTATATAATGTAGGTTCGTATTTGTACCGAAATGGAATGTCGATACAATTTGTCACGGAAATATCATTTCGTTATTGATACCGTGTCGACGAATGCAGCTATTATGGGAACGATAAATTATTTCAATTTAGAAAAGATTCGAACGCTAAAAGGGTTATGAATTTATGATATGAGTTTGATATGGATAGGACCAAAATGTGGGCGCTCGAGGCCGCTGGTTGTTTTTATGCCTGCTTGACTGCGATCAAAGCTCAAAACATGTAATAACACACACACACACACATATACACACACACACACACACATACGCACACACACAAACACACACACACACACACACACACACACACAATCAATACACACAAACACATGCGCGCGTGCACTCACGCACCCTGAGTCTTTTGAGGATAACTTAAAAATGTATTACCTTTTAATTGTAAAAATTAAATTAAGTAACTACTTACTCTCTTCATTTTGGAGCTCCCGTTTAATGGGTGTTTCGGAGGTGGGCGTTGCTACCCGCGACACAGTTATTTAACTACTGCGGGTAGCATCGTTCTATTTGCATAATTCACTAAGTTTCTGTTCCAAAATAAAGAATTTTGCATTTGTATTTTGTATTTGCATGTATTTCTATTCACTTGTACTTAATGCTACGGCCACATACTAGACTAGTGGCGAGGGAAGTAAGCAGAGACGTAGTTTGATCACGTTATACTCGTCCTGCCGCTCGTTATGCTCCTAGCCTTGCTAGCCTAGCCCGATTTTGTAGGTTTTTTTCTAGCCCGAGTCCATGGACCGGCGAGATAGATAGACATATCACAAAAATTGATCAACGCCATCTAACTTTGTCTCTCTGTCTGGATGTTTGTCGCATTTTCACGGCTAAACGGCTGAACGGATCTTGATAAAATTTTATAAGGAGTTACTGAATATCACAAAGACGGACTTAGGATACTTTTTATATGTCCACGCGAACGAAGTCGCGGGTAACAACTAGTTGTAAATACACTGAAGAGTGTTGCAGCAAGGCTTTCACGGAACAATTAAATTGCTAACCGGCGCACTAACTACATGTTTAATCACGTGCTTATTAACCGGAAGCATCCATCAAACAAATTACAGGTAGTTTGATGTAATTAACGATACGTGTAGGTATATAAAGTATCGTGAGTAATCGATCGCTTTCGTCTAGAGTGGGTCTGGCATTTGCGTAACTACAGGGTTATAAAGAAAGAGTATGCTAAGCCGAAAGGGGCTGTTAGTAGTCATCATTATGAACAACGTTTACTATGGGACCCACCCCGAAAACGAGAAAAAATAATCAGCTGTTTCATATGAAAATGTCAATGACATTCTACAAAATGTTCATCAACAGTTGACTTTTTTTTCGCGATTTCGTGGTTGGTCCCATAGTAAAAGATGTTAATAACGATGAGTACTATAAACCCTTTTCGGCTTAGCATACCCTTTCCTTATAACCCTGTATATCGGATACGTCTATGTCGGTGATTGTCAATCAGTTGCCAGAAATAGCTAGATATATTAAATGTACTATGATGCTTTGTTTTAGTGCGACAAACCTATATGTAGAGGTTGCTGAATGAGTGAACTAAAATGTTTTGATTGGTGGCCCATTATAATGGTCTCACTGTTAATTGGCAGAATTCTTTTCTACCGTCTATAAATACCCAGTAGCCCTGACACCATCAACACTATAAGTTGTATGTACAACTTATAGTGTATGATTACTTATATTAAATTTAGTGGATCACATGGTGAAACTCCATATTGGCCATTATGACTTAAAATGTTTAAAATTATAGATACATGATTACAAAATATAACTGTACTAAAATTGTGGCAAAGATTTTTATGTCAAAGACCATTCTGAACTAATCTTACTGTTGCGGTCTGTAATGACTATGTTGCTGGCAGCGATGATGATGGGCAAAAGCGCAGCGTAGCGCAGGGCCAGGCCATCACAGTGCGGGCAGCATTGTAGCCCATGATGGATCAGCTGGAAATAAAGTCCGAGACCGAAGGCCCTTACAGCGCGGACAGCAGGGGCTGCAATGATGGCCAAGCTTGAAGGCCGAGTGCGTAGCTAGGCTCGAGGCCATGATATAGCGTGGCCAGCAGTGCAGTCATTGCGGACCAAGGCTTGTATAGTGCTGTATTCAAACAATGCGAGTCATTTAAATTATACCAGCTTAGTAGTAGTAATTCAAATCCAAATTCGGAACAATCCGGAACAAGGCTTGTAAATATAGTAAGGTGATTCACTCAAACAATGTCAGTAATTTAAATAAAACCAGCTCAGTATGAATTCAAATTAAATACGAATTCAAGTTCAAAAATATCATTTAATTTGTCGATTTGATTTGAGTAAAACACACCGTTTCGGCTATTTTTTCACGTGTTGTAAGTACTGGCTTGAAGTGCTGCATTTTGGTGTCGTTTCCGGCCGGCGCGTCAATGTTGAATGTTGGTTATGACTCGATGACTAATGACTCACGAGTATGGCGCACACATCTAATGCTTGACACTCACAGCCCCCGACTGGGATTCCCTGTGCCGGCGATGCCGAGGAACATACACAAAGACACGGACCACTTACATATAGACCCAGAGCAGATATTTTTTTACATCCATATATTCTACCCGTCCGGGAATCGAAACCGGGACAAGCTCAGCTCACAAGACAGACGCGCTACCACTAAGCCATATCGGTTATTATCTAAGCCGAACACCTTATTAACAGACTGGATAACTTACACTTGTGTTACCGGACTCAAACTAGGACAGCCACTAACTACACTTATCTTTTTCCATGGTCTAAGCGACCGGGCGGGATATTTTAACGATTCCCCCACTTCAACAAAAAAAGGATCTGCAGAGCCTATAGTGTATTGCCCCTAGCCCCTAATTTACCTTGTTTGCGAGTGAAACATGTGAACTTGCATGTCACGATGAGTCACCGCCTGGCGTCGAACCGTCTACCGCTTGTCTGGAGGCCCCCGCGACCTCTATCGTTAATAACCGGTAGTCGAGCGAAGTAATTAATGAGAATTCCACGCCATAAACTTGGAATTAATAAGTGATTACCTAATTAATTATAATCATGCTATTTTAACGTACATTGAAAGTTAATTGAAGTAAATTAATGTAACTAAGTGAAAATTTGTAGATCTTGGGTTATTTAATGAAATCTTATCATTTCAATTATAACCATCGTTCAATGTCTTCTCTCACTACTGGTGGGTACAGTCATCTCCTTTGCTAAGCAACCTCCCTCGGTCCAATATGTAGTTAGTCCAAATCTTCAGGGCTATAAGGAATGGGTATGCAAAGCCGAAAGGGGCTCATATTACTCATGATTGTGAACAACTTTTACTATCGGACAAACACTGAAGACGAGGAAAAAAATATCAGCTGTTCCGTACATTTTGTCGAGTATAATTGACATATTTTTTCTCGGTTTCTAGGGTTGGTCCCATAGTAATATTTGTTCATAATGATGAGTACTATGAGCCCTTTTTGGCTTAGCATATCCTTTCCTTATAACCCTGTGTAAAGAGAGTATAAGTAGAGAGACGCATTCGGGATTTAGATTAGTAAAACTGTGTCTATAATAACCAATCTTTTGAGACTTTCCGATGCAATGTCGCGTCTAGCACAATAGGAATGAACTGAACTTTGAACTTCCGAAAAGTAACGCATGAATCAATCAACTGCTTTAGATTAGTGATTGCTGAGCTCGATTGGTCCCTTGAATAAAACGTTTCGCAGAGGTTTCCGAGCACAAAGTATTTCACAATATTAAGGTTTTTTCTTGCTATCTTTATGTTCAATTATTTCTACAACGCGACACTTTAGAACATTATTTTATCTGAAACTTTTTGTTCCCAATACAAGTATGCACATTTTGAAAAAAAAAAGTGGCGGGTCGGGATAGTGCCAAAAATTTTCAAAGCCCCCTCTAGTTACATAAATATTCTTTGTAATAAAATATTCTCACGCAAAACATCCGTAAATGCAAATGAAAACAACAAACCAATATTCTCGTATCCCATCATCCATCACTCTGTCATTGGAAAATTGTCTGTCAATGAAAAGTAATCAGCTATCGTGAAACGAGACAAGGACTTTCTGTCGCTCCATGGTTTGATTACTTTCAAGCCTCGAACAAACGAACCTCGATATCACCGGATTCCGTCGCGTCGGTCGCTTCCTTTCGTTGATTGACAGGAATTAGGCGATGTTTTACTTACTACCTTCATACGAAAACCGACAACGCAAAGGGACTTTAAAACTCATTGGAAAAATGTCAAGCCGTATTATAGGCTACAGAAGGTATTAAATAGGAACACACAAACATAGATACTTACGTAGGTTCGCCATTAAAACACCAACCTCTTTCTTGGGCAGTCGTAAAAAAGGCTTCGTCTTTACTCCTAACGCAGTTATGCAGTTATCATAGCAACGCATAAGCACAACCTAACAGGGAAGTATACATAATTATCCTAACTAATATTATAAATGCGAATGTCTGTCTGTCTGTCTCTGCCTGTCTGTCTCATTGTCTGGGTGTTTGTCGCGGTATCACGGCTAAGTGGCTGAACGGATCGAGCTGAATTTTTGCATAGATATAGCTTAATGTTAGGAGACAGACAAGGGCTCCTTTTTTTGTAGGTCCACGTGAACGAAGTCGCGGGTAACAACTAGTAAGTTACATAACGGAATCGATTAAAAAGACAATGACATCGTGTGAAACAGCAACAATCGATCGTACTTGGGTTACGCGAACCGTCCGCCGACAAGATTCCGAGTATACGAGGAAATAGCAAGTAAAGTGCTATAACTAACATATAAAGAAAACTGTGGTTTGTTCGTCTCTTCGTATTCTTCGTATTTGCGTATCGTTCATCCGATTGAGTTGATGAGCCCAATTTATCTGCGGTCATACCTGCGACGCCGAAGGTCAAGAACACAGATCACACCCTAGATTCTGCATTCAGGACGCTCGAAGCGCACCACGCATCAGTCTAAATACACTTATAAGAAATTACTCTGATTGGTTGATTGTTAGGCGCGAGTAGGCGTAACGTTGAGATAGCCAATGAGAACGCTTGGTCGCACTCCTCGCGACCCGCGCCTTCCTCAAACTTTGGTGACTTTTTGTACGAACAATGAATCTCGTAATGCGGTATCTAGTGTGATCTGTGGTCAAGAAGTACCGCGTCTAGACCACTACCGACCAGGTATACGAAGACGGGAGCATTAGCTAGTCGATTATATTTATTATCGATACGCGGAACGATCTCTTGACAATCGAGTGCTGTCGACTGTCGAGATTATGCAATTAGAGCTGTGGGCTTATCCCCTAACTCTGAAAGCGATAGCGAGAGTTGCGCGAGCGGGACCGCGCATAGTGTGACTAAGTTGGTACAAGCGAGATGGCATGCTCTCGCAACCAGAATCACGAACGTTTCAAAGTTTAAGCCCGCTGGGTGCGTTAACCGCGCGCGTCACTAACATAGTGGTGTTTCATTCCGATATGTATTGTGTTTGCGATAGTATAATCCGTTGCGAGTGAAATGTACATGTCAGTTTTGGTTTTGAAACTATGATAGCTCAGTGGTTAGAGCGTTCGGATCGCCCCCGCAGTGCGTGGGTTCAAATTCCAGCAATGAGCTTGAGCTACCGGTGAAGGAATACATTGTGATGAAAACCAACCATAGCATGGTGGTAGAGTACCTTCGAATTTTAGGACAATCTCCTCCAAGAGTGTCAACACTCTGGAGATTTTGTTGTTGTTGTTTTTTGTTTTGTTGGATTTGAATGTTGGCTTTTTGTTAGCCTGTATTGTTCTATTGCTGTCTCAAAGCCACCTTTTCTCTTTTCTTTTAAATATGAGGGAAAGGGATGGCAATAATTTTAGATCTGTCAAATTGACTTTGGAAAATGATAGAATTGAATGTACGTCAATCTTCTATCACTAATCATACGCCACGTACATTAAATTCTAGGAAAGACAAGCGAGGCCCCAAACTATTGGTCTCGTATCATGTATTTGGCTCAGGTCCAACATAAATCCACGCACAAACCTTTCTAGTGTCAGGTTTAAAAGCTTAGGTAGTCACTGTGGGTAGTCATGGGAAGTCGCACTTTCATCTTTACTCTTATTTTGCAACTTCTGTATCAGCCTTTAAACATCCCACTGCTGGGATAACAGTCTACCCTCGAAGATTGATTAGGCAATATCCACCACGCTGGCCAAGTGCGTGTTGGCGGATTAACATATCGAATTTCTTCTCCGGAAATATGAAGGCTTCTTCACGATGTTATCTTTCACCGAAAAGCCAGTTGTATATCCGTACGTAGGTTCCAAAGAACTCATTGGTTCGCCCGCCCGGGCTTGAACCCGCTACCCCACAAATGTGAGGCGAGCGTGCTCCCGCTGAGCTACTACGACTTACGATGTTGTAACTTATCTGCTAGCTATCTTCGCTTTCTAGAATCCAGACTGGACTTTATGAAAGCCAGACTGGCGATTACCAGATAAGTAACATAATGAGATCGCTGGTCTTGAGACGTTGACCCCAACTTTATTCATTTATGCATCTCAAAGCTTTTGATAAGTGAACAATCAGTACTAGTGTAACAAACTGTATTACTTACACTAACCAGTCCTATGCTAGTGTGTTTACAAATTCAACCATATTCTTGGCTATAGTATAGTTATGTATACGCAAACTTTGATTATCTGTCCAAATTTTTTAATTATAGCAGTGACATGAAAACACAACAATGCTAAGTGCTAACTAATATTTTTGTTTTAATAAAACGGGAATACTCACGTTAAATTGAGTCGGTTATTCCGACTATAGTTTCGATCACATTCGGTGACCTTTATCAAGGAATGCTCAGCGAGACGCGCGCGACCTCGGCTTGCCTTGCGGAGTGCTGCCTCAACTAATATTATAATTTCGAATGTCACTCTGTCTCTGTCTGGGTGTTTGTCGCGTTATCACGGCTGAACGGATGGAGCTGAATTTTTGTATAGATATAGTTTAAGGGTAGGAGATGGACATGGGCAACTTCTTTTTATTTGTCGACGCGAACGAAGTCGCTGGTAAGAGCTAGTTACTTATAATTATTTTGTAAACCAATAAATTTGATATTAAAAATCAATGGACATACTTACAACGTAGTCGCTAATATCATGAACTGAATTAGACTTTTACTTTTAAAAATAGAATTGATAAATCCTCCTAATATTGTCGTTTTTTGAGGGAGACACCAAATGCCTAATATAAATATACAAAATAATATTGTAAAAAATTGTAGCAAGTTGGCGAGTCCATAATGGAAGCATTCTTAGCTTTTTTTAATATTTTGTAATTGTTATGAATGCAACCGTATGACAATAAATAATATTCATTCATTCATATTATCTATGGCAGGAGTGGCCAACCACCCGATCCACCGACCGCGGTCCAGCCGATCGTTGCAAGGCAAATACCACTTTATTTGTAAAAATACGTAAAACAGTCAACGCAACATAATTACCAACTTTAATGTCATTTTGTATTATTTTTCAAAAGCCGTTCCATCCAAGAATAGTTTGCCATTGTATGTTTTCCTTTTAAGAGAATTTAAAAAAAACGACATAATTGTATACAATACTATACCGTTTAATTTACAATTTCGAGAAATATGTAATTGGTAGATCGCACATTTCGACAGTAAACAGTAGGTCTAGGGTCTTATCAGGTTGGCCACCCCTGTCTATGACTTCTAATTCTATAATCTATTCTTATTATCTATAGATCTTGGGTCTAATCAGGTTGGCTATGGTAATCTATGTCTTCTATTTCTATAATCTATTCTTATTCTCTATGGCTGAGAACGAGAAATATGAAAAATAAACAATTATTTTTAAGTTCAAAACTCATATATACGCTCACAAATATAAGGAAATCAAAACGCCCATAAGAATTTTATTACCATGTTTTTTGGCCCCTCGGTCCAATAAAATACACATAAAACGATATAGCCGGCCATTGTTTCCATCGAGAGCTGCCCAGTCGATTCGCCATGGACACAGACCATATACTCCGTTGATAGCTCGATCCACAGATCACACTAGTTACCGCATTACGAGATTCGTTGTTCCTACAAAAAGTCACCAAAGTTTGAGGCGCGGCGCGGGTCGCGGGGAGTGCGACCAAGCGTTCTCATTGGATATCTCAAGGTTACGCCTACTCGCGCCTAACAATCAACCAGTAGGAGTAATTGAGTGTACTACAACGGAGTGTATTTAGACTGATGCGTGGTGCGCTTCGAGCGTCCTGAATGTAGAATATAGTGGCTCGACCCTATCCCCATACGAAAATACTATGCTCAAAATAGCATAGATCGCATATGATTGGCCAATCCTAGACCCAAAGCGCAAAAAATAATTTTCAGCCGATCCGTAGCCCGTAGCTAATTATTAGCGTGATTAAATTTCATCAACAATCATCGCCGTAACAGGGTACGCTCAGGCGCGGTGAATTTTATTTTAAATGGAAATAAAATGTTTCTGCATGCGCTATCAATCGGTTTTATTATCTTTGGCAATGAAGCATTCAGGTTTATACCCCCTGTTAATCTGTATTAATCTGGCCTTTGGCTTTCGAAATTTTCAAAGTTGGTTCATTTTATCCAGGGATATTATGAGTGGGGATCGTGCTTTCGTAATCACCATAATGTGATTTGTGATTGTGAGAATGCGAATCCGTGTAATTTATATTGTATGTAGTTGAGAATTTGACTAGCCTTGTGGCTCAGTAGGAGGATTTCCGCCTTCTGAGCTGTAGGTTGTGGGTTCGATTTCCACTCAGGACAACAAAAAAGGTTTTATGTATTCTATCAGTTATCTGGTCCCCGTAAGACAAGCTTGCTTAGTTTGGGGCTAGATGGCGCTGTGTCACAATTGTCCACCAAAATTTTATTTTATTATTTAATTCAATGTAAATCATGATTCAGTGCTATAACACGGAAATAAATGTCAAAGTCATTCTAAAGCTTTCCGATAATGTAAAGTCTCTTTGCTATCAAAATTTAAGGCTGCACAATTTTGCGGCCTACGCTGCCGATTCAAGAAAGTTGCGCTATTCTTATATGCGAATTTGTTCAATTCGAACAACGCGCGCTTCGAGCTCTGGATTTGAATGGCGTGACCTTGAGTCGGCAGTGTAGGTCGCAAAATTGTGCAGTCTTAAAAGCCATCTTGTCACGACACATTTTCCGCCGAATAACATTTTGATTAGATCTGACGAATTGTATTAACATGCCGAGAAAATAAAAACTGTCGTAATTTATGAAATTGCCGTCGTAAAGTTTTTCACTAGATTCCCAAACTTTTACGCGTAAAAGTTGAATTACGTCCTAATTTTCGAAATGGAACTGCGTCGCTTAATTAAATCGGAACGAAGCGCTTCCGGGCGGTCGCTTCGCGGAAACTTTACGGCAAACTTTCCTGAAATATTACGCGAAATGGAAACTTGGGGACGAAAGGGTTGCGAGGAATTTTAATATTTAAATTCCGCCTCGGGCGGTTGCGGGCAAACCCGGGTGAGCCGGTGAATATGTTTAACACGCGGCTGGATCTATTCAAGGGCTATGCGACGTGTTTGGCTTTTGAGGACGTGATAATGAAAACCATTGTGGCCGTGGAAAAGGTTGTGTTAAATTACATGAATTTATAATTTTGCGGGTTTTTTAACAGGCTGAAAAAATCTGCGTTGGCGTCCCGGCGATCGTTATCTATGATGGGTTAACTCGAGAGTGTTAAACATTATTGTGACCCACAAAATGGACTACAGAAATTGTGTTCATACTAAAAAACTTCGTTTGGCAGCTTATTCATCGTACTGTAGAGCATAAGCCTCTGCCCATCTTCGTCGTCTTGTGTCGTCCGTTTGTTGCCACAAAATCCTTGACGTCACGTTTTCATCCTAACTAATATTATTGACCGAGCGAAGCGAAGTTTACTGGGACAAATCGGCATACAAATGTATGTTTGTGTGTATATTTGTCCGACGATACGAACCGTTGATCCGATCTTCATGAAATTTTGTAGGCAAGTAGTCCATTTCAATACAATTTTTAAGTTCGAATATGAGCTGAGTCGGTCCAGGAGTTGTGAAGATATAGGGATCGCGAGGTTTCAGTTCGGCGCGAACTACTAGTAATAATAGATGCTTAAGCTTTATTGAGCTTCGAGGTATAAAAATGAATACGTTCGTCTCGAGGAAAAAACTTGGCTTGCGCGATGCAGAACTCCCTACATTACAACTGTCAGTCCATACAAAATGTCAAAAATTCACAAAAATTGATCAACGCCGTCTAGCGAAGTGTAGAACTTTGTCTCTCTGTCTAGATGTTTGTCGCGTTATCACGGCTGAACGGATCTTGATAAAATTTGATAAGGAGTTACTGTATATCACATAGACGGATATAGGATACTTTATTTATATCCACGCGAACGAAGTCGCGGGTAACAACTAGTAAAACATACATACTGTCTATCGATCTCAAGCTATTGAAAGTGAACAAATTTAATATTACTACCAAACAACGACTCGACATTTGGGTCTAAAACGTTTCTTATCTTACAAAAACCTTAAACGATTACGTGACCGGTACTGAAACATTACCCAAGCCGCTTCAAAATGAAACTGGTTTATCTCACAACGCCAACGCCTAAAATCTTAAGAACAAAAACATCGTACATTTTCGATTTTGGTTCATTGAAGCAATTTTGTAAAGTAACCCCCGAATACTGAAACGCTTGTTAACTTAGACAACAGATTAATTCTAATGCTGCTTTGTCTGGTACTAAGTACTAACAAATGACAAAGGCAGCAACAGACTTAATCTGTTGTCAAAGTTAACAAACGTTTCAGTATTCGGGGGTCAGGGTTGTCTACAACTTAAAAAAAACGTCAATGGTGTCTGAAATGTTTGCTGTTGTAACAAAGATATCCTTAAATCGTTGGTACCAAAATTGTTAAGATATTTAGCATTCAAAATCTATGCTATGTTTTGTTTTACGTTTTTTTTCGTGAAAGCTACAAGCTATTTTTTAACGGTTCAATAGAAGAACGACGAAATAAACAAAGAGAACGAATGTGAACGGAGAGACGACATGTAATGTGGTGCAAATTACATTATTTTTTCCATTATGTAATTTGTTCAACATGCAAATATAACTTTAATGAATAAATAAACAAGACGAAGATAAAATTCAATGGCGGTACCAATCTTGAACGACTTTCATGCGCTTCACCTTCTTCTGGAGCTGCAGCATGGCATATAACAGAGCTTCGGCAGTTGGAGGACATCCAGGGACGTAAATATCCACCTGAAAGTTTGAGGTGTTTCAGAGAACATTCTAATTAGATTCAATAAAGGCTTGATCAGTGTCAGTACGCTTTCAGTGACTCAAATAGCAACGGGATAGACCGTAAGAATAAGAACTAAGGACCTTACTTATAAACTTTGCTCTAAGCTTTAACTTTAAGTTAATAAATGCTGCTAACTTATGTAGCTTATGGCATCATGCTGAGGTGGGGCTGGTTTGTGACAAAAATAAAACAAAATAGGTGTTTGTTGTTTTTTAATTGTAATTTTTGTTTATCTTTTAAGTTTTGTTTATATTTTGTTTTGTTTTTGTGGCAAATAAACCATTGTCTATTGTCTATGTCTGACGTGAAAAAAAAAAATTAAGCAATGCTTAAGTGGTTAAACGTATATTTCAAAAGAACTGCATAGTGATCAAGTGCATACTTACAGGAATAATCCGGTCACATCCCCTTACGGTACAATACGTGTAATGGTAATATCCCCCGCCATTTGCGCAACTGCCCATGGAGACTACCCACTTAGGGTCCGGCATCAAGTCGTATGTCTTCCTGAATATTGGCGCCATTTTGTTGGTGACCGTTCCCGCCACGATGATCACGTCAGTCTGCCGTGGAGTTCCGCGGAACACCATCCCGTAGCGATCCATGTCGTATCTGAAAACCAACAAATCATTGATGAAATGTTGTCTAGGGAGGCTGAGTAACCTTTTAGGAGTGCGTTTTTGAGATTGAGTGTAGTACATACAACAAAAACGCGTTTCGACACTTGGTCTTTCAAATAGCGCGAGTCGGCTAAATCTTTTACCGAAACTCCTACGAATTTGTTCTGTTCATCAATTTAAATTGATTGGGCATTCAATATGCAAGACAAACAATGCATCATTGAGTGTGCATGTTCTTTGTGCACCAAACCCATAAAACGAAAACCTTGAATGGTGTCGCTCATTGTTACGACTCTTTGTAGTCCTGTCTAACATTAGCCTCACACATGTCTCAAACGTAAATTGGTAACCTTAGCCGATTGACGTCTATCCATTCAAATGACATTTGGTTGAAAATACCAATTTTTAACCTTTGCTCGGATCGTGAGGGTGACGATAATTTCTGCTCGACTAACTGTGGAACAAAGGCATTGTTGAGGACTTGACGTTTTTCCGATAAAGGATCCTTTGGCACTCGTGTTTCACAAAGGCACGCAAAATTATTACACATTTTATTTTTTTGTATCAACAAATACTGTAAAATCACAATTTATTCAACAGCGACGGTTTTCGGCCTCAGCTACTTATACTAATACTTCAGCCTTTTTTCGTTTGAATTGTTTTACGGTGTTGTTTAAATCCTGAGAAAGTTCTGATAGCTCAGTATTTCTCATCCAGATCTTTATAATCTAGTAACTATTCCTGTTCAATCTATGCGGCAGCTTCAGTTAATAAAACCCAAGCACAAAACCAATACTGATAAGACACATTCGATTAGGGACATGCGTATTGCACAGCAGCAAATGCCATTGATGCGAAGCTGACCGGTTTTTGAGCTGGTAATCTGACATCAGGTGTCAATTACGAAGCACATCTAAACGAATTTTAAAGTAAAGTAAACGAGAATGTGTAGACTTGATTACTAAAGAATAAATTCATTAAAGAATGACGTGGAATAAATAATTGGGGATAGGGATAGGGTAGCTGCTGTCGAAATCAATATAAGTAACGTGGTATATAAAGTTATATCGAAAGATAATAATTATGTTTGCCGGATCTGGCCACCGGCTTTCATAATAAACATTATTTGATATTGTACCTGGGGCCAGCGTAGTGCATCATCTCTAAAGCGCAACATGCTAGTCCGAATGTAAGCGGCCATAGGGAATTCGCTCGACCCCAGTTGAGTATGTCATCCAATCGGGCCACCACCCACTCTGCTTTAGTCTGTGAAATAAAAGGCTACAACATTTAAAATTCGGATTAAAAAAAAAACGAATTTGCATTGGCAATGAAAACTCAATTCGCAGTTTTTATCACTTCACCTTCCGTCTAACATGATGTCAAACTATAGGAGGCAAAAGCCTACGCTCGAGAAACTGGAAAACTTCAATTCGCAACTAATAGTTTTACTTCATAAAATATGATATGTGTGTACATAGCACTCAAACTCAACTCATATTCTTAATAAATATGTAATGATTGTGTAAATATTTCGCGGAAATTTTTAAGAAGTAAGTTCGATTAATGGAGTGTCATTAAAAGAAGATAATAATTTGGGCATAGCTAAGCTCAAACATCGCACTAAACTATATGAATTCCTTGCTAGAAATACCCCGATAGAAAATATGGAGCTTGTCTTCAAATTCCAGTATAATCTAAATCACCAGTAATTCCTCTATCCCTAATCTTTATCGCTCGAGGAATCCTGGCAAGCGTTGTTCACAGTATCTTACGTGAGAGGTAACTGCATCAGTGTCTTATTTATTCTAGTCTTACTTCTATTATGTATTCTGGGTTACGAATTGAAATGTTATAAATTTAAATAGCTAACCGCGAAATATCGAGGTTCATAATGTCTAAAATCTAAATGTGAGACGATTAAAGATGTCGAAAATCATTATAAATACGTTCAAATTGGCAAAATTCGATATGTCAAACGATTAACATATTAAATGATTTAAAATCTTAAGTTCAAAATATAGTAATTTTATTTAATAAATGTATAATTAAGTACGTCGTTTAGAACTTGTAAACACATAGAAAAGTGTCTCTATCATAATTTTATAGTCCCAATCACTAGGTTAGGTTATGTTTGAACTGCTACAAAAATGCGCGAGCCGAGCGGGCAGAGCCAGCCTGCCGGCGAAGCGCTAAAGAGTAGCTGTAACGTATAAAACTATTTGTATAATTTGAATATTGGTCCTTTTAACACTTGAAATCTTTTGAACTTGGGGCTTATGATGTAAGATTATTTATGAAAATTATTTATGTTTAATTATTTATTTATTTATTTATGAATTTTACATTATGAAGTTTTGGCTTTTAAACCACATTCAGATTTTAGAATTTCACATTTATATTTTAGACATTTAGAACCTAGACATTTCGGCGTATCTTTTTTTTTTTTTACATTTCAATACCTACCCGTATTCTGTGATCCAGTGGAGCAAGGGATTCCGCCGTGTGATATATGAAAGCCGCGGCTGTAATGTTGTTTACCTCTGTGCTCCAGAAACGCTTAAAGTGTTTTGGATTGTACAGTGTACTTGTACGGCTATTTTTGGTAAGAGTACCAATCTACCGAAGCATATTTCGGGCTTATGTGGTGATTGAGATGACACGTTATCGTATGCGTTTATGCACGAATTTGTGTTTTGTTGCAAACGAAATTAGGTCGTTGTGAAAACAAGATAAAAAAAGTATATAATAGTAATACAGACAGCAGTCGGGATCGGGATTGTCTATTGTTCAGTTACATTGTCCTTTATTCGTGAAGAATAATTCGCACTATCTACTTCTAGCCATCTCTCTTTTTAGATTATCCACGTTCTTTACTTCTCTTCATGTAAACTGCTTGTCACTTTTAACTTGAACCGAACTTGGTAGTTGTGATGTAATAGTTTTCCTCATAATCATTCTCTCAAGTTATAACATTTCTAGGACAGTGTACTTAACGATGTCCTTTATCATTCTCAGTGCTGATTACAAACCCATTAACTAAATGGACGTCATAAGCTTAATCTCCGTAAAATTTGGCAACAAAAGTAATCTCTTTCCAGAAAGCCCCTCTCCTTATTATAGAGATTTCAGGAAAATCCACTTGTGATTTCGGTTCTCGGATCCGAGGGGCACTATCTCAGATTAGATACTTACAGCCTAGGGACACAACGCGGTAGAAATATCGTAGCTATTTTGTATGTGTCCTCGATACAATCAGATCTTGAAAATTATTTGAGATCCCAAAAACCTTTGACCAAATGCAATCGATTTATTTTTGTTTATTGCGGATATATGGAAGTCATGTGTAATGTTATTGTGTAATTTTTGATGTAATATTTTACAAGTGAGTATTTATATATTTTTTTTTAGTTTTTTTTTTTTTTGTTATGATTATTTATATTCAATATCAATAACTTAAATAACATTAAATAGTAAATAAATTAAAATAAACTCTAAGTAAAAATAATCGTAAATATATATACAACTTAAAACTAACCCTAATCTCACAATTGTTGCCCATTTTATATTTTCATAAGTGATTTAGTAACAATGTTTGTTTCAATTTTGTATTCAATTGACTAATATAATTGGCGTATTGTGCCGTTATTGGTACTATGCTAATTAAACACTTTTTTTAAATTATTAAAAAAATATTCTGGCTGTAATAAAATATTGACGGTATGAAACAAATTTTTCAAAACTGAATATTATTTGTACGAGTCAGTAGCTCGCAGCTTTAGTGCCTTGTTCAAGCAAGCAGTTCGAACTGCATTTCCAACTAGTAATTGGATAGGCGTTTTGCATTCGATGCCTAGGGCTGCAATTGTGTTTTATAAAAACTGAAAATTGTTTTTATACGTTTATTCTCAAATTTAAATGAAACTGAAAATTTAAACGGAACAATGATTTTATTACACATCAGATTGCTGAGCAATTTCTATTTTTATCTCTTAACAATCATCAACTCATTTGTTCAGAAATATCGCAGAACAGTCAGTCTGCACCAATCTTCTGGTCTTTAATTTCCGCTAGATAACTAGAAACCGCTGCGCTGTCCGGACTAATATAGAGGCAGCTGCGGCATTCTTGGCAGCCGAAACAACCCTATCAGTACCGTTACCGGTCCAGTGCCAGCCTCATCGAGTTTAATTTCTGCCGTCGTTCTGGCGGGATAAACCCGGGTTGCCGGCCGGAATTACGGTCCCTTCCCTTCTGGGGCTGTTGTCGTTTGCTTTTTTAGATTTTTCATTGTTTTTTCAGTCTTTGATACAGGAATACAGATTAAACCTTTGTGGGATGATTATTCAGCTTGCTGCTTGTTTTTTGAGTGGGCTCAGTGAACCTTACACGGGATTGGAACTGGAATATCGGAAATATTGGTAGCTGGGCTTTGTGTAGAGTTTCCCAAATCTATTTTATTTTTGTATAGGTAAAGTTGAACTGAAAGAATTTTAACAAATCCGCGGGATATTTTACTATTCGAAATGTTAAAATCTCTCGAGCGTATTCAAATTCAACGGTGAAGTGAAAGTTGGGCTACATCTATTTGCGATTCAGATTTCGCACAGGCATAAATGCCGGAATAAAAAAGCTGGCACTGCATTTGTTGTTCACCGTTCATTCTGAAGCTTACAATGTTATTCGTGATTAGCTGATGCATTCATGATTAGCCGACGTATATAAACCCACCATCTATAAGTACCTAATTACTATGTTGAGTCTTGTACAAATTGCACAAAAAAGTGTCCTGGACCCGTACCGCGATGTCTATGATTGTTAGGTTCAGCTGCAACCGATGCGCGAATATACGATACGCTTAGTGTCAGCGTCGGCAGCTGAACCTAATATTTGTCGCAATAAGGACGTCACGCTACAAGCACTGAGTTTTATTTATCTATATAAATTTAGTACATGTGATACTTGTGGCACTAGTTTATAAGTGTATTTGTGATTTTTGTTTTCTGGTGCCATAATAAAAGGTTTCTATCTATCAACATTATAGATATACCGTCATAACGAAACCTGTTTTAATCTATACACATATATATTAATAAATAGTTTACAATTAGCATGGTTTTCGTTTACAACCGAAACCCGTAATTTAACTATCCATCGACAGGTCTTTTTTTTGTTGATGAAGGGTGCAGCCGGGTTTCGAACTTATGGGATTATAAGTTTTAAAAACCATTTCTCCAGGCCCTAAATGATTCCAGCTCCACTTTCTCCTGGTTGGCTTATTATACCATAGTGTTTTAATATTTAATACAATTGTGTCTAGTTTATAAGGATACGAGGGGCTGACATAGACTTGCAAGTCTAAAAGTCCCTAAAAAAACCACCTCCTTGACGGAGAGCTCCGGGATCTCAAGAGACTTAGTGAATCCCTCAGCACTGCGCTTCAGCTCCTCTCAGGAGCAAGGAGCCATCCTGAAACGCTTTGTTTTAGTAGGGCTAGAAAAGGTTAGGTATATGAATCCCCTACCTGTCCCGGTCTGTTGAAAGGCGAATAATCCCTTGGTTCGCCCCATTTGAATATTTTCTTGCCATGTATATCTGCTTTAAATGCCATTTCCTTCCTCTTGGCTTGCGGTTGCGGTTTGCATACAGGCTCTGTGGCTAGGTTACGAGAAACCAAAGCCGTGTCGTATCTGGTCTTGCGCTCTGTGGTGATGATAATTTTCAAGTCCGATTGTGGCCTGCAAAAGAAATATCTTGATCTGGTCTTTTCACGGAGAGACCAAAGTTTGAACTGGTACTGCTACTCAGTTCTGCCAATGATATTGGAATGATATCATGATCTGAGTACTCGTCGTTCTGAGAAAAAAGCTGAGCTTTTTATGCCACTGGATGATGAATCGAGCAAGTCGCTCGCCTGATGGTAAGCTTCACGCTTGCCCATAACAGGTTAGTGCCACACAGAACTGAATTTTGAACTTCAACCGTTCAAAACGAAGCATGACAATGCACTGCGCGACACCTTGACAAATTAGATGTGAAATCTCTTTATGCCCATTAATTGCTAAAATACACTTCTTGGCGTTTGAGTAACTGGTAAAGGTGTGTTACTTCTCCAGGCGAACTCTGCAAAAATTCTACCAATTCAAAAAAAAGATCACGTCGTCCTGCGTTCCCGTCATTATGAGGGCGGGAATACAAATGCCTGTATCTGGCATAATTACATACCAGCTCCTTGCACGTGCCTTTCATGTTTGTACGTTGACTAGCATGCCTCAACCTGGAAAGCAAGTAGACTGCACCACATTTGATTTACTGGCATGCAATGTGACGCGAGGGGCTGCAGTACCGGCGACTTAACAGGCATGCAAGGAATCAAATTGTATGGACGTGTACTTGCAAATGTATCCACAGCGTTCCATTTACTTGCACATGCCGTTAACTAGCAAGCAAGCAAGTTTCTGCTCCATTGTACAGGCATGTGTATTCCCGCCAGATGACGTCGTTCTGTGATCTTGGCATTCTGAAATATTGTCGTTCCTAGATCTTGTCATTTTAGCTTTAAAGATTATTGAGTACCAGTAATACTTCTATACTAGTGTGATAATAACATTACAGCAGTCGATAAAGCTATCATTGACCGAGCGAAGCGAAGTTTACTGGGACAAATCGGCATTTGTATATATGTTTTTATGATTGTGTGTATATTTGTCCGATAATAACGTGCGAACCGTTGAATCGATCTACATGACATTTTGTAGGCAAGTAGTTAATTTCAATACAATTTTTAAGTTCGAACATGAGCTGAATCGGTCCAGGGGTTGTGAAGATATAGGGGTCGCGAGGTCTCAGTTCGGCGCGAACTACTAGTTATATTAGAAATTACGTTGGATGCAAAGCTACAAAAAAAATATCAAGTAATTTAAACGAACCGACTCGCTAGGATTTTCTCTTCGCGCTATTTTTGTTTCAACACCAAAAGCTCGTATATAAGGTTAATTTCACTTAAGAATAGAATATACCGCCGTCTTGTCCATACAAAAAGCGTAGTCTCATAGTAGTACAAGTAGCTGTTATTAGAAAATAAACATTGTTTGAAAAACAAAACATCACGCCATAGATTATATATAGTATTGACACTAAAAACAAAAGATTTTGTTAAGGTTTACGGGGTGATAACAGACTAGCCCCGAAACGCTAATTTCATCAAAAAGTTACGAAAAATCACTAACTCTCTATCGCACGCACGAGAAACAGAGCGACAGCTATACAACTTCCAGTATCGAATGCGACAAAACCTCGCGACCGGACTATCTTTTTAAGTCCGAGAACTCCGGATTAATTGTTTATTATTCGTAGGACCTAGAGAATCTTTTAAGAGCGCTTTGTCGATTTCCCTAGACGCGTTAGTGCTAATTGAGTGGTTTATTTGTACAGGGATTTCTATTCAGTGAAAAAAAAAGCCATTGATTAGGTTTATTACTTGGCAGTAATATATAAATATAAACTTTGGTCGAAGTTTGTAAATAGCATATAGTATACAGCATACAGTAATTTTCAAATATCCTTAGCAATAAATGGGTTCCATGAATTGAGGTAAACGAAATTATATTACAACGACCCTATTTAATAGGGAGAATTCTGTGATTACAGCCAGAAAATTTTCAGAAGTTTCAAAAGGCCTAAATACTTTATGCCCTCAGACATGTATATTTATTATAATTAATTGTATTACCCGATGTTGAACGCAAATTGGCGTATACAAGTCCTTAACATTTCTATATTATCGATGAATATTCCTTTAAGTTATTTCGTAAATGTTTGCTATGTTATTGTTTTTTTCGATTTGCGCGATAAACGATGGATGTGCCGAATTGACAATGTCGAAATTGAAGTTACGTAATTCGCTCGGGATTCGGAAGTTTCATTCTTAGGTTTTATTCAATTGTATTTAATAAGGTTCTATTTGTTTCATACATTGGTAATGCATGATGTATAACACTTTCGTTTCATAGAATAATTTTACTACGTGCGTGCGCTAAACGCGGAAAGGTCATAAGAAGCCAATAATCATAAGTTACATCTACGCTAGGAACACGAGGATATGGTAGTGATTGAAAATGTAAGTTGAGGATCGAATGGCGTCCCTTATAAGAAGCCTTTGCCACAAAATAATTATCTACAGAAGGGTGGCTCAAAACAATGAGCGATAATACGCACACGAATGCCACTGATGATGAGTAAAGTCCCAGATCTTACGTAACATTAAACATCGAGGAATTATTGCATTATACGAACATTTATTCACAAATATCCCATATTTTAATCTGTAGGTTAGCATGGGCAAGTATCGTAAATGTCCAGGGCACAAAAATCATGCTGCATTATGGAAGTTTATGGCAAAGGGGACCGCCGACCTCCGCTATAATTGTACTGGGGTATACAGAGAGTTGCCATTGCGGGGGTTCGTTTCATAAACTAGTTGCATCTAGCGGTTTTACACGCTCGCTACACAGTGTTGCCGGTAGCAGTAATTTTACAAGATTTCGGGTAATTGACGCATTCAGTAGACGACGTTCACTGCTGAACAAAAGCTTTCCCGTTTATTAGGTAAACTCGCACGCGGCGTGGAGATCGCAGAAAACTAAACTTGTCTGAGAGGACGCAGTTGCCCGTCCTCCGGTGGTTCTGGTCTTAGTATTGGAACATACCCGGTCCTAAATCAAGGCCCACGTTAGTTTATTGGCGGATAATTTTGAGAAAATAGCATTTGGAAAAATATTAACCAATACAATATAAAATGTCCTTGTGTACGCGTACTTTTCCGTTGCCATTACCGTTTCGTAACTTAAAAAAAAAAACATATTTATCTCTAAATATGATTCAATTTAATCATGATCAATGACCAATCTTGGGGGTCACATGCAGGATACCCTACCACGAAAAAAAAATAAACAAATCGGTCCAGTGTATATGAATTTGAGTAGGAAGAAACATACACACAAACATTCGCACTTTAAATATTCGTGCAACGCACTTGGTTTATAGGGTTCTTAAGGGTGACGTGGCCTCTCCGATCCGGGAACTGGGGTGGACGTGTTCCGGGATCGTATCGCATGAGTATTATGTTCAACGTACGTACGTTCCGTTCAAGTATTACGTAATCAGGATTTTAGTAGTTTTTTTATCCCTCCCTCCCCTTTGTCGGCGAAAGTAAGCAAAGCTATTACCCGACCTCCTATGCTTACTAAGCATTAGTATATTTTTTATTAAATCTATTCTCTCCTTTATTGTTACTCACGAGCAACTATCTTATTTATTAAGTTTATGACAATGAAATAAGCAATTCAATGGCACAAGTGGGTTGCCATATGTGGTCAAAACAGGGGGCTTATCCTTTAACTTCGAAACGTTCGTGATTCTGATTGCGAGAGCATGCCATCCCGCTCGTACCAACTTAGTCGCACTATGCGCGGTTCCGCTCGCGCACTACCACTATCGCTTCAGAGTTACGGGATAAGCCCGCAAGATGTACCACATATTGTGCACGAAAATTATTTAGCAACTCTCCCACTCACAATCAATAGTCTTCTGGTTGATGATGATGATAAAATAAGTTAAAAAAGACTTATCTCGAAAAGATCGAGAAACATTTTAACCGGCTCACGTTTTCCTCGTTTTTCGCCAACCCAGAAACTTTCCCCTACTTGTAAACTCCATACCTAAATAATAAGCTAATAATGCCCAACAAACTTCCGTATCCATCGCAAAAAAATAAGAATTTCGAAGGACTGTCTTATCGAAATTCTGGAGTCGTTCAAGATTCGCGTCGCGAATAAAAATACTTTTCGGAATATAAAACTTGTTCCATTGTGCGCCGCTGTGCCGACGCGCCGCGCCGCGCTGTCCCTTATTTTGGACAGATTCCTTCTCATTAACAAGTAATTTACAACAACTTATAATACTGTAAAATATGTTAACTGTTGGCGTATCTCAATAAATAAATAAATACTGTGGAGTATTTTCCAAAACGTTGAGGGCATAATTCAAGGCGAGGCCTGATCGTGATTTGAAATGAGTATTGATGAGCACGATTTTGAACTGTTGAAGTTCCAACTCCTGGGTGGCACTGAACTGTTAAGCAAGCGTGACGCTTAACATCAGGCCAGCGACCTGCTCGTCTAATTGATCGCCATTAAAAAAAATACTGTTTAATAACACAACAAACAAATAATTTTGTTTCGTGTCTAATAAATGCTGCAGCAATACTTTTGTTTATTTTAACAATTTATATTTACGTTGTCAATGTGAGAAGAAATTTAGAAAAAGATATACAGAGGAGAGTTCAGCCCACAGTTCAACCATTGACCGGACAGTGACCGTCCAGTACCGAACGTTGATATCTCTTTTTATATTTTTGGTAATATCAATGCAATGATAAATAATAGTTAACGATACTTGGTTTATACAGGGTTATAAGGAAAGGGTATGATAAGACGAAAAGGGCTCATAGTACTCATCATTATAAAAAACGCAGAACGCTCACCGCTTATTAAGAAAACGCTGCTGCCCATCCTCCGGTGGTTCTCCGCAGTTTTAGTAGTCCATCATCATCACTCTCAGTAATTTAATATAATTAAAATATTGTTTGTACGAGAGACAAATACCATAAGGTCCTATACAGAGTTATAAGGAAAGGGTATGCTAAGCAGATAGGTGCTCATAATACTCATGATTGTGATCAACTTTTACTATGGGACCAACCCTGAAATCGAGAAAAAAATAACAGCTGTCCCATACATTTTGTCGAGTGTCATTGACCTATGGAACAGCAGATTTCTTTTTCTCGATTTCATGTTTGGTCCCATAGTAAAAATTGTTCACAAGTCAAGTCAAATCATTTATTGATAACACCCAGTTACACGTCACATTACATTACATTAATAATTGACAAGTGGACTAGACTTGCGGCTCTGTGAGAGCATTTCCACCTTCTGAGCTGTAGGCTGTGGGTTCGATTCCCACCCAGGGCAGACATTTGTGTGATTCACATGGATGATTGTTCTTTGTCTGGGTGTTTGAATGTATTCTATGTATTTATTTACAAAACAAAAAAGTATTTACGTATTCTATTAGTTATTTGGTTCCCATATTAGTACAAGCTTGCTTTCTTGCTATGGAGCTAGATGGAGAGGGGTAAAAAAAATATGAGTACAATGACCATGAGCTTAGCATACCCTTTCCTTATAACCCTGTATAGTATAATGAGTATAGACGCGATATTGAGTTGCAAATGTTGAAGTACCGTATTATCATTAATGAACTTCTTCAAAGTAACACCTGATTTAATGACAACCATGAAATTAACTTCCTCAAAGTAACACCTGATTTAATGACATCCATGAAATGAACTTCCTCAAAGTAACACCTGATTTAATGACATCCATGAAATGAACTTCCTCAAAGTAACACCTGATTTAATGACATCCATGAAATGAACTTCCTCAAAGTAACACCTGATTTAATGACAACCATGAAATTAACTTCCTCAAAGTAACACCTGATTTAATGACATCCATGAAATGAACTTCCTCAAAGTAACACCTGATTTAATGACATCCATGAAATGAACTTCCTCAAAGTAACACCTAATTTACTGACATCCATGAGTTTACAACCTACATATACAGGAGATAAGGCCCCTCGATGCATTCCCAACAATATTGTAAGCTCTGAATCACACCACCAACAAATTGTAAATCTAACCAAGTTAGCTGCTATCAGGCGAGACAATCTCTCAGAATAAATCGTATTAGAAGACGATTAAGCCGGCCCGTTGTTTGCGGTGTATCGGCCCTCATGATTAAAGCAATAAACCGCTGAGGGCCCGAGAATTCTCGAAAATTCTCTGAAACGCCCGCGGGGAAGTATTAGTTGTTTGTTTTACGAGGTTTATTGAAAATTAGATTTATCGGAAGAGTAATGCTTGTTTTACTTACCTACATAGCCACACTGTATACGAGTATCACACTAATATTATAAATGCGAAAGTTTGTATGTAAGTTTGTTTGTTCCCGTTCATCTCTGTAACGGCTGAACCGTTTTGAATGAAATTTGGTATGGAAGTAACTTATACCTGGATTAACACAGGCTTTTTTATATCGAAAATATGAACGGTTCCTGTAGGATACCGGCGAAACCGCGAAACGATTAATTGCAACAATTGTTTGATTAAAGTTAAGTTTCTTTTTAGTATAAAACACAGATAAATAGTTATATTTATATGTGGTGTAAAATTAGTTATATTGTTAAATAACTAGCTGTAATTTGTTTTGGCCATATATTTGATAACTTTAAGTAGTATATTTATAGATATTGTTACGCTGTTGATAAAAGGAAAAAAAAAAAACTTTTCTTTAATTCACCCAGACTTGGTTATCTTTAGTGGACATATTTGAAAGTTTAAATATTCTTTGGACATCCCAGGATTTGCTACCAACATTTTACATTACATTCCTAACCCTACTTTGATCTGAATAATTCATAAGCTCTCTTCAGCACCCTATCTAGTTGCAAATATGTTTTAGAAAACAGATGCTATGTTGGAAAGTAGAAATTGCTAAGTGGATAAGGCGATTTAGTTCAATAGGTAGACCATCCAGTAAGATCTAAGTATTAGTATGTGTGCACGACGAGAACACGTCTGTTCCAGCTTAAGATCTTTCTATATTCCCTTGTAATACGTGGTGTTTCTTAGAAATTTCACTCTAGCCCAGTCAATTTAGCATTTGACCCTGAACTTTTTAATAACAGGTTTTTTTTTCGTTACATAATTTTTGGAACCAACCTCTCGTATTAACTAACTTCGAACTCTGACCTCGCGATCCCTATAATTATCTACACAACCCCTGGACCGATTCAGCGCATATTCGAACTTAAAAATTGTATTGAAATGAACTACTTGCCTACAAAATTTAATGTAGATCGGATCAACGGCTCGCACGTTATCATCGGACAAATATACACACAAACATACAAACATACATACAACTGCCGATTTGTCTCAGTAAACTCTGAGACCTTCGCTTCGCTCGGTCAACAATAATTAAACAAAATCCATATCCGGTACAGACTCAAATTTTAGATTTTACAATATCGCCTCTATTCGCGCATTGTTAGAATAAATTTGAGATGACGATCGTAAGCACGGCAGTGAGTCGTCGGCGACGATAACGTATTATGGCTCAAGCATAAATACTTTTTCTACGTTCCGTACCTCCAGACCGTTTAATTTAATATTGATTCTGTGTCAACAAATTAATATTTATGTTATGAATTATGTCCGAGTCCTCCATACTGAGTCCCGTAACTTGACTGGGTACCTCATTTCTTTTACATTTTTAGCCACTTCAAATGATGTAGGTAGTTAGGTACTGGATTATAAAAGAAATTTATTCTTTGTTGTTGTCATTTTAGGGTTCCGTATTACAACAAGGAACCCTTATTAGTTCATCCTGTCCGTTCCTCCGCCCATTCAGCGTATAGTAGCATCGTAACTATGCTCTCTTATCATAGTTATGCTCAATAATGTTCTCTGTAAACTAAATCATAAAAAGTAGAAAGTCCAATAGACTTCATGAAAGCTCTTTAGGAGCATACTTACGGAAACTTGTCTAAACACCCTTGACAACTTGTTGAACCGGTTCGTGCTGCTTGTAGATGTTAGCTTTGTAATATGTAGCTATTTCATTCCGACGTGTATCCATAAATACATCTTTTTTCATTACTAGGTCTCTCGCTATAAGTACTTAAAACAAAAATACCTCGAAGGAACCATCCAACCGTAATACAAATCGAATATATCTTAAAAATACTTATATTTACTGTGTAACTTCCAAAATAATCCGATTCTAGTAAGCCTTTGGCAAAACTAAATCGAATAAATTTGTATGTATTGATTGGAACGCCAGCGGCGCGCCGGGAGCGTCACAAAGGATTAGAGAAAGCCAGAGCACACGAACCAAATAGGTATATATGAGGCATACACAATTACACATCACACAATACGATATGGGGGTACTGCTCCTACGCTCTATAGTGATTTCTATTGCCTATTTGATTTGGTCTCCCCGAGGAATGGGCTTGAGGTGAGATGGATCCTATTCTTTGTTCAACCTGGATACATTGGGGTTATCTGAGAATATACCTACTAATACCCTCCCAAGAGTCTATCTGTTGGAGGGCACCAGGACCACCACAGGAAAAATACCCCTAGCACGTTTCTTCAGGTATCACTCTCGGGAAATTCTAGGAGCATTTTCCTTCCTTCCTGCAACGCCATGAGCCGCACTGCGTTGTTATCTTTCCTGGGCCCCGTACCATGAGGAGCTTATTGCGATGATTTTTAGGTTCAGCCGCCATCGCGATAAGGTGTATGGTCGCCTTATCTCGCAGCGGGACGGTGCGTGGTCGCGCAGAGTCGTCGGCTGAACCAAATAATCGCAATATACACCTCACGGTACGGGCCTTGGGCTCTCTTCGACCCCAGATCCTTAAATCTAACCAACCACGCGCACAAAGGTCCTCTTTTAATTTACTGCAATAGGCAGGAGATATCGAAGCCGTATTCTTACGCCCCGACTCCAAGGTATATACATTTGGATTTGCAGAAAAATCTTTTGTTCAAAAGGACTTCTGCAAATCCAAATGCTGAAATAGAATCTCATTTCGTGCATTACATTGGCACATTATCTAAACGGTAAGATCTGAGCATGAGGACCAAAATTGGATTATACTCGCAAGGAGGCACCATGCAGCTCTACTATGCAGCTCTACTATGATGTTATCTCCGAAAAACCCGATTAACCCCGTCTCGGTCGTTATGAAAATTAATATGTAGTCTCCATGAGACTCTTTACTCGGTTTACGCCATTCATCCTCTGTTTATGCAGGACCACGTTTAATATACTGTATAAAATATGCGTCGTATAATTTAATATATGGTCTGCTTAGTGCACGTTCAGCGAATTGGCGCAACACGTCACGATGCGATCTCACGATCGCGACGGGAAGTGGGCGAGAGCTTAATGAACACGCCAGTAGGGCTGTGACTATGGCATACCAGACATATCTTAAACTAGCTGCAACCCGCGGTTACACCCGCTATTCTACAGGAACGGTAAAATTATAGTTTTATTTTTTTATTTTTTTTGTTATTGTAAAATATTTTGTATTCATTCAGACTTTATCCAGCTATTCCGGGTAATTCTAGAATTATGCCAATCTTATAATTCCCCGTCCTACTAGTGCTATTCGTAAAACATTATACACTAGCTGCGCCCCGCTGTTTCACCCGCTATTCTACAAAAACCAAATATCTTTACGGGATAAAAAGTAGCCTATGTGTTATCCAGGGCATAAGCTACCTTCATACCAAATTTCATCCAAATCCGTTCAGCCATTTATACAGAGTTGAACGGGAACAAACACACTTACACACAAACTTTCGCATTTGTAATATTAGTGTGATTATCAAAAGAGCCGTCATTAGGCATTTCTATAATGTACAATATGGATAATGGATTTGAATTAGGAAAGTAGACCTTAAAAATAAAATCACCTTACTTTACTGTTCGAACATACCCAATGTTCGAAATTTTGAAAAATATTATAACATTTTATTTATCTAGTTATGCAATTATTAAAAAATGATATACATTTTCTTAACTCTTTTAAAAAAAAAACTTCTCATAAAAAAAAAACTTTTCTTTACTCAATTTATAATATTGCTACTAGCCAAAATATTTTTTAACCTTCTTGTTTAGCCAGTTTTGACTGTATCGGAAATAGACAATTCAATTAGTTAGGATTTGATCTTGCGTATGGTAAATATGCACTGAAATACGATAGCTTGTATCTGTATATGTAATAAAATAATAATAATAAAGCTAGTCCATATTTTCGGTGTAGTCTAACTCGTTTGGTATTCCTTGTCATATCAGGAATCCTACGGTTAATCAGCTCCTAACCGCCTGCATGCCCCTACATCATATTCAATACACCGAACATGATGCATCGCATCCCGCTCCGGTTCAACTTCTAACAGTTTGTGTACTTTTAAAATAGTTGCATCTCTAGTAAAATTAGAAGTGCTAAACCAGTTGACAATGTTTTATTCCTTGTCATATCAGGAACCCTATAGTTAATCGGCACCCAACTGCCTGCATGCCCATACATCATATTCAATACACCGAACATGGTACATCGCATCCCGCTCCGGTTCACCTTCTAACAGTTTTTTTTACTATGTTATTGTCCTCGGGATTCTGAAACGTTTGTTAACTTTGACAACAGATTAATTCTAATGCTGCCTTTGTCTGGCACTAAGCACACTAACAAATGTTTCAGAATCCGGAGGTGTGTATCTTTGCAGCTTATTCGCTGCACGTTAATTCTATTTTGTTAATCATGTTTACTGGTTAGTAGACAATTTCCTTTTTCATAAAAGAAAGTTTGAATTTACTATCTACCTAGGGATTTTTCTGATAGAATTATTTTAACTACGTCTAAAGTGGAATATGACTGCTAATTTTGCGAAAAGCGCCTCACATTTGCGCCATGTAGCCACTAAAGTACACAAATAACTCCTCAGAGAACACTCTGTTTAATGCTCTCGTTATTTTGTTGTTTCACGTAACATTCGCGACCCAATTTAGGCGTTTTATACGAATTTACTTTGAGCCAAGTACAAAGGATGTTATTATTGTGAATGAAAGTAAAAAAGTGCGGCGCCAACGGGACCGTTGAAGAGAAAAATATGTTTTTTAATCAACTCAAAATGAAATAAAATTCTTTTAGGGGCGAGATTTCATTTTGCTTCGCTCCTGTCCAAGAATAGAAGTGAGAAAGGTGTTTAACTGATATTTAAGAGATAAGTCCAACATTCAAATTACTGTTTATAATTTATATAATTAAAGTTATAAATTAAAAGTCTAGGACTAGGAAACTGAGCGGAAGTCAAGGTAAATTTAAATAAGCTGTAACTATACAAGTCGAAGTTCCCACTTTAGCCTTTTAAATCTTTTCACATCAAAACTTGCAAACTACATTTCCGAAACTTTGAAATCTTCAAATGCGCATAGACTTGTGAACTCTGAAATTCACTTAGTTTAATGTTCATTCCGTCACGTTCCCCGGCTTCTCGTGGCATTTTGGAATACATTGCAAAATGTAATAAAATGTTCCGTTTTCTCCATGGCGCGGGAAATGTCGACAACAACATACGAAGTTGTGTTTCCGGTAGTGACTTTCAAGTATGTTCCAAGTCAGTTAATAGAAGGAACAAAGACATGAATAAGGAGAATTCTGTGAGAAGGAAATAGGTCGCGCCACAAAATAAATAGGTAATAGTTGCACTACAAGTTTCACTTGCTTGTATTTAAAAATTGTAGAATAAGACGTTGGAGTAGGTAGAAAAGTTTAAGGACTACTTTTACTTTAATGTTCATGTACAGATGAGAAAGCATTTTATATTCTTTGATAGAAATGTAGAACTCATCAAAATCTTGCACCTATATACCCGTATTTTAATTTTGTTTCCCTACGACTGTCTAAATAAGCCAGAAGTTCTATTTTATGACATATTGGAAATGCCATAAATATAAAACTCCAATATTTGTGACATGAGTTCCAAATTGGAATCAGAAATACCTTATATTCTCGTATTTCATTTCCTGCAAATGTCTGTTTCATTTGGGTATATCATGCCTATGTGACGAATGAAATGAAATAGGCATGTAATTTTCCAGTCAAGCGAACCGTGAAAATTGTCGAGCGATATAACACATTTGTTCGTGTAGGCTGAAATGATATTTTTTACAGGCGTGTAAAAATATTTCAAAATTATCGATCCAGCAAGAGATTTTATTGTGTGTGAACTTTTTTCCACGTCAAAGACACTTTGATAAATTACTTTTAATTTTTCTGCTCTACGATCTCCATATGCCCAGCTTTTTAGACTAGAATTTATGTTTCGGCTAAATTGATATGTACACTTGCACTTTATGTTTCGGCTAAATTTATATGTACACTTGCAGCTATACTACCTGGCTTCCTTAGGTCCTCAAAAGTAAAATTAGTTGAATTAACATCTAAATACTCTAAATTCAAATTTAAGGTTTTATAACATTACATCTTTTGCAATAGGAGAATTCTGTGATCTTTTGTTTATGATGTGGTATCCATACTAAATATATGGTTGTATTATTTATTCGTAGATCATTGATGCTTTTCGACGTGTTCATACTGCCATCTTTTACATCAAGATAATAAGATTTCATCAAATTGCTACAGTGGTTTATTTAAAATAGATAATGTTTTATAGCGATTTGTGTAGAAAATTTATACATACTCCTATTAGGGAGACTCGAAGGACCAGAATAGCACGCATCAAGCATTCTATCCTTTTCCGCATTTGCAGCTCTGCCATTACTATTGATGCAAGGTACTATATTATAATCTGACTTTATTCTTCTTCCCCAGGCTTTGCACTCTCCGCGTGACCCGTCTCCGAGTATGTGGCGCTATCGGCGAGACAGGTGGCGGCGCGGCGGGCGGCGCGGGCGCAGGCGCGGTCATCCTCGCAGCCAGGATGCATAGCAGCAAGCGCACGCTTCGCTCCAACGATATTGCCGTGCCACCGCTCGATGTGGAATTAGACCTCTGCTTCTCGCTACAGTACCCGCACTTTGTCAAACGAGACGGCAACAGGTTATTTGTCACATTCTTCTCTATTTTATTTGTCCATTTTCTTGTTCATTATTGTCTTTAAACTGCTGTCCAATGTTTTAATTTTTTTTTACTAGATGATGCCCGCTAAGCTCGGCTCTGGCCTCGCTAAATTCTTCATACAAACCTTGTCCTCACAATCACAAACACAATAAAAGTATCAATCATCAAAATCGGTCCAGCCTTTCTCAAGTTATAGCGTGACCAGGAAAAATAGCGGTTCATTTTTATATATATAGAAGATCACCGCTTTATACTCTTGATTGCCTTTTCAGCTCTCCCACTTCTATTATCTCTACTGAGATAATAGAACTAACAGATTCTTGTCTTTACTGCACTCTCCAGTAATTGACTGATTGAGCGAAGCGAACGAAAGGTCTTAGTTATAACTGGCAAAATTTGCTTTCATCTATCCGTATGTATGCACTCGCGTACAGGCCGTATTTGTCAACCAATCTTGACGAAATATATACCAAAGTTTTACAATTTTTTAGTTAGTCGTCGAATTTTTGTGCAAAAAAGTTTATGCTCGCGAGGTCTACTGTTCGCAGAACTTTTAGTTTTTAAGGCTTTTGACACAGAATTTACAATGTAAGTTTATGTAAATAGGCGAGAGCTTTGGATTATAAATGTTAACACGAATAGTAGGAGTGGTGCGTCATGAATCTGTGAACCGTCTTTACGACTAGAGAATTATACTGGGGTTCGCGAAGGTTGCTCAGACGTTAGTGCCGCATTAGTTTTATTGCTGGAGAGGTATTCTGACTGGCATAAAATAGTTTATATTTGAACAGCAATTTACTTTACAGACAGATGATCATGTAAAATGTACACGCACATCTGGATCGCAGTAAACATAGTTAAATTGATGGCGATATGAAAGGGCACAGTAATAAACATCGAAAATCAAAGCCCCTAAGTACTTTGTCTCGATATCTATAATCAATAACAATAATACAACGTGGTAATGGGGCCAGCATTTTGGGAACAATTCCCACTGATAGCGGTCTTTTAGATTAGTTTATTTTGTTTAATATTACTATGTAATTTTAAGTCCTATTTAACTGAATTAATTATTAAACCTAAATAAAAAAAAAAAAACTTGGTTGAAGCATTTCTTTTTATCTCCCGACTATAAAGAAGGATGTCACAAGTTTGAAGTCTATGTGCTTCAGGGTGTGAGGGTGTGTGTCTGGCCGGCATTGCAGCTCTCAAATGGATGGGCCGCTTTAAATGCGTTTAATTTGAAAGCAGATATCATTGCGTTGGTTTTAGCCATGTTTCGTGGAAATCCGTTCTGCTGTTTACAAGCTATGAGCTCTGTTTTAGATCTGAGGGACTTTTGAATTTTAATATTTACTTGTACTGCTTATGTACAAAATGTGGAAGAAGCTTTCATTTGTTGTTTCTCCTCCGACTCTTTCCGAGGACTTTATAAGGCTACTTTATTTCAAAGATGCTTTTAGTCACTAAGTATTTTTTGTAAAGTTTCATGTTGGACTAAGTGGACTACTGGTTGAAATATTGTGGATCATGGTTTTTTTTAGACGATTACCATCCCCTGATTCCCTGCCCGGACCGTTCAACCTTTTCTTCATTTCATAACTTTTTAATTATTACTTACTTAATTAATTATTTTTATTTAATATAACTATTTAAAACTACCACTAAAGTTATTATTATAAAGCCACGTAAATGCAAATATTCATGCTAATAAATGCTGTCCTGCGAAGCCATTACACGAACTCTGGCAACTTTAGTTTGTAACTTGAACTAAACCCATGAATCTCATCATTGGTATTCGTGAAGTGTTTGAGATTGCGTAAAGTTTAACAAGCCTTCAAGCTTAAACTTAAGACAGCAGTAACAGTTTTCTATGAGATGCTAAAATCAAAAGTAGCTTAATTTGTTTTGTTTGTTCGTATTTGTTCTGAGGCGAGTACAAGTAGTTATAGCTGTATAACCTTTTGGAAAATACTTATCTGGTCCAACTTTGGACACAAATGGATGGTCCGGGGTTTCGTCGTCGAGTTTATAGGTACTTCTCGTTCTAAAAGCTTTAGTTTAATGGGCTAGTTTTCTTGTCGTAATTCTCACTTCATTCTCGCTTGGATATAGCCAGATTAGTGGCTATATTAGCGATGTTCCAGAAATCATCACAATCAACTGCCATTTTTATCCCATTGCTGAGTGTAGGTTTCTCTCACACCATCTATTATTATTATCTATTCTCTCTCTGGTTTAACATGCCATTTACCAATATTCTTGAAATAATCAAAGTCAAAAGGCTTAGCAGAAGCGTATTCCATTCGCATGGAACATTCCTTAAAAAAATATTTGTGTTAAAAATTTGTTTGACCAACATTACAGACTGCAGATAATGCTGCAGCGGCGCAAGAAATACAAGAACCGCACCATCCTGGGGTACAAGACGCTGGCCGAGGGGGTCATCAGGATGGACCAGGTATGTAACACCAACGAGAAGGTAGGGGGCCCTCTACTCTACTTAATAATCATTTTTGTTTAGTTTATTTACAAATTTTATTTCCGAAATTCGTCAGCGATTAGCGATGATAAGTAGAGCGTTCGGAACTTCGGATCGCACGCCGCAGAGCGTGGGTTCAAATCTCAACTGGAACAACAGTGCAGGAAACCATATCGTGGCGGTAGATAGATAAATAGATCTCTTTATTGTTAACACCAGAAATAACATACAAATGACCAAAATACAACTTATAACTAGTGTAACAACTGGCGGCTTTATCCCTTAAAGCGATCTCTTCCAGGAAACCTTAGAGAGAGAGTACTTTCGTGGTAGAGTACTTTCTAGTACTTGGCTGGCTAGCTAACACCCTCGAGGTGACAACGAAACCTTACGTTGCGTTCCGGCAACCGTACTTGAGAGCCAGCTCCAATATTAGTCTAGGCGCCTAAGTTTACAAATCGCCATCACACTATCACCAAATATCAGGCGAGTTTATCAAATACCTACTCTGTTAAACAGAAAAAAAAACAGTTATAAAAGTCAATTGGCAGTGACTGGAATCGAAAAGCCTAAAATCAGGCTGGCGGCTTAAAAGATCGTCGATCGACGATTATCGTGTTTTTTACGCTTACCCATAACAGTTCAGTGCCACCCAGAATTTTGAACTTCAACAGTTCAAAACTATGCGCGGCAATGCACTGCGCTCGTCACCCTGATATGTTAGATGTAAAATCTCTGTATGCCCAGTAATTACG
The DNA here is from genome assembly GCA_947579745.1 of Apocheima hispidaria. Taxonomy (NCBI): domain Eukaryota; kingdom Metazoa; phylum Arthropoda; class Insecta; order Lepidoptera; family Geometridae; genus Apocheima; species Apocheima hispidaria. Next base: position 11,297,695 of record OX388164.1, on the reverse strand, counting down.
CTGGAAACATTGTCCTTTAATCCGGAACAGTAATGCTTGCAGACTACTGCTTGGCGGTTGAATAACTGGCAAAGGTGTGGTACTTCCCCAGGCAGACTCTGCAAGAGAGCCCTACCAACTACCCTACCTGTGATGAATTAATACTATCTATGTTAATTATTAATCGATATAATTACCACCACTACAATGAACCCTTAAAAATTAAGGATCCAATAGGAATATTACCAGACGTAATCCTTTTAGCGGTGACTTCATTAGGCGTCCCTAATTAAAAGAAATGAGCCGTAAAACCGCTCCGGCATTACACTCATATCGTCGAGGACAAATGAGCAGATTATAGAGGTTTTCAAGAGGCTTTCTACATGGGGCGTTTGGTAATAGAATTACTTATACAAGAAAACAAGTACTCTAGTTTTGTTTGTATTATATTGTGGCTTATTTATTCTACTGTACACTCGATGTTTTCAGACAAACTTGACAGTGTCTTATTTGGCGTGCGAATTAAATTGAGTTAGTTTTATCTTATAAAATTATATTTTAGAAAAAAGAACCGACTTCGAATTAAACTAAAAAGTAGAAAATAATATTTTAAGTACTTCAAAGTAAAGAGCATTAAAGGACAATCGATGAACTTTTTGATACTTTTATACATATTTACAATTTATAATCTATTTACAACAAATAATAATTTAAAAAACAAATCGGTTCATGAATGACGGAGTTCTGGGGTAACAAACAAATATAAATTCAGTCGACTTGAGAACCTCTACCTTTTTTTTTGGAAGTCGGTTGAAAAGACACCAAAACGAAAAAAGTATTAGATATGCAAGAAAAATGATTTGACCTTTCACTTGAGGGTAGATTTTGGAAATTCGGTATATATACGTTATTCTCTCCCAAAATTTGTCCGAAAATCGCACAAATCGTGGGTTACCGAACTGAAGAGCTGTGTTGTGATATTGTAAAGGATTTTTAAATAAACTGGCCGAGGACCTTATTTCCATTTGGACAACGCTTTTGGTCACGAACGTTCATTACTGAATTCTCAATTAAATTTAACGCTCTATTTAAAATTAAATCAAATTTATTACAACGGAGTTCGATTTTTTAAACGCAAGCCTGAGTATTTTCATGAGAAAAGACAAAAGACATTGCCAAAAAGTTGCATTTTTTAAATAATCACATCATTCGCTTTCGCAACGAGTGGTTCAACACATAATACTATTACTCCTAGGTTTCAACCATTCGATTTTATCTTTTATCAATAGAGCATCTGTCGGATTAACCTGTGTGTTATCTGTGGAAAAGGAATAATGGCTATATAAATTTGTAGATGAGCTACAACATCATAATATTGTGAAATTGTGGCAAATAATTAAATAATAATAATATAGACAACGTGGCGAGCCTGGAAGAGTATATCCGGCTAAATATTATTTAACAAATATTACACAGCCTACATATTTTCTTGTTTTATTTTTAATTGACGTTCCAAAAGCAAAGAAAGCTTTGCAAAAGTTACCGGTTTACCGATTGCTGCGTGAAATGGAAATTTTTAAATGTTTGTAAGAAAAAAGTAAGCCAGATATTAAACGATTCCAAAAATATGCAAAATCAGGATCACTTGCATTCGATACTACCGGTGATTGTTTTCGAATGCGAAAAGGATTCCTTATCGGAATCCTTCGATAATTAATAAAAAAAATCGAAATTATTGATTGATTGACAGCTACTTGATTGCGATGTCTTTCGCCATCAAACAGTTGAATTTGTTTTTCAGTTCATTTGCATAAAGCTCTAGTAAAATGAATTTAGATAATAATCAACGTTCATCGAGTTGGCTGGTTGAAAACTTCGTCGGTCACATGTTGTGATGAGAAGTGATGATAATGAGTTTGTAAACGCGTTTAGTCTGAAGTAGAAGCTGACCCCAAAACTGGTCATACGTCAGGCCCGTAAATAATCCCCTAAAGATTCTCGATACTTACGTGATAATTGTTCCGAGATAAACGCACGAAAAATGGATGAAGACGCGTAACGAGTAATGTTTTAGAGCGTTTCTATTACATTTACTAGATGCGTAGATAATTGGTTTATTGTCAGGCGATAATCTGTCGCAATGAACTTATTATTTGTAGATGTGTCGACTGTCCAGTGTGCGGAGTTTATAGGAGGTAATCAGTGGCCACGCCTGTCAAACGTAGAATAAGAAAAGTTTCTGGTTAAACTTGGTAACCTCTTCTATTATCCGTAGGTGCTCCAGCGTTCAATGGACATGGAGCTGGAGCTGACCGGTGTTGGCGGTAAAGTGGGCGCAGCAGCTGGACAGCCGGTCGCCAAGCTGTCCATCACTGGCCTCGCATCAACACCGGTGGATCACGACACTAAGAACAACAACACTTTGTTGATTACAGGTACGTTCACTTTGGATACCCGTATTATGGTACCAAGGAGGGTTGACGTCTGGCTAAAAGCCAAAACGGTAACAGGCTGTGCCAATCCCACATATTATAAAACGCCAGTTAAACGATTACGTATGAAGAATATGGAATGAAGAACGTGAATTAAAACCGTCAGAGTGTGTGTTTAGGTGTTTCAATACCTTATTTGTTATTAGTAGCTCATTTAATTGTTCCCTGGTATGATGGTATAATAACATCTGCGATAAGTATGGCACTCCATAGATCCGCTACGTCACTTGGATGGCACCAGTCTCGGCTATCAGTCATTACCGTGCAGAAGCAACAGCGGAATACGTAATTCATAAACGTCAGGCAAAGATGAAGGTGGCGGATAGTGACGTAAGCTGTTGTCAACGCCCCGAAATTGCAGACCTTGCTTTTTGTAACATGCTTGGTATAATCTTGTTCATCCGATCACCTATTTCAATAGAAAAGATGTCTAGACATCGCTCTCTATCCTTGTTTTATCTACCTGTGACAGATAAATTGACTTATTCATTAACAGTAACATTTTAAACAGTATTATTTGACCTTCAAGAAATAAGATTACCCAAATCTGCCTTTAAGATTTGGGTGAAACCTTACTAAAAAACACATTAAACTGTTGGTTAAAACGAAAGTTTTATTTTCCAGAACGTGGTTACTCAGATGAGGAGGAAGAAGGGGAGTTCAGTTCGGTAGAGGAGGCCGACGACATGACGTACGGAGCACCGGCGCGGCGGAGGGCGAGGCAAATTGCTTTCAACAAGAACGACCTCTCATATACGAAGGTAAGGGGCACGCAGGTATTGGAGATACTTTGTTTTATGGAAGTTTATCTTTTAACTAAAACTTTAAAAGAATCTTTACTGTAGTTCCGCTTAGTCTATTAAAGATTCTTTTGAAGTTTTGGGTATTGGGGAAATATCAGTTTGGAGTGCAGTGTGAACTGTACACTGAAGCGAACTGATGTGAAACCGCGATTGCTACAGCCTTATTACATATACTTTTATTGAGAAAAAGTTGGATCCGCATGTAATCTAGCTTCAGCTTTTGCTTAGCTACAAAAATTACAACAAAGATTTTGTCTTGATATTCATATATATTTTTATTCCGTAAATTCGTAAGCTTGAACGTGTAACATTAGGCGTAACGTATTGCACGCAGCTGTCGCGATCTCGTGACTTGAGCTTCATGGAGCGACAGAGACAGAGCTATATGCACTCGAAGGCGAACGACAGGGACAGCGACAGCGAGCTGGAGAATCAGGCCGCTAAGCGCAAGGGCAGTCGCGGAAAGCTCGCGGTGAGCTGGTAGCACGCGGCTTCACGTAGCTAGATGCATGGGAATAAATACAGTGAACGTACAGTTCGATTGACTATTTGCATGAATTTTTTTCGAACTACCCTCATGTTTCTTGTATCGACAGGAAAGTAAACGCATTCAGCACCAAAGACACATAGTATGTGCTTTTAGGCTCGTGCATTATCTTCAGGTCTAATCTTTATCTAGTTCTTCGTACGACATTTTGTCTTTATTATTTAAGATTGTTTCGGGTGATGCTTCCTTCTTCATAAGAACTCTACTCTAACAGTCTTATTCTTAAATCATATAACTATATTAGTCGCAGTTGTGACTATGCCATGCGTTTGCATCTTTGTATATTATAAAACTTATTAAATTCAGCTCTTTTCTACGACTTGAGCCTACTTTAATTAACTAATTGTACCTTATGAATTGCGGTCTGTCTTTTTGACTTTCTCTTGGTCATTATTTCGGCTTCTCGTTTTCCATCGACTATTAGTTATTAGTACTACTTGTTACTAGTACTACATGTCACTAGTACTACTTGTTAGTAGTAGTACTTGTTACTATTTGTACTTGTTACTATTTGTACTTGTTACTATTTGTACTTGTTACTATTTGTACTTGTTACTATTTGTACTTGTTACTATTTGTACTTGTTACTATTTGTACTTGTTACTATTTGTACTTGTTACTATTTGTACTTGTTACTATTTGTACTTGTTACTTGTAGTACTCGTATGTAGAAGTACTCGTATGTAGAAGTACACGTTACTAGTACTACTTGCTACTAGAACGACTTGCTACGATTACTACTTGCTACTAGTAAAACTTGATACTAGTACTACTTGATACTAGTACTACTCGCTACTAGTACTGCTTGTTGCGACCCGCGCTTTTATCAGTGACTTTCCATTCTTCCCGAATTATTTCATAATAAAAAGTAAGTATCCATTGTCTGTCATGGTAGGTACTTCCTTATTGACCGAGTTACTTTCGCACTATTTATTCGACTTCGATACTAGTATACTAAGTATATGTAGCGATGATAACTCAGTGGTTTGCGCGTTCTGATCGCACGCCGCCGGCATGGGTTCAAATCCCAACAATGAGATTGAGCTACCGGTGAAGGAAAACATCGCGAGGAAACTATAGTATGGTGGTATGGTACTTTATACTCGGCTGGCGACGCTACCAAACCTCAAACTGAAAATCTGTCATCAAGTACCTCTGTAATTAACTGGTTAAGTCCTGATAGGAAACATTAAATTATACCTCTGAGTGTTCCGGCAGTCTCACTTGAGAGCCAGAGGGCTTATCCTCTATCTTTGAAACGTTCGTGATTCTGATTGCGAGAGCATGCCATCTCGTTCGTACCAACTTAGTCGCACTATGCGCGGTCCCGCTCGCGCAACTCTCGCTATCGCTTTCAGAGTTACGGGATAAGCCCACTGTTCCTATTCCAGTGTGTTTACCATCTTCGACAGTAACATAACATAAGTTAACAGTTTCAGTTAACATAAGGTGATTTATGTGGTCAAAGCACCTAGCAGGTCACGGACGACAGGCTAAAAAAAATTGGCCCAAGTCTCACTTCTTAAAGCCGTTCAGCCACAACAAATGATAGAATCTTAATTTATCCTAGCCAAATTTGTCACAACACCTCCCACAACACATCATATTTCGTTCGCGAGTTTCGTGACATTGACTGGTCGTAAATTGAATTAACAGTTCGTTAACGATGCGGCGCTAATCACTTCTTATCCGAGATTATGAGCTAAACTGCTCCTTCGGCAGTTTGACTTTGACTTTTCACTAGAAGACTTTATTCCCGTAGTTAGCGCTATGTTTTTGTAGACATAATTATACTGACCAACTTATTTGTAGAGTTAGCTATATATATATATATATGTCTGTTTCATCGTAATCGAAGTAAACTGTTGATTTACTGTACGATTAGTGCTAATTTGCGATTGAAAGTCCCAAGTAACTTCAGTTTTGGATCCGGGTATGTCCCGAAACTGCGACCAGAACTACTGGAGGACGGGCAGCAGCGTCCTCTCAGTAAACGATGAGCGTTCTACGATCCCCAAGCCGCTTGCCGAGTTAGGGGTCTATGGACGTTCTCTGGCCGATGATGATAAACTTCAGTATTTTCAGTTAAAAATTGAATGCATAGTTTGAAAATTAGTCTGTTACAAAAGGCTCATAACAGTGAATTGGCTAATTAGTTATAGGTACTTGTATTTTCACTAACATGTTTAAAATGTCAATTAGTTATTTATTATTGTTACCAAAAGACTAAAATAAACGATCCTAGCCTAAGTCAAAATATTTTCTTTCTATTATGTACAATTAATGGACGGTGTCCATAAGTTTTTACGATAAATAAAGATCTTTATAAAATCAAAAATCAGTTATAAACTGAAGTTTACTATTATTCTTGTGATAATAATAATTGTTGTTCAATTTATAAATGACGCTTAGCGCTTCATCGACATTTTGAAACTAGTAGCTAGTTACGTCAACCTGGTGAATGAAATCTGCATTCACAGCTTTAACCAGTTTAACTGGCGCTTAGCTTACTTGGGACATTACGTGGATATGATGAAAGTGTTACTAAATGATGGAACTAAAATTATTTTCTCTGTGGATCAGTGTCGTCTAGATTATTCGCTGGTCTCACACTTTACACAATAATTCGATATAGAAAATAAATCTAGTTAATAAAAGAAGATATAGAAAAAGAAGTTAGTTTCACGAATAATTTAAAAGCTATTTTAGAATCCAAATGTTATTATAACCTAGATGAATTTTTCAAAGATAATTTTGACGGAATTTATAAAGATCGTTCCGTTCCGAGTATTGACATACCCAAATAGATATGTATTACTTTATTGAAACATGTTAATATAAGAACTTCATGTATGGGAGTTTTGGCGGGAACGTGAAGAATTCATGTCGCGTCATTTTATTATTTTTCAAAACTTGTGTTATTTCGAGGGTTAATGTGTAAAAACGGTGAATTTCTACCCGTTAAGTGTTCTTGTACGTGCACGAGTGTTGGTGAATGGTATAATGTCGTAAAACGTGAATTTTCGTGTTGTTTCCAAAACTCCATAGAAGGCTCTAGTAAAGTTTTCACCACTTTACTGGGGCATGACTTGGACTTGACCGTGACTTGCTTTGCTCGACTTTGACCGTGACTATGACTTATTTGATAATATCTAACAAAACTTGAGAATATATATGTATACTTGACACTGGCAAATGCATAAGACGTGCGACGCCAAAATCCTCTTAGGAGGAAAAAGAAAAAAAAAAACTTCATGTATCTACATATGTCTGTAATAAAATATTTAGTATCGAGTTGGCACCTACTGTAGCATTTAGCATGTTTTAATGTTGTGTAGTGTTTTGAGTTTGCGTGCTTGTTATATGTAGATATTTATTTTAAATCACGTCGACAGTCGTATCTCTGGCGCACATTCAAGATTTAAAATCAACAGAAATGAGATTTTCCAAAAAGTTTAAGTTGTGTCTGTATATAATTATTTTTAAAGAAATTAAATTTTTCCTTTTTTATATCTCTTAATTTGACAGGTATAAAAAAAAGTTTTTTTTCGATATTTTTCTTCAAATGTGTTTATTTATAACTAAGGTATCCTCAAGCAAAACAGGAGATTCTGCAACAGTAAAATCGGATATATGATAAAACGGCGGTCATAGAAAACCTCCCTGAGTCAATCCTCAATTTTTTATTGCTGGCCTGTGTAAAAGGCAAATTGCGTTGAACCTTGGATGTGATGAGAAAAGAAATAAGACTGAAGGCGCACGTCTTAAGGCCTCGACCTTGACTCCGACACTTGACTCATACGAGTCCCATATTAGACTTATCGCGAGTTCGGAAACTTATCACCTCAGATTAGATTATGTATGTAAACACGACTCTGCCTGTGAAAGCGCCGCAAATATTCCGGTAGTCGCTAATATATACATGGAGGTAGTGTATTCTCTGTTTTGTGTATTTCGTATCATTTTAGCGAAGGGTCCAGGATTGTGTATAGGTGTGTGTGCTTTGAAGGTTACAACAAATGTTTTATTCCATCTTAGTTTGTGTCATTAATTACGCCAAATATGTGTTATGTAACTAATTATTTCTTAATGAGAAATAACGAACAAAGTTGGAGCGATTTTTTTTTCCTTGAAAATTTGCAAAAAAAATAATTTGTAGTCTAAAACTAAACGCAAACTGATACGGACGCAGATTACGATACGCAATCGACGAATTCAAACCTACTTGCTAATCTGTGACAAACTACAAACGCAACCAACTCAGTACAATAGAGCGTTTTCACTTTAAATACAGAGAAAGCACATTCTCCAGCGTAATAACAAATGAAATCGCACAACTTGTGATTGTAACCGTGCAACATGTTGCAGCAACGCAACCTGAAGCAGAAGTTCGCGGCGCTGCTGCGTCGCTTCCGCATGCCGGAGGAGATGTCGGAGCGCGGCGTTACGCGCGACACGCATCACGCGCAGCGCGACATAGACGAGCTGTTCCAGGTAAGGACACAACAAAATGAACCTTGAGTTTCTGAAACTTTCTCATACTGAAATCAAATATAAACTTCTGGAGAACTAACTACCAGTTGGAAAATACCCTGTCGATATGTCCCGGTTTCCCCTGCCAACTTTGGTTAACACTGGCACTAGGGTCTTAGCGCCTGTGTGCCGTCGTTCTGTCAGTACTGAGGCCGTCCGTCTGTCAGTACTAAAAAACCGTGTGGGTTTTTTCCGCACACTAAAAAACAACACACTAACAACACTAAAAAACCACACTACCGTGTGGGTTTTTTAGTGGGTGTTAGCTGTGGTCCTCCTATACAAGCAACCGCCCCGTCTATAGATCGTACAAGAAGATTTTCCCCCGTCACTACAAAAAGAAAAATATCTATGGCAAAAATGCAGATGTTCCTGCAGTTTCTCAGTTTATGAACGTCCAAAAGTCTGTAATGACCGACACATACATAAGTGACACCTTTGATATGAAACAAAAACATATCCAAAAATACCATTAAAAACTTTTCAGGAGCTGGAATCCCTATCTTGCGGAGAGGGCGAAGACTCCGGTCCAGATCAGATGGATACCATCAGCATCGGCTCGACCCCCAAACCTTCCCTCCGGCCGTTCTTCAGCAGCTCTCGCAGCCTGGCCAATCAGGACCTCCACCGGCATTCGAACGGTAAGGACCTCTGGAGTATGTGACCTGCTGGAAGAAGGCTGAGGGCTCCTGGACTATCTTTTGTCATTTTGAAGACACAGAGAAAGAGCTGCTAAAAGCGTAAAGCTTTAGGCATGAACATTCACAGTAATGTGTGCGTGAGACATTAAGCTTGGGGTTGTCTGGGCCTGTTAAGGTCTGGGGCCCTGAGTGGGAGTAAGTGACCTCCTTGGGCCTCCTCTTGGCTTCTCTTCAAATATTTAATTTTACGAGTTTTTGACTTTGAAACTTTGATACACCATACTGTCAAAATTTCGTTTGTACAAAAAAAAAGTAAATGAACACCTTTAGTAATCAAAGTAGTTTCAAATAATAGCCGCTTTCGTTTAAATTCCAGCAATACAAAGAATGCAACCAGCCTTTGTTTCAGAGCCCACTTTCAATCAATAAGATGTGGCGGAAGACCCTCAAATGCCAAACAATGCATGCAATGCAATGTCGTTCTTCCAAATGCCGTCTTGCTTGTTCTTAGTTTTGCGCTCTTGGTTGCTATTCCTTTGTGTCGCTGTGGCAAAGGATCGTACTTGCTAAGGGATAGATGCGGCAAAGTTCTGGGGCTAAATGAACATTTATTCAGTAGGAACATATTATATCACTTCACCTCAGAGATGAAATGTAAGGGAATGACTGGTAAGGGACGCTGTCACGTGCTAGGCCAGCTGGTTGAATAATTTTCGGTGTAGTCGCGCGATTTTGTGTAACAATTTAGGCCATACGCGACACTTGTCCTCTTACTAATTACAAATCTTTTCTTCGTTTGGACGTTTTAAAGGTCGCTTTTAATGTTGATTTAAGTTTGTAGGCGATTTATGTTTTGAATACGATACGATTCAGATTATTTTAAATATTTTCGATCCACTGAGTGTTTTAAGTTATTTTATGGATTGTCAATTTGGAAGTAATAAATTGAGTTTTAATTATTGAAATAGATTTTTATTGTAGTTTGTGATTTTAAGTGGAACTATAATCAGACGAAGCCTAAAACTTTAGGCAGAACAAACAAGCCGTAGCAAGTCGTTTACTGAATATACTTCAATATACACTTACTATAATAGGATTATAGGATATACTATACTTTTCACATAATTACAGAAGATTGACCATCAGCCCAAAATATTAAACATCTCTATTATTGCCAGTTCAGATTGATAACTGTTGCATTACTAAAATATCTTTTTATAAAGGGCAGTTAAAATTATGGCCCGTACAAAATGTCGCGATCACGCGGTGGCGATCCCCCGACGACCAATCACCGGTCTCGGGAACGGTGACTTTGTAACAGACGCTGATTGGCCGCCACCACGAAATCGCCCTGAACACAATAACATACCAAATATTGTAGCAAACTCCATATTCAAGCACTTACTAAAACGTACTGTAACATTGCATTGCCTGTTACATTGGATATGTTAATATGGTAACGAGTACATAGCCTGTGCTTAAACACATACACTCAAAGAACAGAGCATCGTGTGAGACGCTTACTTTTGTTTCGCTTTTTATATGCAGACATTTGGATAAGTATTATATTTTTGTACCAAAGAATTTAAGCAAATAATCCACAGATTACTTAGATAGATTCCGGCTCCAAAACGTTCGAAGCGCACCACGAATCTGTATAAACAGATCTATAAAAAATTGCTATTGATATTGGAATAGCCAATGCGAGCGCTTTGTCTTAGTAGCCGCAACCCGCACTTTCCTTGAACTTTTGGTGCGTTTTGGTCGGATCGGAATAAAGATATTTGAACGCAATAGCTATACCTAAAGGATAATTTGTGAAATAATAATCTTATACCTCAGCTCTGTGCCACAGTTCAGTTTTGATCTGAAGAAATTCTAAATGTGACTGCTATTAATGTGGGTCAGCGGGGCGCTTACCATCAAGCGATCAACATGATCGTATTGTCACTCAGTTGCAAAAAAAAGCAACTAAATACACTAAACATTTTTTTCACTCACAGAGGGTTGGTTAAATATACATGATCCATGAAGTTCTGTCATATTTATGTAGATGTCTGCACAAACATACAATATGTATAACATTAGGATATTATTAAGTGTTTTGTTTACCGCTGTGTGCATAGTTTAGTGCATGTGTGTATTGGATGGTTACTAGGACGATTTTGATAAATGAAACGAATATGATTAATTTCATTTAAACTTTTCAAGCAACGGTATCCGAACTCTGACAGATTTGACCAGCTGCCTCTATTGTAAATTAAACTGGAAACCGAATTTGCGTAGTATGTTCTAGTTTGATCTTAACGAAGCCCATTCTGGCTTCCAAGAAATTCAGACTGGCTTTCAAGAAAACGAGACTGGTTTTCAAAAAACGCAGTCTTATCTTCCAAGAAACCCAGTCTGGATTTCAAGTATCCAACATGGATTTTTAGAAACCGAGACTGGCTTTCGAGAAATCCAGTCAGACTTTCGGGAAACTGAGACTGTTTTTCAAGCAACCGAGTCCTTACCAGTGAAAAAAGCGGATAAGGGTCTATGGTGTTCGAAAAGCCGTGCCGTGAATGAAGTAAGAGTTCTGCTATATATAAAGACAAGAAGGTAACCGATGGCTATAATGCAACTGGACCATTTTTCCTAGATATATTAATCAATTAGTCGTTGGAAACTAGAGGTATATGAAAGACCTTAGAGGTCTTGTTACTTTGATCAAAATCGTCCTATATCCAAGTGTACACACGCTAAATGTGGCCGGCATGCGCAGTGAGCCGGCACGGGAGCCGCGCGTCGGCCGGCGAGGTCACCACCATCCGGGAGAGACCACCCGCAGCGGTCACAGGTACACAATCTTTGCTAAATGAAACGGTGCGGTGCGGTTGCTATCAAATCCTCTTTATCTTTGCCCTCAGGGTCTTTAGCTTAAGGGGCATACATGGAACAGATCCTATGGCTTTGGGATAGGTTTGAGACCATCGCTCGCGTAGCGCTCATACCGTAGCTCGACTAGGTGTTCGTAAACGATCACCTGAGTTAAAGAACAATTCACATTTATAACTAAGCGATACCTTAAATTGGAATGGACTGAACTTGTTGTATGTCTTTTTACTACAACCGGTAAGCCATGTCAGAAGTTTTCAGGCGGCCTAAAACTGACATCAGGTCTAGCCACTCGGCCTATTCCAACTTACTTTTTTGTACGAAAAGTCCTCATCACCAACGCGGCTAACAGCAAATCATTACAATGTGATCCTTATATCATGTCACACACGGCAGAATTTCAAGTGGAGATCATGGTAAAGGGCACTCAACATGCACCCGATATTCGTCACTTGAAATTAAAGAAGTACGTGACAATCACGCGGGCTTGATTATTATTTGGTTCAGATGGGGTTGAGGAATAGTCCTTAAAAAAACTATAGGTCCGGTAAACTAACCTAAAAAGGCATAATTATGAACAATTAATGCCTAAATAGTTATTTTTAATGAAACTTATCCACAAATGACTTGTCATTAAAAGACTTTCCGTTATTTGTGGATACTTTAACTGATAACTGATAATTGAAATGATTTGCAACCGCATCGCCCTAGAACTTTTAAATTACTCGCTTTATTACACAGTAGTTACTTTTAGAAAGCTTCTGTCTGTCTAGTTCTGTTCTTTACTATAATCATACATTTCATAGCACAGCTGATAAGCATGTTCATCATAACCGATCTTCGCACATGGCGCATTTGAGATCCATTTTAAGAAAAATGTAACTTTCAGTGCCACATTTTTTAATGAGGCAGTGAAAATTAAATAATTATTTTAATTTTTTTATCAAAAAGCATCTTTATAAAATGCTTTTTTGAAAGATTTCCTTTCGAAAATTTTGAACTGTTTCCGATTTTTCAATTGCTCCTTTCGACAAATCAATGTGAAAATCTGATCTAATAAAAGCATAACTGTGTAATGGTCATGCTGTGCATAAAGAGCGTTACGGAATGCATCGCATAAAATAGAAACATAAAAAAGAATTCAACAAATGTTCTTATTGATTAGTCTGAAAGGATCAGTTCAATATGTAAGGCTGTTCCTTATTAATGTATACATGAAATCGCAACAGAGTCAGAAGCGGTCCGCAGTACGGCCGGAGACGCGCCCAGTGATGGCAACAGCGACGGTGACGTCTGCGCAGACACAGTAGTGTCTGGGGCTTCAGTTTCTAGCTCTCCGCCTAATGATACTAAGGTAAGATAGTGATAGGTAATCCTGATAATAATTGTTCTTCCACATCAAGGCAATTTATTAGGGCAGAAAATGAGAAAGACTGAAGAGTAGAGGTACTAGAACTGATCCTTGCGGAACCCCAAATTATTATTTGGAACAAAAAGAAAAAATATTGTCTGTGTAACTATTTATTTTAAGGACCTAATACGACTCCGACGGAGCGGATTCATTATCTTGAATTACGTACTATGCAACGTGTAAAATTTACCTGGAAAAGAGCTGATACGCAGTCGATAGCTTTAGCTAAAATCTTTAAACATATAGTCACGTGAACAGAAAGCGTTTTTCAACTCAAATATTTTGTCTGATTTGTTGAGTTTTCCAAATCGCTCATTACTCTTCAAAGCTTACATGATTCGACAAAACTTCATATCCAGGAGGACAAACGCTCCAGGCTGTTCCGAAGCGCAACAAGTGGCGGTAACTTGACTCCTGCTGCTGCGGCCAGGAAGAAGAACTCTTTAGCAGGATCTGAGAGACCTCTGTCTGCGCACGAGCTGCCTATACAGAGCCCTACTGCACTTGAAGTGAGTTTATTATTGACTATGATGAACTCTCCATCCCAAGGTTGCCTGGAAGAGATCGCTTTCAGCGATCTCGCTTTCGCTTTCGCTTTCAGCGACTAGTTAAAAAAATAGTTTTCTGTCCTATAAGCTATGTACAATCTGGTTTGAACAATAAAAAGTTTATCTATCTATCTATGATGGCGTAAATTTACTCCTGTAATATTTGCTTTAGTTATTGCTCTGAGTGTAATACGATCTGTGGCTTACGCTACTGTACTATTTCAAACATCATCATCATCATCAGCCGGAAAACATCCACTGCAGAACATAGGCGTCCCCCTTCGAACGCCACCCTGAACGACAATTTGCCATTTGCAGCCATTGGTTGCCAGCGACTTTCTAAACTTCCAATGTCGTCAGTTCACCTAGTGGCCCACCTACGTAACGTCTTCCGGTTCGTGGTCGTCACCCAAAAATCTTTCTTGCCTATCGGTTATCGGTTCTTCAAGCGATGTGGCCTGCCAATGGCCACTTCAGCTTGCAAACTTTAAGATGATATAGGTTTGAATTTCATACAAAATGACACTCAGCTTATTTTGATTATTATTTTATTCTTTATCTCGGTCGCACAATAAATTACCTATCCCGATTGCTCCCAGCCCCGGCGCACGATAATGGAGCAACTGAGTCGCATCCTAAGCGACGACGCCCCCATTCCGGAGTGCATCGCCGTGGCCCCCGCGGGCCCCCTCACCAACGCACTGCACGCTCTCGCCGTGCCGACACTAACCGTGCCGTGGCCCCACGTGCCCGACGCGCGCCCGTTACTACAGGCGTTGTACTCTCGTACTACTAAGCAGTGAGTATTATCATAATTAGAGACTTTGGGGTACGCATGCCTCGGTAGCACCCCGTGATAATATTTTAATGAGTTTGGCTACACGATTCTTATCGTAAGATTGCTCAAACATGTTTTTTTTGTCTGTTTGTCTGTGACACTCCAGGCATCAAAATCGGTCAAGCCTCTTCGGCTACAATTCACGAGGTTACCTAAAAACACACAAAGAAACATACATACTTACACCCCAAAAACTATCCTTTTTGGGCGGTCGGGTAAAAATTGAGGTCCATTATCTGTGTTAATGTTAGGACAATGAAATATATTTATGAAAAGTTACTCCATTTCTAAAGATATTCCACCATCCGAAGCTTCAGTCGGCTACTTAAAGTCCGGCTCCCCTGGCTCTCGCTATCTCTTTCGCACCTTTTCAACATTTTTAATATAATAATTACAGAGATTTTAATTTCCTCTCCATCATTTTTATATTAAAAAAATTCATCAATGAATTTTACACTAGCCATATCTTAAATCCGTTTGGTCGTTTGGTCGTGTCGCAGGAGCGTGCGCCGCGCGTGGCTGCGCGTGTGCGTGTGCGGCGGCGACGGCGCGGTGGGCGCGGCGCTGCGCGCGCACGCGGACCTGGCGGCGCGCCGGCCGCACGACGCGCCGCCCGTCAGGTTCTACATCATACCTTCAGGTTAACAACCTTTATTTTACCTACAGTAGCCTTAACAGGGCATTTCGAGAGTGAGATAGCGCTAAACACTTTAGCGCGCAGATGGAAAGAGATAGCTTAAGCGCGCGCTAGTCAAAAACCATATAATTGCTAATTACATCTAAATCAATCGAAATTCTGTGCCATGCAAACCTAGATATTATTATGACTTCACTATAAGTATAATAATCAGGTAGGTAGATAGGTAGGCTGATGTCTCAGCAGTGGGATGCTTAAAAGCTGAAGCAGCAGGTTTCCCCGTGTCGGGGATGCCATGGAACACACACAAACACAAGGACAACTAACACCCAGATCCAGGGCGGATATATAAATTCATCATTCAAACTACCACCCGGCCGCGCTACTAACTTAGCCAGCAGCAAAGTTTTTTTTTTTTCTCTTTTGCAACGGTAGAGTATTTACACAGTCGGTCCCACTGCACGCAGGTCCGAACACTATATCGCGGTACCTGTCCCACTGCGACCCCGGCTACGCCGCGCTGCTCGGCGGAGAGGCGTGGGCGGCGCTGTGCGAGCGCGCGCCCGACTCGGCGCCCGACCTCATCGACATGTCCGCGAGGATCGCCAGGTACCTACCTCACCCTTCCGCCGAACTAAAATTAATCGACGGACCCAACTAACACAACTTTCTTAAACAGCGCCAGCGCTCACCTTGCTTCAGTCGCTCTCAGTCTGTGAACAGTGCGAGACGTACGTTCGTCAATAAATGCGCGATCCAAATATCCGCAAAAATATGCATTGATATTTAATTAACATAAGTTGTGACTTAATTCTAAAACTCAATGTCTTTTTTTTCTCCATATGGATCATGTGTCCGCAATAAAGAGTTAATATTATTATTTTTATGAAACTTCTTTCGTTTCTCTCCGACGATGGAGGTGAAATTTGCACGGGCCGGAGCCAAGTGCTTACTCTAAGGATAAACATTTCCTTACTATCCTGCACGTGTTCAGTATAACTGCCTTTTGAGGTAGTTTGTAAGCTGTGCTTGGGATGTTGAGCGTTTCTAAATTGTTATGCAGAGTTTTGGGTACTACCCCAGTGGTTGAAAGTACTATTGGAATTTGTTCTGGAGCTATTAATTTTCCATTGCGTTTTAATCTCTATTGATAAGTCCGTGTATTTTGTAATTTTTTCAGTATGTGTTGTTTGTAAATTGTGTGTATTACATACGGCAATGTCTATTATTATTACTTTTATTGTGACCACAGATCGCACCCTAGATTCTGCATTCATGACGCTCGATGTGCACCACACATCAGTCTAAATACATCTATAAGAAATTACTCTGATTGGTAGATTGTCAGGCGCGAGTAGGCGTAACGTTGAGATAGCCAATGAGAACGCTCGGTCGCACTCCCCGCGGCCCGCGCCGCGCCTCAAACTTTGGTGACTTTTTGTAGGAACAACGAATCTCGTAATGCGGTATCTAGTGTGATCTGTGAGTCGACGCTATTTGTGAAAGTTCCCAGATTTTGTGGAAGAATAATTCAAGTAAAGTCAGTCAGCTGATCATAGTATCTCTCCGTAGGTATCTAAATAGCGCGAGTCCGGCGAACAACATCCCCATTGGCGAGGCGATGATCGCGTACAGAGAGAAGCAAGGAGACGAGGACGCCAGCCAGACCTTCGTGCCGTTTATAGCGGTAACCATACCTTACACCTGCGCTGCTGCTATAAATTAACGTTGTATATGTATATTAAGCAAGGGAAAGGGGTGTACGTTTAGAAGAGGGATTACTATTTTATTTTTTATGAATCAATTAATTTGAGTTATACACAATTTTTTATAATAATAATTTTGAAAATTTATATTTATTTATAAATGACTTTGGCTTAGACTTTGAGTGGCGATTTACCACTTTACTGGGGCATGACTTGGAGTTGACTCTAACTTATTTCTCTGACTTAGATTTGGATTTGTTTTAATTGTAAAATATTTTACTTCACTTGAACAAAAATCAATGGTATGTTTGAAAGGGCGAGACCAGGCCGCGTATTGTAATCCGTCACGCGCAGAGTTGTGATCGTGCGTTGTCCCAGGAGGTGCGCGTGGGCTGCAGCGAGGCGGGCGTGTCGTCGCTGGAGCTGGAGGAGGGCGGCTCGCCCCCCGCGCGGCCGTCCCCGCCCGCCACGCCGGCGCCGCTGCCGCCGCACGCGGGCGAGCCGCTGGCCGCGCGCGCCGAGCCGCTCGAGCTGCAGCTCGACTACTGGCCGGTCAGTCACGACTCTATAAACTGTTAGGTCGCGCCGAACTGAGACTGCAGCTCAGTTCCACCTTCGTAAATAAAATAGAGCAGGTTTTACATCGTGCTGGGTGTACGTCGGCTGATGGATGACGAGGTAATAATAATACCTGGAATTAGCGTTTTCTGTTCCGTTTACTTACATTTTACTAGTAGTTCGTGCCGAACTGTGAACTGTGACCTCGCGACCCCTGTATGTTCACAACCCCTGGACCGATTCAGCTCATATTCGAACTTAAAAATTGTATTGAAATGAACTACTTGCCTACAAACATTCATGAAGATCGAATCAACGGTTCGCAAGTTATCATCGGACAAATATACACACAAGCATAGAAACATACAGACATACTAACATACATACAAATGCCGATTTGTCCCAGTAAACTCTGAGACCTTCGCTTAGCTCGGTCAATAACTGTTTTTTTAAAGTAGTCACGTTGTGATTGGTCCGCAGGTGCCGGGGCGCGGCGCGGAGGGCGCGGCGGAGGGCGGCAAGGTGACGGTGAAGGCCTCCTTCCGCGCGCTCCACGTCACGCGGCAGAACCAGCACCTCTGCATCACGTACCTCACCAAGGAGAAGAAGCAGAAAAGTAACTATGCATCTTACGTACCGTTACCATAGAGCAGCCTTTCGTATAAACGACCTTACTTTCAGACAACCACAGGATAAAGCAGGCCTATACCAAAGCATTCTTCTATCTGGTTCAAGTCACTCAATTCATCGTCCATTGCTACGTTTTCAGATTCGATTGGTCTCCGCTCTAGAACACGCACTGCATTGGTTTTTGGTCGTCAGTTAAGATTAAATATAATACAATACAATAAATATTTACTGTGCATAATTGTGTAACAAAGATCTTAAAATAACATAGGATAAAATTATCAAGTCAGTATCCTTACGGACATACAATAATTAGATAACTCTTTACTAAGATACTCTAAGGACAGGACCCCAGCAATGCTCAGTGATTTGTGGAATTAAGTGGGGGAGACCTTTTCCCAGCACTGGGACAGCACAGGCTATAATATATATAAACAATATATATATAGCACCCAAGTTTTTTTTTATGATACTGACTGACGAGACGAGCAAGTCGCTCACCTGATGTTAAGAGTTACGCATAAGCGTCCACGATAGTTTAATTCCTTCCGAAATTTTGAACTTCAACACTTCCAAACTCTGCACGGAAATGCATTGCGCTCGTTATCATTATTATTTTTTCACAAACACAAAATACTCACCTTACCATCTATATATATCTTCGAAATATGTAAATTCGTCAAGAACCATCCGGACCTTTTCACAAAACGATCAGCTAAGCAATTTAATCTAAGATACAAAAACAGATTGATGTTACCAGCTTCACGTCTCACACTTCACTCAACCAGCCCCTTTGTAATGGGCATCAAAATATATAACAAATTACCGAACTCAATAAAACATGAATCGCGAGATAAACATTTTTTTAAATTACTGAAACAATTTTTAATAAATAAAGTATATTACTCCATAGATGAGTATCTAACAGATAAAAACATATAGCACTGTTACATAACTAAAGTTATGGTTACTGCTGTCCCTCTCTCTACTCTTCTACTTGTTTAGCTGGTACCCGACGGGGTCCACAATTGTGACCAAAATGTAAAACTACTAAGTACCAACATACATTGTGGAATGCTAAAATAAATATGAATATGAATCATGAGATATTAGAAGTTAAATCTCTGTACGCCCAGTAATTTCGCTGGAAACATTGCACTTCAATCCGGAACACAGCAATTCTTTCACACTACTGCTAGGCGGTTGGATAACTTGCAAAGGTGTGGTCTGCACCCTATCTCGTTGTGAAGTCGGCTGTCTCGAGTGCAGTTACCTTTAGTTGTAGTGCTTACTTAATATTTTAATATTTTGCTTTTAAATACTAAGTTAAATTTTTCTTTTTTCTTTGTTAAGCCCGTAGGAAGACATTGGCATCCGGGATTCAGAATTTCTTGTCCGGGTGTTAACACACTGTTTTCGTTTGATTTATATAAAATTTATTTAAAATTACACTTAACAAAAACTGTAACGATTTAATTGGTTCCATTATTATTATTGAAATAAATAAAAATAAAATAAAATAAAAACTTCCCCAGACGGACTCTTGCAAAAGTATCCTACGAATACTAATCTAATCTATTCTTATTCTAGGATTCTTTTGCAAGAGTCCTACCGCTACTAATCTATTATAATCAATATGTTGTTACAGTAATGAGGCTGGGAAAGAAAAAGGAGAAAAGTGGCGAGCAGGAGGTCGGCCGCGCGCAGACGGTGGACGGCGTCGCGAGACTCATCTGCTCCGCGAAAGGATCCCACAACGCACCGCTCAAAGGTACGTCCACAGACGTTTATTAGAATAGACACCGCGAGCACGTCGATTTCTATAAAAACCTAGCGTGCCAGGTATTTTAACAACCTAAGTACTTACAAGTTGTCCATTCGCATGGCCGACAGCTTTCAAAAAGTTTTTGAAATTACGTTTCACGTACTCCTTCGAAGATGACTGAGATCGAACTGAATTTGAAATTTTGCTGGTAGGCGCAATGCTGGTATCTTATTTTATAAAGTGTATGGGTGCAATTTGCCTGAATAAATGATTTTAATAATAATAATAATGCGCCTACTTAAGGCGCAGGGTAGTGCAAAATTAAATTGGGCATTTAGGCGCCGCACGAGCGCCATCTACGGGCGGCGCGCTGCCCTACTATCGAACTAGCGCTTCTATGCGGCTAGATGGCGCGCGGCCGGTCCGGCGTCTCAGAAGATACCTACTGAGTTGCAGTGTTGTTCTCCATACAGCAATTGCCATATTATACGGTTTTTAGGCACGCTACGCTTCAAATACACGGCATACGGCAGCACTTCCAAAGCCGTATAATATTTGTATGAAATATACGGCAATCCACGAAAGAGTTAAAAAAACTGCCATTACTAATTTTTCATGTAACGTAACGCACCGAGCACCCGGAATTCCCCGTTGAAAAACGCCCTCTATGAATACGACAATATTGAGATGTTGGACTATTAAGTGATTTGTATTTACATCGCTTCACTGAGCTTAGAGAAGGTGTTACGATTAATGATATATTGATCAGAAAAAATAGAAAATTCAAGGGTGAAAATGTCGACACTGCGGAAGATAAGAGAAGAAGAGATACCATTTCCAAGTGAAAGTGAGACATAACTTCTAACCACAATTCAAAATATACATGGAGACCAGTAAATAAAAGCTAAGAATCATAATCTTGAATACAAATTAATGATAAATTAGAACATACGGCAATTTTTTTTGATTTTGTCCCAAATACGGCAATTTTGAAGTGTAGATACGGCAGCCCCAAAATCGACTTGGAACAACACTGCAGTGAGTTGTTTCAATGTTTTCATTACAGAATATTTTATGACCAGAGACTCATCTCTTCAGAAGAGAACAAAATTTTTTTTATTGCACCAAAATTTAGTACGCGAGCTTAATGTTAATGATGAAAAAACATACAAGTTAATTTTGATCACACTTCAACTAATATTATAAATGTGAAAAATTTGTTTATTTTTGATTTATTATAAACTATGATTGATTTTTGAATATTATAACATTAGCTGATGTGCCTTTATAAAGTGATATATTTTTTCATTAAAATCCAAAGAAACTCGGTTTGTTTACTAAAAAAATAAAGAACTGTTAATGAACGGTTAAGGCATGCAACGATGACGAACAAAAAAACATTAATTTAGCATTTGCAATGCGTGATTGACGTTTTAGAAACAACTTTGATGGTCTTGGTTTCCGCCCACTCTTATTTCCCATATTTATTTTATGATACTAATACTCGATACTAAACCACTAGAATACACTCGATAATCAAACCAAACGGCTTGAGCTTAGGTATCTGCCTATACTATACCCACAGATCATCTGTGACTATACCGCACGGGCGCTGAAAAGTGCAGGCATGCTCATCCACGAACGCAACGCCGCAAAGCGCGACCCGCGGACGGGACGGAATGGCAACGTCGCTCTCACAGGCATACAAATACAATACACCTATTGCCTGATCGTATTTTGCGAGCACAATACGTTCGTGAAGAGCGACGTTTTTGTAGGCGCAAATAGTTTTTGTTTAAAAAATCGTTATGTTGATCACTGTTCGAAACAAATAGACCTATACAGAAAAGGTACGCACTATAAGAACAACTAGTCCGAGTTTGCTACTAAGCGAATGTGAAACACCCATAAAAAACGCTTTGCTAGATCTTGGTACATCAAAGTAGTTGAAATAGTTGTGGGTGTTCACTGGTGCTAGCTATAACCGACAGCAAGTACTTGGAGCCCGCAATAATAACTACAAGATATGTGTAATAGGATGTATAAATATCGACGCTCCACATGCTATATTTTTCGCCAGAAATATTTCTAAAAACACCTTGTTTTCGTGTTTTTGCCTTTACCATCACCTTAAGATAGAAAACAGACACGCAAATATGGTTATAATACACTTCTGGCTGATGATGCTGAATATTGTTTTACTTTAGTGTGAATCTGATAAATGATTTTTATTGTTTATTTTCTTTAGTACGATTATTGTGAAGGACTTTTACAATAAAAAAATAAAATAAAAAAAATAGCTTCAGAATAAAAAAAAAACATATTGTCTGTTTCCCGAAAAGTACAATATGTGTGACACTTCTAGGAGATCATGCTACATCCTAAGCCACACCATCGCTAGGATGTGGTTAAAAATAAACTTCTACGAAACCACTTAACTTACTACTATGAAAAATACGATTTTAAAAAATAAATAGACATGCGCTACTTTGGCTTATGACAGCGGTATTATACAGATGATCTTGCCACATCACCACTTATAGTATCTAAATATCAATTTTTGTCCGCAGTATTCATCGACGGCACCGAATGGAACGGCGTCAAGTTCTTCCAGCTGTCCACGCAATGGCAGACACATGTGAAAACCTTCCCCGTGGCGACCTGCGGCGGGGCACCGCTCGTCACGCCTGAGACTTAAACAATAACCGGATCGAACTGGATCATGTATGTGTCGACTGGTTACATCATAACCGGATCGAACTGGATAATGTTTGTGTCAACTGGCTACATCAATATCGGATCATATTGGATCGTGTGTTACCTGGTTGTAACAAAACCGGATCGAACAGGATAATGTATATGTCAACAGATTACATCATAACCGGTTCGAACTGAATAATGTATGTGTCAAGTGGTTATATCATAACCGGATCGAATTGGATAATGTATGTGTCAAATGGTTACATCTTAATCGGATCGAATTTGTTAATAGATGTGTGAACCAGTTATGTCCGGAATTAGTATGCTTTGGCTTCCCAGCGGTCGTCAACTCTCCTAGCGAGACAGAACAACGGCTATTTCTATTAACCATATACTTACCCGTATCAATAAATTGACCGTATCAATACGGGTTTTTGATACGGTATGTCGAGGCTCAGACTTTTCAAGTCTTTTATGTCGCTCGTTACACTATCACACCGTATAAATCTAAGACCCCGTATATTGTACGGAGTTTTTTTATGTACGGTTATGTCGAGCTGCCATGATTATTAATTATTCACAGCTTCTATTATGTCAAGTGAATTATTGTATCGTAGACCGTATATTGCATGTTGTACGGTTGCAATTCAACTGACAAAACATAAGCTCAGTCGAACGTTAACTATTTCATTGTAGTCATTCGTAATAGGCGTATTTACTGTGTAGTAAGGTACATTTTCGCTAACTCTATTGACTTGGACTCGCGCTAATCGCTCTATACAAATAAAAGCGTTAACTGCATTGAGATAAAGTCAAAATAAATCTTCTGTGACATTATGACAGTTTATTTTGTCTCGCATTGAACATGAATTGTAGATTGTGACAGTTTTATTTAATGCTTTGCATTGAAAATTCATTGTCTATTATGACACCAAGGCCGTTTATTTGATTTCTTTCATTGAAAATGTATTGTCACCTGTGACACTATGTCAGTTAATTGTATGCCTTGCATTGAAAATAAATTGTCAGTTGTGACACCATAGCAGTTTATTTAATTCTCGATTGTATTTTAATGCGATAGAGACGAAATTTGTTTAGCCAATCGAGTTGGTGGAAAAGTAAATATAGTTAAATGTGTACTCAATGTAATTATGAGTAAATGGTTCGTGACATTTCCAATATGTTATTTATAGTATTACGAAGTGTAACCGTATCGTTGTGAGTTAGGAGGCACATATCAAAGGGGTTTCGTGTGTGTGCGGTTTTTGTATCTGTGATTTGTGAATGAAGTTTTTTTGTTATAGTATATGCTGGTTCACTTTACACTGGACGGATATGACGGGCATTGAACTGTGAGCCTTTGATCATGCTACGTAAAGTCGAATTTTCAATAACAAAATATGTCGTATTCGTAACGAGGTGAAGTCAGACGTTTAAATTGTCTTTGGAAATTCTGTTGTACTTACACGACTTAAGACTCACTTTTCAATGGCCGTCAAAACCTAGGCCTAGTTTGATGGGAACTAAGCTTATGGAAACGCGACGGACGCCGCGTAGTCATTATTTTAATTTGAAGTAATTGTAAGTGCAGCTGCAATAGCAATTATGTCTATTAATTTTTGTACACGATTTTTAATATATGATGCGTAGATTTTTACATAGAGTTTATAATAAGCGAATAATCAATAATCTTCCTGTTTAACCGTACAACTTTTCGATTTCGTTTTTTTTTTATTTCTTTCATAACTTGCGTAGATTTCGCTTGACTTTTCTAGAATGATAATTCCGAGCCAGTTTGGAAACGCTTTTTTTCATCTGCTAGTTTATTTTGTGAACAGCGCTCTTGGCGTGGGTAGTAGATAAAGTTAAAACAGTACCTAGAGTGCGATAAAGCGTATCACGAATGCGATTAAGGAACTAAGTCGTCTCTACAGCAGTCTCGCTCGCGCTTTTTCACATTTTTGAAGGTATAAAATATATTAATATCATATTAAAATTAGAAAAAAACCGCTATATAAATATCATATTATTATACTGAAATCTGTATCACATAATCGTCATTTTGAATTAGTCCTTCACCCCCCTGAAGTAGAACGCTCCCCCCCTCTTTCGCCACGCTAAGGGTGCTGGACATTACTAATACATTTCACCCTCTTATGCAACGCTCGACAAAACCTAAGTTTCAAAATTATCTCTAGCAGACGAGAAGAGTTACGCGTGGAAGCGAGACAACAGTTCTTCAAAGGACAGATGATCGAGCGTTTATGCATGAGAGGGTGTATATACGAAATGTATATGTACCTTAAAATTCAACGATTGTTCCATTATATCATAGAGTTAACGATCATTCTCAACATTTACATATACTATGTGTAATACTTAGAGTTTTAGTAGTGTGTGTTATCCGTGTACTATCATACTATTCTGTGGCTGTATTATAGTAAACTACAACAAAGCTTTAGATAAATCGTATGCTTAACCCTTTGACCACCTCGGCATAAACGCATCGCCGTGCCCAGTACACAAAAAACGAAAAGTGATTCTAAAATCATATACAATGTATTTGTATCGAGCTTTTGTTTATCATATTCTTGTCAAGTATTAACGTCGTTGGCGTACAGGGCACGCTGTCGCTTGTCAAGTATAGATGAGTGTGGCGGTCATTGGGTTAATTGTGGTCTCTATTTAAGTGAAATACTAAAGTTTTTAAATCAATAATCTACTTCATAGATGTATGTTGTCAATAATCGTAGATACAATACTTACAATAAAACAAACAATAGATAGGTATATAAGGAAAAATAACTCTCATAGAATACCCGTTACAAAATGATCCAGCGTACCATATTGCAACAACACAAAATATCATCTTTCTCTTTTTCTCGTGATCACGGGCCGTCTGCCGTTCTTTGTCTTTAGTTCACATGCGCGCTGCACACAGGGCGACCAATTTATCTAAGTATCGGAGCCACTCGACGTAATTTCTGAACAAAACTGACAACCATCCTTAGAAAACTGATAGTTCCATCATTTACCCCCGAATACTGAAACGTTTGTTAACTTTGACGACAGATTAAGACTATTGCTGCCTTTGTCATTTGTTTAGTGCTAGACACAGATAAGTTGGCCAGCAGGGCTTACATGCGCACCGCGACAAAATCTTTTTGTTAGGAAGAACAGGACACTGCTACGATTATGTATACGTTTGTCTCATTTTTCACGACATGAAGAGTAGAGAAGATTTTGTCGCGGTGCGCGTGCTAGCCCTGCTGGTGTGTATTACCTCCGTCGGTGTTTATTTGCGTTGGGACATTTTACATAGATACATACATACATGTACATAGATTTACAAAATCATATCATGGCATACGATTTATCTCAAGTTGAAAACATTTAAACAGATGTGACCGAATAGAAAATTAATCGCTGTTCGTTGAGAGTTAAGGTTGATAATTCAGTGTCGAGTCAATTGATTAGGTTGGATTCGGCTCTCGACTCGACAAGTCGGCCAATCACAGACGAACCAATTGACGAGCTTAGCATCTTTTAAGCATATTATTTCGTTAGGAATTGTCTCACGAAAATAATTTGCTTCTAGGGTGTTATATCTGGTCTTTGGTAAATACCAATCACATGCAAATAGAATTACAAACAACTTTTGAATATCGAAATTGTGATTTTCAACGTACAGTGCCCCCTGCTGGGGCAAAGCGTCCCTTTCTCCTTCCAGGTTGCCCGATCGGCTGACAAAGTCCATACATAAACATTTTTTTAAACAAGTAAATTAAAAATATATAAGAGATGTTATAGGTACGAGTCGAGAGCCAACCTAGCACATCTTCCAAATATTTTTAAGGTAAATAAAATTGAGCATTCAAAATTTTGTCACAAATTACTTAGTGCCAAATAACGTCAAACTAAACCTTGTATTCGATCTCTTCAGCCTATAGGGAGAGGTTTAGGGCTGTAAATGACTGAGGCCGATAGCTCTAGCATCGAGTAAACTTGAGTTATTGGCTATGGAATAATTAGGAATATTGTAATGCATTCACTTTCATTGTATTGTTCCATTGCAAAGATTAATGTCGAACGCTCTTGCTGTGGAAATCTGCCTTATTTTTGTCAAACATATAGCTCGCGGCAAAATTGTTGAAAAATGACGTCATCTGCTCACCAGTCGATTTTTTATTTTCGATAGGAAAGCGAAGGTTGCGCGGGGCTCCGACTTCACCTCTTTTTGGTCGAAATGATTGCTGGGCTGAATAGGGATTCGGAGAAATGACGTTTTTATCTCGTTCACTCTCACTCCCATTAAATTCTAAATTAGAGAGACAGTGACCGAGATAATCTCGAGCGCACAGGAATAGGGTCCCTGGTCACTTTACAGAGTAATGTATGCTGAGTAACATTGCTTTATCTCTATCTTTTTTAACTGGTCTCCTGCACATTTTATGTATTTAAAGGACTTCAAAAAAATTAGGTAGTTCTCAATTCGATAGAATTTTCTTACATGCGCTATATCGCAAGCCATCCGAAAGCTAAATACATCAAATGTTTTCTTAAATTATACGATAGAGAAAAAAATAAAAATTGATTTGATCTTAAGACCTTTTGAACGACTCTTTACTTGACTTCATTGCGAAGCTTTAACCTTTTTGCCACCCTGTTCAGACCCAAACGAGAAAAGCCAACAATAAAAAAAAATATACAGATTAATAATGTGGGTAAATATTATATAGATCTGTGCCAAATTTCAAATCGATAGCTTATACATTGGCTGACAAAATCGGCTGTGACATACAGACGAAAAATAGAGTTCCACGGGGCTAATCATTGGTACATATAGGATAAGAGTGGATTTTTAGGCGTCCCTAACTCTTAAGGGGGCGCATACACTGGTTCTTGCCGTCTTATTCGCACTTTATCAACATTTTTTTATATAATAGGAATAGAGAAGAAATTAAAAAAAAAAATATTGTCATTGACTTTAGAATACCATTGCCAATGCTTTATAACAATTTTCAAGTTATTATCTTTTTCTTTTGGAGAAGGAAAAGATGGTTTTTTGTTATTTTTGCCTTTTACTTAGCCAAATAAAAAATAATAACATGAAGTTTATCATAAAAGATTGGCAGTGGTATTCTAAAGTCATTGATAAGACATTTTTTTTTAATTTCTTCAATGTTATATTTATATTAGAAAATGTTGATAAAGTGCGAACGAGACAGCGAGAACCAGGGTATGTGCTCTCTTAATGTAACGCTTACCGTTTATGTTCACTACGTGTTGGTATTTGGCTAAAATGTGGCAGAGAGCCAACGCCTGAGTGTTGGACGGTAATTAAAATATTTGGAAGACTGTTACGAGAGATATCATAATGTAAATACCCCGCAGTAACTCGACAATAGCACCGCGTGTACGCGCTTCTATTAATCTATTAATACGCTGTTAGTGTTAGGAGTTAGTACGCATGTTTACAGTTTTTGAAAATATTCATTTTATGCTCTTTTGAGAATGTTCGACTTTTTGTACTGTTCCGGGAAATGACAGGATCTTTTCATAACTTGCCAAAGGGGTTTAACGACAACTAGGGCGTGGTCTTGAAATGTTCCATACATCAAAAGGAAGTTGGTTTACGTTTCAGCTAAACCATCCAGAAACTTATTAAGAAAAAAGAAAAATTAAGGCTAGAAGCCATTAATTTATTAAGGCCCTTGTCGCGTTCACAGTTCTCTTACTAGCGCAATTTTTACATTATTGAAGATATATAATCAGTAGGTGGGAATTAAAAAAATATATGTGTCTGAAATAACGTTACAAATATTTAAAAGCAAGTTACGTTTTTAAATGTTTTCATTTGACAGAGATGAAAGCTACAGTTCAGTTAACTATAACTATGAAGTTTAGCCAGCATTTAAACTATCCGTCATTTTGACCTTAGTTAAAATGGTGCAATACATTTTTCTACATAACGGGAGCTTTAACTGTTGTTTAAAGTTAACCTAGATGGTGCGACCCGGCCTTAATCTCTTCCGTCAAATTATAACATATCAAAACGAAATTTCTGTAAAACATAAAAGCACAGAATTCTCCTTATAAATAAGGATAAAAGTTACAACATACTGTTTTTGGAAATTCACATTATCTACAAAGAGATGCTAAAGTGCGAGTAAGTTTGCTGTGGATGGCTATATTACCATTTAAAAGATTAAAACAGTTTTGAGAATATAAAATCATTACGCCTGTTTTATGGCTATTTTTCGTAAACTGTAGTTTGACGAAAAGTTGAAAATCGAACATTGTATAAAAGGGCAATGTAGCATCGAATACATTTAACCGTTTTAATAAAAAAAACATTGCAACACCACATTAAAAAAAAAAAAGTATATAACTCTTGTTGTGCAACAAATTTTGTGAACGTTTAAATGGATTTTCTACCCAAAGTAAGCGGAAAATGTGTGTTGCAATGCTTTTTATGGTAACGTATGTATAAAATCTGTAATGTAGATACTCTTAAATGTATATCACTTAATAATAACGCCTGTTTATCGACTTATACCTACAAATAATTATAAATAATACAAAAATGTCTAATAATAATGTCGTCCTTATACTGGATGTGTTCTTACGTTCACCGAGTTATTCTTGGACCTTATAATCCTAAGGACCGATTTCGATTCTGGGCCGCTAGTCTCGACTTTTCGCTATGCACTTTGCGACCGAATTCGGTCGCTATGACGCAAAATTCAACTCTATGTTTGCGTTTTTTCATAACAATTCGTGTTCGTTGTCGAATTTTTGCGTCATAGCGACCGAATTCGGTCGCAAAGTGCTGTAGCGAAAAGTCGAGACTAGCGCCCCAGGTAACAAATAATTCTGTCACTCTATCATAAATCCGAGGTCTCAAAAGAAAACAAACAATGTTAAATACTTACCAAGAAGTAAAAAAACATTACCAAAAAAAAAAAAAACTGATATGTGAAATGTAACACAGTTTTTTGTAGTTTTGAAATGTTTGATTTTTAATTGTTTGTTTTGATATGTTTGGGTTTTTTATACATGCCCTAAACGTTATGGATTTTGTCTTATTAATTTTGGCAGAAATTTGTAGTCAATGAAGGCTCGTCCGTAGGATATAAGGTCTAATGAGTTATTTGATACTTTTAGTAATGCTTATATATTTTGGTAGTTACAAAAGGGTTCTTCTGCCAAATTCACAGCTCAAATGTAGTTTTGGTTCGAGGTCTACTCTCCGTCTGCGTCATCTACACTCGAAATGACAGAGACAGAGAGTGACTATCGAATCGAATCCTTTACAAATGGCTTCAGATTACGAAGGTTGATCGGAATACGCAAAAGCAAGACAATATTATATTTAATTGAGTTCTTTACTTGAGGCACAGAAATAGTAGCTAGCGCCAAACTGAGACCTCGCGACCACTTTAACTCCACTATTCATGCAAACTAGTCAGTCATGTTCCGAGCAAAGGTATAGTTTCTCACCCCCGAATACTGAAACGTTTGTTAACTTTGACGACAGAATAAAGGCCTCGCTACATGGCCTGACCTGACACCGTGTGAAAGGGACAGCTAGACTTGAATTTCACGGGAGCAAAAGAAACAAACTATTAAGGATACAGCTTCTCCCTTTCGCTCCCCCAGAAACTTATATATAGCCATCTCTATCACACGATGTCAGGTCAGGCCATGTATAGACATCCTTAGTCTATCGCTGCCTTTGTCATTTGCTTAGCGAACGTTTATGTATTCAATGGATTAAATTTAACTGGACCAACTCTAACTTCCTCTTTTAAAACGTTATTGATTTCCTTACATATTTGAATATAAGGTTATTGGGTTAGGGGGTTGGCTCTTGTAGGCTGCTTCTGTATTTCATACCTTACAGACTTTACTACTTACTTTACCTTACTTACCTTGTAGATGTAGGCAAGCTGCCTACGGGAGGTGTTGGCTAGTTACTTGTGTTTCTTGATTTGAAAAATCAAAACAAATCATAAAGACAGTAGATAATCTTGGTCTTGCGTAATCTGTATCTACTAAGTAATGCTGCTCCCAGTATAGTCTAAGCCTAGCCCATACAAAACTTCATGTAAGTCTATCAAGTACATGAAACATGTCCAACTGAACGCGAGTGTTACATGATGATATGAAAGTAAACAACAAGGCTATTTAAAATAACACAATTTAAAATATAAAAAAACTGAAAAAATATTTGAAGCAATTTTCAAGCAATGTTTTTATTAAAATCTGTTACATTGAAAATGTAAAAGCTATGTAAATGTAAGGTACTCACTCAGGTGTAGTATTCGAAATTGCAGATAGTTTTTGAGCTATAATTGCCGCGAATATTATTAGAAAGTATCACACAAAATCTGTGATAAACAAGATGCTGCGTTTTTAAAATGGTATTCCAAAAATATCGTCCGGATTTTCACGACAAAAATAGCATCACAAAATTTGTACTACAGTTGTACGTTTGTACCGTAGCATATTTCAGTGCGATACTTGATATTTGGGACAAGGCAAACATTATTTTTGTATCCATGGCATACAAAACGGCACGATATTTAGGTACGTATACACTTGACAGATATTGCAATTAAAACTCAATTATAGTAGCAAATCACTTGGAGTTGTCAAGATTTCAACCGCCCAGCCTATCCTATTCGTAAGGCAACGGAGATCCAAGAGACTCAACAGCTGGCTTTTCGCTCTGAACTCCTTGCGACCCTTATATCATCACAAAGCCTCGACCATTTTTGCTTAAAGACCTTAAAATTATTTCGATGGTGAACATGCCTACAAAGAAACATACAGTCATATAGACTGTATGTTTCTATCGACCGTAAGTAAGCGCAAATATAAACGCGCCAATTCGTTTCCTTTGTCTATACTCAGAGACCAAGCTTGGTCACTAATCGATGTTTATAAATTAGAGAGGGGCGGCTACTGATTGGTTATCGCGTCCCTACACATTGAAAGATTAGCGGTTTTATATTAATTTATTCATTCTATGGAGTGAATTTATGATTTTGATCTCAATGCTGCTGATGAAGTAACTTTTCTGAATTATGTATGTTTTATTCAATAAATTGTCTCGTGTCTCAAATAGTGAGGTAACTAAATTGATTACGAAATTGTATACATTATCATCACAAATATGTTTATTGACCATTAAAATGGCTAAATCTTTATTATTATTTTATAAGGAAATCTCTATTTGAGTTTAATTAATTAGTACAAAAATTATTTGTTTTATAAATTTTATTTTGTGGATCATACATTTTAAAATGCAAAATTGACCGTGCAATAATATGAAATGTTCATGTATTGATCTTAAATGTACTTCATTTTAATGATATGATTTCACTATGATAATTTATGTGATGAAAATTATTATCATAAGTTGCGAGTAGGTATGATTTGTATTTATTGTACAAATAAAATTTTGCATTAAAACAATATATTTTATTTTTAAATAAATCAGTTCACAATTACAAAAATATATTTAGGTATAAAATTATTACAAACTTCCTCTGTATAAAAAATATACAATATAATTAAGACTAGTTAACAACTACTTATACTCAGTCCTCGTTGAGATTGCTTCTGACAGCTGCAGTTGATAATAAAAAAACTGAATGAAAACAATTTTATTTCGCTTTTGTATGTCATTTATCACTTATTTGTCGGATGCGACAGTCAAAATATAAAAACAATACAGTATCCTATTATATTTCGTGTTATATACTTAATTGAAATAAAGAATATTGAATTTAATTGATTAGCAAAAGTTAAAGGAATTTATAGTTTTCATTTAGCATCCACTGCAGCTGTCGGAGCTAATCCCAGCGTGGACCGACTATAACAACACATAAAACTTAATCACAACACAAGTTATGCTTAGGACCAATTAAATACTAAATATTGGCTTCTCAAGCCATTATCTCCTCCCAAGCCCCCTTCAGGCTGAACATACTCCAAATTATCACTCTGTTTCTTTGGTGAGAACTCCCACAAGTTCCTATTACTTTTCGCAAGCTCTGTCAGGCTCCACGCAGATAGGAACTTCGATTTACCGTGTCTGGACAGTACGTAGGCATTTCCAGAAGGCACGTTAAGTGGACATTCCGGTTTGTTGATGAGGATGATCCCACAGACAATGCACCAGTGGGCCGTGTGGCCGTTCCTGAGAGCTGGCGAGTGGTTCACGTCAGCATCATAACTGTGATTCGAGGTAAAGAGAATTTCATACCATCTTCATGAAGTATAGACCAGTCAATTTAGCGTTTGACCCTGAAGTAATTAATAAAAAGTTTTTTTTTGGTACATAATTGTAGAACCAATTTGTCATAGTAATATACAATAATTAATCAAAATTCGTATCCGGAACACTCAAATTTTACTCACATTTTGAAAAATCGTCTCTATTTGCGCTGTGTAAGAGTCTATTTCAGATTTCGATCGTAAGCACGGCAGTGACTCGTTGTCGACAATAATTTATTATGGCTCAATCATAAATGCTTTTTCTATGTTCCGTACCAGACTGTTTAATTTAATTTAATATAGATTCTACGTCAGCAGATTATACCAAACACAATTTAATATTTAAATGTGTTATAGCTCAAGCATAAAACGCGTTTAGGATGTTGGTGGGGCTCCCCCGCTACTGTAGTGCATCTATAATGTTTGTTTTGTTTTGTAATTGTTTGCAGAAGCGCGCGTTGACTGCTTCTACGCAACAACGCGCAAAAGATGTGCATCGCTAGTGCGCCGAGTGCGGAGGAGTTCTAACAGCATGCTGGCCGCGCTCGCTGCAAGGCTGGACTGTCCCTACGTTTCTCACTGCTGTAAACTGCACATTACAAACACGGTGTAGGTATAGGATAGCAACATGAATGAAAACATATTTTTATTAATTTTTAATATTGAATTTGTGTTTGTTACATATTATGAATTTATGACATTTGCTTTTTTATTTTTAATTGAATTTAATTTTAGTAAAATTTCGGAATTTCTGCTCGGAATTTATAGAGCTATGAGCCCTTGATGCTTGAAATAAATGAAATATATAAATGCTTTTTCTATGTTCCGTACCTCCAGACTGTTTAATTTAATTTAATATAGATTCTACGTCGGCAAATGATATCAAACACAATTTAATATTTATGTTATGAATTATGTCTGGGTCCTCCATACTAACTCCAGTAACTTGACTGGGACAGTAGGTATTCAGAAAATGTTATTGCTGTTGCCACTTTGCTCATCATTTTTCTGAGCGAGCAATAGAGGGAGATGCAGCTTGAGTGTTGTTTAGTAATAAAAAACTCTTTCTTATATTATATTCTACTTTTATTTTGTTTATTGGAAAAAAAAACGTATTTTCATTGCAAACAAAATATTGTTAAAGGGTCGAAGTTGCTCATAGTTAGGGACAGCTATTGGGTGGGACAAGTGGAATAGTTGCTCTAAGGTATAAAGTTATTATATTAGGAACAAAATGAACGTTTTAAACGTTTTTCTAACGTTTTCCTCTCATTGTGATTTAAACACAAACATAAAAAAAAAAAAAAAATAGATAACATTTAAGGGTAGGAAAACATTCCACGTCCCAAAATACTTTTCTGAGCATTGGAAATACCAATTCTATTCCTACAGCGATGTTAATTAAAAAAAATATTTAATTCAGAGTTTAATTTTAATATAATTATGGAATTCAAAATATAATTCGAAATATTTTAGTTGATGAAAATTTTTTATTCCATAATAATTTCTATCGTCCGTTTTTGGTTTTACTTACTCTATAGATATTTTTACTTATTTGTTAAGAAATAATGCTCATGGGCACCTAGTGAACTATGGGGCTCATTTATTTGTGTTACATACTTTGTGTTCGGATAGCGTGTGGTGGCATTTTTAGTGTTGATTTAAAGCATTTGGTTTGAGAATTTTGCCACTTTCGCCACTTTAGCTCATTACCCAAAACAAACCCTCAAAAAAATATGTCAAGGTCTGTCAGCATTGTTAGCAGCTGCCAGCTCCTGTTGAGTCTAATTTCGTCTGTGATTAGGACTAGGTGCTTTAAACGACGGATGTAAAAAAACAATCAGAATATCACACATCCTCAAGGTGGATCAAAAGTGGCAGTTTACATTGGCATTTTTAGTTGTAGTTAAACTATCCATGTAGTGACAGAAAACAGTTAAAAATGCAACTTTTGCTCACAAATTCTCACAACAAATGTATATTTTTGGTGTTTGTAAGAGTAATTTTTGCCATCCCAAAACCGCTAACGAACACAAACACATCTTTGGAAGCAACATTTAAATTGAATACTGTACATAAAATGTGTCAAAGACATTATAATTTTCTCGAAGTTGCCATTATCCAAAGTGTCCTGTCTGCTCAGTCCGTTCCACTGGGTGAGGCAGCACGGACTCTATTTAAACTGCTGAGTAATATTCTTAGGTAGATGATACTGAGTGTAAATAATGGTGCTAACATAGTTGCAATGAGACTCAAAAAAAACTGGCTCACTGAAGTTCAGACTGAGTTATTTTTAAAGTCTACAAAATTATTACACTGAATGTTTCTTTCAACCTGCTAATTTTGGAAATCCTTTAAACTCAAGGGTGAGTTTGAGTTAAAAGCTTTTAATGCCTAATTTTGGATTCTTCTGTACATGAATCAAATTCGATATAAACTTTTAGGCACAAGACCCAATCCGGTTATCAGGCCCTGTATTCAGAACAGTCTGAAAATAATTAATTCAGATCTGTACTCTCCATCTCCATCTTTCCGACTGTAAATGACAGAGACAGACAGTGTATATCACCAATCAAGTCTATTCTAACTGGGTTCAGAATACAAATCTTGTACCATTTAATTTTTAAAAGGATACGGAACAAGAAGCATGCCACCATTCAATAAACATTCTATTGTTTCTGGGCTGTCAAGGTCTCTTTTTACAGAGTAATTTATTTTTTTAATATCGGCAGCAGCAAACACTCTGCTTACCAACTTGCCCATGTCATTGCAACTCAGCATTTCTCCATGATTGGTGTAGCCTGCACGTTTTGCTATACTTAGCATTGTATCAGGAGACACTCGCTCATTAAGGAGCATAGAGAGAGCGGCTAAGCCGCAAGTAGGCCCAACTTGTATTACAGACTTGGTCTGCCGAACTTTATGTTTGTAGGGAGGCTTTTCAAGGCAAATTCGAGCTACTATGCATGATCGTCTCAACTCGGGGTCTTCCTCGGCCCAAACGCAGTCTGAAGGGTTGTTTATCACTGGGTGGTAAATATTACTATTGCAGTCTTCTACAGAAGTTTTAGATGCATTTTTAAAGGACAACGTAGGCGCAGGTGGTGGCGGCGGCGGTTTTGGTATTGTACACATTTTTAAGACAGGTAATGATCACTGATATCAACGCAGTTTATCTAATTATTGAAATTGCGTCTTACATTACTGCTTATCTCTGCAGTCATTAATATAAAACACCTTAATAATATTGCAAAAACTAAAATGCAGCTCAAAGAGAATGTAATACTTAATGCAGCTGATGAAATAAATAAATACAATTTTTTTTTCTCTTATGTTTGGCTCCACAGTCCATACGTTGTGCATTTAGCCCTCCCCGATTAAAAATATTCTTTGACTTAGCCAGTGTTAAGTATTATGATATTTCAAGCGATTATAAGTCTTAGTCAAGTAATATAAGTAAGGTCAAGTCCACGGCAGGCCCCAGTAAAGTGGTGGAGACTTTACTACCATTTTTATACATACAAACTCGATATAACATATGGAACATACGGAAAATTATGCAATGACGCGAATCACTTCTTCACGTTCCCGCCAAAAACCACCGGGCTGGGCCCCTAT
Source organism: Apocheima hispidaria (assembly GCA_947579745.1). Classification (NCBI taxonomy): domain Eukaryota; kingdom Metazoa; phylum Arthropoda; class Insecta; order Lepidoptera; family Geometridae; genus Apocheima; species Apocheima hispidaria. Next base: position 11,261,128 of record OX388164.1, on the reverse strand, counting down.
TCGGAGAAATGACATTTTATCTCGGTCACTCTCACTCCCATTAAATTCTAACTTAGAGAGACAGTGACCGAGATAATCTCGAGCGCACAGGAATAGGGTCCCTGTACATTACAGATAACGGATGACACCCGTCGGACGGAACGAAACGAACGAACGAAACTCACCGTAGGGCGTAAACTAAAACAAAAGGGTTCCCAAGACGGCCATACACTTGTGCCAGCAAATACTGAGCATGCTATACGTACGTTTAGTCCATACAAACGTAATCTCCTGTTTCCTCGCAGAATAATGACACTACAGATATATTTTTTTGCTAAAAATGTCTATCTACCATTACCATGCTCCTATGTTAATATTTTTTTAAAATAAAGTTGTTATAAATGATACTAAAACCAGTAATAATATATATTTTTGGCTAAAGACCATTATTAAAATACTAACGCCTCGCTTTTAATGATTCGTTGGTGAGGCGTTGGTAAAGGTATAACGATAATTATATTCGATGTGAAACATCGATCACCAGCTTCGATTTTTATATATCGCTTGAAAACATCGATATCTTTTCAATATCGATTACTTGCCATAAAAGTTTGATATTACCTTTTTCCAGTCAAACGCAGAGAGTATTCTAATTTGCCTGTAATTTACTATTAGTACTCATAGGATATTTATCACGATTTTTATATTTGTTGAGTTCCTGATCTCGGCAATTCACGTGTCTACCCGTGAAAATGGTGCATGCAACTGTGCTGCAATATCGGGAACTCAACAAAAATAAAAATCGTCGTAAATATCCCATGAGTACTTATCGTAATGTTGTAAGCCCCACGAAAATCTAAAAAACATACTTAGAATGACGGTCTACAGCACGCTTATGGGCGTGGCGCGGTGCATAGACCTTCACTCTTCATTCTTCTTCTTTTTTTTCTTCCAGTGCTTCCACTTTTAGGTATTTTTCCCTTTTTTAGGGACAAATTACTTATATTATGTGTGATTTAGGGATATTTTATTTAAACATGGATTTTGGCAATTTTGGGGGTAAAAATCGAACTTAATGTGGTTTTAGTTAATTGTTTTAATAATGAGGCGTTTTCAAAAAAAAAAGAAATCCTGGTTATAAAAGTACCCAATAGATGGCGTTAGATGTACCTTGAGTTTTTTCTGTCACTGTCAAGACATGAACGACAAAAAAATGTACGTGTGCCTTTTTTTTTCTCGTGTTTTTTGGCTCGACATGTGTATTTAGACAATTTCAAGTAACGTAACTATGTATTTGACTTCATTTGAAATATTACAATAGTTGACACTGGCTAAATACACAACGTGTGGAGCCAAAATTAACGATTTAAAAAATAAACAAAATATTTTGACAGAAATGACAATGACAGGTAAAACGATAGGTCTGTTACGCCATCTAGTAAGTATTTTAGAACTACATTATTTTTTTTGGAAAACGCCTCATTGTATTTGTAAATTATTGTAAGCGTTTGTATATGTAATAATTGTTTATAGTTGGCATCACGCAATGTTCTCTAATACACAATTTTATCTCAATTCAGAACAAAAAAGAAACGTAGTATAATTTTGGACGAATAGTATATTTTTAATTTCCATAGACAATCATTTTCTGAGGTTCTGAATCCAGTCCTGCTTCTGATTCTCATGAATGTTTTTTAGTTATTTTGTTAATATATACGTGAATTGGTACATGTTATTCTTTATTATAAATTAATTATGCTCCTCGAATCATGGAATTTTGAAAAAGTTATAAGGAATTTTAGGGAAAATTTATGAAAAAACCTTAGACGAAGCATCATACTGGATAGACCCATGAGACGTTGCTGCTCCGACGTTCACATTGTCATGTTTCTCTTTTTATTTCACGGGTCGTCGCATAGAGTAAGCGAGAGAGCTATTGTAAGATTGGCAACCTCGCACTCTGTGTCCAATTTGACCGACTAGTCGGTCACAACATTGCGACCTGTCTCACTAAAAAAGCAAATTGGATCAAAATATCGCTGTGAATACTTAATATTGTTATACATAGTGGCATTATGGCGTGTTGTGCTGTGTATTTTGCATCGAGAACAACGAAAGGGGGAGTAAAAGATCCAGAATTATCATTTCACACGTAAGTCTTTTGAGCGTTTATTACCTAAAATAACCAGAATCAAAGCTAAATATTCGTTTCACTTAAAGAATATACATGTTTGAAGTCATACAACTATCACGCAGTGTTTTTTAGTAATGAATTTAAGCATTAATTTAAGATAAATAAATGCATTGTTTTACGTGTTCCTGCTAGTGAAGTACCACTGCACGTTTCAAACTTTGTCGATATTTGGTCGATATTTATCTAATAATATTCTTGTAATATCCTACATATACTACATTAAGTGAAACATGAACCGTTAATTCCTTTCCGCGTTTAATCAGCTTGATACGTATTCTATCGATAATTAATTTTAATCTTTTTGAAGCTTTCGCGGCTTGAAAGTTTTGATAATTTGTACCAATGTTGTGTCATGGTTAAACAATTAATTAAAATAAAACATTTTGTTATAGGTTTCCAAAATGTCCGGAAATCAGAAATGAGTGGATAAAGGCTGTGAGGCGCGAAAACTGGGAGCCACCTAAATACTCTCGACTTTGTTGAAAACATTTTGAAAAATCTAGTTTTATGACTGGGCTGTCAATTAAAAAACTAGGAAGAATAAAACAAACTAGGAGACGGTGTAGATACTTATTAACTTTCATAGTTACTATATATATACTATATATATTCGTACTATTTACATGGCAATTACGAGTTTCGATGTTCAATAAAGTACATATTTTTGCAAACATTGTGTTCTTAATTTACAAATTCTTATTTTTGTACACTGTGTACATTTTTATCGATAGATTCTGCACTAGTTTTCACTTCCCTACTCACTAAACGCGCCAACAGAAAGTGGACACGCTGCCAAAGCAATCACTCTATCCAGTGTGATACAAGATCCATGGAAAAAACTAAAATTGAAAGTGGAAACACTGCCTACTGTGAATGAGATGAACGAAGAAGCCTTCTTTATTCATTGATTTTCATTCATTCATTCAATTAAAACAGATGGTGGACTGGAGGTCGCTGTACTTTTGCCAGTGAAAGATAATTGAGATAATTGCAATTGTACTCAAGGGAAAGTGCTTTCTCGGGCTTGAGAAACTGGTTCTACGAGTACCTAATTCATCATGTCCGAGCCACGGAAGAACCATCTGTCCATAGATGGCGGGCAGGTGAAAGAAGACGACCACGTCGCGTCGTATAAACCCATCCCAGAATCGGACACAGGTAATTCACCAAATTAAGCTCTCACATTTTTCTTCATTTGTGAAGTAATCATTTTAATTTCGTATGATCTTCAACATTCAAGTTGTATAGACTCTTTAGTACTCTACGAGAGTAACGATTTTGAACTTTATCTCTATCGAATTTAAGTAGTAATTTGTTTGCATTGGTTTCTTATCATTACGTCATCCGGTTATCAAAGTAAGCAGGCCATGTCAAGGCCGTGGATGTCAAAACTCTATGCTAGAATGCGACTAAATTAAAATGACTGTGATTGTCACTGATAAAATTAAAAATGATATGTAAGACTCTATTTTATACCTAAATACTAATAGAATTCTCCTATTTACGTAAATGCCCATTTGGCTATAAAATTGTAGAAACAGCGAGTTTTTCCCTGAAATTGATTTTTATATCACGAAAAACCATCATTTTTTGGTCGGATTATAAAGCGCTTTTTCGTCGCACGCCATTCAGCGGCCATTTTGTTCACATTTGCTGACGCCGCTGAATGACGCAAGACACGGAATTGTTTGAAATTTTAAATTGTTGTTATTGTCAATTGAAAAGCTCGAACTTCCTTCCTAGTGCAATTAGTTTCCGTGCTGTTTAAGTTATAGCAGGAGAAGCAGACTACAGATGAGTGGTAAGGGTTACACCATTTCTTATCAGACATGCTGATCAAATTACGGCTAAAGCAAATCCTTGTCATGTGCATGACATTTCAATTGAATAATTTGCTTCGTATTGCTTTGTGGTTTCATCTGAACTTTAAGAGACATATCTTTCACCAGAAATTAAATATTTCAGTAGCGGAGGTGGAGTACCTAGAAACTGAAGAGGTTTACATGTTAAACCAGTCTGAAATGGAAACAGAAATCGTGGAAGACAATGATGACCACTGGGAACATCACAACACCCTACTAATGCTCGACCTGTACCTACAAAATATAGAACGGTTTCGCTCCCCAAAAATTAAAAAGAAAAACGTTTGGACAGACATTTCAACAGCAGTTGGTAAAAGCCCAGACTGTTGCGATAAAAAGTTTAGAAATCTTAAACAGACATATGTACGATTGCTCAAGAAAAAGAACAGAAATGAGTCCACTGTTGTAAAATGGCCGTACTTTGAAATTTTCGAGCAGATATACAACACTAATGGGGAATATCAGCCAGAAATCTCCCAAAAAATTCAGGAGGGTACCACGGACAGCGTAGCCAAGGCGTTATTGTCTATGTCCGAACCAAAGTTTGAAACGAAGCATGAAAATGCGGAGAGTTCGAACGCACCAAATGTTGAAACAAGACGGAAAGTAACGAAAAGAAGAATTACAGACTTCAAGAAAGCAACCTTAGAAATGAGAAATAGACAAAAAGTAATTGAAGATAAATTAGATAGGCTAATTAATATTGTAGAAGAATCTAATAGCATACAAAGGGAGAGGAATAGATTGTTCCAACAGTTTCTAGATGGATTAAATCAAAATACATAGTGAATTTTGTACAATCATAGAAATTCAATGATGAACGAGTGTCGAAGAAGTTAAGCAGATTATGAAACTCTAGTGGAGGTGGGCGGGACACTTGGCCAGAAAGGAAGACTGACAGTACACTAAACCAGTCACAGAGTAATGGCAGTGGAACTAAAACTACCACCGGGCACACCTCCAGCTCACTGGTCAGATGACATAACTAAGGCTGCATTAAGGTTGATGACGTGCCTGACACCATGGGGTTGCCATAATCACGACACTTGGCAGGCGGCTTGGAGATCGCAGAATGTTCACCACTTAATAGGAGGACACTGCTACCAATCCTCTGGTACCTTTTTTTGCAGTATTAGTATAACCCTGCCCTGCCCGGGTCAGCCCTAACAGACCTATGGACATGGTGCAGTCAGACAAGCGAGACAAACAAGAGATACAGATATTTTCCTCTTAATTTCTCTTTTAGGTTTCCCATACCACGTCCGCAGGCCTGTTTACACATGGAGGTAGATTTTGAATGAATCAAAGTGAATTTAATTGAATGAAATATGATGATGATTTTAATAATACTGACGTTACAAATATTATATTTTTGAATCAAAAATCAAATGTGATTTTGTTGAATAAAAAATCTTCACAATAATTGTGCTTTTTTATGTGCTAGCTGGTTTTTACCAGCTCTCCTATATAAACTGTTATAGTCTATGGGATAAAAAGTAATAATCCAGGGTATAAGCTACTTCCTATACTAAATTTCATCTAAATCCGTTCGTTCAGCCAGAGTTCAGTGGAGACAAATGTATATACAACAATTATTAGTAAATGTTCACAATGAGAGTTCACTCTGTCTACAAATTGATATGTAGTTTGGCAGAATTAGAAAAAAATGCTATATATTTTTAATTATGGAGAAATAAATAAAATAAAAAAGTGTGATAACACTGAGCCTACTAGCCAGCTTTAGTAACCATAGTATTTTAAACAGACATACTTAACAAAGATAATAAAACCAGTGGATCGTGCGAGTACAAAAATCGGGGCAAAAGGATACGTTAATCGCGTTTACGATTGACTGTTCAAATTTTTTTTTTTATCCAATCTGCACCTAGGCGATCCAATTGGAGCGTAATATTTTTGCCCGGGGGAAAAAGTTACGGGCTGTCAAATTGTTACATGGTCTGTGATACTTCCCCTTATTATTAGTTCATCATAGAAATATATTTTTAAGAAATATGTCCTTACAATTTGAAATAAACAAGTAGTCATCAGTAAATGGTCGGATGGTCAATGATGGGCTGTCCCCACTAGTCATGACTAGGTGTTTTATTTCCTTGACTTTATTACCTACCTTTGCCAATAGGAAGGATACCATAATGATTCATTTCTTTTTACCGTTAAGTAGGTATCTGGTAGTAATAAGGAAGTGAGGAAAACGTCTCAGATTTTCTTTACTTAGACCTTACAATATTAATAGTACCTGGTGTGACATTAGACGACATTATTCTACACCAAACACGGTCTTAACGGGGCGTAAACCTCGTTCTCGCTCTCTCGTTCGCACTAATCAACATTTTTTAATGTAAAAATAACAGAGAAGAAATTTAAAAAAAATGTCTAGTCATTGACGAATACCATCGCCAGTCTTTTATAACAACTTTCATGTTATTATTTTATAATTTGGCAAAGGCATAGCAAAATAAAAAAATGTAATAAAAGCCAAACCCATTCATTAACACGCACTCATACATTTTCTCTCTCACACACACACACACACACCCTAGTGAGCATCACTCCTTCGAGGCTGGCGCTCCGCGACTATGCTTACTGGTACTTTTGGTCACCCTTACACACACATATTATCTCCACGCACCCATTCCACTCGTGTTGCACCTCCCAACATGTCAGCCCAATTCCAGTCAAAGTTCATAGTAATCTTTTACTGCGCCGCACCATCTCTATTAGACCTTGCGATACAGGCTTTCGCCTAGTGCAGGGTCTACAAGCAAATTAAAACCTGTTCTAGTGCTAGCTAAAATATATTAAGTATTATGTTAGCGTTAAGGTTTTTGTATTTGGATTTTTGGACAATAAAAATATTTGTATTTCTCCTTCGCCAAAAGAAAAAGATAAATAACATGAGAATTGTTATGAAACATTGGCAATGGTATTCCTAGACATTTTTTTAAATTTCTTCTCTATTAATTTTATATAAAAAAAAAATGTTGATATAGTGCGAACGAGACAGCGAGAACCAGGGCATACCATACCAGGGTCCTTAAGGTTTCCTCAAGATCACTGATACTACATTATTATGCCAATCGTTCTACATTATGTTAACATTTTAAATTGCCTATTGTTCAACAAGATATTCAATCATGATTTCAAATTGAATCATTAACTTGAAATTTAATCTGATTCAATCTCTCTAAAGTGCTTACTAAGACGCAAGCAAAGACTTGTCCAATGCGGCTAAGTTTTGGATTTTTCTGTGTAGAATAAATTGCCTGGTAAGTTGTTTCTGTTGGGCTGTTATACTTGTTGACCAAGCACAGCTGAGGTCTCCGAGTTTATAGGAAAATTGTGTTTTGAATGTCATATTTGTGTGTATATTTGTTCCGACGATTACTCGGGAACCGTTGATCTGATCTGATCTTAATGATAATTTGCAGGCAAGTAGTTCATTTCAATACAAATTTTAACTTCGAATATGGGCAAAAAAGGGGTTGTGAAATTATAGTGTCGCGACGTCTCATTTCGGCGCGAACTACTACTGTATTGACCGAGCGATGCAAAGGAATCAGTGTATATGGAAATCGGCATTTGTATGTATGTTTGTGTGTATATTTGTTTGCTGATAACTTGCGTACACCGATGATCCGATCTTTACAAAATTGTGTAGGTAAAAAGTTCAAACAAATTCTGAGTTTGAGTATGAGCATTTTGGGCGATGTTTTTCAAGATACACAGATCGCGAGGCCACAAAACGGGACGAAATCTAGTTAAAAAAATTATAAAATGCGGTAAGAAATTATATTTGCACCGCATATTTACAAATGACTCTTGCTTCTAAATCAAGATAATTGTGATCACATAATCAATTAATTAATTACTTAGCAAACAGAGTCGTTAATTGCCTGCAATTTTTCTATTGCCTTAGTCGGTCGAAATGTGATCTGTCTGGCCAAACAGTGTCGGGTTCCGAGTGCTTCAGTCAGTCTGGTAGATAGCCGTAGGAAAGTACTACAGTATTCATCTAGACAGTTGGAACTAGAAGACTGGTGAGTACTTTGTCTTACCCTTTTTACCCGACTGCCGAAGGAGGGTAACGTTGTTGGGGTGTACACAAATATGTGTACATACATAAATATGTATGTTTATTTGTTCTTATATTACCTGTAACTATCCGACCGTCTGTTCAATACAAATGTATTCTCCTGTTTCTTCCCTGAATAATGATTCTACAGAAAATTATTTTTTGCCATATAATTTATCGTTAATTCTTTAAGGCACCGCCATGACCCAGCCCTAGCGATGTTATGTTTACTTTTTATTTTTTATTTTCCGTGATCCACGATCTCTTGTTGGTAATTGGAAAATACAAAACGCTCAATAATAACATAATCACATTTTATTATAATTATTATCTTTAAAAACAGGTAATAGAATATAGGCTTGACTGCATTTTACATACCAAAAATGCACCGCCATATGCCTAAAATAAAAAAATCTTCCCTACACGAATGTAGAAAAAAACCAACAAAATACATGAACTTAGATATTACATCACTTAAGGCCCGTATTCTAAAAGTTTACTTAGTTTTAGGTGTCTTGTTTTAGAATACGGGCCTTTATAATAGTCGGGTGTGTTATTCCTGGGAAAAGTGATTTCCCATGACACACCAGCAGGCCTAGCACGGGAGCCGGGATAAAGTTATGTCCACCCGTTTTGTCTTCGCGTCAACGTGACAAAGCTAGAATATGGAAACATCCGTCTCGTTCTCGCGGGATAAATATGGCACCCGTAATAAGCCTGCAGGCGGTCTCTTTTTGGCGGTGCCATAGGGATGGAACGAAATTTATATCTACCACTGTCATGGTGCTATTTTTGTTTTACTGTATTGAATAAAATAAAACATAGGACTATGAGAGTGGTAGATATACACTTCATTGTAAAAGATATTTTCTGTTGAGTCATTATTCATGGAGGAAACAAGGAAAACATTTGTATGGAATAGACGCGTAGTTTCCTCATAACGGCTTCTTTGACTATTGAGGTGTCGCTCAATTCTTCTTTAGGTGCCCAGTGTCATAGGTGACATTATTGGAGTCGAGTTTAAAGTTTTTTTTTTAACTCTTTCATTAATGTTTTGTTAATTCTCATTATGGATCGCTATTTGTATTACTTGTAATTTTTCTAGCTTTTCTGCGATAGCGATTGAGTATCCGAAGTCGTCTACATCTCTTCATAGTATAAAATAGTCGCCTTCCGTGTCTGTCTGTCTGTATATCCGCTAACTCCTTAACTACTCGACGGATTTTGATACGGTTTTCACGATCAGTTAGATAATTTTTCAAAGGTAGCAACTTCACATTTTTCACCTCTTTTTTTTTCTTAGTTCCACCCGTGCGAAGTCGGGGCGGGTCGCTAGTTATTTTATAAAACATCTATGTAGCTATCAAAGAAAATTGTTTTGTTTAAAGTATATTCTTATAAGAACACAAAAAATAACGCGTCTGGACACACGCTGACTTTAGGGAATCGAAGAATTCATGTTCCAAACGAGTTACTGAGGCTCGTCTGTGTTCTTTTTTGGCACATTTTTGGACACAAATTAAAAGTTACTGTAGTAGGGTTGGCACATAACTCAAAACAGTTCTTATGTACTTAAAATCTAATATATAAAAATAATAACTATTGTAGCAAAACGTACTTTCTTGTTGTGTTGCCATAATCCCCACGCTTGGCAGGCGGCTTGGAGATTGTAGAATGCTCAGCGTTCACTAAGAGAACGCTGCTGCCCGTCCTCTGGTGATTCTGGTCGTAGGTTTAGGACATACCCGAGTCCAATAAGTAATTATATAATATATTCATATTCTTTATTTGCCACTAAGTGTACAAAGGTCTTAATAAAATATAATATGCACTTAAGACTTAGTCGCCCATTTCGGGCATTGCATGACGCTACATATCAAAGTTTTTTTAATTAAATATTATAAAAATAAATAAATAGTGTCGATATGTATATATATGTAATGTGTAGTATTCTGTGATTCGAATACACCAACCCTAGCCAGCAACTGACACGGCGAATAACTCCCTCCAGATTTATGAAACAGGCTTCAGCGATCAGTCGTGTCCCGAATTTCGGACAAGAAGGCTGCCTGAAAGTATTGTGAGTAAAATTTATATTTTACAATTTTGTAAAACTTATTCGTTTGGCCGTAACTCTTCCGTTATATATTCAAGATATAGAAATTAGGTTACCTCAGTTACGAATACCAAGTGGTAGAACTACGCGGGTTTACGTGGTTCATAACTACGCCCTTGTTCCTCAGACGTAGGGTTACCAGATGACAGGAATTTTCCTGTCATATGCGCAATTTTAGCCCTCTGTCAGGAAAACATGAAAAGTTTGATATTGTCAGGGATTTTTAAAAAGATAGAAAAATATAAGAAATACGAATTATTATTTTTTAAATACTAGCGCCCCGCGGTTTCATCCGCCTTTCTATAGAAACTGAATATATTTCCGGGATAAAAAGTTGGTTGTTAATCCAGGTTATAAGCTATCTCCACACCAAATGTCATCCAAATCCGTAAAGCCGTTACAGAGTTGACCGGGTTACACGACAAACACACTTACATATTTACATACTTACACACACGCGCAAACTTTCGAAATCCGGGCGGAAAACGAACCCGACCGCCTGCTTATAAAGCAGACGCTCTGCAAACTAAGCCTTAAGAAAAATATCGAATAACCCTGCCAATGTTTGAAATAAATTTTCATGTCGTTATTTTTTACTTTTTTTATTTTTTTTTATTTCTCCTTCGTTAAAAATGTGTGAAAGGGAGTTCGGTCAGGTTGCGCGACCTTTAATCAAAAGTTTATAAAAACTATTCACATGCTTGACTAGATGTTCAACGCTCGTGCATTATAAAAATAGTTGCGCCCGCGCATTCTGCATTCTATTTTAGATATCTGCTCAGTTACCGTCCAAGAGTATACTAACTCGTTTCGTTCCGTAAAGTTGTTAAAATGGGAGGAACAGTCTCTGGAATTGAAGTCGCGAAATCCTAGGAAAACATAATTGAGCTATATTTTCTTTAAAAAAATTATAGTGTATATTTAATTGTACAAAGGAATCCATTTATTTTAGTTTTGAAGTATTCCAATCCAATCAAAAAATTTCTGAAACTATGTTTGAGACGTTTCGAACACACGTTTCGTCGTAGAAAATTGCTTTTTGTGATCGATTATTATTTTTACTGCTGTAAGTTATTTTACAACTGTTTTTCAATGTCATAGGTTTTATGAGCGCGTACTTTTCAAAGATCAATTTAAAATGTAATGAAAGAAAGCTAATAACCAATGCAAAGAAATAACATCGCAACATAAAGAACTTAAAGAAAAAAAACATTGTCTTCAAGTACAATTGCATGTATAGGTTAGACCTTTTATTTGATATTTCCCGACAAACCTTTATTTTCCTTAAGCCGAAACTGCACTGGTAGGCGTGCTTAGCGCCTAGAGCCTATGTTGCTACCTGACTACTAAGACATAAAACTATGTTTTAAAGGCGAATGGAAAGCCGCTAACCGCAGCCGATCGTTCTAAGTATATTTTGGCCAGCAGGCCTAATACGGGCGGCCAGAACATCCCGCCAGAACGAGATGGACGTATCCATATTCTAGCTTTGTCACGTTGACGCGAAGACAAAATGGGTGGACATAATTTTATCCCGGCGCCCGTGCTAGGTCTGCAGTAAGGACTAGCCAATACTATACTCTTTCTAATTCTATACTCTTTTTCTCGAGCGAAAATTAGACTATACTTAATCGTAGCCATGTTCTGTTTTTGCACGACAAAAAGCGAAGAGAAGATTTTGTCCCGGTGCACAAGCCAGGCTTGCCAGCAGCTCGCTACGGGCTAGACAAGGTAGTTACCTACCTACTAGCTTCAGTTTCCTTCGATAGCTAACATACCTGAAAACTTCGTCCAGCGAACCAATGAGTGAAAGTAAGAGGAAAATTATAATTCCTCTCTCTTTATCGTTTGTCAGACGGCGATCCGCGAGTACCACGTCCGCAGGTCTGCTAGCACTGTTATAAAGTAACGCCCAGTTTTGCTCACCAGACTTCCGCACATCCAAGTCGAGCCTCGGCAAGTCCAAGGAGAAGGTGTCTCCCGACGGGGCCGAAGAGAAGCTGCTGTCCAAGGAAGACGAGGCGAAGATCGTGAGAGTAGACATGGCCGACGCGAAATATGTCGTAGGAGACCACAGGAATGGGGACGCTAAGATCGAACTCGACGCTAATAAGAGAGTAAGTTTTTGTTATAAGAGAGTGAGTGGCTGCCCTAGACACAGATCACAACCTAGATTCTGCATTGAGGACGCTCAAAGCGCACCACGCATCAGTCTAAATACACTAGAAATTACTCTGGTTGGTTGTTAGGCGTGAGCAGGCGCAACCTTGAGATAGCTAATGAGAACGCTTGGTCGCACTCCCCGCGACCCGCGCCTTCCTCAAACTTTGGTGACTTTTTGTAGGAACAACGAATCTCGTAATACGTTACCTAGTGTGATTTGTGGGTAATGTTTTTGGCGTGTATGAAAGTATGACTGTATGTATATTACCTCCTGTAGCCTAAATGGATTGATTTTGACTGGTAAGGTTTCGTTGAAATCCTGTTTTTTTTTCGGAGCAACAGGCTACATTTTGCAGTCGGGTTTTTTATATTTCTTTTACTAATTCTTCTTTATATTACTGAGTATTTAGTAGAGCAAGACGCTCGCCTGATTTTCGCCATAACGATTTTGAACTTAAAACAGTTCAAAACCATGCGCGGCAATGCACTGCGCTTGTCACACGCATACGCAGATTACATGTTTAATTTCTTGATGCTCAGTAATTTTACAAAAAACATTGCGCTTTAATCCGGAACACAGTAATGTTTGCACACTACTGCTTGGCGGTTGATACCGCCAACAGCCTTTTGGCTCGCCCAGTAATATTAGTATGATGAAAGCTTCAATCCGGTACACAGTAATGTTTGCACACTACTGCTTGGCGGTTGATATCGCCAGCACCCTATTGGCCCGCCCAGTAATATTAGTGTGATGAAAGCTTCAATCCGGTACACAGTAATGTTTGCACACTACTGCTTGGCGGTTGATATCGCCAACACCGATTTGGCCCACCCAGTAATATTTAATCAGATGAAGTTGTGATAAACAATACTTGAATTGATACCTATTTCGCAGCAATTCTCCGGTCTGACGAAGGAGGAGCTGATGAAGTACGCAGACGACCCGTTCTGGGTGAAACTGCGCTGGTGCATGTTCGTGCTGTTCTGGACCATGTGGCTGGCCATGCTGGCCGGCGCCATCACCATCATCGTGCGCGCGCCCAAGTGCGCCCCGCCCAAGCCTCTTGAATGGTATCTATCTTATCAGCCTGTCTTAGTTGCAGTAGCTTGCCTTAGACGGGCCCTGTATCAAGATTTGTTGGGGGCCCAAAGATTTTATACAAAAGGAACAACTTTCGGGGCCCCTGTAGCCCAGGGCCCCCGCATCATTGCTATCGCTGATACGGCGGTATCTACGCCCCCGGTCTGTCTCCACAGATTGCTGGGCTACCCCCATGGTTTAGTTTCTAGCGCGTCTTATGAGCAGGAGGTCGATTCCCAGCCGGGCACACGGTTTAATGATGATTTGTTATTTATACTGGTAGATAGATACTTGTAGCGATTATAGCTTAGTGGTTAGCGCGTTTGTGGCGCTTGTAGCAGGGTATGGGTTCAAATCCCAACAATCGCATTTAAGCTACGGTGAGGGAAAAACGTCGTGAGGAAACTGTAGCATGGTGGTAGGATACTTTAGCCACGGTTGACACCTAGATTCCGCACTTAGGACGATCGAAACCAAGCATCGGTCTAAATATACATTTAAAAATTACTCTTGACAGCCAATGAGAACGGTTGGTCGCAGCCCGCGCAACCTGCGCTTTGCTCAAACTTGACTGGCTAGCTGATAATAGCCTGATAAGAGCCTGATAATCTGCCGCCAAGCAAGTCGGTGTATTTCGGCAGACTTTTGAAAGCCTTTTTTTCCGAATCTAGGCTAGGTGTGTTAACCTTCTTTGACCACAACACATTACCAGATGAGTTGTGGTCAATCGTCTAGCCAGAGTAGCATACTTACATACAAACATTGCAAGTTAAATAAAAACTTGTAAAAATACATTTTGCTAACATCGATTATGTGTCAGGTTCGACAAATATCCCATGGTGGAGTCTGAAGGCATGGCCTACAACGAGTTGGAGGAGCACCTGCCCGGTATGAAGAGCTCGCTGGTCCAGGGCGTGTTCGTGGAGGTGCCAGCATACGAGCCCGCCGGCAGTGACGTCGTGGACAAGTTCAAGGCCTTCGCGGCGAAGGCCAAGGAGTACGGCGTCAAGTAAGTGGACGACACATTATACAGGCTGTTACTGAAATGTGGAGCAATATTGAAAAGTATGTATGTATGTACTCATTATGAACAACTGTTACTATTGACACCAAACCTGAAATCGCGAAAAAAAAACATCTGGGCCCGTACTGTGAGGTGCTTATTGCGATGATTATTAGGCTCAGCCGACAACGCTGCGCGACCATACACCTTATCGCGCGGTGATACGGTTCGCGGTCGCGCAGCGCCGTCGGCTGAACCTAACAATCATCGCAATAAGCACCTCACGGTACGGGCCCTGTTCCGTACATTTTGTCGAATGTCATTGACATTACTCTATGGAATAGCTGATATTTTTTACTCGATTTCATGGTTGGTGCCATAGTAAAAGTTGTTTATAATTATGAGTACATACATATCTTTCAATATTACACACCTTTTAGTAGCATTCTGTATAGGCTACTAATAATATGTTAATATTTTGGAGTGCGAGGTGCTTTTTTTCCACTGAGGATTGGGCGTCGCACTTCTTGTGGATTTGTCAGTGTCAAGTATATAAATATTTTTAAGTTTTGGTAGATATTGTCAAACAAGTCATAGTCTAAATCAAACCAAGCAAGTCACAGTCAAGTACAAGTCACGCCCTAGTAAAGCGGTAAAAACTTCACTAGAGCATTCTTTTGGAGTTATGGAAACCCGAAAAGTCACGGTTCACTACATTACCAACACTTGCATGTTAGCACTATAAATAACGCAAGTTTTGGAAAATATACAATGACGCGACATGACTTCTTCACGTTCCCGCCAAAAAATTGAGGTGACTTTTGATCGTCTTTAGAGTCTTTATGACCGGAGTACGTAACGTCCCCAAAACGGCCTGCCAAGAGTGGGGATCAATTGTTTTTTTAGGGGCTCTCTCCTCTATAGAGGGGGTTATTTTGTTCAGCAATGGACGTCTTCTGGCTGATGGTTTTTGGTGATCCAAAAGGTATCAAAGCTACCGGTTCATCTGACAAAAAGCGTCCGCGCTACTCGCGCTTTCCTCCAACTTTGTTGCGTTTTTCTCGGCACAAAGATCTCGTAATACTGTATATATTACAGGGATAATTTGTGCATCTAGCCCAAACTAAAAACGGTTATGTTTGCAGTGTGATCGTGGACCTGATCCCGAACTTCGTGCCGATCACCCATCCGTGGTTCGCCCAGAGCGTGAACGGCTCCGAGCTGTACAAGGATTACTTCATCTGGGCCAACGGCACGGGCTTCGACGACGCGGACAAACCCAAACCGCCCAACAACTGGGTAAATTTACATTTTACTAGCAGCCGCGGCTTCGCCCGATATTCTACTGGATCTATTCATTTCCGGGATAAAAAGTAGTCTGTGTTTATTTATTTATTTATTGAGATACGCCAACAGTGAACATATTTTACATTCTGTTAATCAAACATTTTGTTAATCCAGGGTATAAGATATCTCCATACCAAATATCGAGATCCGTTCAGCCGTTACAGAGTTGAATGGCAAACAAATCAAACAGCCTTACGGCACTTACACACAAACTTACGCGTTAAAATACTAGCAGCACCCTGCAGGTCCACCTGCTATTCTACAGGAACAATTCTTTCGGATGACTATTCGTTTGACCGTCCAGGTGTCGACGTACAACACGTCGGCGTGGACGTACAACGAGCGCCGCAAGCAGTTCTACCTGCACCAGTACAGGGACGACCAGCCCGACCTCAACTTCCACAACCAGCGCGTGGTCGCCGAGTTCAAGAACGCTCTCAAGGGCTGGATGGAGGCAGGCGCTCGGGGCGTCCGGTATTTTTTTAATTTTTTAATACAGAAAAATTATAATAAGTTGTTAATTATTGCCTTAAAACCTATATTAGGTTTATCTAGACAATTACTTAGTTCTCGATAATATTCAAACAAGAAAAACAATAATAGTTATTAAACCACTTAACTTATGTATTAAATTAATACCAATTACAATAAAATTAGTAGGTACAATGCACCCTAGATTCTGCATTCAGGACGCTCGAAGCGCACCACGCATAAGTCTAAAAACACTTATAATAAATTACTCTGATTGGTTGATTGTTAGGCCGAGTAGGCGTAATCTTGAGATAGCCAATGAGATCGCTCGGTCGCATTCCCCACGACCCGCGCCGCGCCTCAAACTTTGGTGACTTTTTGTAGGAACAAGGAATCTCGCAATGCGGTATCTACATGATATCGGTATGATCTCTGGTACAATGATACTCTGATAGATAGACTACTCTCTACTGTTCACATCAGAAATGATATAACACAAGAAACTACTTAAAACTATTGTTACAACTGTGTTTACACAACTAGATTTAGAATTCTTAAATATCCCTCCTAACAGAATGAATCTGTGTTTTAACCCGACCGGGTAATGTTTTTGGGGCTTATGTGTGTGTGTATGTTCGTGTGTATAACCAGGTGTAGCCTAAACGGCTTGAACGATTTCGACGAATAACGTGTCGTTTGATTTCTCTTTATATTTGGAACGACAATTCAGTAGTGCCAGCGGTAAGGAGTAAGTCTACGGGTAATTGTAATTTATGGACTACTAGCTGCGTTCCGCGGTTTCACCCGCTATTCTACAGGAACATTTAAATTTTTCGGGATAAGGATCCAGGGTATAAGCTACCTCCATACCAAATTTCATTCAAATCCATTCAGCCATTACACAGTTGAACGGGAACAAACACACTTACATACTCACGCACTTAATACTCAATAATTTATTGCGACATTTGTGGATACATGCAGGTCTTAAATAACATGTTTTGGGTTTATTTTATTTTATTTTTATTTTGCATGGAAAACTAAGATCTTGAATATAAATAAAGTAGAAATACAGTTAATCGGTACACAAAAGCCTAAACAGTCCTCACTTATGGACAAGATTAAAAATGCCCTGTTAGAACATAAACATGAGCACGATTAATTAATATATAGGTACATAGTGATACATATGACCCTATTAGTGTATGGCAACAGTTGGTGCGGAGCGGTCCATACTTGCACACTTACACAGAAATCCTATTGCACTACTGGCAGTGCTAAGTAGTGGTATCACGGTGGATAAACGACATAGACTTATGCAGATGTTATTTTTTTTTAATTAATACCCTTTGTCTTATTGTTAGGCGTTTGTTTAACCGAATGTTCTGGTCCAGGTTGAACAAGGCCCGCGAGCTGGTCGTGAACGCGTCCTTGGCGGACGAGCTGCCGGCGCCCGGCGGCGGCCGAGCCAGCGGCGCCGACCACACCACGTACCCGTACTGGCGACACCGGGAGACCAGCGACCAGCCCCAGCTGGATACCCTGCTGGACACGTTCGCTGCCGTCGTCGGTACCGGCGGTGAGTTACCCGTACTGGCGACACCGGGAGACCAGCGACCAGCCCCAGCTGGATACCCTGCTGGACATGTTCGCTGCCGTCCTCGGTACCGACGGTGAGTTACCCGTACTGGCGACACCGGGAGACCAGCGACCAGCCCCAGCTGGATACCCTGCTGGACATGTTCGCTGCCGTCCTCGGTACCGACGGTGAGTTACCCGTACTGGCGACGCCGGGAGACCAGACCAGACCCAACTAGATACCCTGCTGAGCACGCTCACCCTTTACTAAGAGGATAATGTTTTAACACATTTCAAACAACCCGGTTTCAAAATATCCAGCGGGCTCATGCTCTAACTTTGAAACGTTCGTGATTCTGATTGCGAGAGCATTCCATCCCGCTCGTACCGACTTAGTCGCACTATGCGCACTATCACTATCGCTTTCAGAGTTACGGGACAAGCTCGCGGGTCTTTGTTTTCGAGGATTTTATTGGAAAGCCGTTCCTTTTCTGCGCCCGTGACTCTGTGTAGCGCTATATTGTCCCGGTATCCGGTCCTCATGGAAGGTCCTCGTTGCAGACGCGGCCGTGTTCACACTGAAGGAGGGCGGGCCGCGCGCGGAGCTGTTCCTGCTGGCGCGCAACGTGTCGTCGCTGCGGCCGCCGTCCGCCGCGCCGCTGGCCGTGCCCGCGGCCGGCGCCGGCGCCGCCGCGCGCGCGCTCGCCGCCCGCCTGGCGCGCCGCCGGCCCCTGCTGCAGGTGCACACACAGACACAGATCACACCCTACATTCTGCATTCAGGACGCTCGAAGCGCACCACGCATCGGTCTAAATACACTTATAAGAAATTACTCTGATTGGTCGATTGTTAGGCGCGAGTAGGCGTGACCTTGAGATAGCCAATGAGAACGCTCGGTCGCACTCCCCGCGACCCGCGCCGCGCCTCAAACTTCGGTGACATTTTGGAGGAACAAAGAATCTCGTAATGTGGCATCTAGTGTGATCTGTGTACAGACTAAACTCGCATTTGATTTTTGGCGGAAAAGAAATTTTTGGTAAAGTCACATCGCGTCATTATATATATTTTTTTTAATTATTTCGAGTGTTCCTGTGTAAAAATGGCGGATTATTATTCATTAAGTGTTCGTGACCATGCACGAGTGTCAGTTGAAGAATATCATAATGTCGTGAAACGTGACTTTTCGTGTTGTTTCCAAAACTCCATATAAACCATACGCGTCCTTAAGGTCCTCAGCAATAAGGTAATCTTCGTATATTTTGTACAGCTGAAGAGCGAGCCGGAATCGGAGCAAGAGCTGGCGTTGTTCGCGATGCTGCTCCCCGCCACGCCCGTGCTGGCGCTGCGCCAGATACAGAGGGACGATAACGACACTACGCTGGTAACCACCGCTTTACTGTCACCAACGAAAGAACAGGGCCCTTATTCGGAGAAATTACATTTTTATCTCTCTCTCTCTCTCTCACTCACTCCCATTAAATTTTAAATTAGAGAGACAGTCACCGAGATAATCTCGAGCGCACAGGAATAGGGTCCCAGAAGAATGACAATCGCATGATGACTAGCCTTGTGGCTCGGTGGGTGGATTTCCGCCTTCTGATCTATAGGTTGTGGGTTCGATTCCCACCCGGGACAAACATTTGCGTGATAAACAGGGATGTTTGTTCTTTGTCTGGGTGTTCTATGTATTTACAAAAAAAAAGTATTTATGAATTTTATCAGTTATCTGGTTCCCATAATTCAAGCTTGATTAGTTTGGGGCTAGATGGCGCTGTGTCAAAAACTTCCACCAATATATATTTATTATTTATACAAAAAAGTGTACCACCGAAAAATCTGCTTAAAACTAGATGGCGCTTATTTAGTCAGCTAATGTCCGAACCGCTATAAAAGCCGACGAAAATATGGTTAACTAGCTGCAACGGTTAAATTTTTCAAGATAAATATATCGGATAAAGTAGCCTATGTGTTATTCCAGGGAATAAGCTACCTCCACGCCGAATTTCATCCAAAACCGAACAACGAAGATCTCGAAATTAAAAAAATAATTAAACATACTAGCAAAGTTTTCCACGGTGTAGATAACATATAAAAAAAAATCATCGAAATCAGATAACATTTGAGGAGGTCCAGATCAGTCCTGTGTGATTAGTGTGATGTGATATTGCAGAGCGAGCTGGCGGCGCTCCGCTCGGACGCCAGCCTCGAGCACGGGAAGCACGCCGTCCTCGCCGTGCCCGCGGGGGCCGCGCCCGAGCCACTACTGCTTGCCTGCGCCAGGTAACTAATAGCGTTCTATCATACGACTCAATGACAATACAATATAACTTGATTAGACACCGAAAAATTCAATTAAAATTAAGTTAAACAGTAATAAAATATCCGCCCGTATAATGGGCCGTCCTATCGCATAAAGCGATTTCTTCCAGATAACCTTTGTATGGACAGATATTTGAAACAGAAATATGATCGGTGGTGTACATCAATTCATGTAAATATTATACTAAATTACTACATAATAAGTATAAATACGATATACGTACAAATACACAAGATACAGAGAGGACATTACACAAGGTATACTAATATAAAAATCTCATTTATACCACACTTCTCGAAAAGTACCTTATTTTTTTTTAAAATTTAGTACAAATTAATATGCTGGCGTGAAAAGTGTATTGAAATCGATTGTTAACGCGCCGTTTAAAAAAAAAAAAAAAACTGGTTTAATCCGCAAAATGATACTGGAAACGATCATTATTTAACACGCAATTTTCAATTTGTTTCGTTTTTTATTTTCCTCGTTAGTGCACTATGTACCTATCACTCGGAAGAAAGTGCGCATCCCAACTCTTGTGTATTAAGGCCCTCGGCTGCGTCTCGGGCAAACTACACCCTCGTTGGTAATCGGTCACTTTTTCTCCTCGGTGAACAGTGTACTATTTTTTCAAGCTTTTATTTAACTGAATGTTTGTATGTATGTATGTTCAGGTCAAATATAGCAACTGAATTTTTGATCAGTTCCGGTTGTTCAATTGATTTGAAATTTTGCATGCCTGTCAAGTTCCGATGACAATATAATATTATGAGACCGAGCTGATCTGATGATGGATACGGAAGGTGGAAAACGGAACTCCCCAGTAACTAACAGTAGATTGATGGAGTTTGGACTCATTTTGATCAGTAAAGGATTTTATAAAAGCTTGTCTGGAAAAAAAAAATCACAAAAACTGCATATACTTATATATATTTATTATTATTATTATAAAATATATTTTATTATAATCTAAACTTAAATATACAAACTAAAACTGGAACAAAATTAAAATAAATACTTAAATAAATTAAATCCAAAATATCTACAAATAAAAAAACCGCATTTGGGTCGATGTCTACGGGTAAGGTGCCCAAAAAGCTGGCGACATTACACTTTACAAAAAGTAATTCCAGTTTATGTTGTAACGGGCGGTGTTGTCGTGTCGTGTCCCAGGTGGAAGGCGGGCCACACGGGCTACGTGGCGGTGTACAACCCGGGGGCGGAGCCCCGGCGCGCCAACCTGACGGCCGTGCCCGCGCTGCCGGCCTCGCTCACCGTGCACGGCCTCTCGCCGGCCGCCAAGCTCGCCACCAAGTCAGTACCGCTATTTCTTATTAACTAGCTTGCTCGCACGACTTCGTTCACCCAGTCTAGTTTTTTTGAAAAACCCCTTTCAGCTCTTCAGGGGTCGATTTTCGAAAAATCCTGAGACTTGCCTTTCTTTATTTACTATGCTTATTACATACACCGAGTTTGATTGGTGTATGTACTACAGGAGTTTGATTGGTGTACAGACTACGCTTTCTGTGTGGACAAGACGGCGGTATACTCTATTCTTAAGGTGCAACGTTTCGGTCGTCGCGCGAAATTCAAATTTCCTTGCGTTTTTTGTCAATTACAGTTTAATTACTCATTTTAGGTTCATTAAATTTAAAATAGATTGTTTGAAGAAATAACACCTACCAAAAATTCAAGTAGAAAGCTAGTATTAGATTTCAATAAATGCACGTTCAATAAAAACGTTGCACCTTAAAATGCAACGTTTTGCTCATCGCGCGATATTCAAATTTTCTTGCGTTTTTTGTCAATTACAGCTTAATTACTCATCGTGGATTTATTGAAACCAATTTTGCGGCAATAAATAAGTTGTTTTAAGAAATTACGGGTAAAATGATCACCTAGAAAAGATTGGTTTAGCTACAAAACTCAATAAGCTGATTTTCATCTTGGTTTTTGGTTTAGTGAGAAATGTACTTATAATTTTACTTTCTTAATTAATTAATTACTTTAAATTTGAATTTTTGATTGGTGTAATTTCTTAAAAGAATCTATTTATTATAGCAAAATTAGTTTTCATGACCCTACGACGAGTAATTAAGCTGTAATTGACAAAAAACGCAAGAGAATTTGAATTTGCCGCGCTGAGCGAAAGTTGCACCTTAAGGGAAAAGTTGTAAGCCCTTTGTGCGAGTGATGTGACGGATAACGTTTCTTTATTCCAGCTACACGAAGAACTTCGCCGAGCAAGCGGACAACGTGCTCGTCCCCGGGAAGTCCACGGTCGTGCTCTCCTACGTGCCGCAAGCCGCGGCCGAGAGCTAGGCTAGCCGGCTAGGCCTTGAACGTTGCTTCTAGCCACCCTGTATGCAGTGGCTGTCATTTGCATTTCTTTTTTTGAACATTATATTGAACAAATATACATTTTGAAGCATATAATTTTGTTTGTTTCTTAGAGTGGCTAAGTTTCTGGGGGAGCGAAAGGGAAAAGCTATAATCTTAATAGATGGTTTCTTTTGCTCCCGTGAAATTCAAGTCTAGTTGTCCCTTTCGCACGATTTCAGTTCAGGCCATGTAGCGAGGCCTTTAAAAATCTAATTTTATTCCGCTGATTCCCAGTCGTTTGCACTGGCAACGAATGGGAATAATCCTAATTGTTGCACGTGTGGCACAAATCAAATTCGAATAGGATTAATTCTTGAATAAATTCAAAAACTGATTAGTGACGTCGATTCTGTTGTGCTATTTTCAAAACTATAAACCAAATCTGATAGCTCTAAAATTATTTCCATCCTTTTCTCCCGTATTGAAATGAAAGGAGATGCAGATAGTTTTAGTTATGTCAGTTTAGTGATGCAATGGAATCGACACCAATGACGTCGACTCTGTTGTACCATTTTCTTTTCTAAACTAAACCACCGCCACCTTCCTTTTCTTAAATATTGAATAAAAATTGATGCAAGATAATTTCATTAAGTTTAAGTGAGTGGTAAAGAATTGACGCCGCGACGTTGACTATTGTACCATTTTCTAAACTAACATAGTTACGGGCAACCGGTGGATGCAAGTGGCAATGAATATACTCTTTAATCAATAAATTACGTTTCTTAAGTAAAAAGGGTCAACTGTACAGAATATCAAATAATTAGTACAAAGTATCAGGAGATCTAATGAAGAGGTAAAGCGTAAGCATTTTGTGATAACAAGGTGCCAGACCAGTATCGTTTTTCACATTTTATAAACCTTACCTTCTCAGTACTTCTGGTCTCCTGGTACTTTATACTGTAGAACTAAGTAACCTACTAACTGTAATACTTACCTCGGGATTCTGAAACGTCTGTTAACTTTGACAACAGATTAAGTCTATTCCTGTCTTTGTAATTTGCTTAGCGCCAGACGAAGGCAGTATTAGAATTAATCTGTTGTCAAAGTTAACAAACGTTTCAGAATTCCGAGGTTACTGTTTGGGTCGTTGCATAGCAAAATAAAACAAAAGAAAATCAAATAATAGTATCGGTTTACTTTCCAAATATCTGCATAGTTAAAACATTTTAAAAAGCATACCTTTTGTACAAACTTTGATTCTTAATGTTTCGATGTTCCTATATTCCACTTTTTAATTTATTAGTTCTTCGTTTATGGCAAATGATTAGTCTAAGTACAATCGATTATCACTTACCTAGGATATTTTTTTTAAATTCTTAAAAAAATAACATGTTACTATAAGATGTGTGTAATCCGAAAAGGGGCGTTTTACACGGAATATTTTCTTGCCTGAAATAAAGATTTGCCTTTTTATTTTTTTTGAAAAAGTATATTCTAGTATTGTCAGTTGTCTAATTTTATATGCTAAAGTCTTAAGGCCTCGCTACATGGCCTGACCTGACATCGTTTGAAAGAGATGGCTATATATAAGTTTTTGGGGGAGCGAAAGGGAGAATCTATAACCTAAATAGTTTGTTTCTCTTGCTCCCGTGAAATTCAAATCTAGCTGTCCCTTTCACACGATGTCAGGTCAGGCCATGTGTAGACACCCTTACATCACATTGGTGTCGATCCTTTGTGCTATTTACTAAAAAAAAATGAAGAGACAAAGAAAAATGTTTAATGCTATTTTAGTTAAAGCGCTACAAGAGAATAGACACCATCGCTCTCGTTATTAGAAACATAAAATAATGTTTGTGTCATTGTGTTAAATTCATTGTTTTTTTGGGAACTTAATTCAGTTATGTTTTTTTTTATTTGCACCCAGAGCCGGTAAAATTTTGCGCTAAAGCCTTTTAATATTTTAACTACATCGAAAAAAACTTCATGCTATTTCGAAACTACAAATGAAATAAAAACAGTCGACTTGAGAACCTCCTCCTTTTTTTTGGGAAGTCGGTTAGAAAGGGTTGTGGCATGTTCACCATTCATTGTTGTTCATTGTTGTGACAGTTTCACCATGGATATCATTCTACGGACGACATGAATAAATTTATTAGGCAATTTTTTTTTCGGCGGCTTTTATTTATGAGATTATTATTATATTTTATTCTGTAAAGAGAAGAAAATATATAACTATATATTTCAACCTTTCTGGAAGCAACAGAAAAGTAGCAATAAAATAGCGCAAGCGATATAGTTTCTTGAACCTTTGGGTTGTAATCGTTATAATATATATTAAAAAAGACCTGAATCGAAACCCGATCGGCCAATGAGATATAACAATACACGAGTTTGGAATTTTAAAAACATTTCGTGCCGTGTGTATGAAAAATTTATGAAAAAATTGGTCGCCACTCATAACAGTCGACCGACAGAGGCGGGGTTGGATTTCTTACAGCACTCCAAAATGAAAATACCAAAAGTAATTTAAATATTCTACTAGTATAAACATTCACCAGCCCTGGTTGCATAGAAAAAAAAACAAAAGTGTTTTAATTTAGAGATTCTGAGATTAGAGATTTAGAGATTTGTACGTTCCATTATTAGCTTCAACTCAACTGCTTTCGTCGTTCAACTTTCACTCGTTCAAAATATACGAGTTTGACCTAAGGGTGTTGTCTCACGTACGTCCTCGGTACCGTTTCCGGTGCGACCTCGAGTAGTCCATATCGTGATTGGAATAATCACACCGGTTCCTAGTCCTGCTGACGCACCGCTCGGGCTCCCGGACCCCGGCGGCGCCTGCGCCGCTGCACGCGTACCCGTGCACGAAGGAGATCACGCTCCACAAAGCGTAGTACAACATTGTCGCCAAACACATTCTCAGCAAGAAGTCCTCGAGCGAATAAACGCCCCGGAGCGGTTTCGGAACGTACTCCATCGTCAGAAACGGCGCCGTCGACAAATTCATGAGTTAGTCGAGTTGGGGCTTATGATGTCGTAAAAAGACTTGACCAAATAGAACAGCGTGTACGTGAAAACGATCTGAATGAACGTGTCCAAGATCCAACCCGATGCAGAGAACTCTTTCCCGAAAACGTTCGCCACAGGCATCACTAGATACTCGGCCGTGAGAACGTGGCTTCGGTGTTTAGTGATGTTAGTCCTATTACAGCCTAGAATCACTATAATCGTAACAAATCGCCGATGTTAAATGCAACTTTTCAATCGTTCGCCGATGTCGTCGGCCGTCGGCCACGGCTGTCGACCACTTGCCACAATTGTCAACGGCTCGTTAGTCCCCCCGCGGCTCGGTTACCGACGCTTGCCGGCCGCCGGCTTGGGTTTGGGCTTGTTGAACTGGAAGTCCTTGCACTTGGGTATGTGTCGCTCGGCCGCCGATTGGTTGAAGCGCCGGCCGCAGCTCGGGCACTTGACGTAGTCGGGGTTCTCCGACGGCGGCGGCGGCGGGAGGTCGCTGAGCTTACCTGAGGAACACACCATGCTTTAGAGTGGCTACACATGGCCTGATCTGACATCACGTGAAAGAGATGGCTATATATAAATTTCTGGGGGAGCGAAAGGGAGAAGCTTATAACCTTAATAGTTTTTATTGCTCCCGTGAAATTCAAGTCTAGCTGTCCCTTTCACACGATGTCAGGTCAGGCCATGTAGGAATAGACCTTTAATGTTGCTTGAACGATTTTCGAAAATAGTTAGATTATATATTCATCATTCTGCTCAACAGTAATATTGATAGTTTTTGTTAGTTCACTTCTAGTTTAGGTTTGTACGTAGTCCAGTTTGTTATGCCCGTGTCTCGTCTACTTTATTTTCAAGTTAACGCACACTACTTTACAAAAAAGTCTCGACTGACTTATTAACTTGATACAACAACGAAGGTAGTGAAATAGAACCGCAATATAATTTTGAAATCAAATAGTTCTATGTTCTTACCACCGGCGTTCAAGTGAGCCTGCACTTGTTTGGCGGCCCGTATAGCGTTGATGAACTCTTCGTGCTTCTGTCGCCAGTTGCTGTTCAGGTTCTTGCTAACTTTAGTCGAAGACGGGTTGGTGGTGCCCTTGCGCAGTTTGTTGATGAAGGGCTCCGCTTCTGTACCCTGTCGGATAGGATTTTTATGATCGTGATCTATGATCGCGTTAAAGTTTGTATTATTATTATGATGAGGTCTTCTGGAGTGTCAAAATACACTACATAATTATATACTAATATAATACACCTTTGCCAGTTATTCAACCGTCAAGCAGTAGTGTCTAAACATTACTGTGTTCCGGATTGAAGGGCAATGTTTCCAGCGTAATTACTGGGCACAGATTTAACATTTAATATCTTAGGGTGACGAGCGCAGTGCATTGCCGCGCATGGTTAAGTTTCAAAATTCTGGGTGGCACCGAACTGCTATGAGCGTGAAGCTTAACATCAGGTGAGCGACTTGCTCGTCTCGTCACCAAATTATATAAAAAAATAAAAAAACTAACGCCTCACCCTATCTCCGTCGCCAATGGAATTGTGAAACGAATAACTCCAGCGGCCTCATTACAATAATTATTATTGATTTATAACAAAGACATTTCATGCTTAAAGAGAAAATGTTAAGATAATCACGGCAACAAAACTTTACAGAAATTGCTGTACAGCCCTCTTACAGTGAAGAAAATGTTAAAGTAACGCGGCGTCCTACGCAGACGATATTGACGCGAACGCGAACTGGCGCGGCGTGAAAACTAGTTTTCCGACTACAAAACCGATTTTTCGGTATTTCTACCGATATGACACTGCTTCTAGCCTCTACAGATATACTGAAATGTAAAGATTTTCCCAAGGAAGTCGAATAAAATTCGTCCGATTTTTTACCGATTTTACATTTCTGAACTTAAAACCATTTCGTATGTAATATGGTCTATGTTTTACATCAACTTTAACAGAAGTAGTAATTTTCGAGGTAAGTTTAAGTACTTAGTCCCTTTTATCCTAGTTGTAGAGTTGGCCATCCTCCGGATTATGAGTTTTTAAACGTTGATATGTGAACTCACACGTCCCTGCACGTAGAACAGCCACGTAGCACCGCATCGCGTTTCGACGCATCGGATAGCTTCACAATCGCATTCGCTTTGAATCGCCTACGTAGGACGCCGCGTAAGTGCATTATGAACTTGAAAGTGTATCAAAGCTAATATATTTTATTATGTCCGCAAAAAGGTGTGTGTTGATTGAAGAAGTGTGTAAAGATTTCATATTTTATGGTAGAAAAGGTAAATAATCTTGTTTTGCTTGCCTTGTACCCCTCAGCTTCTGTGCCCTAAAACAGTATTGCAGCATAAAAACAAAGTTTTTTGTTGTTTAACTTGGTCGCAAAGCAGCAGAGATTGCTTGCCACGTTTGTCATAAGCCCCCAATTTACCACAACTTTCAAAATTTTGCCACAACCGTCAGTTTTCATAACTTTCAACAATTACTGCTATTAGCAGTTTAATACAAGCCTAGCAATTTTAGTTTAGTTTAATTATGACTTATAGCTTTAACGCACATAAAAATCACGAACAGCAATCCAAAACATAAAAAAAATAACAAAGGAAAATATGTTTCTCTTTTCCTATTTTGTTAGTTTTGTTACTAATCCGAATTTTCAACACTTTGACCGTACCGTGTCGTCGTTATTGTGATGATTCTTAGGTTCACCCGCCGACGCCGCGCGATAAGGTTCACGGTCGCGCCACGAAGGAGACTGAACCTAATAATCATGACAATACGCGGACGTTATGGTACGAGCCCTGGCTATAACTCTTAACACCCAAGCTTGCCACAACCTTCCACAACTCGCAACACCTTACCACAACCTTCAACATCTCGCCGCATTTTTTGAAACATTGCCACAACCTTCAACTTGCGACACTTTTCGACAAGTTTCAGTACCTCGCCACGACTGTCAATACATGGCCAAAACCTTCAACACCTCGCCACAACATTAAACACCTCACCACAACCTTTAACAACTTGCAACACTTTTCACATCTTTCAATATCACGCCATAACTTTAAGCACATTTACACTTTACCAATCTAATATTATGTATAGCTAGCTACAGCCCGCGGTTTTTCCCGCTATTCTACAGAAACCGAACTGTTTTTCCGGGATAAAAAGTAGCCTATGTGTTAAACCAGGGAATGAGCTACCTCCATACCAAATTTAATTCAAATCCGTTCAGCCGTTACAGAGTTGAACGGGAACAAACACACTTACATACTTACACACAAACTTTCGCATTTATAATATTAGTGTGATGTTACATAACTCACCGCGAGTCGATGCTTGAGCACGTCAAACGGCTTGCGTTTCTTGGCGTGCGCCTTCTTGCAGATATCCTGGTGCTTGGCGAGCCTGTCGGGGGCGAACCGGCGGCCGCACACGGCGCACGCGTCCCCGGACCCGTGCGCGGGGGCGGCCGAGGGGGACGCGGGGGACGGGGCCAGGTTGGAGCGCGACTTAGGGGCGCCGCGGGGACTGCTCTTCTGCGGGAGAGGATGTCTACTACTGACCCTGGCCTTCATTTTCTAAATCTGGTTCATCGTTTGCTATCCCGGTCGCGTTAGAGTTACATGATATGGCCTCCTGACTATACAAACTTGCTGAGGCTCGTCGTGAATTCACAAAGGCGTACGTGGCCGTACATTTTATAACCGAGCTGCGCCATGAAAGGTTCTGACAGCCTTCGACCAAAGTAAAATGAATGGACCACACAACCACACAAATTCCTTAAAAATCAAAACAAAGAGATAGGGAATATAATATATAGGTATATTTTTGCGGATATTTGGATCGCATGTATTGACGAACGTACTTCTCGCACTTTTCACAGACTGAGAGCGACTGTAGTATGGTAAGCGCCGGCGCTCACTTTAAAGTCTTCAAAATTCTCTTACTTGGGCCCGCTCATTCGTTTTGCTTTGGTCGAAGCTGAGAGCTACAATTACCTACATTGTACGGATAATTTTTTTACAATCTTTTTACAATAAATGTTAGATCGCTGTCGAAACGCTTTTAGTCGGTTCGGGTGTAGTTTGGTGGTAATTGTTTGGGTAGTTTTCGATAGAAAATAAAATTGAAATAAACCTTATATTAGTCGCACCACAGCTATCTTACTCGCACATTTTCATTTTTTTATTCTTCAAACCAAAAATTTGATTTGTTGACGACTTTATTTTACTTTCTTTAACTACACCCGAACCGCCCCTGAAGTCTAAACAAAAATCGCCGACGACTAAAAAAACTATGAAATTGTAGTATGCTGTTCAAAAAAGTTTGTGCTCGAGAGGTCTACTGTATACCCTACTCGGTCTACTGTTCGTAGAACTACCAGTTACATTGGGTCGTATTTAGCGTAGCAAAAGTAAAAAGCAGTGGCAGTGCGCGCATATAGCTGGTGTACATATATTATATTCAAGGTGCGGTGAGCCACAGAGTACGCTGAAACGGATACTTTTCGATCTTAGCAGCCTATGTACCATATTATAATTATGTTCTGTGGTTATACTGTGAATATACTCTTTGTCTGTGGCCGTTTTGACGCATTGAAACTTACCACAACTGACTGGCTTTTAGGATGTGCCACCTGAAAAAAAAAGTCATAATAGAAAACAAGTTCGTATTATTATTAGAAGAAAAAAAATCGGTCAAGCCGTTTGGGCTACAGGAGGAGGAAATATACCTACAAAAATCTGCTCTTCCATAGAGAAATGTCAAAATGTATGGAACAGCAGTATTCTTTTTCGCGATTTCAGTGTTAGTCCCATAGTAAAAGTTGCTCATAATGATGAGTACAAACCACAGATCACACCCTAGATTCTGCATTCAGGACGCTCGAAGCGCTCCACGCATCAAACTAAATACACTTTGATTGTTACACCAAAAATTACTCTGATTGTTTGATTGTTAGGCGCGAGTAGGCGTAACCTTGAGATAGCCAATGAGAACGCTCGGTCGCACTCCCCACGACCCGCGCTTTCCTCAAACTTTGGCGACTTTTTGTAGGAACAACGAATCTCGTAATGCGGTATCTAGTGTGATCTGTGGTACAAACATACCTTTCAATATTGACACACATTTCAAAATAACACACAAACATACAGTCTTACATACAGCCCAAAAAAATTACGCTTCTTCTTGAGCAGTTGAGTAAATATAGATACTTGAATCACAGACCACTAATTAGAAGATGTTTCTTGTTCTAAGCGTATCGCCCGATCCTGACGAAGTATGGTTCCTTCATAGATAGAATCGGAGTTATCTAGATTGAGTATAAGTAATACATAATATAAGATTAGTACTTACTCTCTGCATTGCCCCGCGCGGCTTACTGGTCTCCGAAACCTGGGTAACACATTATTTTAGTTTTTTTTTTATTCAATTTTTATTTAAAAAAATTTAGATCACCAAAATTTTGGAGTCTAAGTTGTCATGTCATTGTGACACAACGTCAAACCGAGATTTCGATGAAGTTTTGAATTTAGAAAAAAGTGTTAATGACAAGGAGGTTTACGATGTAGGTAGTAAGAAAAAAAAACTTACGGCATTTTCACTTGTGACTCTCCTCGGGGGCGAGGCCGCAGCCCGAGTTTTTGGTTTCGCTGGACTGGATTTGGCTGGTGGACTTCTGATTCTATAAGCCAATATTTTTTTAACTGTGAGAAGTGCCTTTATTAACAACAAATATATACTGTTTAACTCGGGACTCAGAAACGTTTTTTAACTATGACTATCAGTCTATCGCTGTCTTTGTCATTTGCTTAGTGCCAGACAAAGGTAGCATTAGAATTAATCTGTAGTCAAAGTTAACAAGCGTTTCGAGATCCCGAGGTTAGCCTACTACTCAAAATGATAGTTAGATTAACTGGATAACCCAGAGTACAGTGAAGATCAAAAGATAATCCGAATCATGGATTTAGCAATGTTTCGTCCAAGATCCGAATGCTCAAGCCTCACTGTCAGTTGACAGCCACAATTTTGGCGACATGTTTTCATCATTTCATTTTACAACGTGTGTCTGTCTGTTGAGGTTTGCTGTTGTTCTTTTCGTTATACATTTTGCAATTGATTTGAAACTAACTTTTCGATGAGCTAGAGGCTTGAAACATTAAACATAGTTTATCTTTAAACTGGATATAAATGCAATTATCTGTTTTAAAAACATATGTACCTATTTGGAGTTCGATATTCTGTGTTGCAGAAATAGATCACAATTTCATTGATTTTATTTTTTTAGAAGGATGTTAGAGAATGTCCCTTCCCACAACTCTTTTTAAGGAAATAACTCTTTTTACTCTCTTTTGCCTAATTCTTGTTTCCCTCTTACGTTTTTTGACTTCTTACCTTTTAGGGGGAGCTTTGACTTCCTGCTTTGCCGGTGACGGCTGGCGGACTGGCTCCGGGGAGCGCGGTGTGGGTATTGGAGCCAGTGTTTCGGGGAACGTCTCATCTTCTAGAAGATAGTTGTTGTCCTTGTCTGTTTTGTCGATTTCATCTGTGGGTATGACCTCGCCGTTGCTTTGAGGCAGCTGGAAAATAAGAACACGAAAAACCTGAACAACGAGAGAAAGATTCTCACTGTCACCAGGCATGAGTTTTTAGTTACTTACTTAGTACCTGTAATAAAAAAAAAACCCCGACCGTTTCAGTCTAATTTTAATCGATTATACATTACGACTGTTGCAAAAGGCATGACATTTCAGTTTTTCATCATTACACTTAGAAAATCGTTAAGTGAAAGCATAAATAAACAGATTAAAAAATAAAATAACTCTTACAGCTTGTTTCAGAGAATTGAGATCCGGTTCGTGGTTGTGATTGAGATCGCCTGAGCCATTCACTATGCTCTCTGCCTTCTGTAAAATAGGAAAGTGAAATTGAATGCAGCGCTTCGATTCTACATTTTTTACAACGTAGCGAACATGGAATTCTCTATACCGGAGTTAGTATTTCCTAGAGTAAACCTAAATTGGTATCTTTTGAGTAAGTGTGCTGAATCCTAAACTACTACATTGCTCAACATCAGACAAGAAAGGTTAAAAAATAAAAACCTTTTGTTTCGAGACGTATCATCTAGCTTTTGTTCCAATTCAGTTCCCTTTATGACAAGGAAATCAACCAGTCTAGCTTCTTTCCCCTTTTTCGATCACAGTTCCCAAATTTATGAACAATATAAGGCCTGCGAAAAATCCATTACTATAACCAACTCCAACTTCACTCCAACTCCACTATGTGTCTGCCACTTTCGATCCGTCTTGCGTCCAATGCTTCCAATAATTGAATGCCATAAGACGCGTGCACCTAACTGTACGAATTTAAGCGCTTCTCTTAAAAAAAACATGCTTTAGCTGTCATTCGACTAGTTTGAATGCTTTTGCTATTGCATATATTACGCTATGGCGTTGTATGCATGCATCCTTTGCCAGTTATTCAACCGCCAAGCAGTAGTGTGCAAGCATTACTGTGTTCCGTATTGAAGGGCAATGTTTCCAGCGTAATTACTGGGCATACAGAGATTTAACATCTAACATCACAGGGTGACGAACGCAGTGCATTGCCGCGCATAGTTTTGAACTGTTGAAGTAAAAAATTCTGGGTTGCACTGAGCTGTTATGGGTAAGCGTGATGCTTAGCATCAGGTGAGCGACGTGCACGTCTCGTTACCGAGTAACATAAAAAAAAAATACGTCGTAGGAAGGCGCAAGTTGAAGTTGAAATCGCAGGAGTATGGACACCCTTTGACAGCATCTTTTCAATGCTCCTATTTTTTTAGTTGTCCCTAGTCCCCTAGTGATTACTATTTTACTTTTAAGTTATAGACGTCAGTTCTAGTCCCTAGGCAGCGGTGACCAATTACCACACGTCCGTGCCAATTAGGTACCATTCACGCCACACTTGCTTGATCGTTCCATTTTGTGTTTACAAAAAAGGTTGGTTGTCTATTCTTACTTTCTTAGTAAAGAGTTATAGTAAAGCATCTAAATCCAATTAACCAATAAAGTCTGAGAGGATACAAAACGTTCTAAACACAGTCTACTAATACTTTTACAAATGCAGAGGCATATAGGTAATATAACAGTAATTACATGATGAGTCTTCTTAACAGTAGTGGTTGTTGTCTTCGAGGTCCGCTTCTCCACGCTAACCTTGGAGGTGGAGTTGGAGGTGGCTGTGACTTTTGAGTAGCCGTTGGGCAGCGCCTTGCGCGTGCGCTCCGTGTTGTGGATCGGCTGCAGTGGGTAGCTTTTGTCGATTCCCTTCGTACGTCGTTCTTCGAACATTTGACGGACCTGAAAAGATAAAAGTTTTGAGTTCTTGTGGGTCTTTGTGAGATGTTGATAGTTTGATAAAGGTATAGACGTTTGCATCGAATAGCAAAGTACCGGGTAAGCCAATGCCTTTTACTTGATGAGAGATCAATCATGAGTTTCTCCATCCAGTAAGATTTGCCGTCTTCTTCATCATCACCATCATCAACCAGAAGGCTTTCACTGCTGAACAAAGCTCTTAGAGCGTCACACTGAACAACAATATGCCATTTGAATCCACCTGTTGCCCGCGACTTTCACAATTTTGTCGGTACATTTAGCGGGAAGCCTGCCTAAGCTGCGTCTTCCGGATCGTAGTCGCACTTAAGAACCTTTCTTCCCCATCGGTTATCGGTTCATCGAGCGATGTGGCCGGCCCGTTGCCACCTTTTTATTAGGAGAAAAAAAAGGCTTAGTGTACGGCAGAAATGCGCGAGCTGGTGGCGGAATTCTCGCTGGGACACTGCTTATGAGTGCTGCATCACTGCTGCACCGTGTTTAAATAGTTAATAGATAAGTGTGTCACCTTCCCCGGCTGGTGCGGCACTGCCGGCACTGGCGGCTGCGGCGGCGAGCCGACGGCGTGTCCGTTGGCGACGTGTCCGTTGCTGCTGGGAGAATGCCGCACTTTGTCCAAGGCTCGCGTCTGCTGCGCCTCGTATAAGGATGCGATCTTCATCTCGCGCTCTTGCATCTGCTTCTGTTGGAATCTGGCCTGCGGACAAAAATTATCGGAATCGGAATTATTTATTGTTCAAGTTTTCATTTATTGTTTTTAATTTTTGAGTAATTACTTTCACTCTTTTTTCCACTTTTACTGCAAAAATAATACAGATAAATAATACCACATTTGTTAATCCAGCATACCTACAATACAACATAATTATTTCTTCGGAAAATGCCATTGCACTCCATTCAGAAGGCGCTGACGTCTTTGAAAACTTGCCAGTTTTCAAAAACAACGAATGGTCCAATGAAAAGAAAACAAAATTGGCAACAAAGCTATCAAATAATTGTGTATATCTAACATTGATCAGAGATAAAATATTGCCTACGCTTACATAATGACTTGTTTTTGCTCGGAAACTTTGCTTGCGATGTAAATATGAGCTGTCTTTATAAGGAGAATGCTGATAATGTTATTAATATGTTTTCTCTGCGTGTGATTAATAGTAATTAAATAATTTTCAAGTTATTTGTACGTAAACTGTCTATGGCTTCATCAGCATTATCATTTAAGCATAGGCTCTTTTCGTAGTGTGTCATCATCATAATCATCATCATCATCAGCCATAAGACGTCCACTGCTGAACATAGGCCTCCTCCTTAGAGCGCCACACCGACCGATAACGGGCCACTTGCATCCACCGGTTGCCCGCGACTTTCACAATGTCGTCGGTCCACCTAGTGGGAGGCCTACCTACGCTGCGTCTTCTGGTTCGTGGTCGCCACTCAAGAACCTTTCTTCCCCACCGGTTATCGGTTCCTCGAGTGATATGGCCTGCCCATTGCCACTTCAGCTTGCGTAGTGTGTACGCAATTCAAATTATAGGTAATGAACAAGTAAAGGACCAAGTATTTTTTTGTTGTTGTTGATCTGTGTATAATATGTGAGAGACATTGTTAGACCAAAAATACTTATTGCATTTAGCAGTTTACTCTATTTTAAAAGTCGGTAAATAATCAGCATTTTTGCTATACATATTTTCGTACATACACAACCAGTAGATAAATAACAGTATAATGGTTAAATATTTTGTTTTAGCCTTCTATTTTTTTTTTCATTTATTTTGTTTGTATTTTCGTGTTTTTTTTAAAATTACATTCGATTTGCAGGACTCACGACGCTTCTTTTACCGGTGACGTCCGTAGGGGTAGAGTAACGTTTAGGTCCACTTGTCATCTATCTACTTCTAAGTTTGCCTCAGTTACTATCATAAGGTGACACACCTTATGATAGTCACTCGTCATGCATCTCCCTCGTCCTCTCGTCCTTCTGTATTGGACTAGAGTCGGCTTGGCCAGCAGAACATCTGTTAAGCTGAGCAAAGTTTCTGGGACCCAACCGGCATGTACCTACTCATAGACCTAAGTTAGCTTAAGACATTTATTTGATCATTATTATAGAAGCCCCCAAATCGGCAACCTGTAGTTTTAATTTTAGTTTTAAAAAAACTTGCAAAATGCTCCCCAAATTGAATTAGGTATATGGCTGATGTATGCAGACACGTTATTAAGTAAAGTCGGTATACATGAAGTAAGGTTTAGAAAGTCTGCACCTAGTATATTGTTTGTTCTAATATAGCCTACTTGTTGCTGTCAAACTGTTTTTAAGGTCTTCTATAGACCTCTTCCTCCAAGGCCATAAATCAACGAAGCGACAATAAAACATAAAACAACGGACATTGATTCTTCGGAATGTGATTAGTCAGTTTTTGTATAGTGTCTGGACAGAAGGCGAGATTGGCAGTAATTAATGTTTCGTGTAATTATTAGTGGGCGGGGCATTGTGGTCAAGAACCTATTGAATATCTGGAGATTGACAATCGTAGACAAAGTGACCACTTGTCTTTAACGTGCATGGCAATAAAAAGCCGTCCTCGAGAATGTACAAGACTCTATATATATTACTTTTACATAAGTAGTAAACCTCAAGAAAATGAATAGGGTAGTTTCTGAATACAAGGAGATGTACCGAGAGCGGAAAATTAGAAGAAAGCTGTATTGTGCAGGCGATGGTAAGATATTAGAGTTTTATTTATTTTATATTAGACTTTCTAGTTTAGCTGTGCCCGACGGAGTCCATTATGTAACTTTGTACTAAAATGTTTAATATTTTTGACCACCTTGTACTTAATGGAAGCAATAAGCCATCTGAATCTGAATCTTGAGTAACTAATATATCTACTATTTCCGGTGAAAAACCATCGATCAAACCAAAGTGAAAAGCTCTCTGGTTAGCGAGCCAGCCTGCAGGGCTAGCAAGCGCCGTTTCGGATGTTCTCCGGACTTTCCGTTCGAGGCTAACGTATAACGTTGTGTTGTAGACACAGTAAGTAATAAGTCACCAATGTTTGAGGAAGCCGCGGGCCGCGGGGAGTGCGACCAAGCGTTCTCATTGGCTATCTCAAGGTTATGCCTACTCGCGCCTAACAATCAACCAATCAGAGTAATGTCTTATAATTGTATTTAGACTGATGTGTGGTGCGCTTCGAGCGTCCTGAATGCAGAATCTAAGGTGCGACCTGTGGTTATAGTAACGAGAGTGTAGTGCAATTAATTACAAATTTTGTTCTAGCCTAGAATTTGCTAAAAGCTCAAAATATATCAATTTTTATTTCTATGGAAGACGTGCTA
Organism: Apocheima hispidaria; assembly: GCA_947579745.1. NCBI lineage: Eukaryota > Metazoa > Arthropoda > Insecta > Lepidoptera > Geometridae > Apocheima > Apocheima hispidaria. The sequence goes on along the minus strand of OX388164.1, from coordinate 11,223,848 downwards.
GGCGTTTGACCACAACTCACCGGCAGTGACATCGTGGTCGAAGACGGTGGACACGCTTAGCCGGAATGGGAACTGCCTCTCAAGTGAGTGGGCCTCTCAAGTGCCGGAATATACCGTATATAGGTACTTGGCGACATTACTTCAGCACGTCTAGGTAAGTCTGTACGAGAATTTCTCAATTACCAAGTCCATCTAAAATTAGAGCAAGCGACTACTCTTATAGACAAGCTCGACTAGCAGATAATTAACAAGTGTATACTGACCACTTACAGCTCCAATTAGTCTGATTAGACGCAGGACAGTGCTTGTGGTAGCTGGTAAATGGTAAAGCCACGTACTAACATGCAGGCATAGCATGCGCGTCGCATACTGCTAACACCCCCAGATATAGGTATCAGTTCCAAAAGCTAATGTATGCTTTATCCCTTCTTTCTTAGGTTGAGAATAGTCAAATTTTCGCTGACGACATAATTTCTCGAAAACAGGACAATACGTCCAAGGCAAGGACGTTTCTGAATAAGATCGTTTATCTCGAGGTGCCACTTTCAGTGGTCGGTTAACATTAGTGCAATCTCCATCTTGGACACTGCATGCCTCTATCTTGAGTCTCTTCTTAAGCGCGCGGAAAAGCGGGAGCAAGACTTGATTAGAGGAGCCTCCTGGCAATGTTGCTCTTGATTGTGCGCCTGGCGACTGCCGCATGTGCTGGAGGTCACGGGCCGTTCTGGGTCTGGGTGCTACTTTTAACAACGTCTCTTTGTGTGTTTTACGACATCCCTGACAAAGGGAATGGGTCTGGGTGCTACTTTTAACAACGTCTCTTTGTGTGTTTTACGACATCCCTGACAAAGGGAATAGGGAATCCTAGTGTGGAGCTATGAAAGTTTATAAAAAGGACTGTTAGAAGATATTACCCCCGGTCTCTCGTAGGTTTTTAAATTCGTGTCAACTTAACACACCGAATACTGAACGCTTTTTGGTTGCCTGTTGATCATCGGCTGTCTTCAACCAATGTGCCTGTGGTGTATTAAATTGACATGAGTTTGACAAACGCATAAGAAACCGGGGGTATGTATCGCAAGGATCGGATTTAGAATTTTACTCCGTTCGTTTAACATAAAAAATTTACACGTCGCGTTGATGTTCCAAGTTGTCTGTACTCAGTCTTACAGACAACTAACCGGTCGCAAATCGGTCGCGATTAGCATGCCAGGCGCGATTGCATCGATGCATATTGCAATACTGATGACGGAGCACAGATAAAGGCAATCACGATTGCAAGCTACGTGTACACTTACTTAATATTATGCGAGAGTGGAATCGTGATGCGATGCTTTAATTTTGTAGATAGTTCGCATTCTCGGAAATATACATAGGAATATTAAAGGTATGCATACGAAGCGGTTTCTTAGAGTCCGCTAAGTAATTTTAACAAATCAATTGAACTTCGCTCACACTTTACTGTAGACTCTCTCTACAGAGAGAGCGATACCTATATAGTATATAGCATTATAAGATTTATTTAGGTATTCTAAAAGATTATGAGTTTTCTCCCACAGGAAAACTTCAAGGAAACATTTACTTTAAAGGATGTGCCAAACCTTGTGTTCTCAAACATTTTTGTACCAAATATTATTGTAATATCTACGTTATGAACGTAAAATGTTTCTAAATTCCCACTCAAGCAGAGGAAAACTACAGAGTAAACACTCAGAAGTGAAGCAAACTATATGATTTGTATGAATTACTGCACTATATGATAGCACTGCTCTTACGAGCAGTGCCATCTAGATGACGCTAGACGACGCTGCTTTTATTTCATACAGATTATAGTTAAAGTTTACGTCATCGAGTAAGTAAACGCATTTGGAAAAACTCGCACTAGGCACTCTGTTACTTCCTGTCATTGAATGTGCTTCATTGTCATTGTCCCAGTAAAGTGAAAGGAAAAAAATGCATGAGACGTAAACATTACATATTCACAGATCCACGTGGGAGTAATCGAAGACATATCTACATAAGACTCGACCGCCTTATCTATAAAGTTGAGCGTGGGAGCAGCTATCGTATATTCTGAACAAAATTGAAAGCCACTCATAGAACCTTTTTAGTTACCGCATTTGACTACGTGTCCAGATAAGTTGGTCGCACAATACAGCTGACAAGGCCGTTGTGACACCCACTGCCTTTTATGATAGACCACCGAAAGTTGACACTACGCGGAAGATGAAATGGAATACGGCATCGAAGGCTGACGGAGATTGATCGCTTTGATTGATTTAAATGAAATCTGCAGGTAGTATAAATTTGCTAGATCAAATTCAGATCCCATTCAAGGCTAAGTTTTAATGTGGCTCCTCTGCCAATTTCGTCATTTAAGTGCACAGAAAAGATAGATAGATAGATAGATAGATAAACTCTTTACTGTTCACACCAGGTAGTACATAGCTAGGACAGGAAACAAAACATTTAAACATCTAAACCTCACCTTATAGCTGAGGTTAAACGCCTATCAATCGTTAAAATACAAAGGTTACGGAGAGAAGGAAACAGTTACGTTTTGAACTTCATATCTAGGCAAAGCCTTGTTTGTCGGATCACCTTGAAATGAATTTAAGAGCAAAAAAACCCGAAGACTGTCCATGACAAAAGGACCACCAAACTTCCACGAATTAACTTCCTAATGCTTATATCCAAAGGTATTAGATAAACACTATAATTTTACCTCTAAACAATACAGTATTTCAAAGTTATATTTTAAGGGCTTGAGTATTCTAATCATCCATTTACTTGTGTAAAGTATCCGTCCCAGATCTAAGACCAAGCATCCCAAGCATGCGGACGTTGAAGCTGGTTTATCTAATCACCATCTCTCGCATAATGCCGGTTGTCGTGAGCCTGAGTCCCGTTGTAAAAGGCTTTGGTATACTTTGGTAAGGGATTAGTTACTCAGATATTCCCTCTTGTCGGCTTGGACGATAATTAAAGCCTTTTTAATATATTCATTGGGTTGAATCGCATTTTGCCGAGGTAGAAAAATAAAAGAAGGCTTTATAGATTTTGTCCTGCATGGAAATAAGAAATGATTTAAATCTGATGGCTTAAAATGGGATCGATCATTTTTATGTCCATGTCTCACTGTTTGATCATTAAAACATCTTCAAGCTCCTCCAAATTCACATTCATAAAAGTCCTTGGCTTAACAAATTCATCACCAGGAGTCTACCAATTTCTAAAGACTCGTTAATTAATCAAGACTACCTTGCCTTGTGTAGTTTAGTTTATTTATAAATCTCAATTTATAACAAACATTTTCTCAAGCAGCCTCGCCAATGCTAAACGCCCATTAATTCAGCAATCAAGTGGGCCCAATGCCCATACCCGGCGAGTGGTCGACTGCCAAGCGACGGTGACCACCGACTGTGACTCACGCTGTCATCGACCTTACTGATCGCTAGATTACATACCTGTTTGCTAACGTATTACTTTGTTTTGCAAAAGAAAAGAATAGGTCAATATAGCAACTTTTCCGATACATTGCCGTGATACTGTATTACTATTATCAAAACTAAATTTGACAGCTCTAAAATTATTTCCATCATCTTTTCACACATTGAAATGAAAAGATGCAACTAATTTTAGTCCTGTCAGATTCAAATTCGACGCCATCTAGACTGGTCTGGCGATAAACGATAAACGAACGAATGGTATGATACGTATTAGATAAATAGCATTACTGAGCTAAGTTACAAAATAAAAATAGTTACGTTGTACAGTTTCCGAAAAAATCTGAATTACTGTCTTTAGTACGTTTAGGCTGCTCCAAGGCCTCCGCCATGGCTCACATAGTCCGATAATTACTAAGTAGATTTTTGAACGAAATCTAGCTAGATAGGTTATCTTACTTTTTTTTTAAATTTATTTGAATGCCTTGTCGCTCAGCGACCACATCGCCCTGTGATTCACATTCTTATTAGGCCTAATTCCACTAACTTATACAAAACTTTAGCTTTTTTTTTTATTTATCGGACTCGGGGCTGGCCACGATGCAATTACAAAATCCCGTCAGTGATTTCGCTCCGGTTGAACCATAATCTCCTAAAGGCCTCGTTCCGCACACATTCCATCAAAATGTGTAATGTCTTCAATGACGCCACATACATTGCAATTGGGAGATGGCGTTTTTTTGACTGCCTCGGTGGCTCATTTGGTAGTGAACCTACCTTTCTGTGTTTGGGGGCGTGGGTTCGATTCCCATCTAGGACAAACATTAATGTGATGAATATTTGTGTTTGTTCTATGTCTGGGTGTTAATATCTATATAAGTATGTATTTAAAAATATCTATGTACGTATATCAGTCTCTGGCAGTCATATTACAAGCAACAAAACAAAATCGTACCAGTGATGTTATGGCACTTTACCTACCTACGAAGCTGCGGGTATCAGCTTGTCTACAAGCTACGTAGGTACATGTGAAGATTCATATAAAGTTTCAACTCAACCGGATGAACAATGCGCGAACGCGTTTTTTTTATAGGAAAAGACAGACAAAACGGTAATTAATTCTATATAAGGCAAGTTGACACTAACCATGTTGAATATACAAAAATGGCGAATGTGTACCTATCTTAGCATTTATGATATACGGGTTGTTACTGAAAGGTGTAACAATATTGAAAGTTATGTATGTACCTACTCATCTTTATGAACAACTTTTACTACCAACCTGAAATTGCGAAAATAACATAACACTGTCATTAACATTTTTCTGTGGAGCAACAGATTTTTTCACGATTTTTGGGTTTGTCCTATAGTAAAAGTTGTTCATAATGATGAGTGCATACATACCTTTCAATATTATTGCACCTTCTAGTAACAACTTGTATATCTACGCAACACGATTACGTTATAGAAGTGTTTGATAGGATATTGGTACACGATCAGAATAAGTGATGTCCTAAAATCAACAGCAGCCTCATAACTATCAGGAAATTAAACATTCGCGTCAGAAGATGAAGTCATCACTCAAAAAAATGACCAAGGCAAAGCATCGAACTGTTTGAATAGACAGGAAAACGGTCTACTTTGGATTCGATAAGTAAAAATCTAGAGATTATTTAGATTAGGTAAGTAAGTAATTCTTTTCTCATTGATCTTAGAGAACAATAAAATAACTTCCAAACTTAACAATATCCTACAAAAATTGAGTGGAAGTGACTAAGTATAGCTTAACTAGTTGTTACCCGCGACTTCGTTCGCGTGGACATTAAAAAAAGTATCCTTTGTCCGTCTTTGTGATATACAGTAACTCCTTATCAAATTTTATCAAGATCCGTTCAGCCATTTAGCCGTGATAACGTGAAAAACATCCAGACAGAGAGACAAAGTTAGGTACTTCCTATAATTCTCTAGATGCCGTTGATCCATTTTTGTGCATTTTATGACATTTTGTATGGACTGACAGTGTAATGTAGGGAGTTCTGAATCGCGCAAGCAAAGTTTTTTCCTCGAGACGAACTTATTCATTTTCATACCTCGAAGCTTGTCCTGATACGTTTGCGGCTATATTCCTCTGAATTACAATATTAGTTATGATATACACAATTACACACGGATAACAAGGAGAAAAGCATACAGAAGTAAATTGTGATAAGCTGAATTTAAGAATAGGTCCTACGCCATGCTCGGCGTGCAATATGAATACGCTATCATAGTAATAAAAAAATTTTAAAAAAGCAACTACGAAAGCGAAACCAGGTACACACGTAATAACATACCATAATGAATAATTGTAAAATCTTAATCGCGAGGCGCCTTTTAAGGAGATGAGTCACCGAGGTCGAATGTAAATAGGATCGACTATTATAATAACTTGGTATGCTATCTACAATAACATTGCTATATTGTAGAAGCTCGTGAGTCATTGTCATTAATTGTATAATGTATATGGCATAATATTGTGACTTAACTTATCATGTTCTTGTCAATTTTGTCTTGAGATTTTTGAATTTTGACATAATTATATCCAACACCCGGCCGGGAATCGAACCCGTGACTGTTCATAAGACACGCGTTATCCCTGAGCCATACCGGTTATTATAACAGCAAGAAATAGGATCGAAATAATTCTGGGCTCCAACTTTTTTATTTATTATCATCTACTGGAGCTGACATAAAACCGATACGTTTATTTTCTTCATTCGTGTCTTCCATCAAATTTTCATGTACTCCAACATTTGAATCCTTGGTAATATTTTGGACACTTCGTCATCTATTACTGTCTCTCTCTCTCTCTATCTCTCTCTATCTCTCTTCTATTATTCTTCTTGGCTTTGAAACTAGTAGCAAAACACGTGTTCTATTCTCATGACTAAGCGTTATTTTGGTAGTATTATTAGGACGAATTTAGTAATATTGGGAAAGTTAGTAGGTAATTTGGACAAAACAAATTTTGAGTAAAATTACTCGTATATTACTGAAGGTATCATATTGATAATAATAGCATCAACTTAGTAGTTTGATAAAACATTCAATGGGCTACGCCCCCGGGTGAAGGTCGGTTGCCGAACGTTTTCTATTAAATAACCTGTTACGAAGCCTTTCAATTTTCTCTTTAAATCGATATCAACGACGTAATGGGCTGAAAAATTGAATTTTTCAGATCCAACGATAAATTTGTTTAGGTACGAGCTGTGCTTCGCGGTTTTACCCACGATGCCACGATGGGATAAAATGTATCCTATACGAAGGGTCTCTACGCTCGATTGATATATTTAATATAAACAAATACAAATAAAACATTTGTGAAAAAATAACAAACGGAAAAACAGATAGCCAGACGTGGAGAGTTATCGAATGCATCACATACCGCGACTTCTTTATATATTTCAAAGTTTTCAAAAAATACAAAATAAGCAAGTGTAATGCCAGGATTCCAAGGTTAGCGCATAGAAAAATACAGGTGCCAAGTTTCACGTTCAAGTTTCAGAAAAAACAAGTATCTATAAATATAATTGCAAGAAAAAAAAAGCTAGGCTAAGCATAGCCTGATTATACATCCTAATCCTAACTAATCCAAACTTAATATTGTAAATTCAAAAGTAACTCTGTCTCTCTGTCTGGGTGTTTATCGCGTTATCACGGCTAAACGGATCAAGCTGAATTTTTGCATAGATACAGTTTAAGGGTGGGAGACGGACATAAGTAGTCTACTATTTTTTGTGTGTCCACGTGAAAGAACTCGTGGGTAACAGCTAGTCGAAAAAAAAAACTAATGTAATGAGATTTTTGTTTTGCC